>CM070542.1:5784005-10584005 GCA_036346415.1 Raddia guianensis
CAAATTGAGCGGAAGGTGCAACGAGAAGTGTGTGCGTGTGTGATCGTGGTTCATGTGATTGTCATCGATGAGCTCATTTGACTTTGGGAAAATTATGGACGCTTTCTTGAAACTAAACCTACCTCCCAACGTAAATTATTTTAGACATGCCATTTTACTAATCAATTATCAATAAAATTAGACGCCACCTACTATATATTTTTGGACAACTATAAATAATTTAGCATATATTTATCATATATTTATATTAAAATATAATATTAGTAAAATGGCATACAAGATATACATATTATACATATATATATATATATATATATATATATATATATATATATACATACTATACACATACTATACACATGCAATATGCGAAAAGCAGGGGCAGTGAGGCGCATACCGAGGTGGCGGGATCCGGGGATATTTTTGTAATTTCCTTTTACAGTGGATTATTTTATTAATTTTCTATTTTATTGTTGATTATTTCAGGTATTTTTCCACCATTGCTAGGCTAGTAACCAACTCAGCAACACGTGCTTTCTTCTTCATCTACGCGCGAAATGCTACTCAAGGTTGCTTTCAAGGCATTAAAGGAAAAAACGCAAATAGTGGGAGCGGCTGGGGCGATTCGAACCCAGGCGACCAAAGCGGCGCAAGCTGTTGCGATCTTAACGCAATTTTTTTATATATAACTTGTAAATGGACGGCTGGATGGAGAAGCGCTCAAGATCGGACGGCCATCGTTTTTCTGCCGACGTGTCGCATGGAGAGGGACAACGCTAGCGCGTTGTTATATAGATAGATTTAGTCCATCTATCACGTTTGTGTGTGTGCTGGGGTTAGACCATGCCTCGTTCTTTTCAACTTAGTTAAATTAAACTAAACAAAATAAAAATTTGTCAATTTAGTACAAGCCAAATGATGTAATATTTTGTAATAAATTTTGTAGGGTTTTAAATAGTTATTCTTAGAGTTTTTAAAATATTTTTTTGGACTCTACAATACGTCTCTCGATGGGTCACAACTTTTTAATATTAAAATTTTTCAGCAACTTTCAGCTGAAACAAACAAGATCTATGTCCAACCATTTTCCAAAGTTCCATTCCCTTTTCACCCAACTCACTTGAATCTCTTCCCACTTTCGTTTCCTTCGCATCTCTGCCCTCCAACAACATTCCCGCCCATTCTATTCCCTTCCCAACAATATTATTTTAATACACTATCCAAACATCCATTTCATCTACCGTATCGTACTCATATGTATTTTGTACATATACGGGCATATTTGTACGGACTACCGGACCAAATTTTTTTCTAATTGGATAACGATTACATGCATAAACTTGATTTTAATACATAACTATAATTTGCATGGTGAGCGATGTATTTTTGATGTTTTTTAAGAAGGAAAAAAATAGAATAACATGAAAATTTGTAGTATACATATCACCTACGATAGCAATCTTATTTGAGAAGGCGCAGGCTTCCTCGAGAAGCTTCCCCTGCAAAGGACCTGGCTAGAGAGGGTTTCTTTTAGTAGAAGCTAAATCTCCACCGCTATAAATATTAGGGAAGAAGAACACAACAAACCTCATCCTTATCTTCAAATAACAACCTTCAATATGAGTTTGGAGCCTTTCAGACCTAGCTCTACCTGGCAAAGCCTTCTTTCAAGTGATGATGAAGAAGAGGAAGAAGCCGTCTTCAATATAGTATTGGAGGAGGAGTCTATCGCCTTGCAGGCAAGTAAACTTCGTTACAAGGGTTTTGTTCCTGGCCACAAGGTTATCAACCAATGTTACACCGGGGGCTTGTGAGGCTTTACAATGATTACTTCTCCGATTCGCCTGTTGGCCATACATTGTCCAGGCGTAGATAACGCCTTTTTCATATCATTTTCCTTTTGTACACAAACGAATGTATTGACGTTTTTGGTACACATTATTATTTATGCATGATTATGATGTGCCGGAGACTATGCTACGGATTGTGGAGGTAGTTGAAAGGAAGGACCCTTGGTTTAAGCATAAGAGGGATGCCATTGGGAAGCTTGGATTGGCTTCACTCCAAAAGATGGCTGTTGCAATGAGCCAGCTCGCATATGTGATACCTACATATTCCATTGGCGTGTATATACATATTGGAGCAAGCACGGCCAGAGAAGCTCTATGATGGTCGGTCGCTGTGGTTGTGGCTGTTTCCTGTTATGAATACCTCCATGCCCTAACCTAGGATGATACTGATTGTTTACTTGCCATTGGCGAGGTGAGAGGCTTCCCAGAGACGATGCTAGGGAGCATTGACTGCATGCACTGGGTTGGAGGAACTGCGCAAAGGCATGGCACGGTGCATACATAGGCCACACACATGAGCTGACCATAGTTTTGGAGGCTGTGGCCTCGTGAGATTTATGGATTTGTCATGCGTTCTTTGGTATGCTTGGTAATTTGAATGAGTGTTGTAGTACTTAAGGATCCTATACCAGTATCATGCGGATTCTTGGTCCTTACGAATAATAGGATCCTGACTAACATTCAACTAACTAGAGACCAACAACTCATCTTCCTCAGGAGACCAATAGGTCCTTGTAGTCTTGGCCAGTTTTTCCTTCTTCCTCCCTGTTGTGATTGAACATGGACCTGCATTCTTTGCTTCTCAACCCATGGCTGAGCATCTGCCATGGGCAACTCGAGGGTGGGGTTTAGAGACTCCTATTCCATATTGGTGTATGGTTGAACTCATCTATCTCCTCATCCATGGAACCCACCTTCGACTTTTTTATATGATAGGGGTTTCAATACCTGCTAAAGCAGATTTTCCCGAAAAGGATCCATCGAATACCTGACAACATAGTTATATGACATGATCATTAGTATGCAAACACTTAGCAATCTGTGATTTTTTTCGGCATGACATCTCATGATAAAATAGCCATACATGTTTACATAAATGACCATAACACATCAGTCACATAGAAGATGTAACCGAGCGAGACAACATCATATAAAATAATTAGGCACATCCAAGATGTGCATTAATAAACCACTAGCCAACCTTCAGCATGAGACCTATTATAACCAACCACCAAGTTCGACAAGCAAATACAACTTAATAAAACAAACATTTCTGCCACGGGCAACTCGAGGGTGTGGTTTAGAGACTCATATCCCATATTGGTGTATGGTTGAACTCATCTATCTTCTCATCCCTCGAACCCACCTCTGACATTGGTGAAGAAGTATATGCAACGTCCAAAGCAGTTCGACACCTGTCGAATCAAGCAAAATACAAACTTCGGCATCTCAATTTTAGAGCAACAAATATTTTGAAATCACCGATCCCAACGATCAATGGTGTATGTTTTATTCTAGCTTTTTCACTTCGTTTCACAGGACACCTTACGGACATGGCAGACGGTTACAGTCATGACCTCGACCTTGATCAGAATAAGCACCTACAAATTCAGGAAGACATCTGTTATAGATTATATAAAAAATTGGTTTTTTTTGTTCACGTGGATCAATTTTTTCCCATTAATAATCCACGAACGAACCACAAACATGAATAATGATCATCCGGAGTGCAATCAAATACAAACGGTCCTTCAGTGAACCAGTGCAAAATTGCACATGAGCTTACAGAAGTATGAAATTCGTGCGCAGCAGAAAAAGCTTCGCTTACAGTTCCAGGAGCCGGCTGCGGCGGTCGCTGGACGGAGGAGGCTGCCGCCGATGAGAAGCATCGTCGTCAGTTGCATCGCCAGTACAAGGGCTAGGCGAACGAAAGCTCTTACCGGCATCGTCTATTATCGCTTCGATTCGATGGGAAGAGGACAAATGACGAACCCTTCCCCCGTTGTTGGACACCAAAACACATGCGTTTATTTTTTATCATATGTCGTCGTTTGATAATGAGTCTCGGGTTGGCAGGTGACGACCCGACGACCGACGGCTACACCGGCCAGTAGGAACTAGGAAGCAACCATTCAATCCTCAGTTCCTCGAAGTGAGCCGGAAGGCGAAGCTTCCTTCCTCTATTTTTCTCTCTCATTGATTTGTACATGCGCCCCTTTCTTGAAAAGTGTTTCAGCGAAATATATGATCACATCTGGTATGAAAAGATCTGAATAGAGAGACAGCACGCCGATAAGGGGATCAGAGCATCCACATCTGCTACTCTATCCCCACCCTCTATTTCACTATTAGAGTGTCCCTCTATCCTTCCCTCTAAATTTTCTTCAGACTTTACACTGCACTCTAAAAGATTCCTTTCTGACATCAGACACTAGACACTTTATCCAGAGCTACAGTATTATAGAGTGCCTGCTACGGATGCTCTCAGGGGATCAGATCTGGTATGAAAAGATCTGGATAGGGAGACAGGCAGCGAGCAATGTGTGCCGCGCGTGACGCGGTTTGTCCTTCACCAATTCTTTCAAATTTATTGTTTGATTCGTAACAAATACATGATATGTTTTTTATAGGAATGAATGACATAAACTCTAAGAAAACAATCTTATCTTTTATGAAAACTAATATCAATCAAATTATAATAATTGATCTTATCTAGCCAATCTCTAACAAATGACAAATAATGCAATCGTATCTTTAACTTCCTAAGATCTTAGAAGATTATTTTCTTGCCATAGTGTTAGGTTTTATGTCGAATATGTGTATGATGAGGGTATCAATTGGACTCTGTGTTGTAATAGGCAGGTTTCGTAGGAGTCGAACTTTAGCTAGATCTCTACTATATAAAGGGGGAGCAACCTTGGTGTAACTGTTTGATGAGAAAAAAAAAATTTTGGCGTCGTTCAGCCCGCAATCCTAGAATAATTTGGCCCGAACCGGCCTAGCCCAAATTCGGTCTAAAACCAGGCAAACCTTAAAAGGGCACTATAAAAACCAGTTAAGGGAAAACCCAGGGGGGGATTTTTGGGGGAAGAAAACAGCGGTTAATAGAAAAGGTAAAAAAAAGGACGAGGCCTCCTCTTCTCCCTGGGCGCCGCCCCTCCCCAGCTCCGGCTCCCTCCTCTGGTTCACCGAACAGCAGGGGCGGCCGGCGCCGCCCCTTTATCCTCCCCCAGCGGCGGCCGCGCCGCCCCTCCATCTCCAAGCGGCAGTGGCGGCAGGCGCCGCCCCTCCTACTCCAAGCGCCCGTGGCGGCGGCGTCGGCCTTCCACCTCCACACGCCGGCGGCGGCCGGCCTTGTCCCTGCTCCCCACGTGTGCAGCGGCGGCGCCCCTACTCCAGATCCGGTGCAAGCGCCGCCCCTCCATCTCCAACCGCCGGCCTACTCCAGAACCGGGTACCCACGAAGGGCGTGGATGGCATGACTCCATTTGAGGCATGGTATGGGAAGAAGCCGGCGGTTCATCATCTTCGAACTTTCGGCTGCATCATCTACGTGAAAAACACGACACCTCATTTGAAGAAATTGGAAGACCGTGGCCGAAAGATGATTTTCGTTGGTTATGAGAGGGGGTCCAAGGCTTATCGGGCCTACGATCCTATCACAAAACGTGTTCATGTGACACGTGATGTGGTTTTTGATGAGTCTGGGCAGTGGGATTGGTCTGGAGATGACAAGATTGGCACTGATGCTCCCGGCGATGATGATATCTTCACCGTCGAGTACCAGGCTGTGCCAAGGTTTGACGGCACGGGTGCGGCGTCCCCTGCATCTCCAGCTGCTGCGGCCATAACCGAATCAGTGTCTCCCTCAACGCCAATGGCGGGAGCCCCAGTGATGGACTCTGCATCACCAACACCATCACCTACGACGACTGACAGGTCTCCATCGGCTACCACCCCAGCAATCCAGTTCGCTACACCATCAATTGAACTGGGCGACGAGCTGGATGTCGACCAAGACGATGAGGCGCTGCTCCGATTCCGAACCATGAGCAATATCATCGGCCCTGCTACACCGCCTGGGCAGGGGGTCCGCGATTTGGGAGGAGGACAACTCTTCGCCGTGAGCGCAGAGGAGCCGGGGTCGCTGGCTCAGGCCGAGCAAGATCCAAGTTGGCGCCGGGCGATGGAGGAGGAGCTACGCGCCATTGAGGAGAACCGCACATGGACACTCACTGAGCTACCTCCTGGCCGGCACGCCATAGGGCTCAAGTGGGTGTACAAGGTCAGAAAGACGACGGCAGCGGTGCGTGGTGCGGCATAAGGCGCGGCTCGTCGTGAAAGGCTATGCTCAGCGCCTCGGGATCGACTACGATGAGGTGTTCGCTCCAGTGGCACGCATGGAGACGGTGCGGCTGTTGCTGGCGCTAGCAGCACATCAAGGGTGGCAAGTCCACCATATGGACGTCAAGACGGCGTTTCTAAACGGCGACCTCCAGGAGGAGGTGTACGTGGAGCAAGCGCCGGGATTTGCACAACCCGGCCATGAACACAAGGTATTCAAACTGCATAAAGCTCTCTACGGTTTACATCAAGCTCCTCGTGCCTGGAATCAAAAATTGGATGAAAAATTGGGCGTGTTGGGGTTTAACAAATGTCCATCAGAACATGCTATCTATTGCCGAGGGAGTGGTGATGAGAGGCTTGTGGTAGGTGTCTATGTGGATGATTTGGTAATCACTGGCACTAGCAGCGCTGAAATTGATAAGTTCAAGGTGCAAATGACTGAAGTGTTCAAGATGAGTGATCTTGGACTGCTCACTTACTACCTGGGCATTGAGGTGAAGCAAGATGCAGAAGGTATTACCCTATCTCAGGGCAGCTATGCAAAGAAGGTACTTGAGAAAGGTGGTATGGTGGATTGCAATCCTTGTGAGGTACCCATGCAGGCCAAACTGAAGCTGAGCAAGGAAAGCAGGAGTCCCTGTGTAGATGCTACTGAATATAGAAGTTTGGTTGTAGTTTAAGATACCTTGTCAATACCCGACCAGATTTGGCGTATTCTGTTGGGTATGTGAGTCGGTTCATGGAAGAACCTCATATGGAACACCTTGCAGCAGTGAAACATATCTTGAGATATATAGCTGGGACAAGCAATAGGGGTGTCTTCTATCCAGGAAGAATGGAGAAAAAGCTGAACTTTTAGGCTTTAGCGATAGTGACTTGGCTGGAGATTTGGACGGTAGGAAGAGCACTTCTAGAGTCATATTCTTCCTTAGGGACAGTCCCATTAGTTGGCAATCGACTAAACAAAAGGTAGTAGCTCTGTCTAGCTGTGAAGCTGAGTATATTCTTCTTTGCTCATCTTTGCATGTCAAATTTGTTTAGCTAGCATTTGTTAGCTGAAATCAGTGATTCAGAGGTGAGCAGGCCGGTGCTAAGGGTGGACAACAAGTCCACTATCTCACTGATAAAGAACCCAGTGCATCACGACCGAAGTAAGCATATAGATATCAAATTTCATTTGATTCGGGAGTATGCAAGCACAGGTCAGATTGAGGTGAAGTTTATTAGAACGGAGGAGTAGCTTGGGGATATTCTCACGAAGCCTCTCTGCAAAATCAAGTTCGAGGATCTTTGCTTGAAGATTGGCCTTCTAGACATTCAGTAGTTCAGCGCTTCAAGATTTAGGAGGAGATTTGTTGAAATAACTCTTGAGCGCTTAGTCCTCTGTTTTTCCTCTGTTTTTTACTGTTCACTGTCATTTTGTTTTCAGGGCATCTGAATAAGTTAGTTAGTATTTAGCCCGATTCTTCAGGCCGATCGTTCGTGCAGAGGTGGGTTAGTTGCGCAGCTTGATCGTGGGTCGTGGGATGGCACGGCCACCACGCGTTCGTGCGTGCGTTTGTAGGCAGTTCAACTGCCGTACTCTGTTTTCTATAAGTTCAGTTATATACAACCGAAAATGCTGCCGCTTTGCAGCACCAACTCGCGTGTGTCTACTTCGTGTGTTCTTGAGTGTTTCCGACATCCACGCACAGTGACGCGACACGACACGGCCCTGCTCTTCTTTGGCACGATGGCGGCACAACACTCCTTGTTACCTCCAGACCGGGCAGCACGGATACCTCGACATCTCCTAGGCAGCGGCAACGGCTACCCGCTCCTGCCCCAGCTTGGCATGGTGGACTGGTGGCGGCGCCCCCGGCGTCTTCACTCCAGACGATGGTGGCGCACAAGACGGCATAGCCAGCACGCCATCCTCATTTTCTCCAACGCGCTGCCTCATCTCCTTCGCTCTTCCATGACAGTGATGGCGCTCATGGACGGTGGTGCCTTGTGATCTATCTTCTAGATTCGGGTATGGCGGCAGCGGTCCACTCCGATGGCGCTGGCTGTAGCCAGACGAGCTCTCGGTTTATCCTCGCTGTGATCAGTTCATCGCCAAGACGAATTCTCGCCAAGACGCTTCGAGCGGAACACTCCAAGACGCAATAAATGACGGCCGGTGCCCTACGCGGCACTGTGCACCGTTATCATCTTCAATCAAAGAAACCCAAGCGACACCACCTAAATGATGTGTCAGCCATAGCGGGATCACATTCCGCTAAGGGAAATCTTCCCGAGTCGTCTGCGGCCGAAAACGATGAAGCCCAGAATGACGAGCGGAAACCTGTTCCGCTAGGGAGAATCGTCTCCCAGCCCCGTCTGTCGAGTTTTCCTTAGCGAAATCATGTTCCGCTCGAGAAAACCCGAAGATCGTTCAACAATGACTTCGTTATCGATAACGGGAACCGTCCGACGACCTTCTCCAGCAACTCTGCCAATACCGGCGGGATCGATCATCACGTCAACTGTAGTGGAACATCGTTCCGTTCCAATGAACCTGGCCCCGAAGGCGAACAAGACCCTGAAGGCCAAGCGGTATCGTGGAGATCCAAATTCCACGGTACCGACATACCTCCTACCGACGGACTTTCTGATAGGAGGAAGAAGCTCCAATTATATCAAGACAATGATGAACATTCCATCAACGTGCTGGCTAAATCTCCGACGACGAATATCCCGTTAAGGAGATCTTCAACAGCAAGCTGAGTCCCGATGGTGAGCAAAGCCTCGAGGATTCACAGTGACGTGGAGATCTCAATTCCACGGCACCACCCGATTCTCTGAAGACGGACATCCCGTTAAGGAGATATTCACCGGCGTTCTCTCGATGACGAACATTCCATCAACGGTACCATGCAGATCCCAGTTCCACGGTATTGCCAATCAATTCTCCTGATGATGAATATTCCATCAAGGGTACTGTGGAGATCCCAATTCCGCGGTACCGGCCGACGCTCCTGACGAGAATATACCGTTAAGGAGGATCTCAATCCCAATATATCAACTTCGGTAATCAAGACTCGTCAACGACAAGTCCAAAAGCCAACAAGCGGGAACATCCCCGATGACGCAGCGAAGCCGTCAACTTCAGCTCTAAGCTGAGTGCTAACCGTGCATTCCCAAAGTTCAACTACTCCAACGTGAAACTTGACGAGGATAAGTTCAAGCCACACGGGCGGGCATAGCCAAATATCAACGGCTGTGCTAGGCATTACATGGGCCCTGGTTACCCCATGTATTCTGTCGTCGTCAATCAATTCGCCATCCACCAACTGCACGGTGAACCACGAAGCAACGAGAAGAAGAAGATAGCCCTAGCAGCTTAATCGGAGGTGTTCCGCAAGCTGGCTTGCGGATGTAATTAACCGGGTGTCCTTCCGAGGTCCCGGGATTTAGAATCCGACGATCACCTGAACAAGAAGTCTAGCCTACCAGGCTACAGATGTCTAGCCAACCTGGCTACGGAGCGCAATATCAACAAGGAGTTGTACTTCATTGTGACGATGAAATATAAACGACCTTGTCCCCTTTTCTTTTGTGTATTTTTGACAAATACACTGGCACGTCCGCAAACGCGTTCTCGCCGCGGAATTTGTGTACGTCACAGTAACCCATAACAGCGACTGCATAATAGTAGCATAGGCGTGAGAGGTCAACGTTCGTCATGTGGCCATGACCTAGGAAGCTGGTATGCTACGGTATTGTGGATTGGGGAGGAGTGCCCATAATCAGAGCCCTGCAGATATAGACGAAAGCTGAACTTCGTTACCAAACATCGTGTCTCCTAGTGTCGTTCGTGATCTTGCACCGGCGTAACTCCAAACAAGAGGTATCAGAGCGAGGTTTGTCATGCAGAAGATTAGGGGGAGACACAAGGTTCATGCATACACGGGTACTGAGGAAAACACCTCATCGCAAGGTGAAGCATGACGGCGATCGATGATTCGATCGGTGGTGTCGGACACTCTAGGTAGAAGGCTCGAACTGTTCAAATGGGCTACCGTTGGCAGCAATTGATCAGACGTGGTGATCGGACAGACAAAGTAGCCGGCGAGGTCAGTAGGCGACAGCGATGACCTCGACGTTCACGATACCGACATGCGTGGAAGGGAGTCAGAGAGATCAAAATGGCGGGGGCAGCGATGCGACTTGACGTTCCAAAGGAGGTACTGCATCACGACACTGGATGTGAAACTGTGGCGTGGATGTGAATAGCCATGGTGCAACATGTTTGCCGTGTACGGGTCGACGTGGTGCGCGGTGGCGGGTTGAGAAGCCTGCTCGAGGGTTCAGAGATTAGATCTTGAGGTGGAGGAGATTTTTCTCGATTTACAACAGCAGTGGACGTCCATGGTGGGTCCCATAATGTACAAGGTCACCGTGCATGTGGTGAATGACCAGGGACAAGCAACACGAGTTGGAACGATGGGGCGCACAGGAGTGGCTCAAGGTGGCGACCCAGCGGCGGCCTAGGTGGGGCGCACGGCAGCAGGCCCAGGCAGTGGCGTGGCTCGGCAAGTGGCCTAGGCGGGGCGCGCAGCCTAGGCGTGGGAGGGAACGCGACGCAGGCACGAGAAGTGATGGTCCAAGCGTGTGGGCGGTTGCGCCGACGAAGGCTGTGGTGGGCCAGGCCTAGGTACACATGAGGCTAAGTCTAGGACATGTGTTTGTGCACGGTCATGTCGAATTTGAAGGCGAACCAAATTTGGTGGTTTGAACAGTGCACAAGCCAAAAAAAAAAAAAAAGACAAAAATTCAAGAAAGAGGAGAGGGAGCCCAAGGTGGAATAGAAGCCTTTTGAGACTAGGGCCCAGTTCTTTCCGGCTTAACGGTTTATCTACGTTTTGAAAACACATATGCTGAGTTTTTAATTATGTTTTTCGCTGTTTTGAAGCTGGGTCCTAACGCTTTTAAAAGCAAGTCAACGAAATGTATCTGAATCTCGAGACTACCTCGAAAAGCTCTCGAAGTTTAGTGATTTCAGCCGTTCAGCTGTTCAGCCGTTCAGATCAACTCAAAAGAACAGGGCCTAGAATTCCAAACATGGGGCATCGTCCTCACCAAATGAAGCAGATTCAAGTGGAGTCAAACAAAATATCTAAATGAGAAGCAGAAGATTGTTCTTCGAGATGAGAAGAACCCAGATCTTTGAACAAAAATGCGGCCAATATGAACGCGGTGTTCGGGGCTGGACTACCGGGTCGGTCCTGAAGGGAAGGCATTCGGAAAGGCTGTGAGGTGATTTGACAGGAGAGGTTAGACCTCCGTGGCTTGATCGCGGAAGTTGATATTTCATTGTCGATGTGTTGAAATTCACCCAAGTGGGATAACCATTGCTTAGGGACTTGGCTGTTACCGTGAAACTATGATCTTCCACGATATCATGAACCTTCAAATACTAAGGGTGTGACTCTATGCGACGAGGATTTTCTCGTCACCCATGCGGCTGCTACATAGCGTGAATCCTAGCTCATCGAAGAATACAAAGGAGGTATCAAGTTTGTACTTGTTGAATATAGTTATCTCGATAGTACTGTATTTTTATAATGTTATATTATTAAATTTTAAGTTAGTACTTGTTGAGTATAAATCAGTACTTAGTTTATATCATTGGATTTTGACAACAGAGTATTTGCCTATCTATCTATCTATTAAAATAAGCTAATCAGAGTCAGCACATTAACAATAAAATACTATAAATTCTCACATTAATTAAAGAAAAAAAGATCTACATCATTGATTAAAGTGGAACCAGATTACAACGGATTACAATGAAAGGAGTCCTTGTTAATTACAATAAATAAATAATAGAAATTGGAATTTGTGTCAACTATAAAACTATAAAAGGAGTTTATATCAAATACAACAAAAATACAAATTCGTAATAAAAAAGAAGCCAATGCCAATTACAAAACTAGCCGCGTAAACATGCGTAACACCATGCTCGTTGTTGAGTATTCGTCGGTTTCAATTTCGTATGTTTGTCTTTGAATTCCACAGAAAGAATAGAGAGAGAACGGATACCAGAGCACGGATGGATGCATGGATCGGCAAGTCGGCAGGTACGCTTTCGTTGGCCCAGCTAGTCAGCACAACGTAGGGCGGGAGGCCAATAGAGACTAGTGTTGAGCGAGCGAAGCGGAGCAAAGCGGTAACTCTGGGTCTTATGGAGGCCAGGGTGTTATAAGAGCATGTCGTAAATTTGATGGACGATTTTGTCAATATCATTGCATTGATACAAAATAATATTACCGCTATTGCTGTAGTCGTTCTCAAAGAAAAATATGTAACTGTCCGAGGTAGATCGACACGTCTTGAATCTTGACAAGGTTGCACGGGCGACAGTGGCACGGTGTTTGAAATGCAACTTTGACCATCAATACTTGCAATAAATAAATAAATAATAGCGAATCCGTGTCAACTATAAATTTAGAAAAGGAGTTTATATCAAACACAACAAAAGCACAAATTCAGAATAAAAAGAGGTCAATGCCAATGTAACATCCCAAATTTTAAAAACCAATTTGGCACGTTAATAATTCCTTAAACTGCATAATTTTAAAATCGCAAATCATTTATTTAAATTGCATCATGGCATCATCATCATTGCATGCATTGCATTTAATTTGGAAAATAGATTTAAACTTTTCAAAGCTTGCAACCTTGGTGAAAAAGAAATGTAATAAATTGTTTAATGTATTTTATATTTCATTAAAGCCAAGTTCCTGATTAAATTAATGGGGAATGTTGGGAAAACAAAATAATATTTCCCAAAGTATTAATATGTTAAAAAGGTTTTGAAATATAAGTCCACTGGAAATCAGAAAATTCAAATCGGATTTTAATTTCCCTCGGCCCAAGTCTCGGCCTGTTCCCTCTTTCCTTTTTCCTTTTCCCGCCGCTTCTCTCATTCTCTGATTGGGCCGAAGCCGAGCCGGCCCGTTTCCTTTTTCCTCTCCTTCTCTCCACCTCGCACCCCCTTTCCTCTCTGTTGGGCAGGTGTGCGCTGCCTAACCTCCGCCCCTTCACCACGACGCCATTCTTGGCGTGGTGCCACCGACGGGTGGGCCCGCCTTGTCAGCCTCTTGCTTCTCCTCCGCTGCCTTCTTCCTCCCATGTTCCTCTGCGTCGCCTCTGTACGCCAGTCGTCGCCACTGTTCGGCCTCCGTCCCGAGGTCTCGTTGGCTCGTTTCTCCACGTGACCTCTCGCCCCGATTGTCTTCTCCGTACCCTCTTCCCTCTCTGCCTCTCCCGTCTTATCACCGGCCGACCCGAAGCATGTCGCCGGACTTGACCGCGCCGTGACGCCAAAGTCGCCCCTGCTCTGCACCGCGAGACCTTGCCGCCTCTTATTAACTCTGTATCACCTGCCAACCACTTCCTCTGACGCCGCCTTTAAATACCGAGCTGCAGCGCCTCTTTCCCCCGCCGGCACCATTGGAGGTGAACTTAACCGAGCTCGCCCCGTTGATCTCCTTGTCATAGGACGCCACCAGTAGCACCGCCATGCTCCCCTCTTCGTTTCCCCCTCAACCAATTTCACCAACCGCCGCCCGCAGCACCTTGCCGTCGTCGCCATCTCCGGCCGAACCGCCATCTTCGCCGCCAGCCCGATTCCCTCGGTAATCCTCGCCGCCGACCCCTCAAAACCATTTCCTCTCTTCATGGACTTCCTTCCGAGCTGCTCGCCTCGCCGGATAACCCGCCGTCGCGCCGGCGCCGTCGTCGGAGCCGCCACGGCTCTGCTTTGGCACTGTCGCCCCAATGAGCCGTGCTCATGCAAAGGGTCTTGTATTTGAAGCAATGAGCGATGGTAATGATTCGCCCATTTCTCTGCTCCGGCCGAAACTCAATTGAATTCCTTTTAATTTTCATTAAACACTCTAAAAATCATATAAAATCCATTTCTCAGCAGAAAAATGTCAAATAAATTTCTAAAAATTCAGAAATATACTGTATTGATTTCTGGACCCAAAGGAAATTATATTTATGCATGTCATGCATGTAGCACCATTTCTAGCTAAATAAATTACCTAGTAATGTCATTATTTCATGTGCATTGGAGAAGTGGTCATATTATTTATTTTACATGAAGATAAAATACTTTCCAAATTGCTGGGCCTAAGAAAAACCCATATGAATGCATGTCATCCATTTAGCATTTATTTTGGGTAAATAAGTATCTTGGGTGTTGCATTATTTCATGTGCATAGATCATTTTCATGTTTTTCCCAAATATCAATGCATGGAAATCAAGATTTCTGCATTAATTCTAAAAACAACAAATCATGAAATATTTCTTATGTGTGTTGTATTGCTTTGCATATGCGTGTGCGCGTTTAGGAGGTCAACGTCCCGAAGACCCGATCGTCGACGTCCCCTTCGCTTTCCCCGGAACCGATCAAGGCAAGTCCCCCTTCGATCATATCGTGAAGCCATTTTCGGTTATTTAGAAAATGTTTATTAGAATTGAAAATATGCATGCTAGTTTAAAAAGATAAATGCCATATTTACTAGACATAGATATCATGCCGACTAGAAAGGTAAGAAATATGGTAGGTATTAAACCTAAGGCTAAAAATATGGATTGCTCATATTTAAATACCTTGTTGTGGTAGGATAAATGCTTAAAAATCATTTATGCGGAATGATTCAATCATTTCTGTGAAATGAGAATATTGTTGAGAAATGTTTGGGAAAGGATGATTTAAAAGATAGCGCATCAAGGGTGATGCTTAGTAGGAAATGATTTTCCTCTCACCCCAAAAACTTTCCGACTAGGGAGATATTTTGTCGGTTGGTGCAGTGTGGCACTGGTTTTGAAACTGGGCTAAAATATCAACTCTCCCCTAGTCTAATGACTGCTCATCCTATGATCCTATGAACTGAACCATTACAGTACGACCTTGAGCCCCGGTATGGGACGGGCCCTATCGTTGGCACTCGTGGTTAACGGTCTTGTGGCGAAACACTGTCTGGGTGCGTAGCCTCTCGAGGGTAAGGCGTACCCACTCTACAGAGTTAAAACTGTCATGATAGCCGTGCTCGCGGTTATGAGCGTGTAAAGGGACTGATTATATGGTAGATTCTTCATTTAAAAACCAATTTAGAAAAAGGGTTTTGAACAAAGGATTTAAAATGAGTAAGGATTTGAGAAGGATTTCGTTTGAGCTAGGGGCCACCGGCGATATTCCGGAATGGGTATCGGCCTACCGGAAGTGTCGCGCGGAATGGACCTAGCCGGTTTTGAGAAAAGAAAAGAAGAAAGGATTTTGTTCTTGCTATGACACTGAGGCCAAGTGGCGAGAACCGTTTGAGAAATGCCCAAAGAAAATGTTGAGATTTAATGTTTCTAAATTGTTTTGCCAAAACTAAGCAAATAAATGCATTTCCGCAAAATATCCTAACCTCTCCTTGTACTAATCCACATTTGCATAATTTCGGACTTGCGAGTACAATTTGTACTCACCCTCCTTTTCTCCCCTCCCTTTTTAAAATTTCAACAGCTGGTCCATCTGAGTATGGCCCGCCTTCCGAGGAGGAGGACCCGGACTACGTCGAGGAGGCGTATTCTGAGGAAGAATATGAAGACTAGGGTTGCGCTTTCCTACAGCCCTCGTAAATATGCGGGACACCGTGCTCATCGTTGAGCATTCGTCGGTTTTAATTTTATACCAATTGAGTGCCTTTGAATTCCAAGGGAAGAAAAGATAGAGCAGGGATACCAAGGGATACTTGGATGCATGGCACGGCAAGTCAACAGGTAGGCATTCGTAGGCATGGCAAGCTGTTAGGATGCACTACGGAAGGCTAACGGTGACTAGTGTTGAGCGAGTGGAGTGGAGCAGAGAAGAGCTGTAATACCCTGGCCACCAAAAGACTTAGATAGAGTTGGTAACATTTTGGGCCTTTTTGGAGAGCGAGGTGTTACAGAAGCAAGCCGTAGATTTTGATGGATGATTTTTAGGCTGTATCGTTGCATTGATACAAAATAATATTACTGCTATTGCTGTAGTTGTTCTCATAGAAAAATATGCAATTGTCAGAGGTAGATCGACACGTCTTGAATCTTGATGAGGTTGCACCGACGACCGTTGTGAATTGCAATTCTCAAAGCAAATCCAACATAATTAAGAAACTGCGTATTTTGGCAGAAACAAAAAGCAAGGGGTATATGCATGATGCCGTAAGAGCAATTTAATGAATCAAATACAAACTTCGGCAGCCCAATTTTTGAGCAACAAATATTCCAAATCACTGAACCCAACAATTAATGATGTATCTAGCATTCTATCTTTCTCACTTTGTTTCATGGGTACTGTCGACGGTTGAGATATCGATCTCAAGTCGCTAAGGTTCTTTAAGATTGAGATAGGAGACACGCCGAACAACCACGAACAACAGCGAACAGGGAGACAGAGTTTTTATCCTGGTTCAGGCCTCTCGGGAGAGATAATAGCCCTATGTCCAGCCTTTCTTATATATCAGAGATGAATACAAGAGGTGGCTCGGCGAGACGAACAAGTCTCGGCGAGATTATCTTGATACAAGTCGCGATAAGCTATAAGATGATGTCTACGAGGTGCTAAGATGCAAAGCTCTTGGCCGTGGTCCCTCTAAAAGCCATAGGGCCCTGTTTATATAATCTTGAGCAAACCGACCTATCGAGGGAATATCGGGCGGGCTAACTACGAGCACGTGAATCTAACTCAAGACATGCCAAATACATCCCGAGGTAGATAAGACATACTCCATGTCTTGGGGATCACGACTCCTATTCCAATCCGGAAACCACGTCAGGGTCTTCACGTAGCCGTGCAGAATTCCTGTTCGAGACGGACTCAAACATGATTCCTTGGCCATTACGCATCTAGCCAGCCAGGAAGCTGTTCGACAGGATGCATATGAGCCAGATAGAACCTTCAGGAGCCGGGCCTGGCAGTTGTTCGATTGGGCCGTCGGGGAGTGGGCCATGGCAATGGGCCGTAATTTTATCCCGACGGCTAGCCCCGAGACTCAAGTGGAAGGACTCACTAGAGTGGGGTCATCCTCTTGAGACTCCAAGTCACGAAGAGGTATTTTTCCTGCTACAAAGGCGCAACAAAGCGATCGAACAGGTTGTGGTTCAACCAAACAATACTTGTTCGGGACCGAACAAACCCGTCCGCGCCGAAAGCAACTCGTTGCGTCGAGCAGGAACGACATCCGTCCGAGCGAGTACTCGACCCTCGTCTGTAAATCGGAAGAAGTGAGGTGAATCATCTCCTTGAGGCTGAACGTCATCAAGGAGGGATTGGATTCTTAGTAGTGAAGAGCGTACCACCGCATCCGGTAAGATCAGATCTTTTGGGAGAATGAACATAGCAAGTCGCGAGACGGACTCGTGCTGCTGCATCCAGGCATTCAGATGCCTAGGAAAACATGAACGGAAATAGAGAAACCACCTCTCGGGCTAGAACTTGCCCGAGGAAACAGAGATTGCGCTCTCGAGCAAACGTTATGCTCAGGAGCGAAGGTGATGTGCCTCCAGACGTAGATCGTGTGCTTGGAGCAGACAATACATACGAATGGGAAAGGTGACCCGATCCCAGGCGCGAGAGCTCGCCAAAGGAACCAAGTAAGGAGATCTAGTCCCGAGCACGGAGCTCGTTAAAGGAACCGTAGTGCGACCAGCGAAGACGCATGCCGGTAGGAGCCTGCGCTCCGGGCGAAGAGTTGCCCGATGCGAGGTGATCCAGCCCCCGAGCACGGAGCTCGTCGCGGGGACCAGATGCGCGCTCCGGGCGAAGAACTGCCCGGTGCGAGGTGAATCACAACCCGATGCAGTCAGAGCCGCAAGAGAACGTGTGAAATCAACGCTTTACCCATGACGTATTCCTTGCGCAGTGTAAGGGTTGTCTTGACAAGTGCAGAACCGACACTTGGAGTGCCCGTTGCGATGAGAATCGGCTTACGATGGGCATGCCCGTTGCGATGAGAATCGGCTTACGATGGACAGTACTCCATTGGTGGCGCACCACCTTGACTTAGCCGAACTGTGAAGGTCAGTACCGGGCAAAGGCAAGAAATCATACGCGGGCGAAGTGAATCAATCCCGGGCATCGCGAGCAAACCCGGAAGAGAGGATGGACATCGGTTTTGGTGGGAAGCACGGAACCGCCGCAACCATCACGGTCGATGTTCCCCGCTTCAGATTTCTGCAAAAGACAAACAAGAAACGAAAGCGACAAGGGGAAAAAGAGAGCAAGAAAAGGCTCCAAGAAGAGCAAAGCGAGTTTTAGAAAACACGCAAAAGACGACCTACCCACAAGACATAATTTTTCCGCACGCCCCCGATAGCGTTAGTGTCACCTCGGCGAATGTGGAACCGACGCTAGAGTGCCCGTTGCGATGAGAATCGACTACGATGGGCGCGGACTCTGTTGGTGGTGCATTGCTCCGGATTACCGTGCAAGGAAGGACGTAGCATGGATAAAGAAGACGTGTGCGGGCAAGTGCAGCCCCGCCGTGGCTAAGACCGCTAACCAGGGAAGGCGATCGGGACCTTAGCCGCAGGCAAAACGTGCGAGGCGAAATCTTATCTGGGCATGGACCCGTGCAGCGTTGGTGTCGCCTCGGCGGGTGCGGAACCAGCGCCAGGAGCGCCCGTTGCGATGAGAATCGGCTTACGGTGGGCATAACTCCATCGGTGGTGCACCGCTTCGGTTAACCGGAGCCGTACAGATCGTTGCCAGATAAAAAAACATGCTCGTACGCGGGGAGCGCTACGGGAGCGAAAGACCAACGAGGTTTTGGAAAACCAACGCTAAGGAAAGGAACTGGAAAACTGAAAACGCATCGGGTTGCGAAATTCAGCTCAAGTCCCAATCGACCAAGGAGAGGCGATCCTCGAGGAGCTGGCCGAAAGAGCTCAAGACCGCCGAGCAGCGATTGAATCAGAGCGAGAGTCTGACCGAGCAGCTTTTCCTGCAAAAAAGAGCAGCAAAAGACAAGGACGAACAGGAAACCAAGAGCAAGGCGAACAGCGCTAGAAAGTTTTAAGAAAACCGTAGAACGCTTAGCCTAACTCCGGCCCGTTGTGCGGTTGCCGAGGACTGAGTTTGCGAACTCGAACAGTGCACAAGAGAAAGAGCGACACCTAGCCCCGATGCACGGACGATGCATGAAGACCTGAACTTGCGACTTCAAGCACGTGCGTAGAGAGTTAGAGCGACACCGTATCCTGATCGACTCGTTTGAAGCGCTCGTTAACGTAAGTTAGGCGATTCAAGGTAACCGAACAAGGAAAGTGCCTCGCCGCAGAGGGCTTACGAGCGAGCTTTGCCAAGTGGTTGTGCCGTGAGCGGTAAGTGCCTCCGCCGCGGAGGGCTTACGAGCGAGCTTAGCCGCGAGGTGGATGCCGTGTTACGCAACTCGAGTTTAGGAACTTGTTGAAGCTAGATACGGCAGGAAAGCCCTTAAGATTGCGGAGCCAAGAGTTCGCAAGACCGGACAGCCATCAAGTGTTACCGAGAGAAAGAGAGTCCGAGAAGGCGAGTGGTGAGAAGGGAACGCAGGGGCGCGAACATTCACCGCTCAATGGGTTGAACTTTACATGGCAGCCCGAGAGACTTGGACGAACTAAGGCGCGAAATTTGAGAAAAAGAGCGAAGCTAGGAAACGAAAGACCTACACGAGGAACTTACGAAGCTGGTCGATGTTCCAAGCGCTGGTCAGCTCTCTCCCGTCATCCACAGCCAGGCGAACAGCCCCGGGATCCGGAAGGAATTTTGATCCAGTCCCCGAGCACGAAGCTCATCGCGGGGACCAGACGCGCGCCCCGGGCGAAGAGCTGCCCGGCGCGAAGAGATCCAGCCCCCGAGCACGGAGCTCGTCATGGGATCAGACGCCGCCCGGCGAAGAGCTGCCCGGTGCGAGGAGATCCAGCCCCCGAGCACGGAGCTCGTGGCGGGGAACAGACTTGCGCTGCGGGCGAAGAGCTGCCCGGCGCGAAGAGATCCAGTTCCCGAGCGCGGAGCTCGTCGCGGGATCACAGCAGCCCGGCGAAGAGCTGCCAATGAAGAGATCCGGCCCGAGCATGGAGCTGGGGACCAGATCTGAAGGCGATCAAGATCGAAGGGATCGATCCGATCTGGCAGGGGAAGAGACATCCTGCCCTTCTGAGTCGTAGTCCTCAGGGAGAATCTCCTGATCGCTGATAGAGTTCGACATGCTCGATCTGCGTATCCCCACGGTCGGCGCCAGCTGTCGACGGTTGAGATATCGATCTCAAGTCGCTAAGGTTCTTTAAGATTGAGATAGGAGACACGCCGAACAACCACGAACAACAAATGACAGGAGATGAGTTTTTATCTGGTTCAGCCTCTCGGAGAGATAATAGCCCCACGTCCGGCCTTTCTTATATATCGAGATGAATACAAGAGGTGGCTCGGCGAGACGAACAAGTCTCGGCGAGATTATCTTGATACAAGTGCGCGATAAGCTATAAGATGATGTCTACGAGGTGCTAAGATGCAAAAGCTCTTGGCCAGGGTCCCTCTAAACGCCATAGGGGCCCTGTTTATATAGTGCTGAGCAAACCGACCTACCGAGGGAATATCGGGCCGGGCTAACTACGAGCAGATGCAATTGAACTCAGTACATGCCAAATACATCCCGAGGTAGATAAGGCATACTCCATGTCTTGGGGATCACGACTCCTATTCCAATCCGGGAAACCACGTCCGGGTCTTCATGTAGCCGTGCAGAATTCCTGTTCGAGACGGACTCAAACATGATTCCTTGGCCATTACGCATCTAGCCAGCCAGGAAGCTGTTCGGCAGGATGCATATGAGCCAGATAGAACCTTCCAGGGAGCTGGGCCCTGGCAGGCTGTTCGATTGGGCCGTCAGGGAGTGGGCCATGGCAATGGGCCGTAATTTTATCCCCGACAGGTACCTTACGGACACATCGGACGGGATGCATGGGCGTTGTGGGTGATGGCGATCGGGATGCCTAGGGGCGCCGATGAGAGAGAGGTCAGGGAGAAAAGGAGAACAAATCCAGTGAAGAGGAGGATGCACGGTGGTGAGAAGGAGGTGTGCCAGTGAGAGAGGGGTGAGAAGAGGGGGAGAAGGAAAAAGACCAGAGTAATTCGGTCTTTTTCCAAGGCTAAAAAATAGAATTAATTATAAACCTCTAAAATGGCAAAATAACACGAGAACATTGTTGTGAGTGGCATTTCAATAATTGCCATATGCATAGTGGCATTTTGACGGAACCACTTTTTAAAAGGAAAAAACTCAATTTCTCCGAAATTAAGGAGTGGCCTGTGCGGCCGTTGGCCGACACAGCCGAGAGGTTAAGGAGTAACTCAATTGGGTTGCTGTGCGGCCTCGATTTCTTGGTTTTTGGGCGTTGACGTTCGGACCGTAGGTCTCAATCTACATTGTACTCTAACCTAGGGTCAATGGCTACTGGGCGAACCCAAGGTCACCGAACTCGACTGATATATATGCATCGGAAAACTTCTATACCTGGGAAAACCAAGCCGAAGCGACATATATATACACATATACTTTTTAGTACATGTAGTAATAACACGAAATGATCTCAGAGATACATACTCGGAGCACTTAACCACGGCCCTATAACACCCTGATCGGACATAAGGCGAGAGGGAGTACACATGTACATAGGAGTAAAAACGACCGACGCGATTGGCAGTTTGGCACAGCAGAAACTACTCCATGTATGATGGAAGCGTAGCATCGGTTCATGGGTTCTTGGTGCATATGCATGCATGCATACATGACAGCATACATGGACGTACATGGACGTCCAGCCTCCATGCACGCACACCGCGCGACACGAGAAAAGGCCGCGTCTTGCCGTCCACCGTCGTGCCGACCAGAATACGCCACGTAGGGGTGCGCAAAATTAACCGATAACAGAAAAACCGAACCGAACCGAATTAACCGAAATTTTTGGCTATTTCGGTTATTCGGTTAGTGTTCGGTTTCTTTCTCAGAATTGTTCGGTTAATAAGTTTCGGTTCGGTTTCTATTGTCTAGAAACCGAAATATCCGAAATAACCGAAATACATGTGACCCAGGCTTCACTCGTGGCCCGGCCCATTTCAGTCCCCCCACTCCCCCAGTCCCCTCACGGCCTACCGGCCCACCTATTCTCCCACTCCCCCAGTCCCAACAAGACATCGCACAGCTCCCACTTCTCCACCTCACTGCCGCCGCCCTACCCGCCGCTCCTCCCGCCACCTCCTGCCTGGCGCCTCCTCCGCTGACGTCTCCTCTCCGCGCCCCTCCTCTCCCGCCACCTCCACACCCCCCCCCAGCTGTCGCTCGGCCACCTCCCCCGCCTCTCCTCCCACCGGCGCCCTACTGCCGCCGCCTCCCCGCCGCCCCTCCCACTGCCGCCGCAGCTCCTCCACGCCCCCCGCCGTTGCCTCGCTGGTCGCCATCCACCCCCTCGCCGTCGACTGTCGCTGATCTCCTCGGCATGGACGGCTGCGGAGACTCCACCTCGGTGAGTGGCTGCAGTCTCCAGCAGCTCGGTGCCCGTCAACAGATCAATGTCTCAGTGATGCCCACTACTCAGTGAACAATTCGGTTAATAACCGAAAACCGAATTAACCGAACCGAAATAATTCGGTTAATTTGGTTCGGTTAGTAAAATTTTAGAGAAGATTTCGGTTTTTATTTTTCACTAACCGAATTTTTCATAAACCAAAAAAACCGATATAACCGAATGCCCACCCCTAACGCCATGGATCATTGCGCCCTTGACCGCCCGCGCGATCGATGTATCTATCCATCTATCTGTTAAAACTAAGTTAATCAAAATCATCACGTTAATTCTAAAATACTATAAATTCCCATATATCGAACAAAAAACGATCTACATCGTCAATTAAAGTGAGACTTTATAAAGGATCACATTAAAAGGAGCCGTTATTAAGGCAACCTATCTGATGCACATGGTTGTTTAGTGCTAAAATGCTAACATCCATCTTAGGCCATTCAATCTATCATATGCGGCTCGGATTGAGAGTGGTGGAAGCCTCACTTCAAAGGTTTTATGAAACCCCTCACTTTCTCTCCTCACTGTGGACACGCCCCTATCTTTCTAGCTCCCAATCACGAACGACTCGCCGCCGACCGTTGCTGCGGCATCGCCGGCCGCTGCTCCCACTCGTCCCCCTCTGTCTCCTCTTCCGACGATGCATCCCGCCTCGCCGCCGAGCTCTTCCCCACCGCCGCCTCCAATCTGAGTTGCGGCGTCTCCCTGCCCTACCGCTGCACCGCGCTGCAGTACATTGGTGTCCCGTATTGCGGAGTACGCACTCGTAGCCATGGCGCCGCCCTTCCTGTCCGAGGTGCCGCCTTTCCCGGCCGTGGAACCGCCATGCCCGATGCCGGCGGCTAGTCCAGTCGTGGCTCGGCTTTGCTCGTCCGTCTTCATTTGTGTTCCTTCCCCCGTTTGCTTTTGTTTACAAAACTTGCCTGTGCAAATAGAATCATGAAAATCTGAAGGTTAAGCAGCAATAAAAGAATGAAGAACATGCGGTCACGAAATGAAACATAAAAAATGTAGGTCAATAGGCGGTCTAAACTCTGAAGACTCATTATCTGAACTCTGAAGTCTGAACCATCTCAGCCTTGCAATCAATAGAATATTTGGATGAACCAAATGTGCAAATGTTTTAGTATTGTACTGCAATGAAAACATCTCTCTAATGTTCTTACCATATCTCTAATTTTCTTCCCATTGGTGCCTCATCCAAACATCAACTGCACAATTCCCATCCAATCATCAACAGCACAACTCCTCAAATTGCCTTAAAATTGTTACATGCACCGGTGAAGGCGGCGCCGAGGGAGGCGTTGGGACGGCAGCGGCCGGCGTGAAGGGAGGAGCAAAGGAGAGTCGCGGCAGCGGCAGTCGTTGCTGGGGAGAAGAACCGGGGGGGCTTGGGGAGGTCGAGCATGTAGGAAGAGAAGGGAGCTGGATCGACAGCGAGCACAGACGCGGGATTGACGGCGGAAGGGCGACATTGCCCGGCGGAGGGCGGTGGATCGACGTCGAGCACCGGCGGGATCCAAGCTAAGCACCGGCGGGATCGACGACGGCGGGCGGCGGCCTAACCTTAGTTGATCTATGACGCGCGTATAAGATCTGATGGCTGGTGGTTAGTGTTAGCACAGAATGTAATTGGATTTTACACTGGATACGTTGCCCCTTATTAATTGCAATAAATAAATAATAGAAATAGAAATAGAAATCCGTGTCAGTTATAAAACTAGCTAGAAAAGGAGTTCATATCAAACTCAGCAAAAACACAAATTCATAATAAAAAAGAAGCCAATGCCAATTACAAAACTAGTCGCGTAAACATGCCGGACACCATGCTCGTCTTTAAGTATTCGTCGGTTTTAATTTCCTATTGATTGAGTGTCTTGAATTCCATGGAAAGAAAAAAGAGAGGAGGGGTACAAAAGGACAAATGGATGGATGGCTCGACAAGTTGGCAAGCAGACATGTTAGGTATTGTGTCGAATATGTGTACGAGTAGGTTACAAGGACTCTGTGTTGTAATAGGCAGAGTTGGTTAGTGTTTGAGTCGGACTCTATCCAGGCCTCCACTATATAAAGGGAGGCAGCCCTGGTATAACCAAGATAACGACTTCATAATAGTAGTATAGGCAAGAGGAGGTCAGCGGCCGGCATGTGGCCGTGACCTGGTTAGCCGGTGTGCTGCGGTATTATGGATTGGGGAGAAGCGCCCATAATCAGAGCCCCGCAGATGTAGGCGAAAGCCGAACTGCGTTACCAAACATCATGTCTCCTGGTGTCGTTCGTGATCTTGCATCGGCACATAATTCCTAACAAGACATTTATCGGCTGCTGAGTTAGCAGGACACAGGGCGGAAGGCTAATGGAGACTAGTGCTGAGCGAACGGAGCGGTGCAGAGCTGTAACACCCCGGTCTTCAAAAGGCTCAGAGAGAGTTGGTAGCATCTTGGGTCTTTTGGAAACAGGGGTGTTACAAGAGCAAGTTGTAGATTTGATAGACAATTTTTAGGGTTACATTGATACAAAATAATATTACCATTATTGTTGTAGTTGTTCTCAAAGAAAAATATGCAACTGTCCGAGGCAGATCGATACATCTTGAATCTTGACGAGGTTGCACAGGTGACAATTGTGAATCTCAATTCTCAAAGCAAATCCAGCATAATACAAAAACAATGTATTTTGACAGAAATAGAAAGTAAGGGAACATGTACGATACTTTAAGAGCAGTTTAACGAATCAAATACAAACTTCAGCAGCCAATTTTTGAGCAACAAATATTTCAAAATCACCGAACCCTGCGATCAATGTTGCATGTCTTATTCTAGTTTTTCACTTCATTTCATGGGGCATCTTACGGACATGGGGACGTCTACACTGATCACGTAGATGAGGATTAGAACAACGACCCACAAATTGAACACATTGAAAATATTAACCACGCATTGCAAGATGACATCTGTTATAGATAATATAAAATTTGGTATTTCTGTTCACATGGATCACTTCCCCCTTAATAATCCACGAACGAACCGCATGCGTGAATAATGATCATCGCAGAGCAAACAAATACAAACTGTCCTTAAGAGAAACCAGTGCAAAATTGCATATGAGCTTACAGAAGTATGAAATTCGTGCACAGCAGAAAAAGCTTCACTTACAGTTCCAGCCGTCGATTGCGGAGGTCGCTGGAGTGAGGAGGCTGCCACCTGCCATCGATGAGAAGCAGCGCCGCCAGTTGCATCGCCAGCACAAGGGTCAGACGGCGAAAGTAAGCTCTTGCCGGCATCGTCTATGATCACTTGGGTTCGATGGGAAGCTAGAAGACCAATGACGAACCCTCCCGGTGGACGGACACCAACACGCATGCGTTATCGTATATGTTTCCCATCTGTGTAACACCGCAATAACCTGTGATTGTGCCAGCCTAAGATAGCTAAACGATAGTTAGCCAAGATTAGGTTTGTTGTAATTAGTTGTTACGTTATCTATGGCTGAGCATATCCGGTGGTTGCATGCATGTAATCTGTTGGCTTGTTTGTTGCCATATATCAACACGCAGGTAGCGCACGGCCAAGGTGCGACTACTTCCACCCAATACCTTCCGCACCTCTGATCGCTTTCATGTCGTGGAGGGTGAACCAATCGATCGTACCTACTTTTTTAATGACGAATGAATAGATGATGAGCCTCGGGTTAGCAAGGTGACCCGACGACCGATGACTGCACTGCCGACTTGCCGAGTAGGAAGCAACCATTCAGCCCTCAGTTCCTCAAAGTGAGCCTGAAGGGGAAGCTTCCTTCCTCTATTCTTTTATCATTAGCTTGTACATCCGTCCCTTTCTTAAAAAGTGTTTCAACGAATCCATATTATGCTATGCTATGATAAGATCTGATATGATTAGATCTGAATGGAGAGACAGGACGCCCGATAAGGGGATCTCCTTAGCAGCGAGCGACGAGGGCCGCGCACGTGGTTGGTCCTTGATTCAGTTTCTTTTAATTTTCTGAAATTGGATTGGAAGTTGAAGATTTTGCTAACATCATCACGGCATCCTTGCATGTTTAGTCATGGATGTGGAAAATGATACAATGTTGATCACCATCGGTGATGCCGATTGTAGATGTAGAGGTTTGGAGCATCTTGCAATTCTTTGAAATTATTCTTACTAGGATAGCCCTCGTATACAGAACCGGCTAGTAGCATGAAATTTAGATCTTCACAATATTGTGGAGCGTCGTTGCTTGATCGCCGAAGTTGATATTTCATTATCGATGTGTTGAAATTCACCCAAGCAGGATAACCATTGCTTAGGGACATGGCTGATACCATTAAACTAGGATCTAGGGATGAAACGAATCGGATACAATCGGAAATCACTCATATTGTATTTGATCCATATAGTTTTGTCGAACATGGATTCAGACACGGATAATACCGGATACAAATACAGATATGAAATAATATCGATTACAAATATGGATCGAACACAGATACTCTCTCTCAGATAATATGCGACACATATATTAGAGAAATAAGCATATAATAATTCATTTAGTTATCTCTTTGCACATCAACTTCAGGTCTCGTAGCTAAGAAATTGCTTGTATGTAAGCATTGTGCATCAACTTCATGGCTCATAGTTATGGAAAAAATAAAACCATATACATCTACCTGTTATAAGCGTTAGTCATTCTATAGAAGTATAATGGAAATGGTTTGTAGATGGACTTCACTGTTCGGACAATATCGGATATTATCCAATAAAATCTCAGATAATATCAATCGGATATTATTTGTATCTATACTGTATCCGCCTAGATGGATTCGTATATCCATGACATTATCCAAATCACTTATCAATCGAATATTATTTGTATCCGTACTGTATCCACCTAGATGGATTCATATATCCATGACATTATCCAAATCACTGTTCGAGTCAGAAATCATCCGTACCATTTTCATCTCTTCTAGGATCTCACGATATCATGAATCTTCCAAGCTTGATTTGCCTAAATGGAATAGCCTCGGCTCGAGAAAAATGATTGATAAAACACATGGAAGCTTTAATAGACTATTGATTCTCAAGGATAATTCACGTGCTGTTAACATAGGGAGGTTTGGTTTGTTGAAACCGGTCCCAACAGACCATTCCGTCTTCAAACAATAAGGGTCTAACGAGGCGCTTCCTACTTGCGCCATGTACGTGACGTAACCTCGTTGCACCATGACACCCACAATAAAAATCCAAAAAATCTTAAACGTTTCAAAATGCAATTAAAATTTCATGGTAAGGGTGCATAAATTAATTTAATCATTAGAAATGTTAAATTCTAAAAAATAAATTAAGAAAAATAGGAATAAAAATAAACTTTGAAAACATAATTATAGTTTAAAAAATGTAAAACCATAATTTCATGTGGATGTACATAGAAATATTTGGCCATTTTTTAAAAAATAGTATTCACAAATAGCTGAATTATGAAATAATTCATTATTTTATTTTGTTCTAACTTTTGTGGCCAACTAAAAAAAATCATAATTCATTCTTTTCTTTCAATCTAACTTTTGTGGCTAACTAAAAAATCCTAAAAAAACTTAATAAAATGGAACCGCAAAATCATGATGATGGCCCATAAAAAGATTTTGACCTTGCTAGTATATGAACAATATTGTATTTTTACAATGTTATATTATTCAAATTTAAGGTAGTACTTGTTGAGTATCAATCATGTACTTAGTTTATTTCTTTGGATTTTGACAGCGGTGTCTCTATCCATTTATCTATTGAAACAAGTTAACCGTAGTCACCACATTAATCCTAAGATACTATAAATTCTCACACTAATTGAAGACAAAAAAAAGATCTGCATCATCGATTATAGTGGAACTAGATTATAACAGATTACATTAAAAGGAGGCCTTTTGATTGCAATAAATAAATAATTGAAATAGGAATCCGTGTTAACTATAAAACTAAAAAAAGAGTTTAAATGAAACACAACAACTGAACAAATATAGAATAAAAAATAAGTCAATGCCAATTACAAAACTAGCTGCATAACCATGCGGAACACTATGCCCGTCATTGAGAACTTGTTGGTTTCAATTTCGTACCCATCGAATATCTCTTTGAGTTCCATGGGAAGAAAAGAGAGAGGAGGATACTAAAGTACGGATGGATGCATGGCTCGGCAAGTCGGCAGGGCGCAAGGTGCAAGGCCAATGGAGACTAGTGTTGAGCGAGCGGTGTAGAGAAGAACAGAGCAAGCTGTAGATTTGATGGACGACTTTTAGGTAGCATCGTTGCATTGATACAAAATAATATTACCTCTATTGGTGTAGTCGTTCTCAAAAGAAAAATATGCAAATGTCCGAGGCAGATCGACGCATATTGAATCTTAACGTGGTTGCACGGACAACAGTTGTGATCTCAATTCTCAAAGCAAATCCAGCATATTTCTGAAACTGTGTATTTTGGCATAAACAAAAAGCAAGAGGTGCATATATAATGTCGTAAGAGCAATTCAACGAATCAAATACAAACTTTGGCAGTCCAATTTTTGAGCAACAAATATTCCAAATCACTGAACCAAGTGATCAATTGTGTATCTAGCTTTCTCACTTCGTTTCACGGGGCACCATGGGAACACGGCGGACGGCTACACGGATTACCTGGACCAATAAGAGAACAAGAAGTACCTACAAATTGAATACATCGAAAATATTAACCACACATTGCATGAAGACATTTGTTATAGATTATACAAAAAAATTGGTTTTATGTTCATATGGATCAGTTTTTTCCCTTAATAATCTATGAATGAACCACATGGATATATGGATAATGATCTTGGCGGTGCAAACAAATACAAATGATCCTTAAGAGAAAATAGTGCGAAATGGCAAATAACCCTATAGAATTACGAAACTCGTGCACAACAGAAAAAAGCTTCACTTAAAACACAGCCTTACGGCCCTCTTTGATTCATGTGGTTTGGTCATAGTTGAAGAGGTTGAGAATTTTTAAAAAGTAACTTAAAAAGGCTAAAAAAATTTTAGTTTTTTTGAGATATTTGAGGAAAGCCCTACGAAGTCTAAAAAATTATTATGAAATCTTACGGTAAAGAATCTATATAAAAATAATAAATTTTTAAACCGAAACGGGACCGTAGGTACTAGAACCAGGACCGCTACGCCGAGAGGGCCTACAGTACCAACCGCCGGCTGTGGCGGTCGCTGGGCGGAGGAGGCTGCCGGCAATGAGAAGCAGCCCCGTCAGTTGCGCCGCCAGCACAAGGGCTACGCCAAAGTAAGCTCTTCCCGGCATTGTCTATGATCACTTGGATTCGATGGGAAGCTAGAAGAAGAAGACGAATGATGGGAGGGCGAAGCAGTCGTATGTATATAAATGAGTCTCGGGTTGGCAGGTTAACCGACGACCGATGACTACACCGGCGAGTCCTCAGGTCCTCAAAGTGAGTCTGAAGGGAAGCAACCATTTTAGTCCTAAAAGTGAATCTGAAGGGCGAAGCAACCATTTTAGTCCTCAGGTCCTCACTTTGATGAAGATTCCTACCTCTATTTTTTCTCATTAATTTGTACATCCGTTTCCTTTCATGGGGAGTGTTTCGATAAATCAATATTGTGCTATGATCAGATTTGACAGGACGCCGACAAGGGGTTTCTTGCCCCGCAGCAAGCAACGGCGGCCGCGCGTGACACAGTTGGTCCTTGATCAATTCTTTTAATTTATTGTTTGATACATGACAAATACATGACGTCCTTTTTTTTGGAATGACTGGCATAGACTCTAGGAAAACTATCTTATCCTTTATGGAAACTAATATCAATCAAATCATAATGATTGATCTTATCCGGTCAATCTCTAACACATGATAATTCACACAATCATATCTTTAACTTCCTAAGCTCTTAGAAGATTATTTTTTTTAGAAAATTGTACTATAGCCTCTGAAACTTGTAGCCGATTGTACAAAATCCTCTAAACTTTAAAATTGCTCTTTCTGCACTCGTAACTTGTTGCCATTAGCACAAAACCCCGTGTTGTCTATCCAGTGATAACATGGCCCAGTGATGGGGCTAACCTCGCTCACTGTCGCTCTGGATTTTTTTCTCATATTTTCCTTTTTATTTCTATTAATTTCTCTAAATATTTGGTCGTTCCACCATGCGACGTAAGCGACACTTGAGAGAGGTTGGCCCCGTTAGCGGGCCATGTCATCAGATGATGGCCAAATATACTACACAGGGGGTTTCATGCTATCGGCAACAAGTTCTAGGGGCAAAAAAACAATTTCAAAGTTTAGGAGATTTCGTGTAATTGGCTATAAGTTTTGGAGGTTACAGTGTAATATTCTCTTTGGACCAGCGGTGCAACAGTGCCCCAACATGATGCGCAAGAATACCTAGTTTTTCATTTTTTGGACCTAGACAGAAAACCGTGCCAACTTCATGTATCTGCCATGCAATTTACTCAAGAAGAGGATCAAAACCTAACGTTTTTGAAAAAACCAAAGCCACCCCTTTAGAATAAAATTCTAAAAACTTCAAAAAGTTGGACTTGACTTCTGAACATCTTGCTGATAAATCAATATTGTGCTATGATCAGATTTGACAGGATGCCGACAAGGGGTTTCTTGCCCCGCAGCGAGCAACGGGGCCGCACGTGACACAGTTGGTCCTTGATCAATTCTTTTTAATTTATTGTTTGATATATGACAAATACATGATATCCTTTTTAAGGAATGACTGGCATAGACTCTACGATAACTATCTTATCCTTTATGGAAACTAATATCAATCAAATCATAATGATTCTATCTTATCCTTTATGGAAACTAGTATCAATCAAATCATAATGATTGATCTTATCCGGTCAATCTCTAACACATGATAACTAACACAATAATATCTTTAACTTCCTAAGCTCTTAGAAGATTATTTTTTGAGAAAATTGCATTGTAGTCTCCGAAACTTGTAGCCGATTGTACGAAATCCCCTAAACTTTGAAATTGATCTTTCAGCACTTGTAACTTGTTGTCGTTAGCAGAAAACCGCGTGTTGTCTATCCAGTCGTCATCTGATAACATGGCCCGGTGATGGGGCTAACCTCGCTCACATGTCCCCTCGGATTTTTTTCTCATGTTTTCCCTATTTTTTCGATTTCTATTAATTTCTCTAAATAGTTGGTCGTTCCACCATGCGACGTAAGCGACACATGAACGAGGTTGGCCCCGTCAGCGGGCCATGTCATCAGATGATGGCCAAATATACGACGCAGGGGGTTTCATGCTAACGGCAAAAAGTTCCAGGAGCGAAAAAAACAATTTCAATGTTTAGGAGATTTCGTGCAATCGGCTATAAGTGTCGGAGGTTACGGTGTAATTTTCTCTTTTATGCCATAGGTTACTGTTCACGTGTGAACAGTGCATGTAACAGTAATTCTAACACCTATCCTATGCCCTCTAGGGGTCATGTTTTAGGCTAAATCCATAGAGAATTGGCCGTTTTGGAAGAATAGTGAAATGAACCAGAATATGAGACCAAATTTGAAGGACTTATCTCCACGGGTACACATAGTTAGGATATGGTTGAGAGGAATCATGGCGGACCACCTATTAACCTATTGGGACATCTTCTTGTCTTCCCTTCATGGTTCATCGTGTTGGTTGGTGGATGGTTGTCGGGGTTGCTGGGGTTGCGTAGCTATTGAATGTTTGGCCCCGCCTATCCGTGTCTCTTGATCTTGTCTTCATCAAACGCCATGTTGAAATTTGGACTTGGGTGGTGTGCATTATTGGCACTTAACACTTGGCTAAATTTGGATTAGAAGTAAAAGATTTTGCTAACGTCATCGGGGGCATCCTCGCACGTTTGGTCATGGATGTGGAAAAGTGATTGCAATTATAGATGTAGAGGCTTGGAGCGTCTTGGAATTCTTTGAAATTCTTCTTAGCAGGATAGCGCTCGTATATAGAACTGGTTAGTCGTGTGAAATTTAGATCTTCATAATATCATGGAGCTCCGTGGCTTGATCGCTAAAGTTGACACTACTGCGGATCAGGGTAGGCCAAGCGGCTCGTAAGGCCTGTGCAAGCGGTTTTAGAACCGCTTGCAGGCAACCGCGACTGATGCCCGACGGGCATCACAAGCGGCTCCCAGAGCCGCTAGTGAAGGCCCTCTGCAAGCGGTTCGCGGGGCGATGGCGCGGGCGGGCGTGGAAGCCACGTGGGGCTCTCTGCAAGCGGTTGGAGCCACGAACCGCTTGCAGAGATCATCTCCGCAAGCGGTTCAGTAACCGCTTGCGTAAACGTGCAGTTTAATGGCCACCTGGTTATTTCATTTCTGAGGCGGTGCAAATAGATATTTAAATATATATTTCGGCAGGAGATTTTTTTATTTGTCATTTAAATTTAAATACATATAGGATGAGCATATAATTAGAGATCAAACAAGCTTAAATATATTAGATAATACATGTAATAATGTACACTTTATATGCACCGGCCAAATTTACAAAGTTTATAATTAATATACATTGTGCAAAATGGACAAAACAGTTCATTTTTTTCTTGCGGTACTCTTCTTGACGCTCTTTGACGACGTAGAAGTCGTCCCTAGTTCGTTCGTGTTCGAATATGGATCTCGATAATGGAACTCGCCCTGGGGGTTAATGACCTCATCGAGAATGAAGCCGAACAGTTGTTCTCGTAATGCGAGCACCCGATGATGTGGTAACACTTCAGTATGTTTATCCATGTCGGGCTGCCAATTCAATTAAAATGAAAAATAAATAAATACGTGTGCCCATAATGTAAATTAATGGAGCACATAAGAACGTTATTAAGTTGTTGCTAGATGCATGGTTGCGTGCATATATATACGAACCTCTTCAGGAGTTTAAGGCTCAAGCTCGCCGTGGCACATCATTTGGATATAGTGGAACACATAGTAGCCACATAGGTTGTTTCCCGCAGATTGTTGTTTTACCTATGGTCGATGCGCGGGCAATTATGGATCAAGAATAACAAAAATATTAATTGACAAAGGGCAATTACGCTGCTTTAGCATACCCAATCGCTTAGCTTGATATCGAATTCCTTCTTAAAACGCCCTTTCGAATCTCTTGAAAACTCAGAACGCCTTGTTAAGGAGGTCAATTATCCTTGGTATTCCTTTTGCGGTTTTCTCCGTGAGTCTTGGACGATGATCATGCTTTTGTCAAGCCTTATGATTATAAGGATCCGAGTGGAACCTATTTATATATTGCAACATGTTATGACATGTAATTAAACAATATATAGTGTGCCATCGTGCCTTAAGCAATATAAGAACGAGATGTTAGTGAGAACATCAAAGACGCATTTAAAGTTGAATGGCGATGTATGTATTGCTTGTAGTGTTGTTGTACTAGTGCATGTACAACGAAGTCGTGGATTTCCTTTGGTTTTCGAGGTATTGCCCGACTTCCTCGTTGACCAACCAAGGGTCAAAGAAGCCAATCGAGTTCGCTTCGCTTTCTAAGTCTTTGTATCTCCATTCTACGTAAAATGGGTTAATTGAGTTAATTAATTAGGGTTCTCGCAAGCGGCATGTATAGATATATATATACATCTTGTGGAGTCGACACTCACGAGCACCAAAGCGAGTCATGAAGGACACGTTGATTTGGCGTCTTCTGGTACACATTGTACCGATCTTCAAAATCAAGATTTATCAATTGATCATTCCTCGAAACAAATGTTCTTCTTGAAACGAGAAGCAACAATGAGCATATCCTGGCGGACTTGTGTTCGTACCATTCATGGGCGCGTCGCATCTTGACCGGTAGTTTCCGTATGTCCTTAGGGTCTAGCAACGGTGGCCCAATTTTAAATGGCCACGACTTGTGCCGTTGGAAGATCATCGTTATTCCAGGCGGCATCTATGTTATCAAGGCCGACCTTCCTCATGAAGTCATACTCCATCTGTAGACGTTTTGCCTCCTCCTGTTCTTCCTTGCTCATGTATGTGCCCAAAGGTTGTTTACTCTTGAAGACGTGCTTTCTGATAGTTCTTTGGTAGTCGGTACAGAGAGGCGGTCGGTGCTGACTAGTTGTCGCGAAGAAGTCCGCGATCTTTGAATCAATTCGTTCCTTTGGCGGTGGATTTATTTTAGCTTTATACCCCTCTGTCCATGCGTCCACAGCTTTCTTCGACTCGCTCTTTAGCTCCTTAGACGTCATCTCATAAGGTGTTTTTTCAGGTTCCTTCATTCTCTGTCTGAATGGGAAACCGGCCGCCCTGCTGCTTGTTGTCGTTCTAGCTGCAGGAATGCTCCTTTTGCTAGCAAGCTTCTTACTGGGGGGAGATGCCGGCTCCGTTGTTTCTCTCGGAGGCTGCTGCTTCCTTTTGCTTTGAGGGGCTGGCGGCGGTGTTGGGCTTCTGCGCATAGCGTTAGCGGGTGGTGGAGTGCTTTGTCTCACCGGCGAGGCGTTGCGTGGTGGCGTGGCCTGTCTTGGTGGAGGAGGTGAGCTCCGTCTTGGTGGAGTGTTCTGTCTCGGTATAGATGTCACCTCCGCACCATCAGGAAACACGATGTACTTCTTCCGCCAGAGGATGATGTTATGTACGGCCTCTCCAAGCTTGGTCACATCGTCTCCTCCAGCAATATCGAGCTCCATATCCTCAACCGCCACCACCTCGCCCACGTTACCTTGGAGTATCCCGCGGTATAGGGTTACTGATGGAATGTCCGCCCGACTCACGGGTAGGCCAAAGCGTAAGCCACCTTGAGGTGAGGTTGTGCGATTGGACACGTAGCTCACATTGGCGGGCACGATGATGTCGCCCACGGATAACGGGCCTGCAATTCATCGCCAAGCACGTTGTTTGACGCCAGAGTCGCTTCGCCCGACGGAGCCGGAGGACTAACCACATCTAGTTCGGAGGCATGACGATAACCCCACTGGTCTTTGAAGATCGGCGATTGCAGCTTGCACTTCCGCTTTAGCATTTCATCATGTTTTCCTTATGCTCCTTGAGCTCCCGCTCGATTTTGCTGATTCTGTTGTGTTCTCTTACTTTTCTTCTTTCCGGCTCGGTATGTGGCTTGATCATTTGAGAAGCCGACCATCCACACACACCGCTACCAAGTCCTCGTGTCCTTCCCGGATGCTCTGCGTTTCGAGTCGCGACGTAAGCTCGTCATTCTTCTGTCTACTACCAAGGAACTCGCGACGTTGCTTCTCGATGGCTTCCACAATCCTTTCTTTCACGGGTTGCACTTGTGGTGCCATCTCCACTTGCCATCATCCTTGACCTCCTCCGTGGCCCAAGGTCCGATTCGTGGCGGAGCTCCCGATCTTCTTCGTGTACTATACCCTTTTTTCTAAGCTCTTCTTCCTGCTTCTCCCATTTTGGCATAGCCTTGATGTAACCACCGGACCCGAGATGGTGGTGGTATTTTTTCTTCTGTGCATTGGCCTTGTTCTGCTCACTCGCGGCCTTGCCTTCAGCCGACATCTTGTACTCCTCGAATGCTTGCCAATGATCCGCTAGCTTCGGATACTTATTGAAGTCTAGGGTTGTTCCGGTCTCCACGTACTTCTTACTGAGCTCGCTCTTCCACGACTGAAAGCATAACGCCATCTTGCTCGAGTAAATTTCTTGCACTTGTTTTCGTAAGCCGTCGAATCGTGAAGTTTTCTTTTATATCCTTCGAGCAGCTCTTTCAGAGTCAGTAGGAACCTTGGGCCATGTCTTGATGCTAATAGGGACGTGATCCTCACAATGACTCGCAGCGTTGTTGAAGGGGCAAGTGCCGACATAGGGCTTCGGGCTTCCCAATGGCGTAAACTTGAGTAATCACGCACTTTGTCGACGGCTTTTTGTTAGGCCTCGTATTTGTTTGGATTGGCTGTTGGACGTTTCCGGCTTAAAAAAAAACAGGAACACATGTCAGAGGCTTATTGCTATGAGACGTGTAAGAAACGGTCATTTTAGTGTTCAGGCTATATATATCTCACAGCCATCGACATTAGTTTCAGCCTGGCCGGTTGGATCACCGGCTTGAGCATGGATTGCGTGATCACCGGCTTGAGCCGAGGCAGCCTGGTCACCGGCTTGAGCCGGGGCAGCCTGATCACCCATTGGATCTACCTGGTTGGCCTCATCGTAGCTTATGAGAGTGCCCATCGCGATTTCGTTAAGTAGAAAATCATTTCCCGCATCGAAATCAAGATCATCGTGTCCGGAGTGCGCCATCTATCACTGTGCATGCACGCGAAATAATAGAACATTTAATACAACATATATATCTCTTTTATTTGAAAACAACATTTCAATACAATATTTGAATACAACATATACATCTCTTAGATGTCATCCATCTCGACACCCATCAAAACGCATAATATTTGAATACAATATTTCTCGACACATGACATGAAAGAATTTGGGTCAGGCTGGCCTGAATACAATATTTAAATAGAATACTTGAATACAATATTTCTCGACACCTAATTAGGTCAAACGGCCTTTAGCTCAAGGCTAGTCCCCGTAAATCGGTCCATCGGACAAAGAGGGAAAGAATTTTTGAGGGGAGCGTCGGGAAGGGGCATGACGCTAAGCTCAACTTATGATCACCGACTTACTTGAAAAACATGGCGCCACTAATCCAACCAAATCAGCTTGTGGTGTGGTTGTCTTGTGTGTGTCTGTTGATTAGTGTGTTGAACATATTGCGATATAAGCATAATAAATTGACCAAATATAAATAGAATGAGCAAACACATAACAATGCCATGGAATAGATTATTTATCATGTACTCTATAGAAATGGACTGTAACATGGCGACCAACATATCAAGCTTAATAAATCACCATTGACATTATTAGGAGCTCTCAGATTTAACCAATAAGCGGTTGTCTGTAAAACAGCCTTCCTAGTTATAGTTCTAGTGATTTCACAGCAAATACAATCTGAGATTAATATCAAGGTTTAGACAATCAATCTTGCTTTGTTTTGGAAAGGAATTAAGTTCGAACATCCCAATTTAGCCAATCGTAATCGCTGATCTACAATTATTCAAGCCACAAGCCATCGGACCCAAATCTATTTATTCTGAACCAACCGAACAGCACAAAGTGCTAAGCAAAGGTACCAGGAAATAAACAGATCACTGAGCAATCTGAACAGCACACTAAAACAGCCGTATGCACCAATACAGATCAAGATAACAAGTGTCCAGTGACCAATTAACAACAGTTCATGGCATGAATTGGGATGAACACAATATAAATCCTAACAGTGCAGAAATTAATTGAATCTATCACAAGATATAATAAACAAATGTATTTATATATGCCTCAACCAGATTATCATCACAGAGCAATAAGGGTAAAGCACACAGCCACGGTACAGTGCTTCCAAACCAGAGATTTAGCCTCTAATTCAAGAATTAGATCCCCAAAATCTGTAATTGGTACACTGCACAACCAACCACAAGGGGGAAAGCCACAGAAATTCTTACTTAGCGTATAGAAGCATGACAGAGGGGAGCAATAGGAGCATCAACACCGCGCGCGCATTTCGTTGAACACTACAAGTGCATCACAGAGCAATGGGGGCAGGGGAAGGAAGGGGGCTCGAAACCTCGGCCCTTCGTATTCAAAGTGGCGGGGAGGAGGTCCACGGCGAACGGGAGCGAGGGGGCTCACCGGCGAAGGTGCTTGCCGGCAGGGTGGCGGAGGCTGGCCGCCTGCGCACAGTGGTCAGTGTCGCGAGTCCTGCGCAGGTGATCGACGACGGCGAGGTGGAGTGTCCAGGAGGCGGCCGCCGTGCGGTGCTCGACGACGGCGAGGTACGGCCGTGCGGTACTAGACGGCGGCGAGGGTGGCGGCGGTGGGGCGCGTCGAGATTGCGACGGAACGGTTGAGGGAGACAGGGGCAAAGGACTTAGAAAATTTCGGCCACGAACCCTCTACCTTATATAGGAAGGGCTCTACAAGCGGTTAATATTACAAACCGCTTGTGAAAATATCTCTACAAGCGGTTCGTAATTTTAACCGCCTGTAGAGAACACTTTTACAAGCGGTTTGTAGAACGAACCGTTTGTAGAAGCCGGTAGCGCGACATTTAAAATTTCGGAATTTCACCCTCCTAGAACAGTAAAGGGGCATCTTCAAGCGGTTGGTGATTAAAACCGCTTATAGAGGTCACTTCTACAAGCGGTTCGTAGGACAAACCGCTTGTAGAAGTGGGTCCATAACACATGCCAAGACTTGGGACGTACCATCTATCGATAACGTTTAAGAAAGTATTGCGCCCGTCTCTGTTGAAATGAAAATTCCTCTCACTTGGCTAGCGCGTGGCGTTTAAGTGCGGGCTCCCCGTGCTGGTCGCGGGTTCGAGCCCCGCTTGCGCCCCCTTGCCTTTTATTTTTCCCTTGCCTTTTATTTTTTTAGAAATATTTACTAAGCCCATTATTTTGTTCCAAAAATACTAAAAACTATTTTTTTATATTACTTTCATTTCTAAATATGTGATTAACCCATTATTCTTTACAAAAATACTAAAAAATCTTTTTTGGCATTACTTTCATTTCTGAATATGTACTTAGCCCATTATTTTTTCCAAAAAACTAAAAAATCTTTTTTTACATTACTTTCATTTCTAATATTTACTTAGGTGTCGAACCCGGTCTAAATGACCGAATCCTAATGTGTTATACAGTACTAGTCCCAGAAGATCATGGCTAGTACACACATAAACAGAACTGATACATTGCCTTCGAATTACATTATTACAACATAGGGGACTACGGGTCCCAAAAGGAGTCACAGTTTAAAACATCAAGCACGACACGCAGGCCGAGATACAGAGTTACACAGACGGTCACACAGGGACCTAACATAGCGCAACTTTATTCTAGCTAGTAGGCTATTCCACAGGCAACGGCGGTAAGAAGCACGCAACCCTACTCTTCGTCTTCGTAGTCCTCCTCCTCCTCGTAGTCCGAGTCCTCCTCGAAACCAGAGTCGTAGGGGAGCTCTGCGACTGTTGAAATTTTGGAAAAAGGAGAAGGGGAAAACAGGGGTGAGTACAAAGGTACTCCGCAAGTCGGGAATATATGCGGATGGGGTTTAGTACAAGGAGAGCCTAGGATATTTTTGCCGAAATGGCGGTTATTAGCCTAGTTTTGGCAAAGCAGTTTGGAAACAATAAATCTTAATCCATTACTTTGGGCTCTTCTCAAACGGTCCTCGCCACTTGGCCTCAGTGCCATAGCGAGAACAAAATCCTTTCCTTCTTTTCTTTTCTCAAACGGCTAAGTCCATCCCGCGCGACACTTTCCGATAGGCCGTTACCCATTTCGGAATATCGCCGGTGGCCCCCAGCTCAAACGAAATCCTTCTCAAAACCTTTTCAATTCACTTACTCATCTCAAATCTTTTATTCAAAAACCCTTTTTCTAAATTGGTTTTTAAATAAAGAATCTACCATATAATCAGTCCCTTCGCACGCTCATAACCGCGAGCACGGCTATCATGACAGTTTTAACTCTGCAGAGTGGGTACGCCTTACCCTCGAGAGGCTACGCACCCAGGCGGTGTTTCGCCACAAGACCGCCAACCACGAGGGCCAACGATCGGGCCTGTCCCATGCCGGGGCTCGAGGTCATACTGTAATGGCTCAGTTCATAGGATTATAGGATGAGCAGTCCTTAGACTAGAGAGAATTTATATTTTAGCCCAATCTTTAAACCGATGCCCTACTGCACCAACTGACAAAACCATCTCCCTAGTCAGAAAGATTTTGGGGTAAGAGGAAAATCATTTCCTATTAAGCATCACCCTTGATGCGCTACCTTTAAATCATCCTTTCCCAAACATTTCTCAACAACATCTCATTTCACACAAATGATTGAATCACTCCTCATAAATGATTTTTAAGCATTTATCCTACCACAACAAGGTATTTAAATATAAGCAATCCATATTTTAGCCTTAGGTTTAATCCTAACATTTCTCTTACCTTTTCTATTTGGTATGATATCTAATTCTAGCAAATACGGCATTTATCTTTTAAACTAGCATGCATGTTTTCAAGTCTAATAAACATTCTCTAAATAACCGAAAATGGCTTCTCAATATGATCAAAGGGGGACTTGCCTTGGTCGGACGACGGGTAGGAACAACCAGCGACGTCGGACGGGTCTACAACACCTTGGCCTCCTACTCGAGCACGATCCAAACATACAAATGAAAATAACAGTACATCAGGCATAAAATGTTTTTATGCATTTTATTTGAAGAGAATGATGTTAACTTATTTTGTATATGCACATGAAATAATGGAACCTAAACATTTGAATTCTTAGAAATGCAGTGGTACATGGGTGCATAATTGATTTAGCATTTTTATAAAATCTAGCTTGCTGCAGGGTATTTTTGAGAATTTTTACAGAATTTTGAAATGACATTTGGTATATACTGCGAAATCTTTTCTGGTAGCCCCTTTTACAATCCGGTTTCGAAAATGAAAAGGACAAACCCGGCTAAGCCGGTTTGCCCAGAACGGGGCGAAGCCCACGGCCCACGGCCGAAACGGGGATCCCTCCCTGCTCCCCCCCATCGTCTTCCTCCTCAAGCCGAGGCGGCCACGAGCAAGGGGCAGGACGGGACCGGCCATCGGCGACTGATTCCGCGCGGGGAGAGAAAGAGGGAGCAACGGCGATGCCAACGTTGGTCTCGGCGGCGACTGAGACTCACCCCAGGGGCGGCGCGACGGTGAGACGCGGCGGCGAACAGGGGATCCGGCGGGGGCACGCTTCCGGACTCGGCGGCGCTCCGGGACTCCTGACAAAGAGAGAGTAATGGTGAGGGAGAGACGATGGTACTACACAGGGTAGCTAAGAGGAGCTCACCGAGGAGAAGAATCGGGCACGGCGCGGCGCTAGGCGGGGTGACAACGGAGGCACAGGGCCGGTTTTATAGGCGAGGATGGCGCGGCGGGGATGGCTCGACCTTTAATGCCGCCGGTGAGCACAGCGAGCGGGGAGACACAGAAAGACTTTCGCTATTGATCAATAGCGGCGGCGAGGCGACGGCGCCGTAGAGTCACTGGAGGTCGAGGGGATTGCGCCGCAGCGGTCAAGGGCACGGTCTCCGGGGGAATAGGTGGCGCTGAGCGCTCGCCAGCGGCGCAAGCGAGGGTAGGCGACGGAGTGAAGAGCACGGCGACGCCAGACGGAGCAATTTAATGCGAAAATGGGTCGGCTTTTCATGGCGGCAAGGAGGATGGCGAGGCAAAGGGCGGGTCCGGCAAGAAGCGGAGACGACGGGCAAGGGGATCCCGCCGGACGCCTGACGGGCGACGCGGAGGGGAAGGAAGGGAGAGCAACAGAGAGAGCGAGAGCGAGATCGAACCGAGAGCAGAGGCGCGCTCGCGAGGAGAGGGGAAAAACGACGGGGAAGAGGGACCTGACCGGTGGGGTCCGCCAGTCAGTGAGAGTGAGGAAAGACAGGGCGCGGGCCCGTCGGTCGGCGAGGTGTTCTTTGGCCTTGAAATGGGGAGAGATGGAGATGGGCCATGGGAAGGTAGAGGTGGGAGAAGAGAGCCGGGCCGGGAAGCCTCGGCCCGAGAGGAGAAGAAGAGGTTTTTAATTTTAGATATTGTTTTTCTCTTTTCTTCTTTCCAAAAGGTTTACCGTAATTATTTTAAATACTTTTTAAATAATTGACACCCAAGACAATGGATTTTATTTTAAAATTAACGACCCAAACCATTTCAAAAATGCACATGCGATGATGATGATGCCATGATGCTTGTTAACAATCAAAATAGTTTAATATTTTTAATTATGCATTTTAACAAAATTATTAACGTGCCAAACTTGGTTTTGAAAATTTGGGATGTTACATTAGGCCATTATTCTTTTCAAAAATACTAAAAATTATTTTTTGGCTTTACTTTTATTTCTAAATATGTGGCCATTATTCTTTCCAAAAATATTGCTTCCACCTTATAAATTCTTAACAATGCAATTACATGATAACATAGTTGAATCTACCACATAATATATTTAATATGACCACATAATAAGGGTCATCCTAATCATTTACATTTTTTGTCTTTACAATTCTTCCTTCATCTTGATCGCGGCGTATGTGCGGAGCATCCATGCCTGTGTCATCCAGGATGCTTATGTCGACATCTACTGCAAATGGAGGGATCTCATCGAACTGATCGTACTCTTCCTCGTCAAGAACGCCCTCTACTCCGACAATCCTTCGCTTGCCTTGGAGAACCACGTGTCGCTTTATTGTTCCTTCTTCTTGTCTTTGATTTGATTCTTCTTTGGTCTGCTTGACATGTCCAATACGTAGAAGACCTGTCTCACCTCGTTCGCGAGAATAAATGGTTCTCTCAAGTAGCCGACTTCTTGGAGGTCGACGGTAGTCATGCCGTATTTGTCGACATTCACGCCGTCTGCGTTTAGTTTTACCCATTGGCACTTAAACAATGGGACCTTCAAAGGCCCATAGTCGAGCTCCCATATCTCTTCTATGAATCCATAATATGTGTCCACCCTGCCTCTATTGTCGGCGGCTTCTATACGGACACCGCTGTTCTGATTTGTGCTATTGTTATCTTGTGATCTCGTGTAGAATGTGTAACCATTTATCTCGTACCCCTGCCATCTCACTATTTCAACGGATGGTCCCCGAGCCAGGCGTTGCAACTGTTCATTGTTGGACTTGCTCTTGAGGATATGGTTTTGTAACCATGCGCCGAAAGAATCCATGTGTCTCAGTGTTATCCACGTATCAGTCTTCTCTGGGAATTGGAGACGTAGAGCATTCTTGTGTTGGAGGACATACGGGGCGGCCACTGCCGATTGCTTCAACACAGTGAAATGTGCTTGCTTAAATGTCTGAAGATCGTTACATGCAAGTACTTTTCTTCCAAGTGTCCCTTTACCTCGTAGCCTGCCCTCATGACGTGATATAGGGACGCCGATGGGGTCTAAATCATCAATGTAGTCCACACAGAACTCGACCACCTCCTCTGTGACATAACCCTCGGCAATGCATGCTTCTGGCCGAGAACGGTTACGTACATACTTCTTTAGTACGCTCATGTACCCCTCGAAAGGGAACATGATGTAGAGATAAACGGGTCCAAGAATACCTATCTCTTTGCTTAGACGAACAGTGAGATGAACCATGATATCAAAAAAGGCAGGAGGAAAGATCATCTCGAGGCTAACCACACTTTGTACCACGTCACCGCAGCTCACCCGCTTTTTTGGATCGATGACCTTCTGGGAAATAGCGTTGAAAAACGAACACAGCTTTGTGATTGTCCCCCTTACCCATCGAGCAGTACACCTCTTAAAACCACCGGGAGCAACTGTGTCATCAGCACAAGACAGTCATGGGATTTTATATGTACAATTTTGTTCTCTTTCATATTTACGAATCTCTTTACGTTCGACGAGTATCCCGAAGGGACCTTCACACTGCTAAGACACTCTATCACGCTTTTTTTCTCTTCTTTGCTTGGAGTATAACTCGTGGCCGTCAGAGGTACGATCGTTCCGCACCTCTTTTTAGGGTGTAGGTCCTTCCCGATGCCCAGACTTCAAGGTCGCTCCGAGCACTCATTTGTATCTTCGATTTTCGTGACAGATCTATATATCCTAGGAAGCTCACACGACGTTCTTGGTGATGTGCATGAAGTCCGATGAGTGGCGAACATCCAAATCTTCCCAGTAAGGCAAGTCCCAAAATATTGACTTCTTCTTCCATATGGGTGCATGGCCATCCTCATCATTCGGCACAGATTTGCTTCCCGGACCCTTTTCAAAAACTACCTTTAGATCCTTCACCATAGCAAACACCTGCTTGCCACTTCGATGCCTCGGCTGGGAACGATGTTTTTCCTCCCCGTTAAATTTTCTGCGTTTCTTCCGCAACGCGTGGCTCCGAACAAGAAACCTGCGATGCCCCATGTACACCATCTTTCGAGAGCCTTTCATGTACGTGCCATCGGTTTGATCCAAACACTGCACACACGCTTTGAAGCCTTTGCCAGTTAGGCCAGACAGGTTACCAGCGTTACCGGCGCCGTTGATTGTTACAAATAACATTGCACGCAGGTTGAAATACTCCCTTTTGTATTCGTCCCAGACCTTTACACCGTTCCATAACGTTTGAAGATCTTCTACCAAAGGTTTGAGGTAGACATCGATATCATTTCCGGGTTGCTTGGGGCCTTGGATCAACAACGGCATCATTATGTACTTTCTCTTGATGCATAACCATGGAGGAATATTATACACACATAGTGTGACTGGCCAGGTGCTATGGCTGCTGCTCATGTCTCCGAAAAGATTCATCCCATCGGTACTCAAACCGAACCTTATGTTTCTGACCTCGTCTGCGAAGTCTTTGTACTTCCGATCGACCATCCTCCACTGCGAGCCATCTGCCGGATGCCTAAGCATTCCGTCGACCTTACGCTCTTCTTTGTGCCAACGCATCATCTTCGCATGCGCTTTGTTTGCAAACATACGCTCCAGCCTTGGAATCAGAGGAAAATACCACAACGCTTTTGCCGGTGCTCTCTTCTTCACACGCACCCCATCTACTTCACCTGGATCGTCACGCTTCGTCTTATACTGGGGTTCCTTGCACACTGGACATGCATCCAAGTCGGCATATTCACCGCGATATAGGACACAGTCGTTGCGACATGCATGTATCTTTCGTACTTTCAATCCTAAGGGACACAGGACCAGTTTGACTTGATACGTGGATTCTGGCAGGGTGTTATCTTCCGGGAGCAACTTCTTTATGAGTGACAGCAACTCATCGAAACCCTTATCTGACACACCATTCACAGCCTTCCATTGCATGAGTTCCAGTGTGGTACGTAGCTTCTTGTGCCCCTTACCATAATTTGGGTACAAAAGAGTTCTCTGGTCCTCCAACAATCCCTGGTACTTCCTATATTGTTTGTCCTCTGTGATATCTCCCTCTGCGTCACGCAGCATCTGGTCCAGGTCATCATCCACACCAAACTGATCACCTGGTGTATCCTCTACGTCCTCGTATGTTGTCGCGTCCGGCATACCATCATATGTCACTTCCTCTTCATCGGCTTCTTCGTCGTCTTCTATGCTTGTATACTCTACTTCGTCGTGGTGAGTCCAACATGTATAGTTCGGCATGAAACCTCTCATCAACAAGTGGCTCTGTATCCGTCCTCGCATTGAGTGCTCTTTCTCGTTCCTGCAATCCACGCACGGACACCGCATTGAAGCTTCACGGAGGCAAGTCTCGAAATACGACATCAAGAAAAGCATTCACGCCATCGATGAACTCCCTTGTCCGACGATCCGCATATATCCATTGCCGGTTCATCTGCACCAATTAAATTAATAAGAACACTTATTATATTTTTCAAATTAAAATATTTAACTCGAAATAACTAATTGTTATATTTTTTAATTACCTCTAAACTTTCTTGATTTTTATAGCTAAACCAACTAAATCTTACAAATTAAAAAACTTTTTTCAAAAATATTTTTAATTACATTTCATACACAAAAAAAATATTACCAACCTAGCAAAAAACCTACATCTATTTAGCTCTATAGCAATTGAAATAATCACCCTACCTACTATTTTAAAATAATGTGAAACTAAAATCATCCAATAGATCACCACATTGCCTCAAAAGATCTAGAAGGGAGAGCTAGCTAAGGCACCAAGAGCTAGATCTTGCTCTCTAAAACAAATAATCACCCTTACCAACTAATTTCAACATCTTATACATCATCAAAAAAAGGATACAAAACTAATATGAGACTTAAAACGCCCAATAGATCTACATCTTACCTCAAATTATCAAGAGAGAGAGAGCTATAGCAAAACAAACACCCTTCAATTCAAACAAGATTATTTAATATTTCTCCACATCCAATGCAAAAAGATAAGCAATGTCCATATAAAAATGATGTTGAGACCATGTTTACTTATCTTGGAAACCTTAATTTGGAGCTATTAGCCTCAATTAAAAATTTTGGCAGCACCTCTCCTGCATGAACAGCTCGGCCCGTCAGTGCTACTGCGCGAGCTCTGCTCGGGGAGGAAGAAGGGGTTAAATGCACTAGGCGGGAAGGAAAAAGCATATGCAAGCACAAACCGCTTGCAGATATAGCACACTGTAAGCGGTTCGTATCACCAACCGCTTACAGATTATTTCAAGCGGTTGGTGATACGAACCGCTTACAATGTCCTATCTCTGCAAACGGTTTGTATCACGAACCGCTTGCATATGCCCTTTTCCGCCACCCTCCCACCCGTTGGCCACGAACCGCTTGTGGCGATTGGGTCGCAAGCGGGTTAAAGCCAGCCGCTTGTGATGGGCCGCTTGTGAAGCCCCGATCCGCAGTAGTGTGATATTTCATTATCGATGCGTTGAAATTCACCCAAGCGGGATAACCATTGCTTAGATACTTGGCTGATACTGTGAAACTAGGATCTCACAATATCACGAATCTTCCAGGCTTGATTTGCCTAAATGGAATAGCCTTCACTAGAGAAAAATGACTGATAACGCTCATGGAAGCTTTAATGGGTTGTTGATTCATGTGCTGTTTGATTCATGTGCTGTTAACACAAAGTGGTTTGGTTGGTTAAAACCGGATTCGCATACGATTCCCTCTTCAAACAATATAAGTGTGACTATCCGAAAAGGATTGTCTCAGCACCCACTGGGTTGCTACAGAGGGTGAATTCTATCTCATCATTAATTAAAGTGGGACTAGATTAGAACATATTACATTAAAAGAAGAAGTCCTTATTAATTGCAATAAATATATAATAGAAATGGAATCAGTGTCAACTATAAAACTAGAAAAGGAGTTTATATCATAAACAACAAAAACACAAATTTGGAATAAAAAATTAGTCAGTGTCAATTACAAAACTAGCCGCGTAAACATGTGGGACACCATGGTCGTCGACTCGTCGTTGAGTATTCGTCAGTTTCAATTTCGTACCGATTCAGTGTCTTTGAATTCCAAGGGAAGAAAAGAGAAAGGAGGGATACCAAAGGAATGATGGATGCATGGCTCGGCAAGTCGGTAGGCAGGCATTCACCGGCTCGACAAGTCTGCAGGACACAGGGCGTAAGGCTAACGGAGACTAGTGCTAAGCAAGCAGAGTGGAGCAGAGAAGAGTTTTAACACCGTGGCCTCCAAAAGACTTAGAGAGAGTTGGTAGCATCTTGGGCCATTTGGCGATCGGGGTGTTACAAGAGCAAGCAGTAGATTTTACGAACAATTTTCAGGCAATATCGTTGCCTTGTTACAAAATAATATTACCTCCATTGTTGTAGTCGTTCTCAAAGAAAACTATGCAACTGTCCAAGGCAAATCCACATGTCTTGAATCTTGACGAGGTTGTACGAGAGATAGTTGTGAACCTCAATTCTCAAAGTAAATTCTGCATAATTCAGAAATTGCGTTTTTTTGGGCAAAAAACGAAAAGCAAGGGGTACATGTATGACGTTGTAAGAGCAGTTTAACGAATCAAATACAAACTTCGGCAGCCTAATTATTAAGCAACAAATATTCAAAATCACTGAACCCAACGATCAATGGTGTATCTAGCATTCTAGCTTTCTCACTTTGTTTCATGGGGCGCCTTGCGAACACGGTGGACGGCTACATCGATGACCTGGATCAGGATCAGAACAAGCAGGACCTATAAATTGAACACATCGAAAATATTAACCACACGTCGCAGGAAGACATCTGTTATAGATTATACAAAAAAAATTGGGTTTTTTGTTCATATGGATTAGTTTTATCTCTTAATAATCCATGAACGAACCACGTGGATGAAATATTGAATAATGATCATCCGCAGTGCAAACTAATACAAACGGTCCCGAAGAGAAACTAATGCAGAACTGCAAATAACCTTACAGAATAATGAAATTCGTGCGCAGCAGAAAAAGCTTCGCTTAAAACACACCCTTAAAGCCCCAGCCACCTTGGCGGACTGCCTTGAGAGGCTACACGCCGAGTTAGGGCAGACGGCCAAAGCCATCTCGATGTGGGCTAAGTCTAAAGATGGGGGATCTTCATCTTCAGTTTGCCGCTTGTGGTGTAGGACGTCTCCCTTTTCTTGACGTGCACAAGAGCACCACACCGTCAATGTTGACGAGCTTGACCTTCGGCAGGGCCACTCCCTAGGGCTAGCCGCTCTCGTGTTCTGGCAGCGGGCAAGATTGCAATGGATTAGTCTAGGGGACGCCAACATCAAGTTTTTCTACATTCGGGCTTATAGGTCACGTAGAAAGAATTTTATTCACTCTAGAGATGGCAGGAATACCAATGGGTCCAGATATCCATGGGTACCCGACCCGATGGGTCTGGGTTTAGGTTCAGGAATGGACTCATGGATATGAAAAATCGAGTCTAGTTCTGGCTCTGGGTCTGGGCCTGCGTCTATCTGTAGACCCATAGGTACCCAGATCCAGACCCAGACCCGAAACGTAGCATCACATGTTGGTCTAATTGTCATTCACCCAGACCTAAAATAGGTTATATTTATGTTAGCTTATATTTGGATGACTTGTTAATGTTTGTGCGTATATGCTTTTGAAGCAAGAGGTTTCACATGGTAATTCAGATAAAAAAAGCAAAATCACGTGACCGACAAAGGAGTAGTCTTTTTTAATTAAATATTAACTAGTACAATACATGGTAGTAGACCTGCTCACGGGAAACCCAGCCAGTAACCGCCCGAGCCCCGCCGAAAGCCGGCCCGCCCGCCCGACCGGCATCGGGCCGACTCGGGCGGTTTCAACCGCGTGATCGGGCGGGCTGGCCCGGCCCGGATTTCGACGAATAAGACGCGGCGGCGGGCCGAGCCGGCTCGGCCGGGCTCGGCCGGTTTCGAGCCCGACGACCCGGCCGGCTCGAACTGGTTTTTCGGGACCGGGCTTTTCGAGCCCGGCCGAAGCCCTACCGACGTTTGAACAGGTATACATGGTAGCATCATACTATCTATTAAAGCGCTAGCAGCAGGCGTTGTCCGTGCGATGCGTGGCTTCATCTAGAGCCATCTGATCGCTCGTCGAATCAAATCCAGCCATCCATATTAAACCAACCTTCAAAAGTATTTTTCTGTCTAATTAAGCAACACGGCGTGCAGCGCGGCGGGTTGGCTAGATGAGGTAGCTCTCACCGAGGAGACCAGGGTTTGAACCCTCACTCCGCCGTTTTTCAGCGCCCATTTTTCCCTCGCCTGGTTGCCTTTTTTCCCATCGCCTGCGAAGCGCGCGTACCAACCTAGTTACACACAAGTAGCCAAGGTTCTAAAAGTCGCTAGTCGGACGGCGAGGTGGGGACTAGGGTTAAACGGGATTAATCGGACACATAAATCGACACTAGTAGGAATTAATCGATATTAATCGGTAATCGGTCCTAATCGGAGGGCAATCGACTAGAGATTAATCGGGGACTAATCGGAGATTAATCGGGATTTTTAGAACCTTGCAAGTAGCAACCTTGACCTTATATTTTTTTTATGATAATGCAACGAGGCCAGCCTCTACGTCAGAGATATATATAACCCTTACAAATAAAACATCAAAAGCGTTTCTGAAGCACGACCAAAAGATTGAACATCACGGAAATAATGTTTAACTAGCACAAAGCCAAAAATTATTCCGTCAGCCACCACTTCTAAGAAGTGACATGCTGCTTTGATCCCCTCACAGTCATCATCTTTATGTAGCGAGGCTCAATAACACAACTAATGCTGGGAGTTTGGGTCGGACCTAGCATGACCCAAAAAAGATAGCCCAAAGCACGGCACGGCACGGGAAAAAGATGGGCCGGGCCGGCATGACCCAATGGCGTGCCTGGCCGGGTCTAGAAACCAGGCATGGCGTGCCGCCCGGCCTGGCCTGACTGTGCTGGCCGTGCTTGGACTGGCCCAGCCAGAAAAAGTCACGAGTCAGTATTTTATTTTTTTTCTGGTCTTCCATTGTTCGGATGAATTTATGTTCAATATGAAAGTTGTTGATAATTTCGAGACACATCTTTTTCATTTAGAAACTTTTTAAGTTGAGCAACGTATGAATTTATAAAATTATTTTCTTCGTTGCCTGCTTTCGGGCACCATCCTCAGTAATTCATCATTTTCGAGGTCGTCTGTTGCTCTGATGAATTATGGTTGAACACGAAAGATGTAGATAATTGCGAGATACATCTTTTTTATGTAAACAACTTTTTCATTTAAGCAACGTATGAATTTTTAAAAAGTTATTTTGACTGCTGTTTTATCACTTGTGCCGTGCTTGGGCCGGCCCAGCCCGAGGACAGCCAGCCTTGCTTTTGGGCCGGGCCGGGCCTAGAATTTGGGACTCCGTGCTAGTCTGACACGGCCAGAAGTGCTGTCTGGGCCACACTCGGGCCCAAGGAAAACACGTATTAAGTCATGGTCAGGCCAGGTTCTGGGTTTTAGGATTTGCTTGGGCTCGAAGCGTCGGGCCGAGCCGAGCTTAGGGTTGGCCCCGCAGGATTGGGCTTTTTCATGTCTGGCTCAAAAACCCGGCCCGATCCGACCAATGATTAGGTCTACTAAGGCTACATGTAAGAACAAAGTAACATGACCACAAAAAACTTGACCATATATTTTTATCATTAAAGTTTAAAGCAGGACAATTCATGATAGTAACATAAGTTCAACGAAATACGCAGTCTTGGATTGACCGGTGACTCGAGTCGAACGAGCAAAGCAAGTCCACGCCGCCAAACACACGAAGCATGCGGCTGTACGTACTCTCTCTTTTTTTTTAGACAGTGCGGCTGTACTTTTTTTTTTAGACAATGCGGCTGTACTTTGTAACAATGAAATACACGGAGTCTTGGGTTGACCGGTGACCCATCAGTCTTCAGCTCCCCAGAACGAGCCTTTCAGTCTTGGGTTTGGGTTGGGTTCCTCTATTTTTTCTGGTTAATTTGTCCTCACTTCAGTTTCATAATATTTGTTATTTTAAATATTTATAAAGTCTTCGAAATAAAACTTTGACCATCAATTACTAATGAAATTTATTTATAAAATACACAAAAAAATAATATTGTGAAAGTATTTTTCAAGATAAATTTATATGTATGGTTTTTATGTAAACAATCCAAATAGTTTGAAAGACTTAAATAGATAACGTTTTAAAATGGATTTAGAATAAACATAAAGAGAGCGTATCCGGTGCAATTGGTGTTCCCGTGCAATCTCCGTACAACCCAACTAGCAAAAGTCATGAAAAATTCTGAAAAAATCATACACATACTTCAAGTCATACTCCACCTATATATAAAATTTTAAGTTCAAATTCGTTATATTTTAGCGGTAACAAAAAAGAGAAAATTATGATGATTTTTAGTATAAATCACGTAATTTTCTTTTTTCGTGCTTTAAATATAATGACTTTGAACATAAAATTTATATATAGTGGAGTATGACTTGAAGTATATGTATGATTTTTTTAGAATTTTTTATGACATTTGCTAGTTGGGTTGCACGGAGATTGCACGGAAACCCCGATCGCACCTGATACGTTCTAAACATAAAACATTAAGTATTATGTAACTGGAGGGACTACATCCATCTCTTTCTCGGGATGTGTTTGAACGAACCAAATTATTATGTACCTGGAGGAACTACATCCATCCTTTCTCGGGATGTGTTTGAACAAACCAAATGTTGAATAACAGCCCGGTCACTGTGGGAGTGAAAAACTTGTCTACATGAAAAAGATGCATATCTACATTATCTACAACTTTTGTATTGAACATAAATTCATCCGAGCGATAGAAAACCACAAAAAACAAAAATACTGACTCGTGCCTCTTTTCGGACCGGGCCGGCCCAAGCACGGCCCGTACAGTCGGGCCGTGCCGGGCGGCACGTCGTGTCTGGTTTCCAGACCCGGCCCGACATGCCATTTCAGGCCGTGCCGACCTGGCCCATCAAATCCTCATATCGGGCCGGGCTGCGGGCCTGTTTTTTCGGGCCATGCCCGAGCCCCGTTTGGCACGGCCCGTTTCCCCAGCTCTACCGGTGACTCGAGTCGAACGAGCAAAGCAAGTCCACGCCGCCAAACACGCGAAGCGTGCATGCGTCTGTACTTTGTAACAATGAATACACACGGAGTCTTGGGTTGACCATCAATTTGTACTCACTTCAGTTTCAATATTTACATAGTCTTCGAAATACAACTCTGACCATCAATTACTAATGAAATTTATTTATAAAATGCACGAAAATATGATACTATGAAGTATTTTTCAAAATAAATTTATATGTATGATTTTATGTAAACAATCCAAATAGTTTAAAAGACTTATATAGATAACGTTCTAAAAATTCGACTGAGAATAAACATAAAACGTTAAGTGTTATGTAACTGGAGGGACTACATCCATCCCTTTCTTGGGATGTGTTTGAGCGAACCAAATTATTATGTAACTAGAGGGACTACATCCATCCCTTTCTTGGGATGTGTTTGAACGAACCAAATGTTGAATAACAGCCCGGTCACTTTGGGAGTCAACATTGTGAACACCAAAGGTACAAAAATATCTACGCATGGACCATCACCTGTTGTTTCCTACCCCCCTATCTCTTTCACGCAGTGAAGAATATCGTTTCTTAGGCATTCAAACAGATTTGTGTTGGATGACAAAATTTTTGACATAAAGAGAGAGAAAGGAAAAATAATATATACTATGCATATTAATTTGATTTCAAAATGTCCTGAAATTTCTTGGAGATATCTGGAATTCTCTGGAAATTTTAAAAACTTTTAGAAACGTTTTCAAAACACTTTTAGAAATGTCCTAGAAATTTCTAGGAAGCTTCCCATCTTTCTTTCCCCATAAGAAAGTTTCGAAGTTGCCAGGAAGCTTCCTCCTCTCCTTTAGGAAGGCCCAAGCCTGGTACCCTACAAATCAGGGGCTTTCCTATTCTTATTTTGACATATTTCTCTCATTTCTTCAGCTGTAAATACAACTCTGGAGGAACCCCAAAGGGCATCGACCATTGTTCACCAGCGCACACAAGAAAATCGATAGAATTAATAGGAAGATAAAAGGTAGCTACATCTCCTTTCCCTCTCTCTCCCTCTCCTCCTTATCTTCCCTTTCCATTCCCCTTCCCCTTTCTCTCTTTGTTGCGGTGCACGTTGCCTCTCCACCAGGTGCATTCTCCAGACTGCCACTGCCGGCCGCTGCTCTCCTCCACACCGTCGCGCCTGCCGCGCTCCTCCGTGTAGGGTGCGATGCTGTGTCCTCCATGCCTCCACTCCGACATGTGTCTGTCCTATTGTGGAGCCATGCGACCTGCCTCTGATCTGACACGGCCTATCTGCGCGCCCGTTTTTTGAACCGCCCGGCTGAGTCCGGTGAGCCGCCGTCAACGTTGCCAAGACGTTGCCCACTGAATACTTCGCCCCGCAATATATGTCGCCGATGCCTATGCGACACCGTGCTCCGTTATCTTTGTCCAGTTCAAAATCGGGATGATGTCACATAAAATAACGATTCGTCTTTAGTAGATTACCGTTCCACTAAAGAGTCGTTTCCGAACCGCTCCATCATGATAACAAGCAACATTCGTTAAGCACACCGAGAGAAACCCCATTTTGCTCGGTGAACAATCATAAAAAGAGTAGACAGTCGGCCGATGGTTCCACAAGCTGCTGCTTATCAAGTTTCCCCTAGTGGGATACTATCCCGCTAAAGCAAACAAAGTCCCGAAGACCCGCGGGGTCATGGAGATCCTAATTTTACGGTGCTAGCCGACTCCACTAATGACGAACATCTCGTTAAGGAGAACTACAACAACATCAACACTTGTAATCAAGATACCTCAAACATCTATCAACACCGGTGGTCAAGACCTGCCAACATCAACGCTGCGTTGGGCGCATGGTTCAGCTTTTGATCAGGGTGGCAGTGGTTGCGCCACGGTTTTGTTCCCGTGCTTCACATAGGTTTTTCTTTTTCTGGTATTTTTTCCAGTTTAATAAAAATGGACAGCACCTGCCCTTTTCTTTTTTAAAAAATACTGATATGTTGACCGTGTACTCGTCACACCTCTTCTTGCTCAGCCGTGTCCTTATATTTAGATATTCATATGCCAGACGCCCAGACCACAACAAGACCAAAACTCCATCGGTTAAGTTCTTTACACCGAAATAAGATGCCTGATGCATCAGCCTACAAGCTCTCGACGCCACTGCTAGTTGTTCTGATCTTATTGCACTCTTTGAGCCTGTGCCCAAATGCAGCATCAGCTCAATCCGGAGACGCTGATCAGCAAGCCCTTCTCTGCCTCAAACACCAACTCCATGACCCTTCGGGGGCTCTGGCCTCATGGAGAAACGATTCTTCCACGTTCTGCAGCTGGCATGGGGTGACATGCAGAGCAAGGTATGCGCCTCGCGTCAATGCATTAGACCTTGAATCACTGAACCTCACTGGGCAAATATTTCCTTGTATTGCTCATCTCAGTTTCCTGACACGAATCCATTTGCCAAACAATCAGATTAGTGGCCACATCGCCCCAGAGATTGGCCGCTTGACACACCTAAGATATCTCAACCTCAGCATGAACGCTCTTAGCGGCCAGATACCTTACACATTATCGTCGTGTTCCCGACTCGAGATCATTGACCTGGTTAGCAACTCGCTTGGAGGCGATATTCCTCCGAGCCTTTCTCAGTGTTCATTTCTTCAGCAGATTCTTCTCAGTGACAACAATATTCAGGGAAGCATCCCTTCACGGTTTGATTTGCTTCCCAACCTTTTCGCGTTGTTCGTTCCTAACAACAGGCTCACTGGCTCCATCCCTGAACTTCTGGGGAGCAGGAAGTCTCTCGTGTATGTGAATCTCCAGAACAACAGCCTCAGTGGAGGGATACCCCCTGCTCTGTTCAACAACACTGCCCTGTCTTACATTGATCTCTCACACAATAATCTTTCTGGCTCCATACCAAATTTCTCATCACTCTCCTCCCCTCTACGATACCTTAGCCTAAGTGGCAACATACTCTCGGGGGAGATTCCTACATCAATCGGAAACCTTTCTTCCCTGTCTGTGTTGCTGCTTTCTGACAACAACTTGGAAGGGAGCATCCCGGAGAGCTTGGGTCGCAATGCAACTCTGACAGAAATAGACCTGACTTACAACTACTTGTCAGGCGTTGTGCCCCCAGCTCTTTACACGATGCCGTCTCTTGCTTATCTTTACCTTGGAAACAACTATCTTGCTGGAAGAATTCCCACTGATATTGGCTACAAAATGCCAAGTATCAGATTGCTGACACTGGAAGCAAACCATCTAGAGGGCCCAATCCCTGCTTCATTGAACAATGCCTCAAATCTCTATTATGTAGATTTTCGTAACAACAAATTCACAGGCGTTGTTCCTTCCTTGGGATCACTGTCCGAGTTGAAGCATCTAGATTTGGGTGAGAACAGGCTTGAAGCTGGAGATTGGAGTTTCCTTTCCTCTCTAAGAAACTGTTCCAAATTAAAGGAATTATGGTTGGATAGGAATCTACTCCAAGGAGTAATGCCTAGTTCGGTTACAAATCTTCCAAAAAGCTTAGAGGTCCTATGTGCATCAGAAAACAAGATTAGTGGGGCTATACCTTCAGGGATAGGAAAGCTGACAGGTCTCACTGTCATTCGATTGGAACGAAATTTACTTTTCGGCAATATTCCTGAAACGCTTGGGAATCTTCAAAACCTGTTCAATCTTAGTCTATTCCAAAACAAACTTTCTGGGGAAATTCCTCATTCTATTGGGAAACTTGAGCAGCTCAGTGAACTTTATTTACAGGAGAATAATTTGGTTGGGCAAATACCTCCTAGTTTAGCACGCTGTGAACATCTGGTGCTACTGAACCTTTCTTGGAATAGCTTCTCTGGAAGTATTCCAAAGGAGCTCTTTTTAATCGACTCACTTTCTAAAGGCTTAGACTTGTCCTATAACCAATTCAATGGATCCATACCACTGGAGATTGGAAAACTGATTAATCTCGGAACACTCTCTATTTCCAACAATCAGTTGTCTGGTGAGATTCCCTCAACTCTTGGTGAATGTGTTCATTTAGTTTCCCTCCGCTTGTCGGCAAATTTTCTACAAGGAAACATCCCTATGTCTCTTAGCAGCTTAGGAGGCATCATTGAGTTAGATGTTTCTCAAAACAACTTGTCTGGTCAAATTCCAGATTTCTTCAAGACATTTAGGTCTCTACAGATCCTCAATCTCTCCTTCAATAATTTTGAGGGAGTAGTACCTACCGGTGGCATTTTTACCAATTCAAGTGCTGTATTCGTTCAAGGAAACAGAAAGCTGTGTGCAAGTTCTCCAATGCTGCAATTACCACTTTGCATGGTATTACCATCCAAAAAGAAGATATCCTATATTGTTGCAGTAGTGGTTCCAGTAGCTACAATTGCTCTAGTGACCTTGTCATGTCTTGCAACCATTCATCTAAAGAAGAGAAGAGTTTCTAAACTAGCCACCAACCAATCGTTCAAGGAGTTGAAGAGTTATTCATATGATGAGATATTTCAAGCAACAGATGGTTTCTCTCCAGCCACTCTGGTTGGTTCAGGAAGATCTGGATTGGTATACAGGGGCCAGTTTATGTCTGAATTACACAGAGTTGCTATTAAGGTTTTCAGACTTGACCAATTTGGAGCACCAAAGAATTTTCTTGCTGAATGTGAGGCACTGAGAAACATTCGCCATCGGAATCTTATACGAGTCATCAGTGTTTGCTCAACCTTTGAACCAACAGGAGGGGTTTTCAAAGCACTTATTCTCGATTACATGGTGAACGGCAGTTTGGACAGCTGGCTCCATCCAAAAGCACAGGAAGAAAGCCCCAAAAGATGGTTGGGTTTAGGCTCAAGAATAGCAATATCTGTGGACATAGCTGCTGCTTTGGACTACCTCCATAATCGATGCATCCCTCCTTTGGTTCATTGCGATTTGAAACCAAGCAACATCCTCTTGGATGACGAAATGGTTGCATGCCTCAGTGATTTTGGGCTTGCAAAGTTTCTTTACACCGACTCTTCAACTGGGATTTACAGTTCATCAAGCATACTGGGGCCAAAAGGATCAGTAGGATACATTGCACCAGGTAAGCACATGCCTAATTCTTATTCCGTTGGTGTCTAATGTGTATTTGTTATTTGTCATGTAAATAATGTGTGGCAACAGTAGAGTGAAAATTTTGTTAATAAGCGGCTTTGCCTAAAATTGCAGAGTATGGCATGGGCTGCAAAATCTCAATGGAGGGTGATGTTTACAGCTACGGAATTATTCTTCTAGAGATGATCACAGGGCGGTGTCCAAGTGATGAGATGTTCAAGGATGGTTTGAACCTTCACAACTTCGTGGAGTCAGCACCCAAAGAGAAATTTGGTGAGATTTTAGAACCGAACCTCAGCAAATACCATGAAGGTGAAACTGCAACTCATGCATTGGTGGAAATGCAATGCTATGCTATGCAACTTGCGAAACTTGGCCTGAAATGCTCTGCGACGTCACCCAAGGATCGGCCAACAATGGACTATGTTTATGCTGAAGTCCTCTCCATCAAAGAAAAATTTTTAGCAAAGGATTAAGAAAAATAGAAAATCCTTTAAGACAGATAGTTTTACAGTTGTATGTTTTATCGATCCATGTCAGATAGGCTAGTCATGCAAGAGAGCTGAAAAGATGATTAGCTCCCAACACCAATTTCACTTGGCATAACAACTCCAAATTCAAAGTTCATGATGAATCCAGGTTTTAGGAACTGTTCGCAAGGTTTGTGTCACAGTTTTGAGAAAAAGGTTTTCATACGAGTTATTTTTTTATTGATTGAGGGGTAAGATGATTAGCTTCGGAGATGGCTGAGAGACTGTCAAATGCCCCCAGAGAATTAAATTTCAGTACCGCTTTAAAAGGACATGGACACAAACGACTAGACTCCAGTAAAATATCTTCCGGAAGCCTGGACAAGGACGCCATGAACACACGAGTGCTAGATACTCTTATACTCGCTTCATTATAAAATAGTAGTTTTTCATACTTGTTCTAAGTTAAACTTTTAAAACTTTATCCATAAAAAACTTTCCAAAATACTTAAGCGCAAGACCCGCTCATCAAACGCGTCTGATGCAGCTGAACCATTCTCCGCACGTCCTATCTTAGCCTATTGGCTGCCATCCTTTAGTGGCTAGGGAGCATCCACGTTGCTTCTTACTTTTACTACCACCAGGACCAACAAAATGTGCACTCTCTCTTGCTTTTCCCTTTCCTTCACATAGTTAGAGCGTGTTTGGTTGGCAGCTGACGCTCGTCGTGCCAACCCTTGGCACGCCCTCAGCCATGGCTCGCCCACGCCAATGCCATGCGTTGGTGATGCGTTGGCGAGGGCGAGGCGCACGCGGGCTGCGCACCAAACGGCCTCCAAATCCCACGACGCGCTGACGCTTGTGTTGGCGAGCGTGGGCGGCAAACCAAACACGCCCTTAGTTCTTTCGCACGAGCAGCCCGACTGTGTTTCTAGATTAGCAACAAGCTCCCCGGCAATGGTGGTCGCCACTGCCGGTCCTCTCCCCTCCATTAATTTCTCTTATCTCTGTATTTCCCATCCTCTCACTCTTTGTTTTGGTTCATGGGCTCAGGTGCTTGGCCTCGTAGATTGCAAGCTTGACATCTTGTGGTAGCGCTGTGTCTTGATGCGTCCTCGTCGAATTTGAGATAAAATGATCGGATTTGGGAGGAGGTAAGAGAAGAGGCTAGAGGTAAAAGAAGAAAGACATTTTGAATTGGAACATGACCGTGTTACGCTTAGGGGTGGAAATGATACGGATATTATCCGACTGACCGACCGAATTGATCGGATAGTGATTTGGATACTTTTTAGGATATTCGACTATTTTTACGGATAAGGATATGGATATGGATAATTTGGCGGGATACGAATACGGAGCACTGATTATTCGGTGGATAAGGAATATCCGAGTTTTTGTTCAGATAATATCCGAATATAAAATATGGATATTATCCGAATGTATTTCTGAAATTTTTTAATGTATTTTTTTAATTTTTTATTGAAGTTTCCCTACTTTTAAATTTATTTTTTGAATTTTTAAATCTAGACTAAATTAATAATATTCGTGTATAGACTTTCTAATGTTTTGTTTTTTACTAATGTTATAAATTTCCATTTTTAAATTTAAATTTTGACCATATTTTGTTAAAATTTGGAATGGATTTTTGAAAATTAATTTTAACTATTCGACTAACAATATATGTATCCTTGTGTTATCCGATCTGTATTCGATCTGTATTCGTAACCGATATTATCCAGTATTATTCGAATTTGTATCCATATTCGACACATTCATATTCGAATTTGTATCCGGTAAAAAATACGGATACGGATATGGATAGAACGATATCCGACCTTATCCGATCCGATCACATCCCTAGTTACGCTTGGGTTTTGTCGTGGTAAACATTCGTTTGTACATGATGGAACATTTGGTTCTACCCACTGAAACATCTACGATTTTAAAACTTTTTGTTTCACATTACTGAAACATCTTTTTGTGCAACATTTGGTTTTTAAAATACTAAAACATTTTTTATGTTTGCCCTATCGCAATATTTGGTTTTACCCACTAAAACATTTGGAGTTGGATGTTGAACGTTAAGTTCTACCAACTGAAACATGTCTTTGCTTGTTACAACATTCGTCGGTTTTAATTTCTTACCGATTGAGTGTCTTTGAAATCTAAGGAAAGAAAAAGAGACGAGGGATACCAAAGGATGGATGGATGCATGGCTCAGGAACTCGGTAGGCAGGCATTCATCGGCTTGACGATTCAGCAGGCGTGGAAGGCTAATGGAGACTAGTGCTGAGCGAGCAGAGCTATAACACCCTGACCATCAAAAGGCATAGAGAGAGTTGGCAACATTTTGGGTTTTTGGAGACCGGGGTGTTAGATGAGAGAGATGTAGATTTGATGGACGATTTTTAGACGATATCATTGCATTGATACAAAATAATATTGCTGCTATTGCTGTAGTCGTTCTTAGAGGAAAAATATGCAACTGTTCGAGGCAGATCGACACATCTTGAATTTTGATGAGGTGGCACAAGCGATAGTAAATTTTGATGAGGTGGCACAAGCGACAGTTGTCAATCTCAATTGAAAAAGCAAATCCAGCAAAACTAAGAAACTGCGAATTTTGGCAGAAAGGAAAAGCAGGGGGTACATGTATGATGTTGTAAGAGCAGTTTAACAAATCAAATACAAACTTTGGCAGCCCAATTTTTAAGCAACAAATATTGCAAATCACTGTAACCCAGTGATCAATGGTGTATCTAGCATTCTAGCTTTCTCACTTCGTTTCAAGGGGCACCTTACTGACATGGCGGACGGCTACACTGATGACCTGGACCAGGATTAGAACAAGAGTTACCTACAAATTGAACACATCGAAAATATTAACCACACATCACATGAAGACATCTGTTATAGATTATATTAAAAATTGATTTTTTTTGTTCATGTGGATCAATTTTTCCCCTTAATAATCCACGAATTGACCACATGAATGAATAATGATCATCCGCAGTGCAAACTAACAAAAATAGTCCTTAAGAAAAAAAGCAAAATTGCAAATATCTCTATCTCTACTATTATAAAGCACCTAATGGTGGTGGTGGTGGTGAAACTGTCATCTAGAGATCTTGACCGTCCATCTTGCGATGCTTCTTTTGCTGCATCCGATCTTCCACCGACCACCCTCTGCTTAGTGACCACTAACCAGGGATTAGAGGTGGCTAAACGGGCCGGGCTAACAAGGCCGAACCTGGCCGGCCCCACTGTTCACCGAGCCGAGCCGGCATAGTTCGGTTCACCGAACCAAACCTGGGCCGAGACCTAGGCCCGTCGGTTTTTGTCGTCATGTTTAAAGGATGATTGTTGTCGTCATGTTTTAAATGGGTTAGATGATAGCGGGTGCTATCGGGATAAAAACGCTTTGCAAATCCTGATTGGGGGTGGCTGGATATAAGGTGGTGTGCATTATGCCAAGGCCAATTTTACACGAGACTTGGACCCACTGTGGGACCCACCTTGATTTTCTAAGGACCGATTCCTTGAGATAGTCGAGCTAAGTAATACGGTGCGACCATGTGTGCTGGCATGGGATAGCGTGAATTTAATACCCTTCAAACTCTTGATTTGGACATGTTGTGTGGCGGAGAAGGTGCAGAAGAACCGGACGTCATTCTTTAGGTTCAAGAGGGGAACACAACAAACGGGAAGCAATCCTGCTCTGCGGGAAATCCTTAAAGGTCTCGTTACGATGTTTTCTGACGGGAGGCACTGTATATCATGGGTAAAGTGTGCAACCTCTGCAAAGTGTACAACTATCATGATAGCCTTGCCTGAGGTCAAGTGCGGACGACGCAGAGCTGCCTTTCTGTTAGTTTTAGCATTTTGTTTTCAAAATGTTTTTAAAGGAAAACCACCACAAAAGTCATGTGTTTTGGTTTTCTCCTTACAGGGGGACTGTGATCGTGAGATTATAAGTTCATGGTGGGGAACAGTGATTAGCCACTTGGGCAAAACCGGTAGTCGTCGGAAATTGTAAAGTTTAACGATTCAAATATTTATTTTTCAATGTTTTTCATGTTTCAAAAATATAGGGTGAACTTTACAAAACTGGTTTTATGCAAAAGAACCTTATCTTTCCTTGTAAGTCTTAGTAGCATATAGTTAGCCTTGCTTGTTGAGTATTCGCATACTCACCCCGTCTTTTATGTGGTCTGCTCATTCCAATAAGTAGGTTGCCACTATAAGAAGATGTTCCCTGACGAGAAGGTGTATGAGGATGAAGGCTTCACCAACTGGATTCAATATGAAGATTATCCAACATCTAGAGCACTAATTACAGTTTTCTTGTTGGAATCATTGTATTTTGCTCATCTGAAGCTGATATTGTTATTTTAGATTGCCATTGTTGTAAGGCCAGCGTGCCTAACTCTTGTATCAACGACATGCTGGCGCTTACTCTGATGTAAAGGCCATGTTGCCTAATACTCTAATGTAATAAAGTTTGTTCATTTGATAGTTATGATGCAAGAGATGTATATCTGTGTGTTCTAACTATTTGATCCAGGGATTAGAACAGGTAAAGCAAAGAGGAGAGTCGACTCCATTTTTGGGTCCCTACAATGGATGCATGGCTCGGCAAGTCGGCAGGACGCAGGGTGAAAGGCTAAGGGAGACTAGTGTTGAGTGAGCGGAGCAGAGATTTTTAGCTAGTCTCGTTGCATTGATATAAAATAATATTATGTTATGGTTGTTGTCGTTCTCAAAGAAAAATATGCAACTGTCCGCCGAGGTAGATCGACACGCCTTGAATCTTGATGAGGTTGCACAGGTGACAGTTGTGAATCTCAATTCTCAAAGCAAATCCAACATAATTAAGAAACTGCGTATTTTGGCTGAAACAAAATCACCGAACCCAGCGATTAATGATGTATCTACCATTCTTGCTTTCTCACTTCGTTGCACGAGGCACCTTACGGACATGGCGGACGGCTACATGGATGACCTAGACTAGGATTGGAACAACCACCTACAAATTGAACACATCGAAAATATTAACCACGCATGGGATGAAGACATCTGTTATAGATTATACATAAAAAATGGTTTTTTTGTTCAAATGGATCAGTTTTTCCCTTAATAATCCATGAACAAACCACATGGCTGAGCAATGATCATCCGCAGTACAAACAAATACAAACAGTCCTTAAGAGAAACTAGTGCAAAATTGCAAATAACCTTACAGAAGTATGAAAGTCATGCTCATATAGAAAAAAAAAGCTTCACTTAAAACACATAACGAACTCTTTGATTCACTGTTGTGGTTTGGTTTTGGTTCTAATTGAAAATATTAAGGACCTCTAAAAAGAAACTTGAAAAGGCTAAAAAAAATTATATAGGATCGTAGGCGCTAAATACCCCTAATTAGATGACTAAATACGATACGCGCGGAAGCAATCAATATAATTTAAACGCACATGCACACATGCAAGATTAGAGACAACATACCAAAGATGCTCACACGACGTCTACTGCCCTACTACACAGCTTCTGCAAGCCTAACACAACCCCTCGCTCATCTGCCCCTCTTTCTGAACAAATCTCTTCTAATCTTTCTCTAATCTCTTTCCAATCTTCTTTAATCACCTCTGAAATTTCCCTAATTTTTGTAGCCGTCATTAACACGTGGAAACCCTAAGGGCTCGTTAGGGGGAGGAAAACCCGGGAGAGAATTTCCTCGAGGGGATTTCCCTGGCCTGATTACAACCCAGGGAAAATACGTCCTACGGCCAACGGGCTTCAGCCAAACTGACGGCCGGGGGAGCGTCTCCACCGCTGATGCCGCATCACGAGCTAAGCTCCCACCTGGGACGGCCCGCCGCTGCCGCTGCCTCCCAGCCGCACTGGGCCGCCTGCCCCGCTGGGCCACGCAAGGCGCCTCCTTCCTCTGGCGCCTTCCTCTGGTCTCCTGTGCGCATGCACAGTGCACATGCATTCACGCACGGCCTCCCTCCTGGACACAAGCGCACATGCATGCATACACCGCACAACACATTTTCTTTTCTTCTTTTTTTTCCTTTTCTTCTTCCTGTAAAATCAAAACACATATTTGTCCAAAACACACCAAAAATATTAGTTCCATATTAGTCCAATAAATCATCAATCCTTGCTCTCAAATATTCATCCAAAATTATTATTTTCCTTTCAAAGATATTCCAATAATTCCAAAAATATGTAAATAAATTGGAAAATCATTTCATCATACAATATTTACAATATTCACTCAACAAATTCATCGAAAAATATTTTTGAGATCTTTGAGAAGAACCCCGTAAAGTTTAAACAAATTATTATAAAATGTTACATTAAATGGTTTATAGTATTTTTTAGATAAAGAAAGTTTTATTGAAAACAAGATAGTTACTTCAAGATAAATGGTTTATATAAAAATGGTAAATTTTATAAACTGAATCAAGACCGCACTAGAAGGTCCAGAGCAGCCCCAGCCGCCGGTTGCGGCGGTCGCTGGGCGGAGGAGGCTGCCGGCGATGAGGATCAGCGTCGTCAGTTGCATCGCCAGAAGAAGGGCTACGCAAAAGTAAGCTCTTGTCGTCATCGTCTATAATGATCCCCTTCCGGTGGATGGACACAAACGCATGCGTTATTGTATCGGTTGATAATGCAGTCGTTTGATAATGAGTCTCGGTAGGCACCGATGACCATTCAGTCTCCGCATTAATTTGTACATCCGTTCCTTTCATGCGAAGTATTTCAACGAATTAATATTGTGATATGATCAGATATGGTATGACCAGGTCTGGATGGAGAGAGTATTTCAACGAATTAATATTGTGATATGATCAGGTTCACGGTGGGGAACAGTGATTAGCCACTTGGGCAAAACCGGTAGTCGCCGAAAATTGTAAAGTTTAACGATTCAAATATTTATTTTTTCAATGATTTTTCATGTTTCAAAAATATAGGGTGGATTTTACAAAACTGGTTTTATACAAAATAACCTTATCTTTCCTTGTAAGTCTTAGTAGCATATAGCTAGCTTTGCTTGTTGTGTATTCACATACTCAACCCGTCTTTCATGTGGTCTGCTCATTCCAATAAGTAGGTTGTCACTATAAGAAGATGTTCCCTGACGAGGAGGTGTATGAGGATGAAGACTTCACCAACGGGATTCAAAATGAAGATTATCTAACATCTAGGAGCACTAATTACAGTTTGCCTGTTGGAATCATTGTGTTTTGCTCATCTGAAGCTGATATTGTTATTTTAGTTTTCCATTGTTGTAAGGCCAGCATGCCTAACTCTTGTATCAACGACATGCTGGAGCTTACTCTGATGTAAAGGCCATGTTTCCTAATACTCTAATGTAATAAAGTTTGTTCGTTTGATAGTTATGATGCAAGAGATGTATATATGTGTGTTCTAACTATTTGATCCAGGGACTAAAACAGGTAAAGCAAAGAGGAGAGTCGACTCCATTTTTGGGTCCCTACAATGGATGCATGGCTCGGCAAGTCAGCAGGATGCAGGGTGAAAGGCAAACGGAGACTAGTGCTGAGTGAGCGGAGCAGGGATTTTTAGCTAGTCTCGTTGCATTGATATAAAATAATATTACCATTATGGCTGTTGTTGTTCTCAAAGAAAAATATGCAACTGTCGGCCGAGGTAGATCGACGCGCCTTGAATCTTGACGAGGTTGCAAAGGCGACAGTTGTGAATCTCAATTCTCAAAGCAAATCCAACATAATTAAGAAACTGTGTATTTTGGCAGAAACGAAAAGCAGGGGGTACATGTATGATGTTGTAACAGCAGTTTAACGAATCAAATACAAACTTCGGCAGCACAATATTTTAGCAACAAACATTTCAAATCACCGAACCCAGCGATTAATGATGTATCTACCATTCTTGCTTTCTCACTTCGTTGCATGGGGCACCTTACGGACATGGCGGACGGCTACATGGATGACCTAGATTAGGATTAGAACAACCACCTACAAATTGAACACATCAAAAATATTAACCACGCATTGGATGAAGACATCTGTTATAGATTATATATAAAAAATGTTTTTTTTTTGTTCTAATGGATCAGTTTTTCCCATATATTCCACGAACGAACCACATGGATGAGCAATGATCATCCGCAGTAGAAACAATTACAAATAGTCCTTAAGTGAAACTACTGCAAAATTGCAAATAACCTTGCAGAAGTATGAAACTCATGCACAACAGAAAAAAGCTTCACTTAAAACACATAATGAACTCTTTGATTCGCGGTTGTGGTTTGGTTTTGGTTCTAATTGGAAATGTTAAGGACCTTTAAAAAGAAACTTGAAAAGGCTAAAAAAATTCGTCGAAAAATATTTTTTAGATCTTTGAGAAGAACCCCGTAAATTTTGAACAACTTATTATAAAATGTTACATTAAATGGTTTATAAAAATGGTAAATTTTGTAATTTGAATCAAGACCGCACCAGAAGGTCCAGAGCAGCCCCAGCCGCCGGTTGCGGCAGTCGCTGGGCGGAGGAGGCTGCCGGCGATGAGGATCAGCGTTAGTCAGCTGCATCGCCAGAAGAAGGGCTACGCGAAAGTAAGCTCTTGTCGTCATCGTCTATAATGATCAAGGGCGGAGGGCCCGTTATGGCAAGGTATGGCCCGCGCCATACCTTGGCCCAAAGAAGCTGTGGTACCGCCCCAAGAGGGCGGCGGTCACCCGATTGCCTAGGCTCACTGAGGCGCTGAGCGCCAGAGAGGCCTAGGCGCCGAGCGGCCCAAGCCCCCTCACAGCGTCACTCGGTCACTCCCCGTCTCCCTCTGTCCCTCGCGAGCACGCGCAGCCGAGAAGGCGCAGCTAGGGTTAGCCGCCGGCCATGCCACCGCCTCGCGCCCTCGCGCCCGTCGCGTCATGTCGCTGACCTCGCTGTGTCGCGCGCCTCGCGCCCGTCGCCTCGCCCGACCCACGGCCAGCGGCCGGCCGTCGCCAGTGCCAGTGTCGCCTCCGGGCGCCGCCCGCCACTTCTCCGGCCGCCGCCTCGGCCTGCCCGCCTCCTCGGCGCCTCGCCTCGCCAGTCGCCAACGCCACGTGACCACGTCGCCAAGGTAACTCTAAAGTTTAAACTCCTAGTCTCCTAATGATTTTTGGAAGATTACACATTTAGGACTTAGGAGACCCATTTTTATACCACAATATAATAAGATACTAGTTTCTAGTTACTAAGTTACAAGGAAATGTCATATATATGTTGATTATGTTCGATTTCATTTGTTGATTTGAAGAGCGGCTGTGGACTCCCATTGAGAAGAAAGAAGATTGCACCGTGAAGTGTTCATGGCAATAAGAAGTCAAAGGGGAAGAGGAGGAACGGTAGCACGAGGAAGAGGAAGAGGAGGCCGATGTGGTTTTTTGGTCTCAAGTCTCCTATTCAAGCCACGTAACTAATTGCATTATCTTATTGGTATAACTTCATAACTTGCAATCCACTTCTATCTTTTATATTACTTATCCCTACATGTTTAACTACTAATTTATCTTTGATCTTTGTTTTACAGGTCATTTTGGTAATTGTTCATTTCATGTATCCTCTGCTCTGCATTTTGTAAACTTCGTTCGAGGTACTTTTCGATAATCTTCTTGTCTTAAATTTTTTTATGTGTGATTGTGTTGAATGCGTTCCCGAAGCCCGTTATACCTTATTTTTCGTCCGCCCTCCGCAGATAAATGATAATGCAGTCGTTTGATAATGAGTCTCGGTGGGCAGGTGACCCGACGACCGATGACCATTCAGTCTCCGCATTAATTTGTACATCCGTTCCTTTCGTGCGAAGTATTTCAACGAATTAATATTGTGACATGATCAGATATGGTATGACCAGGTCTGGATGGAGAGACAGTACCCCGAGTCCCCGACAAGGGGACCTTGCCCGGCTGCGAGCAATGAGGGCCGTGCGTGCGCGATGGTGCTTGATCAATTTTTTTTAATTTGCTTTTTGATACATGACAAATACAAGATGCCATTTTTATAGAAATGACTGACATAGACTCTATGAAAACTATCTTATCCTTTATGCAAATTAACATCAATCAAATCAGTCACCAGCCGATTCCGTCGGGGCTAAAATCACGGCCCATTGCCATGGCCCACTCCCTGACGGCCTAATCGAACAGCCTCCTCGGGCCTAGATCACTAGAGGGCTCTATACGACCATGCGCATCCTACCGAACAGCCTTCTGGATGGCACGGTGCGTGGTGGCCAAGACTTCGTGTTCGAGTTCGACTCGAGCAAGAGTTCTGCACGGCTACGTGAAGACCCGAACGTGGTTTCCCGAATTGGAACAGACGTCGTGATCCCCAAGAATTGGAGTATACCTTATCTACCTCGGGATGTATTTGGCATGTATCGAGTTCGCTACGAACTCGTGGTCAGCCGGCCCGATTATCCCTCAATAGGTCGGTTGTTCAACACTATATAAACAAGGCCTTTACGGCGTGTAGAGGGCATCAAATTACGAGAAGCTTAGCACGACTTGAAGCCAAAATCGCATATTGCTTCCTTGTACACCCATAATCTTACCGAGACCTGTTCGTCTCGCCGAGTTCTTCCTTGTAATCCCTTTTCATATAAAGAAGCACTAGACGTTGGGCTATTATCTCCCCAGAGAGGCCCGAACCAGGATAAAAATCCTATGTCTCCCTGTTGCTCATTGTTTGCTGTTCGTCTTGCTCGGCAGGTCTTCTATCTTCCTTTCTCAAGAACCTTAGTTGACTTGGGAACGATATCCCAACCGTCGACAGTTGGCGCCGTCTGTGGGGCTCCTAGTAGATCAAGCCTGTTCGAGCATGTCGAACTCGTTCAGCGACCAGAAAACTCTTCCTGAGGGCGATGACTCAGAAGGGCAGGATGTCACATCCCCTGTCAGATCGGATCGATCCCTTCAATCTCGATCGCACGGCGGCCGACGAGATCGAGTAGGTCAATTCTGCTCGGCCGTCTCAACCAGGTCGTCAGCAAGCTCGCGACCTCGAAATTCGCGACCTCCCTGACCAGTCCGCACTAAAACGGGCGCCCCGGCCACAAACGACCTTTGATTCGGGCGTTCTACCACTTCATGGAAAGCAGACGCGTTAAGCTTTCCAACGGATCTGGTCCCACCTCAAAACTCCTTCAGCAGAAATCTGCGAGACAAGTTGGCGTCCAGTACATGCACGCGAATATCGGCAACCCCGGTATGTTTCCAGTTTTTCAATTCTTTTTCTTAGCGTTGGTTTCCTAAAACCTCGTGGCCCGGCTCCGCATTTAGCTCTTTATGAACCCAGGGTCGTTTCTGTACCCCTGCCTAGCTAATAAAGGGACAAATCAGCCCGGTCTTCCGCTCCCGTAGCGCTCCCCGTGTGCGAGCATGTCTTTTTATCTGGCAACGACCTGTATAGTTCCGGTTAACCGAAGCGGTGCACCACCAACGGAGTACTGCCCACCGTAAACCGATTCTCATCGCAAAAGGGCACTCCTGGCGTCGGTTCCGCATTCGCCGAGCTGACACCAACGCTACACGAGTCCATGCCCGGATAAGATTTCGTTTCGCACGTCTTGCCTGTTGTTAAGGTCCCGATCGCCTTCCCTGGTGTTTGACGAGAAAAAAAAAATTCGATGACGTCAATCGGCCCGTCACTCTTGAATTATTTATTAATAATTTTCTTGTTCAATCCGTACCAGAATCAGTTGGCGATTTTGCCATTATTAAAACCCTAATCACGGCTATAAAAGGGGATCAACCCTAATCACCAAGAGGGAGGAATCAATAGGAAAATCAAGCGGCGGCTGGAGAAAAACAAAACAAAAAAAAGGTAAAAGGGGGGAGGGGGGAGGGGGCGCCGCCCCTCCCCATCTCTCTCTCAACTCTCGGTTCTCTCTGTCGGCACAGGGGCCAGGGGCGGCCGGCGGCGCCGCCGCCTTCCTCTCCTCCGGCCCGGCGTCACTCCAGGCGCGGCGGCCCTCTTCCTCCACCACGCGGGCGGCGGCGGCGCCGCTCCTCCTCCAAGCGCCCGCGGCGGCCGGCGGCTTCCCCCTCCTCCTCCACGCTCCCGCGGCGGCGGCGCCCCTCTTCCTCCACCACGCGCGCAGCTGCGGCGCCCCTCCATCTCCAAGCGGCGCCCCTCCACCTCCACGCGCCGGCGGCGGCCGGCCTTGCATCGCTCTCGCCCGGCGCGGCCGGCGGCGCCTCCCCCATCTCCGGCAGGCGCGGCAGTGGCGCCGCCCCTCCTCTTCTCTGGCCCGGCGCGGTGGCACGCCAAGTGGGACAGCAGCGGCGCCGCTCCTCCCTCCTCTCCTCTGCTCGCGCCCAGCGCAGCCAACGGCGCCGTTCCTTCTCCACCTCGGCCGCGCGCGACGACGGCGCCCGTGGACAATGGCGCCCGGCATCTCGTCCTTCGATCTGGACACGGCGGCGGCAGCGTGCCTCTCTTCTTCTCCATGGCGGCGCCCGGCCTCTTCTCCACGGCGGTAGCCCTCGATGGCGGCATCTCCTTCGGCCCCTGCATCTACTCGGCACAGGCAACGCCCGAAGCGGCCATCACAACGACGACCTCGGCTCAGCGGTGCTCCCCCACCTCCAGCGACGCGACGGCAAGGCCGGTGCCCATCTCCACCTTGGCGTGAGGAACCCCTCCGAATCAAGCACGGCGCGGCCTTCTTCCCCAACGAGCAGCGGCACGGCAGCGACTAGCTCGCTCTGACTCCCATGGCGCGGCAGCGCGGATTCCCCACGGCGAAGGTGGCGACCGGCGTCTTCCTCGTCCCGCATATGGGTAGCCGGCGAGTCCCCTGATCCCGATCTGTAATGGTGGCGGATGGGCTCCTCTTCACCAAACACGATGGTCGGCGGGCGGCATGTAGCTCCCCTTCTCCAGTGTCCGCCATGTTTCCCCGACCTCGAAGCGGATGCAGTACGGAGAATGAACCTTTCCGATACGTCCCGATGAGAAAAACGAACGTCGTTCGTTATATTCCCCGAACGGAACATCATTTCGCACGGGCAAATTGTCCCGAAAAGAGAAAGTCAGTGGCTCCACGCACTGACTATAAAAGACCCGAAGAAAAGTTGACGGCTCCACGCGTTAACTATAATGTCCCGAGAAGAAACATACATGTTAACGGCTCCACGCGTTAACTAAAACTCCTCGAGTGAACATCGTGTCGTTCGAGTGGATTCAGACCCTAAGGAGTTTTGCATTGTCTTTCATCGAGCCCGGGACTCACGGCTCCAACAACAACGCCATCGCCCTTCTAGCATTGCTCGCCAAAGCCCCGTGAGCCATGGCTAAGACCCGTACATGACGCGGAATCGCGTTCGCTAAGGAGATCCTCTCGAGTCGTTCGCGCGGAAGCGAAATCAAGATCGTTCGACAACAATTCCGTTATCGATAACGGATTTGTCCGACGACTTTCTTGACGATCCGTCAACACCGGCGAGGCGTAAAATCACGTCGACTATAACGGAATACCGTTCGCACCAATGAACCCGACCAAGGCGAACAAGACCACGAAGGCCCAGCGGTATCGTGGAGATCCCAATTCCACTGCAGATCGACATACCTCCTAGAAGGACTTTCCGCTAGGAGGAAGAAGCTCAATAAATATCAAGGCGATGATGAACATTCCATCAACAAGATCGTGGAATCCCAATTCCATGTAGTCTTGGCCAACTCTCTGACGACAAACATCCCGTTAAGGAGATCTTCAACAACACCTTCATTCGATGATGAATATTCCATCAAGTGTATCGCGGAGATCCCAATTCCGCGGTATCACCGACGTTCTGCTGATGACGAACATCCCATCAACTGCATCATGGAGACGATGGCTCCAGCGACTTCGGAAGCCGTTCGGTGATCTTCTCCAACGACTCCATCAAGATTGACGGAACCGCCGTCACATCAACTTAAGCGGAATATCGTTAAAGCAAGTTTGGCCTCCCGGCGAGCGAGACCCCAAAGGTTGTATTGTGGAGACCCCAATTCCACGATACAAATCAACTCCTTCCGATGATGAACATGCCATCGAGGATATCGTGGAGATCCCAGTTCTACGATATCACCAATCCTCTTCTGATGACGAACATTCCATCAAGGGTACCGAGGAGATTCCAGTTCCACGGTGCCAACCAACTCTTCGACGACGAACATCCCGTTAAAGAGATCTTCAACAACATCCTCTTCTAATGACGAACATTTCATCAACAGTATCGTGGATATCCCAATTCCGCAGTACCGACGAAGACTCCTAACGAGAATATACCGTTAAGGACAATCTCAATCCCAACTACATCAGTTCTGGTGATCAAGACTCGTCAACGACAAGTCCAGAAGCCAACAAGCGGGAACATCCCCGATGACGCAGCGAAGCCGTCAACTTCAACTCCAAGCCAAGTGCTAACCGTGCATTCCATCCAAGTTCAACTATTCCAACGTGAAGCTTGACGAGGATAAGTTCAAGCGACACGGGCGGGCATAGCCAAATGTCAACGGCTGTGCTAGGCATTACATGGGCCCTGGTTACCCCATGTATTCTGCAGTTGCCATCTCAACTCCATCCACCAACTGCACGGTGAACCACAAAGCGAAGAGAAGAAGAAGACAGCCCCAGCAGCTTAATCGGAGGTGTTCTGCAAGCCGGCTTGCGGATGTAATTAACCGGGTGTCCTTTCGAGGTCCCGGGATCCAGAATCCGACGATCACCTCAACAAGAAGTCTAGCCTACCAGGTTGCAGATGTCTAGCCAACCTGGCTACGGAGCGCAATATCAACAAGGAGTTGTACTTCATTGTGACAATGAAATATAAACATTCTTGTCCCTTTTTTCTTTTGTGTATTTTTGATAAATACACTGGCACGCCCGCAAACGCGTTCTTGCCGGCGGAATTTGTGTGCGCCACACCTGGTTAGCGGTCTTAGCCACAGCGGGGCTGCACTTGCCCGCACACGTATTTTTATCCATGCTACGTCCTTCCTAGCACGGTAATCCGGAGCAATACACCACCAACAAAGTCCTGCCCACCGTAAGCCGATTCTCATCGCAACGGGCTTGCCCACCGTAAGCCGATTCTCATCGCAATGGGCACTCCTGGCGTCGGTTCCGCATTCGCCGAGGTGACAATAACGCTATCGGGGGATGTACCCGGAAAAAATTATGTCTTGTGCGGGTAGGTCGTCTTTAACTTGTTTTCCAAAACTCGCTTTGCTCTTCATAGAGCCTGTCCTTGCTCTTTTTTTTCCCTTGCTGGCTCGTTTATTGTTTGTCTTTTGCAGGAAATACAGGAATGGGGAACGTCAGACGCTGGTGATGGTCGCGGCGAGGTTCCAGGCTTCCCCACCAAAACCGATGTCTGCATCCCTCTCTTTTCGGGTACGCTCCGCGCATGCCCGGGACTAATTCACTTCACCCGCGTATGATTTTCTGCCTTTGCCTGGCACTGACCTTCACAGTTCGGCTAAGTCAAGGTAGTGCGCCACCAACGGAGTCCTGCCCATCATAAGCCGATTCTCATCGCAATGGGCACTCCAAGCGTCGGTTCTGTACTTGCCAAGACACCGCTTACACTGTCGCAAGGAATACGTCGTGGGTAAAGCGTTGATTTCATACGTTCGTCCGGAGCGCGCGTCTGGTCCCCGTGACGAGCTCCGTGCTCGGGGACTGGATGGTCTCCTACCGGGTACGTCTTCACCTGGTCGCACTTTCTGGTCCCTTTAACGAGCTCCGTGCTCGGGGACTGGATCACTTTACCTAGTTCCTTTGACGAGCTCAACGCTCGGGGACCGGGTCACCTTCCCCTCGTATGCATTATCTGCTCCTAGCACACGATCTACGTCTGGGGGCACATCACCTTCGCTCCTGAGCACGACATTCGCTCGAGAGCGCAATCTCTATTTTCTCAGGCAAGCTCTAGCCCGAGAGGTGGTTCTCTGTTCGACGCAACAGAGTTGCTCGGCACCGGGCGGGTTTGTTCGGTCCCGAACAAGACTTGGTCGGTTGAACCATAACCTGTTCGGCCGCCTGTTGCACGTCTTTGTAATAGGAAAATTACCCTTTTTGTGACTTAGAGTCTCAAGAGGAAGACCCCACTCTAGTGAGATATTCCACTTGAGTCTCGGGGCCTAATTGTCAGGGATAAAATCACGGCCCATTGCTATGGCCCACTCCCTGACGGCCCAATCGAACAGCCTCCTAGGGTCTAGCTCCCTAGAGGGCTCTATACGGCCCATGTGCATCCTGCCGAACAGCCTTCTGGATGGCACGGTGCGTGGTGGCCAAGACTTCGTGTTCGAGTCCGACTCGAGCAAGAGTTCTGCACGGCTACGTGAAGACCCGGACGTGGTTTTCCGAATTGGAACAGACGTCGTGATCCCAAGAATTGGAGTATATCTTATCTACCTCGGGATGTATTTGGCATGTATCGAGTTTGCTACGGACTCGTGGTCAGCCCGGTCCGATTATCCCTCGGTAGGTCGATTGTTCAACACTATATAAACAAGGCCTCTACGGCGTGTAGAGGGCATCAAATTACGAGAAGCTTAGCACGACTTGAAGCCAAGATCGCATATTGCTTCCTTGTACACCCATAATCTCGCCGAGACCTGTTCGTCTCGCCGAATTCTTCCTTGTAATCCCTTTTCATATAAAGAAGCGCTGGACGTAGGGCTATTATCTCCCCAGAGAGGCCCGAACCTGGATAAAAACCCTGTGTCTCCCTGTTGCTCGTTGTTTGCTGTTCGTCTTGCTAGACGGGTCTTCTATCTTCCTTTCTCAAGAACCTTAGTTGACTTGGGACCGATATCCCAACCGTCGACAGATTCCTTGTCGGAAGGAATCCTTTAACTAAATCTCCACCGCCTGTAAATGTCACGGAAGGAGAACACAACAAACCACAAACCTCATCCTTTATCTTCAAACACCAACCTCCAATATGAGTTAGGAGCCTTTTAGGTCGAGCTATGGCAAAGCCTTCTTTTAAGTGATGACGAAGAGGAGAAAGAAAAACCGTCTTCAATATAGTATCGGAGGAGACTTTGCTTTGCAGGCAAGCAAACCCCATGAAAAGGGTTCTGTTCCTCGCCACGAGGATACCAATAGATGTCACGCCAAGGAGGTTGTGAGGATTTACAATGATTACTTCTCCGTTATTTTCCTGTGCATGGCATACATTGTTTAGGCGTAGATAATGTCTTTGTCCTATCATTTTTCTTTTGTACGCAAATGAATGTATTGATATTTTTGCTACACATTATTGTTTATGCATGTTTATGATGAGCTGGAGACTATTTCTACGGATTGCGGAGGCAGTTGAAAGGAGGGACCCATGGTTAAAGCTAAAGAGGGACGCCACTGGGAAAGCTTGGATTGGCTTCACTCCAAAAGATGACTGTTGCAATGCGACATGTCGCATATGGGGTACCTACAGACACCATTGACAAGTACAGACGTATTGGAAAAAGCACGGATAGAGAAGCTTTATGAAAGTTTGTCGCTGTGGTCATGGCCGTTTTCAAGGATGAATACCTCTGGGCCCCAACCTAGGAGGATACTAATCGTTTGCTTGCCATTGGCGAGATGTGAGGCTTCCCAGGGATGCTAGGGAGAATTAACTGTATGCATTGGGTTGGAGGAACTGCCCAAAAGCATGGCATGATGCATACACAGGCCACACGCGCGAGCCGACCATAGTTTTGGAAGCCGTGGCCTCGTGGGATTTATGAATTTGACATGTGTTCCTTGGCATGCAAGGTGGTTTGAACGAGTGTTGTAATACTTAAGGAGTCTTTGCCAATAATAGGATCCTGACTAACATTCACCAACCAGAGTCTAGCAACTTATCCTCCTCAATAGACCAATAGGTCCTTGTAGTCTTGGCCAATTTTTTTCTCCTCCTCCCTGTTGGGGCCAAACTTGGACCTGATTAGGGATCTTTATCTTCAGTTTGCCGTGGCATAGGACATCTCCCTTTTCTTGATCGTGCGCAAGAGCGCCGCACCCTCAATGTTGACGACCTTGAACTTCGGTAGGACCAAAAAGTGTGCTCCCTAGGGCTAGTTGCCCTCATGTTCTGGCAGTGGGAAAGATTGCAATGGATTGGTCTAGGGAACGCCAACACCAAGTTTTTCCACATTCGGGCTAATGGGCCACACAGAAAGAACTTTATCCACTCCCTCCAAACCCTCCTTGGGGAGTCGTTTTTTGTGCATTACTTGATCCACCTTTAAGAGCATATGACATTGACTGGGCTAGATTGGGATACCTTCGGGTGGACTTTAGCGACCTCGATCCCCACTTCCCCATGGAGAAGATCAAGGGCACTATTCTCCATGCCAATAGAGAAAGCCCCCGACCCGAAAAGTTTCACCGATCTCTTTTTTCGGTCATGCTGGGATATCATCAAGCTAGACCTTTGCAACACCTTCCAGAGTTTTTTTGAGGGAAAGAGGGACAACTTTAGTCTGCTCAACACGGTGAACATTGTTCTTATCTCTAAGAAGGAAGAAGGCATATATGTCTCACCAGCCGATCAACCTCACCCATAGCATGGGAAAACTTTTTGCCAAGGTGCTAGCCAGCTGGCTGGCCCCACATCTTGAGGATATCATCTTTACAAAGCGTAGAAGTATTCATGATAACTTCCTTTTTACTCAGAATACCATTCGGGTGCTGCATAAGAGGAGGATTCTCTCCATCTTCCTCAAGCTTGGATTTGCCAAAGCTTTTGACTTTGTTCAATGGGAGGGGGGCACCTTTTGGAGGTCCTTCACTACCTTGGCTTTTGGCACAGAAGGTGCAACTGGACTGCCACTTTGCTTGGCACAACTTCCTCCTTGATTCTTCTCAACAGAAGATCTGAACCTTATTCAATCATCCTCGGGTGTGAGGTAGGGTGATCCATATCCCCGATACTCTTCATCATCGCTATGGACCCCATTCAAAGGCTTCTAAAGAGTATCGTGGAATGAGGGACCATCACCCGTCTCTTGCATGGGGACAACAGTTTAAAAATCTCTCTACGCAAATGATGCCGCGTGGTTTCTCCAGCAGCAATGGGATGACATTTCTACTGCATTCAACATTCTTATGTGTTTAGGTAGGCCATAGGCCTAGTCATCAACCCTGCCAAGTGCTCTGTTGTTCCTATTGCATGCCAAGAGCACGTCGTCAAAGAAGCCCTCATTGGATTCCAAGACGTTCAAGCTTCTCTCCCCTACACTTATCTAGGTCTCCCACTTCATAATTGTTGTCCTCCTATGGCTTGTTTCGGGTTCATTGTCTTGAAAATGCAGAAGCGACTCTCAAATTGGAAAGGCAAGCTCTTGTTTAAAGCAGGCTGCCTAACATTGGTCAAAACGGTCCTCTCTGCACTCCCAAGTCCCAACCTACTCTCTCTCTCGGCCCTTCGGATGCCCAAATGGGCCACGAAGCATATGGACAAATTGAGGTGGGCGTTCCTTTAACGGGGCGAGGAGCTTTCCAGGAGGCTATTGTCTAGTCAACTAGAGCACGATTTCCTGGCCGAAGCACCTAGGGGTTGGGAATCCTAGACATGCAGTGCTTTAAAACTCGAAAGGAGATCAAACTTATTCATATATCTTCCAAAATAGACTATATTAGAGATAACGGAGATCAATATGTTGAATGTCAAAAAAATTACCCTTCTGATTGAACATTAGTTTTATTAAAGCTTATATCTATAAAGGGGATTTTAGTTTTCAAAAATCTAGCCGCGCAAATGCACAGGACACCATGCTCGTTCAAAGAAAACGAAGGGCTAGAATGGACACAAAGGTCGTCTCCCCCTCGGTTTTACATAGTAAGAGGTTTCACATGGTTATTCAAATAAACACAAGAGCAAAAACACCCGACCAACAAAGGAATTTTTTTTTAAATTAAATATTAGATAGTACAATTCATGGCAGCATTACACAAACAGGTACCAACCGCTGGCTTGCCCGCATCACCCCGCCTTGGGCCAGCGCCAGCCATGCCCCCGCATGGGCTTGCCCGCACCGCCCCACCTTGGACCAGCGTGCTCCATATGCCCCCTATGCCCCTGCGCCGCCTGGGCCGCCACACCATGTTCAGCTCTTTTACTGTATGGTACACGAGTTGTTTACGTACAGCCGTTGTGGGGGCCACCAAGGATGTCCACTTGCCACCGAAAAAAGCCGAAAAAATCATCTCCACCCTCGAATCCAATCTATGAGTTCTCAAGCAGGTTTCTCAATCCGCCACCGTGCACCACGTTGTCTGCTTTGAGCTTGTGCCCAAATGTGCAACCATGGCAGCATCAGCTCAATCCGGAGAGGCTGACGGCCTTCTCTGCCTCAAACACTAACTGCATGATCCCTTGGGAGCCCTAGCCTCATGGAGAAATGATTCCTCCACGTTCTGCAGCTGGCATGGGGTGACATGCAGAGCAAGGTATGCGCCTTGTGTCACTGCATTACACCTTGAATCACTGAACCTCACTGGGCAAATATTTTCTTGTATTGCTCATCTCAGTTTCCTGACACGAATCCATTTGCCAAACAGTCGGATCAACGGCCACATCGCCCCTGAGATTGGCCGCTTAAACACAACCAAGATATCTCAACCTCAGCATGAATGCTCTTAGCGGAACACAGAGGCCTTCAGTGACTCAGACTTCAGCTCCCCAAAACGAGCCTTTCAAGTGGAAGCTTCGTTCTTCTATTTTTCCTCGTTAATTTGTACATCCGTCCCTATGTCGGGATGTGTTGGAACGAATCAAATGTCGAGTAACGAATCAAATGTCGTAGTGAAGAACTTGTGGAAACCAAAGATACAGAAATATCAACACTTGGACCATCACCAGCGCTGTCTCCTACCCCCTGTCTCTTTTACTTCGTGAAGAATATCGTTTCTTGAACATTTAAACAAATTTACCTCACCATTCTCTTCCAAAAGAGACACCTCTCCTATTTCCTTACGAAAACGATTCTTTGAAAGGACAGTAGGTAAAATACATGGTGCATGGAATAGTGAACGAAACGAACCGAAGGAAATAGGGTTGTTGATGGTCAAACTGAGAGCGCTCATAGTAATGATATGTTCTTTTATGAAATAATGATACGCCTCTCATGACCTCTCGTCGGGCGCAGTTTTGAGCGAGTGTGACTAACCATTAACACATAATTTTACATAGCACACACAACTCACATGACAGTATGACTTAGCAATATATGAGTTGATTATCAAATAATAAACTTAACATTAGCACATGCATCATTTTAGATAGCACACACAACTCAAATAGCAATATGATTTTGCATTATAAGACTAAATTAGCAGTATTTGACTTATTAATATGGACGCACAACATGCAATTATTAATTACCTCCGAGACCTAGCACTCTTCCTCGTCGAAGGAGGATGTATATAAGTCTAGGATAACCGGGTAATGCTCATACTAACATGGGCATCATTAATCTTCATCGCTGTTGAAGCCCTTGATGGGGATGCCCTCTGGTGCTGCCAAAGTCAGAGGTGGCAGTGGTAAAGGAGGACCCTGGCAGTGTAGCAGGAGGTGGCGGAGCTGGATGTGATGGAGATGGTGTAGGAGGAGCAGCGTAACCCCCACAACAATGCCACCGAGGCGGCGACGTTGGCCCCACATTGAGCCCGTGGAGGAGGGAGCACTCGGCAGTAGGGGTTAGTAGTGGAGCCTGCGGAGGAGGGGCCAGTGGTAGAGGGGGCCCATGGGGTAGGAGTCAGCGGCAAAGACGGAGCCATGGCCCTCAACGGCCCAGGCTACGGTGCACCACTCATGGATGCATCGTAGCCGGTACATCCCGCCACCCGAGGGGACAAAGGTGAGATGCTAGTAGTGTAATGGCGACGGGAAGCACGGTGGAGAATCCATGAGCTAGGGATCGAGGTAGCAGAGGGAATTGTTTTTTAAGAAATAAGGTGGAGTAAGCAATACCCACCACATATATAGAACCTGATAGGCAAAGGGGGTGTCAGGGATATTTGATGCGTCGTCGTTGGGTTCTGATTAACGACACGTCGGAGAATGTGAAGGGGAAGGGGAAGGGAAGGGTTCCTTGTGTGGGGATCGGGGGAAATGAAAAAGCGAGATAAACACATGAAGAAGATGAAATCATGTTGTCATGAGCTCATCAAATAAGCTCAAGAGCTCGCACCCAGTTGTGGAATTGACCAGCTTGTCGATGCAAGGTAGGGGAAAGTCATCCTTGGGATAGTCTTAGTTCATATTTATGAAGTCAACACATAATTGCCATTTATCATTAGATTTTTTTTTTACCATTAGCGCATTGGCGAGCCGCTCCGTATCGATGATGTCATGGATGATTCCTGCTTGGAGTAGTTTGGTTACTTCCTCTTTGGCACCTTCCCAGTTCCCACCGTTCATCCGCCATCTTGCACAACCTTTGCTTGCGTAGCGTGGCTTCTGGTTTAACTGTTAGGTGGTGCTCAATGGTGGAGTATGGTACCCCAAGGAGGTTGACCAGGCCGGCGAACCCATCATCACTTCCTTATAGCAGCTCCATCATGGGCCCTTATGCTTTTGCGCGCAGGTTAGATACGATGGTGATTTCCTTCTCTTCAGGCACTCTGGTCAAGGATTGCTTCTTCATTTTGCCCTCCGACCTTGCTTTTGGTTGCCACTAACCCTGACCTGGGTGCCATTTTCATGGCGTGCACATGCCGTGCTTGGGGTGTATGTGGCAACTCCGCCTACCTTGCTTGCACTTGGTAGGGCTGGACAGTGATGACCACCTCACCTATGGGAATCTTCATTCACAAGGACCCATAATGCACTGCGGCATTAAAAGTATTAAGCGTACCTCTGTGAAAAGTGAAATTGTACTGGTATGGCATGTCAACGACATCCAAGGTGATGTCGCGGGTGATGGTGTTAGCACTCTCGCCAAATTGTACTAGCAGGGTGAGCTGCCCTTTTGCGTGCATTGGGATCCCCCCAAAAGCCCTGGAGCGGCATGTTGGAGGGCTCGAGATGGTCGTCTAGGATGTACAACTATCGAAATGTATAATAAAAGAGGATGTCCTCCAAGCTTTCCCTAGAAATCTCTTAACGTCACACCCCGCGATGCGTAGTAACAACAACAGGATCTTGGTGGGGAGGGGGGGGGGAGTAGAACCCCCTCCCCACATCTTCGGTGTCAAAGATGATTGATGCTAGTATTGGTGGAGGTGCTGCAAGGGAAGTGGTTACATGGTTTACTTGATGAATGTAGACGCAGCGTTGGCACTTGGAACATAGGCGGAGGGTTGAATCCCCAGAGATGGTATTGACAACTCTCCAAGGCTGGTCTTCCCCCGTGGACTTGATTTGCATGGTCTACGCCATACCTTGATCTTTGTTTGAACCCTGGGCATTTGCCTAGAGAACCCTAGGCATTTGCCCGGACGTCTCTAGGGACCTTTCGAGGGTGTTGGTACACCACCCAGGGCATGGCCAAGGTGCCGCATTCACTCATGGGGTGCGAGTTTTTATCACCATGTACATCGTAGTGGTAGTTGTATCCTTCATGCAGTCCAATTGCAAGGGTGCGACCCCCTTGGCCATCCCGTGCCCCTGCCACGTTGTCCTCCAAGGTCCTCCTTGGTTGGCTGCCTCCTTGCTTGTCTTTGCTTATACGAAACATGTGGACATCATCCTATTGTATACATTGATGCCCCATCCAAGATGGCCTCCCTTGGGTTGCCGTAGGTACTAGGAGGGACGGTCACCCGGATTGTCATTCGACAGTTGCAGGGCGGCTCCCCCCGACGCGGCCAGCGGGGTTGTTGTAGTGCAGTTTGTGCCATAAAGGATCTGGCTACGTGCATAGCAGCATGTCTTCCTTGCAGCAGATTATCGAAAAAAATAGTAGAACTAGTCGTTTTCGATAAAACCAAAGGCTAACTCATTTGGACTCTCCATGAAAATTTTAAGAAGATCCAAAAATTCTAAAACTAAATTCGATAAAAATGGTTTGGCTTGACAACATATTGGTAATAGATACAGTATTGAACCTTATTAATCTCGGTGTATAATCATGCTAGACAATTTCCCCGACAATTTCCAGATGAATGCAAGCACTTTTCAGATCTTGTTGCAATTGCCAAGCCTTTAAGCAAACTTTTCAGAATATTCTGGGCTTTCAATGCCCTTCCCTAGCACCACCTCCACAACCATATGAAACAGACCTGAAAAAAATGCAGATCCTAAGCTATCTACGTACACTTCTTAATGCAACCGAAATCCCTCGCTACTTGAATTTTTTAACATGGAGAAAAACAACATGATTAAGCTCTATCAAGATTCAAGAGCAAACATTTTCACACGAGAAGCATACCGTACTGTTTAAAGGCATATGTATCTGGAGTTCTGGACCGATTGCTAGCTTCCTTTGGAAAATTTCTCAAGGCATGTCAAAGTTTCTCAAAGGCAATTTGATGAAGCAGAAATATAACTTGAGCAATTCTACACCAAGAAACTTGTCAAATCCTTACAGCAGAATCTCAACAGAGCCGGTGCCAATCCAACTTGTATACAACCCAGGAGATTTTGACTCCAAAGAATGACCAGGCCGGCGCATTAGTCATGACAGTTAATAATTGATTTGTTCACACAGTTTGGTAAAGGCAAGATATTACATTGAAGGAAGATCAAACACATCAAGAAAAATGACAGACAGATTGATGGGTAGGCACAATTTGACTGGAAGATATGCATTCACATTCTTGAGCAACAAGCAGGAAGGAGTTGTCTCACTGACTTAACAGCTTTCTAAGTTTCAAAACTGAAATCAACATGGAGGATGCGGAGTCTTCTTCCTCTCGGACGTCCCTCGGCTGCTAAAAGTTGGATCAACAATTTTTACACATTACACATGTAGTGGTGTGCTTCCTCTCAACAAGTCTTATTGTGTGGCAGAAATCATAAAGGACAGACAAATTTGGTTTGAGAACAAGGTGGTATTTACACCATGCATGCATGATTAAATACGAAAAAGTTATAGATTACACCTTGAACTTTTGCAAAGTACAACAAGCTAGACCAGTTCTGATTCACCTTCCGTGTGCCAAAACCGGATACAAGCTACCCCCACCCCCACCATTAAGGAGTGGTTTTGCACAATTATTTTCATGGAGGTTTGCTTTGTGAGAAGACTAAATGTTTACATACGTTGTGAGATAATCAGTAATTTTCGTTTGTTGCATGAACATAAAAGATGAGTGTTTACATTGCACATAATCATTGTTTTCGAAGAAATTTAGAAATTAAAAAAACTTAGTTTCCCCAAATATTGTAGAAATGAAAAAAATCAAATGAAGAAAGCTTTTTAGAGTTGATATTTTTATCGGATGGGTCTAAATAAATCGAAAGTTAAATGACAGGTGTAACCTTTTTCGCCGGGATAGATTGAGAATGAGATGGATGTCGATAGTGCTTAGAAGAAAGTGGGCCGGAGTAAAAGTGAGACTTTAATAGAGGGGTTTTACAAAATGCGGACCATATGTACCGGTGAATCTATGTCACTTTGAATCATATATACCACTTTGAATCTAACTGAGACATAAATGAATTGAATGTACTGAAATACGCAGTTATCGCAATTTTATAATTAAGAGAAATCTCAAGACATCTTGAGTCATCAATTTAACTTTTGAGAAAATTTGATATATGCCATTACAAAGTAACCGAATCTAAGATACATACCATTACAAAATGAGTTATTTGATATATGCTATTACAAAGTCGCATTTATTTGAAATGTCACTAGGGCTTTTTGTAGCCATTTTCTCACAATATACGGTATTTTTCTCACTAGGGCCACCGTATTTTTCTCATCCTGCTCTCTCCTCCCTCCCTCTCTTTCCTCCCCTCTACAGTGCATACTTCGAAGAAACACAATTTTATAATGGCGTGTATCGAAAAACTAGTTTTGTAATGACATGGCTCAGATTCGGTTACTTTATATAGCATATATCCAATTTTTCTTTACTTTTTTGAGCCGAAGTATATTTAAAAAATAAAACAAATTAAGTGGAAGGGTATTTAGTCCTTTCGCAACGAAATGGTAAAACAATGATGGCAACGATAGAACGGAACAAAAAGAGGGCTTGGTACCTGCAAGCATGCATGAAGATGGGAAAGGCGATCTAGCTAGCACTGCCTCCTCTTTCCTCGGTTGGGATGCATGTCGATCGCGTACCTCAGGGCGGTTTCTGCTTCCACCACCTCCTCAACCGTCGCATTGTTACAATCGAAATAATAATCGACTCTTTGGAGGCATGGGTTAAAGTTAAATAGATTCTTAAACCCACGGAAGTCCAAATAATCTTGCCTGTCCTTTTGTACCCGCACGGTGACAACGCCTTGACCGACGCTATGGTTAATGTAACGCTGAAAAATGGAAAAATAAAAGAAGGAATATTACAATAAACTCTGATAATGAAATAAACCACTTTAATTAACACAGGTGACCATAATCTCTTGTACCGGTTGGGATTGGTTAGACGAGAGCATTCCATCTTCTCTTAGCCTTCTCGTTTCAAGGGTGGGACGGTTGGGATGCATGGCGACCGCGTGCCTCAATGCCGCCTCTGCTTCCTCCACCTCCACAGGAAATGCGTCCTTGCAGTTGATATCTACCATGGCTTTCCGAAGCGAGGGGAGGTTCTCCAAAGCAAGATTGCCAAAACCAAAGCTAGAATCCTTCTTGTACCGTACATCGATAGTGAAATCGAGTAGCTCAAGCCTTGGCATAAGCGTTGCTTCTTTGCACTCGCCATGCCTTCGCTCCAAGGCAAAGGTTGTCGTGAAGCATCTCAACTTCTTGAAGTAGCCATGCCCACCAGCAATGCTGACTGATGAGGTGTAAATTGATCCTATAAGGAGCCCAGAGAGCCGAGGCATCCTCCCAAGAGTTTCCATGTCTTGCTCTAGCACAACCTTCAATCTCAGCTCTAAGAATGCGAGGTTCGGAACATCACTGCAATTAATCCACCCTGGCAATCTACAAAACACCAAGCAACCTAAAGACAGGTTGACGAGCTGTTGACTGGCAAATATTTTTTCCCACGTGGCACCCCAATGAATTAATGGTTCGCCCTTAATTCTCACACATCGGATCATGTGCAAATTGCCCAGAGACTCCATTAGACAACTCTCCATCCTTTCATCCGTTAAATCAATGGATGTGACCAAAATTCTCATCTCCCTCAGCCTGCCCAAATCATTCACAAATCTTTCGGACTTGTCTGCGGTCGAGTACATTTGCAACAATTGCAGGGATGTCATGTTCCCAATCCAATCTGGCACTCTTGTCTTCAAATCAGCAACTAGGGAAAGCAACTGCGTTAGCAATCCAATGCTCGATGGCAGCTGTTCTATGCCAGTTCCATACAGATTCATGGACTGCAGAAACTTCAGCCTCCCTATTTCTTTTGGGAGCTCACGAATAGGTGTATATTGTAGTCCAAGATACCTCAGGTGAAGTAAATTCCCAAGAATATTGAGATTATCATAACCTTCCATGAATTTACAGTGTTCTATAGCTAGCACACGTAGAACTCGAAAGCTTGTGGATGCTGTCGTGTAATCATTGCAGTTAATGGAAGTAAATGATCTCACATGTTGCATGCCAATATTAGCATCAACATTGTTCTCCTTGATTCCATTGTGACTAGCTAACCTACGAGCAATGCTACATGGAAGAGTCTGATGCTCATTGCCACACAAAGAAACAAAGTTTTCTCCGCTTGATAAGGAACGGATAAGATCAACCACCAAATCATGAACACGGCAGCCACGTACATACCCTGTACCGTAGAGCTCCACCGGTTGGATCATGCTTCTATTTATTAGCTCGTTGAAATATCCCTCTCCAACCTCTAATAATCCTTTACCTTGTTCATCATGGATGAATCCTTCGGCTATCCATTTCCATATCAAAGTATATTTTTTAATGAGATAATCTTCAGGATATACACTTAGATACAACAAGCATGTCCTTAGATGACAAGGTAGATTGTTGTAGCTGAAAAGCAGTATCTTTCTAGTATTCTCTACAACATCCCTATCACCATGGCCAAAACCAATTGAGTTATACACCTTGTACCAGTGCTCCATTGATTCACTACCCAACAAGCTAGCTATTGTAATTATAGCTAAAGGTACACCACTGCATTTCCTCAAAATTTTATCATATATCTCTGTGGATTGAATTTCAGGACATATGCCTTCTTGATCAGCAATTCTTGCTAAGAATAACTTTTTAGAGTTGTCATGAGAAAGTGGCTCCAGTTTGAAAACATAACCTGCATACGTTGCAACTTGGAAAATACGAGTAGTTACGACTATTTTGCTTCCACAACTATAGTCTACCAAAGCGCATCTGATTAGTTTCCATAATTTCTCATCCCAGATGTCATCCATAACAATGAAATACCTATACATATTCAAGACATTGCGAGATGCACGGAGTTAGTAAAGCTATTGGAAGAAAATAAAAGCACGAAAAACAACAACATTAAGAAGAAAATGTAACCAGATGTGAGATATAAGGCTTTGTTCTTTTGGGCTTAATAGCTTAACGGTTTAACGACTTATCTACATTTTTAAAAGACACATGTTTTGGAGTTTATTTTTTTGCTGTCTTCAAGGTGGGTCCTAATGCTTTAAAAATCAGTTGTTCAGCCTTTCAGATCAGCCCAAAAGAACAGGACCAGTAATGCATTTGTTAGCAATACATTTGTTACTCATTTTCTATACAACAAGCCAGTGGCATTATCATGTCTCGTGCTTGTATGCTTTGAAGTTTCCTGTGAAAAATCAATGTTGATGTATATTTAAGAGTGAGTTTAATTGAGCAAACGCAAAGGCACACTTGGTTCTATGAATATTTTACAAGTAAACGCAAATGAAAACACAAAGACAAACTCCTAGGCCTATCAAAATAGAGGTCTCACTAGGATCCAAGATCATCAAAGCTTCGCCAGATTTGGCCTCCTCGCTCACTCTCTAGCCTAGATCTAGCAAGCCTCCATGGTTTATCGGCGTCCAGCTACGAACACTGCCCTTGCGTCCCAGAAGGTGACCTTGGAGTTAAATCAGTCCTTGGCTCCCTTGCCTCACCTCCCCAGGTGTCCTCCATGCCCAACATCCTAAAAAGACCGGTTTCACTCATTTATGCGGCATGTATAGTCTAGTTTTTTACTCTGTCCCAACCATTGGTGGACAAAGGATCTAGTAAAGGGACCCTCTTCACACCCCTCCCTCCTTTCTGTTGGAAATAGTCCCACAGTAAAAAGAAATGGAGGGTTGGAAGATGGTTTATAAAGGTGAGGGCGCATCCTCTCATTGAGCTAGTTTTTTGAGGGAGATAGCCCAAGAAACCTTGTCCCGTTGCTCTAGTTGTTATTATGAGTATCCTGATGCCAACAACCTAGAGTCTGGTGTGGTAAGCTTAGCGTCCTGATTTGCACTTCTTCAGGGCCGGCCCTGGGGGGGAGGCAGGGTGGGCAGCCGTCCTTGGCCCCCAAAGTCATGGGCCCCCACTCCATAGGTATGCAAGTATACCGTATATGGTATACGAGGTGTCATCCACTGTCCACTCCTCCATGGTGCGCCTGGTGCCGTGGACCCAGGTGATCAGAAGATTCAGAACGCAGCGCCGCCCCGAGTCCTCGACCCCTGATGCGAGTACGCGACGCGATCACACGAGTACGCGACACCCTCGGCTCCTCGCCGCCTCTGCCGCCCGTCAGTCCAGTCGCGTCGCAGTCTCGCGGAGCGGCGCTACGGCGGAGGTCGCCGACGCCGCCCCTCACAGCCTCACAATTCCGGAATCAACCTAGTGCGATCTGTGCCTGCAACTGCGTCCAATCCATCCATCATCTCATACGTACGATTGCTTTCAAATTTCATTATATTTTTCTTTTCAATTTCACAGACTGAATGAACGGTACAGGGTTCTTTTCAACTCATCCTTTGATGCGTTTATTTTTATTTTCAGTGCTTTGTGATATCATGTCATCGAGAAAGTATCCATCCGGTAGCGAAAAAAGGAAAAGGAAAAAACGGGCGGATGACTTCATAGAAACGCATAGAGGAGCTATGGACAATTTTTAAAAGAGTAATCCTAGTGCTTCGATGAACCCAAATAATGAATTGGCGATAGTTGCTATGGAGGAAGAGGAACCAGCTATCGGGATTTCTGAAGAAGAGGAAAATGTTGACATCAACATCGATGATAACAATATAAGTGGCTCTGAGAATCCATCTAATTCATCGGATGCAAATGCACAGTCTGCTAGTGTTGATGAACCACCAGTTTATACTTCTGATATTTATGATCCAAGAAATTAGGATAATCTTGATAATAAAGTAAGAGACATATTAGTTGAGAAAGGGCCTATAAGAGAGGAGGGTCTGGAATTTCCTCTAGATGATGCATCAAGACATTTTTCATATGCTCGTTATCATAAAAAATTAAGCAATGGAGAGGTACATGATAGAAAATGGCTAGTTTATTTAAAACATGATGACAGAGTGTTTTGCTTTTGTTGTAAGATCTTTAAGTCCAGCACTAACAAGAGTTAGATTTAGAGATGTCCTTGTAACTACAGTGGCTGTCTATTCTATTTAGAGATACCCCTGTAATTAAGTCTTGGTACTGGCAAGTCCATAACTAGATTTTTTAGAAGATGAAAATATCCCGATCTCTACACCTACCTAGATGTATATGGCCCAACATAAAAGAACAAAATCTAGCTTAGGTGACCAGGTACGTACCTCTTGCCTTGGAGGAATTCCCTGAGTTTGTCGATGAGCTGCCTTTCATCTAACATCATCATACTAGAAGCTGTGTGGTTTTGATTATCGAGATCAATGAGAATGTCCCTGAAAACTTTCTTCATGTCAGGATTCTGACCCACCGGAACAAAAGCCCAACAATCGAAACCGGACTGAGATCGTCTTCTCGCCAAAGCAGCAGTGAAGAGCTTGTCGAACACTGCTTTGGCGAGAGTCGTCTTGCCTAATCCTGCGAACCCGACAATGGAGACGATCTTCAGCACCTTGGTCTGCTCATCCCCCAGGGAGAGCATCTCCATGAGCTGGTCCCTGGGGCCATCGATGCCGACGAGGTTTGACGCTTTCTCGTACAGAGCCATGATGCGAGAATCAATGGTGGACGCCGCGGCAGTAGTGCTCTTAGCCACCACGCTGGCGGCCGTGTACCTGCCATGCCTGTCGACCACCTCTTGGAGCCGCTTCTTGACGTCCCTGATCGCTCCGGCGATCTCCCGGCGAGCCTTGGCCTTGCCAAGGCTAAACAGGCCACCCATCTTCTCCATAAGCTCTCTGAGCTTGTCAGCCTTGGCGCCGCGGCGGCCGTCGTCGACGCGTACGAGGAAGTCGTCGACGATGTCCTCCATAGCGTAGGAGACCTCCCGGACGTCTCGCGCCCAGAGCTTGACCTGAGCGTCAAGCTGGTCCGGCGGCGCCTCGGCCACCTTGGCGAGGGCGGCGTGCATCACCTGCAGCTCCCGTGAGAGGGACTCGATCTGCTCCCTCACGCCCTTCTGCAGCTTGTACTCCTCCTGGCCCAGCTGCATCAGCTTCGGGATGAGGCTGCCTACCGCGCCCGTCACCAGCTCCATGTCTTCTTCTTCTTCTTCTTCTTCTTCTTCTTGGTGGTGGTGGTGGTGGCTTCTTTGTGCAGCTGCTGCATTCTACGACGATCTCCTTGGCCTATAAATAATAGAATGCGATCTTATCGGATGGACTGGCGGTTGACCGACCTGCTGGCCTGGCATATGGTCAGCGAACAAATTTTTAAAAAACTACGCATGACTGGCATGAATAGTAAAATAAGTGTGAGCAGTGAATGAAATCCCTAATTTAAAGCTAGCATTTCAGATGACCTTAATGAGTATGGTACGACGCAGATTGATTCGATCAGCTAATCGCTCGTGATGTAAATACACGTCATTAATTTTTTTACATTAATTTTCAGATTAATTTTTTTACATTAATTTTCAGATTGACATTAATTTTTTTCAACAAAAAATGTCTGAAAATACACGTCCATATGTAAAGGGCCATATTGTTGGAAGAATGACTCAACATTATAGTGACTAGAACTAAATACAATCAAGATGTGCCTATAATTTTTATGTGTTCATGAAACCATGCAAAATAATTATCATACCCTTATTTCATTGCAATGTCACAAATTACAACCATTTTACAACATTTTTATGTCATTTACCAATTTTTAAACCCACATATACATATTTCAAAAATGTATATTTTAAATTAATTACGTAACAAAAAAACAAATGAGAAAACTGTCGGTACATAAGGTACCGGGGTGTCCTCTCCACCTCCTCCGGAAGGGGGTAGAAGACGGCGTCATCCAGAAGGATCGTGAAGACCGGGTCTGGTTCCGAGTGGACTGGCGGGCATGCGGGCCCCATCGCTCGGAACTTGGCCCCGAGGCATCTCTCGGCAGGTGGGGGCAGCTAGACCCCTGCACCGGGAGACCGGGCGAGCCCTCCACGTGTCAGGTGGGCGACCAGACCCCAGCACACGGGCGAGCCCTCTACATGCCAAAGGCGACCGGGCTCCAGTATGGGCGAAACACCGCCTCGGCCAGACACCGCGCTGCAAGCAAGCGACTCGGCGACCAGGACATGTAGCAGCTCGGCGACCAGGATACGTGGCGGATCGGCAGGCGGGCGATCGGACCTGCACCGTATCGACGACCACGTGAGCAGCTGGCAGGGTCGGCGGGGCTCTGGGCCCCACCTGCCACCGATAGGGACGCGACAAGGCAGCAGGACGTGCGTAGCAGGCGGCTGCGACTACACGGCATTTATTGCGTATCTGCCAGTACAGTGATCATGTAATAGCTTAGATGCGTCCCCCCTGTTTTCTCTCTCCTCGTCGGTTCGGGCTCACCCACGTTATATAAGGGGCCAAGCCACCACGGGGAGGGCATGTTCTCTCATTCCACCTCATTTCCATTCGCAATATACACATAGAGCGAGAGCTCAGCAGGAGTAGGGCTATTACCCACCTCGGGGGCCCGAACCTGGGTATATCGCTGTGTTCATACTGTTCTTGGGAGCTCGAGGGCGGTTCGAGGCGTGATGCTACCCCCATGTCGGATCTCGAATCTTCTCGTCTAGCGGCGAAAAATCTACCGACAAGTGGCGCGCGCGGTAGGGGTAGGTGTTGAATCCTCTTCCCCTCGAGTTCATCCCGAAATCGGTGGAAATCCAAGGTCAGAAGCTATCAAGATCGAGCAAGCAAAGTGAGAGTTCGGGGCGGAAGCGAAGCAAAGAAGGGCACAAAGCAAGATCCCCTTTCCAGATCCAGACCGGGCGGTAGGCAGGGGGAGCAAGGGAGAGGCGGCGGCGGAGCTCTCCCTCTGCGGCGCCAGCGGCGGCGCTGAGTAAGGGCAGTCTTGACGCTGGGCTCCACCTCGGCGGCCTCCTCCAGTGCTGTGCCGGCGCCGCTCCTCTTCTCCGATGGCAGGGCTGGGCGCCGGGTCCCCTTCGCCACTTCCTCCTCAGCCCCGGCAGCGGCAAGAGATGAGCTCCCCGCCTCATTCTTCTCCAGCGGCAACCGGAGGCGCCTCCATCCTCCTCAGATCTGGCAATGGGGGCAAGGGGAGATTTTGGGCGAGAAGGAGTGGCCCGGCCTCCTCCTTCCAGCAAGCAGCGGAGCCGGCGCCCGGCCTCCTCCTCGCCAGCGGCGGCGTACCACGCGGCGGCGCAGCCATGGAGCTTTCTCCCGTGCTGCTCCTCTCCTCCAGCGGGCCGGCGGCGTGGGCTCCTCCCGTGCTGCTCCCTCTCCAGCGAGCGGCGGCTTGGGGGCTCCCCCACGGCTCCTCTCCAGTGGCGCCGGCGCGGAGCTGCTCCTCCATGGCGGGCCTTCCTCCGGGCTCCTCCTCCTTCGGTCTCCAGCAGAGGCAGCGGCTCGGGGTCTCCTCCGGCCTCCTCCGGCAGGCCACGGCGGTCCCCTCCTCATCGAGCGGCGGCGTGCGTCTGGGCGGCTCTCCGGCGGCCTCCCGCTTGATAAGGGCGACGAGGCGGTTCCTCCAGCAGCCGTGGCGTGGAGCTCCTACCACCGCCGCCTCCTCTCTGCTGCGGCGGGCGGCGCCATGGAGTTTCCTCGTGCTCCCTCCTCGTCGGCCGTGGCAAGACGGCTTCTCCTTCCCAAGGTGGCGGCGGCATGGCCTCGCTCTGCTTCCCCGCGGCGCGTCTCTCGATGCCAGCTGCAGAAGAGCCGTGGCGCCGCCCCCCCTCTTCAATGGCGGCGAGCTCCCCGGCCTCTTCCTCTTGCAGAAGGCACACGGCGGCGTGGTGGGCAAACAAGAGGCCGGTGGCTTGGGGTTCCCCCGTCTCCTCTCGGCAAGGCGCTGGCCAAGGTGCTCCCAAGACACCTTCTTCCTCCTCGGCGGTGGAGCCCAAGAATGTGGCGGCGTGGTCCTCCACGGTGGTGTGGAGCTCCTCCACTCAAAGAAGTCGCCGTGGAGCTCCCCGTGCTCCTTCTTCTCCGGCCGGCGGCCGGCCTCCCTCTTCTCCAGAGGCGGCGGCCTCTCCCCAAGCATGGGCGGCGCGAGACGGCTCGGTTTCTCCTCCGGCCGGCGGCGGCTGCGTGGCGCCTTCCTCCTCCTCCTCCAGCAAAGGATCGAATAGAGGCTCCCCGTCTCCCTCTTCTCGGCTGGGCGGCGACGTGGTCCTCCACAGGGCCTCCTTCCTAGTGGCGGCTTGTTGCATGGGGCTAGGCGGCGGCGTGGAGCTCCTTCGCGCGACGCCTTCCCCTGCGATGCTGGCGGCGGCGTGCGGCAGCAGCAGCGCCCGTCGGTGGCGTGGCGGCCTCCCCGTCTCCTCTCTCTTGCGCCCATTGCGCGCGTCTGGTGGCGACTTGCTCGGCGGCGCCGGTGGCGCGGCTCCTCTCCGATGGCGCCAGACGGAGCTGCTCCTCCACGGCTCCTCCCGGGCGGCGGCCTGCCGTCTAGGCCGGGCGGCGTGGGGCTCCTCCCCTCCCCTCCGGCTCCATGCTCGGCGGCGGCGTGGAGCTCCTCCTACTGAGGCGGCACAAAGCGGCTCTCTGGGCGCCTCTTCTTCGTCCGAGGCCCGGCGGCGGTGCGCCGTGGGGCTCCTCCACGGCGTCCTCCTTCAAAGCGGCGGCCGCCAGCGGCGTGGGCCTCTCGCCTTCCTCCACGTCCAGCAGCGCTGGCGGCGCTTTCTCCCGTCCAGCGGCGCCGGCGGCGCTCCTCCTCGTCCAGCAAGCGGCAAGAGCAGCGTGGGGCTGCTCTACAGACCCTCCTCTCTGTCATGCACGCGGCGGCGGCGTGGACAAGACGCTGCCTCTCCCTCCGCTTCCAGCAGAGCGGTAGGCGTCGGCCGGGGCTCCTCCACGCCTCCTTCCCCAAGCTCCGGCAGCCGCGCCCACGGCTCCATGGCGGTGTTCACGGCGATGGCGGCGCCGCGGTAGATGGGGTTCAAGATGATCGCACAATATGAAGTCCGTCGCAGCCCCCGACCCTGGTAGGGACGACGATGCGGCTGCCTCGGCCTCCGGTTCAGGGAGGGAGCAGCGTCAGTTATGTTTCGGTCGGGGCTTTCGAAAGAAGGCTTCCGCGACCGTCCGTCGCAGCCCCCAAGCTTGGTGGGGACGACGTCATTGCTACCTCAGCCTCCAGTTCAGGGAGGGAAGGTGGAACAACTGCTGAGACGGTTAAGGTGGAAATGCCAGGCCAGGCAGAGTACATCGGCGAGCGCCGCGGAGCTTGCCACCCTTGGCCGGGAAGGTCTGCGGCTGTCGGGTCCGAGCCATCCTGCGGGTCCAAGTGGTCCTCGACGACGATGCGTCAGCCGGGAGGTACGAGCGAAAGGCCAAGCTCTACATCTGAGATTCCTCTGCAGTGCATCGCTCGAGAAGTGGGGAGCAGCCGCTCTCTGATATCCTAGGAGGCACGAGCGGGAACCAACTTGTTCGGTCAGCCTGCTGCCCTCCAGGATGCTGCGAGTTGGTGAGGGTGCTAGGTGTGCCGAGGGCAAGCCAAGCGACTCCGACGACCAGCCCGGGCTCTGTAAAACACTCGTCTGTCGCGGCCCCGGTTCCGGTGGGGACGGCCAGTGCGGTATCTCGACCTCCGGTTCAAGGAGGAATAGCCGCCCACGCCCGGTCGGGGCCATCGAAGAAGGCTTCGCGACCGTCGTCGCAACCCGGCCAGTGGGGACGACGGTCTGCCGCCTCGACCTCCGGTTCAGGAAGGAAGCGGTGTGCACATGCTTGTCGAGGCCATCGAAAGAAGGCTTCCGCGACCGTCCGTCGCAGCCCCTGACCCTGGTGGGGACGACGGTGCGACTGCCTCGGCCTCCGGTTCAGGGAGGAGGCAGCTCTGCGACGTATCAAGTCATCTGCAGTATAAAGATAAGTTCTGTCTCTCTGTGAGCATCTGTTTTACGCCTTAGAAAGTCTGTTAGAAAACATTCTGTTGAAAGCTGGTAGCGAAAGTACTTAAGGCTGATGGCCCCTTAGTTGCAAGGGCGAAAGCTTGAACTTGCGGCTGGGCTAGGCGAGGCGGACGGAAGACGGGTTCTAGCCTGGTGTGTCTGCTCGGTCTAGGCAACGCACCAACGACGGCACCAGCGACTAGACCACTTCCGCAAGCTAAGCTCTCGCCACGCAACGTTCAAGGTCGGTTTGCCAAGAGGCCATAAGGGTTGAAGTAACCAGATGCCTAAAGAAAAAGCGCTCATTTTCAACAGAACGTTCTGTCTAAAGCTTTTGGCGTTCAGTTGCCTAGCCCGTGTGTTGCAAGTGTTGGTCCTGCGCGACTGTCGTCTCTGTTTCTAGCCTGACGGCCCCTTGTCGGTAAGAGGGGATGCCTAACATTCGTGTTGAGAAAGGGAGGGCGACTGAGGGGCCGTGTCCGGCACAGTGCATCAGGCGGCCTGCTCCGCAAGCACTGCTGGCCTATGACCACCCCCATAAACCTGCAGCCTTAAGCCGCACGATGTTTTGGTCCGGCCCAAGAGATCGCAAGGGCGTAAGTCCCGAAAGGTGAAGGAAAACGGCATAGTGACACCCACTGGCAACACCGCAGCGGCAGTGCTCCTCCTGTAATTTCAGTTTATCTTTCTGTGCAAAAAGTGTGATATAACCCCCCGCTGGTGCGGGGAGAGGTGATCTGTTCGAACGCAGGTGAATCGCCCCCGAGCAAGGCGCTCGGCGGGGCTCCGGGAGTTATCCGCTGAAGTGGAAGACCGGTAGCGACGCAGCTGCGGATTAGCCCCACCGGGGTGCATCCGGCGTCGGCAATGCGCCGAAGCTCGCTTGCGCCAGGGAGGGAGGGCAGGGCTTCGCCGGTACATAAGGTGCCGGGTGTCCTCTCCACCTCCTCCAGAAGGGGGTAGAAGACGGCGTCATCCAGAAGGATCATAAAGACCGGGCCTGGTTCCGAGTGGACTGACGGGCATGCGGGCCCCATAGCTCGGAACTTGGCCTCGAGGAGTCTCGGCGGTGGGGCGGCTAGACCCTACAGGGAGACGGGCGAGCCCTCCACGTGTCGGTGGGCGACTGGACCCTCAAAGACAGGCGAGCACTCTCGTGCAAAGCGGGCGACCAGGCTCCAAGATATCGCGGCGAGCACCGCCTCGGCCAGACACTGGCCAGCCGGGCGAAAAGCGGCTTCGGCGATCAGGACATGTAGCAGCTCGGCGACCAGGATACGTGGCGGATCGGTAGGCGGGCGATCGGACCCGCACCGTATCGACGACCACGTGAGCAGCTGGCAGGGTCGGCGGGGCTCTGGGCCCCACCTGCCACCGATAGGGACGCGACAAGGCAGCAGGACGTGCGTAGCAGGCGGCTGCGACTACATGGCATTTAATGCGTACCTGCCAGTACAGTGATCATGTAATAGCTTAGATGCGTCCCCCCTGTTTTCTCTCTCCTCGTCGGTTCGGGCTCACCCACACTATATAAGGGGCCAAGCCACCACGGGGAGGGCATGTTGTCTCATTCCACCTCATTTCCATTCGCAATATACACATAGAGCGAGAGCTCAGCAGGAGTAGGGCTATTACCCACCTCGGGGGCCCGAACCTGGGTATATCGCTGTGTTCATACTATTTTTTCACACACTAATTTCCGTAAGATTGAAAAAAAAGAATTTTCCACCTATTTCACAAATTATAAGCATTTTTTAAATTAATAAAACAAAAGTCAACATACCTGGAAATTATCTGTCTCGACGGCCATATATTGGTCGTCAAGGCAGCATCCCACTATGCGGGCAGAGGCAGCCTGGCCCATTAACTTTATCGACGGTCCGTTAGCCAGCCGTCGAGATTGCTCTTTTCCCGTGCCTCGAAAAGCCGAAAAAGTAAGGCGCAGGGCTGGATGGAGACTATCTCAACAGCCTATGTGGTTGCCATCGACATAGGTCTGTCATCTCGACGGCTTTTGCGTGGCCGTCGAGGCCGTCGAGATTGCTTACCCTCACGATTTTGAGCGTTTCTTGTAGTGAACGCGCGAGTTCATCGGATCTGGAGAAGAAGAGGCAATGAAGAGGTGAACCCTCCGTATTCACATGGAACTTTAAAATATACGCGTAAAACTTTTTTTTTCATAATGAACTTTGTGTTTGTTTTCGTGAAACTTTTTTAATTGTATCGGGAGGTCCGTTTTCTGTTATTTTGCATGAAACCTTACAAGTACACTTGTGGGTCTTCTGGATCCTCCCCTGTTAAACTTTGTGTTTGTTCTTGTGGGTCTTTCTTATCGAAAAGAGGTCTAAATATTCTAAGAAATAATTAAAAAAACACTTTTAAGACCTTTGGAAGGAATACTAAAAGCCACGAAACAATCATTACAAATTATCATAACATATAGGTTATAAAAAATTAACAAAAATTGTTACAGTAATACGCACCGGTACGTAGCACTAAAAAGAACAAGGCCTACGAGTACTAGGGTGCCCCTCTCATTGTCTGCTTGATTTGTATAGTCACTAGAAATGCTTTTGGTTTATCAACGTGTCTCTTTCAATGCAAACTCGGACGATTCATTTGATAATATAATTATTTGGCATGTTCGACCGATAGTCTTATTGCCTTTTACTTCCGTTTGGATCTAGTGTTTCAAATCCAACATTTTATAGATCCAAACATCCAATCAACTATTTAGAGTTGATTACATCTTTTTAAAGGTTACGGGATCAAACCAACTGTTACGTCTAGAACCTAGCTTTCGGTACTGACGAGGACCCCAAATACAGACTTTATTTAAAAATATTCTATCCTTATATTCTCTCATCTCCAACAATGTTCTCTATATGGAGAATTGTATAGAAGAATGAGAGAGAATCCCTATATATAAGGAAATGTAGAGAAATTTTCTATTTTAGGAAATAGAATAAAAAACGTTGTTTGAACACATAGGGAAATAATCTGACCTCTATTTTGAGATAGAGAGTGTTTTAGTGAAGCCTGTTGTAGACTTTAACTCAATTCTACATTCGGCCCGATCACATACATAAACTGAGCCAAATAATGTGTTACATCTAAACGAAGTAAAATGAATACGATCGTTAACTTCCTTGTGTGTCAACGCTATTACTTGTCAATAATATATCTGGGAATTAAGATTTAGGCCTAGTTCTTTTCAGCTTAACAGCTTAACGACTTATCTACGTTTTGAAAACACATATGTTTTGAGTTTTTTTAGTCCGTTTTTTCGCTGTTTTGAAGGTGGGTTCTAACGCTTTTAAAAAACAAGTCAAACGAAATGTATCCAAATTTCGAGACTATTTTAAGAATCTCTCGAAGTTCAGTCATTTCAGCTGTTCAGCCGTTCAGATCAGCTCAAAAGAACAGGGCCTTAATCAACACTGATGCTTGATTTTTCCGTTGTAAGTGTGTCCAACACTGTGGGGAAATCTCGATGTGTGTCCACGTCATACCATGTGAGACGTGCAGAAAGTTTTTTTTAAAAAAAAGGGACTGATGTGCTGACATTCTCAAATTAAATTAGGGCGGCCAGTGTGAATCTACCACATTCCATGATCTTCCTCTATTCCTCAAGTATTTTATTTGTTTAATTCATGGTGCCCCCAAAGCTATTGCTTAAGGTCAGCGTTGCCAAATAACTTTGCCCGAAATCAAGTCTGCGAAATAAATGATTTGGACTGAATTGTAGCCCACCAATGAGGTCATTTGGTTAAAAGTCATAGGCTTTTTAATATTAGCATAACTTTAGCCAGCCCTCTTTATGTGTTTTTGGCAATATTTAGTCCGGCCCAGTAAAATTCTTTTGACCAAAACTCACTTGGTCCAACCTCGGGCCTTTGGGCCTATCAGTTATTTGGCCCAGATTTTAGATTTTTATTTTAGTTTTTATTTATTCATTTTATTTAAAAAAATATGGTTGTCTCGCTTTCTAGATCCAGGTGTCTACCGTTCAAACCATGGGGATCGCTCGTGCCATGGGCGACATACGCCTGTTTGCATCTGGGGAGGACCATCGTACATGAGTCCATGACAGGCGAAAGGTGTGGAGCGCCCTCGCAGCTGTGATGGACGAGGTGTATGTCGCTCATGGGTCAAGCGATCGCCCGTGGTCTGGGTGACTGGCACCTAAATCTGCAAATAAGACGGGAGGACATATATTTTTAATAATAATAACAAGAAAAAAATGTAAAACACAAAAACAAATCGATTTTCTTTAAGCGTCCGTTCGAATATAAACGGCCCGGAGGCCGGAGTGGGGGTGTCCTAGGTAGTTACACGTCATATTTGCGCTGGCCTCCCTGTCCGCTCCAACCTGACGCCACGGCGGCAATGGCTGGCGACACCGCGACGGCGAGCTCCGGCTGCGGCGTAGCCGCACCCGAATCACGCCTTTCTGTGCCCTAAGCCTTGCTGCATCGGCTCTCCATCCAACTTCCAAGGTGATGCGGCCTCCTCCCGCTCCCCACCTCCGTTTCTGCGCACGAAGTCACCTAGGAGGAAGTAAAGAACCCCAAATGAAGATGGATTCATGTATATGGCTTTCGCGATGTTTCGAGCTTCTGCGATTTTTTTTTAATTAGTGCGGTGAGGTTCTTTTGTGAAGGGAGAATGCAGTGGGACAAGAGACTTCACCTGAAATAGGAAAAGAAACATGATGAACGATTAGATGAGTATCTTTTTTGATAGATTGTCCCAAATTTTGGTGCATTTTGAGCTCTCTCACATTGGCTTGCCAGATTGCCTGAATATTGTGTCTACTAGCTGGCCAGTTATTGTTTTTGTAAATGTGTTCCGTGTAGTTAATCCAGTTTCAGTTATCAAAAGTTGCCCTGTAGTTGGGAATGCAGGGTACAGTTTCTTCATATGTATTTTGGGATTTTTTTGGATATTTGCTACTTGGTATCAGTGATGCCATTCATTATTTGTGTGACCTCTACCTCAGAAGCTGTTTGAGCTAGCAGTAGGCTGCTTAAGACATATGAGGTTTGCTACGGTGCTTGCGAGGTACCTCGACGTGGACCGTTGATCACAGAAGGGTATTTACGGAGGTGGAAATTTTATAACGAGTGGCAGTTGGGTAATTACTTGAGGATTAGTGGGTAATCCAATCCGATTATCTCTCTATATAACAACTGAAGATGGTCTTCTGCAACTGAAGATGGAGTACTGCAGTTCCAGTCCATGGGCCTGCAATTTCATGTTGTATGGATTGGATTAGAATTCAAAAGACTTGTTATTCATGAATTGTTTCGGCAAACATTGAAAACGAAAAAGGCAAAATAAAAACACATTTGTGATCGGCCTGATTCTTGAAAATACAGCATGCTATTGTATTAGTTATGTCTTAGTACATGGAACATTCAACTATTTCTACATCCGATGATTTCCAACTGTTAGTAAAGTTTCAACAAGACATACAATCCACATATACGCTACTGAGATCAAATTATGCTCAAAGGCGGCTCATTAACTTGTCGCATTAGCACTTGCTGGGGTATATGCCTCAAACGCCAACACAACTGCATATGGCACGGCCGACAGGCAACCCTAGGAAGGACGCCTGACCATCATGGCCGACGAGGTCTACGAGGTTGGCGGCGGCAACCTTTCCGACGACCTCTGAGCCGGACGCGAGGCGGCGAGGGGGATGCACCTTCTCGACGGGGTGAGAGGGGTGTGGATCTTTTGTTCAGAGGAGACCGGGCTGGGAATGGCGAACGGAGGCGATGTGGAAGGGACTCTCCTCGTCGCGGAGCTTGAGACGGTGACGATGTTGGATCGGCCAAACCCACCAAGGACGACTCTGCCCCCACTAAACCTGATGTGAAATGACCTAGGTACCCTTAGTACCGTCATACCTCCACTGGTATCGGCATACCTTTGGCATCGTACCTTCTCCTCACGAACGCATGATCTGACCCAATGAACGGCTACAGTTATTCTCAAGCACCGGAGCAGATTCCAAGACATATATTCTGACCCTGTTTTCCTTTCCAATTAGTGATTCCATCTGTAGACCTTGGTGGCTACATAAGCTCCACAAGTTTTGCATGATTGCGGCTTTCAGTAGTCAAATCAGATCGTATAGCTTGTCTGTTAGTTGAGGTGAGTGACTGTTCATGTGCCAAAACCATATTTATGTTCCCTTTGATCAGACTTCATATCCTCGATAATGATATATGTCTTAAGCAGCAAAGACTGTTAACGTTATGATTCTCCTATCCTCGATAACGATCGATATTAAGACTAAATTAGTTAGAGCAAATAATACTGTACGGGCGTATACACTTGTATTGTATGGTGGTTTATAAAGCAATTTTTATTTTGAGTTGCGACAGTTTGAATGCTCAAACGAAATAACGATCCATAGATGCTGCGTATTAATTCTTCTGTCTTCTTTGCTGTCTGATATCACAGAACTTATATTTAGTAAGCTGGGCAGTACGATCTCAATATTAAATTTTCATGTCTGACACTCAATCTCTGCAGCATTTTTTGTGCTTTAAGTGTTGCGTGCATGCCTTTTGGATAAATCAATTTACTGCTACAAACTTTGTTGTTAAACAGATGATTGTACTTAACATTGTTTATCATCAAGGAATATTGTCGAATTGCCAGTATTAGAGAATGGTGCCAACAAAAAGTTAAAATATTCCATGCTCCCTTCGTCTCTTGAGAATTTTAGAACAAAGGACTTCTTAAATTTTCATATCATTTTTCCATGTAGGCAAGGTTCCTGTCAACTGTCATCCATTTTCACTCTGTTTGCCTAGTTGTATAGTTTGACCCCTTAGGCTGTATCCAACAGGCTCCCCTAAAACACCCTCTACCCTAAAATAGGGAACGGATTCTTCCCATATGTGCTTCAACAGCATTCCCTATTCCGTTCCCTAAAATAGATTTTTTCTCTCCATTCCCTTATATATAGGGGTTCTCTCTCCTCCCCCTATACAATTCTCCATATAAGGAACGCTGTTGGAGATAGAAAAAATATAGGGAGAGATTTTTTTTATGGAAACCTGTATATGAGGCTATAGAGGATCAAATTTAGGGGTTCCTGTTGGAGATAGCCTTAACCCTTAAGTAGACACGACCAAAGCCACTATCATGGCTTCCATGTTGTTACTCATTTCCTTTTATTTGATTCGGCAGCTCTCTTTCAGGGCTAGCAATAAACCAATATGCCGATCTCCTCCTGCAAATATCTCCTTGTGATCTAGTCATGAGAGAGTAGCATCTTGCAAACCATACCACCACGTGTCATTCTCCGAATGTATATGCAATTGTAAGGCTTTAGCATGCAGGAGGTAGCATCCTCGGTTGACTGGTGCTTGTCCTGATTGGCTGGGCGAAAGGGGGCGACTAGCTAACGGGCTCCCGTCGGGGGGCCAATCCGACGGGATAGGCCCCGTGGCCCGCGTGCGCTCGCTCCCGTGCGCTCTCAAACGGCCCGATCTCCTCGCTCTCAAACGGCCCGCGTTCCTCGCTCCCTCTCCAAGTCGCTCGCGTGCGCTCGCAAACATTCCCGCGTGCATGCCAGTTTCTCGTGCCAGCGTGAATGGTGTTGCATGGCAAAAAAAGGAACGCTGCTATTGATTTGTTTTGCATGCGCTTTGTGTTGCATGTGCATGCATGCTAATAGCCAATTTTGTTTTACAATTTTGTTTCTCCTAAAACCAAAAGTCCAATTTACTCCAAACCAATTTTTATAGCTTACTATTATTTCATTCTACCTACAGTAATTATTTCATAATTTTCTGAATTATGTTTGCAGCCGTCTTTTCGCATGTGCCTCGTTTTGCGTGCCATTGTCACCAACTTAGCAGAACTAACATCAAGTGACGCTGATGGAGGGAAAATTATTCCCGTCCGAGGTTGATTAGAACTGAGGCGTGTTTTAATTACTTAGGTGTCATCGCCACCACTGTTGGTCGAGGTCATGGCGTTTTCGAGATTGATGTCGTTGAGTTTCAGTATCGTAAAAAGGTATTGTAGGGGTATCATGTATCACAAAAATGTATCAGTATCGGTGGTATCATGTTGAGTTTCATGGTACCATTGAGGTACCGCAAAAAAAGGTATCATTGGAAGGGTATCATATATCACAAATCAAGTATCAGATCAGAAGTATCATCCATCATTAGGTCAAAAAAATCAGGTATCAGATCAGAAGGATCATTGAGTATCGTGTCAAAAAATCAAGTATCATATTAAAAAAAATCAAGTATCGGCTCAGAAGTATCATCGATTATCAGGTCAAATAATTAGGTATCGGATCATAAGTATCATCGAGTATTGGGTCAAACAAAAGTATTATCAAGTATGAGGGTGTTGAATATCAGTTGTATCGGGCTCCTCACGCATGTCCTCGCGTACTCCTCGCGGACTCGTGTTCTTCCACCGGTGCGTGCCAACACTTTTTTTTCTCTACACACCGCATCTACCCGTATCAAGTATGCATGCAATATGTACGTCACTCATGTGCATGCTGCTAATTGTTGTATGCGTTGTCTTGTAGTATGCATGCCACTAGTTTTGCAAGTCGGCTGTTTGTATGTCTATCATTTTTTTCTTTGCTACGGAAAAGAAAGTTTTATAATCAAGTATCGGATCAGAAGTATCATCGAGTATCGGATCAAAAAAATCAAGTATCGGATAAGTATCATCGAGTATCGGATCAAAAAATCAAATATCGGTATCATCGAGTATCGATAAAAAATCAAGTATCGGCTTAGAAGTATCATCGAGTATCAAATAAAAAAATCAAGTATCGGATCAGAAGTACCATCGAGTATCGGATCAAAAAATCAAGTATCGGTATCATCGAGTACGGGTAAAAAATCAAATGTCGAATCGAAGTATCGCCAGTATCGGATCAAAAAAATCAAATGTCGGTATCAACGAGTATCGGGTAAAAAATAAGTATTGGATCGGAAGTATCATCAGTATCGGATAAAAATCAAATGTCGAATCAAAAGTATCATCAAGTATCGGATCAAAAATCAAGTATCGGATCAAAAATCAAGTATCGAATCGAAGTATTGGTGGTATCATGTTGATGGTATCTGACGGCGTGTTCTCCGCTCAACCGCTGCGGATCACACCTGGTCGATTTTTAGTCTGCTAGCCAACTCGATCAAGCTCGATCCGATTTGGCGTCGGGCACAACAAGGAGCGACTTCGCAGATTTACCTGAGTTCGAGACCCCTCACGGGTAATAGTCCTACTCTGCTTGAGCCTTAGCTCTTTTCGATTGTGGTTGAATGGGAATGTGTTTCTGAGTGTCTCGAATGCACGAATGCTCCTCTCTCCCTTCCCCTCTCTCTCCCTCCTTTTATACAAGCTTTGGGGTGGCGGAGAGAGCCGAGGGGGGGTAAGCGATCTGATGCTCTCGATAACCGACAAGACATGAGCGAGAAGAGGCAACGTCTGCGATGCCACGCCCGTTGTGTCGCCCTCGCGTGCCGCAGTGGCCTCGACCCGCTGATCCACCGGTGAATCTGCGGGTGGGGCCTACTGCTCCTCTCGACACAGGCGGCCTCCTCAAGCAAACCTTCTCTCTGCACGGTCAATTCTTACTGCGCATGCGGTGTACCGCTCGGACACGCAAGGGTCCTTCAGAAGCGTAATCATTTCTTCCATTTGTCTATCCGCGTGATGTCTCATTAAATCGCGCGTCGCCCTTGATGGGGGGCCTTCGTCTCCAAGACTCATACGCAATGCTCCTGTCGCGCGGGCCCGCCTGGGCGCTGGGCCCTCGCTGGTCTCGGAGGGCTCGCCCACGCGCCACTTTGGCGCGTGGGGCCCTCGCCTCATCGTCGGAGGGCTCGCCCACGCGCACTTTGGCGCGTGGGGCCTCGCCTCGCCTTCCAGAGGGGCTCGCCCGCGCACCACCTGGCGCGTGGGGCCCTCGTGGCTTCGGAGGGGCTCGCCAGCATGGCTGGGGCCCCTTTCGCCCGCGCCGCGTGGGGCCCTCTCGGCCTCTGAGGGGCTCGCCCAGCGCTGGGGCCTTGCTCGCCCTTTGACGCGTGGGGCCCTCTGGCTTCTCGAGGGCTCCCACGCACTGGGGCTTGCTTTCGCCTACCGACGCGTGGGGCCTCTCGGCCTTCCTAGGGCTCTTTGTACCCGGTATTTATTACAAGCGAGTAGCCGGGTCCACCATGATCTGTGAACCGTCGCGCAGATACTTCTTCGCTTCTTGTGCGGCGGGAGGCGAATCGTGGAGACCCTACCACCTGCGGCACCCGTCGCTGATTCTCCACCGCACACGATCTTCCTTGGGAACTACGCCGCTTTCGCGGAAACCAAAAACAGCAGGGGCAATGATGGCGCCTGCAGCGCGTGAAAGCGGAATCAAACCGTCGCGCGCGCTTCACGCCTATAATACTTCTCTCGGCGCGCGTAATCCTTCCAGACGCTAAGTCTTCAAAACGCCCATTGCCTTCTTATTTGCTACCACGCCCATCGCCATGCGCCACCGCCAAATTTTCCATGGCTCCCAAGCGCAGCAAGGGCCGCCGCGGGGATGCCGCACCACCTTCGGGAGCTGTTCTGCCTGCTTCCAGCGTCGATGAGGATCAGGTGGCGCGGCTTCGAGTCTTCGTGCCACCGACCGCTGCCCGGTTCCGCGCCGGCACCATCATGCCGAGTCCTCGCGCCGGGGAGATCGTGACCTTCTCTGGCGTCTTGGCGGGCCTTGTCCCGCCGTATTCGAATTCTTCTTGGGGTGCTCGCTTCTACGGGATCGGTGGCGCACCTTCCCCCTAACTTCGATCATGGTTACGGTCATCTTCGCCCACCTCTGCGAGATGTTCGTGGGGGCGATGCCAAACCTCCGCTTCTGGCGCCAACTCTTCATCTCGCGACACGGGCTCGCGCTCGGCGGCGTCGGGGAGCTGCTGCCGGCGCTCGCGACGCGCCGCTTTTTATCTCGCCGCGGTCAAGTCCAAGCTGGAAGGGCGGCACCGGCGGTGGGCTGTCGTGGAGGACTCCGGCTGCGGCGATCTTGTTCTTCCCGGCGATCGCGGAGCCCATCGCCGACCGGGGGCTCGGCCAGACGATCTAGCGAGTACGGAGGCGATGGCGGCCCGCATTGCCGAGCTCGCCGCCACGGGCTCACGGAACCCGTGGTGGCGGACTTTTTGCGGCGCCGTCTTTGCCGCTGCTTGAGGGCGCGCCCGCTGGGCGTACTACTGGCGACGGCAGCGGGACCCGACCTGCTCTTGGAGGTGAATACTCTCGCGTTCTTTTGGATTTCGTACCTTCTTTCTTTCCATTTTGGCTAATAGCCAACTCGCCGCTTCTTCTTTGGGTGTTAATTTGGTGGGAGCGTCTTGGGCGGCGTGCTCGAGATCGGTGGCGGGGCTTCGACCACGCCGACCGGCGACATCGCCCTGCCGACGGGCATCCTCCCCCTCTGCGATTGGGATCCACGGGAGCGCAACCCTTACGTGCAGGCGCTGCCCCCCATGGAGGTCTCTGGTCCTGCGGTCCAAGTGGCCCGGGGACCACTGCAGATCCGCGAGCCGCCTCGGCGACCGCCCAAGCTTCGCGGCTGCTGCTGCTCTGCCTGGCGGCCGACTCGCCAGCGCTCTCGGGAAGCGCCGCCTCATCCTCGCGCGCCGGCAGCGGCGGCGAGGAGGAGAAGCGAGCTCGAAGAGCTCGCCTTCAAGTCTCGAGCCTGCGCCACCGCCCGGCCCCATCCGGCAGGAGCCCGCTGCTACGCCGCCGCTCATGCCGGGCAAGCGCGGCGACTCTTCAGAAGCTGGCGCCGCTGCGCGGTTTCTTCCGCTCCTCTACGCCCGGCGCTCCTGCTGGCGGCGCTTCTTCTGTGGCGCTTCTGCTGCGGCACCGCTTCAAGCGCCGGCGTCTGTTTAAACAGTGGTGACGCGACGCGCCGCCGCCGCCGCCGCAAACTCGCGATTTGAGCTCCCCTTCAGCTTCGCCTTGAGCGCACCGCTTCGAGTTGGTTCTCCTGCGCACGCACCACCGCGTGGGGTTAGCATGCTACGGTTTTGCATACGAACCTGTTTGTCCTTCTTGAGCAGTATGACGCTGGGCATCGAGCTCCGCCCACGCGACTTCGCCAGCCCAGCCGCCGCCCGCTCCTTCGACGGAGGCTGCTTCCGTGGCAGCGGAGAGTTCGCCGGCGCGGCGGCCGGAGAACCCTCTGGCCACCTCGTCCGCTGGCGCCGCCGCTATCTCGGCCGTGACCGCCCGGCGACGGGCGTTCCTTTGAAGCGCTTGCGCTTCTCTCCCGCACTGGCGGCGGGAGAAGCCCTTGCCTTGGCGGAGCGATCTGCCGGCGAGCTGCGGCGGGCCCTTGGCCAAGAAACCGCCGCGAAGGAGGCGATGACCCGCGAGGCTGCGGCAGCCCAAGCCGCCGCTGCCTCGGCCGCCAAACAGATCGAAGACCTCCGCCTGGAGCACTTCGAGCGCCTCCGGACCCTCGCCGACATGCTGCGCACCGCCTACCGCGGCTTCCGGGACGCCCTGCATCCACTGGGTGTTTCCTTGCATCCCCCGCTGGAGGAGACGGCGGCAAGAAGATCTGTTGGCGCCGTGGGGACGAGCCGCCGAAGCCTGCGCGTCCTTCCGGTGGCGCTGCGGACGCGAAGCGATCGAAGGCGGTCGCCAAGCGCTCTCGGCAGCAGCGGTTCATCTTGGGTAAGCTGTCTTGCTCGAGGCGCGCGTTTGATCTCGGACGCCGCCATCGGGAGCCTTTTCGCGCGATTGGACGGTTTGAGCGGCGCGGGTTGACACCGCCGCCGACCAGCGTGTCCATGATGAAGCGCCGCTCGGCGGAAGAGCGAAGACCGAGGAGAAGCGAGACTCCCCGCCTTTTTGCCTTGTAAATGTTGCCTATCAATGCAAACAAACTTTTGCTCTTTTGTTGTGAGTCTCACTTGAACTTCGCACAACTTTAACTTGCGGAATTGAATTGGGGCACACGCCGCCAAAGGTTTTAGATGAGCGTTCGCCGCAAGTGAGCTTTGTTTCCTTAGGCATCTGGTTACTTCAACCCTTATGGCCTCTCGCAACCCGACTTAAACATTACGTGGCGGCGCTTAGCTTAGGAAGTGGTCTAGTCATTTGGTGCCGCCGTTAGCGCATTGCCTGACCGAGCCGACACACCGTGCTAGAGCCCCTTCCGTCGCCGCCTCGCGCAACGTAAATTATAAGCGTTTGCTTTGCAACTAAGGGCCATCGACCTTAAGTACTTTCGCTACCGACTTTCGGTGAATGTTTTCTAATGAGACCTTTCTAAGGCTAAGCCACCGATCGCCAAAAAGCTTTAGACGAGCTTTCCGTTGAAAGTGGCGCTTTTCCTCGAGCATCTGGTTACTTCAACCCTTATGGCCTCTTTTTGAACCGACCCTAGACATCGGCGTGGCGAGAACTTAGCTTCGGAAGTGGTCTAGTCGCGGTGCTGCATTGTTGGCGCATTGCCTAGACCGAGCCGACACACGGGCTAGAACCCGCCTTCGTTCGCCGCCTCGCCCAACCCATGAGTCGTGGCGTTCAATCCTCACAACTAAGGGCCATCGCCTTGAGTACTTTTTATTGCCGACTTTCACGGAATGCTTTCTAACAGACTTGAGGCGAAAAAAGCAGATGCCCACAAGGAGACAGAACTTATCTCTTATTGAAGATGGCTTTGTACAACTTGCCCCGAGGCGGCGGTGAAGGAAGAAGACCTCGCCGCTTTCGGCTCAAGGAAGTCAAAAAAGCTCTTGGACTGCTACCACGGTAGAACTTCCTCGGTACTCGGCGTTCCAAGTGTTCGCCAATTCGCGACCGTCCTCGAATCGCGAGCTCGACCGAGCTGGGCGGGAGATCGAGACCACCTTGAAGGGCCCTCCCGGGGAGATAGTTTGTTGCGCCCGCTGCGCTTGGATTTTTGCGCAGAGCGAGGTCGCCACCGCGATGTTCTCACACACACCGCCTTGCTTGATAACGGCGCGGCGCTGCTGATACTCGGCGGCCGGATCGCCGCCTGTCTCGGATCTCCTCCGGAGATTTACTTCATCGGCGCGGTCGAGTCTTGATCTTCGCTGAACGCCGCCACTCTTGGGAGCCAAGGCGAGCTCGATGGGAATGCCGTCTCGAGCCGTACACGGGAAGAAGGGGTCTCGCCGGTGGCTCTGTTGGGAGTTGTCGCGGCGCCCTGTCTGGTGGGAACTTCTTCCGCCGGCGCTTGCAGCGCTTCTCCAGCGGTCGAACGCCCTTGTCTTGAGCCCTTTGAGTACTTCGCGTTCGCCCGCTCCACTTGCCCATTGCTTTTCGGATGCATAGCGGAGGCAAAAGCACGACTTAGTACCCAACTCTTCGCACCGATCTTGGAAATCGGCGCTTTTGAAGCGGCGCCGTTGTCGATGATGACTCTGTTGGCGACACGAACGGACGAAGATGCTCTTCATAAACTTGATAGCCGCTGCGGATGTGATCGCGGGACGGCGAGTTTCAACCCACTTAGTGAATTTGTCGATGGCGGCGAGCAGATGAGTATATCCTCCGGCCGCCTGCTGAACGGGCGAATATCGGCCCCGGACGCGAAGCGGCGGAGAGCGGAATGGTTTGCAACGTCTGGGCGGTCGGTGGATCTGCTTTGCATGAAATTGGCACGCCGCATCTTCTCACCGGCTCGAAGGCATCACGGAGGCGATGGGCCAATAAAACCGTGAAAAGCTTTCCCAACCAACGTCCGGCTCCTGAATGGCTCCGCGACATGCCTCCATGGATCTCGGAGAATTTCCTCCCGCTTCCCGAGTGACGCGCTTCAAGAGAACTCCATTTGCGCCTGGCGTACAGTCCCCACCTACCGGGCGTGGCGCTTGCGCTGCGGCGCTATCTTCTCGATCGGCAGCGTCATCGTCGGGGATCACTCCATCCCGCAGTAGGCTAGGATCGGATCCATCCGCGACCTTCCGGACGAGTGTGGCGGCGTTACGTACATTGTCGCCGGCGTACTCCACGGCACAGAGTTTCGCCTCAACCGCCTCAGCAGTTCTTCCGCCTCCTCCCTCTAACCGGGGGCTGCGGCAGATCGGTGGCGTCTCCTCCAGAGGTGGGAGCTGCGTCGAAAGCGTCGCCCCGCCCGAGTGGGGTCTGCGACAGACGGCGCGTAAGTCTTTCTTCAAAGACCCGGCGGAGCAGTGCCCTCGGCGAGGCAATCTGGGGCGTTCATCCGCCATGTAGTTGTCGCGGCGAGGATGTGCACGGCCCAAACCCTCAAAGTGCCGCCCAACGGCACACCTCCGCCAGTAGGCCGCCATGACGGGATCCGGCAGGAAAATCCTTCCTCGCTGGTTGATGACCCGGAGAAGTCGCCTTTACTTGTAGCCGACGGATGCCAAGGGTGAAGCCACCACGAGCCCGGCGAAAGCGATCCTTCATACTCGCGACGTTGTTGGTGGCGCTGAAGTCCAGCACCACCGGTGCGGATGACATCGCCGGTGGGAGACACCGGACGACGCCGGCCCAAACCCCTCCGCCGGAATGAGCCGTCGAAGAAGAGAGTCCACGGCGAGGAGGCCGGTATCTTCACTCGTGTCGCGGAGTCCACTCGCCGATGAACTCCGTCGAGCTTGCCCTTTGATGGTCATTCGGGGCGAATTTGAGATCAATTCCGCCGACTCCATGGCCCATTTGGCGATTCGACCCGTCGCCTCGCGGTTGAAGAGGATCTCCCGCAAGGAATACTTGGTCAACACCGTGACTTCTCACCCTTGGAAGTAGTGGCGTAACTTTCGGGATGCCGTCAGCACGGCGTAGAGCATCTTCTGGTGCTGTGAATACCTTGTTTGGCGTCGTGGAGGACCTTGTCGGCGTAGTAAATGGGCGCTGAACGCCTCTCTTTCGCCACCGACACTGTTGACCGCTGGGGTTTGCGCGACGTAGAGGATCAATGGCTCGCCCGATGCAGGGGCGATCAGCACGAGGCGGGAGGTAAGATACTTCTTGACCGTCGAGCGCCTCCTGCGCCTCCGCCGTCCACTCGGTGGTTGGTCTTCTTTAGGAGCTTGAGTAGTGGGAGACTTTTATCCCCAGGCGAGCTATAAAGCGGCCGGGGAGGTCAAGCGACCCACCAAGCACCGCATCTGCCGAAGTCGCGTCGGGGCTTCATGTTCTCGATCGCTGCGATCTTGTCGTGGTTCGCCTCAATCCCCTCCGGGAGCGAGGAATCGGCGGTTTGCCCGACGGAACGGCGAACACGCATTTCTCCGGATTAAGCTTGATGCGAGACTTCCTCGGGTTGGTGAAGGTTTCTTCCGGTCGCCAATCAACTCCTCCGCCTTCTTGGACTTCACCACGGATCATCGACATACACCTCCGTGTTCCGCCCTATTTGGGGCGGTGAGCGATATGCATGGCCCGCCGATAGGTTGGGCTGCATTCTTCGATCGAACGCCATCCTTGTATAGCGATGAGCGCGCCATGGGCGTAACGAAAGCGATCTCGTCTTCATCTTCTTGACCATGCTAATCTGGTGGTACCAGATGCGCATCCGAAGCACTGTTGCTTTCGCACCCGCAGATTGAGTCGACGATGAGATCGATCGCGGGCGTGGTATGGATCGCCGAACACGCCTTGTTGAGGTCGGTGAAGTCCACGCACATCCTCCAACGCCCGTTGGATTTCTTGACGAGGACGGGGTTCGCGAGCCACCTAGGATGGGCGACACTGCGGACGACCCCCGCCCTTAAGAGCTTGTCCACCTCCTACCGGATAACTTCTGGCGCTCCACCGATTGCTTCCGGACCTTACGATGACCGTCGCGCCGGGAACGTCGCCAATTGTGCTCAATCACCTTCGGGACCCGGCCATGTCGAGCGGTTGCCACGCAAACACGTCTGCGTTAGGCGGAGGCGAGAGACGAGCGCCTTCCTATTTGGCGCCGAGAGGCGCCCCCGAGCGGTCTTCGCGGGTCGACTTCGCCAGGAGACCGCCTTAACCTCCGCGGACAAACCGGGAGGCACGGGTCTTCGCGGAGGAGCTCCAGTCGAAACCTCGGCCTTCAGCACCGACGCTTCGCCAACGCGAGGGCGTCCTTGTCGCAGCGGAGAGCCTCGGGCGGTCCACTTTCAAAAGCGATGGGGCGGTGGCCGGGATCTTCACCACCATGTACGCATAGTGGCACACCGCCATGAACACTGGTCGGCGCCGGCCGACCTAGTATGGCGTTGTAGGAGGTCGAAGTCCGCCACCTCGAACTCGAGCATCTCGGTGCGGAAGTTGTCTGACCTCGAAGGTTACCGGAGATCGGCGTCGCCGACGTAGACGGACTCGGCCCGCGCGATGTCAAGAATGGGAGCGTTGGACGAAGCTCCCGCTCTTTGGATCTGGGCGCCCGCGGCGGCCGGGCGGACGGGAGGTTGAGGAACTCCTCCGTCTACCACCGCCCTAACTTTACATTCCGTGCGTGGGTGCAACCACGATCGGGAGATGCCAGGTCGGCGGTCTTGGTTGGGTGATCGGCTTTGATTGAACGCGATCGGTGCTCAAACCACGCCCGGTGCCTCATCGACCCAAAGCCGGCACGCGGCGGCGACACCTCCTCATCGCACGCTTAAAGCTAGCGTGGGGCGGATAGGTGGCGAACCGCCGTGGATGGCGGCAACCTCGCGCTCGCTTCGCTGAAAACCAAGCGAAGCCGTCTCCTTGCCCTTGCCATCTGCCGGAAGCTCGCTGCTGCTGCTCGTGGACTCGCTTGTCCACCATCTTTGCGGCGACATGGCAATCCGCCAAGTCGTGGGAGTTGTTGCGGTGAATGGGACGAGAGGGCCTTCCGTCCCACTCACGAGGCGATGATCTCGCCTTCGTCGCGCGCTGGGGCCGTCGCGCCACGGCGTCGCCGTAGCCGCCGCCTCGGCCGCCCTACGGGATCGTACCGCCCGGCGCCGCGACCTCCTCCTCTTTTCGCCCGCGCGCCCATTGCGCTGGTTGGCGCGGTCGTCGTCGTCGTCGTCGCGCGCTCGGCGGCCATGACCTGCCGGTCTCGGCCGCCTATGCGCTTCTTCTTGTCCTTGCCGCGGGGTTCCTCGAGGTTCGGCCTCGCCGCCCGCGGTGGCCCGCCGCGCGGCCGGGCGGATCGAGCCTCGCTGAAGGCGCCTTGTGCGCCAAGGTGAAGAGCTCCTCCGTCGTCTTGATCTTGCGGGTGGCCATCTTCTCTTTGACCTTGGGGTCTCGGCGCCTCTTGAATCTTGTGACTACGACATCGATGGAGATGTCGGGGATGGTGTTGCGGACTGGTGAAGCGCCGAATATAGTCGCAATGACTCTCCTTCTTCGCTTCCACGTGGAGGTCGTCTTCTACCGGGCTGCTCGAAGGTGCCACGGAAGTTGGTGACGAAGAGCTCGAGAGCTTCTTCCATGACCCCGGACTCGGGGGGGTTCATGAGCCACGGCGGGCTCGCCGGTGAGGACCGCGGGAAAGTAGTTCGCGAGAACCTTCCCGACCCTTGATCAATTGCATCACCGTCGTATAGATCTGCAAAAACTCATCGGGGTTGGTTGAGCCGTCAGATTTTTCGATGGGGGCGGACGAAACCGCCGGCCATCGGACGCCTTGGCGCAGACTCCTTAGAAAAGCGCGGCACCGGCGCGGGAGCCTCTGCTCTGAAGCGGTCCTCGCCCCGCCGCTTCGTCGCCTAGGCGGCGCCAAGAAGCGCCACCCTCGCTGGCAGGGGCAGCTCTGCGAGAACCCTCTTCTGGTCCCGCGCCGGCGGCGGCAGCAGTGATCGCAAGGCTCGGTCGTGACCCTGCGGAGCTTGTCCGCAGTCTTCTCTATGTAGCAAGTGGCGGTCCTCCAGATGGGACCGGAGATCGCGCCACCACTGACGCCTGCCCGGCCGAGCCCCGTAGGGTGGCAGCTCTTGTCGTCTTGGCCCCGCCCTCCTCACGGGGAGATCTGCGAGAGGAGGCGAGGGCAACAAAGAACGGAGGACGCGAAACGCCGGTTCCCCGCCCCAAACTTGCACCCGCTGCGGCGGCGTCGGCGTGGCGGGCCAAGTTGCCAACCACGGCGCCCGGAGTCCGAGTCACCGAACCGGTGGATTTTCCAACAAGGCCCGCAGCGTGGAGGTTCTGTCTTGAGTACACTCCTCCAAGGCAGGCGCCGCCTAGCTTGGCCGAGGCGTGCTTTCGCCGAGGCTCCAACCACAGGCGGGCGGCCACCGCCGGGTGATTCATCGCTATCGCCGCGGCCGACTCCGTGGCCACGGCTCTAGCGGTAGCTTCTGCTCCATCGCGGATCGCTGCTCCGCCATCGCCTCTGAAGAAGGGTCAAGAGCTTGAACCGATGCTAGCGCTCCCCTACTGCCCGCGGCAAGCGGCGTGTTCTCCGCTCAACCACTACGGATCACACCTGGTCGATTTTTAGTCGCTAGCCAACTCGATCAAGCTCGATCCGATTTGGCGTCGGGCACAACAAGGGCGACTTCGCAGATTTACCTGAGTTCGGACCCTCGCGGGTAATAGTCCTACTCCTGCTGAGCCTTAGCTCTTTTCTGATTGTGGTTGAATGGGAATGTGTTTACAGAGTGTCTCGAATGCACGAATGCTCCTCTCTCCCCTTCTCCCTCTCTCTCCCCTCCTTTTATACAAGCTTTGGGCTGGCGGAGAGAGCCGAGGGTAAGCGTCTGATGCTCTCGACACCGACAAGACACGCAGAAGAAGAGGCAACGTGCGTTACGCTTACGCCAAGGCTGCGTCGCCTCGCGTGCCGCCAAGTGGCCTCGACCCGCTGCATCACACCGGTGAATCTGCGGGTGGGGCCCGCTCCTCCTAACACAGGCGGCCTCCTCAAGCAAACCTTCTCTGCCGGTCAATTCTTCTGCGCCACGGTGTGTACCGCTCGGACACGCAAGGTCGGCCAGAAGCGGTAATCATTTCTTCCATTGTCTATCCGCGTGATGTCTCATTAAATGCGCTTCGTCTTCCGCGATGAGGGAGCCTTCGTCACGAAGACTCATACGCAATGCTCCTGTCGCGTGGGCCCGCTTTGTGGCGGGGCCCTCGCTGGTCTCCAGAGGGGCTGCCACGCACCGCACCGCTGGCGCGTGGGGCCCTCGTGGCTACACCGACAGTATCGTCATGTTTAGGTATTGCAAATAGGTATCAAATATGACAAACAAAAAAATCGGTATCAGCAGTATCAGATTGACAATATCATCGAGTTTCGGTATCGAATAATGTATCACAAGGTATCATATATCATAAATAAAAACGTATCGGTATCGATGGTATCAAGTTGGTGGTATCATCGAGTATCATTGTGTTATTCAAAAACGTATCATAAGAGTATCGAATCAGAAGTATTGATGGTACAAATTGGTAGTATCGTCAGATGATACTAATTGTACCTACTAAAAAATAAAAAATGTGAAAGTATTTAAAATGGGTTATGAAATTTGTTCTATGCAATTTGGACTCCAGATAAAAAGATATAAAAATGAGAAATTTAATTACAAAATAATCAATTGCATTATTTGTCTCGTTACCCACTAGCTAGCTAGCAGCCAAGAAACGCACGCTGCAAACGCAGGATGGGCGGGAGCGCGTGAGGCGGACATCCAACGGCTGGATCTTGTCCCGTCCGTGCGCGCGGCCGACGGGATCCCGTATAGAAGCATTTTCTGCAAATAAAATCGTGAAAATGAAATCAACTAAAAAATGAAACGTTGGCCACTCCATGCTGTGTCAACGCGTGAATTGTGCATGCACAGCGAAAAGGAAACGAGGCTGCATGCAGCATGCACGACCAATCGCGCGGGCTTGGGAGACACGCGGGATTTTTTTTTTTTCATCCTACGCGTAGACGTAGCAAAGCACCAGATTGCATCACCCACGTTTCGGGCAGCTGCCTCGCGATTGGTGCGGATCGAACGGCACGGACCTATCCCGTTCGCATGGGCGCGGGACGGGATCCCGTAGCCAAGGTTTTCTGGGGCGAAAAGGCAGAAAAGGTTCTTCACAGCATCTGTTCTAATGCGTATTTGCTACTACTATGCTACGCTGACAGCTAAACAAACAAATTGCAAAGGTTTTGATTCTGTTGCTTTCAGGAAAAGGGAACTGTTTTTTGGCTAGTTTTGGATGGCAGCTGCAACTAGTAGCCCCTAGCCCGGTCTCCCGTCGTCCTCCTCGGCTTCTCCCATGGGCGCGCGGTGGCTGCTCCCTCCCCTCGGATCGGTGCGGTGGCTGCTCCCTGCGGTGGCTGCTCCCTCCCCTCGGATCGGCGCGGTGGCGCCGGTGACCAGCGGCGCGGCTTGTCCAACGCGGCGGCAGCGTGCTCCTGTCCTCCGGACCTCCGAGGGCACGGCCTATCTCTACGGCAGCGGCGCGGGTTTCCTCGCTTCGGTGATGACGCCAGCTTCCCCTGCTCCTCCATGCCTAGCCGCCTAGGCCCCAGTAGCGAGTCGCGACGCCCTCCTCTTGCCCTCGCCACGCGCGGCGACGGTTTCGCATCTCCTCCAGCCACGGCGGCTCCCCTCCTTGATGCGGTGCGCGGCAACATCGTCGCGTGCTTCTCCGGCCCACCAGCCCGACGTGGCCTGCGGTGGCGTTCATCAACCATGCCGCGGCGGCTCGGTTCTTCCTCTGCAACGACTTGGTTCATCAACCATGCAGGCACGTATATGCTACTCTCTACACAGTCACACCACGTTGAGCCATCGTTAATACTATTGAGAAGCCCGATGCATGGAGGTCAAATCCTGGGTGAAGCTACTACCGTCGACAGAATCCGCTGATGAGAAGATCAGTCAGCTCATGAAAATGATGCCAAGCAAATCTACCATAAGCTAGAGCAAGAGATTAAAGAATCGGAAGACAAACCTGAAGCCGGCCGGCCGGAGCCCAAGCCAAAGACCAGTACGTACTAACCACGACTTCGGTCTACAATACATGACGTACAGCCGGTGCCTTACGCGGCGCTGTGCACCGTTATCCTCATCGAGTGAAGGATACGCAATCGGCATCATGTAAAATGATGTTTCGTCTTTAGCGGAATTGCGTTCCGCTACGGAAATCGCTCCTGGGTCATCTGGAGGCAAAACAAGCAAGGCACCACATGTAATGAATCATCTTCGAGCCTCGTCCGTGAAGTTTTCTGTAGCAGGATGCCGTTCCGCTCGAGGAAATTGAAGTTTCGTGGAGACGATGACTCCAACAATCAAGGAAGCCGCTCCGCGACCTTTTCCAACGACTCCGCCAGCATCAACCGAACCCGCCGTCACATCAACTTAAATGGAACACCGTTCCAGCAAACCCGGCCTCGAAGGTGAACAAGACCCTGTAGGCTAACGGTATCGCGGAGATCCCAATTCCACGGTGCCACCCAACTCTCTAGATGACGAACATCCCATCAAGGGTACCGTGGAGATCCCAATTCCACGGTGCTGACTAACTCTCCTGATGACGAACAACCCATCAAGTGTACTGTGGAGATCTCATGTTTCTGTTGTCGCCAATCAATCTGTCAACCACCAACTGCACGGTGAACCACGAAGCAACGGGAAGAAAAAGACAACCCCAGCAGCTTAATCGGAGGTGTTCTGCGAGCTGGCTTGATGAGGACATCACCGGCAAGCCTACGACCCCTACTTCTAGTACTTCCACTGCGTTCGCTACGACGTCGGCGTCACTGGTCCCTGCATCAGCTGACGGAGATGGAAAACGTTAAGACGGCATGAATCCCCATGCCATGCCATTCAAGCCCCTGGCAAAGGGAGATCACCAAGAGAATTCCACGTTCCAAGGTGCACCCACCAACCGGGCCAAGCCGAGAGGACATCGAATTCGTCTCCAACTCGGATTCGCGCATCCAAGAGCAACTCTCACGAAAACGGATGCCCAGGCCACATACGGACTCCGTTTTCGACGTACGACCACATCACGCTATCAAGATCAGTTTTCCAACGGATCCGGCCCAACCTCAAAATCCCTTACGGAACAGCAGGAATTCACATTTTACGGAGGCGTCCAGAATCTGCCCGGCGCTGCGTCGTCGTATTATTGGGCCCAAAGCCCGTGTATCCTTAGGGTTTGTGTCCAACACATGTGGGACCCACTTTGGACGTCCCACCCCTGCCCTCCTCACTATTTAGGGCCGCCGCCGTGTCTCGTCTTTGCTGGGTTTTGTTTTGTCTTGTTTTCCACGTTCATGTGTTGAAACAGCCTCAAATCTGCTTGAGTCTGCTAGAACAACCAGATCGACTTACGGAACCCCAACTTTGTGAGTTATCAATTTGTTTGTCTTGTGTTCTTACTCGTTCTTCGGTTGCTTATAGGAATCATCCTTCGTGGACAGGTTGATCGCGCCTCTGGTTAGGTCGATAACAATCATCTTGGTGGTTTAGCAAGTGCCGGGATTTCCAGTTCCTTGAGGGGTTCGAAGCCGGATCGTTTAGGTCTCCTGACACCTATCGAAAGTTACCATCGACGTCTCTCACCAGAAGATCGGGACCCGCGTCCGCTCATATGAAGTGTGGTATCAGAGCGACGGTTGCCTGGTGAGAACATATCCTTGGTTTTAGATCTGTTCTTGTTCATCCTAGAGTCCAGAAAACTGCCAAAAAAAAAGATACCTATGGAAAAAGTGATTTTAGGCATGTTTCAAACAAAATTTGTGCAAAACTCGTCGTTTTCGGGAAAAAAAAAGGCTAACCCCTTTGGACATTGAAAACATATTGATAATGTTAGAAACAAGCGCGACCTGATGGAAGAAACGATCTTACAACGTGTATTTAAAGATAAATGACCAAAATTCATTGTTTAAAAAAACAAATGTTGTACCCTTTGGTCTTTCCATGAATTTTTTAAAAAAAATAAATCAAATCATCCTATAATTTTGAGTTTTGCTTTAAAACATCTTGATAATGTTGAAAATAAGTGTAGCTTGGTGGAAGAAGTGGTTTTATGGCAGGTATTCGAAGAAAAATAAACAAAACTTGCCGTTTTCGGAAAAACAAAAGGCCAACCCTTTTAAACTTTCCATGAATATTTCTAAAAAATCAGTGCAACTTGGTGAAAAAATTGGTTTTACAACGGGTATTCGAATAAAAATGAGTAGAACTAGTCGTTTTGATAAAATCAAAGTCTAACCCATTTGTACTCTCCATGAAAATTTTAAAAAGATCCAAAAATTTTAAAACTTTAGGTTTGGCTTGAAAACATCTCGCTAATAGATACCTTCGTCGCTTGCATTTTCTGATGAATGAAAGCACTTATCAGATCTTGTTGCAATTGCAAGCCTTTAAGCAAACTTTTCAGAATATTCTTGGCTTTCAATGCTAAGCTATCTACGTACACTTCTTATGCAACCGAAATCCCTCGCTACTTGAATTTTTTAACATGGAGAAAAACAACATGATTAAGCTCTATCAAGATTCAACAGCAAACATTTTCACACGAGAAGCATACCGTACTGTTTAAAGACATATGTATCTGGAGTTCTGGACCAATTGCTAGCTTTCCTTTGGAAAATTTCTCAAGGCATGTCAAAGTTTCTCAAAGGCAATTTGATGAAGCAGAAAGATAACTTGAGCAATTCTGCACCAAGAAACTTGTCAAATCCTTACAGCAGAATCTCAACAGAGCCGGTGCCATTCCAACTTGTAATACAACCCAGGAGATTTTGACTCCAAAGAATGACCAGGCCGGCGCATTAGTCATGGCAGTTAATAATTGATTTGTTCACACAGTTTGGTAAAGGCAAGATATTACATTGAAGGAAGATCAAACACATCAAGAAAAATGACAGACAGATTGATGGGTAGGCACAATTTGACTGGAAGATATGCATTCACATTCTTGAGCAACAAGCAGGAAGGAGTTGTCTCACTGACTTAACAGCTTTCTAAGTTTCAAAACTGAAATCAACATGGAGGATGCGGAGTCTTCTTCCTCTCGGACGTCCCTCGGCTGCTAAAAGTTGGATCAACAATTTTTATACATTAGATATGGAGTGGTGTGCTTCCTCTCAACAAGTCTTATTGTGTGGCAGAAATCATAAAGGACAGACAAATTTGGTTTGAGAACAAGGAGGTATTTAAACCAAGATTAAATATGAAAAAAAATTATAGATTACACCTTAAACTTTTGCAAAGTACAAGAAGCTAGACCAGTTCTGTTTCACCTTCCGTGTGACAAAACCGGACACAAGCCACCTCCTCCACCATCAAGGAGGGGTTGTGCACATTTATTTTCATGTTTACGTACGTTGTGAGATGATCAGTAATTTTCGTTTGGTGCATGAACAATCGAACATAGAAGATGAGTGTTTACATTGCACATAATCATTGTTTTCAAAAAAAATTAGAAATTTAAGAACTTCGTTTCCCAGATATTGTAGAAATGAAAAAAAATAAAGCTTTTTAGAGTTAATTTTTTATCGGATGGGTCTAAACAAATCGAAAGTTAAATGACAGGTGTTTCTTTTTTTTTTTGCCGGGATGGACATATTAAGAATGAGATGGATGTGGACAGTGCTAAGAAGAAAGTGGGCCGGAATAAAAGTGAGACTTTAATAGGAGGGTTTTACAAAATGCGGACTATATGTACCGGTGAATCTATATATGTAATCAAATTGCTTCATAAATACCACTTTGAATCGAACTGAGACAAACAAATTTCATGTACTGAAATATGCGGTTATCGCAATTTTATACCTAAGCGAAATCTCAAAACATCTTGAGTGATCAATTTAACTTTTGAAAAAATTAGATATATGCCATTACAAAGTAACCGAATCTGAGATACATACCATTACAAAATGAGTTATTCAATATATGTCATTACAAAGTCGCGTTTATTTGAAATATGTCACTAGGGTTTTTTTAGTCATTTTCTCACAACATATGGTTCGAAATGCGTACGGGGCCACCGTATTTTTCTCCTCCTGCTCTCTCTCCTCCCTCCCTCTCTTTCCTCCCCTCTACGGTGCATACTTCAAAGAAACGCAATTTTATAATGGCATGTATCGAAAAACTTGTTTTGTAATGATATACTCCCTCCGTCCCAAAATATAGGGCGTATAAAAATTTTCATCAAGACCAAGAAATTATGTTTAAGAGAGTAAATCATATTTAATTATCTCGTTACTCGCAGCATGCATCTCCATCCCATGCACTTAATTAATAGATTTAATAGCTAAAGCTAGCAAAAGCATGCACTTTATAGTATGAATAGCTTAACTAGAGTTAATTGCTCGTCTTTCCCAAGGAAATAATGGGAAGACGTCTTATATTATGGGACAACTCAAAAAAACTTATATGCCCTATATATTGGGACGGAGGGAGTATCTCAGATTCGGCTACTTTGTATTATCATATATCCAATTTTTTCTTTACTCTTTTGAGCCGAAGTATATTTTAAAAATAAAACAAAGTGGAAGGGTGTTTAGTCCATTCGCAACGAAATGGTAAAACAACAATGGCAACGATGGAGCGGAGCAAGGAGAAGAGACTTGGTACCTGCAAGCATGCATGAAGATGGGAAGGGCGATCTAGCTGCCTCCTCTTTCCTCGGCGGCGACATGAGATGGAGACCTAGGCTGCAGTTGGGAAGCAAACAATCAGCATTAATTAAGCAGCTGCATGCATGATGAATGGGGTCCTTAATCCGGCTGGTAGCTGTAGCCGTAGGTACCAAGGAAGATTAAAGAGAGATGTACCTGCTGGTGTTGGTCGGATAGCACCATTTGATCTTCGTTGTGTCTCGCCATTTGAAGCGCGGGATGGTTGGGATGCATGTCGGTCGCATACCTCAGGGCGGCTTCTGCTTCTACCACCTCCTCAACCGTCGCATTCTCGCAATCGAAAGAAACATCGACTCCCTGGAGGCAAGGGTTAAGCAGCAACCCACGGAAGTCCAAATAATGTAGCCTGTCCTTTTCTTCCCGCACGGTGACAACGCCTCGAACGACTCTATGGTTGATGGTACGCTGAAAATGAAAAATAAAAGAAGGAATTAGATTACAATAATCTCTGAAAATGTAATAAATGACTTTAATTAACTCAGGTGACGATAATCTCTTGTAGATTGCAATGGGAGAACGTACCGGTTGGCACTGGTTAGACGAGAGCATTCCATCTTCGCAAATCCTTTTCGTTTCAAGGGTGGGATGGTTGGGATGCATGGCGACCGCGCGCCTCAACGCCGCCTCTGCTTCCTCCACCTCCGCAGGAAATGCATCCTCGCATTTGATATCTGCCATGGCTTTCCGAAGCGAAGGGAGGTTCTCCAAGGCAAGATTGCCCAAACCAAAGCCGGCATCCTTCATGTTCCGTACATGGACAGTGAAATCAAGTAGCTCAAGGCTTGGCATAAGCGTTGTTTCTTTGCACTCGCCGTGCGCTCGCTCCAAAGCAAAGCCCGCCGCAAAGCATCTCAGCTTCTGGAAGTAGCCATGCCCACCAGGAATGCTGACTGATGCAGTGTAAGTTGATACTATAAAGAGCCCAGAGAGCCGAGGCATCCTCCCAAGAGTTTCCATGTCCCACTCTAGCACAACCTTCAATCTCAGTTTTAAGAATGCGAGGTTCGGAACATCACTGCGATTAATCCACCCCGGCAATCTACAAAACACCAAGCAATCTAAAGACAGGTTGACGAGATGTTTAGGAGTGGCACACATTTTTTCCCACGTGGCACCCCAATTTCCTAATGGTTCGCCCCTAATTAACACAAATTGGATCATGTGCAAATTGCCCAGAGACTCCATCAGACAACTCTCCACCCTTCCATCCGTTACATCAATGTCTGTGATCAAAATTCTCAGCTCCCTCAACCTGCCCAAATCATTCGCAAATCTTTCGGACTTGTCTGCGGTCGGATACATTTGCAACGCTTGCAGGGATGTCATGTTCCCAATCCAATCTGGCACTCTTGTCTTCAAATCAGCAGATAGGGAAAGCAACTGTGTTAGCAACCCAATGCTCGATGGCAGCTGTTCTATGCCAGTTCCATATAGATCCATGGCCTGCAGAAACTTCAGCCTCCCTATTTCTTTTGGGAGCTCACGAATAGGTGTATATTCTAGTCCAAGATACCTCAGGTGAAGTAAATTCCCAAGAATATTGAGATTATCATAACCCTCCATGAATTTACAATGTTCTATAGCTAGCACACGTAGAACTCGAAAGCTTGTGGATGCTGTCTTGTAAGCATTGCAGTGAATGGAAGTAAATGATCTCACATGTTGCATGCCAATATTAGCATCAGCATTGTACTCCTTGATTCCATTGTGACTAGCTAACCTACGAGCAATGCTACATGGAAGAGTCTGATGCTCATTGCCACACAAAGAAACAAAGTTTTCTCCGCTTGATAAGGAACGGATAAGATCAACAACCAAATCATGAACACGGCAGCCATATACATACCCTGTACCGTAGAGCTCCACCGGTTGGATCATGCTTCTATTTATTAGCTCGTTGAAATATCCCTCTCCAACCTCTAATAATCCTTTGCCTTGTTCATCAGGGATGAATCCTTCGGCTATCCATTTCCATATCAAAGTATATTTTTGAATGAGATAATCTTCGGGATATACACTTAGATACAACAAGCATGTCCTTAGATGACAATCTAGATTGTTGTAGCTAAAAAACAATATCTTTCTAGTATTCTCTAGAACATTATTATCACCACGACCAAAGCCAATTGATTTGTACACCTTGGACCAGTCCTCCATTGGTTTACTAGCTAGCAAGCTAGCTATTGTAATTATAGCTAAAGGTACACCGCTGCATTTCTCCAAAATTTCATCATATATCTCTGTGGATTGAATTTCAGGACATCTACCTTCATGGTCAACAATTCTTGCTAAGAATAACTTTTTAGAGTTGTCATGAGAAAGTGGCTCCAGTTTGAAAACATAGCCAGCATACGTTGCAACTTGGAAAATACGAGTAGTTACGACTATTTTGCTTCCACAACTATAGTCTACCAAGACGCATCTGATTAGTTTCCATAATTCCTCGTCCCAGATGTCATCCATAACAATGAAATACCTATACATGTTCAGGACATCACGAGATGCATAGAGTTAGTAAAACTATTGGAAGAAAATAAAGCACGAAGAACAACAACCTTAAGAAGAAAATGTAACCAGATGTGAGATATAAGGCTTTGTTCTTTTGGGCTTAACAGCTTAATGGTTTAACGACTTATCTACGTTTTGAAAAGACACATGATTTGGGTTTTTTTAGTTTGTTTTTTTGTTGCCTCGAAGGTGTGTCCTAACGCTTTAAAAATCAAGCCAAATAAAATGGATCCGAATCTCGAGTCTACCTCGAGAAGCTCTTAAAATTCAGTCATTTAGCTATTCAATTGTTCAGCCTTTCATATCGGCCAAAATGAATAGAACCAGTAATGCATTTGTTAGCAATACATTTTTTACCTATTTTCTATACAACAAGCAAGTAGCATTATCATTTATTGTGCTTGTATCCTTTGAAGTTTCCAGTAAAAAACCATTGTTGATGTATATTTAAGACGGAGTTTAATTTAGCAAACGCAAAGGCACACTTGGTTCTATGAATATTTTACAAATAAATGCAAATGCAAATGCAAATACAAAGACAAAGACTAACTTCTAGGCCTACCAAAATAGAGGTCTCACTAGGATCCAAGATCATCAAAGCTTCGCCAGATTTGGCCTCCTCGCACACTCTCTAGCCCAGATCTGGCAAGCCTCCATGGTTTATCGTCGTCCAGCTGTGAACACTGCCCTCGCGTCCCAGAAGGTGACCTTCGATTTAAATCAGTCCTTGGCTCCCTTTCCTCACCTCCCCAGGTGTCCTCCCTGCCCAACATCCTAAAAAGGCCGGTTTCACTCACTTATGCGGCATGTATAGTTTAGTTTGTCCCAACCATTGGTGGACAAAGTCTCTAGTAAAGGGACCCTTTTCACACCCCTCCCACTTTTCTGTTGGGAATAGTCTCACTAAAAAAATGAAGGGTTGGAAGATGGTTTATAAAGGTGAGGGAGCATTCTCTCATTGAGCTAGTTTTTTAGGGAGATTGCCCAAGAAACCTTGTCCCGTTGCTCTGGTTGTTCTTATGAGTATAATGGTGCCAACAACTTAGAGTCTGGTGTGCTAAGCTTAGCATCCTGACTCGCACTTCCTTCGAAAACTTAGGTAGCAAAAGGAGATGTGCCACTTCTTCAAATTCAAAGTTGGTACCCCCACCAGAGTCAGTCACTAGAAATGCCGCTGCTTCAAATTCAGAGTTGGCACCCCCATCATCATCAGTATCTAGAAACAAGGGGAAGCTTGGTACTCCGCCCAGCTCCTTCCCCCGCCTCGCAAGTCGGTGTCAGTCATTAGGAAGCAAGGGAAAGCACAGGCAGTTTAAATTCTGCTTGAATTTCAAAGTTGGCACCCCCGGGTCAATGTCTTTGACGGTAGAGAGCTCTAAGGATCGGCAAGCTGCTACAATATTCAAGGTGTTTTCATTGTCATCGGTTGATAGGAAACCCCGCTGGTTCAAATTCTCTTCAAATTTAATGCTAGTACCCCCGTTAGTGGCTTCGACGTATAGAACCTTGAGGATCAGCGGGCAACTACAATACTCCAGATGTCTTTATTGTTGTTGGTTAGCTTCATGATGGCCAATGAAATGTTGCCTTCCTGATGATATGGAGGATTGGTAGGCCACTATGATACTCCATGTGTCTTTTCTTTCATTGGCTGACATCTTGTTGGCCCATCAAACACTGCCTTCCTTGGTACAGTCTTTGCTTACACGATCATTTTTTTTGAAGGAAAATCTCGCTGCCTCAACTTGAGCTAATGGCCAAGCCAATGTCACTAGTGGTGATGCCACTCATGTTGATGCCCTTGTTTATTTTGCATCAAGCAATGTTGGCCTCCTTGTATAGTGCTCTCATGCATGTCCTAGACAGTGGCCATGTGAACATCTCGTTGTTTCCAATAGTACGCACTACATTGGCAGCACTAGGTGCTCAAGACTATGAACCACATGAGTCTTAAACCTACACCCCATTTGAACTTTCGACGTCCTCGCCCACTTCTTCGTGTTGCTAATCAAGCTGGTGCGTCCTCTTTTCACACAGGTCTACCATCGTCACCCATGCCACACAACCAGACTGTCTTGCTCTCAAATATCATGGCATCCACATTATAACACTTGCCTGGCAGCCAAGCCATCAGTCAAACTATGCATACAGACCAAAGCCCAACGGGTTACTACCCCAAAAGTTGCCCCTATGGTTGGGTTCCAAGGTCAAGCTAGCCGAGGAGAATGAGGTCCTTATTAAACTCCTAGAATTGACGATCCTTGATGAGGTAGTCTTGGAGCTGGCTAACCTAGTTGGCATGAATCTCTCCTTCGACGGCCCACTAGACTAGATGGAGGGGCCTTACCTGTGTCTAACGAATGCTAAGGCTCTACCTCTATTTTGTCTCCCTCACTTGTCCATCGTATTCTAAATTGGAATATATGTTGGTTTAACAATGATGCAGGAAGAGCTGTTGTCCGCGACTTGGTCATTTAAAAGAGGCCAGAGGTCATCTCCTTTCAAGAGACTAAGCTTATTGTTGTCATCATTTAATACATCCACGAGTGTGTAGGACTAGCGTTCAACTCCTTTGCCTCTATACTTGTGATCTGCACCAGAGGAGGGATCTTATTTGTTCGAAATTAGAATATATGTTGTTTTAACAACGATGCAGGAAGACCTGATGTCCGTGACTTGGTCATTCAAAAGAGGCCAGAGGTCATCTCCTTTCTCCTTTCAAGAGACTAAGCTTGTTGTTGTCATCATTCAAGACATCCACGAGTGCGTAGGACTAGCGTTCAACTCCTTTGCCTCTATCCTTGTGATCTACAACGAAAAGGGGATCTTATTGGCAGTCAATGAGAACATCTTAGTCGTCGATGTCATCCACCCCATTGAACATGCCTCTTAATGCGGCTCAAGTCAATGCTCCGTGGCATAGTGTCATTCTTGACAATTGTCTATCAATCCCAACCATGCAACGACGAAACTTCTCTACCTTACTGAACTTGAGATGCTCTGTCCACTTAGGTAGGGCCTTCTTTGGCATGTCCTTGGGGACTTCAACATGATTTACCAAGTGGCCGATAACAATGAAAACAACCTTAGTCACTTCATGATGGGGGCCCTCCGTGCCTCATTTAACTCCATAGATCTCAAACAACTCGACCTATATGGACCAGAATACACCTGGTGCAACAAAAGGGATAGCCCCAGGCATCGACTGAGCCTGCCGCTTGGTCAAATAGGACCTACTTCTACTCACAACCTCACTTCAGATACACCCCTCTCTTATCTCGAATCACTACTTGCTCCTTCTCTTGGCCCCCAAATAATGTATGCCCCCAAATTGAGGTGTCAATTCTTTTCGTGTTATCTTAATTTATCTTATTTTCTTATTATTGACTTTGTAGATAGCAATATAAGATAAGATGAAAAGGACACCTGAAGGTCTCCCGCTTTGAGTACTTCTATCCTTTAGTCCATCTTCTCCCTAAGCTCTCTGAGCTTGTCCGCCTTGGCGCCGCGGCGGCCGTCGTCGACGCGTACGAGGAAGTCGTCGACGATGTCCTCCATGGCGTAGGAGACCTCCCGGACGTCGCGCGCCCAGAGCTTGACCTGCGCGTCGAGCTGGTCCGGCGGCGCCTCGGCCACCTTGGCGAGGGCGGCGTGCATCACCTCCAGCTCCCGTGAGAGGGAGTCCACCTGCTCCCTCACGCCCTTCCGCAGCTTGTACTCCTCCTGGGCCAGCTGCATCAGCTTGGGGACGAGGCCGCCTATCGCGCCCGTCACTAGCTCCATAGCCCTAGCCAGCTCCTTCTTAATTGGTGGGAATGGGATGTATGCTGCTGCGTCGCTGCTGCTTTCTGCAATCGATCTCCTTGGCTTGTAAAGGATAAGTGTTCGGCCTGATTGGACGTACGTACTGGCGGTTGACCGACCTAGCTACTCGCAGAGGGTCAATGAATAGAATTTCGGAAAGGCTTCTATCCGGCATGCAGTCCGGACGCCCAGCCCTTCTGCAGCTTGTACTCCTCCTGGCCCAGCTCCATCAGCTTCGGTCTTCTTCTTCTTCTTCTCCTCCTCCTGCGACGATCTCCTTGGCGTATAAATGATAGAATGCGATCTTATCGGATGCACTGGCGGTTGACCGACCTGCTGGGCCTTGCACATGGCCAGCGAATTTTTTTTTTTAAAAAAAAAAAACTACGCATGATTGGCATGAATAGTAAAATAAGTGTGAGCAGTGAATGAAATCCCTAATTTAAAGCTAACATTTCAGATGACCTTAATGAATTTGGTACGACGCAGATTAATTCGATCAGCTAATCGCTCGTGATTGATTGATCCGGTCTGATCGAGCTTTCTTAGTGGTGTTGGAGTTAATCTAGATTAGGAGTCGGTGTCCTGTTCGTTTTCTGGCCGTGTGGTCGAGTTCGTGTCCGAGTTGGCCGGTGTGGCCGCGTGCGCGTGCGTTGTGTTGGCCGGTGTGCACCCAGCGATCAGATCAGATTGCATGTTTTACAATTTTCCTTGCGTCGTTTTCTTCTTTCTCAAGAGCAGCAGCGACGGCTCTAATTCAACATCTGGTATCAGAGCCTCGGTGTACGCTCAAACTTCTGTGGCGTTGACCCATGTCGATTGTTCCTTCGAGCTCGGTGGTGAAGGAGAGTGGCGGTATGTCGTTCACCTATCCACAGCTCACGACAATGAACTACACGACATGGACGATCAAGATGGAAGCTATGATGGAGGTCTAGGGAGTCTGGGCGGCTGTGAGCCCGGCAGAGAACGCCGTGGTTGATCCGAAGAAGGATAAAACAGCCAAGGCCCTCCTATTTCAAGCTCTACCGGAAGATCTTCTTCTCCAGGTTGCGATGAAGAAGACAACAAAAGAAGTTTGGGATGCACTCAAGACACGATTCGTCGGTTCTGATCACGTCAAGACGGCACGACTTTAAACGCTGAAAAGCGAGTTCGATGCTATGCGTATGAAGGAGGAAGAAACCCTAAATGAATACGCTAGCAAACTCAGCGGGATGTCTGCCTGGTATGTTAATTTGGGCTCCAAACTTGATGATGCTGTCATGGTAAAGAAGTTATTCAATACCATGCTAGATAAGTACTATCCCATCATTACCGGAGTGGAGCAATTTTGCGATCTCGACACAATGCCTTTCGAGGAAGCAGTGGGACGTTTGAAGACATACGAAGAGCGTGTATGTGCACGCACATCGGTGGGGAGTACCGGTGATAGCCAGTTTCTGTTAACTCAGGCGGAGTGGCAGGCACAACAGAATATGAAGACAGCAGCTGACGACACTTCATCAAACGAGCCAGTTTGCTCCTCATCCAAAGACGATGGTGACTATTGCGACCGGTGTGGTCGTGGTAATGGAAGCGGTCGTGGGATCGGTGGCAGCAGCGGCAGTGGTCGGGGTGACTACAACCGCAAGAACGGTTCTGGAAATCGAGGCAGCAAAGGGCGCGACAAAAGCCACATCAAGTGCTTCAATTGTGAGAATATGGGGCACATTATGCGTTGGAGTGCAGGAGCAAACCATGAGTTGAGGAGGCGAACCTCATCCGTTCTGAAGATGGTCAAGAACCACTTCTACTGTAGTTTGGCGAGGTGGCGCCATCTACGTGGAGTTAGTTGCGCGCGGTGTGCAACAAAGGTCCGGGATTATCTGTGTGGTAATCTCCAACAAAGGTCCGGGATTATCGGTGTGGTAATCTCCAACAAAGTTCAAGATTATCGGTGTGGTAATCTTCATCGTTACGCGGCGTGCGTGACGGGCTCACATGGTGTGTGTGTGTGACCTTATATATGACGGCGTGTCATACGTTGAGTCTTTTCAGATTGGTGTGATCATCAAAGTTTTGAGTTCGAGAGTTGAAGCCTAATCAAGATTAAGGGGGAGTATGTTGGAGTTAATCTAGATTAGGAGTCGGTGTTCGTTTTCTAGCCGTGTGGTCGAGTTCGTGTCCGAGTTGGCCGGTGTGGCCGCGTGCGCGTGCGTTGTGTTGGCCGGTGTGCACCCAGCGATCAGATCAGATCGCATGTTTTACAATTTTCCTTGCGTCGTTTTCTTCTTTCTCAAGAGCAACAGCGACGGCTCTAATTCAACAAGTGGCTGTTTTAGGATCTACGTCAATTCAAGATCACGAACAACATGTATTGACCGGATACTTCAGGACGTGAAGAATGTGTTGAGACCAAAATGTAATCTAATTTGACTCAAGACCTTACAACCAGAGTTCGAATTCTTGGTTCACGCAAGACGCTAGAACGAGGTGGAGAAGGTTATATTATCCAATATGCCGTCGAGACTACTAGAGGTCGACACTACTAGAGGATCTGCGCGGCATCGTGTTCGTGCCGTGGGCCTTTTCTCTCGATGGCTTGAAGCCGTCGAGATAGGTCGTGTAGCCGACTACTAAAGAAGCTTCTCGACGGTCGGTGAGGCCGTCGAGAGAGGCCAGTCTCGAGGGCTTCCATTGACTACCCTCGAGACAGGTAGCCTTTCTCGAGGGCGTTTATAGAGGCCGTCGAGACGAGACCTATCTCGACGGTTCCCTATGCCCATCCTCCGGTGGTCAACCAAACACTATAGAGACTAGAACTAAATACAGTCGAGATGTGCCTACAATTTTTATGTGTTCATAAAACCATGCAAAATAATTATCATACCCTTATTTCATTGCAATGTCACAAATTACAACTATTTTACAACATTTTTCATGTCATTTACCAATATTTAAACCCAAATTATACATATTCGAAAATGTATATTTTAAATTAATTACGTAACAAAAAACAAGTGAGAAAAAAACCTATTTTTTCACACACTGATTTCCATAAGATTGAAAAAAAGAGAATTTTCTACCTATTTTCACAAATTATAAGCATTTTTAAATTAATAAAACAAAAGTCAACATGCCTAGAAATTATCTGTCTCGACGGCCATATATTGGCCGTCAAGGTAGCCTCCCACTACGCAGGTGGAGGCGGCCTAGCCCATTAACTTTCTCGACGGCCCGTTAACCGGTCGTCGAGATTGCTCTTTTCCCGCACCGCGAAAAGCCGAAACAGTAAGGCGCGGGGCTAGCTGGAGACTATCTCGACGGCCTTTGTGGTTGCCGTCGAGATAGGTCTGTTATCTCAACGGCTTTCGAGATTGCTTACCCTCTCACGATTTTGAGCGTTTCTTGTAGTGAACGCGCGAGTTCGTCGGATCTAGAAAAGAAGAGGCAATGAAGAGGTGAACCCTCCGTATTCATATGGAACCTTAAAATATACGCGTAAAACTTTTTTTAAAAATAATGAACTTTGCGTTTGTTTTCGTGAAACTTTTTAAATTGTATCGGGAGGTCCGTTTTCTATTATTTTGCATGAAACCTTACAAGTACACTTGTGGGTCTTCTGGTCCTCCCCTATTAAACTTTGTGTTTGTTCTTATGGGTCTTTCTTATCAAAAAGAGGTCAAAATATTCTAAAAAATAATAAAAAAATACTTTTAAGATCTTTGGAAGGAATACTAAAAGCCACGAAACAATCATTACAAATTATCACAACATATAGGCTTAAAAAAATAACAAAAATTGTTACAGTAATACACATCGGTACGTAACACTAAAAAGAACAAGGCCTAGGAGTACTAGAGTGCCCCTCTCATTGTTTGCTTGATTTGTAGTCACTAGAAATGCTTTTGGTTTATCAACGTGTTTCTCTTTAAATGCAAACTCGGACGCTTCATTTGATAATATAATTATTTGGCCTGTTCGACCGATAGTTTTATTACCTTTTACTTCCGTTTGGATCTAGTGTTTCAAATCCAACATTTTATAGATCCAATCATCCAATCAACTATTTAAAATTGGTTACATCTTTTTTAAAGGTTACGGGATCAAACCAACTGATATGTCTAGAACCTAGCTTTGGGTACTGACGAGGACCCTATAGCCTCATATATAACCAAATCTCTAAGCACAGGTGTTGTGTTAGGCTGTCTCCAACAATAATCTTTAAATTCGATCCCCTATAGCCTCATATATAGGCTTATTTTAAAAAGATTTTATCCCTATATTTCTCTAATCTCCAACAACGTTCTCTATACGGAGAATTGTATAGGAAAAGGAGAGAGAATCCCTACATATTAGGGCATGAAGAGAAATTTTCTATTTTAGAGAACGGAATAGGAAACGTTGTTTGAACACATAGGGAAAGAATCCGCCCTCTATTTTGATATAGAGAGTGTTTTAGTGAAGCCTGTTGTAGACTTTGACTCAATTCTATATTCGGCCCGATCACATTCATAAACCGAGCCAAATAATGTGTTACATCAAAACGAAGTAAAATGAATAAAATTAAATCGCCAATCACTAATACGATCATTAACTTCCTTGTGTGTCAACGCTGTTACTTGTCAAGAATATATCTGGGAATTAAGATTTAATCAACGCTGATGCTTGATTTTTCCATCATAAGTTAGTCCAACACTATGGGGAAATCTCGATGTGTGTCTACGTCCTACCATGTGAGACGTGCAGAAAGTTTTTTTTTTATAAAAAAAGGGACTGATGTGCTGACATTCTCAAATTAAATTAGGGCGGCCAGTGTGGATCCACCACATTCCATGATCATCCTGTATTCCTCAAGTATTTTATTTGTTTAATTCATGGTGCCCCCAAAGCTATTTGCTTAAGGTCAGCGTTGCCAAAGAACTTTGCCCGAAATAAATGATTTGGACTGAATTGTAGCCCAGCAATGAGGTCTTCTGGTTAAATGATTTGGACTGATTTGGGCTTTTAAAAATATGGTTGTCTCGCTTTCTACGCCGCTCAAACCATGGGGATCTCTTGAGCCATGGGTAACATATATTTTGTCCAACAACGTTGCTATAAATTGTTGCAAAACATGGTGATGCACATACACCTGTCGCATCTGGAGAGGAATTGTCCATGAGTTCATGACAGACGATAGATGTGGAACGCCCTCGCAGCGGTGATGGACGAGGTGTATGTCGCTCATGGGTCAAGCGATCGTGCATGGTCCGGGTGACTGACACCTAAATCTACAAATAAGACGGGAGGACATATATTTTTAATAGTAAAAACAATAAAACAAAATGTAAAACACAAAAACAAATCGATTTTCTTTAAGCGTCCAATCGAATATAAACGTCAAATTTGCACTGGCCTCCCTGTCCCGCTGTCCGCTGCAACCTGACGCCGCGGCGGCGATGGCTGGCGACGGCGAGCTCCGGCGGCGGCGTAGCCGCACCCGAATCACGCCTTTCTCTGCCCTAAGCCTTGCTGCATCGGCTCTCCATCCAACTTCCAAGGTGATGCGGCCTCCTCCCGCTCCCCACCTCCATTTCTGCGCACGAAGTCACCTAGGAGGAAGTAAAGAACCCCAAATGAAGATGGATTCATGGATATGGCTTTCGCGATGTTTCGGGCTTCTGCGATTTTTTTTTAATTAGTGCGGTGAGGTTCTTTTGTGAAAGGAGAATGCGGTGGGACAAGAAACTGTCACCTGGAATAGGAAAAGAAACATGATGAATGATTAGATGAGTATCTTTTTTGATAGATTGTCCCAAATTTTGGTGCATTTTGAGCTCTCTCATATTGGCTTGCCTGATTGCCTGAATATTGTGTCTACTAGCAGGCCAGTTATTGTTTTTGTAAATGTGTTCCCTTGTAGTTAATCCAGTTTCAGTTATCAAAAGTTGCCCTGTAGTTGGGATTGCAGGGTACAGTTTCTTCATATGTATTTTGGGATTTTTTTGGGATATGTGCTACTTTGTATCAGTGATGCCATTGATTATTTGTGTGACCTCTACCTCAGAAGCTGTTTGAGCTAGCAGTAGGCTGCTTAAGACATATATTCTGACCCTGTTTTCCTTTCCAATTAGTGATTCCATCTATAGACCTTGGTGGCTACATAAGCTCCACAAGTTTTGTATGATTGCAGCTTTCAGTAGTCAAATCAGATCGTATAGCTTGTCTGTTAGTTGAGATGAGTGACTGCTCATGTGCCAAAACCGTATTTGTGTTCCCTTTGATAAGAAATTTTACTGTATTCACCAGCAAAGACTGTTAAGGATATGATTCTCCTATCCTCGATAATGATTGATATTAAGACTAAATTAGTTAGAGCAAATAATACTGTACGGGCGTATACACTTATATGATGGTTTATAAAGCAATTTTTATTTTGAGTTGCGACAGTTTGAATGCTCAAATGAAATAACGATCCATAGATGCTGTGTATTAATTCTTCTGTCTTCTTTGCTGTCGGATATCACAGGTTTTATATTTATTAGTAAGCTGGGCAGTACAATCTCAATATTCAATTTTCATGTCTGACACTCAATCTCTGCAGCATTTTTGTGCTTTAAGTGTTGCGTGCATGCCTTTTGGATAAATCAATTAACTGCTACAAACATTGTTGTTAAACAGATGATTGTACTTAACATTGTTTATCATCAAGGAATAATGTCGAGTGGCCAGCATTAGAGAATAGTGCCAACAAAAAAAAATAAATTATTTCATGCTCCTTTCATCTCTTGAGAATTTTAGAACAAAATTATTCTTAAATTTTCACATCTTTTTTCCATGTAGGCAAGGGTCCTCTCAATTGTGGTCCATTTTCCTTGCGTTTGCTGTTTAGTAGGTCATTCCTTTTCGTGAATACATTTGTTTTTGGGTTTATGTTTGTCGTGAAAAGCAATAAATGTGCTGTATCATTCAATCATATCCGTACTGGTAGCATACCCAGATGGTCCTGCCCTGGTGCTGGGACTGAAATAGTTGAATTTTCAGAGTACTGCATTTAGTACAGTTAACAGAACCTGCCAGTACTGGCACTAGATCTGATACACGGATTTACTCCTGAGATTTTGATTCTGAGTGTACTGGTGTTCTTCATTACTAAGAGCTACTGCTAATATGCATCAACTTTATGGTTATAGATTCACTTGACCCTCTTTTCTTTCAGGCAACTAGGCAAGAATTTACATGCAGTAACTCAGCATGCAGAAAAAAAACCTTTGAGCTGTAGGGTAATGTTTTTTCCTCACCAGCCACCAAGTTAAAGTCCTTCACGATTATTTCAAAGTGCTAGTACTACACAATTGTTTGGGCTTGAGGGTTGGGATGGTTGTTCCCCTCTAACAAATGTGGAGTCACTGATGAAGCAAAGAGAAATATTGCAGAAAACATTGTCAAGGCATTGAGTGAACGTTGTGAAGAATCAAGAACTCGTCAGAATCACAGGGTGAGCATCCAAGTGGGCATGCATCTCAACTTCTGATGGCATCTGCATAATGTTTGTTTTCACTGTTACTGTGTGCCGTGTGAAACATGAGTCTGACTGCCAGGAATCTGAAGAACAGTGTAGAGGAAATTTGGTCAGTGTTGAGTACAAAGACACTAGAGAATCATGGGACCACTTTGTCATTACCTGTTATTTCTTCTTACCCAACAAGAACTACTGATCCCATGTAGTCTACCAGTATCTGCTTCACTTTGTTTGCCTAGTTGTACAGTTGTACACCTTAACCCTTAAGTAGAGACTACCAAATACATTATCATGGCTTCTATGTTGTTCCTCATTTCCTTTTATTTGATTCGGCAGCTTTCTTGTAGGGCTAGAAATAAGCCAATATGCCAGTCTCCTGCAAATATCTCCTTGTGATCTAGTCATGAGAGAATAACATCTTGCAAACCATACCACCACGTGTCATTCTCTGAATGTATATGCGATTGTAAGGCTTTAGCATGCAGGAGTTAGCATCCTAGTTTATTATGCGAACGAATAATGATGCTTGTCCTGATTGGATGGGCGAAAAGGCAAAAAAGTTTTTCACAGCATCTGTGCTGTTCTAATGCATATTTGCTACTATACTACGTTGACAGCTTAAACAAACAAATTGCAAAGGTTTTGATTCTGTTGCTTTCAGGGAAAGGGCACTGTTTTTTTTTTGGCTAGTTTTGGATGGCAGCTGCAACTAGTAGCCCCATTTGTTGAAGACTTTATAGAAAAAAGGGCAAACACGCTTGCGTTTTGGCTAAGGCCGAGAGAGAGAGACCATAGATTCTCTGCCTCTTTTGTGTCTTTTTAGTGCTGCTGTTGCATCATGCCTGGCCCCAGGAGCAGTAGCATGTTCTTTAGTTTCTCTGGTGCCCATTTGTGGTCCTTAACCTTGTTTAGTTTAGAGAAACATAAGACCCAAACCACCTTGTTTCTTCTCCAAAGCAACACACAAAAAGTCACCAGTTTGTAGTGCAACTGTTAAGACACTGTGTTGTGCTGTAGTCCGTAGATATGCAGATACTAAATTAGGGGAATTGATTTGGTGAACTAGAAATATTAAGGTCAAATAATATATTAGGTTTAGGCCCCTTTAAACCGGAGGAATTTTTGGCAGATTGATGTGGTAATTGCACTGTTTCATGTGAAATTGAATTCTGAACATGCCAGCAAGATTTGCTAAACATAGTTATCAGAAGAATTATTGCATGCACTGCGTGTACTTTGCAGTGTTGATGGCGATTGTAATGTATCCTAGGCTCCAGCTTAGGCATGACACGAGGATTAGTATTAATCTCTTCACATCATTGTCAAAACAGCTAAGAGTCTAAGTCTGCTATATTCTTTGCTAAAAAAAGTCTGCTATATTGATGTGGACTTGTGTGATTGGTTATGTGCTAGAAGATAAGAAGGTGAACTTGACAGGATGCATTGCTGACTGGTGCAAAGAACCTGAAAATAGAATTACAGTTGTAAATAAATAAGGAAAATGTTTGGAACAAGCACCTTTTTAAAATAAATAGGTGATTTTTTGTTCTTCTCAGCAAGAAGTCATTGTATGATATATGTATAGAGCACAATTAATTTTATAAAAAGAAAGTATGTCTGATGTCTATGCACTCCCAATAAACTATTTGGGACAAAGCCATACCACAATATGAAATGATAATACAGAAACAAGGTCACCTCAAATTAATTCAATGGATGGACTAGAGCCATCTGCATGCAAAGTTGCAACTTGCAAATATAACTTCAGAAAAAGAATTTAAATAAGGTTCCTGTTTAATTTCTGTTCACTGTTTCTCTGAAAAAAATGGAGTACACATATTGTAAAAGGCCTTATGCTCATGCACCCTAGGGAGTAGGGACAAGCATCCTTGGGGGATACTTTTAAGGAAAAGGAAAAGGAGAGCCCTTTCTGTAGATTTTTAGATGAAAATGGATACTTCCAATGCTCAAAAAGCACGTAAGTTAATGGTACAAGATAAGCCTAATTAACGTCCCTATCATTCCATTAATCAGTGGTCCTGCCAAACATTGAACACTTTGCCCGCAGTGTGAGGTGGTCCTCTCCCAATTATTTTTCCTAAATTCAACAGCTCCACATACCTACTACAGAGCATAATATAATTGCTGATGATGTATCAGATTTCAGTGTCGTGGAGTCAATCAGCTGATAGAGTATCAGATCTGCTGGAACACCACCTAATCCTCCACAGGTTTCAGTGGTGGCATTAACTAGTGCATACAAAAACATTTGATACCCACTAATATTATAAGACCGACCCATTTTTATATGAGTAAGCCATAGGGCTTGACTACATGGTGTTCTTTTCACTCATCAAATTATTGCTTACAGAAAAAACAAGAATCTAGTAGCCCTTCTGCTTTCTATATTTTTTGCATTGGTATGTGTTGAACACAGGTAATAGTGGGCAGTGTCCAGTGTGGTACTAATTAGTGTTGGTAAGGACTTACATGTGAATCATCTGTTTTTATTTCTCTGCAGATTGAAGTTCTTGTTACCACAGTCAAGACTCTGTTCTGGTAAAATACCCGAGTATGAAAAGGAGCTGAAACCTTTTACTTTGATTATGATGCATAAGTAGCTGGAAATGAATCCACTTTGGACGAACAAATGGAAGTACGTGCACAGTGCACAGTGTAAACTATGTGCAACTGGCTCACCTGACAATCATAGCAACCAGCTCTGCACAACCAACAGGCAAGCAAAGCTCTTGATCCGAATAAGAGATCTGTCTAAAAGGCTGAACTTGGTTTGTTCAAAAAAAAAAAGGCTGAACTTGAGTTCGACCCTTTATCAAAGTCTTGGATGTTCTCAGCTACTGTAAAATAATTACTCCATGTTTTGTTTTTTGGGGGAAGATTTACTCCATCTTCAGTACAACGAAATAAAGGCAAAGGGACTTCAGATTGTCGGCATATATCTATTATCAAGGATTCCTGATACGCAAACACCAATATATATAGTGATCAATCCTATCATGATTTTGAGGTAAGTACATCACGAATCCAGACCTAATTTAGAACGACACAACACACTTTTTCACTATTCATCTACATTTACCTCTTTTTTATATTTTTGATACAGTATTGGGTCGACTTAACTTAGACTCCTATTGGTGATGCTCTAATTCTAAAGTACAGAAGGGAATGTATTAAAACATTAAGAGAATCCATATTTGGCACCCTATTCCCTCACTCCATTTCACTATTAGCTACTTCCTCTATCCCCTACTCTATCCAAAATTCCAAACCTATAATGCTTTGCTCTAATAAAACATGTAGGTTATGGGGGCACGGCATTTTCTTATGATTTTCCATGCAAGTCCTGGAGAAAACAACTGTTACATGCAGGACACAGTTGCACTGTATCGGCCCACACTATGTCTGGCAAAACCACATGTTTGCCCGCCGAATTCGGGGCCTTCTGTAAGACTGTGTTACTGTCAATAGAAGACAATTTCTACATCTTCACTACAATAATTGAGCAATAGTTGCATGATGTCTAGCTGTACTGTATACAGTTTTAACCCCCCCAATTCCTATCTTGCCAACCATGCTACACCTGAAGTTCTACAAAATTTAATCACCATCGATACTGCTTTCTGTCATCTATGATCCCCTAATAATGATATATAAATAAGCAGAAACTATGAAGTTGATCCAAAAATCTGTGAATTCTAAATTTTGCCTAATATTAGTATTTCATCAGCAAAAGAGCATTTTGATGGGCAGAAAATGAATTTATTTACTACAGCAGTTTTCAGAAGAATTTTGCTGCAACTTGCTGTTTGCTTCATGTACTATATGACTGCCAAGGATATATTAACGGATATGAGTGTAGTTAACAACTAAGCAAATGTTTTTTGTTAACCAAGCCTCACAAGTCACAAGCAAGGCTATATCTGGCCAAGTGGAATTTTGTGGGGCCCATCAGAATTTGGCCAGTTCCCACAGCTGTGATCCCAAAACTGATGTGCTTTGTTTGGTGGGTGTAGCTTGCCTGGACCCTACCAAGCTCAGTCTCTGGGTAGTGGCCATGGCATTTTCCTGCATTCTTATGTAGTTTGATGGAGAAAGGAAACAAGAGATCCTCCAGCTCGAGAGTGAGAGGGGATAAGCATTTGAAGAGGGCTCCCAGTCACATGAAACATCTTGGTTGTGGGCCTCCCCCAGCTTGTCCTCCCTGCTAGGGGCACACTGTGTTTAGATAGTTCTGGTAATATTCCCTGGTGCTTTTGCATGCCATCTTGGCTGTTTTATTTTTACCGCTAGTCCTTCGATATATCCATCAGATGCATTTATTAATGGGAGAGGAGGGGGATACTGGAATTTAAGGTTAGGTGTGAACTTATCAATGCAAGGATTATTGGAAATAAAATGACCATACCATTAAGTAAGGGGAACCTTGCTGCAAGAGCCAACTACAATCCATGCATAAAATTTTGGAGAAATAGCCATTGCATGAAATTATGCATTAAAAATAGGTTAAAAAATCTCCTTTCTTAGGTTAAAAAAATAGGTTAAAATGACCATACCATTAGAAATAGCCATCTATGAGTGTCTTTAACTAGTTGCAACAGTGCTAGGACTGTAGGCAGAGAACAATGGGGACCCACGACACTGTCTAGCAGGCCAAATCAGTGGTCAAAAAGGTTCACTCTTTAGATCAGGAAAAAAAAGTTTCAAGAATTCACGCGCACACACACACCCCACGCTCACAAATACGTTATACATGAGATTCTGGCCATGGTGTTGCACACTATGATTGGCAGCCAAAAATTATTCAAGCTTTTCTCTGCCCTCCTGTTGCTGATGCTGTCCAGCATCTTGCAGATGCCCACTTCTCTCTCTCTCTCTCTCTCTCTCTTTTCCCCTTCTTTTTCTCACTTTTGACAAGCACGAAAGGAAAGGAGAGCCTTATCTATAAATCACACCGGCTCAAGTGAGTGATCTAGCCAGCCTGAATAGCAGTAGGAAACAAGATGGAAAAGCAGGGCATGGGAAGGGAGGAAATTAGGGCACAGGTAGTAGTTTGGTCATCATAGCTCATCAGGACAGAAAGGAAATTGGCAGGGGATGAGGAGGGGCAGCAGATTGGTAAGGCTGTAAAAAGCTTTGCACTTTGCATCAGTACATAGGAATTTCAGGCTCAGATGAGCCACCATTTACACCCAACACACCCCAAAGGAATGATCCATTGCAAGGGCAAAGATACTGTGAGCTCATCAAAGTGATGCACCCGCTCACCTGAAATCTGTCAAGAAATAAAGAACAGCAATGTAGCTCGAGATAATAGTTGGCAGGCCTGAAGAATCCATACCTGTCTGACCCCCAACTCCAGTGGTACAACACCGCATGCATATACTCCATGTCATGTACTTCCTGAAACCAGCCACGAAATGATAAAATAGTGGCAAATGTTTGATAAGCTACCAAAACATGAACACATTGTCAAGAACTATTCGTCAAAAAAAAAACATTGTCAAGAACTACAACGAGGCCGTTTGTCTCATCACCATAAGAACTTCTACAAGAAAGATTTTGCTTCTCCCCTAGTGAGAGATGAGAATACACTCATGCATAAGCACTTGTAGAAGAAGAGAAAGAAGAGCAAGAAAGGAAGAGCTAGCCTAGTAACAACACCTCAGTTACACATAGCCTGGTTGCTAGCTGCTACACAGCGCTAGAGAAGTTCTCAAGAACCGCCACAATGGGCAATGGGCAATGGCACGGCAATGCCAAGAACGGGGCGCTCAGCCGGGCCGGACGCGCTTCTGGCCGGCACGGCCGTCGGAGGAGCGAAGTGTCCCGGACGAATCACCTTCCGAGGAGGCGTCCATGGTGCGTGCGAAGGAGGCCGAGAGGTCGGCGTAGAGGCCGACGACACGGCGGATGTTGTTGTTGAGCTCCCGGATGAGGCCGACGTTCCGGGTGAGGTTGTCCGGCGCCCGGGACTCATGGTTCTGGTTGATCTCGTTGATGAGCAGCCGGTTCTGGTCCAGGATACTCTGCACCTGCACGAAGCTCTTGTGGAACGTCTGGATCAGCTTGTTGTCCACCTGCCCGCCATTGCCCATCCCCGAGAAGCTGTCACCTTCCATCTCCTCTCCCTCTCCCTCTCCCAACCTCAAACTCTTCAGATTCCTCACAAGTCACACCAGAGCTAGCTGCTAGCTAGAGTCCTGAAGTGAGCACTGCACAAATTCATGGAGTCAGATGGGGTCAGGCAAGTGGATGGAGATGGAAGAAGAAGAATCATGATGGTTCAGTTCAGACTTGCAACAAAGAGATATCAAAATTCGTATTTATGACTAGGATTGGTCTGTACACTTGTACTGCAGGCAATTAAAAGGTTCATCAAGAACATCTAGTATGAGGATTTAAAGGGTAGGTACAATCATGATAACCAAGCAGAGGGTAAAATAAAATAAAAAACTGCATACGGATTTAACACTGTGCAGGTACAAATTCAAGAACTGAACTTGGATAAGAGGTGAAAAAACAAAGAAACAAACACAGGCATGGGCTATCAGGAGAATGATTCACCTCTCCCAACCACCTCCAGGAAAACACCAAGCATCAGGGGCAGCAGGAGACTCTACTGCTACTCACCATTGTTGACATGCAACAATCCAAGAACTTAAATAGGAGGGGATGTGAGAAAAGCAACATAAAAAGGAGGGAGGATTCTATAGGACCTGCCCAACAAATGTTATCCTGCAGAAACCTTTGCAATTAAGAACAGAAAAGGGGGTGGATACCAAGGATGATAGAGAGGGGATGGAATCTATTGGGAAGTGTTTTGGTAGAGAGAACATGGAGGAGAGCCTGAGGCTGAGGTGAAATCATGGCCAGTGGCCATCTACATGCCCACTTTTTATTCACTCTCTCTCACTCACACACATACACAAACTTACAGAGAGCCAGAGAAGGTACTAGAGACTAGAGAGAAGATGGAGGGAGGAGGGATCAGGAGGACAAGCAGAGCTTTTCTAATCACCAAAAGCTGGCCCCAATTCCATAAAGATATGGGCCTATTGTATTGCCCCCCTCCCAATGTTGCTTTCTGCCCACATTTACATGCGCCAAAACAAGATATTAATCACCCCATAATCCATGACAGGAGCCCCTTTGTGGGGGAATGATGCCAAGAATGGGAACTGAAGATGCAGCCAGACAAAGAACCAGCTGGAATTACTCCAAACAAGCCAGAGACACAAGGAGCTGGCTGACGAGGAGAAGCACCTCCCCTGCACTTTGATGGAAGAAGGGAAGGGAGCAATTTGATAAATCCATCCACATGCAACAAAGGAAGGAAGCCAGCAGCCACCAAATCAATGAGCAAAATTCCCTCAAGAACCCAAACAACCCAACAAAGATTGGATCTTTGAAGATACCTCAATGCTTAGATGATCCCAACAGTGCTGCCTGAGATGGATAGATAATTCTTGTGGTAATGGAGCCAAGAATGGGAACAAAGGCAATGGCCAAATAAAGGAATCTCTCCCAAGAATTAACCCAAAGGCGTTTTTTTTTAACCCCCCATCGCCTATCTATCCCTGGATTTCATCCCAAGATTGCCAATACTTTGAAGTGCTTGATCAGGGGGGAGATGAGAGGACACTCCACTCCACCACTTGGCCTACCCGCCCAACAGGGATTGATCCTTCATGTGCAAGTACAGGGAAGAAAAGGAGGAACCCCAAAAGGCCAAGCCACACTCCTTAAAAAAAGACAACCTTTTCATTGCTGGATATGCAAGTGTGCAAAACCATGCAGACACATGGGGGATGTCATGAGCCTGTCATCTGTTAAACAACAATTACCACTGACCAAAAACCACCCTTCTTACACCACATGCCCACTACAGCAGAGCTACATACATCCATACCTTGGAGAAAATCTGAAGGAGCATTTCGCAGCCTGCGTCGAGGATAGAGACAGAGAGAATTGGGGAAGACAGGGAGAGGGAGAGACAGGAAGGGGAAGGGGAAGGGGAAAGAGTGTGGCACTGTGGCGTGTAGGTGGGGGGAGAGGGGGAGGCGGGCAGGGCAGGGCAGGGTGGAGGAGGACGCATCACTGGGATCAGGGGGGAGGAGACGGGCTCGGATTTTAAGCGTTTATTCCGGGTCCTGGCAAAGGAAAATGCGCAGAGGAGGACAGGACAGCAGCAGGCAGCAGGCTGGTGTACAAGCCAGGTGGATCCTGTCCTTGGCCAGGTGCTGACCCCGCCCGACAAAAAAAAAAAAAAAGGGCAATTATGTTCTTACTCTTATTTTAAGAACTAATTGTGATTTTGCTCTCTTTTTTTTTCAGATTGTGATTTTGCCCTTACTTTTTCAAAGTGAAGACCACCTTTACCCCTATTCCGTTAAGTGTACTTAACGGCGTCAATGACACATGTATTTTTATATTAGTAGTTATGATTTTTTCTTATTTTGAGTACATATTATTTAAAATATTTCAACAATGATATGATAGCTCAACTGCACTAGTATTTCACAGAGACATTATAGATTAACATTAAAAAAAATTCACAACAATATGGATTGAAATCATACTTAACAACCATGACATGGTACATCACTATTGAAATATTTTGAATAATATGTACTCAAAATAATAAAAAATCATAACGTACTAATATGAAAATACATGTGTCATTGACGCCGTTAAGTACACTTAACGGAATAGGGGTAAAAGTGGTCTTCACTTTGAAAAGGTAAGGACAAAATCACAATCTGAAAAAAATGAGGGCAATATCGCAATTAGCTCTCAAAACAAGGGTAAGAACACAATTGCCCCAAAATAAAAATATTTGCTTCAATTTCATGTTAAATTTTGGTTGTGATTAAATTTTGTTGAAATAGATGGCTGAGTTGGTTTCATGCTAAGGAGTGGTTTGACGGTTTAGCGGTTTTACCTCACCAAACGCAACCCTGCTAATTCGGAACTAGCTAGCCCAATAAAAATGTTGGCTAAATTAGTCTATATATGGTTAGTGTAAAGCTAGTCTAGTTAAACAATACTTAAACCAAATACGGTCTTGGTGTCTCTTTAGATTCAGAGGACTTTCATAGCGAAAGTATTAGGAGAATAGGAGGGTTTTTGAATAGAAGAATCGTTTTGAAGGCATTTCATAGGATGGCATAGTTTCGATGAACTCTGAAGGATACCAAACGTGGGGTTTATACTTGTTTTGCATATTTTAGAGAATTCCAATAAGTTTTTCTCTTGCTCTATATATTCTAGAAAAACTGTATGGTACACGTAAACGTACAATCCTCTTGATCCAACAGCTCGTATTAAACTTTTTTTTATACCGCTAGGTAGTATTCATAATACAATGATAGTATATTTGTGAGTGTGAGGCTCTCTGGCTGAACAGTTAGATGTTAATTATACTATCGCAATAGTATATTTTCTAACTACTCAATTAGTTTTATTTTTAAAAAAAAATTGTTGTTTCTGTGATACAAGCATGAGGGTGTGCTTAAAATAATTTCTAGACATTTCAATCTTTCAAGATTCAACATAATTGGACACATCAATCCTACCCTTTCACTATTTCAATTTCTAAAATCCTGTGAATTAAGAAGGCCCCCATTTTTTATTGGTGGGGTTGATTGCAGGTCCGGGCCGGCCCAGTTTGTAACATTTCAGGCCCAATAATCGATGTGCATGGTAGATATAGACGGATTTACGAAACATCGAGCTCGATAATCTGTGAACAAAAGTTGGTTGTAGAATTTGAATTCGTTATCGTATTGTGTAGTACCGAAACTCTCGCTCGATGGTCGTATGAGCTTCAAGCGACCATTCTCAATTTATGACAGAAACTGGTTGTGTTCAACCAAACAGGTAACACATGCTAGCATCAAATTCAGAAGAAAATAAAATTGGTCATGCGACATCATTGTGTCCTGCAAGCCTTACAACTTGATAATCCGACGGCAAAAGCAAAATATCTTTTTTAAAAAATAAAAGTAACATGTCAAAATATAAATATTTTACTTGTACATATAAAAGGAGGAATATTATAGTTTAGGGCAAAAACAGAACGAATTCGTCTTTTAAGCGTTTGCATCTGCTACTATAGTACCGTGGTCCTCTGTTCCCAAGCTAATCAACCAGCGTTCAAATGTGCGATTAAGCAGCTCTTGTATTTTATCAATCGAAGCCGTGATGCGTGTACTGTAGTGACTAGCGAGATAAGGATAAATCCACTGTTTGCATACATTAACGAGATGTTTCAAGATAACCTATATATATTGATGCTATCGATGCTCATATTTTGCAACACGACGACGTATCAATTCTGATCCACAAGGAATGACACGACGATTATATTGATTGATTGATCAAGAATAAATTCTCACTATAGCATACAGCGTCACGGTACAAACTCCACACAAAAAACGGTTCTTTGCACCTATATGCACTACACTGATGCCATTTCCTGTAGTGATATATACGGACGAGATGCGCACCGGGCATCGGATCATGCCCTAGGTAGAGAACCACGGGCGGCGGAGCGCGACGGTCGCCGATAACCTCTTGTCGGGGTTGCAGGAGAGCAATCCACTCAACACATTGAACCCTTCCTCCGACAGGCAAGCCTTGGGGAAGACCTCGCGCAGCAGGCTGCGGTCGCGGCATCCCGGCGGCGGCGCGACGTACCTGGCAAACGGCAGGGAGGCATAGCCCGGCCAGGAGGCGGCGGTCGGAGCACCGAGGAGACGGAAGATGCTGCACAGAGCGTCGCGCGCCGTCGTCCCGTCGAACAGCGGCTTGCCGAGGAGGAGCTCCGCCATGACGCAGCCGAGAGCCCACATGTCGACCATGCCGTCGCAGTCCGGCCTCCCCAGGAGCATCTCCGGAGCCATGTACGGCACCGTGCCGGGGTGTTCGCTCGGCGACGCATCCAAGGACATGGCGAGCCCTAGATCACATATCTTGTAGTCGTCTTCTTCCCCCGTGAGGACGTTCCTTGGCTTGATGTCCCGGTGCACGACGTGCCGGCCGTGCATGTGCTTGGCGGCGGACAGGAGCTGCCGCATTATGCCACGGACGGCGGTCTCCGGCACCGGCTCGCCGTTGCGTTGTTTGGAGATGACGTCGTGGAGGCTGGGCCCGACGTACTCCATGGCGAGGCCGGAGAGCTCGCCGGAGAGGGGATGCACCACGACGGCCTTGAGCGCGACGACGGAGGGGTGGCCGCGGCATGCCGCGAGGAAGCCGGCCTCCGCCCGGATCACCGCGGCGGCGGCGGCGTCGTCGTCGTAGGTCTTGTCGGCGCTGGCAGACGGACGGTGGGATTTGACGGCGATGAGCTCGCCGGAGTCGCGGCGGCGCGCCAGCACGACGACGCCGAAGCCGCCCTCGCCGAGAGTGCGCACCGTCTCCAGCTCGTCGGCGTTCCAGATCTCAACGGGATGCCCTCCGACGGCGGCGTGCTGGCGGACGCCGGGGGAGGCCGCGGCGTGCTGGTGGCCGCCGGGGAGGACGGCGCCGTTGGCTGCGGGGCACACGGCCATGGCGCGCAGATCGACGGGCGTGCGTACGTGGAGATTTGGAGGCGGGAGAGCGCGAGAAGGAGAGAAGAAATGAGCATGTACTGGGGGTGCGCGCGTATATATATACTGCAACATTGTTCAAATTTTTTAATCATGGGGCTTTAGACGCCTAGTGCAGTCTTTTTTATCAAGGGTTTCAGCACGGTAATTAGATAGCAAAATAACAGTTTGATCGACATATTCTTAGAAGTACGCTGTTTTGTACGTGTTTATGTATATATACATATTAGAATCCGTGAATAAAATAGTCCATTACTACAGCGAACCCTATGGTGCAAGACCGTTAATGTATATGATTTTGTTGATCCCTCGATGTAGGGTGAGATTTTGTTAAAAGAATGTACAGACTATATCTTTTGAAAACCACCAAAAACCACGATATAAGTATAATTGATTTTGAAAAAAAGGGAAACACGACAATAACTTGTAGCTCATTTTGTTTCAGATTAAATTAAATTAAATTAAATTGAATGAAAATTTGTTATTTTTGTATAAGCCAAATGATGTAATGTTTTGTAGTCATCCTTATGGGGTTTTAAATAGTACTTCTTAAAGTTTGTAAAATATTTTTTTCATAATTTTTTGAACTCGTTAAGACGTATTTTAAGGGGATCATAAATTTGCTACAGTAAAACGCAACGCTACATTAATCTCAAACAAACAAGACCTCAATCACGGTCCGTGGGTGCATGTCCACCGTGGCAGCGTCAGGCCACGGTGGCTTCTTCCCGACGAGCCACGCGTCGCGGCCGCCCTGGTGCAGCACAAGCTCATTTCTGCTGCATACAATATACCCTTGACGAGATCCTGACATCATTTTTAAAACTCTTCGTTTTTATAAGGCATCCATGGTGATAAAAATTACCCTCTCCGTTTTTACAGTTCGACGTATTTAATTTTTGGACACGTTTTTTATCATTCGTTTTATTTTAAAAAATAGTGCAAACATAAAAAAATAAGTCATGCTTAAAATACAATTACTGATAAAACAATTCACAACAAAATAAATAATATTTAGATAATTTATTTGAATAAGACGATGGTTAAAAGACAAGTTCAAAAGTCATTTCCTTTATCAAACCCGTATATATAATATAAAAGAAATCCCTCGGCGTTTCCTTTGTCAATTTCTCGAGCTTCATTAATCCGAGACAGAGAACAAGCACGTACATGAAACCGACCTCCTCCCATCTTTAAGCCTTAACCATAAGGATATCATAAGAAGTAGAACAGCAATGGACCTTTGCCTCCACACATAGTAATTAAGGCAGAAGAATACATAGCATTCCTCATTGTAATCCATCTGAGCAAATATAAATAATACTGAGGTTGTTTGCAATTTAAATAACTATTGACAAAATCAACGGGTTCAGAACATACCAATCTCAATTCCGGAGCTCAACATACAAAAGTTGCAGAGAGATCCAATAGAGCTTAAGTAAAATCCACCAATCTCAATTCCGGAGCTCAACTGATGATGTGCTGTGCGGTTATTATGTTTCCTATTCAACCAAAGAGAGCACTAATATGTCAAGTGTGTGTGCTGTACATGCATCGAGAGGCAAGTGTGTGTGCTGTACATGCGTCGAGAGGCAGAGGGGCGACCACTCACCGAGAGGCAGAGGAGCGGCGACCTGTTGAGCTGCCGGAGGGGAAGGTGCTGGCGGAGATGTGCTCGGAGGGGAAGGTGCTGCCCCTCGCGCTCTCCGACCCGCGGGGCTACGCCGGCCGCCGGAGGCGCGCTGGAGGCGCTTCGCGCGGGCGGTGGGAGCGAGGCGAAGCGGTGGCGCTAGCCCCGCGAGGGCTGCAGGGGCTCGCGCCCTGCTGCGGCTCCTCCGATCCGATGCAGGACGACGGCGGGAGGAGGGGAGGCGACGCCGATTGGAACGAGACAAGGGGCAGCGGCGCCGATCTGGAACGGAGAAGACGCCGCCGCCGCGAGATGTGAACGAGAGGAAGGGGATTTTTCTTCGCAGTGGAGGGAACGGGTATATATACGAGACAATTTTTTTTAGGAGAAGGGGTCACGGGAGCGCGCGTCTCGCCTGGGCAAAAGGCGCGGGCGCCACTTTTCCGCGCCCTCGCCGCGCCCTGGAAACGTGTGGAAAGCCAAAGGCAGCCAAAACATCGGCAGGGCGCGTGCCTTCGTCGGTAGCCATCCAAACTCTAGCCAAAGCACGAAGGCTCACCTTTGTTTGGCAGGGTAAGCGAGGGTAACCAACCAAACACGCCCTAATTCACAAACCGTTTGCACCAACGTGTTCCTCGTATTTTTACAAACAAAACAAGATATATGTTGCCATATAACTCTTCAAACTTACCTGGTGAAACTTGGGTTTCGTCTACTAAAACTTGGGTTTCGCCTACTGAAACTTGGATTTCATATTCGTTAAACTTGCCGAACTGTCAAGTTTCATCAGGTTTAATGCAAGTTTCAACATGTCTCATACAAGTTTCTTCAAGTTTCATCAGGTCAATTCAAATTTCAACAGGTTTCATCCAAGTTTCATCAGGTTACATCAAAGTTTCATCAGATTTCATCAGCACACGGCCAAATTTCATCAGCACACAGTCAAGTTTCGCTAGTATAGTAGTATAGATGTAAGTTTCATAAGTGACTTCTCCTAGTTTCACATAAAAAATTGAAAAAGTGAAAACTCAAAAAATTTAAAAGTATTTAAAATGGGTTGCTCTCGATTTTAGAAGAATTATGAAATTTATTCCACGCATTTTGAACCTTTGTTTAAATTATATACAAAAATCATAAGTTTAATTGGAAATTTAATCAATCGCATCGGCTAACAATTATTGGTGTCTTATGCACGCAGGAGCGCAGGGGAGACGTGGCGCTTATGGGGGACGCCGGATGCACGCCATCCCGGACGATCCGACGGTCGATCTTTGGTCCGATGGAACTCCTCATGCTAGACGTCCGGACGCTGGTCCTTTATATAATTTATTTGAATAAGATGATGGTTAAAGACAAGTTCAAAAGTCATTTTTGCACGAGCACGATTTCAGTAAATTGCGACGCGTCTGCAAAATAGCAAACCCGTAAATATAATATAAAAGAAATCCCTGGGCGTTTCCTTTATCTATTTCTCGAGCTTCATTAATCCGAGACAGAGTACATGAAACCGACCTCGACTAGGAGTGGAGACCGCGAGTCCGCACTCGACTAGAACTCTATAAATTGCGCCCCATGCGCATCGGCCCACGCATCACCTGATCATCTGCTCCCTCTCCTTCTTCCTTCCACTTGCTCTCGCTCGATCGCCGGCCTCCGCCGCTCCACGCGCCGGCGTACGGGCACCTGCTTCGTCCCCGACGCCGATCGACAGGTCACAGGATCGATCTGCCATGGCTGCTGCTGTGCACGCGACGGCGACGCCTCTCGCCGGCGTCAACGGCCAAGCCCCCGCCGGAGGGTTCCGCGCCGAGAGTTACATCTGGGGCGCCGACGAGTACGAGACGGTGCGCGCTCTCGGCGAGGGTGGGTTCGGCGCCGTCGTGCTGGCGCGCCGGCGTGACTCCGGCGAGCTCGTCGCCGTCAAATCGCTCCTCCGTCAGTCTGCCAGCGGCGACAAGGCCGCCGCCGCCGCCGACGAGATCCTGATTGAGGCCAGCTTCCTCGCGGTGTGCGCCGGCCACCCCGCGCTGGTCGCGCTCAAGGCCGTCGCGGTGCATCCCCTCTACGGCGAGCCCCCCAGCCTCGTGATGGAGTACGTCGGGCCCAGCCTCCACGACGTCCTCTACCACCACCGCCACGGCGAGCCGCTGCCGGAGGCCGCCGTGCGCCGCATAATGCGCCAGCTCCTCTCCGGGGCCGGGCACATGCACGCCCGCCACATCGTGCACCGGGACATCAAGCCAAAGAACATCCTGGTTGGCGAGGCCAGCTTCCATGGCGTCAAGATCTGTGACCTAGGGCTCGCCATGTCACTGGAGGTTGCGCCGCCGTACGGGCGAGCCGGCACGACCCCCTACCAGGCTCCTGAGCTCCTCCTAGGGAAGCGTGATTACGGCAGCCTGATCGACATGTGGTCTCTTGGTTGCGTCATGGCCGAGCTCCTCCATGGCAAGCTGCTCTTCTCTGGGCCAAGCGACGGCGCCGTTCTGCGCAGCATCTTCCGCGTCCTTGGTGCTCCAAGCTGCACCTCATGGCCGGCCTACACCTCCCTGCCGCACGCCGGCGACGTCAAGATGCCGCCGGGTTTCTGCTGCCGCAACCGCCTGCGTGAGATCTTCCCGGAGGCTTGCCTGTCAGGTGAAGGATTCAATGTTTTGAATGGGCTGCTCTCCTGCAACCCCGACAAGAGGCTATCGGCGACCATCGCGCTTCAGCATCCGTGGTTCTCCAGTGCATGATTTGATGTATGTTCTAAGTACACATCGTTTGTGTAGAGTTTGCAGCGTGGCACTGCAGCGATGCACTCTGTTGCGCTTTCTTGTAATAGAAATTTGTGGAAAAGGAAATTTATATGTTCTCTGTCAATCAATATAATTCTGATCGATGCATGTCATTCTTTCTGGACATATATATATCAGTAATTATTTGACCAAAATTAATGAATGCGTTATACTCTTCCTCAAGATAAGCATCCATACATGCATGAGCTCTGAACATTTGGACGGGGTCTGCAAAGAGTGAATTTAATTACCCTGGTTTTGTTGCAACACGCGGGTCACAGTTTCGATCGATTGATAAATAATCAAGAACTGGTGAATTGCGTATTTGCCTGAAACACTTTTCGTATTAAGAGTTGGACTGCACAATTTCACGGCAGCTTAAGATGAATTAGTTTTAGAACTAAGAACCACGATAATACTCCATTAGCGAATCCCCAGCCCTCGACGCCGCTGCGGTGCAGCCGTACGTAAATTTCTATCCTAAAATAGAAATAAGCAGGACAAACGATGACACGATGTTAATATTAAAATACAACAAATTTTGTGTGTCAATTTATCAGTGATAGTAGTACACTATTAATCTTTGTGGATTCAAATTAGAACAGATTGTCTTAATAAAGAATCTTCATTGGCTAAAACAATAACAATTAAAATTCTCGACAAAAAAGTATATATCAACTACGTGAATAAATAAAGAACCTTAAATATAAATAATACAAAATAAGTCCATACCCACCAGTACCACTACAAGGCAGACAAAAGAACCCATTTCAAATATAACAAAAGACACGAAACAAAATTTAAAAAGAAGGTGTCAACTAAAAATAAAGAAAACGAATTTACGTCAACTGCTACAAGACTAGAAAGCGATTTTATATAAATTACAATAAACATAAGAAGAAATAAAATTCATAATAAAAATAAAAGAAAACGAGTGCTACAATACTATAGAAGAAATTCATATCAATTAATAAAAATTAGTAGAATTAGAAGAAAAATAATAGAAAAATGAGTACATATGAACTATAATTAGAAAATAAAAACAATGGCAATTTTAAAATAAAAAAATAAAAATATATTTTACGCTTTGAACTATCAAGCTTCGTCTAAATAACATGTTGCCTTAAACTTTAAAAGCCAGTGCAAAAAACTCCATGTGATACATTGCGAGATAGTTTTGCTCATGCGACGAGCGATAGTTTAGTCACAAAAATTAAATATAAATATAAATAAATAGGTAGATCATGGTTGTCATATCTCCTGCTCCTATTTTCTCTCTCTCTCTCTCTCTCTCTCTCTCTCTCTCTATCCCGCTCTCCCCTTCCTCCACCCCGACCCAATGAGCTGCCCTCCTCTGTCCTCACCCAAGCTCACTCTCCTCTCTCATTTCACCGCGGTTGGTAGCAAGCTTGAACTGCTAGATCTAGAAGGAGTCTCTCTCCCTCAAATTTGGCGGTGGCTATCTCGCGATCCCATCCTCTCTCTCTCTCATCTCTCTCTAAGGCAGTGGTTTAATGCAAGCTTTGTTGTCCCCATGCTCCTCTACTCCAACGCCTTCTGTCTACTTATACTAGGGGTGCCTCCCTTTATATAGGGACTAGGGATAAGAGTTCGATCCTAAATCTATCCTCCCATGCCTACTCAAAGTCCACATTACATATTCGTATACATATTCGAATAGAAACTTGAAACTCAAAATTGTTCCATGCAAACATCCGTATACTTGGCTTTGAGTTAATACTTTGCAGCTTACTGCTTGACCGGTCTGACTCAGGGGCGGATGCACAGTAGTGCATGGGGTAGCATCTGCTACCCCAAAATTTTTGAAAAAAATTCGCATATAGGTATATATATCCCAGCAGTCAGCAGTCGGCCCATCTAACAGTCAGTCTAACACATATCAAGAATGGTCCAATACAGGCCAAATCCCCAATCCTCTCTTCATCCCATCCCTAACCCTAACTCCCCCCTAGCCCTTCCCCAAATCCCCACCCTGCGGCCACCGGCGGCCGGCCGGCACCCCCACGGCAGCACGGCCCCAGTCCCCACTCTGGCACTCCGTCACGGCCCCAGTAGCTACGGCAAGTGTTGAGAGAGTATTTTCAGCAATGAACCATGTGAAGACCAAGCTATGAAATTATATGGGTGATCAATACTTAAATGATTGTTTGGTGACTTTCATTGAGCGTGATTTTTTCCAACAAGTTACAAATAATGATGTCATCAAACGCTTTCAAAAAATGGCGAATCGTCGAGTGAAATTGAAAATTTAGTTTTCTATTACTTTGTTAGTATTTTGGACACATCGATGTGGTTGTAATGGAATTATTATGTATATTAATTTAAACTATTATATTCGGTGTGTCTTTTTTTCATTGAATTGTGTTGCTAAGGTTGGTGTCCGTCGTCGTTGAATTCATGGATCCGCCACTGGTCTGACTTGGCCTCAAACTCGCCGCCCTCCGAAATGAATATTGCTAACACTGTAAAAATCTTTAGTGACTTCAACTGCAGCAGTACTCTTTGTCGTTAGAATTAAACACCCCTGCAGCCTATACAAGCACGATGTTGTCCTCTTTCTGATCGATCATCACGGTCTCGCCACTTTTCATGATCCAGATGGCCCGTCCATCCGCAACAGTCTGGAACATCATCATGTAAGATCATAAGCAAAATCGGATTCCACCCTGGTCCTGATACATGCTTCATACATCAAGTATTCGGCCAACTCTATCAGACATAATGTTTTTGATGTCTCCTACAACAATGCCAGAGTATGCCGTGTCACTGTCCAAGTAGACTGATCCAAAATCGTTGTCATTTCACAAAGAGAGCCACCCCTTATTGTGTGTCCCATAACAAAAGGCCAACTCAATCCAACGACGTCGAAGCTCGATCGGCTCTGCGTGCTAGCTCCCGTTCGCGTGCCCATGCGCATGGCTTCCCTTCCATGCGACGGCCACTCACCTGCTGGCTCCTGTGTGCTATTCCCCCGGGCGCCTGCATGCGCTTGTGCTTGCCTTGCATGCCGGACCCGTACGTCATCAAAGTGCACACATCCACATGGCCACATGGCGCCGTTTGCACCCACGACCTTCTTGTCTCACGTGCTCTCCTCAGCTCCAAAACACGTGCACCTCCAGATCCAACCTCTACCTTGCCTTGATCGATGCTTCCACAATCCACCGGTCTTATGCGGCCCATTGGATGACCTCATCATCAATGCAAAACGAGCAAGGTGACCCACGCGTTTACGCGGATAGATTTATGTTAAGATATAGATAATATATCAGATTAGATTTAGAGTTTATCTCTAATATATAGATCAGCTTCGGTAGTTTGTTATAGAGGTTAATATTGACCGCTAGATTTACATAATGATATCCATATTCAACGACGTAGATTTTTTTTCTTTTTTCTATGATTAATGTGAGAATTTCTACTATTTTTCGATTAACGTGGAAATTTCTAAAATTTTAGGATTAATGTGGTGGCTCCGTTTAACTCTTCTTTATATAGATAGATAGATAGCTCCAAACACCTTGATGGTGTTCCCTGCTGCACATGGTCATATCGCCGTACTAGTGATGCTCCCATGGTTCAAATCTCTTCGACTTCCCAGCACATACGGCCCTTGCTAGTCTAATCCCGAGCCAAAGCCTGTGTCACCGCCACATGGACTCCAAGACCACATCATCAATTTGATCACCATGTCTGGCCAATCATCACCAACTGCAAACCCATCGAACAGTCCGAGTCACCTGTCCAGAGTGTCCGACACCACTAATTGAATCGTTGGCCGCAGTCGTACGCTCCTCCTTGCGCTGCAAAGCTTTTTCGGATGTCATGCAGAGACATGAACCTTACATCTCCATCAGATCTTCCATATGGCCAACCTTGCTCTAATAGCACTTGACAGAGCCTGCTCAATTCAGTCATCCCATGACCAACAACAACCCGGCTTCAATTGTCGACAGAGCCGACGTGCTGCGCCGCAAGCTAATGTCGCGCTATGGCCAAGCCAAGCCCGGCGTCTGTGGATGCATGGGACGGACATGATCAAAATTAGGAAGGGGATGGCGACCGGCGGCGAGCGACGCGGTGGTAGGGTGACTCGGCTCGATGGTCGTATGAGCTTCAAGCGACCATTCTCAATTTATGACAGAAACTGGTTGTGTTCGGCTAAACAAGTAACACATGCTAGCACTCTTCAGATTCAGAAGAAAATAAAACTGGTCATGCGACATCATTGTGTCCTGCAAAAGCAAAATATCCTCTCTTTTTTTTTAAAAAAAGTAACATGTCAAAATATAAAAATTTTACTTCTACATATAAAAGGAGGAATTAATATTGTAGAGCAAAAACCGAACGAATTCGTCTTTTAAGCTTTTGCATCTGCTACTAGTACCGTGGTCTTCTGCTCCAAAGCTAATCAACCACCGTTCAAATGTGCGATTAAGTAGCTCTTGTATTTTATAAATCGAAGCCATGATGCGTGTACTGTAGCAACTAGCGAGATGAGGGGTAAATTTATTGTTTGCATACATTAACGAGATGTTTCAAGATAACCTATATTGATGCTATGGATGCTCATATTTTGTGACACCACGACATCGTATCAATTCTGATCCACAAGGAATGACATGACGATTATATTGATTGATCAAGAATACATTCTCACTATAGTATACAACGTCACAGTACAAACTCCACACAAGAAATGGTTCTTCGCACCCATATGCACTACACTAATGTCGTTTCCTGTAGTGATATACGCGGACGAGATGCGCACCGGGCAGCAGATCATGCACTAGCTAGGTCGTAGAGAACCACCGGCAGCGGAGTGCTATGGTCGTCGATAACCTCTTGTCGGGGTTGCAGGAGAGCAATCCACTCAACACACTGAACCCTTCCTCCGACAGGCAAGCTTCGGGGAAAACCTCGCGCAGCAGGCTGCGGCCGCCGCGTCACGCGCGGCCGGCCCGTCGAACAACGGCTTGCCGAGGAGGAGCTCCGCCATGACGCAGCCGAGAGCCCACATGTCGACCATGCCGTCGCAGTCCGGCCTCCCCAGGAGCATCTCGGGAGCCATGTACGGCACCGTGCCGGTGTGCTCGCTCGGCGACGCATCCAACGACATGGCGAGCCCTAGATCACATATCTTGTAGTGGTCTTCTTCCCCCATGAGGACGTTCCCTGGCTTGATGTCCCGGTGCACGACGTGCCGGCCGTGCATGTGCTTGGCGGCGGACAGGAGCTGCCGCATTATGCCACGGACGGCGGCCTCCGGCACCGGTTCGCCGTTGCGTTGTTTGGAGATGACGTCGTGGAGGCTGGGCCCGACGTACTCCATGGCGAGGCCGGAGAGCTCGCCGGAGAGGGGATGCACCACGACGGCCTTGAGCGCGACGACGGAGGGGTGGCCGTGGCATGCCGCGAGGAAGCCGGCCTCCGCCCAAATCACGGCGGCGGCGGCGGCGTAGTAGGTGTTGTCGGCGCAGGCGGACGGACGGTGGGATTTGACGGCGACGAGCTCGCCGGAGTCGCGGCGGCGCGCCATCACGACGACGCCGAAGCCGCCCTCGCCGAGAGTGTGCACCGTCTCCAGATCTCGACGTTCCAGATCTCGACGGTATACCCTCCGACGGTGGCGTGCTGGCGGACGCCGGGGGAGGCCGCGGCGTGCTGGTGGCCGCCGGGGAGGACGGCGCCGTTGGCTGAGGGGCACACGGCCATGGCGCGCAGATCGACGGCCGTGCGTACGTGGAGATTTGGAGGTGGGAGAGCGCGAGAAGGAGAGAAGAAATGAGCATGTATTGGGGGCGTGCGCGTATATATATATATATATATATATATATATATATATATATATATATATATATATATATAAAACAGAATGGGACTCTATGAGTCAGTCTTCCATTCCTTGTTGCCAGTTGGATTTCATCAAGATTCGTGCACACAAAGTAATTACATGCACGACAATACTATCATTCGCCATACAAAGATGTGAATGCAATAACTACGTCATTAATTGTTTACAAAGAAGATACGAAGCACGTAGACTCTATGGAGTCCCAAATATTTTTATATATATATATATATATATATATATATATATATATATATATATATATATATATATATATATGCTCGGCGGCGGCATGCGGCGGCGTGTGGTGGTAAGTCGATCGGTGGAGTTGCGGCCGTTTCGAACTCGGTTTCAGACTCTCGAGTTGGTGTCGGGGTGGAGGGTGCACGCGCGTAGGGTAACTAATGCTTCATTTAGCTTATTACCTACGCGCGTAGGGTAGTTTTGTTTTCGTCTTGGATTTCTCATGCTCACAAAACGGTAATCCTCAATATTTTCTAACCGGGATGTGCACAAATGTTGATTGCAGTGCATAATTAATTTTCAATGTTGTATTGCTAAATTTTCAATGTTGTCGAAAAATGTTGCACTTGATCATCCGATTCTTTTTTCACGAGTTGTCCAAAAAGTTACGGTAGCACATTATTTTTGTTTTGTATTTAGAAACTTCAGCCTTTTCGTTTAACATGTTACAACATCGTCTAATTTTGTGCAACAGTTGGTTGCTGCAAGATTTTTAGCCATTTTGTGCAACTTTTAGTTTAAAATATCCAACTTTTTGAGTTACATATAAAACAACATTTTGTTTGGCCTACTGCAACATTGTTCAAATTTTTTTAATCATGGGGCTTTAGACGCTTAGTGCAGTCTTCTTATCAAGGGTTTCAGCACATTAATTAGATAACAAAATAACAGTTTGATCGACATATCCTTAGAAGTACACTGCTTTGTACGTGGTTGTGTACATATGGATTCTAATGGACTACTCCCTCCTTTCTAGTATGTAAGGCATAATTTGTTTTCACTTTTTTTTCCAATCTATAAGACGCAGCTGCATTGACTGTTAGAAAAATACCCCTGTATGGACGCTCGCTGTGAAGGAAACTAATTAATTCTAGGATCGCATGTATGGACGCTCGCTAATTAATTAGGAGCAAATATCTCATTAAATAGGGGTAAATCAAGAATCACAAGTGCTGCACACGGTCTCCTTGGTATTCACGAAAAACAAATTATGCCTTACATACTGAAAAGGAGGGAGTATTTTAATCACGGATTGTACACAATCCGTATGTCGTATGTACATATTACAACCCTATTTTAATCACGGATTCTTGTGGATCAGAATTGATACGTTGTAGTGCTGCGAAATATGAGCATCCGTAGCATCAATATAGGTTATCTTGAAACATCTCGCAAATGTATGCAAACAGTGAATTTACCCCCTCATCTTGCTAGTCGCTACAGTACACGCATCACGGCTTGGACTCTTGCCCATATATACATATACACAGGATTAAACTCGATACGTAGAGACCATGGACTCTTGACTAGACACGTATAGACCACGGGCTCTTGCCTATAACTCGATACATAGAGACCACGGACTCTTGACTCGATACGTATAGATCATGGACTCTTTCCCATAGACTGCGGACTCTTGATTCAATACGTATAGACCACAAACTCTTTCCCATATATACATATACTCGAGACTAATTTTTATTCTCCCATTATAAGGCTAAAGGACAAACAATCCCAAATGTAGGATTCTACCTTTCAGATCCTGTGTTTGCACTTGGTCAATTATATGTCGCATTGTCTAGGGGTGTTTTCAGGATGACAACAAAAATCTTAGCAAAGCAGTGGATGACTCTGGAAATGTTCATCCAACGAGGTTCCTGCCCGAAACAGAAAAGAATTAGGAGTATTTATTTTCCAAATTCTTGTTAGAAATCATAGTCGGTGCACGTCTTAATTAAGAGGTTGATTAGCCCTTATTAATTGGGTTCTTGATCGACTCCTACTCGTTCCTGATCCCGACTACAACTCTGCATTTGGAGATCGTTCCACTGAAACTTATATAATGCGAGATGTGCCCCGCTGATTTCCCTCCTAGAACCCCAACAAGAGGTTGTCAGCGACCACCGCCCTCCAACATCCATGGTTCTCTATTGGATGATTCTATGTTGGTGTGCATAGTAATCATGTAACGATGCAAGAAGCGGAGTGTCTTTGCCCTAACTTAATTTGTGATAACTCTGTCACACCATCTGTGATGGATAATTGCAAGCGAAGATTAATTCTTCATGAATCAACAAAATTATTATATAATGCCATTCTCTGCTTGTTGATCAGCACTGAATCAAAACTACGATCAGTGCATCAAGAATTCAAGATATTGCACGCGCGAGATGAGAATCCATACATGCAGGTAGCATGAAATTCAGTTCAGTTTATAAATCGATAAGAACTGGCTAATTGCATGCACAACTCCATGCTGACTTTGGTTACCTGACCATTGTGGATTAATTACATAATTACACGGCAAAGACAGACTATCTTTTGAAAGACACCAAAAACCACGATATAGAGTATAATTGTTTTTGAAAAAAAGGGTAACACGACAATAACTTGTAGCTCATCCAATCACGGTCCGTAGGTGCATGTCCACCGTGGCAGCGTCAGGCCACGGTGGCTTGATCTTCCTGACGAGCCACGCGTCGCGGCTGCACTGGTGCAGCACAAGCTCATTCTGCTGCATATAGTATATCCTAAATGAGATCCTGACATCATTTTTAACTCTCTCCGTTTTTATAAGGCATCCATGGTGATAAAAATTACTCTCTCCGTTTTTATTGTTTTACGTATTTAATTTTTGGACACGTTTTTTTACCATTCGTTTTATTTTTAAAAAATAGTGTAAACATAAAAAAAAATAAGTCATGCTTAAAAAACCTTTACTGATAAAACAATTCACAACAAAATAAATAATATTTATATAATCGGAAACGCTTGAGGCCGGACGGCCGGCGCGTCCGGCCTCGCGCGCGCCGCACGCAAAACGCGTAGAGGATGCAATGTGCCAGCATGCAGGTGGGTCCCACAGTATATTTTTCTTTTGGTGACCATAATTTTTGACTGGGTGCTGGGCATGTTTGGATTGCAGCCCTGGGATGCCATGCCAAAGCAATGGTCATGCCATCCAGGGCATGACCTTTTCATTGGCAAAATCACAGTGTTTGGATTGTAGCCATTGTATGACCAACCATTGGCAGGTTCTCAATGGGTGGTGTTTGGTTGCAAGACAAATGTGCAAGCCAATGATTGGCAAATACACAAGGTTGTTGTTTGGATCAATGCCAACTTGTGTGCAGTCACCTTACCAATGGTGTGGTGAGCATAAGCGTTCCTCTTCCTCAGTTTTGTCTACTCATCATCATCCATGCTAATTATCAACAATGCTAATTATCAGCACATGAAACAATCCATACAGATGTACATACGTACGTACTACACCAGAGAGGAGCCAACAATTAATTACTTGTTGTTATCATCCCCAAGTGCTAATTTAATCCAACACAATACAGAAGTAAAAGAAGAAAAGAGGAAAATTTAGATTTTCAGGACAACAGCAAGCAAGCACGCGAGCGGGTGGGTAGGGCAGAGAAACAACTTAATTAAATGCCTAATAAATAAGGAACCCATAAACAAAGATTAGTAGAACAGTCCAACTATTTTTATAGATACAAAATATGGCTTACATTAGTAGAATAGTCCAGCTACCATACATAAGTAGAACAATCAGCTACTATAGGTAGAACAGTCCAGCTACCATAAGTAGAACAGTCCAGCTATCATACATACAGAATGACTTACATTAGTAGAACGGTTTAGATACCATACATACGAATACTCCAGCTATCATACATACAAAATGATTATGAACTAATAACTGCATGATCCAGCTACCATACTAATGATTAAGCAAGGGCTGCAGACCAAGCAAGCAAAATGTGTACCACCATCATCAAACTAAGAACTGCATGATTAAAAGCAAGTCTACCATCAGTCTGTGCCATCATATTTGTTAGAAATAAAGTCAATAACCCAAGTCTGGAGTGTGTTATCACTAGCATAATTGAGGTAACTCCGAAAATGCTCATTTTCAGGCTTGGAGAGATGACTTGCAATTTCTAACTTGTCCTTAGCGGTGATAGTGAGTGCATCTATTTTTCTCCATAGATTAGCATGAGGATCCTCACGTGCAGGTAAAGCTGTGTACGTGGGTGGCGGAGTTGCTGCAAGAGAATCAGCTAGCTTCTTGATGCTTGCCGCCATATCCTCATTTGATATTTTACTAGATCGTCCAATTTTTTCCTTACCAATCTTTTTTGGAGGTGATTTTGCTCGCTTACGTTTCTTGCTTGATGTTGAGGACGGATCAGCACTGTCATCCACATTAATAGGACTGTTGTGAGCAATTACGTCAGAGTCATAGCCATCATTTTCCTTGGTGGGCATAGAAGAACCAAAGGCAGCCTCACAATCTTCATCGTCACCACTACTTAATGCATTCACCGTTGCATTATCGTGACAAAAGAACCATCGACTTGTGATTGATCCGAGTATAACTCTTGTAGCAAAGCAAAGAACTTGATAGGCCTACTAAGATAGTTCGCTGTTGTTTTCTAAAATATTAAGAAGAAAGATCAGCGTATAATCTCATATATCATGTAAATGCAAATGAAATGAGTATCACAAGCAAAGTACTTACAGAGAGATTTTCTTTCTCAGATTCAGAAAGAGTAAATTTGAATTCCTTGGAATCAAATCCATTCCCACTATTACGCATGGCACGATGAATCCAACCCCACTCAAGATTCAGAGGATGATTCTCCCTCACTCTTCACAACAACATTCTTCTTTTGCTTGCTCATCTCTCTCTCAATCAATAGTCTAGAACATGATTTTTTTTGTTAAAATAGTTGAACAAACTGAAGTATTACTTGCAATTCAACAAACTTGAAATATTACTTGCAATTCAACATAAAATAGTCTTACATCAATAAAATACTCGAATACAAGTAATAGAGGCAATATTACAGCTAGCTAGCTCATTCTTACTCACAACCATCGATATATGCTATTTTATCATTCCACATTTGTTGTGCTATGCTATCACGCTTAGCAGCCCATGCACATATATCAGTATCTTGATCAGTAACACGACCTTTGCTCCTTGGAAGGTGAGAGTACCAAGTCGCTTCATCCAACATAAGTTCGTCCGGCCCATTTTCTATAATCCAATTGTGCAAAGCACAACATGCAACAACTACCTTAACCTGAGATTTGATTGAGACAAATGGTCTCTCACTAAGCATCTTGAATCTTCCCTTTAGGGATCCGAATGCACGCTCCACGGTTGTCCTAACCGACGAATGTCGGAGATTGAAAAGCTCTTGTGGGGTTGTGGGTGGGTCTGAACCAGCATATTCATTTAAGTGGTACCGAACACCACGATATGGCGGCAAAATACCGGGCCTTGCAGCATAGCCGGCATCTGCCAAATAGAATTTTCCTACAATAGGAAGTGGTTATCTATCAGGTTATCATACTAAAGCAAAGCTGAAATTTTGCGGCATTGAAATACCTTCTGGTATTTTTAATCCACTAGGGCGGGATAAGGCATCCTTGAGGACAGTAGAGTCATGGGCAGATCCCTCCCACCCCGCTAGAACATAGGTGAACCGAAGATCAAAGTCAACAACGCCCAAGACATTCTGCGTTGGGTATAATTTGCGTCCTCTAAACCTATCCTCCATGTGAGGGGGGACACATGCCTTCACATGAGTCCCATCTAGCGCCCCAATGCACCCCTACAACCAAATATAGGTAAGGTAAGAGAGGTAATATATGTCTATAATGCACCAGCATGATTAATCTATAGCTCAACGGCCAATTTACCTCAAAGTATGGATGAAATCTCGACGAGTTAGTGATCTTGGTATGTGTATCAGTAGACTTCAAATAGATGAGTTCCCGTGAAAGTTCCCCCATGGCATTCAACACAGCATTGAAATACCTACTAACTGTCTCGCCTGATCGCCAAAATTTAAAAGCCACAACAGCATTTGTGTGACGATGCCCTACGATATATAGAAACATAGCAACTTGTTCCTCTACAGAGACATGTAATGTGTCAACTAGGACCCCCTTTTGCCTAAGTCGAGCACAAAGCTTGTATAGAACAGGCCTACTCATACGGAGTTGTCTAATGCATACTTGATCTGAACTCTGAGTTAGCCTAATCATTTCATGACTTCTCCAAATATCCCTTTCAATAAGTGGACCATACTTCAAACCCCGATTTTTACACCTCCTCCCATCTTTAAGCCTTAACCATAAGGATATCATAAGAAGTAGAACATCAATGGACCTTTGCCTCCACACATAGTAATTAAGGCAGAAGAATACATAGCATTCCTCATTGTAATCCATCTAAGCAAATATAAATAATACTGAGGTTGTTTGCAATTTAAATAACTATTGACAAAATCAACGGGTTCAGAACATACCAATCTCAATTCCGGAGCTCAACATACAAAAGTTGCAGAGAGATCCAATAGAGCTTAAGTAAAATCCACCAATCTCAATTCCGGAGCTCAACTGATGATGTGCTGTGCGGTTATTATGTTTCCTATTCAACCAAAGAGAGCACTAATATGTCAAGTGTGTGTGCTGTACATGCATCGAGAGGCAAGTGTGTGTGCTGTACATGCGTCGAGAGGCAGAGGGGCGACCACTCACCGAGAGGCAGAGGAGCGGCGACCTGTTGAGCTGCCGGAGGGGAAGGTGCTGGCGGAGATGTGCTCGGAGGGGAAGGTGCTGCCCCTCGCGCTCTCCGACCCGCGGGGCTACGCTGCCACGGAGGCGCTGGCTGGAGGCGCTTCGCCGCGCGGGCGGTGGGCGAGGCGAACGGTCGGGCGCTAGCCCCGCGAGGGTCGCGAGGCTCGCGCCTACTGCGCTCCTCCGATCCGATGCGAGACGACGGCGGAGGAGGGGAGGCGACGCCGATTGAACGAGACAAGGGCGCGCGCGCCGATCCGAACGGAGAAGACGCCGCCGCGAGATGTGAACGAGAGGAAGGGGATTTTTCTTCGCAGTGGAGGGAACGGGTATATATACGAGACAATTTTTTTAGGAGAAGGGGTCACGGGAGCGCGCGTCTCGCCTGGGCAAAAGGCGCGGGCGCCACTTTTCCGCGCCCTCGCCGCGCCCTGGAAACGTGTGGAAAGCCAAAGGCAGCCAAAACATCGGCAGGGCGCGTGCCTTCGTCGGTAGCCATCCAAACTCTAGCCAAAGCACGAAGGCTCACCTTTGTTTGGCAGGGTAAGCGAGGGTAACCAACCAAACACGCCCTAATTCACAAACCGTTTGCACCAACGTGTTCCTCGTATTTTTACAAACAAAACAAGATATATGTTGCCATATAACTCTTCAAACTTACCTGGTGAAACTTGGGTTTCGTCTACTAAAACTTGGGTTTCGCCTACTGAAACTTGGATTTCATATTCGTTAAACTTGCCGAACTGTCAAGTTTCATCAGGTTTAATGCAAGTTTCAACATGTCTCATACAAGTTTCTTCAAGTTTCATCAGGTCAATTCAAATTTCAACAGGTTTCATCCAAGTTTCATCAGGTTACATCAAAGTTTCATCAGATTTCATCAGCACACGGCCAAATTTCATCAGCACACAGTCAAGTTTCGCTAGTATAGTAGTATAGATGTAAGTTTCATAAGTGACTTCTCCTAGTTTCACATAAAAAATTGAAAAAGTGAAAACTCAAAAAATTTAAAAGTATTTAAAATGGGTTGCTCTCGATTTTAGAAGAATTATGAAATTTATTCCACGCATTTTGAACACTGTTTAAATTATATACAAAAATCATAAGTTTAATTGGAAATTTAATCAACTGCATCGGCTAACAATTCGCTGGTGTCTTATGCACGCAGGAGCGCAGGGGGAGACGTGGCGCTTGCGGGGGGACGCTCGGATGCACGCCATCCCGGACGATCCGACGGTCGATGCTGGTCCGATGGAACTCCTCATGCTAGACGTCCGGACGCTGGTCCCTTATATAATTTATTTGAATAAGATGATGGTTAAAGACAAGTTCAAAAGTCATTTTTTGCACGAGCACGATTTCGTAAATTGCAGACGTCTGCAAAATAGCAAACCCGTAAATATAATATAAAAGAAATCCCTGGGCGTTTCCTTTATCTATTTCTCGAGCTTCATTAATCCGAGACAGAGTACATGAAACCGACCTCGACTAGGAGTGGAGACCGCGAGTCCGCACTCGACTAGAACTCTATAAATTGCGCCCCATGCGCATCGGCCCACGCATCACCTGATCATCTGCTCCCTCTCCTTCTTCCTTCCACTTGCTCTCGCTCGATCGCCGGCCTCCGCCGCTCCACGCGCCGGCGTACGGGCACCTGCTTCGTCCCCGACGCCGATCGACAGGTCACAGGATCGATCTGCCATGGCTGCTGCTGTGCACGAGCCGCCTCTCGCCGGCGTCAACGGCCACCCCGCCGCCGGAGGGTTCCGCGCCGAAAACTACATCTGGAGCGCCGACGACTACGAGACGGTGCGCGCTCTTGGCGAGGGGGGGTTCGGCGCCGTCGTGCTGGCGCGCCGGCGCGACTCCGGCGAGCTCGTCGCCGTCAAATCTCTCCTCCGTCCGTCTGCCTGCGGCGACAAGGCCCACGCCGCCGCCGCCGCCGCCACCGACGAGATCCTGATTGAGGCCAGCTTCCTCGCGGTGTGCGCCGGCCACCCCGCGCTCGTCGCGCTCAAGGCCGTCGCGGTGCATCCCCTCTACGGCGAGCCCCCCAGCCTCGTGATGGAGTACGTCGGGCCCAGCCTCCACGACGTCCTCTACCACCACCGCCACGGCGAGCCGCTGCCGGAGGCCGCCGTGCGCCGCGTAATGCGCCAGCTCCTCTCCGGGGCCGGGCACATGCACGCCCGCCACATCGTGCACCGGGACATCAAGCCAAAGAACATCCTGGTTGGCGAGGCCAGCTTCCATGGCGCCGTCAAGATCTGCGACCTAGGGCTCGCCATGTCACTGGAGGTTGCGCCGCCGTATGGGCGAGCCGGCACGACCCCCTACCAGGCTCCTGAGCTCCTCCTGGGGAAGCGTGATTACGGCAGCCTGATCGACATGTGGTCTCTTGGTTGCGTCATGGCCGAGCTCCTCCATGGCAAGCTGCTCTTCTCTGGGCCAAGCGACGGCGCCGTGCTGCGCAGCATCTTCCGCGTCCTTGGTGCTCCAAGCTGCACCTCATGGCCGGCCTACACCTCCCTGCCGCACGCCGGCGACGTCAAGATGCCGCCGGGTTTCTGCTGCCGCAACCGCCTGCGCGAGATCTTCCCCGAGGCTTGCCTGTCAGGAGAAGGATTCAGTGTTTTGAATGGTCTGCTCTCCTGCAACCCCGACAAGAGGCTATCGGCGACCATCGCGCTTCAGCATCCGTGGTTCTCCAGTGCATGATTTGATGTATGTTCTAAGTACACATCGTTTGTGTATGGATGTAAAGAACAGATTTTTTTTTTTTTGTGTGTAGAGTTTGCAGCGTGGCACTGCAGCGATGCACTCTGTTGCGCTTTCTTGTAATAGAAATTTGTGGAAAAGGAAATTTATATGTTCTCGGTCAATCAATATAATTCTCATCGATGTCATTCTTTCTGGACATATATATCAGTAATCGACCAAAATTAATGAATACGTTATACTCTTCAACAAGATGAGCATCCATACATGCATGTAGCTTCGACATCGATCAGTTCTCTCGAGCTCTGAACATATCTGGACGGGGTCTGCAAAGAGTGAAATTTAATTACCATGGTTTTGTTACAACTCGCGCGCGGGTCACAGTTTCGATCGATCGATAAATAATCAAGAGCTGGTGAATTGCGTATTTGAACGTCGATTTGTGGTTGCCTGAAACAGTACTATAGCTGGACTGCAGAATTTCCCGGCACTTTAAGATGGATTTGTTTAATTTAGTACTAATTAGAACCACGATAATACTCCATTAGCGAATCCCCAGCACGTTGATCGCTGTGTCTCCGCCCTCGACGCCGTTGGGGTGCAGCCGTACATACATTTCTATATAAAATAGAAATAAGCAGGTTACATGATGCCACGATGTTAATCTTAAAATACAACAAATTCTGTGTGTTAATTAATCAGTGATAAAAAATAAAGATATACACTATTAGTCTTTGTGGATTCAAATTAGAACAGTTTGGCTTAATAAAGAATCTGCATTGGCTAAAACAATAACAATTAAAATTCTCGACAAAAAGAACTATACCAACTACGTGAATAATAAAGAACCTTAAATAAAAATAATACAAAACAAGTCCATACCCACCACTGCAAGGCAGAAAAAAGAACCCATTTCAAATATAACAAAAGATACGAAACAAAATTTAAAAAGAAGGTGTCAACTAAAAATAACGAAAACGAATTTACGTCAACTGCTACAAGACTAGAAAGAGATTATATATAAATCTCTACTATCTTAAAGCACCTTGTGATTGTGGTGGTAGTCCCAACTTACAATCCGGAACGTCCATCTCGCATGTTGCAATTTGCTTTGCACCGTCCGATCTGCTCGTTGGGTAGTATCACAATCCATTCTTTCCTATGACTGCGGATCGCGATTCACGAGTAACTCCCCGTTCTCATCCACCCTCGCAAAACCGCCCCTTCCCTCATCCCTGACCCAAACCGACGCCCCCTGTCTCCCTCCCTCCCTCCACCGCACCTCCCTCACTCCCGCCGTCCCCGCCGCCACACCCCCTCTCTCCCCCCCCTCTCTCGCCGCCCGCCTCTCTCTCTCTCTCTCTCTCTCTCTCTCTCTCTACGCCACTCGCGCCACCTGGCGTGCTCAGCCAGCGCCTTGGCCAGCCGCCTCCGCCGCCTCTCGCCCGGCGCCATCGGGTAAGCACCTCTCCCTCTCTCTCTCTCTCTATGTGTGTGTGTGTGTGTGTGCCGAGTACTCCAATGATTTCTTGCAATAGCGATTGGTTTTTAGACAATTGTTTTTTGGCAGGTTCTGGTATGATTGAGATGGATCCGAAGGTATTGTGATATTTTGATTTGCATGTTATATAGAGGAGGATTAGAGATGGATATTGCACATATAAAGTGCAGATGTGGGGTTGAATTCGGTTGCAATAGCAAATTGGTTTTAAGACAATTGTTTTTTGGCAGGTTCTGGAATGATTGAGATGGATCCGAAGGTATTGGGATTTTTTTTTTGAGCTAACGGGCAGAAGCTCTGCCATTTCATTAAGTAGGAGAGAAAAACAATTTACAAGAGAGAAAGGGGAGGGAAGAAAGCCCGGCCAAGGCTAAGGCCATGCAACCACCACGCCTGAGGGTGTCGACTACAACGACAAGGTCTGAGGCCGCCGGAGACACAACGCGGCAGAGAAAACACTAGCAGCCAACCACCAGGACCAGAGGCGACGCCTTCAACAAGGGAGCGACGCAAACACGACGCCGTTGCAGGGGAGCTTTCGCTCGGGTAACTTCAGGGGCAGAACGACCACCACGACGATGACTTCAAGAAGGGAAACGGCGCCGAGGCGTCGCCATCACCGGCCCAAGCGGAAACCTAGGCAGGGTTCTCACCCGTCGCAACTGCCCTGAAGCCATGGTGGAGGACAAAGCTAGAACCGACGAACGCAGCCACCGCGCCACACCACCACAGCCACGCGAGGGGCCTGGCAGCGCGGGACGCCGACAAAGCGGACCTCAAGGCGGAGCTGGAGAGAGACCACCGAAGCCACCTCCCTCCACGAATGCCCGACCTAGGAAGCCGATCGCCGAGATCCTACGACAACACCACCTCCGCCGAAGGACCCACGCCCCTGGCCCGCAAACTGGCCGAGCCACCAACGCTAGGGACCCGCCTCCCCCGCGCAAGCTGGACACCCATCAGCTGCCGCGAGGAGACCGATCTCGGCCGCGACCTCTCCAAAGATAGACTGTTCATGGGCCCGGCCCAAAAAGCTGGCTGGCCTGGGCGACGGCAGATCGGTAGACTCGGGCCTCGGTCTGACGCCCGACCGTCGGGTCAGACCGGGCTCGGGCCCGAGAAAGTGTCGTCTGCTGCGGACGGGCCGGTTCCGGGCCAGGCCGGCTTCGACCGGGTTCGGGCCCGAAAACAAAGCCCAGAACGTCGAGCTGGGCCGGGCCGGGCCGGGCTCGGGCTTGGTCCCACGGGATCGGGCTTTTCCAAGCCCGGCCCGGGGCATGATCAGGTCTACTCCAGCAGAGAGGGGAGAGGCGAGGAGGGGCTCAGCCGGACGCCACTGCACCGGCAAGGGGACGGCCGGAAGAGAGCGACTGCGAGTAGATGTTGGAATTTGGCCCATTAGGCCCATCCTGAAAATGCCAAGCATATAAGTGAATAGTACCATATTGCTAGTTGGAAGGGAAAAATACAAACTTATAAGGGAGAGCTACCCAACCCCTTTGTCATGAGGCACATGAAGGATTGGGAACTATTTGCTAGAGTCACACGCACGCGCGCGCGCGATTACGCGATTTACCGCGTTTTTCCACGTGTTTTTCCCGCGTGACTTGTGATTTGCGACGTCGCGAGTCGTCGTGCCAAGGATTTATCCTGGCACGCTAATCTCCTTTTTATTTTGGTTTTATCCGCAGCATGGTAACTTCCCGCGTCCGATTTTTGTGGATCGAAGGAACGGCTCGCAACGTGCACGCGCGGCGTGCAACGTGCGTCCGCTCCGCGTGGGGAGACTCGAGGATAAAACTCCTGGAGACGTCCAGGAGACTTATCACTTGTTCTCTCGCGTTTTTACTCTCTGCTGGGTTGAGTCCTCGCGCGATCTAGTCCTCGTCGGCCTTCCTCTCGGCGTACACCGGAGGAGGTGGCGGGATCTCCGTTCGATTCTTTGCCGTGAGACCGCACGGAGGGCGGCAATCGAGTTTCAGGCGGCGATCTGCGCGACCGCTTCGTCCGACGAACCTCGACGTCGACTACTTCCTCTACGGCCGGACGTCTCTTCTTCGCGGACTCTTCTTCGCCGATCCGACGTAAGTATTCTTCTCGACTCGAGAGTCGCGAGTCGCGGCTAGGGTTTTCTTGTTACCCGAATGGATTGCCCATTGGTTGCTCGCTTGGTTGTGCATCTGTTTTGTCGTTTAATTACTTTCGAATTGGTATAATGCCCGTATTTCCAACAATCCGAAACCGATTGCCGCCATATATCATTATTCAAGAATGGTGGTGCATCTGATGCCATGAAACCTGAGAGGTTCAATGGTCAGAACTTCCGACGGTGGCAGACTAGGGCCAAGTTTTGGCTTATGTCGCTGGGGATGTGGTGGGTGATACACCCGCAGTTTCCTATGACTGTTGAGGAAACCGTGCAGTTTGAGAATGCAAACAACCTCGCATTAGGTCGCATCCTTACCATCTTGGCCGATCAACTGTACGATGTGTATATGAGTTACACATCTGCACATGATCTGTGGATGGCCCTCGATGCCAAGTACGCAGAGGCCGAAGCCGGTCGCTGGCTGTATGTGTGTGAACAACTGTTTGACTATACCATGGATGGTTCTGGTCCTAGAACAATTGTTTCACAAGCACACGACTTCCAGCTGCTGGTGGCCGAGATTGCGCACTTGGGGTGTGCATTACCCCCTAAGTTTGTGGCAGCGGGCATTATTGCCAAACTGCCTCAATCTTGGAGGAACTTTGCCACGGGTCTGAAGCATAGGAGAGAAGAGATCTCTCTGGAGGATCTGATTGCGGCCCTCGATGTGGAGGAAAAGGCAAGAGCCAAAGATGCACCTGCTGCCCCTTCTCAGGATAACAATGCAAATGTTGTTGAGAAGAAGGGTGGCAACAAGAATAAAGGCTCAAAACCGAACAAGACAACGAACTTCAAGAAGAAGAAGGGTGAGACAAAGGATATGACAAACATTACACGCTTTGTGCGGGAAAAATGGCCACATGGCGAAAAGGCGCCGTCACCGCAAGAACAAGTCGAACGGTCAAGGCAGGAACAATGCCAATGTGGTGATTGGTGAAGCTGGAGGCTCGGGAGGGTATGGTAATTCTCCCGTAGTATTTTCAGCGTATCAGTCCACTGACTGGTGGATTGATACGGGTGCAAATATTCATGTGTGTTCTGACATATCTTTGTTCTCTTCTTATCAGGCAGCAGGGCCTTCCTCCGTCCTGATGGGAAACGGCTCGCGATGCTTACATTCTTGAGGAAGGCGTGGCGCTTGAGGAGCGTGCAAGACGCTGCCGATAATAAATAAGAATCTTGTTAGCGGATCTCTGTTGTGTAGAGATGGCTACAAGTTAGTGTTCGAGTCAAATAAAGTTGTTTTGTCAAAGTTTGGGAACTTTGTTGGTAAAGGTTATGAAAGCGGAGGCCTGTTCCGCTTAAGTGTTTTAGAGTCTTGTTTGAATGTTGCAACTGCAGTTAATAATTGTGAGACCAATGTTTGGCACTCACGTTTGTGTCATATTGGTTTTGATACCATTGCTCGAATGTCTAGACATGAATTAATTCCGAAATGTGACATTGTCAAAGGATCAAAGTGCCAGTCTTGTGTGCAAGCTAAACAACCTCGGAAACCATTTAAGGGCTAGAGGTAGAAAAGAATTTGGCACCATTAGATCTCATCCATTCGATTTGTGTGAAATGAATGGAGTGTTGACAAAAGGAGGCAAAAGATACTTTCTTACTCTCATAGATGATGCAACTCGTTATTGCTATGTTTATTTGCTTAAAACAAAAGATGAAGCATTGAATTTCTTTAAAATTTATAAGGCCGAGGTTGAGAACCAACTAGAAAAGAAAATCAAAAGGTTAAGGTCGATCGCGGAGGAGAGTATATCTCGATGTATTCTCCCAATTCATCTTGAACATGGTATAATCCATGAGGTTACACCACCATATTCGCCTCAATCTAATGGGGTGGTGAGAGGAAAAACCGAACACTAACAGACTTGGTGAATGCCATGTTGGAGAGTGCTTGGTATGCCTAAGTTATGGTGGGGAAGCTGTTTTAACAAACAACCTTTGTCCTCAACCGAGTAATTACTAAAAGAAGTGAGATTACTCCGTATGAGGGATGGAAGGAGAAAACCAAATGTTAATTATCTCTGCGCGTGGGGTTGTTTGGCTAAGGTCAACATACCGGTCTTAAAAAGAGAAAGCTCGGACCTAAAACCGTAGATCGTGTATTTCTAGGATATGCTTTCAATAGCACGGCTTATAGATTTTGGTTGTCAAATCGACTCTGTTGATGTTAGCGTTAACACAATAATGGAGTGCAGGGATGCTTCTTTCTTTGAGAATATTTATCCTATGAGAGGCGGGCATTAATAAAATTGTTAAATCTTCCTATCTTCCATCAACTTCGAAATTCCTTCAAATTGTGAACGATCTGTGAAATTCACGAGGATGATAACAATATTGTCATAGAAGCTCCTCGCACGAGCAAGAGACAAAGGGTTGAAAAATCTTTTGGTGATGACTTTATTGTATATCTAGTGGATGATGTGCCAAAAACTCTTTCAGAGGCTTATGCATCACCCGATCTGAGTATTGGAAAGAGGCGGTCCGTAGCGAGATGGATTCCATCATGTCTAACGGGACACAGGAGATCACCGAACGTCCTAGTGGGTGTAAACCAGTTGGATGTAAGTGGATATTTAAAAGAAAATGAAGCTGATGGGCTGTTGATAAGTTCAAGGCTAGACTTGTGCCAAGGGTTATACCCAAAAGGAAGGAGAGGATTTCTTTGATACTTACTCTCTGTTGCGAGACTTCCTACCATCGTGGTACTCCTAGCTCTAGCATCTTCTCTTCATCTCTATGTTCATCGATGGACGAAGGACGGCTTTCCTTAATGGAGAGTTGGAGGAAGAGATTTATATGGAGCAACCCGATGGATTTGTGATTTACGGACGGAGAATAAGGTGTGTAAATTATTGAAATCTCTATATGGCACAAGCAAGCACCTAAACAATGGCACGAAAAATTTGATAAAACTTTGACAACAAATGGTTTTGTTGTGAATGAAGCGGATAAATGTGTTTATTACCGCTATGGTGGGGTCAAGGAGTAATCCTGTGCTTGTATGTTGATGACATACTTATATTTGGGACCAACATCGACATCATTGGCGAGGTCAAGTCTTTCTTATCTACGTGCTTTGATATGAAAGATATGGGTGAAGCAGATGTCATTCTAAACATTAAATTGATCGAAATGAGGATGGGATCACTCGAGTCACCCCATTATGCGAAAAGATTTTAAATCGCTTTGGTTTTGAGAAGCGCAAAGTGTCCCCAACCCCTTATGATGCAAGTGTAAAGCTTCATAAAAATAACGGGTTAGGGAAAGATCAATTGAGATATTCACAAATAATTGGGTCCCTTATGTATTTAGCCGGAGCAACTAGACCTGACATCTCATTTGCTGTGAGCAAATTAAGCAGGTTTACGTCTAATCCGGGGAATGATCACTGGGATGCTCTTGAGAGAGTATTGCGCTATTTAAGAGGTACAACCAATTATGGAATTCACTATACTGGATACCCACCGGTACTAGAAGGGTATAGTGATTCAAATTGGATCTCTGATGCTGATGAGATCAAAGCCACAAGTGGCTATGTGTTTACTCTAGCGGGTGGAGCAGTTTCATGGAGGTCTTGTAAATGCACCGTGTTGACACGATCAACCATGGAAGTCGAGCTAGTAGCTTTAGACACGGCCTTTGTTGAATTTGAATGGCTTAGAGAGCTCTGTTGGACTTGCCGATGGTCGAGAAACCAATTCCACCGATCCTAATGTCTTGTGATAACTAAACCGTGATAACCAAGGTTATGAGTACTAAGGACAATATGAAGTCCTCGGGCATGTGAAGCGTAGGCTTAAATCTGTCAGAAAATTAAGAAGCTCCGGAGTAATTGCTGTAAATTACATACGCACTGAGAAAAATCTGGCAGACCCTTTTACAAAGGGGCTATCAAGAAATGTGATTTCTATTGCGTCTAAGGACATGGGAATGACGCCTATCTAAGTTATATCGTAGTCAGAACCCATTCTAATGATCGGAGATCCCGTGATTTAGATAATGGGAAGAACAAGTTGACGGTGTAACAAGAGAGTACAAATAAAGTACCCATGTTCAAAGTACTCTCAACTGTATGGAAGGTTGGTTCTATACCTTAATGTATTCTAGTGTCCTAATGAGAGGAAAAGGTATTAGCCTACTGGATACCTATAATGAATACACCTACTTGAGCCTAAGCGTGCGGTCGCAGATTCTCGAGAAAAGGGCATTCTCTAGAAAGCTCATGAGCGGATCGAGGAGCATGACCATTCAACGCCCATTTAGACGAGGTTACGTGGTAGCCTAGTACCGATTAAGGTTTGAGTGAAATCTAACCACACAAGACCGTGAATTCAAGGCTTAGTCCATTCATCGGTTGTGGAAGGAGTGATCTCGTTATTCTAGGTGCAAGTTCAACCGTGCGGGACTTACACTAAAACACTTGGTATATTAAACGTTGATTCAAAGACTGACATTTTGAGTCGTTCTATCTTTGTGGCATTTGGTGGGGATTGTTGGAATTTGGCCCATTAGGCCCATCCCGAAAATGCCAAGCATATAAGTGAATAATCCATATTGCTAGTTGGAAGGAAAAATACAAACTTATAAGGGAGAGCTACCCAACCCCTTTGTCATGAGGCACATGAAGGATTGGGAACTATTTGCTAGAGTCACACGCACGCGCTGCTGCTGACACGCTGATTTACCGCGTTTTTCCGCGTGTTTTTCCCGCGTGACTTGTGACTTGCGACGTCGCGAGTCGTCGTGCCAAGGATTTATCCTGGCACGCTAATCTCCTTTTTATTTTTGGTTTTATCCGCAGCATGGTAACTTCCCGCGTCCGATTTTTGTGGATCGGCGAACGGCCAGAAGCGTGCACGCGGCGGCGCGGCGTCGCGCTTCGCGTGGGGAGACTCGAGGATAAAACTCACGAGACGTCCAGAGACTTATCACTTGTTCTCGCGTTTTTACTCTCTGCTGGGTTGAGTCTCGCGCGATCTAGTCCTCGTCGGCCTTCCTACCGGCGTGCACCGGGAGGAGGTGGCGGGATCTCCGTTCCGATTCTTCGCCGTGAGACACCTGCGGGAGGCGGCAATCGAGTTTCTAGGCGGCAGATGTCTGCGCGACCGCTCGTCCGACGAACCTCGACGTCGACTACTTCCTCTACTACGGACGTCTCTTCTTCGCGGACTCTTCTTCGCCGATCCGACGTAAGTATTCTTCTTCGACTCGATGGCGCGAGTCTGCGGGTAGGGTTTTCTTATTACCCAGAATGGATTGCTTGTTGGTTTTTCGCTTGGTTCACAAGATCTGTTTTGTCGTTTAATTACTTTGAATTGGTATAATCTTGATTTCCAACAGAGAAAGGCGCTAACCGGACCGCCTCACTTCAGAGGGTGAGGAGGAGAGGCAGCACATGGCCCGAGCTGCAACTCGCCAGGAGAAGGGAGCAGCAGGGGCAGCGGAAGGCTGCCGACGAGGAGAACCAGGCAGGAGGATGGGAGGGAACGGAGACCTAGAGGAAGAATGGCAGACGGCGAAGCAGGCGACCCACTGCCGACGAAGCGCCGCCGGCCCAGGTCTCAGCGGCCGCTACCAGATCCAGATGGAACACCGCCAGATCTGGCTGGCGAGTAGCACGGCCCCCGGACCGGCCACCTGCGCGTAGCCCACCGCCACCAGGAGCAGCGACGGCTGGATCCGGCCGCCGGCGCCGGAGCCGGGCCACCGCGCCGCCGCACACGGCCCGGCCGAAGCCATGGCCTCCCGCGCGAGAACAGGAGAGTATGGGGGAAGGAGAAGAAGAGGCGGGGGGTGGGGGGTCGCCGCCACCGGCGGCCGGCGGGAGCTCCGGCGAAGGAGCTAGGAGAGGAGAAACGGGGCGCCGCCCTAGCTGGACGACGCGGGGGCCTGGACCGCAGGAGTAATGCCGTATTGGGATATTTTGATTTGCATGTTATATAGAGAAGGATTAGAGATGGATATTTCACATATAAAGTGCAGATGTGGGGTCGAATTCGGTTGGGATTAGAGAGGCATATGGATATTGACATGGAAAGAGAGGTTCTACTTAATTAGACTATAGCAGCTTCATATTCTGATCCTCTCGTAGGCCGCCTCTGTTCTTGACTTCGTCTACTGACAAATTCTTTTTTTTCCTGCAATTTCATCATCAGCAGTAGGAGCAGCGCGCGAAACTAGCTGCAGCAGAAAAGGAGGTGCAGCGTAAGTGTCATATTCAGAAGGTTCTATTTTTATACGAATCTATTTTTGTTTCAGTTTTTGATATGTGTGGTGAGTTTTCGAAAAGAATTTTGTGGTGAGATTTGAGTTCTTGAGATGAATTTGAGTTTTGTCGCAGAGCTTCGGCTCATCGAAGAGGAAGGCGACGGGGGTGACGAGTCGACACGAGCCAGCATCCGTTCAATCTTATGACTGAGGTATTAGCTATCTGAAATGAGACAATGTTCAGCATGTGCATGCATGCATGATGGCTGAGGTCTGAAGAAACCCTATCTACGTTTTTATAATTCAGCAAAGAGGAAAGGTAAAAGAAGAGAATTTAGTGCAGAGACTGAGGAAGAAGCTACTAGAGGAGGAGAGGATGCGCAATCCGCTTGCGCAAGGTCTCCCATGGACTACTGATGAACCAGAGGTATGCTAACTACGGGGGAGTGCTCTGCGATTGTTTTGTACCAATCTCAACTCCTTGTTTGCGCCGTTTAGACTGCGGGGGAGTGTTAGAGTATATTGAGCCCTAGGAGGCTGGCCCATTTAGTGTATCTACTAAATACTCTACTGTGCAATACAAAAAATCGATTCCTCCAGTCTTCATTTAAACGAGATTGATTTTGAATCATTTTCTGCAGAACACGATGAAACCCCGGGCGAAAGAACCCACGGAACCATTCGACGTTGTGCTACACAGCGAACTGCGCGCGTTTGGTCGCGCCAGGTTTGATCACCAGGTAAGTAGTACACCGCATTGCTAATCTGCCGTCGACGAGTTCCTGAAGGCTATATATGCAATGCATCGGCTGTGTTCATTCAACCCTGCAGGTTGCTCAGCGCAACAGCTTCTTCGAGAAACTGGAAATGGAGAGGGAAAGACAGAGAAAGGTACACTACATGCATCCCCATCTGATTATCTGAAGAAGTATATAGCCCATGGCCATGGTGTGTGCACCACACACAGACGTTTCTTCAGATGCAATGACTGAGATGTGCCATTTTTGTGCAGCTAGATGAAGAGATTGAGATTAAGCAGCTGAGAAAGGAGCAGGCGCCAAGAGCGCATCCAATGCCGGATTTCTCCAGGCCATTTGTGCCGAAAAGGTAGGATTATTTTAGCCATGGATCCTCACACATCTCCTGCTCTTGTAAGTTCTGTAGATGTATCACTGAATCATTTCTCTTTTTTTTTTTAATGCATCAATGAATCAGTTCATGCATGCGTTTTACGAGATCAGTCATGGATTCTAGCCTCATGTGTATATGAATACATGTAGCTGTTTGTTCCAAGCTGTTTCAGCTAAGTGTTTTCTTGGAAATGCAGGTCAGTGAAGCCCCAGATGGTTCCCAGGGAGCCAAGGTTTCAACCCAGATTGATGAGGCACAATTCCAAGGCATAATCACCTGCGTTCAAAATATTTCCCATCACTGCAATCATGCAGACATTTGCTGCTTGGCTAATGCACTAGCAGTGACAGCAACCTTCTTTTCTGACAATTTTTTTTTAAAAAAACTATTGCATCAAACATATCTTTTTTTTTTTTGAGAATGCATCAAACATATCTCTGCCTGAGAATCTGGAGGCTGATGTGAGCTGTTAAAACGCATTTGTACAAACAAAACTTGTTTTATGGTTCTTGCCAATGGCATCTCCAAAATGTGCTTTAATAGACAGGAAACATATTTGTCTACATATACTGTCTTCTTACATAGAACGCTTATCGAAAGATTGCCAAATAAATTGGAACGAAAGGTGTCATGATCGACGATAGTAATACTTTGTTTTTGAGAGATTTTTTTTTGGCATGAATAACCTTGTTTTAACAATGAGGAGGTAAAAAAGTAAGAAATCGGGTGAGGTAAAAAAGTAAGAAACCAGCGAGGAGCGCGTGCGGATCCGCAGTCACCAACCCTGAAGCATTTTTATCCTCTGCCGATAGTTGTAAAGGCAGAGGATGAACAGTGCTTTGTGCAGTTGGTAAATCTCAACCGTTGGATCTTAAAGGGACGGGTCAGATCTTCGTATGAACAGTGCGTAATAAACAGTGTTTGCTACAGTGACTATGAACAGTACCGGTGAACAGGGATTTTCCTACCGTGTTCACGCCTTTTTACTTATTTGGCACAGTGCCCCTCTGCCTTTAAAGCCACAACGGAAGAGGATTTGCTTCCAACTCTGAAGGGGGGGGGAGACGATACAGCATCTCAACTCCATAACCGCGGCCTCGCCTTCCCTTCCGCTTCCCCTGCCGAGCGCCGCGAACAACTACGCCGCGCCTATGTCGCTATCGCCGACGAACTCCTCGTCATCTACCGCTTCGTCATCGGCGTCTAGCTCACCGCCGTCCTCGTCAGCCTCTTCACACGACGTCTCCCCCTGCTTCGGCCTCGCCCTCCACGGCGCCAACCTCGCCATCCTCGAGGCCGTGGGCGACCACCGCGCCATCCACCTCGTCGATTTCGACGTCAGCGCCGCGCAGCACGTCGCCCTCATCAAAGCCCTCGGAGACCGGCGCGTGCCCGCGACCTCGCTCAAGCTCACGGCCGTCATGGACCCAACATCGCCGTTCACGCCGTCGATGTCACCGGCGCTGGCGGCGACCGGCGAGCAGCTCAAGAAGGTCGCCCAGGAAGCCGGCCTAGACTTCCGGTTCAAAGCGGTCGCCTGCCGAGCCGCGGAGATCGAGGCGGCGAGGCTGGGGTGCGAGCCAGGGGAGGCACTCGCCGTCAACCTCGCCTTCGCGCTCTCGCGTGTCCCCGACGAGAGCGTGTCGCCTCGAACCCGCGCGACGAGCTCCTCCGCCGCGTGCGCGCGCTGCGGCCGCGGGTGGTGGCGCTGGTGGAGCAGGAGCTGGACACCAACACGGCGCCGCTGGCGGTGCGCTTCGCGGATGCGTGCGCGCACTACGGCGCCGTGCTGGAGTCGCTGGACGCGACCGTGGGCCGCGAGAGGGCGGAGCGGGCCCGGGCCGAGTTGGCCCTGGCCAACAAGGTCGCCAACGCGGTGGACCGGGAGGGCCCGGACCGGATGGAGCGCTGCGAGGTGTTCGGCAAGTGGCGGGCCCGGTTCGGCATGGCGGGGTTCCGGCCCGTGCCGCTCAGCCACGACATCGCCGAGCGCGTCAAGGCCCGGCTCGGCCCCGCCCGCCCGGGTTTCCACGTCACGCCGGACGGCGGCCGGCTCGGGGTCGGCTGGAAGGGCCGGGTAGTCACTGTCGCCTCCGCCTGGAAGTAGCCGCCTGGTAAGTGGTAATTACATCGTTTCACCGTCGCCGCTTGTTATTTTTTTCCATTGATGTTCCATTGAGGACTAAGGAGTAACGGGGGTGGTTATCCTTCTCGAAGATGCCTAGCTAGGCGCAGCTCATGGTAGTTCTTGATAGCTTTGCAACTGCTAGTAGTACCGATATACGGAGTATATATGTAGAGAGTAAATTAATCACTTGGTACTCATCCATGTGGCTTGCCGCTAGCTTGCTACTATTTTGTGTTGGTTATGTTATAACCCTAGGGGTTTATGGTAGGAAGTCACATCAAACCCAGTAGTATAAGTAAACCGAATTTAGATTGCGCTATATATATATGGAAGATCTTGCATACTGAGAGAGATATCGATAAAGATCATTGTCTTCATTTCTTCACTAGATCTGTCTCCTGTCCATTGTGATTGTGTTCGCATGCGTGCGTACGACGATCAATTTACAACAGGTTAATCTACTCCTATACTCCACTCGAGACTCTGTTGCTTAGCTGGTAAGTGACGTGACCGCCGACTGGCAACCGGTGGCTAGTTTTGCGCAATCCGCCGTCTGGGTGGACTTAAATAATTCCCTTGCGTGTGCAAAGCAAGGACGAGGTTGTAACCGGAAGGAAACAGTTGGGGTACAAATCCAGGGAGGCAAGTATTTACGCGGACGGGCGACGCGCGGTGGTGTCGCCAATCATGCACGGTGCGCGCGTCCAACTGATGGGAGCGTTGGCGAGGCTACGCAACATTATCACATCGTGTGCGTTTGCTGTGAGCGAAACGATGTTTCCACGTTGCCTCTACGTTAGTTTTAAACTATAATCTTCGTCGCATAGTTAGGTGCTGGACATATACGTGTTAGCACGGGAAATCAAGAATACGGTGCCAGATTTGTTGGCGGCAAATAATAGCAAGGTCCTGAAGAGTACTGCTCCAAAAGAGCGACCCAACGACGAACGTGGCAGAATAATTTCGGTTGTTGCAACAGGGGAAAACACACATGAGTGGACAGGGGCAAATCCAAGAAGAGCATCTAATGCATCGTCGTCTTTCTAGCGGTTCTTTGAAGAGGCAGAGTTTCTAGTACTCCTTGCTAGTAGCTGCGAAAGGAGCATATCTTATCTTATCATGCTGCCCGACAAGACAAAGTGGGGGAAAAACAGCATAAATCGGGGCATCGTTATTAGAGAGTGCAGATTTCCACCGTTTGACGAGTCGCTAGCGTAGGTAGCTTCTTCGTGATGTTGTTGATGGTATCAAGAATCAGTCACGCCATTGCTTTTAGACCGGTTGGATGGCTGGCAGTGCGGTAGTCTCGACGGTTTCATATGTAGCCGTCGAGATAGATGCACGCGAAAGATGTTTCGCGATGGTATTGGTGTGGCCGTCGAGACTAACTATTATCACTCGAGGGTTTTGTTCTAACTGTCGAATGGTACAGAGACACTCGAGACTGCAAACATTTCCTACGGTGTATACCAAGTATTGATCACTCGTTCCAATACTCTGTGATGTAGCTAGCTCGTCCTCTAAAAACCAGCCCTACCAACACAAACACAATCCGTGCGAAACACACGCATGAAAACAAAAGGGGCGGAGGCGGACGCTCAGCCGTTTCATTAAGAAAAAGAGAATCATACAAAGTATAACTACATCGACACCTCAATCACAAAGATAGACCACCATCAGAAGCAAAACCGAGGCATTAGCTCAAACACCAAAAGGGATGCTTGGCCAATAAGCCAATTACCACCTACCTACCCAAACGCCACTTCTGTTAGGATTTCAATCGCCACACAAGATCTATATAACATTAGAGGCATGAAATTTGGTAACACAATTTGGTATTGTTGTTTACATCTGTGAGGCTAACTATGTGTAACATCCCAAATTTTCAAAACCAAATTTGGCACGTTAATAATTTCATTAAAATGCATAATTAAAATATTAAACTATTTACGTGTTGAAAAACATCATGGCATCATCATTGCATGTAACCGTTTTGAAAATGGGTTGGGTCATTAATTTTTAAAGGTATAAATATTTTTCAATGGGTGCATTTAGAAGCTTTCAAACCCATGTGAATTTGTCAAAATCTATTTAATATTTGACCTTTGAATAATTATTTAGAAAGAAGAAAAGAGAAAACAAAATTGGAAAAATTAGAAAACTTTTCTCTCTCTCACCTTTTCTCTCTCGCTCTCTCTCTCCTCTCAGACTGCAAGCTTATCGCTCCAGAACTCATTGCCGCTATGAAGTTACTCTGCAACCCAGCGTGCGTCGTCGGCAAGATCTAGACCACGCCACGACCTTCTCTCGCTGCCACGCCAAGCGCCTCGACCTCATGATCTTGTCGCCATTGCTAGTGTGCATAGCTTTTGTCTTTTTCGTTGCCTCCATGCTGTTGTGCCATCCGTCGGAGTAAAGTCCGACGCTTCGCGTGCCCTCCTCGGCTATAAAGTGGAGCTCACGTGCTCCTATCTCTCCTTGCTCGGTGTCTTGCCGTGCCGTGCTTCTTCTCGTGTCGAAGGAACCCAAGCATCACCAAGTCAAGAAGGAAGTCGCCGCCAGTAGCCTTCATTTCGCCGTCTCTGGGTAAGCTTCGCTCATCTCTAGGTGCACAAGAGCTTGGGAAGATGATCCGGAGAGGTCGTAGTCTTCCTGCGTGTGCCATGTCGAGTTAGAGCTCCCATGGAAGCCATGCGAGCTAGTTTAGAGCATGCTGCTTGTAGCTATGTATAAAAATACGCACGTCGTGCACGGTCGGCGGATCGCAGACTATAGGGTCCTTTGAGGCGCCGAGTCGAGAGGAATCCATTTTGCGATCGGTTTGGCGAACGGAGGTCGCCACAGCCGGCCAGCCGAGCTCGATTAGCTCCAATGGCGTGTGTCTTTGTGCGTCTTGTGCATGCTTGGCTTGAGGTTGAAGAAGACCCATGCTTTGAGATTAGTGCTAGCTTTGTGTAGTGTGTGTGGTTTCGATAAATGGAAGCGTATTCGATCGAATACGCTTCCAGAGTTCAAAGTGCACACATAAATATAATCCAAAAATTTAATAACTCTCTATTTATATTAATACCTATAACAATAAAAATTAAACTAATCATTTTGCATTAACTAGCAAATAGCGAATGATTTTCAAAAACCTTAGAAAAATGATGAAAATATTATTTTGATGCATACACTTGATTTAATAAAATGTAAAAATATAAAATAGTTGTGCATGCATCACATTTCCATGCATATTTATTTCGTGCATGATTTTTTAAAACAAAAATCATATATAAATGTTTCCTGTTTGATGGATGTTTATATTATGTTGTATGTGTTGTCCGCGTGGTTAGACCGTGGCCCATCGCGGTTGCTCCTACGAATCATCGACCAAGGCAAGTCCCCTTTGATCATATTGTGAAGCCATTTTGGTTATTTAGAAAATGTTTATTAGACTTGAAAATATGCATGCTAGTTTAAAAGATAAATGCCGTATTTGCTAGAATTAGTTATTATGCCAATTAGAAAGGTAAGAGATATGTTAGGATCAAACCTAAGGCTAAAATATGAATTGCTCTTATTTAAATACCTTGTTGAGGTAGGATAAATGCTTAAAACTATTTATGCGGAATGATTCAATCATTTGTGTGAAGCGAGAATATTGTTGAGAAATGTTTGGGAAAGGATGATTTAAAGATAGCGCATCAAGGGTGATGCTTAATAGGAAATGATTTTCCTCTTATCCCAAAATCTTTCCGACTAGGGAGATATTTTGTCGTTGGTGCGATATGGCACCGGTTTGAAAATCGGGCTAAAATATAAATTCTCCCTAGTCTAAGGACTGCTCATCCTATAATCCTATGAATCGAGCCATTCTGAGACGACCTCGAGCCCCGGTATGGGGACGGGCCCGATCGTCGGTCCTTGTGGTTGACGGTCTTGTGGCGAAACATCGCTCAGGTGCGTAGCCTCTCGAGGGTAAAGCGTACCCTCCGCAGAGTTAAAAGCTGTCATGATAGCCGTGCTTTCGCGGTTATGAGCTTGCCAAGGATGATTATATGGTAGCTCTTTCATTTTAAGACCAATTTAGAAAAGGGTTTTGAACAAATGATTTGAGATGAGTAAGGTTTGAGAAGGATTTCGTTTGAGCTAGGGGCCACCGGTGATATTCGAAATGGGTAACGCCTATCGGAAAGTGTCGCGTGGAATGGACCTAGCGGTTTTGAGAAAAGAAAAGAAGAAAGGATTTTGTTCTTGCTATGGCTTTGAGGCCAAGTGGCGAGAACCGTTTGAGAAAAGCCCAAAGAAAATATGGAGATTCAATGTTTCTAAATCGCTTTGTCAAAACTAGGCTAATAAGCGCAATTTCATAAAGCGCCCAAGCCATCCATTTGTACTAAACCCCATCAAGATATATCCTCGACTTGTTGAGTACCTTTGTACTCACCCTATTTCTCCTTCTCTCTTCCAAAAATTTCAACAATGAGGAGGCTCTCACGACTCGCCATCCGAGGAGGACCGGACTACGAGGAGGAGGAGGACTTCGAGGACGAAGAGTAGGGTTGTGTCCGCCCGCCACTTCGCCTGTGGAATAGTCTAGCTGCTAGAATAAATCGTGCCATGTTAGGCTCTGCGTTACCGTGTGTGTAACGTCAGTATCTTGGCCTCGTGCGTGCTTGATGTATTAAATCGTGACTTCGTGGGACGCTTAGTCCCCTATGTTGTAATAATGTAACTCAAGGCAATGTACCATTATTGTTAAATTGTGTGTGCTAGCCATGATCTTACGGGACTAATCTTGATGCACAATTAGGATTGATCAATTAGACCGGGTCGACAAAAGTGGTATCGAGCCGATCGGCTTTAGGACGTAGCCCTAGAATTAGAGACCATATACTTTATAAAGAAAATAATTGTTAAATAAATTCTTAATCTTCGCAATCCATTTTTTGCCGATGATCTTTTGAAAAATTGTAGATGCCGTCTTTCGCGTCCGCCCTTGGACTTGGCTACGGAGGTTTCGTGCACCAGCTGCTGCTGATGCTGAGCACGCTTGGTTTCGGTGACCCTATGTATCATGGGGCCACTACTTTTGCAAAGGCCTTTTCTTTGGGTGGTGTCGCCATCGTTTTGCCGCAGTCCACCGCCTACTCGTGGACCGTTTCGCTACTCTGCCAATCGCGTCAATTGCTCAGACGCCATCCAAGACGTGTCCAGACTTGCTTTATATCGACTCATGATGCATTCACGCGTGAGTCGTGATGTCTCCCCGCTTCGCTACTTTCCTCTCGTTTGCCTAACGAAATGTTCAACCATGCTCGTGCGGCCGAGGTGAGAGCGACCGACGGTGTACCACCTTGCCGAGCTCGTCCAATCCACGGGACGACGCAGACACCATCGCCTTGCGGAGTTGAACTCCGCCTATGACACCAACCGCCGGTGGAGCAAGCCAAGAAGGAGAGCGCGAACTTAAAAGCGTGACTCTTTCCACTTGGTGGAGAAGGTCCAGCCGCAAAAGAATCCGTCGGTTGGTTCGCGAGAACCGGTGTCTCCGTGGGAATGCCGCTTCTTCCTCCGGGACTCCTCGCATCGCTGCTCGACTCGCGCCCGCAGAAGAAGGAGGTCGGGACAAGTCCCGCCCCGCCTAAGGATCCTGCCGATCTTCCTTGTGTTCCTTCGAGCTCACCCCTAAGGATCTCAAGTTGGATCCGGGTCCTTCCGGAGTGAAAGCTCCGCCTTCCTCTCTTGTTGAGCTCCAAGGCATACCGTTGATGGTTCGATCACCACCGTCTGGTTGGCACCTCAGCTGTGGATGCCGATGGCGATGATGATGATGATGACGGAAGACCCGTGGAGTTGGTCTCCGGGTCCGATTGCGACCGAGGACTAGCTCGTAGCCTCAGATCCTTTGTTTGGGTCGTTGTCACCTTTTCTTTTTTTTTTCTTTTGCTTTGGGTCTTGTCGCGCTTTGCGCGCTTTGCCGCCGGTCCCCCCTTCAAATATTGGCGCCTCTTTAAGAGGGCCGTCCGTCGCCAGATTCGCCGCCTACGCTGCGTTGCAGCGCCTTGCTTTGCTTTGCCGCTTGCGTCGGTCTTTGCCGCCTCGCTTTGTCTTTGCCGCCCCCGTGCCCCGCCGCTTCTCCACCGCGATGAGGAGAAGGTCGGAGATTCGCTCATGAGTCCTCCCGCCACCGTTCTGCGAGCCTCGCCGCTCGGTGAGTCTCGCCGTTCTCCGAGTCCTCCTCGCGCTCCAAGTCCTCGTCGTTCCCGAGTCCTCGCCTCGCCCGAGCCGAGCGAGTTCCGTCTCTTCCTCGAGGAGATGAGGCATTTTCCTCTCGAATCACCGTGGTAACCATCCTACTCTGGTTGGTGCTTACAGTGGGCCTTGTGGATCAATCCTATTAGCCGTCCGGCGTATGTTAAATGTAACCCGTAGGTAGTTAGCTCGTGATTTGGGCTGACATACCAGTTTGTGGTATTGCGCCCTGTTTGTACCCTAAAAATTGTTATGTTATGAATATGAATGTGCATTGTGCCAAATTGCATATTTAAAACCATGTTTTGGATGAAAAACGTAATTCCTCCTTATGCTTATCTCGTTCCTCTCCTACCTATCAGATGGTGATTGCTCGAGTGGCTGGAAGAAGGGATGTTGCCCGGGGCCGAGGTCATGGAAGTGCCCCGAGCCGAGCAAGTGCTTCGCACCAACCTCGTGAGCAAGATCGCTCAGTTCGCATGGATCAACATTCTGTTGGAGGACCTCCTCCTGTTCCTGTTCCTCCGCCAGCTCCTCTGCCAAATCCTCCACAAAATTCTCAACCAAGATCCCAACCATCCCACCACGAAAATTCTCCCGAACATCAAGCCGATTCCAACCACCATCTTCCACCAGCTCCACCTCCCTATCGTTCCCGTATCAATGACTTCCTTAGGGCCAATCCCCCTAAGTATGCTGGATCCGCTGACTCTCTGGAAGCAGCGGATTGGTTAAAGGAGATTGAGAAAAAGCTCATCATGTTCCAATGTGGTGAGGTTGAGAGTGTTCAGCTCGCAACACACCAGCTCATTGGGGTTGCTGCTGCTTGGTGGGACACGTTCTGTGAGGCCCATGATAACCCTGATGCTATTGAGTGGGCTGAGTTCGTTGAGGCATTTGAAGAGAACTATGTTCCCGACAGTGTTAAGGAGGCTAAAAGAATTGAATTCCACTCCCTCGTGCAAGGAAGCATGACCCTGCAGGAGTACCTCACCAAATTCACACTCTTGGCTCGATATGTTCCAAGGGACGTGAGGAGCGATGCTGATAAGATATATTTCTTTAAGAAAGGCATGGACCCTGAGATACGTGCCTTGATTGACTCCTCTGAATTCCCCACTTTTAAGCAAATGTTTGCCCGAGCGGTTAAACAAGAGGAAAACCGTCGCCAGTGCCTAGCTGCCCGAAAGAAGAAGAGGGCCCATGAGGATAGCCATTCCTCTGGAAGTTCTCGTTTCAAGATCAAGCGCTCTCGTGATCGTGGGCATGTTATCCCTCCTCGCCCTCGCACTCAGTGGGTCCAGTCGCGACCTGCTCCTCTACCATCTCCACCAGTTCGCACCCAAGTCTCCACTCCTCAAAAGAAAGATATCTCCACCATAAAGTGCTTTGCTTGCCAGCAGTTGGGTCACTATGCCAGCTCGTGTCCCAATAAGAATCTGAGCCTCAAGGAAGTCTTGCTCGCGACTCTGTCTTCAGGATGGGTCGCGGAACTTCCAAACTGCAAGATCTGCTCCTGCCTTTGTTGGGCGTGGGCGTGTGAACCACGTCCATCGCCGAGGACGCCCACGCCGATCCTAATGTGGTGATGGGTAAGTTTTTCATAAGTGCAATGCACTCCATCGCTCTTTTTCGATTACGGTGCAACGATTCATTCATCTCAAAGCATCTTTTGTCAAAAATCATGAGTTGAAAACCGATGCAATCAAGAATCCAATGCTAATTAAATCCGGGAAAAGTCATGAGGTCCACTTTGATGTGCCGGGGTTGAGCTAAAATTCAAGACACGAAGTTCTTGGCAGACTTGGTGATTATAAACTCAAGAGGAATTGAAGTGATTACGGGTATGGATTGGTTAACCAAAAATAAAGGTCAAATAGACGTGCCACCAAAACAAGTAAAATTAATTAATAGTGTTGGACAGAGGTCCAATTCATCGCAAATCCTTTCCCTCCGATCTAATCACCCTTAATAAGTTGGAGGCCTCTTCCACGAAAACCATAGGCGTGGTAAAGGATTTCTCGATGTGTTCCGGACGAGCTACAGAATGCCCCGATCGGAAATTGAATTTGTGATAATCTGGTCCCAGCACCGGTCCTATCTCCCAAAGACCTTATCGCCTATCGCCAATCTAATGGCTGAATTGAAGAAACAAATTGAAGAATTGCAAGAAAAGGATTTATCAGGCCAAGTGTTTCCTTGGGGAGCACACGTGATCTTCGTCAAAAGAAAGACGGATCTCTCGCATGTGCATAGATTATCGATCTCTAAATGAAGTAACAATTAAGAATAAATACCCTCTTCCCGAATTGATGATCTGTTTGATCAAATGAAAGGAGCTTGTATCTTCTCAAAATCGACACGAGGTCCGGTTATCACCAAATAAAAATTAAAGATACCGACATTCAAAACAAGCTTTCACCACAAGATATGGCCTCTATGAGTTCACGGTGATGTCATTTGGTCGACCAACGCTCCGCCATATTTCATGAATCTAATGAATAAAGTGTTCATGGATTTTCGGATAAGTTTGTGGTGGTATTCATCGATGATATTCTAATCTTTTCTAAATCGGAAGAGGAGCATGAAATTCATCTTAGAAAGGTTCGGAGAGGTTAAGAGAAAATCGGTTGTATGCCAAAGTTGAGCAAGTGCGAGTTCGGATGAAGGAAGTGATTTTCCTTGGTCATGTGATATCGGTAGGAGGTGTTTGCGATGGACCGGAAAAAGTCACCATGGTTGTTGAGTGGAAACAACCAAAATCGTGAAGCAAGTGAGAAGTTTTCTTGGATTGGCGGGATATTACCGTCGGTTCATTGAAAATTTTCAAAAATCTCCGTCCTTTGACAAATCTTCTTAAAAAGGAAAATAAATTTGAGTGGAATGATAAGTGTGAAGCTAGTTTTCAAGAGTTGAAAAGGCTATTAACTTCCGCTCCGGTGTTAATCTTGCCTGATGTCCATAAGGATTTTGAGGTATTTTGCGATGCATCTAGGCAAGGCCTAGGTTGCGTGCTGATGCAAGAAAGGAGAGTTGTTGCTTACGCATCAAGACAACTCAAACCTCATGAGCAGAATTATCCCACTCATGATCTTAAGCTAGCCGCTGTGGTTCACGCTCTAAAAATCTGGAGACACTATCTAATTGGCAATAGAACCGAAATATTCACCGATCATAAAAGTCTCAAATATATATTCACTCAACCTGATCTCAATCTAAGACAAAGAAGATGGTTGGAATTAATCAAGGACTATGATGTGGGAATCCATTATCATCCTGGCAAGGCCAATGTGGTGGCCGATGCCTTAAGCCGCTGCGTTCGATTGTAATCATCTCATGCTTAAAGAAGATCAACTTTGAGTTATACAAAGAATTATCGACCTCAACTTGGAAATGGTTGAGGTAGGCCAAATAAATATGCTTGAATTACAACCCACCTTAATGAATCAAATTAAAGAAGCGCAGAAAGGTGATGATGAAGTTCTTAAAATTAAAGAGAAGCTTAAAAAGAATAAGGCACCAGATTTTTCCATGGATGAAGAAGGAGTACTCTGGTTTAAAAAGAGAATCTTCGTACCAAATAATAAATCTCTTAAAGAAGTCATTTTAAAGGAAGCTCATGAAAGCCCAATTTCTATCCATCCTGGAAGTACCGAGATGCATGCTGATCTGAAAACCACTTACTGGTGGACGGGAATGAAAAGAGATATTGCCGAGTATGTCGCTCTCTGCGACATCTGCCAAAGAGTGAAGGCCGAGCATCAAAGGCTCATTGGTCATTGTAACCGCTCAAGGTTCCTGAATGGAAGTAGGAAGAAGTGGGGATGGACTTCATTGTCGGGTTACCTAAAACTCAATCCGGCTATGACTCCATCTGGGTAATCGTCGATCGCCTCACTAAAGTTGCACACTTCATCCCTGTCCGAACCACCTACACCGGAGGCAAGTTGGCCGAGCTGTACATGAGCAAAATAGTCTGTCTACATGGGGTGCCCAAGAAGATTGTCTCTGACCGAGGTACCCAATTCACCTCCAAATTCTGGGACAAGCTCCATGAGTCGCTTGGTACCCATCTGAATTTCAGTACTGCCTTTCACCCTCAAACCGATGGCCAGACTGAAAGAGTTAACCAAATCCTTGAGGATATGTTGAGGGCAAGTGCCCTAGCCAACCCCACAAGCTGGGATAAGCAATTGCCATATGCTGAGTTTTCTTACAATAACAGTCACCAATCAAGCATCCAAATGACACCCTATGAAGCATTGTATGGAAGAAAGTGCCGTACACCTCTGTACTGGCAAGAAACTGGTGAGACAAAGGTATTTGGTTTGGATATCTTGCAAGAGGCCGAAAAACAAGTGAAGTTAATCCAAGAAAGGCTGAAGGCAGCCCAGTCTAGGCAGAAAAGTTACGCCGACAATCACCGGCGTGATCTAAAATTTGCCAAGGGTGATTTCGTGTATCTGCGGGTGTCCCCTCTGAAAGGCATGCATGATTCGTGTGAGTGGAAAGCTAGCTCCGAGATATATTGGTCCTTTCCAAATTTTAGCCCGAAGGGTGAGGTGGCATACCATTTGGAATCGCTGAGTATCGTCCGATGTGCACAATGTGTTCCATGTCTCTCAATTAAAGAAATGTCTCCGTGTGCCCGAGGAGGTTGCCATTGGATAAAGCAGATCTGCGACTGATTTGACACTTAAAGAATATCCGGTCAAGATTTTGGATGTGGCTATCGCAAAACCGGAGAAAAATGTTTGGTTTTGCCGTGTTGATGGAGTAACCACTCGAGGCAGAAGCCACTTGGGAGCGTGAAGAGGATCTTCGCACCGAGTTCTGAGTTATTTCGAAGAATCCGAATCTCGGGACGAGATTCTCCTTAAGGGAAGGTTTGTAACATCCCAAATTTTCAAAACCAAATTTGCACGTTAATAATTTCATTAAAATGCATAATTAAAATATTAAACTATTTACGTGTTGAAAAACATCATGGCATCATCATTGCATGTAACCGTTTTGAAAATGGGTTGGGTCATTAATTTTAAAGGTATAAATATTTTTCAATGGGTGCATTTAGAAGCTTTCAAACCCATGTGAATTTGTCAAAATCTATTTAATATTTGACCTTTGAATAATTATTTAGAAAGAAGAAAAGAAAAACAAAATTGGAAAAATTAGAAAACTTTTCTCTCTCTCTCACTTTTTCTCTGCTCTCTTCTCTCCTCTCAGACTGCAAGCTTATCGCTCAGAACTCAAATTGTCGCTATGAGTTACTCTCTGCAACCCAGCGTGCGTCGTCGGCGCGATCTAGACCACGCCACGACCTTCTCTCGCTGCCACGCCAAGCGCCCGACCTCGCAGATCTTGTCGCCGCATTGCTAGTGTGCAATAGCACTGTCTTTCGTTGCCTCATGTATTTGTGCCATCCGTCGGAGTAAAGTCCGACTTCATGGTGCCCTCCTCGGCTATAAAGTGGAGCTCGTGCTCCTATCTCTCCTTGCTCGGTGCCTTGCCGTGCCGTGCTTCTTCTCGTGTCGAAGGAACCCGAAGCATCACCAAGTCAAGAAGGAAGTCGCCGCCAGTGGCCTTTCATTTCGCCGTCTCTGGGTAAGCTTCGCTCATCTCTAGGTGCGCAAGAGCTTGGGAAGATGATCCGGAGAGGTCGTAGTCTTCCTGCGTGTGCCATGTCGAGTTAGAGCTCCCATGGAAGCCATGCGAGCTAGTTTAGAGCATGCACTGTAGCTATGTATAAAAATACGCACGTCGCACGGTCGGCGGATCGTGACTATAGGGTCCTTTGAGGCGCTGAGTCGAGAGGAATCCATTTTGCGATCGGTTTGGCGAGCGGAGGTCGCCACGAATGGCCAGCCGAAACTCGATTAGCTCCAATGGCGTGTGTCTTTGTCGTCTTTGTGCATGCTTGGCTTGAGGTTGAAGAAGACCCATGCTTTGAGATTAGTGCTAGCTTTGTGTAGTGTGTGTGGCTCGATAAATGGAAGCGATTCGATCGAATACGCTTTCCAGAGTTCAAAGTGCACACATAAATATAATCCAAAAATTTAATAACTCTCTATTTATATTAATACCTATAACAATAAAAATTAAACTAATCATTTTGCATTAACTAGCAAATAGCGAATGATTTTCAAAACCTTAGAAAAATGATGAAAATATTATTTTGATGCATACACTTGATTTAATAAAATGTAAAAATATAAAATAGTTGTGCATGCATCACATTTCCATGCATATTTATTTAGTGCATGATTTTTTAAAACAAAAATCATATATAAATGTTTCCTGTTTGATGGATGTTTATATTATGTTGTATGTGTTGTCCGCGTGGTTAGACCCGTCCATCGTCATGCGGTTGCTCCTACCCGTCATCATCGACCAAGGCAAGTCCCCTTTGATCATATTGTGAAGCTATTTTGGTTATTTAGAAAATGTTTATTAGACTTGAAAATATGCATGCTAGTTTAAAAGATAAATGCCGTATTTGCTAGAATTAGTTATTATGCCAATTAGAAAGGTAAGAGATATGTTAGGATCAAACCTAAGGCTAAAATATGAATTGCTCTTATTTAAATACCTTGTTGAGGTAGGATAAATGCTTAAAACTATTTATCTTGAATGATTCAATCATTTGTGTGAACGAGAATATTGTTGAGAAATGTTTGGGAAAGGATGATTTAAAGATAGCGCATCAAGGGTGATGCTTAATAGGAAATGATTTTCCTCTTATCCCAAAATCTTTCCGACTAGGGAGATATTTTGTCGATTAGTGCGAGATGGCACCGGTTTGAAAATCGGGCTAAAATATAAATTCTCCCTAGTCTAAGGACCGCTCATCCTATAATCCTATGAATCGAGCCATTCTGATGCGACCTCGAGCCCCGGTATGGGGACGGCCCGATCGTCGGTCCTTGTGGTTGACGGTCTTGTGGCGAAACATCGTCAGGTGCGTAGCCTCTCGAGGTAAAGCGTACTCTCCGCGAGTTAAAACTGTCATGATAGCCGTGCTCGCGGTTATGAGCGCGCGAAGGGACTGATTATATGGTAGCTCTTTCATTTTAAAACCAATTTAGAAAAAGGGTTTTGAACAAATGATTTGAGATGAGTAAGGTTTGAGAAGGATTTCGTTTGAGCTAGGGGCCACCGGTGATATTCCGAAATGGGTAACGGCCTATCGGAAAGTGTCGCGTGGAATGGACCTAGCCGGTTTTGAGAAAAGAAAAGAAGAAAGGATTTTGTTCTTGCTATGGCACTGAGGCCAAGTGGCGAGAACCGTTTGAGAAAAGCCCAAAGAAAATATGGAGATTCAATGTTTCTAAATCGCTTTGTCAAAACTAGGCTAATAACTGCAATTTCCGCAAAACTGCCCAAGCCATCCATTTGTACTAAACCCCATCAGCATATATCCTCGACTTGCTGAGTACCTTTGTACTCACCCTATTTCTCCTTCCTCTCTTCCAAAAATTTCAACAGTCGAGGAGGCTCCCTACGACTCGCCATCCAGGAGGACCGGACTACGAGGAGGAGGAGGACTTCGAGGACGAAGAGTAGGGTTGTGTCCCGCCCGCCCGCCTGTGGAATAGTCTAGTTGCTAGAATAAATCGTGCCATGTTAGGCTCTGCGTTACCGTGTGTGTAGCGCAGTATCTTAACTGCGTGCGTGCTTGATGTATTAAGCTGTGACTTCTCGTGGGACGCTTAGTCCCCTATGTTGTAATAATGTAACTCGAAGGCAATGTACCATTATTGTTAAATTGTGTGTGCTAGCCATGATCTTCTGGGACTAGTACTGTATGCACAATTAGGATTCGGTCAATTAGACCGGGTCCTGACACTATGTGCGCTCTTCCCCAATCTGCACAAGCACTAGCTAGGCCACCGAGTCGCAGCCACAGGTTGACCGACTGCTGACCCTATGAATCCTGCTCTATAGCTAGGCCGTCATAACCGGTTACACCAAGACTACCCCTATTTGTAGTGGAGGCCACGAATATAAGTTTGACCCTGACATGACCCTACTCTGCCTATTACAACTCAGAATTCATGTAACAGACTTATACACATATTTAACACCAACTCTAAGAAACTCCACCTTGGTGAATACAATTTCACCACTACAAGTTTGAAAACATTATGTGCGAACACCGTATACTCGGACTCAAGTTAATACTTCACAACTTATTGAAAGCCACTGGACGAGTCAGACTTGGCATCAGACTTGCCGTCTTTTGAAACAAATACCGCTAATATGTGAACCACTGAACCCTAGCTTCTTCATGACTCCACCTGCAAACAATACTCCCTATTATTGGAATTCGCAACTCTCCTTCATCCTGTACAAACATGACATTGTCATCTCCTCAATCATCACGGCCTTGCTTCCTTTTATGATCCCATGAGCCATTTCATCTGCAATAGTTTAGAACACCATCCTATCATATTAAGGTCTGGAACAAAATTAGATTTCTCCTTAGTTAGCCCCCACACATGCTTCACACCATTAAATATCTGGTCAACTCCACCATATATCACAACCTTGATGGCTCATACTCATTGTAAACCATGTCACCGTCTAAGTAGACCAATCCAAAATCACCAGCCTTTGTTGCAGGTTCTCCTTGTGACAACGTTACACGACAAGATGCGGTTGTCCTTATGCATCGATGGTCCATCGTTTTTTCAAGAATTGCTTGACTCAAATTAACATGCATGTCTCATAATTTACAACGAGTGCATGTACACGCAAACTAGTAAACTATATCCTTTACAATATCGATACTTTTATGTATAGGTAAATAGACGAACTTTCGAGAGTTTTGAAAAACAGTTATACCAATGGTACATGAATCCTATCGAGCACATGTTTGGGCGACAGGACGTAACCAAACAATCTACCTGCGACTAGCAGCACATGCATGTAAGGACATGTCAGCGTTAAGACTATCCGTGAATATTTTATCACTATTTCTTCAATATTCAATCATTATCTCCGGTTCCTTTAAATATCCCTCCGTTACGGTATTGAAATTTCAATCCTACTGTTGCTGTATTGAGTCTACCAAACGAAGGACAAATGAACTTAGCGTTGGTAATGCTTTAATGGAGTGCGTCATTTTTCGAGAGAAAAAAAAAACAGTATTGCTTCACATCTGGCGTCCGAGTGTCCGACCGGAGAGAAAAAAATTGGACGCCTTGCTCTCGCGTATCGCCCCGTGAAAGTATGTGCGCGCCCATCTTTTCGCAAGCAGTGAGAAAGTACAGGCCCCACAAACTGCCACACATGCTCTTGAAGACTACTCCCTCCGTAATGAAATAGTTGTCGTTTTGGACATTGACACGGTCTCCCAAATGCAACTTTGACCACTAAAAACTATTGTAATTTAATTTTAACATGCACTAAAATTATACTTTTATGAAAGTTCTATTCGAAACGAATTCATCTATATGAATTTTATGCTTCAAATCTAAATAGTTTAGAAGTATTTTATAGATAAAATTTTAAAACATTGACTTATGACATGTCTAAAACGACAACTATTTTAGGATGTAGGGAGTATTACTATTACCAGAGCAGTTGCAAGACAGCAAGAGTGAGGGTTAGCCAACAATTTGGCCGCCAATGACACGGACTCCGCCAAGCTACTGCTCTTCTATGCGCACGCTCGCCTCCTGCGAAATTATTTTTTGGAACTGAGCAGATAAGCTAGCTGTACAAATACACTATTTTTTTTTTCAGATTATACGTCTTCCATAGTAGCTAAAAAAATAACCATCTGATCCATGTTATACGGCCGGGTATTCAGGTTCGCTAGGTGTGCGCTCACTCCGTTCCTGCGGTACGGATGGTTCTTTCTGCTTCTGCACTTGTGCGGTGGGTGTTGTCGCGAAGAGACGACAATTAGCTAGGTGAGTCGTGGGCCCGTGGCGCGCGCGACACACACGTCCGCTGCGGCGCGCGAATACGTGCATACGTGCGTATGTGACGGTGCTGGATACTGGTGCAACGCCAAGGCGCGCTGGCTTAGAGCATCCCCATCACACCCCCCAAAATGGCCTCTATTTCAAAATTTTTCAAATCGTTAGGAGAATTTTCCACGTGAGAATGCAGCCAGACCGTAGAAGCGATTCTTGTGCGATTCTTGTAGCGATCGAGGAAAATTTGAAGGCCTCTTTGGATGCTCTTAACCGGTAGCTATGTCGCAAGAAGAAGTAAGCTGCGGTAGTGGCACCATTGCATCAATGTCGTTCTTCTGTTCGCGTTGTTCGGTTATTACAGAGTCCATGCATGCAGCTGTATGCCTGCATCTATCTATCTATCTATCTATCTATCTATGTGTGTGTACACACCCATATACACATATACATATACTGATATACACACACGCACACACACACACACATACATACATACATACATACATACATACATACATACATACATACACACACACACAAAGCCGAGTTGCAGGCAGCTGAGGGCAACACGTGGCGTGGCTAAGCGATTTCCTCCCTCGCGTTTGTCCTTCATGGGCTCGCGCCTACCTCAGCCTCGCGCTTGACGTTCGTCAGTGACACGTGGTGCCCCTTTGTGTCTCTATGTCCAACCGATTTCCGCTCGCGTTTGGCCTTCGTCGGCTTACGCCTGCCAGCCTCGCACTTGACGTTCATCGGTGCCACGTGGCACCCCTCAGCTCGTCTTCGTCGGGTCTTGGCAAACGGCGCCCGATTGCTATCCTTTCCCTCGCCTGCTCTGTCCCTGCTCTCTCCCTCAATCCGCGTCGCAGCCGTCTCCTTTGCCGCCACCTCCGCCTACTCCCTCCCTCACCGCCATATGCGCTCTCTCCCTCCTCACCGTCTACGGGTGCCGCCCTCCACGCAGCCGCAACCTCCTCTCTCCCCTTACATCGCCTCCTCCCTCATCGACAACCACTCCGCTGACCTCAATGGCCGGCAGGAGGATGGGGCGCCGCTCACTTCTCCTCTCCCCTTTATTCCTCTTCCTCCATAGATCTGGCCGTCGCGCCCATGGCCGGTGGTCCATTTTCTTCCACATCCGCCTTGCCTCCGCCGCGGCCCTCCGCTCCCTTCAACGGCGGCGACGAGCCAAGGAAGGGCGCTGCTCCCTTTGACCAATAATTACTTCCACATCTTTCTCTCTTGGCCCCTCTCCCCTTCTCCTGTCGTCAGCTCCTTCTCCCCCATTTTGTTGCCGCTCGCGGGATCCGGGGACGACGGTCCTTCCTCAGCAACGAACTCTAGCCGGCGTGCTCTCCACGCGGCAAACCGCCGCCACCGCCACCGCCTTTCCTAGGTTTCGTCGTACCTGGATCTGGTAGAGTCGACACCTCCCCTGGGTTCCTGCCGACCGACGTCGGGCGCCACGCCGCTTCCAAACGTTGACCCGTAGATTTTTGGCCATGCAGGTGGGTTCTCTTCCTCTCCTTCCGCATTGTGCATCCTATGTTTGGCCGCCTTGCTTTCTCCGTTCTTGCAATCGAGTTCTTAGGTTTTTGATGCTTTTGTGCAAATCGAGGGGATAAGCCAGCGACTGGTACAACGGAGTGTTCACTCGCACGTAGCCGCCTCCGTGCCAGCATGCCGCCGCCGCCTCATGCTCACAGCCCGCCTCGGCGTCATCATGGACCCAACCCAAACGGCTGTCGCTTCTCTCCCGGCTCCTCTTCCTCTTCCGGCATCAACCCATGATATGTGTCCGCCTTTGCCCCTTCCATGTTGTGTGCCACCTGGTGCCTTACCCTAGATATGTCCCTCCAAACTCTCCTTCCCCTTCCCTTCTAGATCTTGGTTGCCCCTCCTCTTTGTGATATTCTGGCCCATTGTGATTAGAGGCCCGTTTGGCCCATGTGGAGTGGTAGTGGTGGAATAGTACCACCTTGCCAGTTGAGAGAAAGTTTACTCAGTATATAAGACATGTTAGGTCCAATCATAGCACCTCGGGTTAACCCTTTTGGACGAAGCGAGGCCGAAAGTCCAAGCATGTGCTATGCATGCGTGGACCAGCCCGTAGGCAGGCTAGGCTCTAAGCGAATTTAGGTCAGGGTGTTACAAATGGTATCAGAGAATCAACCCTCGCTATGCGGGCCGTGTGGGCTAGTTGCGCGGGCATATAGTGCATGGGCGTGTGGGCCGGGATGGTCACACGACATGGCATATGGGTCGGCACTAGACACACGGACGCATACCGGGGGAGATCCTGGACATTTGCCGCATGTGCGGTGTGCTGTGTGCTGACGAGGACGTCAGCCGATTAAGTGGGGGTGAATGTGATATTCTGGCCCATTGTGATTAGAGGCCTGTTTGGCCCATGTGGAGTGGTAGTGGTGGAATAGTACCACCTTGCCAGTTGAGAGAAAGTTTACTCAGTATATAAGGCTTGTTAGGTCCAATCATAGCACCTCGGGTTAACCCTTTTGGACGAAGCGTAGCCGAAAGTCCAGCAGTGCTATATCATGCGTGGGCAAACCAGTAAGCGGTCGGGCTCTAAGCTTAATTTGGGTCAGGGTGTTACACTCTTCCTCCTGGCTGTTGGGTTGCCGTCTGCATGGTTACCGACACAACACGCCGCATCAATGCCATCAAGTGACATAATGGCGTGGACTTGCTAACCATGGTTGAGGCCTGCTCATCCTAGCTCTACCATTGTACATTGTCTCAAACAAAAGTCCTAAATGGGAAAACTATTAGTAAACATCTATTGCTAATCAAAATAGGTTCTTTTGAATTGAGGACAAGTTGTCAGACATGTACACTTCCCTGCATATTGATGTCACAGTTTAACATTTGTGTTGCTATGGTTAGGCATGTTCTAATTACAGTTTGATTATTGTTTCTCTATTCTTGCAGGTATAAAACACTGCATTTGTTGATAAAATTTTTACTAAGGAAGCAACATATAAAGTATCTACATAAGGCGAAGCAGTCCTGCGATCTGAGCATATCCACGCTACTTTCATCCTCCTCCGGTGGCCACGTCACCAAAAAAGCGGCAGCCGTCCGATGCTCATCGCACGGTCTCAGGGAGGCGGCGGTTTCCGTGGCCGTCGTTTGGCCACGTCGCCCCCAGCCCCTACCCCCATGGGAGACCACTCAATCCGCCCCCCATCGCCCGCTTCCTCCTCGGCTGCTCCGCCTCCAGGCTCCAGCCGCCGCCGCTTCCGCGTCCCCTCTCCATCCGCAGCGCCTCCTCTCCCTAGCCGCCGCCACCGCTTTCCTCGCCGCCCGATGCCCCGGCGCGGCCTCCTCTTTCCTCCTTCGTTCTTCTGCCGCTCCGGGAGGACAGGCCCGATGACAGCGGCCCCAGACAGAGCTGGATCCCGCTGCTTCCTGTCAAGCCGCTGCCGCCTCCATCGGCGTTGGGCCGTCGGTGGCCCTGCTCCTCCTGCCGCCGTCTCCGCCTCTCCCTCTGAGCACAAGGTCACCCTCCTCCTTCTCTACATCTCTCTCCCTCCCTCTCTCTGTGCTCGATCTCTCTCTGCCATATTGCCGTCGCCGACGATGCGCAGGATGATTTCTTTGTGGGGGGAATTTTACCGTGCAAACACTAATCATCTTAAACCATTCTGTAGATTTGGTAAAGGCAATTGTCACCGAAAGCAAAAGATTTTTTTTTATGGTTATTTCTTGAAGATAGAAGGAACACCTGCGCCGACGAAGATAGCGGGGCAGTGGCGGACGCGATGGTGGAAGCGTCGTGAGCGGAGGGCGGGCGGCAGTGGACGCTAGCCCGGTTCACCAACCATCCGAGGACCGTCGTCGTCGGATCTGCCCTCCGCGAAGTCTCCGGTAAGAAAATTTCTGAATTTCTTAAGATCTACCGTCTCTCTCTTACGGGCCCTCTTCCCATTTACGGGGAGCTGTACTGCTGCGAGCTCGCAATGAGCTTGGAGGCATCTATGTGTGGGCTACTGCTTAGTGGGGTGAGGGGAATACGCCATGGCCAGATCCGGTTCCCTCTTGGCCACAAAACTGCGGTCTTCTTTCTCTTCTTGCGTGGCAGCTCCACTATGGTGGATCGGGTGAATGCCATTTACTAACAGCCATGCTACGGGGTACTCAAAGCTACACTGCTCGCGAGGTTCATTCGTGCCGGCTAGCCATGGATTCCCAAACGTTCCAGTTGCCTCCGTGATAGGATCCAGCATGTTCATGTCTGATTGTCTCTTTCCATTTATTGGACCTTTTGCTTATGCATCTGCAGAATATATTTATTGCTTATCTACCTTCTGCATCAACTAATTAGCTGCTCATTTTCCCCAGTAATTGCTCGATTGAAGTGGCGTGTATTGCTGCTAATTTTCTTCACCTACTCTTAAGCCATGGGTAAATTATTTTGATAGACAGTGCTTAAGGTTGATTATTCGTGAAATCTCAAAACAGGTATGTTTCTAGCTCTAATTTTCCATTTGTGAAATCTCAAAGCTGTGTATGCGAGGTTGATTAATTCATGCCCTGTAATTCATTTTGATAAACAGTGCTTAAGGTTTTCAAAGGTCCTCATGTTATATAGTGAATTTTACCACTTTTTTCCTTGCTTGGTTACTTCCAGTAGTGTTGTTTCTTAATTAGTCATGAGGTGGCCATTACACTATTTGCATATGAACACATGTTTCTTTCCTTTATGCTCATATTAGTTAACAGTCAACAATTCTGGCTACTTCTTTTGTCCACGTATTTATTTATAGGCATCTGTAAGATGGCCGGTTTTAGTTAGCAATAGTTATAGATATGCATTTCAAAATCTCATTGTTAGCTATTTTTTATTATTATGCAGAGGCTCTTTTCACTTTGTTTGTTTGGCTGGAAGACTCTTAAGCCAAGGGTAAATTATTTTGATAAACAGTGCTTAAGGTTGATTATTTGTGAAATCTCAAAACAGGTATGTTTCTAGCTCTAATTTTCCATTTGTGAAATCTCAAAGCTGTGTATGCGAGGTTGATTAATTCTTGCCCTGTAATTTATTTTGATAAACAGTGCTTAAGGTTTTCAAAGGTCCTCATGTTATATGGTGAATTTTACCACTTTTTCCTTGCTTGGTTACTTCCAGTAGTGTTGTTTCTTAATTAGTCATGAGGTGGCCATTACACTATTTGCATATGAACACATGTTTCTTTCCTTTATGCTCATATTAGTTAATAGTCAACAATTCTGGCTACTTCTTTTGGCCATGTATTTATTTGTAGGCATCAATTCTGTAAGATGGCGGTTTTAGTTAGCAATAGTTATAGATATGCATTTCAAAATCTCATTGTTAGCTATTTTTTGTTATTATGCAGAGGCTCTTTTCACTTTGTTTGTTTGGCTGGAAGAGGGACAACTAGATCCTGCCTATGGTGCCTCTTTGGCATGTACACTTTTCCTTCTATGGTATGTTCGTCTCGATGACATTTCACTCCTCCATGTACTGAATTTCTTGGTTCTTTTTTTGCGTCATAAATATAGATACAGGTTGGTTTATAGAACATTTGCTTCTTGCAGATTTTATATTTGCTTGATCCTTATGGGCTGAAAGGCTGGGCTGGTGTGCTGCAGTACTGCGAATGTTACATGAGAAATGGTGGGTGCACTCCATGGTGCCCAACCGAATGTTGCAGCATTAGACTGCTGCATGAACTCTATTTTTTACAGTGGAGCCAAGCCATTCATAACCTGCAGCAATAGTGTAAAAATATTCTTGATCTTTTATTAAACTTGATCTTCCGTTGTGAGTGGCTATATCGTTGCTCTTTACCCACTTCTTCTTTGTATGGTATAAACCCTATGCTCCGTTCCCATACTTTTATGCTTCATTTGTTATAGAAAACAAGAAGTATGTCTTTCAGTTCTGTTTACTAGAAAACACCCGCATCAGTCCTAGCGCGCGTAAGCGCGCTCTCACCTCTAGTAGGTATTGTTATTTGTATTCTCTAGCTTTCTTTACAGTACCCTCTTTCTACGGTTTTTTTTATGACAAAAAACCTTCCATTTGAACTCTGATGTACCTTTCTTTACCTATTGCAGCATAATGCTCTGTTGTTCAGCCCATCTTGCTTATGTGTTGCGTCCTTGGATTTCAATGGTATTTTTCTTCTCCTACAGATTTTTTTGTATGGTATGCAGCCTTACAGAAGAATATAGCTACGATGATGTAAATTAGTGATCCAGGTTATTTATGTTTTCACTTTCCAATGTCTCAACCACAAGCTCTTCTATATAAAGTTTTCAATTCTATCTTCTATCTCTTTCTTTTCACGTAGATAGTAAATGTTGGATCAACCTTTAAACTAAAATGAAATTTGCTCTAGATTTTGTGACTCAATTATGCATCATATTTACTACTAAATTGGATGCATAGTATTCATTTTCTTGGCTATTTGTTTGGTCGGTTGTGTGGGTACACAATAGAACACTTTTCAGGTGTTCTGAAATTTTAGATGATTTTATTGTATGACTGCAAAGTTTTAGTATGACTAGAGCTTTTCTATCATTGCCATTAAATAGTAAAAAACATGATTTACATAAACAAGCTACTTTACCATAAGTGTAGTACACGGAATATATAAAGTATAAATTAGCTCTTTTTTCAGATTTCTTCCTGCCTTATATATGAAATGCTTGATTTATTTGTCTCATCTGATTTTATGATATTTTAAATGTTAGCTTCTTTCCTCCCCCACTCTTCCAATTTCTTTTTTTTTGCTTATGTACTTAATTGGTTGATCCACACATGGCATGATCTCTTTTGCATATACTGTCATGGGCTAATTCCAGGTGAGAATAGATTTCAAGTGCTTCAGTCTTGTCCATCTTTTATATCAACAATCAAGATTATTTTTTTTGTTAGAAGAACTAAGGTTAATCTAACAGTCAAATTGTGGGGTTTGACTAAACGGAAGGCATAGGTTTTCGTTCTTCTATCCAAATTGTTGTAGTTTGGCGTACTTTTACCATATCCTCTATATATAGATTATTGTCCTCATCATGCTTGCTTATATCTAATTGATTCAGGTTTTTTTACAATATCCATGTTGAATATGTGTATCTAAACTCTTCGCTTCTAAATATGTAAATGATATTGTAATGACCCTGAGGAATGCAAGTCAGGCATATTATTGTTTAGGCTTAACATATATATTGCCTTTTTTGAAGTATACATGTCCTTACATTCTATTTCATTTGGAATTGGCAGGAGGGGTTGCTCTTTACTGCCATTATATAGCATTCACAATTCCTGGGTAGTGCATTCGCGGAGATTCTATGAGTAGCTATCTATATGAATCAGCCGTTGGTTCACCAGTTACAACGGTTGCAAATTACATCATTAGTACAAAAAAGCATGTAACATCTCATCTGCATCAATGGTTGAAACGCAAGCTGCTTCTATTATGCTCTTTTTCTCATTTTTCAGATTTGTCATTACATAGGATAGTATAAGCTACCGTCATAAAAAAATTTAGATATTTAGATGATGCAATGATTCTTTTGTCAGCAGCAAATGCACATAGTAGCATCCTTTGGTTGCATATCTTGCTTTGTCCCGTGGTTGTACTATTTTGGTATGACATCGGCCGGTAGCGCAAGCCATATAAATTATAGTTTTTTGTAGAACAGGATCTACAATTATTTGACCTTTGCATATTAAAATATTTTCGGCTTAAATCAAATGTACAATTGCTTCTGACTGTCTAATCTAAGGCCTAAACCCTAAACCCTTAGATTACTATGCCTAACTCTTTTAGCTTAGCGTTGTCATTTCATCTTTTTGCCACTGATCAGATGGTCCTATGGGATTCATTTGCCTACATAGTTGGGGCAATGTATTTTTTTTCGTGTTAGCCGTCGTGTTAGCCGTTTACTCAATTTATATTGTTATGGCCGAACCTTTTGCCTTGGTGTTATTGTTTTAAGTTTATGTTACTCGCCACATGATTGTACAGGATTCATTCGGCTGCATTATTGGGAAGCGCAGATTTTAGTGTTCTTCTGTAAGTCAAAGCCACGTGGGTCGGGCACTTTTATTTTAGGTATGATCAGTTTATCTCTGATAAGCTTGTGCTTATAATATTACCGACAAAATACATATACTTTTCGAAAGATAAGTCCGCATAAAGTTTGTTTGTTTCTTAGGTTCACCATGTCATCGCTGATGTTGATTCCTCAAGTTTACATATTGCAGTTTCCTACCTGGCCCTTCCTACTCCGTTTTTCCTTTCTTTACAAATTTTTTATAGTTCCTGTGAATTGTGTCCATACGCTTTCAGTATATCTTTTTTGTGTACCACAATGATTTCAAATTCAACATATTGAGCTATTCATATCTTTCCCTGTTTGCAAAGCTCAGCCATATTGACTTCATGTCTTTGTTATGTTGAGCTATTCATATCTTTCCCTGTTTGCTAAACACAGCCATATCGTCTTCATGTCTTTATTCATTGGTTAAAATAATCTAGCTTTACAGACTTTATTGTTCACATGGATTGTATTGATAGTTGTAAAGATTTTCTATGTTTTGCTCTCCACTAAACTTGGCATCGGCGAGCCACAGGCCCGTCTACTCAACTAGTTGGTCCAAGTAGACGCATTAATTTGGAATTTTGGTTCGGACCTACAGAGCTCCAAGTGACATTCTCCAGCTCTATTTCCGCCCCAAGGATGAGCCATACACACCCGCTCCACATTTTGTCAGACCTGGACAATGCAGTTCGGGCCTAATTAGTTCGGTTACTGTATGAATTGGGCCAACGGGCTATGATTTTTGTCCATGTTCGGTTCACACTATGAACCGACTGAACCGGATCGACCCGGTTTTTTATTGATCGGTTTATTTTATTTAAAATATGTATATATAAATTATAAAAACCATTATATTACAAAAAATAATACAAATAAAGTAAATATATATTATTTATCGTAAGAAAATATATATATAAATATATATTGAATTAAATAAATATACTACAAGAATGAACAGAAATTTGGCCGAAAATAACAGGCCGTCACTATCTGAACCGAACAGACAGGCCGACAGGCCGAGGTGTTGGTCCAGGTTTGGTTCGATTCACCGAATTGGGCCGGCCCGGTTTGGTGAACAGTGCGGGCTGATACGGTTCGGCTCGCTAGTACCAACCCATTTGACCAGCTCTACATTTTATATCACGAGGTGGGGGCCTCTTTTGTTTTCACAAGGGGTACACCCAATTTGATTGAAAGAACGGAATTACGATGTTCGACCAACATCATCCAACCAGAACAAGAAAACTTTCAAGAGAGCTACATACACACCACCAACGAAGCACGAAATGACTCACAGAGCAAAAAGACAGCCTACGTAGAGGCATCGGATACAAGCCATCTTCATCAACGTCCGGGAAAGATGTTTCACATCATTTTTCCAGAGTTTCCTATTGTTATTCTGCAATAGAGACCCGCCTAGTATTTCACGAAAGCATAAGTAGCATGAAGAATGGAATAAAGCGGTGCCGGTGTAATTTTGCTATTCTCAAAGCATCATTTGTTTTCTATCTAACCAAATGGCCCAACAGACAGAGGATGCAAACCCCAACCAGATGACTGTCCCCTCGGCCAAATATTTTCAAACAAGCAAATTAGCAAACATTCAAAATTTTTGGGCCTCGCTCCAGAATGAAAAAAACAATAACATTTCAAAGCGGCTTAGAAATACGGCAATAATATAAAAGACGATCACATGTTTCATACCGATCACAAAACATAAAACATGGGTTACTAGGCTAGTTTCCTTTTTTAAGGATATTCTTAGTCGGAACAACTCTAAGATGAATGCAAAAATCTTAATTTTGAAAGGTATTTTTTAAAAATTCAAAATTTCTTGCACGACATCGGTTCTAGAAGAATCAACTAATCTAAAAGATATATTAATAACTTTGATCTTTTTAGATGTATAATATCTAAATATTATATCCAGCACTACCACCATAATTATGTATTTTGATCTATGCTCGTTTGTTTTTATACGTGCTAGTGCAACTTATTGAGACGGTTGTGCCTATAATAACGCTAAGGTCTTCTCTTTTACCTTGTATACTGGGAGATTTCTTTTGTGCTGCTATTCAAAATTCACATTTTGAATTATGCCACCCTGACCATTGTAAATGACTCAGATGATCTCATATATCATACAAAAAGAAATTTCACCAGAATTATGTGGTGACTCCGTTAAGTCCTATCGTAATATATTAAAAAATGATAAATATGTTACTATTTTTAATTCCTATTTTTCCTTATAGTTGATTGGACTTTTTTTTTTCAATTTCGGTTTAATTTCAGTTTTTTATTTAGTTCGTATGAATCCTTTTTCTTTTCTCATATTCGACAAATACTCCATTTCTATTATTTTATTATCACTTTTCGTTTTTAAATTTTTTATTCTTGTTGATATGGACACCTTTCTAGTTTTAGGTTGGCATGATCGTCCCTCCATATGGCTAAAATTAGGTTATGTATCGGTTTCAATGCTTAATCTTGCAAGAAAGTTGTGCACCAAAGTAAGCATTTCCGAGTTCTGATGATTGTAAGACATTTTTGGATTTGATAGCAATGAATTTGCTTGAAGAGATACATATATAGATATACAATACATATTTGTGCATGAATCTGAAACGGACTCAGTAGGAAATCGTATTGACCATGAGAAGATGGAATTTATTCAGTTCGTTTCTGGTTGAGACGGAAGGAGCCTTGGTCTAGACGGCTACCAATTAGCGTGCACGTGCAAAGCACGTCGGATAATATATCATACAATAAAAACTGTAAGCATGTACGTAAAAGGAATTCGGGTAAATGGATTGATAATAAAAAATAATAATTAATTTACTGATGGAAGTCTCAGCAATATAAAATCTCAAAACATAAGATAAAATAATAGCCATAGTCAAGCTCATTTATATCGTATCAAATCCTAAAGTAAACTTGGTCTATTCATATGCTATACGCTACAGATCCTCGTATTACCTTCCCTACAACCAACCAAGTCAATACCATCTGACCATATAAGCTAAGCAAGTCAAAGATTTGCAACCCAGTTTCACCAGATAAATTGGGAAACATATAGGGTCCAATTTACATATTACGACAGATAGACCGAGACAAGCAAATTTCGGCGGTTGAATCAGAGAGGCCTTAATCTTAAAAAAGGCCCTCAATGATTATTTGGGCACAGCAGGTCCTTCGCCTTCCCTTCTTTTTCCAAAAGGACTAAAGCATTTTGTCTGAAACCTGAACCATATTGTTAGATAATTGGCTCAAGACAAAAACATTGTTAGATAAGTTCTATTATTAGCCTTGCTAGTTCAAATGTAATAGAAATACCAATCTTCATGCCTCTAGACTGAGAACCAATGTAGCGAGTAAGTGAGCAAGATATCACACATTCCAAACCTGTGCTACAAGATCACTAAACTCGGTCTATTTTACAACCAAAAGTTAGCTAGTCAGCTGCTCACTTGAGCATCACATGATGACCATGACAAATGGAGTACCAAAATATTTCTACATGGACATGGGGAAAAATAAGCAGGGCAATATGAAACAAGTAATTTTACCTGTGAGCTAGAGTTTCAGGAGCACAACATTAAGCAAAAGGGCAATGATGTCATCCTTAATTCGATCAGTAAACTGCATAAATCGAAAACAATTACTTCCTACCTGACTAAATTCATCAATGTTGTTTGACAAATGCAAAGAAATTGAAATCCTAATTATTAACCATGCATTTCAGCAAGAACAATGAACAGCAGTGCAACTAATTTGTTGATCTTTTCCCTAAATCACAATGTTAATTGATCTGGTATAGAAATCTCACCAAAACAAACTGCTCATTCCCATCAATCACAAAAATAATCTGCTCTTCCTCCTCAGGTTGACTTGCAACCACAATAATTTGCACCTGTAACTCAAATCATTTTAATAAATCCAAATGGACAAAAATAAGCAACAATACCAAACAAAATATGATGTTTCATCGAATCCCCTCGAGGAGCGACCAAACTGAGGGCTCTATTGCAAAGACATGGAACCATAATACAAAACTGATTTTTTTTCCCAAAATACAGTGAAGAAAGCATTATGAAAGATTGCTACTCAAACAGAAAATAATGGCCCCGGGGCTTTTTTTTTTTGGCTAAAAACCACCAAAGCCTTCTACTGACATAAGATGTCCAATAAATATATACAAGGCTCAACCCATTGAACCACCACGCAGTCCACCACCATCACAAGAAGAAGAAGAGGGGAGGAAGAGGAGTCCAGTTTCAACTTACAATGTCAACGATTAATTGCTCTACAAAGGTTTCGCTTCTCTCTCACATGAAGGAAACTCAAAAACGAACAAACCCTAAAGGTCTGGTTTTATTTTCTATGTATTTTGTGTGACAATAAAGTTGATCTAGCTTCTATCTATTTATCTAATAAACCATCACATGTCTGTTACATCCATGACAACTTGCAGCGTTTGTCCACCCTCGTGCCATTTGGCATTATGTAATAAACTTGCAGCGTTTGAACTACTTATGTTCTGAATTTGCTACACTTGAACAAAACTATCAGGCAAAAGACAAAACTGGCCATTCCAACCATTTGGCATTAACGAACCACAAATATTGAAGATACGGAGCTTTTCCAAGAAACCGATGGAAGTGATCAGATGGAAGTATTTGGTGTTCAGTTACCTACGGGTACACCCAAAGAAATATTGTACCATACTATAGCACAACACCCCCTCCTCTAAAAAATAACTATAGCACCGTGCAATTTGAAGGGGCATGACAAGGCGTCGATGACCTTACCCGGCTTAGGAGACATCCATCAATCTGTACAAATAGCACAAAAGAAAAATCCGTGAGGAACATCCTTTAAACTATCTAGGTGTTAAGCATTAACGAACAACAAAACTCAAAGGTGCTGGTCTCTTAAGTTCTTTCATGGCATTTTGGAAAAAGCTACCTAGAAGAATATGATGCTTTAACTTTCACCTATACCAAAGTACTTAACTACAATACATAATATTGCATATGCCAGATCAGTCTCGTATGAGTACATGGTGTTCCAAAATGGAATCCGGAAACAAAATGAAATTAAGAAATACCACATAGTGCATTGGCCAATTTAATATCTGCAAGGCCTCTTATAAAAGGGAACTATCTATCTACACCATAACCCCAACTTCTGCTATCTCTTGCTAAAAGTTCTCGGAAATATCATCTTCATTTCTTGGATTCATATGCGAAAGGATTGAGAAATAACACCTTGATTCAAATCTCATGTACCTCAAATTCAATGCATGAGTATCACCAATCAAATTCAAAAAAGAAAAAATATCCTATGAATACGGTCTTAGTGTCTCTTTAGATTCAAAGGAATTTCATAGCGAAAGTATTAGGAGGGCTTTTGATTAGAAGAATCGTTTTGAAGGCATTTCATAGGATGGCATGGTTTCGATGAACCTTGAAAGATACCAAACGTGGGGTTTATATTTGTTTTGCATATTTTCGAGAATTCCAATCAGTTTGTCACTTGCTCTATATATTCTGGAAAAATTGAATGGTACACGTAAACGTACAAACCTCTTGATCCAACAGCTCGTATTAAATTTGTTTTTTTAAACCGCTACGGTAGTATTCATAATACAATGAATAGTATATTTGTGTGTGTCAGACTCTCTTGCTGAACAGTTAGATGTTAATTATACAACCGCACTAGTATATTTTTTAATGGATATAGGCCTTGTTTGTTTCGGATTAAATTAAATTAAATTAAATTAAATGAAAATTTGTTATTTTTGTATAAGCCAAATGATGTAATGTTTTGTAGTCATTCTTGTGGGGTTTTAAATAGTACTTCTTAAAGTTTGTAAAATATTTTTTTCATAATTTTTTGAACTCGTTAAGACGTATTTTGAAGGGATCATAAATTTGCTACAGTAAAACGCAACGCTACATTAATCTGAAACAAACAAGGCCATAATAAAAAGTTCATGTTCTATAACTACTCAATTAGTATTTATTTTAAAATAATTTGGTGTTTTTCTGTGATACAAGCAAAAGGGCGTGCTTAAATAATTTCTACAGATTTCCATCTGTCGAGATTCAACATAATTGGACACGTCAATCCTACCCTTTCACTATTTCAATTTCTAAAATCCTGTGAATTAAGAAGGCCCCCATTTTTTATTGGTGGGGTTGATTGCAGGTCCGGGCTGGCCCAGTTTGTAACATTGCAGGCCCAATAATCGATGTGCATGGTAGATATAGACGGATTTACGAAACATCGAGCTCGATAATCTGTGAACAAAAGTTGGTCGTAGAATTTGAATTCGTTATCGTATTGTGTAGTACCGAAACAACTATACCCCGCTAGATGGTCGTATGAGCTGCAAGCGACCATTCTCAATTTATGACAGAAACTGGTTGTGTTCGACCAAACAGGTTAACACATGCTAGCACTCTTCAAATTCAGAAGAAAATAAAACTGGTCATGCGACATCGTTGTGTTCTGCATGCCTTACAACTTGATTATCCGACGGCAAAAGAAAAATATATTTTTTTGAAAAAACAACTTGTCAAAATATAAATACTTTACTTCTACATATAAAAGGAGGAATACGTACTTTAGGGCAAAAACCGAACGAATTCGTCTTTCAAGCGTTTGCATCTGCTACTATAGTACCGTGGTCCTCTGTTCCAAATCTAATCAACCACCGTTCAAATGTGCGATCAAGCAGCTCTTATATTTTATCAATCTAAGCCGTGATGCGTGTACTATAGCGACTAGCGAGATGAGGGGTAAATTCACTGTTTGCATGCATTAACGAGATATTTCAAGATAACCTATATTGATGCTATGGATGCTCATATTTTGGGACACTACGACTATCAATTCTGATCCACAAGGAATGACATGACAATTATATTGATTGATCAAGACTAAATTCTCACTATATTATACAGCGTCACAGTACAAACTTCACACAAGAAACGATTCTTCGCACCCATATGCACTACACTGATGTCATTTCCTGTAGTGACACACACGGACGAGACGCGCACCGGGCATCAGATCATGCACTAGGTCGTAGAGAACCATGGGCGGCGGAGCGCGACGGTCGCCGATAACCTCTTGTCGGGGTTGCAGGAGAGGAGCCCCCTCAACACATTGAACCCTTTCTCCGACAGGCTAGTCTCTGGGAAGATCTCGCGCAGCAGGCTGCGGCCACGGCATCCCGGCGGTGGCGCGATGTACCTGGCAAACGGCAGGGAGGCATAGCCCGGCCAGGAGGCGGCGGTCGGAGCACCGAGGAGACGGAACTCGGAAGACGCTGCACAGCGCGTCGCGCGCCGTCGGCCCGTCGAACAGCGGCTTGCCGAGGAGGAGCTCCGCCATGACGCAGCCGAGAGCCCACATGTCGACCATGCCGTCGCAGTCCGGCCTCCCCAGGAGCATCTCGGGAGCCATGTACGGCACCGTGCCGGGGTGCTCGCTCGGCGGCGCATCCAAGGACATGGCGAGCCCTAGATCACACAGCTTGTAGTGGTCTTCTTCCCCCATCAGGACGTTCCCTGGCTTGATGTCCCGGTGCACGACGTGCCGGCCGTGCATGTGCTTGGCGGCGGACAGGAGCTGCCGCATTATGCCACGGACGGCGGCCTCCGGAACCGGCTCGCCGTTGCGTTGTTTGGAGATGACGTCGTGGAGGCTGGGCCCGACGTACTCCATGGCGAGGCCGGAGAGCTCGCCGGAGAGGGGTTGCACCACGACGGCCTTGAGCGCGACGACGGAGGGGTGGCCGCGGCATGCCGCGAGGAAGCTGGCCTCCGCCCGGATCACCGCGGCGGCGGCGGTGGCGTCGTAGGTGTTGTCGGCGCAGGCGGACGGACGGTGGGATTTGACGGCGACGAGCTCGCCGGAGTCGCGGCGGCGCGCCAGCACGACGACGCCGAAGCCGCCCTCGCCGAGAGTGCGCACCGTCTCCAGCTCGTCGGCGTTCCAGACCTCGACGGGATACCCTCCGACGGCGGCGTGCTGGCAGACGCCGGGGGAGGCCGCGGCGTGCTGGTGGCCGCCGGGGAGGACGGCGCCGTTGGCTGCGGGGCACACGGCCATGGCGCGCAGGTCGACCGGCGGGAGAGCGCGAGAAGGAGAGAAGAAACGAGAAATGAGCATGTGCAGGGGGCGCGCGCGTATATATATATATATGCTCGGTGGCGGCGGCGGCGGCGGTGAAGTCGGTGGAGTTGCGGCCGTTTCGAACTCGGTCTGAGACTCTCGAGTTGGTGTCGGGGTGGAGGGTGCACGCGCGAAGAGTAACTAATGCTTCATTATTAGCTTATTACCTACGCGCGTAGGGTAGTTTTGTTTCCGTCTTGGATTTCCCTTGCTCACAAAACGGTAATCCTCAATATTTTCTAACCGGAATGTGCATAAATTAATGTTGATTGAAGTGCATAATTAATTTTCAATGTTGTATTGCTAAATTTTCAATGTTGTCGAAAAATGTTGCACTTGATCATCCGATTCTTTTTCCACGAGTTGTCCAAAAAGTCACGGTAGCACATTATTTTTGTTTTGTATTTACAAATAGACCTGTTCATGGACGGCCCGGCCCGGCGAGCCCGGCCTGATCCGACCCGTAAAAGCCCTGTCCGGCCCGGCTCGACCGGTGCATCGAGCCGGGCTCGGGCCTCGGTCTGATCCCGAGAAAATTGCGCGTCAAGCCGTGGTCAGACCGGGCTCCCGGCTGGGCTTTCAGGCTTCGGCCGGCTTTGGGCCCAAAACCAAAGCCCAGAGCGTCGGGCCAGGCCGGGCTCAGGCTCGGGCTTGGTCCCGCAGGACCGGGCTTTTCCAAGCCCGACCCGAAACCCGGCCCGGCCCGGCAAATGATCAGGCCTATTTACAAACTATAACCTTTTCGTTTAACATATTACAACATCGTCTAATTTTTTGCAACAGTTAGTTGTTGCAAAATTTGTGCAACTTTTAGTTTAAAATATCCAACCTTTTGAGTTATATACTCCCTCCGGTCAAAAAAAAAAAGTCGTCGTTGACTATTAGACAAGCCTTTGACCATTCGCCTTATTCAAAAAAGTTATATAAATATTATTTATTTTATTATAATTTGGTTTATTATTAAATGTATTTTAAGTACGACTTATATTTTATACATTTGACCAAATTTTTTAAATAAAACGAATGGTCAAAGACGTGTCCAAAAGTCAACGACGGTTTTTTTTGTGACCGGAGGTAGCATAAAACAACATTTTGTTTAGCCTACTGCAACATTAATTGTTCAAATTTTTTTAATCATGGGGCTTTTGACGCCTAGTGCAGTCTTTTTTATCAAGGGTTTCAACACATTAATTAGATAGCAAAATAACAGTTTGATCGACATATCCTTAGAAGTACACTGTTTTGTACGTGTGTATGTACATATACATATTAGGATCCGTGATTAAAATAGTCCATTACTACAGCGAACCCTATGGTGCAAGACCGTTAATGTATATGATTTTGTTGATCCCTCGATGTAGGGTGAGATTTTGTTAAAAGAATGTTGTAATCCTATTTGTACGTGAGAGATTTAAATTGGATGAACGAAATCAATACGCTATGAACTTCTCCTTTTTAATCACAAATATCGTGATCGATTTTATAAAGGGTTCCACCAGATTAGATAATAGAATAACATTTCGTTTGGTACTCCTAGGTGGTTGTGTACATGTCCATATTAGAATGTACAGGCCGTAATGCTATTTTAGCAAAGGTTTTTATACATTTATATTTCTAAGGAATTAGATTGCTTTATAATTACGGCGTTATTTTGAATCGATGTCTATAGTCTGGATGAAGCCCACTCATGAGTGCGAGAGGAATATATGTCGCCGTACTAGCCGTGCGGACGTGCTTTCCGGCTGTAAGAGCATGGACAGCAACCTCCTTATTTGCTGCCCTACATCACTGTGCGGGAGAATTGATGGGAGGAAGATTCAAATATGGACAACTGCACATGCAGGCAGGAGATTCAAATTAAGATTTAGTATTGTAGCAATAGTAAAATACGGGGTGTGCTGGAATGCTCTAATAGCACAAAAACGTGTTTGTAAAAGATTTTAATTCCGGATTGCTTTTCCAAATGTTGACCTCAGAACCCAATCCATAATCACTTTGTATAATTTTACAAAATTTCTCTTTTAGAAATGGGCAAAAGGAAGATTTTGGCGGTACTTCGGTAATTCTACTGCTAGCAAGAGCGTAGATTAATAAATTTTCAGAGACCGGGATCAACGGTAATCACAATGTCGGAGTTACCAGATAGAAATTGTCAAAGATTTAGAGTGAAATCTCAAAAAAATAGGTTTTTCACAACGGGTTTCAGCACATTCAATATAATCATCATGTCATTCCTTGTGGATCAGAATTGATACGTTGTAGTGCCGCGAAATATGATCATCCATAGCATCAATATAGGTTACCTTGAAACATCTCGTTAATGTATGCAAACAGTGAATTTACCCCTCATCTTGCTAGTCGCTACAGTACACGCACCACGGCTTGGACTCTTGCCCATATATACATATACACGGGATTAAATTCGATACGTAGAGACCATGGACTCTTGACTCGACACGTATAGATTACGAACTTTTGCCTATAACTCGATATGTAGAGACCACATACTCTTGACTCGATACGTATAGACCATGGACTCTTTCCCATAGACCGCGGACTCTTGATTCGATACGTATAGACCACGGACTCTTTCCCATATATACATATACACGGGATTAATTTGTGATAACTCTATCACACCATCTGTGATGGATAATTGCAAGCGAAGATTAATTCTTCATGAATCAACAAAATTATTATATAATGCCCTTCTCTGTTCGTGGATCAGCAGTGAATCAAAACTACGATCAGTGCATCAAGAATTCAAGATATTGCACGCGCGATATGAGAATCCATACACATGCAGGTAGCATGAAATTCAGTTTTACTGAAAGTCTTGGTGTTGTCGTCGCAGTTCAGTTTATAATAAATGCACAACTCCATGCTGACTATGGTTAGCTGACCATTGTGGATTAATTACATAATTACACGGCAAAGACAGAATATCTTTTAAAGACAGACGTATTTAACTTTTGTCTACGTTTTTTTACCATTCGCTTTATTTTAAAAAAATAGTGCAAACATAAAAAAATATAAGTCATGCTTAAAATACCTTTAGTCTTGGACTTGGGGACGGACGTCCCCGTCGGACGCTACTCGGGCCCAGCCCAACACGCGCGCTTGCAAAAAATGAGAACACACACGCGTGAAAATGAGAGAACACACGCATTCATGCAATGATGTCAGCGCTGATGTCAGCGAAAATATTTCTTTCGGTTTCTCTTTCGACGGCCATAGATTTTGACTGGCTGTTCCAATGCATAAACCGTTTGCACCGCTGCGTTCCTCGTATTTTTATGAACAAAACAAGACCAATGTTGATATAAAAAAGTTTCTGAAACAATTTGTTATCCTAATGAAACAATTAATTTAGCATGTTGAAACAATATAGCTAGCATGCTGAAACAATTACTTTTACCTATTGGACACATAACCAAATGAAACAATTTGTTTATCCTATTGGAACAATATATATAGCATGCTAAAACAATTGGTTTAACCTATTGGAACAATATATATAGCCTGTTGAAATAACTAGTTTAGCCTGTTGGAACAATATGTCTGGCATGTTGAAACAATTAGTTTAGCCTGTTGGAACAATCTATCTAGTCTGTTGAAACAATTGGTTTAGCCTGTTGGAACAATATTTTTGACCTTTTGGAACAATTAGATTAGCCTACTGAAACAACTAGTTTAGCCTATTGAAACAATTTATTTAATCTGATGAAGCAATTTGTACAGCATATTGGAACAATATGTCTAGCATATTGAAACAAATTAGTTTAGCTTGTTGGAACAACCTATCTAGTCAGGTGAAACAATTGGTCTAGCCTACTGGAACAATTAGTTTAGCATACTGGAACGATATGTCTATCCAAGCGTAACAATTAGTTTTTCTATTGGAACAATATGTCTAGCTTGCTGAAACAACTAGTTTAGCCTATTGAAACAATTTGTCTAGCCTGATGAAATAATTTGTACAGTCTATTGGAACAATATATAGCATGCTAAAACAATTGATTCAGCATATTGGAACAATATATATAGCCTGTTGAAACAACTAGTTTAGCCTGTTGGAACAATATGTCTGGCATGTTGAAACAATTAGTTTAGCATGTTGGAACAATATATATAGCATGCTAAAATAATTGGTTTAGCCTATTAGAACAACATATATAGCATGTTGAAATAACTAGTATAACCTATTGGAACAATATGTCTGGCATGTTGAAACAATTAGTTTGACCTGTTGGAACCATCCATCTAGTCTGTTGAAACAATTGATTTAGCCTATTGAAACAATATTTTTAGCCTATTGAAACAATTAGTTTAGCCTACTGGAAAAATATGTCTATCGAAGTGCAACAATTAGTTTTTTCTATTGGAACAATATGTCTACCCTGCTGAAACAATTAGTTTAGCCTATGGATCCAATATGTATAGACTGTCGAAACAATTTGGCTAATGAAAAAATAAAAAAGTATTTAAAATGAGTTAATTAGGATTTTAGATGAATTATGAAATTTGTTCCATGTATTTTGGACTCCAGATGAAATAGAGACGAAAATAGAAAAATTAATTGAGAAAAAAGAAATTGCACTTTTTGCTAGCAGCGACAAGCAGTGCATATACATGTGTAGCGATTTGTGCATATACATGTGTAGCGATGCATGTGTTATGTACGTATACATGTATGCATTAATATAGTGCGATTTGTGCATATACATGTGTAGCGATGCATGTGTTATGTACATATGCATGTATGCATTAATATAGTGCAACGATTTTTTTGCATGCACAACGAAACCGTGTTGCCTGCTATCTGCTAACCTCACGGCCATGCGAACGAGCAGCAGCGAACGCTAATCACATGGCCACGCACGCTAATCACTCGGCCTGGGCGGGTGCGCGACAGTAGCATTTCCGATACCTTTACTGATAAAACAATTCACAACAAAATAAATAATATTTAGATAATTTATTTGAATAAGACGATGGTTAAAAGACAAGTTCAAAAGTCATTTCCTTTATCAAACCCGTATATATAATATAAAAGAAATCCCTCGGCGTTTCCTTTGTCTATTTCTCGAGCTTCATTAATCCGAGACAGAGAACAAGCACGTACATGAAACCGACCTCGACTAGGAGTGGAGACCGCAAGCTTAGTCCGCACTCCGCAGCTCTATATATTTCGCCCCATGCGCATCGGCCCACGCATCATCTGATCATCTCCTCCCTCTCCTTCTTCAATTCCTTCCACCTGCTCTCTCGCTCGATCGCCACCGCCGCTCCACGCGCCGGCGTACGGACGGCTGCTTCGTCCCCGACGCCGATCGACAGGTCACAGGATCGATCTGCCATGGCTGCTGCTGTGCACGAGCCGCCTCTCGCCGGTGTCAACGGCCACCCCGCCGCCGGAGGGTTCCGCGCCGAAAACTACATCTGGAGCGCGGACGACTACGAGACGGCGCGCGCTCTCGGCGAGGGGGGGTTCGGCGCTGTCGTGCTGGCGCGCCGGCGCGACTCCGGCGAGCTCGTCGCCGTCAAATCGCTCCGCCGTACGTCTGCCTGCGGCGACAAGGCCCACGCCGCCGCCGCCGCCGCTGCCGCTGACGAGATCCTGATTGAGGCCAGCTTCCTCGCGGTGTGCGCCGGCCACCCCTCGCTCGTCGCGCTCAAGGCCGTCGCGGTGCATCCCCTCCCCGGCGAGCCCCCCAGCCTCGTGATGGAGTACGTCGGGCCCAGCCTCCACGACGTCCTCTACCACCACCGCCACGGCGAGCCCCTGCCGGAGGCCGCCGTGCGCCGCGTAATGCGCCAGCTCCTCTCCGGGGCCGGGCACATGCACGCCCGCCACATCGTGCACCGGGACATCAAGCCAAAGAACATCCTGGTTGGCCATGGCGCCGTCAAGATCTGTGACCTAGGGCTCGCCATGTCACTGGAGGTTGCGCCGCCGTATGGGCGAGCCGGCACGACCCCCTACACGGCTCCTGAGCTCCTCCTAGGGAAGCGTGATTACGGCAGCCTGATCGACATGTGGTCTCTTGGTTGCGTCATGGCCGAGCTCCTCCATGGCAAGCTGCTCTTCTCTGGCCCAAGCGACGGCGCCGTGCTGCGCAGCATCTTCCGCGTCCTTGGTGCTCCAAGCTGCACCTCATGGCCGGCCTTCACCTCCCTGCCGCACGCCGGCGACGTCAAGATGCCGCCGGGTTTCTGCTGCCGCAACCGCCTCCGTGAGATCTTCCCCGAGGCTTGCCTGTCAGGAGAAGGGTTCAGTGTTTTGAATGGGCTGCTCTCCTGCAACCCCGATAAGAGGCTATCGGCGACCATCGCGCTTCAGCATCCGTGGTTCTCCGATGCATGATTTGATGTATGTTCTAAGTACACATCGTTTGTGTATGGATGTAAAGAACAGATTTTTTTGTGTTGAGTTTGCAGCGTAGCACTGCATAGATAACTCTGTTGCGCTTTCTTGTAATACAAATTTGTGGAAAAGGAAATTACATGCATGTAGCTTCGACATCGATCAGTTTTCTTGAGCTCTGAACATATCTGGACGGGGTCTGCAAAGAGGGAAATTTAATTACCATGGTTTTGTTACAACACGCGGGTCACAGTTTCGATCGATTGATAAATAATCAAGAACTGGTGAATTGCGTATTTGAACGTCGATTTGTGGTTGCCAGAAACACTTTTCGTATTAAGAACTGGACTGCACAATTTCACGGCACCTTAAGATGGATTAGTTTTAGAACTAAGGACCACGATAATACTCCATTAGCGAATCCCCAGCCCTCGACGCCGCTGCGGTGCAGCCGTATAAAATTCTATCCTAGAATAGAAATAAGCAGGATTTGGTGCACAGACCTTGCTGAATTAACCTCGCATCAGGAGTTTCAGCAGCTTGTTTTGCTGTGGTCACGCGTGCAACAGGTCAACCTCCTTAATCAGGCTGATACCTTGGCCTAGAGGTGGAATAATAGAGGAATCTATGATGCAAAATCGGCCTACAACGCACAGTTTATTGGCTCTTCTGTCGACCGTTTTTGTCATCCAATTTGGGAGGCCAAGGCTACACCAAAGGGAAAAATCTTTATTTGGACGGCGGTTCAAGGGAAAATCCTTACTGCTAATCGTCTTCAGAACAGAGGTTGGCCGAATTTTGTGGAGTTATTGCGGAAACAGCTAACCACCTTCTTGCTCATTGCCCATTTACTATAAGCATTTGGTATAATGTGCTGCAAGAGATGCGCGAATTCAATTTGTGCATCCCAACTTATGAAGAGGAATTTGGAGCTTGGTGGATTTCCATGCGCAAGAACATTCCTAAGAGTCATCGGAAACAGTTTGATGGCCTCATCATTTTCGTCTCTTGGATTGTGTGGATAGAGCGAAATGCTCGGATCTTTCGAGCTCAGAGTCATGATGTCCTGCAGGTTCTCCAGGCGATCAAGCAAGACTTGTTGAACTGGATGATGGCCTTCAGTTTTAATGATCATGGCTGATCATCCGTGCTTCAAACCGTTCCTACGCGGTGGCCAAGATGGTTTGGCGTTGATTCAGAGTTTGATTTCTAACTGAATTGAAGACTACCTGAGCACGATCAGCCATATTCAGATTGCTTTCAGGCGAAGATGGTGCTTTGGTGCCTGCATCGTTTCATCCACCTGCTGGTGCTGGCCGCTGCACTTGTTTCTCCGGGCTTCCAGTTTTTGTTCCAGTTTGAGTGTGTGGCCTTTCGAAGCCCTGGTCTCCGTCTTAGCTCGGGTTTTTGTTTTCAGTCAGGTTTTCTTTCTGTTTGTTTGGTTGGAACTTCGGTTTTGTTTTCCTCTCTTCGTTTCCTTAATAAAGCTTAGGCAGAGCTCCTGCCAGTTCCTTCAAAAAAAAAGAAATAAGCAGGATAAACGATGACACGATGTTAATCTTAAAGTACAACAAATTTTGTGTGTCAATTTATCAGTGATAAAAATAAAGATATACACTATTAATCTTTGTGGATTCAAATTAGAACAGTCTGGTTTAATAAAGATTCTGCATTGGCTAAAACAATAGCAATTAAAATTCTCGAAAAAAAAACTATATCGTATCAACTACGTGAATAATAAAGAACCTTGAATAAAAATAATACTACAAAATAAGTCCATACACCACTACGAGGCAGAAAAAAGAGCCCATTTCAAATATGACAAAAGACACGAAGCAAAATTAAAAAAGAAGGTGTCAACTAAAAATAAAGAAAACGAATTTATGTCAACTGCTACAAGACTAGAAAGAGATTATATATAAATTACAAAAAACATAAGAAGAAATAAAATTCATAATAAAAATAAAAGAAAACGTGTGCTGCAATACTATAGAAGAAATTCATATCAATTAATAACAATTAGAAGAATTAGAAGAAAAAGGAATAGAAAAATGACTACGTATGAACTATAATTAGAAAATAAAAACAATGGCAGATTAAAAATAAAAATAACAAAATTGTATTTTATGCTTTGAACTATCAAACTTCATTTAAATAAGATGCTGAATTATTAAAATAGATATTATGGCACTTGAACCTTTAAAAGCCGGTGCAAAAAACTCCATGTGATAGATTAAGAGATAGTTTTGCTCTCGTGGCGAGTGAGGTGACAGTCTAGTCACAAAATTTAAATATAAATATAAAGAAATGCGTGGATCCCAGTTGTCATATCTCCTCCCATTTTCTCTCTCGCCCACCTCTCTCGCCGCCCTCTCCCCTTCCTCCACCCCAATCCAATGGGCTGCCATCCTCTGTCCTCACCCAAGCTCCCTCTCTCCTCTCTCATTCACTACGGCTAGTAGCAAGCTCGAACTGCTAGATCTAGGAGACTCTCTCTCTCTCCCTCCCTCCCTTCCTCCCTCCCTCAAATTTGGCAGTGGCTACCTCGCGATCCCATCTTGTCTCTCATCTCTCTCTAAGGCAACAGTTTAATGCAAACATTGTCGTCCCCATGCTCCTCTCCCCAAGACACCTCATGCTCCAACGCCTTTTGTATACATAAGAGTTCAATCCTAACTCTATTCTCCCATGACTACTCAAAGTCCACATTACCTACTCGTATTCATATACGAATAGAAACTTGAAACTCGAAATTGTTCCGTGCAAACATTCGTATACTTGGATTTGAGTTAATACTTTGCAGCTTACTGCTCAACGGGTCTGACTTGGCCTCAAACTCGCCACCCTCCGAAATGAACACGACTAACCCGGTAAAAACCTTTAGTGACTCCACCTGCAACAGTACTCCATATCGTTAGAATTGAACACCCCTGCAACCTATACAAGCATGATGTTGTCCTCTTCCTAATCATCGTAGGCTCGCCACCTTTCATGATCCAGATGGCCCGTCCTTTCGCAACAACCTGTAACATCATCCCATCATCATGTAAGGTGCTAAGAAAAATCGGATTCCACCCTAGCCATGATACATGCTCCATACCCTGAAGTATTCTGCCAACTCTAACAAACATAATGTTTTCGATGGCTCCTACAACATGTTTTCGATGGCTCCAAAAACAATGTCAGAGTATGCTGTGTCACTGTCCAAGCAGACAGACCCAAAATCGTCTACATTTTACAAAGAGATACACTCCTTATTGTGTGTCCCATAAAAGAGACCAACTAAGGCCTTGTACATTTCAGTTTAGCGTAGTGCAGCGTTTTATTGTAGCAAATTTTGAGAGACTTTAAAGAGAGGTTTAAATATTGTAAAAAATAAAAAAATAGTTTTACGATCTTTAAAAGGAGTACTTGCCTCGTCTTGCCTCGCATCCCAGACTAGTCATCAAAGTGCACACGGCCACATGGGGCCGTTTGCGCCCACAATCTGCTCGTCTCACGTGCTCTCCTTAGCTCCAAAAAAAAAATTGCACCTCCGGATCTAACCTCGACCTTGCCTTCGTGCTTCCACACTCCATCGGTTTTGTGCAGCCCATTGGATGACCTCATCATCAATGCAAAATAGCTCCAAACACCATGACACCATGATAGTGTCCCCTACTAAACATGGTTACATTACCGTACTGTGATGCTCCCACCACTCAAATCTCTCCGGCTCACCACCACATATGTCCCTTGCCGAGCTAGAGTACGTCGAGTGCCAAACACATGCACGCCCGCCACGCCATGTCATGCATCGAGACATTAAACCCAACGACATTCTCGTCGGAGTAGACGGCCTCAACGAACTCAAGATCTGTGACTTTTGCCTCACCATGCCAAGTCGTTGCAGGATGTGCCGTCGTACGGGCAAGCTGGCACAACACCCTACATGGCTCCTGAGATGCTCCTAGGGAAGCATGACTACAGCTATTGGTCGGCTTATGCCTCGCCACTGCTTGCCGGCGAGGTATTGACGCCGCCGAGCTTCTGCCAGCACAACCGATGCGCAAGAACTTCCCTACCACTATTCTATCGAAGGAGGGCTACAATGTGTTGAATGGGCTCCAATCCTGCAACCCTGACAAGAGGTTGTCGGTGACCTCGTGCTTCGACATCCATGGTCCTCTATTGGATAATTCTATGTTGTGCGCATAATATTCATGTACCGAATGCAAAGGGCAGAGTGCCTTTGCTCTAACTCAATTTATGATAACTCTATCCCACCATATGTAATGGATATATCTATAAGGTAAGATTTATTTTTGATGGGTCAACATATATACTATATGATGTCATAAGCTATTTTGTTGCACTAACCGCAAGTGATGTAGTGATTCCTTCACTAGTGGCTAGTACCACGCCCGCAGGTGAGTTTTTCACGTGCAGTTTGTATGCAGATCTGATGGTGACATTATCACTAACGGATCTTAATTATCATGAGCCGCTTTTCGGGGATCAGACGTCTAGCAGGGGTAGGGGCAGACATTATTGGTGGTTTTAATCGCATCCACCGGTGATGGGGAGACAAGGATGAGCATTTATGTGGTAGTGGTATTAAATTTTCTGGAAATAATAAATGTAATCTTAAATCAGCATAGTGTATCGCTTATTTGCACAACTAGATTTGTGTCAAAGATTAATAGAGCTTCTGCGGATACAAGGAATTGTAGTCGTACCGATCAGTAAGTTCTAATCCACCTTCTTCTATATTCCTAGAGATTTTGTCTCATCTGGCTTCTACTGTTCCTAAGCACAGTGCCCCGCCGCTGGCGTTGCCGTGCTTATCCTCCCCGCCGGTATAAACCTCACCGACGCCTCGGTTTTTGCTTTTCTTCTCCATTTCTTTCGCTCTCGAGCATCTGCGCCTGCTCGCTGTTGTCTCCGGTGCCTCCCGGAGCTCGCCGTGCAATGCTAGCGATGCCGGAGCCGTCGTATTGCCGGAATCCCTCGTCGACCCGAAACCCTTGGCGAGCACCTCTCCGTTGATTTCTTCCTATTCGGTAAGCCTCGGTCCGATTCCTCGCGCTGGTAGTATCTCCTCCACCTCACGAGCATTTCCCCTCACTTGATTTGACATGTTCGCCGCCGGAGCTCCCTCGTCGCCGTTGACCTATTTCGGAGCCGCCGTGGAGCTCACGTCGACATGCGGTTTCGAGCCTTCTCCGAGCACCTACGTCTCTCGGTAAGCCCCCACATTCCATCCCTGAAGCTCTCCCGCCATTCAATTTGGCCGTAGACTTGCCGTACAGCCGCCGCCGTGCACCTCGTGGAGCGCCGCCGCTGTAGCTCGTCGCGCCGCCGAGTCCAGCCGCTTCCGGCCGTGTAAATGGAACCATTAGAAGCGCGCCGTCGAGACGAATCCGTAGAGCCCAAGAACGTCCAAAACGGAGGACCGTAGCTCCGGCAATCGCCGTTTCTCTCAACGGGCTGCGCGCTGTCTGGAGGTTGAAGACGGCTGACGTCAGCATGACGTCAGCGTGATGTCAGCGCTTAATTGCAGATAATTACAGATTTTTGATTTATGCTTTCTATTTATTAAAAATACAAAGAGACCTCCAAAAATTATGAAAAATTTATGTAAAATACTAGATGCTGTTTAGAGACCATTAAAAATATAACTTTGCAAATTTCACTAATAAGTTTTTATATACAATTAATAGCATAATTATTTTAGTATTTAATAATTAAAATAGTAAATAATCTTAAAAATTCCTAAAATTATTACATAAAATACTAGATTTAGTCCACATCATAGGAAAAATATAATCTTGCCACCAACTAATAGGATTTTCCATAAACAAATTAAAGTAGGTATTTAAAGGCCTTATTTATTAATTTACAATGCAATTAAGGGTATTTTAGAAAATATGCAATATATCCTTTCAAAATGCCAAGTAGAATATCGTCGCCGTGGTTGTATTGACCGGAGCCTTGTACTAGCAAAGTAGTCGTTTAATGCCGACCCGTTTTGCCATCGTCGCGTCTGATTCTCTTTGGTCATGCCATAACTACTTCCTTTTAATTAGTTATGGTAGACAATATATAAAGTATACACACCATCTCTCCGGTGTTGTTTTCTTAGAGCTAATGGTGGCCGTGGTCTTCCCCAAATGCTATAGCAACAGGAGCTAGAAGAACGCTGCTGTCGTCATTTGTGCAAACAAATGTTAAACTTTCGATGGCCGCCAAAAATACTTCCTTCGTCTGATTAAGATGAAATAAATTCTATGGATAAATAGAGTCATAATTTACCACCGGTATAAATTTCATAATTTTCCGATTTAAGTTCATTTTCTATAATTTTGTACCTAAAGGAAAATGCATTTAAATATTAATTTAATTGCTGGTAATCAATTAAATTGTAAGGTGCTTAAATAAAAACGAAAAAAACGTTATTCTATAATTACCTAATATTTAGTTTAGTCCAGGCATTTTCTACTTAGGACAAAATGATTTTGTTCATTACCTTAGCCCATTTTGTCGTTTTAAAATATAAAGTTGTACACTAAACCTACAAAGGTTAATGCATTTATAAACTAACCAACTAAGATTATTAAGAGACATTTAATTACCGATTCCGATTAACAAACCAACATTCTAATATAAAGTAGCATGAGTGCCTTAGTATTGAGTATTATTCCATAACTACTTGCTTTTAATTAGTTAAAATCATATATTTCTTTAAAAAACAAAAGGCAAAACTAAACATAAATGCCATCAGTGCATTGTTACACCCGCGCAACGCGCGGGGTCTTCGTCTAGTATAGTATATGTCCTAAATACGACAGTCACTTTCGTTTTGGATATACAGCCATGCTTACCATATATCGTAGGCTAATGTATTCCATGCATATCCAAATGATACAATGATAAATTTATACAATACATCTAAGTCGATATAATTTTGATCAATTAACTATCAAAAAATGCTTTACTGTGGGACGTTGGACGGAGGACAATCCGATCGGACGCCATGTTGCTGCTGCAATATTGTTGATGCACGCAAGCAGTTGTTGGACTGCACAATCCTCATGAGCCAAGACGACAGGTAGCTAGATGATTTCTTCTACCTGTGAAACAAATTGGGCTAAAATTTGGGTCGATGAACCAAGCTGAGAACAAGAGCAATGTGGAGTCTGGAATATTTTGTTTGGTCCCGTGAAATATTTGTTTGTTCATAGGAAACACCCTTAAAACATATGCGAAACATTTTATTTGCTTTTATGAAACATTTGCTAGTAAGGCTTGATTTTGATCTAAAGCATTTTATTCGCTCTTCAGAAACATGATCTTTTGCCATATGAAACATGCTTGTATTGAAATTTTTGAACAATTGTTAAACGATAATGCATAGGTCAAGGTTCGACGGCTTGGAAAATGATCTATCTTCTCCCTTATCTCCTTCTTGCTCTCTTCCCTCTCCTTGGGATTTGAAGAAGAAGATGGATGCCAAAATTTAACATGAAACATCACCATGTGAGTATTTAAATGTTTCATTTGCTCTTGTGTAACATTCTATTTGCTTTTTCTGAAACATCCATCTTTTATTTCTAATATTTTACTACCGAAAGTCTGAAACATGTATTTTTCTCTCTTTTCTCCGATTGACTTGGCATTTGTACCCTCTCAAATCAAGGTGGATTTTTTTTTCCTCTGCGTTGATTTGGCACGATGTTTAACAGATATTTTGCAGGTACAAAGGTTGGTAATTTATCATCGAGGCATGCATGTTTTCGGTCAAGTTTTTATAAATCAAACCAATCATTTTATTTCAAATTCAATTGAGTTAGCACGAAAATCAAATTGTATGCATGCACTTGATACACGGAAGGAACTATAGTATACATCTCCGCTAAAAAAACTAGTATATACACCTCTCTCAGGCTTCAGTCACGGCTATTAAAAAAACAGAGAGAAAAAGATGCACGCATTTCTCCCTTGTTAAACACCAACTTATCGTAGAAGATTTTGTGCATAAAAATTGAGAGGTTCAAAGGTGGATGAAGAGTTCTCAAAAGAAAAGGACTCCACTGGACACTCTTAACTAAATACGCACTCTATAATACTATTCACTACACACTTTATTTATCACTCTAAAACTTTTCACACTTTGCAATACGCTACTATAAAAGATCCATTCTCTTAAACAGACACTCCACCCTGCATAGTGCATACTCTATTTTACAGCTTCACCTTCGAATACTCTAGGTAGCCTAGTCGACTTTGGCATGGTTTGCTTTGGGAACTAATCACGGTAATAGTAGCTGATCCCCAGCACACTGATCACGGCGTCCACCAGCCCAAGCCGGCACCTCTTCGCCGTCGCCGCCGACGCCGGCGCCTCGCCGCCGCGGCACTGCTCCGTCGCCGGCACAAAGCACCGCGGGTGCACGTCCACCTTGCACGTCCCGCACCGGTACCGCCACGCCCCGACGCCGCGCCCGCACGCCGAGCACGCCGCCGCCGGCCGACGGCGGCTTCTTCCGGACGAGCCACGCGTCGTGGCACTGGCCGCCGGGGTGCGCGGCGGCCGAGCCCCGGCACACCGACGGCAGGCGGACGCAGAGCGGGTGCACGAAGACGGTCTCGCCGGCGTCGCAGCCGTAGCACGCGCCCTTGACGTCCTCGCCGCAGACCTCGCACGGCCGGCCGGCGCCGCCCTCGCGCCGCCGCAGCCGGTGGCGCGCGTGGACGAAGGACTTGAGCGTCCTCGGGAAGCGGAGCGCGCACACCTCGTGGACCTTGAACCCGCAGCCGGGGTGGCTGCACCGGTAGCGCCGCCCGGCGCCGGCGACCAGGCAGCCGTCGCAGGTGAACTCGCCGTCGTCGTCGGCGGCGGCGGGCACCAGCCGGTGCCTCGGGCTGTGAGCGAAGTAGGTCACTGACTTCCTCCTGCACATCCCCCCAACGCAAGCCATTGAAAGCAATATATCCACTCCTATACTCCTAGTTTCCACCTCCGAGCGTGCACATGTATATAGACATACTCCCCTCCCTCCGCTATGAAATACTACCTCCTTTTTTTATGCTTTTGACTTTTAGACATACTTTTGACCATTCGTCTTATTCAAAATTTTAGTACAAACATGCAAAAAATAAGTCATGTTTAAAGTAATTTTATTAATAAAACAAATCACAACAAAATAAATGATACTCCCTCCATCCCAAAAAATAAGACGTGCATGTATTTGAAAAAGTCAACAATCGTAACTTTTGACTGATAATTAAGATAAAAACTTATATTTTTCGTGTTATGCATGTAACATGATTGGATTGGTATTTGAAAGTTTTTTCATATGATGTTAATTTTGTATTTGTTAATAATATATCATGAAAGAAATTAATGGTCAAAGCTCTGCTTTAAAGACCGCACCAAAAAATTATATGTCTTATATTTTAGGATGGAGGGAGTATTTACATAATATTTTTAAATAAGACGAATGGTCAAAGAAGTGTCCAAAAGTCAAAGGCGTCAAACAAAAAGGAACGGAGGGAGTAATAATCGTTTTAAACGTTGACATAGTCTTCAAAGCCTATATTATTTTTAAAAAAATATTTATAATGCAATACATATTATAATATCGTGAAAGTTATTTATAAGATGAATCTATCTTATACTATTTTTATGTTCTCAAACTAAATAGTTTAAATTTTTTCTATATATAAAGTTTTAAAACTTTGACTTAGAAAAAGTTTAAAACAAATATTATTTTGTAACGGAGGGAGTAGCAGCTAGCAAGACACATCATGAAATTTTATTTATATGCATAATTTTTAAAACGTTTTGTTGATTGTGATATTTTTCTGAAATTGTTCTTGGCGATAAGTAGTTTGTGGTGAGCTGATTTGCCGATCCAGCTCGACCTCCTGCGTGTGGGCTGGAGATCTTTGTAGAATGCTCGTCCAATTAGGTTTGATCAGTCGATTTCATCTTGACTTGCTGGACTGAATTGTTAATTTGGCTGCCTTGCATTCTCGTATTCTTTTCTCTCTTTTTTTTCCAGGGTGTGCAAACGTTGCGTCACGTGTTCGTAGACAACGAAATGCTTGGAAGAAATATTCATTCGATAACGAGGGCTTGACCGATTGGGTGCAAGATTTTCATCGTCCATCAATCGTTTCATTCCGTTGAGGTAATTACACGATCGATGTCATGGTAACATTTCTTATTTAACGTACACCGGTGAGCACGCTGGTTCAACCCTAGCTAGGACCCTCACCACCGGGGCTAATTAGGGTGTTGCTCAGCCGTCGGTGATTTGCCGGGGCTCTTGTATGATGTACCTCTCAGATGATTTGTTAGAAAACCTAACGTTAATGTAAGATCTGAAATAGGAGACACAATATATGTTTGTTAGAGTAGTTTGGCTCAAGGCTATGTCTGCGGGGCATGCTTCTCCTTCCCCAGTAACAATCTTGTAACATACTAGCTATCGGAATCTTGACCATAGGCTGTTCGATACCCCTTGCGAGTCTATACTATAATTGTCTTGATAGATGCCTATTACATCAGTGTTGCTAGCTCCTTTCAGATAATGGAGGTCATGCTACAATTTTGGCTCCAATGTACTGTAACCTAACTATTTTGCCTATTATAACTCAGAGTTCTACTCATATACATATTCGATACAAATCCTAACAAATTATACCTTGATGAATATGCCTTCGTCATCTTAAAGTCATGTGAGCAACATGTGCAAACCCTTATACATGAACGGTTGGTTGTTTATTTTTGTAGTTCACCTAGATTGGATCTGTACGCTTTCTTTCTGCATCATTGATATTGGCCGTGCTCTTGAATGGTGTCCTGGGCACAACCTTCTACCACAAGTATATTGGACTTTCGTTAACCACGGGGAGATATGATGTAAAAGAAGTAGGTGATTCTTCGACCAAAAAAAACACTTGGAACTGCAGTAGCTGGTGTGGAAGGTCAAAGAGGAGGCTAGGCAATGAGCGTTGGCCAGCGCGAGAGGAATTTCTTTTGTTGTACCGTCTTCCAATTATTTTCTAAGTTTTTCTTTTTTGTTTTCTTATCTCCCCTTGGTCTCCCCTATACATTATTTTTGCTATAAACTAGGGTCGCCTGGTTTGTTAAAAAAAAAAAGCCCAATCACTAGTACCGATAGCATGACGGTTCTCTTTGATCCGCGGTTATGGTTTGATTTTGTTTTGGTTGAAACGGTTGAGGCTTTTCGAAAAGAGTTTTGGAAAAGTTAATTTTTTTTTATAAAAAATTCTTTTTGCATTTTTGAATAAAACCTAGAAAGACTTTAAAAAAATACAAAATGTATCACTGATTTATATAAAAAATGATAAATTTTATGAACCGAACAGAATCGCACGGCATCCGCGTACCAAATGGGCCCCAAGTAAGGAAGAACGAGGTGAAGCCCTGCCGCCCCCCTGATTTTTCCTGGATAGGGCGCCTTCCAAACGGCCAACCAACGGCCACTCGATCCGGCTGGCTCCTGTGGTGCAAACCAAATCAAGAACACGCAGGGAGAAGCTGTTCAAGAGACAAAGTGCAATAAATTCAGCAAGAAAGCCAGAGCCATCTAATCTAGCCCCATGGCGCTCTTCTCCGTCCTGCGCTCGTCTGCAATGACGGCGCCGGCGCCGGCGCCGGCGTCTTCTCGGCTGCCGCCCTTCAGCCGCAGCTCCGGCCATGGTTAGCTCGCTCTTGTTTTCGGGGTGGTTTGTTCAACTCCTACAGTACATCATCAGCTAATGGTCATTGATTTCCACCCAAAAAAAAAAACGGTGGATTGTTTAATTTCAACGGTACTTGAATTCTGTGTCTGAATTCGTGTTGAAATTCGGACTGAAACCACAGTTACAAATGGATTTTTTTTCGCTCCCTACGAATAATTGACTGTCGAAATGCAGCGGCATCGGTGGTACGCGTCACCTCCGGCAAGAGGAGAGCCTCCTCCCGCGCGGCCACGCCTCTGTCCGTGAGGTGCGAGCAGAGCGCCGGCGGCGGCGCCGACGTGTGGGTGGGCCGCCTCGCCATGGTGAGCGTCACGGCGGCGTTCGCCGCCGAGCTGTCCACCGGCAAAGGGCTTCTCCAGGTACGCACGGCCGCACGCACGCTCTCGCCGTCGCTCTGCTCTGCCCTCCTCGGACTGACCGCCGCCGCGCCGCCGTTGCAGAACCTGGGCGTGGCCACTCCGGCACCGGCGCTGGCGTTCATCGTGACGGCGCTCGTCGTCGGCCTCGCCGTCCTCTTTATCTCCCAGTCCGGCTCCAGCTCGCGAGCCTGATCAGCCACCACACCTCGCTCTGAATCTGCACGACTGATCACTGTACTTCTCTGCATTTTCTTCTTTCTTTCGACATGATGAATCGGTCACACTGTTCAATGCTGGAGCCCACATCACTGATCAATGAATCTTGCCGGCCTCGCGGGCCTGCCAGCTACTGGTGTACTGCATGATTGAACTGTGTTTGTGCATTTGTGCATGGACATTTGTCAAGATCATATATGTGCTGCAAAAAAACAACAACAGACAGCGTAGGCAATTTAGGGCATGTGCTTACGGCGTGCCCAATACCACTTCCATATTTCTCCTATCTCAATTCTATTCATCCACTTTTCTATTATTTCTTATATTTTTTCTCTTATGTTTTATCCCCTACCTACTGGTACAGTGTTTTGAGGGTAAAACGAGAGTCAAAAGATAGTAGCATTTGGAATGCCCTTAGGAACCGTGCCAAAGTAGCGGAGGGTTGAGTAAAGGCAATAGACAATAGTCATCAAGGGTGTCGTCAGCAGTGGCCCTCACCTAGGACGGGCAATTCTAACCACGCGGACTCTATGGGGAAGAAAATTCTATGCGGACCGTCCGCACCTAGAGCTGGTGCGGACCTGCTCTCGATGGCCGACGCGTGGCATCCTCACCGATCTCCGCGCGCTGCGCCCAGGCCTTCCCCCTTCGCTCCCCTCCGTCCCGTTCAACCAGGCAACCAGCACCGTGGCCGCCTCTCCGCCGCGGCGTGCATCCTCCTCGCCGTCGACGCCGTCTCCTCCCTCATCGCCGCAGCCGCGACCTCCATCAAACCGGCGCCATCGGCTTCCTCCTCCACGGCGACGGGCTGGCGTGCCCCTTCTCCACGCGCATGGCGCCTCCCGGCGTCACCTCCATCACCAACCCGGCGCAGCATCGGGCCAATGCGGCCACGGCCCCACGAACACGGAGGCGCTCGGATCCAGCGGCAGCGGCGGCGTGGAGAATTTTCTTCCAAGACGGAGCTGATGGCGCCGAGTTTCCTCCTGATTGGGTCGGCGGCGACGGCACACCTCCGCCTTCCTCCCCAAACGAGCGGCAGCGGCGCCTGACCCGGCTCTTCTCCTCACCTGAAAATTAGACACAGAACAAAGAGTGTACTACCATCAATTACAAGACGGAAACGCGCGAGCTTCTTGTTGCTGTGCGGCCTCGTCTCCGACGCCGCGCCGCCGCCGCCCACGCTGGAGCCGCCGCCGCCCATGCTGCCACCCTTGTGCCCGATGGCCATCCTCCTGGGGTGCTTCTCCACTGTGCTCACCACCCTGTGGTGCGCGAGGCTAAGCTTCGTGGGACTCTGAATCTACAGGAGCTTCTTGCCTTAGTCTGCAACAAGCAACAATTTTCACAAATGTCTCTCTGAAAGATTAGTGCCTGCAAGGCTGAACTAGAATTAAATTGTTCAAATTAAATTGAAGTTTGTATGCTTTGATGTAATAAAACACACAAGCATCATATTCACTGGATTTTTTGCCATTTGGATTCAGTACTTCTGTATTTACTCAATGATGTACCGGATGATGAAACACTAAAGAGCCCATCTAGATCAAACTATATGTATGCAACATTGGGTTTGGCAGTCAATGTAATACATGTATTGTAAGCTGTGTGTTTATTTTTCTGACTTGGTGAGCTTCATCTGAATGCAAGTTCAGAATTGGTGAGCTTCATGTACTTATGTCTATGTCTTGGCCCATAAATTGCATTGTACTCATTACAGGAGAAAATTTATCTCATACACTTGATTCCATAAATGGCAATCTCATACAATGGCCATTATGAAGCTTCAGATTTTAAAAGTTTTAGGCCATGTCATCACAGATTGTGTGCGAGTTATAGATTGAAATGGATCATTTTTTCATCCTTCAGCAACAGAACATACATGCATGTATTCCCTTGGATCCATCCTTCCATTATTACATTTCAGTCAGAAAAATTGCATGATAGGCAAAAATTGCATATACAAGAAACAACAAACAATAGTGTTCTAAAACTTTTCCTAATGGACTGCACTGGATCTGGAGCAATTACAGAATAGAACGGTTCATCAAGGACATTAGGTTTTTTTTCAGGTAAGGTGAGAATGCAACATCTAATACATCAAGCTAGTTCGACTTTGGACATTTGGAGCAATCTGAATCTGGTCGTCAAGCACATAAGCTTCCAGGATCACCTAGACCAGATTAATTGCCTAGCAGGCGGAGAAGTGAACGACGGGGGGCGGCGCAGCGGCGCCGACGGAGAACGTCCGTGAAGTGGACGACGAGGGGCGGCGGCGCCAGCGGAGAACGATGACGAGCAGTGGGGGCACCGGCGGAGAATGATGATGAGGGGCGGCTGCAGCCGTCTCAACTCCGGTGGCGGGGGTGCGGTGAGGGGGCGGCGGCCTTCTCCACGCTCTCATGGCGGCCGTGGCCGCATTGGCCCGATGCTGGGCCGGGTTGGTGATGGAGGTGACGCCGGGAGGCGCCATGCGCGTGGAGAAGGGGCACGCCGGCCCGTCGCCGTGGAGGAGGAAGCCGATGGCGCCGGTTTGATGGAGGTCGCGGCTGCGGCAATGAGGGAGGAGACGGCGTCGACGGCGAGGAGGACGCACGCCGCGGCGGAGAGGCGGCCACGGTGCTGGTTGCCTGGTTGAACGGGACGGAGGGGAGCGAAGGGGGAAGGCCTGGGCGCAGCGCGCGGAGATCGGTGAGGATGCCACGCGTCGGCCATCGAGAGCGGGTCCGCACCAGCTCTAGGTGCGGACGGTCCGTATAGAATTTTCTTCCCTCTATGGTGAGTAGCATAAACAACAACTAAGGGTTGGCTTAAAAGGGTCTCTACTAGGCCAACCAAGGGTTGGCTTAAATGACGCCCGGAAGGATCAACGAATCCAAAAGGGTGGTTGAATTGGGCCTAAGGCAAAGTTTTATTTTTTTTAGGATTTTCTTGAAATTAAGTCAAGATTAAAACTTCTACTCCTATTCACAGGCAAAGGTAAATAGCAACGAGGAATAATAACACAGCATGCGGGAATGTAAAATTACACAAAGTAAAACAGAGGAACACCATTTTTTTCCTATGGTTCGGGAAAAGCTCTCTACCTGCTCTTTAGAGCATCCTTCATAAAGAGGGTCATAGTTTTGATTTACTCAGACTATGTTTTTATTGGATGGTAAAGGGTGGGTTAAGAGTTTAATCTACTAAACACGATAACTTAATCCTGGATTAGCTGATAAACCCTCAAAACTTGATTAACCTAAATTAAGCTAATTCAAATGGGTTAAGTTTAACTAACCCTGTAAATGAACCCTCAGGGTAGCCCTTCATTACTTTGGTAGGTGATCTCCGACCTTCACAACTATTTAGGCCTCTCACAACCATTGATTCGGTAGCTTCTACTATTTGAGAGGTTACCAAACACCGATCCATTTCTAACTTTGAGTCTTGATTAATAAGCTGAAGATGATTTGATCTTGCGAGATCAAGTCTTCATAAAGCACCAAGTAAGACCTACCAATCTCACTCCGGCTCTCGTTTGAATCTCTTCCAAACCCTAACACTAGATTGGTCACTTTGAAATATGCTCAAGAATGGGTCACTCGCCGGAGAGGCATCTTGAGACCTTAAATAGGTTAACCTAACTCAACGACCCCTGGGATCAAAAACGAAGTTTTTCGCTGCTGGTGCCAACATGGTCTTTGCTCCTTGCATCATCAACAAACCACAAATATACATCAATATATCCACATGGTGTTTGCTCCTTGCAACGCCCAAGATGGGGCTCGATGGTGCGACATCAATTCCAAGAGCAACTCAAATGTAGGGCTTCATCTACGAGCCACCCTCTTTGGTGAGTCCACTGCAAAGAGCGGGCAGCAAATGGAGGAGAGAACTGGAAGAGAGGAAGAATAGAGGAAGAACAATTTGGTCAAAGAATCAGATTGTTTCATAATGGTGTTTTTTAAGGAATCCAACTTTGCAAATGGTGTTTTTTAAGGAATCCAACTTTGCAATATTTAATTGTCGTTTTTCCAATTGAAATAGGAGTAAGACATAAGGCCGTCACCTCTTTTTACAGTATAACATGTGAACTGCCTGGATAGGAACGTGCCATAGTTTTTCGTCCTTTTCCATCTGTGCTTAAAAAAACATGACATATATATATAGTGTTGTACGATCGACTCTGTACTACACGGGCCAGTGATGTGCAGCGTCTTCATAGTTTTGTACGACTGTACTGCATTAAGGTGCAACCGTGCAACCGGTCGATGTCCCCGGGATCAGTAGTTTGACTGATTTGCACGATCGGGGCATCGTACATTTCAGCTTGCTGCACCATAACGTTTTACCGTATCAAAGCGTTTTACTGTAGCAAAACTCGAGAGTTTTTAAACAAAGGTTTAAATATTATAGAAAAAAAATTTAAAAAAAATTTAAAAATCTTTAAGAGGACTACTAAAAATCTGAGGAAAAATCATTACAAACTATTACACCAAATAAGCTATATAAAAAAGATAAATTTTGCTACTGTGAAACGCTACACTTTGCTAAGCTCAAAAGAACAAGCTTAGTGTGTATACTGACAGGTGACAACTACTCAACTAGTGTGTACTTCTAATTCTGAAAGAATAAATCTGATTGAACAGTTTGTTTCCAAGACTGATAATATTGATTTTGCCAATTATTTTCTAAACTGTACGCTAGCACGGGAGAATAGCTAGCCCAATGTACTGTTTGAACTAACATCAACTTATATGTAGAAATAAAATTATAGTTTTTTTTTCTAATTGTCTATGGAAAGAACAAAGTTGACCTCGGTCCATATTGAAAAAATTGTTAAAGTGTCACTTCAAACGGGCTTAGTTAAACACTGATACTGCTCTAAACATTTTATCGAAGTCACTTGTTAAGAGTGGTAAATATACAAATTTCTTATCCATGTCATGCATAAAAAGATAAATTTAAATGTGTGGCTCGGCTCGGCTCGATCAGCTCGTCTCGTCAGCTTGATTATAAAATTACTTCTAAACTATTATTGAAATGACGTAGAATCCATAACATATATGAATATATGATAATCATCATGTATTATATGTGTGTGTAGCACGTACTCCTGATTTCAGTATGTACTATAATCTTTGCCTAATTTCCTTCTCGATCCAACTTAACAAAAGAATCAGCGTGCCCTGATGAGCTGCTACGACTCTCTGCAAGTGTACTGCGTACTGCCCCCACACTCTGTTCGCTCCTGCCGATCCTTCTCATGAACACTTTTATGAGATTAATTGTGGGAGTTGACAGCCAATTTCCTTTTTAATGATGGCCTGATTAGTGTCCTTTTTCGTGTTATATTGTCCTTTCTACCTTTTTTAGCAAACCGTCCAACGTTTGAAGGCAGCAAGCAATGAACCATCTTGATGATTAGAGCCGAATCACAAGCCGGTAGAAAGTAGAAACAGCAATTACATCTGCTAATCAGCGTCAAAAAATATTTTAAAAAATACTACTATATTACAAGGTATAATCTCGCCTTGTGTCTTGCTCCTGAGAATTAAAACTTGCAGAAAGTTAACACGAACTGATGTTCTCTCTGCTGATGTTGCACTGTGCTTTTCTGATTAAGAAAGTGATCGCATATTCGCATCTACTGTGCAAAGTTCCGTAACACCCACCGAAAAATCGATGCTTTTTAATCATCACATGTAACGCTTTAACCCTACCTGTTAATGGCAAACATACCTTTGTTTGTCATATGGATAGCGAATAGTGTTCAGTTCATTAAATGACGCCTTATTTGCCTCGCTTTTGCGTGCCTTGTGCTCCCACCCGGGGATTGTAGCAACAGCAGTATACGGTGGAAGACACTGTTTTGTACAGTGTTAAAACAGTGATTTTGAACAGTGTTAAACAGGTCTGCCGTTTTGCCCAGCGGCAGAGGATACAAATCCCCCACCCGGAGTCCCTCTCCCACTCTCCCAGTATAAAAGGGGTGCACCGTGCACCAAGCCTCATCAATTCATCACACCACCAACTCTCAGTAGCACGAGCTCTCTCAGGTTCTTGCTCTGATCATCTTATGTTTAGATTGCTTATGCTTCTCGTCAACTCGCAGAATTTTTCTTTTGATTCGTGCCAAGATTGTTCTTTTTGCCAATATTTGTTTGATCCATGTCTGTGTCCTATGACGATTTTGCGCATTAATTTGATGTTTCAAGAACGCGAATTGAAGTGCAGTTGAACTGGTTACCAGAAAGAAAATTATACTCTTTTATATGGGAAAAAATCTCAACTTTTAAGACTATGCGCCGTGATGTATCAAGAAACCTAAAGTCAACGGCGAAATCATACACCAGCGATAATGTTCTTGGATGACTCCGGCGCTTAATCTTTCGCAGCGCCAAGAACGGAAGCGATCTAACCGTGCTGATTCTCCGCGTGGTTGATCTGAAGCGCAGGTGAAGGGAGGCGAGCCGGAGAGGAGGGGATGGACGCGGAGCAAGAATCGCGGTGGCTGGCGGCGCAGGGGATCGCCGTCGGCGTGGACCTCGTCCCGGCGGCGCGGCGGCAGCTGGAGTTCCTCGCGGCGGTGGACCGCCGGCGGTGGCTCTACGAGGGCCCGCTGCTCGAGAGGGCCATACACAGGTATGGATGGGCGCAATCTTGGCCTTTGGCCTCTCGAGAACGCAAGAGGAGTTTGCGCTTGCGCGTGGGTGGATTGATTTGCAGGATAGGAGAGATATTTTCTACAGGAATTTGGGGAGGTATTGCAGCAACTCTTCTTTCTTGGGGATGGTTGATGAATCTCTGCTCCCTCTAGGGCCTTCTTAGTATCGGATGGGAAATTCTAGAACAATTGTGCCCAAATTTGGATGTACCTTAGGCTGAATTGCAGGACAGAAATGCTTGCATTTTTTCAGTATTCTGATTGGCAGATCAAGGGAGTTTCCATGGCTCTGGAAGATATGTTTCTCTTGTGCATTTGATGCTGTTTAACAGACACACTTCCTTCAGTAAAATTGAATCATGTTGAAATCACAAAAGTATTTGCCACTTTGATATCAATTAAGGGTTACATTGCAATTTACAAAATGGTTTAATTGGGGTTCAACAGACATACCTGCAGATATATTTCCATGGCTCCGAATGATGATTTCTCTTGTGCATTCAGTATATTCAGTTCTCTTCAACAGACACACCTGCAGTTTTTTTCTTTTCCTGAAACTATTTTCTGAATTACGCTTTCAGTCGAATATTGGGTTTGAGTTTGGGGAACAATATACCATAAGTTGTCTAGTCATCTCGAAATTTTTGGCATGAACAACAAGATGCCTGTTACATCCTAAGTCGCAATCACATTGGAACTACTGATGAATATAGATCTTAATGTCTGTTATGAGATGAACACCCATTGACTTTTGGGTTTTGTCGTTCATGTTAGGTACAAGACTTGCTGGCTTCCTCTTCTAGCCAAGCACACTAAGGCTGCTGTTGTAGATGGTCCTTTTGTTGTCCCTCTTGATTGTGAATGGATATGGCACTGCCATCGGCTTAATCCGGTATGGATCTTACTGACAATCCTTTGTAATTTAGGATCTTACCCAGCCGATTGATGCATGTAGTTGGATGCTTTGGGAACTTAATTTGACAGCTTGTTGCGTTCCCTAGTGTAAAATAGTAAAATACAGTGTTCATGGTTGTAGATGTCTACATGCAAGGATCTTGTACCCTATACAGGTGATGCTATTGTAGAACTAATTATTAAAATATGCATCTTTCAGGTTCAATACAAAAAGGACTGTGAGAGACTATATGGTAGAATTTTAGGTAATGACAATGTTGAGTCTTCCATTAGAACAAAATGCAAGGATCAGGCTGAGAAAGTTTGGACTGAATTGTATCCTGGGGAGCCCTTCGAATTGGAGCATACACTTTCTTCTGCCAATTCCATTTCTGCAAATGCTGGAGCTTCAGTGGACATTTCATATGATTTGGTCTCAGCTGTTAAGAGGCAGTCTTCTTTTTGCTACCAGGTAGTTACATGATCAGTGATGGGTCCTATGCATGATCCACCCTGGCCCTTCTATGATAAGTGTTTGGTAGATCTAGAAAATTATGGCACATAATTATTCATAGAAACATGAATTATGCTTTGAGACAAGCTAAATATTTTTAGGCTAATTTTAGTCAATACAAGTGACATATCAATTTTTTTGTTGATGCTTCGTATTAAAGCAAAATTTATATTTACAGAAAATAAGATTCTTGTTTATATCTGACAGGTTAATACCCCAACAATGAATGATTGCCGTTTTCTTGAAGAGGCTTTAGCTCGATACAAAGGTTTTCTGTATCTGATCAAGACAAATCAAGAGAAAGGAATGAAGCTCTTTCGTGTACCTACCTACGATGTCGATGTCATGTGGCACACTCACCAACTGCACCCTGTTAGTTACTGTCATGACATGCTGAACCTCCTTGGAAACATTTTGGAGCATGATGACACTGACGATGATCGATCTGAAGGAATGAAGCTTGATGTCGGATTTTCTGGGACTACCAAACAGTTCGAGAATACCTTTGGCGTAAGATACTGGAAGGCTGGTGCTATGTACCGTGGCAAACTGCCCTCTCCTGTGACATCCATCCCTCAGATATTTAGTGAGGTTAATAATGGATTTGGCATCAGCAAAGCTGAGAAGAATATCAGTATTCTTGAAACTACAGTGATAGAGGTATTGTACAATACTCTCTTTGCATATCATCATCATCAATTACAGAATTACGATAATTGTAGTTTGTTACTTCTAGTCTGATAATATAGTCCTAATTGTGGAATTTTATATTGTTAACTACTATTGTTTCCGAAATGTAATTGATATGGAAATATGGTAGCTAATATCTGAAGTTGGTAGGTTTTCTTTTTTTGTGAAGTTCCTTCTACAGAATTTATGGGAACATTTCTGCTTTCTGCAGTTATTTTTACAAATTGTGGACATCAAGAATTTGCCGTCTGCAATTTCAGAGGACAGTGTGTACATATTGTTCACTAAGAATCAACCAGATGTGTTTATCAGTGATGGCGGCAGGTTGGATATTTCAAAACAAACAGGGAATACGATCGGAGCTAGTTTGCAATGTGAACCGACTGGTGAACTCGTTCTTACAGTTATGGCTGATCAGGCATCATCAAAGAAATCAGAACCAATTGGGAAGGTTTCTATCTCTCTTCAAGAGTTTACACAGCCTGATTCTAAGCTCTCTTTTGAGAGGTGGTTTGAATTGAAAAATCATGGTGGAAATGTCAGTTCCTCTCCCATCAGTATTCGTGTTGCTGTCTCGTCCACTGTCCCTAGGCCGGCACCTCATGTGCTTACCATGATCAATATGGAGCCTTTCTCTCTGAAGACATGTCTTTTCCCACCTTACATTAAGGATCAAAAGATGAGCTGCTGGACTTGCTTCGTGTATGACTCTGGTGTTGAACTTATCCGACTCCAGATAAGGTAATTTCTGCCCTATTAACAGGCTTTCTCCATCAATAGTAACCTATCTGGGGAACAGTACATTGAATCAGGAATGCATCGATCTGTATGCTGATTAGTACTACATAATACCATATGCTATCGCTATTTATTCATTTCAAATTGCAAATTGCTATTTTCATTAGGAACTCGTGTGCAACTTATGTGTCAGTATTTAACTATTCCTTCAAACCAGTATTAAGAAGAATTTATCAATTACTTCTGGCACAGAGCTCTCTTGCTAACGAGTAATATCTTCCCTTTACCTCAGGGAGCACAAGGCAAAGAACGGTATGGCTCTTGGTACAGAATTGGTTGGAGTGACGAAGTCATCAAAAAAGCCATTTCAGCTAGCAGAATTCAAGGAAAACAATTGGTCTTTTAACAGCTCCAACTTATCCATCACCGATGATCTCAAACCAAAAGATGGTTGCGTGCTCGAGCTCGAAGGTGACAACAAACTGGTAAGTTTAACTACACTCTACAGCTGAACTCACAGTGGTACCATTAACTTATATACTTAACCATCCTAGCATACTCAATGCTCTGTTGCTTCTTTGAACAAACCAGATCAAACTATACCTGGGCAGGAAGCTAGAATTTGAGCTTAAATGCTGCAACCAGCACACCGAGGATGGTTCAGTAGTTACTGCAGTGGAGTTTTCTACTGAACACCCCTATGGCAGAGCAGTGGCACTACTTGACACTGAATCTGAGCTGATCATGGTACAGTAGTTAGTTGCAATGTTGTATACTTATACATTATTAATTTTCCTTCTAGCTATCCCCTAACATGCTCATGCTGTTGTTTTCTTAGGTGAATGAGGATTGGTTTTTGCTTCCCTGGATGTCGATATCGTTCTTGCTCCAGAACGCCGCTGCCAAAGACGGCGCAAAGTTCCTTAAAGGCGCCATGGTACAGAAGGGTGTAGTGCCTGAGCTTGACACTGCCTTGGCTCCTGAGACGGTGGCAGTTGGAGCAGCGGGCGCCACCGCCGCTCCCGGGCAATGTGGCAACTGTGGCACAGCCTGTGGTGGCATGGCTGTCGCGAGCGACAAGGAGGCTGATCCCAAGTGTGGCGGCTGCGGTGGAGGCTGTGGCCCTTGCGTTGCAGTCGCCGTAGGTGGCCGCGATGGACGTGCCGAGTCGGCCGGGTGTGGCAGCGGCTGCGGCGGCAGCTGTGGCAACCTTATCATTGAAAACTCCAAGGTGAGAACCACCAAGTCAGGCGGCTGCGGCGGTGGTTGTGGTGGCGGCTGCGGTGGCGGCTGTGGCAATGTCGTCATTGAAAGCTCCAAGGCGAGGATCACCAAGTCCGGTGGATGTGGTGGCGGCTGCAGCGGCGGCTGTGCCGTTGTTGTCGTTGAAAGCTCCAAATCGGGGATCACCAAGTCCGGCGGCTGTGGCAGTGGTTGCGGTGGCGGCTGTGGTGGCGGCTGCGGTGGCATGGCCATTGAAGCCACCAAGGCCGGCATTGCCATGTCCGGCGGCTGTAGCGGTGGCTGCAGTGGCAGCTGCTCTGGCATGGTCATTGAAGGCTCCAAGGCCGCCGTTGCCAAGTCCGGCGGCTGTGGCGGTGGCTGCGGTGGCGGCTGCTCTAGCATGGTCATGGAAGGCTCCAAGGCCGCCGTTGCCAAGTCCAGCGGCTGTGGCGGTGGCTGCGGTGGCGGCTGCTCTGGCATGGTCATGGAAGGCTCCAAGGCCGCCATTGCCAAGTCCGGCGGCTGTGGTGCAGGATGCGGCTCGGGCTGTGGAGGTGGTTTCTCCCGCGCTGGCAATGTCAAGTCCGGAGGCTGCGGGTCCCGCTGCGGCGGCGGTTGCGGCGTCGCCATGGCCCGCGAGAGCTCGGCCTCGGGCTGTGGCTCCGGCTGCGGCGGTGGCTGCGGCAACATGGTCAACTCGAGGTCCTAAGCTCCTGCGGTGTGTGTGATGAACTGGTGCGTCGTCGTGCTGCTGAGGCTGTGAGATAAATAATGAAGCAGCGTGTGTTGATGCCTTTGCATGAGTGTGTGTTGTGTCGGACAAGATGATGTGGAATTATATATTGTGTTGCATGCATGCATGATGGTTATAATGCGATGTACTTCCTATCATTTATCGATGATGATGCAATGCAATGCTAGTAGAGTAACGTATGCTATAAATTGTTTGGGAATAATCTCTTATGATGGGACTCTTGCGATATCATGTAAATGGCATTGTGAATTCAAAAAAATTTCATATGCCATTCTAAAGTTTAAATTTCACAGGTTTATCATTCTTTAACACTTGTACCCATCTGCCTCTATTAAATTTACAAAGAATCTACCCTTTGGTCTTTGGTCTTCTTTCTCTTCTCTTCTTCGAGCTATCCAAACTATAGCATTAACTTCTTCCTCCTCCCACCTCTACCTCCTCTAGATTACCCAACCCCTTTATTCGACATCTAGGTTTCTAGGTCGTAAGCCACTCGTAGCCTCCGTGAACTATAGTCACACCTCTTGCCGTGGGTTGACGTCGCTCCTCTCATTATGGGTCATCGTCTCATCGATGTAGCGCAGCCATTGCTGTTTGTATGTGTTGTCAGAGCCACCGATGGTAACATAAGCTTGCTGGCTACTCCCTCCAGTTCTATATTTCCTGTCGTTTTAGACAAGATCTCACATACCAAGGACTAATAAATACATAGGAACTCTGCAACATGGCACTAAATGTTCATAGTTCAGCGGTGTGCTCATTGGGCTGATGTCCTGGATTCCAGGGTTCGATCCCCCAGCACACCTACTTTTCATGCATTCTTCCTTTTTCCACCAATGAGATGCGCTACATGCTTTGGAAAGGTGCTGGCTTTAACTACACAAGGCTTCAGCGACAGAAATTTTCATCCAAAGCAAAAAAAGCTCCAACGACAGGTAAATCCGAACTGGAGGGAGTAGATGGGAAGGCCCTGAAGTATGATGAAGCTCAACTGCTCAAGGATGGAGGTTGACTAGGTACAAGAGTAGGTGTCGTCATTTTCACCTTATCTTAACTAATCTTAGTCTTCTAGGAAGATAAGATAAATAAAGTTAAGATAGGGCTAAAGAATGCCACCACCTAAGGAGTGAGAGGAAGGAGGAGAAAGACCTATTTTTAAGAATTCAAAGTCTTCGAGGAACTTTTACCAAAAGTTTATGACCAAGATGGAGGATGAAGCAGAGATTTTGACGTACATCTAGTTGCTAACATACTAAAGTTTCTAGCCACCTAAGGCTAGCATTTCCATTGGAACAACCATTTCATTCTTGAAGCTTCCAGACCCTTGTGAAGAAAAAAAAATGTCATCAAAAGGTCTAACAATTACGCACATAAGACAAAGCCATGCCCCCTCATCACACCGGCGATGGGGACGATGGCCGGCAAGGATAGCAGCATCACCAGGCCTAGCTTCTCCGATCGAAACCAACATATGTAAAAGTCAGCACCAAGATGAAAAGGTCAACGAGCAGCTTCATCTGCGGGTGCTTGGATTGTCGAACATCCTTTGTTTCTTTAACTTCTTCCATTTACGTATCCACGTGATTTAAAAAACTTGACGTTTCAGCCTTATTGTAAGTCAAAGTTTTGAAACTTTATGTACGAAAATTTTTTAAACTATTTGGATGTGATACATCAATCTATCTATTATAAATAATTACAACCGGATCTAACAGAACCACCACATTAATCCTAAAATAATAGGAATTTCCACATTAATTGAAAAAAAGAAAAGATCTATACCGTTGGTTGCTATGGGCCCGAATTATAACGGATGAGATTTAGAAAAGATTTCATATGAACTTAAAAAAGAAAGTAATTTGAAATAAAATTAGAAGAGTCCATGTCATATAAAAAAATACTCTATCCGTTACAAAATATAGGGCATATAAATTTTGGCACGGACTTCAAGTATAAATTTAACCGTTAATTTCTTTCAAAATATGTCATTAGCATCTACAAAACTAACATCATATCAAAGTGCTTTTAAATACGGATCTAAATATATTACATGCATATACTAAAACATGTACATTTTTACTTAATTATTAGTCAAAGATTCCAAACATTGACTTTTGAAAAAACATGCACGCCCTATATTTTAAAACAGAGGAAGTAGTTTGTTTGAACAATTACAGCAAAACAACATGACAGTTAACTTTTTAACATAACAAACGACGGCTATAAACCAAACATGTCGAAGCGGAAGCGAGAATGTCGGCTTGAGGAAGGAAAACATTGGTGAGAATCCAACAACCCTATGGCTCGTTGCGGAGCACAAGCAGAGGACCAGTACGTTAACTGGGTAAGCATACAACACCCTGTTGTTATACACTTGCCAGTTGCCACGGCCTCTGCTCCTCCTCGCTCCCCGGTCACACCGATCCGCCCCCACCGCGCCGCGTGGCACATCGTCGACGCCGCGCCACCGCATCGTGATTCGCTCGCTGCCGCCGCGCAAGCACCCACGCCAGCCACCAGCCACGAGCCACGGCGACTCCTGCACCCCGCCGCGCCGCGCTGTCTGCTCTGCTCCGGCTCGTAGGTCGTAGCGCGCTGTTCCGAGGGCAAGCGACAAATCCAGCGGACGCAGCAAGACGAGGAGCAGAGCCCAAGTCGTCTTCTCCGCGCATCCATCACCAACTCCAACGCCTCCTCTTCCCCTCTCGGCTCTCGTCGCTGCTGCTGCTACAGTGTTGACGAGGGAGAGGAGAGGAGGGGAGGTTAACCAGTAGCCATCATCGCGCAAGAAAAAGGCAGAGCAGAGCAGAGGAGAGGAGAGGAATCCCATCACTCTCCTCATCACTCACGTTCACGTACCCTCTCTCCATCTTTCTCTCTCTCTCCCCCAGCTTTGACATCCCATCATGGAGCAATGATTCGGTGCCCTCTTCCTCCCCTACCTGCAGCGCCCTCCCGCCATTAGATCACTCCTCGCGGTCGCACCTCGCCCTCGACCTCGTCGCCGTCTTCGTCCCCTCCGGCGGCGGCGACTCCGAGGTTCTTGCCGCGCGCGGCCTCCCAAAGGTCGGATCTCGTCGTTAGATTTTGATCTTTGATCCTTTTGACTTTTGATCCGAGCTGGCGGCGGCGAGCTCACGGTGCAGCGCCGCTGATCCGGCGCGTCCATTGACCCGTTCTTTCAGGCGGTGCGCGCGCGCGGCGGAGGAGAGGAGCCGGTGGCGGCGACCGGTGATCCCCTGTAGATCCGATCGCGGCGGCGGCGGCGATGGGATCGTTCAAGGGGCACCTACTGCCGGGGACGCTGTTCCTGGCGGTGGGCGCGTGGCACGTCTGGGCGGCGGCGGCGCGCTTCGCCGCCGACCCGGCCGGGTTCCGCCTCCGCGCGTGGAACCCCGTCGAGGCGCCCTTCCTGGGCGGCAAGGCGCGCCACCTCGAGCTCTACGTCCTCACCGGCGGCGCCTTCCTCGACATGTGCGTCGAGCTGCTCTACTCCACCCACCTCCACGTCTTCGCCGGCGGCGGCCTCAACCCGGCGCACCTCAACGACCTCGAGCACGGCGGCATGCTATTCATGTTCTTCCTCTGCGGCGCCCTCGCCCTCCTCTCCCAAAAGACCAGGTGATCATCAATTCACCATCAACCACAAACCTCGTCCACACTTAACTGAAAAAAAAAACAATCTTTTCTCCCTCAATTCCTTCAGCATATATCGATCGCCATGGTCGGATCATAGCACTCGATCATCTTAGTTAACAATTATCCAATTTCTGGAGTTTAATGCTTGCTACGGCCGTCGTACATGTGATTGAAGAAAAGGCAAGAGGTTAGTTGGATTAGTTGGTTGGTGTAGGAGTCGACGACGTAGGATGCTTCTTGTTCCATGTGGCCAATGTTCTTGACTATTGGGGTGTCGCATCTTGAACGATTCACTGGGGCAGAGAAGAGAAGATGTGGACTAGTAGTAGAAGGATTGGCTGGTCCAGACTAGCCAGCCATGTGGTGTCTGGTCCAACTTGGCTAGTGTTTGTGCCGGTGCCAGTTTCATTTTGCTGCTACTAGTACAGCTTCGGTTGCATGTTGGCCTGTTAGGGTGCTGTTCTCATGACCTGCCTAAGCTTTGGGGAAAAAAATATATATGGCTGCCTCTTCTGTTTTGGAAAGAATACAGAAATGTTGATACCACAAGGAACCATGCTATGCTTGCAATACATCAATGGATAGTTCTGTTTGTACGCACGAGAGGCTCCCCAATCCAAGCCTAACTTAGGTCGACGCTATTTAGCCACTATTCAGCTATATTTTTTATCTCTTCTATTTTATTTGCTGCAGCGCCCAGGACATTCTTAAATTATGCCTCCATTGGTCATGCCCTAAGTAAAGTAGCCTACCAGGACTTGTAGAGTACCATGTTTGTCACCGAGAGGGATCCTAAGTTATTATGTTCGGAATGCGGGAAATTCATTGAAATTTTCTAGAGAATGGCAATCAAAATTGTGAACATTTTCCCGTGTTCTAAGCATGCCTTAAGATTCTTCCTCCCGGTGACGATTACTTTAGGTACAAAGTCAACCAGCATTCACATTTTTTTTTAGATAATGAATAAATTCGTGGCGTCTACATCCGAGAACATACACGGCATATGAATGGAGCCTAGTTATCGACTATCTAAGCACACTTTGACCTGGGCAAAGAGTAAAATATCTAGGAGAAGTTTCCTCTTAGCTTTTGTTTAGCAGTGGGGGGTGGGGGCCAGGGGATCTCCCTTGCCATTCTTCTGTGCGTGCAGTAGCAAATGCTATCTGACTCTGCCTTGCACCGGGTTGCTAGGGTCCCAGCTTCGTCTCAGTGGAATTTTCTGTGTTAAGCTTTCCCCCTGCAATCATGTTGCCCTTTTGTTTTATCTTGTCCCTGCAGCCATCGTTAACAGAAAAGCTATAGTTCATCGCATTGTAAAGTACGCATCAATCATCAGTGGTTACCCCAGTGGAAGACAATCCAAAGTGCCTGCCTTTAGTGCAAGGAAACTTGATTGAAACCTGCATAGGACACAGTAATTTCATATCAATTCCAGGGTGACATTTGAGTGTGAACTGTGCACAATGGTTGAAGCTTTAAATAAACTTGTGCCCAAAAAGAAAAAACAGATTTGCCTTACCACCTAGCTCTCAGTTAGCTTCCTCATTTATTTGTAGAACTCTGTTATTGCTGTACCTTCAAATCTATTTAAAGTATCCAATGTTCTTGATCCAATGAATCAGATTAGATTATACTTTCAACACAAATCTAGAGGTAAAATTATAATTGCCCAAGTAATTTTAAAATGAACACCGTGGCTAGATTTACATAGATAATTGATCAGATCTAAAACTGAATTATTTAACTCTTAGTCGATGTTCTAGGCCGTAGATCACATTTCCATATAGCATAAAAGATTCAATGGAAGCATCTATGCATGTGAAAAGTTCCACCGCAGATCTAATTAATTTGAATGAAACCTCCGCTTTGCAATGCCACTTGACTTTACCAGCTTAGTGCAGTTAATCATCTCAAAGAGAATTGGCATGAGTAACGCGAGTTTGCAATGGCGATGGGCGCAGGTACCTGCCGCTGCCGGAAGGCGCGCTGTGCCTCGTGGCGGCGGCGGCGTTCACGGCGGAGTTCGCGCTCTTCTACTTCCACTCCACCACCCACCAGGGCCTGGAGGGCTACTACCACTACCTCCTCGTCGTCGTCGTCGGGCTCTCCATCGTGGCCTCCGTCCTGGGCGCGCTCCTGCCGGCGAGCCTCCCCGCCGACCTCGCCAGCGGCGCGCTCATCACCCTGCAGGGCCTCTGGTTCTACCAGACGGCGTTCGTGCTCTACGGCAGCATGCTCCCGGCGGGGTGCCACCGCGACGCCGACGCGCACGTCGAGTGCCACGGCCGCGCCGCCCAGGAGCGCGCCGAGCAGCTCGCCATCTTCCAGCTCTTCGCCCTCGTCTTCCTCGTCGCCGCCTACGTGCTCGCGTGCTACGCCGTCGCCGCCGCCAGGCACGGCCACCCGGACCTCGCCAAGATTCACGCCGCGCACGTCGCCGCCATGGACCGCCGCGCCGGCGCCGAGGGGGACGAGCTGCCGCTCGAGGATGGCGCGTTCTAGTGATTCGAACTCGCATCCATGGATGGCTTCATGCTGTGCTTGCTCTTCTTGGTTTGGTATAGGACTATAGGAGTACACGTGTCACAGTGTCAAACATGGCTGGGCAATCCAGAGTCTGAGATTGGTCAGGACACGAAGAGGAGAGAGGGGAGTGTACATTGGGAGTTGATTACAGCATATCACCAAGAACTCGATTAATTGCTTAATTGTTGTGCAAATTAACCAACTTTTTTTTGTCGACTGCTTAGTCACATACTCACATGAGGGGATAGAATAAGATATTGAGAGGGTTACTGCTCAGTGCAAAGGCTTTTCTTTTAGCAAACTATATTTTGTAATTGGATTAGTCACGATCGAACTTTGACTGCTTGATCAGTGTCTACATTGTTCATACGTATCAGTGATTCAGTATACCATCTGTTCATACGGATCTTGAGAGTTCTGTTTCTGTAATTTAAAAGAAAGGTTTGCTTCAGTGAAACAAAGTTGCATGTGCTTTGATTGTTGCGTTGCTCATCTTGATTCTTGAGAGATTTGACAGGGTACAGGCTGCCCGTGTGGTTGCTCTTTTGTAATGTAAACAGTTAGAAACAGCTCAAGTTCAAATTTAAATTTTAAATTCAAAATTAGGTAAAAAAAAGTTTATACAAAACCTTAAAATAGTAGCGATGTACTTAAAAAGATTTTGATGACTTATTTCCAGTGGATCTTCAAAAGTTTGCTTCTGTGATTTCAGATAAAGAAAGCTTTACCTGTTCATGTACTCCACTTAATTTTAGCGCTGTTCATCTTGTGATCGAGATGTGAACAGTTGCCGGTGTGGCTTTTTTCATTTTGTGGTTGCTCTTTTGTAATGTAAACAGTTAGGAACAGCTCAAGTTCAAATTTAAATTTTAAATTCAAAATTAGGTAAAAAAAAAGTTTATACAAAACCTTAAAACAGTAGCGATGTACTTAAAAAAGAGTTTGATGACTTATTTCCGGTGGATCTTCAAAAGTTTGCTTCTGTGATTTCATATAAAGAAAGCTTTGCCTGTTCATGTACTCCACTTAATTTTAGCTCTGTTCATCTCGTGATCGAGATGTGAACAGTTGCCGGTGTGGCTTTTTTCATTTTGTGGATTGTTTTTTTTTTGCAAGGACATTTCCTGCAGACACAAATAGCAGGCGACGCTAAAAACTGAGGGAAAAAATGTATTGTTGATACAAAAAAAAATATGTGCTGGAGCACAGCAGAGTCTCGAAAAATAAGTGGAAGTGTAGTTCCTTTTTTTTTTTTGTGAAATGGAGAACAAAAAATTTGAACGACGCCTGAGAGATTCGAACTCTCGCGGGGAAATCCCATGTACTTAGCAGGCACACGCCTTAACCACTCGGCCAAAGCGTCGTTTTGTGACAGTGGGGTTCACTGTATCTTTCTTATTCATTATATCCTGTCCTGCCCCATGTACAAGGTGAAAGCTGTAGGTATAAGTCATTTTGCGATTTAAAACATACATATAGAACATGTTAGAATGTTGCAGGAAAGGTCAAAAATAGTGTGTGCCCTATGGAAAAGGTTGATTTTTTTTTTAAAAAAAGGTTGACATACAAAATTTGAGGTTTTGGTACACAAAAGGTTGCAAATTTTAAAACTTAAGTGTAAACTATTTAGGACCATTCGGAACTAGATTTTTTGCCCAGTTTGAAGTGATTAATGAAAAGTTTCTACGACATTATTTTCAAATTTATGTGAATGAACTTTGAAGCAGGCCCACGGTATTTTCATTTCCATACTCTATTTTGGGCACATGCAAAGAAGGTGCATACGTAATTAAAAGTAAAATTTAATATGTTTCAGCAAATGCACAGCATGTTAGCACCCTAAACCAAAATATTTTGACATGAACACACACACACAAGTACAACAGGCACAAATTAATGATCTTACATCTCCATAAAATTCACAAAATTAAGCATGGTCATTAGTCATTAGTACCTCGTTAATCCCCTCCTCAAACTACAAGATATTGTTGCTTAAAGTCACGAGAGCTATGAAATTACATGTTTACACCCTCAGGCCTTGACTATTGATTTTTCATTCGTTTCTTCATTTCAATTTTCGACTTTGCTCTCCCTTTTTTTTTTCAAATTCAGACCTTGAATTCACGCACAGCACAAGGGTCCAACCATGCCCCTCACGACCCGTCAGATTCTTGACACGTCACCGTACTCTGATCAACGGCCAAGATTTGATCACGTTCGAGCTCCCCCTCCACGTGCATGTGCAACCATACATGCACCAACGCGTCGCTTCGTCCCGTGCTCCGGCGTGGCGGTGGTCACGACGCGCCGGCGGCGGCGACCTCCTCCACCATCCTGGCCGCCTGCGCCATGTTGGGCCGGCTCTCGAGCTCGGGGTTGGTGCACTCGACGCCGACCCGCAGCAGCCGCACGGCGGCGCCGCCGGCTCCGGCGGCGACGACGGGGTCGACGAGCTCCTGCTCACCGCCGTCGGCCACCGCCGACGCCGCCCACTGCACGACGTCGGTGCCGCCGCGCGCGTTGAGGAGGTACTGCGAGGGGAACCTCCCCGTGACGAGCTCCAGGAGCACGACGCCGAAGCAGTACACGTCGGACCTCGCCGACACCGCCGCCGCCGCCGCCCCGGGCCCCGACGCCTCCGGCGACCGGAAGGCGAACATGGCCTGCGGCGCCTGCGCCGTGTTCACGAGCGGGAAGAAGCCGTAGTCCACGAGCCGCGGCTCCAGGTCGGCGTCGAGGAGGATGTTCCCGGACTTGAGGTTCCCGTGCGGCGGCGGCGGGGGCGGCGCGTCGAAGTCGGCGCCGTCCATGCTCACCAGCCGCATCGCCGGAATCCCGAGCTTCTCGTGCAGGTACGCCATGCCGCGCGCCACGCCGACGGCGATCCTCACCCTCGCCGCCCAGTCCAGCACCACCCTGTTCGGGCTCTGATCCCCTGCACAATCACCACAAAAAAAGGGCATAATTAACAAGCCCCTAATCCTTGTTTAGCACGCGATTAGTGTTTAAGCAGTGCCCCCTCTTTCAAAATATAATACATATTTGTTTAAAATATCAACTCTGCAAACTTTGATCAACTATAATTATTGTATCCTTATTATACAGAAACGTGATTATAGTTTTATACTCCCTCGTGAGGCATAATTTGATTTTCGTAAATTCTAATGAGACCGTGCCTGTGATTCCTGATTTGCCTCTAATTAGTGAAATGATTTTTGATCAATTAGCGACCACGCGAGCGTTTGTCGATTGCTTGCACTAGTATACACCACCGCTAATCACTCCTAGAATTAATTAGTTGCCTGCACAGTGAGCGTTCATACAGAGGTATTTCTGAAACTTCTGAACGGTCAATGCAGCTGCGCTTTATAGATTGAAAAAAAGTGAAAACAAATTATGCCTTACATACCGGAAAGGAGAGAGTATGTTGAATTACTTTTGATACATTATTATGCCATAGCAATTAACTGTACGCTGGATTGGTTTAATATCAGACGAAACTCTTAGGCAATGCATCTAGATAGATGAGAAAACTGATTGAGAATTTTTGAAAATTCAAACATCGGATGATTAGCAAAAACGTAATAAATTTTGATTAGCACGCGATTAGTGTTTAGATCGATTACCATGGAGGACGTAGAGGAGGCTGCCACGTGGCATGTACTCGGAGACGATGAGCTTCTCCTCCTTGCGGTAGTGGTAGCCGATGGGGGGGAGGACGTTGGGGTGGCGGAGCTCGCCGAGCATCTGGAGGTGCTGCTCGAACTCGTCGCGGCCGACGCGGTTCATGTCGCGCATGCGCTTCACGGCCACGGTCACGCCGCCGCGCATCGCCGCCTTGTACGCCGACCCGAGTGTGCCATTGCCGAGCACCTCCGCCGACGCCTTCATCAGGTCCGGCAGCCCGAACTCGCCCGCGGCGTCGCTCATCAGCACGAACTCGCCCACCCGCCGCCCGCCGCCGCCCTGGCTGCTGCCGCGGCTGGACCCGCCGCCGGCGGCCATCTCCGCCGCCACGTCCACGCCGCGGCACGCCGCGAACGCTGCCAGGGCCTTGTCGGAGCTGCCGCTGCTGCCGGCGTGGGTGTACCTCGCCGCGTTGTTCCGCTCGTCCTGTCTCAGCATAAGCACCATGGCGCCAGTGACGAGCACGATGACGAGCAGGATGATACCGATCACCACCACCATGCTGGTTTCCTCCTGCACGACGAGGTGGTCGGCCGGGGTCGCCGGCGGCATGGAGGACTCCGCCGCCTCGGGCGCCGGAGCGGCCTCAGCGCACGCGGCGGCGGCGCTCCCCGGCGCACCGCACAGACCGGGGTTCCCGGCGAACGCCGACTCGTTGAACCGCGCGGCGACGGCCGGCGGCAGCTCGCCGGTGAGCCGGTTGTGCGACACATTGAACAGCCGGAGAGACGCCGGGAGGATGGCCGGCACGGGGCCATCGATCTGGTTGTGCTCGAGGTGGAGCTCCAGGAGGCGCGGCGCGTCGGCGATCGCCGCAGCCGGGAGCGGGCCAGAAAGCTCGTTGTTATCGAGGTAGAGCTTCTTGAGCCACCGCATGGAGGTGAAGACTTCGCCGGGGACCGTGCCGGTGAAGGCGTTGTGCGACAGGTAGAGCGCGCGGAGGCTGCGCACGGCGGCGACGCTCTCCGGCAGCAGCTCGCCGGAGAAGGCGTTGCGCTTGAGGTTGACGAAGTGGAGACCCGGGAGGCGCGCGAGCGCGGCGAAGTCGAAGGTGCCGGAGAGGTTGAGGTGCGCGAGGCGGAGGCCGACGAGGATGCCCCTGTAGCACTGCACCCGTGGCCACGGCTCGGCGGCGTCGCACGGCGCCGACGGCCCCGACGGCGACCACGCCGCTAGCGCGTTGGTCGGGTCGGAGAGCGACGCCTTGAGGCGCAGCAGCGCCGTCGCCTCGGTGCCCGGCGGCGCGCCATCGGGGTCGGCGGTGACGGCCGGGCAGGCGACAACGGCGAGGAGGAGGAGAGTGGAGAGCCGGAAGGCGAGGAGGGTGACCATGACCAAATTGGTGGAGGTCAGAGCCTTTCCTCTAGCTCTCTTCCAGCTCCTCTATTGATTCCTGCCTTTCTTGGCCTTGCCTCTTCTGCTTTTGTCAATGCCTCTTCTGCTCCAGTGGTTAGGCAAGCCGTTTTGGGAGCTAAAAATAGCATGATACAGCTGATGCAGCAGGTGATCAATGGAGATGATGCAACGCAATGCAATGCAATGCAGCAGGTACATAACAAGGCAATGACAGGTTTGCCAGCTTCTTCAGAAATCAGAACAGATGAGTAGTTGTGTTAATGAGTGTTACCTGTGAGACAGGATGGATGGGCTGTGCTGGGAAAAAAAATGAGGGGATTAATATGGCAGTTGGTTCTGCAACCCAGCTCTAAGGCCTTGTTCTTTTCAGCGTATCGTACCGTTGCGTATTACTGTGGCAAATTTTATTATTTTTATATAACCCATATGTTGTTATAATTTGCGACGATTTTTTCATGACTTTTAGTAGTCTTTTCAAAGATTCTAAAACTATTTTTTAATTATTTTTTAATAATCTTTAGACCTCATTTCGAGGGCTCTCAAATTTGCTACAGTAAGATGCAAACGCAACGATACGCTGAAAAGAACAGGACCTAAAAATAGACAAGGAGGCAAATTAGGCAGGGGTTAAATTAGCAAATTGAAACAGATTCTTGTTCCTTCTTCCAGGTACGTGTTATGTATAACACGTTGGAAATCAAATGCAGGGTGTTCTCAAATGTGTTATGTTAGTGCTACAGCCTCAGAATTAGCATCAGAATGTCGCAGGAGTGCTGATTTGCCATGTTGCCTGCACATTGATGCTGAGATGACATGTGAAACATGCTTACGAATGATCACAGGTAATTTCATCTGTATACAATAGCCCCATGCATTCCATTCACTTATGGCAAAAGAGTCATGTAATTATTTTCTTGCTATATCTCCATTCTCCAAAGCAGAAGAGCTAGACAAACCACTACAAATTACAAACACTATCACCAATCCTTCTAACTAGCAGAAAATTTCTGACATGCACCCTACATTTGTCATATGTACACGTAGAGCAAGCACTCATTCGACGCTAAGCCTAGGTCGCCTTCAATCCAGAACATTCTGCATTTCTGCTATACACATTCTTGCCTCGAAAATTTGAAGACCTCCGCAATGAGCTCCAAAGGAAGACCCTTTGTCTCTGGCACTCTGAAATAGACGAACAGAAGAACAATACAGCACACAAATGCATAGACACCACATGCTCCAGTGAGCTCAATGGTACTAAGCATCACTGGGAAGCAGTATGTTGAAAGCAATCTTCCAAACCAGAAGGAAAGTGAACAGAAACTTGCACACGTTGCACGGGCCCTAGTTGGAAACATCTCAGAGCAGAGAATATTGGGTATCGGTCCCAACCCAATGACATAGGAGCTGAAGCAAATGACTAATGCGAGGTGGAAGAGGATTGCATGTGCTGAAAATCCCATCTTCACTATGTTGGACAAAGACATGGTACTGAGTGATAGTATTAGAACAGGAGTAGTGACCAGGAGAAGAGCCCTGCATAAATGTATAAAGGTCTCAATGTGGAGTTTTTCTTAAGAACATGTTATGCATTTTGTTCTCCAAAACCATGAGCATCAAATGTGAGCTTATTGTCATATAGGACCACAAAATAAGATGCCAACACACAAATGTTGACATGATTTTGTAACATGGTTCTTAGAAAACAGGTTTAATGTAAATGGTGGAGAAATAGTATCTTGGAAGAGTACTTGAGTAGCTTAGATATTACCACTCGAAAAACACTAGCAAATATTCACATGGAGAAGGCAACTCTGAAAATGTCAAACGACTATTGTAATTCAACAATGACACTGTATAATGGTAAATTGGAAAATATTAAAATGTAATGGCACTTCCTTCTAATTGTAAATAAAATTATTTTACATGTTTAATTAGTTTAAGTGGTGACCTTCTTCCGCAGGTATCCATGAAGATCATTGCAGAAGCTATACAAGGGAGCATCAGCAAAGCAGTAAGGGCACTTATGAGGATTGACGTTGAATGCGAACCAAGTCCAAGGTCTGAAAACAAACTTGATACTCCAACCTCTTCAAGAATCTGAGGAGTGTAGCGGAGAATGACACTGATTCCGGCAGACTGCATTTTAAAGAGAGGGACAGACGATATACAAATTATTAGCATAATTAGCACACTGGGTGGTTGTCAATGCAGAAGGATTGTGGACACTGAGCTTTACCAAAATTTTGTGCTTATGGGTGACAAGAATTGTACCTGCTGAAGAGCTTGAATTAACATGCCATAACACAAGGCATGCCTGACTCCTGGCTGAAGAAGTACCCTCCATTTAGGTTTTATATCAGTTGTTTCAGATAGCCGAACTATCTGTTGTCTGAATTGATTCATGTTTATGTTTTCCACATCACGAAGTGCAGGCTGACGAGATAATGCCGCTTGATGGATTTCTTCTTCTTCTTCTTCTTCTTCTTCAATGTCATGATCATGTAAAGAAGCAATAAAGTCCTGCGCGTATCCTGAGGTACCATGCCTTCTTAAATATGAAGAGCTCCCTTCAGAGGTAAAAGACGTATATGTTTCATTTACTTCCACACTTGCTGACTGAGAGAGCAGGGAAGCCTGCAAACCATCTCCATTATAACCTTCTTCAGCATATGGCTCCCTAATCTGTTGAGCACTGTCATCACCCCCCCTGTGTTCATTCATTGGTTCATGTTCTGCAAAAGTAAAACTGCTGAAAGCAGGGAAGAAACTGTTTCGTGCACTTCCTGTTTCTGACATATTCTCATGAATGCTTCCAAGAAGATCAACTAGTGGGTCTGAAAGGTGCCAATAGAAAGTAGTACTAGGGTGTGAAATCTGGCTGGTGCTAGTTCCAAGAAACCTGTGACCTCTATCAATGGCAATAGCATGTCCTCCAATGCCCGTGCCTGGTGTGATGTTCATACCATCTGCAATAAGAGCTATTTCTCCTGCAGGTAAATGTGATGTAGTGATGTTATGACGCATTTATGTTTTGAACGGTAAAACATACATAATAGACGAATAGTTATCGGTGTGATGTTGTGATGTCATGACAAATTTATATTTCTTTCAAATGGAGAAAAATATGTAAATATTCACATATTTGTCGCTTAGATTAACCAAAACAAGACACCATCTGTTTATGGTGCCAGTGTAAATAAACCTTGCATCCTTTACTTTTTATAATCTTTTTATCACCATTTGATTTTGCGATTTATCATTACATATTAATTATATATCTCTTCTGCCATGTACATAAATGTTGGGATTAATTCAAATCCTTAGCCTAAAAGTCCCAAAGAAATCGCCCCCATAGGTCCATACAAACACCCCCACTAATTAGTTTATAAATTATCACTTTAATACTTTCCACACAATGAAAAGGTTTCTTAATGCATAAGAGATTACATTAGAAGTTTTGAAGACAAATAGAAACTAAAAAAAAAAGTTCCAACTACCAAAATCTCTTCCTACTCCAGGCCCTCCCTTCTCCTTTTCTAAAAGGGCATCATGACAAGAGCCTCGCATGGTGCATGAAACAGCACCACCACACATGATCCGCCATGATAATCTTCGTCCATTATGTATGCGGTATGCCACAATGATACGGGTGTTCTCAGTCGAACGCCCGTGTGTTTGGCCTAAGGCCGGAGTGTGTGGTGGAGGGCGTCGCTGAAAGGCGACGTCGCAATATGGTAATGGCTGTAAGAAGCCACCGGATGGTTATCAATGGCAGCACCTGAGACTGGAATTTGGTGGCAGCAAGCGTGCCATTCTCTCTTGCTTTCTCTATTATTCAAAGCCCCATGAGCTGCAACAACCCCTAACAACTGAAGCTGCAAAAAGGGAAATGATAAGACTAGCTTAACCAATTCAAGATAAAGACTCCAAAATGCTAACCACTCTGATCCTATCTTACTCGGCTGGCGCCTCGGTCTGACCAGCTTAACCGCACCGCAGTATTTTCCAAACAATTCAACCCACAGCAGTATTTTCCAAACACCCAGTCCAGTGCGGTCATATCACACAATTCAACCCGCAACAGTATTTTACAAACTGCAGGCGTATTTTCCATCATTTCTCTAGTCAAAAAGTTTGTGATTACATCTAGTTACTCATTTCCGCATTAACAGTTCACAACCATCTTTGGCTGAAACAATAAACGTGAATAAATATTGGAAATGACAGTAGCATTTCTCACCTGAAACATCATCCTTCCCTCTAAGCCATTGTAGAGAAATTCTGGCCTCACTAAATTTTCCATCGCTTACAAGCCACCTAGGTGACTCTGGCAAGTAGATTACCAATAAAGCAAAGAAGACAATGGAAGGAGCAAAAATTATGCCGATCATAATTCTCCAGTTGGGTGAAGACTCCAGTGTCATCCAAAATATCATGCAATAGGAAAATACTATTCCAACAAAGAACATGAATTGTGGCATAGCTCCCAGTGATCCCCTCATATCTGGCGAAGATGTTTCGGATATATAAATTGGGACACAGGTGAAAACCAAACCACTCCCTGATCCTACAATTAGCCTAGCTAGAAGTAGAATGTAGATGTTAGGAGACCACAGCATTAGGAGGCCACCCAACAATAGTAGCAGAGATGAGTATATCAATACAACACGTCTGCCAAGCCAATCTGCTAGTGATCCAGAGAATATCGTGGTTACAATGGCCCCAAAAACTGAAATTGCTACAGCTATTCCCTCGATAGAAGGTCCATCCTCCAAGTTAAATTCCTTTTCTATATGGAGATTAGCCTCTGTCAGATAATCAAAACTGAGTTTAGCATGATTGTTTGGCACGGCTATAAGTACTAATACTTCAGAAATTAATAGGTCTCTCATGGCAAATAAAACTAGAGTATGAGAATTTACCAATAACTGTCATAAAATCCCATCCAAGTAGCATATAACCAGTAGAAACAGCAACTGCAGAAAACACTGCTGATTTCATCATTTCATCAAGTACTATGGCTTGTGACCTGAAAAATATGGATACTTGTGCTTCAAAATTGAATCTAACCAATCAGTTTTTTCTTCTAAAACAGCCATTTTAGAAATGACGTTTGATGCTTAGTATCTCTCATATATTGAACCAATACTCTGTTGAGGTGCAGCCGGTATCACGTCGTGCATCAGTATCCCATACATAGGGATATGGTATTGGGAAGAATTGGTTTAATCTCTTAAGAGCATGTATCACAGTCCACCTCAGCAGTCTCTAAGCCATCTCTAAGGTCTGCCATTTAGGATACGTGATGATGTGGAGGAGAGAGAACATGCATAGATATTTGAAGCCGCCTCCAAAACAAGAGTCGACTCGAAAACTAAGAAACTTTACATATGAGCAAATTACCTATAAAAACATACAATATCTTTACCATTGTATATGTGGTCTCTAGTGTTGTCTCTAGGTGGCATGGCAATAGTTAGAAACAACTGCTATATCAACCATTGTACATTCTCTAATAACAAGGGTGAACCTAAATTAACTCCAAGAAACAGTTTAACAAAAATAAAATCCTTTATTTATTGTGTACGGTCGGTATTTCCAAAAAAACAATTGCATATAGTAAATACACTAGCGTACACTTAACACACACACACATGTATGTATACAGCCTCATCATGCAGATCTAGGCATGCATATATACAATTATGGTCTTGCAATCACCCATTCAATCATTGGGTAAATCAAGATCATACATATACATCAACACCTCAGAAATACAGAGCACCACAACCAGCACCAAGCCTAGCAGAAAATCTCACAGTGGCTCCGCTCTATTGACCAAGCCACCTTATTAGTCAACGCGCAAAATAACAGTTGCGTAACCTCACTTCACCAGGAGCACCATTTCAGCTCAGAGACATCAGTACACCATTCATTCCCCCAAAACTCCCCAGCTCTATGAACAGTCAGTACCAGAGGAAATCATCTCGAATCCGTGAGATCATCACCCAAATCCCAGGCTGCTGGCAGACGGACACCATTAACTGAAGATACAATCCCGATAGAAGCGAGAGCTCCCAAAACGGGAGCCTTCTTTTCAAAAGGAGAAGGAACGCAAAATTGAATATATGCAAGAGCACAGTCCAGTCCTAAAGCACTACTATCTCTGGATAATGAATTGGTGAATCCGATCCCAAAACTAAGAAAATTCAAAATTCCATCACAAAATTGAATGTACGCAAGAAGGGAATCCATAGATGTGGGAATTAATTGGAGAGGATTCGACCGGGCTAGAAAATTATGGCATGGAGCAACCGGGGTGGCTCACCCTTTGCTCCAGCGGCACAGCTTGGGCTCGGAGCCGCTGACCACCACCACACGGCCGGCCGGCGCAGCGGCGGCCGCCCGCGACCTACACCGAGAGGGAAGCGGTTTGGGGCATGGCGTGCAGGAAGAGAGGAGTTGGGAACCGAGAGGGTAGAGCGGGGAGGAGGCGGCGCTGTGGTGGTGCTCTCTGGTCGCCGCTCATGGCGGAAGGGGAGGAGCAGGGGAGAGGAGGCAATGCAGAGGCAGGAGGCCGGAGCCAACTGTGAAGCCGACGAGCTCAGCTCAGCTCAGCAGGTGGGCTGTGGCCGGCCCACTTAGGCCATTCGGCTTAGAAATTTGCTTAGCCTGTGAAATGAAAACAGGAATTCTTTTCTAAGGTATCCCGTCCGGGCGTGATCCGGACGGGATCCGTCCCCGTGCCCAGCGCCCAGTGCGCGCTCGACGAGGAAGAAGGGAGGAGGATGAAGGAAGGAGGAGGAGGAAGGAGGAGCCGACTCGCCGTCCGCCGCCGAGCTCATGCCATGCTTCGAGTTAAGGTTTGAAATGTTTGGGTTCCTTGGGGTTTAGAGGAGGTCGGGAGGCGGCGGACGGCATGCAGTGGGTTCGTCGAGGCGGCGGAGGCGGCGGTGGCGCCCCTGGCCGGGAGGTGGCGGCGGCACGGCGGTGATGGAGGGACAGCTCCTCACCCTCTCGGGTTAGGGTGGCGGCGGCAACATGCCATGGGGGAGGAGGAGGCGAGAGGCAGCGGTGAGGCGTCGCCGGCAAGGAGAAGGCGGCGGGGGTGTGCGGAGCAAGAGGTGAGAAGGAGGAGCTGAGGAGAGCGAGAAGCGAAGCGAGGCGAGAGTGAGGAGTGGGACGCGTGGCTGAGGGGGGAGCTATCCCGTCGGGGGCCGGGTGGGACGGGATCCCGTCCCCTAGTCGCCCCCCCAATGAAAATTTGAGGACCCTCGCAGAATATGGAATAAAACTTTAAAATATTTTAAGAATATTTCAAATGACTACAAAGTGTTAAAAAGAAAGATTTGTATAAAAGTTGATAAATTCCAAACCGTATTAGCTGGCTTTTGAAACGTAAAAAACTACCTTAATAGAGAAAATAAAAGATATTTATTGATTAATCAAAGCTAATAAAAAATAATCGGAACCTGTGAGTAATCGCTGCCGAGCGGAGGACTGCCCCTTAGAGAGTAATCGGAGAATAATCAGAGAATAATCATGGATTAACCGTGATTTTTAGAATGTTGGTTCTAAGGGCGTGTTTGGTTGGTGTCCAGTGTTCGCCGTGCCTTCCCAGGGCGCGCCAACATCCACGGCTCGCCCTTGCGTCCGTTGGCAAAGATTGGCGAACGAAACAAGCGCCCGCGCCAACGCCTCTTTTTCTGTTTACTGTGCGACGGCGAGCCCTCGAGCCCGCGCCCGCGCCATTCATCGGTAGCGATCCAAACGGAAGCCAAAAAACGACGGCACGCCAATGGATGGCACGGCGCACGGCGGCTACCATCCAAACACGCCCTAACTTAGCGAGGGAGCAACCCCTATGGACAAGCACACAACCATCAGAGGGATCCATATCCCATGACATTGCATTATTGTGAACCGTTACAGTAGCGAAATACGGTAGCAAAGATATTATGACCATTCATCTTTTATCCAACGGCTCACGATGTAGCATACCCTGTCATTATCAATGGAATGTCAGAGGATCACGGTCCAGCACACACATCAGCCGCGCTTGCATTAATTGCAGGCTCACTGCGATGGAGGGAGAGATCGAGAGATCACAAATGACAATAACGCCAGGGAACACTTGTATGGCGATGGTCGCCTTCCCGTCCGGAAGGAGATGAGTAAAGGATGTGGTCGATTTGACTCGGACGCAACCGAACAATTCCATCAGCGTCAGCGCCAGGCAGGCATGCATGCAGCACGGATAGACCCAGGCAACGATCGCACCCCTAATTAACCCTGATCAATGATCATCGAGTCACAAGTCAAAACCACCCCATCCTCTCCTACTAACAAATTAAATTCCCAACTCAATTTATAGATTTTATAGGTAGGAAAAATCAAACTCGGAAGCACCCATGCATGATCTGATGGATTGTATGTTTTTAAATAGGCACTTGTAGTTGAAAAAATTGACAATTTGACACTCTCAACATGTGTGGTTCGTTAAGTATGTCATTTGTATGTATGACACGTGGGACCGGCCATTTGTGTGTATCATACCGAGCCAGAGTGACATTTTAGCGAGTATCAATGTTGAGAATGGCAAATAATCAAATCCCTTGTTGTAGGTACACACGCTGTATTTGAAAATGCACAACATTTGACACACGGATTTTCCCAACAAAGCACGCTAAAGACGATAGGTATTAATTAATACAGGTATATATAGGGGGAAAGATCATTGTTCCAGACAGGCCGGAAGCAAATATTTTGATAGCTCGAAAGATATATGTGCAGCCCTCGATCTGAAATCGAGAGTGTGTGTAAGATTGACCCGACAAACATGATTCAAATCGGAACAGTACCTATATATGCAACCATGGGGCTATATTGACTACTTCTTAGACCTTTGTTTTTTTTTTTCCCGAAGGGGTGCCAAGAAGGCCACCCATTTATTCATAGTTTGAAACAGAGTGCATACATAAGGAAAAAGAAAAGGAAAGAAGGGAATTAAGAGGAAAGCAAATTAGATCAGAAAAGAAGAAAGAAAGAAATAAAATAAATAAGCCAATTAGAAAATATGTTCTGTTTTCTGATATGGACACAGTTTTACATATATAGGCCACAAGTTAGCAGTTCTTTTTATTCATGTGACACTGAAACACCCCATGCATCATATATATACATATATTTATATATATATTAGGTCATACCGGCGGATACAAGCATGAACGCGCGTGATGCAACGCCGCATATATGCATGCATGCATGGCCATGCACGTAGGTAGGAGTACGTAGCTAAAGCCGATCGATCAGGTATTCAGGTGCAGGTGGGCACGGGGAGGCGGCAGGCGGCGAAGAGGCGGCGCGCGTTGGGGCTGCGGATGTAGCCGCCGTAGTTGGGGCTGCGCGCGTACGCGCACAGGCACCGCTGCTGCGCCCGCAGCTGCGCGCAGCACGCCGCCGGCACCGCGCCGCCGAACAGCGCCGGCCCCGCGCACGGCGTCAGCAGCGTCGGGCTACACGCCGCCGCCGCCTCTTCCCCCGCCGCCGCCTCTCCCGCCATCGCCGCCACGACCAGCGCCGCCACCACGGCGGCCGCCACCGACGACGATGACGGCCTCATCATCTCGTAGTACGCTCCGGCCGTAGTACGTATAGCTAGGGTTAATTGTGCGTTTGCTCCGATCGAGCTAGGGGGTTGTGTGTTTTGAGTGAGATAGATTCCCGGCCGGCCGGAGCTAGCTGGTATTTATAGCCGGCGATCGATCGGCGGCGCCGCCCGTCGGCATGCTGGCGACCGAGCTGTGGGATGGATATAGCCATATAGGGTGGAGCGGACACCGTGCGTGCATGCATGCGGGTACGTGTCCACGATGACGCTCGCGCGCGGCGCCCTGGATGCACGCGTGCATGCATCAACGATCAACAATGTCATATATGTCCGTTGAGAGAGTAGAGTGAGTGCGGTTTCATTTAATGCTGGTCGTGTGAGCTTCCGTGGCATGGCGATTGCAGCCAGGGGCGAATCCAGGGGGGGACTAGCACCCCCTCAATTTTTTAGAAAATTTTAACCCTATATATGCCTATTAGGTCTTGTATTAAAAGAAAAAGACTATTTCTTAAGGTATTCTGGCCTTTTCACTTGAGCAGCCCATTAAAATGACCCAATAACATTTGCCACTACCCACCTGCCCCTCCCCCGGCCCATTCGGCCCACTCAGCAAAATTTGGGGGGAAAATCCCCCCAAATTCCCCATTCTCCCGGTCGGCCAGTCCCAAGTCCCAACCCTAGCTCTCCCGTTCCGTCGCCGCCTGCCCGCCTCCACCCCAGTCCGCCGCCTCCACCCACGGGCCGGCCGCCCGCCTGGCGCCGCCCATCATTCAGGGAGCAGCCACGGTCGCCACACGCCCGCCCGGCCACTCGCCTCGGCCCTCAGCGCCGCCTCCGCCCGCCTGGTCGCCACGGCGCGGCCCGGCCTTCTTCGCCTCGGCGCCTCCACTGCACCACCACGGCCGCAATCGCAAAGGTGATCCTCCTCTTTTATGTTTTCTCTGCGCTCGGTGCTCACAAATTATGTGCATATGGATGTGGATTTGACGATTTGTTGATGTGCTCTGATCCGGATGTGCTTGTAGCCTTGTAGTTTGTACTTTGTACATTGTAATGCATCTGTAATTGACAGTAATTTGTGTGCTTGTGCCTCTGGAAGTCTGGATTAACACTTGTCTTTAGTAATTCACTAATTTATGAGCTTGTGCATCTGTATTGACAATAATTTTGTGTGCTTGTATTGAGTCTCTAATTCCTTACTGGTTGCTATTATTACTCATCACTTATTTATTATTATCAATCAGACAATCAGTTAACGAGTATTTGTTTGTTTCTCATCTTGTTAGGAACAAAAAGTTGACAACAAAAGGTCAAAAAATGCTCAACTGAACAGAGGATAACTCAAGCAATGAAGAAATGAGGTATGCTGCCATTGACCTGTAGCGCTACTTACTTTTCATAGGTACTCAATTAGACATACAAAGTTATATTTTTGAAAATTTTACTAGAATATGTTAAAAACGCCTTGGCACGCTTAGGGAAGCGCCTAGGCGTGCCTAAGCTCTAGGCGGATGGTCACCGCCCGCTTAGCGCCTAGTGCTTTTTGGAACCTTGATGCATTGTCGTTTTATATTCATATTTTGCGTTATGTGACTATCGGTTAAATATTTTATTAACTTTCACTATTCTGGAAACATAATTGTGACTTCACGACACTTTAATCATTCAACATAAGACATAAGTTAGTAAGTATGACCCCCCAACTTAAAATCCTGGATCCGCCACTGATTGCAGGTATGTTACCATCAACATTCACGGAGTATTTGTACGCGAGAACAATAACGATAGTATAAACATTCATTGCAAACCAATGTTAACGCATAAAAATAGTTCGGACTCTCTGTCGACGGTTGAGATATCGATCTCAAGTCGCTAAGGTTCTTTAAGATTGAGATAGGAGACACGCCAAACAACCACTTAACAAAGAACAGACAGAAGGCGTAGTTTTTATCCAGTTCGGACCTCTCGGGAGAGATAATAGCCCTACGTCCAGCCTTTCTTATATATCAGAGATGAATACAAGAGATGGCTCGGCGAGACGAACAAGTCTCGGCGAGATTATGGGTGTACAAAGGAAGATCAGGTGCCTAGTAGATACAAAAAAGCCAGATCCAGTCGTAAAACTCGTCCCTCTACACGCCGTAGGGGCCTTGTTTATATAGTGCAGAGCAAACCGACCTACCGAGGGAATATCGGGCCGGGCTAACTACGAGATCGTAACGAACTCATACATGCCAAATATATCCCGAGGTAGATAAGACATACTCCTAGTCTTGGGGATCACGACTCCTAATCCAATCCGGGAAAACAACGTCCGGGTCTTCACGTAGCCGTGCAGAACTCTTGTTCGAGTAAGACTCAAACACGAATCCTAGACCGTTACGCACCGTGCCGACCAAGAGGCTGTTCGGCAGGATGCACATGGGCCTGATAGAACCTTCCAAGGAGCTGGGCCCTGGTAGGCTGTTTGATTGAGCCGTCAGGGAGTGGGCCATGGCTATGGGCCGTAATCTAATCCCCGATAGCTAGCCCCCGAGACTCAAGTGGAAGGACTCACTAGAGTGGGGTCTTCCTCTTGAGACTCTAAGTCACGAAGAGGGTATTTTTCCTGCTACAAAGACATGTAACGATCGACCGAACAGGTTAAGTTTCAACCGAACAAGACATGTTCGGGTCCGAATAAACTCGCAAGATCGAACAACTCCGTTCGTCGAGCGAGGAACGACATCTGTCCGAAAGCGAGCACTCACCTTCAATAGCGGACACTGAAAAAATAGCCGCTAGCGCACTCCAATGGTAACTTTCGTCAGCCACAGCGGTGAAAACAAAGCGACCGTTTTACCTAGCCGTTGTAGTAAAAACTAGCCGCTTTGGGACTAAACCGTTGCAGTAGTCGCTTATATGGGACTATAAAGCACCCAAGCCGCGCTGCTGCCACTTACATTCTCACGCCTTTCCTCTCTAAGCCCTAGTTCCAACCACGCCAAGATCAAGCACCCAAACTCCACCACCAACCACCTTCGTCCAGCCACGGGAACCGCTATGGCCAAGTTCACCGGCACTAGCCCGACCGAGGAGGACCTTAGGATCTGGGAGGAGGAGGCCACATTGACACCGGTGGCTGGAGGTCGCCGGAGAGAGGATACTCCGAGAGCTGGAGGGAGAGTTCGTTAACTCGAACAGCCGACTGCTCGGGTTGCGATCTCCAAAGCGACTTCGCTGAGGCCTTCTTAAACATTAGCGGATTGGAGGTGGCGAACCTCAATCGAATAAAGATCCTCCGGATGGCCGTCTCGCACACTGTGCGCGGCTATCTGAGAATCGATCCACCGTGGAAATTGTTCCTCCACTATTACATGACGACGAGGAGCTCCGCGCCGCTTTGGCACTGGGTGCTACTACCTCAAGCTCCGCCACCGCCGACGACGCGCCAGATCCTCGCCCACCATTGCCGACTCGATGGGCGCGTGGTGGGTGAGGTGGTTCTGACAAGCGGAGCGGCGACAGCAAGCTCATCTTCACCGGAAAGGCTCCTGCGAAGGGAACCCCAATGCCTCGGCCGGAGATGTCCGCCGAGGATTGGTACCTGACAAGGAAGATCGCCTCCCTCGTGAGCCTCGGGCTCACGGGCAGGGAGATCATCCGACTTCACAACAATGTAATCGTCATGGCCGCGGAGAAGGTCCTATCCCTTCTACAAGATAGAGGGATGGGAAGACATCACAAGGGAGAGCACGGGTAAGTGCCTTTAAGACTCAACCTCTTCATTGATCGTTTTCTCCGAACAGGAATTTAACGATTCCATGTGCCTTTAAGACAGAGAAGGCAACCGACGCATGGGTGACCGAGCGGGTCAACGCCATGCTGAAGGCGGCGAAGAAGGACAGCGAGGTCACCGGCGAGGTGGCCTACACTTGTCCGAGGAACGTGCTCGTCCGCACAGACGAGGTAAATCACTTATACCCAGCCCGTGTTGCTAGATTTACACTGTTGGTTTTAATGCTGACGTTCGCTTCTCAAAACGCGCAGGAGGACCAGCTGATCCTCGGAGGGATCGTCGAGGATCTCTCCGGGTCTGAGAAGGAGAAGCCGAAGAAGGGCAAGGCCAAGTCGGCCACAAAGCCCAAGGTGGCGGCTGAGCCGACGCGGAGCTCGCCGCGTCATGGCGGCCGCCAACCGTCGAAGAGACCCGGTGCAGGGACGGAGCGCGTCGAAAGGGACCAAGCGGCGCGGTCGGCACCCCAGAGGAAGAGACCAAGCCCCTCCCTCCTCGCCGAGCAAAGCGACGAAGAGGTAAAGAACATGACCCTCTGGCTTATGCGTTACTCGCAGACTCACCCGGGCCATATGGCGCGGCTACAACAGGTCGCCGAGCAAAGGAGACTCGAGGAGGAGGTTGCGCGAAGGAGAAACTCCTTGCGTTATGCTGAGAGGAGTGCTCACCACTCAGAGCTGAGCTCATCGCCAACGCCCAAGGGCCAAAGCGAGAAGCCGCCAAGGAGCCCCCGAGGAAAAGGCGGAAAGTTCCGCGAGAAGATCAGGATCAAGCCCTCCACGGCGGTATGTAGAAATCGATCTTTTGATCTTTCCACCTTCCGACCAGATTAGACTTCACGATCAACTCGCTCATCACCGCCCAAGAAGAGACCGCCACAGACGACGTCGAGGAGGCGCTCGAGCGGTCGCTGCTGCCCGAGCATCTGCACTGCGCGTCACGGGAAGTGAGGCTGGCGAGCCTCAAGGACAAGCTGGCGGCGTGGAGCTGCCGCCGGCTCCAGCCGAAAGCGATCGACGCGCTCAAAGACGCGGTGGAGCGGTTGGAGGCAAAAGTAGCGGCGGGTGGCGCCACGGACTTCGGGGCCAAGGCGATAGCTCCGGAAGCTGCCCAAGGTGGGACCGAGCAGCCGGTCCTGCCTGGCACTTCGTCGCAGGGGCAGCTCACCCCTGAGGCGACGGGATTCTCCGGCGAGCAGGGTGAAATCCCCGCCGCCAGGGAGCAAGAAGAAGCCCCGAGCAGGTCGGCGGTGTCGCCCCGCCGGTGGTAACAACGGCGCCACCGAGCGGAGTGGCTCGGCCTCGCCAAGACGTTCGGCGGAAGAGGAGAAGGAGCGGAGACGAAGCGCCGCCTGCCGCTCCCGCTCCCGCGACGCGGCCCGCAAGAAGAAGGAGCGAACAAGGCGGCGTCGGCAAGAACGCGCCGCCTTCATCCCAAGACGAGCGGGCTTCGTGACGATGGCTCGAGGACCGCTGCGTCGCGGATCGGAAGCGCCGACTTGGCAAGGTAAACACCAAGACCAAATTTTGTTCATTTTAGCCACATCATCAAAACGTAGTTAACTTGTTCTTCCTCTCGTGTCTTCGTGGACACCATGGCGGAACTCGAGGATGGGGTTACCATCGAACGGGCCGTCGCGGCATCCTTCCGGAGCATCTTCAGCGGGGATCCGGGCGAGCCTTCTGGCTGCCCAAAGCCGAGCGGTCAAGGCGAAGCGAAGAAGCTCAAGGCCAAGTCGACCAAGGAGAGGCATTCTCCGAGGCTCTCCTAAAGGAAGCCGAGGAGCTTCAGCAAGAAGCCGTGAAGGCGAAGCACCGCGGAGGAGAAGCTGGGCCGCACGAAGTGGCTTGAAGAGCAGCTTGTCGACGATCGCGATCGGCGGAACCAGCTTTCATGGAGGAAGCCAAAAAGCTAAAAGCCCAGCTCGCCAAGGAGGAGCAGACATCCGCGGGACTCCAGGCTAAGATCTCAACCCTGTGGGCTTCACAGGAAGAGATCGAGGAGATGCGCGGGATGACGGCGAGGGCGATCTCCGCAGAAAAAAGGGTCAAGGAGCTGGACGAGCAGCTCAAGACGGCCGAAAGCAGCGAGTCAGCCAGAGCGAGGCTCTGAACGATCATTCAAGGCCAAGACCGAGGAGGTCGAGGCCATCCGGGCAGAGGCTGCGGCGCAAGCCAAGCGGAGCAAGGAGGAGATCGAACACCTCCGAGCTGAAGCCCGGGAAGGAATCAAGGCTCAGGGCGAAGTCGTGCGCCTCAAGTTAGAAGTTGAGGAGTTGAAGGAGCACTTGTCCTAAGTAGCATCAAGGGTCAGAATCGAAAGGGCCTTGTACCTGAAACTTTTGAGTAATGTAATAGTATTTACCTTTTTCCCGCAAAAAGAGCAAAAAAAGACAAGAACGAGCGAAACTAAGAGAAAAGCTAACAGCGCTAGGAAGTTTAAGAAAACCGGAGAGCGCTACGCCTAACTCCCCCGTTGTGCATCTCTCGAAACTGAGTTTGCGAACCCCAACAGTGCACAAGAGAAAGAGCGACGCCCTAGCCTCGTGACGGACGATGCTCGAGAACCTAAGCTGCGAACTCGAGCACGCGCGAGAGAGAAAGAGCGACACCCGCACCTTGCTCGATTCGCTCCGCGATCGCTTTCGTTGACGTAAGTTAGGCGCCCGAGAGTAACCGAACAAGGAAAGTGCCGCGCGGGGCTTACGAGAGCGTGCTTTGCCAAGTGGTCGCGCTTAAGCAAGAAGTGCCTCTGCGCGGAGGGCTTACGAGAGCGCACTTAGCCGCAAGGTGGAAAGGCCGTGTTACGCAACCCCGAGTTTAGGAACTTATCGAAACCAAATACGGTGGGAACAATCCTTAAGATTGCGGAGCCAAGAGTTCGCAAGGCAGCGTACCATCAAGTGTTACCGTAAGAAAGTAGTGCGAGAAGACAAGCGGTGAAAAGGGGCACAGAGGTCGCGAGGGTTCACCGAGAATTGGATTGAACTTTACATGGTGCCCGAGAGACTTGGACGAACTAAGGCGCTAAGTTTACAAAAGCGCCGGTTAAGCAAACACGTAAAAGACCTACACAAAGAACTTACGGTCGGGTCGATGTTCCAAGTCTTTGGTCAACTCTCCCGCCCTCCATAGCAGTGAACGGCCCGGCGGCGGAAGTAAGAAACGATCGTGAACGGCCCTCCCAACGAGGAGTTAACTTGTTGGCATTAGACAAGTTCTCGACACGGCGCAGAACAGGTCGCCCGCCTTCAAAGCCCTAGGTCGAATCGACTTGGCGCTGCGTTTGCCAAGAGCTTGCCGGTAGCGTGCCATTCGACTTGTGCCCGGTCGCGTGTGCCTTCGAGGAGATCGAGATCGAGGAGGCGCTTGCTCGTCGTCAACTGTTGACCGAGCTCGTCGCGAGGCTAACCGAGTACGATTTCGTGCGCGTGATGGCTTCGCACCATAGACCAATTGGAAAGGAGTTTCCCGGCCGCCTTACCGCCAGAAAAGCGAATCGCCTGAGGACGGAAGGAACTTCGTCAACCCATGCCTTGTCAGTGCTCCATGAGAGCAGCAAATACCCGCCGCTTAATACCACGGACTATCTCGTCTGTTAGCTCGCCGATCGCTTCCATTGCTCGTGGGTGTGCCACGAAGGTTAAGCATTCTTGGTGCCCGGTGATGTCGCAGATTCTTGGAATAGTTCGCTCGAATCGGGTACCGATTATCGTGATCGCCTTATGGGGATCCCAAAGCGCTGCGGACCACGCTGCTTTTAAAAAGCTAACAATTGTTTTGGCGTGAAGAGACGACATTGTGCCTCAATCCACTTTGTAAAAGTGTCTATGGCGACAGCAGTGTGTGTAGCCCTTGTACCCTTAGGAATGGGCCGAGCGGATCCGCACCCCATGTGGAAAAAGGCCAAGATGGGGATTGTTTGGAGCTCTTGGGCGGGCTTGTGTGCCTTCCGGGCGTGAAATTGGCAAGCCTTGCACTTAGTCACGATGTCCGGGCATCTTGTAGCGCGATGGGCCAATAATAGCCCATGCGAAACGCTTGTCGACCGAGTTACGAAGGAGGCGTGGTTGCCACAGCACCCTCGCAGATGTCCCTAAGAAGGAACACACCTCCTCATTGCGAGATGCACTTGGAGAGAACTCTGAGAGCACCTTGACGGTAAAGGATGCCGCCCACAAGTTTGTATGGAGCAAGACGCCTGTAAGTCGAACGCCTTCGGCCGTCGTCGGCGTGGTCCCATCTCGCAAGGTACCGGACAAATGGCGTTGTCCATCCGGACTCGCCGATAACGGAGACAGCACCACTGTCTCGTTGCCTCGTCCGTGACGTGATTGAGGGCTTGTGAAGGTGCTCGACGAGCACCCTGCCGAACAGTTCGCGTGAGGATCCATACTTGGATAGTTGGTCGGCCAGAAGTTGTCCTTCCCGGCACGAAGAGCACTTCGAAAACCGAAAATGCCGCTCCAACTTCCTCACTTCAACCAGTATCGCGCCATTGAGTCATCGCAAAGATCGATACTCCTTGTTTACGATTGATGACCACCGTGAATCTCCTTCACAATACCGTTGGACACCAAGCGACTTGCACGCTTAGTCCCATGAGGAGGGCCTCGTACTGCAGCGCTGTTAGTCGCCGCAAAGTGTAGTTGGATAGAATATCGAGTTGCTCTCCTTGAGGGGAGATGAGAACAAAACCACTCGAGTTTCCAAAGGCGCGAGCCATCGAAAAACATGGTCCAGAGGGTTCATCAAAGTTGCTCGAGCTTCTCGATTTGGGCGGCGGTCCATTCAAAGAACAAAGTCTGCTAGGACACGTGACTTAATAGCGGTTGGGCGGCAAATAATAATGATCAAACTCGCTAGTTCCATTGCCCACTTAGCTATACGTCCGCTAGATTCCTTGTTCCAGAGGATTTCTCCCGAGAGGAACATGGTCGGGACCAGATTTGATGCGCCCGAAGTAGTGGCGAAGCTTCCTGGAGGACATGAGCAAGGCATAGAGAAGCTTCGACCTCGTGGTAACGCCTTTGATCCGTGAAGTACCTCGCCACGTAATAGATTGCTCGTCAGATGCCTTCCTTTCGACCGCCAAGATCTGCGCCACCGCCAGGCGTGCAACCTAGGTCTGAAGAGAGCTGCCGCCATGCCGCGGGGTAGTCAAACGGAGGATTGGACAGTATCGCCGATCCCGGAAGGATCTATCGGCTTCTTCCGATCCACTCGAAACCATTATGCTTGCGCAGGCCTTAAAGAAGGGCAGCCAGCGTTCGCTTTGACGGAAATAAACTCGCTTAGAGCAGCCATCCGCCCAGATGAGGCTTTGTACTTCCTTTACGGTAGTTGAGCCTCGCATATTTTCAATGGCCTCGATTTTTTTGTGGTTGGCGTAAATACCTTGCGAGCCAATGACATAATCGAGCAACATTCCGTGATCGAACACCAAAGGTACACTTCTCCGATTTAATTTTATTCGATGCCTAGTGAGATTACGAAAAGTCTCTCGCTGTGTCTTTTACATGATCTGGAGCATACTTGTTTTTACAACTATGTCGTCGACATAGACCTCCGTGTTTTTTCCATACTGCTCGGGAAGGTCTTCCATTGTTACCGAACGTGGCACCAAAGATTGCGCAGACCGAAAGACATGGTCGTATAGCAGAAAGTGCCGAAAGGGGTGATGAAGGCAGTCTTCTCTTCATCCTCGGAGGAGATGCTTATCTGGTGGTAACCGGAGTAAGCATCTAAAAAACTCAGAAGCTGGGCGTCCGCAGTCGCATCGACCAGCTGATCAATACGAGGCAGCGGAAAATTGTCCTTAGGACAAGCAGCGTTCAGATCTATGTGATCGACACACATCCTCCACTTGCCGCCTTTCTTCTTTACAATGACAGGGTTGGCTAACCACTCGGTGTGATCAACCTCGCGGATAAACCCAGCAGGGAGCAGTTTGCCGAGCTGATCTTTGATGATCCCTCGCTTGAATTCAAAACGGAAGCTTCCGCGAAACAGGCTTTTTGTCCCACGGACAACGCTTTGTGCTCGATAACCTCCCTTGGGATTCGGGCATATCAAACGGCTCCTGTGCAAACACGCTCAGATTAGCTCGGAGGAAGGCAATGAGCTCGCTTCCTATTTGGGGTCCAGATTGACCTCGATGAACTGCCTTGGCGGCGTCATCAAGAGACGAGTGGAACTTCCTTGGTCTCTCCTCCCTGGTGAAGGAGACCCCTAAAGCGTCAGAGACTTGGTCTGCGGAACTTCAGATCACATGGCGGAAGTTGGTCGACAAGGGCGAGGGATCGCCGTCGCAATCCGAGCCGCTTAGAAGTTGCCCTTGACCGTGATCACACCGTTAGACCCGTATCTTCACGCAATGGTAAGCGTGGTGGGACACGGCCATAAACTTACCGAGAGATGGCTCGCCTAAGATCGCGTTATGCGCCGATGGGAAGTCGACCACGCCGAAAGTGATCAACTATGTCCGGAAGTTGCTTGGGTTGTCGAAGGTGACAGTGGGACAACCGCCCCAAAGGCTTGCGGCTTCTCCCTAACAATTCCGTAGAAGGGCATTGCGACTTCCTTCAGCTTGGAACGAGGAATTTGCATCTCGTCCAAGACTTTAGCAGAAAGCAAGTCCAAAGCGCTCCCGCCGTCCACTAAGACGCGGCCAACTCTCGCGTTGCTGATGGTCGGGGCGACCACCAGTGGGAGCCGCTGAGGCTTGGTCATCCCAGTGGGGCAATCCTCCTGAGAGAAGGAGATGGGGACCTCGGTCCACTTCATCGATTCAGGCTGAGGTTTTGCCTTTTCGACGTTGTGGACCTCCCGAGCAGCTTCCTTGAGGCTGCGCCGAGAGGTGTAAGCCGAGGAGCCGCCGAAAATGACGGCGATATGGTTCACGGGCTCTTGATATTCATCATCATCTTCCCGATCACCATCGTCGGTTTGACGCTTGGCCTTACCGGCATCACCTTGTTCGGGCAGGGTGGGCATTGGGCCCTTGCCGTTGTAGAAATCTTGAGCTTTGCGGCCCAAGTTCTCTGAAGGGCGTATATCATGCCCGTAGAGGTTGGTGGAACTTGCAAAATCGGTCGCTCGGACCTTTCTTGCCTTGTCCGCCTCCCCGAAAGCGTGCTTTTGCCCTTGTAGTTATTGTTGGGCTTCTTACGCCCATCCTTGGGAGGAGGTGCGCGATCCATACCGCGACGGTATTGTTCAGATCACCTTTGTTCTTCTTCTTCCGGGACTTCTTGTCACCGGGAACATTCTTCGCTTCTTCTTCTTCTCATCTACACCAGTCAAGGGCGGCTCGCCTCTTTGTCGAACGCCTTTTTATCTTGAACGCTTTCTGCTGGCGTTGGCATATGATCGGTCACCGCCTTGAACAGTCGTTGGCGGTCCAGTCTCATTGATCTCGAGATCCGAGTGAGCCGCTCGTCGCGGACTCCGTTTTTGAAGGCGCGGACAATGATTCATCCGAGATGTTCGGGATCGTGTTGCGGATCTTAATGAAACGCTTCACGAAGTTGCGGAGGGTCTCCTGCTCATCCGGATCATCCAGTGCAGATCATCCTCCTTGCCCAGACGCACGTAATGCTTCTCCGAAATTAGCGATCGAGGCGCCACAAAGCCGGGTTCCATAAGCCGATGGAACCCTCCGCCGATTGAATGCCCACGTCCGAGCAAACCCTCAAGGACGATCGGAGGTAATTAGCCATCACGAGCTCGTCACCCCGCCGCCATGATGGCAGAAGCGAGATGGAAAGGAATTCCTCCGGGTTCGAGTCCCATTGTACCTTTCCATGTGACCGGCTTGAACTTAGAGGGCCACCGGACAGCTCAAGCTCGCAGAGAAAGCCCTGCGGCCCGAGCATATGACCGACCACCTTCCCGGCTGTAACCTAGTCTCGAGAAGACGTTGGTCTTGTTGCGCGGGGAACTCTGCTGAACGGGATGACTCGGCTGGAGAAACTCTCCGGGACAATCCACCACGCCCTTCCTCGTGGTGGCAACGACGCTGCCTCACGAGGGACCGTCCGTGATCATCGCGGCTTGCTTGCCCCTGTGGTCGCGATGACTACGAGGACTTGGCGAGCGACGGCGACCACGGTAGCCTGCCGCCATGGACAAGGATCCTTCGATGGTGACGGGTCACGCGATCGATCGAGTCGTCTGAATCATTCCGGCAGCTTTGGTCTGTGCCGCTCGAGGAGTTGTTGACTTCTCCTAGAGACTTTAGGCCTTCACCCGGCCGCTCGAGTTAGTCGAAAAAGACGCCCATGCGGCGAGATCAGCTTGATTGGTGGATCTAAGGACCGTTGCTATAGCTTCGAGCCGCTCCCGACTTTGATCTATGGGTCCCGGGATCCTCGAACCATCCGCTGTTCTCCCGATCGAGTCCGGTCACGCGAGGAATTGACCAACAGGAAGCTTCGCCGAGAGACTTAGCGCCGCAGACGCGAGGTGGGTTACGACGCTGCCGCTATAATCGTCGCTAAACCGTGCTAAGGTCCGATTGATGGAATCGCCGAGGTGCGGCGAACGACGCCTTGTTCGCGAAAGCGTACCGCAGCTGACCTCGCGTCTTGATGCCGAGAGTTAATCCGCCCGACTCGACAAATGCCGCCACGGCCGTCGCGGCAGATCCTCGAGGTTCCTACATCGGCCATGTTAATGCCGCGGGGCCATGCGAAGGTATGCTAGAGCGGTGTCATCATTGTGTTCCACGGTGGAATCTACCGACATAGCCTTGAATCGACAAATCTAAACCGTCGTAAAGATCATCGATTCCGTAGTCGCCGCCAATGACGGAGTGCGATCCGAGGCTATCTCGCCATGTAAGCGGAGACATCCGCCCGGATGCGAAAGCGCTCGAGACCGAACAGATCGATCTGGCGAATCGACAGGATGAGACATCCCGCCCTTCCGAGTCGAGCCCTCGGGAAGTATCTCAGATCGCCGACGGAGTTCGACATGCTCGATCTGCGTGTCCCCACGGTCGGCGCCGGTTGCCGACGGTTGAGATATCGATCTCAAGTCGCTAAGGTTCTTTAAGATTGAGATAGAGACACGCCTAAACAACCACTTAACAAAGAACGAACAGAAGGCGAGTTTTTATCCTGGTTCAGCCTCTCGGGAGATAATAGCCCCACGCCCAAATTTTCTTATATATCGAGATGAATACAAGAGATGGCTCGGCGAGACGAACAAGTCTCGGCGAGATTATGGGTGTACAAAGGAAGATCAGTGCCTAGTAGATACAAAAAGCCAGATTCATCGTAAAAACTCGCCCTCTACACGCCGTAGGGCCTTGTTTATATAGTGCGAGCAAACCGACCTACCGAGGGAATATCGGGCGGACTAACTACTAGATCGTGAATCGAACTCATACATGCCAAATATATCCCGAGGTAGATAAGGCATACTCCTAGTCTTGGGGATCACGACTCCTAATCCAATCCGGAAAACAACGTCAAGGGTCTTCACGTAGTCAGTAACTCTTGTTCGAGTAAGACTCAAACACGAATCCTAGACCGTTACGCACCGCGCCGACCAAGAGGTCGTTTCGCGGGATGCACATGGGCCTGATAGAACCTTCCAAGGAGCTGGGCCCTGGTAGGCTGTTTGATTGAGCCGTCAGGGAGTGGGCCATGGCTATGAGCCGTAATCTAATCCCCGACACTCTCGTTATAATTAACGCATGTCCAAAAGAAAATGTGATAAATGATGACACAAACCACCATGGAAAACGATAGTAAACCTCGCGGCTCGAACCGACAAGACAAAAAGGAAAACTATCAGAACAAAGCCAGTATCGATGACTGGCCATCAAGACAAGGCTGTCGACACCGCTCTGTCGAGAGAGGAACTAGCATAGTCTAGACGGTTTGGCCATCAAGAAAGCTTCTCTCGCTGACCAAATATAAGACGGCCAAGACAGGCAGCGTTGTCGCCGTCAGGGTTGGACGCGTCTCTCTTAATAGCCATGTGGGAACCATCAAGAGAGATCAGTTACGTGTCTCCACGACTCGCTTTAGTCGGTCGAGAAAAAGTCTAGTAAGGTTCACACACACGACGTTGCGGGCTAACTCCCCTCTCTCAACGACCTAACGGGCGCCGTCGAGAGAGAGGAGCTAGCCAGCACCGTTCCACGGTGTGTAGGGATGGATCTATTTCGAGAGCCAACTCTAGGCCGTCGAGGAAACTTAATTACAGAAAAATAACTTTTTTAAAAATACAAAAAGCACAATTTTGCAGTTGTTGCCTCCTAGTAGTAGCAGTTGCACCTGCAAAACCCAAAACACCCACGTCATGTATATATGGCTCCACAATTGCACATACTCATCCACGTTTCTGCATCCATCACATGAACACACATATTTCATTCTCATCTACATCTAAAATAACTAAAAACTAACCAATCGACATAACCAAATAATGTTTGACATTAACAATACGCACAATCATAGTTTCATCACATGGAAAGTCACCATGACGACATAAAACACCATTGTTCGACATATGTCACCTTGTTCCTATGGCTCGCTCGCTCGATGGGGTAAACATCGAAGGGCATCGTTGAAGGGATTGTTGACGAAGTCAACATATTGGCTCCCTGATGTAACGCCCTCCTACCCATGAGCTGTACCTAAAGCCGAACTAGAATCTGTCGACGGTTGAGATATCGGTCTCAAGTCAACCAAGGTTCTTGAAGATTGATATCTCAACCGTCGACAGCTGGCGCCGACCGTGGGGACACGCAGATCGAGCATGTCGAACTCCGTCAGCGATACAGAGATACTTCCTGAGGGCTACGACTTAGAAGGACAGGATGTCTCGTCCCCTGTCAGTTCAGATCGATCTGTTCGGTCTCGAACGCTTTCCGCATCCGAGGCAGATGTCTCCGCTTACATGGCAGAGATAGCCTCAGATCGCACTCTGTCATCGGCAGCGACTACGGAACGATGATCTTTACGACGGTTTAGATTTATCGATTCCAAGGCTATGTCGGTAGATTCCACTGTGGAGACACAGCGATGACACCGTCTAGCATATTTTCGCATGGCCCCCGCAAAGATCAACATGGCCGGCGTAGGAACCTCGAGGATCCCCGACGGCCGTGGCGGCCGGGCGAGGTCGGGCAGATTAACTCGCTTTCGGCATCAAGACGAGGTCAGCAGTGCCGCCGCGAAAGCAAGACATCATTCGCCGCAGACCTCGGACGATTCCATCAATCAAACCTTAGCACGGTTTCGCGACCGGTGTAAGCGATTTACGTCGCGACCCACCTCGCGCTTGCGGCGCTAAGTCTCCGCAGAAGCTTCCTGTTCGGGTCAATTCCCGCATGACCGGACTCGATCGGGCGAGTAAGCGGATGGTTCAGGATCCGGGACCCATAGATCAAAGTCGGGAACGGCCGAAGCTATAGCAACGGTCCTTAGATCCACCAATCAAGTTGATCTCGCCGCATGGGCGTCTTTTGCGACTAACCTAGAGCGACCGGCCGAGGGCCTAAAGTCTCTAGGAGAAGTCAACAACTCCTCGAGCGTATGACCAATTGCCGGAATGATTCGGACGATTCGATCGATCGCGTGACCTCCGTCACCATCGAAGGATCATCGTCCACGAGCGAAGCTACCGTGGTCGCCGCCGCCGCCAAGTCCTCGTTGTCATCGCGACCACGAGGGCAAGCGCGCAAGAATGATCACGGACGGTCCCTCGTGAGGAGCGCGTCGTCGCCACCACGAGGAAGGGCGTGGTGGATTATCCGGAGAGAGTTTCTCCGGCCGAGTCCTCCTGCTCAGCAGAGTTCCTCCGCGAACAGACTAACGTCTTCTCAAGACTAGGTTACGCCGGGAAGGTGGCGGTCATATGCTCTGGGCTGCGGGGCTTTCTCCGACGAAGCCGCTGTCCGGTGGCCCTCAAAATTCAAGCCCGGTCACATGGAGAGGTACAATGGGACTCGTAACCCGAGAGAATTCCTTTCCATCTACGCCACGGCCATCATGGCGGCCGGGGTGACGAGCTCGTTATGGCTAATTACCTCCGATCGTCCTTGAGGGTGCCGCCGGACGTGGTCATTCAATCGACAAGAGGGTTCCATCACCATGGAACCAACTTTGTGACGCCTCGATTGCTAATTTCGTAGAGCATTACGTGCGTCGGGCAAGGAGGATGATCTCGCACGGATGATCCGGATGAACAGGAGACCCTCCGCAATTTCGTGAAGCGTTTCATTAAGATCCGCAACACGATCCCAAATATCTCGGATGAATCTGTTGTCCGCGCTTTCAAAAACGGAGTCCGCGACGAGCGCTCACCCAGATCTCGAGATCAATGAGACTGGACCGCCAACGACTGTTCAAAGGCGGCCGATCATATGCCAACGCTGCAGAGCGCGTTCAAGACAAAAAAGCGTTCGACAAAGGCGAGCCGCCCATGACTGGTGTGGATGAGAAGAAGAAGAGCAAGAAGAACGCTCACGGTGACAAGAAATCCCGGAAGAAGAAGAACAAAGGTGATGCGAACAATACCGTCGCGGTATGGATCGCGCACCTCCTCCCAAGGACGGGCGAAGAAGCCCAACAATAATTACAAGGGCAAAAAGCTCTTTCGGGGAGGCGGACAAGGCAAGAAAGGTCCGAGCGACCGATTTTGCAAGTTCCACCAAAGACTACGGGCATGATATACGCCATCAGAGAACTTGGGCCGCAAAGCTCGAAGGTTTCTACAACGGCAAGGGCCCAATGCCCACCCCGCCGAACATGGTGATGCCGTGAAGGCTAAGCGCCAAACCGACGATGGTGATCGGGAAGATGATGACGAATATCAAGAACCCGTGAACCATATCGCCGTCATTTTCGGCGGCTCCTCGGCTTACACCTCTCGGCGCAGCCTCAAGGAAGCCGCTCGGGAGGTCCACAACGTCGAAAAGGCAAAACCTCAGCCTGAATCGATGAAGTGGACTGAGGTCTCCATCTCCTTCTCTAAGGAGGACTGCCCCACTGGGATGACCAAGCCTCAGCGGCTCCCACTGGTGGTCGCCCGACCATCAGCAACGCGAGAGTTGGCCGTGTCTTAGTAGACGGCGGAGCGCTTTGGACTTGCTTTTCGCTAAAGTCTTGGACGAGATACAAATTCCTCGCCCAAGTCAAGGAAGTCGCAATGCCCTTCTACGGAATTGTTCCGGAGAAGTATCAAACCGTTAGGGCGAGTTGTCCTTCTGTCACCTTCGCAACCCAAGCAACTTCCGGACAGAGTTGATCACTTTTGACGTGGTCGACTTCCGTCGGCCAGACAACGCAATCTTGGCGAGCCATCACTCGGTAAGTTCATGGCCGTGTCCCACCACGCTTACCATTTGTCAAGATACCGGGTCCCTAACGGCGTGATCACGGCCAAGGGCAACTACAAAGTCAGACCGATTGCGACGGCGATCCCTTGCCCCGGTCGACCGGCTTCCGCGCGTGGTCTCAAGTTCCGCACCAAGTCTCGACGCGCCTAGAGTCTCCTTCACCGGGGAGAAACCAGGAAGTTCCATTGCCGCTGACGATACTTCCAAGATAGTTCACTGGGGCGACCGACCCCAAATAGGAAAGCGAGCTTATTGCCTTCCTCCGAGCTAATGCAGATGTATTCGCCGGGAGCCATCTGACATGCCCGGAGTCCCAAGGGAGGTAATCGAGCACAAATTGGTTGTCCGCGGGACAAGAAGCCTGTTCGCGGAAGCTTCGCTTTTGAATTCAAACAGGGGATCATCAAAGATCGACAGCAACCGCTTTCATTCTTTGGGTTCATCCGCGAGGTTGATCACACCGAGTGGTTAGCCAACCTGTCATTGTAAAGAAGAAAGGCGGCAAGTGGAGGATGTGTCGATCACACAGATCTGAACGCCGCTTGTCCTAAGGACAATTTCGCCGCCTCGATGGACCAATTGGTCGATGCGATCATGACGAACCCCAACTTCGAGTTTTTAGATGCTTACTCGGTTACCACCAAATAAGCATCTCCCGAGGATGAAGAGAAGATCGCCTTCATCACCCCTTTCGCACTTCGCTATAATGACCATGTCTTTCGGTCACAAGTAATGTTGGTGCCACGCTCCAATACTTAATGGAGAAGACCTTCCGCAATGCTGAAAAACACGGAGGTCTATGTCGACGACATAGTTGTAAAGAGCAAGCATGCTCCGGATCATGTAAAAGACCGGCAGAGACTTTTCGTAATCTCACCAGGCATCGAATCAAATTAAATCCAGAGAAGTGTACCTTTGGTGTTCGATCTCGAATGTTGCTCGGATATGTCATTGGCTCGCAAGGTATTTCTACCAACCCCGAAAAAATCGAGGCCATTGAAAATATGCGTGCTCCAACTACCGTAAAGGAAGTACAAAGCCTCATTTGGGCGGATGGTCGCTCTAAGCGAGTTTATTTCCGTCAAGGCGTAACGCGGTCGCCCTTCTTAAGGCCTGCGCAAGCACAATGGTTTCGGAGGGCCGGAAGAAGCCGATAGATCCTTCCAGATCTGAAGCGATACTGTCCAATCCTCCCGTCTTGACTACCCAGCGGCATGGCGGCAGCTCCCATTGTACCTAGGTTGCACGCCACAAGCGGTGGCAGCCTTGATCTTGGCCGAAAAGGAAGGCCTCGGCGACCAATCTATTACGTGAGCGAGGTACTTCACGGATCAAAGGCGTTAGCACCGAGGTCCGAAGCTACTCTACGCCTTGCTCATGTCCTCCGGGAAGCTTCGCCACTACTTCCAAGCGCATCAAAATCTGGTCCCGACCACGTTCCTCCGGGAGAAATCTTACTGGAACAAGGAATCTAGCGGACGATAGCCAAGTGGGCAATGGAACTAGCGAGTTTGATCTCGTTATTTGTCGCCCGAATCGCTATCAAGTCACGTGTCCTAGCCGACTTTGTCGCTGAATGGACTTGCCCGCCCAAATCGAGGAGCTCCCGAGCAACCCGATAAACCCCTTGACCATGTTTTTCGATGGCTCGCGACCGAAACTCAGGGGTGGTTTCGTTCTCATCTCCTCAAGGAGAGCGACTCGAGATTCTATCCAACTACACTTTGCGGCGACTAACAACGCCGCAGAGTACGAACCCTCCTCGCCGGACTAAGAGCGTGCAAGTCGCTTGGTGTCCAACGGCTAAGCGTGAAGGAGATTCACGGTGGTCATCAATCAGGTTAACAAGGAGTATCGGTCTTCGCGATAACTCAATGGCGCGATACGGTTGAAGTGAGGAAGTTGGAGCGGCATTTTCGATTTTTGAAGTGCTCTTCGTGCCGGAAGGACAACTTCGGCCGACCGCCTATCCAAGTATGGATCCTCACGCTAACTCGCTCCGGCAGGGTGCTCGTCGAGCACCTTCACAAGCCCTCAATCACGTCTCCGGACGAGGCAACGAGGCGGTGGTGCTTGTCTCCGTCATCGAAAGTGTCGCGGATGGACAACGCCATTTGTCCGGTACCTTGCAGATGGGACCTCGCCGACGATGAAGCCGGCGTTCGGCTTACAAGGCGTGCTGCTCCATACAAGCTTGTGGACGGCATCCTTTACCGCCAAGGTGCTCTGGGAGTTCTCTCCAAGTGCATCTCGCAACAGGAGGGTGTGTTCCTTCTTAGGGACATACACGAGGGTGCCTGTGGCAACCACGCCTCCTTGAACTCGGTCGCAAAGCGCCCGCATGGGCTATTATTGGCCCACTGCGTTACAAGATGCCCGGGACATCGTGACTAAGTGCAAGGCTTGCCAATTTCACGCCCGGAAGGCACACAAGCCCGCCCAAGAGCTCCAAACAATCCCCCCATCTTGGCCTTTCTCCACATGGGGTGCGGATCGCTCGGCCCATTCCCTAAGGGGTACAAGGGCTATACACACCGCTTTCGTTGCCATAGACACTTTTACAAAGTGGATTGAGGCAGAAACGTGTCGCCTCTTCCCGCCAAAAGCGGTTTGTTCGCTTTTTCAAAAGCAACGTGGTCACGCGCCGGATTCCCCATAAGTCGATCACGGATAATCTGCACCGATTCGGCGAGCTATTCGGGAATCTGCGAGCGACTAGGTACCAATGCTCATTTTCGCCTCGTTGGACATCCACGAGCAATGGAAGCGATCGGCGAGCTAACTGGACAGATAGTCCAGGTATCAAACGGCGGGTATTTTACGCTCTCGGCCGAAAGCACAACAAGGCTGGGTTGACGGTTCCTTCCGTCCTGCAGGCGATTCAGACTACGGCCACCGGGCGATCGGAAACTCCTTTCCAAGCTGGTCTATGGTGCGGTTTATCCGTCACCGAAATCAGACTTTCGGTTCGCCTCAAGACGAGCTCGGTCAACCTAGTTGACGACGAGCAAGAGCGCCTCGATCTCGATCTCCTCGAAGGCACACGCGACCGGGCACAAGTCGAATGGCGCTACCAAGAAGATCTTGGCAAGACGCCGCCAAGTCGATTCGACCTAGGGCTTTGAAGGCGGGCGACCTCGTTCGCCGTGTCGAGAACTTGTCCAATGCCAACAAGTTAACTCCTCGTTGGGAGGGCCTGTTCACACTCGTTTCTTTCCTTTCGCCGGAAATTCGTTTCGCTGGCTATGGAGGACGGGAGAGAGTCGACCAAGACTTGGAACATCGACCCGACCGTAAGTTCTTTGTGTAGGTCCTCGTTTGTTTGCTTAGCTTTGCGCTTTTTGTAAACTTCGGCGCCTCGGTTCGTCCAAGTCTCTCGGGCACCATGTAAAGTTCAATCCAATTCTTGATGAATCCTCGTGGCCTCTGTGCCCTTTTCACCGCTTTGTCTTCTCGCACTACTTTCTCTCTGGTAACACTTGATGGTCGCCTTGCTCATAACTCTTGGCTCCGCAATCTTAAGGATTGTTCTACCCGTATCTGGTTTCGACAAGTTCCTAAACTCGGGGTTGCGTAACACGGCCTTTCCACCTTGCGGCTAAGTCTGCGCTCGTAAGCCCTCCGCGCAGAGGCACTTATTCTTTCGGCGCGACCACTTGGTAAAGCTCGCTCGTAAGCCCCTGGCGGCAGAGGCACTTTCCTTGTTCGGTTACTCTGAATCGCTTAACTTACGCCAACGAGCGGACTACGGAACGAATCGAGCAAGGTACGGTGTCGCTCTTTCTCCCTACGCACATGCTCGAGTTCGCAAACTTAGGTTCTCGAGCATCGTCCGTGCACGGGGCTAGGGTGTCGCTCTTTCTCTTGTGCACTGCTCGGGTTCGCAAACTCGTGTTTCAGCGAGATGCACAACGGGCTGGGAGTTAGGCGAGAGCGCTCCACGGTTTTCTTAAACTTCCTAGCTTGCTTACGCTTTTCTCTTAGTTTCATTCGTTCTTGTCTTTTTGTCGCTCTCTCTTTGCAGGAAAAGGGTAAGTCTTTATTAACAAAATTTGCGGTACAAAAGTCCATCTCGGTTTCTGACCTCTGACTACCTAGAAGCGAGTTGCTCCTTGAGCTCCTCGATCACTTCTTTAAGGCGCAGGACTTCCCTTGGGCTTTGAACCCCTCTCAGCCTCTCGGAGACGATCGGCTTCCTCCTTCTGCTCCCGGCCCGCTCCGTCGCCTTCACACGGAGAGCCTCGACCTCTTCGGTTTTGGCCCATGGTGGTCGGTCGAGCCTCGCTCGACTAACTTCATTGCTCGGCGGTCTTGAGCTGCTCGTCCGGCTCCTTGACCTTCTTTCTCGCGGTGATCGCCCTCACCGCCATCCCACAGATCTCCTCAATCTCCTCTGTGAAGCCCGGGGTTGAGATCCTAGCCCGAGTCGCGGATGTCCGCTCCTCCTTGCCGAAGCTGGGCTTTAAGCTTCTTGGCTTCCTCCATGAAATGGTTCCGCCGATGGGGACGTCTCAACAAGCTGCTCTTCAAGCCACTTCGTGCGGCCGGCATCTCTTCAGCGGTACTCGCCTTCACGGCTTGCGCGCGAAGCTCCTCGGCTTCCTTTAGGAGAGCTTCAGAGAATGCCTCTCCTTGGTCACTTTGGCCTTGAGCTTCTTCGCTTTCGCCTTGGTGGCTCGGCTTTGGGCAGCATGAGCGCTCTGCCGGGATCCCCGCCCGAAGATGCTCCCGGAGAGAGGCCAGCACGGCGGCCCGTTCGATGGTGACCCCATCCTCGAGTTCCGCCATGGTGTCCCTGAAGACCTGGGAGGGAAGAACAAGTTAATTATGTTGCGATGGCGTGGCTAATTTGAATAAGATTCGCCTTGGTGTTTACCTTGCCAAGTCGGCGCTTGATCCCATGACGCAGCGGTCCTCGAGGCCATGCGTCCACGAAGCCCGCTAGTCTTGGGATGAGGCGGGCGCTCTTGTCGTCGCCGCCTTGTTCGCTCCTTCTTCTTGCGGGAGCGCATCGCCGGAGCTGGAGCGACGCAGGCGGCGCTTGCGTCTCAAGGCCCTTCTCCTCTTCCTTTTCCTTTTCCGCCGACGTCTTTCTGGCGAGGCGAGTCGCTCCGCTGGCGGCGCTTATTGTTTCCACCGGCGGGACGACACCTTTCGGCTTTGCTCGGGGCTTCTTCTTGTTCCCGGCAATGGGTCTCACCTTGCTCGGCGGAGAATCCTGTCGCTTCAGGTGAGCGCCCTGCGTCGAAGTGCTGGGCAAGACGGCATTGCTGCGGTCGCCTGGGCGCCTCCGGAACCATCGCCTTGGCTCAAGTCCATGGCGCCACCCGCCGTATTTTTGCCTCCACCGCTTCACCGCGTCTTTGAGCGCGTCGATCCGCTTGAGAGCGGCGGCAAGCAGCTCCACGCCGGCTTGTCCTTGAGGTTTCGCCACCCTCCATCGCCGTGACGACGCTGCGTGCAGATCTTTCAGGCGGCAAAGAATGACCGCTGAGCGCCTCGACGTCGTTCGTGGCGGTCTCTTCTTGGGCGGTGATGAACGAGAGTTGATCGTTAAGTCTAATGCGGTCGGAAGGTGGAAAGATCAAAAGATCGATTTCTACATACCGCCGTGGAGGGCTTAATCGATCTTCTTCGCGAACTTTCCGCCTTTTCCTCGGGGCTCCTTGGCGGGTTCTCCTTTGGCCCTTGGGCGTTCAGCGGCGATGAGCTCGGCTCTCTGGTGGTGAGCACTCCTCTCAGCGCAACGCAATGAGTTTCTCCTTGCGCGCAACCTCCTCCTCGAGTCTCCTTTGCTCGGCGACTGTAGAAGCAGCGCCATATGGCGGGTGAGCTTGCGTGTAACGCCTAAGCCAGAGGGCCATGGTCTTTACTCTTCGTCGCTCTGCTGCTCGGCGAGGAGGGAGGGCTTGGTCTCTTCATTGGGGCCGACCGCGCGCCCGCTTGTCCGCCCGGCGCCTCGTCGCCTTGTTGGTTTCTTGGACGGTGGCGGCCGCCATGGCGCTGGCGAGCTCGCGTCGGCCACCGCCACCTTGGGCTTTGTGGCGCCTTGGCCTTGCCCTTCTTGGCTTCTCCTTTTGGACCAGAGAGATCCTCGACGATCCCTCCGAGGATCATTGGTCCTCCCACGATTTTGAGAAGTTTAACGTCAAGATTAAAACCAACGGTGTAAATCTAGCAACACGGGTGGGTGTAAGTGATTTACCTCGTCGTGCGGATGAGCACATTCCTCGGACAAGTGTAGGCCACCTCGCCGGTGACCTCATTGTCCTTCTTCGCCGCCTTCAAGATGGCGTCGACCCGCTTCGGTCACCCATGCGTCGGTCGGCATCTCTGCCCGGCAGATGGAATCGTTAAATTCTGTTCGAGAAAACGATCAATGAAGAGGTTGAGTCTTAAAGGCACTTACCGTGCTCTCCCTTGTGATGTCTTCACATCCTCTATCTTGTAGAAGGGATAGGACCTTCTCCGCATGCAGGCGACTACATCATTGTGAAGTCCCGGATGATCTTCTGCCCGTGAGCCCAAGGCTCACGAGGAGGCGATCTTCCTTGTCGCGCATCAGATTCTCGGCACTCATCTCCGGCCGAGGCATTGGCGTTCCTTCACGGCGCCTTTCCGGTGAAGATGAGCTTGTTGTCGCCACTCGCTTGTTGTAGAACCACCTCACCCACCATGCGCCCATTGAGTCGAAAGCGAGAGGTGGGCGAGGGTGCGTCGTCGGCGGTGGTCCGGAGCTTGAGGTAGTAGCACCCAGTGCTGGAAGCGGCGGAGCTGCTCCTCGTCATCAGATAATAGTGGAGGAACAATTTCACCGGTGGATCGATTCTCAGATAGCCTTCGCAGTGTGCGAAGACGGCCATCTGGAGGATCTTCGTTCGGATTGAGGTTCGCCACCTCCAATCCGCTAATGTTTAAGAAGCCTCAACGGTCGTCGAGATCGAGAACCCAACAGAGCGAATCTGCTCGGGTTAACGAACTCTCCTCCGGCTGCTCCCGAGTATCCTCCTCCGGCGACCTCCGCCACGGTGTCGATGTGGCCCTCCTCCTCCCAGACCCTAAGGTCCTCCTCGGTCGAGCTAGTCTTTGGTGAACTTGGCCATAGTGGTTCCCAGGATCGGAGGCGAGGTTGGTGGTGGAGTTTGGGTGCTTGATGTTGAGCGCAGTTGGATCTAAGGCTTAGAGAGGAAAGGCGTGAGAACAGAGGGTGGCAGCGGGCGGCTTGGGTGCTTTATAATCCCGTATAAGCAGCTCGCAACGGTTCGATCCCAAAACGGCTAGTTTTTACTGCAACGGCTAGGTAAAAGCAGTGCTTTGCTTTTCATCGCGGCGATAGGAAGTTACTGTGGAGTTCCGCTAACGGCTATTTTTTCCAAAGGTTCAGATCAAGGTCGAGAGCTCGCTGACAGATGCCGTTCCTCGCTCGACGCAACATGAGTTGCTCGGCATCGATCGGTTTATTCGGTCCGAACAAGTCTTGTTCGGTTGAACCATGACCTGTTGATGCGCTGTTACATGTCTTTGTAGCGGGAAAAATACCCTCTTCGTGACTTTGAGTCTCAAGAGGACGACCCCACTCTAGTGAGTCCTTCCACTTGAGTCTCAAGGGCTAGTTGTCGGGATTAAATCACGACCCATTGCCATGGCCCACTCCTGACGGCCCAATTGAGCGACTTCTGCCGGGCCCGGCTCCCGGGAGGTTCTACAGCCCATATGCATCTGCCGAGCAGCTTCTGGGCGGCACGGTGCGTGAACGGCCCTGGGATTCGTGTTTGAGTCTGACTCGAACAAGAGTTCTGCACGGCTACGTGAAGACCCGGACGTGGTTTCCCGGATTGGATTAGGAGTCGTGATCCCCAAGATTAGGAGCTTGCCTTATCTGCCTCGGGGTATGTTTGGCACGTCGAGTTCGTTACGATCTCGTAGTTAGCCCGGCCCGATATTCCCTCGGTAGGTCGGTTTGCTCTGTACTATATAAACCAAGCCCCTACGACGTGTAGAGGGGTCGAGTGATCATCTTATAGATTATTGCATACTTGTATCAGATAATCTCGCCGAGACTTGTTCGTCTCGTCGAGCCACCTCTTGTATTCATCCTCGATATATAAGAAAGGCCGGACGAGGGCTATTATCTCCCGAGAGGCTGAACCAGATAAAACCCCCATCTCTCTGCTCGTTGCTGTTCGTGGTTGTTCGGCGTGTCTCCTATCTCAATCTTCAAGAACCTTGGTTGACTTGAGACCGATATCTCAACCGTCGACAGAATCCTATATATGCAAACACAAGATCATTAGATGTACGACAAAAAAATAATGGATCAGTAGATGGTTTGAGCTAGATTAACTTACCGCATCCATAACGACCCCGAAACTACCATGTGCGGGAGGTGTGCCCACGTAGTCACCTGGTAGACGAGGCGGCCCGTCGTAGGCACCTTTTAGGGGAGACGACCCTCCGTATCCACTACGATATGGTGGCGGAACCCTGTAGACACTTGGATGGCCACCGGTACTGCTCGGGCTAGTCTAAACATTTATAAGATGTAAATGTGTCAACTAGATATTAAGAGGATTATATTTTTTGAAGTTTATAAGACATTATTCTAGCCAGTCAAGAGAGATTCTTCAAGTAGGTGAATCTGGCCTCGAATTTCTCTCGCTGTCTGGCTATCTCCTCAACCTACCTATTGCGTCCCTCATCCACGGTCCTCAAGCTCTCCTGCATCACCTACATCGATCGTTGCTGTTGCTTCCCTCTCTTGCTCCCTCTCCCTCTGGATTCGCGCCTTGAATCGCGATGGCTCTCAGCATGAGTGTGGGCAGCCCGCACAACGCAACGTAATCCTCGAACATGCAAAAAAGCATTGTGAGTAGTTATGAAATTTGAACTGAGATGGGTTGTAGAATTGATAAATGATCCTACCTCAGGTGGTCCTAGCCCATTGCAAGCCTACAGTGAGCCTTCCCACCCATAGCTTGGTGTATAAGCAGAGGGTTTAGTGGCTCCTTCTCCGGGTTGCTTTTCTTGCCTGTGCTTCTCGAGGTAGGCTTGCACGCGAGACACAATACATGAGGTGGAACCATGTCGTTCTTGCCGGTCCTCAAGCATCGGTCGCAGCTTCCATGAGGCGAGAGCTCACACCTTCATCGCTACTTTCTAGTGCTGTCGTCCCCAGCGAGCTCACACAGCTGTCACCAAAACTTGGTCCCCAACGATTGTTCGGCTGGAGTTCAGCCACTTCATCATAGTTACTTGAGTTTTGAGGAGGAAGGAGGAGAAGAGGAAAAAGGAGTTGATGATAGTTTGGTTCAAATTGTTCATAATGGTATACATATATGAGAATCACAATCTTGTAATGGTATGGGGGAGATTTTGGACTTTATAATGGTATATCGTCTAAGTGACAACTCTCGGGTGGCATCTGTCTAGTTAATTCTAAACAAACCTTAAAAACCTAATCATTTGAGGAAAGGAAAGGCTAGCTATCGATGCATTGGCGAACCAGGGGAGGGGGAGCTTGGGATGGAATAGATCAAGAACAAGATGGAAAAACCCACATGGACATACAAATGTGAGTGTAAGGAAGCATGCAACTAGCCAACAACTGTTCTGGAATTTTATCGCTTAGACACCTAATTTACTCTATTTATCTTGCTTTATATGTTCGTTTGTTCCTGTCAAGCCGAGCCAATGAAAATTGGTGAGCTAAGCTTCTACTCCAGTGATTAAACATCTCTAAAGCCTCAACAAATGTCGGGATCTCGGGTTAACTGTTTAGCTCGATCATGGGAAAAAAAAGTGATATTGGGTCCGATTTGCTAGTATTTTGGTACTTGCTTAATTGTTTGAATGGATTAATACACCACTTGAGGCCCCTTTCGAGCTCAACTACGAACAGTCTCTCACCCGTTTGGAATTTAGTCCGGATCTAGAAATAGGGCCATGTGTGTTGGATGAACCTGTGTGTGTGTGTCTATGGTGCAAGTTTGTGTGCATCCACATTGCATCCTTTTAAAGAAAAAAAACAACGTCATTCGACTTAGTGTCGTACGATGAGTTACATGTCTTGTTATTCTAAAATCACAATGTAAAAAGTTACGGGGTTTCACTGTGACCACATAATTTTATTGCTATTTACCTTTCTATATCCAACACTTTTATCATCTTGTTTGGATACTCTATTTATTGCAATGATCTATATTTTTTGGTTTACCGTGGTTAGGTTTCTAGTTTCACCAATCGTGGAGGTTGCACGTATAGCCATTATCTATCGAAACAATGAAAAAAATATTTTCTTCCATAACTTGTTAAATATTGTTATGTGGATCAAAATTATGCGCTAAAATTAGACATTAATCGGTTTGATTTTCTATTTGTTAACTCAAATATAATATTCGAAGCCTGGTTAAGAATAATTCTCTCATAACTCAAAGAAAACACATGCTCGAAATGCCATGTGAGGTACTCCCTCAATCCCAAATTGTAGTTCATTGTTGACTTTTGGATATCTATTTAACCATTCATCTTATTCAAAAAATATATGTAAATATTATTTATTTTGTTGTGATTTGTTTTATCATTAAACATATTTTAAACATGACTTATATTTTTGCATGTTTGCACTATTTTTTAATAAGACGAACGATTTAAAAAATGTTTTAAAAAATCAATAGTAAACTATAATTTGAAACCGAAGGAGTAGCAAAGAACATGCTCAACCCATGCAGCATTCTGACCATGGAACCGAGCGGCCACAGAACGGGACAACGGAGTCTGACACGCAGCTGATCCCGTCCACCCTATCCACTCCATCATACCCCCCTCCTCCATGCACCTCGTCCACCGTTGCACCCCGACACTCTCTCCCTGCGTAATGGGCCCACACGCACCCCCACACTGTAGAGCCCGTGCTCTGGTCTCACGCGGCACATAAAAAAAGGCACTTTTCCGCTTCGCCCCCTCGGATTTCCTTGCCGTACCCGGAGCCCCGCACCAACCATGCGTTCCGAAATAGGGGCGCACGTCAGGGTGTGGGGCGTAAAAGTTGCATTCGTCTCGTCTCGTCCCGTCCCTGAAAAATATCCCCTTTCTTCTTCTTCCCCGGCTCGCCCCCCACCCCTCACACACTCCGCCTTCGTTCCTCTTCTCCCCTCGGCTTCGAGGGTTTTTTTTCTTTCTTTTTTTCCTTTTTTTTCTTCTTTTTTTGGTTTGGTTTTTTCCCTTTCCCTTCCGGGCTGGACTGATCCTCCGGCCGAGCTCTAATAATCCCGCCCCTGACCGGCGGTGAGGGGGGAGCCGATCGCCATGCAGCAGCAGCAGCAGCGGATGAAGCAGGCGGCGGCTGCGGCTGCGGCTGCGGCGGCGCAGCAGCAGCAGCAGTTGATGCAGCAGGCGCTGCTCATGCAGCAACAGCAGCAGCAGCAGCAGGCGGCAGCGGCGGCCGCCGCCGCCGCGGCGCAGCAGCCGCCCATGTTCCCGCCGCACCACCAGCACCCTGGCCTCCTCGCCGCGCCGCAGGTGGGCTCTCCGCCCCCGTCCCTACGCTCGATCGCTCTCTTTTGGTGGTTTTAGGGTTGCGTGCTGGGATCCGTCTCGTGGGTGTTGGGGGGTGAGCTAGGGCTTTCCCTGGGATGATTCTTGTGGCCTCTGGGGTTGGGGAAATTTGGTTGAATTTTGGGGGGTTTAGTTATTTCCTGGTCGGGTTTGTTGAATTTGCCGCCTTTGCCTCACAATTTTGCGTGCTCTCCTGTTTAGGACATTTTCGTGCGCGAGAAATTAGATTTTTTGGTAGGGTTTGTGGAATTGGGGTTTTGGTTGGATTGGGTAGCCTCTGGGTGCTTCCACTTGAGCGGGTTTCAGATCTTTTGCATTATTATAAGCCAAGCAGCAATTTTCCCGCAATTATCATGTTTTTTTAGCGCTGTTCAAATTTCTATTTACTTTATAAGTCAAACATGATAGGGGTCCTCATGTGACCGATTTGGAGGTTTTGCCCGACTGCCTGAGTGTGTCGTCACGCGATCAATTTGGAGGTTTTGCCTGACTGCCTGAGTGTGCTGCGATGGATTAGTTTCGTATGACTGCCACTGTATTTACATGTTGGATCATGATTAGGTTTGATGAGTGGGAGTGAGAGTTTTTGCTCAGTAAATGAGGCACCTTTGCAATCTTCTCGGAGTGGCGCTATGTGATGTTTCTTAGGTGATATGGTGCCTAAGATGTTTGTGCTTTCAGTGTTAGTAATGTTTTAAATTCGTTGTAGACAATTTGAAGCTAGAACGGTGAATAAATGAGTCAGGTAATTGCTAACTCGGTCACCATTGGGGGGTGATTACACTTTGGTTGCATTTAATCACATAGTATTGCACATTTCATGGTGGTTTAATGATGTTGCCGTTCCTTTGCCTTTTTCATCCTGTTGGTGATAGGATTGTCACTTTAGTTAATTTTAGTGTTTAGTTTTGGAGGCCTGTGGTGGTGATGAATAATGATACGACCAGTGTCCTTATGTACTTGATCCCCCCTTTGGTCTGTACAGGGATGCTTTATGTTGATTATACATGTACCAGTGTGAAATGCTACCTAAGGAATATGATTGACTCGTTTGAGTTAACATTGCAAAATTCAGCTGAACATGTTCATATGAAGATACAATCTTGAACATTGTGAATGACATCTGACTGAGTACAGCAAGTTTTTCTTACTTGTTGGTATCACCTAGCTATTCACAGTCCTGGATAGCCTTTTATATTACATGATTGTTGACTAGCTAGATCTTCTAAGCCTACCTTATCACATTCGTATTGTTTATATGATTTTGATGTCTGATTCTTACATGGTTTTGACTTTCACTGTTTGCTTATCCCTTTTTGTTTCAAAATTTTAGAACTGTATGAGTTGTTAACAATTTTATTATTGCAGATAGAGCCCATCGTTAGTGGAAACCTGCCTCCTGGGTTTGATTCAAGTACATGCCGCAGCGTGTAAGTGACTGCTTTCTGTCGTCAGTAAGGGAACTTGTTACTTTCTGTCATTGTACCCTAGTGACTGCTTTACTGTTATTTTTATTAATAAAAATGTCAGATAATTCTTTGTTTATTGTGGGCAGCATTTTCTACATCCTCAAATAGTCAACTCCAGTACTCCACATTGAATATGTTCTAAGTAGTTAGTGCGCAAAGTTGTGGACCTGATTGTCCTAATCAATTTCTCTTCTCTATGTTGTAACATAAAACTGTTAGTTACCTCCTTCCCTGTATTAGTATTCTCTGGTGCTCATCATTAATGTTCTGAGCAGGTATGTTGGCAATATCCATCTTCAAGTAACTGATTCCTTACTTCAGGAGGTCTTCCAAAGTGTTGGTCCTGTAGAAGGATGCAAACTCATAAGAAAAGAAAAGGTTAAATTTGTACTGTTTCAAACAAAATTAACAGAATCATTTTCTTGTGATTGTAGATACAATGTTTTTCTCTAACGTATTGTAAAGGCAGTGCAGTATTTCACCAATTACTCTTCCATAGAAAACTAAAGCTACATTTTGCTTGCGTGCATGTTTTAAATTATTTAACTAACTCGGTTGGCACATGAAACTATTAGTTATTGTAATATGAAATAATTTGATGTATGTATTCATTTGCCCATTTGTGCCCTTGCCTTTGAAATATTGTATGTGCTTAATTATGTAATATTCTCATTGGCCAGATACATACATGTATTCTCTCTATTGAGAAAGCTTCAACTTGCTGCATTCGTGTTTTTTAAGTGGATAATTTACTGATCATGTTTCGTAGGTTGGTTAACCTTACGTGTGCCTAGATTGTTTGTGTTAATATGGTATCCACCTGTTTTGTCTTGCAGTCATCCTTTGGTTTTGTTGACTATTATGACCGTAGATCTGCTGCAGTTGCAATTATATCACTCAATGGCAGACATCTGTAAGTGTTGGTTTTCTCAATGCTAATTTCTATGAACAAATCCTAATGTCCTGCTTCTTTACACATTACCATATTATGATGCTGAATGACCAGATTTGGCCAGCCAATAAAAGTCAATTGGGCATATGCAAGTACTCAGAGAGAGGATACATCAGGTTTGAAACTGATAGATGAATTTTAAATCATGGAAACTATTTTAGGTCATGGAAACTGGGCTTTCCTGATGGCTGTTTGTTTACACAGGTCATTTTAATATTTTTGTTGGGGATCTTTGCCCAGAAGTCACTGATGCTACTTTGTTTGCCTTTTTCTCTGCATATTCCAGCTGCTCGTAGGTGTTCCATACCTCTCTGCATCCCACAATTTTTACTGTGCAATCTACAACATTGTAACTTGAATAGTTTGCTACTTGTGTATTATATGTATTTTCTGCCTTATCAGTTTTGCTGGGTAACTTCTGCAGAGATGCCAGAGTTATGTGGGATCAGAAAACTGGACGTTCCAGGGGTTTTGGTTTTGTTTCTTTCAGGGATCAGCAGGTAATGTTATCATGGCAATTAAAACCTTATTGTGTACTTTATGAATATATTGAACTTCTGTTTCATCATCTTACATTGTTTTTTATCATCAGGATGCTCAAAGTGCCATAAATGAATTGAATGGTGTGCTCTCTCTTCCTTGTTTCTAGCTATATCTTATTCTGGAGGCATAAGGCTGCTTTAGTAATGTGATTATGGATCTCTTGTTGTGCGCAGGGAAGTGGCTGGGCAACCGCCAAATTCGTTGCAATTGGGCAACAAAGGGTGCTAATGCTGGTGAAGAGAAACAACCTACAGACTCCAAGGGTTTGGTGGAGTTGACAAATGGATCATCTGGTGAACATACATCTTTCTGTTCCAGAGCTGTTTGTGTTGTTATATGTTTAATATATGATATATGATTTTATAATAACAGTTAACAATCATGATGTGTATGGTTTATCCTTACTGGTAGGTTTCTAATTTAACTTTGCTCTTTAGGGTTGAATTTTTTATTTGTCTGCTCCATTCATTTCGAAGTACAGGTTTCTGTGTTATTTTTTAGGCAGGCCATGAAATGAGATAATGTTTTTCTTCTCACGTAATCTTTGTACATAAATTATTGACGCTCCTTTAGCTTTACACTTTATTGAATGCAATAAACTACTGACCACTAAATAGTTTATCCTTTTCTCTTATGCAGAAGGCGGAAAAGAGAATCAAATCGAAGATGGTCCTGAAAATAACCCTCAGTACACCACCGTTTACGTCGGCAATCTTCCTCATGATGTAACATATCTCAATTATCACCGAATGCATTTTTGTATTGTGCATATTGTAATTGGTATTCCTTTTGGCCTGTTAATTAGTTTGATGGCTTTTTATCTATTGTAGGTCAACAGCAACGATGTGCATCGGCTTTTCCATTCCCTTTCTGTTGGTTCAATTGAGGAGGTCCGTGTAACACGCGATAAAGGATTTGGTTTTGTAAGGTATAGCACACATGAGGAAGCTGCGCTAGCAATTCAGATGGGCAGTGGCCAACTTATTGGTGGGAGGCAGATCAAGGTAATTTATCTTGAGATATTGCCATTTCTATTAGTAGATTAAGTATATAGATTATTTTTTATTTTGTTGGTTGGCTGAAAATTAGCTAGTAACAGTCAAGTATTTTTTACAGCATATTGTGCATGCTTGGCATTACACTAATAATGACAGAACTAAAGTTTATTTGTTCTATATTAGGATGAGCATGAAACACAGGTCTACATCACTATATTAGCTTTGCATATACACTGAGTGGCTAAAGTTCCTTAGGTATAATAGGCAATGCAATAATAGTTTTTTAGTAGCTATTGAATTCCCACTCTTTCCAAATCTTGCAGTGTTCTTGGGGAAGCAAACCAACGCCACCAGGGACAGCCTCTGCACCACTTCCTCCTCCAGCACCGGCACCATTCACCTCTGGCGTGTCGGCGACTGACCTCCTGGCCTATGAGCGCTCTCTTGCACTGACCAAGATGGCTGCCTACCCGGCCCTGATGAGTCAAAATGCTACCCTGAAGCAGGCAGCGATAGGGATGGGCGCCGGAGCTAGCCAGGCTATCTATGACGGCGGCTACCAGAGCGTCAATGGCGCCGCGCAGCAGCAGCAGCTCATGTACTATTAGAGTGACGACTCCATGAAAGCACAAGCAACCTGTCTAAGGATGCTCCCCCTCCCCCTAATATATACATAGTAGATGACGCCTTGCCAGGACCCCATTTATTTTATTTTTCTTTTAATCCTTCTTGTTACCATCTAGTAATTTATCCTTTGGCTGTTGCGTTTTCTCCTCGGTTCGGGATGCCTGGTTATATATATAATACAATATAATGCTACTGTAGAACATATGTATTCGTAGAAACATGGAAATAGTTTCGGTGGCTCTCTGGCATATATATATATGACTAATATTGTGTTTGTCTGCATTCTAGCTGATAGCTTATGAATTGCTAATTTGCTACCCTTTGTGCAATGGTTGGTAGCATTGCACTCTGATCCTATACAGAAATTTGTCGCACTGTGTTAAAAAAAAAAGAAGGAAATTAGTCGCAGAATTCGTGGTTCAGTTTTAGATCAGGTACATCAATCAAGCAACTTATGTAAAGTACGCTTCCAAGCGCATAGTTACACCCATCTTTAGATAAATACTCTTTGTTCTTTTTTGTTTGAAGCTTTTAACTTTTAGACATGTATTTGACCATTCGTCTTATTAAAAAAATATATAAATATCATTTATTTTGTTGTGATTTGTTTTATCATTAATGGCACTTTAAAAATGTTTTTTTTGCATGTTTGTACTAAAATTTTGAATAAGACGAATGGTTAAAGATGTGCGGCAAAATCAAAGACGTCAAATAAAAAAAAAAGATGTAATATGTTCGTTCTTAGCAAATACTCCCTCCGTATCAAAATGTTTGTCACTTTTGACTTTTGAACAAACGTTTGACCATTCGTCTTATTCAAAAAATTAGCTCAAATATGAAAAAAATAAGTCATACTTAAGATATACTTAGTGATAAAACAAGTCACAACAAAATAAATGACATTTACATAATTTTTTTGAATAAGATGAATGGTCAAACGTTTATTCAAAAGTCAAAAACGACAAACATTTTGATACGTTCTAACAACACCAAGCCACAGTCTCCGTTCTGGTTCCTTTTTTCAGGTAGCAATCCCGTATGCAATGGAGCCATTAGAGGCGGAGGCGACTGCTCTACTGATGGGGGCCAAACTAGCTAGAGCACTCAGTTTGCATAATGCGAACTTGATTACAGATAATGAAGTGCTGGCCAAAACAACAAGGACGGCTTCGCTGCGACACAGTCCAGGCCATTGGCTTCTTCGACCATTTCTTGCAGATTTTGCAGATGTCACAAATGGAATAACATACTCGGTCATCAAGATTAGTAGGCAACACAACAATGTGGCTGACAAGCTTGCAAAGATGGCGAGACAGGCTACCATTCCTACATCTTGCCTCTTCTCTTGTAATGCTTTGAGTCATAATCTGCATTGTCCAGTACGAAATGTCTTGGCAAACTTTCAATGGGGCAACTTTGTACGCATCTCTGTAATATGTATTTGAATCAATGGAAGTGTTTTACCTTTTCAAAAAAAAAAAACAAACTACGAAACGACCACTGCCGATGCAAACCGCTTCAACAGCTTGCAGCTACCCAGTGGCGTATCCAGAAAATTGAAACGAAGGGGGCTAAAAATGAATCATTCATGGCTAATATAAATATACATATATAGTATATCTATACAATTTTTGAGGGGACAATATAGCTATACAATTGTATTGCAACATATAAATAATGTACTATTATTAAGAGTTGATAGTTGATATTTATGGATTTTCATGTTGTGAAGATGCTGTAAAATATCTTTCATGTCTTTCTTTGAAAATATGTAATCCAACAGGAATCAACGTGATCATGACAATAAACGTCGGCCAATTCAATCGATGGCAAAATTGATTACTTAAATTAATTAACTTCCGGCAATCAGCAATTTAGCAGGCAGTCCAACGCAAGCAATCCAACAGACAGTTGCCTGTTGCTGCGTTCGTTTAGCTTCGTTAATTACCTTAAGATGCTTCAGCCGTGGCTCACTTCGCTTGGTTGTTGTGACTCACCTTGGGCTCCGCGAGTGGGGCTCCAGCCCCACTACGCCCCATTGACAGATACGCCACTGCAGCTACCAGCAAACTCGCCTTCAACATGGACACGGACAGAATATTGAAAGTGGTTTATTTTTATCTAGCTAAAAAACTAATTTGAATTTTAGTCTATTTTTTTTTTCTATCATCATCTCAGAAAACTATTAACAATAACATAAACGAAATGGACTAATTTCGGCCCTGCCAGCTCTTGTGACGGAATCCATTTGAGAGCTTAATTGTATATTCTGTGGTAGCAGGTGGGGCCATATGTCAGTGAAGTGATTTTCCTCATTCGTACCGCAGAGGATTCGCATTCCCGTCTTAGCTGCATGTAACATATGAACAGTGGATGATTTTCTAGTCCAGAAAATACTTTGCATGCCATATCCAAATCTACCCTAATCCTTTTGGATGAATTAAGCTATGAGTTTTCGCAATGAGCACCGCTAAATCTTCGTCAACCAACGTACATCTAGTTACAGCAAGACATCAATTGAACAATTTAGGAGAGCTCATACTTCCCGGTTGGCAAGAGATCACTCCCATCACAAATATTTTATCGATTGAGGTCGTGCATGTTAAAGTTTTAAAACTTTATATATAAATATCTTTCTCGCATTTTTCGTTCACAGAAGAACAATTTTTTTTGTTGTGCATACTGCACTTGCTATTTCTTTTGCCCTGTACATGGATTATTTTGATTGTTTTCTATCTACCGGTTCAACAGTATTGATGCCCATAGCTCAATTGAGGAGGTTCGTTTAATAGGAAACAAAGGATTTGGTTTTGTGAGGTACTTACAGCACCCACGAAGAAGCTGCACTGCAATTCAGATGGGTATTGGTAGGAGGAGCATCACAGTGCTACCATACTACGCTTTCAGAAATTGAATATCCAAAAACAGATTGAAGTCTATGTATAATATTTATAGGGATGGCAGAAAAACCTATGTGTCTGGGTACCTATGGGTATCCGACCCGATAGGCATAGGTATGGGTTGCAACCTATACCCATGGGTTTTTTGGGTTTGGGTACGGGCACAATTTTGTACCCATGGGTAATCCAAATTCTGACAGATGGACCACTTTTTTTTTTTTATCTACTTATACCGCACATCGGTGCGATTTTCTGCACGCTGGCTATACCCACGTACGCACTTCTTCCTGACCGTTGGATTTGTCCGATCGGTGGGCTGCGTGCTGCCACCAAGCAGCTTACTACCAGCTTTTGGACGCCCGTCCGGTCTGCGTTACGTACCTCGTCTCGTGCAACCTGTTTGCTGGGCCCCGCTTCTTCGTGTCCGTCGCATGTGCTGCCAGCTCGGGCTGTACTGTTCGCGGTATTTTTTGGGATAGCTCCTCGTGGTGTCTCTTTTTCCTGCTTACCTCCGTGCAGGCATGTGTCTCTGTTTTTTTGCATGCTGCCCGTTTCTGATTTCACCCTTGCTCTTATCTGTTTTTAGGCCTGCTAATCCTTTTGCCCTTCCTAATAACACTCAGCGTTTGCTGAAATTACGCTTGGCCTGCCATTTTCCCTGCTGCTTTGTGGGAGTTAGCTCTGCCCGACGTCGGTTTCTTCCTGTGCGCTTCATTCCCTGACGTATTCAGTACTCTTTGATAGCTTGTTTAGTTTTAGTGTAGTTTTTGTTGGTAAAATTTGGTCACCTTTGAAAGTGGTATGAAAAGGCTAAAAATATTATTATTATTTTTTTTGAGATCTTTGAGAAAACCCTACAAAGTTATAAAAAATTATTTTTAAAAAATAAAGTGAATGGTGTATATAAAAATAACAAAAGTTACAATCCCAACAAAAACTAAACTAAAACAAGGTATCAAAGAGGCCCAACGTCACCCAAAGCCCCGCAACGAGAAACGATATGAACAAGAATGTATTCATCAGCCTACTAAACTAAATAGCTACATAGTAGAACAGCCCAGCTCTTTGGTTCTAGTATATATATATATGGCTACCCCGCTGCTAGCTAATCACACGTATACCAATTGAACAATAGTTGTCTCGACGTCTGTATCGACGATAATAACTAAGCCGTCGGAAAATATTAGTCTCGACGACCGACCATCAAGAACAGAAAATGGATGATCAGTTACCATATGCACGTACGCAAGGCAAGATATATCCTCGTCAAAACGACCAAAAAAATCAATCACATTTGTGCCTTCCATATCCACCGATGATCTCTTGTTCATCTTCTTAATTTTCCCGTCCCTTCCATTTCGATGATCAGCTACCATAGGCACGCACGTACGGCAGGATAAATCCCCATCAAAACGACCAAAAAAGATCAATCACACATTTGTGCCTTCCATTATTTCATATCCATCGATATTCTCTTGTTCATCTTCTTAATTTTCCCTTCCCTTCCAATTCAATGCTCGATCAGCTACCATATGCAAGCACGCACGGGCCGGCAGGGTAAATCCCCAGCAAATCGACCAAAAAAAAATTAATCGCATTTGTGCTTTCCAAATCCACACCGATGAGGCGATGATCTCTTGTTCATCTTCTTAATTTGCCCTTCCCTTCCAATTCGCCCACACGCGCGTACGCCGCAGATAGCGCGCCCCAGTCATCGGCGATGCCGGGCCGGCCACCTCCCCTATTTAAACCCAGCCCCTCCACCCTCCGCCAATGCACGCACCAACACGACCATCATCTCCACCACCACCGTTTGCATCCAAGAGTAGGTACTAGCTAGGTACGCGCGTAGAACAATGGAGAGCAAGAACGCGGCGGCGGCGGCGAGGAACGCCTACGTGACCTTCCTCGCCGGCGACGGCGACTACTGGAAGGGTGTGGTGGGCCTGGCCAAGGGCCTCCGCGCCGTGCACGCAGCGTACCCGCTGGTGGTGGCCGTGCTCCCCGACGTCCCCGACGAGCACCGCCGGACGCTCCTTGATCAGGGCTGCATCGTCCGTGAGATCCAGCCCGTGTACCCGCCGGAGAGCCAGACCCAGTTCGCCATGGCCTACTACGTGATCAACTACTCCAAGCTCCGCATCTGGGAGGTTATATAAAAAACTAACACTAGCCTTTTCTTAATGAACCATGCATCTTGGTCGATCGGATGATCGTCTTCTTCGTTGTGTTCTTTACATGCGATGATGACGATGATGTTGATTCGCTCGATCTTTGTCTCAGTTTGTGGAGTACGAGAGGATGGTGTACCTGGACGCTGACATCCAGGTGTACGAGAACATCGACCACCTGTTCACGTTGCCCGTGGGCAACTTCTACGCCGTCGAGGATTGTTTCTGTGAGAAGACATGGAGCCACACCCCGCAGTACAGGATCGGCTACTGCCAGCAGTGCCCCGAGAAGGTGGCATGGCCGGAGCACGAGCTCGGCCAGCCACCACCGCTCTACTTCAACGCCGGCATGTTTGTGCACGAGCCAAGCCTCACCACCGCCAAGGACCTGCTCGACACTCTCGTCGTCACTGCTCCCACCCCTTTTGCCGAGCAGGTAATCGACGTTTTTGCTAATCATAGACGACTGATTTTCGATAAGTCTCAATCATTTTTGTCACATATCTGGATGTTTTTGTTAGATCTCTTATATGCATGTCCTATATAGATGTTTGATCGATCTATGATATATCTAGAAAATCAACTAAAAGTTCAATCTCTTGATAGTCTAATGCCAAGCCCGTCCCGGTAATTAAAACGGTAAACCATATGGTGCCCACTTGATTGAATGCAAATTAATAGTTATGCATATGGTATTGTATTCTGTTTTGTTTTTTCAGGACTTCCTGAATATGTTCTTCCGGGACAAGTACAAACCGATCCCGCCAGTGTACAACCTGGTGCTGGCCATGCTTTGGAGGCACCCTGAGAACATTGAGCTCGGCAAGGTCAAGGTTGTGCACTACTGCGCAGCGGTGAGTACAACTTACAAGTGTACACACACACGTGTGTGTATGTGTGTGTGTGCTGTCTTTCTCAATTCATCGCCATAGCATATATGCTAGCAAGTAATGAACTTATGAACCTGCCCATGCATGCGTGCGCGCTGCTGCTGGCTGCAGGGATCAAAGCCGTGGAGATACACGGGGATGGAAGCGAACATGGACAGGGTCGACATCAAGATGCTGGTGAACAAGTGGCATGCAATCTTCGACGATGAGACCCTCGACTTCAAGGCCCCGCCGCCGCCGCTGGACGACGGCGTCGTCGATGAGACGGAACAGACGCTGCGAACTGCTAAGGCAGAGCGCGGCGCCGTCGCTGGGCACCTCCCGCCGACGACCTCCGCCGCGTAGGCTCCCGGCCGGAGCCACCGGCAAACGCCATGGCATCTTGCGGATCACCTTCTATATATTAATTACGTACTTATATTATTATATTTTGGGTCTACATGCATTTTGGAACTATAGTAGTCAAGTATCTACATGCATTTTGGAACTATAGAACGAAGATCGGTATGGTATTGCTATGTTTTTATCTTTCCAAAAAAGATATTAGTTTTATTCGGAAGTCGGAACCAGCGTCATTTAATTAAGATCAGTATTTGTCACTGTTGCATGGACTGGAAAGATTTTGATGAAGTTTTCATTGCTTATATATGTTCTAGCTAGAATGACGTCCTATATAATCCTCGATCTCTCTGAATGACATGCGTAATGTACTAGTATATATGTATGTCACAGTGTCACAACCTTTCTTCACCGTCCCACAGCCCATGCGGCCCAACACCACAGCCTCCACATGGGCTTCTTTTCTCCCCCGCCTCCTCCCCAATCCCCACACGCCCAGCCGGCCAAGGCACACCCAAACCCTAGTTCCCCAACAAAAGCACCCAACCTCCAATTCCTCAAGCGCCGGCCCGTGGCTCCGCCTCCACTTCCTCCCGGCCGCCGCCTCCACTTCCTCGCCCCAGTGCCGTCCCGCCTCGGTGCCTTCGTCCAGCCGCCGACCCACACGCCCCTGTGCTGTCCCGCCTCGGCGCCTCCGTCTAGACAGCTGCTGACCACCGGTCCTCACCCCGCACTCGCTCTCTTCCCTCTCCCCTCCTCTTTGTTCCCCTCCCCTTCTTCTCTCCCCTAGCTATGGGTTTGTTGTGCATGTACTCATATATTTTCAGGTTTGTTTCTTTTGGATTTGTTTTTCTTCTAGGGTTGTGAGATGAAATACAAGATTGGATTAAACATGTAGCAATAATCCCTATCGATGGCAAAGAAGGGCCTCATGATGTTTGTGTTATAGAACTTGGTGGCACTATAGGTAAGCAAAACAATTTCATGGATAACATAAATTGTAGTAAAACATGCTTCAAACATTGTACTATAATGAATCAATGTCTTTTATTGAAGCATTAGGTCAATTTTCATATTGTGTAGGTCAGTAAACAACAGCTCATATGGCTCGGGAGTGTAGCACTACAAGAAGGGGGATGCCAACGAAGGGATCATCAAAGAAAATATTGAGGTCTAGCCTCTTGCTCCTCGTCTTCGACATCTAAATCCCCATCCCTCCTGTGCTTTCCCCATGGTTTTAAATATTGCACTATAGCGTTGCTATAGCCCTGATATAGCGTTTAGGACGCCTCGACTACTACGCATCAGCTGTTCTAACAGTTTTTTTTCGATATCGCTGATATATTCCGTCTATATACTCGATATTCACTTCAAACTATATGACCGTTGTTGCACAAAACAAATAAATTACTTATAAATTGGTAATATTGAGTAAAATCAACTATTGAGTATTCACCAAATCATATTTACTAACATACCTTACCCCTAAAAATACTATATAGTATATACTAATTAATAGTAATAAGAGATTTTTTTCACCTCAGAATTGATAAAAGAGACTGAGTATGAATCAAAACTACATGTTAAAGATAGTGGTATGCTAGAAAAAAAGGTGATGAAATAAAAAAATATAGGTGGATTTTATTATATTGATGTTATTCTAGTGTAAATATTTGTTACGTGTAAACCCTAAACCCTTCATAAAATTGCCATTTCATGGAGCAGTGGCATGAAAAACCACTAGGTAATTTTGGGTACATGCTATTTAAAACAACCATTTCATAAAATCGCCGTTTAACGAAGCAGTGGCATGATAACCACTAGGTAATTTTGGGCTGATTCGAAAAATCTGGGAAAATAAATTATCAAACCCTAGAAAAAATTTATAAAATTCTAGAGTGAATTCAAAGTTGTAATATTTGTATGTCAACCGTTTATTTATTGAATTTTACTTCAAAACACTCACCATTGAAGTGCTTGATTGGGACTTCGTGTTGACTGTTCAGTTGATAGCATAGTTTTCGTAGTGAACTAGCGATTGAAGCGTTCGTCTCAGATAGGCCTGATCATGGGAAGTCTGGCCTGAAAAGCCCGGCCTAACTCAACCCGAAAAAAGCCTGACCTGGCCCGACCAGCGCATCGGCTCGGGCTTGGGCCTCGATCTGAAACCCATCGTCGGGCCGGGTCAGACAAAAACGCAAGTTAAGACGTGGCTAGGCCGGGCTTGGGCCTGAAATTGAGGGCCGACGCACCGAGCCGGTCGGGGATCGAGGCTTGGTCCCACAGGATCGTGCTTTTCCAAGCCTAGCCTGACCTAAGATTTGAACAGGTCTAGTCTCAGCCCATCTACCCTTTTGGCATATGTAATTCTTAGATGGTGGCTGAAGGCATCACGCGCGGCCCACCTTACTCGCTCCAAGAACGCCACTCCTCCGAGATTGCCTCTCCTGAGGGGCGGACCCACCGTGGGGGGGCTTTGACCCCACCTAAAATTTTGGAGCCAACTTGTAACCATGGTTTGAATGGAGACCAAATATTTGATAAATTGGGCCTTGGGTGGCAGGCCAGCCCACTAGGCCTCGTCTTCAACAGACAGCAGCCCGTGGGCCGTGGCTAGGTCATACACAGCCTCTGCGTTTCGCCCCGAGTGCCCGTCTGCCCGAGGCCCCGACCCCGCCGCCCCGCCCGCCGCCGACCTCGCCATCCCCAGCGCCGCCCAGTCCCCGGCCCCTGCGCCTGCGCGGCTGCGCTGCCCGGTTCCCGGTCCCCAGCCCCAGCCCCTGCGGCCCGGCCCCAACCCGGCGCCGGCCGCCGCCCCGCCCACGGCAGCGGCGGACCCTCCCTGTGCCGACGCCCGCGGCTCGCTGCCCCGCCCCTGCGCGGCTGCGTCCCCGCGGCCCCGCCACGACCCCGGCGCCCTGCTCCTCTTCTCAGCTCACAGCACAGGTAAATAAATAAGTAATTGATGAATTGTAACTTCGTAACCGATGAAGGGACCGATTCATTGGTTCATTCTAATGATGGGTGGCACTCAGTTGATTTTGATTTTTGAACGTTTGAGGACTTAGGAATTATTTGTTACCTATTTCCCCCCTATCAGTTCCATTCTGCAGCATGTTGTTACCATTTTAGCGTGTAAATCTGCTGGTTACTAGTTTCGTAGTCTTCCGACGGAATGCAGTAAATTTCTCAACCATTTTCTAGTATATCAATCAATTATTAATGATAAAGCCAGTGCTACAATCATTGATGTCCTTCTGCAGGACTTCTGCTACTGTGCCAACACTTCTCTCCTTGTTATAATTCTCTTTTATACGAAGGATGAAAAACTTTTCATGGTCTGCTTCTCATTCGCAGAGGTATGAACAGTGTCCTGTTGGATTTTAATTTGAACCCTTAATTTTTTGTGACTGCGTGTAATAATTTGTTTTGCATTAAATCCTTCCAGGGTCCGCTTGCTTGGGCATTAATCGTGTGGCGTTGCAGCTTGGTTTTTAGCTCATTTGATAAGCTCGTTAGTGTCCTGATACACCTTTTAGCTGGTAAGTCATTTCCTAATTCACATTTTTTAAGAAAGATACTGGACTTCTGGATTTGAAAAATCTATGTATTATGACATGAACACCCCCATGAGCCCAAAAGTTCAGATCCCATTTATACCTAGTTAAAGCACACAGCAAATTTTTTATATTTTGGCTCCAATGGATATGATCATGAACTACTGTGTTTATTGTTATTGTGTTGCTATAGTTTAACTAGTTTGCGGTGCATTTGTCCTACGATAGACAAAAGTGATTTTAGGCTTGCCCCACCTACATTATCATCCTGTGTCCGCACTCCTCGCCGCCGCTGCCGCCATGTCCAGCTTCACACGGCGCCTCGCTGGCATCCCGTGGCGCGAGATCGCCGGCGATGCGCTCTCCCGCGCCTTCCTCCTCGCCCAGACTTTTTGTGCCGCGCACGTCGTCAACACCCACGTCTGCTCCTTCGCACTGGTACGCTTTGCTCGTCGAGCTTGCTCTCTCTATCGCGCGCACAAGCTGCTCTGACGCTCTGCTCTCGCGCCTTCCCCCCGCAGTCGCGGGGCCCGAGCATGCTGCCAGCGATGAACCTGTCCGGCGATGTGGTGGCAGTCGACCGGGTGAGCGCGCGGCTCGGGCGGGTGGCGCCCGGGGACATCGTGCTCCTGATCTCGCCAGAGAACCCGCGCAGGTCAATCCTCAAGCGCGTGCTCGGGAGGGAGGGCGATGCCGTCACCTTCCTCGTCGACCCGGGCAACAGCAACTCCTCCAAGACCGTCGTGGTGAGTGCCAACACTGTAGCATCACACCCAAGAGGGGAAATTAGGCATGTGTTTTGAATGTTTGATGCTAGTATGAGATTCAGTTGTTGGATTGGTTAGAATTTGATGCTGTTGTTGCTGTGAAAATTGTGTCTTGGTTGTGTTTGGTCTCATGCTCAAACACTGGAGGATGTGATTTGAGATGCTCTACATCATATCGCGAGCTGTAGTTGGGTGATTAGCTGATTGCCTTTTACAGTTCTATTTTGTATGTTGATAATGTAGTGCGCAGTTGCGTTATCTGTGACGCTGACTCAAGTGATTGCTACAATTTTAGATTCTTTTCGACAAGGTTTCAGGCATTAGTCTCGTGCATTTTATTGGACTGGCATGCACAAATGTTAATTGTTCTGAGGAGTAATGATTTTAAGTTGCTGTGCCCAATTGCTCATGAGTACTGATTGCTCCCGCTGCCACATGCTTGTACTTTTGTGACATGTCTGTATGCTCCACATTTCACGGTTTGTGCGAGCTTAGGAAATAATGGTGGCTGAACCATTGTAGATCGTTGTCCTTATTCCTTTAGATATGACATAGTGACTTCATATTTCCTAGTTTATTAGCAACAATATGGCCTCTGGTGCTACTAGTTCTAAAAGATGGGCACTGCTGATATACAAATACCTGATGAACTAGGATTGGATGGGCGTACTTTCATGCTGATAATATGCCAGCATGATCACCATATCAGATGTTGCAGTTCTTATGTTTCAAGCTATCAGTACCACAAAATTTAGCTCGTTGATTTTTGGCTGCTAAAGGACTATGTAAATAGCATCCCTGATCTAAAATATTGAAACTTAGTTCTGTTTATGTTTTTGCGGTTTTAGTGGAGTCCCATGTGTTTTGAAGTTCCATATTTTTTTGTTTATCAAATTCTTTTTTTGTCATGATTATTTTATTTGAAAATGTACCATCACCTCATGCTCTTACTTCCAATGATGTATAATTATAGGTGCCACAAGGTCATGTATGGGTGCAGGGAGATAATATTTATGATTCAAGGGACTCAAGGCAATTTGGGCCCGTGCCATATGGTCTTATTACAGGAAAGATATTTTGCCGAGTAAGTTCATTCCTTCTCTATTTTTGTTCCTCACTGCCTCGTTGATGTATTGAAGAGCCTGAAGCTCTGTGCCCATACCTTGTTAAGAGTATGAGATTTAAGTGTGCCATTGAGAACTCAGCTATTATTTGATTGGGCATCTAGGTTAACCCATCTTTGCATCTCCATAAATTTTGAAGTCAGCAGCTTGTTGTTTTGAAACAAATGAAAATGACAAAGTTGTAGCTTTATATGTGTTGTGAATATATGGATGCCATGATAACATTTTGAACAACAATAACTTTCAAGTGTAGCATCCTATAGATCCATGTTTAGCTTGTATAATTTGTCTAATATTTTTGAACAATATAATTTGTCTAGCATTAATATTATCATCTGGGCAAACTCGCTATGCTGATATGTACAAGAGGAGGTTGAATATAGCAAGCTGTTAGCCACAATATTTTGCTACTAATCATTTGATTTATCAGTTAAATGCCACCATATCACCATGGGGTTTGAGGTCATGCTCCTAGAATAATTATCACCATTAGGTTTCCTTTAGGTGAATTGGGAATATTGACTGTCTATTTAATATCAGGTATGGCCGTTGAAGAGTTTTGGTTTGATTGATTCAAAGGAGTAGCTCAGTATAGGTAAATTCAGCATTTTTTTCAGGCCTCTTGTTTGCAGAATCCCTGTCTCTCTCTATTTCTTCTCTAAAGTGTGTTGACTTCTTCATTTGCCCTTTGCTCCAGAACTCACTCACCGGAGATATGATCTTATTACCATGCACGATGGAGAATTTTACAAGGCAATGAGGCCCAGCATTTTTTATACACTTTTGCTAATCATTAGGTGACTGATTTTTAAGATATGTCTCAGTCGATTTGTTCACATACCTTGATGCTCTCATTGGATCTTCCATATATCCTATGGAGGCGTTTGATCTACCGTCTAGAAAATCGACTGAGTTAAATAACCTTTGGTTGCCTGATGTAAAGCCGGTCCCTTTTTGATATTTTGATGATCATCATTCAATTTTAGTTTTTGCCTTTAGGAAACCTTGATCAACATATCTATTTTACTCTGGTGTATATTTATGCTCTGCAACCGGCAGTGTGATTTTGTGGTCAGTGTTTTTTTAGAAAATCGAACCTTGTTGATTCATTCTCTGATCGATGTCAGTGGTGTATCAAAGTTTTGAACGAAAAGAAAAAAATGTAATCTTTGTTTTGAAGGATAAACTTGAAATGTGCTTTGGAACATTATTTATTCAGATTATTTAGGCCGAAAGAGTTGATTGTTGATGGACCATTATTGAAAAAAGTCTAGTTGCCCCATCAATGATAGGTATTCACCCCCATGAATTGGTATGAATAATGCCCCACAAATTTGAGGGTGTTTTTGCCATAGAGATATGCTGACAAGGAGTAGTATTGCCATGTAGAGAGAACACATGTCATGTCAATTTTAGTTATATTAAACCTATTTTACCCATGAGTCCCACATGTAATGTTAGTCCCTTAACCTAATCTTCTTCCTCTCTCCCTTCTCTTTTTTTCCCGTCCACCTCCCACTTCACCTGCGGGAAATGTATGTGCGAAAGAGTGGGGGATTAGGGCTGACAGGTGGGCTCCATATTTAAAGGCTATTTAAAAAAAGTCACATGTCTATGCTACGTGACAATACCATTTGTGTGGCATCTCAAATGACAAAACTACCCTCCAAAACCAATGGTTAAGTGCATCTAGTTCAATACCTATGGGGGTTGGATACCTGGTTTGCATGCATGTGACCTAAGAGCGTCACCAAACCAGACCTAATTTAGGCCGATTCATCCACTATTTACACATTCTTTTCACTATTTATCTACATTTCACTCTTCTATATTTTATTTGCTATGCTATTAGGACAAACTAGTCATGTCCCATTGGGGCATGCTCTAAATGCGCCACAATGGATGCTTGAATTTTAAGCTAAAGAAGCTGATTGTTGATGTGTTTTATCAACTTTATCCCAGTTGTGCTATTGGGCTATATTTGGTCGACCGTAGCAAATGCACAGAACTAATATGTAATATTGCGAAAGAGGTTTAATTCAACGTCGTATGTATAAATCGTATCTTGCATTAAGATTAAATTTGGACTAGTAGAATCTTGGCTAGCAGCTCCATGAGAAGGGAGGGGCTGCAGTTCAGCAACTGTCTGAAGCCATCTCATAACACCACATAGGAACCTTGAGGAGCTCCAAGCATGCCTCCTTGAGGCCATGGCAGCCATGCAGCTCAGCTAGTTCCCGTACCTTGACGTGGTCGTCCTCCTTGGCGCCAGCGGCGGCAGGGTGGTGGTGGTGGTCGACGTCAAGGCGTAGGTCGACTGCTATGTAGTCGTCTGACCTCGTGCTGTAGCCATCGCCGTCGCCTGTCGGGGAAGATTCTGATGAACCAGGTGTGCCCTCCGACGGTGAGCTTGGCGGATTCACGCTGTATACCATGTGAAGGTGTCTAATCTACGATTCAGAAAATAGACCGAGAGTTAAATAACTCTTAGAGGTTTGATGTCAAGCCAACCCCTTAATTAAAAGCCATCAAGATGAACGAGTTGTCGGACTAAGCTTATCTTTGCACCGCCTTGACGGCCGTGGCGCCCTTGCTCAGTGTAAATTAAGTTTTTCCTGTTTCCCTGAACTTATTTGCATTTTCTTTTTCTACTAATTGATAGTGCTCCTGCCATTCTTAAAAAAAAAAAAACGTTGGGAAGCTTTGGACAAAAGAGAAACAACCTGAATGTGGATCCGAACAATGCTCTATCCGCAGTTGGTTAATTATATAGTATGCATAATTCTTTTGAATAATCGTCCAGGCTACTAAAGTGTGAATTATTTGGATAATCACACTATCAAAAGTTTAGGTTTAAGCATGTTTGGATTGGAGGTATTCCATCCATTAGAGTTATTAGCCCAAATTCTCAAACCTCAATACTTGATAGGTAGCTGAGTTCGGGTCATTGGCCTGATAGCCTGCGCAGCAATTACAAAAATAAAAGAAACGGTGGCTTACCAAAAATGATAAATAAAGGGGCATTCCGAGAATTGAACTCGGGACCTCTCGCACCCTAAGCGAGAATCATGCCACTAGACCAAATGCCCGCACTGTACAGGCAGTATACCATTCGATATACATCACCGGTTCGGCACTGTACCAACAACGTATATCATCTTGTGTAAACACATGGCTACACAAACCTGAACTTTACCAATGACCTGTGTGCTAGACAATGTAGTCAGCTGAACTCTACTCATAAGTACTGAACTTCTTATTTGCTTTTTGTCAAATCCAGTACAGTGCATCCATATATCTAGTTTGACAAGGTGAAACAAAAACAAAGTATGTAGGAAGACTGCAGCATATATTCAAGGCCAAAATTAGCCAGAAACTTCTTATCAGTGACGTTGACGCTCTGCATATGTGGCTGTACTAAAAGTTAATTCTGACAGCAAACTTGTTATTACTTGCCTGTCCAGTGGATGTCACAAATTGCATATACGCAAATACGTGTGAATTCTGATGCCTTGTGAAGTTGTGGTCTATACCTTATCACAATACAAATGTGGTCCAGACTCCACACCTTATCCTAATCATCTGAAGATCACTGAAGAACACCTGCCCTTCACATCAAACGCAAAAGGGATTTTCAGATTGGGGATTCCGAGAATTGAACTCGGGACCTTTTGCTCCCTAAGCAAATATCTTACCACTAGACTAAATCCCCAAATATACTCCAACCATATTTCAACACATTTTTCAAACAAGAACGTGGACGTTGAACTCAAGGGATTTGATTTCATCCTTCATTACTTCTTTGGCTGTGCTAACCTTACCCATGACATTCAATACTACTATTGTTCCCCAAATGTTTGTGTATATATATTTTTGGAACAATTGGCATGTGTGGTGCCTACTCATTGAGATTAGAAGTAGCCATAAGTATGGAACAATGCCCGGACCAGAAAAAAAGAGGAAAAACCTCCAAGGGGTTATCTACTGTACAAAACCAAAAAGAAAGAAAAGATTGGAAAAACAATGAGCTGCTACCAGGGAGGGCCAAATGCTCTGTTAGTTATACCTTGTTTAATTTGAATGTACAACCCTGCCACCATGTAGTAATTTAAACTGAAAAAATTCTTCTACTCCTCTCTTTCCAAATATGTCAACAGGTATAAACAATTGCCCAATCTTTTTGAGTTGTAAGTCAAGAGCACTGTCATTTCATTAAAGACAAAAAGAACTGCACACTATACAAGAGTACAAGACTGGATGATGATTACATGCCTACGTCTTGATTGCAAGGTTCGTGACATTGCCCCATTTAAGGGTGTCCTTTCTGAATTTTAGTTATTAGTAGCCGCGGGTCAATTCTACATTGCTGGAAAGGACGGAGGTTGCGAACTTGCAATCTTTCCATATGTTCTAAGCCTTGTAGATCACGAGGCCGATGTTGAATTTGTTGAGCTTCCTCTCCACCTCATCCTCCACGAGCTCCAGCTACACCTCATCGTCTTTCTCGCCTTCTCAGATGAAGGCATTCCATTTATGCCATCGAGTCATCAAGATTGAAGAGCCTGAAGATGCTCTGCTACAAGAAGACTAAGGCCAAACAGAGAGTTTTCCAAGCTTGAACTTTGTTTTTCAGCCATAAAGCTAAAGCAAAACTAAATTTGGATTCCAAGTCATGGTTCAGCGAGGAGCTGTTTCTTTAGATGGAAGAATCGGATATTAGATTACTCCCTTCAATACCATAAGAAAAAAAAATTGCTCCCTTGCAAGATAGAACTGTGAATGCTAAACACCAAAAGAAATCCACGTTCCTGACTACAAGACAATGGACAACATGTTTTCTTCTATCAAACTCAGTACAGAACATCCTTCCTCTCAAAAGTACAGAACATTATCTGTACTTTTGGTCCTGGTTCAGCAAGAAGAAGATGTTTCTCTAGGGTGAGAAGTGCATATCAGATTACTTGCTTCCTGGCGATAATGTACTAGAATTGTGAATATCATTTACCAACAGGACATAATGTCTGTAAGTGCTAGACTTCTTACTTACTCGTCAAATTCAGTACATAACAATATGTGTAATTTGGTAAGCTGGAGTAAAACAAAAGGTAGGATGTGATATGGGTTTTAAGTGATTACGAAGACTGCTAAGTGATCACGGATCAGTTACATGCATAGAGTGAATGCTTATGCAGCGTATATGCAAGACCAAAGTTTTGTTTCATATCAGTGAAGATGACGCTCCACGAGTCAGGCACTTGGCAATGTAATTCTGCTCTCAAGTTACTATTGTACTCACAAGTTCTGGTAGCAAATTTGTGGCAAAATGCAAATTCTGGTAGCAAATTGGATTGCATTGACTATGCTAGTTATTATGCAATTACATGAAGTCCGATGGCTTGTAAAATTGTGGTCTACACCTTATCGTCGTCAGCAATCCAAATGTGGTCCAGATATCCATTGTCCAGACTCCAGACCTTGTCGGCTTGTCATGATCTGAAGAACACCTATCTTCACATCATATGCAAAAAGCTGAATAGTGGTAAGCAAATATCTTACCACTAGACTAAATCCCCAAATATGCTCGTTGCAACTTGCATATGAGCAACAGATTTTTCCGACAATAACAGAGACGATGAACTCAAGGGATTTGTTTATATATATCACCCATGTTGTTTAATATTGTTCCAATATACTCCCGTCATATCACAAAAACTTGACGTTTTCAACATCAGTACGGTCTTCTAAATACAACTTGATTGCTAATTACCATTGCGATTTATTTATAAAATCCAAAAAAAATGATACCACGGAAGTGCATTTCCAGATGGTTTAAAAGATTTGTATAGATAAAGTTTTGAAACTTCAACATAAGACATGTCTAAAATGTCTAATTTTATGATATGGGGGAGCACATTTTCGTTGCCGAGCATGTGCAGGTTACTTATTTTATTTTATTTGTTTAACTTCCAGTTTGAAATTTGAAATAATCATATCACAAAACTACCAAAATCGTTTTTTTCCCTCTCTGATTTTTCCCCAAATAAAAAAACTTTACCTTGCAACAGTAGATTCTAGAACAAGATTTGTAAGTTGCAATGACGTGAACAGAGGGTGTACTGTTTTCTTACCACTACACTAAAATCCCCAGCAGTTCTGCTCTGGGAAAATCTGCAGAGTTTTCAGACAAGAACAGTGATGCCAAGTTCATAAGATTTTCTTTGTTGTTGTTTTTGCAAGGTTGGAGCATTGGTCTATTTGCTGTGGGTGCATAGCATTGTAGATTCTATGAATTTTTGGTCCTGGTTCAGCAAGGAGAAGATGTTTCTCTAGGATGAGTGCAGATCAGATTGCTTACTCGTCAAATTCAGTACATAACAATATGTGTAATTTGATAAGCTGAAGTAAAACAAAAGGTAGGATGTAATATGGGTTTTAAGTGATTACGGATTGCAGCACTGAGCGAATGTTTATGGAGGCCAAAGTTTTGTAGCATTATGATGGAGAATTGGAGATGGCGCTCGACAACATGGGTATCTGTCGATCGAAGGCAATTAATCATGCGATTCTGATTCACTTTAAAGTTGTGTTACAGTACTAATTCTGTGACAATTGTGTTACTCTTGTAAATCGAATGTTGTGGCTGGTCCTAAAGATGCAGAGGCCATAATATTTTTTATTCATTATAAAAATTGTTACCCCTAAACACGTACATCGATATATCTTTCAACATGTTGGCAATTTGCAGATAAACTAATCAGAAGAAATAATCCCAAACTAAACCAAACTGCATTTGCTAATTGCTATCAAGGACCACAAGGATAACAAATGCTAGACTATAACCGTGCATAGGCGACGGCGGGGCCGACGTAGGTGGCGAGCTCCCAGCGCACGGCGGCGATCTCGTCGCGCACCCGCCGGATGTGGTGCTGGAGGAAGGAGATGTAGGCGACGCAGCCGTAGACGGGGTCACGGACGCGCGCCTCCGCCTCGTAGGCGAGCGAGTCGGCGGCGCCCCGCCGCTGGTGCGGCGGCAGCTCGCCTAGCAGCTTGGCGGCGTTGCTGGCGCCGAACACCCTGTGCACGGCGGCGAACTTGGCCGGCTGGTCCGCCGGGAAGTGCGGCGCGAGCACGCACTCCGGCGCGCACTTCCGCCGCAGCAGCTTGCATGCCGCGCACGGCGAGGACGACGGCGACGGCGACGACATTGTGTCGTGTCCCCCTCCGCTAGCTCTTGTCGCCGCCGCCGGACGGCCTCGATCTCCGACGAGCTGATGAAGTGATGATCCTATGTCGACGCGATCTCTGAACTGATTTCTAAATGAGTTTATTTTTAACGGATGAGGATTGGTGTTCTTGTTTGTGCATGCGCAATGCCTCCACTCGTTGCGCTGCATGCACTTGGGTAGTTGTGCACTTGTGCGGTTGCATGTCACCGCATATATACGTGCAATTCTGTTTTTCAAATGGATTTGAACTAACTTCAGTATTTTGTTTTCTATGCCATATACCCTTTGGTGTCGTTGGGAGACGGCAAATTAGTTGATTTTTGGAAGGATGTTTGGTTGGGGGATTCCTCTTTGAAAGTTAGATGTCCAGATTTGTTTGCTCTTTGTGATTATCAGAATATTTCGGTGTTTGAGGCAAAGCAAAAGGATTGGGATCTTTCTTTCAAGCGTTGGCTTGACACTGAGTTGCTTAGTTTGTGGTGTAGTCTGATTAATGAGTGTAGGACAGTAAGTTTTTCAGAGGGGCCTGATACTTTCAATTGGAGAGATGGTAATTCAAAAGTTGGTTTTTCAGTAAAGAGAATGTATGATTTTGTTAGTGGCTGGAATAGAGTTTATTTTAGATGGCCGCAGCTGATCTGGCGAGTCAAAGTTCCTCTGAAAATTAAAGTTTTTGTCTGGTTAGTTTTTCATAAAGCTATTTTAACTAAAGACCAATTGGTTAAAAGAGGTTGGAATGGGAGTCCTTTTTGTTTTTTCTGTTCTGGTTTTGAAGATGTAGACCATTTGTTTTTTTGGTGTTCGATTGCGCGAGCAATTTGGAGTGTGGTAGTATCATGTTTTCGGTCTGCTTTCCGATCGATGAGCTTGGAGGGTTCTTTTAAATGGTTTCATCAGGTTTGGTCTGAAGGCAAAAGTTTGTCGGGGGTGTGCATTTTTGCTATTATTTGGGCCATTTGGTTGGCACGTAACAAATGGTGTTTTCAAGGTCAGGTTGTGCATTCCCCTTTGTCGATATTACATTCTGCATGTGCATTGGTATACTATTGGGCATGGCTTTATCCGGAAGGGGAAAGAGAGAGCCTACGTCTGGGGGTGGATCATCTAAAGAAGGTTCTTCAGAAGATGGCTAAGGATCAAGATGATGGAGGCTTGATTTTGGATTCTGGGAGTATGGGTAAAAAGGGGGCTGATTGATAAATATGAAGGTCTCTGGTTTTAATATTTCTTGGGTGGCAGTTAAAGCTGGAGTTTGGTGGTGTGTCTTACAGTTTGAGGCTGGATGTAAAAGTAATGGGATTTATCTTGTGCTACTGTTTTTGTAATATCTCAATGATGGGCTTTAGTTGGCAGTGGTGGTCGGTTTAAACGTTGTGTCTGTTTTGTTACTGAACTCTGTAAATTCAGTTATTGGGAATGGAATTGGGGTAAAGCCCCTTTTGCAAAAAAAAACTGCCATATACCCTTTTAAACTTTTTTTCTTTTTTTCAAAAATCCAGGTCTAGCTTGATCGGCACACCGTGGATGACATAGTTGTTTCAGTCTTTCAGTTTCATTGTAATGCCAGCGTCGTGTACCTCTCAACCAACCTCATTTCGTATCAGCGTACTAAACACATCAAGATCGACTTGCACTTCCTCATAAGCGAGTTGCTCTTGGCAAAATTCATGTTCTTTATGTTTCTACTACATCTCAATTTGTGACTACCTTTCTCAGTATCCTCTGATTTTCGATCCAGTTTTTAACTTTCGCTACCTAGCTAGATGTTTCCATTGTGGAGGGTGTTAGCCTGTTAGGAGTCATGACCTTTCTTAGGATGGCCCTCACATATTTTTTTGGTGCTAATTTCTACAAATCAATTATGGAAGGATATGTGGGGTTAATTCTATATATTTATAACCTGTGATCAATTGTAACATACGTGAGATTATTCCGCTATCACTTATCCCTCTCTATCTTGGAAACTTCCTCCTTATCTATATATGTCGGAGATTGGTAGTTTGATCGGCGGGTTGGATGATGGTAGTAGTTTCACAACGAATGCCGCCAATTAAGACATCGGCGACGTCGATGGCATCAGGTCAAGTAGACCTTTTCCATGGGGAAAACCCTAGAGCAGCAAGTCGGGTCAGGCCCAACTGACCCGTGCCTTGTTTTTTGCGAACAACAATATATCAGTAATTAGATCCAAAAAGAACGAATGTAATCAAAGTGCGATCCGTGAGCAAGAAAAATACACCATGGTGAACTAAGATCTAAGATAAGTCATAATAAGACAAGCCACAATAATTACTACTCAAAGTCGTCCAAAATACTACCATGACAAGATGACAATTTGATCAGCGGAGGAACGATTCTGATCCGCGCCCTCTGCAGCGGCGACGGTCGGCTTCCCCTCACCGGAGCAGCCGCTGCCGATGCAATCCTCATCCACCGCCGCCGTGACAGAGCAACCCTTGGTGGTGCAGTCCTCCGTCGCCGGAGCCGCCGCCGACGGCTGCTTCTCCTCAGGTTTGGGGAATGGCTTCAACTCCGATTCCATGCCGGCGAATCGCTGGTCTGATCGATGAGCACCGGGTAGTTGATCTGATCAAGTTAGATATGGATGTATGCAGGTGGTGGAAAGTACTCCCTCCGGTGTCAAAAAAACTAGTCGTTTTAGACATAATTTAGAATACCAAGGCCCCTATAAAAGGTTAGTTGATTCATTAATTGGTAGCAATGAATTTATAGAAACTTTTTCTATGGACCAATAGATGCACCTGCATGCCTCTATTTTTGGCTTCCCAAAGGTCTCATCTAATTATCACTCTAGATGAACGGTTAAAACGACAAGTTTTTTAGCACTTTGGATGAAAGGCTAAAACGACTAGTTTTTTGACACCGGAGTAAGTAAGTGTTAGCAACTGAAGGGCAGCTGTGACTGTGAGGCCCTGATACTGAAGAGCACTTGCGAGGCCCACCAGAGGTTTGCGATTCCCTAGGTCTCTCTGACAGGCCTGAGGAAGATTCCTCGTTGTCCTGCTCATCATCCATGATAGTATCAAGATCCTCCTCCTCAGCGACAGAGGAAGATTCCTCATTGTCGTTGGCAGTGAGTTCCTCTTCTTACCTTTGGTCCGGAGCATTTCGCTTCGAAATATCGGCGACACTGTTCAAGCAACCTAAGCAGTATTGGTCAGTAAGTATCGGACCCTTGAGAGGACTTCCATAAATAGATAACTTATATCCGAGCCTTGATTTCCCTAATAGGGGAAATCTACCTTTACTATTGGAAGCAAGGACTTGCCTAAAGCACCTCCTTGAGACTTGGACTCGAGGGGAGATAAGATCAGGGAGTGCTCTATGTGTGTATGTTGTTGCTCTCTCTACAATATCCAAGGAAACCTTTGCCATGCGCGAGGTTACTTGTATATTCCACTCCGTGCCAAGGGCAAGGAGCCGGAGGTCTCACATGTTGTATTTGAAGCAATAGAGAGAGAGAGAGAGAGAGAGATTGGGAGAGAGAGAGTTACCTGCTCTGGTGTGAAGGTGCTGCTGAAAGCAGATGCACTAATGGGTCGAGGTGGATTTCCCTTTGGCACGAGAGCTAAAAGAGTGAGCGCACGAGGTTGGAGGCAAGAACACTTGTAGGTAAAGAAAAATGACAAGGGGGACCGAGCTTTTATAACGCAGCCAAGGGCAAAAGGTGTTAAAAGCGTTAAAACCGTGCAGTTATCGCACCTCGGGCCTGGTGTTGACGCAAACAATCCAACCGGTGCCTTGGGCGACGTGGAGCATTCATGGCAAAGGCGTACTTTCTCCGTCCCTGAAAGAATGCTCTTCTAGGACTTAAATTTGTCCCAAAAAAAATGCTCTTCTAGCTGCACAGTACCCTAGATTCCCCTCCCTCCACTATAAAGTATCCCTAGATTCTCCTCCCACCACTATTAAATAATTCTAGATTCTCTTCCCACCACTATAAATACCATAGATTCCCACCTACATATACTTATTCTTAATTTCTCCAAAACAACCTTAAAGGGCATTCTTTCTGGGACGGAGGGAGTACTAGATAACTCAGCCGTGCCACCACGCCCAAGGAAATTACAAGCATCAAAGGCAGGAAACGTGGTGCATCTAGTCTTCAATCATGGGGGCTCCTGTCATAGCAGTATATTAGGTATATCTTTCTTGACTTAACTCGTGGTTGAGTTATTGATATTCGCTCTAGAGGATCATGGGTCAATAAGCGGGACACCTAAGAGGGGGAAATTTATCCTCTGCCGTTGAGTATCAAGGGCAGAGAGCCAACAGTGTTTGTGCCTATTTACTTATGAACAGTGCAAAACAGTGAAAATAAACAGTGCCATTGAACAGTGTTTTGCTACAGGGGTCATGAACAGTGGTTTGCTACGGTAATCATGCATTTTGTCCTCTCCACTACAGTACTCCCTCTGTCTTTTTGCTTGAACGGCAGAGGATTTGCTTCCCCTAAGAGGGGATGGTCCGAGCCGGCTGCATGAAGACGAGAACCACAAGTACACAAGTGACTACTGTCAACCTTGTACTGTAAGGAAGGGATAAAGATAAAATCTAATCCTGATAAGGAATACACAATTATAATCCAAGATATCAACGTATTCGGCAAAAAAGGATAGAAATAGAACCCCTATCTTGTAACCGACTAGGACTCCTTGTAACCCTACCCACGACTATATAAGGCGGGCAGGGAACCCTAGCTTGAGAGATCGAACAACAGAACGAGAGATATCCCCTATTAACCAAGTTTGGATCCAGTACATAGCCTCATAATCATTATTGCCGATAACAAACGTCGACAACGTCCTATAATAAGTGGAGGTAGATGCATCCTATCCGCACAAGGGGTCTCTGGATGCGCGATTCTAGGGCCATGATGTGCTCCCCGGCCCACAACCTTTTGCCATTTCAGGTTGTGAGAGGGTAAAAAGGTTGAGTCCGAGGAGAGGTAGCATCATTATTCAGACAGACAAAGACCAATCGCTTGTTCGAAGCCTCGCTGGAAGCCTCACCCAGTGTGGGGAGATAGAGAGGGGCAATGCCCCCTAACTTAATGCCTTGGTCCCCACTGTAAAAGCAAGGGCATCTTTGTAATCACTAATATAAATTTGTTCGGTAGCATGTCCGGACTCTAAATATAGGGCTATCTTCCACATTTGTGGGTGGTGGTATTATTGCTCAAAAGCACTGCCCCATCTCACTAAAAATATATAGTTTGATTGGACCAACGACAGTGCCATGCTGCGTGTACTAGCTCCGACTCGTCCTTCTACCTCTACACGTTGGATTGCACATCAAGTGGTGTTTGCCTTCCCTCATCTCTCTCATGTCTTATATGAAGATGATGACCGGGATTTGAAGGAATGGCAGGATTTAGGAGGAGATGGCCAGATTTTCGAAAGAATGAGACCCTCAAATTTGGTCTGAAACATCGTTATGTGAGTATTGAAACATTCTGTTTGTTTCTTATGAAACATTCACTTTGCTTTTATGAAACATTCTTATTTTTCCTTAATGTTTTAGTAAAACATCTTATTCCTCCTGTGAAACATCTCGTCTACAATGACCTTGAATGTTGTAGCAACTACTTTTTAATATTTTAGTGCTTTCGTTCAGATTTGGAGGAGATGTATAGATTTAGGGAAAAAGATGATCCCCAAATTTAGCCTGGAACATCCACACGTGAGTACTACAATATCTCGATTGTTCTAAGCGGCATGAGTACTGAAAAAATGTTGCGGTGGTGCATTTTTTTACGTGTTGTCGAAAAATATTCTAGTAGGATAATATTTTTGTTTTGACATGTCACTAGTAGAAATTCGCCTATCCATGACACTTTGCTCGTGACGTTTACAAAATTTGTCATTAAAGATGTAATATCTGTGACAAAATTTCGAGAAGCGTCACAAATATTAGATGTCGAGCTGTGGCTCAAAGAAATCTGTGTGAAATCCAAATAAGTGTCACGAACAAAATAAAATTGTCATACAACTTCATGCCCGCCAATAAATCTTGATAGAGAACGGTGACGAAATCGGCTTTCATCATGAATATTAGGGTTTGTCCTACGTGGCTCCGTAATAGAAAAACCGATCTGGTTTGTTGAGTCTCGCGGCCGCGCCTGCGCGCCAAGGAAGTTTCAGCCGGCGGCGGCGGCGATCGTAGGGGCTCGGGCGCGCATAGCGAACAGCAGCGCACGACGCGAAGCGGCGATCGCTGGGCTTGGAGGTGCATGCAAGCGGGCGACGGTGCATGCATAAAAGCGCTGATCAGCAAGCGAGTTCTTGGAGGCGCTGGTTTGAGTTGGATTCGACGGCGGTGGCAACGACAGTGGTGTGGAGGCCACATCCTTTCGCGATCCCCTCCAATTTTGCCGATCCCATCTGTGCGCCCTCCTCCTTCGTCAATCTACTGCTAATTAAACAACTCCTTTAACCTCAGGTGCGTCCGGATTATTTCTCCACAACAGGTGCGTCCGGATAAAAAAATGGTGTTGTTGAGAAATGTTGTACCAAATGAATGTTGCTGTAGTAATTTTTTTATTGTTTCAAGAGCATAATATTTTTGTTTCAAGAGCAGGATAATAATATATTTTTTTCACATGTTTTCCAAAAATATTGTAGTAGCGCTTTTTTATTTAGGATAGTGCAACATCATCCGATTTGGTGCAACGGTTGGTTAGTGTAATATTTTATTTTTTTGTAACTTCAAGGTTTAAATATACAATATTTTGATTTTAATCTGCAACATTTTGTCTACCTTACCGCAACAACTTTACCTTATTAGCTGTTATTGCAGCAGCATCCGATTGTGGTTATAGAAAGGCCACCAAGAGAAATGAGTAACTCTCTCTCGACAGTTACATGGAGGTCAGCGAGAATGGTAGTTTGTTGCTCTTTAATTACTCGTTGAGACAAATGCTTAGCCGTCCACATATTTAAAGGTTTTTTCTGTAGCGGTGCAAAACGATGAAATTGTAGTAAATACTTAAAGAACACCCTCAATCTCCGCCAATATCGGTATTTACACAAGGTTGGAGACGAAAAAGACGACGTCTGGGTGCTATGAAACTTTAACAGTACGTAGACACAATGAAATCGCGTACGTGCAATAAATTCCGGATCGACGGAGCAATGCATTACAACTTACAAATGAAATGATTGACACACAGCACACGATCGATATTTGGATGGATAGGCAGACGCGACTTGGGAGAGGCGCCACCGGTTGCCATTCGAGCTAAATGGCGTTAGCAGCTGGTGGTAGCTAACGAATTAATTATGTGGATAAACAAGGTAACTAGAAGAAGAGGGCGAAGAAGAAGACAGGATCAGATGATTGCTTAACTAGCCGGGCAGCCCTATTTATCGGCAGCAAAGCCATCTGTGTGTCGCTTTAATTTTTAGTTATATCTTATGTGTGCATGGAACATGCAGGCCCCAAGCGTGCTTGCACGTCGATCCGGGTGTATATATGAACTTCCAGACTGTAAGACATACTAGGAATGTTAGCGAGTTAATGACACGTCCGTGCATATTTAAATATTTAGATTTAGTAAATGCGTGCATTTTATTCCATTACATAAAAAAATATTAACATCATTGTATAATCAGATTCTTTGAGAAGATAGCATATAAAGCAAAAAAAAATAGAATGACTATGTAAAAACGGGTGACGAACACAAAAATGTCCTAATCAAGAATTCAGGATACTGAAGTAGATATGAACGCACTTAAAGATGATCAAAAGAAATATATTCATAACTAAAAAGTAGTATCAGACAAGAAGAACAAAACACACACATATATATGATGCTTGCACCCATCCATATATAGTTCGAAGCCTACATTATGAAAACTTTTAATTTTTTATGTTCTTTATGCAGACATGGTTCGGAAACTTTTATTTTTTATGATTTTTTTTCTACTTACCGTAAATACAACTGAAAAATGGGAAAATCGAGAAGAAATATGCTCAAAGAGCAAATTATGTGTAAATTTCAACTTCAAAGGGTTTTGAATAACATTCAACTTTTTATTAATGTTCCTTATCCAGCCATGGTTTAACTTTTAAAACTTTCAATTTTTATGTTTTTTGCGACCTATCAAAATAAAATCCTTAGTTAGAACCCTACATTATGAAAAATTTCTAATTTTTTAAACCTGTTAATTTTCAATGTTCTTTGTGCAGACATGTTCAGAAACTTTCCATTTTTATGTTTTTTTGTGACCTATCATAAATACAACTGAAAAGTGGAAAATCGAGAAAAAAATATGCCCTGATGTTCCTTGTTCAATCATGGTTTAATATTTTGGAAACTTTCTATTTTTATGAATGTTTTGTGACCTAACAAAAATAAAATCCTTAGTTTCAAGCCTGCATTATGAAAACTATAAACTTTTGAAAACTTTTAATTTTGGATGTTCTTTGTGCAAACATGGTTAAGAAACTTTCAAATTTTTTCGACCTACCATAAATAAAACTGAAAATTGGGAAATCAAGAAAAAAAAATGCCCTTAATAAGAAAGAGGAAACTATTTTTAAATCTTGACTTAACAATTTGAATAACATAAAACTTTTTATGAATGTTCTTTGTGCAGTCATGGTTTAGTTTTGAAAACTTTCTATTTTTATGAATGATTTTTCGACGTAACAAAAATAATATCCTTAATTCCTAGCCTTCATTATGAAAACTTTTAATCTTGGATGTTCTTTGTGCAAACATGTTTAAGAAAATTTCAATTTTTATATTTTTTGCGGCCTGCTATAAACAAAACTAAAAATGGAAAATCGAGAAAACATGCCCTTAATAAGAAAGAACAAACTTTTTAAATTTGGACATAAAAAACTTTTAAATAACATCAAACTTTTTATTGATTTTTTTTGTACAGCCATGGTTTAATTTTGGAAAACTTTTTTTTTGTCTACAAAAAATAGATAGTAAAGGCAAAAAAATGCACAGCCAAAGCGCTGGAGAAGTGGAGACTTGAACGCCGGTCTCTAGGTGAGAGCTAGCCATCCGAGCAAGGCAGCCGATATGTTCTCTTGCAGGTGAATTTGTTTATAAAATAAGTGGTGCTAGGCAAATAGGAGGCAAACACAAAAATAGGAGTCGCACGCGGGAATCAAACTCTGGTCAGCTCGGCTAGCCAACCGAGCGAGCTCACCTTGCTCGAGGTTGTGCGAAATAAGCCATTTTATATGTAAATAATAAATGGATGCTCGGATTTGGCTGTCCCTTGCGATCAAACGGCCACGAATCGACAGGGTGACGTGGCCACCTGACAGGCAAGTACTGTAGCCCCGTCTAGCGCTTTATATTATAGATAGATAGGTACAGGTTGTCATCGGATACTGCAGTATTAAAATATTAACAAAAAAGTAATAAGCTACTCCACTATTGTTAATATATAATTAAGTGATGTATGTGTGTATGTTGAGCTAGCAAAAATATTCCCAAACATGTATGTACTCCACTATTTAGCATACGCCGATAAGCTTCTCTCCGGAAAAGAAAACCATGCATCTGGTAGAGGAAATCTCCGGAGAATCTCTCGCCACAAGTCAAAGGTAATAATTTAGCTAAACTGATATATATACGCTGTCGTGATGGTGGAAACACTGTAGTGTTTAGCTGGCAACCACTTCTTGAATCCTGCTAATCATCCAACCAATCAACTTGATTAATCATACAATTTGGGATGATTCGGATAGTGATAGTGAATTTGGTAGTGGCGGAGCTTGAACGAAATCTCAGGGAGGGCCAATTTTTGCTGGTCACCACTACTCAATACGTGGGCTGATTCTAGGCTAGGATAGGGGGGGCCATAGAGGCATGATCTGACTAATTGCTACTAAACATAAGTAGTGGACCAAAACATTTCTCATTTGTTGGGGGGCCACAGCCCACTTTGGCATACATGAAGCTCCGCCCCTGAATTTGGAAGGGAAACGCCCCTCCAAGTGTGGGAAATCATCAGCCTTGTGGGAGCGACCTTACATGAAAGCGCAATCTAGAATGAAAAGTATGTCACTACTAGAGAACTAGGCTTCACTACCGATCCATCACTACTGGTTGAATGCGAACATATAGTGACGGTTGCATCACTATCGATTCAATGGCTACAAGGTCGGAGTGGGTTTCCACTACCTATTGGATTCGCAAACCGATAGTGATGCATTAGGTAGTAATACAGTAATGCTACCGCATCACTACCGGTCAATGGATATAACCGGTAATAAATAAGCTCATACACTATTTGAACACTTCTTCTTTCTCTTCACGCCACCACGGCCAACAGAGAGGCAGAGGCACCCAAGCACGAGGTAGTGGGGAGGTGCTGTCCAAAATTTGCAAGATGTGGTAATTTTACTCTAATCCAAGAGCTTTGAGTTTAGTAACGTCATCCTCGCTTCACTTGTTAAATGGAGTTGCCTTTTTTATTTAAATTTGAAGAAATAGTGTTTTTTTTCCATGATATATGAACGAGGTTGGATGTAGATCTAGCTTGATCAATTTCTAAAGTAGGCTACAAACAACATGTGTGTATTTATCAAGTTTGCATAGATCATGATGTATCTCTCATTGAATGTTTGGATCTAACTCAAATTTAGATTATTGTTCTATGATTGATGAAGAATTTCGAATTTAGAAGTAGTCGGCCAATTCTTGAAGGAGATTGCAATAAAATTGTTGTATATGCTTGTTATTTTCTTAGATTAAGGTGTAGGTCCCATTGAAAGTGGGTATCTAGCACAAATTTAGAAGATTGCTTAAGATTTGAAGAAATTATTTGGATTTCCATATATGGTGAATAACCTAGGAGCTAGAGTTCCAATTGAGCATGAACAAATAATGTGGGTTCCTCTTATTTCATGCAAGTGTATACGGATTATTGCAGCTATATTTGGATCGTGAACTTTATAAGACCATTGCATTCCATGCATCATGTTGCTAGAGAAATTTCAATAAGATCAAGCAATCATAATTATTAGTTTAAATGAAATTTTTGTGAAATATTTGATAAAAATCATTGGTGGAAAATTAGCTAATGATTAGCTTGCTATAATCTAATGTGACCGGCTATTGATGTACAACATGGATCATTGCTCCATGGAGTTCATTGAATCCCCACAACCACAAATGATACGATGAGTAGGGGTGGCGGCTAAGGCAGGAGCGTGGAGGTGGTGGAGATTGGGTTAGAGTTGCAAAATTATGACCATTTGATTTAAATCCAATGGTGGAGATGGGGTTGATTCAAGGCAGGGGTGGACTTACCTATCTTAGGTGGAACAAGCGTGGAACCATATTGTATTAGATCTCTAGAACTTGAACAATATTGTATTAGATCTCTAGAACAAAAAAAATCAAAAAACATTTTTTATAAAGTTGGAAAAAAGGTTTTAACAAAAATATCTCTATAAAGGTTCGTGGCACACAAACGGGGTCTTAACTAGAGTTAAATAGATTAATTAATGCTAAACAGCAGAAGTAACAACTAATGACAGCACTAAACAGTACCAAAAACACTAATTAAATCATGAAAATTACGCACGGTGGGGGGAGAGAATGTACACCGGACCCATAACTTACAATATCCGAAGAACCGTATATGATTTATTTACATTGAAGCACAAAAACCGTCAAAATCACCTCTAATCTCTCTAATCACCCCTAATATTCTCTAGAATTTTTGCTAATTTCGTAGCCGTTGTTAACCTTGAGAAACCTAAAAAGCCTTTAATCCCGAGAGGCCGAGACCCCTCGGGTCTCTATATATTTATAGAAAAACTGTTCTGTGCTGTTTTTGGGCCGCTGCCCTCCTGGGCTGCTTGCCTCTCCCGCCGGTTGGGCCGGCCTGTTGACCGCGCACATGCACTGCAGCCCACAAGGACACCGCACGTCCCGCATGCATGCCGGCCTAGCAGCACATGCATCACAGCTAGCTAGCAGCAGCCATGAGATCATTTAGCCAGGGTAATTAGGCAATAATCAAACCGATTAGCACTAATCGCACCATGCCCTTTTCCTCTTTTTCATATTACTGCAGCACCTTTTTTTCGTTTTCTTTTTCACATCACAAAAATATATCTAAATAATCCCTCAAAAACTCGTAAAATCATTAGTCCAATAAATCACAAATATTCCAAATATTAATCCAAGGATCTCCGATTTCACTTTAAAAATTCTCCAAAATTCCAAAATTCATTGCAAAAATATTTCCATCGATCGGAAAACCTGGAAAACTGGTTCACGGGCAACTGCCGGTAGGGTAAGCCTATATCGGCGGCTCGAACTGCCGCCGACACTTGTGGACCACAGGTGCCCTGTCCCCTGGTGCATAGTTGTCGTCGGGATTTGTATGGGCCGCCAACACGGCGTGGTGTCGACGAACCTGTGTCGTCGACTTTGGGCTCTGATTTTCATTCCTGCAGTGAGCACCTCATCACGAAACTTTCGCTCAACCCTCTATATTCACTCCTTTGAACCCCTGTTAATTTGTTTCCTGTATCTTCACGGGTAATAAGTCCTGAACTCGCCGGGGCGCTGTTCTAGAGTGAAGAGCAAGCAAGACGCACGTACCTACAAATTCCCTTGTGCATGCAGCGGATGAGTACGTTGGTGGCGATGGAACAGGTCGTCGGGCCATCGGTCGCGCGGGCAAGGAGCCAAGGACACTGCACTCCTGCCGGCTCATGCTGTCTGCTTCGGCGGTGAAACCACCCCTACTTGGTAGGCTTTTTCGCGTCGGCATCTTGACCTGTCCTTACCTTGGCAGGTGACGCTGCCGAGGGGCCATGGGCTACGAAGGAAATTCTATGGCACCCCATACCATACAAGGCACCGTAGCATCCTTTTTTCTCTCTGCGTCTCCCCCCCCCCCCTCTCTCTCTCTCTCTCTCTCTCTCTCTCGATGCCATGGTGGCACCGGGTGCCATATAATTTCTTTCCTATGAGCCATGACCTTCCTCCATAGCTCTATGCATAAGCGCTTCCTCCTGCTGCCACCACCACTTACCACCGTCGTGCCTACAGCCTGTGCTGTAGCTGCAATCCACCGTGCAACTAGGGGTGGAAACGAGCCGAGTTCGAGTGAGCCAGCATCCGGCTCGGCTCGCCAGAATCGAGCCGAGCCGAGCCGAGTTCGGGAAGGTCTTGCGCTGAAAGCTAGGCTCGGCTCGGCTCGTTTGTAGCTCATGGCCTTCGTGAGCTGGAGCATGCTACTCGCGCCTTCCTGCTCCCGCTCGCGCTCTCCGCTCTAGTCTGCTTGCCCGTGGAGGAGCCTCGCGCCTGCCGTGCCACCGGACGACCTCCTCGCTCTCCGGCCTTCGTCCGGGAACCTCACCGCCGCCGTCCTCCGCGCTGGCGCCGCGTGGTCCGGCGACTCTGCTGTGCCTAGGGCGGCGTCATTCTGACGCCGCCGGCAGCGTCACGGCCTGCGCCTGCGCCGGCCGGGCCTCGCCGGGCCGTCCCGTCCTCCCTCGCCCGGCCTCGCTGCGGCTTTCTTGCCGGCGCACGCCGCCGGGGACCTCACCCGGAGCCGAGAGGAGCGGCCCCACCTCCATCCCTTCCTTCCTCTCACTACTAGAAATCTAACTTTTGCCGAGTGTGAAGAACAATTACCTACAAACCTTCGATAAAAGTTAAGGTGGCTGACGGTGCATACTTTCCCTAGTGTTAAAAAAAACGGTCGGCTATTAAATGCTTAACCGAGAGGGTGCAACAATAACCGACGGTTTTTAGAAAACCCTTGGCCATTCATGGGAATGGCCAACGGTAGAATTAAAACTCTTGGCCATCTAAAAGAATAGCCGACAGTTAAAAGAAAACCCTTGGTCATTCAAGGGAATGACCGACGGTTGAAATAAAACTCTCAGTCATTCATGGTAATGGCCGACAGTTAAAATAAAACCTTCGGCCATTCAAGGAATGACCGAAGGTTTAAAGCAAAACACTCGACCATTGTATACAAAATGATAGGAGTTAAAAAGGAATGCATGTACATTTTAAACAACAAGTGTGTGAGGTGAGTTGGCTAGGTGGGAAAGTTTTATTCAATAGGTCATGGATTCGAATCCTATGCAGCACACATTTATAATTAACTTGATTTAATGGGAAAAAAATGATGTCAAAGTTCTCTATGTATAGAGAGGTTCATCCTGATAGGAAAATGTTTTTCCTATTTCATCCGTTAAATTTGATCATATTTATTCCACCACATTTCTCTAGTGTTTACCATTTCCGTCGGTGTGTTAAAGCTGCTCACTCATACTTTTCTCGAGTGTTCTCTATTTCCGACGATAAGTTAAAGTCACTCACCCATGCATTTTTCGAGTGCTTCAAAAAATGTCGCTAAATTCATTCCCGAGGGTTTCGTCAGTAATTGCACGAATTACCCACCATGGGTGGCCGAGGGAAAGTTACCAACGGTATACGCTCGGCCATATACATGTCCTACGGTATTTTCTAATGGCCGACAGTATTTGCACACTCGGTAAAAGTTAGAATTCTAGTAGTGTCTCTCTCTGTTGGCTGCGATGGGAGGGGTTGAAGAAGCACCCGAGGTCTCGATCCCCTTTTGCTCGTGGAAGTGTTGTCTGTAGGTTGAAGAAGAAGCACATGCCCGATCCCCTTTTGCCTGCTGCCCATGGCCTCCCTCTCCCCTCTCTGTCTCTATGCGTGGTGTGAGGAGGAGGCAGGAGAGAGATGGGGAGCAGCCAAGACCCGATCCCCTTTGTCCCTTGTGAGATGGAGATTGAAGAAGTGGCCGATTCCCTTGGTTGCGTCGAAGTGGAGGCGGAAGACAAGCCGAGCAGAGCAGCTACACGTTATTCCCTCACGAGCCGAGCCCGAGCGAGCCAAGGTTTGGCTCGGCTCGGCTCGGTTAGAGTAACGAGCTCAAAATTGTGTTCAGCTCGTGCTCGTTTTGTACACGAGCTGAGCCCGAGCCGAGCCCGAGCAGCTCGCGAGCTTTCAGCTCGTGTTCCAGCCCTACGTGCAACGCAAGCACACAGCGCGGCCATGGCCTGAGAGGCTGACCTATGCTACTCTATGTTTGAATGATAAATATTGCCAATAGAATAAAATATAAAAAGGAAAAAAACTGATGAACAATGTTAAGTTCACTTTAAGTTGGAGTAGCACTGGACATGTCCTGATGGCCTCTTGTTGGTCTGCTCTTTATTTTGAACAAATGGATAGGAGCATTGCCATTTCATTGTAGAAGGATGAGAAGAAAATACTACACACGTGAGGAGAAGAGGGGTTAGCTAGTACGCGATAATCTCTAGGAGAGGGGGTACATCGTGCTTCCCTATAGGGGGAAGTCTTCTCTAGTTTTTATGACAAGTTGATTGTGAAGGATGACTTGGTTTAAAAAATGTGACGGTTGCGCTCGTTCCAAATGTTCCACATAGCATACACGACACGAGACCATTGAAGCCACGTTTGTGCGAGGCTATTTGCACGTTTGCAGCGTCCTTCCACCTGTTCTTGAAGCGGGTACTAGGTTGGCATGCGACTACCAAGAGGTATGGGCACAAAGAACTTTTTGCTATGCTTGGGATGAATAAGGATAATAAGTACGAAGATGATCTCTGGTTTTTGTTCGTGTGCCACAAAGGCGACAGTTTGGGTTGTGAGGCCAACTCTTTTTCACGAGGACATTTATTGTGTTCATTTTGTTGAGGCTCATAGTCCAGGTGCCTCTCTGCTCTTAAAAAGGAAAATTTTCTATTTGCAGTTTTCATGCATCCATGTCAACGTTTGTTGTCGGCAATATAATTTATGAGGCTAGCCACTAGATACAAACTCTATGGTAACACAAGACAAGGGTTTATAGAGGTTTAGGCCCTCGTGGAGGAGGTAATGCCCTAATCCTGTGATCTGGAATTACGATGGTGATGGTGTTATGATATAGTGATCTGGTGTTTTATGCCGAGCTAGGTTCCCCTGCTCGCCTTATATAGTGGGGGGGTCAGGGTTACAAGGTAAAGTTTAAGTTGGTTACGAAATAAAATTCCTATTTCTATCATCTCTTTTCGAATACGTAAATATTCGGGATTATATTTGTCTTTCCTATTAGCGTTCGACTTCTATCTTTATCCTTTTCTTGCCACATAAGGTATATAGCAGTCCGGGTGGTATCCGTGCGCGTGTAGCCGGCTCAGCCCATCCCTTGTTGGGTGGTCCTCGCGGCCCGCCATGCAGACATCCGGGGCCCATGTACTCCACAATCCATCTATACAAAATATATGTATTTTTTTATAATGAAGAAATACCGGACATTCATATTTGGAACATGGTTTTGATTATCGGTTTTGGAATCGGCGGAGGTTAGTATGACAGATTATCCGATTTATTTGCTAATAAATTTTAAAATACAATATTTAATTCATGAAATAATTTTAAAAATCAAATTTCAGAAGAAAATCATCTGGATATGTTCAGATTTACCTAAATTTCATCAAATATTTTTCGGCTGATGTAGAAATTTATGGTGCCCGAAAAGACCGATTATCCCCCATAATCAGCGCCTATCAACCGCCTGTTTAGGAATCCATCAAGAATTGGATCATTTAGAGATTAATGTTCAATGCTGTTAACCCCTTTCTAATCTATCCGAGGTACTTTGAGTCTTTGCATCTCTCAAGTATTGTTTCATACCTGCATATTGCCATTTGTGCATGCAGTTAAGCAATCCACATCCCAAATTCCCAATCAACACATGCGCATAATTTTTCAGGGTTTCATCATGCAAGGTTTTCAAGTGCGGTAAATGGTCAAAGATGTACTAAACTACACGGGGCTGTCCTGTCCAGCAAAATAATGGATGGTACAAACTAAACAGGGGGAATGGTCCTACATCCCAGTATCCTACCAAGCAACAGTGAACTACGGCAGCATGGCTATAATGATGCAGGCAAGCCTGCCAGGAGACCAGAGGGCATGATTCAGCAAAGGGCAAAAACAAGAGACAAAAATGTGGCATGCAGCATCTGATCAGCAGCACTAGCCTCATTGCCTCAGAATGATGCAGCTCTGATCCCACTAATCCCACACCAAATGGTGAACAGAAGCTTCCCTGATCAAAAAATATATTAGCATTGGACCAAGAGAGGAAAATGGCCAACAGTGCAATTGTTGATTGATCATTGCAGTGGAAGGAGAGAGAACAGAAGGAGGTTTATAGCAGCATCTTCTCAGGTCTCTTTCTCCCAAAAGTATGGCCTAGTGTAAATCCCTCTCTATTCAGAAAGGTAACAAGGCCATTTTATTTGTCTCCACTATTCAGAAAGGTAAATCCCTCTCCACTATTCACATCTTTTTTAATATTTATTTATATTCCTCTCTCTACTATTTTGTTTGTTACAATTCTGGATGTCTTCTATCAGGACCCATTGAACATGCTCCAAGTACGTGATGTAGAAAAAGGTAGATTGGAGTGTGAAAGCAAAGAAAACATTTCTGATTGATGTGAGCATTTCTTAAGTCTCCTTTCATGCTATCTAGAAATGTTCAGTATGAAAAGGCATGAATATTAGATGAGGATCACTTACTTTGTTATTGTATGTTGAGTAGATGTGTAGTCATTTAAAAAAATGATTGTGTCATTGTTCGTCAATTGTGAGTTTCTCATATAAAAGTGTTGATTTCCTCTCTCAACTTTCACGTTTGCGTTCGATTTATTATTGTGGTTCAAAATTAGTCATGATTGACCCCAACTTCGAAAACCATGCCAAATTGGTCCTAGTCAAACCCAGGTTCAAGGGTGATTTTTATGATTGTACGTCGATGTCGCATACATGTGGATGATGTGACAGGATGTGGCATACAGAAGATATTTCTCTTTTGAAAAACTTTTTCGCTTGTGACCTTACTTGTCAATGGTTGCTCGTCCTCCTCTCTTCTCTCACATCTCATCGCTCACCTTCCCTCACCACCCATCTCGGTTGAGCACCACAAGACCATTGGTCCTAGCTCGCAGTCTACCTCACCAGATCCCCAACCCTACAACCATCGCCCGCTGCGCCACTCTCTCCCATCATCGTTAGCGAGCTTGCTGGAATGCAGTGGCTCGGGGCGGATGGGGGCAGCGCCAAGCTCTTCCATGGTTGCTCCGCCACGATGAACTCCTCGGTCAAGAGATGGCCATGCGCGACAACGTCGAGTTGCTCGGCTACTTCGTTGATGAGCTTGGGTGGTCGTTCGGCGCCATGGCCAAGCCGGAGCCGGAGACATGGATAGGCAGAGAGAGAGAGAAAGATGGGGGAGGGGGAGGGTTGATAGAAAAAATAAAGAATACATAAAACTAAAACCTACATGGCATGTCATGTGCCCCTATTTCGGTGCAAATAAGCATCCACGTGTGCGAAATTAGCCACATGAACGTCATGTCAGTCAAAACCGTTTGATCGGTCGAAGGCTCAAGGTCGTGTGATTTTGTAAGGTGAGGGACACGTCAAGATCACATTTTTTTTTTGATAAAGGAAGCTTTATTGAAAACAAGATAGTTACATCAAGATGATACAACCATCCTGAGATCACTCCCGGCCTCTGCATAACAAGATGCACACAGCCCTAAATAGATACAAGAAAAGGCAGACAATTTAATGACTATCATTCCGAAGACTAGATCGCCACCCATGTGCCTGGGTAAAACACTCCTTGACCACCCGTTCCATATGCGAGCACGCCGCCATAATAAAATCCCGCGAAGCAGACCGCTGAAGAATAGTCCAAGTACGTAGCCAATGGATAATTAAGTAAATAACCTGCAAAGGAGATGAGATAATTTTCTTATTGAAAACCATGTCGTTCCTGCATAACCAGAGCGACCAACAAGTTGCAGCCGCCCCCAACACGTCAAGATCACATAGATGAATTTGACATAAACCTTAAAGTTAAGGAGAAATATCAACTTTTTTCTTTTTCATATCAAACAGTCAAAAGGTCTCACTGACGTTGCCATGAAGATAGAGGTGGCACCGAGAGGCCAGTCATGAATTCAACAGGCTAAAAGTTGCTGACCGGTCTGACCCTACCCAAACAATAGCCAACAGTTAAAATAGCCAGTACACCAGTAGGAATGATGCAGCTAGGAGTGATAAGGGTTAATATTATGCTTGATAAGAGCAACTCCAGGAGGCCCTGTAAAATACTGTAGCAGATATAGAGAATTTCTTTGGAGGAAGAATCTTTAGAGGTAGTGTAATTTATGAAGGAATTTTAGAGGGATGGATAGAGGGGACGCTAATAGTGTTTTAGAGGGGAAATATAGAGGAGCTGCTGGAGTTGCTCTAATAGCAATAAATACATCTGACACACAATGAACATTCACATGTACATGAAATAAGGTAGGTAGATTGGTATTTTCAATTAGTAAGATTCAGATAAAATTATTTTGGTAAAAATAAAATGGAATCCTTCTATTTATAGGAATTTTACCAGGTTATCATAAGGTTCAGATCAGAGGCCTAATGTTTGCAGGTAGAGCAACAAGGTATTATAATGACTATCATTAAGTAGGATTCAGACCAAGGACCTCCTGGTCATAAACCATACTTTGGTCTAAACAAGGCTTGCCCTGTGTATTTCTAGTCACATACACTCCTCAGCTGAAGCAATGCTCAGTCTCAGTGCAGTGTAGTGCTCGCATAAGCACAGCAGCTAAACCAAGTACACAACAGTCACACTCCCATGGAGCTCAAGTCTTCTTCCTCCTCCCCTTACTTCCAGCCATCTGCAGCATTGCCCTCCACAAGAAGAGTAAGTGGCATAGGAGACATTTCTTCTTTCTTCTACTTGCTTCCTTGATCCATCGTCCAAATGTTAGCCTCTGCACCATTTGAGAGACAACTGGAACCAAAAGAAGCACAAATGCACAATGTTGATGTTTCTTGCTCTTGATATGTTCTTGTGATCTTACATTGAAATAATCTTCCTCCTCTATTGATTGCAGAACTCATTCCAAGGAGTATCTGCTGGAGGAGGAGGAGGCAGCAACCCATTTGGTCCCAAGTTCAGTGACCCACCCTGCAGCCTCAACCTGAAGGAGACATCAGAGTCCGTGAGGTCCTCCTTCCCCATGGCCACCATGGCCAGGAGCAACAGCAGCAACGGCACCGGCGACAGCCGCGGCCATGGCTGCCACCATGAGGCCACTGCCACTGCCACCTCCTCCTCCTCTTCCTCCACAGCCTCAGCTCAGAGAAGAGTGGAGCAGCAGCAGCAGCAAGTCCCAGGAACACCAGGGCGGCCATTGCTGTTCTTCACCTCCGCTTCGAGTCCTTCGCATCACCAGCAGCTCATCCCCTCAAGAAAGTCAGTGCCCTCCAAGTGGGAGGACGCAGAGAAGTGGCTGAGGCAGTCGTCGTCCGACCACCATGGCTATCACCATGGAAAGGCTTCGAGGCAGTACAACGGAGGCTTGGTTCAGCGAGGCGGCGGCGAGGAGGAGAGGAGGTCGTCGGTGAGGAGCTCACTGGATGCAGACGCCAATGCGCTCGCCTTGTACGCCGCTCCTGCAGAAGTGCTTCTCAAAGGTGAGTGAGTTGCTGGAGGAAGCTGAAACTTCATGAATCTTGAAGTATTTTATTTTTCTTGGTACTTTCAGACTATTAATTGCTGATTTCGAGCTTTGAACATCACAATGTGGTTTCTTGGTGTCAAAATTGGAACTTTTTTAAAACACTTGAAAAGATTATCTGAATTTGCTGAGAAATTCAGTGCTGCTTCTGTTGCAGACAAATTCACGGACAACGTGGAGCCTTCCAAGGAGAGCTTCGTGTTCCGGAGCTCGTATCGCGAGCCGGCGAAGGACGCGGCGGTGGTCCAGGCGGTGGCCGCCGACCTCCACCAGAGGGACATGGGCACGGAGATGACGCCGCTGGGGAGCTCCACGACGTCGAGGTGCCACACACCGATCAAGAGCACCTCCCCGGCGAGGCACAACACTCCGGCCAGCCGGTCGGGGCCCCTGGTGCCGTACAACGGCGGTGGCATGGACATCTCGGAGCTGACGGATTGCCATTTCGCCAAGTTGGATTTGGGGGCGCAGTTCGATGCCATGCTCATCAACTGGAGCTCCAAGGAGGAGGAGGAAGAAGAGGTGTCCAAGAGCCTGAGGCACTTCGAGGCCACCGTTGGCGTCAGTGTGGCCTGCGAGAAGCAGGGCGCCGCCGGGTGCCGGTGGGAGGATGATGAGAGAGCCAAGAGTTGCCTAAGGTTTGTGCATTGCATATTGCACAATGCACATTTGCAATGTGTGAAGATTAGACTTGAGCTTCTCATGAATAATTTTGTCGGATTTCTTGTGTTCCATTTGATTAGGTATCAGAGGGAAGAGGCAAAGATTCAGGCTTGGATTAACCTGGAGAGTGCCAAAGCTGAAGCACAATCAAGAAAGCTAGAGGTGAATATAAATTTCACATGTTTATGCATGATGCATATTGCATAGCTCGATTTTAGCAACATGAACTGCATCATATTTTGCTTCAAGTCCAAAATGATACTTTTTAGTGCAAATGTAAAGGTTGCCAGTACCAGTCCCAGTCCCAAAATGTGTAGATGTCTTCATATATATGACCATTTTGAGCCTTGTGATCCTTTCCCTCGCGGGTTCGCTGATATACATAAAAAGTTCACTGAAATAGTTGCTTGCCTCAATCTTTTGTACAAGAATAGGTACTGAATTTCTGAACCCTGCCTGCCTGACCATGATGACATAGAGAGAGAGCCTGAAGTCCGTTGAACAAACTGAGCAAAGTCATTAAATCCTGCAGCTACTATAAATTAGCTGGTTGTTTTACTATTAACTGTCTTACCATAAAACCTATAACTGGTTCTTCTGTACTGTAGATATTGTTTTGATACATTGATTCCAAGGCCAAACATTATATTGTGAATTCTTGATGTTCACTGAGGCAACAGTACCATGACCATTTATATAGCTTTTCCTGAATACTGACTTATTAGTAACTCGGTATTTCGAGAGATTTTCAGAATAATAAAGTGTAGATGAAGGTTGGGATCACAGATCTGTAATTGTCACGCTTCTTCACCTTCACAGCCTCCAATACAGTTAAATTCACTGCAAATACTTATCCACTGTCTTGATGTTGCTATGCTAATCCAAGTAATTAAGAATGGTGGAAAGCATGATTGTTCAGTTGTTAAATGTTGCTATGTTACCCCCTCTCCTTTTAACCAGCTCATCACCAATTCTTTAACTCTTCCTTGTTCCTGGCTTGGACTATCATTCTCATAACCACGTGAAGTTCTTCGGTCCGAGAGCGCCAAACTATATCTAATCAAAGATCAAGACATGTGCTTGTCCCTTGTGTGGTGATATTATGATGATTCATGGTACTAATATACTACTAATAATGCATGTGCACTTCATACCGAATACTGATGCAGACGTTAAACTCAAAGTTTGAAACTCTTTCCCTCCATTCCGCATCCACTCTCCTTGGTTATGGCGGGTCGTCAAATGGCTCCTTTGAAACACGTTCTACTGTCAGAATTCCTCACAATTGTTAATGGCGTGCTCGCCAGGTGAAGATTCAAAAGATGCGGTCGAACCTGGAGGAGAAGCTGATGAGGAGGATGACGAGCGTGCACAAGCGCGCCGAGGAGTGGCGCTCCACGGCGCAGGCCCAGCACCTGCAGCAGCTGAAGCGCGCCACGGAGAACGCCCGGAGGGTGAAGACGACGAGCCACCACCACCATCTCTCAGGGGGCAACGCCTCCTGCGGCTGCTTCCCCTGCAACAGCAACATCATCAGTGGCAACCTTCTGAACTATTAGTTATCTGGCCAAAGAAGAGATCTTGGGTTCAGGAACGAATTCCAAATCTCCTGCAAATTGGGCGAGATTTGTTTGCGACGGATAGGTTCTTGGTGGCAGCGTTTATGAGTTCTGAACGTGTGAAGATGGAGATGCTGGTGTGATGTACCAAAAGGTGGGATTTTTTAAGGCCATATACCAGGTTGCTGAATGTTGAGTTGTCTTTTTTTCTTGTCAATCCATATAGGTGAGATGTCATGACTCACGGGTGATTGGAGATAAGAATTTACATGAACATCATCAAATAGTCAGAACAATCTGAACTGAACTCTTATCCACGAATTTGATTAGTTCTGTTCTTGGTTTATCTAATGCTGAATGTACCGAGCCTTGAAGAGAAGACTTGACAGTACTAAAAGTTACGGACTCTGGACCCCCATATATCTGTGTCTTACGTGGCCACAAGTACTCGGCTTGGCTTGAATGTACGTGTCTGCTCAAGGCCACTGAAATTTTGCACAGTTCTTCCAACCAGACGTTCATTCAGACTTCAGCCTTTTAAAAAAAAAAAGTTCCTTCAGAGGTGCTTCTCAGTTCTCATTAGCCTGAACCTTGCACGAAAAAGTGAATCAAAATCCAATAATCCATGCACTACTAAAAAAAATTGAATACTTGATTTTGTGAGCAGCTCACATAACCAACATTAGAAGCTCAGATGAATTAACAGGCTTAATTAATCAGCCCAATCCCACGGAGCATCGATCAACGCCGTTCTGTCCTAGCTAGACCGGCAGGCTCACGAACGCAGTACTGCACTAACTTCAGGCTTTAGCTAGACAAGCAGGCTGCTTTGTCTAGATGACTGTGCCTGTCTTGCCATGCCTGACATTGCTGCTAGAACACCCAAGCAAGGCCACTTGATTAGGGTCTAATTAGATACTAATCCTCCATTGACAATCCCATCCCATCCACGTTGCCGACGAGAGTGGGCAGGCCAAGACGAAGGGCAGGTCCACATGGGGGCCTGAGCCCTTCTTTGACTGGAGCTCGCAGACAGAACAAAACGCCTTGGCCCTAGCTAGCTAGATGGCCATGCTCCATCCATGGTGGGGCTCTGAGGCTCTGAGCTTCCAGGCAGCAGCTGCAGCTAGCCAGTGTGCATTTCGAAAGGCACGAGTACTAGACCTACACATGCATGGCACGGCCATCCATGCAGGCCATGGCCACGCAGAAGCTGTAGAGTGTAGCCTAGCCCCCCCTCTCTCCTTGTCGTCGAGCCCTGTGTCTCGGGATGATCCATGAATGCTCAGAAATGCAGCGAGACCTGAAAATGTGTGTGTGTGTGTGTGTGTGTGCAAGAGGGCACGAGAAAGCGAGGTGAAAAGAATGGCGGAAAGGGCAAGATAGAGAGGTGCTTTATTACTTTTGGGAGGAGGTGACATGAGGAAGGGAAGTACTGGCGGCCATGCCGTCGTCGACGTTACAAGACGTGCATGGCTCTGTAGACTGTATACAGGGAGACTGTAGAAGAAGTACGCGTGTGCAGGACTGCAGGGGATGGACATGGCAAGTATTCGGGTGAGGTCGAAAAAACCGATTGATCTGCACATCCAATTTATCTCAGTTTATTTGGGTCTTGGCCTGTAATATTGGACTTGGATTGGTTGAACGAGCTACCAGTTGTGAGCGATCTGAGACCGACTCGACTCAGCTCGATTTTTGATCAGCTGGAAAAAATAGCTCGGGCTTGTTAGGCTACGAGCCGATCCCAAGCCGAGCTAAGTCAAAACCTAGCGAGTTATGAGTAGCTCGCGAGGCAAGGCAGATTGCAGCCTGGTGTCCTACGCCGTACCCGACTCGCCCGATTGCCATCCCTAGGTGACACCCTTCCCATCCTTCTCGGGCTACTTCACACGCCTCCATTGGACCACTTACTCGTGGCTGACGACGTCCTCACCGCCTCACCGCTCTGTCCCTCATCCTCACGCCTCCACACCAACCCTAACTATGGCTGCCAACACCAACCTGCTCGCTGTCGTTGCCCTACTGTCTTCGACCACTCTATGACTTCGGCGTCGCCATCTCGTGTCCTCACCACAATCTTATCCTCACCGTCGTGCCACCACCTCCCTAACTTCCCTTTAAGCTTGAAGACCTTGCACCACACCCCACTTGAACCCTGAAGATGATAGCACGAACAAGACAAATCCATGTTAGTAAAATCGCATATGACTTTGCTCACCGAGAAATGTGCTCCCACGTTTGAGCAAAACTAAAAAATATGCATCGCCTTCCTTTCTTTAGAGTTTATATGGAAACTGTAAGACATGAATTCCACTGTAATTTCATTGAATCTAGTTCAATTCTCGTAGAAGAACACCCAGGAAAAGAACCCTGTATATTCCAAACGAGCACCGAAATTTCCATGTCTTTGTTTTTTTGGTGGAAATTTCCATGCGTTCTGAGACAGAGAACTAGGGGGCTTTCCCACAGGGATCGCCGTACGTTGGCGTGTATGTGCAGCAGATGTTCACATCTTTGAGGGACATCACATCAGCTACTGGAGCCCTGCAAGCTCCAACTCTGGCTTGGAATTGGAATGGACTGCCTGTCCTCCACACCACACCCATCGCCCTGACAGACTCATGTTTGTGTGCCGCTCCTGTCACGTGCCGTCGCTCACACGTGCCCCCGCACACTTGCCACGACCCAAGCGGTAGGCTAGCCATGTGACCATGTCCATGGCTCCATGTCCGAATGCCAAGCGGTTAGCCTAGGCATGTCCATGGCTCCATGTCCGAATGCCAAGCGGTTAGCCTAGGCATGTCCATGGCTCCATGTCCAGATGCTTTACTGCTCGCCCCCTGGCATGTTCCATGACCCTGGCATGCACATGAGCTTCAGATACCAAGCAAGACCGTTTTTCCTTTTTGTAACTCTACAATAGTATGTATGCAATTTACGATCTGTTCTTGTCGACTTAATGCTAATTTGACTTATTTACTTAATTACTTATATTCGTATAATTAAAAATAATTTGATAATTTGAATATGGTTTTTCTTCTATCTGGAATGCTTGTCTAAGAGCTCTAAAACACAATTCAAACGAAGCGCAACCGACCGTTGATTTTACCTCAAAAATCTCTCGAAGTTATGAAACAAAATACATAAAGAAATAAATAAGATAAGATAAGCCGATGAGAATGGGCTCTAAACCTTTTAGAAAAATATAGATCCGGTTCTATGTAGAAATAATAGGAGCACTTGATAATGGTGCTGTCATATTTGTATCCTTTGTTTACAACCAAGTGTGAGCATCAACAATTCAACATGTGTTCATTTTAAAAAATTTCAAACCACATGAATTTGGCAACATATTTGCCATTACTGCTAAAAAACAGGGAGCTTACAAAAGAAGGGTATATAAATGACAAATGAATTAAATATCTAAACAAATTTACAGATTTTTATACAAAAGAAAATGCCATCCATTCAATTATCCTTTTTTTTAAGAAAGAGATGATCTCAGTATTTTTAAAATATTCAGATTCTTAAAGCAGGTATAGCCTGATATGCTGAAGTTCGCTCAGTGAAAAAACTTGTGGATGATACAGCCTTCTGAAGAAATCACTCAATAGAGAGTATAAAAAACAAGAACCATTGCACCTTCTTTCCTTCATTTTCTGAGAGCTCAAAAGGGGTCAACTAGAATTCCATTAAAATGAATATCAGCAGTGCTGGAAGCCTGGACATACAGGGAAATCTTCTTTCCATTAAAATGAACATCAGCACTGCTGGAAACCTAGAATCGTGACATACAGTGAACTTCTGCATGCTGTGTTGCCAAAATATCAAGGTCAAAGACGAATCAAGACAATCGAGAGAACAATATCAAGGCATTCTTGGTCTTCAGCCCATTTTTCCTGATCTTGTAAACCTTTAAAATGTTTTTACTCTCGGTCCCCCTTCCATCAATTAATTGTTCACCATCCTGGTTATGCCATCATTTGATTGATGAATACAACTCCAAATAACACATATCATGTTCCAATGTGTCTTCTTAACCACTGTAACGTCTTCGGTAAGTCATCATGATAAGTTGCCATTGTCTTCGTAGCTCATAGCACCAAAACCATAATTGCACAAAGAGAAATGGCTGTATGCAACAGACATTTATGCTGATGATGTTTTGTTGTTCGCAGCAGTCCAAACAATGAAATCTGTGTCTTCAAGGAGACCCTCTGAAGCAAATCTTGCATCTTGGAAGGGTGCTGTGCATTTTTCCTTTGAAAACTTGATGCAAGCCTCCTTTGCTGCATCAAGACAAGAAGCCATTTCTCGTTCCTCACATCTCTCTCTTTCTTGATAATCAGTTGGTGTAGCTCCAAACAAACCTTTCCACCAGGGAGGCTTGCATTTGCGTGATGCAGTGATTGAACACCCAGATCGTGCACCAGCCTGTAAATGAAGAACCAATCTATTCCTCATTCCAATTCCAGGGAAAAGGTATTCTGTGAAGCACAGTTAAGTAAATGAAATACATTATGCAAATTAAAGCGCAAATGGGGATGATCTATGCAAGGGAAATGGATTGGAATCAGTTGAGGGCTTTCAGAAGAAGCAATTATACTTGTAAATGAAATATACAATGTATAATTATCCAATTTTTATTCCTATCCAGCACACAAACTACATTTGGTTCAGTAAAATTCAATTTAACTATTAGGATCATTTATTGGCATGCACAAGTGCTCATGAAATCGAGAAATGCTTTCCTAACTATATTTTCCAGATAAGCAAAACTTCAAGAAAATGTGTACTTACAAAACTAATGCCCACATGCCAACCAATCTTGACATCCATATTAGATACCAAGTAACGAACCCTTAATATGATAAATGCTGCTAACAATAAAACAAATGCACTCGCCAAATCTAGTGTGGAGCATTGTCAATCATGACAACTAAATCTAAGAAGCCATGAGCTGGTTTGCTCTTTTCACTGTATGCGGCTGAGAAACTTACCGACCAGCAGAACTAAAGCAAGTCAGCACGGCCAGATGCAAAAGTAAAATTTTCTTAAATTTGAAGTGTATAAGCCAGAACATAGCAAACACATATCAGTGGTGAATCCAGGATTCATTTTTGCGGGCGCCTCACTGAGCCACATGTCCGCATCACAACCACCACCCGCCGCTTACTGCTCATCCTTGAATGTGCACCATCCCTGCCAGACCTTGTCGCACTACACTGCCCATGCCAGCTATTGCTCCTTCTTGACCGTGTAATTGCCTGCTCCTATGACCATATCTGCCCTGTCCCGCCACTCTAGCTCATGCACTACCACAAGCATTTTTCCCCTAAATTTTTGTAGTGGAAATAAGGAGTGATTGTCCATCTAAAGTTCTAGTGTAAGGTTTCCCTCAAGTTTCAATGTTCTAGTATAAGTTTCCCTTCACACTGCAATGTAAAGAGCATGCACAGGTTGGTTCAGGTAAGGGCTTATAATGAACAAATCGGGAGAAAAAAATAAGGAACATGCAAAGGAGGCAAGCAAGACCAAACTGGGAAAAAAAGAGAGGGACATGCTACGGAGGCAGCAGACTGAATGGAGAAGAAGCAAATAGCACCCTGCAGGAATTAAACACAAAACCTAGTAAAGAATCCAAGCAAACTTGACCAACTAGGCTACCAATACATCTTGATACTGGGTTTTCCAAATGGTGGGGGTACCAGGCATACCCAGTACCACCCCTTACATCTACCCCTGACACATAATGCTTGTGATGAAGCCAGAAGTAAAATGCATATAGAATCAAAGAAGCTCGTGCAAATACCAAGAGTAGACACAAGTAATCTACCTGGAGAATACCATTTCATTATGTAAAACATGTAGTTAGGCCCTAAGTAATGATTTGGCAGCATATAGATGGTGTGCTTCACTAAGCACAGCACTAGCACATGTCACATGATTGATGTTATGTGTGTGTGGGCCCAGGAGGGCATAAGGCAGGTGCTGGAATTACTGTTCACGTGCACAGTTCACACATGAACACTAACCCATCGCAAGGAATAATCTCCTAAAATATTAAGAAGTTAAAGATATGATTGTGTTGGTTGCCATCTATTAGAGATTGGCAAGATAATATCAAATCATTATGATTTGATTGATATTAGTTTCCATAAGGGATAAGATAGTTTTCTTAGAGTCTAGGTTAGTCATCCCTACAAAAAGAACATCATGTACTCGTCGTGAATCAAGCAATGAATTAGAGAGTTGGTCAAGGACCACCCCCCTGCTCGCTGCCGGCAAAATTTCCTCTTTAGCGTCCCCTCTCTCCATTCATCCTCGGCCAACAGCACAAAACATGTTCTCATTTTACTCCATGTATAAAACCTTGACGGTCAGCTCAAACGGGATAAGCTGTAAACTATACAGATATAAAGAAAAAAGAACAATGCAATATAGACATGGAAGAGCAAAAAAAAAAGTCAAATCTCAAGTTCTTAATAAGTGCAAACACAAGGCAGCCTACTACCCTACTTTTATCAAGTATCAACTCCATAACAGGCACTCGAGACACGGCATTGTAAAAGTACACCAACATTCAGCAAGGTGCAAGTGTAAGTGTTATGGACCATTGTCAACCCCAGCTACTAATCTTCAGTAGCTAGGAGCTGGTTTGGTCTCTTTGATGTCAGCAGCTGATAAACTTACTGCCTGGCATGACTAGCGCAAGGCGACTCGGCCAGCTGCAAAAGCAATAAATAATCTTAAGAAAAGGTATTTTGGAATTCCTAGTTGAACTGGCATCTGCATCTGCCTCAAAAAACAATGACACTCTGGATACAGGTGAGAACGACAGAATATATCAAACATATATTGTTTGTGACGAAGCAAGAAGTTAAATGGATATTAGAATTGAAGAAACTTGTGCAAACACGAAGGGTAAACACTAAGCATAAATAATCTTCTTGGAGAAAAATACAATTTTAGTATGGAAAATAAAGGAATTGGGTCATAACTAATGACTTGGCAGTATATATATAGTGTGCTTCACTTAGCAGAGCACGGGCACATGATTGATCATTGTCAGACTCACCCAAAAGCACAAACATGTTTTCATGTTACTCCATGTATAAAAGCATTACAGCTGACACAAGTGGGAGGAACTGTAAACTAAATGCAAAATAGACATGGAAGAACAAAAACTGGTCAATCTTAACAAGTGCAAGGCAGCATACTTTTATCAACTCAATAATAGCCACTCCAATACACGACACTGTAAAAGTAAAATTGCACTTAAGCATAGAGTGTTATGGAGCATTGTCAACCCCAGCTACTCATCTTATGTAGCCAGGAGCTGGTTTGCTCTGTTTGATGTCTGCAGCTGATAAACTTACTGCCTGACATGACTAGCGCCAGGCAACTCGGCCAGCTGCAAAAATAAGACAATCACAAGAAAGGCATTTCAAAATTCCTAGTTGAACTGGCACCAGCATCAAGCTCATAAAACAAGAAACATGGGCGACTAATAAATCTATTGATTTTCGACCCATCAATCACAAAACAATCGCATTGGTCTCCATCCTCCGACATGGCGACATCCACATCAGTACATGGCGAAACAACCACGCACTCCAGATATGCGCAGAATCCATCAGCGAACTACTCGCATGGACACATTCATAAACTACTGAAACATTTATATCGATTTTATTAAAAAAAAACATTTCTATCGAACGCATGCTAATGAGATGCAATTGCTTGTCCGCATAGAGGCACCCGTAAAGCAACCACTATGCCAACGTGGGAACGACGGAGAAAGGGGATCACCTCGCACTGGGAGAAGAGGCTGGCCTCGGCGGCCGCCCAGGCGGCGCGCCAGCTCTTGGCGTCGCGGAAGGCGAGGAGGGGGAACTCGCCTGGGGCGGGGGCGGGAACGGGCGCGCGGAGCAGGGGGAGGGGCGGGTCGAAGCGGACGACGGTGGACTCCATTGAGTAGTCCTCCGAGTCCTCGACGCCGCCGACGGAGGCCGGCGCAGCCATTGAGCTGAGAAATCGCCGCCGGCGACAGCGGCGGCGTGGTAAAATGCTGGCTAGGGTTCAGGATTCAGGTTGGTACCGTTGAAACAAAATTTGGGCTTCTATATAATTCGGCCTCGTGCGGATCGTTGTATGGGCTTTCAAGGACGTTGAGCCCACCGCGGCCAGGGGCCAGAGCCCACAGCCCACCCAACAACATAGAAAATCTTTATTTTATTTTATTTTATTATTAAAAATATATGCCTTACCCTTCTTTTTTTCTTTTTTTTTTTTTTGTAAAATATAGGTGCTCGTCATCCGGGCCAGGAACAATCACCCAAGCCGCAGGCCACGGTCACCCCGGCCGTTAGCGTCGTGGGGAACGACACACTCATCTTCTACTCGTCTCTTGAAAACGTTATGAATGTTGTTTTATATTATATGAATGTGTGATTAACATTGTTTTCTAACCAGACAGAACACAGGTTTTCTATAGAGTAGAGAGTTCTCCTTTTTTTTGCTCATATTATTACGAGGGAGAAAGCCTAACGTAAGTTTGGTTTATTGGAACTATTTCTTAAAAATATCAAACCATTTGATAAGAATAAATTACATCGTATGTCCTTAAGATTGCCCCAAGTTTACAATTAGGCCCAAAACTTTCAATACAAAAAATTACATACATGAACGTGCATTATCGTATTAGTTAAATCCAAAGTAGTACATGGCTGCCTAATCAATATAATGTGTGGCCATATGTCATTCTAAATAAAAATAATTTATATTGAAAACATGAGAAATCTAAATCCATAAAAATGCAACAAATATATAATTGTAAAAAATAAAATCCTAAAATTCATATACAAATGGCTAAAAATCAAAACCGTTTAAAAAATTAGATAATTCAAAGATAACTTTAAAATTTTTAAATTATTTTTTACTATTTTAAATGTTCATTAATGAATATTATTTTAATGGTTTTTTTACAATTTGATGTTTTTAGATACTTTAAAAAATTAGTGATTTTAATTTTTTTATTCTAATTTTTCTTTTTAAGTTGAAATGACATATGTCCACATGATTTGTTGACTAGACAGCCAAGTTATGAAAACCATCCTCTCCACACCATTTTAGACCTAATTGAAGCAGTAAGGCAACTTAATCAAACCAAATATCAAGTACTAAAAGTTTTGGAACTCAGTGAAAACTCAGGATAATTTTAAGAACCTATCATGCAATTTACTTTTTTATAAATATCTGAAAAATCCAGTAAAAATCAAGTGTACCGTCTTTATGTCATTTCTCGGAATCTCCAACAGACCAACGCTCTAGCGAGCTTAGACGTTTAGTTCAATGGGACAAGGAGAGATCTTATGAAATGATTTAATGATTTGCTAGCTTAGCCCACCGATACGGTCCCCACATATCTAAGAAACATGCTATATGTAAAGTTAACAAAATTGCTCCTTATCAATCGCATGAAAATAGTTGCCTAAAATAGATGAAATCTTAGTTCACGTACTTACAATGGTAAATAACTAAATTTACATATGGTTCGGTGTTCTAAAATATGTATAATTTACCTATAAAAAAGTTAATGTGCTATTTTTGACATATACCCTCAGTTCTGTAGGTAGCCACTCGTGTACCTTATTTATTTTAATGAACTTGCAACAACTAAAATATGTCATCTAGTTTTTTTTGCTTTTTTTTGCAACATCAAATTATATATAACTTTATCAACTAATGTAAACAGGAGTCACGTCAGATTATAAAGAGTGTCGAACCCTTATTTCCCCTGAAAAAGGAAAAAAAGACGTAAGAACATCTTTAACAAGCCTTTCATAATATTACAATAGATATAGAGCAAGAGAGAAAAAATCTTTTAAAATGTAATGTAAATGGATAGATGAAACGTTAATAATATTTTAAAGGAGAAATATAGAAATGTTATTGTGATGTTCTGGAGCCATAAAGGTGGCATGTGAGCGAGAAGGCTCAATCATTAATAGGCTGTTTGGTTGCCTGCATCATAGGAGTTTTGTACATAGAGATACAAAAATAGGGTGTTTGGTTGCCTTCTCACTCATCTAGACCAGGTTCTCCAGTTGCAATTACCCCCTCCAGGCCAGGCTCTGGACATACGGCCAAATTGGACGTTTCCCCAGAGCAAGACTCGCGACATGCAGTTGAGCGCATCGCGCGACTGCGCAAGCCCCTAATGCACCAAACCAAACATTTTCTCTTCGTAGGGCATCGGCAGGAGAAGATGTAAAATAAAATGGGTAGGGATAGAGTGTTTGGCAAAGGAAAGGAATATTTTATAGTATAGTGTAAAGTGTGAAGAAATTTTAAAGGAATGGATAAAGTGTGTAGTGAATAGTATTATAGAGTGTTTGTATAAAGTCTCAGGTGGAGATGCTCTAGTCTATTTCAGTTTGTGTAAACAACCAAACAACATCTGTTGCATCCAACCAACCTGCATCTATATATACATGTTCATGGGCAGCCCGGTTTGACGAGCCTAGCACGAGTGGCTCGGCCTGACCAGTGCATTGGGTCAGGCTCGGGGGCTCGATTTGAAGCCCGGCTGCCGAGCCGGGCCGTGCTCACGCTCGAAAAAATGTGAGCGCAGTCGTGACCGGGTCGGGCTTTCGAGCTTCGGGCCGGGTTCAGCCCTGAATCCGAGGCTCGACGCACCGGGCCAGACCGAGCTTTTTTAATCTGACCCGAGGCATGATGAGGTCTACCTGCATCCCACCAGTCTGACTGAGCTGGTACGAGCCAGATTCATTTGAGAAGGCAACCAAACAGCATATCATACTCAGGATTGATTGAGGGAGAGGTGATTATCCCAATGCCATTAAATTAGTATGTCAACATCTGAGTTATTTAACATGGACTCGGGATATGAAATTTAAAGAGTGGTATGGAAGAAAAAACGTCGTTGTAGGGAAGCAAGGGGCTCTCACAAATTAACAGCCATAGGACGAGCATTAGGGATGGCAATCAGGTCGGGTACCTCCGGGTACACCCCACTCATACCCGAACCCGAAACCATGGGTATAAACCCACGCCCATACCCGAACCCGATCGGGTACCCGAACCTGAAATATAATAAGTCTATATCTCTATATTGAATGCAATATACTATATGACACTAATCAATTTTAACTCTAACATTTCATCAACTTTAAACATATAAACCTATATTTATACTTTATCCTTTTATCAATACATATTTATAATAACATATGATATCATGTTATATTGTATTTAATTTTATTATTCTTTTCGAGTACCATGTATATCCATGGGTGTAAAAATAAACCCGAACCCAAACACAATACCTAAAAACCATATCCGAATCCGAACCCAAAACATTTCATAGGTATAAATTCACGTCCATATGTAAACCCATCGGATCGAGTACCGTGGATACCCATAGATAAAATTGCCATCCCTAACTAGCATCGCCCGCCCTTGCGTGTTCCGATCCAGGTACAGATTGTTAGACAACCACGCTACCGAGTGTAGTCCGAGGTTGCCTAGCAGTGCGTAGATCGTAGACGATGAAGAACAATCACAGAAGAACATTGCTTTTCTCAGGGATACATAATAGATGGGAACCTCTCCTATTTATGCTTGGGTGCTAGGGTTTTGGCTGGTCCATCCAAGTAGGCCCCACCCCTTAGCTGAGCCAGACCCAAAGCCGGTCGGCTTGGTGTGGTTCCTTAACACTCCCCCTTGGACCATGCCGCGTGATGCATATGCCCCAAAAACTCCACAAAAACCTAGTGGAAAAAATGTTAGAGAAAGAATACATAGCATACGCTTGCTGTGCCCATGGATTTGCCTCGTTAAAAACCTCACGTGAGAAACTTCATTGAAAACTCACTTAAGGGAAAAGGAGTACAGATCCACCCAACGTTTCTTCATAATTCATGCATTCATTCATTCAAGTTGGGTACTCGAACTTCATGTTCAAGATTTCAATTCATAATATGTGAAGTTTCTCCTCCTGAATTCTGCACTTCTCTAAGTCTTCTCATTCCAATTCCTTTCACACATCTTTCAAAGGTAGATGTAAGAAGTGACTTATTAAATAAGTCTGCTATATTCTCAATTGACTTAATGCGCAGAAAACTGATTCTTTACTTGGGGTTCGTATACTTAATAAATTTTCCTTCACATATCCAGTCTACACGTGTGCGATACATGCTGCATTATTTTCATAAATGATACTAGGGGTTTATTCAGCGTACAATCCACATGATTGAAAATATGGAATGACCTTCTTCAAAGCCATGCATATTCATAATAGGCTTCATTCATTGCTATGATTTCCGAGTGGTTTGTCGACATTGACATAAAAGTCCGCATTGACTACTTCTACTTAATTCCAATTCTTACCACATAGGAAACATATTCATATCCATATCTTGGTTCTTTCATTCCAAAATTTCTTTCTTTAGAGGTATCGGAAGATGTCCTTAATTCTTTCAAATGCCCTTCTTGTGCTCTGCATTATACCAAGTTGATAAAATTAACGGCAACTGCAACGTACAGCCGGCAAATGCATTGTACTGCCGTATGCTATTCACGAGGTATATGAGCCACTCGAATTCTGATACAGAACTTCATGTTTCTGGGCATCCTCCCCCTCATCCCTAGGTCTGTACAGGTATAGGTCTATAAGAAATGACCGACCAACCATTGAGTTTTTGTGGATACACCTTCTCAAAGTCAAACCTTTACAACACGATCAACGTGTAGGTTGACTGGTGTAACGAGATTTATTTGGCATATGTTCAAGGTGTTAACCTAAGCTGCAATGACCAATCCATTTATCTCTTTCTCATACATCAAGTATGTACTTCATTCTTTTATTCAGTCTGTATGGTAATACAAAGGATTACACTGTACAGATTTCTATTTGCTCTATTTTGGTTCAGGACAATGATACTCATGTATCTTCGTATATAAGTCCATCCAAGTCTCATTCCAGTTACAACATCCATTCAATTCATTTTCTTTGTCAACTTCCAGTTGAGTACTGCCATTGAGATAAGGGTATCTAAAAATTACACCACCCATAACCGGGGAATAAGTTTCTTCGTAATCAACGCAAAAGCGCTGAGTGAAGCATTGTGCTACCAGCCTTGCTTTGTACCATACCACTTTATTTTTCTTCACTTCTCCTTACGAACAAAGGCCCACGGGGCATACACGAGGGAATGTGCGGCGCAGACGCCTAAACACTTCTCCTTTGTTCAGAGAAAATAGTTCCGCAATGATTGCCTTCTTCCATTCTTTTCGGTCCAGTCGTGTCTTACACTCAATGAGAGATGCAGGTTCAGGATCGAGTTCAATTGTTTTGACAATCTTCTTTGCAAAATATATGTCGACATTGGATGTGATTCTATTCAATATTTCTCCGGAGTGCACAGAATTTATGGTCATTTCTTCATGGGGTGCTTCGTGCACTTGTGCTGCTTGCACCATCACTTGCTCTGCACCGCTATTTCCCAATCGCAGGAGCAAGGACCTTTAGATGGTTGCCGATGTGCGCATTCACATGCTCGTCTGCACGCCCTCCGGCACGCTCGTTTGCATGTCTTTCAGCTTCTTCTTTAATTCTTTCTTCCTGTACCGGTAAATTCAAAACTGGGAGTGCCTCGCTAGCAGGCTCACCAGCGCCAGGTCTCAACTGGCTCCCCTTCTATTTCATTTGGGGCATTTTCGTGATCGATTGTGGCAAGCACTATTATCCGTTTTTCTCCAAGCGTCCCCGAATACTTGGGATTCGAGTAACCAGATTTTCTGTCCTTTTCCTTGAGGCCTCGGGACAGAATGAGGGATACCTTCTATGGTATTTCGATCCTCTCTGGTGTATTATTATCAGTAATGCGACTTGATCACATCCTTCAAATCACAAAAATGATTAGGCAGTTCATAAACTAATTGCTTCAATACTTTAAAATTCATACTAGTGCGGCTAATGCGCGGGAATGCATTAGTGGTGTCTGAGGTTAGCCACATATTTTCCCGGCATTCTACTTTTCAGGGTTCTATTCCTCCTCCTAATGACGGGAATTGATCCTCAGTCATTTTAAAATTCATTGCAAGTGTGGTATAGGTACATAAAACTTGCATTCAAATTGAGAAATTTCTTTTCTTTACACTAGTCGGATGTTGTGGGACTACGTGTCCCTTCATTAATTGATGAGGGCTGCTTATTGGGCTTCTATTTCTTTATTCAATATATGATAACTCAGCAAGTGCGGCCGGACATCTCTAGTCCATGACGCTCGGACATGAGATATATAGTACTCTTTATTAGTATTCAGTACAGTACAATGATCATCGATCAGCTAGCATGTTCTTCTTATTTCGGACTTCATAGTGATGATCAGATAATATATTCTTTAATTCTTATGATCTACGAGATCAGCTTCACGAACATGTGATTTGTGTAGAGAATAAACTGATGCCTTACCACAAGAAAGCAATTATGAGCACTAGAATGTCATTAAGTGCCATTGGCAAGGACTGCATACGGCCGCGAACCTCTCCTAGATGCATTCTAGGCAAGGAGAAAACTTGACTTAACCTTTAATAGGAGAGTGCCCAGTTCAAGATTCAGGAATTTCTTTAATGCTATGTCCTTGCGAGTTGATTGCACCTCATCTTTTCTATAATTGAGATGTCAATTCTACGATGCCAGATGGAAGAGATTAGAGGTTCTAAATGCATTCTAATGTAGTATAGCCCAAATTCAAATGGAGGGGGAAATTCTAATATTCTTTACTCACATCCATCATGCTTCACAATGCATAACAATTCTTTAACCATTCTTAATTGGTCTCAACGCGAAAACCGTCAAGATGGATGTCTTTCGAATTTAAGAGAGTTCAAGTGCATTCTGGGTAATACAATGCTTCTTTAAAGTGCTGATGTAAGACCCATAGAATTTATGTCGTCTCTTAAAATTTTATTGGTGTTGCCAAACTATCAACAATTCATATCTTCATAGGGCACCACACTAGTTCTATTCATAGCTGCAATCAGGCAATGGCAATATTCATAATTCATATAATTCAAATATTGACTGCAACTTCAGAGTATATATTGGAATATAGCATAAATTCATAATGAACATGAGAATTAAGGTTTGCTCTTTGAGAGCTTCAATTCTTTCTTTCAAACAGTGCGCTCTTCGAGAGCTTCAAATTCTTCATACTAATATTCATAAAATGTCTATTAGCGACCACAATCTACAGGGAGAATGCTAATAGTGCAACTCCTGCATAGTTAAATGCTATAATTATGCACTTTCTCTTAGCGTCAATTCTATTTGTCGAGATCTTCTCTTCTTTATCCACTTCTTGTGGCTTTAACACGATTAATGGGCGATGCAAAGGTCTCTTCATAAGTGTATTCTACCAAGAGGTTTCTTTTCTAGCCACAGTGAGACACCTCTACTATTTTAAAATTCTTTCGGTCTAATAAGCCGCAATTTCATCAACGGGTTTACGGCGAATCTTCGACCAATGCCCCTAAATGTCAAATTTATCGCACATCTTGACCTAGTGGTCATGTGGCTTGCATTATGTGACTTTATTCTTTTATTTTGTGTCGCTTGGACAATGGACTTTCTTTTCTAGGTCAATTTCTATAAGTTTCCTTCTCTCCATTCTTCCAACGAATGGGCTTTTCACCCCTAGTAGCTGCTCTAGTTGCACTGAGGTGAATAGTGGGAGGTACTATCCCTTCTTTGTGATCTTGTCACATAGAAAGGGATCGTATAAATTCTATGCATATTGAGTTGTACTCGGTCATGATTCTATAGTCTGCAAATCTTATATGTACCAAATCCTGCTATGCTTATGACAGGATAGCTTACTTGAGCTTCATAAGCCACTTCTAAAGTGCAGCATATAGCATCAATGTGCTCCCCCTCAACCATGCGTTCAAATATTTGGTAAGGAGGTGGTGTTTAAGAAAGTGCAGTGCTTTCGTTCTGCTTACCGGTAGGTTTCTTTCCCTTGCAGGGACCTAAACCGATTGACAGTGTTGGGTTTCTAGGGACCAAATACAATCATCATGTCCTATGTCCAAGTGAGATAATTCAGGCCACGAGAGGCTAGTTTCTCAAATTCATAAATTATGATACCCGACAATTTCATATTTCAAAATTCATTTACAATATCACTATGTGTAATCTAGTGGAGAGAGTGGTGCTAGATAGACTTCAATTCAAAATTCTCATGTATATCCCATATTCCTACTTGTATGCCATTACCAATTCATATAATAAACAGGCAAAAACTGATAATTACAAAAGCAAATTCAAGAGATAATTGCACAAAAGTAATTAACAGTAGCTAAATAAGTTTGCAAATTCAAAACCGGGGTCAAAAAAGAACTCCCAGGATGCTTTCATGCCTGAATATATGCTTTCTTCAATTTCTGCCAATTCCAAGGGCCTTAATGGAATTTTCAGTGCTTAGGAAAAACTATGCGCAATTTTCATAATTCTCAGGGGGCTTTCTGCAATATTCTTAAATTCAGAAAATACTTCATGTAAATTTTCAGATGCCAAGGATTTTTCTGTAAAACAATAGCCTGGAAAATTTCTCGTAATTTCTAGGAAATCCAAGGATTTATTCATAAAATTACAGGGCAAACAGGTTTTATTCCCTATTTTTCCGGCCTGCCCTGGTCCATTCTTTTATTTTCTTTTTCGATTTGATCCGTTCAAAACCGGTCCAGTAGCCCCTATTTTTCATATGACTCAGCCGGCGCCCTTCATTTCATATATTTCAGAGTCAAAGTGTAAACTCAGAAAAGAATACACATGCAATTCAAAATTCAAAATGCAAGCCACGTTAGTTTACTTTTCCTTTAATTTCACCGTGGCCCACCCATGGCCTTCTTTCCTTTCTTTATTTTCTATATGCCCCGTGGTCCATCTCTTCCTTTCTTCTTTTTCTTTAGTTCCCCGTGGCCCATGGCTCCCCTTTTCTTTTCTTAATCCGGCCATCTAGAAATGGCGCGTCGGCCTTCTAAGTAAGGGGGCAATGGCACGGTGGCCTGTGGGCATGGCCCATGGGGTTCGCGCCTAGGGTAAAGCGCGGTGGCCTGCTTTGCGTGGCCCATGCAGGTCGGTCCACGGCAGGGCGAGGCGGCCTGCTCGCAGGGAGCGCACGGCGGCTTGCTTGGCCCGTGGGACGGCCGGCTATGTATGTTGTTCGCTGCCGATTCAACCGAAAAAAATGGGCGCGGGCAGCGACGTCGTGCGTGGCCGGTGAGGCGGCGCGGCGCGAGCGCGGGCCGGCGGCGGTGCAGCGCGCGGACGGCGCAGGCACGGGCGCGGCCGGCGCGCGCAGCAGCGGCGCGGCCGGGGCAGACAGCGCGACCGGCGCGGCCAGGGCCGGTGATGCCGGCGCCTTCCAGGGCACGGCGCGGCTTTCTTTTCAATTCTTTGCATGCGTTCGTCGCCAATCCAAAGGGCCAGCGGTTAGATTCAACGGGATCTACCAGATCCAAACAAATTCTTCAACAGATTCAAACGGGATCCCACGAAAAAACCGATCTATACCGTTTTTTGCAAGAAAGACGGATCGCGAGAAGCGTCGCAGAGGACAGATCGACGGGTCCCGACTAGGCTAACGAAGGGGAAGAAGATCGATGCAGTTCGTCGGCGACCGATCTCCAACGTCGTTCGTCAGAGCTTCGTGCTGATAACGTGTTAGACAACCACGCTACCGAGTGTAGTCTGAGATTGCCTAGCAGTGCATAGATCGTAGACGACGAAGAACCATCACAGAAAAACATTGCTTTTCCCAGGGATACATAATAGATGGGAACCTCTCCTATTTATGTTTGGGTGCTAGGATTTTGGCTGGTCCATCCAAATGGACCCCACCCCTTAGCTGAGCCAAGTCTAAACCTGGTCGGCTTGGTATGGTTTCTTAACACAGATTTCTCATGTGAGAATCTCGCCTGCAAGATGCCCCCCAAGGCTGAGCCATATATACTTTCACATGCGCAGTTTCACCGTCGCTGTAGCCGCTATGCGCCTCCCCGGCCGCCGCCTCCTTCCGGCGAGGCCGTAATCGTGAGCGTCTGAGCGGGCTCGCCGCCGTCGCCTTCTTGGTGCCTGCCGGGCGCCGGTCGCCGCCGCCACTCGCCCTCCTTGTCTGGATTCTGGAAGAGATCGGGCGGGGTCTCAGTGTCCCACCGGGGTGGCCAGGCAGCCTCCTCCTGGTTCCGGCGCCGGCCTCCTTGCCAGTGCCGGCGGGCGGCGGCGGGGCCCCCCTCCGGCCGCAGCCATTGCCGACCTTCCTTCAGGGCAACAACCGACGCAAGTGGGTTTGGAATCTGGAGCCTGCCACTGTAAGAAACCTCGTCCGTGCCCTGAGCTTCTCTCTCTCGCACACACGCCAAAATACCGACACTGAATTTCAATTGGTAGCTCGGTTTTGGTACTAATTTCCTCATGACATTTTGGCACCCAGATTTTTAACTACCGAAAGTAACAAATGCTTGCACCCACACATGGGACATCAATTGAAACTGCTGAACAAAGCTCGAGTTTTTCCTGTCATATACTAGTTGGCGCCCGTGCCATTATGTGTTTATGCCATTATTCAAGTAGGTTGTAATATTTTTTAAGATGGAATATGGTTCTGGCCTCGAAATCATGTGACGTACATAGCCACATGGTCTGACAAATAGTTTAGCGTATTATCGAGAAAATGAAAGAAAATGCCTACACAAAATACTTGGCTAGAGAAAGAACAAAGTTCTTAATCAAGCCGAACAAATCCTATTAATAGTTCTCCATTCATGCAAATTTCAATTGTCACCACTTCCATAGAATGCCATGCCTCTACGACCAAGAGTAACGTCCAATTTTAACTGTAAATATCCATTTTTCTCTCCCCCTAAAACAGTGTCTTAAGCAGTTTGCGAAACAACTTGATGCAGGCACCGTAAATCAGGAAAATGATAGGCCTCCATGATATCCGAAATCTGGTGGCATCCCTGTTTATTATGCTAAATGAGAAGACGTATATCCTGTTCCGCATTGAGTTCCTGGTGGTGCTTGTCACATTGTTATTTCTTATGATGTTCATCATCGATATCTTCCGTCGTTACATCCATAACACCACCATGAAAGCTATGTTTAGCCTCTTCGATGCGGTCTCTGATTCAATTGTGATATACCTCCTGGGGGCTATGCAAACCGCATCATTCAAGAATCAACTGTTCCCGGTCTGGGCACTTGTGCTTGTCATCTTTCGCTACAGTATCGACTTCATCTCTGGTTATGGTGTTCCTGACCCTGGAGGGCGACGACTCACAGAGTTAAACAATGTGACAAAGCTTCTGGGATCAGCATTCTTGATTCTGAATCGTGGATCCAGCAGATTCACACGTCCACTTTGGTCTCTTTGGGCTCTGCAGATACTGAGGATCTTGTACAGACTGCTTGCTCATTTCCGAGCGATCATTTCTGTCTGGCATGGAGGGAGCTCTGGGCTTATTTCAGAGTACATGCGTACCGACCGTGACCCTAACATGTGGAAACCAGACGAATGCGACCCATCGACGATGAAGGGATACCAGTACTTGGTCTACGGAGAATTTGTCAGATTAGAGAAGCCTCGCTATGTCCTGACTCTTAAGCAACAGACAGGAAGCAGGTCGTCACTGATCACACTAGACAAGATCTGGGGATGCAATCGGCAGCTATGCCCCCGAGACATGGACATACTGAAGGATCACACACTGTCCTTTGCTTTATCTAGGCTTCTCCGGTGCAGGCTAGAAGATGTGACACTGCAAAGAGATATCTTTCGCATAAACCGAGAGCTAGTCAAGAAGAGGATCATCGAAGAGGATGCGGAGCGTGCCTTCAGGGTCATGGAGATGCAGCTGGCCTTTGTCAACGACTACTTCAACACTCACTACCCTATAGTTTTCTGCCAAGGGCTCGCTTCACTCTTCCTCAATCTTCTTCTTTCCATGGTAACCTTTTGTGTTGTCCTCTGGCTTTCTGTGTCCATTAATAAGGTCTACAAGCCTCCAGAGGGTGAGCTGGCTCATGTGGTGCGGGGTCTCAATGTTGATATGATCATCACATGGGTATTCTTGTTCTTTCTGATGTTCAAAGAGATTTGGGAGATGATCACATACTTACTCTCGGACTGGACAAGGTTACTCCTTGTGTGCAGGTATGCACAATTCAGGTATGCACAATTGGACAGGCAGCACATTAAGGATCCCTGTGTACTGCGCCTAATAAAATCCTTTTTCACATCCAAGATTATTGATAAGAGGTGGCATGGACTCATGGATCAGTACATCTTCCTGGAGTCATATAATGACAGGCCAAGAATTTGGAACTTTCTTCACAAGGTAACCACTGGAATGGTTCCAAATAAGGATGATGGGACAAAGCTCTCCAGTGCCATCAATGTTCCGAAAGATGCCAGACAGAAAGTCCTGAAGAGTCTCGGTGCATTCTTGGAGACCCGGTATCCAAACCATGCAGAGTTGGCTGATTCTAACAGAAATTTTGGGGAGCCAACAATTCCGAAAATTCCTTGTCTACCCAAGGTCATCATGACATTGTCTGGTAATGGGCCTAATGGCAATACAAGGAAAAATTATGGCTGGGCCTGCTACAACCTGCCAACAAGCTCCCACATCATTTTGGTGTGGCACATTGCGACCAGCTTCTGTGAGCTGAAGCTTGCTAAAGAACACCACATCAGCTTAAACCCAGGGTTTCTGTGCTCCCTCTCGTCGTGCTTTACAGATTGCTGTCCATCCAAAAGGATTGAGAAGAAGGTAGAGAAGAAATTGTGTGGTGAGCTTCAGAAAAATTACATCACCGCGAATAGCTTGTCACGGTATTGTGCATATCTGCTAGTTTGGAAGCCCGACCTGATCCCTGATAGCTTTCTCGTGCCGAAGATGGTCTTCCAGAAAACTGTGAAGAGTGCTCGTGATAGCATTCTGAAAGTGAAAGGCTGTGACTCATTGGAGCAAAGGTATGAAAAGCTGATGACACAAGGGGAAAATGCTGCGAAAGACGCCGTCAATATTGAGAAGGGCGAAGATGTTTTAAAACAAGGTGCACTGCTGGGAATGAAGCTGATGGACGATGAGAGTGAAGAAGGCCGTTGGGAGATCCTGGCTGGGGTATGGGCTGAGTTGCTTGTACACATTGCACCCACATGGAATGCAGAGGCACACAAGGACTGCCTCGAGTCTGGAGGGGAGTACATAAGCCACATCTGGGCATTGCTTTGGCATTGTGGCATCGAGAGAAGCAGCTTGTGGCCAGTGCGCGATGCCCCTGAAGATCATGCTCCTTTGCCATCTCAGGAAAATAATGCTGTAAATACCAACGCGGGGCAGACGCAGCAAGATGGTGCAAATACGAGCAGCCAGGTTTGTGAAGAGGATGAAAGTGGGGGAACCAGAGAGCCCGAGGCAAACAACTTATGTATTGGATTTGGACCGAGGGGTTTGGAGGGTAGAGCGAGTACAGAGATTGAGGAGGCCTCTAGGGCACACAAAAAATGAAAGTGAAACGAAGAGGCATGACGGCATAGTTCTAGGTACTGTTGGAACTTTAACTCGTGGCCCTTGAGTAGTTCAGGCTCGGCTCGGAAAAAGCTCGGGCTCGGCTCATTTACAAACGAGCATGGGCTAAACACATTTTTTAGCTCGGTCAAAAACGAGCGCGAACCGAGCCAGGTTTGGCTCGTTTGTACCTCGTACACAAATCAGCAGCCGATGCTATTGTTAATTTGTTGTAACTTGTAAGTTAAAATTGTTGTGAACTTGATTATATTGTTAAAATATGTATGAAACTTATATGCGCTAGGCACTAGCAAGCCAGCTACTTTCTAGTACCTGGCTCCCTGCTCAATTGCTCGTTTCAAATTCTGTATAATAAGTTCTCCTTTGAGATTTTGCAAACCAGCCACAAGCACTTGCGAGCTGCTCGTGAGCTTTAGCGAGCCCGAGCCGAGTAGGCTTTTCAGCTCGGGCATCCGAGTGAGCCGAGCCGGCTCGTTCGCAAAACGAGCCCGAGCCTGAACAAGCCTCAAGCCTGGGCTGCTTGGGAGCTATATATATATTTTTTTCTTTTGTGTATGTCTTGAACTTTTTTTAAATTTTTTTCTCTGATGTGTTTTTGACTATCTATAATGGAAGGCCACGTTATAATTGGGAAAATGTCTTGAGAAAAAAAAAACTTTTTTACACCATGAAATATTGTATCTCGTCTATATAACCCCTAAATTGTGAAACTAGGTATGCTACCCTCCAAACTTAAAAGACCGGGGCAAATAATTAGGTGGAGCTTGGGTTGGTCTCAATGGTGATCGAGACAGTGGAGGTGGTATTCGTTGCAGTGCCAACACAGGAGATAGGCTCAATGGGTGGAGGTCTGGAACTCTGTATAGAGAAGGGGGGTGTCGGCATGTCCAACCATTGGGCCCGAGCTTCATCCTCCATCCTTGCAGATTTATCCATTAAAGCAATGCCTCCAGCTAGAGGGAGAGATGGATGGGACGTAGAAGATGATATTTGACACACTTAAATGTGGGCCTGTGCCAGACATAGCCATGCCACTCGCCAGATGCCAACCTGTATGCCACAACAAAATCATCTTTAAAATCACCCATTGTTGGGGGTTATTTTTGTGCCGAGCTTCAAGTTTTGTGTGATGATGTGATGTTCTATTTGGCTTTGAGCCCAGCCTAACCCAAAATTGAGAGTTTTAAGGGTTGTGAGAGTAGGGAAGATCGATCTCCCCAACCCTGCTACCGTCTTATAGAGAAGTCAATCACTTATCGTGCATGTTCATCTTTAATATATATAACTTCCTCACTACAGGAATCTTTCTCTTTGTCGGCGACTGATTATTTTATTTATTTGCCGTTAGACGTTGGCGGGCTGCAAAATTTGAATTTTAATCTGCTCGGTGGAATAGAGTTGGCATGTGTCTGCAGCAGAGAGTTGGCCGCCGACATATCTTGCCGTATAGGGCAGTAAATTTGATTCTTGGTTCGCGGGCTGGAAGGGTGCCGAAGTTTTGTCGGCGGCTTTGTTTGTGCCGTCGACGTTGATTATCTGTGTCGGCGAGATTTCAATGACCGCCGGCATTAACTTGTCGTCGGCTTTCTGGTCGCCGACAAAGAGGAAGATTTCTGTAGTACCTGCAACATGCATGGTAGGTTTTTAAGCAATGAGCTGACATAAGTACGTTGCGATCACCACAGTGGAACTTAAACTGGATCGATTCCCAAGACAAAATTTTCACTGCCTTCAGCATTTGCCCATTTTCCATATAGAACTAGCCGCGTAGGCGCGCCTGTGGCGCGGACGCAGCGCACGCCCAGCGAAAAAATGAGAAAAACAGGACTGAAGCGAGATTCAAACCTGGGCATGTGAGCTAACGAACCGCCTGAGCTAACCAACTAGGCGAACGACCCACGCATCTAATATGTGGGCGGAAAAAATCCTTTTATATCTTGAAGCAAAACGGACGGCCTAATCTGGCTCGCTCGCGAGATCGGACGGCCGTGGCGGCGCCGAGCGGGGAGGCCAGCCACGTGGCGAGCGGCCGATGCGCATGTTCATGCTTGTATCTATTATTGATATTGATGCCTCTTGACCATTTACATTGTCGATCTAACATATCCATCTCCATCTAGCCAAAGCTCTAGCAAGGTTGCGTGTTAAAGGCATGGCTCCGTCGCTCAGCTACTGTCAAGGCTCAGGAGTGACCCTTTTTTTACAGACAGAAGCAAAGATAAAGAGCAAAGCTACGCACGCGACCTAAGGAATACCCCATATAATAAATTTAAAGCGCATACAAAAGCATTTACTTGCACCGGCACCTCCGTGTATACATATCTGTGTCGGTTCCCGCTTTAAACAGAAAAAAAATTATATTGTTGCTTTCCAACTTATAGCAAAGTTTTGCTACATGAAATTACATCTTTGCCGTTAAAATTTGTATTTGTTTGCAAAATAGCTCCAAAACTGTTAGTATGTGTCACTACTGAACCTCTCCATGCTAGATGTCCAGTTTGGAGTCACGAACCAGCAGTGATATATTTTATCACCATCTAGTTTTACTATATATAGACCGACAATGGGAGCGTCGGTACCGGCTCAATCTATGAACCAGCTAAAAATACAGCCATCACTACTAGCCTTTGGGCAAATCGACACTTACTTATCACTCCAGTGTGGTTGCTCAAGGCCAACAATGATAAATATTATCAAGCCGCACAAACGTGCGGGCCACGCTAATAGTTAGAGGGAACAAACAGCAAACCCTAACTCTAGAAAGCCAGACGTAAACACAAACTATCATAGCAAACCTCCGGTGAGGTCCTCGAAACCAAGGGGACGAGGGGGTCCCAAGAGAGTTATAATCACCACTCCTGGGGGCGACGGCGGCTCTTCAGCATCAGTCCATTAATATTTGGCATAAGGGATTGGGAGGTCGATTGGCCTCATCAACGCGACTCGACGCCGCACGAAGGTTTTTTATTTCGGGAATTTGTCGGAGAACAAATTTTAAGACACCTCTCAAAATTTTTGAATTAAACAAATTTTATGAAATTTTAAACAAAAATATAAAAAAGAAGTCATAACATCCTTCTGTAGAGAACATATATAGTACATTGGTGGATAGTACATAGTGAATCATACATGTTTGATCATTTGGTTTACCATTTTTTATAACTTTTTATTTAAAATTTAAAATCTCTATTCTCCTTTCGCCAAAATTTCGCAAATTTTGGAAATCTCTAGGTCGCCAAAGTTTAAATCCCTGTGCGCCGCACTCAATGGAATGTTGTGCGTGAGAGTTGGAGAGAGAGAGAGTGAGGGACGCACAGAGACACAAGGAGAGAGAGGGAGGGGGAGAGCTTGAGATGGACAGGGTGACTCGCACGATCAGCGTGGAGCTGTGGGTGGTGGTGACGACGGCGCTGCTGGTGGCGAGGTTCCTGATCGACTTCTTCGGGCCATGGTACGCGAACCGGTTCAAGGTGGGCGTGGTGCTCACCGTCGAGGGGCTCAACTACTTCCTGGTGCACTACACCATCGGCATGATGCAGCTGTCGGCGCCGGCGGCGGCGCCGGCGAGGGTGAACGGCTTCTTCCAGGTGTGGGCGGTGCTGCTGGTCACCCTGCAGTACAGCGTCAAGGTCGGCCGCCCCTACAGCCACTCCAGCTCCAAGAAGCCCCCCGTGCTCGACCTCATGTCCTCCTTGTGGGCGGCCAACCTCCTCCGGCTGCAGGCCACCTCCCTCCTCAGGGCCCCTCTCTGGATCATCTGGGCGCTCAACGCCGCCCGCATCGTCTCCTACTTCTGCATCTCCGACAAGGCGGCCGCCATCAACCAGGCGAACATCAGGCTCGTCAGCCACTACATGTCCTACGACTACGAGCACACCCTCGCCGCCGATCCCAACGACGAGTTCACCATGAAATGGTACAGGTACCTGGTCCTTGGAGAGGACCTGGCGCTTAAGCGTAAGCAGAAGCAGGGAGCGACGTACGAGATCCGGCTGGACCCGGACCAGGACTGGGAGCTTGTCACCTTGGAGGAGATATGGAGCGTCGACGCCGGCGACGGCGACGGCCAGTGCGGGCTGCTGGGCGCCGCCGGCGACCCGGACAACAAGCTCAAGGACGTGTGCTTGTCCTTCGCACTGTACAAGCTGCTGCGCAGCCGGTTCTACGACCTTCCCGGCGAAGGGGGAGGGGTAGGCAAGGCGAGGAGGCTCGTCTTGGAGTACATCACCCGGAGCCACGAGAGGGCGCTCCGCGTGGCGGCGGTGGAGCTCTCCTTCCTCCAGGACCTGTTCTACAGCAAGCACGCCGAGATGTTCGCCGGCGGCTTCCCGACGGCGAGCCTCCTGCTCTCCCTGTCGCTGGTCGCCGCCGTCGGGTACATCGCGGACCCGGCCCGCAGCATCCCCGGCGGGGTGGACAAGGCCGACCGGAACACCATCACCCACGGCGTGCTCGTCACGCGCGTCATCGTCGGGCTCATCGTCGGCAAGGAGCTCGCCGAGATCTACATGTACGTGTTCTCGCATTGGGCCAAGGTCCTCGTCCTCTGCAGCTACGTCAGGGGGCGCCGCGGCGGCGTGCCGCGTCGGCCGGCGGTGGAGGCGGCGACGAGGGCGGCGCTGTTCTTCATGAGCTGGGGCAACATGTGCCACCGCGGCCTGATGATTCACCAGCACAACCTGCTGGTTTCACCCCGTTGGGTGACCATCGCCTTGCGACAGGGGTTCAAATTCCCAACGAAGATCAAGCTCGAGGAGTGCACCAGCAGAGCCATAGTTGGGTCCTTGAGCAAGCTGAAGGAGAGCCCGAAGAGGCTGGGCTCCTACGAACAACTGATACAAGCTGCCTTCGGAGCAAAGGAGTCCCTGGCACAGAAGCTGGCAGCGACATGCCATGAGCTCGTGGCAGAAGCAGAAACGCACAAGATACTGGTCTGGCACATCGCCACGTGCCTCGCCGAGATCCATCTCAACCCGAGGCAAGCGGAAGCCGAGTGGTGGGAGGACTACACGACGGCGGCGAGCCTGTCCAACTACTGCGCCTACCTGGTCACCCAGGCCCTGGTGCCGGACAACGGCATCGTCGTCTACAGGGTGTTCTTCGAGGTGCTCGACGAGGTGCACCACGTCATTTGGCGTGGAATAAGAGGGAGCAGATGCTTCCCCTGGTCGAGCCCGTCAGCCCAGCATGTGTACGACAGCGTCATGTCCACCGTCGACGAAGTCGCCGAGGAGGACTCCGACTCCGGCGACAACGACGACGAGCATTGGAAGAATCAGAAGAAGAAGAAGCGGCGGCAGCAGAAGAGCCGCCGCCGCCGACTGGACATCCCGAATTCCTTGACCAGGAAAGGCGCGGCGGTGTGGGCGGAGCTGCTGGAGGCGTACGGGACGCCGGCGGTGGACAGGGCGGGGCTGTGGAAGGACATGGCGGCGTTCTGGTCGGAGTTCCTGCTCCACCTGGCGGCGGCCACCCGGGCGTCCAAGCACAAGATGCGGCTCAACGGGAGCCCGGAGCTCACGACGCACCTCTGGGCGCTGCTGTCGCACGCCGGCTTCCACCGGGGCACGAGCCACGGAGAGCAGCTCTTGGACCAGCTGGATCTCCAGGATGCCGCCGACCCCATCGGCCTCCCCTAGCTTTGCTAGACTTACTCTGTAGCCCCTCGATGATGTTAGACCATCTTCAACCATCTTCTCCTCGTTCCAATCTTTTTTTCTACATTTTTTCCTTCGTTTACCACCATCTCTAGCACATCCATTCGAAAAAAAATTGGGAAGAGAATAGAGAGAATTTTCTTCTGAAAAGAATGCACGAAGAAATTTCCCCTCAGGAGAACCACGGATAGTATATTAATTGCAGTATCTCAAGGGATCTGAATCTCTTCGCGAAAAAAAATGACCATAGAATATATACCGTTGGACATGATCTTAGTCGAGAACTTTTGCATTGTGTTGCGTCGTCCATCGGGTGCAGTTTTAGTTGTTTCAATCTAGCTAACGAGGCCAAAACTAATGGTCCTAGGTGTTGGGTTCCGGGTGCCCGAAAAAACAAACTCCACTCAAACCCTATGTCCAGGGCTGACCGGACCCTGTCCGGAGAAACCCCTTTCCATGACAAACCACAACACAATGCCCACCGGACCTGGTCCGATGACGACCGGACATAGTCCGTACAAGCCCAAAGACGTAACCGCACACACTCAGCCACCCCGCGGACAACGTCCGAGCTAAGCGTACGCAAAGCAGGAGGGAAAACTTTATCGGCCGGTAACCAGTGATATACCAGGTTTACCGGTCGTACCGGTGTGGCCCGGTAAAAAGAAGTAACGCCCAAAAAATTCGGCCAAATTTAAATTTTGGCCATGGGATTGTTTATTTGGCACACATTTGTTGGTGCTTTGTGCTTCAAACATGTATCATTTGGGACTATGGCTATTATTTTGCTCAAAGTCTCAAACATATCAATGAACTATGCATTTGTGATGACATGGCTATTCGGTGTATCGCGTCTATATAATGTGCTATGGACTTGTTATAGTGTCTAATTTTGTTGTTAGCATATGCAATTTAAGATGATTACATGAGTATATGTATTTCCTATCAAATTTGTTCAAATTGTTTTAAAAAAATTGAATTTGGTCCCGTAAATCCGATAAACCATGTTTACCGCTGACCCCCGGTAAAAAATAACTGGTAATGAAAACCCTAGGAATCAAAATAAGTACTCCATCAGACATAGTCCGGTGGTTACCGGACACGGTCCGTTGAGACCAGCCCACATACAGAGAGCACGGGGCCAATCTTCGGACACTGACATACCACAGTTGGACAAAGTCCAGAGGACTATCTAAACCTAAATGCTCATTCATGAAGACTCCAGTGGACACAGTTCGGAGGTCCATCGGACACAGTTTGACGGAACCAAGACAGTGTGGACAAGGACTCAACATGACCAGTCCTCGACAACCTCGCAATCACTCGGACTAACCTCTCATGCTCGCAAACCTAGAGAAAATACTAGAGCGCCCATGATCTGGCAAGTCCAAAGAGGCTTGAATCCCTCTCAACAAGACGGCAAAAACGAAAAACTAATAACCCTAGACTACCTCCGTGATCTCTTCACATGCCCGGTCACGACTTGTCCTTCCAGGATGATTGATCCTTGATGCCGCAATCGTCGCTAGGGTTCCGAGAAAGCCATGAACACTCTTGTAAATCTTGAACCAATTTTTAGTGTCTGTTATCAGTACCAAAACTAATACCAATGATGCAAAGGGGGCTATGATGCTCACACATAGTCACCTCCTTCGTGTTTTGAGGTACCTTCATGGTATTCTTGAACGTAGTTTGTTCTTCTCTAGCTCTAGTTCTTTACAGCTTCAAGCCTATTCAGATACCCCTTGGGCTAGTGATTCTATAGATCGCAAGTCTCTCTCTGCTTACTGTGTCTTTTTGGCTACTATCTCATGTCTGAAAGACCAAGAAGCAGCAAGCTTTCCCAGTAGAGGCTGATTTGTGAGATTTAGCTTCTATGACGACTGAGGCGACCTTGCTCCACTAGCTCCTAGCAGATTTTGGTGTTGCTACTTCCATGCCTACGACAATGCAACCTCAAAGTTCTGGCGCTATCAGTATAGGTCAAAATCCCGTGAAGCATGAGCTTACCAAGCATATTGGTGTTGATGCTTCATACGTTCGATCGGAGGTGCAACAACAGGTGATCACTCTTCGGTTTGTTTCTTCGGAGCTTCACTTTGCAAACTTTCTCACCAAGGCATAGACTAGGACGCATCATGGATTTCATCTCTCTAAACTCAATGTTGTAGATTCACCTTGAGTTTGAGGGGGTTGTGCTGATGTACACCGTATAGGCATCTTTATGGGTCTTGTGTGTGTTTATGGGCTTTTCTTTTCTACGCCCTGCACATGTATACATACCAACATATGTTCTCAGATCAATATAAACTACACATCATGACATTCATAACTTTTTCTAGATTAGAATCCACATGTGGGTTCTTTTTGGTTTGCTGTTTTGCTATGATTTTGATTCGATTTGCAAAATTTATCATACAACCAAAACCAAACGATAACCGCGAATGAAAGAGGGTCGTGGTTTCAGCTAAATAGTTGTGCATCGATGGAACCAACATTTTATATCATAGTTTTATATCACAGCTGGTACATTCCCGATACGTGAAAACTGCTTTTCATTTGGTGAATTTAATTGCGATGTTTTGAAAAGACACATGCTCTAAACTTTTTGAGTCCGTTTTTTTCACCGTCTCGAAGGTGGGTCCTAATACTTTAAAAGGTAAGTTAAATAAAATGGATCTGAATCTCAACACTACCTCGAGAAGTCTTTAAAATTCAGTTATTTTAGCTGTCCAACTATGCAACCGTTCAGATCAAGTAAAAAAACGTAACCTTAGTTTCTTTTATATCATTCAAACAATTTCTTGGTCCCAGAGCAACCGCACAGAAGCCTTTTGCATCAGACAGCTATAGCAGTGGGCAAGGTCGGCCAATCTTTTCCTTTTCCCAAAGCGATGCATTGGCGCGTCTTTTTGCAGCGCGTTGGGTGGTTTTTCTTATCAAAATGCTCGTTGTGGGAAGCGGCTTTGCGTGAGTGGTCAGTTATGCTGATGCTGCATCAGCATCAGGGAAATGGACGGCCCTTTGGGCCTTTCCGCTCAGGAGGCAGCCCAAGGCCTGCCCATTCCTCATCATCATCATGCACAGACATGCATGATCGTCACTCGTCAGCATTCCCTCCTTGGTCACGGTCTCACGGACAAACCATATTGCATTACCAAAGTTTGACTTTCTGATTCGAATGCCTGGTCGGATTGTAACAGGAAAGAATTCCAACCCCAAATGCCAAGATCTTTGCCATGATAGCAAGCCCTAGGTAAGAAAGTAGTATCTTGCAAGTAACATTTCGTGCAGTTGGACAACCAACGAACCTGTAAGCAGAAAAAAAATGCTAACTGGCATACTGACGCCACGCGAAATCCCAACTATTCAACAGATCTTTCGAGGAAGATTCAGTAACCAGCATGCAGTACGAACTGGGAACGCTGGTGAAGTACAAGTAACTAGAATCGATTCAATATTAGCAGCAGATGTCACATTGTATGCAATACATACAATCTATGAAAATACATGGTTGTACAGAAAGGAGGCGCAGCTCAGCAGTTGAAACCTCCAGCCGGTGGTGAGAAAGCAATCAGAGAGTATTTTCTCAGTCCTTGACATCTGCCACGCCTTCAGATGCTATTTGAAACCTTGCTTCCGCCTCAGCCAGGCAGGGAGAGCTTATTACTTTGCAGATTCGCTCCTCCCCTCTTCCCTTGCGAAGAGCAAGCCTGATATGCATGCAGTACTGACATGTTAGGTTAAAAAAATGAACTGGAACAGAGCAGAAGCTGGGTTAGAAATATCTGATCAATTTTCTCAGTAATGGACCTTGTTGTGGAAGCATGAGCCATGATGTTTCCACCAATGGGCTTGATCTGTGGTCCAGCAAACATTGCTGACCCATCCACTTGTGCCACGACTTGATTGGTGATAACCACAGCCACTCCAAACTATAGTGAGCAACGAAATCAAATTTAGCATATCGAAACATACACAAGAGCAGGGCAACAGCATGTGACTATGCTGGTCTGCCCATGTCAACATATTGCCTCTTTTGACAGTACAGAATCACTCAACCATGTAAATGGCATATTATATATAATAGAAGTTCAGATATATAACCAAATATTAAAGACTTCACAATAAGCTGATGGTAAATAAGTTCTACAAAGGTTTACTGACCTCATCTGCCAACTTCTGAAGGCTCCTCAGAAACTTAGCCATATGCATTTGCCTAGCTGATAGCTCTCCTCGACCTGAGAAATCAGTTCTGTATAGAGCTGTAGCACTGTCTACAATCATGAGAGCAAACCTGCAAATGTTCAAAGATAAGAAATTAAAATTTAAAGATTGTTCAAGATTATTTTACTACCAGATTCTGTATCAAACATATATGTAAATCAAAAGATCTCTGCATTGGAGCAGCACAGGCATGTAGCTATGCAGCAAATAATACTGTGTAAGTAGAGTCAAATATAAGTAGCATTTGACAAGATAGCAGGTACCACAGACAAATTTTATATCTATATTGCCTAATATGATGAGGTCTGTGGAAGCAATATTTAACTAATTATAATCATATTATATTACACTGAAAATAAGTATCACTGTAAGTATGGAGGGGCATTAAATCTTTTAATTTAACACAGGAAAATTCAAGATGTTGATGCAAAAGTTATGTGCATACTAATCCCATACTATTTTGTTATATAAATTGGAAGCATTGATAGACAGACCAATGCTTGTTCCCATTGCATGATCACTATGATTTATAAGGAGAAATTGTGAAATGATAACCATATAAAATTATAAATAAAGCTTAACAACAGTTGGTTACTTAATAAATTGTGGCGTATATTTACAGTATACATTAAAATAAAAAAGAAACTTGCCTGGTCTCAATCATCATGGAAGCTGCCTCCAGCAAAAGTCTGGATTGATGATCGGTATTATAAGCTCTAGCATAAGCCACGTTCTCCAATACATCAGCACCATTCAATCCAAACCTATAGTACATAATCACTTAGCAATCATTGATGTCAGAACCCAGAATAATCACAAAAGGAATCACCTGTCAGCTATCTGGAGGAGCCTTTGTGGTCTGAATGTACCCTCTGCATCAATGTACAGAGCCTTTCCTTCACCGCCACCTTGGTCCAGTGGAAGCTGTAACACAATCATCAACATGTTCAACCTTAACAATATAATTCAGGGGTCAAATGAACAAAAGTGGATGAACAAAATATCACCTGACATGTAACGCATAGGGTGTGGCACAGCTGAGTTTTCCCTGAACGGAATTCACCATATATCTCTGTGATAGATCCTGTTTCTATTCCACCTGTTGGAAGTCAGATCAGAAGAATTACTGGATGAATACAACTCATTTGTACAATTCTGCAGAAAAAAATGAACCATGAATGTGAACGGTCATTACCCTCCAAGATCTTATCTAGCTCTCTTGAACCAGTAGTAACTTGGATAATCTCCAATCTCTGTGCATGAAGTTGACTAGCACTTGTGAATCCCAATGGAACTAGCTTTGATGCTGCACAAGTTTTGTAAGACGCTTAGGAGTTTAGCAAAGCGCAACACAAAATTCTGTACAACAGAGTTGCATATTACTTGCCTGCTTCAACTATCTTGTCGACTTTGGCTTCACTAATTCCTTTGATTTGCAAAAGATCTTTCCTTGGAGTATAAGCCACAGACTCCACTGTGTGGAGACCGGCATCTTTGAGTTTTTTCACATCAAGTGCGGCTATCCCCGATGCCTTGATCAACAAATTACAAAGTGTTAATGATAACAAAACAATAGACTTGAATATCATTTTACAAGAAACAGACACTGTAGTCACTAGCTACAGCTAAAAAGCTTCTTCTCATCCAAAGCACGGAACTGAGCATAGGAGTATCAAAAGCATCCAAGGTAATTTACAAACACCATCTTAACATATTTGACTGATACACATAGGAAACTTTAATAAACAGAAACACCACAGAACGTTATATCAAGTACACGTTATCTGCGAGCACTGCACAAAAAAAATATACCATGAAAGCAATATTTTGACAGCTGTTCATATGAGGAAATGCCGATGCATCTGAAACAGTAACCTTTGATACGTTCCTGTGCTGCGTCAGATTAATTCGCAACAGCTACTGGTAACAGCGGTTTTTCCAAAGAAAGACTCACTCGATTTTGAAAGTAATTTTCAGAAGCAAGAACCCAAGAGTTCACAGGCGAGACTGAAGCCGATGCCAAATTAAAAGAACACCATTTCTATTCAGCTTGAAATGTATTTCATTGGATAAGAACTGTATGTAAGTGCCAATTTGAGGCGGAAGACTGATAGGACAGCGCTTTGGGAAAGAGAAACACAGAAATGGCACCCAAAAAGCCTAAGCGCAAGAATCAAGAACCTAGGGTTTATGACCAAGAATGTGCAAACCTATCGCAATAGTGCCATACACCGGAAAACCTTCATCCAGCTAACGACCCGGAAATCGCAAGAAATGCTCGACCTTGACACCATTTGGGAATGAGAAAACTAGGTTTTCGCGACCAAGAATCCGCGAAAACACAAGAAGACCCAAATCGCAACACGAAAAAGGGGGGACCAATCCGTATTCGCCTGGAAACGAGCCGGAAATTCCAAGAAATGCACGACCTTAACGCCATTTCGGAATCAAGAACATATGCTTTTGTTACCAAGAATCTGCGGCAGCACCTCGAGAGCCCCAATCGCCACACCAAACCGGAAATTCCAAGAAAATATTGACCTCGACGCCGATTTCTTCGACCAAGAATCCAACACAACGCCCAAAGAACCTAAAAGCAACCCCAAATCGCGATGAACCCGTACCAATTGCCCCACACGCGGATCGCAACCCATTTGGGGAGAAGAAGAGACGGGCTGAGAAGCCGGCTAGGGTTTCGTCGGGGGGCGAGCCGGTGAGTACCTGGAGCTGCTCGATGGGGAAGGGCCCGTGCTCCGCCTCCTCCTGCTGCTCCGCCGCCGCCGCCGTCTTCTGCTGCGCCGCCGCCGACGTCGACATGGGCCCCACTCGCAGCGAGAGAGAGAAGAGAGAGGTGGGGGTTTCTCTCTCCGCGCGTTCGAAATGGTGATATGGGCGCGAAGGCGGGGCCCGAGAGGCTTTTGATTGCATCGCGCATGGTGATATGGGCCTATTTATGGGCCTTTAGATGGGCCAAAAATGGGCCTCCAAATACTCGTCGGGCCTTAGCCTGACTTGCTAGGATGGCCCAACATCCTGTGCGACTGCCAAGCGGGGCCCACATGTCGGTGACAACGAACACCTCCCCCTGTCCCAAGAAGAACAGCCTCGCCGCCGCAGAGTGAAAAGCCCACGTCGAGCTCTCGAAGCTTGGCAGTTGGTCTAGTTCTTGCTCGATCTCCTCATCGCCGCCGCCGCCCGCCGCCGACGACGACAACACCATGTTTCTCACAAGGTAATCGAATTTTTTTTTTCCAAGAAACTGGAAAGCTTCGTCTTCTTTTTCTTGCCTAGATTGGATCTGTGTGTGGGCTGGACGACGGCGGCGCTGATTTTCTTGGGATTTGTGTGTGTGAGGGGACAGGACGGAGTACGACCGCGGGGTGAACACCTTCTCGCCGGAGGGGCGACTGTTCCAGGTCGAGTACGCCATTGAGGCAATAAAGGTGAGATCTTTGTTCTTCCTTTTTTGTTTTACTGGGCAATCCGAACTGTGGAGACGCTGTGCTGTTAGAGCTGTGTGAGGTTATCGTAAAGGATGGCATGCTAGATTTGCGCTTTGGGGATGGGTTGGGGTACCAATATGATCCCCCCTCCCTGGGGTGGGGGGGGGGGGGTGTGGGCGTTGATTGGAAATATAGGACGGAGGTGTGGATTTCAGGATTTTTGTTGTTAATTGTTGGATCATCTTGGACCGTGTAGTTCGATCTTGAGCTGAGAATTGATGCTTATGGTGCTAATCCTACTGCTGTGGATTTTAGTTGGGGTCGACTGCGATCGGGTTGAAGACCAAGGATGGTGTTGTCCTTGCTGTTGAGAAACGTGTGACCTCACCACTGCTGGTAATTGTGTCTTCACTTTTTTCTTTTCTTTTGCGCCTGTGAAATGATTGTCCAATTGTACACTAGCAGAATGCATTTGAACAGCCGTTGTGGACTGAACATATTATTTATGAATTTAGCATTCAAATATTTAGTGGCAAGCGACAAAGACTTAAGTTATTTACGATCAGTTTATCTGGCAGATGCTTGAATTAAAAACAAACATTGTTTATACTATATCCAATTTTTTGGGTATGATAATAGTTTAGTTTTCTGGTGTGTTACTTAAATTTAAGCAAATCGTTACCAAAATAGAGCCATGCCGCAAACTATAAACAGGCACGATGTTTCAAATGGCATGGTTCATTATCTTTCAACAAAGAAGAATCACGTGACTCATGGTTGTTCATTATCTTTCACAGTTTCACCAAATGAACAAATTTATTCTTTTTGTCTTAATTTATTTTTAGGGGTCTCTGCATACTGTCTTGTCATACTATGTCAGAGCAGTTGATTTTTTTCCTTGTGTTGAGGATATAAAAGATTTAAACACTGCATTTGCCGGCAGCTTAGTTCTGTTATTTAATAGGAAACTACCTGATACCTATGCCTAGTTATTGTAGAAGCTAACTGCCTTCTGCCATGCTGGCTGAACGTGATACTTTTTCTCCTAAGGTTGTGCAGTCATGACTCAGCTTTTGGTTTTTTATGTTATAGGTTGTGCCATGTCCAAATTGTTAAAGAATTTAAGTTATCTTTGCTACTATTATACAGGAACCAAGTAGTGTGGAGAAAATCATGGAAATTGATGAGCACATAGGCTGTGCCATGAGTGGCCTTATTGCTGATGCTAGAACACTGGTTGAGCATGCTCGTGTCGAGACTCAGGTACGTTCTTGGGTTATTATTTGCAGGTTTTACATCATTTGTAATTTACCTGTTAATCTCACTTGATGTGTTCACAATCAGAATCATAGATTCTCATATGGGGAGCCAATGACAGTAGAGTCTACTACACAAGCTATCTGTGACTTGGCTTTGCGTTTTGGGGAAGGTGATGAAGAGTCAATGGTGAGCCTCATTACCTTTTTGTTATTACACAATGAAGGCAAGTATTCTGCACCTGCAGAAGATGAGAAACCAGATTAATTAGCAGCAGAGCCCCTTCTTTTGATATGTTTAACACCATATCATTGATAATTGATCAGTGTACCATGCTTATTAAGGCGTCGTTAAAATGGGAGCAGAACGTCTGAATATCAGGGCTAGGCATGGCTGGGCGTGGCCCATCCGCCCATGTGGGGCTGAGATAGTCCATGTTATTTTCTATCTATATTATTTTTTGGCAAATGTACTCGTTTTACTATGTGCCGAGAAAGATGTTTCAACGTTCGTAAGGTAGTTGCTAGTACGTCATTTCACCTCTGATTTAATAACCTTGCGTTGGACGCAGTTTGATGGCTCTCATTTCCTTTACAATAGTTTTTTTTACCTCGGAGATAATTGAATGTGTAGTATATATTTTAGATGTTGTGGTTGATCGCATAATAAATACTTTTGAGTACATTCAACGTAATTTATAATTTTTTCCAAATAACATGTAGGTGGATTCATCTAAATTCTTATTCCACTTTATTGATAAGAGTAGTGTTCTGATATTTGTTTCTTTTGTGCAGTCACGACCATTTGGAGTCTCTCTACTTATTGCTGGTCATGATGAGAATGGACCTAGCTTGTAAGTATTCTTTAACTTAGTGGATTGGGTTGTCACTTGTCAGCAGAGTAGTGGACTGCTCTTTTATTTATATATTTGCAGGATGCTGTGCACATGCTTTTCTTCATTCTTATTCTCTTTTTCCTATACTTCTATGTTAATTTTATATATGTCTGCTACGATGTTGTCACCTGCTCCTAGTTCCTCCTGAGATATTGTCTGTATTGTGTAGTTATTAAATACATATCCAATAAGTAATCCAAAAAGAATGATAATACCTAGAACCTGTGGCCAAAAGTTGCCCTAATGGCTAATGGCCATTTTCATCATCATTTTTGTCTTTTCTTATAAGGCTCATATTTAACTGCTCGCTTCTGAGGTTTCTATCTGGCCAAGATAGCTAATTACTTTTGTTTTTATTTAGTTGTTTGTACAAATAGTTTGTTGTTTAAATAGTTTTCTTAGAGAATTTTGGGATGTACATTTTATCCATGATTTTAATCTCTGGTTTTTTCATGAGAAAGATAGTTATTTTCCTGCTTCCTGTGAACTTGTGAAGTGCTAAGTATGTAGTTCATGTTAGCTGGGTTCGATGATCAGTGTGATATTTCTAAAGGTCTTGCATTTAAAACTGTTTCTTTTTTGTATCTTTTGTTCACTTTGCAATCATGTCATCTTTATCTATCGGTGATGTGGCCCAAGCATCAGTAGCCAAGCATCAGTAGTTCCATTTTTTCATGATAAGTTGCCGAATTTGCTTCTATAATGTGTGTTCAGGCACTACACCGATCCATCTGGTACCTTCTGGCAATGCAACGCCAAGGCAATTGGATCAGGCTCTGAAGGAGCTGATAGTTCATTGCAAGAGCAATATAACAAGGTACAATTAGCTTGGAGTTGCAAACTATATTACTTTGAGTGCTAAATCAACATTAAAGCTCCCAAAGAAATTGAGGGTATATATTGTGCAATTGTGCATGGGCCCTGGTGATAGAATTGTACAGTAGCTATGGATTTAAATTTCAAGTTAGTTTTTATGTGGCATGGCATCAAAGCCTGTTTCATAGTTAAGGGTATGGGCATATGGCATTAAACCTATTGAAGTATTGTTACGTGTAGCCAGATTTGGTATTACTATTTGACAGGCCCCTTTTAGTTGATGAGAACATTTATGTATTTTTTTTATGTTTTGTGCATGAAAAGAATATTGACGTTGGAATTTTACTGTCATATTATTGCAGGAACTGACCCTCCTGGAGGCGGAGACCATAGCCCTTTCTATATTGAAGCAGGTTATGGAAGAAAAGGTATGGTATCTCAAGCCACTAATATTTCATTTCTTAGTCTTGTAGACATCATTTGATGGATATTATATGAGCTCTATCCCATTCGAAACAGATAACTCCGAACAACGTCGATATTGCAAAGGTTGCTCCCAATTACCATCTATACACGCCTGCAGAGGTTGAAGCTGTTATCACACGTTTGTAAAAAAGAATTGGTAGTTTCATGTTGTTGTCATTTTGTCGAAATCTTCACGAAGACATAGCTGCCGACTGAACTTGACGTGGGGATGTATGCGCATTGCTGCCATGTCTGTCATGTTTCCTGTGCTCCCAACCAAATCTTGGCTGGTAGTGTTTACTAATAGTTGTAGTCTGATTCACAACCCTATTTATTTCCAGTAGTATTTAGGACCGTGTTCTACCAAATGAAATTACACACTGTTACAAGATTTGGGTGTCCTCTTTTGAAGCCGTTGCTAAGTTAAACGAAAGCTCATGATGTGATGCTCTCTGAAACTGCTAGCTTTTGACAGGAAAACTGACAATATGCCACCCTGGAGTTGCATTCTATGGGCGTGTTTGGATGGCGGCCACTGCTCGTCGTGCCGATCCAGGGCGCGCCGATGCCCACGGCTCACCGTCGCTCGCGTTGGCGAGGATTGGAGAACGAATCGGCCACTCGCGCCAACTCCCGCAATCACGTTTACTATGCGTCGGCGCGCCCTCGCCCCCCTTCCGCCGGCTACCATCCAAACGCGCGCCAAAAAACGAGGGCGCGCCGACGGTTGGCACGGCGAGCGCCGGCCGCCATCCAAACACGCCCTATGTATTGTCACTTTGTTACTTTACTATTTTGGCATTTCCCGATAGTTTAGACGGTCAGAATGACCTTTTTATCCTTCTTCCTTAGCCTCCTCATTATTATTAATATTATTGTTTCCCCTGGCGAGCTCCTTGCCATGGCCACGGCCACTAGCGACGATAGCTTGAGATGCTGCTAGGGAAGCACGTATGACTGGGAGGCAAATTTAGGCCCGTGTTCTAAAATTCGAAATTACTCGGCGATTACTCTAGTTGGTGAGCAGCCATGGAGTTTAGTTCTTACTCATGGCAATTTCATTGCTCGAGGATAGAGGATGAGTCCGGAGGAAAGAGTCGTTTCATTCTAGAGAGAAGGCATCGATATATGAAAGAACCACGAAGAAACGTGCATTGCGAGGCAGTGGCGGAGCCAACCCATGTGAGAAACCTGGGCCCTGGCTGGCTGGCCCTTGACACCGCCTGACTGGCCTATCTTAGGATCCATAATTTGCAGCCCAACAGGCACAATCTCTCTCTTGTTAACAGGCCGAAAGCCTGGGCCTGGGCCTAGGGTGGCCGGGCCTGGCTCCGCCACTGTTGCGAGGATAAGTTGTTTCTTTGATATCCTAATCTAGATTGTTTGCTCCAACTCTAAATACATGTATTGGTTTGCATGGCACATAAGATCCCAACATTAAATCAACAACTTACAACGATAATTAATATTATGTACAACTTATATAAACCAAGCATTGTGATTGTTGTTACTTAATGTTTTCTCTCTTCTTATAGAATCGGCTGTAGAAACTATACATTGGGAGGGCTCTTAGGAGCTCTATTTGGTCCTACTAGGAAGTACTCTAAGTAAGGGGGCAACGAGTACTCGAAGAGGAGGCAAACCAGTAAATTTTCCAAAAACAGAGGGAGGTATGGGGTAAAGAGGGTATCGGGTTTGAAACTTTCAGGTAAAGAGAGGAGGTTAGGATTTAGACCTTGGAGAGCCAGGTGCCAACACTTAGACCTTTTTTGGTTCGCGGTTTGGTTGGGTTTTATTTGATTGGGTCAAAAATTAAAAACTTTTAAAAAGATACGAAAAGGCTAAAAAATAATTTTTAGATCTTCAAGTAAACCATACAAAAATATTATAAGATGTTACACCGAATAAACTGTATAAAAATAACAACCACACAAAATAGAATCCAACCGTGGCGAATCAAGGAGGGCCTTGATTTCTTTTTCCATTGTCCTTAGATCTTTTTAGGGCATACCCAATGCAACCTTTAAAACACTGTCGGTGTAATAAATACCGGGGTACAAAGAGTCCTGAAAAGATCAAGTGGGCCCCAGCGTCAAAGTGGGCGAGCAGCAAGCCCACATGTGGCGAGCCCCTCAACTTTAGGTGGGCCCCACGCGTCAAAGCGGGCGAAGCGAGGCTCCCATGCTGGCGAGCCCTCGCCGCTTCAGCGGGCCCCACGCGTCAAAGGGCGACAAGGCCCCAATATGCTGGCGAGCCCTCAGTATGCCGGGCAAGGGCCCCACACGCCAAAGGGCGATCGAGACCAACAGGTGGGCGAGCCCCATGGCGATCAAGCGAGCCCCACGCGTCAAAGCGGGCGACAAGGCCCAGCCGCACGGGCGAGCCCTTTGAAGACTAGGCGAGGCCCCACACGTCGGCGGGCGACCTGGTCCGGCGCAGGGCGAGCCCATCAGCCGGGCGAGGGCCCCACGCACACGGTGGGCGCGCTGGCGAGCCCTCGGCGCGATAGGGCCCCCCATGTCAAGAGGGGCCCGTGGCAGGGAGCGTTGCGGAAAGAGTCTTCTAGGCGAAGGCTTTCCCTGCTGCGAAGGACGAGCGCATTTAATGTGACATCACGCGGATAGACAAATAAGAAATGATTACCTTCTGATGACCCTCGCAGTCGGCGGCACATCACTGTGGCGCAGCGGAATTGACCGGCAGAGAGAAGGTTTGCTTAGGGTGGCCGCCCGCGTCAGGAGGAGCAGGCTGGGCTCCACCCGCAGACTCACCGGCAGGTGGTGTCGAAGTCGAGGCCACTTGCGAGGCACGCAGGCGAGCTGCCGTGGCGTGGGCGTGCACATTTTCGTCTCTTCTGTCGTGTCTTGTCGATTGTACTAAGGGTATCAGATCGCTTACTCCCGGCTCTCTCCGCCAGCTCAAAGCTTGTATAAAAGGAGAGAGAGAGAGGGAAGAGGGAGGTTGCACTAGCATATGTGCATTCAAGCATTCGTAAACACATCTCATTCAACCACAAAGAAGAGCTAAGGCTCGGCAGGAGTAGGACTATTATCCGCAGGGGTCCGAACACAGGTAATCCCGTGTGTTGCTCTTTCTTTGCGCGCAGCCTCAATCGAATCGAGCCCTACCGATAGGCTAGCAAGATAGAAATCGACCAGGTGTGATCCGCATGGTTGAGCGGTGAACACGCCGTCGATGGCGCGCTGTAGGGGCGCTAGCGGTTCGAGTTCTTGACCTCTCTTCAGCGGTGATGGCGGATCGCCATCCGCGATGGATCAGAGGCGGCGTGGCGTCGCCGCGGCAATGGCGGTGGATCACCGGCGACGGTCGCCCGGCCAAGCTAAGCGGCGCTGGCCTTGGAGGAGTGCACTCGCACATAACCTCCATGCGGCGAGGCCTCGCTGACAACCCACCGGTTCCGTGACTCCGGACTCGGCGGCTCCGTGGTTGGTTGGCTTTGGCCCACACGTCGATCTGCGCTGGGCGGTGGTGCAAGTCTCGGGAGGGTGGAAACCGTGTTTCCGCCTCTTCTCGTTCTCTCCGCCCTCGCGTTCTCGCAGATCTCTGGCGGGAGGGAGCGGGCCAGGCAACAGAGCGGGCGACTTTACGGGGTTCGACTGGCGGGCGTATAAGTGGGCGAGATCTCCGGTCCCACTTTGAGGACCGCCATCCGCGACGCGAGAAGACTTGCGCGACAAGCTCCGCAGAAAGATGACCGAGAGCGCGACCGCTGACTGGTTGTCGTTCAAGGGGACCAGCGAGAGGACTCCGTGGCGCCGCTTCGCCAAGAGGGCGGCGCTCTTGGCGCCGTCCGGACGGCGGCGGGCGGCGGACGCGCCGCGCCCCAGAGCCGGAGGCTCCGACGCTGGGTGCCGCGCCGCCAAGGAGTGCGCTGAGTCCGATGGCGGAGAGGTTCCGCCCACCCCATCGAGAAGTATGACGGCTCTACCAACCCCGACGAGTTCTTGCAGATCTACACTACGGTGATGCAAATTTTGGAGGGTCGGGAAGATTCGCGAACTACTTCCTGCAGTCCTCACGGCGGAGCCCGCTCTTGGCTCATGAACATGCCCCCGGAGTCCGTGGGGTCGTGGAAGAAGCTCTCGGAGCTCTTCATCACCAACTTCGTGGCACGCTTGAGCAGCCCGAGTCGAGGACGACCTCCACAACGTGGGAGCGAAGAAGGAGAGTCGCCGCGTGACTACATCCGGCGCTTCACCAGTCCGCAACACCATCCCTGACATCTCTATCGACGCCGTCGTCACGGCATTCAGGAGAGGCGCCCGAGACCCTAGGGTCAAGGAGAAGATGGCCACCCGCAAGATCAAGACGACGGAAGAGCTCTTCACCCTGGGGCGACAAGTGTGCCCTTCAAAGTGAGGCTTCGCGTCCGTCCGGTTGCACGGACGGGCACAATGACGGCGGCGAGGCCGGGACCTCGAAAAATCCCGGCAGCAAGGACAAGAAGAAGCGCAAGGCGGCTGAGACCGGGCAGGTCATGGCCGCCGAGAGCGACGACGACGACGACGACGAAGACGGCGGCCGACAGCAGAAGCGAAGCGCGGCGGCACAAGAAAGCAGTCGGTGGAGGAGGATGGCGGGCGGCGACGGCGGCGGCAGAACGGTCTCGCAGGGCGGTTGAAGCGACCGCCGTGATCACGGCGCCCTCGCGCCGACGACGGCGGCGCGACCGCCGCCCCCGCGAGTGGAGCGGGGGCTTATCGCCCATTCACCGCAATATTCCCATGACTTGGCGGATTGCCATATCGTCAACAAGTTGGTGGACAACCGCGCCCACGGAAAGCAAGCAAGCGCCCGGCGGCAAGGGCAAGGAAGCGGCTTCGCTCGGCTTCCAACAAAGCGGAGCGCCGGTTGCCGTCATCCACGGCGGATCGCCACCTATCCGCCCCACGCTAGCTTTAAGCGTGCGATGAGAGGTGTCGCGCGCCGTTCCGGCTTTGGGTCGCAAGGCGGTGGCGTGGTCGAGCAACCGATCGCGTTCATCAAAGCCGATCACCCACCAAGATCACGCCCGACCTCGACATCTCCCGATCGTGGTTGCACCCACGGTTCGAATGTAAAGTTAGGGCGGTCTTTGGTAGACGGAGGAGTTCCTCAACATCCCGTCCGCCGGTCGCCAAGGCGCCCAGATTCAGAAGCAGGAGCTTCGACCGGCGCCCCATTCTTCGACATCGCGCTAGGGGTCGAGTCCGTCTCGGGGCGAAGTCGACCTCCGGTGATGTTTGGAGGTTCGACAACTTCTCACCGAGATGCTCGAGTTCGAGGTGGCGGACTTCGACCTCCCCTACAACGCCATATCGGGTCGGCCGGCGCTGACCAAGTTCATGGCGGCCTGCCACTATGCGTACATGGTGGTGAAGATCCCGGGGCCAGCGGGCCCCATCGTCTTGAAAGTGGACCGGCCGGAGGCGCTCCGCTGCGACAAGGACGCTCTCGCTTTGGCGGCGTCGGTGCCCAAGGCCGAGGCTTCGACTCTGGGAGCTCCTCGGCGAGACCGTGCCTCCCTTGTTCGTCCGCGGAGGTTAAGGCGATCTCGAGCGAAGTCGACCCGCGAAGACCGTTCGGGTGGGCGCCTCTCGGCGCCAAATAGGAAGGCACGCCGTCTCCTTCCTCCGCCTAACGTAGACGTGTTTGCGTGGCAACCGTCCGACATGGCCGGGTCCCTGTGGAGGTGATTGAGCACAATTGGCGACGTTCCCGCCGCGACGGTCATGCGAAGGTCCGAAGCGATCGGTGGAGCGCCGGAAGTTATCCGCCAGAGGTGGACAAGCTCTTTAAGGCGGGGTCGCCCGCATGTCGCCCATCCTGTGGCTCGCGAACCCCGTCCTCGTCAAGAAATCCAACGGCGGTGGAGGATGTGCGTGGACTTCACCGACCTCAACAAGGCGTGCCTGGCGATCCAGACCACGCGCCCGCATTGATCTCATCGCCGATTCCACAACAAAGTGCGGCGGTATGCTTCGGATGTGTACTCCGGTACCACCAGATTAGCATGGTCAAGAAGATGAAGACAAGACCGCCTTCGTGACTCCATGGGTGTCTCATCGCTATACAAGGATGGCGTTCGGTTTAAAGAATGCAGCCCAACTTATCGAGAGCCATGCATATCGCTCACCGCCCCCAAATAGGGCGGAACCTGGAGGTGTACGTCGACGACCTAGTGGTGAAATCCAAAAAGGCGGAGGAGTTGATCAGCGACCTGGAAGAAACCTTCGCCAACTTAAGGAAGTACTGCATCAAGCTCAACCCTGAGAAGTGCGTGTTCGCCGTTCCGTCGGCAACCGCCGATTCCTCGCCTCTCCCGGAGGGGATTGAGGCGAACCCCGACAAGATCGCGGCGATCGAGAACATGAAGCCCCGACGCGACTTCGACGGATCACGGTGCTTGGTGGGGTGCTTGACCTCCATGGGCGCTTATAGCTCTTTGGAGGATAAAAATCTCCCACCGCTCAAGCTCCTAAAGAAAACCAACCAATTCGAGGGACGGCGGAGGCGCAGGAGGCGCTCGACGGTCAAGAAGTATCTCACTTCCCCACCTGCGCGGTCGCCCGGACCGGCGAAGTGCCGATCCTCTACGCTTGCGGCAAACCCCAGCGGTCAGCGGTCTTGGTGGCGGAAAGAGAAGGCGTTCAGCGGCCCCATTTACTACGCCGGCAAGGTCCTCCACGACGCCAAACAAGGTATTCACAAGACCGAAGATGCTCACGCCATCTTCGACGTCCGGAAGCTACGCCACTACTTCCAGGGCGAGAGGTCACGGTCTTGACCAAGTACTTTGCGGAGATCCTCTTCAACCGCGAGGCGACAGTCAGACGCCAAGTGGGCCATGGAGGCGAACTTGATCTTAAGTTCGCTCCGGACGCCATCAAAGGGCAAGCTCTGGCGGAGTTCGTCAGCGAGTGGACTCCGACGGACACAGAAGTTGAAGGCACCCCAGCACCCTCGCCGTGGACTCTCTTCTTCGACGGCTCATTCCATTACCGAGGGGGTGGCGTCTTCTGGTGTCTCCCACCGGCGATGTCGTCCGGCACCTGGTGATGCTGGACTTCCGCGCCACTAACAACGTCGCGGAATACCAAGGATTGCTCGCCGGGCTCAGGGTGGCTTCAACCCTTGGCATCTGGCGGCTACAAGTAAAAGGCGACTCTCTCCTGATCATTAACCAGGCGAGGAAGGATTTCACCTGCTCGGATCCCGTCATGGCGGCCTACCTGGCGGAGGTGCGCCGGTTGGAGCGGCACTTTGAGGGTTTGGGATTCGTGCACGCCCTCGCCGCGACAACTATATGGCGGATTTAACCGTCCCAGATTGCCTCGCCGAGGCACTGCTCGCTACCGGGTCTTTGAAGAAAGACTTACGCGCCATCCGTCGCAGCCCCCAATCTGGCGGGACGACGCTTTCCGACGCAGCCCCACTTCGGAGGAGACGTCACCAATCCCGCCGCAGCCCCTCCCGGTTGGAGGAGGCGAAGAATCGCCGAGGCGGTTGAGGCGAAATGCCGGGCCAGCAGAGTACGTCGGCGACAATGTGCGAACGTCGTCACACTCGTCCGGAAGGTCGATGGATGGATCCGATCCCAGCCTACCTACGGATGGAGTGATCCCACGCGATGACGCGTCGGCCGAGAAGATAGCGCGCAAGGCCAAGCGCTATGCCCTGGTAGGTGGGGACCTATATCGCCAGGGCGCAAATGGGGTTCTACTGAAGTGCGTCACTCGGGAAGCGGGGAGTGCAATTCTCTCTGAGATCCATAGAGACATGTGCGGGAGCCATTCAGGGAGCCGGGCGTTGGTTGGGAAAGCTTTCCGCCACGGCTTCTATTGGCCTATCGCCTCCGTAATGCCTTCGAGTGGTGAGGAGATGCGGCGTGCCAATTTCATGCTAAGCAGATCCACCGACCGCCCAGCGCCGCAAGCCATTCCGCTTCCTAGCCGTTTTGCGGTCCGGGGCCGATATTCAGGCCCGTTTCGCGGGCGCACGGAGGTTACACACATCTGTTCGTCACCATCGACAAGTTCACTAAGTGGGTTGAAGCCACGCCAGATCGGGCGATCACGTCCCCGCCGCCATAAAATTCATGAAGAGCATCTTCGCCCGCTTCAATCGCCGCCACAGAATCATCACCGACAACGGTTTCGCCAAGAGTGCCGATTTCCAAGATCGTGCGAAGAGCTAGGTACCAAGTGTGCTTCGCCTCGCTGTACATCCGAAGAGCAATGGGCAAGTCGAGCGCGAACGCGAAGTACTCAAAGGGCTCAAGACAAGGGCTTTGACCGTCTCGAGAAGCGCTGCAGCGCTGGCGGAAGAAGTCCCCATCAGACAGGGCGCCGCGGACAACTTCCAACAGAGCCACCGCGAGACCCTTTCTTCTGGTGTATGGCTCAGAAGCGGTGCTCCCATCAGAGCTCGCCTTTGGGTCCCCAAGGGTGGCGGCGTTCAGCGAAGACAGAGACCCTGACCGGCGTCAGGATGAAGTGAATCTCCTGGAGGAGATCCGAGATAGGGCGGCGATCCGAGCCGCCAAGTATCAGCAGGCACTGCGCCGTTATCAAGCAAGGCGGGTGTGTGTGAGAACACTGGCAGTGGGCGACCTCGTTCTGCGCAAAATCCAAGCGCAGGCGGGGCGCAACAAACTGTCTCCCCTGTGGGAGGGCCCCTTCAAGGTGGTCTCAGTCTCCCGCCCAGGCTCAGTTAGGCTCGCATTCGAGGATGGTCGCGAATTGGCTAACACTTGGAACGTCGAGCAGCTGAGGAAGTTCTACCCGTGGTAGTAGCGAAGCTTTTTTGCCTTCCTTTGGAGCCGAGCGGCGAGGTCTTCTTCCTTCACCGCTCGCCTCGGGGGCTGCATTGTACAAAGCCATCTTCAAATGAAAGATAAGTCCTGTCTCCCTGTGGGCATCTGTTTCTTTTTTCGCTTCAAGCCTGTTAGAAAGCATTCTGCTGAAAGCTGGTAGCGAAAAAGTACTTAAGGCAGATGGCTCCTTAGTTGCAAAGGCGAACGCCATAACTTGCGGTTAGGCGAGGCGACGGAAGGCGGGTTCTAGCTCGGTGTGTCGGCTCGGTTCAGGCAATGCGCCAACGGCGCACCAAATGACTAGACCACTTCGAAAACTAAGTCCGCCACGCAACGTTTAAGTTGGGTCGCGAGAGGCCATAAGGGTTGAAGTAACCAAATGCCTGAGGAAAAAGCGCTCACTATCAACAGAACGTTCTGTCTAAAACTTTTGGCGATCAGTGGCTTAGCCTTAAAAAGTCTGTTAGAAAACATTCGCCGAAAAGTCGGTAGCGAAAAAAGTACTTTATATCGATGGCCCTTAGTTGCAAAGGCTAACGCCATAACTTGCGGTTGGGCGAGGCGAGGCGGACGGAAGGCGGGTTCTAGCCTGGTGTGTCGGCTCGGTCTAGGCAATGCGCCAACGGCGGCACCAGCGACTAGACCACTTCCGAAAGCTAAGTGCTCGCCACGCAACGTTTAAGTTGGGTCGCGAGAGGACATAAGGGTTGAAGTAACCAAAAGCCTAAGGAAATAGCGCTCACTTGCGGCAGAACGTTCTGTCTAAACCTTTTGGCGGTCAGGTGCCTCAGTTCTCCTTTTTTCGCAAGTCAAGATTTGCGTGAAGGTTAAAACGAGACTCATGACAAAAGGGCAAAAAGTTTGCATTAACAGGACATGTACAGGACAAAAATAAGATGAGGGAGTTCATCTACTTCTCGTCATCATCTCCGTCGCCCTCTGCTGGAGCAGCGCCGCCCATCATCAAGATGCGGCTGGCGGCGAGCTCGACCCGGGACTCTTCGATCCGATCCAGCTGGCGCGAAGGCTCCCTGGTGGCGGCGCCCAGGTCGAACGCCATCATTGCCCCGCGCGTTTCGTTTTTCCGCGAAAAGCGGCGCGGTTCTCCAAGGAAGATCGTGCGCAGGTGGAGAATCAGGCGTACGGCCGCCGCAGAAGGTGGGCCCCCCACGATTCGTCTCCCGCCGCACAAGTAACGGAAAAGTGTCTGCGCGACGGTTCGCGTATCATGGTGGACCCGGGGGCTACTGTCGGTGTAATAAATACCGGGGTACAAAGAGTCCTGAAAAGATCAAGTGGGCCCCTCGCGTCAAAGCGGGCGAGCAAGGCCCCAGGCATGGCGAGCCCCTCGGCGCTTCAGCGGGCTCCACGCGTCGGCGGGCGACAAGGCCCCAGCGTGGGCGAGCCCCTCGGCGCCGGGCGAGGCCCCACACGTCAAAGGGCGATCAGACCCAGCAGGCGGGCGAGCCCCATGGCGTATCAAGCGGCCCCACGCGTCGGCGGGCGACAAGGCCCAGCGCATGGGCGAGCCCTTTGAAGACTAGGCGAGGCCCCACACGCCGGCGGCGACTGTGTCCCGTGTGGGCGAGCCTATCGGCCAGCCGGCGAGGGCCCCACGCACCAAAGTGGGCGCACGGGCGAGCCCTCGGCGCGCGATAGGGCCCCCATCATCAGCGGGCCCCGTGGCGAGGCGTTGCGGAAAGAGTCTTCTAGGCGAAGGCTCTCCCTGCTGCGAAGGACGAGCGATAATCGCGACATCACGCGGATAGACAACAAGAAATGATTACGTTCTGATGACCCCCGCAGTCGGCGGTATCACAGCGTGGCGCATCGGAATTGACCGCAGAGAGAAGGTTTGCTTAGGTGGCCGCCGCGTCGGGAGGAGCAGTGGGCCCCACCCGCAGACTCACCGGTGTGGATCAGGTGGTCGAGGCCACTTGCGAGGCACGCAAGGGCGGCGCCGCGCGGCGTGGGCAGCGGCACATTTTCGTCTCTTCTGTTGTGTCTTGTCAGTGTACTAAGGGTACTGTACTGCCTACTCCCTCGGCTCTCTCCGCCAGTTCAAAACTTGTATAAAAGGAGAGGAGAGAGAGGGAAGAGGGGAGGTTGCACTAGCATATGTGCATTCGAAGCATTCTGTAAACACATCTCATTCAACCACAAAGAAGAGCTAAGGCTCAGCAGGAGTAGGACTATTACCCGCAAGGGGGTCCGAGCCTGGGTAATCCCCGTGTGTTGCTCTTTGCTGCGCCCAGCGCTCAATCGAACTGAGCCCTGCCGATAGGCTAGCAGGATAGAAATCTGACCAGGGGTGTGATCCGCAGTGGTTGAGCGGTGAACACGCCGTCAAACACCACCATCTTTACTAGCAGCATGTAGGTGATAAATAATAAAACAAGAAAATATAGGGAGAGAGAATGTAATAAAAAAAAATAAATGAATGGGAATGAGATAGGGGGAAATAGAAGTTACATTGGGCATGCCCATAGAGTATCTGCATCTGAGTCTCTATCCTTACCCTTTCACTATTAAGAGCATTCATGCCCGTAGAGTATCTGCATCTGAGCCTCTATCCTTACCCTTTCACTATTAAGAGCATTGCCATCAGGATCTCTATATTTCGTTCTTTATATCCCTTCTCTAAATCACTATTCGTTCCCTATATTTTCATCGTCTCCAGCAGAGTCCCTATCTCGAAAAGATATAGAGATTCTCCGGAGAGTCTCTAAGAGAGTCTCTATATTTAGAGACTGAGATAGAGACCCTGCTGGATGGGTATAGAGACTGAGACTGTCCGCAATAGTGTTTTAGGGAACGATTTAGGGAACCTGCTAGAGATGCTCTAACTACTCATTCTATCTGACGGCGTGTTCTTCACTTAACCACGGTGAATCACACCCCTATCAGATTTCTACTTCTGCTAGCCGATCAGCCCGGGCTCGATCCGATTCGAGCGTCGGACGCAGCGAGGAGCGACACGCAGAGATTACCCAGGTTCGGACCCCCTCGCGGGTAATAGTCCTACTGCTGCTGAGTCTTAGCTCTTCTCTTGTTGTGGTTGTATGAGAATGCTTACAGAATGCTGAATACAGCGTACCCCCTCCCTTCTCTCTCTTCTCCTTTTATACGAGCCTTGAACTGGCGGAGAGAGCCGAGGGGGTAGGCAGTACAGTACGCTTAGTACACTGATAAGACATAAAGGACGGGACAGGAGAGACGAAAACATGCTGCTACTGTGCCAAGCGGCGCCGCTCACGCGTGCTTCACAAGTGGCCTCTGACTCATGTGAACACGCCAGTGAGGGAATAGGCGGGGCCCAACTTGCGCCACCTGACGCGGGCGGCCATCCTGATGACGGCGGACTCTCTCTCCGCCGGTCAATTTCGCAGAGCCACAGTGACAGTTGATCAGACCCGCAGAGGTCACTGTGGCGGTAATCTCTCTTCCTCAGTCCATCCACGCGTGATGTCGCATTTAATACGCCTGTCCTTCGCAGCAGGGGAGAGCCTTCGCCCAGAAGACTCCCCTCGGGACGCTTCCTGCAGCACGGGCCCCACCTGACAGTGAGGAGGCCTCTCATGCTCGCCCGGCGCTCTGAGGGGCTCGTCCACACGCTGGGGTCTGGTCGCCCGCCTGACGTGTGAGGCTCTCGCCCGACGCTCTGAGGGGCTCGCCCACACGCTGGGGCCTGGTCGCCCATCTGACGTGTGGGGTCCTCGTCCGGTCTTGTTTAGGACTCTTCATACCCCGGTATTTATTGTACCGACACTATCATTCTCTTTAAATTTTCTTCATATTTTACACTACACTTTAAAGAATTTTTCACTCTATCAACTACTCTATCTGGAGGCATAATACTTTGGAGCGACGGATACAAATGCTCACAGCTCGACAACACTGCCAGCAGCTGGCCAGTTCTAAGACCAGGGGCGCCGACCGCCCAGACGTGAGAAGACAAGCAGCAGGGAGCTCGTGGGTTCTTACGATCTGATGGGGCCCCGGCAATGCTTGTGGTCAAAGCTAAGCATCTTACGATCACTTTTGAACGGCTTTTAAAGAAACTTCTCATGCCTATAATTTCTTTTGCAGATTCTAATCTTGAGTTCATGATCAGTTTTGACTGTTTTTTTTAAGGACGCAAGAGCTGTTCGACAATAAATCGTGGCCGGTTTCAAATCTTGGACAAGAATTTCCAAACAAGTTGAAATCTCACCTAATTTTGTCTTTGAATCTTAACTGATTTTGTACTCTTCACGGTTGAGCTCGACAAATTCTCTTAACTTCATAGCTTGAAGCAACGTACAAGTCCCAAGTGTCCACTGCCCGTGGCAACACACCATGTCATGAATCAGGATGCCACTGTTTAGCTGTTCCACACACTCCATCCCTCCACCGCAACATCACATCAGGAACAATGTATTATCAAATATACGGATTTGTCACTATCTTATTCTGAAATACCTTCCAAATAATTTCTCTTCCATATCTTCCAAATAATTTTTCTAAGACTTGGAGGTTGTATACAATTTATGAGCATTTGAATTTTGAGAACGTGAAAAAGACATAAATTACTTTAGATTCTATTCACCGCATCTAGTCATCTATCCACAATTTTATGGTCCTTCAAAGATGCGTTGGTTGGCCTTAGACTCCTAGCCCGACATGGCACAAAAGATTTGAAATGCAAGCACTATTTAGCCCACTCTCTCCTGACTCATCTCTAAAATGTGCCATTTTGTTTGTAACCAGATCGACTCTATTATCCCATCAATTAGGTTTAAGTCAAGACCCAGAAATGTTGCCCGTTAGGCCTGATTCGCATATTTACCTCCTCTATAATTATATGGCTAAACTATCGATTTTCTATACCTAAGAACCAAGGTTCTAAATATCAATTATCTGTTATTACCATGATTAAATAGAATTTATTGGTTCATATTAGTATCTTGCCAATCTTGAATAGTAGAGAGGATGCATCAGCCATACCTGCAAGCCTCCTGTAAATATTCTTACTTGATGTAATGATATAAAATCCTTTTCTATGTCTGCACATTTCGACAAAAAATATATATGAGTTAGTGAGATATATGAAAAAATGATAATAAGAGTAAAAGCACAAGATACTAAGAATAAGAAAGACATATACATTAATTCATAAACGCAAACATCACTCCCACTTAAAATTAAATATTATGATGTTCAAAAGATCTCAAGCAAAGCTTCTAGTCGAGATTACTCAGGAATGTTTTAGGATTATTACTTGGGATTACTCAGGACAAATCAGGGATTAACAACTCTAGTAGTGTAGTCCATTCCCATGCCTTAACATTGTAGCAAAAAAGTAATGGGACATGAAATGGGGCCACAAATAGTGAATATAGATAGTGGGACTAGGGACGGAGCTATTCTTAGGGAGGTGAATAGAGATATGGGATAATTCTATTTATGAGATGACATGTGAATAATAATAGGACAATGGGGGCAATATTGATCTAACCCGTGTCTTAACATTGTAAAAAAATAGTAATAGGATGGGGAATGGGACAACGAATAGTGAATATGAGGTATTCTTAGGAGAAAATGTTTAAAGTGTTATAAATTGATGAAAAAAGTTGTAGCGGCGTTGTTTGGTGAAAAGGACACAAAAGTAAATGGCATTTCTCCCTAAGCCGTTAGGGTCACAGTGACCTTGTTTGTTTGAACTAAAAGTTGCTGAAAACTTTTATCAGAAAAAACTGTGATCCTTTAAAAGATGTCTTAATAGTTAAAAAAAATTTAACAGATTTTATAAAGAACTATTTAAAATCACACAAGATAACAAATTTTCATTTCACTTCCATTCATTTCATTTCATTTAAGCCGAAACAAAGCAGGCCCGTGTCATTAGCAAAAATCTCTCCTTGCAAGCTGAGTCGCAACCAAAGTCCATCGCCTTCCACCTGCACCGCGCGGCACCGCGGTTCCTCCCTGGCGTCGCCGTCGCCTCCAGGTCCCCGGAACCGCCCGTCTCACTCGCTGGCTCCGCCTCCGGCCTCCCCACCTCCGGCGTCTCTCGCCGTCACAGCCCCATCCCGACGCGCCTAGTCCTCGCGTCTCTGTTCCTGTCTCCTTGTCCCCCTCCCCACCTAGATTTGTAGCTTCGCTCTCCCGGGCAAGCCGTCTTCAAGATCTCCGGCGACCGCAGCAGATACCGGGGATCTCCTCCTTGAACATCCTTGGAGCCCGGGTAGCTGCGCCTTTTGCACGGGCGGTGGATACGCCAATGCAGCAGCAGATGCCCATACCGCCGGCGGCGCCCGCGGCGGCCGGCATCACCACCGAGCAGATCCAAAAGGTTCGGTCTGACTCTGTATTGCTGTTAGGGTTTGCGCCCGAGGAAGATGCTTCCTCTGGCGACTGCTGGGAACAAAAAGATCCAATCTTTTTGTGCGCGGTTAGAGAAATATTGAATATTTTTGTTCTGTTACTTGTGCTTTGGTAATCACGGATGTATATATTCCTCGGTTGAATGCTTTGATTAATCGATGAGTAATAAGTACATATGTGGCGCATTTGGAAAATTAGAGAAGCATGTCTATGCAAGAGGGGCTTGAAACAGAATAAGAGAAGTGGAGATGAATATATAGGAAGATGAAAAAAAAAGGAAACGGACATAGGATGATAGGATGTTGGCTTTCCAGTTCAAATACCACATTATGGATTTTTGGTAGACGTACATTGCACCCTTGTATTAGCATGGTTGCAGTTGATTTTGATAGAGAAATATTATATTAACAACTTATTATTGAAACTAGCAAAAAAATTTTGATAAAAAGGGTTTTTTAGAGCGATAAAAAGGGATTTTAATACTTGTTTCTAGTGCTTAATCATGCTATGTCTGTAGACCTGTGTGTGTGCACTTTGCACCCTTGTTGAAGTGGTATACTGTTATTCTACTTTATTCTCTGTCTCTGTATCTCAACATAAATGATGCATTCCGGATCAGCAAAACCGATGTTGTCAACATAAAAGACTGTTGATTCTGCTATGTAATGCTATACACCCTTTGGTCACTTCCAAATGAGTTACAACAATATCACACACCATACCATCTCCAAGTTATGCAAATCTTGGTGGTTGTGGCTGCAACATGAGCACCAAGCTTAACCCCAAAGGAATCAACCTTTGCCAAATGATCAGCACTAACTTAAGCTTGGCTGTTTTAAGATACAGAACATATTGCCATGATTTTCTTTAGGAGAAATCGAAAAAAAATTTGCAAATAAAACTGCTTGTACATTCTTAGATCGATGTGCAATAGGGAAAAGGTAAATGGATTATTGAATATTCAAAGATTACATATAAGTCTGCACTGTAGTACGATCATCATTTACTTTGGATTAACCATATGCTAGGACTGATTGAATCTCTTTTGCAGTATTTGGATGAAAATAAGCAACTTATTTTGGCCATCCTAGAAAATCAGAATCTAGGGAAGTTGGCTGAATGTGCTCAGTAAGTCGCATTTCTTTTTGAAGCTATCACTTCAGTTACCATATGAAATGCTTATTGCTGGTTTCATGTTACCGGTTGACCTTTTATTTTGTTCCATGCAAAATAATCAGAAACTACTGTTATTGTCAGTGGTGATACTTCTATGCTGCCTAACAGTATTAGTGGGCAGATTATGGCTTCGCGGCATTCTAGTAGGTTTTTCTGTGCATTGGAATATGCAAACCCATGAGAATTAAGACATGGATGACAGTGGTCTTTTTTTTTTTTTTTCTTCAAGTAATGTTTATGTATTTCAAAAAATGCCATCTCCTGTCCTTCATTCTGAATTAATTAGGTTGATAACAAAATGGTTTGGGTGTAGAGGCTGTGACGACATAACTACAAGATCGTAGGATCACACTTGCATAAATCCCTGTACAATCTCTGGGGTATCATTCAACAGCAGGACCATTCATAAGCTCATAGCCGTTTGACCATATTTTGCTAATTTGTGGGACTAATGATTACACTGATACGCCTAGGTGGGAACTATGATTTGTAGCCTTTTCATTTGTATTGTATCTTCTGAAATGTTATTAACCATTTGACATTTTGGAGTAAGTCCTACTTTGACCGTCTTTGAAGTTCGAAATTGATCTATGATTTTAGATGGGGATCAATTTTCTGCCTGATTTGCTCATATAGTCTGCCTTTCTTCTTTTTGTGCCTATCAATCATAAGATGTTCATTACAATTTTTTTTTTTTATGGTTTGTGCTATTAGATGGATATTTTTTTCTGCTCAATTTTACATTTAAACGGATGAGTGGGTTGATTTTATTCAGTTGTTAGTTGTTACTTTCTTTGTGAAGGTTCTGCATCTATAAATCTTAGAATTCTTGTTGCTTTATCTACGTTTTTTTTTTATTTGTTTGCCTTCATGCATTAATACCTTCATGGAATAAGGATTTATGTACATCAGTGGGTTGACATGCAACAGAATTCCATCAATATACGTTATTTATTACTCAACTGAATTCCTAGGCTCTAATGTTAGAAGTCAATGTTCTTGCAAAAGTAAATGACATTCAATTTTTTACACCACCAAGTGATGGCAGCCTCTATGTCTTGTTTTCTTTTCTGAATTATTCTGTTCTGATGCACAGTGGCAATCATGGTAGCATCTTGCTACTTTCAATGCTTTCACAATAGACAGTACTTATATTTTAAGTTTTTAACAACCCAAATTAGGATGTCTTAATTGCTTTTCCAATGGTGAATTTCTTCGTTTTTCCTTCCTACTCCAGTTGTCAGCTGAGAAACATGATGCATTTGTGATTCGCTGATGCACACAATTATCTTCTCTTCATACTGTGATCTGCTTATGTAGATGCACTCTTCTTTCTAAATTAATTTGAAATAATGCTATTGTATTTAGAATAACAATATGTTTCATGCCCTAAACTTTTAGGTATCAAGCTCAGCTCCAAAAAAATCTCTTGTATCTAGCTGCTATTGCAGACGCCCAACCACCGCAGAACCCTGGAAGTCGGCCTCAGGTTAGTCGTGCTCAAGTATTTTTTTTTTTTCTCAAGTGATACATGTTCTCAAGTAATTTTTTTTTTCTGCAAACAGATGATGCAGCCTGGTGCTGTACCAGGTGCAGGGCATTACATGTCACAAGTACCAATGTTCCCTCCAAGAACTCCTTTAACCCCACAACAGATGCAAGAGCAGCAGCTTCAGCAGCAGCAAGCTCAGGCCCTCCCTTTCCCCGGTCAGATGGTCATGAGACCAGGTATTGTTAACGGCATGCAGCCTATGCAAGCTGACCTCCAGCCAACAGCACCCAGCCCAGCAGACATGCGAGGAAACAAGCTGGACGGCACGGCTGGGGCCAGCTCAGAGCCCTCTGGCACCGAGAGCCACAAGAGCACGGGCGCGGATAATGAGGCAGGTGGTGATGTAGCAGAAAAATCCTAAGCAATTAGAGTGTTAAGGCAATAATGCATGTATACTACCAATGAAAAGAAAGAAAACCCATATGTGCGTGGATGACAAGTAGAAGTCCTTACCAATTCACTTGAGCCTTACCTCTTATTGGGTCTTGTAGAACAAACATTAGATTGATGATGTGATCTGTCCGAGATTGTAATGTCATTCTACATTGTTGTAGCCATATTATGGAATAATCTGCGAGGATACTGTTCCAGATAATTTTCCTTCTGTGCACCTGCTAATATAACGGTCAGTGTATGGGGTATTTGCTTCGAGGAGTGAATGCCTTTTGCAACTTTAGCCTTGTAACTTGAAACTTGAGTTTCCTGAAAGTAACTTGTATGAGGTCAACAAAATATGGTTTCGTAGTTGACGCAATCATACGCTGTACGATGTTGACGTGATGTATGTCTATTGCTCATGAATTTATAATGTGCAAGTTTGATCATTTCCATAATATTTTGTATGGGAAAATGCGATGCACTACAATTTACGTCATCAGTCCAGCGGAATCGGCAACTATCTCGTCACACATCTTTTTGCAGACTTTTGTCACATATTGCCACATTAATATTCAAAAAAAGTACACTGTAAGATGGGACGAGGGCCTGCAAGATCGGCTGGACTCACATTAGGAGCTATGAGATGCACATTATTCACGATTCGCCTCGCAGCAAAACGCTAACCAATGAGTTAGCATCAAAATAAATTATGCATGTCAGGCAACTATCAATACATGAATAGCAATATATTCTCTTTGTGATAAAAATTCAAGGTAACAGTTGAAACGAAGTGCAATCATCTCATTTTTTTCAGGACATTACAAAACGGCATGGAATCCAGTTTTGGGAAGATTGCCATCACTCTCTTTCTGAGATGATTACTGTCTCCGCCTTCGCTTTCTCCTTGTACCTTCTTGTGGGAACTTGAGTGGCGCAGGAAGTGTCATTGTGGCATGTTTAAAAGCACCTGCTGAGACAGACTTGCATCCCAACTGCTCATAGTATGGTTTAATCATTTTACTGTTCATTTTCAAGTCCGTGCATATATCTGTAGGATCCGAATTGAAGCCATCAGCAAAAAGTGTGAGTACCAAGATGTAATTGATCAGAAGCTCGCGTTTCTCTGTCGATAAGGCACTAGACCCTGGTTCTGTAAACATCAGCAGCTGCTTACGATATATAGCTTGTGGGATTAATGGTCCATGGCTAGCCTGGTTTTCCTTTTTGTGCTTCTTGGACATGTAGCTGTTCCGTGCCAACAAAGACAGGAGATGTGTGATGTAGGACAGTACACAAGCAAGCCTCTCCTTATCTTCACTCTGAAGCAAATAAGACAAAACATACTGCTTTTAGATCACAGAGTTAGTGTGGCAACTGGCAACTCAACAAAGTAGACACACATTAGCTGAATTAGGCACGACATGGAAAAAAGTTGGCTGTTAATATTTTGGCAAGTGGTGCCTGCTATCCAATATTATAGAAGTATAAATAATACTAGTAAATTGCTTAAGGATCCATTATAAACAGTTGCATTGCCAAAAAAACCTTAAATGATTTTCCTTCCATTTTGTTTGGCTTAGTCTGGAATAAAATCTCCTTGTTCCAAAAAGCTGGATACTATTATTTGATCATATACGGTAATAAGAAACAAAATGGAAGCTTGCAGGCACCAGACAAGAAAAACCAAATTAAAAAAATACCCATACTGACCTGAAGCTCCTGTAACTTATGTACACGATTTGAAACGAAACTCCCATAGCCTTTTGAAGAAAATTCTCCTGTTTCTAAATGTTCCATGATATCCAAAAGGTGTGGCCGTACATTTTTAGGAATGATCTCATCAAAAAGATATGCCTTGTCTGATGTATCCGCAGTAGGATCATAAGGTGGAATGTTTCGAACGATTAATGACACCTGACTGTCAGTGGCATCCACATTGGTCTCAGAATTTCCAAGGTCAAGGTCCACAAAAGCAGAAGGATCATCCCTTTGTGCATTTAGTGACCTCCACTTATTATCCTGCAAGGAATACATAGCTTCAATCAAGCTAGACGATGCTGTAACCAAATCTGTAAGCACTAATCACACAAACGAATCACTTTGCTATGGTCATAAGATTGGGAAAAAGATAAGTAACTTTAGCCCTGTAAGCACCTAAGTAATATCATCATTATCGCTTGACACTTGGAGAATAGAAATGATGATGGTTCATAGCTGTGAAGATTCTGTAAAGTTTTTCCTAATAAAAAATCATCAATACATATCTAACAAAATCTTTTCTCATTACATATGGCGAGTGCAAGAAATCTTGCCGGTACAGGCCAGATTTGATGAATTCGATGAAATATGTTCCCAGAACAGTAAACGGTGAGCTAGTAAACCTATAGCAGAAACATACCTTGTCCTTGTCTTTCTTGGCTCCATAAACCTGTGTAAGATCTTGTACATTATATTCAGAATTTATTGCAGATGAATCCGCTTCTGCTGCTGCGCCAGAAAGCTGTGAGTGTGCTGGTTGCTGCACTTCAAAATGTGGCTCCATCCTCAGAACCTGTTTGCAAATACAAGCAACCAGAACAATGTTATGTTACACTCACTTCCATGCAAATGTTATCTGAAGTAAAAAAAACCTAGATCCTTTTCAAATAATTTACATCATTATAATGGTTGTATTTACACTTTGTAGAAGTTCAGAGAACATTTCATCGTACCATATCATTTGAACGGTTGAAGTAGTAAAACAACAAGAGCTCGCAGCTTATCAGCCACTGTGTCAATATCCTAAATTACAGAACCACCTAATTGCACTGTTAATTTGATTAAGGAGGTAAACCATACACTACTTGCAGTTTTGCACATTTCCGATGACCCAAAAGAAAATGCTAGCGACAGAACACATGTTTGATGTTCCTTGTGAGTTGAGACAGTAGATTGGTACTTAAATAATAAATGCTTTACAAAAACAACTAGAATTACTCACTGCGATATTGACAGCCACTCCACTTCAACTAATGAGGAACAACCAATGCAATATATGTTATAACATATAAAACTGCCTTATTGCCGTGTTTTTGGGAGACGGGTAGGTAAACCATTCACCAATTGCAGAACGCTAATTGCATGACATGTTTATTTTTTGTTAGACATTAGTATGCGAAAACAAGCATTTCTTACAAATACAACTAGAAAAATATCGCGTAGCTGATAATAAGTGAATACTAAAAAGATGGAAACTTTTGGTGGCACTGGATGGGACACTCACCTTGTTGGCGGCAATGGGAACAACCTTGAGGGTGCCAGAGGCCTTGTCGAGTACGCCGAGGGCGTAGCCGCAGAGCTGCGGCGTAGCAGCCTCGCCGGTGTAGCTCCGGCCGACGAAGTCGGGGCCTCCACCAGGGGCCCCGACCACGAGCTCGATGCGGCTGGGATGCTTCTCGTGGCGGAGAAACCGCGCGCCGGATGGCTCGCCGGCGGCGAGGGGGTCGTACCCGGTGGGAAAGTAGGCGACGACTGGGGCGGCGGCGGAGGCGGCGGCGCCGGTGAAGGAGGCGTCGACGGTGACGTCGATGGCCTTGCGCTTCTTGGAGCGCTTCTTCTTGGAGGAGGCAGAGGGGGACGCCGCTAGGTCTTGGTGGTCCGCCATTGGAGGCTGCCCTAGGGTTTGGGAGGTCGCCAGTGGCTAGGGTTTTGTAACTTTGGCATTGTTGCCGAGGAGGGTGAGGTCGTGAGGAAGGAGAGAATGGATTAGCGGGCCTGACCAGTTCGGGCCCAATTACTGTGCTCGAAACCCCTGTTTGCTGGCCCATTAGGCCTGTTTACTGAGATCCTACGCAGTTGTGCAGTCCATGCGGTCTCTCCCCGAGGTTGTCTCCAACAGGCTCCCCTAAAGAAAATGTATTCTTCCATATATGTTTCAACAGTATTCCCTATTCCGTTCCCTAAAATAGAGATTTTCTCTCCATTCCCTTATATGTAGGGGTTCTCTTTCCTTCCTCCATACACTTCTCCACACAGGGAATGCTTTTGGAGATGAGAGAAATATAAGGAGATATTTTTTTTAAAGGAAGCCTGTATATAAGGCTATAGGGCATACAGGGAATGCTTTTGGAGATGAGAGAAATATAGGGAGATATTTTGTTTAAAGGAAGCCTGTATATAAGGCTATAGGGGATCAAATTTAGAGATTCATGTTGAAGAGAGCTAACATATGGGTCTGGAACGAACTGCACATTGCCCCAACTGCAGAGGACGAGCTCTAGGAAGGGAGTTTAGTATTTTAATCGCAAGCCCCTGTCATAAATTGTATTTTAAATTTATTTATTGTTTATTATTTCGCATGCTACCTGGATAAATCTAAATCATGAATTTTTTGGAGGGAAAAGGCTGCAGGTATTTCCCCGGCATACATTGACTAAGAATATATACAGACAAAACGAAAGAAAAAAAAAAATCATGAATTGCAAGAAGATGCTGCATTGGGTTGCCGATGTCAAAGGAACATCTACCATGTCCAATCTTGAGGTCAGATCTTAGCAATAATTTTAAGAATTTTCCCTTTTTGTTGTGTCGTAAGTGCATTTAAGTAAATGAGACATGGAGTCCTTAAAATCCCATTAAGTTTATCAGGACAACCAGGAGAAGCTATGCGGCACATATACAGGAAGAAAGGGACAAAGCTTAATAGCTTTTATCGAATTGCTATCTTCTACAGATTACAGTGGCACCGCAATGGGATCAAGAACTGAAATCTCAGGAGAAGCGACATGAGCTGTAGGAATACACTTCTCCAAGATTCCCTCTCCATTTGGTAGGTAGGACACCTCCAAGTTACAAACTTACAGCTCATGAAGAGAGACCGTTTCCAGCTTCCATTTCAGCTACATTGTAATGTGTAGATGACATTTCCTTTTCTACTACAACAAATTGAGTGACAAGAACTAGTTACACTGCTTCTGCCGCTGCATCAGTCGTACAGGTTGTAAGTTGCCTATTATAATCCTATATACAGTGTTAATCTCGCAAGAGTTTATACCAGGAGCATCTGCATGTCACCAACCGATGATTGGCCTGCAGAAATTGTTTGTGTTAAACATGTGATACATAAGCCCATGCATGAAAGTAGGGAAAAGATTGATGAAATCTACCACAAGGATCTATCCTTCACCATGGCTGCATTCTCGTGGATGCTGCTATGTGCCACAGAATTAGCGCTGCATCATGCGCAAACTGTAGTTATTCGTCAAATATCAACAGCAGGCAATGGCATTTTCCAGTAATTCCAGGTATTATAGTCTTCCTGAAGTGACCAAGAAGTTCCATCAGGTCAGGGAGCAAATAAACTAAATCAGTAACTGAACGTCGATTGATGGACCAATACTGTATATGGTTGCTGACAATATACACTGCATTAGACAACATGACAAACCTGCTCAGACGATGACGATGTTGGAGGGAACATCCCATTAACAAGAGCATGCAGGGATGTATATGATTTTGTATCAACTCTACGATTCACCGCAACCTCACCCTGCACAAAAGGAAAAAATTGCACATGGAAATTCTTAATGCAAAACTTCATGGCTACACTCCAATGCAATTATACAGACAGAATTGGATGCAGGACTAGAGGGAGGGAGGGATCAAGGACCATCAATTGCTAGTCTTATTACCTTGGTATTTATGATGAATATCTTGCCAATAGGAATCCCAACCTTGAGATAACTAAACTCATCTGTATTTCTATTTCCAAATCCAGCATAGAATGGATTTGTGTCAGGAGGAAATAATGCTTTGATAGTCTGTGCAAAACAGATGGATCACAATAAAGAAGCCAAAAGTCTTTTCTCTCATTTTATTCTCTCTTGTGTGTGCGAGTGGGGAGGACTCACCTCTAGGCATGAGATCTTGAATTCATGAGGAGCTCTTCTGATAACTGCAAACAATGTCAAAAGAACAAATACCAGAATGTTCTAACTTGCAGCAGGAAATAGTTTAAACAATCACCAAATTGTATAAACAATCACCAAATTGTATGCATTTATCAATTTGCTTGTAAAAAGGGAGGATTAAGTTTTTCTTATCCAATACTGGTCACTAGATCTATTAACCAGAGATTGGTGGTCTTTTCACTGGGATACATTTGGTTTGGAAAAGGATAATAGCTTAATACCCAGAGTATTTTGTTGATCCTTCAAATTTCACAACCAAATTTGCCCATGTGGACCCCTGATGGATTATTAGAGGTAAGGTAATGAACACAACTAATTTTCACTAGTTACAGATCAGATTAAATAGAGCAGTGTAGTTCAGACTCCATTCATTCAGCCCCAATCTCAACTTTGAAGGTTGAGATTAATAGATAATATGATTCAGATCGATGAGTTTATTAAATGTCATACTATGATACTAAACTTGTCATCTTTGTAAGCTAATCTGGCCTTTTATTATGGACAACTAGTGCTTAACGAGAGAGAAAAAACTGTTGAATCACATAAGGGTGGTGCTCACCTTCTCTGTAAAGTGATGGAAAGAGGCCATCAGGAGATATTACAACAGGGCCATCCGGAAGTGCTTTTCCATCCTGAAATCCATGTCACATGTGGGTTGAGATGAGAGAGACGAAAACCTGATATTATTTATGTTGGATTATATGTACACAATGTGTTCGAGTTTGTTTGTTAATTGGGTATATCAACATAAAAAGTTGATCTCTTTTTTTGTACAAAAGGCACAAGCAGATAAAGAAAAAATTGGGATAAATTAGAAGCGAACCAAACACTACCTGCTTTAGGTTGAATAGAAATTGCCTTGTCAGATGGGCTTGTGAAATAGAGCGCGCACTTAGAAAAAGTAGCTGATATCCGTTTTCCTGTGGAATGCAATAAGAATGACCGCCAAAATATAATTAATAAAATTAGGGACTGCTTGGCAAACTCACATACATAACACACATGAAAAGATGATATTCTTGAGGCATTTAATGAAAAAATGGTAAAAGATTCACTACGGCCTTTAGCAGTTCAGCAAGATCTGAAATCAAAAGGTAAAATTCCTTCTTCTTATCTTACAAGTACAAGTAGCATGCATTCATACCTTTATTGCAGAAAATAAATGAGCAACTCCGTTTTGGGACCAATCAACACCTACCATTGGCATGAACTGGCCAAGAACATCAGACCTGCGTTTATATTGAATAAAATACAGACAATTGTAAGGTTGGAAAAAACCTTTATAAGTAGACAGTATTATCTAACATTTTTTTTCAGTTGCAGTCTTCCATTTATCTACCTTTTGCCATTAACCAAAAAATATACAATGTAATCAATTATATATTAATCAAAGAATATATCTTCGCATAGCGGAACATTACTAGCTAATTGATCATTTTGGCAATCAATTGTCCTAATTCTAAAATTTCATGAGAAGTATAACAAAGGCTGGATTGTTCGACTTACTTGGTGATAGTTCCGTCAACATCTGAGATGACAATGCGCGTATTCCATTTCCAAAAATATATGTGGGCATCTACCTGTTGTAAAAAGGCCATAGGTTGAAAAACTACACGCACAAATAAAGTGAAAAGTGGAGGGATATAAATTAACCTGCTGTTTTCCAAGCATTGCAGTTAAGAAGGTAAATGTTATCACGTTCCTGCCCTCTCTAAGATCAAGAGATGCGAGCTCCTCAGATGTTGGAGAGAGTGACCGTACCTTCCTCTCCATCCTCTTTGCCCTGGGTTTATTTTTTTCTCCATTCAATTCTTCAACAGAAGTGGCTAAGGGACTCTCCACAGTGTTTTCACGAACTGATTGGATAGTCTTAATAGTATTTGTCCTTCTGAAACTAAATGGCCAGATTCTCCAGCTGCCACCCTGTGCTGCACTTGGCTCAACTTGTTCCACCTTTATCATACCTTGGGGTTCAAAGACTTGTTCCTCACAAAAAGACACCGCACCCAGTACGATAGGTGCAGCTGCATCCCAGGGAAAGTAACGGCCAGCAATCCTAACAACTAGCTTGTTGTTTCTTATCAGTGACTGCTTCATGGCATGGAAATTCTCTAAGGTTACCTTCTCTGCATCAAATGCTTTGCATGCAGCATCAACTCCCATGCCTTCAGATAACAAGTGTCTGCACAGGGATAATTCTGCAAAATATGACACGACTAGAGATTATTATCATTGTCAATACTACACTATCTGGTACATACTGGAAAATATGTAGTATGATAACCCATAATAAGTTGCAACAAAACTAGCTAAGCAGCCCACCAAATTTGATGTATATCTACCAGTCACAACAAAAATCATCATCATCATCCCACTGTGTTTCGAGGAAACTCCCACAAAAGCGGGGGTCGGTGTATGCAACCTTACCCCTATGATTAAAAATCCACAACAAAAACGGCCAAAAAAATATTGGTGATGTCCAACAAATAAGGATCAGATTTGTTCAGCAGGATCAAGATCATTAAAGCCTATTATCTGTTCCAAAAAAATAAAAGCTCATGGTGAATGAACTCACCCACAAAAGGGTTGAACGAATCAACTTTCAGCTCATCAGCATGTTTGTCATCAGGCACTACATTGTTGGTAACTTCAGGTAGGCCTCTATTTTCTTCGGAATCACCAGTACCTTCTAGTTCCTGCTCTAGAGAGTCAGAATTCATTCTCTTGACTGGATCAAACCTATTATTTGCATCATTGAACTGTACTGAACGGCTTAGTTGACAACTATCAGACCTTTTGAGATCATGTATTTGAGAACGGAGATTCGGCAGAGATTTAGCCTCTATATTGTTACAGGCTGAATGCAACTCACTTCCTGGAATAGGAACAGGGACAGCCTCAAGCCTTGATGTACTAGAACAATCTTCAAGGTCATTTTCACGACCTGTGCCATTCCCTTCCTGTTCTTCTGCATCACAATCAGACTCGTAATGTTCTCCTGTGCCTGCTGCTTTATTAGCTGCTACACCATCCATGGTCTTTCTATCAGCAAAATTTTCATTGTCACTAAATTCAAACTGGATGTCTTCTACAAACTCAGAGAACGTCACAGCTGCATCTGCTTCTTCCCTTGGCTCATGTATAGCCTCAGACACAAGCGTGATTTCAACTCCACTAGCAGAACTACCTATGTCCTCAACATCTTCTAGTTCGGTGTTGTCCGCTTCAACTTTATTTAAAATTGAAAACTTAGAAATATTTTCTGAACCTTCATGTTCTACTTTATTAGGGAAATTAGCTAACTGAACAGAGCATTCTCTTGTTTCGTATCCCATCGGGGATATCTGAAAAACAGAAACATCAATCTCTCCATCGCACGCTCTATTTTCCACACTGGAGTCCTTCGATACTTCTTTAGTGTCATTTTCAGGCGCATCACTCAATATTTCTGCAACACTACAAGAAGCATCAGGAAAAACTAGATCATGCTTACAAGGTAAATCATGAACTGAGTGGGTGCTACGATCATATGTAACAGTGTCCACAGATATATTTATGTCTGAACCATGAGGATAGTACACAACATGATCATTGGCATCAGTATCCATAGAAATATCGTTGTCTGTACCATTAGGATGGGAGATTTGGACATGAGAATCCTCAAATGCAAAAACATCTTTCTCTTGAAAAACCAAGCTATCCCTGTCCTCTTTATTGCTGGAAGCACTATAAGATGATGGTGGCATTTCCTCAAAAAGTATCTGTTCAATTTTCTCACTGGAGACACTGGAACACTCTTTACGTTCTACACCATCAGGTAGTGAGATATCAGCAGCATCAAAAACTTTGTCCACCAAAATACCAGATACATCATACGAGCTCTCCATGGTCTCAGAGGTGCTGATTATTACTACTTTCTCTTCACATGCATCTTGAGCAGAAGCAATCAATGAGACATCACGACTTTCACTTGATATGTGAATGGTGCCATAACTTAGTGAAATTGTGTCGTTAGAACTTTGGTCGGCTCTATCTGAATTTGTAGTGACAAAATGTGAAAGCACCTCACTCTTACCGTTCAAAATGTCGGTCTCAATATCATGGATTTCAAAAATTCCATGAGAAGGGACCCCCATTTTATGCACTTCCCTTCCTGTAACATCATCAAAATCACCCAGCAACTCAGCTTGAGCATCAAAGGATTCATTGATCCTTTCACCTCTACCCAGATCATTTGGCTTTGATGCTAGCTGGTCTGTGGTTGAGGTGGCCCCATCAGTCAAGTCACCAGTCTCATGTGTGTGCACCCCAACAACATCCTCCCTGACATTGGTGAATTGTATATAATGATCATTTTCATCTCCTGAACTATTTATTCCTCCATGTAGGCCACAAAAATTGCTGTCCACACTGTTGCAATTAGAGTGTGGCACTTTCTTATGGTCAGAGCTAAATTCTTGCAATGCAATTTTTGATATTTCCACCTGATTATCGCTGATAGCGTCCGTCACATCACTCTTGGAAGGTTTATCGTCATCAGAACTATGAGTTCTCGATCCACGTGAGAGATTTGTTGACCACTTTGTATCAAGGAGTTCAGCAGCAATCTCTGCACGCTCTAATGAGCTCACCCTATCAACAGCATGGGCATTGTCCTTGATTGATTTCCGACCAAACATCCGCTCAAGTATGGTGGTCCGCCTTGAACTTGTCCTTGTGAGTACCTTGCCATCCCCAACATTATCTTCCATGGTTGAGCTATCACAAGAAATGCTCTTCGACTTCCTCAACAGTGCATCCTGCATCGGTACCTCCCGTTCATCTCCTGAAGAGGCAGGGGACACAACGAAGTCCCCTTCTTCAATGTTTGAGTCTGCATCCCTGAGAAAGAAAGCCTCACCATTGCTACCCAAGTACATGTGGAACCCGGCTTCGACGCCATTCACAGAGATGTTGACCACCTTCTCCCTTGCCTTGAGGACCCCCTGGAACTTGCCAAACCGAACGTACCACGGCGAGCTCTTGAAGCTGCCATCCGGCTGCTGCACAACGACTATGTCGACCGCACCTCCAAATGGGTGGAACGGGCCGGAGACGGTGAACACACTGCGGGAGATGAGGCTGCCCACCTTCCCCACCGCGTACATGTTTGATTCTTATCCACAATCTGCGTGTTTTTGCACAGAACCAGACCATCAAACCGTGAGATTGCTTCAACTTTTAGCAAGGGGATTCCAGGAGACCGCGACCATCCGTCTTAAAAAAACAAGCTTTTCACCGTTCCCGGGTCCGATTCACAACTCATAACCATGGGAACCATCCTTCCACCTCAAACTCCAACCAATTGGGCGAAATGAAAACTTCCAAATCTCAAACCTTTGGAGAACTCCCAATAGTCTAATCCTTCCAAAAACGCAAGACCTTTTCACCAATCCAGCAGCAACTGGCGCGCGATTTTTTATTTTTTATTTTTAAAAAAAGAATCAAGAACTCACAGGGCGGGTAGGTTCAGCAACCGCCATGCCATCCACAGCCGCCTCTGATTCGCACCCTGATTCGACGAGCAACACCGTCAGGGCCAGCCGATCGACACTCATCAGCAATCTGAACCCGATAAACAAGAAACGAAGCCCACGCAGATCAGAGCTCGACAGAGAGAGGATCTCTCAAGAATCCAAGCAAGAACCAGGAAAAACCAGGAGGCCAGATACAGCTGACTCGGATTTGTGAATTGGGAGGGGGGTTGGGCTAGTGGGGATTCATCGGAAGGATTACGTGGGGGGCATGAGAGCATATTCCGGGATCAAAGAAATGCCGGGGAAGGGCATAATTCCACCATGCACCGGCACCGGCACACGAGTTGCTATCCTGCTAATAACAATTGCCGCTTTGTTTATTTAATTTTTACTCCTCTTTTATTGCCCATATTTTTTTTACTCCCCCTATATTATTCTTCTTCTTGCTCTGGTGTCTCTGTCGTTGTTATTATTTTTAGTCCACGTATCACAACATAGTCACTATGGCCTTGTTCTTTTCTGCATATCGTTGTGTTAGCTTTTTTTTTTAATGGAAATGTTGCGTTAGCGTATCACTGTACCAAATTTGAGAGCACTCCAAAAAAAGATCTAAAGATTATAAAAAAATAGTTTCATAATCTTTGAAAGGACTATTAAAATCCATAAAAAAATCGTTACAAATTATTACAACATATAAGCTATATAAAAATAACAAAATTGCTGGAAAATTACCCAAAAATTGCAGTAAGTTGTGGCCTAAAGAAGCAACAACAATTTACTCTACAGAATAATCCCAGCAGAAAAGACAATGTAATACATTACGTTGGCGAAAAGGAGACAGTTGGAACTACCGCAGAATCCCGCCCATCACTGCCACTTTCTGCACGTCACAATCTGCCTCAAAAATTTAGTCTACAAGTAAAATCAATCATGGGTAAAAAATAATATCGAGTCTTTTTCATATAGATAAAAAAAATTTCGTGTAGATGGTAGACAGTTGATCAGCATCGTCCGGAAATTTCATGCTCCAGATGAGATCGTCGGAAGGACAGAATAAAATGGAGAAGATTTTAGATTGATCCGGGCCGAGAAAATAAAATGTAAAAGATTTTAGATTGATATGGTCCGAGAGTGCACGAACCGGCGAGGGGAGATCAGATGTTTAATGGGCCGAGTAGGCTGCCGCTTCCGAGTTGGGCCGCGGTGCAAGATGCAGCGCCTACCTCACTGCGCGCTCGGATCCGTTGGATGGAGATCTGATGGCCTCTGGGCGCTGCAGGACAGCAGGAGTGACAGGGTCGAAGGTTTAGTACCACCTCGGCTGCAGACGGATGTAAACACCAGTTTATAAGCGTTGGCTCGAGGCATAGCTCTGTCTCTTCGGAGACATCCGATAAAATTGGAACGATACAGAGAAGATTAGCATGGCCCCTGCGCAAGGATGACACGCACAAATCGAGAAATGGTCCAAATTTTTTTGCGAATTAGGGGGCGGCCCCTGGAGTATTTTTTTCGTGCCCTCGCCGCTAGTTCTCTCTTTCAGATATGCCCCTGAAACATTTGCCGATTAACGTGCCGGTCCTTGCACGCGAGTTTTTCCTTTGCAGATCTACGCTTGGATTGGATGCTTCCTTTCACACCCTCGAATCTTTCTTTCCTTTCATATGCGCCCCTGAAGAATTTCTTTCGCGTTCGCGCCCTCAAGTCATTCCTTCACTACGATAAGGTCATTTTTGCCCTTTCTGCTATTCTCCAGCTGCAAAACGCCCCTCAGCTGTTTTGCTTTATTACAGGTAGGTACATTAGTTTTTTTTCCCCTTACAGCTACGTTTTGGGTTCACTCCTGTATTCTTCAATTTCGCGTACATTTACTGTTCGATCCTTTAAACTTCATTTTCTTCAAGTGCATACGCGCAGGTAGCCCGCCCGAACACACACACTAGAAATTTAAGACCCAAGGTCGAATTAATTAGACACAAAATCTTTGCATCGAAGCACAAAACCATGTGCATAAAGATCAGTTTCTCTCCGAAATTCTACTGATGACATGAATCGTTATTCATGGCAGATAAGCTTCTAAAAACTTATCTTTTTCTTCTCGATTAAAAAGACATGTCAGCTGATAATTCCATAGGACCGACCAAGAAGCATACACAACTCAAAACCGAAAAGCAATCAACACATCAACAGTAAAGGACACACGTATGCAATTCCTCAGCAAGAAAGAATAACTTTATTAGTTTCAATGTACAAAATAAACACATCTCGCATTTTATTTAATGGATGGTGGGCATCCCATATTTTCACCAGCATCCATCAAACAATCCCCGCCCTCGTAGTATACAACAGTCAGCAGCATTAAGATGTTCCAGTCAAAATTACTACAATCTTGAGCGCCGTATGCATTTCATTGGATTGAAAGTACCATGGCGATGAACAATAGTATGTGTGTGCCTCCCATGCACCGAGGTAGAAGTTTTGAAGTCCCAACCTTCAACATTCTTGGGAATGCATACATCATAAAGCATCTGGCCCAACACCCCATTGGGGTTCATGCTTTCCATGATTGGCATGTTGAACAACTCAGGTTTTGGTTCTTCATTGCTGTTCTCATGATACTCCATGGAGCTCGGTAAGAAGAAATGGTTGTCTGGGTCAGTTGGCACTCTTCTGAGCTTATCACTGGAGCTCGTGGCACTTTTATGATGATTGTAAATCGATTGAGGCATGCCATTGTGATCGTTTGTGCCCGCCTCAAAACCGTTAAGTAGTCTTCTGTTCATGTAATGTGTTGATGCTTTTATGAGTAATTCAGTCACCGCAGCTCGGTATTCCTCAGGGTGATGCTTGTAATGCCCTGCATGATAAATGGTGAAGAGACAATTCAAATCGGAAAACATAGTAAAGAGAAGGGTGAAAATAACCCCATCCCATGTAAAAAGGGTTTTGCATACCCAACTTCTGAGCAGTGTAACAAATCATGCCTTGATTTTTGAAAGAAAAAAAGATAAGAGCAGCAGCAGAATGCTATGTAACTTTTTTACTTAAAAAATGAAAATCTGGCTTTTGTTAGTCAGCTCAAAATCCCGCAAACCAAAGGTGTCCTTTTTACCATATCTGTACTTATCTAAACCTATCTTCCCACCAACAAATCAAAGATAAGAAAATAAGGCGAAAAGAATGACACCAAAGCCAATGTGCATGCAACCTTATCCTAACATTAGTATGATTTGCTTGTGTTGCAAGGGACATATAATGGCATTTTTAAGTTGTTTACCATGATCTCAGTCCAATCTCAGCTAAATTTGATAAACTCAAACCCAATATATGCCCAATCCCAACCAAAGTTCAAACCTAGTCCAACTCCATAAATATTGAGAGAATTCCTTATTTGCCATTCCCGAACTTCGCGTTTCCTTATTTGCCACTAAAAATGTTTGCCTTCCTTATTTGCCATCTAGTTTAATTTCGGTGCCTAATTTGCCACTCCGTTAGTCTTGCTGTTAGCTGCTGTTAAGTGCCTCATATTTTCAGCATAACCATCTCCTTTTAAAAGGTCAGCATAACTTAACTATGGCTGTTTTTTTTTCTAGACTCGATCTATGCATGCGATGCATGTAAGAAATGGCCGGGAGTAGCTATAGGACAGTGTAATACAAGTCGTTTTATTGTATCATCGTATGCAACATGGGGCTTAGTTAATTCATGAACTGAACATTTCCCTCTTGGAGATTCACTGCCGGGAATATGATTTCTGATGGTTTTCCACTGTTTCCTTTTGACTCCATAGAAAATTGCTGTTTTAATTCTAATTGGACTGAGTCGATTGAAATTTACGAACTCCGGACCGGAGACCCTTCTGTTTTTTTGGGGTGGGGTGGGGAGCGATGTGTTAATTCTCCTACACCAACTATGCTACACTACCAAATCTATGAGCATGCATTTGTTGATTTAGTGGTGATATAATATTTGATTTCCCCTTTTTGCGCCAATTCTCCTCCCCCTAGTGCAGTTTTATGTGCCCATATCTTCCATTTGCGTGTTCTTGCTGCATGGCATACATATCTGCAGTTGTTTGATCAGTCAACAATAGCTTGATCATGTAAAGAAAAATTATATTCCAGTATGAACTCCACGTATAACAGCAGCTAACAGCAAGACTAACGGAGTGGCAAATTAGGCATCGAAATTAAACTGGATGGCAAATAAGGAAGGCAAACATTTTTAGTGGCAAATAAGGAAACGCGAAGTTCGGGAATGGCAAATAAGGAATTCTCTCATAAATATTTGGTGTCATTTGAATGGTCCGATGGGTATTGCTCGGCTAACCTGCTAATTACAGTTTATTAACGTCCATGATGTCAATCAATGATTGATGAACTTGATTTGCACTCAGCTTTATATAAGATGAAAATGAGCTCCACACAATGGGAAACACAAGAAAAGCTGCCCTATGACCCTTAATGAATATTAAGACCAATGGCATGTTGTTCTGCCTGTTGAAGCTGGAAAATACCTGGTTTGCACAATAATAAATTCAGGACATTGGTACAAGAACTTGTAGCCATTGCTTTGGAGAGATGTAACAGGGAAGAGTGATGCCAGAATGACTTGAACTTAGATTTGTATTTACAACTCCGTAAGCAATTTTGTTCAGAAAGTTGCAGGAGAAACTGAGAAATACCATAGACTGGTTGGTTTGCCTAGTTCTTGCAACATCCTGCTATTAGATTCCTTTCCACTGTCAAGTATTAAACTTTATCATCTTTAGGCTAACATAGGCAAGTAGTCCAATTTCAGCATGCCATCATTATGCATTGTCATATATTGCTGTCAACATCTATATTAAGTAAAGCAATCCAATATTTTTAGTCATTTCAGAGGGCCAAGCTAAGTAGTAGCTACTAGCAGAGTTAATCTTTGCATTTATTGCCTGCACTTGTGCACATTGCCTGCTTGCCTTCCTAGAATAAAAGATTAAATGGAAACAGGCAGTTGGTAGGGCAAAATGTTCAAAAAGATCAAATCTTTCCAAAAGTTTTACTCTTTAAAATTTAAAGCAATACAATTCCTGGTAGAAATTGCCATTTCTAAGATGTCAACATGTCATGGAATAAAAGGGCATACCTACATGAGGAGAATTGTGCCATTTAACAAGGTTAACATCACCGCCCAACTGCAGCAGACGCTGGGCAAAGTTTTGAACAATTGAACAAGGAGCAAGTTCATCATCCTCTGAACAGACTATGAGTATTGGGCCAACATGCTGCACGGATAATGGATTAGTGTTACAGATATCCACAAATACTTTCATCTGCGATCAACTTACAAATCATGGTGATCAATTGAGTGACATACCACTGATGAGTACAGTGTATCCCAATACTCCTTACGTTGTCCTTCAAATTTGTTAATGAAAAGAGTGTCTAGACCAGAGGCAATGCCTTTAGCCATCCATGTTAACACACGAGGAGGTTGAGATATCTTCAGGACACTTGGGTGAAGGATAAAGCGGGTGCCCAAATCACTAACAAAATCTACAGGGCTTGAGTCAAACATTTGTCCACAGAGACAGTCTCGTACAAGTTGATACTCATCCTATATGAAGAAAAAAAATGTGAAGCTTTCTCCAAGATGAATTAATTTTCACATATAGGATACATTTTTGTGCGCATAGCTCTAGGCAAAATTGTTGTGATCAAAATGAGTACACAAACGGAAAATGTATGAAAACCATACCAGACACAGTTGACCTTCACATCTTCCCTCAAGGAGCTGTCATTGAACAAGGAAAACATTAACTTACACCAGCATAAGAACTTCAGCGAAAGTGCTGTGGGATTTCAGGTAAGTGCTGTGGAATTTCATTACCTGAAGAACTTTATATGTGCAGCCTTTTGGTCCTCCCGAGAATGAGGCAAAGACAACAGGTACTGGCCTAACCTTCAGTTCCTGGATATCAAAGACGAATTCAGCAGTGGGTACATGATTGCAACAGACAATGAGACGAACCACGGCCAATAGTCACAAGGAAAATGGAGCAAGACAAGATGAAAACTCAGTGCAATGACATGCATAGCTTAAACATCAGATGTAGCAATGAGCCAATGACCTTGACGAGTTCTGCAAGCACCTCATCAGCGAGCATCGCAGCCTTCTCAGGGAAAAACCTGCGAAACAAATGAATGACATTATTCAAGAGATTTAATCATATATCAATTCATATGACGCAGATTAATAAAAGTGTTCAAAGGTTTTACTATGATATTCGTTCGTGGTCGTGGCCAGTAACACATGTAATTAAGCCAAAATAGATTCTTTTTTGTTGCACGCTAGCAGCACATCGATCGACCAGTGATTTTTCTCTCTACTCGAACGAATAATCCCAATTGCCATAAAAGAAACCTACTACACCCACTCGTCCACCTCAAAAATCCTAAAAAAATTCAGGGTAAAAATCAGCATCAGTACAATCACAGCCTTAACGATCGACAACCATGGGAATTGGGAAGATGCAACGAGGAGGAGGAGGGAGCGAGGGACGCACAGGGTGAGGAAATCGGAGTGGCAGACGAGGCACGCCCACCCGAGCGCCGCGTACAGCTCCACGTACGCGCGCACGTGCCGCTCCAGGCTGGACAGCCACGCGAACATCACCACCACGCCGCTCGCCTCGCCTCGTCCTCCGGCTCCGGCGGCGCCCGGCCGTCTGCCTCCGCCCCAGTAGTGCCGCCCCCACATGCCGCCGCCGCCGCCTCGCCCACGCCCGGCGCGGAACCTCGGAAGATTCTAGAACCTTCCGCGTCCCTCCTCCTGCTGCTGCTACTGCTTCTCCTCCGACGCGGGGGAACCGGGGAGACCGTGCGTGCGGCGCGCCGGCGTGTGGTGTTCGTTGCGGGTATCTTTCTGGGGACGTGATTGTCACCGTGTAGGACTGAGCGGCAATGAAATTGCTATGGGGCACCAAGGAGTTTGCCGATAGTAATGAACCTGTGAAACGGACAGACCGGATGGGTGACTAACTTTAGCTAGGGATGGCAATCGCACAGGTATTTTCAAATACATCTCTATTATATCTGAATCCAAACCCCAAAGATACCACCCATGTCCAAACCCGAAAACACCCACGGTACAAACTTGTGTCCATACCCAAACCGGACGGATGCCTGATACCCGATGGGTATCCATATCCAAAAATATACAAGTGAAAGGGAGGAGAGAAGGGGGTGCCTCGGCGGCGGCCGCTGGCACGGAGAGATTGAGGGAGGGGGAGAGAACAATGGGAGGGAAAGAGAGAGGAGGGGAGAGGGCGGATAGAGAGGGGGGGAGCGACAGGGGGCGGTTCAACGACGGCCTGATGTGGTGGTGGCTGGCAAACGACCGAGGGAGGGAGAGAGAAGAAGAGGAGGGGAAGAGAGAGGAGGGGAGAGGGAGGTGAGAGAGAGAGGGGAGGCACAACAGGGTAACTCGGGCTCTCTCTGACGGCCAATGAGTGGCCAGTGGCGGAAGACCAAGAGGAGAGAGAGAGAGAGAGAGAGAGAGAGAGAGAGAGAGAGAGAGAGAGAGAGATAGGCTCACTGGCAGGCGGATGACATCCACCAGAGCAGGAGAGGAGGCGAAGCCGGCCACCGGAGGAAGGCTAGAGCAGTGGAGCCTAAAGACCCAATGGCGCCACAGCGGTGGTCTTGGTATGTGGCGGCTGGGGGACGGTGGCATGGAGAGCATGGCGGCTAGGGTTAGCCAATGAGGGGCATTGGGTGAATATGATTTTTATATGATACCATGTATGGGCCCATATGTCAGGGTTTTGTATTTTTATTAGCTATTCGGGTATCCATGGTACCCATGGGTGCAAATACAAACCCAAATCTGAATTTTAAGACCCATGGATCTAAAATAAAACTCATACCTAAACACATCAGGTTAGGTACTTATGGGTACCCCGAACCCATGGGTTAAATGGGCATCCCTAACTATAGCAGGCTGATAGTTTCGTGGTCCTTATAGAAATCAAGGACAACACTACGTATCGAATGTCTGATGTATTATCAAAATATCGAATGTTGTTATAATCTATTGAAATAAATGTTTTGGTGTGTCAAAATGAAAGGTGCAATATATTGCACCATATCAAACAACGTTGCAGTATGTTAAACTAATTTTTGCAAAATTATTGAAAAGTAAGCACGAAAACAATGAGAAGTAACCATTGGAACATTGAACAATGCCTACTACAAATTTTGAATTAAAACGTTGAAATATAAAAAAGACCGGTTGCAAGATTTGAATAAAAGCATCGAAACATTTTTAATTAGAGCATTGAAACATAAAATAATAGCTACTACAACATTTGAATTAGAACACTGCAACATTGTAAAGTATCTACGACAACATTTAAATTAAAGCATTGCAACATTGCAAAGTAGCTACTACAACGTTTGAATTTGAACACCGCGACATTCAAGTATGTTAAAATGGAATGTTACACAAAAGCAACCGAGATGTTATAATATGTTAAAGTCAAATGTTGCGGCGCCGCGGACCGCACGAAAGTGGGCCGACAAGGGCTGGGGAGGCGATGGTAAACGCATGGAGCAGCGACAGCGAGGGAGAAGGAGGAGGAGGGGAGACACCGGTGAGGGAGAAGGGGGAGGAGGAAAGGCGGCACAGGTGGAGGGGTCAGGCAGATCACCGGTGGGGAAGGGAATTGGGCTCAAGGCAAGAGGGCACCGAGGCCTCGAGGGAGACGTGGTTTATAGAAAAGGAGGAAGATCTAGACTATTGAATTGAGATCCAACGACTTAAAAAATCAAGTAAAAAGCTAAGATAAAGTCAAACAACAGCTAGTCCGTCCCTTATCCATATTCCACGAATTCATTTTAGTCGGTCATGGATCATATTTCACAACGGTCTTATCATCCAAGGTAACAATGGCATGTGTGAATCATAATTATTAGCGTATTCCTCACGATTAGATGCTTGATAAATCCATCATGCATCGTGCAACAAGCACACAGAGTATTTCTACTCGCATCTCAAGTAGGAGAAGGCGATACGCAGCGAGGAGCCAAGGATTAAGGATCCCAGATAGCAAAACCATTTTTTATTTCTTCAACTGTATCTGTAAGCACTTTTGTAAACTCTTAGTGCTGTCCATAGGCCTCTTCTTTGATTCTTTGTTTTACTTTAGTTCTTAATGTAATTGAAAAAATTGATGATCTTTAGAAGGAGACATAAAAAATTAACAAATTATTAAAAAATACTTTTAATATTTTTTAAAAAATCTACAAAGTTTTAAAAATTATTTTAAAATATTACACCGAATAGTCTGTAAATAAATAATTAAATTTTAAACCCAAATCAGAACTAAATTAAAACAAGCAAGCAATCAAGGAGGGGAGAAGTCAATGTCAAATGATTCGACAATGGGGGAGGATACGATAGATCATCCACGGCAGCAAGACAGTGGCGCAGCTTGCTTGACTATGCATCTTGCTGCTGCTTGAGCCATCGTTAAAAGCATCTCAAGGTATTCTAAATTTTGATTTCTATATTTTATCTCTAAAATACTATATATATATATTCGGTCTCTAGTGTAAAATCTATCCAAAAAAGATGTAGAGATCATATATAGAGCCTCTAATTATAGAGATCAAGGAAAGAGTCTAAATTTAGAAACTGACATAGAAATTGTTTTCAATGAATTATAGGACCTAAGACTGTTCGCAACAGCGAGTGGATTGGATATGCTAGCTGAAGTCCTGCAAAGGACAGCTCAAAAAGTCTTGAATTCTTGACGTTCATTTGGAGAAGACGATCTTAATTACGTGTTCATACATCCTGACACAATCTATCTGGATCTTTTTATCTTCTGAAGACTACTTGCGCTACTAGTCAAGACTCAAGACTCGGGATCGGGTTGGAAGTAATTGGTTATCATAAACGGTCAAGATACTGACGGAGCTGGAACACTATGTCAGTTTGTTGCATAACTGTTACATAAACCACTCTGTAACTTACTGTTGGATTCGATTTGATTTAGATGGAGTTAAAAGTGACGGCGTGTTCTCCGCTCAACCACTGCGGATCACACCCCTGGTCAGATTTTTAGTCTGCTAGCCAACTCGATCAAGCTCGATCCGATTTAAGCGTCGGGCACAACAAGGAGCGACTTCATGATTTACCTGAGGTTCGGACCCCTCGCGGGTAATAGTCTCTCTCTGCTGAGCCTTAGCTCTTTTCTGATTGTGGTTGAATGGGAATGTGTTTACAGAGTGTCTCGAATGCACGAATGCTCCTCTCCTCTCCTCTTCCTCTCTCTCCCCTCCTTTTATACAAGCTTTGGGGCTGGAGAGAGCCGAGGGGGTAAGCGATCTGATGCTCTCAAGATACTTGACAAGACACGACGGAAGAGGCAGCGTGCCGCTGCCCACGCTTACGCACAAGGCCGCCTCGCGTGCTTCGCAAGTGGCCTCGACCAACCTGATCACACCGGTGAGTCTGCGGGTGGGGCCCACTGCTCCTCCCGACACCGGCGGCCTCCTCAAGCAAATCTTCTCTCTGCTGTCAATTCTCCTGCGCCACAGTGTGGCCGCTCGAGACTGCAAGGGTCATCAGATGTGATAATCATTTCTTCCATTGTCTATCCGCGTGATGTCTCATTAAATGCGCCGTCGTTCGATAGATGGGGAGTCTTCGTCTGAAGACTCATTCGCAATGTCCTTGTGCTGGGCTGGCCCCCTTGTGTGGGCCCTCGCCTGGTCTTGAGAGGGGCCTCGTGGCTTCAGAGGGGCTGCATGCCTTGGCTGGGCCTTGCTCGCCCTTTGGCGTGGGGCCCTCTGGCCTTCGAGGGGCTCGCCGCGCACCCTTTGGGCGTGGGGCCTTCGTGGCTTCTAGAGGGCTCGCCACATGGCTGGGGCCTTGCTCGCCCTTTGACGCGTGGGGCCCTCCTGGCCTTCGAGGGGCTCGCCAGCGCACCCGCCGCTGGCGTGGGGCCTTCGTGGCTTCTAGAGGGCTCGCCAGCATGGCTGGGCCTTGCTCGCCTGCGCCTTGACGCGTGGGGCCCTCCTGGCCTCGAGGGGCTCGCCCACGCACTGCACGCTGATGCGTGGGGCCTCGTGGCTTCGGAGGGCTCGCCAGCGCCACTGGGCCTTGCTCGCCCGCTTTGACGCGTGGGCCCTCTCGGCCTTCCTAGGGCTCTTTGTACCCCGGTATTTATTACACCGACAAAAAGTTAATTTATTTTTTAAGATCTTAAAAAAAGATTAAAAAAACTTAAAAATTAATTTATTTTTAGGATCTTCTAAAAAATAAAACCTAAAAAATATTACAAAATGTTACATGAATGGTTGGTATAAAAATGATAAATTTTAACTCAACCGAACAAAATCAAATCAAACCAAACCGTGAATCAAAGAGGGCCACATTAATTTTGTGACAAAGAAATTAGGTTTCAATTTCAAAAGTTAGCAAAAAATGGTAAAACTGTAACAATTTAGGCCATAGGACTAATTAAGAAGAATTTAGCCAGCCACCACTATATAACATGAACCTGAATCAGGAAAATTTTGGTAAAAGGCCGAGTCTATAAACGCTCAGGCCATATGCGTGGCAACCTAGTCATGTTTCGCGAAAAAAAATCCTAATTATCGATAAAGTTATAGAAAATATTGCACTAGCCCCCGCATGATTGGACGGTGTTCAATTGGTAGAATGAGAAAACATGATGGCCATGTTGATACAACCAAACAAACAGCATGGTTGACCTCGTCGTCTTTAGCGTATTATGTTACAAATGTATGGAGAGTATTGCAGCCCGGTCGCTGGCACGCCATGGCATCTCCTTGAGCCCGATCGCCATGCGGCGCTGCAATATGACCAGCGGCGGGTTTAAGCAAATCCGTAAATGTATTCGGAATCATTGTTTTTTCCGGGAAAACAAATGCATTGTGTGCATTTCCCCGGACTATTGGCCGTTCGTATAGTAATCGGGCTGGTCCGATTTGTTCATTGCCCACCTCTAGCAAGTAAAAAACGGGTCGAGAATTGCATTGAACTAGGTTCCTCTAAGGCCCTATTTGTTTGAGATGCAGCTTCTGTAAAAGCTGCTTCTGGAAAAAAAAAAGACACAAAAAACTTGTTTCTCAGATCACAGTACAAATTGAACTTTTAGGGGCTTTTGGCTTCTTGGAAGGGGGCTAAAAGTTGGTTAGAAGCACAAACAAACAGGGCCTAAATCTTTCTAGGTTGCAGTTAGTTCCTTAGAATTTATTTGTCTTCTTGGTTAGCTAGTTGGCTAGTGAGACTCAAGCTCCATAATGTTCGAGCTAAGTTTGTGACGACACTCGAGTCTAGAAGTAGGCTCAAACTCAGCTCAGACAAAGGTTAAGTAAGCTCAAACTTGGATCGTCTAGATCTAATGATTTTTAACCCCAAGAATAGGTTGGGATCCCAGAATAAAGCCCCCGAACGAGCCCTCTATGTTCTTTCACTGGTGATTGTTTGTTTGCGTAGACATGAGATTTCACGGGAAAACAAACGTATACTTTTGTACTATTTCTTTACAATACAAAGTGGACGTTTCGGCATGAATCTCCACAATTACTTGGTCGGATTCTATATATTGATCATTATACGCTAGAATTAAGCTTTTTGAGAGAATATTCATGTTGTATAGAATATAGTTACGACATGTACGGATGAGGTGAACCAAAACCTCATTGAATTGGATTTTTTTTTATTCAAAGGTTAGGCGGCGTTAACCAAAACCTCATTGAATTGGATTTTTTTTTTATTCAAAGGTTAGGCGGCGAATCCCATCATCATTGTGTGTGTGGCTAAATATATTCAGGTAGTTTGCCATTTGCCGATGCTTCGATCGAGCTAAGATTTGCACTTCAATCTGGGGATCCGGATCATCTAACATTACACAGCAATGTTATGGGGTAAAATTCGGTTCATCTGAGACGTCCACCACCGATCCAACGTACGAAATGACAAGGCCCACTTGCAGTTAAAACAAACGCTACACAGAGGCGATCCTCTCGAAGTTTCTCGTTCCCGATCCACTTCAGCGTGCAAAGAAATCCCCAATCCACTCGATCCCCAATCCAATTTCTTCGAAAATTTTTACTGTTTACCCATAAAAAACCACGCAAACGAAAAAATGCCCAAGGTTTCGACGCAAATGCAAAAATGCCCCTAGGCGCCAAGCAAGCGAGGCGCTCCGCCATGGCGCCAAGCACCTAGGCGCCCGCCCAGGCGTAAGCCCTGGCGCCCGCCCGAGCGCCGACCTGGCGCCTCCCTGGCGCCAAGCGTGGCGCCCGCTTGAGCGCCAAGGCTAACCCCCCCGACACCGAGGCCCCAACCGACACCGCCTCGTTTTCTTCGTCATTCACCTCGGATTCCTTCCTCATTGTCGTCCGTATTCACCGCGATTTCTTTCCGCTCCACATTCCTAGAGCGATTTAAAGCGCTATCACATCTTACGCCACCGCGCCATCACATTGTGCTGCCGGCCGGGAAGGAGGTGAAACCTTGTACTCGGCTATAAATAGGTGATCACTCATTTGGTCGATTGCGAGGCAATATATTTTGTGATGAAATTTGAAAACAATAGGAAGAAGTACTATTTTTTAAATTTAGTGTTCGAGGGTATGGCGTTCTGCGAGCACCGCCCGAAGTCTCTGCCAACATACATCCCGTTCGGCGTAGATGTGGTAAAATGTTTGTGTGGGGATCCACGTCGTTTGAGTAAGTCATCTGAATGTCATACACCTTCGGACGTAGAGTCTTGGTCATCGCAAACCTTGCGTTTGATCCGATGAAGAGATCTTGTTGAAAGAAAACGCCCGGTGAGATTACTTTATTTTGGCCATCGTTGGCCGGATTACATATTTTGAATGTCATTTGGCGGAGGATTGAAATATTTCGCATAAATTAGAGCGATAGTTTGTGACCGAAATGATAATAAGATACGAGATACATGAAGTCTCGAGCGGAACCTAAGCGAAGCTAATGGCGGCCCTTTTGATGGGCGGGTAGCCTCTGACCCGATGGGCTAAACGCTTTCAGTGGGTGCGTCTCACGCCATGGCGTCCACCATCTGTGGCGTGGCATCAATTCCTGTGATGACCAGCGAGGTAACCGCCCAAGCAAGCAACACACAGAAGCTCGCCGCGGTGGGTCTCCTCGTCGCGAAGTCGTCCTCGTGCAGGTTGGGCAAGGACGGAAGCTTCGCTTGGCGGTGGCCTGTCCGGCGACCACGTGAAACAAACTTACATGTTAAATGGCATATGTACGTATTATGCATATACATAGAGTATAACAAATACATGTACCTGATGGGTGCTCAAAGGGTCTCGGGTGGTGAAGACTGGAGAATTGGTCTTTGGAAGGCCTCCGGTCTTTGGCCGAGGACACAGTCTTTGGAAGGCTCCGAAGCCCGAAGCCGGGTAGGTGGTGCAGAAGGCCGCCAGTGCTGCGAGCCGGGGCGAGGGTGAAAGGGTCCCGGTCTTGATACCCGAGAGGTCTTCTGCTGCAAGTACCACTGTCATAACAATAAGCGAAGTTAAGTATAATGACAATCGTATATGTTAACAGTTTAATGAAATAACGTACCCTGCGGCGTCACCTGCTGGAAGGCGATGGCCTCCACGCCCAACGAGAACCCTCCGGAAAGCGCGTGCGGCGTAAACACGATCGGTAGCAGTACGGTGCTTCGTCCCTCGTCGTCGTGGTGGGAAGAAGCGCGAAGGCCGTTTGAGAGCTAGTAGGCCACACGTCCGTGGCGGCAAAGCGCCCGTGTCGAGCGTGGGAGGGACCACCGGTCTGAAGCGCCTCATGGTCGAACTCTCGGCCTTGAGCTCTCGGGGCACCAGGTCGAACTCTCTAGCAGGGAGCTCGGGGACACCCATGTCGAACTCTCGCACTTGAGCTCTCGGGGCACCAAGGTCGAACTCTCTCGCACGCGAGCTCGGGGCACCCATGTCGAGCCCGAGCGGATGGCGGCGACAAATGGGTGGGGTGCGGGCTGCGAGAGTAAGGCGTACTGCGTATGAGTTGAACTTGACCGGTGGCATTTGCACATCGTCACCGCCACGCATGACGACGCTTGATAGCTCGGACTCCACGATCATAGATCGGCGAATGAAACTCTTCAAATCACCGAGCGAGACATCGTGTCTATCCATCCTTGCCATCATGTTGACGCTGTCGGTGGCGTTATGCGGTGCTCATCAATCTACAAAGACAAAAATCAATTTATCCGATGGATCGTAAAATAACGATTACATGATTAAAATGTAGTGTTCACGAGCTTACCGCCACGTGAAGGGTAGATCAAGCGCGGGGTATAAGTATCATCACGATTGGGCGGCTCAACGGCATCGGCGTGTCATCCACGAAGAAGCGCTGCGGGTGCGTGGAGTGTACCACTGGAGGTAGGCTCTGAAATTATTGGGCGGTGTGGTTCATTACGCGGAAACCGTCATTGGCGACATCACGCCATCGATCAACCCACGTCTGCATCGTTTGCACCCACGATAAATTGCCTAGGTTCCCCCCACGACGAGTGTACCTGCGAACGTAAAGCAGTCTACAATAAGACAATACATAATATGACGACGTAAAGCACAACAAAATAAAACTTCTATCTCACACACCTGTGGACGCGATCTGGAAGCCTATCACACGGGACAGGAAAATCCTGTCGTAGCCCGAACTGTCGCATCACACGGTTCGGAAAGTGGTCCTCGACAAACACGTCGTACACCAACTTACGCCGTGTGAGCCACAACTGACTATCCACAAAGCGAGGGAAAGACCTCGAGGAGCTCGTGGGTACATCGACCTTGTGCGAGTGCGGCTCCCAAACAACGTCCGTGTCCTTAAGGTGGTCGAAGTGCTCGACAAACCACTGTACCACGGAGACCACGGCGTGTCTCGCCCAAGTCAGTTGCGTCCAACGACGAAAAACACGTTATACACATATGAAAAATAATGAAACGGGAAGCATATGAGTTATTACCTCACGCCGACACCACAGAGACCCAACAGTCGGTCCATCCATCGGGAGGCCACCGTAAAATGCATCACCATATGGTGATGCGTCCACCTTCGGACGCCCAATAGCGAATCGCTCAAGAGACCAAAGCATCACGAACATAGGGCATCCGGTGAACCGAGTTGTCCCCATTTGGCGACAACCAAGGCATAAACCTCGCGGTGTGGCTGCGAGAACCGCCGATCTCAAGCGTAAGGCGGGATTGCCTCGAAATTCCCGTCTGAAATAGCTGTAGCGATTGGTATGAATCGCGCGTCCAAAAGAACCGTTTGAGTTGGTGAACATCACCCACCCAAACGACGAGCAAAATCGCCTCTAGGTGGCGAGAAACACAGTAGTCTGTCGGATCTTGACCATCTGTTTAAGCGTGGGAAAAAATTCATCATAAGTAAACACGCAATAATAAACAATAAAAGCGTAATAAATGTGAATGACGGTAGATCGCATTAAATTATACCTCGAATCGCTCGAGCCGCTGCGGTGTAGGGGCGCTTCTTACCCTCATGTATCTTAGGGTGGTGTCGCCTTGCTGCGCGGTAAGACATTATGGAACCGAACAAGCAAGTCATCAACCCGATCGTACTCTCACGGGAGCTAAATGCAGTACCAACGCCGCCCCGCGTAGTGGCGGACCAATAACATCGACACATCTTGCGTTGTCAATGTCATCTCTCCGCACGGTAGGTGAAGCGTGTGGGTCTCCGCCGCCATCGGTCCACTGCTTGATCGGCAAGTGTCGGTTCACGGGAACCGTCTCGAGTCTTTGCAACAACTCTGTCCACCTCCTCGTCGTCCTCGAGCTCGTCCCGGCACCGTCGGCGTCGGATCTCTGCATCATCCGGCGGAAAGGCGAAGTCGAGCCGCGCATAAGCTCGCAAGTTATTAACGGTGATTGTTAGTCATGTCACAATAAATTAAATTCTTTATCCTAAACCATTTAACATGGCGTACCTCCGAACCACCTCATGTCAAGCGCCCAAACATTGCGTGAGTGCCTTGTTCTCAACACGCTCATCGCGGTGCCTCTTGAACGCGCTTATGCGCTCTGCGGCCGATGATCTATCCTATCATCTAGCATTGGGTACCACCACCATACCTGTAAATACAACATGCATTGACATATATGTTAGTTAATAAAATTTAAAACAAATCTATCATAAAAAAAATAAAAATATAAACAATTATCATACATAAAGCAGACAAATATTATGCATTGCGGAGTTAACGCTAACTTACAGTTCAGCTTAGGGAGTTAACTAATAAATTATGCATTCTTATTTGTGGGCATTTGTCTCTCTATGCCCGACTCCATTACACGCCCACATCGCCGTAATCTTCCTCCGATCTAAGACGCGTCCATCTCATTACGGATCGCCGAGTATGTCGTCGACCCTCTTTCCCTTGATGAATAGGTGCTATCCGAATCCATATTACGTCGTGCCCCATTCCTCAATAAATGAACCGAACATTCTAAAACCATTTATATTTCCGGTCCATGTATCAACAACCCTCTCCTTGCGAAATAATGAGACACGTCGTACTTAAGTCACTGTCGCATAGCGGCAAGATCGGCAATCAAATGTGAGCAAGGCTGCGCAACAACAATGGTTTCTTGCATGTGCACACATCTCCAAGTTGAGTTGCATTGGTATGAACCTCATGCTTGTAGCGCATGTTCGTTCCACCATACCGTCCTTCGACCTTACCCACACCTCGTACTTTCCCTTTCGCTTCCGTAGGGATTGCCGTATGTAGTCGGCCGCTCACACTTCTCTTCTAAATATTTTGTCATCATAGAGTGTAAATAACCCTGGTCTTTGTGCGTACAATCTGACCTTTTGATGCTGTCATGGAAGTACCCTCTTATATTATGCATTATACCCTCCACAATTGCAACCAACGGCAATGGGCCTTAACCGTTTAATGACCCGGTTGTACACCTCGGCTAGGTTAGTTGTCATAACCCCAAACCGAGTACCATTTGTGTCATCTGATGGCCCACTTCTCCCTTGGCTCATTCTCAATCCGGTCTGAAAAGCACCTTATATTCCTTCCACGGCGACGAATCAAACTGGTGCTTCCACTTACGGGAGGCGAAGACAAGGGCTCAACAATATCGGTCTTTGCTGGTGGTGCTTGTCGAGTCATTTCTGGATGGAGCTTCGGTCGACTCATCGAGAAGGGCCCATAATTGATCAAATTTCCGTTGTTGATTACGCTTACATAAAGCTTTGAATAGAACTATGGTTTTTGCTTTTGAAGCTATGCGTGAAAATTTGCGGCAAGGTGGCGCATGCACCACCTATTTGTCATGTCCGGCCAATGAAGCGGATAAGCCTCATCTTCTGCGAGTCTTTATTGCCTTTGCAAAGGCCTAGGTGTCGGTCATGTATCAAGCATATGTCGGCCTCTCCTCAACTACACCGCACTTCATTTCGGTCAAGAACCATAACCAGCTATCATAGTTCTCGCTTTCAACGAAAGCAAATGCAACAGTAATAAGCGATCATTAGAATCCATGGCAATATTTGTCATAATTGTACCTCTATACTTTCCGGTCAAAATGTCCCATCACAACATAACACCGGTCGACAATGCTTGAATGCTGAACACAATGACCAAATGCGAAGAAAACACGCTTGAGGACTTTAAACCCGAATGGTCATCATCTAGATGGTCTTGAATATTGAAATACATCTTTGTGATTTTTGTCTTGGGACTGCGGCATCTGAGGTAGGTTGTCGTCTGACGCCTCGTAGCTACCATAATGAGATACTAATGCCTTCATTTAGCCCTCCATGCTTTTCCATAATCTATCTTATATTTATATCTTGTTTCACATGCATTCATAATAAACTGTACTGCTATATCCTGCTTCTGAATTATCTCTTGCTTCAACATAGCAGCAATCCAGGTTGAACTCATGTTGCGGTGTTCCTGCAACATGCCACTTAAGGTACATGTGTGTGGATGCACGCTTGAAATCTGCCACTTCAAAGCAAATTTAGACTTACTCGCGTGCACCCTAAAGTCACAATCATCATGCATGCATCGAACAGTGTACCTACTCTTATCAGATTTGTCCACCTTGAACTCCCGTTGCATATGTATGGACCACATCTTTACAACATTTTGCACAGCCGCCTTTGAACTTTATATTTGTCCTTCACGCACTTCACTCGCCCCAACGACAGTTGACGATCCATGACCATCATCTACAAGAAGCTCATTTGAATTGCCTCTATCCCATTCTTCCGGAATAGCTCTATCTTCCTCATCACTAGAACTATCATCCGTTTGCAGCTGTTCCTCTTCCATTGCCTGTGTATCATCATTATTCATATCATCCACAATTGTTTCATTAATCTCTCCCATATCAGCTACGTATTGTTCATCTCCATCTTGTTCCTCCACAGCATGTTCTTCCCCACCTACTCTTTCGAAACATATTGTTCGCTACAATACCTTACATTTGTTCCACAACATGCCACTTAAGCCTCCTGTATTGCCGCCCCTTTGTCTTGTCCGACTTCGCCAACATTTTGTGCTATAGGGATAGTCGGCCTCGGGGTAGCTTGCACCAACACAATGACCAACAATTTCTCCTCAGACACCTGTATAAATCTCAACGACCCATTATCCGTGTTGAGGCGGTTAGCTTATAACATGGGGTTTCTATGAACTTGGACCATAAAGCTTGTATCCAAACTATATGGTTCTCCGGTGACCATCAAATAATTGACATATCCACATTTGCGGTCCATTAAGTGTTACGTTGTTAACATCGGATAAATTATGCGCATGTAAGCGAATTGACTAAGGTCTACCCCATTTGGACCTTCCACGATATTGCCGAGACCATAATGTATGATAAGCAGTAGCGTATCCATTTTCTGAAATTAACAAAAAAATTAAGTTCTTCATTACTAATAACTATGTGTTAAAATATAGTCTTTGGTTATTATCATGCTAAATTAAGTACAAAACTAAGTACTTCATTATTACTACCTATTATATTCAAATAAATTGCTACTTATTATCACGCTAAATTAAGTATAATGTTATCGTCTATACATAATATTTAATTACCCTAAAATTCAGAATGTTAATTAACCGTATAGTACTAATTTAACTACTATACTATTAGTAATATAATAATGAGAATGACTATCCTACCATGGTTTTAAGCGTACCATAAAATTATTACTATATAATATTATTACAATAATTTTTCACTTACCCATGAGGAGAAGAAGGAGAAGAAAGCTCTCTCATCCCTTTGCCGGAGAATCGCTCGGCTCTCCTCTGTTTGTCTGGGAGGCTATCCGTGCGGGTGATAATGGGTGAGAGCAATGCGGGTGAGAGTGATGGGGCGGGGCTTATATCTGGCGGTCCCCATTGGCGCCCTCAGAGCGCGCCAGACCCTTGGCGCCCTCGCATGGCCGAGCCCGTGCTGCAGCCTCACTGTCCTCGCTGCTCCCGCGTGCACCGCCCCCCCTGTCCGTGGCGCTCTCGCCGATGGCGCCTAGGCCTTGGCGCCTGGCGGTGGCGCCAAGCCCTTGGCGCCTGGTCGGTGGCGCCTAGGCCTTGGCGCCTGCTTGTTGGGCGCCGACTCTGATACCGCCATGGCGAGGCGCCTAGGGGCATTTTGCATTTGCGTCGAAACCTTGGGCATTTTTTCGTTTGCGTGGTTTTTATGGGCAAGCGATAAATATTTTCAATTTCTTCTCTCTAATCCGGCGAGAGTCGATTGTGGCGGCGGCAACAACGCAATGCGGGCAAGCTCATCTGGCCGCTGGCGGCTCACACGACGGCGAGGCGGCTCACACGACGGCGAGGCGAGTGGCGGCCACGGCAACGCAGCAGCGGGCAAGCTCATCGGCGCGCGACGACAGAGACGACGGCAATGGGCGGCTCACACGACGGCGAGGCGAAGGCGGAGACGGCGGCGGGTCGAGCTCACACGGCGGAGCGTCGGCGGTAGCGAGGCGAGCTCATACGTCGGCGACAACAGCGGCGGGGCGAGCTCACATGGCGGCGACGGGGCAGCAAGGCGAGCTCTTCGGGTTCCTGATGCTAGCTGTCATCCCCAACAATAGGGTACATATCTTCTACAGATTGAGTCTTGATACTGTTAGAACTAAGTCGTGATGCGGAAGCGTGAGGATCGAAGCTTAGCCTAGAACCGAACCACATAATCTAAGCATTAGGGAGAACTTACAGTGCTTGATGATGCCATTAGTGAGTGAATAGCAGACTAGGCCGTAGGGGCACGCTTGGCGAAGTCGGTGCAGAGAAACCGTGGCGGTCGCGAGGAGACAGTAGCGATGGCGTCCTTGCGGCGACGGCCTTCCCTACACCTCGGCGCCCTTCACGGATCGGGAGTATCGGGAGCGAGAGGAAGAACCCTATTGCGTTGGCTACCAAGGCTGCCGGTGCTCTCTTTATATATGGTATTTGGGTGAGGGGCCGCAACCGAGAGAAGGTGTCGCCCCGATCGTAGCGTGATTAGGTGTCTGATAATGGCCGTAATTAGGGCTAATGAATACCCTTTAGTGCTCGGTCTAGCAACACCGACCAGACGCGATTAGCGCTGTTAATTGCCATTAAAGTCTTGATCGGCGATAATTAGCCAAGCGGTCAAAAGATCCAACATTCTCCCACTTGATCGTAAGGCTAATAACATAAGTCCTTTCTTGACAAAACAGACATACCGAGGCAAGCACCACAAAAATCTTTAGCGATAATTGAGGTTTCTATACCCACAACATACTAATCTCATCTCGATTGGAATAAGCTTTATTTCTTATGGGAGTTGGTTGCTTATTGGCCCTTATGTCCAGAATCATAGGCTTTCCAGTATACCCATGCAAGCAACATGATCACGAAATAAAGCTGGGTGGTAAGCCTTTTGTGAGTGGATCCGCTAGCATAAACTTAGTACCAATATGCTTAACATTAATGGTTTGATCTGGATTCTATCTTTCACAACATTATACTTAATGTCAATGTGTTTAGCAGCACCACTTGACTTGTTGTTACTCGCATAAAAGGCGCCGATTGGTTGTCGCGATATAAGGTCGATGGTCTTGAAATCTTGTCGACCACTCTAAGTCCGGTATAAAATTCTTAAGCCATACCGCCTGCTCGGTAGCCTCATAACATGCCACAAACTCAGCTTGCATCGTTGAAGATGCAGTAAGTGATTGTTTGGAGCTTTTCCACGAGATAGCTCCCTCAGCGAGTGTGAAGATATAACCTGACGTGGATTTCTTAGTATCCACACACCCCGCAAAATCTGCGTCTGAAAAGCCGACAACTTCAAGGCTTTCAGACTTCTTATATGTGAGCATGTAATCTTTAGTCCCTTGCATATAGCGTAAGACTTTCTTAACGGCTTTCCAGTGATCTAGTCCTGGATTGGACTGATATCTGCCAAGCATCCCGGTTATAAAAGCTAAGTCAGGGCGTGTACAAACTTGAGCATACATGATGCTTCCGACAGCAGAAGCATAAGGAATAAATCCTCATCGATCGATTCATATTGATTCCTTGGACATTGGAATGTCCCAAACTTATCGCCCTTAACAACTGGAGCAGGCGAGAGCACTTATACATATTATATCTCTTCAGTACTCTGTCTATGTATGCCTTTTGGGATAGACCCAATATTCCTTTAGTTCGATCTCGATAAATTTCAATGCCCAGTACATAAGAGGCTTCACCAAGATCTTTCATATCAAAATTAGAGGATAAAAACTTCTTAGTTTCAAACAGCATATCTTTATCGCTGCTGGCTAAAAGAATGTCATCGACATAAAGTACTAAGATGAGGTATTTACTTCCCTTAAATTTAGTATAAATACAATTGTCCACTTCGTTTTCCTTAAAACCAAATTTTCTTATAATTTCATCAAACTTGAGATACCATTGTCTAGACGCTTGTTTTAGACCATATATTGATTTCTTAAGCCTACACCCCATATGTTCCTTGCCTTCCAAAACAAAACCTTCCGGTTGAGTCATGTATACATTTTCATGCAAGTCACCATTTAAGAATGCAGTCTTAACATCCATTTGGTGCAACTCTAGATCATTATGAGCCACCAAATAGCCATAACAATTCTAAATGAATCTTTACTTGACACAGGAGAAGCGTGTCATTATAATCAACCCCGGTCTTTGAGTAAACCCTTTTGCTCTGAGTCTTGCTTTGAACCTTTCGATTTTCCTTTAGAGTCACATTTGGTTTTGTAGACCCACTTGACCCTCTTGTTTTGACCCCATCAGAATTTCTACTAGGTCCCATACATCATTAGTGCTCATAGATTTTAACTCATCCTCCATGGCTTCAAGCCACTTTGGTGAATGCTCACTCATCATAGCCTCCTTATAGGAGGTAGGATCATCAGTCTCTCCTACATTATAAACATAGTCATTATTGACCGTAGATCTTCTTTCACGCTGTGATCTCCTTAGGGGTTCATTAGGTACAATAGAAAGTTGTTGAGGTTCATCGTTAGGGAGGTCATTAGGTATCTCAGCTTCCTCAACAGGAGGAACATTAGGTATCTCAAGTTCCTCAACAAGAGGAGCGGCCACAGTGTTCTCGACTGGGGGCGCAACCTCCTGGGCCGTTGGAATAATAGGCTTATGAATCACAGATGACGGAATAAGATCCCGCATCTCCTCAAAGTCTATCTTCCTAGGCTCCAAACTCCCACTGATTTCAGTATTCTCAAAAAACACAGCATGACTTGTTTCCACAAACTTTGTGGTACGATCAGGACAATAGAATCGATGCCCCTTTGACCTTTCGGGGTATCCTATAAAATGACAACTAATTGTTTTAGAATCTAATTTCTTAGTTTGGGGATTGAAAATTTTAGCTTCAGCGGGACAGCCCCATACACGTAAATATTTCAAACTTGGTTTGTTCCCGATCCATAATTCATAAGGAGTTTTAGGTGCTCGATTTACTAGGAACTCGATTAAGTATGTGGACCATTGTCTTTAATGCCTCCATCCATAACCTAATTGGCAAACTAGAGTGGCTCATCATACTTGAACCATATCTATAAGAGTACGGTTCCTTCTTTCACCACACCATTCTCATTGAGGTTAGCGGGCATGGAATATTGAGCAACTATGCCATTTTCTTGAAGAAACTTAGCGAAGGGACCGAATCTGCCCATAAGGAGCATGCCTCCCATAATACTCTCCCCTCGATCAGATCTTACCACCTTAATCTTTAGGTTTAGCTGATTTTCGACTTCACTTTTGAATATCTTGAACTTATCTAAGGCTTGGATCTTTCACGAATAGGATAAATGTATCCATAACGGAGAAATCATCGATGAGCGTAATGAAAGAATCATACCCATCTATGGATGTCACGGAAAGGGACCACAAATATCAGTGTGGATTAATTCTAAGAGTCCCGTACTTCGTGTGGCACCTTTCTTAGTATGCTTTACATATTTTCCCTTGATGCAATCTATGCAATTTTCTGAATCATTAAAGTCTAAGGGATGAAGAATCTCTTCCTTAATGAGACGCTCCATTCTCCCCTTCGAAATGTGACCCAAACGACAGTGCCACAATTTCGATGAGGTTACATTATTGCGCTTAACATTACCATAACAAACATTTACAGATGATTCAGAAAGTGAAAGCAAATAAAGTTTGTCTTGTCGGATGGCAAGACCAACATTATTAGAATGAAATATCAACGTACATTTATTGTTCCCAAACATGAAACTAAATCCACAGTCATCAAGACATGATACGGAAATCAAATTCCTCTTAAGAGAGGGAACATAAATTACATTATTTAAATGAAGCACAAAGCCACTATCTAATGTTAACTTCAAGGAACCAATGGCCTTGGCTTCAGCTTGCTTGCCATCCGCGACACTGATGCTTCTCTCACCCGCGGCGAGGGTTCTCGCGGTACTGAATCCCTGTAATGAATTGCAAACGTGCACAGTTGCACCGGAGTCAATCCACCATACATTAGAGGGAAAATCAACATAAAGAGCTTCATCAACTAAAGTAATGGAGTCATTACCCTTTTTAGCAAGCCATTTCAGAAAACCCGCACAATCCTTCTGATAATGTCCCGGTTTCTTACAAAACTTACAGACATCATTGGGGACTTTAGTGGGACTAGTGGGATTGGCAGGCTGCTTCCCCTTATCAGAGTTGTTGTTGGGCTTCTTGTTGGGCCTATGATCGCCCTGTCCACCCTTTCTCTTATTGGGGGACCTCACATAATTGACAGTGTCCCTTTTCTCAGACTTAATTCTCTCTTCTTCTTCAACACAATGTGAGATCAACTCACTCATACTCCATTTTTTCTCATTAGTGTTATAGCTAATCTTGAATGGAGTATACTCGAGGCCTAAGGAAGCCAATGAGAGATGGACCAAAAGTTATCGGATATTTGCATATCCATTTCATTAAGTGTGGATGCCATCTCCATCAGTGACATAAAATGCTTCCTAATGCCCCCTTGACCATCATACTTCTTATTCAGCATCTTGTTTAACAAAATGCTGACATAAATTTTGGGGGAGCCTTTGAAATGGCTTTCCACCCTGTCTAAGTACTGCTTAGCAGTAAACTCCACCTTATCATCTTTAGTAGGGATTGCTCCCCTAATTTCACGAGTGATGGAGTTCTTAATGATTTTGAGGCAGACGCGGTTAGACCGCTCCCACCTCTCATGAATTTCATCATAAGCTTTCTTAGCCTCCTGAGTGGCATCATCCGCAAGAGGAGTAGGGGCATCATTCAGCAAAGCATAGTCTAAGTTCATCACAAGAAGGACAATGTCAATGTTTTCCTTCCACTCATGGAAGTTGCTCCGATCGACTTCTCAATGCCACTTATGATGAAGCGACATTGGAGGATCAAGAGCTGAAATAAACAACATCATTAGGCATGAATTTAACCTACGTTGGTATGATTAAAAACATGCAAAATAATTAAAAATACAGACATTAGATATTGTATTGTCTCGCATCACTGTTGGGCAGAAAAACAAGACAACACAATAATAAACACAATTGTAAATCAACGTTGGTCAGAATTACAATTATGCATCTAAATTTAATATTCCTAGAATTTTAACATAGTTTCTAATCAAAATTTCACGTTGGTGCAATTTTAATTAGATGCATAAACATTAAACAACATGAAAATTCAAGGAAAAACATAATAATTGTGCAAATTTAGGAACTAATTCAACATCGTTAGAACACAATTATTTCGCTAAAAGAAATATTAATTAAGCAGTGCTCAAAAATAAACATCAGTATACCAAAAGAATGTCTTGAGTAAACTAAAAGAGCACTGTTCACAAGGGTTCGCCCATAATGACCCATCACGTCTTTGTATGCTAGATAGCCCTATTGTGCGGGTAAGCTTGTAGCAAGCAAGCATCGAACAAAAGGAAAATTATGGGCTAGGTAAACCGTAGCCACTTTTTCACCTTGCCTCGACTAACGAGTGGCGAGCAGCGCTGAAATACGGCGGCGGCGACCAAGTATGGCCAAGGCGTAACGGCGTGACGGCGCAAGCGACTAAGGCGGCGGCTTAGGCGGCGCAGCGGAGGCTCATTGGCGCCGGCGTCTTTGCACTCCACGCTTGTGCGGACTCCGTCGAGCAGCTCATGGCGTCAAGGCGAGGCGACGACGAGGCGGAGAAGCCGATGGGAGCACGGCGGGGAGGATGCACGACGGCGGCGGCGGCTACGACTTCGCCGGCGAGGTCACAGAGACCAAACGGCGCCCAAAAGTCGAGGTATGCCGCGATTTTTTTCTTTGCTTGATTTTGGGGATTAGGGTTTCAAAATTTTGGGGCTTTTCTAATCTGAGAATTTCGTGATGCAATTCGGGTCTTCTAATTCTTTCTAAACAAGATTCAAGATGGGATTTGACTCGAGTTCCCCAAAATCGCAATTTTAAGGTTTGGCATTAGGGGAAAATGGGGATTTAAACTTAGGGTTCTTGATCTACAATATTCCTCCTTCTCCTTCTTGCCCGTGGCCCGGATCGAAAAATAGATACTAATCGAAGGCTAATCAACAAAAGAAGCTAATTGATAACATAAATAATTGCTAATTACAATTAGCCGTGGCATCAACAATTTTATTAGACATTAACCAATAGTATTAGGGTTCGGATTAAGACTAAGTTGCTCGATACCACATGTTAGAACTAAGTCGTGATGCGGAGCGTGAGGATCAAGCTTAGCCTAGAACCGAACCACATAATCTAAGCATTAGGAGAACTTACAGTGCTTGATGATGCCATTAGTGAGTGAATAGCGAGACTAGGCCGTAGGGGCACGCTTGACCAGTCGGTCTGCAGAGAAACCGTGGCGGTCGCGAGGAGACGGTAGCGATGGCGTCCTTGCCGGCGACGGCCTTCCCTACACCTCGCCCTTCACGGATCGGGAGTATCGGGAGCAGAGGAAGAACCCCGTTGCGTTGGCTACCAAGGGTGCCGGTGCTCTCTTTATATATGGTATTTGGGTGAGGGGGCCGCAACAGAGAGAAGGTGTGCGCCCGATCGTATAGCGTGATTAGGTGTCTGAGAATGGCCGTAATTAGGCTAATGAATACCCTTTAGTGCTCGGTCTAGCAACACCACCAGACGCGATTAAGCGTTAATTGCCATTAAAGTCTTGATCTGGCAGTAATTAGCCAAACGGTCAAAAGATCCAACAGATACTAGCTACGCTTGATATTTCATCTTTGATAGAGACTGACAAGTTAAGATCAGTTACAAAAGAAAGCCATATGCATACGTACATCCTTTAAAGCAAAATCAATCCATACATATGATATTTAGTTTATTTTAGCGTCGGTGTTCTGAGCAATCCCAAATGAACCTTCAAAATTATAGTCTTCTCCACTCGTTTCTCCCTAAAAGAAACAGAGCTTTATGTGAATAATATATAAATGGACATGTAAAAAAGAATGACAAATGTTTGCAAATTATACCATCAATAGCTGTGTGTAGGTCCTAAGAAATTCAAAGCCGTTCTTGTTCGAGTGTTGCTCTGTTGATGGAGGTGGTTGTGCTGGCTCACTGACCTTTGTGCCCTATGAGAAAATTCATTATAATACATAATAATTGAAAGACAATTTTGCTAAGTTATTAGTGGCGTACCCTATTAGTTTTCTTATCAGATTTGGCTTGATCTGATGTTTGCTTAGATTTCTTATGAAATTTTTCGTTCCAATACTTCTTTCTCTTTGCTGAAGTTGTTTTTGTCTCCTTTTTCTTGAGGCCAGCAACATATATGTGGTTGTTATGTGCTTTTATACTTGTTTCTGCTGCCGCTGTAGTTGGTTGTGAAGACTTCTCAATTATTTCTTCTACTTGGTTGATAAGACTATCAATTGCATTGTCCACCAATACAACACAATCTCCAAAACTAGCTGCTCGAGAGGCCAAACCATTGAATTTGTGTGACAGGAACTTATAGCAACGTGTTGCCTCCAACTTTGGATCTTCTAATATCTCTCTCCCATGCTTATCCTTGATAGTCCCAGACCGTGCCTCCAATGTCCATCTCTTCAAGATATAATGCTCCGGTAGCTGTTTGATATTCATTAAATCAAGAACCTTCAATGCATGGCTGCATAATAGACCTGTTTTCTCAAATAATTTACAAGAGCATTGCACGATACGCTGAATACAATCTGCGACAACCGCACGCTCATCCTCTTGTCCACAATCTTCATCTATAGCTCTAATTCCAACAATATAGGCATTTTCTTCATTTGTCGGTGTTGTATAGGCTGACATGGATCTTTCATACTCAACTTGGAAGGCTTCAAATATTTGCGGTGTGTATAGCTTGCTTGCTTGCAATAACATTGGGGTTCTCATCTTGATACGTGGTAGCTTGTTCCTTGATTCATATTCTGAAAATAGCTCTTTCTCTCTCTTTGCTTGAACAACTCTCTCAAAGTGTCCAAAGAAGCGATCAATGTTCAATTGAGAGTTTAAATATTCTTTCAAATCATTATTTAAACTCTCACTCAATTGAGTACTTCGCATTCCTAACGTGTATACATCCTTCATGTAGCATTCTGCCCATTTTTCTTTTACATTATAAATACTATCCAACCAAGTTTGTTTATTTACTTTACTCCTCATATTGGCAAATGCTTCTTCGAACTTTGTCATGTCTTCATATTGGTACATGCAAGCACTAAAGTCACCAAGAATATTTGAGCCTTCGATCTTTTGAGCCTTCAAATGTTTGGTTGCATTTTGCATAATATGCCGTGTGCACAAACCATGCCATGTGTTTGGCAACGCTGCTGCAATTGCCAATCCCATTGCAATATCTTGATCAGTGAATATAGTTCTCGGTTGTCTATTGCCATGAGTTCTCAAAAATGTATCAAAGAGCCATTTGAAAGAGTCAAATGTCTCATCATACATAAGAGCAGCCCAAAAAATCACACATTCTCTAAAATGATTGAATCCAACAAACACACCAAATAGTCGGCTTTCTCGATTAGTTCCAAAAGTAGTGTCAAAGGCAACAACATCTCCAAAGTAAGCATAATCAATAATTATTTTAGCATCCGCCCAAAATATGTTTGCAATTTGTTCTTCCTTGTCTAGCTGCAATGCATATTGGAAAGAAGGATTGTCTGCAATTTTTCTTTGAAAATAGCTTAACAAACAGCCGGCTTCACCATACTTCATAGCCCTCTGACGTTTAGTGCGTAAATGGTTCTTCAGATCACGACAAGTATAGCCAAGGTTAGAAGCTCCTCCAACATGCTGACTAGCTAATTCATGAGCAATTCTAGGTTGGATTCCAGCACTATCTGCCAACTCAATTTCAAATGCTTGGACATCTGATATGCTTCGCTGTGATGGCATTAAGTGGAGAGTTTCAGGTATTTGTAGCCTGTGATTATGTTCGAGAACCACATCATATATCTCATATTTTCCTAAAACTCTATTCAGTGTAATTCCCACGCGAACTTTGCATCCAATTCTGGTCTCGGCTCTAGGATTCTTTACCAAGCGATCTCGTTGATCCTTTGGTCGAAAACCTTCTTTTGCGCATACTAATCCAACAGATGTAACCTTCTTGTCTACTTTACTTGTGTTTACAAATCTTTGTCTAACACCAAAACCAACTCGACCGCCGTAGTTCTTCCAAAAATTCTTAGCCTCAATAACAGTATTAAATGTCATGCCAATTTGGGGTACCCAACTAGGTACTGGTTTAGACCTATAAAGAAATAATTATACACACCATTGTTAACTTTGTGAAGGGGTAAAAATAGTTCATTAGAGGAGAAGGAGAAAGGATATAGCATGTCTCAGTAATGCATAGGAAAAGGGGTAAAAATCGGTTCATTTGCATGTGTGTGAGAGAGTAATTGTGAGTAAAAGTATTGCTTACCTTGCAGAAGTTGCAGATTTGGTTGCTAAGTCATCGGGGTTCCCATTGGTACTATCCATTAGCTAATGATCTTTGCTTTTTTTGGCAGGCGAATCAGAGCAGGACTCTCACAGCAGAAAGCCTTCTGTTGTCTGTTGCTGTGTAGTAGTGTGAGTATGGCCAGGTTGTTTTGGCGGTAAAATGGTGTTGCTGTGTAGTAGTGTGAGTATGGCCAGGTTGTTTTGGCGGTAAAATGGTAAAGAAGGTGGATGCTCAGGTTATTTTCGCGGTAAAAGGAAAAGATGGCGCTAGTCTGGCCTGGAGTGATGCCAGGGAGCTGCTGCCCGCCAAAAAAAGCCATGGATTAATTGAAGTGAGAGAAGAGTCGTTCTGAGACCATTGGATACCATATAAAAGGCTCAGATGGAACGAATTTTACCCCCATAACATTGCTGTGTAATGTTAGACAATCCGGATCCTCAATCTGGTGCCTACCAAAAAAAAAAAAGCGTTGGATCAAAGATTATTGGACCCTTAAAAATAGGGGACGTGCATAGCATATCGTGTCAGAGCAATCAGTACCCGGAAGAATGCACCATCTTGGGATCCACCGAAACCACTGTGATTTTGTTGTTTTGCACCGTTTTCCGACAAATCGGCGCCCCATCCCCAGAACCTCCCTTATCTTTCCCTCTTCACCCACATCGCACGATTTCCTAGTTTATTACTTACCGGTGAGAAAAACGCATCTATTTTATATTTTTACATCGAGTACTTGGATCTTCCTAGAAAAAACGATTGATTAGATTTTTTATGTCAACGCAAAATGGTGAGTAAAAAAACACTACAATAAAATGTTAAACGTGCATATATGTTTGTATCCTAGAGACTTGGACGCCTAGTGGTGGAAGCGATATTGTTTATTCCCACCTGTTAGAATCTTTATGATTTGCTATACATTTAAGGCTATATAAGTTTTATGATGTAGAGCCAGAACCTTGTTTCATTTTTTCAAAAAAAATAGAAAAGTGTTGAATCCGAATTCCAATATAGTGGGATTCCTTTCAAATATGTTGTTGAAAATATATAGACAAAAATGCCCTCGTCCCTTCTTCATCTCTTCTCCGTTCCCTCTTTCCTTCTCCCTCACAAGTGACGAGTCACGAGTCACGACCATGCACTCCTTCCACAAACCTCATAGCCAACCACATCCTTCTCCATCCTCCCTCTCTCCTCTCCCTTCTCGAGAGCCATTGCTCGAGCTCTCTCTCTAGTGAGTGGAACAAGCTAGGCTAGTTGTGGCTAGTTCCGAGAAGGATGAGGCTAATGAGATGAGCATCAACGCTCGTGGGTGGTGATCGAGGAGTAAGAAGAAATAAATTCAAGCATAAAGGTAAGCTACTAGCATATGGATGACACAACATGGTCGTATCCAAGCTCGATGGAATGGTGGCCATGGTTAAGCTTTAGGGAGTTAATATCCATGTTGAAGCTTAGGGTAACAACACTGTATAATTTAGGAGCAACGTGGACAAACTCGCCACTTTAACATATTATCGTAGATGACTCAATGAAAGGCAAGCGGTATATATGAAGTGCACCACCACCCGAAGCTGCTCCGATTTTATTCTAGGCAACCATAGAGCTTGCTCACCACCATGGATGTGATGGAGTTTTTTTTGAACAAAGGGCAGAAGAGCTGCCTTGTATTGATCAAAAGCGGGAAGAATTACAGGGTGGGAGGGAGAAAAGGCACTACGGGAATCTCCCTCAGTACCGAGGGCTAAAAACCCTCGCGAGAAAGGCAGAAACCCTCGCGATTTACTATTCACGAGGGCTGGACTAGGACCCTCGCTAGCAGTTGCTGAGCCCCTTATTCGCGAGGGTCATATTGGAGCCCTCTCGAATTATCTGTTATTCGCGAGGGCCATATTGGAGCCCTCTCGAATTATCCGTTATTCGCTAGGGCCATAATAAGGCCCTCGTGAGTAACCTGAGTCTTCTTCTTTTGCGAGGGCTTATGTCAGGCCCTTGTAAATATATACTTTTTAACGAGGGCTATATACTGCCCTCGTGATTTGGTTTATTATTACGAGGGTATTGCGATGGCCCTCGTGTTTCATTTTTGGCCCTCGCGAAATTGGGAATTTCCAGTAGTGAGGCCCCTCCCCCCGAGGGCCCAAAAAATAATTAACTAATTACAAAAGGGGCCCCTACGGCCTCCCAAAGTCGCAGGTCATCAAGAAACGAATAAAAAGATTGCGGGTGGCTTCTCTTCCTGGCGGAAGATGCGATTGTTTCTCTCAATCCAAAGATACTAGACGATAGCCGCAGAGGCTGAGAAGACATCGCTAGCGGGTCGTGCCTGCAACATGTCAATGGACCACCAACTGGCGAGGCATGCTGTCTGAGTCCAGCTCTGGGGATTGAGATGCGGGTTCCGCAGCAGGGTAGCCATGTTGGTCCACACCGTGGCACTAAAGTGGCACTGTAGGAAAAGGTGTTCTGGGGTTTCCAGGTTTCACCAGCAAAGTGGGCAGAAATAGCTATTTGGCAACCATCGACGGAGCAAAGCGTCGGCTGTGAAGACCCTTTTAAGAAGCAGTGTCCAAAGGAAGAATTTGCATTTGCATGATGCCCAGAGCTTCCAAGCCTTCTGAAGGTCTGGCTTGGGAATGTGACCAGCGAATTGGATCAAGTACGCCGACTTGACTGAGAATCTTTCGTCTGCGGTGAAGCGCCAGGTAAGTTGGCCCGGCACGTCAGGGGACAGTTGGATTGGGGCTAGCTGCCGAAGAAGCAAGATTAGCTCGGGGATCATTTGTGGGGTGAGGTTTCGCTGCAGATCCACGAGCCAGGAGTTGTTTGTCAAAGCGTCAAGCACCGATCTGTTCTTCCGAGTTGAAGCTTTAAAAAATGAGGAGCTGTGTGCCTGGGCGAGTAGCCGGAAAGCCATTGGTCCGTCCAGAAAGTAAGAGATGAGCCATTTCCTAGGCTGGCAGAAGCCCCGACCCGTAACAGGGCAGAGTCACACTCCAGGGTGGAGGCATTGCGAAAACTTCAGACAAGATTGGAGGGGCTCCTGCTGAGGAGCAACCAACGTAGCCTTAAAGCTCTGGAGAATCATGCGAGGTCCAGGACCCCCAGGCCGCCAAGCGAGACCGGGGAGCAAACCGAGCTCTAGTTGACCCTGCCCCCGCCCCTGGCTGAGTCGGTCCCCTTCCACAACCAGCTATGTTTGAGCGAGTCGATTTTCTTAAGAACAGAGGCCGGTGGTTTGATGGGGTTTGCTGTGAACTAGGAAGAGGGGTGATAGGAGGAAAAACGAGGAAGGATATATAACGGTGCAAACGGAATGAAAATTTGAGTAAGGCAGAGGGGCGCCAAAATTGTTCTACAATAGCATATTTTTTAATTGGACAACTTTGTTTACGGCATATTGCATGTTTAGCACTTTCTAATGGATACATCACACTATGCGCTATGCCGCTATATAGAGTAGGGAACTAGGAATTTGAGCACTTCTCAGTGGCATGTGCATGATTAAGCCAAGAAAAAAAAAGAGAGAGAGATCAGCGAGAGTAACTTATGCTAAAAAAAAAGAGAGATTTGCGCACACTTCTTTTACAGATAAACACAAAGATTTTCGACCCTTTCAACTCATGAGCAGCCCATGCGTATCCTTTTCATGGTTAAAGACGGGCGCTTTGAGATTTGTCTAGAAAGAATCGCATCAAGGATGCATGCACAAACCAAAGCATGCATGCATGCATGCATATGCACCCTCCCATTCCCATCACCTCTACACGATCGAGTGATGTTTGATTGAGCAGTAAAAGACCTGAGCAAGCGAGATCGTGGCCTTGCTCATCCGTGGACCATGCAGATCAGGCACCTAGCAATAGCATGTGGCTCCAAGATCAATTGCTCTGAGCTGTCCTTGTTGAAGGAGAGGATACATCTAATCCATCACTTGTATATTCCGTCTCGGATCCCGAGGCTGAGAAGATGCCATCCATTCCATAGACTACTCCTTCTCCTGCTTACAAGCTAGGTAGGTACGTTCCCCACTGAAAAAAGAGCCCTCAATCACTCGCTCGATCACTGCATGCTCACCTGTAGGGCTATTCTTCAGACCGAACTGATCTTAATTTTGTTTTTCTCAAAAAAAGAGAGAGAAGAAGTGACCTTTTGTCTGGTTTGAATTATTTTTAGAGCTTTGGCATGCACCTTTGATGCTAAAAAGTATTAAAAATATCAGAGTAAGCAAATTATAAGAAGAAAAGCGTACCCAAATAAGTGGCACATCGATCATTCCTCTAACCTTCTCTCACGTGCACTATACTTTTGCTGGTACGTGCATCGCATCCCTCCTCCTTAATTTTGACGAAACCCATCGGTGACCTAGGGCGTAAAGGAAGCACAAAGGCCATGTATAATTGTATATCTATCGATGCTTTAAGCACTCTTTTTCTTCTTGGTGATGCAATGGAAAGCCTGGATGGAATATCCTCCGAAAAATTGCATTCCCATGTATAAAAATGCAATCTCGCATGCGCGTATATTCGGTAACTTGGGGGGTATATTTTTTTGGTATGATTATACAATTATACAGCCACAAGAAGTGAGAAGTACTGATCAGCGAAATATATTCCCTTTAGGTAGGAAGCTGACATTCTCCGCTAGGTTGGGCATGCACAGAATATACCACCTTCAGATACTCCCCACATCTTGGCTGCTACCAAACAAGAAGCAGCATCAGCAGCAGCAGCTAGCTGAGCTCCAGATCCAAAGCATCATGCCCTAGGCCAATGGGGAACCTCACACCTGTGGTGGTTAATAGCAAGGACAACTTTAGGTGCATTGACCCACCTCCTTAATCTTAATTTGTACTCTAATGGGGTAATTTAAGTGCAAGTGCCAAAGGGTGAGCTAGAAGGGCCCCCCAAGTGCACCAAATGATTAAGGCCCCCCCTCAGAAAAGTGCAAAGCAGGGGGCAAAAGATTCCATCTCCTTTGTATTTTTGTTGCCTTTGGAGTTTTTTTTTCTTTTTTGCTTGTTGCAATTATGCCCCCAACAACCAGCTGATGTGTGCTTTTGACTTCTTTTAACATGGGTTAAGTAGTGTAGGTTTTTAACATGAATTAAGGTACTATGGGTCAGATCAGGTAATACTGTAATAGCAAAGGAAGACACACAGCTAGATCAAGTGGCGGTGAGAGAGAGAGAAATAGTGCAACTTCACATATTTTAACTATCTTAAACCAAATGTCTTTCAGACTCGAGTTAAATTTAAATCACTACCCATGCAAGTCAGTACATTTGAAAATCTATAGGCCGGCCTGGTGCAGTTTCCTTCCCTTATGCAATGTGTAATTAATTCACGTTTCGTGCCTGTTATAATTAACTTGCAACATCTTTCGATGTGCTGGGGAAAAAATTTCAAAATGACTATATATATATATATATATATTTCTAACATATAAAATAAAACGGAGAAATAAAGTAAAAGAGAAATAAAAGCAAGCAGCTTAGGTTCTGAAAAAAGAGCATTGAGAGGAGTAAAAGAGGGCGTGAAATTCAAACTTTTGAAGGCGCTCCTTGCAGAAATGAACTTTTGAAACTTTTCGCAGGGGGAAAAAACAGCATTTTGCACTCAGCTAAAGCCTAGTGCTCCTAAAACATGCATCAGGTATACCAAGAGGAAAAAGAAGACCCAAATGATCAGGGAAAAAAATGAAGAGCGATAAAAGGCTAGCCTACATACTTGCAAGGGAAAAAACAAAAGGTTTCATGGAAATTTACTCACAGAAAAGGGTATTTAATACCTCATACGTAAAATACATGCATGTGCATGTGCATGCATGTATACGTAGAGATCGATGCAGCCATGTCGTCGTGCAGATCCGGCAAAGAAGCCTCGAGCAAACGGTGGAAAAGAACAAAACCGCCGCTCGTTCTGACATGAATTTGCATGGCTTGAAGCCAAGTCTACATTCACATGTCAGTTAGATTCTTTGCACATTGGAAATGGCATGCATGGTTTGGAGCTCCAGTTAATTATCAAGGCTAATCCTCAATTTCAGTTTTTACCTCACGTACTTACCAGGGTACTCATCCTGCAAATGAAACAGAACTATATTGCACATAGAATTTCCTGCAAGAAAGGAAGAATTCTGACAGAGAGGATTTTGTGTAGTGTAGGAAATGAGTAATTAGAAGGATTTGCATGGCACCAAGCAAAGTACTCCATATGTATGAAACTTGTACGAGATTACTGCTGTTAGGCATGTAATTATTACAAACATTAATTCGGAGCTTACATAGCACTACATGACTTTGTATAATTAGAAAACTTCAAATTGATTTACGCACGAAGGACCTGAGTGAGAGTGAGGTGAAATTTTGTGGAGAGAAAAAAAAAATTAGCAAGGGGAGCTCATCAGAAGCATCGTCCAATCATCGATCTTAGATTAACCTCGATCGATCGACTCCTACCAGCTATACAAGATTTTGCCAGAGACGACAGTAGCTAGTGAACTGAACTAGGGGGCTGGCTAGCTAGCTACTGATCATAATTAACGAGTGAAATTGCCTAACAGATCAGATGATTAATCAGCAGGAGAAACAAATTAACTAGTTTAGGAGTAGTTTCTATTTGATCTTCCAGCTGCATCTGTCACGAGCTTACGAAGTTGCGATTTAGGAATTGACAGTTTTACCCCTGTTACTCCTCTGCCTTCACGTGCTCACCGGCGCCCACTCGTAGCGGCCTTCGAACGGGCGGTCAAGGGCGACGTCGTAATTATACCTGCATTAGTGGCAGCTCGTGTTGGTAAGAATCAATATGCTTAGCTAGAACTTGGCGTTTGTAAATTGAGCTCTCGCAGCTCGCAATTCGCTGCAAATTGAAGTTAAGTGCTTACGCCTGTGCAAATCGCCGGCGTTCGGCGAGCTCCGCCGCAGCGAAGAACGCCTCGATCTCCGCCGCCGACGGCGAGGACGACGGCCTGCGCGAGATGCAGCTGTTCTCGCCGGAGCTGGGCATCTCCCGTCTGATTAAACTGCATTGGGAAACAAGACGAAATTAGTGCTTGACCACGTACTGTGCAAAATTAACCAGAAGAGCAGTAGCTACCCCAATTTTATTATTTTATCGAGAGTTAATTTACAGCAATTTAAACTTGTAATATGCACGAGCAAATAACAAGCATGCAGTTCTTGAAACGAAAGAGAGAATTTAGCCGAACTTGACTCCGCGGCTCTCGTCGGCGTCGGCGTCGGCGTCGCAGACGACGGAATCCTCCCGCTTCGACGGCGGCGGCGGCGGCTCCTCGTCCTCACTGTCACGGCCACCCAGAGAAGTGAGAGAACTAAGCACCAGCCGGCGAAGGCCCGGCCGATCCACGGCGGAGCCCTTGCCGCACCGGCGGCGGCGGCACTGCCCGGGCAGCCGGCCGCGGCGGCCGGCACGCGCCTGCCGCTGCGCAGCGTCAGGTACGGCGCGGCGGCCGCCGGAGGGGTCCGCTGCTGCTTGCAGCTCCGGAGGAACCTGCCCATGGCCGCCTCCTCCTCCTCCCTCTCTCCGGCGAGGTCGTCCTCGCCCGCGTGCAGTGGCACTGTGGCAGTGTGCAGTGGCGGCGGCAGCAGCTAGCTAGCCATGTACTTGCGTGAGATGGGTACTTGTAGCAGCCACGAGCCGACGGGTCGTCACGTCAAGCGGCGCCGATCGGCTGCCGCGGTCTGTGGCTGCGCGGTGGGGCCACGCGTGGCGCCGTTAAGTTGGCAGGTGGGAAATGTAAACGGCGCCGCACGAACGGGTTGTCACCTGGAGTAAATTTCCAAAATTTACGGCTCTCTTGTCTGCAAAAAAAAAAAAATAAAAAATAAAAATTTACGGCTCTCTTGATTTCTCCTGTAGTCGCGTAGATGGGTTCAACATTCAAATTTTATGACGGTGAACAGAAGTGGCTGGTGCAGTGGTGTGACGCTATTGGTTATTTGAGAGCGTATCCGATGCCACCGAGCAAATGGTGCAACCGTGCATCCCGTCTCTATGCTCCCGCCGATCAAGATCGTGCGCGAGGTGCCCAGGCTGCGGCAAATTTACATTTAACCGCCCGCCTCCCCCATCAACTTTTCAAAAAATAACCCCCACCCACCACGCAACTCCTCCCCCAATCCCCCGTCGTCCTCCGGCGCCCTTGGAAGCCTCCATCGGCGCCGCCCCTGGAAGCCCCGTCGTCCCATGAATTCTTCGTCGCCACCCCTCGAAGCCCTCATCGGTGCTATCCATTGAATTGGGGGTGGATATTGGGGGTGGAGTCAAAGGTGGTCAAATAATTTTTATACCATTTTCAAAGGTGGTCAAATTTTCTCAACAAAAACTAAACCATAACTAAACAAACTATCAAAGAGGGCCGAGTCATTACATCTACGTACGGGACGGCGCTGATTCTGATAAACTTTGTTGGTGCTTCTAAACTTGAGATCTGTTGATTTCCAAGCTTCCTGCTTTTCTTCTTGAGTCGATCGATTTCTTACACTTCCTAAGGTGAGAGACGAAGCCGGCCGGCCGCGGCGGCGCCGTCCGGTGGCGCGGCGCGGAGGGAGCATCGCCGTACGCACGCGCGCCCTCCGCTCGATCCACCCATCACCCATCCGTGCGTGCGCTGCCACACTGGCCGGATTTGAGCGAGGACGTCGTTGAATGAGCCCGTGTCTCCCTCCTTTCTTGATGGAGCGCTGTACTGGTCTTCGGCTGCACTGTTGAGTCACAGCCTCACTGGCCGTCCTTGATTCGCCATTCGTTTTAGTTTGATCTGGTTGGTTTAAAATTTTAAAATATAAAGAAAACACTAAAAGTTTGTTTTTTTTTTTAAAAGGGGGCAGGAGGACTGCCATTCATTAGATAGGTAGAAGTTACAGAGAAAAATTAAGGGGTTAAACAAGCCCTTCCCCTCAGTAGGGCTTACAACATCTTAAGGGATTACAAAATGGGCACCGGCGGCCACCCAAAGCCGCAACTCGTCGAGAAGATGGTGCAGGAAGACAAGTTGTGTCCGCTCCGAATTTCTGAAGATCCGGTTGTTGCGCTCAAGCCACATGTGCCAGATAGTGGCAATGACGATGGATATTGATGAGCGCGGTGAGGTTGGAGATGCCACGTTAAGCTCCCACCATAACTGCAAGTGATCCGAGGAGTACCAGCGGGCCGGGTTGAGGGCGGGCAGATCTAGAGCTGCGGCTAGGCCCGACCAGGTGGCGGAGCTGAAGGTACATTGAATAAAGAGGTGCTCCGGTGTCTCCAGGTTCCTGTTGCAAAGCTGGCAAAAATAACTGTTGGGCAGCTGACTACGCAGGAGGGCGTCGGCTGTCCAAACCCGTGATCGCAGGAGTAGCCAACAAAAGAATTTGCATTTCGATGGGGCCCAGGCTTTCCAGATTGTGTGAAGGCCGGGCACCGGGCATCGCCCGACAAATTGAAGGTCGTAAGCTGACTTTACCGTGAAAGCGCCATTATTTGAGAAACGCCAAGAGATGGAGTCTTCATCCGTCGTGGCCAGGTCCACGTCTGCCTCGCCACCGATGCAGAGGAGGATAAGTGGCGAAGCAAAGCGGGGTTCGGGATGGTGACCAATGTCGGTTAGCCAGTTGTTGTTGTGGAGGGCGTCCCTGACTAGGCGGCCCTTTCTGGCGGAGATCTCAAAGAGTTGAGGCGCGAGATCCTTTGGCGAGGAGCCATTGAGCCAGCGGTCCTCCCAGAAGTAGAGGGAGGCGCCGTTGCGGAGGGTGAAGGAGCAACCCAAGCGCAGTAAGTCTGAATCGGTTTGGGGCGGGTTGTTGCAAAACTCCGCCCAGGTGCGTCGAGGAGAAGTCCTGTTTAGCCAAAACCAGCGCAGCCAGAGGGCGCGGGCAAAGCAAGAGAGGTTGAGGACTCCTAGTCCACCAAGCCTGGCCGGGGAGCAAACCGTGTCCCAGTTAACTCTTGGGGGGTCCCAGTTAACACTAAAAGTTTGTTAAAACTACTTTTTAGACTTTTTTAAAAAAAAATCCTATAAAACCTAAAAAATTATTACCAAATGTTATAATGAATGGTCTATATAAAATGATAAATTTTGGCTCAAACCGAACAAAACTAAACTTAACCGTGAATCAAGAAGAGCGTCACAGCCATTTAGCTGCCTATGTGGTTTACCATATTAATTGCTCAGCATAATTTAGCTATTGCTTTTTTTTTTTTGATTTGCTGGTCGTATGTATGGTGTATCGAAACAACTTTGGAATAATTCTCACTGAGACGGTACCGTGCGGGCCAAACCAATGGATTTTCTCTATCCGAAAAAATCCCTATACGAAATCACAATTAAAACACACTAGAGGGGCACCCGTGCATTCGCACGGGCTGGTCGGCTCAAGCGGCCTGGCCCAAAGGAAAAATGAGAGAGAGAGGAGGGAGGAGAGAGAAACTAAGGAGAGAGAGGAAAGCGGGTGAAGAGAGAGAGAGAGAGAGAGAGAGAGAGAGAGAGAGAGAGGGAGAGAGGAAGGAGGCGGCGCGGCGGCAGGCGATGGATCTCTGGCGGCAGGGCGACGGTGGCAGCGCCGGGGCATAGCAGCGACACAGCGGCATGGCGGCGGAACCGAGTGGGGAAGGGGAAGAGAGAGAAAGGAAGGGAGAGAGAAGGTGAGGGAGAGAGGTGGCGAGGCGGTAGGTCAGCGGGGAAGCGGCGGAGCAGCAGCCGGCGAGGTGGCTCCGACGACCCAGCGACGATGACGGCGGGGACACACGGCGGGGGCGGCGTGCCATGTAGGCAGCGCGGGCAAGCGGCAACGAAGATTGTGACGGTGGTGCGTCCGGCCGCGCCGCACGCGGACGTAGGCGGCGACGTTGTCAGACCACGTCGGCAACGGGGGTGGAGGCGGCTGCGGCCTAGGCCGTGGCGTGCGCGGAGACAAAGGAAGCGGCGAGGCGAGGCGGAGAAGACAGGGGGCGCGCGCCTGGCCATGACGTAGAAGACGGCGTGACCGTGCCGCCGCCGCCCCGCGTGGAGGAACCAAGAGGGAGCTAATGGAGGTTGTGGCTGGAGGCTGGAGCGCACTGGGCGGAGGAGGTGTAACATCCCAAATTTTAAAAACCAATTTGGCACGTTAATAATTTCCTAAATTTCATAATTTTAAAATCGCAAATCATTTTAATTCCATTATGGCATATTCATCATAATTGCATGCATCTTTCTTGAGTAAACTTGTGCATTTATAATTTTCAAGACGAAATAATTTTTGGCAAGTTATAATATCTTGTATATTATATTTTCAAAGCCAATCCCAAAGGGAATTATTTGGGAATGTATTAATAAATTGTTGGAGAAACAAAACTATATTTTCCCAAAGTAATTAATATGTTTAAAAAGGTTTTGGAAAATAAAAGTGCAATGAGAATCAGAAAAAAATAAAAATACTTTATTTTCCCTCGGCCCAAGTCTCGGCCCGCCTCCCTATTTTCTTCTCTTTTCCTTCTCCCTCCAGCCGAGCCGGCCCGTTCCTTTTTCCCTTCTCCTCTTTTCCTCATTTGGTCAGCGAAAAAGCCAGGCCAGCCCAGTCGCCCTTCTGTCTCCTTCGCCTCTGATCGCCGTGGAGCCACCGACAGGTGGGCCCCATTTGTCAGCGCCTCCTCTCTCCTCTCCCCTGTCTTCTTCTTCGCTGTTCTCCCCCGCGCCTCTGTCCGCCGCGTCGCCGAGTCGCCGGTCGCAAGCTCGTGCCGCCCCGAAGTCTCGCAGGCTCGAATCCCGGCGCTACCTCTTCCCGGTCGTCCCCTCCGTACCCTATCCTTGCTGCCCTCCCGTCTTGTCGCTGGCCGATCCCGAGGCACACGTCGCCGGACTTGACCACGGCGTGACGCTAAGGTCGCCGCCGCTCTGCGTCTCACGACTTCGCGTCCCCTCTCTGTCCTTTGCCAGCTGCCAACCACCGCATTGAAGCCCTTTCCGCGCCGCCTATAAATACCGCCGCGGAGCTCCTCTTCCGCCGGAGCCGAGCACGACGACCCACGGCCGTACTGTTCCCGACTTTCCCGAAACACCGAGCACCCTTCTCTAGCATCGCAAAGCCTCCCTCAGCATTTCCCCTCGGTCAATTGAACATCCCCGCCACCGGAACTCTCCCGCCGGCGACACCGATCTCCTTCCGCTGCCGCGCCGCCACTCGATTCCCTCGGTAATCTTCGCCGACCTCAGAATCGCTTTCACTCTCTTTGAGCTTCCTCCTAGCCTTTCGCCTCACGGGTAATCCGCATTCTTGCCGTCGCCCGTCCCGAGAGCCATGTGATCTGCTCTGGTCACCGATCGGTGGAGCCCACTGTCAGACCAGCTGAGCTCATGAAGGGCTGATCGGGAGCTTATTGAAGCTGAAATGAATGGGCCGTCTTTGGCCCATTAAGTTGACCCACTGCTGAAATCCATTTAAATTTATTTTAAACTCCTTCAAGCTCTCTAAAATTCATAATTAATTTATATTAATTCATAAAAATTTCAAAATAAATTTCTAACATTCAGAAATATTCTTTATTAACTTCTGGACCTTGAAAATATATTCATGCATGCATAAAGAATTAAAATAATTGATTAAATAACCATCCCGAGGCATTATTTCATGTGCATATAAAGTGGTCCTATTATTTATTTTAAATAAGGATAAAATAATTTCTAAGTGCTGGACCTAAGAAAACTCATGTAAATGCATGTCATCCATTTAGCATTTATTCTGGATAAATAAATATAGTGGGCATGTCATCATTTCATGCGCATAAATTATTCTTATGATTTTCCCAATTAAAAATGCATGAAAAGCAAGATTTCTGCATTGTTTCTAAAAGCAACAAATCATGAAATGTTTCTTATGTGTGTTGTATTGCCTTGCATGTGCGTGTGCGCGTTTAGAAGGTCAAGGTCCCGAAGACCCGATCGTCGACGTCCCCTTCGCTTTCCCCAGAACCGATCAAGGCAAGTCCCCCTTTGATCATATTGAGAAGCCATTTTCGGTTATTTAGAAAATATTTATTAGACTTGAAAATATGCATGCTAGTTTAAAAGATAAATGTCGTAGTTGCTAGAATTAGTTATTATGCCAATTAGTAAGGTAAGAAATATGGTAGGTGAAACCTAAGGCTAAAAATTATGAATTGTTCTTATTTTAATACCTTATTGTGGTAGGATAAAATGCTTAAAAGTTATTTATGCGGAATGATTCAATCATTTGTGTGAAATGAGATGGTGTTGAGAAATGTTTGGGAAAGGATGATTTAAAGTTAGCACATCAAGGGTGATGTTTGATAGGAAATGATTTTCCTCTTACCCCAAAATCTTTCCGACTAGGGAGATATTGTGTCAGTTGGTGCAGTATGGCACCAGGTTTTACTGGGCTAAAATACAAACTCTCCCCTAGTCTAAGGACTGCTCATCCTATAATTCCATGAACGGAGCCATTACAGTACGACCTCGAGCGCCGGAATGGGACGGACCCGATCATTGGCCCTCGTGGTTGATGGTCTTGTGGCGAAACATCGAATGGGTGCGTAGCCTCTCGAGGGTAAAGCGTACCCACTCTGCAGAGTTAAAACTGTCATGATAGCCGTGCTCGCGGTTATGAGCGTGCGATGGGACTAATTATATGGTAGATTCTTCATTTAAAAACCATTTTGAAAAGGGTTTTGAGAAAGGATTTGAGTAAAGGATTTGAGAAAGGTTTTTGAGAAGGATTTCACGTGAGCTGGCAGCCACCGGTGATATTCCGAAATGGGCGACGGCCTATCGGAAAGTGTCACGCGGAAAACCGGAACCAGCAAATTTGAGAAGAGAAGAGAAAAGAAAAGAAGAAAGAATTTTGAGCTAGCAGCCACCGGCGATATTCCGAATTGGGTAACGGCCTATCGGAAAGTGTCGCGAGGTAACCGGACCTAGCAAGTTTTGAGAAGAAAGGAAGAAAAAGAATTTCGTTCTCGCTATGGCACTGAGGCCAAGTGGCGAGAACCGTTTGCGAAGAGCCCAAAGAAAATATTAAGATTTAAAGTTTTAAAAAGTGCTTTGTCAAAACTAGGTTAAATAAATACATTTCCGCAAATAACCCAAGCTCTCCTTGTACTAAACCCACACTTGCATAATTCCGGACTTGCGGAGTACAATTTGTACTCACCCTCCTTTTCTTCCCCCTCTTTTTATAATTTCAACAGCTGGTCCATCCGAGTATGGCCCGCCTTCCGAGGAGGAGGATCCAGACTACGTCGAGGAGGCGTTGTCTGATGAAGATTATGAAGGCTAGGGTTGCTGTTCCTCTGACCCTCGTGCCTGTGGGATGGATAAATATTTAGATATTGTATTAAGCTTGTATCTTCGTGTACTCTGATGTGCGGCCTGCGAGCCGTTGTATTGTGTTTGTACTGGACTATGCTCCTGTTGTAATAAATAAAATCGTTGGCACTGTTCCGTTTCTGTATATCTGTGTGTACTAGCCATGATCCTTGGGACTAGTACGTGTTTACGCAGGTGGAATCCGATATTGTAAATCGGGTGCCGACAGGAGGATGATGAGTCGATGAGGCAGAGGAGGTGCTCAGGGGTTGGCAGATGAGAGGAGATGACAACGACGGCAGGATGAGAGTACTGTTCCATGAACAGTGTAACAGTAAAAGCTGGACGTGGCAGCTATGGGAGGTAATGCCGTGCTGGGCTTGATCTCTCCACAAATATATGTAAGGGTGGATACAGTTCTCTATGTTACCAACGTCCAACGAGCAATAATGAAAATGAAATCGCAGCGCTTCTATGTTTTTCCATCCGTCTACGCTACAAAACACTGAGGACTAGGGGTGGGCATTCGGTTATTTTCGTTATTTCGGTTCGGTTATTTCGGTTTTTAAAAATTTTGGTTAGTAAAAAATAGAAACCGAAATCTTCTCTAAAATATTACTAACCGAACCATATTAACCGAAATATTTCGGTTCGGTTAATTCGGTTTTCGGTTTATAACCGAATTGTTCACTTCATGGCAATTGAGAGGTGAGCACAACAATAAGCCTAACTACAATAAACTAAATTATTTCCCAATCAACTCACGCTCACGTTCTCAGAGGTCAACGCACAACAAATCAATAAAGAAAAGAGTGAAAGAACATATCGAACAAGTAAAGAGTAGATCAAGTACATACTTTGCACGAACACTTGGATCAATTTCCTCCAACTTCGGTTTAATCGGTTATTTCGGTTTCTAGGAAGTGAAAACCGAACCGAACCAAATTAACCGAATAGTTCTGAAAAAATAACCGAACATTAACCGAAAAACCGAAATAACAGATAATTTTGGTTAGTTCGGTTCGGTTTTTCGGTTATCGGTTTTTTTTGCCCACCCCTACTGAGGACCTCTTTTGATCGAACCGAAAAAAACGCAACTTTCGATCGAACCGAATAAAACCGAACTCAACCGGAAACACAGAGCACCTGCCAACCTGAAGGCCGCGATCTGTAGCAACACATGAATCAAACCTGACGAAAGCCTTACAAGCCGGGCCTGGGATTTTACGGTAAGACAAGCCATGCATGATTGCATACATGTAGCGAGCCCCAGAATCCATGAACACGAAGAAAAAAAAAAAGCGAGAGAGGCACGTACACTGCACACACAGCACCAGGCTGCAGCAGATCGCCGAAGAACGCAAACGCATGCATGCATCGCAGCATCGATCGATACATTCCTGTGAGCGAACAGTAGCAAAGGCCCCGGCTTTGTCAGTCCCCGGCCAGGACCAATTAACGAGCGAGTCCTCGTCAGCGATGGAGACGATCGATGCATGCAGATGAGCTCGAGGAGGAGCAGAGGGCCCGGCCGGGAGGAGGACATCCGAGATCCAGAACAGAAACGACGCGACTCCGGCAAGGATCTTTACTGAGATACGAGAAAGTGTACTTGCATCCATCACCATGTTCGTCCGAGCAAACCTCGAGCTGCAGCGGCTGCGACAGCGAACGTCTTTCACCGTGATTGCTGGCTTTAGAAAATTGATGTATCATCGATAGACAGTAAAATGGAGTAACATTGCTTTGTTTGATGGCTCGGCTGGCCATGTCAATGAATGATTATTTATGGTCAATATAGGGCATGATCAAAATGCATTTATTTTGGAATTTTTTATAGATGGGCTATAAGTTAGTAGTACAATCGTTGTAGCTATCCGACTTGTCTTTTTTTTTTTTTTCACATGAGATGTTGAGTTTGCAACTGCATGGGACAGTGAGTGAGTGAGTGAGAGTGAGAGTGAGAGACTGAGCCAGTGTCCATTGAAAGGAGATGGAAGCAATCATGGAGGAGTGGTACGTACTAAGCCCCAGAACACCTGTTGCTTCAGCGTGAATTTAGCTCTTCTGTCTGGTCTCGGCTCGTCGTCAGGTTAAACCTCCAGCACCTCAGCCCTGCCACATGGTCGAATCGCCCTCGGTAGCTGATTGGTGGCTCCACGACATTCTTCATAGCACCGCGCAGTGCGGAGTCCGCTCCGTAGTCTTCGCAACGGTGTGGCATCTTTGGCTTGAGAGGAACAACCGTATTTTCCGTCAGGTCGATAGAACAGCCCAGGCCTTTTTCCTTTTTTTTTGATCGAGGAGTTGCGGCTCTAGGAGGCCGCAAGAGCTCGTTTTGTAATTAGTTAATTTTGTCCCATTTGGCTCACAGGAGGAGGGGTCAATGTCTCCCCCCACCTCTTTATTCTCCTACTTTTGATCAATACATGGCAGTTCTCCTGCCGGTTTGCTCAATACATCATCAAAGTGTGGGGGGCTGGCCGGCTGGCTTGTGAAGCACTGACATACATGCAGAGCAAAGCAATGGCAAAGCATGCGTTTGATCCGGCTGTCAGGCAGTGATCAGCGAGGGTCTATCAAAGAGACTACCGTTTAACTTGTGCTAACTTTGAGGAGGCGCCTTATCTAACAAACGAAACATGGTAGGGGCAGCTACGTACTAGCAACAGGGGAAAGAAAGGCTGGGGCGTTTGGGCATTATGCTTAGCACCAAAGCTGGGTGCAAAAGCTCACTTTGCCCCCACTATTATGACCATTGGCTAGTCTCTATTCTTTTTTTGATCAGAAAACTGTAGGAGAGGCTCCTACAGTATATATTAAATAAAAATAATATTTACAGATTTACAGATATCAAAAGATTGAAAGAGAGTTGTGCCAAGTAGTAATAGAAGAAGCTAAGTCGCTATTGACTCTGTGAACTAGCAGAGCAACATCCGAATCGAATCCCTCTTTTCACAAATATATCGAATGTGGAATATCATCAAAGACTTTTCTGTTTCGAAGCTTCCAAATATTCCAGCACACCAAGATGGAAATATCCATGTAAAAAGATAAAGGAGATGATGTGCAGGAGGAAACGAAATCATCATAAAATCCTAGAAGATCCAAAGAGTCTGTCCAAGAAAAACCTAGTGAACTCCAGATTGATTGCGCAAAAGGGCAATGAAAGAACAGATGAAGCATTGTCTCCACAGCTGAAAATGTGCACAGAGTGCACCGAAAATCTGTTACAAAATTCTTCCGACAGAGCAAATCCTTCGTGTTCAATCTATCCAGACAAAGTAACCACATAAAGACCTTCCATCTCATCAGTCCTTTGCTTTTCCAAATTCTGCTGAAAATGGTGTGCATTGTAAAACCTGAGCAAAGATGTTTGATAAAATCTGAGGATTTATAATGTTCTTTTTTCCAAATGTATGTCCACTGATCAGCAACAAGAGGAGAACTTCCCCAGTTTGTTAATAACTCCTGAAGGGCTAACCATTCCTCATAAGCCGGTATAGATAGAGGAAGGAAAAAAAGGGACTGAATATCAAGATTTGTCAAATAAGAAGACACCAGAGCATATTGATTACGAGCATAAGAGAAAAGATGAGGCAAGCGAAGATGAAGGAGCTCCCCATTACAAACGTCATGCCAAATTTGAGCAGAAAGTCCATCACCAATCTGACAACTAGCGATCCCTTTAAAAACAGGAAGTAGAGAAAGCAACTGTTTCCACCAAAAGGAGTGCCCATTCGGACAAGTCGTGACAAAACCTTGTGGATAAATCATAGTCCAAATGAATTTAACCCAAGGAAGATCCAAATGATTGAAGAATTTACAAAGGTGCTTAAGGAGTAATGCCTGATTTTGCAAGGAGAGATTAATAACTCCCAAGCCTCCAAATCTTTTCGGGCGACATACTAAATCCCAAGATGCCAAAGGTGCACTATGGGATGTAAGATCTCTAGATCCTTTCCAAAGACAATGACGTCGTAGTTTGTCAATGGCTTGAATAACCTGAGCTGGCAATTTCAGAGAACACATGAAGTATGTTGGCAAAGAAGAAAGCACTTAATTGACCAAGATCAATCTTCCTCCATAAGATAAAAAACTGGTAGCTGCAGAGAGCCGTCGTTCGATTCTATTCACTAGGGGAAGAAAATCAACAACTTTAGGCCGAGTCGTGCCCATAGGCAAACCCAAGTAAGTGAAAGGCATAGAGCCCACTTGACATCCAAAAGTATTGGCCAAAATAGGTACTTGATCATCCTGAGCATTGATAGGTACCATGATCGATTTATGATAGTTGATTTTCAATCCTGTAGAATCAGAGAAAGTCTGAAAAATACCCTTCAAAGCGAAAAGCTGGAAAGCATCGGCTGGCAACATAATCAAGGTATCATTAGCATATTGTATGACCGGAAAATCGTCAGTGGAATTATCAAGGATAGGTCGATGTAAAATTCCTTTCGTCAGTGCTCCATTAAGAATTGATTGCAATAAGTCGACCCCAAGCACAAAAAGCAGTGGCGACAAAGGGTCCCCTTGACGAACCCCTCGCTTACAGGGAAAGGAATGTCCAGAAGTACTATTAAGAATAATGGAAGAAGTTGCTGAATCTAGGAGACATTGAATCCAAGATATCCATTTTTGAGGAAAACCCTTAGCCTGAAGAATTGCAATAAGAGCCGAGTGCTCAAAAGTGTCAAAGGCTTTAGCAAAATCCAGCTTTAGCAAAATCACAGGTTTCTTACTAGATTTGCATTGATAAATGTAAGAAAAAGCCCAGGCCAAGCAATCCTGAATTGTCCGTTGCTTGATGAAACCATATTGGTTATCATGAATCAATTTAGTTATAACCGTTTGCAATCGATCAGTCAAAATTTTTGTGATGACCTTGACAGCACAATTCATTAAGGAGATAGGGCGAAAATCATCCACCCTAAGAGGATCGGGGCACTTTGGAACCAAGGTGATGAAAGAGCTATTAATATCAAGGCAGATTTAAGTTTCCGGCATAAAAATCAGAGCAAAGAGAGATGAAGTCATTTGAAATAATAGACCAGCATGTCTTTAAAAAGAGACCATTGAAACCATCAGGACCAGGGGCCTTATCTGAAGGTAGTTTTGTGATAACATTCTCAATCTCTTTGACAGTAAAAGGTTCAATTAGAAAATCCAAATCGAGCCAATCGGTGGATAAAATCAGCAGATGAAAATGCATAATCGGTCGAGAAGAGATGCCCATACGGTTTGAATAAGCCACCCATAGTAAATGAGCTTTTCTGGCATGAGTGTAATGTGTTTCATTAGAGGAATCCTGAAGAGAGGTAATAAAATTACGTCGATGACATTCAGTTGCTCTTGCATGAAAATATTTAGTATTCTCTTCACCAAGACGAGCCCAACGCTGCGTATTTCTTTGTCGCCAATAAATATTTTGAGCCATTAACAAACTAGCAAGATGTTGCAAAATCAAGGCCTTAAAGGATGATTCAGCAGTAAAAAGGGGTCGTTTTTTCAGCAATAAGATCTAAAACTTGTATAACAGAGTTGCAATTATCGATGAGAATAGGAAAAGATGAGAAATTCCTACTCCATAATTTTAAACCCCGTATTAAAGCCTTAAATTTAGAGGAAATTCTGCTTGCTGAATCCACTTGATGATTGGGTAAATTCCAATACAGTTCGACAATGTCCAAGAAGTTTGGCATCTTCATCCAAAAATTTTCAAATCTGAAGATGGAAGACTTTGGAATAGAGGTACCGATCGAAACAGAAAGAGGCCAATGGTCTGAGGTTGATTTTGGTAAACAAGTTACCCTAGTGTCTGGAAAATTTGTGACCCAATTTGGATTTGTAAATACCCAGTCTATTTTTTGCAATAAAGGATCAAGCTGCATGTTGCTCCAAGTGTATTGTCGTCCACTCAAAGGGATATCCATCAAATCCAAAGCACTCAATATTGAATTGAAAAGAAACATATCATTAACAAGACCACCAGGTTCATTTCTATTTTCTGGGTAACGTATCATATTAAAGTCCCCCAGAAGCATCCAATTAGTCATAATCGAAACATCAATGTTCTGAAACCAAGTGATGAAATCTTGCTTTTGTTGACCCGAACACGGTCCATAAATATTTGAAAGACGCCACTGCTGGCCGGAAATATTTGACGTTATATCAATAGTGAGGGCATGAAAAAGCTTATGAACCACAGTAACCGAAAAAAGCTGTTGTTTCCAAATAATTAGCAAGCCTCCCGAGGTACCAATCGAGGGAACGAAAGCAAATTGTCCAAAACTTTTTAGAGCAAAAGATCTAATGAAAGAGTGGTCAATAAATTCTCTCTTAGTTTCTTGAATACAAACAATGACACTATTAGAGGACTTGATTTTCTCACGCAAAGCTAGGCGTTTATCCATAGAATTTAAACCTCTAATATTCCAGCAGAGCACATTCCAAGAACGAGTAGCATTAAGGGATAAATCCATAAATCACCGAAAAGGTATAGGCAACAAATAGCAGACCATAGGAATGCCAATGAGTATAGGAATCACGGACCCATATCACGAAAATTATTACAAGCCATAACAAAAGCATAATTGTTTCAGTAGCAAAAGCGAGCAGCTCAGGTAGTGTAGAGTGACATAAGCCAAAGAGCACTAGGACCCTGCCCAACCAAAAGCAACAAAGATGGAGAGAACTAATCATCTGAAATATCTTGGACCACATCCATGTCTTGAATTCCACAGTAAGTGGAACCCCAAGTCTTCATGAGTCCTTCTGGAATTGAAGGTGAAGCACTGGAAATAAGCGGACAGCCCAATAAATCCTGGGCTTGGCCCACTAAGATTTGGGCAGTAATCCTGGGCCTTGTTGCTCGAGCATTTGAAACTGCACTTGGAGCCATAGCAGAGGAGGAGGAAGTTCTCCTCTTCTTAATTTTATCTGCATACTGTCCAGGTTTGAAACCTCCATGCAATTCTTGTATCCGAGAACTTCGACGAAGCGAAGAAACATAGACAGCTAGGGGAGAACACGTGGATTGATCATGAGCAGTGAAATCAGCCATATGTTGGTCGAACTGATGGTTAACGGCATGATGAAACTCAGCCTGCAGAAACAAAGACTTAGGCACAAAGATGGACATATTGACTGGGAGAACAAAAGCTGGCCACTGAAAATGGGAGAAACACCCTCGGAACCATATGACACGAAAAATCAAATCCAATCTGCTAATTGAACTTTGGGTCTGGGAAAAACACAGTTTTGGTTTGTAAGGCACAATTGCCCAGCAGTCAGCCAGTAAGAGAGTTTGCATGTCTTGAAACACTAAAGTATTACTTGAAACAAAAGACTCCTGAGACAACTCTTCAGACAAAGATAAAGCAGCTTCATGAGCAGCTAGAGCAGCATGAGGAATAGTAGGGTGATGGTCAACAGGCATGTGGTGATTCATCTGAATTTGGGGATGAACTGCTTCCAATTCCAAATCTTCTTCTAAATCCTCTGGGTTATCATGTTGAAAAGGTGGACCATGAGGCAAATTCAGATTATTGATGACTGGAGGCAGGTCTTCCTGATCTGGCAATTGAGCATTTATGATCTGAACTATCTGAACAGCAAAAGTCCAGGATTGTCCAAAGGCATCTCCTCTTCGTTGCTTAATAACCAAAACCTTAGGAATGGCATCTAGTTCCAGAACATGAACTTTGACAAATATCCTAGCAGGAATATTAGCATCAGGATGCCAAGAGATCAACTGACCAAAAGCAGAGACTACCTGATCAATAAATTCCTTCTTTCGATAATCCAAAGGGAAACCCAAAAACATCAGCCAAACTGAATTCTCAAAGAAAGCATTCCTCCAATTAGCACCCTTATCATGATTTCTAAAACGCACTAAACAGTCATTCACGAAGTAAGGGCTACTATCGACTACCAAATCTCTCATCATTGGGGTAGTAAACTAGAAAAGCGCCAGGGCATAAGGATGCATAGTTCTATGAACTACAATGTCCCCAAACTGGTGATGAAGCATATTGATGATAGCGACAATCAACTGAGGAATCTGACCTTGCGGGACCATAGGATCAATATCGACAATAGCAAAAGCTTCATGTACCTTCCTAGGAGCTCCATTGAGAACCACATCAGCCCTGGGTCGCCGATGAGGACCAACATCAACTTCATTCATTCCTTCCAGAAGAAAGCGGTCTAGGAAGAGAACAGGAGTATCCGCCATTGTTGTTTCCTGGGTCGAAAGGGACGGCACCAGAACTGAGGAAATCGAGGAGATGAAAGGGCAAGAAGCAACAGGAGCCGAAATATCCGAAACTACCAAAGCTGAAGACATGCCGCGTGAAGCCTGGGTCTTGGGCCTCCAAGAATAACCAGAGAGTCCATTTCTTTTAACAGAACAAAAACGGGCCGAATGGCCCACAAGGCCACAATACCAACAAAGGAAAGGGTCATTAATTGAATTTGAATCTTTAAAATTCCCGGGAGATTCGGAACCATCCAAGAGGGAAACCTTTGATCTGCTCTTTCCAAACTTGCAACGAGGAAGCGGAAATAGAGGAGAGACAAAAGATCCAAAGGTGACAAAATCATCTGAACAATTCAAAGAATGTTGGACTGAAGAGCCACGTTGTGTTGAGAATTCTCGATTTGAATGAGATTGAAAGAAACACGATTGGAGGAATTGGAATAACCCTGTTCTTGCGCTTTGAAGAAATAGTTGTCCATTGATTTGAATGCTCGATAACCAAGAAATGTATTCCTTTGAAAATCAGCACCACCATCTCTCCACAGGAAGAAATGAACACGAAATCTTTGTTTGCAAAAGAACGCAAATTCTTAGCGCATGTCCAACTTTATTGGAGGCCACTTTGAAATGAAAACCATAATCGTAACAACGTTGAACTTGAAATCCCAATCTGGAGCCTCCCAAACAAGATTGGAGCACCCAACCAACATGCTCCTCGGAAAGACGAAAGGTGAATCGAGAGAAAGTGGCCATGAGAGAGAAACCGGGAGGGGCGAAGTGGAAGAACCAACATCCACCGAAAGCGACCAAATCGACGAGAGATGAAATGCGAGAAAGACAAACCCGAATCGAAATCCCAGGCACTTACGAAATCAGGACGAGAGGAGAGTCGATCCATGGGAGCATAGTCCAAAGATCGCCTCAGAATCGCCTGAGAATCGCCTCCCGTCGCGCGCTAGTCTCTATTCTGATTCATCCAATTTCCAAGGCTTCTAGCCTTTGGTGGTCATAGACTGATACTCCCTCTATTTTCGAAAACATGTCACTGTTAACTTTTGGACACGCGTTTGATCATTCGTCTTAATAAAAAATTTATTACAAATATGTAAAAAATTTATTACAAATATGTAAAAATATATGTCATACTTAAAATACATTTAATAATAATCCAAGTCACAACAAAATAAATGGTATTTACATAATTTTTTTTTAAAAAACGAATGGTTAAACGTGTGTCCAAAAATCAACAGTGATATGTTTTTAAAAACTGAGGGAGTAGCAGTATTCATGTCCATGTCCATGGGCTCGTTCACCAACGCGTGCGATCACAGCCGTCGGATTAGGAATCTAGGGCCTAGATGGATCGAAAACAAGAAGACACTGTTGCAGTCATAGTTACTGTTTTGCCACCTACAGCTGCTGCTCGATGGCATCAGGTGCTGTGAAATCATGAAGAGGTGATAAAAAGGCTAGCTGAAGAGACCGGCCGGAATCCATGATCATCTGTTCCATCTGCTCAAGCTCTCAAGATGCACCCCACTGTGGCTGTTTGGCCGCAGGCTCTTGGGACGTTCTTGGACACATTGCAACGCATGCATCGATCAGCATCCAGCACAGAAGCCGCTGCAATTCCCTGAGCAGATCTGGCTGCTGTGACTGTGAGTGGGGCTAGCTGCATCATATGTGCATTCTATGCCAGGGCCATGTATAGAGAGAACTTTATTGGGGCTTTTTTTTTAGAGAGAGAGAAATCTTCTGGTTATGTGCAAAGTCACTTGTCGTTGAGCTAGGTTGTAGATGGAGGTGGTTTCTTCTGAACTCCGGTGTGAACGTGTATGCGGAGTGTGGAAGCCGTGCACTCGTTGACAGGTATCGGCATGTATTCATACGGATAAACTTTACATACCGATCGATACAAATGAAAATCGTGGCATGCCAGACTTTGTAAGAAGCGTCTGCGAGCTGATCCAAATGCTTCTCAGCAACCTTTTCTCGTACAAAATGAAAATCGATCTTATTATGTTTGGATCGTGCATGAAAGATTGGATTGGATATCAAGTCCTATGTAGAAAAGTGTTTTGCATATTAGTCTGTCGGAGATGTCAACCCGTTGATAGAGCTAGAGACAACACCAGCCTGATAGTTGTAGGTTTGACAACTGAACCAAAGGTTTCAATATAATCCACACCATACCGCTGAGAGAACCCTTTAGCCACAAGTAAGCATGCTTTTATAACGCTCAATGATCACATCTTAATGACGTTTGACTTTAAAGACCCACTTTCAACCAACAATATTTTGATTAAGCGGCCTTGGTACTATAACATCTAGCCAGGATTGTCTCGGCGGCGGGAGGACCGGGCAGCTAGGCGATCAGGCAATGTTGACCGTGGTAGGTGTGTTGACGACGACGGTGAAGGAGGGCGGAGCATATCGGCATTGGCGCTGGAAGAAAAGAGGCGGCAGCTAAGCCGACTGGCACCTCCCCCCACGGTGGGTCCCACATTGGACCTAGCCAAAACCCTAAGTAGCACTATATAAGAAGAGGTGGAGCCCCCCTATTGTATAGCATATCTGAAAATCAATAAAGAAGAGCTCCACACTATTCCCTTGTGTTCTTGTTCTCTCTATGATTGTTCGTGTACGCCATACCTTGGACTACACATGGTAGCAATGTTTCTTAACACCGGTAAGGATTCGATGAGTATTTGTAGATAGAGAAGGCATAAGGAAGACAAACTCTGTTCTTGTGTTCGATGCGCTACAATGCTTACTACCCAGAAACAACAGTGATACCAGCCCACTGGATCGAGCCACGACCTAATTCTGTGCTTAATTTGTTTGACTTTTCAGCTTAAGTTATTTGACTTATTTTTGCTCAAAAAAACTTATTTGACTTATTAGCTTATCTGACTTAAGTAAATGAGCTGAGAAGGCCTCAAGAATCAAGTTCCCTTGGTTGGAATTGTTTTTAAAAACTTATAAAACACAACCTTAGGATAGAAAAATAACCAATTCAGAAAACCAAATTTGTTTGTATTTTAAATAACTAAAAGGTAAGATGGTGGCGGAGGTGGAGGGATTCGACATGGAGATGTCACTCGTCTCAATCCTCGCTGGCGACTCGGTGCGTACATGTAAGCTACAATCGGCATGTTCGACGCGGCGACAACTCACTTCTCCAAAAGCCGCTTTCTCGGACCCCTTCCTCGTCCGCGATGTGGCCATCGCCTACACCGTCATCGTTTGCCACGCGCGATCTTCGCAGCTGACGTCGTTGGATCAGACGGCGCTGCTGGAGCTCGCGACCGCCGCCTTATGGTGACGATCGCAAGGTTTCAGCGGGTCTGCGTCCACTATCAAATTGCAACGGATTCGATGATCGTGTCTTCTTCCTCTGACGTTTAAGCTCTAATCGACACCGTGGCGGATAAGGAAGCTCCAGGACACGCGTGGAACACTCGTGAAATTGCAAAGCTTGGATTACATTCAAGGGAGTAGGGAAGCAAGAGTATGACCACTGGTGGATCTAGCAGTTTTTAAGCCTGGACAACCTAATAAATATAACTTAACAAAATCAGAAGATTTAACTATTATTAACAACTTTCTTAGTTTTATAATGACCCATTACAAAAATCTCTAATTTATTTCATTATGAGCTTAAGAATGAGGTCTAATTAGACATAATGGTGATGGATGAGATTTTTTTCCACAAGGGACTATTACCCATTTCCATTATCATCGACAACAAAAACATTACACAATATTTAGTTTCTAACCGACACAGGACAAGAACACAAGATAAAAACCTCAAGTTTTTCCAACCACGCGACAAAAACTCCCAGCAAAAAACATTGCTGCAAAACAAGACAATTGATGGATGAGATTTAATAATACAATGTAACGGTGATGGAGGAGATTTGATAATACAATATGCCTCTATTTATATACTTGTTGTATAGTTATGTTGTCGCCATGTGACACAATCCAAACCATATAAACTAAATCTAGAATCATCTATAAAAATCTATGCTTTATGTTTGCAAAAATATCTTCAACCTAATCGTTGCATGTTATCATATTCCTATTCCAATTTTTACTTATTGATTAAAGAAAAGAATACACAATAAATATTTAGTTTCTATATATTTATATATTTCATAAAGTAAATTGCATCAATGCCATTATAAATTTTCACTTTGTAAAAATTTCACTCTTCTATCTATGACATGTGGTTCCAGAGCACACATATCATTATCGCATGGTGTGGCATTTTTGTGAATCAACAACTTTATAATTGGAATGTGTATAATTTTCCTATTTCATATAATGCATTTTTTCGTAATATAATTTATAAAAATTTCTTTTTTAGAATATTCTGACATACGTATGAATATTGACTTTCAATACATATATTGCACCTAATTTTTAATTACATCTTATTAGTCATTATGTTATCATTTTTATTTTGAATTAATTCATACAATATTGATGTAGTGACGTCTTGCATTTAGTTTTATGGAGCATACACCCACTCATTGGGCTTCAAAATCAGGCCCATGTCTAGCCCGACTATGGCTTAATTTGTATTTTTGTCGAGACCAAGCTCGGCCCGGCCCGACAAACGGCTGAGCCGGGCTGCCTAGGTCTAGCCCATGTCTGCCTCTCTAGTCTACCCCTCGCCTCCTACTTGATGCCGCCTGGCCGCCACCTCTGTCCACCTCGCATGTTGCCTCCTTGTTGATGCCACCTGCCCATCGTGCCTTGCCTCCTCGTTGGCGCCTACTCACCACTGCCTCGCCTCCTCATCGGACTAATCAGGCCATCGCTCTCATCAAACACTCTCGAGTCGCAGCCACCTCGCCTTCATTGAGCTGCCGCTCGCCTCTAGTAACCGCTGCCTCACCTTCTCCTCTGGATCCTAGATCCACTGCCGCCTCCACACACTCTCTCTCTTGGTTTCCCCTTTTGTGTGATCTCGGGTTTCATCCGAATTTGACGAAATTGTTTATATGTTTTTTTCAAAAAGTATTACATGTTACAAGTTAAAAAACATTGGTACTACTTTTTAAGGTTTTTTTTGTTTTGACGATAAACCCTAAATCTCTTAAACTTTAACAGGAGCTCGGGTCCGGGCGGTGGATCCACCATTACGGAGAGTGAAGTCCCATGCTTGCGTGCTTGCGTGACACAGCAAGCTCGGTGCAGACCTCGTGCTGCGTCCTATGGACGATGACCTTCCTCCATTGCTGTAGCACACACCCACAATCAGAGGGAAGCGAATCCTCTGACGTAACTGCCATTTGAATTTGAGTCACTGATACATGAGCCCACATGTCAGTGGCCAAATAAAGTCAGAGGATATGCGTCCCAATGAGAGAGGGCTTACGGGGTTTGTTGGGTGAGCTTTTCTCTGAACAAACCACTAACTGAGGATTATGCAATGGGCAAATAACCACTACCAAGTTTTCATACAGCATAGAAGCTGCTGCAATTCTTCGGGCAGATCTGGCTGCTGTGACTGTGGGTGGGGCCAGCTGTATCATGTGCATTCTATGGCTGGGCCGCCATGTATAGAGATAATGGGGCTTTTGAGAGAGAGAGAGAGATCTTCTCGGTACGTGAAAAGTCACTTGTCGTTGAGCTCGGTTGTAGAAGGAGTTGGTCTCTTCCGAACAAAGCTAGCATGTTTATACTAGCTAAGCTAAATAAATAAGCTTGCTGAGCTCAAGTTAGTCGTGTGCCCTAAGGATAAATTGGGTAAATAAATAAGTTTCATCCGTTTTAAACACGCTGAGCTGAATGAATGTGTCTGTTCCGGCATGCACTGCGTAAGCTGCAGTGTCTTCTGCTGTGGCAGTGCCATCTGCAGGGAGGAAAGCGTCGTGACTTACAGATTGATCGCTGGGCTGGCCTCTTCCGAGCCCATCATAATTGGGTGAGCACGATCTTCGCATACAAAAGCCTGGCCCATGCAGTATGGGAGTATTGAGTGCCATAGCCCATTGATCGATTCTTGGCCCAAATGTCCATGCTGTCACTGATATCTTTTTGTGATTTTCCCCCTCCAGTTTTGCAAAGTCTCGGTGGAAAGAGATTTCGGTAATATCCGGTGTAATGTGCAATTGTAATGTGCAGTTTTAGTATGATTAGAGCATCCCCATCTCACCCCCCAAATGCACCTCTATTTCAAAATTTTTCAAATGCAGCAGGAGGGAATTTGATACCTGTGAGAGGAATTTCAGACCGCGGCGACATCGTGCGATTCATCGTAGCGATAGAGGGAAATTTAAAGGCTCTGCTGGGGATGCTCTTACATTGCATTAGTAATACTTTTCTATGTACGGCTCACATAGGTTGATTTCTCCCTTTTTACGAAAGGGTCGTTAATTATATCAGAAATAATAACACGCTCACTATTACATCCTAGACCTTGCGAACTGAAGAAATTACAATGAAGTCCAAAAAAGGGTCCAAGCATAGAAGCACAAAAGGATCTAAGAAAATCGACGAGCTCCAACATCATCTACTTCATCAAAAACCATCTTGTCTGTTCGATAGTGATCAAACGATCACAAAAGCGACTGGCATGGGATGAATTTTCAGTCGCCTGAGCATCAGTCGCTGCATGTGGGTCGGGGATTCATTTCGATCACAAACTCAAGCTCCTGAACATCCATGACCACGCAAAAGCAAAGTTCATCGATGTCGAAGTCGCTAAATTATTCAGACAATGTCCAGCTGCAGTCCACACTCTCCAACACATTAGCTACGACTAGCTCGCCATATATATATAACATACTACATTGTAGGCATGCAGATATCCCAAACCCAAACCCTAGCTTTCTTCTATGCGTGGTGAGGGTTGAGGAGGTTGGTGTGGCGCAGCTTGCGCTCGTCGGAGAGCTTCTTGGCGAAGCGCGCGAGCGCCTCCTCGTTGGTGCCCTCGCCGGCGATCGTCTCGTACATCCCCGTGTCGATGTTCACCCTCGCCACCGGCTTCTTCAGCAGCTCCCTGCCGATGCCGATCAGCGCCTCCATGTTCTCCTTCGTCGCGATGTCCACCGACGACGTGTGCCCCGTCAGCGTGTCATCCTGCAGACGTCGATCGTAGTTAAGCATGCAGAGGCAATGCATGCAGTCATTGAATGTTAATCTCAAATCCGAAGGGTCGTTGAGTTCGTTTCTCGAACATGGTTCACGTACCTGGATGCGGAGGTAGTTCTTCTCGCAGCGGAGGGCCTCGAAGAGGACGGCGGCGTGGATGTCGACCATGTCGGCGCTGGCGTGGGAGAAGATGTCGATGAGCGGGGTGAAGCCGCCGTCGTAGAGCCACTGCAGGATGCCCCACTTGGCGCAGTCCGGCGCGGTGTACTTCTCGGCCTGCTTGGCGGAGCCGGTGCCGATGGAGACGATGAGGTAGTTGCGGTACTCGGTGGGCTTGCCGTGGCTGAAGTCCGGGTTGTGGCGGAGCACCTCCTTGGTGAGCATCGACATGGCCACCATGGTCGGGTTGTTCGCCGCCACGCCGCCGTCCACGAGGTGGAACTCCGTCGGCGCGCCGTCGGCGGCGTGGGTCCTGAAGTAGTGCGCCGGGAAGTAGGTCGGCGCCGCCGACGTGCTGATGCAGATGTCGGAGAGGTGCGCGTTCTTGGCCGGGTCGTGCTGCGCCTCGTAGGTGGAGAAGATGACGGGCTGCAGCCGCTTGATGTCGAAGGTTGGCACGATGACGTTGGTGACCGTGTCGGCCACGGTGACGTCGTGGGTCAGGCTCTTGATCTTGTCATGGAGGAAGCTGCCGTTGTACTTCGGCCCCATCACTGCGCCCACCAGATTCACTATCGGAGTGAGGAACCCGGCCCTGCCAGTGCGAAACCATGCCGTTCAGTCGATCGCGGGGTCAAAACCATAGTAAATTTGTATGTTCCGAAAGAGTAAATGGATGTAGCGAGGTGTCACTTAGTCCCTTAAACTTTAAAATTACTTTGTTGTCCCGTAAAAGCCGGCACCGTTGGCCCACGGCCCCACATCTATTAAGATAAACTGTCAAGTGACAAGGTGCCGGTTAACTGCTCTGGTGGCTGCCATGCAAGCAATTTTTCAATGAGATGGCATTACGCCACTTTAAAAAAAAAAAATCAAGCATAAAATATTTTAAATTAAAATTGAAAGTTTTGAAATTTTGAGCTTAAATCTTAAATTGGAATGAGAGTTCAAAAGGTTGAATTTTAATATTTATTGTATTTTTTGGAATTTTGAATCGAAAGAATGTCAAACTTTTTGGGAAAATTTAATTAGAAAATTTTAAGATTCAAAATCCAATTTTCAAATTTGAATTTAAAATTTTTGAATGAATTTGAATTTGGAAATTAAAATCTCTTATTGTTTTACAAACTTAAACAAGAACCATTTAAAACTTCATAAAAGTAACTACAAAGCGCTACATTGTACGGCTCGTGAAATATAAAAAGCAACATTTTAATTTAATTTAGTTTAAATAAAAAAGGGTCTAAATTAATATGTGGACGCCCGTGCATCAATCTCCAATGCCGTCGGCAATCACCCATTAGAGATTCGAAAATGCCATGCACCAACATAAGAGTGTCAGTGTCAATAATCACTATCACTAACATATGCATGCAGCAATAGTAGCTAGATGCTTAAGGCGAATGAGGTGCATGTGGCCGGAGAAACATGGCGTGTCCAAGACACAAGCGCGCATCGATCCATCGGTAGGAGAGCGGAAATGATCTCCCGGACGGACCTAGCACCTCCGTGACCACAGGATCAGCGTCAAAATTTGCCATCAAACCAGCGATCTATTTACAAAATATTTTCGCAAAAATCACCTTTAAATTTTCAATTGAAAGCAATTAAATTCTTTTTCTTCCTCCTCCCAAACCGACCACCACCAAGCTGCGCCATCACCAGCGACCACTGCCTCGACTTAGGACTGGACACTAACCACACCTGTTCGTGTGCCACATGTGGTGTTCGCAGCCACGCCACGCCGAACCGAGGTGGGCTGCGTCGAGTCGTGCCGTCCCGCACTTGTGTGTTCTATCGCGCCTAAGCCGCGCCACCAAGGTAGTGGTTGCCGATGACAGCATGGTTGGGCGGTGGCTAGCTTGGGAGGAGGGAGAGAGGAGGAAGAAGAAAAATTTAATTTTTTTAAAAGGAAGTTTTAGTGGTGTCTATGTAAAACTATGTTTGAAGGTTAAATGCGGCTGAAGCACAGATCTTGACGCAAATTGGACGGTGGTGAGTGGTGACGCTCTGGACAAGGTTTTTTTTCCGGTGAAATTTCGGCGAAATTTCGGGAATTTCGGATTTTTCGCTAGCAACCGAAACAAAAATGAAAATTTTGAATTCAAAAGATTTGATCAGATTTGAGACTTGTGCATAAAAAGAAGGCATAACTTATATATTTACAAGACTCTCTTGTAGCCTAGTGGGTAGTGTTTGTTGAAAAAGAAAGAGGTGCATGGTTCAAATCCTAGGTTCAACACTTTTTTTGAAAAATTCAAATTCTCTATTTTTATTTCGGCAGATATTTCGCCAGCCACCGAAATTTTTTCAATACCGAAATTCAAATCCCTGCTCCGGGAACCAGCTACCGTCCGAAAATCTTACTTTCTCTGGGGGAAGATCTTGGGCCCGTTCTCGAGGTAGAACTGGTTGACGTCCTTGGCGGCGAAGAGCGGCCGCTTGTTGCCGTCCGGCGCCGCCAGCATCGCCGTGATCAGCGCCCCCGTGCTCGTCCCGGCGATCACGTCGAAGTAGTCCGCCACGCGCGCGTCCGGCCCGTCCAGCTCCTGCTCTCCGCCCGCCGACCGGCCAACCGATTCACCAAGAACACACGCACGCATCAACACCTGGAGCTTAGATCATGGCCATGAACCCAAGATGCTCGTGTGTATACATACCTGGAGCTTGGCCTCGAGGCAGGCGATGATGGTCGACGGGATGAGGCCGCGGATGCCGCCGCCGTCGATGCTCAGGATGGTGATGAGCTTCCCCTGTGACGGCGGCGGCGTCGGCGGCGGCACGTCGCCCCCCGCCGCGGCGCCGCCGGTGCTGCCCATGCTCGCCGTAGCACCACCACACACTCACTCACCTTGATCCCACTGATCAGCAGCTCAGCACACAACCACAGCTCAGCTAGATATCAAGTTGCAGAGAGATTCTTCAATGCTTTCTTTGGATCTCGTGCTCGCCATCTCGACGCTCTGACGAGCTCTATTTATAAACCCAATTTGGTGTGAGCAAGATAAGGTTCTCTTAAAAAAAAAAATTAACATTTTTCTTGGCCATCACATTATTTTTTGTGCGCGCATGTCTCACGTTTCATGTGCCCGATCGAGCCGCCATGGACCGTGTGATCCCGGGGGTGAGGATTAAAATTGGTTTCGATTATTTGACTGACTGTGATTTGGGCGATGATGATCCACGAATATTAGTTAGCTGGGGTCCTTCATCCTTGGGTGTGGAGCACGAGTATTTTATCGCAGAGTTAGGCAGCTCGTGGGAATCCTGTGGGATGCCCCGGCCCCATACATATGGCCCGTACCGATATGGCTATATTAGAGCTAAGATGATCGTATAATTAGAGTCAGATTTCTAACCCGACCCGACGGATCATTTCTCCTCATTTTTTCTCACCGGGACAAGAGTCGGATCGGGACATCGGCTCAGACGGATCGAATTTGGGTTTCTCCTATATCTGCTTCGACCCGACCTAGGGCACTTTATACTACAACCCACCGCCGCCAGAGTGCCAGGCTTCAGTCTCCAACTACCCCCCTCAATTCTCAATCTCGATCTGAAGTTTGAGGAGCCGGGCAACAATGCTACTTCGACCGCCATGCAGCACAGGGCGCCGTCCGCCGGCGAGCCATATCGGCCTCCCAGTCCCACCGCTGTTACCCATGCGCAGCTCCCACGAGGAGTCGACGAGTCGCATATCTGGAGCCGCCACAGAAGTCCGGCCGCCTGACGACGCTCGCCTCCTAGACATATCGGCCGCCCCTCCACCATTTTTTAGCACGGCGCACTGACGACCTCTTCTTAGTTCTCACACGCCAGCCTCCCCTTCACCGCTGCCTTATTGAATACGATCGGATCAATGCTCCATCGGGACACCGCTAGCCCGCTAGGGTAGGGCGGGTCACAAAAATTACACATTCGTCAGCGGGTCGGGACAGTGCGGGTCGATGCACTGGGACAGACGGGGTGGGGCGAGCCAAGGCCTGACCCCGCGTTCCCGTCCCGCCCCATCTCGAACACTACGTATAATCTTAATTGTGAGATTGTATTATTGTTAATTGTGAGATTGTATTATTGTTTACACATTTTCGTAGAAAGATATGACCTGTGTGTGTTGTCCCCATGCATATGACCCGTACCGATATGGCTGACTTGATCGAGGGATACATATCCTTTCTTGGAGTGATCGGGGAATTAATCTTTACATATTTCTTAGAAAGATTCTCTTTGGATCCTTGCCTTTGAAATTAGAAATGTTCATCTGCCAAAACTAAAATTTTACCGCTTTTGAACAGTGAAATAAAAAACCAAAACTGAATTTAAAAACAGTTACTTGTAATTTTCAGAAATGACGTCAGCAAGTCAAAGAGTACAGAGAGAATCAAATAATTTAAGTAAATAATTCAAGCTAGTCAATCGCCTAGCGAATATTCAGTTACATGGTGGTAATAATTTTTTTTAATTTACATATTAATAGTCTGCTTCCATATCAAAGAATGATGCGCGGGAATGTTTGTTATCCATGTAAGTACTCCCTTTATTCTATTTTATTCTTCACTGTTGAATTTTAGATATACCATTTTACCATTAGTCTTATTTTAAAAAACTATTTAATTATTATTTATTTTGTTATGCTTTGTTTTATCATTAAAGGTAATTTAAGCACGACTTATATTTTCGTATATTTGCACTAAATTTTTGAGTAAGACGAATAGTGAAAGGGCATGTTTAAAAGTTAATAGAGATAAATAAAAAAGAATGAAATGAGTATTTGTAAAGCCTAAAACACTCTCTTCAAAGAACACAGTGTTTCTTTGGTATTTAAGCAAGCTAGTTATTTTAACTAAAGTCGATCTGGCTAAAAGGAATTGAAGGCGTAGTAAAAAATGTATTTGTTTTTGTAATTATAACGAAACTATTCAACAACCTTTTTTTAGCTGCCAGCAGACTTGTTGAGGTTGACCTGGTTGTAGAACCTTTTAGAAATTGTCTTCACATACTGAAGGGCTGGTGTCAGAGAGTTAACGTTATTCAAAATAAATTAGTGTGAGTTAAAGTTGCAACCTTATTTGAGGCAATTTAGTTTTATCGAAGTGGTATTGTTTTGACAAAAAAAAAAGGCGAAGATGTAGTGGGTTATGTATGTCCTTCTCTCCAACTGGGTGGAGAATTTAATGATTAATTGGCTATGTAATATCGAGATGATTTACAATTTTTCAGACTCTTACGACCTTTAAGGTTGCATACATCTATGAATACGAAGGTAAAATACTTTTATTATCTAAAAAAAAATAATCTGTCAAAAACATGCTTGGTCTTTCGTCGTTATTGGGATGATGACATGCCTTGTACATATTCATGTCGGTATTTATTTTCTCTCGACTTCTCTCACCATCCTGATGATGAAAGGCTCAAGCAAAAACACAGTCGAGGAAGAGATGGAAGGGTGTCTCCAGACTACAATTGCAAAGAGGACATACAAGATTGTTGGGTCATCCTCTAGCGTGTAGGAGATTGGGGGCTTATAGACGGTTTTGCTCGAAGAGCCAAGAAAAGACCTTGCACTTCATGAGCGCCCAAGGCTTCCAGATAAAAATTTCGAGAAATCTATGCCTACATGATCTTGGAACTGAATCTAGTAGGCCGATCTAGTCGTATGCATCCTATTTTCTGTCCATCTCTAGATAAGCTTATCTTCTTGTCCTACTTGAAGGATGAGATTTGAGTGAATTCATTTCCAAATTGCAAAGTATTCGGGAGTCGCCTATGTCGTGACTGCTTGGTGGATGTCACACACCCATGCATTATCGGTTAGGGCCGCGACTACCGAGAGCAGATTCTTCCTAGCCTTCTGTCGATGGTTGGGATATTGACCCAAGTCAACTAAGGTTCTTAGGAAGGGGAGATAGAAGACACGCCGAACAGCAATCAACGATGAACAAGGAGACATGGGTTTTTATCCTGGTTCAGGCCTCTTGGGAGAGATAATAGCCCTATGTCCAGCCTTTTCTTATATATCAAAGATGATTACAAGAGGTGGCTCGACGAGACGAACAAGTCTCGGCGAGATTATGGGTGTACAGGAAGCAATATGCTATGATGCGAAGATCAGGTGTGCTAATCAGATGATGGCTTGACCCCTAAACACGCCGTTGGGGCCTTGTTTATATAGTGTAGAGCAACTGACCTATCAAGGGATAATCGGGCCGGGCTAACCACGAGATCGTAACGAACTCGACGTGCCAAATACATCCCGAGATAGATAAAGTAAACTCCAATTCTTGGGGATCACGGCTCCTATTCCAATCCGGGAAACCACGTCCGGGTCTTCATATAGCCGTGCAGAACTCTGTTCGAGTCGGACTCAAACACGAATCCTAGGCCGTTACGCGCGTGCCGCCACCAGAAGCCGTTCGGCGGGGATGCATATGGGCCTGATAGAACCTTCTAGGGAACTAGGCCCTAGTAGGCTGTTCGATTGGGCCGTCAGGGAGTGGGCCATGACAATGGGCCGTGATTTTATCCCCGACAGCTAGCCCCCGAGACTCAAGTGGAAGGACTCACTAGAGTGGGGTCTTCCTCTTAGGACTCCAAGTCTCGAAGAGGGAAATTATGCTGCTAAAAGAACATGCAACAAATGACCGAGCAGGTTATGTTTCTACCGAACAGAACTTGTCCGGGATCGAACAAACCCGATCAGTGCCGAGCAACTCTGTTGCGTCGAACAGGAAAACACATCCATCCGAGCAGAGCACCCAGCCCTCAGCGCGGACGCTGGAAAAAAGTAGCCGTTGGCAAATCTCAACGGTAACTTGCGCTGCGCAGTGAAAACAGACGACCGTTTTTACTTAGCCGTTACGGTAAAAACTAGCCGTTTAGTGGCAAAAATCCGTTGCAAAGCTGCTCGTTTGGGTCTATAAAAGCATCCAAGCCGCCCGCGGCTAGCCACTTCTACTCTCACGCCTTTCCTTCCCAAGCCCTAATTCCAACCGCGCTCAGCATCAAAGAGCCGATCTCCACACCAAACCCTGCTCGTCCAAACCTGGGGATTGCCATGGTCAAATTCTCAAGCACTAGCATGACCGAGGAGGACTTAAAAGGTTTGGGAGGAAGAGGGCCATATCGACGCCGGTAGCTGGAGGTTGCCCGGGGAGGAGGAAACTCCGGAGCCGCTCGAGAACGAGTTCGTCAACTTCGAACAGTTCGCATTGTTCGGGTTGAGGTCTCCCGAGAGCGACTTTGTGGAGGCCTTCTTCAACATCAGCGGATTGGAGGTAGCGAACCTCAATCCGAACTCCATCCTCCAGATGGCCGTCTTCGCACACCTGTGCGAAGGTGTCGACGGTTGAGATATCGATCTCAAGTCGCTAAGGTTCTTGAAGATTGAGATAGGAGACACGCCGAACAACCACGAACAACAAATGAACAGGAGACGAGTTTTACCTGGTTCAGCCTCTCGGAGAGATAATAGCCCACGCCCCGGCCTTTCTTATATATCAGAGATGAATACAAGAGATGGCTCGGCGAGACGAACAAGTCTCGGCGAGATTATAGGTGTACAAGCGAAGATCAGGTGTCTAGCAAATACGAAAAGCCAGATCAAGTCCCTTCTACACGCCGTAGGGGCCTTGTTTATATAGTGCAGAGCAAACCGACCTACCGAGGAATATCGGGCCGGGCTAACTACGAGATCGTAACGAACTCATACATGCCCAATATATCCCGAGGTAGATAAGGCATACTCCTAGTCTTGGGGATCACGACTCCAATTCCAATCCGGGAAACCAACGTCCGGGTCTTCACGTAGCCGTTACGCACCGTGCCGACCAAGAGGCTGTTCGGCAGGATGCACATGGGCCTGATAGAACCTTCCAGGGAGTTGGGCCCTGGTAGGCTGTTCGATTGGGCCGTCAGGGAGTGGGCCATGGCAATGGGCCGTAATCTAATCCCCGACAGAAGGCTATCTGGGAATCGATCCACCGGTGGGGCTGTTCCTCCACTACTACACGGTGACAAGGAGCAGCTCCGCCGCTTCGGCGCTTGGGTGCTACAACCTCAAGCTCCGGGCCACTGCCGACGACGCGCCGTACCCTCGTCCACCACTACTCGACTCGATGGGCGCGTGGTGGATGAGGTGGTTCTATACCAAGAGGAGCGGCGACAGCAAGCTCTCCTTCACCGGGAAGGCGCCGGTAAAGGGAACACCAATGCCTTGGCCGGAGCTATCCGACGAGGACTGGTACTTGACACGGAAGATCGCGTCCCTCGTGAGCCTCGGGCTCACCGGCAGGGAGATCATCCGCGACTTCACGACGAACAGGATCTGTCTGCTGCGGAGAAGACCCTACCCCTTCTACAAGATAGAAGGGTTGGAAGACATCACCAGGGAGAGCGCGGGTAAGTTACTCAAACACTTAACCTTTCTTTGATGATTCATCGAACAGGAACTAACAGCTTCTTCTGCTCGGGCAGTGAAGCCAACCGACGTATGGGTGACCGAGCAGGTCGACTTCATGCTGAAGGCTGCCAAGAAGGACGGCGAGGTCACCGGCGAGGTGGCCTACACTTGCCCACGCAACGTGCTCGTCCGCACAGACGAGGTAAGATACTAAAACCCGCATGTGTTGCTAGATTTGCACTTGGTGTAATTTGCTAACATTTCGCTTCCCGATCAAGCAGGAGGACCAGCTGATACTTGGCGGGATCGTGGAGGAGCTCTCCGACTCTGAGGGAGCGAGGTAGGGCAAGGCCAAGGTGGCCGAGAAGCCCAAGGTGGCCGCCGCGCCGACGCGGAGCTCGCCGCGCCATGGCGGCCGTCAACCCTCAAAGAAGCCACCCGCGGCGACGAAGCGCGCCGAGCAGACCAAACAAGCGCGCGTCCAGCCAAGCGGGAGGAGACCAAGTCCCACCCTCCTCATCGAGCAAAGCGACGAAGAGGTAAGGGTCATGACCCTTTGGCTTAAGCGCTATGCGCAGGCTCACCCGGACCATATGGAACGGCTGCAACAGGTCGCCGAGCAAAGGAGGCTCGAGGAAGAGGTAGTGCGCAAGGAAAAACTTCTTGCGTTGCGCCAGAAGAGTGCTCAGCTCACCAAGGAGTTGAGCTTGTCGCCACAAGCTCCTGGAGGCCAAGGCGAGGAAGCCGTGGAGCCCCCGAGCAAGAAGCGCAGGCTCCACAAAGGAGAGAAGAAGAAGGTATCGTTCCCTGCGGCAGGTATGTGTAAACAAAGCTGTTCCTTGTACATTATACCAAACCGCGCACGAACTAACTCTTCCCTTTTTTTCGTGTCAGCCGCCCATTTGGAGGTCAACCCGGACTACGTGTTCGCGGCAATCGAGCGGTCCTTGCTGCCCGAGCACCTGCTCGGTGCTTCACGGACAACGAGGTACTTTCATGTTGAAGGACAAGGACAAGCCGACGTGGTCAGCGCTCCCGTCCGGCTCCAGCGACCGGATCGACGCCCTGAGGCGCGCGATCAACAGGCTGGAGACCCACGAAGAGGAGCACGGGGCCACGGCGAGCGGAGCCAAGGTCTTGGCTCTGCCGGCTGCCCAAGGCGAGACCGAGGAAAGGGTCTTGCCGGACACTTCGTTGCAGGGGCAAATCGTCACTGTGGCGATGGTTGCCTCCGGTGAGCAGGGAGAAATCCCTGTCACTGGGAAGGAAGAAGAAGATCGCGGGCAGGGGGCTCAAGTCACCCTGCCCGCCACTCCGCCGACGTCTCCAGTCAGTGAGGCGCCAGTCCTGCCCGAAGGCGAACGGGCAGGAGAGCAGGAAGAAGGGCAGGAGCACGAGGGCGGCACTACCTCGCCCATCGCAACGGCCACAAGGCGGGCGCGCGCCCGCACGGAAGAGAAGAAACGGAGAAAACGGCGCGCAAGCCTCGTCCCGAACAGACGAGGCTTCGTTACCCATGGCCTTGAAGACCGTCTGCTCTGGAGTCTGGAGCGGCGGTTAGGAGAGGTAATTCTCAAAACCGAAACTTTGTCTGCTCGAGCTATAGCTGCCCAAGGCATGACTAGGTCTTCTCTCTTTCAGTTCATGGAGGGTACCATGGAGGACCTCATAGAAGGCGTCACCGTCGAGCGCAGCGCCGTTCTGGCGACCTTCCAGGAGCAGCTCCGAATGAGGGGGCTCGAGTAGGAGCCCCCCGTACCAGCCAAAAGTCGGAGCAGGCTGAAGGCGAAGGTGAAGAAGCTAAAGGCCCCGCTGACTGAGGAGAGGCAGGCTTCCGCAGCTCTCTAGGAGAAGATCTCCACCCTGTGGGCTTCACAGGAGGAGGCCGAGGAGACGCGCAAGCAGGCCGCAAGGGCGAGCACCGCGGAGGACAAGGTCAAGGAGCTGGAAGAGCAGCTCAAGACCGTCAAGTAGCGAGCTAGTCAGAGCGAGGCTCTGGCCGAACAGCTGCGCGCCAAGACCGAAGAGGTCGAGGCTCTCTGTGTAGAGGCAGCGGAGCAAGCCCGGCTCAGCAAGGAGGAAACTGATCGTCTCCGAGCTGAGGCTAGAGAAGGCTTGAAGGCGCAAGGGGAAGTCTTGCGCCTCAAGATAGAAAACGAGGGACTGAAGGAGTAGCTTGCTTCGAAGTAGAAGTAGGGTTGTACTCCTTATACCTGTAAAATTTTGACAATGCAATAAAGACTTACCTTTTGCATGATAAAGGCTTACCTTTTCCCGCAAAAAAGAGCAGCAAAAAAACAAGGACGAACAGGAAACTAAGAGCAAAGGCACGACAGCGCTAGAAAGTTTTGAGGAAAACCGGTAGAACGCTTAGCCTAAGTCCCAGCCCCGTTGTGCAGCTTTTCGAAAATCTGAGTTTGCGAACTCGAACAGATGCACAAGAGAAAGAGCGACGCCCTAGCCACCGGTACGGACGATGCTTGAAGTCCTAAGTTTGCGAAATCAAGCACGTGCGTAGAGAGATAGAGCGACACCCGTATTCTGATCGACTTATTCCAAGAACTGCTCGTCGACGTAAGTTAGGCGATTCATAGTTTAACCGAACAAGGAAAGTGCCTCTGCCGCGGGGGGCTTACAAGAGCAGGCTTTGCCAAGTGGTTGTGCCGTGAGCGGTGAGTGCCTCTGCCGCGGAGGGCTTACGAGAGCAGACTTAGCCGCGAGGCGAAAAGCCGTTTTACGCAACTTTGAGTTTAGGAACTTGTTGAAACTAGACACGGGTAGGGAACCCTGAGGATCGCGGAGCCAAGAGTTCGCAAGACCGGGCAACCATCAAGTGTTACCAGAGAAAGAGATAGTCTGAGAAGACAAGTAGTGAAAAGGGGCCGTAGGGGGCCGCGAAAATTTCACTGTTAATTGGATTGAACTTTACATGGCAGTCCGAGAGACTTGGACGAACTAAGGCGCGAAGTTTACAAAAGCGCAGAGCTAAGCAAACACACAAAAGACCTACACAAAGAACTTACGAAGCTGGTCGATGTTCCAAGTGCTGGTCAGCTCTCTCCCGTCCTCCATTGCCAGACGAACAGCCCCCGGGCGAGCAGTAGAAACGACCGTGAACGGGCCCTCCTACCGGGGAGTTAACTTGTTGGCATTGAACGAGGTTCTGGACAGGTCGAACTGACTTGGCAGCGTGCCGGCGAAGAGTTTGCTGGTAGCGCGTCATTCTGACTTGTGCCCGTTCGCGTGTGCCCTCGAGGAGATTGAGTAAGCGCTCTCGCTCGTCGTCAACCAAGTTGACCGAGCGCGTGCAAGGCTAGCCGAGTACTATTTCGACGGGCAGGATGGCTTCTGCACCGTAGACCAATTGGAAGGGAGTTTCTCCGGTTGCCCGGCTGGCCGTAGTGCGAACTGCCCAGAGGACGGATGGAACTTCGTCAACCCAGGCCTTGTTGTGCTCGCGGAGTGCCGCGAACACGCGCCGTTTGATACCCTGGACGATCTGTCCGTTAGCTCGCTCGACGGCTCCATTGCTTTGTGGATATATCACAGAGGCGAAACAGACCTTGGTGCCCGGTGCTCGCATATTCACCGAATAGCTCGTTTCAGGCGGGTACCGTTATCAGTGATCAGCTTGTGGGGAATCCCGAAGCGCGTGACCACGTTGCTCTTGAAGAAGCGCACATCCGTTTTGACGTGAAGCGATGACACAGGCTCTGCCTCAATACACTTTGTAAAAGTGTCGATGGCGACGAGCAAGTGTGTGTAGCCCTTATACCCCTTAGGGAATGGGCCGAGCAGATCCAGACCCCATGTGGAGAAATGCCAAGATGGGGGATCGTTTGGAGCTCTTGGGCGAGCTTATGTGCCTTCCAGGCGTGGAATTGGCAAGCTTTGCACTTAGTCACTATATCCCGGGCATCTTGTAATGCTGTAGGCCAATTATAGCCCATGCGAAACGCTTTGCCGACCAGAGTCCTGAAGGAGACGTGGTTGCCACAGGCACCCTCGTGTATGTCCCTAAGAAGGAACACACCCTCCTGTTGAGAGATGCACTTAGAGAGGACTCCCAGAGCACCTCGACGGTAAAGAATGCCTTCCACAAGTTTGTATGGACTAACACGCCTTATAAGCCTGGAACGCTCGGCTTCGTCTTCGGGCAGGGTCCCATCTGCAAGGTACCGGACAAATGGCGTTGTCCAGTCTGCAGCCTGCTCGATGACGGAGACAGCACCATCTGTCTCTGTTGCCTCGTCCGGAGACGTGATAGAGGGCTTGTAAAGGTGCTCAACGAGCACCCCTGCCGGAGCAGGTTCGCGTGAGGATCCATACTTGGACAGTTGGTCTGCCAGAAAGTTGTCCTTCCTGGGCACGAAGAGCACCTCGAAAAATCAAAAGTGCCGCTCCAACTTCCTTACTTCAACCAGGTATCGCGCCATTGAGTCATCGCAGCACTGATACTCCTTGTTTACCTGATTGATGACCAGCTGTGAATCTCCCTTCACAGTCAGCCGTTGGACGCCGAGCGACTTGCACGCTCTTAGTCCCGCGAGGAGGGCCTCGTACTCTGCGGCGTTGTTAGTCGCCGCAAAGTGTAGTTGGATAGAATACTGAAGTTGCTTTCCTTGAGAGGAGATGAGAACAAAACCAGCCCCCGAGTTTCCAGTGCGCGAGCCATCAAAAAACATGGTCCAGGGGGGTTCATCAGGTTGCTCGGGAGCTTCCTGGGATTTGTGCGGGCAAGTCCATTCAGCGACAAAGTTAGCCAGGACCTATGATTTAATAGCAGTTCGGGTAGCAAACAGAATGTCGAATTCTGTCAGTTCCATTGCCCATTTAGTTATACGTCCGCCGGCTTCCTTGTTCCTTAGGATTTCTCCAAGAGGGAACTTGGTCGGGACCAGTATTCGATGCGCCTGGAAGTAATGTCGAAGCTTCCTGAAGGACATGAGCAAGGCGAGAGCGCTTCGGACCTCGTGGTAACGCTCCTTTGATCCGTGAAGTACCTCGCTCACGTAATAGATTGGCCGCTGGATGCCGTCCCTTTCCACCGTCAAGACCACGCTCACCGCTTGCGGCATGCAGCCAAGATAGAGCAAGAGCTGTTCGCCGTGTCGCGGGGTAGTCAAGACAGGTGGGTTGGACAGGTATTGCTTTAGATCTTGGAAAGATCGATCGGCCTCCTCTGTCCACTCGAAGCCATTGTGCTTGCGCAGGGCCTTAAAGAATGGCAGCCCGCGTTCTCCCTGACGGGAAATAAACCTGCTCAAAGCAGCCATCCGTCCGGTGAGGCTCTGAACTTCCTTAACGGTAGTCGGAGCCTGCATGTTTTCAATGGCCTCGATTTTTTCAGGGTGAGCAGAAATTCCTTGCGAACCAATTACATAACCGAGCAACATTCCAGATCGAACACCAAAGGTACACTTCTCTGGATTTAACTTTATTCGATGCCTGTTGAGATTTTGAAAGGTCTCGGCCAGGTCTTTTACATGATCTGAAGCATACTTGCTCTTTACAACTATGTCGTCGACATAGACCTCCAGGTTTCTTCCGCGCTGTTCTGAGAAAGTCTTCTCCATTAAGCACTAGAACGTGGCACCAGCATTACGCAGACCGAAATACATGGTCGTATAGCAGAAAGTGCCGAAGGGGGTAATGAAGGCAGTCTTCTCTTCATCCTCGAGGGAGATGCTTATTTGGTGATAGCCGGAGTAAGCATCCAAACTCAAGAGCTGGGCATCCGCAGTCGCGTCGATCAGCTGGTCTATGCGAGGCAGCGGAAAGTTGTCCTTAGGGCAAGCAGCGTTCAGATCTGTGTGATCGACACACATCCTCCACTTGCCGCCTTTCTTTTTTACAATGACAGGGTTGGCCAGCCACTTGGTGTGATCAACCTCACGGATGAAACCAGCAGCGAGCAGCTTGCCAAGCTAATCCTTGATGATCCCCTGCTTGAAGTCCGAAAAGCGGCGAAACTTCTGGCGAACAGGCTTCTTGTCCGGCCAGACTGACAGTTTATGCTCGATAACCTCCCTTCGGACTCCAGGCATGTCAGACGGCTCCCAGGCAAACACGTCTGCATTAGCTCGGAGGAAGGAAATGAGCTCGCTTTCCTATTTGGGGTCCAGATTGGCCCCCAAATGAACTGTCTTGGAAGAATCATCCAGAGACAGCGGAACTTCCTTGGTCTCTCCCCTGGCTGAAGGGAAACCCTAGGGCGTGCAGACTTGGTCTGCGAAACTTCGGGACCACGCGGCGGAAGCTGATCGACCAGGGCAAGGGACTGCTCGTCGCAATCCAGAGCAGCTTTGTAGTTGCCCTTGACCGTGATCACACCGTTAGGACCCGGTATCTTCACGCAATGATATGCATGGTGGGAGACAGCCATGAATTTACCGAGAGATGGCCGGCCCAAGATGGCGTTGTAAGCCGATGGAAAGTCAACCACGTCAAACGTGATCAACTCTGTCCGGAAGTTGCTCGGGCTGCCGAAGGTAACAGGCAGAACAATCTGCCCCAACGGCCGAACAGCTTCTCCTGGGACAATGCCGTAGAAAGGCATCGCTACCTCTTTAAGCTTGGAGCGAGCAATCTGCATCTCGTCCAAGACCTTAGCAGACAGCAGGTCCAAAGCGCTTCCGCCGTCGATCAAGACACGGCCAACTCTGGCGTTGCTGATGGTCGTTGCGACCACCAGTGGGAGCCGTTGAGGCTTGGTCATCCCAGTGGGGCAATCCTCCTGAGAGAAGGAGATGGCGACCTCGGTCCACTTCATTGTTTCGGGCTGAGGCTTGCCCTTTTCAACGTTGTGGACCTCCCGGGCAGTTTCCTTGAAGCTGCGTCGAGAGGTATAAGCCGAGGAACCGCCGAAGATGACGACGATATGGTTCACGGGCTCTTGATATTCATCATCGTCGTCCCGATCACCATCGTCGGTTTGGCGCCTGACCTTGCCGGCATCACCTTTCTCGGGCAGGGTGGGCATTGGGCCCTTGCCGTTGTAGAAATCCTCGAGCTTTGCAGCCCAGGTCCAGCAGTGGCGCGTGTCATGTCCGTAGTTCTGGTGGAACTTACAATATCGGTCATTTGGACCTTTCTTGCCTTGGTTGCCTCCTTGGGCGGGCTTCTTGCCCTTATAATTATTGTTGGGCTTTTTCTGCCCATCCTTGGAAAGAGGTGTGCGATCTATACCGGCAATGGTGTTGTTCGCATCACCCTTCTTTTTCTTCTGGGATTTCTTGTCACCAGGATTGTTGCTGCTTTTCTTCTTTTCCTCCACACCAGGCTGGGCGGGCAGCTCGCCCTTGTCGAACGCCTTCTTATACTGAACGAGTTCTGCCGCATTGGCATAGCGATCAGCCGCTTTGAACAGGTCGTTGGCGGTCCAGGTCTCATTGATCTCGAGATCCTGGGTGAGCCGCTCGTCGTGGACTTCGTTTTTGAAGGTGCAGACAACAGATTCGTCCGAGATGTTCGGGATCGTGTTGCGAATCTTGATGAAACGCTTCACGAAGTTGTGGAGGGTCTCCCCGTTCATCTGGATCATCTGGTGCAGATCATCCTCCTTGCCCAGACGCACGTAACAGCTTTGAAAATTGGCGATCGAGCGCCACAAAGCTGGTTCCAAGAGCGATGGAACCTCTTCTTCGGTTAAATGACCACGCCCGAGCAAGCGCCTTCAAGGACGATCGGAGGTAATTAGCCATGACGAGCTCGTCACCCCCGGCCGCCATGATGGCCGTAGCGTAGATGGAAAGGAATTCCTCTGGGTTTTGAGTCCCATTGTACCTCTCCATGTGACCGGGCTTGAGCTTCGAGGGCCACCGGACGGCACGAAGCTCGTAAGAAAAAGCCCTACAGCCCAAGGCATAAGACCGACCACCTTCCCCAGCAGAACCTAGCCGTGAAAAGACGTTGGTCCTGTTGGTCGGGGGGACTCTAGCTGAGCGGGAGGTTTCTGTCTGGAGGAACTCTCTCCGTGATAAGCCTCCACGCTCACTCCTTGTGGTCGCGACAACGCGCTCCTCGCGAGGGGATCATCCGTGATCATCGCGCGCACGCTTGCCCCTGTGGTCGCGATGACTACGAGGACTTGGCGAGCGTCGACGACCATGGGTAACTTGCTCGTGGACAGTGGTCCTTCGACGGTGACGAGGGTCACGCGATCGATCGGAGCGCTCACTGCCCGAATCCACCCGGACAGGCTGACCGCGCTGCTCGGAGGAGGTGTTGGCCTCACCTAGGGACTTGAGGCCTTCAGCCAGTCGCTCAAGGTGGGAGGCTACAGCCTCGCCCATGCGGGCGAGGTCGGCCTGGTTGGTGGATCTAAGCACCGTTGCCATGGCCTGGAGCCATTCCCGACTCTGATCTAGGGGTCCAGGGATCCCTGAGGCATCCGCGTTTTACCCGACCGGAGTCTGGTCACGCGGGGGTTCGACCCGAGCAGGCTGAACTTCTGCCGGGGGTCTTGGCGTAGGCGCGGGAGGCTGGTCGCGACGCTGTCGCTTGCGCTGGTCGCGGATCTGCGCCAAGGTTTGGTTGATAGACTCGTCAAAACTGCGGCGAACAACATCTTGTTCGCGAGCAGCTGGCACGGCCTCATCTTGGTGCCGAGCAGAATTAGACTGCCCGATCTCATCGGCCGCCGCGGCCCGTGCAGGATCCTCCGAAGTCCCTACACCGGCCATGTTGATGCTGCGGTGACCGTGCGTTGGCGTGCTAGACGGTGTCATCACTGTGTCGCCACAGGAAGAATCGACCGACATAGCCTTGGAATCCGAGAGATCCAAACCTTCATATAGATCGTCGGTTCCGTATTCATCGTCGATGACGGGAGCATGATCTAAGACCATCTCTGGAGCGTAACCAAAGACTTCTGTCCCAGATATGGAAAGCGATCGTGATCGAACATATCGATCCGATCTGACAGGGGATAAGACATCCTGTCCTTCTGAGTCGTAGTCCTCAGGAAGAGATCCGTGGTCGCTGATGGAGTTCGACATGCTTGATCTGCTAACTCCCCATGGACGGCGCCAACTGTCGACGGTTGGGATATTGACCCAAGTCAACTAAGGTTCTTAGGAAGGGGAGATAGAAGACACGTCAAACAACAATCAGCGATGAACAAGGAGACAGGGGTTTTTATCCTGGTTCAGGCCTCTCGGGAGAGATAATAGCCCTACGTCTAGCCTTTTCTTATATATCAAAGATGATTACAAGAGGTGGCTCAACGAGACGAACAAGTCTCGGCGAGATTATGGGTGTACAGGAAGCAATATGCTATGATGCGAAGATCAGGTGCGCTAATCAGATGATGGCTTGACCCCTAAACACAACGTAGGGGCCTTGTTTATATAGTGTAGAGCAACCGACCTATCAAGGGATAATCGGGCCGGGCTAACCACGAGATCGTAACGAACTCGACGTGCCAAATACATCCCGAGATAGATAAAGTAAACTCCAATTCTTGGGGATCACGGCTCCTATTCCAATCCGGGAAACCACGTCCGAGTCTTCACGTAGCCGTGCAGAACTCTGTTTGAGTCGGACTCAAACACGAATCCTAGGCCGTTACGCACCGTGCCAGCCAGGAAGTTGTTCGGCAGGATGCACATGGGCCTGATAGAACCTTCTAGGGAACTAGGCCCTAATAGGCTGTTCGATTGGGCCGTCAGGGAGTGGGCCATGGCAATGGGCCGTGATTTTATCCCCGACACCTTCCAAAATAACATAGGTGCCAAGTGGAGAAAGGGAATAGGTTCAAACCATGTCGGAAGTCCAGAAAGACACCTTCCTCCCATCGCCAATCATGGTCAACATTGAGGCGTCTAATAGATCTTGGTTATTGTTGTTGGCAAGATCTGCCCCTTCTACCCTAAAAAGACCTATAGCATGCTAGCGCAGCCTGAGGGCTATTCCAAAAAATTGGAGGTTCAAAACTCCGAGGCCTCCAAGAGGTTTCGATGAGCAGACTCTAGCCCTATTGACCTTACAACTACCTCTCTGGATGGTGTCCTTCCTTGTCCAAAGGAAATGCCAGTGTATGGCGTCTAGATCACGTACAAAGCTTGTTGGCAACCTCATAGTTGTGAGAAGATAGACAGGTAAAGCATTTAACGAAGTTCAAAAGAGCATACCATGCCCCACTCCCCAGTAGCCCACGACGATGATGTTCATCAAGATGTTGTCTCTACCCATGCCGCCGCCCATGCCATTGTGCATCGGGTTGTCCCGTCCGCGGTATCACCACACATGTGAACTCATATTATCACACGTGTATTATTGGCCTTACACCCTCTCTGAGCTCCTTGATAATGTTATATAAATCAATGGCTGAGATATGAAAGACCCCCCACAATACTTATTGTACCCTATGCTTATAGCAATATATCCCAACTGTTATTCGTCTATAGATTGCAACAACATAGAAAGCACTATTGTCCTTGTCCAACATATCAACTCTTTAGGACATGACCAATAGTAAATCAATTTATTGCCTAATACTATATAAATGGGGTTCTAAACCGTGAAAAAAGGCTGAAAGTAAAATATAAGAGAGAGATATATAAGAATTGAGAAATAGTTTCAATATTCTTAGAGAAAAATTTAATCTATAAATAATAAAAAACGATAACAAATAGGTATAAAATGGGTTTAACATTTTCGAGTGAATTCAATGATCATCCAACCAGCTAATCTAGCCAGATTAAACACGCATACTTCAGGTATGAGGATAAATTGGTAATCTTGAGTCAACGGATAGAAATGTTGGAGACAATGGATCATAAGTTGATAACAAAGCATGAGCATGTAGCGAGACATGTCATCGATCTCAAAGTTGTTTTGGCCACGGAAGAAAAACCCTTGGAAACCATTTGTTCCGATTTGAATTGTGATGGACCAAAATAACCTTTTTTTATGGAAGTTTAGTACCGAATAATTCAAATAACCTTTTTTTTTACAAAAGTTTAGTAGTGTCCACTCTATTTATGGAAGGTTATATTGACCAGTGACATTGACCAAAATTAACCATCGGGCCCATTCTATTTTAGTTACATTGACTGGTTTTATGAATATCCAATTTCACAAAACAAAATGTAGGCGCTAAGAAATTAAATAACACAATCCCAAAATAACGGCATACTTTTGTAACTTAAAAGGGTAGGAGGGGTTCCTAATGATGTGGTTAGCTGGTCACCAGCCAATTTTACCGGCTTAATATATAATATATATCATGGAAGAATCAATCATGCGATGAACGACTCTTGAATTGATTGCTGACGTTGATGAAGGCGGGGCCAGGATGGGAATAGGACATTACATATGATCATCAGTCATCACAATCACAATCACACGCAAGCAATCATGCATGTGGTTGAGATCTGCGAGGATAGACATTGCTCCCCGCCTTGTGCATGCATGGTTGGTGTACATCTGCATGCTGTACCTCACAATTCCCCACCTACTAACAACTCCAGATTTTTACACGATTGAGATCAAAATGATTATTTACTATGAATAATTTTAGTGCAAGCATGAGACAGGCCGGTACAGTTGCACGAGATAAAACTATTTCCCGTAGCCATAAGATTACTATTTGGGATTGACTTGACATCAGATGACTGAGACATATTTAACTATTTAACTCTCAGTCGATTTTCTGACCTGCACACAAGACATCTTCATAGAACATATAAAATATCCAACAGAGTATTTAATTAAGTATATGAAAAAATCAATCGAGAATTAAACCAATCTCAACCATCTATATTTATGGCTGCTCTTAGATAAGTGCGTTGATTTACTCTTCTTATTTTCTTCGACATGTTAAAAATCTAGTACACGTTGTGACGAGAAAACAAATAAACAGGTCACATATATACAATCCCACAACTTCACTCGCATATGGAAAGCCAATGTGCAAAGGAACTGTCTGTTTCTTTTTCTAGGGGCTAATCCATGAGAGGTTGTACACCACTGATCGCCTAGCCGCTAGAGGGTGGCCATGTAACGCTTTATGTGTTCTTTGTGGTGAATGGGAAGATACTCATAAGCATCTGTTTTGCGAGTGTACCTTTGTTAGACAAATCTGGCATGGAATGACGCCTTTGCTTTACTTCACAAAGGTAGATAGGCCCACAGTTATTTCGGTAGTTCATTGGTGGGATGAACTAACTAGAAGCAAGATCGTCAGGCGCATTGAAGATGGCATCATCATTGCATATGTTGGAACATATGGAAGGAGCGAACGCTAGGATTTTTCGGTAGGAAGATTGTTGCCCGGTCAATATCTTGGAAAATATTAGGGGTGACCTGTTGGTAGCCTAGTTGGCGTTATTAATGGCTTAGACGGGTGTTGAGTTTGGGGTGCATTTGCCTCGTGTTGTCTAAACTATTCTTTGTATTTGCTTCTTCTTTTGAATGAATTCGGCAGCTCATCTTTTCTTTTTTTAAAAAAACTCCCAACTGTACACACCCGAGTGAGCTAGAAACTACAATATATATTATCGCCAACGCCCTGACGGCCTGACCTTCACATCCTGTTGTAACTGCATTAATGTTATTCATCGCCATTCACCGACGACCTGAGCTACTCTACTGAACTATAACTATTCTGAAAGTGTGTAGAGAGAGAACAAATCAGAACTTCATTATTCATACCGATGTGTTCAATCCCCGGTTAATTAAAGGCATCACCTTGCGATATCCTGTAGCTAACTTCACATGGTAGCTTAACTAAGATGCCGATATTCTCGCCGTTAAACTGTTCGTAGCAATCTATATATACACACACGCGCGCGTGCACACAAACACACACACACACCGCGCTAGCGGCAATCGTTCTCGGTGCGACCCGTGGCATCGTCCAGAGCCGTCCGATCGTTTGGCGAATCAAATCCAGCCATCCAATTTAAATCAACCTTTAAAAGCATTTCTCAGCCTAGTTGAGCAACACCGCGCGCGATTTGGCGACTTGGCTAGGCGAGCTAGCATTCGCTCGGCAGACCAGCGAACGAATCCTCGCCCCGCCATTTACAACGCCCTTTTTCCCCTCGCACGCTGCGCATTTTTTCCTACTCGCGTCGCCTGTCCCTGCTCGCGCCCGTACGCAGCGCTGCTCACGCCCGTACACGGCGCTGCTGCTCGCCTATGCGTTTATGTTTTTTTTCATGCTATCTAGCTACCGTGCGCTAGGGCACGCCTACCAACCTAGTTTTCCTGATTGTGCCCCTGTCTAAGCTGAACACCAACAGATGATAGACTAACATAGAGGACAATACAAAGTTTACTAGCACCAGAGAGAGGAAAAAAAAGGGGAGAATTGAACTAACGAAAACACTATGTGCCGGGAGCCCGGCGCATCTGGACTCCCGCGTGCGCGTGCGCGAAAGGCGCAGGCACGCACTATGCCGGCATGCATGCAATGGGCCAGGGCACGCCTTTTTTTCATGCTATCTAGCTACCGTGCGCCAGGGCACGCCTACCAACCTAGTTTTCTTGATTGTGCCCCTGTCTAAGCTGAACACCAACAGATGATAGACTAACATAAACAGATGATAGACTAACATAAAGGACAAGACAAAGTTTACTAGCACCAGAGAGAGGAAAAAAAGGGGGAGAATTGAACTAACGAAAACACGTGGTGCCGAGTCCCACAGATCTGGACTCCAGCGTCTTGCTGAATGAAAGGCGCAGGCACGCACTATGCCGGCATGCATGCAATGGGCCCCATAGCAATTTTTTTTTGAATGGCCATAATTTTTTACTGGGTGCTCCAATCCACAAACCGTTTGCACCAACGTGTTCCTCGTATTTTTGCGAACAAAACAAGATATAAGTTGCCATATAACTCCTCAAACTTATCTGGTGAAACTTGGGGTTTGCCTACTGAAACTTGGGTTTTCGCCTACTGAAACTTGGCTTTCATTATCGTTAAACTTGCCGAACTGTCAAGTTTCATCAGGTTTAATGCACGTTTCATCAAGTTTCAACAGGTCTCATACAAGTTTCTTCAAGTTTCATCACGTCAATTCAAGTTTCAACAGGTTTCATCCAAGTTTCATTAGGTTACATCGAAATTTCATTCAAGTTTCATCAGGTTTCATCAGCACACGGCCAAGTTTTATCAGCACACAGCCAAGTTTCGCTAGTATAGATGTAAGTTTCATAAGTGCGTTCTCCTAGTTCACATAAAAAAATGAAAAAGTGAACAAATTCAAAAATTCAAAAAGTATTTAAAATGGGTTGCTCTCGATTTTAGAAGAATTATGAAATTTATTTTACGCATTTTGAACACTGTTTGAATTTTGTACAAAAATCGGAAGTTTAATTGGAATTTTAATCAAACGTCGACTAACAAGGCGAGCGTGCAGCTTTCGTTCGATCCGGCGGCAGCCGCGTGCAGCTTCGTTTGATCCGGCGATCCGACGCTGGCGCGTGGTCCGGCAAGCCAGTGTCCGGACGGACGTCCGGACGCCGGTGCTCGCCTTGAACTAAATACAAGACTTCACTATATCAATATTGTATGAATTAATTTAAAATTAGGTGCAATATGTATTGAAAGTCAATATTCATACTTATGTTAGAATATTCTAAAAATAGATTTTTTATAAATTATATTATGTAGAAATGTATTATATGAAATAGAAAAATTATACACATGCCATTATAAAGTTGTTGATTCACAAAAATACCGCCCCATGTGATAATAATATGTGTGCTCTCGACCCACATGTCATACACATAAGAGTGAAATTTTTGCAAAGTGGATATTTTATAATGGCATTGATGCAATCTACCCTATGAAATATATAAATATATAAAAACTAAATATATATTTTGTATTCTTTATTTTGATCAATAAATAAAAAATTGGAATATAAATAAGATAACATGAAACAATGCTTACGTTAAAGATATTTTTATAAACATAAAATCATAGATTTTTATAGATTATTCTAGATTTAATTTTTATGGTTTGGATTGTGCCACATGGCGACAACATAACTGTGTAACAAGAATATAAATAGAGTCATATTGTATTCTCATAGAGTCATATTGTATTCTCATATCTCCTCCATCAACATTATAATGTATTATCAAATCTCCTCTATCACCATTATTTCCAATTAGACCTCATTCTAAAGTTCATTATGAAATAAATTAGAGATTTCTGTAATGGGTCATTATAAAAATAGGAAAGTTGTTAATAATAGTTAAATCTTTCGATTTTGTTAAGTTATATTTATTAGGTTGACTAGACTTAAAAAATGCTATATCCATCTAAGGGTGAAAGTTTTTACCCGAATCCGAGATATCCGGGTTATCCGAAGAGATATCCGAGTTATCCGAATTAAATAGACAACAAATTTTTAAAAACCGTTTAGTTCGTTTTATTAACCTTCCCTTCAAAAACAAAAATATAAGTTGTATGAGAAAAACTATAATGTATATGTATCTATACGAGCCAAAAACAACTATCCGAAATATCCGAATACTATCCGTTTTCACCCCTGTCCATCACTAGCGATCCTCCCGCTCCCCCACTCCCTTCCATGCCATCCAAGCAAAACTTGCAGTTCCACGAGTGTTCCACGCGTGTCCTGTAGCTTCCTGCTTCGCTACAGTGTCGATAAGAGCTTGTACGTCAGAGGAAGAAGACACGATTAAATACGCAAATTTTTCTTCTTATTTTTACTTTTCCCGTTGATTGAGACCTCCGATTGACAAACCGTTTTCACATACGTATTTTTCACGTTTTTTCCAACAAAACTTGACCGGTCTTGCCAAATAAATTTTGCTTTACTATAATTGCTAGTCTAATTTACTATTATACAAAAAATAGTAAACCTATTTGTAAAAATAAAAATTAGATATGATGAAGTAAAAATATTATCTACAAAATGGTTTACTATAGTTGGGTAGCAACATTTAACTCATAAGAAATGTATTTACAAAGGATGTTGCTGAGTTTAAACTATAATAAATTTACAGTAATGAACTTTACAATAATGTGCTAATCAATTTACACTAATGTGCCAAAAAATTTACAAATAATGTGCTAAGGGACTTTACAATAATGTGACAAGGAACTTACAATAATTTGATACGGACCTTTACAATAAGATATATTGAACTTTACTAGAATTTTAACCACGATGATAAATTTACAATAGATGCTAATAAACTCTACAATATTGTGATAAGGATCTTTACAATAAGACACTAGTAAACTCTACAATATTGTGATAAGGAAATTAATGAACTTTACACTAATATGATAGTAAACATTAAATAATATGCTAAAAACTTTACAATAGAATACTAATGAAGTTTACAATAGGATACTAAAAATTTACAATAATGTACCAAGGGACTTTACTATATCTTTAATGACATGTAAATTAAAAACCAACACAAAATTTACTAGATGCTAATAAACTTTACAATAATGTGCTAACCAATTTACAATAATGTGCTAAGGAACTTCATAATAACGTACCAAGAAACTTTACAATAATATGATAAGGACCTTTACAATAAGATACTAATGAACTTTAATAGAATCTTAACCATAATAAATTTATGATACATGCTTTTGCTTCCAATTGCATTCCATGACATCTCCATAACACATGGAATATCCTGCAATATGCGAACAAAGGGTGGCAATGGCTTTGTACTTTATTTAAATAATGTTATTTATGTTCCTTCTATTAGAAGAAACTTAATTTTTGTTTCTTTGTTGGATGATGAGGGTTTCCAATTCATATTTGAAAAAAATATATGTACACTTAAATTTAATTCAATTAATGTTGGTCATGCCATCCGACAGCTTTATTTGTTGTCTCTCCCTGATTCATGTATGAATGTATGAAATGATGTCGATGATAATGTGATTAATGAGGCTTCATCGAAACTGTGGCACTGTCGTTTAGACCACAATTTGAGGGGGAGAATCGAGCGTCTCATAAAGGACGACATCTTACATTCTTTAGATTTTTCCGACGCAGATCATTGCATAGACTGTATTAAGGGAAAATATGTTAAGAAAATTAAGAAAGGTGCTACACGAAGCTCTGGGATTTTAGACTTAATTCACACTAACATTTGTGGCCCTTTTCCAGTAGCATCTATTGGTGGATTTGAGTCTTTTATTACGTTCATTGATGATTACTCTCGTTATAGGTACATTTTCCCCATTCGTGATAGATCTGAATCATTAGACAAATCTAAGATATTCAAGGCTGAAGTAGAAAATCATCTCAATTTAAAGATAAAGGTAGTAAGATCTGATCGAGGGGGAGAGTACTATGGGAGACATGCTCCTCTGGGGGCAAATCACTGGTCTTCAAGAAAATGGAATTGTAGCCCAATATTCCATGCCTGGTGAACCTCAACAAAATGGCGTGGCTGAAAGAAGGAATCGTACTCTTATGGACATGGTACATAGTATGATCAGCCATTCATGTTTACCAGTCACCTTGTGGATAGAAGCTTTAAAGACAACCGCTCATATACATAATCAGGTCCCCTAGTAAATCAGTCCAAAAAACACCTTATGAATTATGGACTGGGAGACGACCGAGCTTAAACTATTTACGATTTTAGGGTTGTCCTGCTGAGGCTAAGATATTCAATCCACAAATTGGGAAATTAGACCCTAAAACTATTAGTTGCCATTTTGTGGGATATCCCGACAGGTCTAAGGGATATCTTTTTATTGTCGAGATCGTACCACTAAGTTTGTGGAGACGAGACATGCTGTGTTCTTAGAAAATGGCCAAATCAGTGGGAGCTCGGAGTCGAGGAAAATAGACCTTGAGGAGGTGCAGGATTTTTCTTCCACACTGATAATTTATGAGCCTATTTTTCCAGCGACCCAGGTGACTACAGCTCCAATCGAAAACACTACGGTTGTACCACCTGTTGAGGAGTTAGATGAACCGAATGTAAATCCTAATGATATTTATGATGATAAACCTCAACAACTTCCTATTGCTATTGTTGAACCCTTAAGAAGATCACAGCGAGACAAAAGATCTGCCATTAGTGGCGGCTATGTCGTCTATATGGTAGATGATCCCACCTCCTATAAGGAGGCAATGATGAGTGAACATTCATCTAAGTGGCTTGATGCCATGAAAGTTGAATTAAAATCAATGAGCACAAATGACGTATGGGACTTAGTAGAGATTCCTGACAGGGTCAAAACAGTAGGCTGTAAATGGGTCTACAAGGTCAAGCATGACTTTAAGGAAAATATCGAAAGGTTCAAAGCTAGTCTCGTTGCTAAGGGCTTCTCATAAAGAGAGGGCATTGACTATAATGATACTTTCTCGCCTGTCTCAACTAAAGATTCTTTTAGAATTGTCATGGCGCTTATGGCTCATTATGATTTAGAATTGCATCAAATGGATGTTACAACTGCATTCCTAAATGGTGACTTGTAAGAGAATGTTTACATGGCTCAACCGGAAGGTTTTGTCGTGAAAGGCAAGGAACATATGGGGTGCAAACTTAAGAAATCAATTTATGGTTTAAAGCAAACATCAAGACAATGGTATCTATAGTTTGATGAAATTGATAGAAAATTTGGTTTTAAAGAAAACGAAGTGGACAACTGTTTTGACATTAAGTTTAATGGAAGTAAGTACACCATCTTGGTGCTTTATGTGGATGATGTCTTATTGGCTAGCAGCGATAAGGATATGCTGTTTGAGACCAAAAGATTTTTGTCCTCAAATCTTGATATAAAGGATCTTGGTGAAGCAAGTTATGTTTTAGGCCTAGATCGGTCCAAAGGAAAGTTAGGCCTATCACAAAAGGTATATATAGACAGAGTACTAAAAAGATATAATATGGAGAAGTGCTCTGCTTTGCCTGCTCCTATAGTCAAGGGTGATAAGTTTGGGACATTTCAATGTCCGAAAAATCAATATGGAATTGATCAAATGAAGTCGACACCTTATGCTTTAGCTGTCAAAAGCATTATGTATACACAAGTATGTACTCGCCCTAACTTAGCTTTTGTTACCGGGATGCTTGGCAAATATCAGTCAAATCTAGATTTGGACCACTGGAAGGCTGTTAAGAAAGTCTTACGTTATATGCAAGGCACTAAGGATTACATGCTTATGTATAAAAGGTCTGAGAGCCTCGAAGTTGTGGGCTATTCGGATGCTGACTTTGCGGGGTGTGTGGATACTAAGAAATCCACGTCAGGTTATATCTTCACCCTCGCTGGAGGAGCTATATCATGGAAAAGCTCCAAACAATCTCTTACGGCATCTTCAACGATGCAAGCTGAGTTCGTAGCATGTTATGAGGCCACCGGGTAGGCCGTATGGTTAAAGAATTTTATTCCCGGACTTAGAGTGGTAGACAACATTTCTAAGCCACTCACATCATATTGCGATAATCAGCCCGCAGTTTTTCTATTCGATTAACAACAAGTCTAGTGGTGCTGCCAAACACATAGACATTAAGTACCATGTTGTGAAAGATAGAATCCAGGATCAAACTATTAATGTTAAGCATATTAGTGCCGAATCTATGTTAGCGGATCCACTCACCAAAGGCTTACCACCCAACGTCTTTTGTAATCATGTTGCCGGCATGGGTATATTGGGAAGCCTATGATTCTGGATATTTGAGGGCCAATGTGCAAACCATCTCCTGTAAGAATAAAATGTTTACTGATCAAGATAGAATGATGCAGCATGTTTATTGTTATTTCACTGGCTGAAAAGATAGCTTTTGCGATGTATGCTCTATTGTATTATTTTATTAAGACAGGACTTATGATGTTAGCCTTATGATCAAGTGGGAGAATGTTGGATATGATCTACGGCTAACAGCCGTACCTTAAACTTAGGGAGCTGTTAGCTCCCACAACCAACCGCGCCCTAATGGGGGGCGCACAACCAACTGATGGTTGCGGCCCCCTAGTGCACAGCGCTACAATAAAAGGGTCGCCGGCATCTCGTGATAGACAAATGCTACACGAGACTTGCGATTCCCGTACAACCCCCCTCTTAGGCCTGATCCGATTTTCTAGGCGCGCTGCAGCACTGGGAAGGTCGCCGCCGGCGAAGTCGTCACTGCTACCGTCTCCTTGCATCCACTACGACCCTCTGTGCCTCGGCTCTCCACCAAGCAGACCACTACGACCTAAGTCTCGATCAACCTGATGGCGAATTCAAGCAATTGTAAGATGAACCCTAACCAGTTTACTATTCGGTGTTTATCTAAGCTATTGATTATGTGCTTCCGCATTAAGATTAGAATCTAACATCTTCCCCTTTGAGATTGAAGATGGGAGAAATGAGGATGACAACATATAGCCACCCCTCTAAATAGCCCGTGGCCCATGGGCCATACTGCATGCTTACCGCCAATTTTTTTTTTCAACATAAAAAGTTTGTTTGGTCAAGGAAAACTGGCAAAAAGAAGGAGGATAATGTAAATAATTTATTAACAATAATAAAATATGTGTCTGGAGAGCGTCCACATAAAATTTATAAAATAAATGTGTAAAAATAGAGTGTCGGTTGGAGAAGAGAAATCTTCTAAAATATAATGAAAAATATAAAAAAAATTTAGAGAGATGAAAAATACATCGAGATAACTTTTCATGCAGTTATTATATGTACCAAACAATGTTCATATGGTTCGAGTATCCATTTGAAGTTAGATTGATCTCTAATGGTTGAAGTAGCTTGATGTCAAGTAGGCTTCATTTCAGGCTAGAGTTGGAGCATCGTGGCCTGTAGGTTTCAAGAGCATGCACTATGGAGGAGACGAAGATGTGCCTTTTTTTTAGTACACCCTCAAATAGGTTGAGACGACCAAGGTACGTAGTGACCAAATTGGTGGTGGTCATGGCACTATATCTGGAGGGTGAGCATGGCATATGTGTACACGACAAGAACAAGGTGGTTGAGGACGCACCACGTAATTGTAGACATAGTAAACGTAGATGATAGGGGATCCTGTAAAATATCGCTGAATTGATGGAGATGCACAGTGACAGGGATCATGAAGTAGTCGATGAATTATAATAAAGCATCAGTTCATTCCTCCTCTAAACAAAGTATTAAACTACTAGTCGTGACGTTCCATTGCGTGCATGATGCATACAAGCAATTCTCAAGTCGTACTAAACCTACATGGCACAAACAAAAGGGACAAACTAAGCAAACAAGTGACAATGCACTATATCATATGTAACTCTCTTGTACAGGATGGCATGGTGCAACTCAGAGGAATACTTCTCTGATATATTGTACGATACATGATGCCAAGGAAGCAAACTATTTTTTCGTAGCAATATACTTGAACCATCTTATATAGGATATATCATCTCATTATACCATCCCAAACAGATGTAAAATGTTACAGTCAACCAAAGTGTGAGTATAGGAGCCCCACCCCACTTGTTCCTCCCTTAATTTAAACATCAAAAACTTTTTTGAAAAAAATGATAATAAGTCCCAAAAATGAGGGGAATTTGATTATTTACATCCGGCAAACAACCACCACCCCTGTTCGGTCCATCACCTCTCTCATATCTCTCATATATTACACCATTCGATTTGACTAATTTGGTCAAATCATACTGTACATGATTCGGTCAAGGAAGTAAACGTTTTTTTGTATGAATCTACCTGAACCATCCTATATAGGATCATCCCATTATACCATCCCAAAAAAATGTAAGTAGATAGTATATATAAGCAACCAAAGCGCGACTATAGGAGCCCCACCCCACGTACTCCTTCCTTAATTGGAGCATTAATAATATTTTTGTAAAAAACGATGATGCATCCCAAAGTTAAGGGAATTTGATAATTTACCTCCGTTAAACCTCCACCATCTTCTGTTTTAGCGATCACCTCTCTCATATTTGAATTGCACCACCTCCTCCCGTTCTTGTCACCTCTCTCATATCCAGACTGCACAGGTGACATCTCTCTATCCTTGGATGGTATAACTCCTTTCCCCCTTCCACTGACCGCGCCCTCCATCAGAATTCCTTCGTGAGCGCATGCAAGCTCATTAGATTCCTTCCGAGGGCTTTAGATTTTTGGATGAGCTCAGACAAGAATTGACAGACAAATCATGGCAGGCTGATCGAGGCGTGATCAATCTACTTGAGCCCAACTAATGCACAACATGGAAATGAAGTATTCTTTGTCTCCAAGATATCAAGCCTCTACTAAAATCTTACTAACCTTGTATCGAGCTTAATCTTGAGCCTCATTTGTTACTTGGATGCCCTTTGATTGGTTGTGACCCCTTCAGGATAGGTCTTGGAGAGTAAAAAAAATTATAATCCAAAAACGTTTTGTATCTCGAGAAAGATTTTGGAGTCCAAAACATTATAAAAAAAATATTTTGAAACCTCTAAAACTATCACTATTAACCTCACAGAAATAGATACAAAGTACTACGTCGTTCGGTTTATAAAAAAATAAAAAATACTTATAATTAGGTTTTAGTTTTATTTAAACCGTAAGCCTACGTCGGAACAAGCTCGATAAAGGCACATGGTTCTTTGGCGCGAGCCCCCCTAATCCGGATTCCCGAGTCAGACTCAGACTCGACCGGAGCAAAGGCTGGACCCCGACAGTCCGACTCCGACCAGAACGGAACCGGAGCGCGTCCTCCTATAAAAATAGAGACGACTCCTCCACCAAATCCCCAAATCGAAAGCGAAAAATTCCAATCTCTCCGTCGCGAAGAATTCCGCCGGTGAGGTGAGGCGCCGCCGTATCAGATCTCACGATGGAGGGTCCTACCGCCGCCAAGCCACTCATCGCCAGCGAGGAGGCTCCTGCTGTCGCCGCCACGCTTGAGGTTGAGGACGATGCCGTTGCGTCCGGCGAGTCGACTGCTGTCTCCGCCGCCGCCGCTGGTAGTGGTGGGGAGGAGGAGGAGGGGGAGGAGGAGGATTCCGTCGACGTCGAGGAGGAGGCTACCATATTTGTTGATCCGTCCATGGGGAGGATTCCGACGAGGGAGGAGTATGTGAAGCTGATCCTCTCCTACGAGAGGGACCCTTTCCCCGTCGACGAGGGCGAAACCGACGAGCGCGTCCTCGAGTCGGCCGCCTTCTACAGGGAGCTGGCGGACGAGGTCATGGAGCTGAAGGCGCAGATGCTCGAGGAGATCAGAACCAAGGGGTTCTACGAGGTGGAGGACGACTACGAGGAGCGAGTGGCCGACGCCTTCGCCTGCAGCAAGGCCGTGTGGGAACAAGTGTTCCTGCATGATGAAGAGGAGGGTCAGGAGCTAGATGAGAGCGCGAGCAATGAATCCAGCTTCCTCCGATGATGATGCTTTGCTTCCTCCAATGAAGAGGAGAATTGTCATTTTTTTTTTTGATAAGGAAGAATAAATTGCTTTCAAGAACAATACATCGAGTTGATACAAAGACTTGAAAACACTCCCGGCCTCTGCATAATAAGATGCACACGGCCAAACAAGGATAGAAATAAACACACTCTAGTGACTATCAATCCTTAGACTAGAACGCCACCCATGTGCTTTACGCCACCCATGTGCTTGGGAAAAAAGACCTTGGCCACCTGCTCCAAAAGATGCAAAGAATCCAAAATAGTAGATCGTAGCTCCTGTTTCTGAAGCACAACCCATGTACGCAGCCGATGGGTAATATTGAAGATAACCTGCAAAGGAGACAAGGTGAATTTCTTTTGAAAAACTATCATTCCTACTTAACCAGAGCGACCAAACAGTGGTTGCTGCTTCTAATAGGGCAAGGTTTCTAATATCCTTGTTAAAACCAACTAGCCAATTCCCAAACATATTGGAGACACTAGAGGGTCTAGAGATACCGAAAGCCAAATGAATAAAGCTCCAAACCAAACGAGCAAAACGGCAATCAAAAAACAAGTGCCTAATTGTTTCATCTTTGTGACAAAAGCAACATGTTTTGGTTCCTTGCCAATTACGTTTAGCAAGATTATCTTTAGTCAAAACAACCCCCCTACGAAGATACCACAAAAAGATTTTAACTTTTAGCGGGGCTTTCAATTTCCACAAGCGTTTGTTTAAATTGGGAACATCACAATTAATCAAAGCTTGGTAAAGAGATTTCACCGAGAACTGTCCATTTTGGTGCAAGTTCCAGTGAAACTCATCCCTTTCCTGCGTAAGAACAATATTAGCTAAACGTGAAAAAAGATCATTCCACGCTACTAATTTTGGTCCAATTAAAGAGCGTCTCCAGGATAAGTTTGGATGAGCGGACATTAAAACTTCTGCAATGGTAATGAATTTTCTTCTTGTTATACTATATAAACCAGAATATTGGTCTTTTAAGGCGGAGTTACCTAACCAAATATCCTCCCAGAATCTCACTTCTGATCCGCTCCTAATTTTAAAGGTTCCAAAGCTGAGGAAATCTTGCTTTACTTTCATCAAACTAGACCAAAAATGTGAGTCTCCTGGTTTCCACTCAACTTGCACTAAAGGTTTAGCTGTAAGGTATTTATTCCTAAGGAGCTGCTGCCAGACACCATCAGTAGTAAGAAGCTTGAAAAGCCATTTGCTCAACAAGGCGGTATTCTTAATGCTAAGATTATGAATACCCAAACCTCCTTGGTCCTTGGGTTGGCTAAGGATATCCCACTTGGCAAGGCGATATTTTTTCTTGTTCTCATCACCTTGCCAATAGAAACGGGATCAAAAATAATCAAGTTTTTTTAGAACTCCTTTAGGAATGGTGAAGAAAGACATCATGTACATTGGAAGGCTACTCAACAAAGAATTAATAAGTGTTAGTCTACCCCCAATGGAAAGGTGTTTTCCCTTCCAACTACCGAGTCTTTTTTCAAAGCGTTCTTCAACCTTCTTCCAATCAGTATTTCTTAACTTCCTATAGTGAATAGGAATTCCTAAATACCTCAGAGGAAGGTCACCACTTTTGCAGCCAAAAAGGTCCAGGTAATGTTGTATTGAAGACTGGGCTTCCCCAAAGCAGAGTAGTTCACTTTTATGAAAATTGATTTTCAGTCCCGATATTTGCTCAAACGCACAAAGCAGGAGCTTCATGTTGCGAGATTTTTCCAGGTTATGTTCCATAAATAGAACTGTGTCATCTGCATATTGTAGGATAGACAGACCTCCATCAATTAGATGAGGCACTACCCCGCTAACTTGCCCATCTTCGATAGCTCTCTTTATTAGAATTGATAACATATCCGCAACAATGTTAAAAAGAAGGGGTGAAAGAGGGTCCCCTTGCCGAAGGCCTTTTTTCGTTTGGAAGTAATGACCCACCTCATCATTGACTTTGACCGCTACACTCCCTCCCGAGATGAAGGACTTAACCCAAGAGATCCATTTGGGAGAGAAACCTTTCATTTGTAGGGTCTGGAGTAAGAAGGGCCATTTCACTTTGTCATACGCCTTTTCGAAGTCTATTTTAAAGATTACTCCACTAAGTTTTTTCCTGTGTAGCTCATGAATGGTTTCATGAAGTATGACGACTCCTTCTAGGATATTTCGCCCACGCAAAAAAGTTGTCTGTGTAGGACTGATTATTTTGTCAGCCACCAAATTCATCCTGTTTGTGGCCACTTTAGTGAAGATTTTGAAGCTTACATTCAGAAGGCAGATGGGCCTATACTGCTGGATCACATTTGCATCTTGGATTTTGGGTATGAGAGTGATTATTCCAAAGTTTAGGTTAAAGAGGGGTAAAACACCGATATAAAGATCATGAAACATTTTTAATAGATCACCTTTGATGATTTCCCAGAATTTCTGATAAAACTCCATCGGAAAACCATCAGGACCCGGTGCCTTATTGTGTTCCATCTGAAAAACGGCACATCTCACCTCGTTTTCCAGAAGGGCCAGAGAGAATATCATTTTCCAATTGAGAAACTTGAGGAATGTCCTGCGTCCATCTCTCATCTAAGGAGAATGTGCTTTCCTCAGGCTCTCCAAAAAGCTCTTTATAAAAATGTGTGATGTAAGCTTTAAGGTTGTCTTGTCCCTCAATTTTCCCATTCTCATGGTCAAGGGAGAAAATTCGTTTCTTCCTGTGTTTACCATTTGCAACCATCTGAAAATATCTAGTATTATTGTCTCCCAAGAGCACATCCTTCACCTTGGCACGTTGGTAGTATTTAATTTCTTCTTCTCTCAGAAGAATAGCTAGCTGATCTCGAGCCTGTGCGAGGTGTTCTCGTTCAGAATCAGTCAGATCTCTAGACTCTGCTGCGATATCCATGTCATAGATTGTTGACTGGAGATGTGTTTTTTGTTGCTTATAGCTACCATTGGTATTAGATGCCCAACCACGAAGAAAGCTTCGTAGCGCACCCAATTTGTGATTCCAGCGTTGCACTGAGTTTCTCCCTTTGACCGGCTTATTCCAAACTTCTACGATCTTATCATATAAGTCTTCTCGGTTAAACCAACTAAGTTCAAACCTGAACTGTTTAGTTTTACCAAGAAAGGCCGGTGTTCTGGTATCCAACAATAGGGGAGTATGATCCGATACGCCTCTGTCTAAAGCCTGGACATAAACGAATGGAAATTTAAATTCCCATTCGGTTGTCATAAGAACCCTATCAAGTTTCTCAAAGGTTGGAATGGGTAGGGAGTTTGCCCATGTGAATTGGCGTCTAGTGAGCTCGACCTCTCTAAGATCAAAACTGTCTAAGACTGCATTGAAAAGAAAAGGCCAGCGGTCACTGTATCTGTGATTGTTTTTTTCTTTGCTATTTCTCAAAATGTTGAAATCACCACCTATTAGGGTTGGTAAAAAATTTTGCTGGCAAGTTCTAACAAGTTCAGTCAAAAAAGCAGATTTAAATTCATCTTGGGCTGGCCCGTAGACTGCCATAAGAATCCAATTGAATCTATCAACCTTATTGCTTAGATGGAATTTGATAAGAAATTCCCCTTCAACAATCAGTGATAAATCCAAAGAAGTTGCATTAATCCCTAAGAGTACACCTCCAGATCTCCCTCTTGGTGGTAGACAATGCCAAACAAAGTCTGCTCCTCCGGAGAGTCGAGCAAGATTTGATTTTGACATGTCTTGATTACCTGATTCCATAATGGCTATGAAATCTAAGTTGTGATCCTTAACAGCATCAGAAATGTAACGAAACTTAGCCAAGTCCGAAAGACCTCTGCTATTCCAAAAAAGACCTTTCATGAAGAACAATTATTTTTGTTATTACTAAGGCGCTTCTTACGGCCTTTGGATGAGGACTTGGACTTACGACTGGAGGTCTTAAGATCACAGATTCTAATGTCTAGATCCTCCACATCTAGGTCCACCTCGGAGACATCCTTGATTAAGTTTGCGAGTAGGTCACTGTCAAAATCAGCGATCTCGTCATCACTTGATTCAAAGGGGTTGACTATCTTATTTTGCGAGTAGCTTTTCTGTAGTGGTCATGAGTTTTGCATTTTGATTTACTTTCAATCTATCAATCTCCACACCCTTTAGAGCTTTGAAAGAAAAATTTAAATCCAAGCTACCTTTTGGCATTCTAAAACCTATGTTGCGAAGATTCGTGCTACAGATATCGTCTGTCAAAGCACCAAAAGAAAAGGTAGCAGCGGGTTGAGGCGTACCTGGCACATTTGGAGGATTTGAAGACGAAAGTGGCAGCTCAATGTGAGTAGCCGTCATCTTGTCTCCCCGAGGCGTGTCTAGGTTGCACAAGGTCGTACGCTTCATAGCTTTATTCATCATGTCAACATCTGCCAAAGATGTGCCGTCCACAGAGATAACGTTATTTCGTATACTGCGACGAATGCCATCTACATAATTGAAGTTGGAAATAAGGGGAGGTGGGCTTGTGCCACTTGGCTTTTCCATACCAGATTCAAGCACAGGAGAGAGTGAATGTGAAGCCGATCTGTCAAGCAGACTATCCTGGGCCACAAGATCACCGCCGCAAAGAACCCGACCAGTGAAGCCTGTTAGCACCGCTGAAATATCGGCTCAGAAGTTCAGTAGCCTCGGCCGAATCAAAGCAAATTTGAAACCGGCCCGGTCAGGATAGGCGCCTCAGTAACCTTGCCGTCTAGCTTCTCAATACTGTCCACAGAAGGCAATTCCTGCCTCGGAGAAGACTTATGAAAGTCCAACACAGCATCTTCACAAGTTGCTGATTTTAGCTCAGCTGAAACAGATTTTGGTTTTGTCACACTGATCACACCCAATGGACTATGACCATCCAAAACAAGAGTTTTGAGAGGCTTTGCAGTTGGATTTGGGCCTAAAGGTGTCACTGCTATATCGGTAGACATCTCAGAACCACTTAAATGATCAGAGCTCTCAACTTGCATTGGGACCGACCCATTCCCTCTTGGAGGAGATTTGGAACCAACTGCACTCTCTACAACTTTTGATCTTTTATTTGCATGATCTGTCTCACCATCCTTTGCCTCTTCATCATTGCCCGCTCCATCATCATCTCTTTCTTTTGGAGTGGGACTGTTTGAAATAGGTGCTGCGGGCTCGAAGTCTTCTTCCTCAGCAACAAATGTAAGGTCATACCCAACTTTGTGGAACACCACATCTGTTGTAAGAGGCAGGTGATCTTTATCCAACATTCCAACCAAAAGCCGAACTACACCCTTCTTTCGGTATGTGAGCATATCCACTTCCAAAGTGGTGCCAATCAACGAACCAAGAGCCCAAAAACCCAAATAATGTCTCCAAGCATGTGGAACTCCTGTCACATGCACCCATCTGTCATCAAGAAAATAAGCAGGTTTTACATCCCCATTTAATTGCCACTCAGAGATCATCAAAGTCACACCATGACTTTTTAATTTATATTCAATTTCAGGCATTCTTTGAAGTTCATCTTCGGTGGGAAAAGCAACCAGAAAAGAATCATCTCCATGGGATAAGGCCTCCCAATTCCACTCCACTCTAGACAACTTTGCAAGCTCGGTCTGAATCGTGGCTGCATCAAGCAAACCACCAGCAACCTTTATCAAAGCCGTTGGAGCAGGATCAGGGGTCTCCAATTTAAAGTCGAACTCCGGGATTCGGAAAAAGCACAACTCATTCTTTGCACAACCGAACATTGAAGCAGAAGGTTTGGGCAATTTCAGCAAAGGACATTTGCTAGCAATGTGGGAATTCTTCTTGTTGCAGATATAGCAATCCAAATCCGCATAACAGTTTTCAAGAAGATGTCCGTTACACTTACAACGGAAGCAATGGGGTGGCCTCGGTTTTTTTGCCTTGATCGCGCCGGCCTCCTGTTGCTGTAGCCCGTCCGGGCCAGCTTCCCTTTCATGTCTAAAATCCTGTCGCTGCACCACCGGGACGAAACGCTGCTGAGGTGCATTACCTGCACCACGACCGCGTCCCGCGACCGGCGCACCACGGACAACGCCTCTCCCGGCCGAATCCCGGCCGTGTTCTTGGATCCTTCCACGCTGCGGACGCTGGAAGGAGGTTCTTTCCCCTCGACGAGGTCTCTCTTCCATCTGATTGACGCGCGGTTGCTGTGCACGGGGGCGGTGGTTTTGCGGCGGCGGTGGTCTAGCCGCCATCTCAGCGTATGAGGGGCGAGAACTGAATACGGGCGCAAGTGGCGAAGGGTTTTCTTTGGTCACAGCGCGTGCCAGTCGAGGAATAGCTCGCCGAAACAGAGTTCGCGAAAGGCCATATAACTTGGCCCGCCTAATCAGCCTGGCCCATTCCACAGCGTCATCATTCAAGTCGCACGGAGACGAAGCGACACGAGACTCATCGTCTCCCGAAGCCAACACTTTTTTCGTTTGAATTAAACGCTTCGGTTCAGTAGTGTTCGTTGCCGTTGGACAAAGCACCGCCGGTGGCCGAACCGCTGTTTGCTCATGTGCCAGACATGGCATGAAAGCAGCAAGCGTAATGTTGTTTGAAGGTCTGGATCGCGGCAATGGTCCACGCCATGGACGAATACGACATCCCTGGCGACGACCAGCGAAAACTTTGGCTTGATTGTTAGCAATTAAACGCTGTGTGGATGATTGACTGTCAAACATTGAATCTGCGAGTACCCGATCAATCGATCGGTCCACAGACACATCACTCGCACACACTGTTTCGCGATCGACAAAATCGACTGGATTCCGGGAACTAAACAAAGTCGTGGGTGATTCTCGCTCCCACCACCGTTTTTCTTTTGGGAATCCGATATCTGACCAAAATTCCTCACAGATTTGTTCATCTGAACGTACCTTAGTAATGGTGCTGAAGTTGTCGGTAACTTGCTTGTTGAAGTCAGATTCCAGCAAGTTACCGACGAGAGCTCGCAACGCAGGGACCTCTCCGCCAGAGTCGCCGAGAGCGGAAACCGGATGGCCTCGCTGCCCAATTCGAAAGCCGGCGAGGGGCTCAGGCCAGAGCACACCCCGCCGCCGCTGCTTCCGGCGGAGGACGGCGCCAGAGTCGCCAGAGACCGAGAGCCGCTAACTCTCATTAAGAGGAGAATTGTCATAAGTTTATCTGACCCTGTGTAATTCTTTTTAGTAGTTTGGTCAATTTAGTCTTCTCATAGATAAACTTGGTTTTTTTAGCAATGTTAAGGAAGATGTGAATAATCGGAGATGAGCAATGTCTTTCCCAGCTGCAACCATCGCTATGAGGTTTAGACAAGCATATATTAACCACATAAACAAATAATATGATAACACACATAATATTAAGAACCACATGAAAAACATGACAGAAAGTAAAGATTAACAATTGTAATTGCAGAGCCCGTAAATCCTATGCTCCTACTGGTCCTCGTATTATTTGGATCGGAGCCGAGATGATCATCTCAACACCTCAGGCCCTCAGCTGTAGACACAGAAATGACGACACAACAGACGCACCGAGCCTGCCGTTGATTCTATCCATCTTATCGATACCATAAACTCTCATCTCCCTCACACCGACATCTCTCCTAATCTCTCATCCTCCTCTTCCGTAGCCTCCTCCTTGTAGGCGGCTTGATGCTTCCCAGCTTAATTAACACTTTAACTCATGCAAAATGGTTGTAGGAGCCAGGCCATAATGGAGGAATCACTTCCATCGGGGCTTCCCTAGGTATTTCCCGCGGAGATACGAATCGGGAGGCTTGGGGCTTCCCTAGGTATTTCCCGCGGAGATACGAATCGGGAGGCTTGGGGATTTGGGGATTCGAAACCCTAGCTTTCGATTTGGGGATTTGGGGAGGCGGGGGTGTCGAGATTGATAGCGGCGGCCAAAGCGGGAGATTTAATTATTTGCCGCCCAATTAAAGGGGCAAATACTTCATGCCCTTCAATTGGGTTCTTCTTTATTATTTGCCACCGTTACATCGAATTCTTTTATTTCTCGCCCCTCCACCCCTTTTAAAGCCTTACAAATCATAAAAAATTCAAAACAATATTTAAAAATTCTGAAAGATTATAAAAAATCAAAAAAATAAAAATTCAAAAAACTTTTAAAAATCAGAAACATCTTTAAAAATTCAGAATAATCTCAAAAATACAAAAAAAATTCCAAAAAATCATAAAAATTCAAAATAACTTGGAAAATCATAAAAAATCTTAGAAGCCTTTTGTAACCCTTGCTATACAGTAAAATTTAAATTTGTAACTTATGATTCTTTCAATTTTACTGTTGTGTAATGGTTACAGATAGTTTTTGAGTTTCTTAATATTTTTTTATGATTTTCCTAAGTTATTTTAATTTTTCCTATTTTTTATGTTTTTTGGATTTTTTTTAAAACATTTTTTGGTTTTTTTGGTTTTATTTTTTTAAAGATTTATCATTTTTATAATTTTTTTCAAATTTTTTATGATTTTTTTGAATTTTTAAAGATTGTTTTGAATTTTTTAAGACATTAAAGGGGTGGAGTGGCAAGAAATAAAAAAATTCGGTGTACCAGTGGCATATAATAAAGGAGAACCCAATTGAGGGGCATGAAATATTTGCCCTCTCAATTGAGGGGCAAAAAATTAAATCTCCCGCGGCGGGCGGCATGGCCGCCTCTGGCCTCGTTTTGCTTCGGTCGTCCGACTCGGAGTCGGATTCCATGCTCCAATTGGTGGGCCAAGCACGCTGTGAGGCTCGCTCCCCTGAGCCGCAAAACTGGCCTGCAAAAGCCCAGGCGTTGCGAGATGGATGCTGCGGCCTGACTCGGACACTCCGTCCGGTCCGAATCAACTCATTTATTAATTGAATGAGCAAGATTTCAGCCCAGCGTAGCGTGGCGTTTCACCGTAGCAAAATTCAACAAATTTTTTAAAATAGGTTTAAATATTCAAAAATATAAAAATACTTTTAGGATCTTTGAGATGGCTACTAAAAGTCTGAAATATTCTAAAAAAAGCTCAAGGTAGGTGGTATTTCACTGTAGCAAAATTTAATGAGTTTTTAAAAATAGGTTTAAATGTTCTAAAAAAATTTAAAAATAGTTTTAGGATCTTTGAGAGGGTTACTAAAAGTCTGAAATATTCATTACAAGTTATTACACCATATATGCTATATAAAAAAGACAAATTTTTCTATAGTGAAACGCTACGACACGCTAAGCGGAAATATACAAGGCCTAAGTAAAAATAAAAATATGTTAGTTTGACTGTTTGATTATGATTTATAAAATTTAAATTTGAAGATCAACCAAAAATAGTCCGTTAAATTGGCCTAGTCGCTAGCCAATTAGTCATAACAACATAGTACTTAGTCGTTGTGAGCTAGTGAGTCCACTACCAATTCATTTTCTATAAAGACATGCATTACTTAGCAGAAAGAAGATAGATATAATGGTTGTATAAAGCGGTCTAACCATCTAAGGCTTTGGCTTTGCCAAAGAATACGAGGTATTATTGGCTCGTAGGATCAACAATAAATTGACATGACGAGGGCTTCTGAATTGTAGTGACCATCGAGGTGTGGTTTTCGATTATGAGCGGTTGAGCAATGAGTAGTTTGATTTGTGTAGCGATGTCACTACAACATTAGGGCAGGACAGTGTTGTGCTTCAGCCAAGGTATAATATTATTAGGTTTCATCTTGATACAATTCTCTCGTTTCGTAGGATCCTAGGCTCATGTGCTTTCGATGCCATGGTGAGTCACCTAAGTGGTACGTGTGCAAGTTATTAGCCATAGCAACATATAGATGGAGCATGACAAAGATCGAACACATCCACGTCTCGCCCCTCCATACCTCGATTGTCCTATCACCGACACAAGCTGATCATCCATGGTTCGGTTGCATTATTTGTATAAAAAGTATGTCTCTACATAGATATTTTAGTAATCCACACAATGAATAATGACTATTAGATATATTCTTTTATAACAATTTTAAGAACTTTATAGAATATAGATATTCTAGGAGATATTTGTATACGGATAAACTAGATTTTACAATGTGGCAATAATCCAATATTGTTAACACATTTATAAATTGATGTGCTTTAGAGTATGTTTTATAAGTCTGTGAATGACCATGTATAGATAGGTTAAGTACATGGTCAGTGTGCTTGAGAAAAGGAGTAGGCTAGATACAAAAGATCTATAAATATTTTGTTATATTATTAAATCTATAATATAGTAGTCATTTGTAATAATGAGTCTCCCAATCAAGCCATGTTATTTGCAGATGTTTAGTTCATCATTAATTTATGATTCGCTAGCTAAGAGAATAGTTATTAAACACAAAAATATTTAATATTTAATGTATTAAGTAATTAGAAATTAAAATATAAAATTAAATTTAAAATGACATATTTTAGTCTCGCCCTAGGGCCCTTAAAACATTAGGAACGGCCTGCGAGTACGGTGAAACTCTCGCACCTGCGCCGGTAGAAGTTCGTCATGTCCACCTCTAAACCAAACACCTCGAAGCACATTGCCTTCTCCTGCTCCATTGTTGGATCAGATTGTTGGATAGAAAGAGGGAAGAAGGTGAGGCTCAGAGAGGGAAAAGCAGGAGAAGGAGGGGTTTAAAATGAGGCGGTTGCCGACGAAAGTAGATGGTTACATATATATAGTGCTATTACTAATTAGGTGACTGAAAATTCAAAACATCTTAGACCATTTCTCTCACACCATAGCATGTACATGTATGATCCAAAATTAGACTAATGACTTCTTGGGCGTTTTGAGAGACAAATATGTTTACCATCAACGATAAACATATTACTTAAGCTAAATTCGCCTCCAAACATCAACTTGTTGCTATGGAAGTGCAAGATAGTTCCAACTACCTCTTTTATCACCCATCTTCCAAGATTAGTAAGAACATAAACTTCAACAGGCTTAAAATTCTCATCCTTTGCAAATAGGGTTATCTTTTTAGTCAAAATTGACCTTTCAAGAAACACCTTGAGCGGCTCCATCCTAGGAAATTTGCTAATGATTATTGTAAAATTAGCCTAATGTAAAATTACTAAATGCACACGAATGGGCGTGCTCATTTCCTGAAGTGAAACCTAGGGAATATGATATATCACCTGCTAAGCTACGGCTTGCTCCTCATGTTTATTGTTGGTTTCTTAACGAAGAGTGGCTAGCTAGAGTATAACATAGGCATGTTCATCAAATTATTTGACATATCCGTCTATTTACTTATATTTATTTAAATTTAAAATAATTTAATAGTATTTGAATATGTTAGTATTTTGGTAGTTCAGCTTACATTTACTCCCAATTCAAACTAGTGTTTGAATCGGCACAATATGGCTGGAGAAATATTTATAGAGTATGTTCTATTTTATGGAAGGGTGGGTTTTTTTTCATCCATGCCATTATTAAGTTGCATATATTCAGTTCTGCCATTATTAAGTGCCTATTGTCTAAAACGCCATTTTCTCAGCAATCTAATCTCAGCACTGCCATTCTTATGTATTTTGAAGCAATTCCAACTTATACCAAATCAAAATACCAAACAAAATACATCCTAACAGATGGGGTCCACCTGTCATCCTCTCCCCCACCTTCTTCTTCCTCCCCTTCTTCTTCCTCCCACTGCACTCTCTCTCTCGTCGCCGCCGCCCCATCCCGCGCACGGATCTCGTTGCCTCCGCCTCCACCCCCAAGGTCGCCGCCGCCGCCCCCAAGCTCCTCATCCACCGCCGCCTAAGCCCAGCTCGTCGCCGCCGCCGAGCTCCTCCGCCGCTGCCCGAGGTCGCAGAGACGCCCTGGCGCCGCTCGGCTTCGCCGCCCCATCCCACAAGACGGATCTCGTTGCCTCCGCCTCCACCCCCACCCCGAGGTCGCCGCCGCCTGAGCTCCTCATCCGCCGCCTCGGCCCAGCTCGTCGCCGTCGCCCGAGCTCCTCCGCCGCCCGAGGTCGCCGACGGCCGCCCTGCGTAGCTCGCCGCCATGGCGCCGCAGCATCCTCCCCAATCCTCTCCTCTCCCAACTCCGGCGAGCTCCGACGAGGCTCCTTCTCCAGCGGCGGCGCGGTGGAGGAGCTCGGGAGGCGATGGGATAGACGGCGGAGGAACTCGGGGCGCGGCGGAGAAGCTTGGGGGTCTCCAGTGCTCGGCGGAGTAGAAGCTCCGGCGAGCTTTGGTGGAGGCCGGCGAGCTGGAGCTCGGGCTAGAGGGAAGAGAGAGGAGTGAAGGAGGAAGAAGGTGGGAGGAAGAAGAAGGTGGGGGAGAGGATGAAAGGTGGGGCCTGGCTGTCAGATACGTATTTCTCTGTATTCGATCGGTGTATGTGTTAAAAATACGAAGAAGGGCTCGAGAATGGCAGTGCTGAGATTAGATTGCTGAGAAAATGACGTTTTAGACAATAGGCACTTAATAATGGCAGAACTGAATATATGCAACTTAGTAATGACATGGATGAAAAAAACCCTTTATGGAACTTCTAATTAATACGCTTAAGCCAAATTGGTGCGTATGAACATGGTATTGATGTAGAGTGGGTTTTTTTTATCCCATTATCTAAAACAAAATCTACCAATCTCTTCAACAGGCAACTAGGACAGCTCCAAGATATAGTGTTTATAGTGATAAAAAATCTCTCGCTCTTCACTGGTTTATTGGTGAAGAACGGTTAGCTAGAGTGCAAGTGTTTTACCTAATGTAAAATTAAGCCATTTCTTATCCTAATGAAACAAAATTAGCCTTTAAAAAAATGGAGGGAGTATATTAGTAAAAACATACATGATTATTGTTTTTACATGTACATATAACTAAATTTATATATTGTATTCATATAAAATATGTTCAATCGAACTGTAAAACATAATCGACTGAGATTATCAATAAAAAACAATCGTCTGTTGTCTAAGGCCATCTCCAATGCAAATGCTTAAGTAGGTGCTTAGAGAAAAAACCAGGTTTTTTGCCACATTAGCAAATAGAGGTGTTTAGAGAAGAGAGAAGATGCCTAGGTTGGCATCGACTCCTACCCGGTGCTTGCGACCTTTTTTCTACAGTTGCTTGCCTAGATGCTTCCTTGGGGCAGCGATGATGGCTCCTGGATGCGTCGGCGGCTGGACAACCTGACAAATACGGACCTACTCAGGCAAACAATTAGATATGTCCTTTTTTATCAATTTATATTGCAAACGTGAGATGGTTAATTGTTTCAATTTATATTACCTTATTTTTGTATTTGTATTTTTTAATTAGGCTATTTATTTGCTTGCTCATTAAACGTGTCATCATGTGTATGTCTTACTTGTAAGCTGCAAATAGTTGATTGTTAGTTATTGGCCGATCATCAGCTGGTTGATTGTATTTTTCATGTTACATTACGCACTGGCTATTGGAGATTAAAGTGCCTGGTCTAGGTGCTAACAAGGCAGTTATAGTTTATAAGCACCTCTGGAAGCTCTGATGCATGGGGAGAAAGAGTTTTTATACGGGTGCTTAGTGATGTGGCACCTTAAGCACCTAGCTCTAAGCACACCTTGCATTGAAGGTGGCCTAATAGTTCTTATATATATAGAGGGAATTGCCAACTTGCCACTAAAAGTTGTAGCCGGTCTCACTTATCCCCAGGGGTAGAGAAAGAGGACTCGTAGGGGCTGGCCCACTCAACAAAATATAAAACCCCCCTACTAGTCATACATATTTAGTCTACAAATACAATTCAGTAGTCATAATTAAAGGTATAATTGGCAACTATCCAAACCTTAGCTTCATTATCTAAGCATTATTATTTTTGTCAACCTCTTCGATTGTGGTATATATAATTATATTTTTCTCGAATAAAATAGAAGTCTTTCAACGCGATAGAGTAAGCTATATTGAAAATGGACAAACAGAGGAGTCAAATCAAATAAACTTTGGCTATATACGATCTCTCGATAATGTGTAAAATTCAAATGATTAGAGATGCATATATCTTATTTCTTGATTTTGTTTTAAATGGTGAAGATATATATTACTTCCTCCGACCCCAAATGTTTAACCTTGTTGACTTTGCACAATTTTTAAAACACAATTTAATCACTAATTACCATTGTAGTTTATTTATGAAACCACTAAAACTATAATACTATTGAAGTTCTTTTTTAGACAGTTATGTGCATACACTTCATATAGCAAAACATTTATATCTCAAGTATAACAACTTTTACTAGTATGCATCTCAGACTTTCAAATTTTGTGACCGGAGGTAGTAGTATGTATAATGTTTTTTTAACACATGCTTTGCAAAGTATATACATATAGCACATATATCTTTTGGTGGTCTGCTTGGCCCTCCTATACCTCGATCCTGGCTCTGCCCTTGCTTATCCCCCATTCTTTCAAATTATTTTTTCAGACCACTAAACTTGTAACTGTTTGAGTTGCCCCAAATTCATTAGGGCGCCCGTTAAGATGTGATGTGGCCGCCATGTGTCCATTAAACGAAGACGTGGCCGTTATATGTTGAGCTAGTTGTGGCAATATCACATGATGTAGCATCCATGTGAATGCCACGTCATCATCCTCTTCCTCCCTCTTTTTTTCTCTCTCACTGACGAGCTTGAGCAGGGGCATGGCAGTCACCGCATCCTTATGAAAGTTCTCGTGAAGACGAATATATACATATGATATCATTTGAAAGTTCTCGTTGAGGTGAACATATCCATATGATTTTAATTTAAATAGTTTGAAATATATATCTGTAAGATCAAGCCTTCCATGGGCTAATTGATTTTGGTAATTGATGGCAACTAGGCCGTACAGCTGGAACGCCAAGGATAAGGACTTTTGTTTAATAGTTCTTCTATTTTCCTTGTGTGCGTCTTTAGCTCAACTACATCTCTCTGGTTGCAGGGTCCCACTGAGCACAGGTCATAAGGGTTCCTAGAGTGCCAGGTATTAGCCTTTAGCGAATCATCTAGAGCGAGTCCACCTGTCTAGGTTCGAGAGAGTTCGGGAGAGTTCGGGGGAGTGACTGCTGTTCAGGGTTTCGTAGCCGCCAAGTTCCCAAGCCAGATATTCTGTTTAGGCGCGAAACCTCCCGCCCAAATGATTTGAACCTCCCGCTGTGTCCACAAATCGACAAATTGTCCCTTGACCCGAAGCGTGGTGACGAGAGAGGGCGAGCGAGGCGAGTCGATAAATTTAGCCTCTGTTGGACAGCGTCCGATCGCCATCGGACGGCGTCCGGTGAGCCCAAGCCAAAATTTTAGCTAAGTCCCAGACGCACCCTCTCTGTTGGACGGTGTCCGACCGCAACCGGACGGGGTCCGACAGCATGAATTTCCCAAAGAGAGAGCTTGAAAATAGCTAAGTCCCAAACGAACCGTCCCTGTCGGACGGCGTCCGATCAGGACCGGACGGCGTCCGGTGAAGTAGAAAATCGACGGCGATGGGCATCGGACGGCGTCTGGCGAGCGTCCGACGGCCGCCACCCACACTGTCGGACGCGTCCGACGAGTTACCGGACGGCGTCCGACGACGGCTAAACCAGCGACCAAACACCTGGCGGGCGCCCTGTTTGCGCGCGGTAGCGCACTGTCGGACGCGTCCGGTAAGCTACCGGACGGCGTCCGACGAAGCACAAAAACGTCCCAAACCTTCTGTCGGACGGCGTGCGACGGCGACCGGACGACGTCCGATCGGGCGATCTGAATCTCGCGATTTAATCTGGACCGTCCATTTCTAGGTTTTCGCCTGGGGCTATAAATAGGGGCTAGGAGCACGAGAGAAACTTGAGAGAGCCTACCCTAGCAGCCACCTTTTTGCCCTAGCCACCTAGAGAGCTCCTCCCATGGTTCCCACCTCCATCTAGGGTTCCATGTGCTCCATGTGCTTGAGAGATTGAAGAGAGAGTGAGGAAGAAGAAGAGAGCATCCCCTAGCCTCCTCCTCATCGTCTCCAAGGTTTGTACCCTCTCCATGGTTGCCTTGCCATCCACCATGGTGGGTTGAGGGTTGAGTGTCTCCGGTCTTGTGCTCTTGGGATTCTTGCCACCGGGAGACATCGTCGTCGCCGTGCTTCATCAAGCATACTGCAAGCAAACCCTTCTCCGTGAAGGTCACCGTGCTTCCCACGGTGCTTCCTCTCCGTTCGTCGGGGTGTGCAAAGTCAGCCGTGTGTCGGCGGCCATCTCCGTGTGTCGAAGGTGCCAAGGTGTCCGTGTGTCGGATCCAAATCCTCCATGTGTTGGGGGTACCTCATGTGTTGAGGTGAAACCCACTGTGTGTCGGTGGTCAGTGCCGTGTGTCGGCGCCGTGGGTGTGAGAGCTCTCGCGTGTGAGAGAACTCGCCTCCGTGTGAAGGTTTGGAGCTTGCCTACCATGTGTTGGTGAAGAGCTACCACGAGTGGATTGAGGGCTAGGGACGAAAGGGTCCCGACTTCTCTGTGAGAAGTTTCTCAACGGAGACGAGGTGCTCATGTGTTGAACACCGAACTTCGGTAAAAACTTGGTTTCGTCTCCCTTCTCACCCATTTACTTCGCGACTTTGAATTAATCGCTTGCGTGTGAGTGCCATCGAGCCTCCTAGTAGTCGCATGTGCATTATTGTGATCACTTCCGCAACTAGACTCTAGATCAATCGATAGCTTGGGTTCTTAATTTGACTAAGTAAATCAAGCGAATCGAGAGAAGTAAAATTTGAAAAGAGCCGATTCACCCCCCCTCTCGGCCTAGGATCCTTACAATATCTATGGATAAATTTTAAAAACTTTGACATAGGACATATCTAAAACAACTATTTCGTTTAAAATGGAAGGAGTACAAAATCGTTGCGAAACCTACCACCGCCCAGAATCGTCGTTGTCCATGGCGCATGGGGAGATGGTGGGGCCACCCCACTTGCGGACCAAGTAGGGTTGGCCCATAAGCTTAGACTCAAGGAGCTACTCGAGATCAGATTGAGCTCTAATTGGGCTCGAAACCTAAACGAGCCAATCTCAAGATCGATCCCTTGCTCGAGTGTAATTTGAGTCGACAAGCTCGAGCTCGAGCCCTCATCGAGTCCAATCGAGCTCAGACACACATCATAACACTAACTATTTCCCTCACTAAATCAACTAGTTCAACCGCTTCGAGCTGAGCTCGAGTTTGAGCTTGAAATCTAGCCTAAACGAGCTCATGCACTTTATCTACTTTGTTAAAATAGCATTAACCACTTATTCATGGTCAAGTGGGCCGGGCTCTTATAGTTTTATCCATATGATTTTCAATCCAAATTGTTTGAAAAATATCTATGGACAATTTTTAAAATCTTTGACTTAGTACATATCTAAAACGACTATTTCTTGTGAAACGGAGGGAGCACGAAATTGATGTGAAACCTACTACCGCCTCAGACTCGTCGATGTCCGTGGCGAGTGGGTAGATGGTGGGGGCCCACCCCACTTGCGGACCAAGCATACGACTAAGGTGGCATCTTATGTGTTCGTCAAATGCTGAGATGGTTCTTGTTAACCCGAATATGACTAGCCATACATGCAATTAAGTAGCAAGCAGTGGCGGATCTTCTATTATGTCAAGGTACTACGCCCACCATACCTCAAATTTGCAATTCGAACACCACCATAATTAATCTAGCCATTAACCCTGCATGCCACGCTCAACGCATGAGCCGGCTTAATGGAGCAACATGTGGCCATGTCAGTGATTTGGGCCAATAATAAAGTCCAGAGAGAAACTAATTAATTGCGTAGTGCATGTTCAGATATCGCGTTGAATCGGACTGCTGGAGTCATCACACCTTTTCATGAAGCAAGAGCCCAAGCCATGAGCTCACATCTACTCATGAAGCAAGCGTCCAAGCCAAAGGCTTTAATTGACAAATTATTTTAGCAAGATGTTTAGTCGATCAAACTTAAATATGAAGTGGAAGATGTTTAGTCGATCAAACTTAAATATGAAGTGGTCATACAAAGATCAAGTCACCGATTGATCGTATCAAACGAACATTTTCGTCGTACCGTACTTGTATTTGGTCGCGCTCCGCCGCGCTGCGCCTGCGCGTAGCCGTGATGTTGCTCCTCCGCACTGCACAGTGGTCCATCGCAAATGGCGCACGTACGCACAAGCAAGCATGCTTGCCTCCGCCCTTCATCATGGATTCATGGGCATGCTTCAAAGCGCCTCTCACCCCGTTGTCTACGTAGGACAACTTCTTTTCCATTCAAAGCAAGGCCTAGAGGTTCTTATCGGATGGGTACTCCTGGAGGCTGCCAAATGGGCCGGTCCGGCTGAATGCACTGTTCACCGAACCGGACCGGTGTAGTTCGATGTACCGAACCTGAGTTAGCACCTCGGCCCGTTGGGGCAGCCCGGTTTGGTTCGCTACCGTAGCATATTATTTTAATTCAATATATGTATTTATACACACACACTTACGATACATAATACATTTATTAAGTATATAGCGTATATCTGTGAAATATAATGTTTTTCTTAATTTATACATATATTCTAAAATAAAATAAACCGCTTAATATAAAACTAGGTCGTTCTGGTCGGTTCGGTTCACCGTGCGAACTAAAAACCTAGACCGACACCACAGCCCATTGGCCCGATTGGTCCGGTTCACATAGTAATCGAACCAATTGCCTCCCCCCCCCCGGTTGGCCACAACACCAGGTACTCCTAAGGTGTCTGTCGCAATAACCTAGAAACCACCCCCCACCTCTCATGAAATGTGATTTCAACACTCATTTGGGAGGAGGTAGTAGAGAAGCTACGTATCGCCTCCCTCAATTCCAGCAACGAGTCTCATAGATCTCATTAAAGCAGCAACTTTCCCCCGGTGCTTGTGGGTTATAGCTAGTCCTATAGTTCTGGGAGTACTTTGAAACCTTTGGCTTGAGCGGAACGCCGGAGTCATCAACAATACCGAGCACTCTTAGACGTGTTTCAAAATGTTCTCGTGGACAACTGTTGTTTTTGGACATGGGAGCGAGTTAATTTTTTAAAGGTGAAAGTGTCATCTCAGTCTCTGAACTCTATTGAATCAAATTTGTTCCTATGGTCCAAAACCACTCCAATTAGCCCCCAAACAACCAAAACTATGTTGTTCTGGTCCTTTGACTGATCAAAAGCGGGTTTGATAATTGTTTTGGTGACATGGATGTATACATGGCTGCTTTTTTACACATTGACGCCGACTTGTACATGGATACGGTGACACGGCGGACACTTGGAGTGCACGAGTGATTTTTTAATTTCATTTGTAGATTTTCTCACTTGGGCCCGTTTGTCGTTCTCCCCTTTCTCCCTCCTCTCTCTCCCCTTCCCCTTAGGAAAAATACCCGAAATAATCAACAGTTAATAGAAAATTAATAAAATAATCCATAGAAAAAGAAAATTACAAAAATAGCACCAGGTCCCGCCACCTCGGGTGGCCGCCGCCACCGGTGTGGCCGCAGCAGAGCTGCCGCCACCCGTCGTGGCCGACGCTGAGCTACCGCCACCCCGCGTGGCTGCGGCAGGCTGCGCCCCACCCGCGCTAATCCCCCGGCCTCTTTTACGAAAAGAAGTAATAAAATAATTCGTACCGACAAAATAGTGCAGAAAATATATTAAAATATTACGCTGTCGACAAAATATTCCGAAAAAATAATAAAATAATCCCCACCGACAAAACAGTGCTAACTTTTTAATTAATTAAACAGTAATTACATGATTTACGCTAATTAATACCGATTAGAAGTCATAGTGATCTCAAAATTGAGTGTATATATATTATGTCCTGCCGTTCGCCTCCACACACTCGCAAGCTTCACACGCAGCACTCTGGCTTTCAGTTCTTTTCACACACTCACTCTCTCGCTTTCAGTTCTTTTCGATTCATTGATTCGGTATATTATTCACGATACTTGATTCGAGATTCACCAGGAGCATCACTTCGCTGATATTTTTCGCTTTCAGCCTGAGGGAATATTTTGGATTTTAAATTTGATCTACTTGCTAATAATTACTGTTATTGCGGTACGTAAATGCAAGAGTTAATTTTGGCATAATAATATTCTATGCTAATCTTACTAGTAGTATTGTATGCTAATCTTGGTATATTAGTAGTTAAAATTGTATGTATATATTATATACACAGTATGATAATCTTGATATGTGAGGGCTATCTGACTATAGTTATGTTGGCATAGTATGTTGTTAATGCTAATTAAACTAAGCACCATCACTTAATTAATTAATTAAACTAAGCACCAACACCTAGGTCTTGCTTTTCTTTTTTTTTTTACTTTTGCACCGCACCGTACCACGCACCAGCACTGTAGAGCAGCAGCGTATACACCAGATTTACGAAGGTAAGAAGTATATACAGTGCAAGTTTAGTATGACCACTTAATTTCGTATATTCTGTCTAATTTACGCATGTTTTAAATTTTTCAGGAAGTTTGAACCGATCGATCTTGTAACCGTCAGGTACGCATTTTATAGTTAACATAAACCTGTTGTGTTAGGTTAACTTAAATTATGATTAGTGATTAATAAGTTATGTAAGGAGAGAAAATGGTCTATAAATATAATGAATTTTTATAGCATGTAATATATGAATGTTTAAATTTTAATTGCACGTACTGCGCAGAATTACATAGGGTCAGATAAACCTATGTCAATTCTCCTCTTCATTGGAGGAAGCATCATCATCATCATCATCTGAGGAGGAAGCTGGATTCATTGCTGGCGCTCTCGATCGAGCTCCTGCCTCCTGACCCTCCTCTTCATCATGCAGGAACACTTGTTCCCACACGGCCTTGCTGCAGGCGAAGGCGTCGGCCACTCGCTCCTCGTAGTCGTCCTCCACCTCGTAGAACCCCTTGGTTCTGATCTCCTCGAGCATCTGCGCCTTCAGCTCCATGACCTCGTCCGCCAGCTCCCGGTAGAAGGTGGCCGACTCGAGGACGCGCTTGTCGGTTTCGCCCTCGTCGACGGGGAAAGGGTCCCTCTCGTAGGAGAGGATCAGCTTCACATACTCCTCCCTCGTCGGAATCCTCCCCATGGACGGACCAACAAGTATGGTAAGCCTCCTCCTCGACGTCGACGGAATCCTCCTCCTCCTCCCCACCACTACCGGCGGCGGCGGCGGCGGTGGAGACAGCAGTCGACTCGCCGGAGGCAACAGCATCGTCCTCAACCTCCTCCTCCCCATCACTACCAGCGGCGGCAGCACCTTTTTTCTCTGAGACAGCAGTCGACTCGCCGGAGGCAACAGCATCGTCCTCAACCTCCTCCTCCCCATCACTACCAGCGGCGGCAGCACCTTTTTTCTCTGAGACAGCAGCCGACTCGCCGTCGCCGGAGGCAACGGCATCGTCCTCAAGTGTGGCGGCGACAGCAGGAGCCTCCTCGCTGGCGATGAGTACCTTGGCGGCGGTAGGAGGACCCTCCATCGCGAGATCTGGTGCGACGGCGCCTCACCAGTCACCTCGCCGACAGATTTTATTTTATTTTTCACGACGGAGAGATTGGAATTAGTGGAAGCCTCGCTTTGATTTGGTGATCTAGGGGAGGAGAGGAGGCGTCTCGATTTTTATAGAGATGGGAGGGGCGCCGCATGAGTGCGTGCTCCGGTTCCGGTCGGCCTCATCGAGCTTGTTCCGAACTTCCTATCATGGTTTACAGAACCGGCCAGCGCTCCCGGCTATCACCTCGCGGGGACGGTTCTGAATCTTTTTTTTTTTTTATCTCAAATTCAAAACTACAGCTTATCGGTTTTGTGAGCTTTTAGCTGCCGTTTTTTGCGGTTTTCCACTATTAGAAATTTATGAAAATTAGTATGGCCCACACATCGACTCGCTCCGGGATGGCTCGACACATGCACCAGCAGGCAAAGCATGCTGGGTCCTCCTGCCGCCGCCACTTAGGGCGGTATGGACCTTGCTGCTCTCACTGAGGGTGGCGATCCCTAAATGCCGCTTTCGCTCAGAGCAGCGGCGGACACTTCCGTATTTGTGACTAAAGTTTGGGCACTTTTTTGTTTGGCTTTTTTTAGGGTAAATAGTAAAAAAAAATCATATTATACCTTGGCTGACACACACACTTGCCATACCCTAATATCATAGTGACATCATTAAGGAAGATGTATGTCCTCCCAAAGTATAGTATGGGAGTCAGAGTAGGTGAACGAAGCTATGTTCGGGTGAATATAGCGAGAGAGCAAAAGCACAAGCAAAAGCTAAAGTGAGACAACCACCCTCTTGAATTTACTAGGAGAGTAAGTAAAGGGAAGGAAGAGAAAGAGGACTTTCTTAGGATCAATTCCGTTGACACCGAGTGCGTAAACCACGGGAAGTACGATGGATATGACCATTGGGGAAGAGCGAGTGACCCCTCTTTGTTCTACACATTAGTAGTGTATCACTCGATTGGGGGCACGAGCGGAAGGAAGGCAGGGTGGAACGGAATTGATTGAGTTCCGCGCAGAGGAGTTTAAGCAAAGCATGCGAGGGATGCAATAGAGTAGTATTGATTCTTTTGCACTCCCCCTTCAATCATATTCATATCCATAAGTCTGAGGACGAAGGACTAGAATCCATATCCATCAAGTGGACGAAGGACCAGACTCTACTTTATAATATCGAACATGGGCGGGAGACTGAACACCCAAACAATTGGGATTTGATAGGGAGAGACCATAACAACATGTTGTCATGCCAATTTACTGCTCACAATCGCAAATCACTCCTCGCTGGTAGCTACAATCCATAAACCCTTGTCATGCCAATTTATTGTTGATCCTACGAGCCAATGACACCTCATATTCGTTGGCGTAGCCGAAGCCTTAGATGGTTAGGCCCACTTTATGCAACAATCAGATCTAACTTCTTGTCCTAAATAATGCATGTCTTTGAAGAAAACGAAATGGTAGTAGGCTCACTAGCTCACAACGACTAAATACTAGGCTATTATTACTAGTGGGCTAGCGAACTCCCTGGTACTCCCTCTTGTTCCTGTCATAAATATTGATGTCTGGGATGCATGGCGGCCAAAGTTTTGAAACTTGAGTGCTAAATACCTTTTAAATTTTTAGATCAACTACATTCAAATAGTATTATGTAGATTCGTTTTGCAAAGTACCTCATCAATATTACAATTTTTTGTGGATTTTATAGATAAACTACAATGGTAATTAGTGACCAAAATTGTGCTTTGGAGACTAAAAAGTTAAAAGCACCAAATATTTTTTTAATACTGTTTTGCTCAAACCCAGTCGCGTTGTGCGCTCGCCAACGGTTGGGCCCGAGCGAGGAACGTGCGCAGCCTAGACGTCTGCCTCGGAGCCGCTCTCTTGTTAATAGAGAAAATACTTACTAATACCTACTAACTATATGGGTTGGGACCCCCAAAATTTAGGGCCCCTAGCGGTCGCACCAGGTGCCCCCCTATTTGGACCAGCCCTGTGAATGCATTGCTTGCTGTTTTTTTTTAACTATTCAACTTCTTGTTGGTTTAGTTTTAGGCTTGCATCAAAGCCTCAGTGGGAGTTGGAATTCCACTGGGAATCTACAGATCTCATATCTGTTTAGTACTTCCAGGTTGCTGTTTTGTACCTTCTTGTTGCACCAAATGTCTTTGCTGCTGTCTGTATTCACACTATTCACACACTTCCCATCTGAATCCATTGCATGGATTTTTGCCTTGGGTGTTCTCTTGGTATAGCATTGCATCCGGACACCTATTTGTTGGAAGGACAAATAAATAACAGGTAGAAAGTTTTGCATATGTGGATGAAGCAGAACAGTTTATCAGCTTCATGTTGGCTACATAAGAGGCTAGCATGTCACTTGCTCGCTTTTAGGTCTCTGTGGCGCCATTTTGATGTTAACTGCATGCAAACTATCCATCTCTTCGAAGTTCTTGTTATCCACCCAAAAGAAAGGTTACTCCAGGAAAAAATTGCTCGGTTCTGCCCCTACTATCACCATAGAGATATTGGCAACTGAGGCAGCTTGGTTCCCTGCATTCCTGCAAATCCAATCGGCAATGTTTGTACTATGTTGTGCTTCATCACGTCCCTTGGTTCTTAATATTAATATAACACTTACTGGTGTCTCAGATTTTTGTATGTTCTTCCTAGCAGTCATCCTTATGAGTCATTTTTTCTATGGAGATCAATGATATTCATATTAGCTAAGCAGTCTCACCACCATGTATTGCTGTAGATGTTTTTCTAAACAAAGCAAAATACGGCTGTGTTACATGTCTGAGTTCCCGGCTTACCTCTCACTCACATGTATTTTGCAAAAAAAAAAAAAGTCCCTCAAAGCTTCAAACCAAAAAAATCACGTTGCTTTCTTCCCCCTTCTTCTCCCCTACTCTCCACCACATTGGCCAAGCCGTCCCACGTGCTCAACAAAGCTAGGATCTGATGATGAGCAGGGGGGAAAACTCAACTCCACAACGGTGTGGAGTTCGATGCACATTGGTCACCGTTGATCTCATGCAAATATCTGTTCACACTACCCCCACCTCTCTACTCACACAACGCTACCCGCATGCGCCACCCACAGAGCACCTCCTTCCCCACTCCCCAGTTTCGGCTTTCATCCTCGCCTATATCCATCCCAAATGGTGCGTAGATCCATCCCAAATGGTGGCTCTCTGGCCCACCCACTGCTGGTGACCATGACTCTCCCCCCGTCCCCCGCCCCCATCCCTAACCCCATGGTACATGTAGACCCTCTTTGGTTCGCGGTTTTGTTCGGGTTGGTTTGGTTGGGTCCAACCGAACCGAACCGAACAAAACCGCAAATCAAAGAGGGTCGTAGCTGCATAGCGCCCTAGGCTGAGACGTTGCGCCAGTCACTGAGTCGTGTTGATGCGAGATGTCCTAGGTGACTCAGCAACCAGCCTCATGGTCGCAATATACATAGTGTTGATTGGTCATGCATGTCACAAGAAAGGAGAGGAGACGAAAAATTTGCAAGTCCATGCATGTTTAATGACAAGTTTAGCTTTTCTTAAGATTTTAACTTGCAAATCCATGTGTATACAAGAATTTAAAAACCTTTTTTTACTATTTCAACATACAAAACCATGATTATATCAATAAAATTTACCTATAAAATTTGTGGGTATACAATATCCTAGATAATGGGAGTTTAATTTTTACCGAAGAGGCCCATAGGACCAACAACGAGCTTATAATTAAAAAAACATTGACTTCAAAGTACTCATCAATAATTATGGGCTAGAAAATATCGAGATTTATCAGCATGCTTTACAACATTTAGGAAAAATTGAACATAATCCATTCGAATTAGGAAATTCATACACAATTTAATTTTCTACTGGAGAGGATCAATAGGACAGATTGTCACCGAGATAATCAGTGATAATCCGCCGATAAAAATCTCTGGATTTTCTGTGATTAAGGGTGTTCTGATTCATCATTTTGTTTCCTTGCAATAACTAGCTTCAAGACCTTGTTGCCACCATGCTGGAGCTGTGGAACCTGATGGACACGCCATCGGAGGAGCAGACGAGGTTCCAGAGCGTGGCCTGCAACATAGCCGCGTCCGAGGATGGGATCACGGAGCCCAACGCTCTCTCCATGGACTTCATACACAATGTCAGTGCGCGCTTCTCGAGACAGCACGCACAACACCTGCCTGGAACGCGGGAATCGAGTCATATAATTTCCTATGAAATTCCTGACAAAAAAAATTCCCAATAAGATTCCCGCGTTCCAAACAGGCTACATACACGTACATGCATGCGGCGACGATTGTGATATCAGCTGGAGTTTTCGTTTTAGATTTTACGAGGAGCGTGTGAATCGTGATGCATGCAGGTGGAGGCAGAGGTGGTGAGGCTGGAGAAGCTCAAGGAGTGCAGGATGAAAGACCTAGTGCTGAAGTAGTACGATGAGTTGAAGGAGATACGCAGGCGCGCGCACATACCCGTGGAGGACGAGGACGACAGTGACGCCATGGCAATGCTCGACGCCATCGACAGCGGTACGTGCGTGATCTCTGCTTGATCGGAATCGCCGTGGCCTTTGGCTTTGATTCCAGAGAAGAATTATCGGGCATGCTTCTAGCTGGAGTGATGCATAGGGAGATTTTGCCAGTATTCAGAGCATGTGGCACCACGGCTGTGTTTGCAGATGTCAAACGCTCTCTAATCCTCGAGCGGCTGGAAGTGTAGATCTCGGATGCCAAGGATGAGGAGTTCAGCAGGAAGGACACCCTGGAGAGGGTGGAGAGATGGCAGGCGGCGCAGGCGCTGGAGGAGGAATCTTGGCTCGAGGATTACAACAGAGTGAGGCTACACTGAAATCATCTCTCTCTTTCTCCCTCTGCTTCAGGATGATGATGCGTGAAGAATTAAAGACTATGGCCCTCTTTAATGTTCAGGTTGGTTTGGTTTGGTGGAACCAAGAGTCGATGACAAAGGACGAAAAATGTTATTTACAATGTTTTAAAGATTTTTTTAAAAATCTTCATAAACGTTAAAAAAATTATTAGAGTATGTTGCATTGAATGATCTGAACCAAAGAGAAAATTTTAGCGGAATCAAACTAAACCAAACCGCGAATCAAAGAGGGTATAATGTCGACATTGGGGAAAAAAATTGGTCAAATGATGTGTGTGCATTGTTTCAGAACGAGAACAGATACAACGTGGGCAAAGGGACGCATCGTGTGCTGAAGCGAGCGGAGAAGGCGCGCGCACTGGTCAGCAAAATGCCAGGGAATAAAAAAAAACACGTTCTTTATGCTAAAATTTCGCTGGAATTTAGATTTTCTTGTGCAAAGAAAACAGTGCAGGCAGACGAGTGATGTTCTTCCTGTACGGGGTGGTGTGGCATGCAGCAATGGCGGAGGCCCTGACAGCAAAGGTGGTCGCTTGGGAGAAGGAGAGGGGCGTCCGGTTTGAATACGACGGCGTACGTTCCTGCTCTCCCTGCTATTAATTTCGCCATGAATCTTCGCATGGTCGTGATCATCAAGAAACGTCTCCGGTTGCAGTGCGGGCTCCTGGAGATGCTGGAAGAGCACGGGAACGCGAGGAAGGAGAAGGAAGAGGAGAGGAAGAGGCAGAGGGTAGGGTGCTCCCTCCGTGCTCGCGTCGCTAGCTGCGGAGCATTGGATTAATGGGGGTTCTTGCAGGAGCAGAGGAGGCTGCAGGGGCAGGGCGCGGTGGAGTCGCCGGTGGCCAAGTCTCCCTCGAAGAGCCTCAAGAATGTGACGAGGACGCTGTCCATGGGCGGCGGCGGAGGCAAGAAGGCGGCGGCGGCGAGGCCGAGCACGCCGAGCTTCCTCAGGTCGCCGCTGTCGGCGCGGAGGGGCAGATGCTGTCCACGGATTCCTTCGAGTGAACGGGCACGTCGGGAAAGGCCGGAAGCCGCCAAGAATTAAAGCTTCTTCCAAGATGCCACTGATCTCAACCGCTGAGTTAATCGGCATGAATTTTGCAGCGTAATCAGCTGCCATCATTCAGAACTAGCCGGAAAGTGCACAGACCACAGTAAATTAAAGAGCGGATCGTGGTATCATTATTGATCTCTCGTACCTTGTAATCATAGTAATCCAATCCTTATTTTTACTCTCCGAAGTTGACTCATCATTAATTAATTCAAGTAGAAAATCTCACGAACTTCCCCATCGATAATTCACCAATGGTAAAGAAAAAGGGCCCAGCTACGACGCAGGCGCCTGCATTGTAGCATTTAGCGCAGGCGATTGAATTTTCAGTATAAACACATAAAAATTTCAGCGACAAGTACAGCTGAAAAAATAGTATAAAAGATGTGAAAAAATTTAAACAAAACAAAATAGGCATATCAACTAAATATGATTTGTTATTGATGTATTTATGTCTCATTTACATCGATTTAATCAAATAAAAATTGAAATTGCAGTATTAAAAACATTTTTCATATAAACATAAACTCAAAAAACATGGGAAAACAAATGGCGCATCTCATGGGCTGCGGGCTTAACGCACGAGCATGCATGCCTCATCAATCCAGTATTAACGCTAGCAAGCCGCACATTCGCTTGCTTTGGAAAAACACGAGCAATAAGTTGCCTGCACGCCAGTCTAAACGCAGGCGCCTATGACAAAGTAAAAGCGAAAGAAAAAACTGAAGCAAGTATACAATGAAAGACAGAAAGAGCGATTCCAACACAAAAGCATGGACCCATTGACTGGCTCAAGGATCCCTTCCAAGTTCCAACCTGAGAAAAAAAAAAGGAGAGAAAAAAATCAGATATGCCATCACATTTGTCCAGTCAATAGAACCGATCATGGGCGGCCGCTTGGCCGGGCGGGGCGGCCCCGGATCCCCTGCTGTTGTAGGTATAACTGCAGCGCGTGCATTTTGACCTGTGAATCTGTGATGCAGTTCTCCTGTGTTATCCAAACAGCCAACGTAGGCACATGGGCCTTCCTCACCACTACTAGCGCTGCTAGGCCCATTACTCTACCCGGTTAATTGAACTAAGCATATATCGTGCAGATATTAATAGACGATCAAAGGAATAGGCATAGTGGAATCTCTCTTAAAAATGTAATCATAGCATCTGATCGCATGTTATTTCGCAAAACTAATATAGGCATGCCACATGATTTCCAATTATAGTTATAGTAGTCATGGTTCAAAAAATCGTGGATCAATGATTTCCCTCTATAAATCGAGAAATCGAGCAGAAACGGGATTGAAAGCTCGCTCGAGATATTAAAATGTGCAATTTAAATTTAAAATATTAAAAAATAAAAAACCTAAAAATAATACAAATGCCTAGGAATGTTATCTCACGCTTTGTTCGATTGCTTGTTGAAACCCCACAATTTCTCATAAACCCTGGCTTGGTACCATTCGTATGTATTGGTACTATTTTTAGGTTTTCTATTTTTTAATTTCTTTAAATTTAAATTGCATATTTAAATATCTCGAGCGGGATTTCAATTATGTTTCCTCTTGATTTCTCGATTTCCAGAGGGAAATCGTTGATCCGTGATTTTGTGAACCATGACTACTATTACTATAATTGGAAATCATGTCTATGTTAGTTTTGAGGAATAATATGCGATCAGATGGTATGGTTACATTTTTACTGTTTACTGTTTTGAGATTCTTTACCTTTTTTGATAGATTCCACTGTGCGTATATCATCTGGTAATATTTGCCTGTTGTGCTTAGTAGCTAATGGGCCTTGCAGTGCTAACCGTGGTGAGGAAGGCCCATGTGCCTACGCTGGCTGTTTGGGTAACACAAGAGAGCTGCATCATAGGTCAAAATGCACGCGCTGCAGTTATACCTACAACAGCAGGGGATCCGGATCGGGGCGGGGCTGGCCTGACCACATGGCTGAGCTCGGGTCTAAATTTTTTGCCCGTCAAAATTTCGAACCGGGCTTGGGCTTTAAATGTTAGCCTGAATGAAGCCCGGCCTGGCCTGAACTACCAAATCGTTAATGAAGGAGCGCAGTAGTCACAGATATCCAGCAGCGCATCAGTCGTAGCGCTCCTAGCAGCCCAGCAGTTGCAGCCTCCCAACGGCGTTGCCCTGCAGTTGCAGCGTTGCCGTCGCCCAGCCCTGCAGTTGCAGCAATATGCATAAATCATAATCGTCAAGTATCAACATATATATGAACTCAGTTCAGGTCAATTAGTGCAAACAGTCACAGATTATGAACATAAACATAAATCCGAGATAAATCAACGTGAAATCAGTTCAGAACAAAAAATCAATTTGAATTTTCAAAATAACCTCAAACTTTGGTTGGACTCACACATTTTTGCTCTCCCCTCCAAACCCACTCTCAGCTCTTTCCACAACTTCTCTATTGGTAGGCATGCATGTTCCTTGTTGAAGACGATGAAAGTTTCTAGCCTCAAGATTAATGTGCATTGAGCAATAAGCTATTAAGCTCTGATAGGCTAGCACAAGCTTGTAAACCCCTCTTTCAATCATAATCAAAATTGAAAGCATTAGCTCATCAAGCAATTCCCAAGCCCAACAAGCCCCATCGAGCGGTGCGTATCCTGGATTTTTTTAATTTTTCATTTTCCGATTTAAAGATGGTTCTCATTAGTACACTGTCACTCCGCCAGTACCCAACTGCCAATTGGTATGCTTATTGCAGAAGCAGTGACGCTTGATCATGCAAATTTATTTTGACCAGGTAATTCCAGACTCCTATGTGCTTTTCAGGAGAATTGGCCTAGGGTCAACCGGTCAAATCAAACAAAATGAATCAACTTACCAGTAATGTTCCTTCAACGCAGTATATGGAAGGTGTCACCGACGATATGCTGAAACACGGAATCAGCACATTGTGCATCTGCTGACAAGATAATGCAGAGTTAATAGGTTCCAGCTTCTCCACAAAGAAGCAAATCGAATGCAAGCAACAATAAAAAGGTAAAAGATTTAATAAGACACATGACGTCATGACCAACCATTCCTAACTGCAATGGCATAACAAGGGCAACCTTTTATAGTCAACATCAGGATTAGAAAAATAATTGTTCAATATGGATTAGCAATATAAATAGGAAGAAAATTGCCAAAGAGAATTTTCTAAGCATCTACAAGGATACACTCATAGTCCCATAGAGAGCATGGAATGACATCAAGTTAGACGATAGATATATGTGTGCTGAATTTTGAAATAATTATATAATTAAATGATAGAGGCGCATTATATAGTGAAGATTGTTTTCTACCAGCAAATTACAGATTGCAGGGAACAAAACCAAGATAAACAAATGGCACTACCAATAGTTTTCTAAAAAACAATCCAAATCCATCAGGATATTTCAGCACACCTCCAAATCTATGAAAAGAGTTAGATGGTAGAATATTCCAACAAATTTCCAAATCTGTCCAGCAGGTGTTCGATCATATCCAACAAGATATCTGCTCCTCTGCTGTTGCTCAATTTAGAGGGCTGATGATGTCTCTTTTTTCTGTTGGATTCCTGTCCTTCCCTAGGGGTCCAAGGAGGGAGAGTCCAAGAACTGAACTAAACTGAACTCTACCAATGTTTGAGTTCAATTCCAGTTCTTGACACCTTTTTGCTTAACTAATCACTTGTACAAATGTTTATGTTTTCCACACTTTAATGCATATGCAGTGCTCCTGCAAAAGGTTAAAAAAAATTAATACAGGAACCTGTTGGACAACCATGTGATCATTGATCAATGGTAAAGGCGAAAGAGGCAGGGGAAAAGCCATGGTACATGTGTTCCTACTGTCCTCAGTCATTGCAGTGATCGATCCGATAATGACAAGTGATGAGGGCACGCATGTTTATCAGAAATTCAGAACCAGGATCGATCAAGTTGCCTTTTTTTTCCTTGGAACTAAGAGCAAACATAATCCTCTGGTTCAGGTTCCAAGCTAATCCCACACAAATTTAATCACACTACAAATCTGAGCAATTAAAAACGATCATTTTCACATGAAGCCGCCGGTCTGAGGATATCAAGCATGTACAGAGAAGAAAAAGTTGCACGACATGGGGGCCAAATGGCCAATGGCGCCATCGCCGTCGGCTCCCATGAATGCCCAAACATCACCGAACATTTTAGGGTTTCAGATTAAAAATTCAGAAAAAATACCTAAATATGGTACGAATGTTTTTGAAGCATTTGACATGGAGAATTTTTTTGGGGGAAAAACAAATTATTCGGCTGGATTTCGATCGCAAAATGAGAAGAAAAAAAAAAAGCCAAACAGGGAGGGAGGAAGGGAGGGGAGCAGGGACCAGAGAGTGGAGGCGGCGCGCGCCTTGGCAGTAGGTCTAGGGCTCTAGGCGGAGCAGGGGTCGTCGGAGGGGAGCTTGTCGTGGTCGCCGGCGAGGCCGCCTGAGCCCTGAGGGGAGCGATCGATCGCCTGGCCGCGTGGGGTAGCGGAGGCGGAGGCGGAGGCGGAGCCACGGGCGGAGACGGCCGCGTGGGGAAGCTCACGGAATCGGAGTCGGAGTTGGGATCGCCGAGTCGGAGTCGGCCCGCAGCTGCGCGGGAACGCAAGGCGGGCGGGCCACCGCCTTCGGCCCTATATTTAATTAGTGCCCCCGCGACTCCGCGCCCACTCCCCCTCCCGCCGCATCCATCGCCAAAAACCTCCAAACCCGTCATGGCGGTGCCGAGCTTGGCGGAGCTCCTCCCGCCGGGCGTCAAGTTCGATCCGAAGGACGACGAGCTCGTCGCGCATTACCTCCTCCCTCGCCTCCGCGGCCAGCGTCTGCCGTTCGACGGCATCATCGTCGAGGCCGACCCGCTCAGCGCGCCGCCGTGGGAGCTGCTGCAGAAGTGCAACCGCGAGAACGACGCTTTCTTCTTCGCGGCCGGCCACGCCAAGAGCCGCACCGACAGCCGCCAGAGGAGGACCTGCGCCGGCGGCGGCTGCTGGAAGGGACAGAAGAGGTCCAAGACGTCGGTCGACGGCCAGAAGCTGGTGGTCCCCGGCACCGGCGAGGAGATCGCGTGGCGGAAATACCTGCTCAACTTCCACGCCGACGACGAGCAGGGCAGCACGGGCTGGGTGATGGACGAGTACGCCGTCACGGCCCCCGCCGACCTCGCCGCCTCGTCGGTCATGGCGTACCACATCCGATTCACCGGCCATGGACGGAACTCAAAGAAGCCGAAGAGGGAGCCGAAGACACAAGATTCCGTCGCCGGCAAAGAAGCCAGAACCACTCTGCCGGAGCTTCTCCCGCCGGGCTTCAAGTTCGATCCGGAGGACGATGAGCTCGTCGCGCATTACCTCCTCCCTCGCCTCCGCGGCCAGAGTTTGCCGTTCGATGGGATCATCGTCGAGGCCGACCCGCTCAGCGCGCCGCCGTGAGAACTGCTGCAGAAGTGCAACCGCAAGAACGACGCTTTCTTCTTCGCGGCCGGACACGCCAAGAGCCTCACCGACAGCCGCCAGAGGAGGACCTGCGCCGGCGGCGGCTGCTGGAAGGGACAGAAGAGGTCCAAGACGTCGGTCGACGGCCAGAAGCTGGTGGTCCCCGGCACCGGCGAGGAGATCGCGTGGCGGAAATACCTGCTCAACTTCCACGCGGACGGCGAGCAGGGCAGCACGGGGTGGGTGATGGACGAGTACGCCGTCACGGCCCCCGCCGACCTCGCCGCCTCGTCGGTCATGGCGTTCCACATTCGATTCACCGGCCATGGACAGAACTCAAAGAAGCGGAAGAGGGAGCTGGAGACACAAGATTCCGTCGCCGGCAAAGAAGAAAGAACCACTCTGCCGCCGCTCGAGGACTACACGTCGGTGGCGCATCAGCCTGTTCGCGAGGAGGCTTATCCCGAGGAGGCGACACCGTTGGATTCTGCTAGGTTCGAGGAGAGTACAGATGATCTCATCAATGGTGACTGGGATGTTGAGCCGCAGTTCCATGTGGATGACCTCATCAACTGCGACTGGGATGTCGAGCTGGACGAGCTGCTGTTCTTCCCCGACGACGAAGCCGGAACCACTCTGCTTCTGCCTCCGGTTGAGGACTACATGTCGGCGGCGCATCACGAGGAGACACCGGCGTCGGAGCAAGGATGGCCGGGGCCCGGGGCACTCGGGCGCGATGGATTCTGCTGCGTTTGAGGAGAGCACACATGTGGATGGTGAGCTGGACTGGGATGCTGAGCTGGAGTGGACTGGGATGAGAGAACTTCTCCCATCAGGCCATCAGACCGACGATTGATCGACGTACAAGCTTCTTCTTGTTGTGCTGTAGGTGTTGATTTAGATTTTCCTTAAAGAGCTTGTAATCAGCAATTTTGTTAGCCTGGTGCTGATTTCAGACATGCTCTTTATGATATGTAACACGCTCTGTAAGCTTTTCTACTGGCTACATGCTCTGTATGCTATATATATATATAAATATATAAACATGTTGGTTTGTGTGTATGTTGCTTGTTTAATTCCATAAAGTTAGAACTTAATTAGGTTCATGTGACTGCAGCATCTAAATATATTTCTTCAATACCGTTTTTTTTTTTTTTTTGCTTTGGTAGTACCAGTGAGCTTGTTCTGTGAATTTGTATTGTTCACAAAATGTTTCTATTTCAGTGAAGTGGATTAGTTTGTTTGAGCTCAGTTACCCATTTCGAAAAACATGCAGGCTGTATTTGCCACTGACTTACACTCGAGAACCTTTTTGCGCCTCCCGAAGACCCTGGGAGTAGATTTTCGTGCCTCGTACGTTTTTTCACTTCTCTGCTAAGCACTTCATGCAATACACACATATTCGTTTCTTCTGCAGGGTTATCTAGGTTAATTTGCAATTTCCAAGACTCAAATGCATAACTAAGAGATGCTTGTTATTTGTTAGTTGTTTCAGAATTTTCTCACAGCATACCAAAAGAGTGAAAAACTACAGCAAAACTTATTCAGCATATGAGAAACATACGTCTAAGTTGTTTATGAAGTTGATTTTATAAAATGTCTGGTCAGAAGTAGTAGCTCAGGGTTTGTATTATCCTTTTTTATTTCTGCACATCATACTATGGTACGGGCATCTTAATAACATCTAATTCGTTTTACTGTTTCACAGATGTTTCTGCCATAAGAAGACTATTGACATGGGATATGTTTGTTCAGTCTGTTTGTCAATATTCTGCAAGTATCATCGGAAGTGTTCAACCTGCGGGTAAGCTGCAGTTTTGAGTTCTATTCTTTGGCTTTACTTCTTCCTCAGACCTTTTTATTTCACTAACTATTCAGTCAGCCTGTGTATTTTCTTTTTTCCAGATACACACAGATTGTGATCTTTGATAGGTTTTTTTACCCATTTGCTATGTTCATGCATTTCTGTATTGTTCCAGAGCTTTGGCCATTGGTTATGTTGATTTTGCTCCTTAGTCAAGGAAAAAAGACAAACTCGACGCAGGCTGATTTTACTACTTGATTTGCTTGTCTACTTGAATTGCTGCACTTTCTCATGTTCACTGTCAAATTTTCCTCCCATTTGTCTTACTCATTTGTCTTACTCTTAGGACTACTAAAAAATAAAATATTTTGTAACATTTAAATATATTTTGCTTTAAGATCTCATAAGAACATGCTTGGTCCAGCAATTTACAATTATACTTTTTAAGCTATTAGCCTATTGTTAAAACTAAAAATTAGATACTTTCATTCCCACAACCTGCAAAATAGTTGTGCATTCTTTTTTCCTAAGCTGTTTGCCGCTCTCTCTGATGGGGTGAAACCAACAATCACTCTGATAGAATGGGTTTTTTTTATGCGCTCTGTTTGCAGGTCAGAATTCAACCGTGTCATGCCAGATTTAAATTCCATTCCAGATCAACGACAGTAGTCTGTAAACATTGAATATCAGATGTATACTTTACTCTTTTTCCACAGGTTTGAATGACGCGTGTTTAGGAATTCTAATTTCACTCGACAATTGAGAAGACCCACATCTATCTCTCTGAAATATAGCACCCTCTCCTTCTCAGACTATTTTCTTGTTTGAGCTACCCTTGAACTTCCCTGCATCATCTAGTTACAGATATGCAGAATATATTAACAAACACATCCAGTGCATGCCAATCTGGGTTCAAATCTAATTATAGAATGTTTTGTCCGTATGGGCTACGGTGCATCCATCCGCTCTTTTTGAACGTTTTTGTAGATTGCTGGTTCCAATTACGGCACGATGTTGCAAAAGATGATTTAAGCACATATTTCAGATTTATTGTTTGAGAAATGGGATTTATTTCTTACAGGAATGCATACACTGAAAACCAGAATTACAGAGAATAGTAACGTTCCCATGATAATCGGTGCATACTGCACGCTCCAAAGTAGCAATCATATAGCACAAAACTATATTCATACCCTGATCTTCCCACCAACAAAACATTCAACGAAGGAGCCCGCATCAGTTTCATCTCTAGCGCAGAAATAAGTTTATGCTTTTTACAAGGAAGCGTAGTTATTAATTTTGTCGAAAGGTACCGTGCCTTACTAAATGGAGAATCGAAATGCTGGAAGAGAAAATACAACGTGAGGACGAAGAAGTCCATGCCGCCTCCCCTTCAACTATCACAAAATTTCATTTCTTAGCTAATTCTTCGGCTCGGCGGGCGATTCATCTTGCCAAGTCGCCTGCCATTGCTTGTCGTAGAACGTTGTTTCATCAATGAGCTTCTTCAGCGACTCGATGTCCTTGTTTTTCCTGATCAGCAGCACGCCGGCCACAGCGACAAACAGCAGGGTTTTGCAGAAGAAGTTGCCCATTTGGTCGACAAGCCCCACACCAGTCAAGCTATCGACAAAGTAAGCCATGAAGAAGCCAACCATGGCAGCACGGCCTGCGCAGACATTTCTTTGCAGTGTTAGGAGAAGTGAAAAGGCAATGAACATATGGATGCACAGCTCTTCCTGTACATGACATCCAGCTCCCTTTGCAACAACAGTTTGAAGTGGCCGAAAATGCAGAATTAAATTGTTAAAAAGAAAATGACTCAAGAATAACCATTTAGCTTCTCAGCTTCTGGAAGATGGAACCGCTTCACCCATGCCCACCACGGTATAATCGAAGTATCAAATACAATAGCCTCATCAGTGTTAATTGCCTCCGGATAATCCTCGAGCCATTTCCTTCTCCTGGCCTCTGGTTACGGACAAAGATGTGGCATCAGATGATTACACCATTCCCAATGAGTTATGTCAGTTAGGCAGTCAGCCTCATTAGAGTGTAAAGAAACCAATGCTGGCTCCAGTCACTGTGGCACATGGACAAGTGTCAATGCGCTTATGCAATATGCATAAATCATAATCGACAAGTATCAACATATATATGAACTCTGTTCAGGTCAATTAGTGCAAACAATCACAGATTACGAACATGTACACAAATCCGAGATAAGTCAACGTGAAACCAGTTCAGAAAAAAAAAATCAATTTGAATTTTCAAATAATTTCAAACTTTGGTTGGACTTGCACATTTTTGCTCTCCCCTCCAAACCCACTCTCAGCTCTTTCTGCATACCCATAAATATTCCTATGCACTTTGATGTCTAGCCCAGCCTCCTAGCATATTCAAGTGCAACCTGCACAATATATACCTATCAATTTTCATGATTTTGTGGCATGGTTGACTTGCGCAAACTCCCAGATGCGAACTTGTCTAGGCATCAAGCCTTTCCTTACAATGATGTTCTCGAGGAGTAATGCATACAGGGACATTGAAACCAAGCAAAAACATTTGAGGATGAAGATAATCAAGATTCTTGCGAAAGCACTTAAGGGAAAGCACTACAGGTATTTTTATCGGTAGGCATGCATGTTCCTTGCTAAAGCAGATGAAGGTTTGTAGCCTCAACATTAATGTGAATTGAGCAATAAGCTATTAAGCTCCAATAGGCTAGCACATGCCTGTAAACCCCTCTTTCAATCATCCATCATCAAAATAGAAAGCATTAGCTCATCAAGCAACCCCCAATGTCGAAAGGGAGCCCCATCAATCGCATCCGTTCACACTATAGACATGCATTTGAATATGATTCCCTCAAGCAAAGACGCGCTGGCAGAACGTGAATCCGAATGAAATGCTAGCTAGAGAGCTTAGCCACCGTGCAGTATTACTAGTAAGCAGCAGCAAGAGAGTCTCACCGGCGTCGATGACGGAGTCCCAGTGGATGGAGCCGTCCTTCTCGAACCGGCTCAGGTCCCACGTCCCGTTCACCCACCGGGAGTCCTGGAACCTGGGCACCACCGGCGCTTGGAACTGGACGGCGGCGGCGGATGCGGATGCGGCAGCCCCGTTGGAGGCGGCGGGGGTGGAGGCCGGCAGGGGCGGGTCCGCCTGCTGCTTGGGCGGCGCCTCGACGGGCGCCTCCCCGGCAGCGGCGCGAGCGAGAGGGAGCGCGAGGCGGTGGGCGGCGCGGAGGCGCGGGAAGGAGGGGAGGAGCGCCGGCTTGGCGGGCGGCGGCGGCTGCGGCTGCCATTATCCCCTTCCATCAGCCCGTGCCGCTTTGCGCCGCGGAGGCGGAGAGAGACAAGGGATGAGAGGATAGTGTGAGTGAGGCTCGTGCGCCCGTGCCATGGGTTCCGGTCTGGGTGCGGCTGCGGCTGTGGCTCCTTTTTCGCTGACGTGGCCGGGTGTGTGGATGGGGTCTCGTCCTATGTGTGCTGCCATTGGCTTGTGGCCGACGGTGGATTCATGGCTGGTTTAACACTCTTGCTCCCTTCCGTTCCATCGTTTTAGATTTGTTCTAAGTCAAAATTTTAAAACTTTATGTATAATTTTTTAAAAAAATTACTTAGATTATGTACGTAACGTAAGAACCATAGGTATAAATTCATTTAAAAAATATTTTCACAATATCATATTTTTATTAATTTTGTAAATAAATTTATTACCAACTAATAGTGAAAGTTGCATTTTGAAGACCATATCACTGTGCAAAACGATAAAAAGTAACTGAAGGGAGTATTCCCCCCTTCCCCGCGTAGAAGAAAGGAGATTTGATGGACAAAGACGCCTACCTGCTGCCGTGATGGGCGATGCATGCAAATACTAGATTGTTGAGTAACTACATCAACATGTCCAACAAATGTCCGCGGAACCATCTCCCGCCTTACCCTCTTACCAACGCAAAATTATTTCCAGTTGGGGCGTCTTAACTAGAGGAGGTAGATTTAATTTGGTCAAAAACCAACGAGAAGAAGAAACCATAGATCCAATTGAAGGCCACAATCCGCAGCTTCTTTTTGCGGCCCTGCAATGTCTTTTCACTCACGGTCGCACTGCGCCGCAAAGCCTAACTCTGCCACGATCATCCTCATCCCAAAGAAAAAAGACCCCGTGGCAGCCTCAGACTATCGACCTATCAGCCTTATCCACAGCTTTGGAAAGCTCTTTACTAAAATTCTTTCCACTCGCCTTGCCAGTTATATAGATGAGCTCATCTCACCCTGTCAGAGTGCCTTTATAAAGAAACGCCACATCCAAGATAACTTTCTTTTTGTGCAGATCAAATCCAAATTTCTCCGCAGATTCGGCACGCCGGCCCTCCTACTGAAGCTAGACCTCCAAAGAGCCTTCGACTCAGTCTCTTGGCCATATCTTTTAGACAACCTTCGCGCCCTTGGGTTTGGCGATAAGTGGAGGAATTGGATCGCCTCCTGTCTGCGGTCCTCCTCCTCACAAATCCTCCTCAACGGCTCCCCGGGCCCATTCATCATCCATCGTAAAGGGCTCCGCCAGGGGGACTCGCTGTCCCCCTTTCTATTCAATCTTGCAATTGAACCTTTGCAACGCCTTCTGCACATTGCAACCGAGGAGGGGGTCCTTTCACCGCTTCGAGGCATCCCGGCCAACCTACGTGTATCGCTTTATGCTGACGATGCTGCGATTTTTGTGGCGCCGATCAAGGAAGAGGTCTCGGCTTTGGCCCAGATATTACAGAGATTTGGTGCAATCTCTGGCCTCCGCACCAACATCGAAAAGAGTCAGGTCGTGCCCATCGAGTGCGAGGGGCTTGACCTCGACGACATCCTCGTCGACCTGCCCGCGCGGCGAACGTCCTTTCCCATCACATATCCTGGCCTCCCACTCGCCATCAAGAAGCTAAAGCACGTCCACTTTCAACCTTTAATTGACAAGATCGCGGGCCGTCTGGCAGGCTGGCAGGGGCAAATGATGTCAAAGGGGGGTAGAGTCACCCTACTTAAGTCGATTCTATCGGCCCTACCGTCCTACACCCTATCAGTGATCACTCCGCCCTCCTCGGTTATTCAGAAGATTGATAAACTGCGCCGTGCCTGGCTTTGGTGCGGAAATGACAATGTTGCGGCGGACGGGTGTCGTGTCAACTGGAAACTCGTTTGTTCCCCGACTACCCTTGGCGGACTCGGGGTGCTTGACCTGAAGATTTTTGCCCGCGCCCTCCAATTACATTGGCTTTGGCTTGCCAAATCCGGCTCCCCAAGATCGTGCCTCATCTCACTGGACAAGGTGGATCTTACTGACGCGGCTCTCTTTAGAGCAGGTACTGAGTTGGTTCTTGGAAATGGCGCCACCTTTCTCTTTTGGACCGACGCTTGGCTCGTTGGACAAACTCCAAAGAAAGTGACCCCAGCACTCTTTGTGGCCTCCGCTCGGAAAAACCGCACAGTCGTCAATGCCCTGCATAACAACAATTGGCTGTTGGACTTACAACGAAATTTCACCACCAATCTTGCCGTGGAGCTGGTCTCCCTTTGGCAAAAGATCAGTCGTGTTGCGCTACGTCCAACCCAACAGGACCGAGCCATTTGGCGCTTCTCTGCAGACGGGATTTTCTCTGTCCGCTCAGCATACCGCCTGCAGTTTGCTGGAAGGACATCTCCGACAGCGCTAGCACTCGTTTGGAAGCAGTGGGCACCATCCAAATGCAAGTTCTTTGCTTGGACGTTGTTCCTATGGAGGGTCTTGACTTTGGACGCCCTCCTGCGTAGGGGACTGCCGAATAATTACTTCTGCGCCCTTTGTCTCCGATGCCTGGAGACCCCGGAACACCTCTTCCTCGAGTGCCCCTTCTCCTGCCACATTTGGGACCTCTTGGCTTGCAGGCTCAACGCTCCACGCCTTCTCCGATCCGCGTGGACCCATACTGACGATATCAGCACCTGGTGGGCTGAGGACATCCTGTTGCCCAACACTGCCCCAGGTCTAAGATCCGTCATGCTAGCAACCTTATGGTACCTCTGACTCGAAAGAAACAATCGCGTTTTCAATTCGAAGGAGCTGTCACCGATGATCTTCTTTGACTTGCTCGTGGAGAACCTGCGCCTTTGGAAGGTGGCAGGCGCTCTTTTTGTAATAAGTTAACTTACTTGTAGCGCGCGCCCGGAGAGAATGCGTCTAAACCTCCCCCTAAATTTTTATCTTGTAACTTTCTTATTGAATTAATACAAGACAGTTCTCCTGCCTTTTCCTAAAAAAAAAAAAAACAATCCACAGCTCATCTGAGCATACGAACACTAACATCCTATAGCCCTCAAAGAAAAACACGAATAACGGGGGAATCATTACGTATCACCAAGAGCATCAAGCATCATCCATCAGAGACCAAACAATCTCTCCAATTCCGCTCAAGCGCATGGCGCATCTGCATGCGAAACCCGATCGAGCTACCAAAATTTCCACCAGCTCCACACACGTAGAGCACTAATGCACTATATATAGCCACATGTATGTCACTCCGGTCCAACGTACTGCCCTGTTACCAACCATCTATCTCTACACAACAGCGCCAAGTGAGACCACAAGTATGTCTGAATGTATGGACGTACGTATCATGTAGTTAGCCATGCATATGCATATGTATCCTCTCCCTGGCTGGCTCCTGATTCATGAGGCCGTGGACGGTAGTTTGTGCGTCAGGCGAGAAGAAAGCTAGGTCAGGAAAAGGAGTAGCTGCGCCTGAGGATGGGTTCCCGGATGTGGCCGTAGTCCTCCAGCGAGACGGCGCGCAGGATGGAGGGGTCGTCCAGCAGCATCTTGGCCACCAGGTACCCGGCGATGGACCACGTCTGGAACTTGCGTGCCTGCTTCCCCACGTAACGCCCTGCCTTGCCGTCGTAGTACTCCGGGAAGTCGTCCTTCGCCAGCCTCTTCTCCATCACCTCCACAGCGCGCCGAGCAATGTGTATACGCCCCAGCTTCACGCTCACCGCCACCAGGAGCCACACCAGCACTGTGCACCATAGCGTCGAGGTAAACACAATGTAGATAATATGGGCACATGTAGATACTAGAAAAGAATACATCTTCAAGGATCAAGGGGTTTTGGGGAATTTCTGGAGTCTTCACTATTCTATTGCTATTGTTCTGATACATATACAAGTAAGGTGGCAAGAATGGTGGGCCACAGTTGGATCTGGGCTAGATAATACAAAACACACACACTGTATAAGGAACCATAAAGCCCAACACTCCCCCTCAAGATGGGTGATAGATATCTATCATCCTCATCTTGTTACAGGCTAAAACACACTCTCTATTTTCTAAACCTTTTGTTAAACAGGCAGCTACTTGTTCTTTCGAGGTTACAAACTCCAAAGTTAGTATTCCTTCATCTAGCCTTTCCTTGATATAGAACGGGTCTATCTCTACATGCTTAGTTCGATCATGTTGGACTGGATTATTAGCAATGTTTATTGCCGACTTGTTATCACACCACAACTTCATAGGTGTAGGTTGTATCAACCTTAACTCAGACAAGAGATTCTTTGTCCACAACATCTTCATCAAGCTTACAGCCATAGCCCTATACTCAGCTTCAGCTGTAGAGCGAGATACCACTGGTTGCTTCTTGCTTCTCCAAGATACTAGATTGCCGCTTGCAAATACACAGTAACCTGAAGTTGATTTTCTATCATCTAGACAACTGGCCCAGTCAGCATCACAGAAACCTTCCACCTTCGTGTGCCCATTTCTCTTAAACCACAATCCCTTTCCCGGACTTCCTTTCAAATACCTCAAAATTCTATATGCAGCTTCGAGATGATCACTCTTAGGATCATGCATATATCTACTTATCACACTCACAGCATAGGCTATATCTGGTCTGGTGTGACATAAGTATATCAATCGACCAACAAGTCGCTGGTATCTCTCTTTATCTACTGGATCACCTGATTGTGCACATAATTTTTGGTTTGGATCAATAGGACCTGATGCAGGACGACACCTAATCATACCTGTCTCATTTAGAAGGTCTAGCACATATTTTCGTCGTGATAGCACTATCCCTTTTGGCGATCTAGCAATTTCAATGCCCAAGAAATATTTAAGCAATTCCAGGAGCAGAAATGCAAGCAGAAAACGCAAAGCAATCAACCCGCAAGCCCCGCAACCACCTGGAGCAGCAGAGAGCCAGAGAGGCCCGGCCAGGCGTGCCCCAGCTGGAACCGAATTCGTGATCTAGAAGTTTCTACCAGCGCCTCCCACCCCCCATACACGCATGATGGCATAACCCATTAACCCCCCCGGGCGACATGCGACTATTCGAAGCAGGTTTGGAATCGAGCGGGGGGAGAGAGGAGATGGTAGAGGAGACGCCTCACCTTGCCGTTGGAAGCTTCCAGATGCTTCGGGAGAGTTGCAGGAGGGCGGAGGCGGAGTGGTCGAGGGGAGGATGCTGCCGGAGCAAGGCGAGTGGTGCGGCAGCGCGTATTTATGTCGCTGAACTGGCCACGGTCCGCTCGGCTCGACCTTGATGCCTTACGTGGGAAGCCTCAGCCGATATCGGGTTGGGTTTTGATTTTTTTCTGTTGCGCAGGCATTGCTACAGAGGAGAGGACACGTCTCGATCTTTATAGAGATGGGAGGGGCGCATGAGTGCGTGCTCCGATTCCGGTCGGACTCGGGGACTCGGGCGGGTCCAGGTCTTGCTCCAGTCTGAGTCGGACTCGGGAATCGGGATCAAGGTGGCTCGCGCCAATGAGCCATATGCCTCATCGAGCTTGTTCCGAACTTCCTAATTCATGGTTTACAGAACCGGCCAGCGCTCCCGACTATCACCTCGCGGGGAGATGGTTAACCGCGGATACCCACGGTTTGAATCTTTTTTATCTTAAATTCAAAACTACTGCTTATCGGTTTTGTGAGCTTTTAGCTGCCTTTTTTTTTGCGGTTTTCCATGATTAGAAATTTATGAAAATTAGTATGGCCACACATCGACTAGCTCCGGGATGGCTCGACACATGCACCGGTAGGCAAAGCATGCCAGGTCCTCCTGCCGCTGCCACTTAGGGCGGTATGGCCCTTGCCGCTCTCACTGAGGGTGGCAACCCCCTAAATGCCGCTTCCGCTCAGAGCGGCGGTGGACACTTCCGTATTTGCGACTAAAGTTTGGGCACTTTTTGTTTGTCTTTTTTAGGGCAAATAGTAAAAAGAATCATATTATACCTTGGCTGACGCACACACTTGCCATACCCTAATATCATAGTGACATCATTTTGAATTTACTAGGAGAGCAAGTAAAGGAAGAGAAAGATAACTTTCTTAGGATCAATTCCTTTGACATCGAGTGCGTGAACCACGGGAAGTACGAGGGATACTACCAGAGGGGAAGAGCGAGTGGTCCCTCTTTGTTCTACACAATAGTAGTGTATCACGAGCGGAAGGAAGGCAGGGTGGAACGGAATTGGTTGAGTTCCGCGCAGAGGATTTTAAGCAAAGCATGCGAGGGATGCAATAGAGTAGTATTGATTCTTTTGCACTCCTCCTCCAATCATATTCATATGCATACGTTCGAGGATGAAGGACCAGAATCCATATCCATCAAGTCTGAGGACTCAGACTCTACTTTATAATATCGAACATGGGCAGGAGACTGAACACCCAAACAATTGGGATTTGATAGGGAGAGACCATAACAACATGTTGTCATGCCAATTTACTGCTCATAATCACAAATCGCTCCTCGCTGGTAGCTACAATCCATAGACCCTTGTCAATTTGTCATGTCAATTAATTGCTGATCCTACAAGCTGATGACACCTCATATTCGTTGGCGTAGCCGAAGCCTTAGATAGTGCATGTCTTTGAAGAAAACGAAATGGTAGTAGGCTCACTAGCTCACAACGACTAAATACTAGGCTATAATTACTAGTGGGTTAGCGAACTCCCTGGTACTCCCTCTTGTTCCTGTCGTAAATATTGATGTTTGGGATGCATGGCGGCCAAAGTTTTGAAACTTGAGTGCTAAATACCTTTTAAATTTTTAGATCAGCTACATACAAATAGTATGTAGATTCGTTTTGCAAAATACTTCAACAATATTACAATTTTTGTGGATTTTACAGATAAACTACAATGGTAACTAGTGACCAAAATTGTGCTTTCGAGACTACAAAGTTAAAAGCACCAATATTTTTTAATACGGTTTTGCTCAAACCCAGTTGCGTTGCGCGCTCACCAACGGTTGGGCCCGAGCGAGGAACGTGCGTAGCCTAGACAACTGCCTCGGAGCCGCTCTCTTGTTAATAGAGAAAATACTTACTAATACCTACTAACTATATGGGTTGGGACCCCCCTACATCTGCATGCACGCCACCGCGCGTAAAAAAATTCAAACGTGGCCAGACCGCACACGCACGCAGCGGTCATGCGATGCATGGCGCTTGCATCAAAGCCTCAGTGGGAGTTGGAATTCCAGTAGGAATCTACAGATCTCATATCTGTTTAGTACTTCCAGGTTGCTGTTCTGTACCTTCTTGTTGCACCAAATGTCTTTGCTGCTGTCTGTATTCACATTATTCACACACTTCCCATCTGAATGCATTGCATGGATTTTTGCCTTGGGTGTTCTCTTGGTATAGCATTGCATCCGGCTACCTATGATCTAAGAGCCTTCAAGCCATAGTCAAAATATGTTAGTATGCAATGTGAAATATCCATTGACTATGGAATATTTGAACAGAAAGATACAACAGAATGTTTAGGCAATCTTGCTCATAGATAAACTTGGTTTTTTAGCAATGTTAAGGAAGATGTGAATAATCGGAGAAGAGCAATGTCTTTCCCAGCTGCAACCATCGCTATGAGGTTGTAGCTCAATAAGAACCCATTGTTGTGGGTTGTTTTCTTTTCTTTCTTGTTTTTTCTTTTTCTTTGGTGTTGCCACAATGCATTGCAAAGCATATCAGCTTCATAGTTGCTAAAAATATAAAAGGAAAAAAGGTATCTACATGGCACATTGGCAGCTGTCCACTTCTACCAGTTGCTCATCAGATGGCAAGGCAGCTGAATAAGTGTTAATGAACTCAAAACATACATATAGGCCTGCTGCTTTGGAATGCATTTGCAAACTGCAAAGTAAATGCTTATGTTGTTAAAATCGTTTAACTAGATATCTTGTGCATAACATGGCATTTAGACAAAGTAAAAGCAACATATATAATACAAGTACTGAAGTTTTACAGAGTTCTCTGTTTACTATTTGCTAGTTGCATTCAAGGCTACGGAAGTAGGCACAAAACTCTGCCCATTTGCAACTTGTGATGCCTACAACAGTGCAGAGGCACAACAGGAAGCAAGGTTAGTCACAAACGGGTTCTATGGTTTCAATTTATGTTGACAGGCAGGTTGAGGCATGCATCCAAACCTAGCCACTCTTTCTGGAGCCTGCTCTGAAGCTTTAGACAAGCACATATTAACCACATAAACAAATAATATGATAACACACATAATATTAAGAACCGCATGAAAAACATGGCAGAGACCCTGGAGGTAGCATTTGGCTCCTCAATTCCCAAACATAAGGTAGCCTTGGCTCCAAAACCAAGCGGGAGAAAGCCTTTGCCTAGAACAGTTCTCCGTTATGATCCCCAGGTTCGAAACTGTAGAGAGCTGGAGCCCAGAGATGGTGAGCAACCCGTTGTAAACCAGGCGCTAGACGGCTTTGCTGTAGCTTGTCTACGTGTAAAATAAAAATGCTAGCTACGTTTATTCTCCATATAGGAAAAGGACCGTGGTGAGGGACGTTTATTTTTATTTTTTTGATGAAAATAATAGTACAATATTCTATTCTATTGAGAATGATGCTAATGAAGTCTCATCCACGCTTCATGTAATCTAGGAGCAGAGAACGAAGCACAAGCTAGAGAGGGAAAGCCATATAACAATGTGAGAGCAAGTATAGATTAATTTAAAATCCCAAAGCTTGAGAGTGGCAAATCATCGATTATATTAAGGCTGAAAAGCCAGATAAGTCATGGAGGGAGCAGAGCCAGGTCCAAGCCAGAGTCAAGCCAAGCCAAGCCAAAGGAGGAGAAAAAGGAGCCAAGCCAGGTCCAAGCCATGGAGGGGAGCCGAGCCAGATTCAGGCCAGAAGAGAAAAGAGAAGACAAGCCGAATTGCAAGCCAAGCCAAGCCAGAGAGAAGAGGAGGGATCCAAGCCGTATTTTCAAGCCAAGCCAAGCCAGAGGGGAACATATTCCAAGCTTAAGCCACGCCCAAAGGAGGAGAACCTGTTTGGTTAATGCCACACTTTGCCTAACTTAGCCTTAAACAAGTGTGGCTTGCCACATTTTTGTGGCGGAAAAAATTAGCGCCAGACTTGTGGCAAAGTGTGGCAAAAAACCCAGTGTATGACGAGTTGGGTCCGATGGCTAAGAAAGTATAGTAAACCATAGTTATCGCACGAACCAAACACTAAACATAAATACTTTGTCGTGCCTAACCTTAGTAGTGCTAGATTTGGCAACGAGCCAAACAGGTTGCAAACCTAAGAAGGAGAGAGAGCCGAGCCAGATTCGAGCCATAGTATTCAAGCAAGCGAGAGGAGGAAAGAGAAGCCGAGCCAAATTGCAAGCCTAAGAAGGAGAGGGAGCCGAGCCATATTTTCAAGCCAAGCCAGAGAAAAGAGGAACCTTCTTAGGCCAAAGAAAACAGAAGCACCTGCAATGGATCCAGCAATTAGAAATGGCAACATGCAGCAAGGTGTATGGATGATGTGCAAAGAGGCCTGAGGAGACTATTGCATAGGAGTGCAGTTCTAAGTTAGCATGCACAAAACACATGTACATTATGTGAAATAACCAAAATGTGAATGCAAAAGAAAAATCAAGGGACCAAATATTATTATTGCTCATACATATACAACCCCGCGACTAATACATTTAGTGTTCTCTGATGTCGAACAATTCAAGTAATGGATCATGCGGATGGAAATTCCTACTGGCTTGAGAACAAACGAGCGTTTTAAAAAATGTGCCTGCATCATTAAGATCTACCAAGGTAAACATGGTCTGCAACAATGGAGCATTAGGAGCATCTGCAACGAGTAACGAGTTCGGGCAGTTCGAAATGGCAGTGGGCAGCCAGGCATAAAGCCGCTCCAGTGGAACAGCTGCATTCTCCAAATAAAATAACAATTTCAGGGATCAATTGTGCAGATTAAAAGTGAAATTAATTTACCTGCATTTGTCACTGATGTGATAAAAGTGTTTTCGGTACAGCTTGCCAATTTCATAGCTGGAGAAACTGGAGCAGCAGCACCTACAATTCTACAAAGAATTCAGTAATTAAAATGGCAATAGATAGCAAGGATTATTTGACTATTAATGATGTGCAAAGAGACCTAGCACTAACAAGGCTGTTGAATAGAAGTGCAGATATGAATTGTCATGCACATAACACACAATGTAAAATAACAAAACGAAAGCAAATGAAAATGAAAAGAATCAAAAGAAATCTTCAGTCTTTAAAGGCAACAGAAAACAGGGGCAAACAATGTTCAGAGGAACCAGATGACGAGGTTGCAACTTGCAACAGAATATAGCATGGTAAGGTATTACAGGAAATATGTAGCCAGAACACAGAGGACCGTTCGCTACATTTAACCAGGGTGAAGTAGAACGAAAGGCATTTAATTGGAACCAATAACTTCCTCTAATTGAAAAAATATATATAGTTAGCATGAGAGTACTATTGAACGCAGAGCTTTGCCAATTATTTTCAATAGTTACATTTTTTTGCAAAAACATGCATATGGAAGTATTATATTATGGCATCAAAACTCTAAAATAGGGATACACATTCTTGTGGCAAATTATATATATTTCATAAAAGGTTGAAGAATCCTAGGGAAGACAAATGAGGCAAAGTAAACTTTGATGAATGCATGTCATTGACAGATCAAATATTAGCATCAACAATGCATATAGACCTTTGACTAATACTTTTGGAGTTTTGGTCTTATCTATGCTCCGATTGGTGGGCCGAGCACGCTGTGAGGCCTGTTCCCCTGAGCCGCAAAACTGGCCCGCAAAAGCCCAGGCGTTACGAGATGAATGCTGAGGCCTGACTCGGACACTCCGTCCGGTCCGAATCAACTCATTTATTAATTGAAGGAAAAAGTCCAATTTACCTCTCTTAACTATTGCAGAAGTTTATTTTTCCTCCCTCAACTCATTTGTGGCCGTTCGATGCAAAATTGGACGGCCAGATCTCACCCATTTAACACAGAGGGAGAAAAAGTGAACTTTTTCAATAGTTGAGGGAGGCAATGTGGACTTCTTCCTTAATTGAATTAACAAGATTTCAGCCCAGCTTAGCGTGGCGTTTCACTCTAGCAAAATTTAATGAGTTTTCAAAATTAGGTTTAAATATTTTAAAATATAAAAATAGTTTTAGGATCTTGGAGATGGCTACTAAAAGTCTAAAGTATTCATTACAAGTTATTACAGCATATATGCTATATAAAAAAGACAAACTTTTCTATAGTGAAACGCTACGATACGCTAAGTGGAAATATACAAGGCCTAAGTAAAAATAAAAAGATGTTAGTTTGACCTTTTGATTATAAGTTATAAAATTTAAATTTGAAGATCAAATCAACGTCCTTCTATTTTTCGTAGTTTTCTACCGTTTCGAATTCAAAGGTCGAGCCATCGTCCTTCTACTTTTATGAGTTTTGTATAAAATTTTGACAATCCAAACCAATTTTCCATAAACACTTCATTTATTTAATTAATAAAATTATTATAAATAAATTTACAAAAAAACATGCTGACTAGTACGCCACATCAGCCAAACTATAATAAATTTGATTAAGGGAGTATTTTGTTGGTACAAGGGCTTTCAAGAGTGACCAGTTTTAAAGTTAGAATCCTACTAGGCTATTGGAACAAGACGATGGTGTTGTGAGAAGGTGGCAGCAACGGTGGCGTGAGAAGGCGGCGGCTGTGACGACCCGACGGATGGAGGCTCCCTGGCCTCTCCTTTGTCGTTACCTTTTTTGGATGGCATTGTTGCAAGGGCCTAGTTTGCTTGTTGATCTGTGTCTTTTGGTGCCATTTTACCCTAGCGGTCATTGAGGTTCACTACATGTCAAGGAGTTCGCACATTGACATCGTGGGGTGCGTGTCTGAAAAAGGTATGCAAGTCGAGGAGTTCGTGGTCGATTGCAGTCGGCCAAGGCTGGGAGGTATGGTGGCACTGGCTTGGAAAGAATGGGAGGCAACATTAGGGACTTCAATTTCGTCGACTCCAGGAAGAAATCCCTAGGTTTGGCTTTAGATGGTTGTATCTGGCAATGTTGGCTTGGTTGTCACTCCCTTGTTGAAGGCATTATCTGGGGTTCGAAGGATTTGCTCTACAAGGTGAAAACCTATGGTCTAGACTTTACCATTTGGACCATGACAATGGCGTCATGCTTTTGTGTTGCTTCCTTCTTGGAGGCGTTGCTTTTGGAGGGTCATCCTCGTGGTCCAAGTGTTGTTATGTTCATAGGCTGTGTGCATCCTAACTATGCAGAGACCGGAATTGGTCTTGGAGCGATTGTACCACCTTGATGTAATTGTCTAAGATCAATAAACTTCCTTTATCTAAATATTGTAGTCCGCTGCTTCTGTTTGGTTTAGTTCTTATATGTGGTGTCTTGTGGAGAAGGCTGTTAGGATTTGAACTCCTATGCTGCCTAATTAAAACTTTGCCACTGGCTTTTGGCCTTATTTTTTCTTAAATTAAATTAAATAAAAATTTATCATTTTGTGCAAACCAAATGATATAGGAGTAGTATTTTGTGGTTATTTTTATGTGGTTTTTAAATAGTCCTTTTTTAGAGTTACTAAAATATTTTTTGGACTATTCACCACGCGAATGGCTGAAATTCTTGACAGATAACAAAACCGTCGAGACAGAGTAATCTCGACGGCCGGCCGTCGAGAACGCCCGGTCGAGAGAGACAATCTTTCTCGACGGCTCAGCCGTCGTTATTAGGTTATCTTGACGGCCGTACTAAAGCCGTCGAGATACAAGCACCGGGCATGCACGACGTGATGGGGGACCCTTTCTCGACGGCTTGAAGCCGTCGAGATTTTTCTTAAGCAGGCCGTAGGCCGGCCCAGCCCGCTAGGTAGTCACGACGGCTAGATGCCGTCGAGATAGCTTCCACGCAGGAAAGGACGACGCTGGCAGGTGGGCCAGGGATGTTATTCACGATGGCTGAAGGCCGTCGAGATAGATCCTCCTCTGTCCCGGCAGAGCTCGATCTGGCATGTGGGCCCTGTGATCTTTCTCGACGGCCATGATGTAGCCGTCGAGAATAGATAAAAACGGCAAATTTTTTTAAAAAAATTTGTAAAAATCATAATAATTTTGCAGCCGCTACTGCACCCAGCAGCAGCTGCAACCTGCAAACCCAAAATAGTCCCCGCATTCAAATTTCCCACAATTTCACAAATACAGATACCACAAACATCGCATCACATAGATCACAAACATCGCATCACATACATCATATCACATAGCTCACAAACATCAAATCCGCAATCACAAACATCTAATAAACATTCACAAAAATCGTAATGACAGTATCAATATCAAGAACACAAAACAAACATCGATCATGGCTGTCGTGGTGGCGTCCCGAAGAGCTGCTCCGCGAGATTGGCGGCCATGTTCCCTGAGTCGTCGTCGCCCTGCTGCGCGTCGTCCTGAGGAGGTGGCACAAAGGACGGAGGCGTAGACATCGCAGAACCCGAATCCTTCGAGATTTTTAGTTAGTAAGTTGACATATATGTACTATGCGATAGTGTATTGATTTTGCATATAAGACTTACCGCTGGATCACGGAACCAGGGACGCTCGACGTTCGGGTAGTTGGGTATGGGGACGTAGGCCGGCTGGGTCCCGTAGGTCCCCGGTGGTGGCGTCTGTACAGGGTAGCCGCCCTGCCCAACATAGGAGCCTGGAGGGGCTGGGTAGCTACCGTACACGGCGGGGCCACCTGTGTAGGGACCCGCAATCCCCACCTGGCTAGAGGAGCTGCCCGCAAGTCCCGCGTGACCACTTGGACCGGCCTACACATATATTTGATTTCGTTAGAATAAATGATAAGATTTGCATCTATAAAAAGAATTGAAGTACGAATGCGTTACCCCAGCGGCGAACGCCTCGAGCTGTCGAAGCCTTCTGTCGTAGTCCTCCTGCGCGGCTCTCAGACTCTCTTGCATCGCCCTTAGCATTTCTCTATCATGAGCCCGCTCCTCCTCGTTTCTCTTTTGCTGTTGCTCCCTGAAAGAGGATCCTAAGGCCTAGAGGGGGGGTGAATAGGCAATTTTAATTACTTTTCTTAAATTATTCTTAATTAAGCAACAAGTTAAGAATGACCCAATCCTAGTTGCAAGTCAAGTAAGCGGAAGCTATAAATAAATCACAAAGCAACTATGACATGGCATTCAAATGAACACAAGCAATGCGAGAGAGTAAATCGGAAATTAAATGAGAGAGTGACACGGTGTTTGTTTGACCGAAGTTCGAACCGAACTCCTACTCTCCGTTGAGGCTACCCCTTGCGCAAGGACCGGCTCGCTCTCGAGCCTACCGCCTCACTCACTCCGGTGAGTCGTTCCGCCACTCCGTGAGGTGGACTCATCACCAGACACCGACTCGAGAGTAGCCACACGCCAAGGCCTACTCCCAAGCCCTCGCCTCCACGAAGGATATTTTCAGAAGTAACAAGCCCGAAACGCCCCGATCATGCCGAATCGAAGGACTTCCATGAAGCTCGGTATTGGGGTTTGATGGATTGTGGAGTTCGATGATTTGTGGGTGGAGGAATGGCTCTAGATCACCTAATTGATGAGCTATGAATGTGGTAGGTGAAGTGGAGCAAGACAAACCTCAAAATAGCCGACCACTAGATGGGTATTTATAGCCCTAGAGCAAAACTAGCCGTTGCCCTCGGAAGAGGACAAAAGACTAGCCGTTACACTCTACGGACGCCGTCCGACAGACTCGGACGCCGTCCGACAGAGCGTCTTGCTTTCAAAAAAGAGCTGATCGGACGCCGTCCGGTAACTACGGACGCCGTCCGGCAGCCGAAAATCTTGTTGGAAAAAAGGCTAACCGGACGGCCCCCAGACGCCGTCCGACCAGAAAGGCCTCGGTTTTAACTCGACCGGACGCCGTCCGGTAACTCACGGACGCCGTCCAAGCGATGACGATGCAAAGGACCGGACGCCTCTCGGACGCCGTCAAGCGGTGAAAAGCCGAATTGAACTTTATCGGACGCCGTCGGTAACTACGGACGCCGTCCGGCGAGTATCTTGTTTTGGTGTTTGGTGGTCGGACGCCGTCGCTTTTCGAGACGCCGTCCGACGAGAGAGGAATTTTTCGAGCTAAAATTTGTGGGGAATTTAGGTGGGTTTTCTCTCTAGAAATCTCATAAGGATATATATGGGTATTTTTAGAAGTGGTGGACTACGGAAACCGAAGTTTTCGAGAATTCGCAAAGATCCGGCATAGTCCGAGATATTGAACCCCTTTTGAAATCCGACGAAAAACAAGAAATAAACCTAACTACTCCTAATTTATACGTGACCTCTCTCTCGCCTGGGTCCGCATTTGAAATCTTGGAGCATTTCGAGAAAATTGTCGACACTTCAAATTAGGGTTTATAAAATCACCGAAGTCTTCGCCAGGTTCCGAGAAGTCCAAAAACCCCCTAGCCCTTTATATTGATTAATTTTATCATCAATGCCACTAATAAAAATTAGGGCTCAACGATGCTCACACTCCCTCTCCCTCTGCAGGCACTCCTCGAACTAGCGACGGGATGCGAGACGGCGGCCCTGGCGCAGCAGCGAGGACGACGGCGGCGGTGCGAGACGACGGTGGACGCGGGCGGGCGCGGGACTGAGGCGAAAATTGGCTAAGTCCCAGCGCAAGTTTCTTTATAAACACTAATCTCGACGGCCGTAAGCCGTCGAGACAGATCCCGACCAACCAACTAACGAACCAAACCATGACACGTGTCTAGCGAGTCTATCGCGACGGCCCTAAGCCGTCGAGATACCAGGATGGCACGCGTGACCGTTGGGTCGCCACTGTCTCGACGGCTAACAGCCGTCGAGATAGCTCTCTCGGTCAGGGTCAAGTCGGCCACGTGTCTCATTTTCACAGGCCGCAATCTGTCTCGACGGTTTACGGCCGTCGAGAAAAATCAAAGGGTGACGTGGCCTATTTGTTCCGTCTATATCGACGGCCAAAAGCCGTTGAGACAGATATGTGTCTGTCGGCCCTTGGCTTGGCTCTATCTCGACGACTTATTATGCATGGCCGTCGAGACAGGTCTATTTCGACGGCTTTCGTTGACTACCGTCGTCAATTATGCTCTGTCTCGATGGCTTTTTATTATGCCGTCGAGAATGAGATCTATCTCGACGGCTAGTGTAGCGCCCCCCTTCGATGGTCAACATAGCTTAATTAATTTTTTTAATAAAAATTTAAAAAATCTTTGATGCTTCCTAATGGCTAATATTGTTTACGACATGATAATGTACTATCAACAAAATTCGTATGCTCAAAATAAATTTGCAAACGGAGTTGCCTATGTAAAAGGTTATATCGAGCAGAGTATTCGTGAGCGTTCTATAGCATTTTAAGAATTATGGGTCAAAGGGATATCAAAATTTTCAAATAATGTACCATTGAGTCGAAAAACCATTGTACATAGATCATTGCATTGGAATGTAACAAAATATTCCATTTTAAAAAAATTTAAATACAATTTGTTAGTTTTAAATATATATACATATATTATACCTAACATTAATTATAAATAAAAATTATTGTAAGAATTAGTATGCAAAAAAATAACACCTTGTACCATTATATATTTTCCCCCAAATTTGGGACTGCATCAAATTTTATTTTTTATTTAAGTTCTTTTTATTTAAATTGCTAAATAAGCAAATCTTGAAATTATGAAAAATATTTACAAAATGAAAAATTTCAATGGGCCGGCCCACCAGTGGAGCATGAACTATTCTCGACGGCCAAACTCTGGCCGTCGAGATTCAGGCATTCTGATGGGCCGGCCCATAAACTATTCACGATGGCTGAGTGTGAGCCGTCGAGATAGAGTCTTCCCGCCTTCGCGAAAAGCCGAAAAAACGAGCGCACGGGCCTCAAGGACCTTATATCGACGGCTTTTGTGTGGCCGTCTAGATTTCTTTCGCTTTGTCGACGGCATGTTAGTGGCCGTCGATATTAAGGTCACTGTGTCGACGGCGGATATTTGGCCGTCGAGAATATTTTTGGCCATCGAGATTTCGCGCGTTTCCTGTAGTGATTCAAAACCTCTCTTGAGGGGTTACGATATTTTTATATTAAAATTTTCAGCAACTTTTATTTGAAAAGAATATTACCTTTGACATATATAACACTCACCGAACACGGTCATGCGCACCGCATGAGAATTTTTGGCTGAATATTGTCCACAAATGAGCAGGTGCAGCAGTTTCATGGCGCCTCCATGTTAGAGTATGGGCATAAACATGCATCACATAATTAATCTTTGACTCACGAGAAATACCAGACTCATGTGTCATGTCTTATGAGCTGACTTTGGCCAAGAATGGTTTGTACATTTTCTGAGTATGTATACAAACAGTTGTCCCTGAAAAGTATTGACTTGTATTAAACATGGAGTGGCATGGAGCCAATTCTCCCTACGTGAGAATTAGTTAATACTGCCCGGAGATTTAGGGTGTGTTTGGTAACAACGACCTGAATGGTCCCGTCCGGCATGAGATCAATTTTTGTTTGGTTTACAAAAGATGGATCAGTCCGTCCAGCATCCTCTCATCTCTCTGCAGTGAAAATAGATGGACGGCTGAATCCTTCCCGTATCGATGAGTTGGGCTCGTCCACCTCCTCCTCGCTGGCTCACCGCACACTCTGCCTCCTCCTCTCCCCACGCGCCGCCCCCGCCTCCTCCTCCCTCGTCGCCGGCGAGCACACCGCTCCTCCTCGTCCCTATCGCCGCCCATTCGCCCTTCCTCTCCCACGCCTCATCCCTTTCCCACGGCCGCCGGACAACGGCAAGACGCGGATGGCCGACGGACGGGTGGGACCGAGCGAGAGGGCGGGCGACGCTGGTGCTCTGGGCCAGGCGAGGACAGTGAGGCGGCGCTAAAGCGGCGAATGGACGGCCGCGGCGCGGCGTCGAGGTCGAGGGCGGCGGCGTATGGCGCCTAAGGCACATGACGGCGATCGACACTGGCCGCCATGGACAACTGGGCGGGACGGCGGTGGGCACTGGTCTCGCGAGGACGGTCGGCGACGAGGATGGCTGCCCGACACGGAGCGACGATCGGGCGATTTAACGCTGGGGCGCGTGGGGATAGCAAGGCGGCGCCAGGCAATCGCGAGACGAGGCGTCGGCGTCGGGCAAGGGAATCGGGTGCTGGGTTCATCCCTGTGCTACCAAACAAAGGCGTTATCACTGGTTTATCCCTCATGGTTTTATCCCATCCCAAAATTTATTTAGGATGATGATGGTTGGTTTAACCAAACACACCTTTAGGGTTTCGTGGCTTGCGTCATGCATGCGTCATGGCAACGGCCACCCAACACCGGCTCACTCTTTTAAGTCCGGTCCAATTCGCACGCCTGTCTTGGACGACCAAATTCAACCGATGGTCGTATCTATCAAAATTCAAAGCAGCTGGTCGTTTCGATTGTAAATTAATTCACCCAGATGCATGCAATTACTCCAAGTTGGGCCTCCATTGATTCGAGAAGCGTGTGACCTCGCAATTCGGGCGTTGATTTTCATCCTACAGGTTACTCGGCTTCACAGTGTTGTGAGCATGGTACTATATATATTTCACGGCTACGGATCCATCTCAGGCTCTCAGCCTCGAGCACTCTGGCAGAGTATCTATGTCAATCTCTAAACTTAGGGCTCTCTCTCGAGTGTCCGTATTTGAAGACTCTCTTCAATCTCTATATCTTTTCGAGGAAGAAGACTCTACTAGAGAGGATAAAAATATTGATAATGGATAATGGTTTCAAGATGAGAATGTAGAGATCAAAATTTAGAGATGCTACTAGTAATGCTCATTGGGTAGCTTGTTCCATGATCCATAGCTTGCTTTACATCACCTTATCTCTTATTACCCATAATTGTCGAATTGAAAAGCAAACATTTTGATTTTTTTTTTTGTCTTCTTCTATCTTAAAACCACATATCAGAGCTCCAAATAATAATTCAGATAGCATTCTTTGCAACTTCTTTCATATCTCTTTATCTATTATCGCCGAATAAAAAGTTCAACTTGTTTTATTCTTAAAACCACATGTTAGAGCTCTAAAAAAAATTACATTGTTGCCCCTAACTTCATCAAATCCCACTTAAATCCCAAACTTTACTTTTTCGGCCCCTCAAACTTGCATCAATATGGTTAGGCCTTCAGTAAGCGTCATGTGGACGTGGTTGTTAAATGGTGATATGGTCGTTAAGCGCTAATGTGACTAACCATGTGGCATGCCATGTCAACTTCTTCCTCGTCTCCCTTTGTTTCCTTTTCCTACTCATCCCATGGATACCTGATCTAAACTCTCATCCCTGAACAACGGCCAGAGCATCCTCCTCTTTCAAGCAGCAGTGGCGGTGGTGGCCACCCTCTCGACCTCCTTTCTCAAGCAGCACACAGTCTCGTCCCATTCCCTCCCTAAAGAGCGTTCACATGCACTCACACTGGGGAGGGAGAGAGAGATTTGGATCATGGAGATTCTAGATCCCTCGCTGAAGGAGTCAGATTTGGCCACGGAACCACGGTCAGGTCATGCTCCCTATCGTGTCGCCATGGAGCTGTCTGCCGCACCACCATCATGAGGAGGAGCTCCCTGCCGCAAATGGAGACAAGTTTAGGAACGTTTACAAAGGAAAGATTAAGTTTGGCCTTAAGATTTGATACAAATTCAAGAGATAACAATGCAATTTTCTCCAAAAAAAAATCCAAATGTAACAAGTTGGACTTTTCCGAGCCACCTCGAGAAGCTCTCAAAGATCAGCTTTTCAACATATCAAATAATCAACAAATTAAAATCGGTATCATTTTTTGCAATATTTTTTAACAAGTCAAACACTTTTTTCTTTTTATAACTTTTAAAAAATCTTAGCTAAGAGCATGTCGAATAGGTTCACTAATAATCTCATTTTCTATTGTGTCAAAAAAAAAATCTCATTCTATTCCCCATTTCTCTAAAAGATTTTCTATATTTGCAAGCTTTCTTCGTATTTTACACCATATTTTTCAAAACATTTGTTCCCTTAGCTACTTCAGATAGGGTTAGCATGTCCTTACATTGTATACTTGTAATAAGCCATATGGGCTAGGCCCAGCGGCCCGTTTGGCTTTGGCTTATCAGGAGGCAGAGAGAGTTGGAGGGGATCAATCCCCTCCCCTGTAACGCACGAAGCCGCCGTCGCCTTGTCTCTCCCGCACCCTAGCCGCCGCCCCATCTCCTCCTGCCCTCCCGTCGACCCCGCCGAGTTGCGCCAGCGCCGCCATCGTCCAGGGGCCGCCGCCGCCGTCCAGGGCCGCCGCCATTGCCGTCCAGGGGCGCCGCCGTCGCCCAGCACCGAGCCGCCACCGCCCAGAGCCAGCGCCGTGCCGTTGTCGTGCCGCTGCTGCTCCATCGTCCCTGTCGCCGTGCAGCAGTCTTTTGTCGCCATTGAAGGTATTCCTTACCGTGTTGCCATGAGAGGAAGGATAGAGGGAAAGAGGAGGATTAGAGAGGAAGCAGTAGGGCATTGGGAGGAAGATGGATGGGGGATGTGAGTGGCCGGATTGTTGAATTAGATGTGTTCTTGGGATATTTCCCATAATTAGATGGTCAACTTCCTAGATTAGTGAAGTTCAGTTGTAAGAGATGAAGTTGCGTAGATCGGTTTTATAAGCAGCAGGTTCAGGTGGTGTTTTGATCTATTTAGGATCCGATTCAGGGTTGGGTCTAATGAAAGGAATTGTGCGTCTATGTTTTATCTTCGTTTCAAGTATAAGAGCGCTGAAAGCGGATAAGCGGTTTGAGAGATGTGGTGATTTTAGTACTGCTGTCCGGTTATATTAATATATTGGTTTAGGGATTTTAGAATTCATAGAGAGGTGGATATTTGGGATTAAAGGAGAGATACTACGGTAGGCGTGATATGTTCTAGTTGTGTCTGCATTATGGGAGCAATGTATTGAATTCTATCGTCTTCTATAGGAGGTGGTGGTGCGAGTTCGGCGCCATTTGATCGTGCGGGCCCTCGTGGTTAAAGGCAAGTATATGTTAAACAGATAGTTGTTTGCATTGAACTATGTGGATATTGTGTTTTGTTCCTGAGCTTGATTAGTCAATGAGTAGGTTAGTGGCTAATTGCTAATTAAATTGAGTATTTTGACGTTTATTGTAATACGATGGAAGTATGTGTTGACTATATGAAAGAAGAGCATTTTGCATCATGTGCATATGAGCCAGGTCGGTGAGAAAGTCACTTTTGACTAGTCCGGTGAGGTCGGTGAGAAAGTCAAAAGTGACTAGTCCGGAGTGCTCTAAAGTCCTACTTGGTAGGCACTCCACGGGAGTGGAATAATTGGTCCCCGGCCTTGAGAGGACGGGCAAGGGTGTGCACCGACGGGTGACACTCTAGCTATACCGGTATGAGCTCACAGTACAGACGCATGTGTATTGCATTGCATCGATTGTTGGGAGAGTAAGTTTGATGGAGTGGTTGATGTATTAGTTGGTTACTTTTATTGTAATTGTCGAAGAGCTCTGATGCCCTTATGTTTATACTTATACTTTGCTGAGTATTCTCCGATACTCACTCTTGCTTTATTTGGTTTTTAGGTGATCTTTGAAGACGACATGCATGGGGGGATTGTAGCACAGTTCCTTTCGGCACAAATCCACTCATATCTTAAAATAGTTGCGGGACTTAATAAATTTAGTAATCTATACCTAAGCTAATTAGAGAACTCTTTAATATTCCTGCTTTGTGTGAAACTTTATATTTATTCCAATTGTTGGACAATGGAGTTGTTTATCGCTTAATGTCATCATCGTCGTTGTTAAAGGTAAAAGTGGATGGTTGTCGATATGGGCTTGGTTGAGAAGGACCGTGAGTTGGTTTGAGTTTATTGTTGATTACGTATTGATGTTGGGAGCTGATTATATGTGATTATTTGTTAAATTGCTTGTCGTGGATGTCCATATAAACAAAGGAGATGCTGTCGAAATTTGTAATTTTGGGTAAAGTTAGTAATACTCCGAGCCGGTTGGGCTGGGGTGTTACAATACTTCTGACCCTTCAGTAATTATAATTTTATTTTATACTTAATAGGACCAGCTCCAATAAAGGATTTAGAGCATCCTCAACAGTTCCTCTGTAATATTGTAGTAGGATGGAAGGAATTTTTTAGAGTGCAGTGTAAATTGTAAAGGAATTTTAGAGGGGTGGATAAAGGGGACGCCGATAGTGTTTTAGAGCATGTACAATAGTCTACATCAGCAATCTCTAATCTATCTCTGAGGTCTGGCAGGTATAATATGTGATGATGTGAAGGAGAGAGAGCATGTATAGATATTTGAGTCGTCGCCCAAGTAAGAGTAGACTACACACGAGAAATAAGAAACTTTGTATGTAATCAAATTACCTAAATTAACTTGTAACCATCTCTAATATTATATATGTTATCTCTAGTGTTGTCTTTTAGATGATATGGCAATAGTTAGAAATAGCTATCTCAGCCATTGTAAATGCTCTAGTGTTCTCAAATGCTACTTCCGATCATAAAAACAAGACGCCGCTGACTTTTAAGTATATCTTTGACCATTTGTCTTATTCAAAAATCTATTGCAAACATGTATAAATATAAGTCATGCGTAAAGTACCTCTAATGATAAAACAAATCATAAAAAAATAAATGAGAACTTTCATAATTTTTTTATTGAGACGAATGATCAAATACATGGCCAAAAGTTAACGGCGACTTGTTTCTATGATGGGAGGGGAGTAATTTCTAAATCTCTGTGGGACCCACGGAAGAAATAACACGATTGCATTCCATGGGACGGGTCTTCCTTCAACCACGTCTCCCTCACGCACGACAGCATGAGTGCACCGGACACTTCTCACCGTTGAGTAAACAAGACTCGCTCCACCTCTCACCGGTCACCGCCGTTCACACGCGTTAAAACCACCCTCCGCTCGCGCCTCCGCGCGCGCAACAACACCCATGCCGCCGCCGGAGAAGCCGCTGCCGCTGCCGCTACCGCTGCCGGGGCCGAAGCCCAAGCCGCCCAAGCCCAAGCCCAAGCCCAACCCGGAGCCGGAGCCGGAGCCGAAGGAGAAGCCGCCGCGGCCGGAGCCTAAGCGGGAGCAGGCCCCCGGCGGCGTCCCGCTCCCTCCCGACCCCTTCGCCTGCGCCGCCGACTGCTCCGCGTCATGCGCCTACTACCGCCTCTGCCCCCCGCCGCCGCCGCCTCCGTCCTCCGGGGCCGCCACCGTGCACCTCCGCTCCTCCCGCCTCCCCACCCCGCTCATCGCGCTCTCGGCGTCGCTCCTCGCCGTGTCCGTGCTCCTCCTGATCGTCCTGCTCGTCTGCCGCCTCGCGCGGCGCCGGCGGCGCCAGCCCGCCCCCCAGGAGGCGCCCCTGACGCACCACGGCGAGGAGGGCGTCCCGGTGCAGGCCGCGGCGGCGGAGGAAGGTGAGGAGGCCGCCGGCGACGGCGGCGTCCACCACGTGTGGTACATCCGCACCGTGGGGCTCGACGAGCGCGCCATCGCGGCCATCAGCGTGCTGGTGTACGACGGCAAGAAATGCCACATCGGCGGCGGCGGCAAGGGGCTCGCCGGCGTTGGAGGAGGCGACGACGGCGGCAGCTGCGCGGTGTGCCTCGCGGAGTTCCGCGACGGGGAGACGCTGCGCCTCCTGCCGCGCTGCGGCCACGCGTTCCACCGCGGGTGCATCGACACCTGGCTCCGCGCCCACGTCAACTGCCCGCTCTGCCGCGCGCCCGTCCAGGTCGCCGCCAACCAGGCCGCCGCCGCCGCGGCCGTCGTCGCCCGGTCGAGCTCCGCCGCGGCCGCGTCCGGCGGCCAGCCCGCGCCAAATCATAACCCGCCTGGCGGAGCTGCCGCCGCTGACGCGGCCGGCCGCGGCGGTGCCCAGCCGGAGCGCGCCGTCAGGCGGGCCGCGTCCATGGTGGCGCTGCCGAGGCGGCCACCGCCGGACGTCTCGCTCCAATTGCCGGCGGCGTCGAACAGTGGCCGCGAGGGGGAGATGGGCCTGGCTAAGATAAGCAGGCTGCTCAAACTGTCAGAAGCGCTCGAGATGGCCGGCATCGGAGCAGGCAGGTCGGTCTCGTTCGGCGCGGCGAGCTGCCTTCGCTTGCCGGGCAGGTCCGGCCCGTCGGCCACTGGCATCAACACCGACGAGCTGTCCCGGTGAATCGCTGGACGATTCTGCTGCCGCTGCTGCTGTGAAGTGATCAAAAGTTGCAATTTTTTGGAGATGCGAGGTTGGTGACTTGGTGTTCCGCTTGCTGAGTTTTTGTTTGCTGCAAGGGAAGGTAAAAATGGTGCCTTTCCTATGTTCGTGTATAATTAGTAAAAGCAAATAACATGAGCTTGTGCATACACGGCAGAACGTCAGAAATTGTAAATACAAATTCCTGGCATATAAGTTGTTTTTGCATGATGCGGGATTGTAAAATATTAAGAGCGCTATTACTGCCATTCTGGTGGTTCAGAAAATGATATGAGACGTTGCAATCTTCTATCATCCATCTGGAGCTGTGATTATTACTGGTACTGGTACTAGTCTTCATCAAAATTATTCATATTTTTTAGCTGCTTTAGGATTTATGAGGACCATTGCTTTTGATTCACCGGCGCAAAATACTCTTAGTTTTTTCAGGTAGTTCAGACTTCTGAGTTGCAAAGCGCATGCACCATTGCACCTACTAAATTAAATCCAACACTTACCAGCTTCATGATCCGAAACCTTGTGGTAATATAAAGATTGTCTACACTCTACCAGAGTAGCAAAGCAAGTCAACCTCATGATCTAAAACAGTGGGATAAGATCAAGAACAGTAAAGGCCTAGGTGTGAACTTGTGAGTTCTGCCAGGGATCCTATTCCATTGTTGTTCACTGAAAAGAAAAGCGTTGAAGCATCTGCATCCGGACCCTGCTGCCGCTGGTGGTTTCGGCCCTCTTAATTCACCGGTTTGATTGAGCCAAAAAGTAAAAAAAGAGCCTTAGAAAAGAGAGACGCAAAAGCTACAAAATTATTGAAAAAATATTTTCAAGATGTTTGAGTAAAATTCTACAAAAACATGGAACAAATTGTGAAATGTTACACTGAACGGTCTGTCAAAAATAACAAATTTTATCTCAACCGAACAAAACACAAGAAAACCGCTATAAAAAAGGCTCTTCCTTAGGCTGTCTCCAACAGCATCCCCTAAAGTGTCCTCTACCTTAAAATAGGGAATAAATTCTTTCCCTATGTGTTTCAACAGCATTCTCTATTACGTTTTCTAAAATAGAGATTTTCTATCTATTCCCTTAGGAATTTTCTTTCATTCCCCTATATAGGGAACGTTGTTGGAGATGGGAGAAATATAGGGAGAGATTTTTTTAAAGGAATCCTGTATATAAGACTATAGGGGATCAAATTTAGAGATTCCTGTTGAAGAGAGCCTCACCCAGCAAGAATTCCCATGGAAGTTGCCACGACCTGCCACCTACCTTGCCGAGTCTCTGTCACTTGCTAGTAGCACTGCATTAAAAAGATGATGCCTCCATTTGCAGTGCAGAGCAGTGTGACAAGGCAGGCACAGCACAGTTGGGTTGAGCCCGGTGTCAACTTCACACGGCAGTGGCATCAATAACTTCGACCAAGCATTAGTTGCAGGTCATTGTTGGTCATCAAATGGGATGTGCAAACTGCAAACCCGTGGTGCCATTGCCTATTGGCTGTAGGTGAAAGTGTGTGGGTGAGAGACAGAGAGCAAAGGTTGGGTAGAAAGAAAGCAAGCTGATGTGAGGAGCAGAAAAGTGTGGTTTAATTGGGTGCGCCGTGTGTGTCACTTTGAATCAGACATGTTGTATTCTTGCGCCTTTTGGCTTTGGGTGCGGCCTTCACAAGATATTTGTTCTTCAGGCTAGATCAGTGATATGTTCCGTGGATTTGGACAAGGCCACGAGAGCACAAAGGAGCTGTTGTCCTGGCACTTTACGATGAGAGGATGCAAATTGGGGCATCAAATCCGTTTGTAAAAATAATTTTGAGTGGTCACAACTTTTCAGATTAAAAAATTTTCAGCTGAAACAAACAAGGCCAATTACAATAGAGAAGGCCTATTGCTTTAGTTATCACAACGGCAGTAAAAAAAAAAAAAAGAGCATGCTAGCACGAACCCTTCTTATCCAACTTATCGAAGAAAGATTGATATCAGAATAGAGAAGGCCTATTGCTTTAATTATCATATGGTATTTTACTTGATGTACAAAACAATTTTTGTCACAAATTCTCTACATTGGCCTCAGCAAGCGGATAATACAACGGAGCCATAGGAATATAGGATACAGCTTAACTTTACACAACTCGGTAACTCATATGGCCATCACATTTACATAACTCGGTCCTTTTGATACAACGTGACAAGATGAAGGCTGGATGCTTTTTTGTAGAAAATTAGGTCAGATTTGACTTTTGACCTAAATACAAAAAAAATATCAAACTCTCAAAGAAATACCTGTCTATCTCCATTCTCCAGTGGAACATAGAATAGTCACACAGGTAAGCAATGAAATATCAGTAGAACCTGAATAAAGTTCTCAATATGGCAACATTGTCAAGAGATCTTCTTTGTGCTGCATACAGTAATATAGCAAAGTCGCCAGAATAATAACTAATATCATGGACCATGAGCTCATACCTGTGAAAACAATGAGCCATTTTAGTTAGAACAGGTCTCAAAAAAATTGACAAGTGTGCAATTAATTGAGAACTAAAGACAAGTGAGTGATACCATTTCTCTTCAGGGATCCAATTGATGTCACCCTTGCAGTTGAGTCGAAGGACGTCGACAGCAAGATCCTGATATAATATAGAAAAAGCAACATTGAGAAATCACATTTGTAGCACCCATCAACTAAATCAGGGCGAAAACACAGTTACTAACCTTGAATCTTGAGAAAAGTTAAGTGTCGTAACAATGCCGAGATGTGCCTTTTTAACTGTTAAAAGCACTTGCATGTCTTTTGAACCTAATACAATGATGCTTCCCTCGATTGTTCCACTGGATGCAAAAGGCAAACAATTAGACTTCCCAAAAAATAAAAAACAGCTATGTAATCTCCATAGGTTTAATATGGAAAATATAATTAGTTGCCGATGTATATTTCCTCGCTTACATTGCAAGACGTGTACCATCAGGAGAGACAGCTAAAGCTGAAATTGCTTCACGGGTTATTTTCTTTGACCCAATTCTTGTCCATGTGGTGGTGTTCCAAGAGATTATTTTCCCGTAGTCACCTAAGGAGCAGAGTTATTCTGCAACTATCAGGATACAGTCATAGGAAATACTCAATTCATAACAGGGCTAACTCAAAAAAATCTTAATGTCACCTTGCATTGCTGCCACAAAGAGGATCTGACTGTTGTCAGCCTTATTAGAGAATCTGGAGAAGCAAAATATTTCACCCTGAAAATGTACAAGTCAGAAGCTAACACAAACAAAGACAATAGATCAATAAATTTTTTATGAAAAAAAAAAACACTCACTGCTTCTCTTGGCAGATTAGCTACAGCCTCAGACAACATCATGTCCCACACTCTACATGGGCCACTGCTCCTATTCACAACAAGAAACTTCTCGTCGAAGCTGAAAGCATGTCCCAAAACAGGAGGAATCCATCAGGATCATGCAAGCAACATCCAAGTGGTAAAAGAAAGTAAAGTGAGTTTTTGACCTGAAGCTGAGATCCTTAACCGATGATTTAGTATCAGTTTCTTCAAGAACAGTTTCCATTGCAGGCCACTTGAAGACCCTTAAATGTCCATCCTATACAGAGAGATGACTTGACATGATTAATAATCATAAGTTTCAAAGTTCTAACTGCCATAGAAACACTCCAACAAAAAGCAGTAGAATATTATAAACTGGTTGATAAATCCTCCAAGAATTAATGCATGACTGTTTAAGTGTACATGCAAGTATACAGAATATAAAAGACAAAACGATAATAGCTGTAAAATTAATGGAACGTGAAGAATTGACATTGGAAGTGTGTTTTCCCTGTAAGATGTGATTACTAGGAAATAATAGCAATAGACAAGATCCGATAGAAGCTTTAAACACACTATAATGCATAAAAAGAACATACCAAACAAGTGCATCATGTCAATACTAAAAACCATTTGGTTCATTCATATTGCATTAACACACCCAATTTATTCACTTATTACTTATTGCAGAGCACTATCATTATGTTATTGACAAGCATTATGTACCACACCGGCCAAGAAAAATTAAGTACGCCTAGTATAAACAATATTTCTATTTATCACTTACCTAACACACCATATGGATCACCATTAATATTGCCAATGTTTTGAAATGGAACTTATGTTGTCACACTGAGTTACTCAATTTTTGGCTCTATTAGTTTACACTCTAATTGTTTTCTTGAAATAAGTTGATAACCAAGTTTACATAGTTCTCCCATGAAGCCACGGATATCAGATATTCCAAATACACTTTACAATACTCATGATACATCAGATTTCTAAAATCACAGTTAAATTTGTGACTGAAGGACTACCAGAAAGGGGAAAAAGCAACTATGTTATGTAGAAAAATGAAGGTGGTAAATAGGTTATCAATCCAACTAAGGACATTCTGTTGGTGGGCAAAAAAAATATGAAACAGGAAGTAACATAAATAGATGTGTATAAACAAGAATATTATTTTGTATAAAAAACAAGCAATATGCAATTACCTCACCACCAGTGGCAAGCATTGAACCCTCACCGCTGAATGACACTGACAACTGTAAACCAACATCATTTAGCTCAGCTAGAGCCTCTTGGTCAGATCTCAAAGCTAGCCTATGTGGTTCCTCTCCTTCTGGTTCCCACCGAAACAACCTATGAGTGGCACATGGTAAAATTTTGACATGCTTAACAATTGGGCAAAATTTTCAACCATGTTCAAATCTTTCAAAAAACAAGATATCACAGCAAGAAGTGAGGGTAAAAGAACTCTACCAGCAGAACTAAGGATACATCAGATTTCATGGTGTGGATTAAGGCACTCCCAGTGCATCGTTTATTATATAGAGACGGCTATAGATACAACCCTCCCAATGCACTATATCTTTTTTTTCTATTTATGATCCTTATAGTAAAATAAGGTAATGCTCCCAGTGGTAAATTTCTCTCATTTATTTCCATTGTTTCTAGCATAGAGCCTGTCTCTTATATAAGAAATGATGTGGCAGCTATAGAACTGACATCATTATATTTGGAGTGTCCTTATGTCACAGATACAGTTCAAAGAAGGCATAAGCGGACATGGCGAAGGCATCAACAAAGAGCAGTAGCATCAAACAACTGAACAAAAAGGATCTCTCTTCTATCTTCTCTTGTACCAGTCTCAACTCTCCTGCAAATACCTTGTATTTTGCACTCAGTTTTTGGCATCATACCACAGAGACATTCCTCGTCATTATCACTAATCACACATAATGTGATATTTGGCTAAAAATTTACCATAAAAGAAGCATACAAACTCACATCTCCAATTCACAAATAACCAAATACCTTTAACCAGTCTAATTTACACAACCGACTGTTTATGTAGTCAACGACTAGCCAACAAGTCGGTGCAGCAGCCTGAGTCATTGCTGTTGACTAGACTCGCCGGCTATTCAGCGACTAGCCACGGCTAGTCAAGGTTTTGTAGTCGCCAGACTCAAGGTTAAAAATGCCTAGTTTGGCTTTGTTTTGACCACTTAGTCCAGCAGCGAGGCCAAAAAAGGCCCTCCCTCATGCTGCTAACCCTAGGCACCAAATCGCCTCTGCCTGCAGTAGTCCGCATCAACGCTGTCCGCTGCAAGGGTATACATTGCCACCGCCGGTAAGGTCTCCCACCAGCCTGCTCTCCTTCCTCTGCCACCGATTGTGCTTCCTTCCCCTGACTGGGCAGCCGGCGCCTTTGCTGCTAGCCTGCTAGTCTACTCTGCTCTCTTCTAGCTGGTAACCACTCTGCTCTCCTGCCCCCTTGCCGGACAGCCCACACTCTTCTCTACTTCCTCTCCTGCTCGGCCAATCTGCAATCTGCTCTCCTTCCTCTCCTCTCTCGTGTTCTGCTCTCTCACAAATGCGAAATGACTTCTCTAATCCGTTCTCTGCTCTGCATTCTGCTGGTATCAATGGCTCAAGAAGGAGAACGGTTATTGCAGCAAATGGCTGCAGCCACTGAGTAATGTGATCCATCCAAGGATCCTTCAGTTTATTTACTGCAGTATTAAAGTTATATTTTATTGATTAGACAATTAGATAATGTAGTTAACGACTAGTCTGACCAACAAGTTGGCAAACAAGCGATTCTACTCGACTTTGCGACTCATGAACCTTGCACAGACGATTGTTCCTATCATAGATCACCACATGAAACGAACACAAACCAAAATGCCACACCCCAGGCCCCAGCCCAGAGAGCAACATGAAAAGATCACATTTTAGCATTTGAATTAGTCCGAATTCACAACCAACAAATATCCCCATCAGCAAGCAGCAGACATCAAAAGATCACGTTTTAACATTTGAGCTAGTCAGGATTCACAACCAACAAATAACACCATCAGGAAGCAGCAGTGAGGAAACGTGCACAGACACCGATGGGTACCTGCAGCCGTTGGGGAAGGCGCATAGGACGCCGTCGCCGCGGGGGTGGACGGACATCCTGTAGGGCACCTGCTCCTCCGTGCCCAGCCTGAACACCTGCACCCCCACCGTGGCCGCCGACGCCATCACCGCCACAATAGCAGCAGCAGCAGCCAAATCAGCACGCAATCCTCTCGCGAGATCCGCGCCAAATCTGGTGTAAAATCAACGGAGGGAAAGGAGATGGATCACTCACCGGCTCCGGGGAGAGGGCCGGGGGCGCCTCCGCGGCGGGGTCGAGCGCGGCGACGACGAGCGCGTTGGGCACGCCGCTGTGGCCCTCGCCGCCTCCGCCTCCGAGGACCACCATCGGGGGCGTCGGGGGAGAGGAGCCCCCGGCGGGGGCGTCCCCATCAGCGGCGTCCTCGGCGGAGGGGTTGAGGATGTGCGCGAGGGGGAGCCAGGAGGCGCAGTAGATGGGGAACGCGTAGGTCTGCGCGCCGCCGCGGCGCGACATCGTCGCCGGTGTAAAGGAGGCGGCGGCCGGAGGTGGGCGGCGGCGGTGGAGATGCGCGGGGGAGAGCGTGCGCGTGGAGATGGAGGCGACCGGCGCCGGCCACGGCTAAACGGGGTTAATGGGCCGAATGGCGTGGTCCAAAGGAAGGGTCGTACGTGTACTGCCCGAGTGGGCCGACGTGTCATTGGGCCAAAGCCATAAGTTTATCATAATTTACCATATGTGGTTTCTCAAAGCCGTTTAATTTTAGTTTATGGAATTGCTATCCGCAGTTTAGGTGGCTTTGGCAACTTTGCCACAAGTTCATACAAAATTGAGTGTTACAAGTCACACTTTCTTTTGACTACGATGAACTAGAAAGAAGAAAGTATAGAGTACAGATTTGTTATGTATAGAGTATAGACCAATTAAAATGATTGAATTACGCTTTTAACTTGCTGGATATGGAGGGTCAATTTTTTTGGACATGGAGTGTACTACTCATCTCGCTTTTCATTGTCGGTTCAGTTCAATAAAACAAAAAAAAAAAATCCAGTCAGAGAACAACCACGGACTTGTCTGCCTGCCAGCCATCGATATATGTGAAGTCGCCCTTCTTCCCCGATCTGGGTCCTCTGCCTTTGGGGTGAAAAGGCACCGTGCCTTTTGAACTACGAGCAAGCATGCGGGCTGAGCGAGAGCAGCAGCGAGCCTCGCCGAGCGAAGCAGGCCGCGGACTAGCGATATGGGCCACCCGGCTTCAGCCCAGCTCTGGCTCCCTGCCCACGCACAGCACGTTCAGCCGAGAAGAAAACCACCATTTCACGCGTTGAAAAAAAGAGAGAGAAACAAAACGCCGCGTTCTTGCGAGCAGCGTCTCAGCAAGCAGCTCGCCGGCGACAATGGCTAGCCAGACGACCGTTGAAGGAACTGTGGATGAGATCGATGGCAAAAAAGAAATGAAGATCAGCAGCACGAGTATGTTTCTTTATAGCTCCCATGAAAAATAATTTTAGAGTATGGTGAGAGATCTATTTCTTTCGCTTTCTCAAACAGATTTTGATATCCCTTTTTCGGTTTCTGTAGTTTTTGTATAAAGTGGTTTATTTTCTAGTGGTAGGTTTGATCTATTGTATATCTTTTGTATACCTCTAGTATAATCGACCCACTTTATATTGTCACTTTGTCATATTGAACATTGTAAATGAGCTATGCCATATTTTTTTTTTATCACTTCTTCATATCAAACATATGTATAACTTGCATATATACAATATATCTCTTTATCATATTCAAATATTGTAAATAATCATTTCCCTATTTTTGCAGCATAAACAATACACCTTCTTGGAGGCCTCAAATCGGCATGGATTTTGCAAGTGTAGAGGAAGCTTGGAGGTTTTGGGTATTCTATGGTGGTCAAGTGGGCTTTACTTGCAGAAAGAAGTATGAGAATAAAAGTGGAACGGACAAGATAATCACATCATGTAGATATGTTTGCTTGAAGTAAGGTTTTCGAAAAGAGGACAAAAGAGATCATTTGACGAAGCTTCCTCGAGATGAGACAAGAACAGGTTGTGACGTTCGTATGAAAATTACCTTGGATCGCATTTTATGGTTGTACAAGTTGCTTGATCTCAATCTTGAGCACAGCCATGTTATCCATTTGCCCGAGACAACTCATCTAATGCCTTCACAAAGAAAAATCACCGAAGCACAAGCTATTCAAATTGAAATGACCGAAGATTCTGGAATTAGGCATAAAGTTGCTCATGAGTTGATGAGCCGTTAAGTTGGAGGGTCCTCCAATCTTACCTACACATATCCTGATCACAAGAATTATGTACGGACCAAGCGTCAAAAGGAGTTAAAGGGTGGGGAATATGTGAGTTTGTTGGCCTATTTCTAAAATAAAATTGCTACAAACCCTTCATTCCAATATGCTTTGCAATCCGACGAGGAAGGACAAATAACAAATATATATTGGACAGATGCTAGGATGATCATTGATTATGCACACTTCGATGATATGGTTACTTTTAATACCACTTTTGGAACCAATAAAGATTGTCGATCATTTGATACTTTTGTTGGTTTCAATCATTTTAGTGAGACCACTATCTTTGGTGCTGTCCTCATGTATGATGAAACCTATGACTCTTTTAAATGGCTATTTAAGGCTTTCTTGACTAGCCATGATGAGAAGACGCCTAAGACCATCTTTACCGATCAAGATGCTGCAACGGGAAAGGCCATCGGTAAGGTACTTCCTAATTCATGGCATAGATTATGCACTTGACATATTGGTCAAAATACAATCAAGAATTTGAATCGTCACATGGTTGGAGAGTCAAGTATTTTTGGTGATTTCAGAGCTTGCATGTATGAGCATGAGGACAGTGCAATATTTGAAGAAGTCTTTAATGGCATGAGAAGCAAGTTCTGAAGGAAACTTGGCTGGACATCATGTACAAGTTAAAGAAAAAGTAGGCATTATGCTATATGAAGGGTGTATTCACTTTGGGAATGCGAAGCATACAGTTAAGTGAGAGTTTCAATAGCAATCTCAAAAGCTATTTGAATGTGAAGTTGAATATTCCTTGGTTTTTTCACCACTTTGACAAGGTTGTGCAAGAAAATCGAGGTAAAGAGTTACAATCTGAGTATGACTCGAGAAAAAAATACCACAATTACATATGAGGACACCAATGTTGGTGCAAGCAAGTAAGATGTACACCCCTCCAATATTTTGATCTTTTCAAAATGAATATGAAATATCTCTTATAGCCTATACAAAGCCATCGGCTAATAACAATGAGCACATTGTTGAAATGGAAACTTTTGTTGATGAATCTTATGTGGAAGAAGAAAAAACGGTTGTATGTTCCATGGAGAGGTCAACTGTTTCATGTAGCTGCCGTCTATTTGAAAGAGTTCGGATATTCTGTGCCCATACATTAAAAGTTCTTGATTTAATGAACAAAAAACAATTGCCTAAAAATTATGTTCTCAAACGATGGACAAAAGAAGTGCGTAGCTCTGTTGTTCAAGATGCTAATGGCAACAATGTCTTGGAAAATCCGAAGCTAGAAGCTTCACGTTCATACCAACTTCTTTCTCACAAGTTTAGTGCATTGTCCTCTCGTGCTTCTGATTATCCTGAGTGTGTCATGCGACTAGATAGTGCATATGACAAGTTGTCAAGAATAGTGGAGAAAAAAATCAAAGAACTTACAGATGGCAATGATAAAGAAGATGAAGCTACAGATATCTCTCAAGTATCTCAACCTACACCATGCACCGTCAGTCTAAAGAAGAAAGAGGTTAAAAAGAGGACCTCGAAGAGAAACAGAGATTGGGTTCAAAAAAATCAACTAACTAAAAAGAAACAATCCACTACAAAGATTTGTGTTGTAAAATCTATATTGTACTCTTTTATCCAATTTAATGTTGCAATAGAATATTGAAAAAAAATGATTGTCACTTATAGGGAGATGCAAATAAAGAAAACATCCACCATCATCAATTGATGGAAAATAGTCAAGATTGGTTAGAAGAGAATAATTTCACTGAAAGCTACATGCAACTATTGATGGTAAAACTAATATCTTAGTATATTGATGTTTTCTTATTTTCTTGGCAATATTAATCACAATAATACATTTTCATGTAGGAGGGATCCAATGACGGTGATCAGTTGTGATGTGCTAGATGAGTTCAAGACACCATGTAAGAAATACTCGATGGAGTCTTTTGGGTTTTGGGCTTTTGGCATACTCTCTGTCAGTTCAGTGGTGGAGGCAATACTATTACTATAGATGGCCAACGGCAAGGCGCCCGCCCGCAAGACGAGCCCGCTTAGGCACGGCCCGTTAAGTATATGGCAAGACGCCCGTTTAACTAATCGTGCCGTCTTGTCGCGCCCACGGGCCGAGGCCGAGGCCAGCACGCAGACGAGGCCGGCTTAGCCGTACGGCCGGCCGCTTAAATGGCGGGCCTCGCCAGTGGCCGCAAGTCGCAGACCACACGCCGCTAGATGCTCCTCGTGTGCCGCCGCCGCCGCTCCTCGTGCTCTGCCGTGCTCGGCGTCGTTGGCTCGCCGCTCCCAATACCAAAAACATTGCGCTCACTAGTAGCACCCGAGGAATCGAACCTGCGACCTCCACGCGAGGCGAAGAGCCTTACCTCTGTGATGCTAGCCACCGAGCGCAACTCTCTTTCTGTTAGACTATTGAAGTACATATTTATATACATATGTAAAATGGAAAATCAACAAAATAATAATCGCGGTTGGGTAAGCCATTACCGTTTGCCTTCGCCCGAACACGACAAGACGCCGTCGTCAGGTTTAAGCCCAAGACTACCGTTATTTTCGTGCCGGGCCGTGCTCGTGCCGGGCCAAAAATGCGGGCTTTCGTGCCGGCCCATTTGGCCCGGCCCATCTGGCCATCTATAACTATTACTAAGTTAAAAACAATTTTGTCCAAATTTCTACATTTTCAAACTCTTTGTTGGGTGAAAAGATCCATAATACTGTTAAGAACCCATTTTGGCTATATTTATGGTCTTTTGCATCCTAAATGATCATTTTATAGATCTAATTTGAAGTATTCAGTTTCAGTTTTTCTGTAGCTTGTATGATAACGCTCCAGGTATAGCTCTTCGTGGAGCGTTGGATGCAGATCCAACAGCCGAAATTGCTACTTTGTTGTGTAACCAGTCGTGGGCTATCCCAGCTTGCTCGTACGCGCTCGGCCTGCATCGCACGCGGTGGCCCATTTGCATCCACGGCCCATCGCGGGAGGAGGGAGGCAGCGCGAGGCCCATAGCCGCCGCTTGCGCGCATGCTAGCGGGGGCAGGGAGACAGCACGTGCGGCCCGTTGCTCGCAGCGCTGGCTAGCTGCCTTGTTTGACTGCGCTCGCGGCTGAAGTTGACCTCCAAAGGCAGAGGACTCGGATCGCTTCTTCCCCTCCAAAAGGACTGGCACCTTCAGTTCTATTGTCAATGGTGCTGCCATGTGCATCATCTATTGATTATGGAGATGGATTTACCAATACTCATTTCACAGCCACTATTTACACCACCTTCTTACTACTATTTATCTATATTTCTCTCTCTTCTATTTTTACCTTGCTACAGTATTAAAATAGCCTATGTTGGCCTGGTTGATCATGCCGTAAGGAAGATAGATATATCAATGTATATGTTTAATTGTATTGGTGCTATAGCTACGAACCAGGCCGGCACTGTACAAACCAAACTGGCCGACGGGTCAGAACACTTGTAGAAACCTGATTCATTGGGCTACATGGGCTAGCCCGCCCGATGAACAGTCCGAGTCTCGCCGCCGATTCATCGAATGGGTCCGGCCCATTTGATCAGCTCTAATGTCCTCCTATTTTTTTTTCTCTTAAAAAAAATCCACCCTCCCTTCTCGATCACCCTATCCGCCGCCGCCGGCCATCTCCCAGCACCACCTCGCCGGCGAGATGCTGACCTGCGGCCGGTATCTCTCCTCCTCGGCCGCCGTCGGCTCCTCCCTCTCCCCGCTCCGGACCATTACCCTCTCCCTCCTCCGCCGCCCCCACCTTCGCGTCCTCTCCTCCGCCGCCCCCGCCGCCGCCGCCGTTGAGCCTGACACGAAAGGTAAACCCCCTACACTCCGAGGGTGAGGACACACCTTTTATTGTCGTCTCTTCGCGACGGCGAGCCACCCATCTGAGCTCTGGTTTTGGCTGCAGGCGGCGGCGCTGCTGGTGGTGGCGCCGCGAGGCCGCCGTGGAAGGCGGCGATAGACTTCAAGTGGATCCGGGACAACAGGGACGCCGTCGCCGCCAATATCCGTAGCCGGAACTCGACCGCCAACCTCGACCTTGTCCTCCAGTTGTATGATCAGTACACCGCGCTGCAGAAGGTCAGGACTCAAGTGGCTGTGCTTGTTATTGCGACTGCCACACTAGTAATGGAAGTCGCTGATGTTTTGGGACTCTGATCAATTAAAACATGAAGCTTCTAATGTGAAATGGTCAGGCTTTAGTACATGATTTGCTAGTGCAGTGGATTACTTGCAAAAATATATAACTTTCAGCTGAGCTTATGTGTGGTCGTGTGGACTATTGTTTGAACTATCATTCATTGGTGCCAGTTTCTACTAAACCCAAAAGGTCAACCTGATGCTTCATCAAATACAATTTTTACTTTCTTAATCAATGTAGTACATGTATTTGCATGCAAGAACTGAACATAATTGGCTAATTTATTCTGGGTTATATATAATGCTGTTGTAACAAAAGCATGGAACCAATTCCTAATTGTGACAGATGGCAGGAAGTTGAATGCTTACGCGCTGAAAGAAATATGGTCGCTAACAAAATGAAAGGAAAATTGGACCCATCTGTGCGTCAAGCCCTTGTTGAAGAAGGTAGAATAATTGTGGTGTTTATTGAAATTAAAGCATGCGGAAATAGAATGTACCAATGTAATTAGGTTTTATTCATTCTGGTGTTTTGTAGGTAAGAAATTGAAAGAAGGGCTTATTGCACTAGAAGAGGATCTTGTTCAACTGACTGATAAACTTCAACTAGAAGCTCAAAGTATTCCTAATACTACACATCCAGATGTTCCTGTAGGGACTGAAGAAAACTGTGTTGTCAGAAAGGAGGTACTAGATTTTCTGTATATCTACTTGTATCCTTTTCTCATACTCTGTGCAGTGTATACTTTCTTTTTCTCTATTTCTTCAGGTAGGAAGTCAGAGAAACTTCAGTTTCACCATCAAAGATCACATTCAGCTGGGAAAGGAACTTGATTTGTTTGATTTTGATGCAGCTGCAGAGGTATAACTTTGGTAAATTTATGTCCAATTATTTAGTCGACAAACTGTAGAGAGCCATTAAAAACAGAATCATTCATATAGTTGTACTGAATGACACTAGTTTAATAGATCTGAATTTCTCACTGATCGATGGCCAAAGTCATTTTTCTTGATGTAATGAAATCTTTTTATATTTTCCTTATGTAATGAAATTATTTTATACTGTCCTGTGTAGGTTAGTGGTTCAAAGTTCTACTACTTAAAGAATGAAGCTGTTTTGCTAGAGATGGCCCTGATCAATTGGGCTATTGCAGAGGTCTCAAAGAAGGGTTTCACACCACTCATAACTCCAGAGATTGTAAGATCTTCTGTCGTTGAGAAATGTGGCTTCCAGCCTAGGGCGCAAAATACTCAGGTATGAGAAATGCTGCTTACATGACTAGGAATTTTTATTTAACTATTTATTCCATCATATAAAACTAACATTTTATTTTTAATATTTATTTGAATCCATCTATTATGCTTCTGTAGGTCTATTCAATTGATAACAGTGATCAATGCCTAATAGGCACTGCAGAAATTCCTGTTGGAGGGATCCATATGGACTCTATACTACCTGAGCCTGCCTTGCCTCTCAAATATGTTGCTTACTCACACTGTTTTCGCACAGAAGCTGGAGCTGCAGGTGCAGCCACTAGGTATATCTTCTCTTTTTTACCTTGATGAAGTTTTTGCGACGATCATCGATTGTGTCAACATTATTTGAGGCTTTGAGCATATAATTCATAAACTTTTTTGCTATCAAAGGCTGATATAATGGTAACAAACTTGTACTTATCCTGCATGACCAGATTTTCTATCTCTTGTAATGATATGATTTATGTTTTTAGTTTCATTTGGGATGTCTTATCTATAAAAATATATTTTCATGATAATTTATCACAAAAAAATGTTAATTTATCACAAAAAAATGTTTGCTAACATTTAGTTTTCCATAATTATAGCCTAATTCTGTTTTAATGGCATCACTGGGAATCATGCTTGAGGATGGATTATAATGAGATTTGTTTACAGTTCTTCTGCGGAGTAAGTTGATTTTCAGTCAATTTGATCTGAACAGGGGCCTCTATCGTGTGCACCAATTTAGCAAGGTTGAGATGTTCATATTTTGTCGACCAGAGGAAAGCGACAAGTGCCATGAAGAACTTATTACCATTGAAGAGGATCTTTATGCATCGCTTGGACTTCATTTCAAGTATGTACTGATCTTACAGAATTAAGTCATAAACATGTCAATCTAAGTAACATCCCCTTCCACATAGAACTTTGGATATGGCGACCGGGGATTTGGGTGCACCAGCCTACAGGAAATTCGATATCGAGGCATGGATGCCTGGCCTAGATCGGTATGGCGAGGTAAGAAATAAATGTTTGAAGCCCACTACAGAACTTATATATGGTGAGAAGCATTTTGTTTATGGTCCCTATTCAAAATTGGCAGATCTCAAGTGCGTCAAACTGCACGGACTATCAGAGCAGGCGGCTGGGCATCCGGTTCCGCCCAACACCCGCAGCAGAGCCTCCAGCTACGAATGCCAAGAAAGGAAAGGGGGTTAGCTCAGGCCCAACGCAGTTTGTCCACACGCTCAACGCAACAGCGGTCGCTGTACCTCGCCTGATCGTAGCAATCCTGGAGAATTTTCAGCAAGACAATGGTACTGTTGTGATTCCAGAGCCGTTAAGGCCATTCATGGGTGGAGTTGAGTTGATCTCTCCTCGATCTCGATCAACATGAAGATAACTACAAACCTTGTTTCTGTGGAATTTTCCGAAAATATGGTCGTCTCATGTCTCACGGATGCCAGAGAACCTCCACCATAGGCAGCCGAGCCTGTAGAGAACCGAAAGATATGTACACCGTATCATGTACTATTATATAGTTTTTACATATTCGTAATTCATTTGAAAATACTTTCAAATACTTTTTACATACTGTTAGATATTTATAACCCATCTGAAAATGCTTTCAAATTCATTTGAAAATACTTCTAAATATTTTGACATGTTGATATTTCATTTAAAATACTATTAAATATTTCTACATATTGCTAATTCATTTGAAAATACTTTCATATACTTTTTGCATACTACTATTAAATATATATTGTTCATTATCAATTGGAGTTCTAGCTGCTTCTATATTATTCACCATACATGGAGTTACATCTTAATCTAAGAAAACACCACATTAATTTTTTTTTGAAATCTACTTAAGAATTGGTCTACTTCTAGATTCAAAATAATTCATTGATCTTGGAACCATAACCTAAATTTGAGTGAGATCCACACCTTCAATGTAATCTACATCTTAATCTAAGAAAACTCCAAGCATATATGACAAGTATTTTGCAACCTACTTCAATTAATTGTGATAAATCTTCATTCAAAATTCTTCATCGATCATGAAAAAAACCATTATTTCTCCATATTTAAAGAAAATAGGCAAGTACATCTAAATACAAATGAAGCGAGGACGATGTTATTAACCTTGAAGCACCCGATTGGAGTAAAATCAATAAATCTTAAAAAAAATTAGACAGCACCTTCCTTTCCACCTAGCTTGGTGTGGTGGGGAGGAAGAAGAGGACTGTGTTCAAATAGTGTTTGGGATATATCCGGCTTGTATCCTATACATTACTACTAGTTTGTGCCGATAGTTATTATACCTCGGGATTCAGTATCAGTTTGTGTCGATAGTTATTATACCTCGGGATTCAGTACCAGTTTGTGATACGAAACAGTAGTAGAGCTGTAGCATCACTATCGGTTCGTGGCTCCAACTGGTTGTATAAACCCACTTCGGCCTTGTAGCCGCTGAATTGGTAGTGATTCAAACATCACTATAGGTTCGCATTCGACCGGTAGTGATGGGCTGATAGTGATGGGCAATTCTCTATTAGTGTTTCCTGATGATCCACTCTTTTGGAACAAGCAGCCCCGCACAGTAAAGCACAATGGCGAGTATGTAAACTCGACAATTCTTATTGAAGGTGATTTTGCATAATGTGGCTTATTCAAAGGGTGGGAATTGGCTCATCTGTGTAAATGCAGTTTTGAAGATCTCTCCCTACTTTCGTAAAGCATTTTTAAGTTAAAAGAGTCTGACAAACTTCCTTGAATATTTTTACAGAGTAAGACATAAGTCAGGGTTTTGCTTTCTACAAACACAATCTTCACGGCACCTACCGGGTTTTCTTTAACGACAAATATTCCACAGCTCCTGCTAGGCACAAATCGAATCTCACGGTAACCCCGAGCGTGTTAGGAAAAACCCTTTTATATAAAAAAAGATTTTAAAACTACCGTTGTGATAATGTCCCTTGTACGTGCTTAACCGTTGGCACGACTATTCGAATAGTTTGTATCCTATAGAGTTGGCAAACTTTACCCATAAAAGACGTTTACCCCCTTGTCGTTCTACACTTCCTTTGGCATAGAACTAGAGTAAGCGAACTCAATGCCTTTAGCAATGCTCTCTCCTATCCCAAACATTCATGAGGTTTCACCGATGGCGGATAACCCTTGACAGAGGCCCCTCTCAATCCTACAACAGCTTGTGGTACCCCGCTAAAGACATAGTGTGCATTGGTATTTGGTGGTGGTGGCAATTATCTCATATTGTTAGTCAACATAAATTATACCAAGGAAAACGCTAGGTCGGAGTCCGCGCCCCGGACTCCAGCGGTCACAAGGCTGAAGCGAGGTCTTGACTGTGTCTTTGCACTATGCAGATGGGCCCCACATAATTTTATTCTTTTGGTGACCATAATTTTTGACTGGGTGCTCCAATCCACAAACCGTTTGCGCCAACGTGCTCCTGGTATTTTTTTCGAACAAAACAAGATATATGTTGCCTTATAAATCTTCAAACTTATCTGATGAAACTTGGGTTTTGCCTACTGAAACTTGGACTTCGTATTCGTAAACTTATTGAACTGTCAAGTTTCATCAGGTTTAATGCAAGTTTCATCAAGTTTCAACAAGCCTCATGCAAATTTTTTCAAGTTTCATCAGGTCAATTCAAGTTTCAACAGGTTTCATCGAAGTTTCATCCAAGTTTCATCAGATGAAAGCACACAGCCAAATTTCGCTAGTATAGATGTAAGTTTCATAAGTGCCTTCTCCTATTTTCACATCAAAAAATAAAAAAAATAAAAAGTATTTAAAATGTGTTGCTCTCGATTTTAGAAGAATTATGAAATTTATTCCACGCATTTTGAATACTGTTTGAATTTTGTACAAAAATCAGAAGTTTAATTGAAAATTTAATCAAACGCACTGCTAGCTAGTCGCCTAGGAACGCTGGGACGTGGATGCATGGCAGCGCGTAGGATTATCGTAGTGGAGTTGATCGGACGGCCCAGATTGGTCCGGCGTGAGCGCCAGGCGTCGGATGGCGTCCAACGCCTGGCGCCTGGCGCTCGCCTATAACATATAATAGAGTGTTGGCCAGGTCAAAACATACCACACACTCGGGCCGATCCTTTTGGGTGGATCGAGGCTAAAAGTGAGGTGTGTTACAATGAAACTGAAAGTGTATCTTCCACAGTTCTTGTCCTGGAAATGCGATGATGCAATCAGCATGCAAATTAAGCCTACACATTGCTAACTGCAATATGGGCTTTATTTGGAGCTGAGCGCCAGTGTATCCAAACCTGATCTTCTTAAGCCGACAACTAGAACGTTGTAGCTCCTTGGCGGATCACCACACTCCACTGCAAGTCCTTGTTCACTTTTCAATTTCGCAACTTCTCTGATATATAGCCAACACCGTTCAGCGAAACACATGGAACGAAGGAACGGAGTGTTAGATAAGTCCTTATCCTTTCTCGTCATGATCGGATGGCATTGTTTGAGCCGAACCAGCTAGTAGTTATAGATAACGATTTGTACTGTAATCAAGACAATTAGCCGAAGAACCAGCTAGGAAGCTTGAATCCACGTTACCTCTGCAGTTGCATTAAACATCTAGTCTTCGGTCTGTAGTTACAATGGCATCCATCTTATTAATACAATTACCGAATTCATCATGCACCAAGACAACCATGCATGCATGGATTCATGAATGATTTGGGAACCTTGTGTTCATGATCGCCACCCTGTTGTCGGTGGCTGCTCTTGCTTCCTCAAGATCATCGATGAGACGGTGCAGGTCGCGGTGGGACGACCTGCCCTGCGCCACGGCGGCGCGCGCCGCCACGGCGAGCTCCTCCGCCCTCCTCCCCGCCGCGCCGGCGCCGCCGGGCCCCATGAACGCCGCCACGGCCCGCGCCACTGCCTCCGCGGGGACCACCTCTTTCTCCTCGTACGTCGTGCTCCGCACCCCGGCCCCCTCCGGCCACAGCCGCTCCCCGAACCCCAGCACCTCCGTCGCGAACCTCTCGGCGATGAACTGGTCGTGGACCATGGGCCACGTCAGCACCGGCACCCCCGCCGCCACCGTCTCCAGAAACGAGTTCCACCCGCAGTGCGTCAGGAACGCGCCGACGGCCGGGTGCCCGAGGATGGCGGCCTGCGGGGCCCACGACGTGACGACCATGCCCCTCTCCCCGACGCGCTCCTCCCACCCCTCCGGCGGGCACCACCCCGCCGCCCTCACCACCCACAGGAACGGCTTCCCCGAGGCCTCCAACCCGAGGGCCAGCTCATGCAGCTGGGAGTCGGAGACGTGAGCTAAGCTGCCGAAGCACACGTACAGCACCGACCGCCTCGGCTTCGAGCCCAGCCAGCCGATGCACGGCGAGTCGCCGGCGGCGGCGGCCGGCGACGGCGAGGATGGCAACGACAGTGGGCCGACCATGTAGGCGCGCTTCGCGTAGCCGCTGCGCACGTACGCGTCGCAGTACTCGGACTCGATGGCAGCGAAAGTGTTGACGACGAGGCCGAGGCATGTACTGTGCGCCGCCCTCACACGATCGACGGTGCCGTGGTGGTCCTTCCGCCCTCGCCGCCTCTTCGTCGTCTCCGGCAGCTCGGTGATCGGGACCCGAATCTCCTTCCCGGGAAACCTCGGAATAGTCACCATGTTGTCGACGCCCTCGTGGACGCCGTCGACGGTGAGGTTCGTCACGGCGAGCATCGAGAAGGCGCCGACGGCGTGGAACGTCACGCAGGGCACGCCGAGGTCGGCGGCGACGGCGGCGTTCCAGAAGAAGGTCATGTCATTGATGACGGCGTCCGGCGAGAGCTCCCGGATGAGGCGCTCCTGCGGCGGCCGCGTCAGCGCCTCGTCCAAGGAGGCGGCGATGATGCGCGACGCGTCGCCGGCCGCTGCCGTGCAGAGGCTCTCGACTCCCGGCGGGAGGCCGGCCGCCACCGGGAACGGGTAGGTCGCCACCTTGATGTCGACGCCGGCGGCGTCGGCGCCGCGCCGGGCGAGGGCTCTCCGGACGACTGGCTCGTTCGCGGGGGTGACGGCGATGGTGGCCTCGATGGCGCCTGGCCTGGCCGCGGCCAGGTGGAAGGCGAGGTCGGTGAAGGGCCCGATGTGGCTGGCAGCGAAGAAGGGGACGAGCAACACCCGCAGCTTGCCTGCGGCCTGCTTATCCGTAGAAGCTGCCATGTTTTGGAATCTCAAGCTCTTCCTGTTCTGGGAACAATGAGTTTTGGCACAGGCTGCACGCACCTTAACCATTCCATTAATATTGCCAGAATGTCAACGCGCGGATTACATCAGATTTACAGCTGTACCTTAACCACCATAAGTTGAACACATTAATATAGGAAAACAGATTACGTCAAGCACTAGCAACTTGCCAAGTTTCCATATGTGATCAATGTGTCATCCATCGTCATGTATGATCAATGTGTAAACTATATGTGTACTTTTGTTATCTTAGATTGTTATGTTATGGGCAATATTGCTATGATAATCCAAAGTTTACTACGGTATACATACTATCCGAAAAATATTCGTTTTTGTTTTCGGTTATTATCTGATTCTGGGTACTATCCGTTTTATTAATATCCATTTCAGATTTAATATCCAATCCATTTTAATACTATCCGTATCCGATTAAAAAAAGTGGATACGGATATGGTAAAGCCATTATCCGTCCGTATTCGCTCCATTTAAACCCCTACTCCTTCCTCACCCTCTATTTCTCTCCCATCCTCACATCTCTTGCTACTTCCCCTCCCTCTATTTCTATCTCATCTTGACATCTTTCTCTCAACCCTGATGGGGAAGACAATGTTGAATGCTACTACTAGCGAGCCTTCAATGGCGCACTGCAAATCTGTCTGCCCAGCCGGTCACCAGAGCTTCCCTAGCTACCTCCTTGCCCCCATGACAGAGAGAGAGAGAGATAGAAAGGGAGTGGGGGTAAGGGTTGGCCAACCTGACACCAAAGCTCCCATGGCTACCAACCTACATGAGAGCCCTTTCCTCCACGGTCATCGGCCTCTAGACCCAGAGCCCTCGCCTCCTCCTTGGTTTGAACTCCTCCTCCATATATGGATGTGCTCGATATCCCATTCTCCTCCATGGTTGGTGACGGTCAAAGATCCCTCTCCTCCTCCATGGCCGATAGCCGCAGCTCGATCTCCCCTTCCTTTATAGATGGCATCTCCCCTTCCTTTATAGATGGCAGCGCTACCCTTCTCCTCCATGGTCGGTGGTGCATGAGATCCTTCCACTCTCCATGTCCAATAGTAGTTGCCCGACCTCCTCCTCCATAGATGGTGCCACCTGAGATTCCTTTCTCCACCATGACCGACAACTCTTGAGATCACTCTCCTCCTTCATGACAGTGGCCCGACATCCTCCTCCTCTGTAGACGGCAGCGGCTCGACCCATTCCATCTTTTTCTTCCTCTCTTCTCTTCCTCCTTCTCTCCCCCTTCCTCCCCTCCTTCTCTAGCGAGCCTCTACACTCTCCAAACCTCCCCCGTCATCAGTCTTGTCCGTCACACAGCATCGCCGTTGTCACCGCCCATCTCCGCACGCACTACCTTCATGCCCGCCTACACGCATCACCTCCATCACCCGATTGTGCCCACAGTGGTGCCGTATCCTGTCCGCCCCACCACCAATGATCTTCTCCCTCAACTTTGGCTAACCAAGTTGCTAGCGTCACTGTCATTGATGGAGCAACAACGATGTTGATGGGGCAGTGGCGGATGTGGCAACCACCTTATAATTGGTGGGAGGGAGGAGAGGAGAGGGGACAGCCGATGGTCGACTGCGAGAGAGATGGTCGGAGGTAAGGAATAGAGAGGAAGAGAAGAAAAAGGTGAGAGAATGACATTTTTATTATTAGTGAAAATTTGAAGGGCGAGGAATAAAAACAGTCTGCAATGGCATATTTGTGATGAACCTAACTTCATAGGGAAAATACCTCGTATATATGCCACTGTAAAAATACTTTGTATGCCACTGGATCCACACATCATAGACTCAGGCGGTCCCACATGTCATACACACATGATGATATACAAGGGATTGAAAATTTTTTTAGTGGCACATAGGGAATTGTCCCAACTTCATAATGGTATCCGAGATGTTTCACACTTTGCAATGGCATTCCTAGATAAAGCTACGTAATGGCATGCATGTAATTCATCCCTCAGCCAATAGCAGTTTATCTATGTGAGATCTCACGCTGCTAATATGTTTATTCATGGCGAAGATATCACCTTAACTTTTTTTAAGAAAACAAGGGAACCTTTCAATGCATTAGAAACTTGCAAGCCGACGTTCAATTTGGTGGAAAGAATTGGACGCTTATTCCAAATGATGCTAGCTTGTTACGAACATACAATGTGCTACTGGAACATACACATTGTATCGCTGGAACATTTGGTTGTATTTATTGAAACATAGTTTTCTATCGATGGAACATGCAACATGAAGTTATCGGAAAAACAAACCAACTATTAGAACATTTCAATAGAACTGTTGGAACATGCCAAAAAGGTGATGAAGCATGACAACAATTTGATGGAATATGTGTAAACATAGTCGATTAGTGATGGAATATGAAAAAAAACATAGGAACATACGAAACGAACTTGTGAAACATACCAAAAGAATTGATGGGACATGCTAAAACTGATGAAATATCATGTTTCATAGTTAATCATCCACCACATACAAAGCTAGCTATACATGCTATATGAGAAAAAAGACTATAGTTGACAAGCAACTCCGAATGGGAAAGGCATGTAAGTGTGATGTTTCTTTGTAATTGTCTTCAACATAGTCAAAGAAGGTTGGATGTAGGGGTATTACTTGCTTTGAGAAGGACCTAAACCTAGGTAAAACTCATTATGTCTCTGTTTTACATGTTGATCATCCTAAACATCAAACCTCCAAAGATGTTGTTGCTACGAAGCTGCAAAGGAGAGCTTAAAGAGATTGAGAACCTGTTCGTTTGAACTGATCTGAACAGCTGAAATAACTGAACTTCGATAGCTTCTCGGGGTAGTCTTGAGATTTGGATCCATTTCGTTTAACTTGCTTTTTAAAGTGCTAGGACCCACCCATAAAACAGTGAAAAACAGACTAAAAAACTAAAAGCATATATCTTTTCAAACGTAGACAAGTCGTTAAACTGTTAAGCTATTAAGCCGTTAAGCTGAAAAGAATGGGATCTGAGTTTCAATGTACTACATGATAAGTGCGATGATAATCGATGACAAGAGTTCGATTAATACTGCTAGGTCGAACTTGTCGAGAAGATGGAGAAGGAGTCTATGCCACACCCGCATCCATATGTATTGGAGTGGTATGATAGTATTCTTGCAATGATGCAGCAAGTAAAGGTACAAATTTCTTTGGATCACTATTTTTATGAGGTGAGATGTGACGTTGTTCTGGTGCATATGATGTCATCTCAACCGTTGTTGGGAGGACCATGGTGCGAAGATCATGCTATCACTACCAAAAATCATAATTGGTGGGATTGTGGTCATGCTTTCATGTGAAAGGTACGTAAGCTCAGGTCGCTGCAAAGAGAAGAAATTGTTTCGAAACGGAACTTGAAACCGATGACGGTTTCACTTAAAGGAGGAGAGGGTGACACAGGCATAGACGTAGGGTGGATTCGAGCCGATTTTAAACAAGCTGAGCATGTCTAAGCTCGAGCTTGGTTTGGCTCGAGCTCGTCTCAAATGTATATCTAGCTCGGTGTAAGGCTCTAACTTGAGATCGGTTTAGCTCGATCAGTTAAGCTCGAGATCGGCTCGGGTTAGCTCGAAAATCATTAAATATATCATTTTTTTATGATTTTACATTGACAATTCAACTATCTCAAACATAAATACTAAATCAATAACATATAATGGTTAACATCGAATGATGTTCCTTAATTACATCACAAATGCATAAAAGTATAGTACAAAACAATGACCAGTGAGCCCATAGTACTATCAACTAGGCCGTTTAAAGATTGGAATTGTACGCTTAGTGAATAGCTATTCGAGCATTCGAGCTGAAACCGAGCAGCTCGAGCTTGGTTCTAGAGTGGCTCGATATATAATCGAGCTCGATACCCGGCTCAAGATCAGCTCGAATAAAGATCGAGCTCGAGCTGAGATCGATCCGATTTCGAGTGGCTCGTCGAGCCCGAGCTTTTTGTCCAGCCCTACATGGATGACAATAAAATTTCTGAGTTTTTTATGTGCAAATATGGTTAGATGAATTAAATTAAAAAATATGGTCAGCATTGCCTCCGAAGATCAGTTGTTTCAATCGTTGTCAACTTTCTTACTTAAAAATTTTGAGTGTTGTGAGAAGATTTTGGACTTACTGCTCTTAGGAAATAGTAGAAAAATTTTATGAAAATCGATGATTATCTTTTATGTGAGGATACTCGAAATTACAACAATCAAGATGTTTGGGTCTTCCGGTCGTTTTGAGGCAGAAGTTGTACGTGTGATAATTATTTGTCGCTTTAGTTTTAAGCTTTTCTAATAAGCATTTGTAATGTTCATATGTGTTCTTAGTTGGTGCAGAGGTCCAAAGTTTTTTCAAGAACTTGGCTGGTTGCTGGGAACTTGGGATCGGGAGAAGTTGATCTGATTGTTGGTGCGCACGCGAAACAGAAGCTATTGGTTTTAACGGAGGGAAGCAGGAATCGATGGCTGTAAAACTAGGGGGTTTTCTTGGTGTGGTTAACCTCGTAGATATACGTGACATCCAAGATGAAAGGACTCATTCATGGTATTAAGCTTTACAAATGTATGCGACCAACTAAAAATACATACAACCATTACAAATACTTATCTTAAAAAACTTGGACTTACTGGTTAAAGTGGTCCAGCTAAGCAAATTATAGAAGTTTTATGCTTCTTTATCTATCCCAGTTTTTTTAACCAGCAGGATTCATTCATGGTGATTATCTATGTATCCAAATGCATCTTGAACTAGTTGGTGCATATGAGTGTTTGCACTATCTTGATATTGCGGCTCTTGGTTAGCACAAATATATTATACGGTTTCTTCATGGCAACTCTAAGTAAAGTAACCACGTACCATTCCTCGACAAACTAGGTCATTATATATCTCATCTCGACCCTTCAACCATATGTCCATATGTTGGTACATTTTAAACATGGACACCTTATCTTTGCATTAGGACTTATATGCGAGCTAAAGAAACCTTCTATCCGTTTTAAATAGTCTCCAGTTGGTCAACAGGAACCAAGTAATTTCTTTGCATCTTAATTTTAACTCCATTGGATAACTGTTAGGAAATCACGCCGATGCAAGATCACGAACGACACCAGGAGACACGATGTTTGGTAACGCAGTTCGGCATCGCTGCCTACATCTGCGGGGCTCTGATTATGGGCGCTCCTCCCCAATCCATAATACCGCAGCACACCGGCTAACTAGGTCACGGCCACATGCCGGCCGCTGACCTCCTCTCTTGCCTATGCTACTATTATGAGGTCGTTCCTTTGATTACACCAGGGCTGCCTCCCTTTATATAGTGGAGGCCTGGATAGAGTCCGACTCTAACACTAACCAACCCTGCCTATTACAACACAGAGTCCATGTAACCTACTCGTACACATATTCGACACAAATACCTAACAAACTCCACCTTGGAGAATATGGTCTCTCCATCTTGAAGTTGTTCCAGCGTCTTGCGCGAACCCTTATACCCGGCCTCTGGTTGCTTCCTTCACAGCTCACGTCGAACCGCCCGACAAGTCCACCATCTTGGACCCATCGCCTTTTGGAACAAACATCAACTTGGCAACATCCAGCTCAGTAGCTCCACCTGCAACAGTACTCCCTGCACATGGAATTCACAACTCCCCTTGCAGCATGTACACACGTGACGTCGTCCTCTGCTTGATCATCACAGCTTTGCCACCTTTTATGATCTTGACGGTTTTTCCTATCTTCTTGGAACACCATCCCATCATGTAAGGTCTTGAGCCAAATTAGAATCGTCCTTAGTCTTAACACATGCTTTACACCCTAAAGTATCCGGTTAACTCCGCTTTGCACTTTTATTTTGATGGCTCTTACTTCAAGTAGACCAAAAAAAAAAATTACCAGCAACTTTTGGAGACAACCACTTCTTATCGTGTCACATGAAGAAGACCAACTGAATCCAATTATCTACGCTCGACTGCATATTTGATCATTGAGATAATGTCACCATAATTGCCTTTCGAGTCACTTTCAGCCACCGCCATAATAGCACCTGCTCCCTTCCTTTTGTCAGCATCATCCTGCCGACCACGGTTTGCACCGCCCCGATCCGTCCGCCATCTAGAATAGACCCTCGTTCTCATCTCAGTTCTCCACCTTGAACAGATTACCGTCATGACCGCTTGATCCTTTCACCTTCAGGCACAGATCGTTACTGACTTCACCATCAGCCAGTCTGACCTCTCAGGTCAAACCACCTCACAGCCTTCCCGAACGCCTTCCCTTCAAAACCAACACGCCTGTCCAGTCCCAAACACCGCGCTCACCTCAGCCGCCTTTTTGTTCGGCAGATCTGAGTCCTTCTCGTCCTGAAGAACAATCTTCTGCTTCTCCTTTGGATATTTTATTTGGCTCTCTTTGAATCTACTTCATATCCTGAGGATGCTCCATCCATGAAAATTTAGTCCGAACCGACTTCTTTTCCACCTTGAGCTTCTTCTCCCTTTTTCTCTCTCCTAAATTTCCGGCTTGATATTGTTCAACTCCACCATATATGAATCCGGCCCGAACTCCTCTGTCCTCTATGCATGCACACACGTACACATGGCCGATGCACACATACGAATACGAGCAACAATCCTGGGCTCCAGACTCCAAGGATGCATGCATGCACGTCGTTGTCCTCCAAGGACTCACCCGCATGCGCATCTGGCGCTGCTGCCGCCCACTGATTCGCTGCTCCTTCCTCTGCATGCAGCCTGCTGTCTGCCGGTCTCACCTGTATGCTCCTTGCGCCAGTCCACGTGGGACCCGTCCTTTGGTGTTGCGCTGCTTCTCCTAGCGTCACGCATGCTTTGCACCACCCGTCTGGCATACATGAACCAGCGACACCGCCCGCCAAAACCGCCAAAGCCGCCGCCGCCCGGTGCTACGTACTCCACGGCTGAGCGAGACACCGCCTCAGCACACATCCGTCCTGATGGGACCAACTTTTGTAGAGTATTGCACCATCCTAGCCGAATACAGCTTGGTGCTATACCATACGTAAGCCTCCGTATGCCGATCCCGACGTACTCCGCCGCCATACGAGCTCTCGTGGCACCCGAGAACATCCATCGTCGCCGAAAATACTCAGAAAAAAAAAAATTTCTTCATCTTCTAGATTCAATCTTCGAGCCCTCGAGTAGGCTTCCCAGCCCGCCACCGTACAACATGCGTCAGGCGGCAAAACATGCCGCACTCGCTATCAGATCCACGCCACGCCTTCACCTCCAAAGGTCGTGATGCAGCGCCTCCTGTGCAACATCCGGTCGCATCACTGCTCCCACCGTTCCGATCTATCCGGCATCCATCCACGCCTGCCGATCTGATCGCGAACGCCGAGGTCGTCGCCGTCGCCTGCCGACCTCGCCGGCTACTTTGTCGGCCCTTGATCACCTGGCCTTCGTAGATCCCCGCCAACGGTAGCCCATCAAACGGTTCGAGCCTCCTGCCCGAAGTGTCCGACACCACCGATCGAATCGTCGATCGCCGCCATGCTCCACCTTGCGCCGATGAGGTGTTTTCTGCGGCGCCCGTGTATGCATAAACCCCGTGTCTCCCCCTAGATCTTCCGCATGGCCAACCTCGCCAACCTGGCTCTGATACCACTTGTTAGGAAATCACGCCGATGCAAGATCACGAACGACACCAGGAGACACGATGTTTGGTAACGCAGTTCGGCATCGCTGCCTACATCTGCGGGGCTCTGATTATGGGTGCTCCTCCCCAATCCATAATACCGCAGCACACCGGCTAACCAGTCACGGCCACATGCCGCCGCCGACCTCTCTTGCTTATGCTACTATTATAAGGTCGTTCTTTGATTACATACTGGTACGCCTCCCTTTATATAGTGGAGGCCTGGATAGAGTCCGACTCTAACACTAACCAACCCTGCCTATTACAACACAGAGTCCATGTAACCTACTCGTACACATATTCGACACAAATACCTAACAATAACTATGTTAGAAATAGCAAATAACTAGAACCTAGAGGAATTAGAAATAAGATGATCTAATTTCATATACACCGGATCTAGATTCTTACCGAGAAGGTCATAGTCGGCAGTGCGCTATTGAAGGTGGTGACAGGGGAGGCGCAAATCCAAGGAGATGGCCCACGAAAACAGCATGGCAGCGGCGTCAATCTAGAGCTCCTCCAGCCTGAAATTTTGTTCAAATAGAAGCTTAGATGACTTAAATAAACAATAGAGATAACACTTGCATGTTTATAATACCATAACAACCAATAAAAATACACGATGACCTACTAGCCTTTTTTCTTTGGCTCAACAAATTAAATTGAGACCTATGAAGTCCTAAAGTACAACATCATTACCATTGGGCTATAGCTTTGTAATCAGAATAAAAAGGATTGGTGTGGATCATGACCAGGACTAAACAATTGAGCATATGAACGTTACACTATATATTTTTTTACCAACAGCAGGAGCAACTTGTTGCGCCCATATAATTTATCGGGTACGTACTAGGGTTTGGAAACTGAAGAAAATGGTTTTTTATATTTTTTAAAAATCTTTTGCCCAAAAATGGCTATCTGGTCTAATTTGATCACCTGAGAGGCTGAGAGCAATTAATTTGCACCTGCCTGCAGCTGCAATGCGAGCAGCAGCTAGATGGTCCCTGCAGGATATATCATACGAGTATCATATATGCATATGCATAGACATGTAGAAAGAAACAATTGGCCTTGTTTGTTTTAGATTAATGTAGAGTTGCGTTTAACTGTAGCAAATTTTTTACCCCCTCAAAATACGTTTTAACGAGTTCAAAAAATTATGCAAAAATATTTTGCAAACTTTAAGAAGTACTATTTAAAACCCCACAAAAATAACTACAAAACATTATATCATTTGGCTTATACAAAAATAACAAATTTTTATTTAATTTAATTTAATTTAATTTAATTCAATTTAATCTGAAACAAACAAGGCCAGGAGACAGCGAAAGCACAGTTTGATAGACATGTGGCTTAATTAGTTAGCACCTACTCCCTCTGTCCTACAAAGAACGCATTTCTGGTTTTTTTCAGACAGATTAGTGTGAAAGGCAAATGACTAATCTGCTCCTAATTAATTACATGCACAAGCGTGCTGCTGCTTTGGTTCCCAAAATAATTAAATGTGTATGCGTCTCATTTGGTGGGGAATGGATATAGAGGGAGATGGGAGTGGGGGAGTTAATGGGTTGTGTCTTCTTTGATGGGCCCCACGTCTAAACATGCACTCTTTGTGAGACAATTTTTTAACACTAAAAATGCACTCTTTGAAGGACAGAGGGAGTAATTAGTAGCATGCATAATGTCCTGCACTCTTGCATGGACGCAAAGTAACAGCATACATGTAAACGTGAATTAGACCGGTGGAAATTAATTACGCTCTCGGGTGATTAAATGATTAATCATTTCGATCGGATTTGTTAAAGAGGCACGCATGCTGCCATGCTGCTGCTGCGCGCAGGAGGTCACTGGCCGTCGTCCGTCGGTCCTCCGGCCAGCGTGATCTCTATATTTGGTTCTCTATATCACTTCTCTAAATTATTATCTGTTTTTTATATTTACATCATCTCCAGACTCCAGCAGAGTTCCTATCCCCGAAAAGATATAGAGATTTTACAGAGAGTCACTAAATATAGAGCCTCTGAAGAGAGTTCTTAAATTTAGAGACTGAGATAGCGACTCTGCTGGATGGGTATAGAGACTGAAACTATCCGCAGTAGTATTTTAGAGAACGTTTTAGGAAACCTGCTAGAAATGCTCTAAGCTGAAGCGGCAGACACGTCAAACTGAGAGAGATTAACAGGAGGTGCAGCCGTGCAGGCATGCGGCTGGCCACGAGATTGCAACCAATTCATATTGTGCTGCCATCTCAACGGCGGATTGTTGGATCGCTCATACAGAGAGCGATCGTCCATCCAAAGGATGACAGATGTCTATTTTTTTGTTTAATCTTCGAACAACCGACCATTTTTGCGTAATTTTTTTTTAAAAAAAAGATAAGAAACCATTTTTCCCCTTTGGAAACTGGTGGTAGAGCAGCGGCACAGAGGTGCCTCGGCCTGCTACGGCTTAGTGGGCTGCGGCACTAACAAGGGAAGACGGAAGAGAGCGAGGGGCGACAAAATAAGAATATCTTTATTGCTTAACCTCAATTAGGGTCGGCTGTCCTATATATAGGTGCATCTTACGACTTAATCTCCAAGCTAACCATCAAAGGAAAAAAATGCATAGATAGAAACTAATAGATAGATATTTAACGGTAGTTGGGCCTGAGACAATTGGACCAGGACCATTAGTATGGCCCATATCACGCCTCACGTGTAAATATGTTAGACTGAACCTGACATCCCATCTTCTGGAAACAACTTGTGCTCGAGCTGGTCATCGGAGTAATTTCGGTGAAATTGGGGAGTATCAACACTGGAGCTATCAATGTTGGGACTTAACCAAAGCTTATCAAACACCACGGACCACATGGCCGCGCAGCACATATTTTGGCTGTGGCAAAACATGCCCATGCTGAAGTGGAGGAAGAGTCGGCGGAGAAAACGGCGGAGACCCATGAAACTTTCTGAGGACCCCGACATGAAAAACAACCTAATATTTTGTTTGGGCTAAAAGTTGCTGAAATCTTTAATATAAAAAAGTTGTGACTACTCGAAAAACGTCTTAATAAGTTTTAAAAATTATGAAAAAAATTATTTTACGAACTTTAAAAAGAACTATTCAAACCCCAAAAATGGATTACAAAGTATTACATCATTAGGCTTATAAAAAATAACAAATTTTTATTTTTTTAATTTAAGTTAAAATGGATGAGGCCCATGAATGCGAGCACTGGGGGGAACTTGAAGATGATAAGCGACTAAACCAATGCGCTCCAAAATTTGGTAGGGCCCATAGAAACGAGAGCTAAGCTTCCCACTCATGACTGGTAATATCTGGAAACTTATGGAATGTCGATGGAATGTAGATGCTTGAACCATGCATAACAAATTCATCCCAAACGGACCAAGGGCCTGTACGACGGCCCTCCATTATATCATTGTGTATAGAGTGCCTGGCGGAGGCTAGCAAAGAAGGACATGGTTGAGGCAGATTGAGCCATTAGAGCTAGCACATCCACGGGGTGGTCACCATCCCGTCTAGATAAAGCATCGACCGTAGTGTTGAGGCGACCTAACCGATACTCGACAATGAAGATGTAAGTAAGTATGTAACCAACCTACTGGCCCATTGATGTTGCGAAATTGTGGGGAGGCATTGATCTAACAGAATTTTGAGACTATGATAATATTTACGGATGATGAAAGTGTACCCCCATAAATAAGGCCATCAATGCCACACAGCCTGGAGAAGGCCAATAAGCTTGCGCTCATAGGTTACCAACTTAGCATGCCATGCTACAATGGGCCAACTGAAAAATGCAAACATTCCACTGCCTTGGTGAAAAACGACACCAAAACCAGAGCTCGAAGCATCATACTCAACCACAAAGGGCAGTGAGAAGTCTGAAAAATGTAGCATGGGCGCTGTGGTAAGTGCATGTTTTAGGGCAGTGAATGCCTCCTGTACCTGGAGACCAAGAGAAACCTCCTTGTGAAGAAGTTCGACGAAAGACACCATCGGCGGTAGTACCCGACAAGGCCAAGAAACCCACGAACTTCCCTGGTGATCCGAGGTTGAGGCCATTGCTGCACGACCACCTATTTTTGGTCCATTTCTAGCCCTTGGCTGACACCACATGACCAAGGTAGGCAATAGATTGCGTCTGGACTTTTTCAGCACAATGTTGTGGCTTTGTAGTTGCTGGAATACACTGCGGAGATGACAAAGGTGTTCTACCCACAAGGAATTATGTATTAGAATATCATCAAACAAACGAGGGCAAAACGCCGCAAAAAAGGACCCAAAATATCATTCAAAGGGTCTGAAATGTTGTCGATGCATTAGTCAACCCGAAGGGCATCACCAAGAATTCAAAGTGTTCATGGTGCCTAGGTGCATTCACACCTGATGGTACAAGGAGGAAACATCAAGCTTTGTGAAAAACAGCAGACCTGATCATCGATCTGTCGGGTTCGGCGCGGGTTTGGGTTGGGTTTTCCAAAACCCGACCAAAAATTAGTCGGCCGAACCCAACCGGACCTGTTGCACCGAGTCACAAATACGGGCCCGAACCCCACCCGAAACACGAAAACCTGAACCCACACGGCTGATTTTACAATTTTTCGTGCCTGACCTCGACCCGACCCGACGATCGGCCTTTAAATCGAGGCCCAACCTAACCCGATGCACTGGCTAGGACAGGCTACCATAAGCAGGTCTAAAAACCAGGCACCATGCAATTTGTCTGGCGCATGTACCTAGAATCATCTTTTTCAATCGTAAAAGAAGTCTGGAGCTCACGGGCGCATATAGCATTATTATAAAACATCCCTACAGCGGCGCCGATCGTCCTTAGTTCGTCATGCCGGACCAAACTTATCCCATACAACAGTACTCGAGCATATGAAGATCACCGTGCACTCTTACAAGATCGTCAAGCCATCCTACGGCGGCGGGGCGGCGCCGGCCGCCGGCGTCGTGCCGCTCACGGTGTTCGACAAGGCGACCTTCGACGAGTACGCCGCAGTCCTACTCGCGTTCCGCGCGCCGGCGCCGCCCAACGCCGCCCTCGAGGCCGGGCTCGCCGCGGCGCTGGGCGAGTACCGCGAGTTCGCGGGTCGGGTCGGCACGGACGCCGGCGGCCGCACCATCCTGCTCAACGACGCCGGCGCGCGGTTCGTCGAGGCCACGGCCGACGTCGCGCTCGACGGCGTCCTGCCGCTGAGCCCGGCGCCGGCGACGCTGGCCCTGCACCCGAGCGGCGACGGCGCCGACGAGCTGCGGCTGATCCAGGTCACGCGGTTCACCTGCGGTGGCCTAGTCGTGGGCACCGTCTCGCACCATGTCGTCGGCGACGGCCTCGCCAGCACCAACTTCCTGATCGCCTGGAGCCAGGCCACCCGCGGCGCCGCCGTCGACCCCATCCCGGTGCACGACCGGACGTCCTTCTTCACGCCCCGCGACCCGCCGCTTGTCGAGTTCAACCACCGCGGCATCGAGTTCAAGAACCTCGCCGGCGGCGTCGAGATGGTGCACGGCGACGTCGTCGCCGGCGAGATAGTGGTGGAGAGGGTGCACTTCACCCGGGAATTCATCTCCATGCTCAAATCGCAGGCGTCGGCGGGCGCGCCGCCGCCGCAGCGAGAGTACAGCACGTTTCACTGCCTGGCGGCGCACCTGTGGCGGTGCATCACGGCGGCGCGGCGGCTCGACGGAGGCTTACCAACCACCGTGCGCATCGCCCTGGACGGCAGGACGCGGATGCGCCCGCCGGTGCCGCACGGCTACACCGGCAACCTCGTGCTCTGGGCGCGGCCGACCACCACCGCGGGGGACCTGGTGGCGGCGCCGCTCCGGCACGCGGCGGAGCTGATCCGGCGGGCGGTGGCGCGGGTCGACGACCGCTACTTCCGGTCGTTCATCGACTTCGCGAGCTCCGGCGAGGTGGAGGCGGAGCGGATGGCGCCGACGGCCGACGCCGCGGAGATGGTCCTGAGCCCGCATCTCGAGCTCAACAGCTTGCTGCGATTACCCTACCACAGCATCGACTTCGGCGGCGGCCGGCCGGTCTTCGCCATGCCCGGCTACCTGCCGGCGGAGGGCACGCTCTACTTGATGCCGTCTCTCTCCTCCTTCGACGGGAGCGTCGACGCCTACGTGCCTCTGTTCAGTCGCGACATGGACGCCTTCAAGAGCTGCTGCTACTCGCTGGCATCCATGGCGGACGCACGGCTCTAGGGCGCCATGCATCCAAATTGCTAATGGCCTAATGCTGCCTGGCTGCGCTGCTTAATGGTGTAGTGTTCTCTTGCGCATTGCATGTTGGTTGCTGCTTGGCTAAGCTTTAAGTCTAACTAAATCGAAAAGTTAGGCGTTTTGATTTTTTAGTCTAGTGTATTTCTAGTTGCAGAAAAATAAAAACAAACATATTTTAAACCCTTTTTATATTTTAAACCCTTTTTATATCTCTCTCTCTCTTCGTCTGCGTCTCCCTCCCCCTATCATTCTTCTCACCCCTCCCCTCTGCTTGACTCTCGAGCTCCTCGCCCTCGTCTCCCTCCCCCCTTCTCTGGATCGAGTAGATTTCGTCTTTTTTTTGGGCATTTGTGGAGCTCTCGTCTTGGATCCTGCTTGAGACGTGGTGGTCCGAGATCCTTCGTCTCTGTGGTGATTGACGGAGTCATGAATCGTCAACCCAGTGGTGCTGGGGAGCGAGGTAATTCATCGGGTGGTGCTGGGTTCAAAAACCCAGAGATTCCTCATTTTGGTACTTTTGGGGGTTTTGATGTTGGATCTGGAGAGAGTGGTGTGACCAGATCTGGTAGGGGTATATTTGGTGGTGGTGATGCTTGGTCCGAAGGTTCGGGGTTTCGGGATTCTATGAATTTGGCTGTTGGGGAGGGACTGAGAGGTCATGGTAGTGGTCACGGCGGCCGTGGCTCTCAGCAAGGATGGCATGGTGGCCGTGGTGGCGGTAGAGTTTGGAACAGAATGGGTAACCCTAATTTTGGTTCTCGGATGAATGATGGTGCTGTTTTCTCCTCTTCTTACTTTGAGCTGGGTGAGAAGAACTGGAATCATGGATTTACCCCTTCATCTGGTTCTGGTTCGTTTAGTAGTGGGAATCAGGGCTTTTTCCCTTCTGATGCTGGTAATAGTATGTTTGGAAAACATGCGGGTCCGATGCTTCCTCACTTTCAGGGGGGTTTTGTTGCTTCTGTTGGACAATCTAGCTCGAATGCTTTTGGTGCTGCTAGAGCTTCCAACAATGGTGGGGGGACCAATGCTTGGGAAGGTGGAGCTAGCAAGAGGTCTGACTCTTCTACGTCAAACCAATTTGATAACTGGCAAGCTAATAAGCAAAGTGTTAAGGAAGATAAGGCTAAACCTGGTTATGGGATTAGGGAAGGGATTCTTGGTCCTTGTTTCCAATGCGGTAGAAAAGGTCATGTGTTTGCAAATTGCCCTAATGCAGTTAAATGCTTTAATTGTGGAAAAGATGGTCATGTTTCTTCCTCATGCTCTTGGAAAAACCTTTGGGATTATGTGGCTCAGTCTTTTGGCACGTAGTGTGAGAATGTTGGTTTCTTTTTCATTCCTGGTGCCAAAAACCCTTTATCCCACTTTGATAAATCCAGTGCAGCTCTTGTTTCGATCACTCAAGGTATAGCCTTAGTAGAGGATATCCAAAGGGAATTTGCTGCAATTTTTGAAGGCAAAAGATGGTCAGGTCCAGTGAAAAGGATCAAGGATGATCAATTTCTGGTCAAATTTCCTTCTGCTGAAGCTGTGAAGGTCATGTCTGGAAGCTTAGAGATGAGGATGAGATGTGCTGAGGCATTTTTGAAAATTGAGCCTTGGAAAACTGGTATTGGAGCTAAAGGAATGCTTCAGAAAGCCTGGATTAGAGTGCACAATGTTCCAATGGAACAGAGAGAAGCCTCTGTTCTGTTTTATGTTTGTTCTTTAGTGGGCAAACCAATTGAGTTAGATGTCAGTAGTCTGGGCAATCTAGATTTTGTCAGGGTGTGTATTGGATGTAGAGATGTTTCCTACTTCCCTGCTATTACTGAGGGCTGTCTCGAAGATGCATTCTATGATTTCTACTTTGAAGTGGAGGAAGTGATTGATTTGGGTGTTTCCACACAAAAAGGATGGACTGTTTCTTCAACTGCTTTTGATGCTTTGGACGTGGAAGGTAACATGATTTCCAAAAAATAGAAAACTGACAGTGTGCTGAAATCAAATACTCTTGGTGAGCAGGGGGGGTAAGATCAGTGCTGACAATGCATCCAAGGGCTCAGGTAAAGGTAAATTTGCTGCTTCTGACTGTTCTGATTATAGAAAGGAGAATTGCTCGGACTCTATTGCTGCTGATGACGAAGCTTTGCAAATTGTTACTGTCTGTAAAGATTCAATTCCTATTGTCACTCCGGTTTTTGAAAACTGTATTGGGTGGAAAGTGAATGAGACTTGCTTGTCTGTTGCCCCATCAATAGTCGATGATAAGGTTTCTTCATTGACTTGTATGAGTGTGTTTCCCAGTTACATGCAACCCTGCTCCAATAGGATTACTATTGAAGAAGTAAAGTCTGACTCTCCTGATACTTCTTTGGATAATTGCTCCCCTGAGATTCTTTTTGCTGATTCCCCTGATAAGAAATCTCAGAGGCTTACTCCTCCTCGCAATTTGTGGAGTTTGAATTCCCCTAGTTGGTGGTTCCAGAATATGAAGAAGAAAAAATAGATTTTTTCCTGCCATGATTTCTAGGTGGATGCTGCTAATTTGTTAGAAGAATGTCCTGCTAGCCCTTCTGCAGAGGATAAACATTTGGCCATTGGCCCAGTGACTTTGACAAAACATGATCAGCATAACACTAATCTAAGTGTTGATAACGAAGGATTCTCTCCGGTGTTAAGAAGAAGTGCTAGATTGAAGGATAATGCTAATGTTCACTGCATGAAGAAGATTGAACTACAAGCCAAGAAAAGAAATCTTGAAGGTAATTATGCTTCCAATTCTTTTTCAGCCTTAGATGATGATAAACTGCTAGTAACTGCTCATAGAATGAGTGTAATTTTGAATGATGAACAATCATCTGCCTTTGATGTCATTAGAAATCTTGAAACTGCCAGATTTCATCTTTTCGTTAACAGTAATAAAGTGGCTGAAAAACCTACTAGCAATACTGAATTAGATAAATTTGCTGAAAGACTAGACTCTAGTGAAAGTGATATTGATCCTCCTGTTATGATAAACAAAGACAACAAAAATAAATTTAAAGGTAGAAATAAGGGTGTTCCTTCTACTTGTGGTGTTAAAAATAGAGTAAGGTCTTATAAAAAGTCAAAATGATTCATCTTATGAATTGTTTATTTTGAAATTGTAGGGGTATGGGTAAGAGTGGTTTTTGTAGGAGGCTCAAAGATATGGTGTCCATTCATAATATTGATATAATAGGTTTAACTGAAACTAAAAAATCTTCTTATTCTGATAGCATATTTAGAAAATTAGATGCCAATAAAGCTTTCTTTTGGAATTGGGTGACCTCAAAAGGCAGATCTGGTGGAATTTTGTGTGGTACTTCAATTGATAAATTTGATGTCCTGGGAATTAGGAAGGGTGAATTTATTCTGCAAGTAGTTTTGTGGGATAAACTGAAAAAAGTTAAATGGGGAGTGCTGGTGGTGTATGGTGCTCCTCATGCTAGTGAAAAATCTAACTTCCTATGTGAGCTCTCTAACTTTTGCTCCTCTGATAATATTCCTCTTATTATTGGTGGTGATTTTAATTTTGTGAGGTGTATAGCTGATAAGAACTCTGGTAAAGTGGGAGGTCGTATGGTGGACCTTTTCAACTCTACTATTTATGTCTGCGAACTGAGAGAATTGCCTTTGGTGGGAGGCAATTATACTTGGTCTAATATGCAACCTGATCCCATTTTGGCTAGACTAGATAGAGTTTTTATTAATGCAGCTTGGGAGCATCTTTTCCCTTTTGCTCATCTCTTCAAATTACCTAGAATCTTCTCTGATCATAATCCTTTAGTGGTTTCTACTTCTTTTCCCCAACAGAATAAGAAAACTCATAGACCTTTCATGTTTAATAGGGCTTGGCTTAAAAAGGAAGATTTTATAACTTTTGTTGCAGATATTTGGAATTCTAGAGATTGCAATGGCAATGCTAACTCTGTTTCCTATATAAACTGCATAGAGTAAGGAAAAAATTAAAAGGTTGGGGTGCTGATTCCTTTGGTATCAATAGGAAATATAGAGAATCTAAAATTTCTAGATTAAAAGAACTTGAAGATTCTGAAGAGAATAATCCTCTGGCAGCTCATTTGGCTTCTGAAAAAATCTCTTGCATTAAAGATATTTTGCACTCTTATGATCAGGAGGAGCTTTATTGGTCTGCAATCTCTCATCAGCAATGGTTGCTTAAGGGTGATAACAATACTGCCTATTTTCATAGATGTGCTAATGGTAGAAAAAGAAAGAATGTCATCTATTCTTTACAAGATGATATGCAACAAATAATTGGGACAGATAACCTAGTCAAACATGCTTCTGACTTCTATAAAAATCTTTTTAAGAAAACCCAAACAGAAAAAGCCCTTTTCACTCTGGATAACATTTGGGATGTTGAAGAAAAAGTCTCGTGAGGAAAACAATTTTCTGGTCTCTGAATTTTCTTTGGAAGAAATCAAGGAAGCTGTTTTTTCCATGAAAAAACAAAAAGCTGCTGGCACTGATGACTTTCCCATTGAATTTTTCCAACACTGCTGAGACTTAGTAAAAGGTGATCTTCTTGCCATCTTTGTTGATTTACATAGAGGGGTCCTTGAGGTTAAAAGAATTAATTATGGTATTATTACCCTGATTCCAAAGAAAACTGCTGCTGAATCTATTACTCACTTCAGGCCTATCTGTCTCCTTAATGTGGTCTACAAAATAATAACCAAAGTTCTCACCAATAGAGTTGAATCTGTGCTAAATAGAATCATTGCCTCCTCTCAAAATGCCTTCTTAAAAGGGAGGGATATTATGGATGGTGTGCTTACTCTTCATGAACTTATGCATGAGGCTAAGAGAAGTGGTAAGTGTTCCATTTTTCTTAAGCTTGATTTCGGAAAAGCTTTTGATAAGGTTGGTCTTTTCTGGCCCATTGCCTTTCCCTAAGGGGTTTTGACCCTACTTGGTGTGATTGTATCAAAAAAATTGTTAGTGATGGGACTAGTGTTTTGGTGAATGGTGCTCAAAGCAATTACTTTTAAAGTGAAAAGGGTGTTAGACAAGGGGATCCTTTATCCCCGTTGCTATTTAACCTAGTGGCTGACTCCTTGTCCAAAATGGTTCACACTGCTGTTAGGAATGGTTCTATTTGTGGTGTAGCTGCCCATTTAATTCCTGGTGGAGTTCCAATTTTACAATATGCAGATGATACTGTGGTGTGTTTGGAGGAAAATGTAGAAAAAGCCATCAATTTCAAATATCTCATGTATCTCTATGAAAACATGGCAGGTTTAAAAATTAACTTTCTTGAAAGTGAAATTTATGTTATAAATGGTACACCTCAAATAGAGAAGGATTATGCAAATATTTTTAACTGTGTTGTTGGTTCTCTTCCTATGCTTTATTTGGGTGTTCTAGTTAGCTATGCTAGGAACAAGGGTGGAGATTGGACCTTCATGGTTGAAAAATTTTCTAAAGGACTGGACAATTGGAAGTGTAGCTCCCTTTCCAAAGGTGGTAAACTAGTTCTTATAAACTCTTGCTTATCTAGTATACCAATCTATCATATGTCTTTGTTTATGATTCATGCTTCTGTGATTGCTAAAATTGACAAGATTAGAAGAGATTTCTTTTGGGGGAGTACTAATATCAAAAGGAAGTATCACCTTGTCAAGTGGGACAAAATTTGTACCATTAAAAAATTTGGTGGTCTGGGTGTAAAGAATCTGCGTGCGCTTAATATTAGTTTGTTGTGTAAATGGTTGTGGAAGCTTGAAACTAAAAATAGCCCTTGGGTTTCCTTGGTTCAAGCCAAATACCTTAAGGATACCCCCTTATCTCTAGTCAAAGCTAGAGTTTCTGAATCTGCTGTTTGGTCCCAACTTCTGAAACTTAGGAGATTTTATATGAAAAACAGAACTTTTAAATTGGGTAATGGCAGGAAAATTGACTTCTGGCATGATGTTTGGTGGGAGGGTGTTCCCATCAGTTCCATATTCCCTTATGTTTATGAGGTTTGTTTCGATAAAAACATTTCAGTTGCCGATGCAGTGGATATGAATTTGAACTTTTCTTCTAGAAGAGCTCTTGATAACAATTTGAATTTTGGCTGGGATAACTTTCGACAACAATTGCTTTCGAAAATTGATACTCATGCAAAGGATGTAGCTATCTGGAAAAGCTCTAAAAAGAATTATTTCACTGTTAAATCTGCTTATAAGTTGGCCACTAATTCTGGTGTTGCAGTGGATTATTCCTTTATCTGGAAAGCTACTATCCCTCTTAAAATTATAATTTTTCTTTGGTTGGTGTGCAGAGGAGTTATTTTGACAAAAGATGTTCTTCGGAGTAAAAATTGGTCTGGTAGTCCTTTTTGCTTTTTCTGTGGGAAAATGGAAAGCATTCGACACTTATTTTTTGACTGCTCGGTTGCCTCGTCAATTTGGTGTATCATAGCTAGCATCTTTAAGGTTGCAACTAGACCCAATAGTTGGTACGGTTATTTTGGGTGGATTACATCAATTTGGCCTTCTGGTGAAGCTTTCTATTGCACTTGGATTGCGGCTGTCCTTTGGTGCATTTGGACAGCTAGAAACAAATGGTGTTTTGAAATGAAGACTTTTAATTCTCCTGTGCAAATAATTCACTCTGTTTGTGCGGTGTTGCGATTGTCGGTGTAATAAATACCGGGGTACAAAGAGCCTTAGGAAGGCCGAGAGGCCCCACGCCAAAGCAGGCGAGCAAGGCCCCACAAGTGCATGAGCCCCACAGAGGCCAGGAGGCCCCACCCCACAAAGCCGGGCGAGCAAGGCCCCAAATGGCATGGCGAGCCCCTCAGAGGCGAGGAGGCCCCCCCGCGTCAAGTGGGCGAAAGCAAGGCCCCAATGGCGTGGGCGAGCCCCTCAGAGGCCGGGAGGCCCCACGCGTCGGCGGGCGAGCAAGGCCCAGCGCTGGCGAGCCCCTCAAGGAAGGCAGGAGGGCCCCCCACGCGTCAGGGCGGGCGAGCAAGGCCCAGTGGCGTGGGCAAGCCCCTCGAAGGTCGGGAGGGCCCCACGCACCAAAGCGGGTGCGTGGGCGAGCCCCCTGAAGGCAAGGCGAGGGCCCCACGCCAAAGCGGGCGCGTGGGCGAGCCCCTCTCAAGACCAGCGGGGCCCCCGCGCAGGGCGGGCCCCAGCAGGGGAGCATTGCGATGAGTCTTGGGACGAAGGCTCCCTGCTGTGAAGGACGGCGATTTAATGAGACACCACGCGCGGATAGATAGAGGAAGAAATGATTACCTTCTGAGGACCCTTGCAGGTCTAAGCGGTACATCCACTGTGGCGCAGAAGAATTGACCGGCAGAGAGAAGGTTTGCTTGAGGAGGCCGCCCGTGTCAGGAGGAGCAGGCAGGGCCCCACCCGCAGACTCACCGGTGTGACTATGCGGGTCGAGGCCACTTGCGGGCACGCGAGGGCGGCTGCGCTGGCGGGGCGTGCATGTTTTCGTCTCTTCTGTCAGGTCTTGTCGAGCAATCGAGAGCATCAGACGCTTACTCCCTCGGCTCTCCGCCACCCCAAAGCTTGTATAAAAGGAGGGAGAGAGAGGAGAAGAGAAAAAGAGAGGAGAGGCATACGAACACACACAACACGAAGTGTTCGTGCATTCGAGGCACTCAGAACGCATTCCCATTCAACCACAATCGAAAAGAGCTAAGGCTCAGCAGAGTAGGACTATTACTCGCGAGGGGTCCGAACTCGGTAAATCTGCGAGTCGCTCCTTGTTGTGCCCGACGCCAAACCGGATCGAGCTTGATCGAGTTGGCTAGCGACTAGAAATCGACCAGGTGTGATCCGCGGTGGTTGAGCGGAGAACACGCCGCGATGGCGCGCTGTAGGGGAGCGCTAGCATCGGTTCAAGCTCTTCGACCTTTCTTCAGAGGCGATGGCGGAGCGGCGACCGCGATGGAGCAGAAGCGGCCGCTAGAGCCGCTGGCAATGAGTCGGCCGCGCCATGGCGGTGGATCACCCGGCGGTGGCCGCCGCCTAGGTTGGAGCCCTGGCGAAGCAGCCGCCGGCCAAGTTAGGCGGCGCGGCCTTGGAGGAGTGCACCGGCACAGAACCTCCACGCGCCGTGGCCTTGCTGAAAACCCACCGTTCCAAAGAACTCCGGACTCCCGGGCGGCGCCGTGGTTGGCAACTTGGCCCCTTCGTCGACGCCGCCGGGCGGTGGTGCAAGTTTCGGGCGGGGAACCGCGTTTCGCGTCCTCCCGTTCTTTGTTGCCCTCGCGCTACTCGCAGATCTCTGGTGAGGGGGCGGGCCAAGACGACAAGAGCGGCGACCCTCACGGGGCTCGGCCGGCGGCGCAGTGGCCGTGATCTCCGGTCCCATCTGGAGGACCGCCACCTGCTGCATGGAGAAGACCTGCGTGACAAGCTCCGCAGGGGCCGCGACCGAGCAAGAGGGTTCCCACAGAGCTGCCCCGGCCAGTGAGGGTGGCGCTTCTTCGGCGCCGCCTAGGCGACGGGGGCGGCGGGGCGAGGACCGCGTCCAGGAGCAGGAGGCTCCCGACGTTGGGTGCCGCGCCTTTTCTAAGGAGCTGCGCCGCGTCCAGTGGCCGGAACGGTTTCGTCCGGCCCCCATCGAAAAGTACGACGGCTCCACCAACCCTGATGAGTTTTTGCAGATCTATACGACGGTAATGCACCGATCGAGGGTCGGGAAGGTTCCGCGAACTACTTCCCGCGGTCCTCACCGCGAGCCCGCTCGTGGCTCATGAACCTGCCCCCGGAGTCCGTGGGGTCATGGAAGGAGCTCTCGGAGCTCTTCGTCACCAACTTCCAGGGCACCTTCGAGCAGCCCGGGGTAGAAGACGACCTCCACAACGTGGAGCAGAAGAAAGGAGAGTCGCTGCGCGACTATATTCGGCGCCACCAGTCCGCAACACTATCCACGACATCTCGATCGATGCCGTGGTCACGGCATTCGAGAGAGGCGCCCGAGACCCCAAGGTCAAAGAGAAGATGGCCACCCGCAAGATCAAAACGACGGAGGAGCTTTTCACCTTGGCGACAAGGCGCCTTCAGTGAGCTCGATCCGCCCGGCCAGGCGGCGGGCCACCATGGGCGGCGAGGCCGGAACCTCGAGGAACCCCGCGGCAAGGACAAGAAGAAGCGCAAAGCGGCCGAGACCGGCAGGTCATGGCCACCGAAGCGACGACGACACGGCGACGACACGACCACCGCGCAATGGGCGCGGGGCGTAAAAGAGGAGGAGGTCGCGGCGCCCGGCGGTACGGTCCCGCAGGGCGGCCGAGGCGGCGGTTATGGCGATCGCCGTGGCGCGACGGCCCAGCGCCGCGACGAAGGGCGAAATCATCGCCCGTGAGTGGGACGGAAGGCCCTCTTGTCCCATTCACCGCAACAACTCCCACGACTTGGCGATTGCCATGTCGTCGAGAAGATGGTGGACAAGCGAGTCCACGAGCAGCAGCAGCAGCGTCCGGCGATGGCAAGGGCAAGGAGGCGGCCGCTTGGTTTTCAGCAAGCGGAGCGCGAGGTTGCCGCCATCCACCGCGGTTCGCCACCTATCCGCCCCACGCTAGCTTTAAGCGTGCGATGAGGGAGGTGTGCGCCACCGCGTCGGCTTTGGGTCGGTGAGGCGGTTGGCGTGGTCGGAGCGACCGATCGCGTTCGGTCAGCCGATCACCCAACCAAGACCGCTGCCTGGGCATCTCCCGATCGTGGTTGCACCCACGGTCCGGAATGTAAAGCTAGGGCGGTGCCGGTAGACGGAGGAGTTCCTCAACCTCCCGTCCGCCCGGTCGGCCATGGCGCCCAGATCCAGCAGCGGGAGCTTCGCCTAACGCTCCCATTCTTGACATCGCGCGGGCCGAGTCCGCCTCATTGGGCGTCGATCTCCGGTAACCTTCGGAGGTTCGGCAATTTCCGCACCGAGATGCTCGAGTTCGAGGTGGCGGACTTCGACCTCCCCTACAACGCCATACTAGGTCGGCCGGCGCTGACCAGGTTCATGGCGGTGTGCCACTATGCGTACATGGTGGTGAAGATCCCGGCCAGCCCGCCCCATCGTTTTGAAAGTGGACCGCCCGGAGGCGCTCCGCTGCGACAAGGACGCCCTCGCGCCGAAGTCGACCCGCGAAGACCGCTGGTGGGCGCCTCTCAGCGCCAAATAGGAAGGCGCGCTCGTCTCCTTCCTCCAGTCCAACGCCGACGTGTTTGCGTGGCAACCGTCCGACATGGCTGGGGTCCCCATGGAGGTGATTGAGCACAAATTGGCGACGTTCCCCGGCGCGCGACCGGTCATGCAGAAGGTCCGGAAGCAGTCGGTGGAGCGCTGTAGTTATTCGCCAGAGGTGGACAGCTTTTAGGCGGGGTCGTCCGCGATGTCGCCTATCCTGTGGCTCGCGAACCCGTCCTCGCTAAGAAATCCAACAGGCGTTGGAGGATGTGCGTGGACTTCACCGACCTCAACAAGGCGTGTTCGAAGGATCCATACCGCGCCCGCGACGATCTCATCGTCGACTCAATCTGCGGGTGCGGCGGTAAGCTACGGATGCGTACTCGGGTACCACCAGATTAGCATGGTCAAGAAGATGAAGACAAGACCGCTTTCGTCACGCCCACGGGCGATATCGCTATACAAGGATGGCGTTCGATCGAAGAATGTGGGCCCAACCTATCGCGGCCATGCATATCGCCACCGCTCCCAAATAGGGCGGAACACGGAAGTGTATGTCGATGACCGTGGTGAAGTCCAAGAAGGCGGAGGAGTTAATCGGCGACTGGAAGAAACCTTCGCCAACCCGAGGAAGTATCGCATCAAGCTTAATCGAGGAGAAATGCGTGTTCGCCGTTCGTCGGGCAAACCGCTGGGATTCTCGTCTCCCGAGGGGGATCGAGGCGAACCTCGACAAGATCGCAGCTGATCGAGAACATGAAGCCCCGACGCGACTTGGCAGATGCACGGTGCTTGGTGGGTCGCTTGACCTCCCTGGGCGCTTTATAGCTCGCCTGGGGATAAAAGTCTCCCATTGCTCAAGCTCCTAAAGAAGACCAACCAGTTCGAGTGGACGGCGGAGGCGCAGGAGGCGCTCGACGGTCTCAAGAAGTATCTTACCTCCCGCCTGCTTTGGTCGCCTGCACCGGCGAGCCGTTGATCCTCTACGTCGCGGCAAACCCCCAGGCGGTCAGCGCGGTGCTAGTGGCGGAAAGAGAGGGCGTTCAGCGCCCCATTTACTACGCCGAGAAGGTCCTCCACGACGCCAAACAAGGTATTCACATCACCGAAGATGCTCACGCCGTCGCCGCGGCATCCCGAAGCTACGCCACTACTTCTGTGGGCGAGAAGTCACGGTGTTGACCAAGTATCCCTTGCGGAGATCCTCTTCAACCGCGAGGCGACGGTCGACGCTAAATGGGCCATGGAGCCGGGGAATTCGATCTCAAATTCGCTCTCCGAGTGGCCATCAAAGGGCAAGCTCTGGCGGAGTTCATTAGCGAGTGGACTCCGCGGACACTGGTGCCGAGTACCTCAGCCTCCTCGCCGTGGACTCTCTTCTTCGACGGCTCATTCCTTTGGAGGGGGTCATTGGCGTCGTCTGGTGTTCCAACCGGCGATGTCGTCCGCACCGGTGGTGCTGGACTTCGCGCCACCAACAACGTCGCTGAATATGAAGGATCATGGGGCTCGTGGTGGCTTCACCCTTGGCATCCTGGCGGCTACAAGTAAAGGCGATTCTCTCCGGTCATCAACCAGCGAGAAAGGATTTCTCCGCCGGATCCCGTCATGGCGGCCTACCTAGCGGAGGTGCGCCGGTTGAGCGGCACTTTGAGGGTTTAGGCCCGTGCACATCCTCGCCGCGACAACTACATGGCGGATGAACGCCCCTGCATTGCCTCGTCAAGGGCACCTGCTCCGGCCGGGTCTTTGAAGAAAGACTTATGCGTACCGTCCGCCATGACCCCAATTCTGGCGGGACGACGCTTTCCGACGCAGCCCCACCTCTGGAGGAGACGCCATCGATCTCGCCGCAGCCCCGGTTAGAGGGAGGAGGCGAAGAACCGCTGAGGCGGTTGAGGCGAAACGCCAAAGCCAGCGGAGTACGTCGGCGACAATGTACGTAACGCCGCCACACTCGTCCGGAAGGTCGGTGGATGGATCCGATCCTAGCCTACTGCGGGGTGGAGTGATCCCACGCGACGCTGGCGTCGCCGAGAAGATAGCGCAAGGCCAAGCGCCACATACGGTAGGTGGGGACCAGACGCCGAGGCGCAAACGGAGTTCTATGAAGTCGCCACTCGGGAAGCGGGAGTGAAATTCTCTTTGAGATCCATGGAGGCATGTCGCGGAGCCATTCAGAGAGCCGAGGCGTTGGTTGGGAAAGCGCCACGGTTTCTATTGGCCCATCGCCTCTAGGATGCCTTCGAGCTGGTGAGGAGATGCGAAGCGTGCCAATTTCATGCTAAGCAGATCCACCGACCGGCCCAGGCGCTGCAAACCATTCCGCTCTCCTGGCCGTTCGCGGTCTGGGGGCTGGACATTCTGGGCCCGTTCCCGCGGGCGACCGGAGGATATACTCATCTGTTCGTCGCCATCGACAAGTTCACTAAGTGGGTTGAAGCTCGCCGTCCCGCGATCACATCCGCAGCGGCTATCAAGTTTATGAGGAGCATCTTCGTCCGGTTCGGTGTCGCCAACAGAATCATCACTGACAACGGCGCTCAGTTCAAAAGCGCTGATTTCCAAGACTGGTGCGAAGAGTTGGGTACCAAGCTGTGCTTTGCCTCCGTTGCGCATCCGAAGAGCAATGGGCAAGTGGAGCGGGCGAACGCGGAAGTACTCAAAGGGCTCAAGACAAGGGCGTTCGACCGCCTGGAGAAGCGCGGCAAGCGCTGGGCGGAAGAAGTTCCCACCAGACAGGGCGCCGCGGACAACTCACAACAGAGCCACCGGCGAGACCCCTTCTTCTGGTGTATGGCTCGAGGCGGTGCTCCCATCGAGCTCGCTTCGCTCCCCAAGAGTGGCGGCGTCAGCGAAGACCAAGACCACGACCGCGTCCAGATGAAGTGAATCTCCGGAGGAGATCCGAGACAAGCGGCGATCCGGCCGCCAAGTATCAAGAAAGGCCGCGCCGTTATCAAGCAAAGCGGTGTGTGTGAGAACACTCGGCGATGGGCGACCACGCTCACAAAAATCCAAGTGCAGCCGGGCGAATAAAAGCGCTCTCCCTGTGGAGGGCCCTTCAAGGTGGTCTCGATCTCCCTTGAGCTCGGTCCAGCTCAGATTCGAGGACGGTCGCGAATTGGCGAACACTTGGAACGCCGAGTACCGAGGAAGTTCTACCGAGGTAGCAATCCAAGTTTTTTTTTGGGCCTTCCTTTGGAGCCGAAAGCGGCGAGGTCTTCTTCCTTCACCGCTTCGCCTCGGGCTGCGTTGTACAAAGCCATCTTCAATAAGAGATAAGTTCTGTCTCCTTGTGGGCATCTGCTTTTTTCGCCTCAAGTCATTAGAAAGCATTCCGCTGAAAGTCGGCAAAAAAAAGTACTCAAGGCGAATGGCCCTTAGTTGTAAGGACGAGCGCCACGACTCATGGTTGGGCGAGGCGGCTTGACGGAAGGCGGTTCTAGCCTGGTGTGTCGGCTCGGTCTAGGCACGCGCCAACAATGGCACCAGTGACTAGACCACTTCCGAAGCTAAGTTCTCGCCACGCGATGTCTAGGGTAGGTTCGCAAAGAGGCCATAAGGGTTGAAGTAACCAGATGCCCGAGGAAAAGCGCCACTTTCAACGAAAGCTCATCTAAAGCTTTTGGCGATCGGTGGCTTAGCCTTAGAAAGGTCTGTTAGAAAACATTCTGCCGAAAGCTGGTAGCGAAAGTACTTAGGGTTGATGGCCCCTTAATTGCAAAGGCAAACGCTTATAACTTACGCTGGTGCGAGGCGGCGACGGAAGGCGGGCTCTAGCCCGTGTGTCGGCTCGGTTCGGGCAATGCGCCAACGGCGGCACCAAATGACTAGACCACTTCCGGAAGCTAAGCGCTCGCCACGTAATGTTTAAGTCGGGTTGCGAGAGGCCATAAGGGTTGAAGTAACCAGATGCCTAAGGAAACAACGCTCACTTGCGGCAGAACGTTCAGTCTAAAACCTTTGGCGGCCAGGTGCCCCAATTCAATTCCGCAAGTTAAAGTTGTGCGAAGTTCAAGTGAGACTCACAACAAAAGAGCAAAAGTTTGTTTGCATTGATAGGCAACAATTACAAGGCAAAAGGCGGGGAGTCTCGCTACTCCTCCTAGCCTTAAATCTTCGCCGAGCGGCGCCCCATCATGGACACCTTGTCGGCGGCGGTGTCAACCCGCTACCGCTCAAACCGGTCCGGGCGCGAAAGGCTCCCGGTGGCGGCGTCGAGATCAAACGCGCGTCTCGAGCAAGACATTGCTCAAGATGAACTGCATTGCCGAGAGCGCCTTGGCGACCGTCTTCGATCGCCCGCGTCCGCAGCAGCCGCCGCGGAAGGACGCAGGGCTTGGCGGCTCGTCCACGGCGCCCCAACAGATCGCGCGGCCGTCTCCTCCAATGGGGATGCAGGAAACACCGATGGATGCAGGCGTCCGGAAGCCGCATGAGGCGGTCTGCGCAGATGTCGGCGAGGGTCCGAGGCGCTTCGAAGTGCTCCAAGCGAGGTCTTGACCGCTTGGCGGCCGAGGTGGCGGCTTGGCTGCCGCGACCTCGCGGGTCATCGCCTCAAGGGCGGTTTCTTGGCCAAGGGCCCGCGCATTCGCGGCAGATCGCTCCGCCAAGGCAAGGGCTTCTCTCGCGTCGCCAGGTGAGGAGAGGTGCGGCGCCAAAGGAACGCCCCACGCCGGCGGTCACGGCCGAGATGGCGGCAGCGCCCGATGGCGAGTGGCGGAGGGTTCTCCGCCGCCGCGCTGCCGGACTCTCCGCCGCGCCATGAAGCGACCTCCGTCGAAGGAGCGGCGGGCACGCTGGGGCCGGCGAGTCGCGTGAGCGGAGCTTCGATGCCCAGCGTCCGCCTGCTCCAAGAGGGACAAACAGGTTGGTATGCGAAACCGCGAAGCGTATAACCTAGTGCGGTGTGCGTAAGCGCAGGAAAGCCAACTGAAGCGGTGCGCCACGAAGGCGAAGTCGAAGGGGAGTTTAAGTCGCTTGTTTGTCGCGGCGGTGGCGGCGCGGGTCGCAGATACCACCGCCGAGCCAGACGCCGATACCTGGCGCGAAGCGGTGCGGTGCGTGGAGCGCCAACACAGAACAGCGCGCCAGCAGGAGCGTCGGCACAGAGGAGCGGAAGAAACTGCGCAGCGGCGCAGTTCGATGAGTCGCCGCGCTTTGGCCCGGTGGTGGAGCGGCGGCGGTAGCAGCAGGGCCCCCGCTGGTTGGAGCCGGCGGTGGCGGCGGAAGCCCGGGGCTTGAAGGGCGCGCTCTCTTCGGGCTCGCCCCTCCCTCCTCGTCGCGTCGCCGACGACGGCAAGGATGAGGCGGCGCTTCGAGAGAGCGGCGGAGTCAGCGACCACGGCAGGAGCGGGCGGCCGCGAAGCTTGGGCGATCGCCGAGGCGGCTCATGGATCTGCAGTGGTCCCGGGCCACTTGGACCGTAGGGACCGAGACCTCCATGGGGCGGCGCCGCAAGTAAGGGTTGCGCCCCGTGGATCCTGGGCCGCAGAGAGGGCGGATGCCGTCGGCGAAGCGATGTCGCCGGTCGGCGTGGTCGATAGCCCACCCGGCCCGATCCGAGCACGCCGCCCAAGACGTTCCCATCGGTGAACACCCAAAGAAGAAGCAGTGAGTGGTCATAGCCAAAATGGAAAGAAAGAAGGTACGAATCCAAAAGAGCGCGAGGGTATTCACCTCCAAGAGCGGTCTGGTCCCGTCGTTGTCGCCAGAGTACGCCCAGCGGGCGCGCCCTCGCCGGAAGCGGGCAAAGACGGCGCCGCAAAAAGTCCGCCACCACGTGGGTTCTCGTGAGCCTGGCGGCGGAGCTTCGGCAATGCGCGCCGCCATCGCCTCCGTATCGCAAGATCGTCTGGCTGGGCTCCCCGGTCGGCGGTGGGCTCCGCGATCGCGGGAAGGGCAAGATCGTCGCAGACACCGGAGTCCTCCACGTCTGACCATCGCCGTGCCGATCCTTCCAGTTGGACTTGACCGCGCGAGGATAAAGGCGGAGGTGACGCGAGCGGCAGTAGCGACTCAACCGCGCCGAGCGCGAGCCCGTGCAAGACGAAGAGTCGGCGCCAGAAGCGGGAGGTTCGCATCGCCCCACCAACATCTCGCAGAGGCGGGCGAAGATGACCGAGGCCATGATCGAGTTAGGAACAAGGCAGCGCCACCGATCCCGTAGAAGGCGAGCACCCCAAGAAGAATTGAGTACGGCGGGACAAGGCCCGCCAAAGACGCCAGAGAAGGTCACGATCTCCTCGGCGCGAGACTCGGCAGCGATAGTGCCGGGCGGAACCGGGCGCGATCGGTGGCACGAAGACTTCGGCCGCGCCACCGATCTCATCGACGGTGGAAGCGGCAGAGCGACTCCGAAGATGGTGCGGCATCTCGGCGGCCTTTCTTTGCGCTTGGGAGCCATGGAAAATTTGGCGGTGGCCGCAAAAGGTGGGTAGCGATTGGCGAGGAGGCGTGGTAGCAAATAAGAAGGCGATGGGATGTTTGAAGACTTAGCGTGCGGAAGGATTGGCCGTGGCCGAGAGAAATATTATAGGTGGAAGCGGCGCGACGGTTTGATTCCGCCCGCCGGCAGGGCGTTATCATTGCCCTGCGTTTTGGTTTCCGCAGCGGCGTGGTTCCCAAGGAAGATCGTGTGCGGTGGAGAATCAGCGACGGCCGCCGCGGTGGTGGGCCCCCACGATTCGCCTCTCCGCCGCAAGAAATGGAAAATATCTGTGACGGTTCACAGATCATGGTGGACCGGGGCTACTATCGGTGTAATAAATACCGGGTACAAAGAGCCTTAGGAAGGCCGAGAGGCCCCACGCGCGTCGGGGCGAAGCAAGGCCCAGTGGCACAGGGAGCCCCTCAGAGGCAGGAGGGCCCCACGCGTCAAAGGGCGAAGCAAGGCCCCAGCCGCTGGGCGAGCCCCTCAGAGGCCGGGAGGCCCCACGCGTCGGCCAGGCGAGCAAGGCCCAGGCGTGGCGAGCCCCTCGAAGGCGGGGAGGGCCCCACGCGTCAAAGCCAGGCGAGCAAGGCCCCGTGGCGTGGGCAAGCCCCTCGAAGGTCGGGAGGGCCCCACGCACAAGCGGTGCGTGGGCGAGCCCCTGAAGGCAAGGCGAGGGCCCCACGCGCCAAAGCGGAGCGCGTGCAGCCCCTCCAAGACCAGCGAGGGCCCCAGGCGGGCGGGGCCAGGCAGGGGAGCATTGCGTATGAGTCTTGGACGAAGGCTCCCCGCCATGAAGAATGACGCGATTTAATGAGACACCACGCGGATAGATAGAGGAAGAAATGATTACCGCTTCTGATGACCCTTGCGTGTCCGGCGGTACATCACTGTATGCAGAAGAATTGACCGCAGAGAGAAGGTTTGCTTGAGGAGGCCGCCTGTGTCGAGGAGCAGGCGGGGCCCACCCGCAGACTCACCGGTGTGACTATCTTGGTCGAGGCCACTTATGGCACGCGAGGCTGAGCGCGGCGTGGGCGTGGCATGTTTCGTCTCTTCTGTCGTGTCTTGTCGATTATCTTGAAAGCATCAGACGCTTGCCTACTCCTCGGCTCTCTCCATGACCCAAAGCTTGTATAAAAGGAGGGAGAGAGAGGAGAAGAGAAAAAGAGAGGAGAGGCATACGAACACACGATCCTGAAGTGTTCGTGCATTGAGGCACTCTGAACGCATTCCCATTCAACCACAATCGAAAAGAGCTAAGGCTCAGCAGAGTAGGACTATTACCCGCGAGGGGTCCGAAACAGGTAAATCTGAAGTCGCTCCTTGTTGTGCCCGACGCTCAAATCGGATCGAGCTTGATCGAGTTGGCTAGCAGACTAGAAATCTGACCAGGGGTGTGATCCGCGGTGGTTGAGCGGAGAACACGCCGTCAGCGATATTGGTCGGATTTGTTTGCAGGGGAATCAAAAGAGTTGTTGACTCATGGTGCTTTGCTGCTGGAAGAAGCGGTTGCTGGGGTTCAAGCCCGATGCTTACAGCACCATAGGCTCCTGGACGCCAACTCTCAGATACTAAATTAGTCTCTTGGTGCCCCGCTTAGATGTTATGAATATTTTGGTGTTCCAGATTTAGAAGTATGTAACTGAAAAAGACCTGTTTGCCATTTTGGAAAACTCTAGTTCTTCTGCTTTGTGTTTGGGTACTGTAAGAGTTGATCTCTTTTTTGCACCTGGTTTATTTCCTAGGGACCCCTGCTGGGCCTATAGTCTATAAATTTGCAAGACATGGTTTCCGCTGTATTCTTCTCCGGATGCAATGGAAAATGGGCACTACAGAAACACTTACTGTGTGGGCGGCGAAAACTTCGATGTCGTGGCCAAGAGCGCCGACAAGACAATGTCGGTGGCCAAAACTATGCGCCGACATAGATTGAAGCGATGTCGTGACCATATAAAGACCGCCGACAAAGATTAGCCCTCCCATCCGCTGACGAAAATTCAAATTAGTTTCCCGCCAATTAGCCTATGTCGGCGGCTAAAATAATACCCCCGACATTGCGCCCTCCCCAGACGAAAAAATAACGGGTTGAACAGTTGAACAATAAAGAGGCCCCACGCGTCAGTCAGGCGACGTCGCTGCCATGTGGGGCCAGAAGGTTAGCTGCTAGGGAGCACGGGCGGCCATCGTGTCGGGTGACATAGCGTGAGCCGCCGACGTAAAAAAAAAAAAATCGGCGCAGCGTGACTCGAACCCACGACTGCATGGGAGCCATCGCCGCGCGCCGCTGCTGATAACCGGGTGAGCAAAGTAGTTTATTCAACATATGACGACTCTGATTCTTTTCTATGTTGCGGATGCCATCGATGTCGGCGGTCATGTTCTATGTCACGACATCGGTGAGCTCAGATCGGCGGCATCACTGCGCCCCTACACCGCCTGCATCACCAATTATTGCTGCCGCCTATGCCCTTCTTTATAAGGACGACGCCGCTATCAACTCCTTAAAACACTTCATTCCTCACTTTCCTTTCCGCCGCTCACTTCACCTACTTCTCATCTCCCGCCATGGCCAACAATGGCCCTCGTCGTCATAAGTACCACAAGGTGGCTTCCTCCTTACGCTCAAGGTTGGAATGGTGCACCTCCTCAAGTTTTCCTACTCAACCTCCCACGGGTTTCCCTTTTCAACCTCCTCTTGGATGGCCATCTTCACCTCCTCTGGATTTCCCACTCAACCTCCTCCTGGATTTCCCACTCAACCTCCTCCTGCTTGCTCCTACCAACGTCGCAGGACTTCAAGGAAGAAGATGAGCACGATTTGTGCTCCTACTTTCGTGCATCCGTCATGGCATCCACGGACACACGTCGACTACGCCACTTCCATGGGATGACCCTTCTATTAAATGGCCTCCGCGATCGTCACGGCAATATGGATGATGATGGGTCCTCGTCGAGTCAAGATGGTGGTTCCTCGATCTAGATAATTGTGTGTGCTTACTAATAAATTTGTGCATGTGCAACTTATGTATAATTAATTTGTACTATATTTGCTATTTCATTCAAGGTGTGAGATCGAATAATATTTTATATATTTCGTGTATTTGTATAATTATTAACTTACTTGTATTTTTTGATATATTTTAATCAATGTATTTCCCTATTTTAATTTATTTTTCAAATTTTCTACTACATTTTGACATGGCCTCACACTACATTTTCGAGAGACTTCCTAGGATCATGCAATGGCCATGAGGCCTCATTGGACCGGGGAGCGACGTCTTGGCTCGAAGCCTCCGGCAACTTCCTTTTGAACGGTAACCTCATACTAGCCCGAAAGCCGATACGACGTTAGGGTTGTGAGGGAAGTAGACGTAGACTTCGAGCCGAGACGGTGCTCCGCGGTCCAATAAGGCCTCATGCCCATTGCATGACCTTGAAGGTGTCTTGGCACCTCGCGTAGACACCGTGGGCCCAGGGGAGCGACGGGGAAGGCAGGCCTAGAGAAGGCAGGGGAAGTGTCGGGGGCCTTAGGTGATACCGCCGATACCGATGGATCAATGTCGGGGGCATAAGAGAGCGCCGCCGACAGTGGTGAGATCTGTATCGACGGCATCACTGAGGCCGCCGACACGACTGACCCCTCAAACCTACCTTCCATCGTTCCCCAGCCCCGTCGCTTCGCTAGGTCCCAAGAGGCTTTCTAGGATCATTCAATGGCCATGAGGCCTCATTGGACCGGCGGCGGCGTCTCACTCGAAGCCTCCGGCAACTTCCTTTTGAGCGGTAACCTCGTACAGCCCGGAAGCCGTACGACGTTAGGGTTGTGAGGGAAGTAGGCGAGACTTGAGCCGAGACGTCACTCCCGGTCAATGAGGCCTCATGCCCATTGCATGACCTTGAAAGTGTCTTGGCACCTCGCGAGACGCCGTGGGCTGGGGAGCGACGGGAAGGCGGGCCTTGAGGGGGGGAAGTGTCGGGGCTCGAGGTGATCTGCCGACACCGATGGATCAATCTCGGGGCATTAGAGAGCCGCCGACATCGATATGGGTATGTCGTCGGTAATATTTCGCCGCCGATCTTGATGTGTGGGTCCCACATTTTATTTTGCAGTTTATTTTAAGTAATATCGGCGGCATATTAAGAAATGTCGGTGGTCGCGCCACCGACTTGACTCTCTACCTACAAAAGGAGGGGCCGCCGCTTTGCCTCCGCCGCCGATCCTGACTTCAGCGCCGCCGCCCTGGTGTTGCGTGTCTCCACGCGCCGCCCCTCCACCCTCCAGAGGAGCCGCTGCCGTCGCCAGCGCACCCGCGCCACCGCTGCTGCCTGGTGTGCATTGCTGCCCGCCGCCGCCACCATCTGTCCCCACCGCGCCTTCCCTTCTGTCCTTCCCGAGGTCCCTCCTCTCTCTGCCCGAGCCCTCTCCTCTCCCCTCCCGAGCCGTCTTCTCCTGCTCTCTCCCCATCGGTTGCTCTCTCGCCAGCGCCACCGCTGTCCCCGAACCCCTCCTTCGTGCGCCGCCACCGTCAGACCCCAACCCGAGGTAATCCCGCCTTTTTTTTGTATGTGGTAGCTATGTCGCCGGTATTTTGTGGACCGGCGACATTAGTGCTATAATTAATTAAGGATTACGGTACATTAAGCGTGATTTTGTTGATTAGTCAATGTTTTGTAATTTTGACGTCGTAGCATGTCTGAAACCTAGTGAAACCCGTTCGGGCGTAACAAATTTTCGTAAGGAACGCAGACGGTGATTCGTTGTGTTCCATTTACGAAATATGTTGTGCTCCCCGAGCTGTCCACGTTTTGGACAGCCCACGGATGTTGGTATGAGTATGGTGGTCGCGGTCATGGGAGGTGCACGGGTCGGGATTTCGGCGGCGTAACCCTGTTGTCCTCCTAGTGCATAACATAAGCGGTACACCGTACCCGTCGTTGCCTTGGGAGGATCTGGGTTATCTTTGCCGAATCCGACTGCACCTCCCGTGGCTACTACCACCATACTCATACCAACATCTGTGGGTGGGTAAACCCTCCTATTTAGTTAGATATGGACCTTTTTATCGTGCGGTATACCTATAGGTAGTAACATAATATATGTTCATCTTCTTGGTGTAATTGTCCAATAAATGTATAGACCTGAAATTGAAAAACATGTATGATTGTACATATAGTGATTAAGAGATGGAAGATCGAAGGTGGATGTACGATGGATGGATGAGGTGCAGGCGAGACATCGACGAGTGGTTCGACAAAGCGAAGAATTAAATCGAAGATGCGTTTCAAGATTTCCCAACCCTAACATAGCAAAAGTGCCTTGTCCTTGCGCATTTGCTCGAACACGGAGAAGAGATCAAGAGGGAAATTAGCGAGCACATCAGTAGGCATGGCTTTAAGGCAAATTATTTTGTATGGGTATACCATGGAGAGAGAAGCGTCGGCTCGGTGCCTAGCCCCGTGGATTTTGGGGAGGGCTACGACGGTTGAGGTCGACAGATTGGACGAGTTAACGGATGATGTGGGTAGGGCTTTCGATCTCTCTCTTGAGGAAGAGTCCGAACCACTTGCACAGAAATTCGAGGAACTTCTTGAGTCTGCCAAAGAGCCGCTTCATGAGCGAACCGATGTGACTGTGTTGTCTGCGGTGTCGCGTCTAATGGCCGTTAAAACGAAATACAATCTCTCAGCCAATTGCTTCAACGACCTTTGCAAACTGTTGGACAACCTACTTCCGGTTGGACACAAGATGACTCCAAATCTTTATGAGTCGAAGAAGCTTCTAAGCGTGTTAGGCATGCCGTGCGAGAGGATAGACTACTATCCAAAATTCTGCATGCTTTATCGGAAGATCGACTCAGGGTTGACTCATTGCAAGCATTGCGGCGAGAGTCGGTACGTGCTAGTTAAAGGACGAGATGATGTAGACAGACAGACAACGGTTGCTCAGAAAACCTTCCGTTTCTTTCCCATCTCTCAACGACTGCAACGTCTGTACATGTCCAAGTCCACAGCTAGGCACATGAGGTGGCACAAAGACGGCAAACGTAGAAAAGAAGGCGTGATGATTCATCCGTCAGATGCAGAAGCCTGGAGGCATTTTGACCAAGAACATCCACGAATTTGCGGCCGATCCCAGAAATGTGCGCATTGGCCTATCCACTGATGGGTTCACACCATTCAATATGACCTCGCACCCATACTCTTGCTGGCCAGTATTTGCCATCCCGTACAACCTTCCACCTCAACTTTGTCTAAAGGTAGAGTACATGTTTCTTTCTATTATCATACCTGGTCCCAAGTCTCCTGAAAAAAATTTGGACTTATTCATGCAACCACTTGTAGAAGAGCTGAGTGATCTGTGGACCAAAGGGGTCTTGACACATGATAGTTACAAGGGCCAGAACTTTAGGATGCGAGCTGCCTACCTGTGGTCAATTCACGACTTTCCGGCCTATGGTATGTTTTCGGGGTGGAGCACGCATGGAACCTTATCGTGCCCTAAATGCTTGTGTAACACTGATGCATTCAAATTGAAAAAGGGGGGTAAGGCTTGTTGGTTCGACTGTCACCGTCGATTTCTTCCGCTCAATCATCCATTTAGGAGGGAAAGAAAAGCTTTTCGTAAAGGCAAGAGTATTAGGAACCAACAACCACCACAACGGTTCGAAATAGAGGATATCATTAAATGGCATGAAGGGTTGGCAAAGAAGGGTTACGATGACGAAGACTATGGGAAGGTGCACCATTGGACTCATAAGTGCAGCATATATAACCTTCCTTACGCAAAAGATCTGAAGCAGCCTCACAACCTAGACCTGATGCACCAGGAGAAGAATGTCTGTGAGGCCTTAGTCAACACGAACTGGGACATCCAACATAAAACTAGAGATAACACAAAAGCTCGGTTGGACTGTGCTGTGATATGCGATCGACCAGAGATGAACCTCAATGAAAATGGGATGAGACCTAGGGCAAAGTACTGCCTGACACGTGCCCAAGTAAGAGAGATCCTAGTGTGGATGAAGGAAAAGTTGAAATTTCCAGATGGTTATGCGACGAGCCTTCGTCATGCCGTTAGTATGGACCAATGTAAGTTAAATGGAATAAAGGCCCACGATTACAAAGTCTTCATAGAGCATTTATTCCCCGCCGTATGGCGTGGATATGTTGACGACGCTATTTGGAAAACTATGTCGGAGCTGAGCTTTTTCTATAGAGAGCTGTGTTCCAAAGAGATATCCGCCTCGAGGATGGAGGAATTGGAGAAGGAGATCGTTGTTATTGTCACAAAGCTCGAGAAGCTATATGTTCCTGGTTTTTTCAACTGCATGCAACATCTATTGGTGCACTTGCCATACGAAGCAAAAGTAGGAGGACCGGCACAGTACAGATGGATGTATCCTGTTGAACGGATGATGAAAAATCTTAGATTGAAAGTGAAGAACAAAGCACGAATTGAAGGAAGTATTGCCGAAGTTTGGATCACCCAGGAAATCGCATACTTCACGGATAAGTACTTTGCGACAAAGAACAAGGTCCATGTGCCACAACCGAGGTATAAGAAGGCACGACGTATAAGTACTTCCGATCTTGACGTGTTCAATGATCAAGTTGGACGTAACGTTGGCAAAAGCACACACGTCAATTGGGTGAAGATGAAAAAATTATGATCCAGCTGTATGTGTACGACAACATGGATGAAATGAAAGTGTACATCGAGTAAGTGAAAACATTTCTCAATTAAGTTATAATCGCATTGTTATATTTCAAATGGACTAATGAAATACCTACACTTTTAGTCAATTTATTCAAGAAGAGTGGACCAAACCTGGTCAACCCTCGGGGAAACAAATTGACAACCTCAAACAACGAGGACGTGGACCAAACCATCCTAACTTTCTTACATGGTTCTCTTACTACGTAAGTTTTTCTATAACGTACAATGTAATTACCTAACCCAACAGTACATGTTTTAATGAATCTTTTTGTGCATGCTTGTCCTACAGTGTCAAAGACATTCAAGCGTGCACAATGATCTCCGACAAATGTCACGTGGATGCAGTCGTAGAATTAAGGTTCATAGATGCTATGATTGCCATAGATATCGATATCGGTCCGAAGCGGCCAAGTCAGCCCGTCCAAATGCAACCACGGTGAATAGCGGCATCGTGAGTTATGTCGCAGATGTCCTTAGTGGTCCAGACGTAGAGTACTATGGGGTTATTGAGGAGATACTCGAAATAAGTTATGAAGGCAATAACCAACTTTCGCTCGTGTTGTTCCGGTGCAGATGGTTCGATCCGGAGAGTGGGGTGCGGCGTACACTGGAACTAGGACTAGTTGAAATTAACCATAAGCACCTTTATCAAAGGCCCGACGTGTTCATTCTCCCCGAACAAGTTGAGCTAGTGTTCTATTTGCCGTACGCCCACCCCAAATACAAAAATTAGTGGATTGTCCATAAATGTCATCCAGTTGGTGGATTGCACGACCTCACGGAAGAAGACTACGAGCCGAATCTACACATCGAACCATTCCAAGAACAAGAATTATCAGGTGAGTTGCACGTTGATATTGGGGATGTGCCGGTTGAACCAGATGAGGAAGTAGAAGGAAATGAAGAGGTAGAGGAGGAGGAAGAGGAAGAGGGCGAAATCGAAGAGGACAATGAGGAAGAGGAAGAGGAGGAGGAGGAGGAGGAGGAGGAAGAAGAGGAAGATGAAGCAGAAGATTTTTGAGGCATTCAATATCTGGTTTTGTATATTTATATCTGTCATTTATTTTAATTTCTGATTTTGTACATTTATATATTTAACTAAGAGTCTAATACATTTATATTTTTGACATTTGCAGGATGACAGGTCCTATGGCGAAACTTTGGCGAAGGTGCGGGCGGGGCGGAAGAAAATCTTCGGGAGGAGTGGCACGAGGAGTCGACTGCAGGAGGAGTCTGCCGAGGTGGCGGCTGCTGACCCACAGCAGGAGGAGCCTGCCGAGGTGGCCGCCGCCGACCCATAGCTGCAGCTTGACGAGGTGTCGGCCACCTCCTCACAGCAGGAGGGTGCGGTGTCCACAGCAGGTACTAGCCGGAGGAGGCCCCTCGTTCTGGTACCCGATGACGACAATGCGGGTTTGCCAGAGGACTACAAGGATGAGACAAGCTTGGAGGAGGAGGGTGGAGGAGTCGGGTTCGGAGACCGACAAGGAGCTGGACTGGCGGGCATTGCTGGAGGAGGAGGGGGGCGACGAGGAGGTGGCCGAGGATGAGTGGGAGGCTCTCCACTCTGGAGCGGAGTCCTCTAGCTCCAAGAGATTTCGGGGCCGGAACAAATTGTCGAAAGCCCCCAATTCCCTAGAAGAGAGGGCCATCGTACATATTACAATGGGAGATAGGTATGTGTGCTAACCAGAAATCTTTCGTTTCGATGTATTTTATTTCGATGCATTTCATTTCAATATATTCTATATGTAGTGGCATGGTTTGTGAAAATAAAGAAATGCGCTTGAGCCGGAAAGCGACTTGGTGTGCTTATCGAAACTCTACCGGACGAATTGGCGAGGCGGGAATAAACGCCCACGCTAAGTTGGGCCGACTCTGAGCTCATGGGGTACGAGGATGGAGGAACTGTCGCCGAGGTAGTCGTCGGCGAGTTCAGGTAAAATGCCAAATTTCTTTTATTTCTTGTCGACGTTAGTGTTTATATCTTTACACATGCATGCATTTATCTAATCATGTGTCTATTTTGTTTCAGACGAGGTACCAGCTTCCTCCTGGCGAGGACTACGCCCGGGCTCGGGTAGTCATCGACAGGATGGCTACCAAGCTCGTGAAGGAGGCCCTCAGGCTTGCCGTGTAGATGCGGTGATGAAGCACTACCGCAAGAGGGCGAAAAATGACTAGGACAGCAGCAGGTCGGGAGTACCTCACTGCAAACCAGTACCTCCCATGGCGTCCAGACTGGATGGATATGTGTCCACGTGCTTGGAGGGACCTATGTAGCATGTGGGCATCCCAGGAGTGGATCAACATGTCTAAGAGAAACCGGAAAGCAGGGGACGCTGCAGCAGTTTGTGCAACACCTACATGGGAGGCCTCGGCATGGGTCACGTGGCACGAGACCTAGTAAGCACACCTATCTTTTGACCCCTACAATCAATTATATTTCATAACTATATATAATTAGGTCATTATTTAATCCCACGCAGGAGTTTCAGACGGGGGTTGAACCCTCGGGATTCGCGGTTTGGAGGGCTGCACACACGCCCCGTGTGCGGCCAGACGGGTTCCAGCCACCGATGCCGGCGCCTGGTCAGAGATGATTGTAAGTTTTTAAAACTTATTATTTCAATTCTTTAGACAACCGTCGTTTTGTAACAAATATCACACATCTCAATTTTTGGCAGGATATATACACTGAGGCCTTGAGGGAGAAGCACGGGGAAGAAGTTAACCCCGAGGAGATGCCGTTGACCACGGTGCTCTGTCGATCGTTTGGCGGACGGGCTCACGGCAGTACTGGCGGTATGAACGCCGTCGTGCCGCCCGACGCAGCATAAGCCGAGGTCGAGAGGCGTCGGCAATGAGGCTGAATTGGAAGAACAGAACCGGCAACCGAGAGGAGAAGGCGCGGCGAGATGCGGAGCGAGAGCAGGAGCGAAGGAGCGAGAGGAGGCGCGAAGGGAGCGGCATGCGACCATGGAAAATCTGAAGGCCGCCCAAGAACGTAACTGCTCCTCCCGCGATCGTACCAACAGTATTTACACATGCGTTGCTCGCAAATTATTCCTTCCATTAAGCTCATTTGCTAACATGTCCTATTGATCGGCATGGATTCCAGCGGTGGGGACCAGCACCTCCACCAACCACGATGCTGCGGTGATGGCGCAGACGCAGGGGCCCCACCACACGTTTGCCCTGCCTTTGCTCTCCTTTCGTGCCACCACCGCAATTTCGATGGCGTACTTTCCACCGCACCGAGGCCTTCACCGGGGGTAAGTTTGCGACCATGTCGTTTCATCCATATTATTTTGTGTAAGTCTGTATCCACTTAAAATAAATTGCCTCTATTTTCATCCAAATAATGCAATGCGTCTAATTACAGAAATATGACATTTCACCTTCTTTTGCGGCGCGTCCCTGCTCGCATGCTGCAAGGCCGTGATGATTGCTTCTTGAGGGATGTTGACGAGGGTACGGGTCTCCGCCGAAAGCGGTTTGTCTCCAACATTCTCAATCCGGACTACGACTTGAGTGGCGGCGGTCCGCACGAGATGTAGTTAGGGTATCCGCACTATATGGCTTGTATTTGACCTTTGTTTGTGCTCTACTAACAATTTATGAATTGTAAATATGTGTGGATTGATGATTTAGTTTTTGCGATGATGTGGTTGCATTTATCGATTATTTAGTGTTTACAAATGATGTGATTGTATTTGGGCACGAAATTGAGTGGGGAGCTTCTAAATATGTGTGGTTGTGAATGTGTGGATTGGGGATTGAATATATGTTGGGATTTGGGCTATTTTGCAGGTTGAAGCGAATTTTAAAAAATTGGCAGCAATGTTTGCTGGTGCAGTACATCAGTGTCGGCAGCAGTATGAGAACCGCCGAGACAGATCAAGCTCAATGTCGGCGGCCAGATATATTGCCGCCAACACTGATGTAGATACCGCCGATATAAAGTTGGGCCAGAGGGCGCAGAAGCTTAGCAGCAAGGATCTGTGTCGGCGGTATTGAATGAGACCGCCGATATAGACCGTGACACGTGTCGCGGCCTTGGTCGTTTCGTGGACCCCGCATGTCAGAACCTTTTACCAAACGCTATATCGGCGGCTGGGAATACCGCCGACATAGACCGACAGCAGGAAAGCCCTTCCCGTGTTTCGTTGTTATCGGCGGGGCCGCCGACATAGTTTACCTATGTCGGCCAGACAGCGTCGGCGAGGCTTTGTCGGCGGATGTCCAATATCGACGGTATTTGGGTCTATGTCGGGGGCCTGAGCCGCCGACACTGATGCACATTCCTATAGTGGGGGCAAAGCCTCTTTTTAAAAAGAAGGTCAAAGAAAGTGGCGGAGCTCTCTAAATTTAAGTGAAACTCTTGAAATACAATTCATTGGCAAATAAGACAATCAATGAATCATATTAGTTATTATTTTTTTTAAAAAAAATAGATTAGCTCTTAGAGCATCTCCATTCAAAACTCTAAATACACACTCCATAGCATTATTAATCGCACACTCTATCAATCTCTTTAAAATCCCTTTGCGCGTTATACTACAGTTTTAAAAAATCTTCGACAGACATTTAATTCCTATACATGTTATGTGACTGACTTGTCATCAGGTGACTCAGACTTATTTAGCTCTCAGTTGATTTTCTGAGCCATTGATCAAACAGTTGCATAGGACATATAAAAGATCCAACGAACATCTAGGTATGTGAGAAAATTGACTGTGAAATAAATAAGTCTCAGTCGTTTGATTATTAGCAAAGTCGACATATTATTGTACATCTCTTCTGTGATGCTCTTACCAGCATTCCGTTTCAGACGGATTTTACCGCACCTCGGTGACACGGCGACCCTGTCTACCTGATTCGCCATTGAACAGCAGTTACTCGCGTTATTGCGTCGCCTTCTTCTGCTATTCACTAATCAATCTGCAATTGGCAATGGGTTTCGTGCCTCTTGGTGACCTCGTCTGCCAAGGAGAAGGTTGCCAGATTGATCGGCGGCCTTTGCTCTTGTTCTCCCGCTGCTTTGGCCGTCGCCGTTTTACTATTAGTTTAACTTCGTTCATGTTTCACTAGTTCAACGGATAGTTTTGAAACGGTCTTCGGAAAGTCAATTATTAAATGTGATTTCTATGTAGCTAATCTAAATAGTATTGAATATTTTCATAGATCAAGTTTTTAAACTTTAATTTAATATGAAGTATAGACGTCAAGTTTTCTAGAAGCGAAGGGAGTAACGTAAAGAAGAAAATTACCTACCTATGTCCATGTATTGCTCCTCACTGCACGAGAAAATTATTTAAAAAGTATTTGTAAGTGTACAATGGTAGAGAGTGCTCTCTATAATGGAATCTATGTTAGTTGTAGACATTATTTATAATAGCATATAAAATGTTAAAAATGGTTGCACGTTTTTGTAGATAACTTTTTCATACATAAAATTTCTTAATCCTCGTGTAGAGTCGATTTTTTCGTTGAAAACAATTCAAATTTTTATATATGTTTTCTCTTCTATATTATCATGCACCCTATATATTACTTCCTCCGTTTCGCTATGTTTGTCCACGCCCATCATTGTGCAGAAACGAAAATGACACAAATTTAAGTATAAAAGTGTATTGAAATGACCATGTTACTTCTAATTAATGAAATTGTTTGGTTGCATGCATGATGTTATTTGAATACTTCAACCGTTTTACGTCAACGTACACGAGAGCCAAACAAAATTTTATATAATTCCATTCAACCAACCAAACATCTTATCTGTGTCATCTCATATTGTTCAATCTGGCACGACCGACCAAATATCACGTCAATCGACGCACAAAATGTACGGGAGGAAGGCACAGATGCAAGCACATGCATGCCGAGCCAAAGCCAACCAGCCCCTCGAGGCCTCGACCGTACACGTGCAGCCTTCTGCGCCTCCTGCATGCATTAAAAAACACGTGCAGTTAACGCAGAAGCCGAGACAACCAGCCATTTACTTGGTTTACTCGCGGTTTGGCGTGGTTTCGTTGGGTTAAGTTAAAATTTATTACTTCCTCCGTTTTTTTGTTTTTAGACACGCCTTTAATAATTCTTCTTATTCAAAAAATTAATATAAACGTACAAGAAAATAAATCACGCTTAAAATGCCTTTGTTGATAAAATAAATAACAACAAAATAAATGATATTTACATATTTTTGCATAAGACGAATGGTGAAAGACATGTCCAAAAATCAAATACGTCAAACAACAAGAATGGAGGGAGTACTTTTTACGAGCCATTTAAGTGTAACATTTTGTAATTTATTTTCGAAAGTTTACAATTTTTTCTAAAAATAAAAAATTGACGTCTTTTACATGCTCTTGTTAGTCAGTTCAGTTCACTACCATCGTTGACTCATTTCTACCCCTTAACATTGGCTTTGTTTTAGGGAAATTCCACGTCATTAACTTGGGAACTAGAGCCCAACGAAAATTGCTCGCATTTTTTGTTGGCACGTACGTCATCCTGTGTACGGACTCGCTCAAAATATAGGGTGCACCGTGCCGGTCCTCGAGTCGGAAGTTGGGAAGGCGCGCGGGCCCAAGTGAATCTCGAACGTACACGTGGGGAGCAGCTAGCCTTATCACAGGACACGTGGATCCCCCCCCAGCGCCCACGTGCACGGTGCCATGCATCCACGGCTCCGATCCACGTGTCCTCATGCCAGACTACTGGCCCGCTCGGTTCGATCGAAGATGTCCGAATTAATGTCGGTTTTTGACCGAAAAACCGGCCGGTCTGTGAGGCCATCGGTACGTAGAAGAAAAGGGTTTTTTTCATCCATGCCATTATTAAGTTGCATATATTCGGAACTGCCATTATTAAGTGCATATTATTTAAAATGCCATTTCTTCTGCAACAAAACCTCAGCACTGCCATTCTCGAGCCCTTATTCGTATTTTTAACACATACACCGACGGAATCTGAGAATACGTGTCGACACCGGCCCCACCTGTCATCCTCTCCCCTTCTTCTTCTTCCTCCCACCTTCTTCCTCCCTTTCTCTCTCTTCTCTCTCCCGATCGCCCTCCACCGCAGCGCGCGAGAGCGCCGCCGCCGCCACCGCCGGAGCACGCGCCGCTCCACTCCATCGGCGACGCGCCCATTCCGCTCTACTCGCCGGGCGAAGCGAGCTCAAGGAAGAAGGGCGGCGACGGCTACCGAAAGGCTCGGTACGGCCGCGAAGAAGGCGAGGATGGCGGGTGTTGGCGGCGGCATGTGTAGGAAGCGACAGCGCGGGCGGCTATCCGGCGGACGACGGAGGAGGCTTCGACGGAGGAGAGCTTCATGAGAAGCGGCGTATGAAGCTCAGCGATCAGTGATGGCGGTATGCGGCGCTGAGATGAAGCGCGACCAGGTAATAATGGGCGGCGCGAAAAGAAGTTAGGCGGCGGCGGCTTATGAAGCTACACGGCGGCGGCGGCGGCAGCTAAGCTCATCGGCGGCGGCGGCGGCGGCGGCGGCGCGAAGCGTGAGCTGTTCGGCGGTGGCGGGCGGCATGCTACTGAGCAGACGGCAGCAAGAAGAATATGAGCTTGCGCCGGGCGGCGCGCGAGTGGGGAGGGCGGCGTGAGCGTGAGCGTGCGAAATGCACGAGCGGTGGCGGCGCGAGCTCGGCGGTGGGCGGCGGCGCGAGCTCGGGAAGAGAGAGAGAGAGGGGAATAAGAAGATGAAGAGAGGAAGAAGATGAAGTTGAGAGGATGACATGCGGACCCCACATGTCAGGACGTATTTTGTTTGGTATTTTGATTTTGTATAAGTTGTAAATCCATCAAAACACCTGAGAATGGCAGTGCTGAGGTTTTGTTGCAGAAGAAATGGCATTTTAAAGAATATGCACTTAATAATGGCAGTTCCGAATATATGCAACTTAATAATGGCATGGATGAAAAAAACCCTAGAGAAAATATGCGAGGAAAGAGTGCCTGTGAGAGAAGATCAGAAGAGTAATGATTTGAAGTGTAATATAAAATGTAAAGAAAATTTGGAGGAATAGAGAGTATAAGTGAACAGTGTTATAGAGTGCGTATTTAGAGATTCAGATGAGGATGCTCTGAACATTATAGATTTTCACCAACTTTGACTCGATATCTATTTACATAACATGAATCTAATACTTAACTAACCTTGAAAAGTCCTTATTGTTGAGCTCCACCACACCGCCATGGCCTAGTTTGACCTCGACGATAGTAAGTATGGTCCTGTAATTTAGGAGTCTCAAAAAAACTTGTACAACATGTGCAAAACCTTGGGAACTCCTCTCAGATTACTGGGTATACAGGAGGTAAGCTCCTCCAAAGACAAGAAAACATGACCATTTGGACCAACACTTCTCCACTAGCCCGCTGATGAACTGCAAAATAAGATTTAGGAGCCGTGCATCCGATTTTTGATACATTTAGCTCATATATAGAACTATCAGAAAACATAAATAGAGAGGCTCTGCTTGTCTACCTGGCATGGATCTAGCTTATGCTTGTTTGATGAGAGGAAGACTTTTATTCCAAACCTTAAACTATCTCCATCTGATGCAAATCTGGTGGTGTGTGCTACACCCGGCAGCCTGGAGGTCATTGAGATGAAGAGAAGAACAAGCAAATCTACGACGATGACGAAATCACTCTCTCCTCTTCTTTGCTGCGGCAGATCCCGAGCCGGAAACTCTGTGTTTCCATTTAATTGCCCAGTTTGCATGTACAACATGCATTTTTACAATTGTTTTCTCAAAAGTTCAAATCGAAACTTCAATGCGATTGCGTCTCTGACGTGGAGTATTGTCTATCTTGTACTAATTAATTACTTTCTCCGTTCTTTTTTTATTTATTGCAGTTGACTACAGTATGAGCTAATAACACTAACATCGCTCGATTAAGCGGACCTAACGTGGTTAGCTCAATCCAGGAAGAAAAGGCTGGTTTAATTTACACTAGTCCTGGCCACCGACACTGATTTTTCTAACCGTCCATGTAGAGTTCGTTTCCTGTAGTGAGATACCGGTTATATATTGATCTCGTTGGTAAAACGCTACCAGAGTGGATTAAGGTTATCTAACATGGTTAGCTTAGGCCCTGTTCTTTTGAGCTGATCTGAACGGCTAAAATGACTGAATTTTGAGAGTTTCTCGAGGTAGTCTCAAGATTCGAATATATTTCGTTTGACTTGCTTTTTAAAGTGTTAGGACCTACCTTAGAAACAGTGAAAAAACGGACTCAAAAAACTCAAAAACATATGTGTTTTCAAAACGTAGATAAGTTGTTAAGCTGTTAAGTTGAAAAGAACTGGGCCTTAATCTTGACCAAATCTTGTCAGGTCACCGCTCAGACCAGTGTGTTAGCGGTCATCAGGGTGAGATCATCTAATTACTTATTAACGAGTTAACAATACTAAATGACAAACTGCCAGCAAACCGACCTTAGCTCAGTTGGTAGAGCGGAGGACTGTAGTGTTGTTGCAGACAAATCCTTAGGTCGCTGGTTCGAATCCGGCAGGTCGGATTTAGTTATCTTTTTGTTCCTCGAAAAATCAATAAAGTTCGTTATCCTTTGTTCCTCGAAAAACAATAAAGTTCGTTATCTTTTTGTTCCTCGAAAAATCAATGCAGCTCTTTCTTTCCTTCTTCTCGATGCTTGTTTGCTAGTAAAATTGAACGCGCGTCTAAATTTGAAATTGAATAATAATGTCGGGTCATAATATCTTTTTTCTTATCAAGCCAGCAATACGACGCTCTCGTTGGTTTTCTTCATGGGGGAACCTGGAGACTGGAGTACGTCCAGTCAATCGTCCGGTGCTCTACAAGTGCTTGGCTTCGATCACCGATGAGATCAATCGGTGCGCTGAATCGGAATGTTCACTATTTCCGATCATATCGTTGGGGTTTTCATATCGGCCCAAATTTAAAAATTTTAGATCGAGAAGAAGTGATCGAAAATCTATACGTATGCAGCAATATGTTTAATTAGTGTTGGATATGAAAAAAAATTGGGAAAAAAAAGTTAGTCACGTGCTCCTTCCGTTTTTTTATTCGACGCCTTTTACTTTTTGATCACGCATTTAACCATTTGTCTTATTTAAAATTTTATTGTAAATATGCAAAAAAGTAATGCTTAAAGTACCTTTAAAACAAATCACAACAAAATAAATAATATTTATAAATTTTTTTTGAAAAAGACGAATGGTCAAAGGCGTGTTCAAAAGTCAAAAGTGTTAAATAAAAAAGAACGGAGGGAGTTGCTCTCCCAATATCTTAGAAATAGGAAAAATGCAAATAAGTAAAAAGAGAGGAGGGGATATTGAGTATTATCCAGACATATTCATGTGTAGCCCTACCAAGCCAACAGCCAAGAGAGACTCACATCGGCTCAACAAAAAACTTTCTCGGCAACCATAGGCCACAAGATTGATCCGTTACCTATGGACAACGACTCCTTTGTCAAATCTCGACAATCACATCACAAGCCATTGAGACAACTATTCTTGCAGGTCAAACGGTCGAGAAAACTCACTGATCTCGAGCGCTTTGACATGACGACATTTACTGATGGCCGGCCCCTAAGAATAGCCTCCGTCAATGATATTTGAAGTTGTATCGACATTTTTGACCGCCAAAAAAATTCTCATCTTCTATAGTGGCAGATTGATGACAGGTGTCATCATTGAGAGGCACAAGAAAGTGGACGAAGACTCGACGGCATGAGGGAGCCATAAGAGGTACTAGTAATGAAAGTGGGGTACGTAGGGACATGAGGAGATAGAATGGGATAAGAGGTAAAAAATTAAACTGAAGCGGAGGAAGAAAAGAGCGGAAGGAGAAGCTAACAGGTGTGGAGTGGTGACAACTAATCCCACTCATCCGTATAATATTTGGTGGCAGTTGGTTTTGGATCGAGTTGAGAGGGACGGGAGGATTAGAGTTGGACGTACTATATGTTATAAGATCCAAATGACTAACATGTCAACCAATATATCGGTGGAAATTCAATCCCCTACTTCAAAGTTTTCTAGGGTACAAGGAAACACGCCTACTTACGTGCCACATATATGTATGTGTCATATACATAATACATACACATGGTAGAATACAACAAGAGGCTCAATGGCCACACCCCAGTATGAACATATAATGTTATAATACTAAACATGTATGTGTGAGAGAGAGACATTCCCATCATTCAACCCACAAAATAAATCTGGTAGGATAAGACCAATGCTTGGTCAGCTGGTTGCTAGGACGAACAACGTACCTTGCCTTGCACAGCTTAAAAAAAAGAAAAGAAAAGAAAAAAAGTTGCAAACCACCGGAGCCATTGCACTTGGGCCAGGCCTGCGGGACAGCCAGAATAGTGCTTGGGCTGTGTGGCCCGGTACATAATGCTAACGCAGAAGATTACTAAAACAACTCCGAACCAGCAAGACATTTGGTCTTGCCTGCGCAGGCTCGTCGCACGCAACCACACTGACAAGCCGGCTCCTCGGAGCCCGCGGCATGCAGGTGCGCCGCCGTCGCCCGTCGCCGCGAGCAGCCACTCCCACCTCCTGCCCCTGCGCTCGCCGCAGGGCCAGGCTCTCCCCGGCGGCGCCGCCCACGCATGCACGCCGCCGCGCGCCCGCCGGGAGGAGGAAGAAAGTAGAAGAAACGAACACCTGCCCCTGCTCTGCTCCCGTCGCTCGTACGGACGGCGGCGCGTGGCGCCCACGCGGCCGGCGGCGGCTGGCGCCGCCTCTGTGTGCACGGCCGCGACGGCGACCGACTGTCTGACACTCTGCTCACCTGGTGACGTGCACCGGGCTACGTGTGCAGGAGAGGGCTCTAGCTCTACAATGATCTGAAAGGTTGCCCCCTCTCTCTGAGAGAGGGGCACTCAGCCACAGCTTAACACGTGCACCATCTTTGCTGCAAACAATAGCCAAGGCTGGATTAATTAATTAATAACTAATAAAGAATCACAAGATCTTATTTTTCCGCAAGGAAGGTGCTCCTGGCGCGTGTTTGGTTAGCGTCCGTCTGCGCCCTGCCAACCGACGGCGTGCCCGCGCGATTTGACGCTTGTTTGGTGCGTGGCCGTCCGTCGGCGAGGGCGCGGAACCGAGGGCGCGGGCTGCTACAGTCAACGTACGCGGGGGCAAAGGCGCGGGCCGACGATTTCCGCGTCTTTGCCGCGCCCGCGCTCGTGACGATGGCGGCGCCGGCGTGTTGGCATGGCCGGGAAGGACGCGAACCAAACACGCCCCTGATCTTTTGGACACCTAAGCTAGAGAGCAGAGAGCATGCACTGCTCGGACAAAAGCAAAGCTGCGCGATGGAGTAGTCACTTCTTTTCATGGAATAAGAAATCTGGGAGGTGACAAGAGGTGGCCAATGCTCTTTAGTCAGTTCTAGTGATTGCTGTCCATGGAGTCGATTAAAGAAGCAAGGCCGCAAGCTTCAGAATAGATCGAAGAAGATAGCATTTGCTAAAGTTCAGTCTCTGTCCAGGGCCACAAAAGAACTGATTTTTATACTCCTGTTTCATGTCCTAGTCATTGGTTGATATCCTTCTTTATGTTGACAAATAGATATTTTTTCTCTTAAGAATGGAACGAAGGTCATATGAGTCGGACGTCCTTACAGCTTAATCTAATCGATTAGCGCAAATCCGAAGAACATAACGTACCAATACCTGATCTTTCCGTAACTATAAAATCTTTGCCTCCTTCCATATCCATCAAACACCTTAAAAAGAACCAAGTCGTTATCACTGAATCGCCCAACCTTTGAAAACAGTTTTGATAGTAGTATGATCTTTTCCTTTCATCCAGCAACATGCAACAGGGATAAAGTAATGGAAAGGAAAAGATTAATATATGTTTATGGATGAGAGAGCTTGATAGGACTAAAGTGAAATATCCAACTATCATCATTATGTATTAACCAAAATCACAATCAGTATCAGATCAAATCAAAATCAGCCCTAACCAAAAGCTGCCATATATATGGCCGGCCACCATCAGCAAGAACAGAGATCACACAAGTAGAGAAGAGTAGGCAGGAACCGGCGCTCCATTTTAGGAAGGCGAAGAGGGGAAGCCGGAAAGGAGAACTGGAGTCTAGAACTCAAGAAGCCGGCGTCGCCGATAGATTCAGCCAGGGCAGTCGCTTGGAGGGGATGGAGGAGAGGGAGAAGCTCGTGTACATGGCCAAGCTGGCTCAGCGCGCTGACAGATACTATGGTATGGACGTATGGTGAAGGGAAGGATCCCTTGCTTCAGCGCCTTGCTTGTGTTTGTGTGTGTTCTTGGTGCTTTCAGGATTGGGGGATTGCTGATCCTTTTTTCGGGGTATGGATAGGAGCTGGGGTTCTTGGTTCTTGTGCTCATTTGATATCTCTGCCCTGTGATTATGCGTGTTTTTGCAGTCTTTCCTCGCCATTGCGGCCGTTTGGGTCTTTCTTTCGTCCATGATGGAAATGTCTGAATGCGCTGCTTGTTGATGATTACCCTCGTCCAATACTCAGCATTTTTTTTTTGTGTGGTTTTTGGGCGGTTTTGCTTTTACCCAGTAGCCCCAGATACGATGTGCCCCCGGTTTGATTGAAAGATCGCGTTTTTTTTAATTGGTTTTGACTGGTCATGAGTCGATGCAAGATCACGACGAACGACGTTAGGAGACGCGATGTTTATTAACGCAAACCTAACAGGTCCTGATTGTTTCCAGCACTTCTGATTAGTGTCTGCAAAAGGGAATCATGGGGTCATGCATAGTAGGGAATGGTGACCGATTGGAATAGATTGCAGGTTTCTGTTGGCTTGTGGGGGGCAATTTTTCTGTTTGGAGTGACCCTGAGTTGCTTTTCCATTGCTCATGATTATAATATAAGAGAGAACAACGAAGGATATTGGTATCATGGTTGATGCATCCTGTTCTGATAATAGGTAACATGCTATGAATTCAACTGCACATTATAACTATAGCTGCACATTATGAATTGAACTCTTCAACTATGGTATAAGTGTATATGGAACCCACCATTTTGATTTACATTTCAATTTTGAGTATTGCTTTGGAAGTATAGTATTGGTACTTTTATGGTTTGATTAAGCATCCCTCTGCTAGAATCAGATAATTCTGGACTCAGTTCAATAGTTTTTACTCATCTTTTGGAGCACATTTTTTGGTAGCTTGGTCACGGACTCGCGTTTGGATGCTTTTATGCTAACTACAAAAATTGTAAAATACTAATGTTGTAAAGGATTCTTTTTACTCTGAACTTGTCGTTTATTGACAATGGACATCTAAAGATCGATATTGACTTGAAAATGCATACTTTAATTAATGGACCACTTTCTGGTTCCTTTAATTTACCAGATGAAGCCATGATTGTTCTTGTAGCCTTCTATGCTTTGATGTTCCGTCTCAATGACAACACGATCTTCTCTATATGTTTCCCGGAAATCACTGTTGCAGTGAAATTTCCGGGCAACTCTTGTCCACTTTTCTTCCGGCAAAATAAAGGGAGGAACACACATAAGGTGAATGCTCGTTTGCTTTGAATTAAAAGCATTGAAAATTAAATTGTCATAAAATTTGAAATGATTCTACTGACCAAAAAAATTGGATTAGTTTGTTAAAAAAAATGGATTAGCACGCTAACATGTGTCGGAAAATACTGCTGCTTGGATTTTCTCTATTTCATGCAATCTATAACTTTCATGTCAGGTAGTGGTTCAAGTGTTGGTTCCTTATTGATTCAAAAATTTATTGGTAGTATTCAAATAATATAAAATCAAATTTCAAAAGGGCAGGAAGTGAATAGTTTGGCATGGTGAGGTAATATCATTTGATAATGCTTCCTTTATATATCTCTAGTCCCCTCCAAAGGGAAGTAGGTCTCCTAATCATATTATGATCTATCTAATAATTCTTATACACACCATGCCAAGTCTTAGTAAATTATGATATGAGCCATCTCTTAATATTCTATTTGTCTGCACCTGTTTTCCTGAAGTTATGCTTAAATATTCATTCATGGTTATTCATGCAGACGTGGTGGAATATATGAAAAAGCTAGCTAAGATGGATGTGGATATGAGTGCTGAAGAGAGAGATCTATTTTCAGCTGGTTTTAAAAACACAATCAATGCAAGGAGGGTGTCATGGAAGACCCTTTCTTCACTTGAGCAAAATGTGGCGACTGGTGTGATGATAAATCAGTACAAGAAGAAAGTAGAAGACGAGCTAAGGGAAGCTTGCAATGAGACATTGTCAATCATCGCTATTCATTGCCTTCCCATGGCCAATTCTGTTGAAAATATCGTCTTCGTTTATAAGATGTATGCACCAATTTATTTATTCAGCACCTTCTTTACCAATTACATTTTTTTCTTTTTGATGTGTTGATTATTTCAGAGTTTGTTCCAAATTACTAACTCATTGTCTTTCCAGGTAAATTTGATAATGTATTCTTTTGTTTCAAGAAGAATATACAACTTTTTGACCTAAATTTTATTTTTAATAGGGGATGCATTGAGTGGTTAAACATATTGTTCGATGACGACTTTTTTTTTCATTTATCTATGACAATGATGCAAAACAAATACTCATGATATTCACGGTTCTGGTCAGGTTCGAACTATTCAAACGAAGCAACAATATGTTTTTAGTGGATGGTATCATATTTTGGTTCATGTCTTGTTTATTTCTTTTGAATGGACGGTGTAAATACTAATACTCCGATGTCAAAATAAGTACTCGTAGGAGGTAAGCAGCAGTGCATATTCAGGTGGTTACGGCTTGTGGTTACTTTGGTTTTTTTCCCCTCTAATTTTGGGTTTTGAAAAATGCAAACCAATTAAATTGACCAACTGTAGGACTAAACATACTGAGTAGTAGACACTGAACTAGATTCAGTTTTCAAGTTTTCATTTTTGTTGGCTTGTTGTCAAGCTGAGATGAAAAGAATGCATGCTAATAGGACAAGTGAAATACTTTCTATTTCATGCTTCCTCGAATTGATTGATTTTAGTACCAATCTCTTATACATATAAGAGAATAAAACGGAGCCACCATATAAATCCAAAAAACTAGAAATTCTCACGTTAATATAAAAAGAAATCCTCACATTTTAAACGGAGCCACCGCATTAATCCAAAAATACTAGAAATTCTCACATTAATAATAAAATAAAAGAAATTCTCACATTAATTAAAGAAAAAAGGAAATAAAGGTGCCATCAATTATAGTGGATCGGATTATAACGGTTTAAATTAAAAAGAAAGAGTCCGTACCTCTAAAATTATAAAATAGAAAATAATACAAATTAATAATAAAAATAATAGAAATAAGAGTCCATGCCATAGTAAAAGGAAAGCTCCACATCAACTATAATTAAAAATGCAAAAAATCATAATAAAAATAATGTCCATGTTATGTCAAAGATTAACACAAATCTAGTCGTGTAAATACACGGTACATCTTGCTCGTTTATTATAAAATATATGAGAGTAGGCTCTTACGCAAACTCGCCAGGTTGTTTTCTGTAATAAAATATTGGGTCAAAAATTTTAAAATGCTGTTCTATTCTTTTCGGAAAGAGATCGTAGTAACTTTCCATATGCTGTATGTGGCCTGTTATTGCTTCTATAGTAAGACTGATTAACTTTCTAATGATCTACCCTTTTATCCATTTTTCTTGTTCACATGATGTTCTTCCACCTGGTCTGCTTTGTTCATGACTATTTTTTCAATTATCACAGGAAAGGTGACTTGTACCGTTACATGGCTGAATTCGGTACTGACACTGAAAAGGAGGCCGCTGCTGAACAGTCACTTATGTTCTATCAGGTGTGAAATCTTTCAAACATTGCACATAGTATCGGATAAACTTTTTTCTGTAAAAGCATCTCACTTTTCACATTTGGCAAACTGACAAATGTTTCTGCAGCATTCCATGGTTGTGGCCTCCGCGGAGCTTTCACCCACCCACCACCTCAGGCTTGGCCTTGCCCTCAATTTCTCGATCTTCTTTTCTGAGATAATGAATTCTCGTGCGAGGTCATTCATCTTAATGGTCATCTTTTTATTGATGTTTTACATATCTACTTGTTATTTTCCGTGCCTTTTGTTTTGAAACATTGGAGTACCTGTTTTTTCGGTGAGTCCAATTTCTGTTTCTTCTTTCAAATATAAAGAAAAATATCACATAGGGTTTACCTACGTGCATAATCAAAACCGGCAACTGCAATGTTCAGTACTCCAATACTAATATTTTGACAATTAGCCCCATTGGTGACTTTTTTCTTGATATGCCCTCAGTTTGGAAAGAATAAAGAGGAGAGGGTTTATTTTTGATAGACTGCATGTTGGGATTTGTATGTGATCCTAATACGCTGGTTGGTACAGACCACCAGTTTAGGAAATCATCATATGGTCAATGAGTTCTCCTTCCCCCCTCTTTTTAGAGCTTTCCAAGTGGCAAAACAAGCATTTGATGAGGCTACTGCTGAGGTTAATTCTTCTGGTGTTGAGGTTTACAGAGACAGTGAACTTTATATGCATCTTCTGAAGGACAACCTAGCATTGTGGACACCCGAACTAACTGGAGGTAAAGCTTATTAAAAAAACGTTTTCTAAATTCTATAAATCAACTAGTGTCATTTCACCTTTCTGATGCAGAATTGCAGACAAAATTATCGATGTTGTAACTTCTTTTTATATTATCATTTTGGAAGTGATTTGTGGTTCAGTAGATACAGCCGGTAGCAGAACTTTTGCGTAAAGTTTCAGTCGTTTCATCTTGAGACTTTTGTAATTTATAGCATTTAACTGTCAAATGCCCAGGGCGATACCACTTACTCGAAACCTCAGTAGGGAATGAAAGCAATACACAAGTTATAAGATGCTCATGTAGGCATAGCCAAACCACCTCTTACTTTTATGTTAGGTTACAAGACACGAGCAGTGAATAGTAATCAACCATAATAACATAACATGACGTCAAGTTCAAACTATGCTTAGTCTCCTCAGTTAGTTGTAAAGGAGCCTGCTGAGTACTTCATCATGCTTGCTTTGCTTTTTCACAACCTTGTATCTAATAATGCTTATTGGGACACCTTTGCATTTATATTATCACTTATGCAAGGAAAACATACCCCAAGTCCCTAAGAAAATGATTCAACTTCGATGTGCTACCTCGAATAACTCAATAGGTTCTGAGAATTTGTACTTTGTGAGGTGATGGAGATTCTGTTTCTAGCTACTCCTTTAAATATATTCACCAATACTAACCCTGTTATGGTCAATGCCTGGTCTCTTGATACTTAAAATTTTGTGTGATAATTATGTCATGAAGTTTTTCGTTTATCCCTTGACAACATCGAGTATGGTTTTTATTTTGACAGGTGAAACCTCTAAAAACACCGACACTGATATGGAGGTAAGGTGCTTTTGTCTGTGGCATGCATTTGAGCCTTCTCTTAGAAAAATGATTTAGTTTAAGTGTTCGCAAGATTAATACAAAGTAAATAATCCAGTGTGGAGCATACCAATATGGTAGTATCTGGTTATGTTTGTGATATCACCAATCAAAAAGAAAAATATGAATCTGAAAAGCCTGATGCACATCTGAAAAGAATCTGCTTCTAGACGATAGTTTTGAACACGGGGAATAACTATTGAAACCACAAAGCATTGAAGTGGAATACAATTGTGGTTACTACTACCAAACGCAGTACATCGTGAAAGATTGAATCTTGTCCCACTAAACAATCGTTATGCTGGCGGGGCAATAATGCACTCCGTATTTAACTTCAAGACCTAATGGGACTCTGTTTATATGGCTATAGGCAATAATAATGTGCCCTTGAACTAATGAATAGATCTATTTAGCAAGTCTCTGCAAGTCATTATGTATCTCTAAACGGTAATGTATCTATGAATATGAGCAATATCATATTAATATGGTCAGTGCGATGTCGTGTTCATGCTGGCATAATATTCGTTTTCTGACATTTGTGCTGCTACATTTTCGATGTTTTGACAGGGCTAACAAGGAATGTGCTATCAAGGGCCCTAGCGTCATGCGCGCACAGCGCAATGCCTTGAAGTTTTTTTTTTTCCTCTGCACCTTGTCTTCTCTCTCTTTTTTGTGTTATCGCTTGGTGTGCTCCTAGATGACATTGCACTGGTTAACCAGCCAGCTCTGGTGATATTTTGAGAGCTTTGACTGGTAACCCACCAGCTCCAGTGCTTCAGTTTTTGTTTTCTTCTATGCTTCGCGAGCATCTTTGTATACCGACGAGGAGACGAACTATGCACTTTATCAATGACGATAAAAACGGCCTCTTTTATGCATGATGAATGTATGCTCTGGTGATGCTGCTCTCTCTCTCTCTCTCTCTCTCTCTCTCTCTCTCTCTTTTCTTGTGTACTACTGTTGGGATCTACTGTAACAGTGATGAGCTTCTATAGTTCCATCAGCACCCTGCGGCCTGCAGGGCTCCAATGGTACCACTCATCAGGATTCTGAAGTTGTTCTTAACAATTTAACAAGCTTATTTAGAACAGTGTTATGAGCTTTGCAGCAAAGGAGATCGAAGAAGCAGGGCTGTGCAGGTATGAACCCTTGGTGGCCTCGATCATGGCGCGTACGTGAAGGTCCAGAGAGTCTCAATAGTTTCTACGCGTATCTCCTCGGGCCATCTTGATCGCCTGACCGTCCAATGTACACTGCAGTGGCAAGAATCATGTCCACGTTGCTGATGGGTCTGAAAATCTCGCATGTTGGTCAATCTTTAATTCCTGGCTGTTAAAGACCCCTTGTTCTAAAAAAGTTCCTTCAGTTCCTCATTTAAGCAAACATCTTCTTTCGGTTCATAAACTCGTTCCCAAAAACAATGTCTTCGTTTGAGTTTCATCCTGACTTTTCTTCGTTGTAAAGGACAAAGGAACGAAGAGGGTTCTTCACGGTAAATGTCACGGTGATCTCTACCCGATGCCACACATTAGGGCGAGCGCCAGCGTCCGGACGTCCGTTCGGACACTGGCGCGCCGGACCCGCCCCAGCTGTCGGATGGCCGGCTACTGCGCCGATCCAACGCACGCATGCGCTCCCGCGCCCGCCCACGTGCGTTCCAGGCAGCGCCGAGCTAGCTAGTCGTCGATTGATTAAAATCTCGATTAAACTTCCGATTTTTGCACAAAATTCAAACAGTGTTCAAAATGCATGAAATAAATTTCATAATTCTTCTAAAATCGAGAGCAACCCATTTTAAATACTTTTTGATTTTTTTTTGATTTTTTTTCACTTTTTCAATTTTTTTGATGTGAACTAGAAGAAGGTACTTAGGAAACTTACATCTATACTAGCGAAACTTGGCCGTGTGTTGATAAAATTTGGCCGTGTGCTGATGAAACGTGATGAAACTTCGATGTAACCTGATGAAACCTGTTAAAACTTGATGAAACTTGAATTGATCTGATGAAACTTCTTGAAAAAACTTGGATGAAACCTGATGAAACTTGACAGTTCGGCAAAGTTTTACGAGTATGATTCCCAAGTTTTACTAGGCGAAACACAAGTTTCAGTAGACGAACCCCCAAGTTTCACTAGATAAGTTTGAAGAGTTATATGGCAACATATATCTTGTTTTGTTTCATAAAAATACGAGGAACACGTCGGTGCAAACGGTTTGTGGATTGAAGCATCCAGTCAAAATTTATGGTTGCCGAAAGAAAAAAAAAACCGTGGGACCCACCTGCATGCTACAGTGCCGCACCACACACTTCTACGTTCCGCGCGCTACATGATGCGCGAGTCCGCCGCGCCGGGAGTCCGGACTACAGTGTTTTCGATTAATTAGACCGTTCTATGTTAAATTTCATTGGACATATCCCAAATTCTGCTGTCTCCTTGATTCAGGCCTAAAAATGCGCTTGTCTTAACGTTGTAGCTTAATCCAAGGTTTCAGAGGTTGGTGTTTCCACGTCACTGTTACAACTCAATCATATCTATAAAAAGTAGTACAAGCCCGAACATTCGGTACAGCGAGCTGCCACGCGCCATCGCGTGTGTCACGTCGCCCGTTCGTTCGCAGCCGCCCGATCGCGCGAGGCAGGAAGATCTAGCCGTTCATTATTTTTTAATGTATAAAACGATTTTTTTGCCGCAAATCTCAGCAAGGTGGATGATTTGGTGGGTTGGCTAGTTCAGCAAACTGAGCCCACGGTTTGATTCTCGGGCTCGCCTCTTTTGCCCAGCATTTTTTCTCTTGCAAAGATTATGGCCCTCTTTGATACCTTGTTCTAGTTTAGTTTTTGTTGAGATTGCAACTTTTGTTATTTTTATATACATCATTCATTTTATTTTTTGGAAATAATTTTTTTATAACTTTGTAGGGTTTTTCTCAAAGATCTCAAAAATATTTTTTTCATAATTTATTTAGCCTTTTTAAACCACTTTCAAAAGTGGTCAAATTTTTCCAACAAAAACTAAACTAAAACTAAACGGGCTACCGAACACGGCCTATGTTTGGACAAGTGCCACTGTTCTTGGTCTTGGAGCATCCAGACAGATCCCCATTCTCCTCCCATTTCCACTTTATCTTCTTCAAGCTTGACTACTTGAGTGGTGGACGTACCCCACCTGTTCCACTGGATGATGTTTGCGTATGATGCATGTATGACGTTTTAAAGCGTCTAGAAGAAGGAAGAGAGAATCTACAATTATTTTGGAACAACCCGCAATTATTAGCGCTATAGTAGCATGCTGGTAATTGGTAGAGCAAATCCAGGTGGCCCTCTATAATACCTCTATAATACTGTAGCAGATATAGAGGGGCTGCTGCCTGCTGGAGAGAAGGAGACTTTTAGAGGGCAGTGTAATTTGTGAAGGAATTTTAGAGGGATTGATATAGATGACGCTAATAGTGTTTTAGAGAGGAAATGTAGAGGGGGAGTTGGAGTTGCTCTAAACCTGGTTAATTAGAATGTGGACATCAGAAGAACAGCATGTCACCGTCGGGTTGCCATCCATGCCTCCAAATACATGACAAAGAAAACTTCTACGAGATTTGGAAGCATTTGAAGCATGGACCCGGCATGAGAAATTTGCGCTGGTGCTGTATGCATGTTGACCAGACAAGTGCACTCTTTGATCCGCGGTTTTGCTTTAATTCTAGTTTAGTTTACACAATTTTGTTATCCTTTATAAACCATTCAGTGTAACATTTTGTACTATCTCCGGTTACAAAAAAAAGTCGCCGTTGACTTTTGAACACGCCTTTGACCATTTTTCTTATTAACCGCGGCTAGTGGAACAGTTTTGCGATCCTTTTTGGTGTTTCATTTCACTTGCACTATCTGATATTCTGATCGGTCTCAAAAAATGAAGCCATTTTTGTTCTCGATCGGTATACGCATCGCCATCTGTGTGAATGCACGTACTGATGAATTTTCAGCCCCCTCGTCACTATCATTCACGATGCGAGACACTGACGGCATGAAAAGGAACAACCACAAAAGTAGGGGAAAAACTTTTCATAAGGGTCAAAAATAAATAGAACTTAAGAAGACTATAGTTCAGTCATATTCACACACAACGTGAACGATGGGCAGCTAGTACTCATGGGCCATAGTTCCATGTGAACTGTGAATCTCACTCTCTCATAGCACTCCCCTTGATCTTATCTGTCCATTGGGATGTGCTCTCTCTTGACCCAAGGGACAGAGCTAGACGAAAAATAATAGGGATTCACTCACACACCGATAATTAAAATTTTCTACCGGACGAACGACCAATAGGCTTGGGAGATGCACTTGTTGAGAACAAATAATTTAATCTTTGCTAAAATTTTCTTTGGACCCTGGTGCCTGTGCACCACCATAGCTATATCTAGCTCCGTCTCTGTGTTGACCTAGAATGCTGGGAAGAAACCAAAAGCCATGGAATCCAGTGCTTTCCAAGGGCATATCAAGTATCAATTGACAGGAGAAGGTGTTGTGTAATTTAACTTGGGATTGTTTTTGGGCCGGCCAAGGGTGTGTTAATTGGATGAGGATGAACACTACTCCGTATGATTCAACAACAAATGAAGTGGGGACGGAATAAGATACGCCCATCAATCACTAGATTTTAGACAAACTTTTGTGGGTTTTCTTGCATTGATCTATTCTTCCATCCGTGGGTGGTGACCAGATGGCTAGCCTTGAAGCTTCATGAGCTGCAACACACATGTTAATGTTCGACTTGTTCCAAGGAATTATCCTTTTCCTGCGTGATCTTTACTAGGGGCTTGTTTGGTTCGTTGTTAAATTTGGCTAAGTTTGCCACGCCTAAGGTGCTAAACCCGCCTAAGGTTAGTTCTTCAATTTATCCGCCACACTTTAGCACACCTAAGGAAATCTTGCCACACTTTATCATGCCACTTACATGCAGGACCCACGCAGAAAAAGAGGAATCTTGCCACAAGTGTGGCAGTGAACCAAACGCACACCTGATTCGGTCAAACTTACCTAATGTTAGGCGTGGCAGGTTGTGCCAATGTTAGGCGCGAACCAAATAAGCCGTAGATCTGCCTTGGCCTACCATTTTATGGTTGTCTCTACAATTGTAGGGAGCTTTGGTTTCACCGCATTATGCATAGGGGGCACGTTTCTTTTCTTCGGTTCCATTTGATAAGTTATTATTTTTAGATTAAGCCATTTGGTAAGATTTTGTAATATTTAAATCAAGGCATGAAACGTTGACTAGCAAATACTTTATCGACCTTTTTGTTTCTTAAAGATAAGCAACATCTTGGATTCCTGGTATTTAGGAGTTAGCTTATATTATCTCTTAATTCCATCTGGCCCTCTAGTATCTAAAAACTTGACGTATAAGCCGGGAGATATTTTCAAGACTCTGTATCAACTCGATGTTTGTTTCTTGAAAATTATTCATTCTTCCATTATAAAAAAAAACACATTGGCACGGTCTTTAAAATACAATATTAACTACTAATAACCATTACAATTTATTTATGAACATCCAAAAAAAATGACATTATCATGAAAGTGTCTTTTGATATTACTCTAACGGTTTTGCTCTCACGCTGGCGTTCGTTGGCCTTGCAAAGCGGCGCATTGCCTTGCAGCCTGCCGCTTCGCGTGCTTCGCCGCCCCGCTTGCCGCCCATCGCCGCTTACGCATGTTCTTTGCTAGCGCCTCGGCCGACGCCATTGCCTCTGCTTCTTCTTGCCGTCGACGACTTCGCCTCTTGCGCCGCCACACGCCATTCTTGCTCTTTCATCGCATGCTTTCGCCTTGACGCCGCCATTGCCGTCGCCGTCGGCGTCGCGTGGTATGCACTCATGAGCAACGCCGTCGACGCCGCGTTGGTAGCTTACGGAGTTTTTTACTTTTTATACTATTTTTCAAGTCTTACATGCGGTGAAATTTCTATACAATCGTAGTGAAATTTCTGTATAATCGTACTGAAAAAAGGGGGCGTCTGCACGAAACGCAAAATGCAGGCGTCTGCACTGTAGTCGGTCCCTTACTCTAAATATATGGTTTTATGTGCTCAATCTAAATGGTTCAGAGTAATTTTATAGATAAAGTTTTAAAACTTGGACTTAGAATATATCTTAAAACATCGTGCTTTTTTTGGGACCGGAGAGATCAGTAACAATTTTACATACGTACGGTGTGATCCAGTTGTTTGGCACTAACATTTTAATTTGCCTTTCCAAAGTCTAGATGAATTGACAGCAGCAGTTGGGTGCCAAAGCTGTGCCTTCTAGATCTCCAGCTGTGAAAAAGGACGTTTCTGAATACTCTTCATTTCACTGAAAGCAACTATTTCTTATCGTCCAAATTATTAACTGGGATGCTTATCTTTAGCAATCTTCCATTCCCATTTTTATCACAAAAGTATTTACAAAAAAAAAATGTAACTCCATCTAATTATTGTCTATATATACCGTAGTATATACAGCATGCGCGATATACGTTCTTTAAAAAAAGCAAAGAAAATGAACTCTAAGCAAAGATTGAAATGCACGCATATATAATGATTAAAAAAATCATGAGCCTGGAGAAAAGTAAGAATTCAAAAGAGCCTGTTTTGTTAATATCGTACATCATGGAACATTGCAAGTTGCATCCATAGGCACGTAAACAATGTTACTTTGTACTAGCTAATTATGGATGTGTCATCTCTCCTTGTTTAAAACTTAAAATATCAGCAATTTGTGGTAGGAGAATCTTCGTCGTTAGTGTTGGACGCAAGTATAATAGTTTAATTTACTTTGGTAACTACTCCGAAAGCAACATCAAATTGACAATGGTAATTGAGTGCTAGAGTAATAGGCAAATAATTTTTTTTTAGGAACCGCAATAGGTCAGGACCAACCGTAAAGAATATATTAATAAAACTATACATGTATGCGCAAATAAATTAATGGAGCTGAAATTTAGCTAGCCATAAACCTCATTGTATGATTGTCACCCTTTTTGCCCTATGGATAACAAGGGTAAATTCTTTGCTGAAAATTGCTTTACAATTATGAATGTGAACCGAATAATTTCTAAAAATATTGTTGTTAATGACCATCTAGATGCTCCAAGACATGGTAATAATGATTTCTGCAGCAAAATATTTCCAATCATATTTCTCAAAACCATAACTTTCATATATTGCATATGGATCGATTTCCATGATAAGTCTGGCAGATGAGCTTCCAACATGATTTAGCAAAATGGCAATTGAAAAAAAGATGAAGGGTATCTTCTTCCACTTTTGTGCACTACGGGCCGGAAACGATTGAAGTTTTAAGTGCTAGGTCATCTCTCGATCACTCGATGCAAGGCCACCAAAAGATCGTCGAGAGTACATAACCATTCTCAACAGCCCACAAACAACCATTGATATGGCACATGTCTCTCGGCGATCGCAAATTAGGGCATCATGAGAGAGGTTGTCAACACCACCGCGTGGACAGCACGCGGACATCGCCAGCTCTCTCAACGGTTGATCGCGTAGCCATCAAGAGAGGTTCTCAACCTCGCGTGCCCCCTTGCTGAGCTAGGCCGTGGCGCACACAGTCATGCACCGACGGCCCATCCGGAGGTCGTCGAGAGAGGCTCAAAATATGAAATGGCAAGGCGTGGGTGGGTTTGAACCCGCGACCTCACGTGCGAGCACTGGCGCTGCTAACCACACCGCCATTCAATTGAACTCAACTAGAGTGTGTTGCAAAATTTATTTGCAGTATTGTCACCTTTTTCGATGGCCAGAGATAAGTCGTTGAGGGAAAGTAACACCGCACACTTGTAGGGGAGCACTCTCGATAGTGGGACTATAGAAATAGTGTAATTTTATTAATTTTTCTGGACACAAATGTCATGTATTGTTCCTAAATAAATTTTAGAAAATCTATAACACTCTCTCTCTCTCTCTCTATGTATATGTATATGTATATTACGCTATAGTGGGTAAATTATTTTTTTAGGTACTAAAAATCATTAAAAGATATATAAAACATGGAAATTTGTTACAAAATGTCAAGGTTAGCATGGAAAGGTATATCTCAAAGTTTTCATGTGGCAAAATTCAAATTTATAGTCATCGACAACTTGTGCTTAGTACATCTCACTAGAACGTCTAGGTGAAGTTTAGCAGATATGATCATTTTCACATGAATCGATAACTCTGAACATTATAGGGTCTTAAAAAATTAATGAGAGGGTCACGTGATGTATGGAGGAAGACTATCTATTGTGCACCATCAATATTTGCTAAAATATTTTTGAAAAATGAAAGAAGGTGCATTGACCATTAGAGATGACCAAAAGAGGGAGAGCATATTCTTTGAGGGTGACAACGCAAGCCCTCAAGAGATACCTCTCTTGATAGCCACCTAAAAAATGGCCTTTAGAAAAGTTTTGTCTCGACGGCCAAAGAGTAAGAGGCCTTGCTATTGCGCTGCTTGGCAGCTGTCATGAATGTCGTGCCTAAATCCCAAGTGTCGCTGCCGTATCACCTCCTCATCATGCATCGTCGCCCTCCCGCCCATTGCCGGTTTGCCGCTACCTCCCCGTCCACTGACGCCGCTCGCCGCCGCCTCCCTAGGGTTCTCCGTTGTGCCCCTGGGCCACCCCTCTACCTAGCTGTTGTGCCGCCTCCTCTGGCTGCCCGCTCGATTCCTAATGTCACCTTATGGTCTGCGTTGCCCGACGCTGTCGCCTTCCTCTTCCCCTCCCCAAACACTTCTCCCTCTCCGGCCATCCCTCCCTCTTCGTCTCTCTCTCTCTCTCTCTCTCTCTCTCTCTCTCTGCTCGTGGCCCTCTTACTTTCATGTGCGTCACTTTCTAAAGGTACATTTTCATTTTTTTTTAAGGTATTGTTGAATAGTCTCAACAGCCGTAGAGCTACGATCGAGATTAGGTTAACTTCATTATGTTTTAATTAGGCTTAAGTTAATTTAAATCTAAAAAAAATAACCCAATAAAAATAATAATAAAAAGTTGAAATGCAATAAATGTTAATTAGAAAAAAGGTGACGTGACTTATGTATGGATTAATTGATGCAATGTCTTTTAAATTGTTGTATGCTATTTGATTGTCATAACACTATTTAATTGTTGCTATGCTCTCTAAATTGATGCTATGCGATAATATTTGTGTTTGTCTAACGTGGCCGTATATCGCTCATTTGGGAACAACACAACTCATAAGGCACTTCGACGGGGTTCGGTTCTATCACAAGATGTGAAAAGTGGTACCGAATTGTTCAGTGGATAGCCCTTATATATGGCGTCCTAGGACAGCATACGAATGACCCTTTGGGTGTGGTTTGTTGTGATACTGGTGGGTTTGAGACAAGATTAATTTGGACTACATGACCCTATAGTTCTCTCGTGCATAACATAAGCGCTATGGAGCTGGATACGGCTCTGTAACCATAGTAGGATGAGGAAAACCGTAAGGTTATGCTACTGAAATTTTGTCTCGTTCTTCCACTAGTCCCACAACGAACTGCGCTCAAAAAACCTTTCATGGGTGAGTTTAGAATTCATCAAAGCCTAGTGTCAAGCCTAACAACCATACACGTGTAGCTTATCGGTTGAAGATGAATGAAAAAGGCTAGGAGATGTATGTATAATGGATGGAGGCAGAATGGATAACTGACCATACACATGTAGCTTATCACAAGGTCGGTGAATACGTAGATCATGCTTTCCAAGCTGCACCAAATCTGAAAACTAACCGCGTTCATTGCCCTTGTGCTGACTCCGGGAATTAAGTATGAAGAAATCACTGGACGGGATGGATATGGACCTGTGCAGACATGGGTTAAATGTTAGTTACCATCGGTGGGAGTATCATGGTAAAAGCATTTTAGTTGTGCATCCCACGCACATTGAGGGTTTTGATGTAGACAGTATGGAAGATATGATGGATGATTCTAGCCATCAATTTGACAATGAGTGGTCAACAACTTATGTGAATTCATGAAACCTTTGGAATCTATCAAGAAGCCATTGCAGGATGGAACTTTAATGATCGTCCTCTCTCAAGTGACACGGATGATGGTGATGAAGTGCTATATATGTGGGGGAAATTGGGTTTGTAGGTTGCTACAACAGCTGCTGCTGCAAATTTATGTTTTTTTTGCTTTTTTAAAGCTCTTTTTTATTGTTGGAATTTAGTTATTCTTGGCGGCCATGGGTGGAGCCATCGAGAGAGATAGCCCTGGCTCACCGGCCAGGCTGGGCTAGGAAGCTACCTCGCATCACTCTCTTGATATCCATATCATGTTTGTTGAGACAACGGGCAATGGGCCCACTTTTTCAGGTCAATTAAAGAATTTGACATCCCATGCCTTCTCTCGACGGCTAATGGTAGGCTGTCTGGAAAACAATATCCGACCCACCTAGCAGGCGAGGGATAGTTGCCGGTGGGCTGGCACAATTATAGTCTCTCTCGATGGCCCTGTGCCGTCAAGACTCAGCCATCATCCCACCAGGAGGTGGTTCCAGGAGCACTCTCAACAATTGCTCTCTAACCGTCGAGAAAGATTTCTCTTGACGGTCGAGCCATCAAGAAATCTAATTTCTCTCGACCAGTTAGTCATGAAGGCTGTTTCGGCAGTCGTCCGTCGAGAAAGATATCTCTCGACGGCTTCAAGACATTTTTTTCACGAAACCTTTCTCGATGGTTATTTCGTGCGTCCCCGTAGCAAAGAGACTATTTCAACATTGTGTGGCACTCCCTTTTCATGACAGGTACATCTTGGCAGATTTGTAACACACAACACAGTATCGTTGACCTGTACTTTGTCTTCCACAGATTGTCGTTTTAAGATCAAGAAATATATGGTGTTCAACAGGATGAACTCAGCAAGAAGAATGAAACTAGCAATCTCACTTAGTTTCTTCAAGAAAATATATACTAGATTGCCTCGTACACCTGCTCCTATCATTAGGTGTGAAAATATATACTAAATAAACGGTTTGCATGGTTGCATCCACGTAGATATGCATCAAAGTTCAAAGTGGGATATCATAAAATCGAGTGGGACCTGGGTGAGGGTGCTGAGCAAAAAGATGAAGAAACACAGGGTGGTTTCGGTAATTACCCAGTCAACGGGGGAAGGAAGAAGTCTCCTCAAACATTTTTAGGCCCAAACTCCCATCATTTTAGTTAAAACACTCCCTATATTCACACCTAATGCTCAACTAGCTCCTAACCATCCAACAAAATCTCATGCCCAAAGATAGCAGGGCCCATGTAATTAAGTAGGATCTATGAGCCTGCTAATTAAGTAAGATGAAGCACTAACAGAAAGCTTTCGGTGCTTCCGAGAATGAGAGAGATTTTCCCGGTGAAGAATGCATCAGCATCACCCGTAGACGGCCCAGATCAAGAGAATATGTGAGGTGGCATGATCGGAGCCGTCGACTGCGCGGACCAATGAGATTGCCAGAAGGGACTCTCCATCATCAGTCAATCACTCAATCCATTGCCGCCTCCTCCGGGAAGTGAACAGCTCCCGGATATATTTCACCCATTCTTGTGTGTGTGTGCATGTTCACTCCGGTAGCTCTCTGCACTTAGCTTCTCTCGGCTCTGAGCTCCAAGCTCAGACTCCAAGTCTTCTTCAAGGACACAGCTAAAAGGAGAAATTTTTAAGAATCCAAGAGCATCACAAAGCTTCCCTCTCCGTTCTCTTGGTAAGTTCTTGCCATTTCTTCCTTCCATATACACGTCCATGCAGCATAGTTGACTTCTGATTTTTTTTCTTCTTCTTCTTCTTCTACTTCTTCTACTTCTTCTTCTTCTTATTCTCTGGATTGATTGCTTTGCATCATAGCGTTGACCTGGTTTTGACTTCTGAGATGGTTATAGCTTGCTGGTTCTTCCTTGTGTTGTATGGTCAATGGGGAGCTCGAGGAAGGGAGCTTTACTTAGGTACAAGGCATGGTACTAGATGAATGTGTGCATGGCTTTAGTTTAGCCCCAATCAACACTCACCTTTAATGGAGCAATGGATTGCACTGAGAATCTTCCATCCCATCTGCACTCTGCAGAGCCCAAATGTTAGTCTGATACGGAAATGAAGAAGAATGTGTGCCCGGCTTTAGTTTAGCCCCAACCAACACTCACCTTTAATGGAGCAATGGATTGCACGAGAAGCTTCCATCCCATCTGCACTCTGCAGAGCCCAAATGTTAAGTCTGATAGGAAAATGAAGGAGAAGCTTCACTTGCATATCTTGATCTTGGAAGTTCATAACAAGTGTTCAGAACATTCTAGCCTGTTTCAGGAAGTTGCTATGTAATTTGCAAGAAAGGAACTTGCTGCTTTTTTGAGGGTTCATCTTCCCCCTATACAGTGGTGCTTGCTTAGCTAGCAAACCATTAGATTTTTGTTTTGACGTTCCAGCGTTTCTGAAAACAGCGGGTCCCTGAGAGAAGGGATTAAAAGAACCGCTGTCTGTCTTGTTCTGTCACACATGTAAACACGAAAGAACATTTCTGTAGTGAACTCAATACACTGTATACGTCAAGTGGAAGCATTTATTCCAACATTAGCATAATTTTGATGTCTAAAGTAAACCTTTTACACGGTACATAGGGGCGTTGGGCGCCATCTCTATAGAGACAACTTTATCTCAATGGGGTCAATCTCTGGAATTTCACGTACATGTCTCTATATGTGGACGAACATTTCTTTATGAGAAGGGAACTGACAAGTGCAGAAAACTAATGATGTCCAGTGACCCAACTAAGGCTTATCTGATATGGAGAAAGGTTGTTTTCATAGAAGCAATCGCGATGAGCCGATGATAGCTTGCAATTAAACCCAAAGTTATAGTATAACTGCATACAGCACTCATTTTCTTCAGTGCTTTATTCTTAGCTTGCTTAGGTTACCCCACGGAACCCAAGGTTTTTGGTGCTACAAGTATTTTTGTTAGAGCGCCGGTGGGTAACTAAAGGAATACTTATAGTCTTCCCACTGCTTGATAAAAGGATCTTATGACTATCAGTAGAAATGATCTTTCCTTCGCGTTCGGCTATAATGGAAACCCTCGAATCTAGAGTTGTTTGGCGTTCAAATCCAGTTCCAACAATGCACTTCTCGGATCGAGAAGGCGGAACTGCTTGGCGCTGCATATTAGAACTCATTAAAGCCCGATTCGCATCTTCCTCCATGCTTTCCAGTTGTAGGATCTTGTCTGAATGCTCTCTGAACATTACTGATTTCAGTTCTTCTCAGTTTACTCTCCTGGCTTTTTTTGTACCTCATACACTTCATTTATTCTTCAGTGATGCTTCTTCTGGTACTGATCACGCTTCAAAAGTTCTGCTTTCCATCAAGCAAACAGATTCAGAGTAAATTCAGCAGTGCTTCTGTTCCTGAAAACCAAACAAATTGAAAATACTTTCAGAAGGCATGATGCTACTAGCTTTTGGGTTACTCTTATTGAGGTTATTAAAACCTTGTACAGCTTCTGACTACCAAGGTAAGGCCTTTATACTTGGATATATACCTTTGCCACAACAGATATTATTGTGGGGCCAGCATGAGATAAGGCAATGGCATATTTAAATTGAGAAAGGATTACAACGGACTGAAAAATTATGTTGCATTGACCATGTGACTAGATTATCTTTAATGAATACTGAAGTGGTAGTTGGGTGTTTTCCTTCCTATCCTGGCCATCAGTCAAATGCTTGAATTAGCCATTTTAAACAAAAAAGTTTAATACAAATCCTAAAGCACCTGTATTTACAAGTGGTCTAGTGCATATCAACTGCACTTTCAATTGCTTAGTGCATTTGCAATTTTTGTTCTAGATAGTAAAAACCACTTCTATGTTGTTTACTCATTTTCTTTAGTTGACCTGGATGGCTCGCGGAAAGGCTAAATTGTAATACTCCTCTCTGATCTGTTGTGAGGCCAATGTGGATGCAATGGTGGGATTACTCCCATATTGCTAGTTGATAAAGAGTTGTAGTAGCATATAATGCCTGTTGAATCCAAACATAGCATCTCGGGTTAATCCTTTTGGACGAAACGAGCCCAAAAAGTCTAAATGGGTGCTATGCATGCGTAGGCCAGCCTCATAGGTGGGCTAGGCTTTAAGCAATTTTGGGCTAGAGGGTTACAGATGGTATCAGAGTATCAACCCTCGTTGTGCGGTAAATTGTGTGGGCTTAGTTGCGCGAGCATATTGTGCATGGCTTGTGTGGGTCCAGAGTGGTCACACAGCGTGGCATATGTGTCGGCACTAGACGCACGGCTGTATACCGAGGGGGATCCTGGATATTTGCCGCTTAGACGGTGTGCTGACGAGGGCGTCAGCCCATTAAGGGTGGGTGAGTGTAATACTCCGGCCAGATCTGTTGTGAGGCCCATGTGGATGCAATGGTGGGATTACTCTCATATTGCTAGTTGAGAAAAAGTTGTAGCAGCATATAATGCCTGTTGGAGCCAAACATAGTACCCCGGGTTAACCCTTTTGAACGAAGCGAGGCTGAAAAGTCTAAGTGGGTGCTATGTATGCGTGGGCCAGCCTTGTAGGTGGGCTAGGCTTTAAGCGATTTTGGGCCAGGATGTTACATAAATGCTCTGCCATGCTTTGAAATAGTTAAGCAATCCGGATTGCCCATGAGACACTAAACAGATATCAACCAGCACTGGCAGGACATCTCAACTTTTAATTCTCGTGCATTCAGTGTCTACATCATAGTGTACTGACTAAAAATAACATTTTTTCCCTCTACAGTCATGGCATTGTGTGAAATGAGGATGATGCTCAATGACAGTAGCGATGTTCTGAAAGATTGGAGGGCTAATCAAGTCAGTCCCTGCTATTTTCCTAATGTTAATTGTCGAGGTGACAACAAAGTGATTAGAATGTAAGTTTGTCTGACTCAACTCCTTCCCAGCGTAGCTATGCTTGATTAAATTTCACACCCTACCATTTAAGCTTGGTCCCAACTTTTCATTAGAGAAGAGTTTCGGTTGGACAGCACATCCTTCATGCTTCAGTCTTTCCTATTTGTACTATTATATGTTTTAATGCCCTATGTTCACACAACTATTTGCTTAGTTTGTCATTTTTGAAGTTGCAGAACTTTGAGCTCAACAGGGTTAGCTGGAGTCTTGTCATCCAGCATCGCAAAGCTAACAACTTTAGAACAGCTGTAAGCTCAACAATCTATTTATGCAATATGAACATCTCAAAATTATTCCGCATGAAAAAGGGCCGGAAAAGATAAAATGTTGCTAATTTTAGAAGATAATATGTTGCTAATTCTAGATATTTGGCTCCAGGCTATTGGATGGTAACAGCATAACTGGAGAAATTCCACGGGAGCTAGGAAATCTAATAAGTCTAACAACTCTAAGACTGGATGGAAATCGCTTAAATGGCTCGATACCTGAATCTTTTGGCCATCTTTTAGAACTCCGAAATCTGTAAGTCCACCCATTACTCATCTTATCATGGTTGATCGACAAACCTAACAATGCAACAATTTGGACAGGGATCTAAGCAAAAATCTTTTAAGTGGCAACATTCCAATCTCTTTGTCAAATCTTCCATTGTTAAATGATATGTAAGTTGGCCTTATTTTCCATGCCGATAAAACCATTAAACTTACCAAATATCATCATCATCATTACTATTATTTACTTATTTAGTACTACTGTTTATTTGTTTAAGTGAATGGTAATTCCATTATCTGATATTGTACCACAACTAGCTGTGTTTTGCAGTAATCTAGCAGATAACAACCTCAGCGGTGACATACCAGAGAAGCTACTTAATGTGTCTCAGTACAAGTATGCAAATCTTTAGTATAACATATAATATTATACCAAAAAAAAGGTGTGTACTATAAAATTTGCATGACTAGTGAAATCTTGTCTTTCCAGTTATACGGGCAACCATTTGAAATGTGGCCAACACTTAATTTCATGTGAAGGAGGCACCAGTAAGACAGGTAATTTAGAAAGCGCCATGGAAATCAATCTTCAACCCTACATTTGGAAAAAAAAAAACATGCACTGTCAAACTAAATGTTTGGTAATATTGGCAGGCGGATCAAGAAACTCCACACTTAAGGTGGTACTTGGAAGCATTGGTGGAGCAGTCACTCTCTTTGTTGCAATGGTTCTATTTCTGTTATGGTGGCAAAGAATGCGTCACCGACCTGAAATATACATTGATGTTCCAGGTTTGTCCTGCGGAAGCACTACATTTGTTCAACACATTCCATATCTAAACTTTTGAACCATGAAAATATTTTTCCATGTACTGAAATGGGCAAACATGTCAGGAGTCCAGAAGAAACACTGGAACTTTTATCAACCGAGACTTGATAAACATGCATAATATTTTTCAGGTCAGCATGATCATGGCCTAGAGTTTGGGCAGATAAAGCGATTCTCATGGAGAGAGCTCCAAATTGCAACTAATAATTTCAGTGAGCAAAGTGTTCTTGGCAAGGGCGGTTTTGGTAAGGTGTACAAAGGGGTGCTTCCAGTTCCAGACAGTAGAAAGGTTGCGGTCAAACGACTGTTTGAAGTGGAAAGGCCTGAAGGGGAAATGGCTTTCCTCAGAGAAGTTGAATTGATAAGCATTGCTGCGCATAAGAACATATTAAGACTAATAGGGTTCTGCACAACACCGACAGAGCGACTCTTGGTCTACCCTTTCATGGAGAACCTGAGTGTCGCCTCCCGTTTAAGAGGTACTACTACTCTAAGATAATCTCGTTATCATTATATTAGACTATGCAAGTGTCTATTTGATTGGCCTTTGTTTAGATGTGCCAGTTGAAGCATGCAGTTGTAAACTGTCAGGTAGTATCTTGCCAGAAACTAGGACCAAATGTTGTAAACATTGATTTCTGAAATTGACAAAAATAGAAAGCACAGATAATTGAATTTCTCTAACTTTTATATAGGACGCTATGAATGTCATAGAAGTTCTTTCAATATAATACTATACCAATGATTCATTTGCTCAACACTGCCGCTGATTAAATGTATGACAATACGCAGATATAAAACTAAATGAACCAGCACTAGATTGGCCAACAAGAATGAGAATTGCTCTTGGTGCGGCTCGTGGTTTGGAATACCTTCATGAGCATTGCAACCCCAAGATCATCCATCGTGACGTCAAGGCTGCAAACGTCCTTCTGGATGGGAACTTTGAAGCAGTGGTAGGAGACTTTGGATTGGCAAAGATGATGGACATAGGAAGGAATACAGTGACTACAGCGGTCCGTGGGACAATGGGCCACATAGCTCCTGAGTACCTGAAGACAGGAAGACCATCAGTGAAGACAGATATATTCGGATATGGTGTCATGTTGTTAGAGGTTGTTACAGGAGAGCGCGCAATCTTCCCTGACTTCTCTGAAGGAGCAGGAGAGATCATGCTCATTGATCAAGTAAGACAACATTACAACATTATATAATGTTATTATCCTATTATTATTTATAAAGTACAAAAAATTTTGAAAGAGGAGGATATAAAGTACAAAAATAAACAATAAACGGCAGGATGTGACTAATAGCTCATGATGTTAATGGGGTAACAGAACCGTGCTGAACTTTGAGCAGCCAGTGTTGCGAGTTGCTCACCTTAGCTTGGTAGCAGCTAGGTAGTATGATCATGAAAGATGTTTCACTTGTCTGAACCATAAAATCTCCTTGCATTTTCTTTTAAAAGGTTGCCACGTGTGTTCATATAATTATTGATTAATGTGAAGGTGAAACTGTCGATGCAAGAGGGGCGATTGGAAGACCTCGTGGACCGCAACCTGGACCGTGCGTATGTCCTCGAAGAGCTGGCAAAGATTATCCAAATAGCACTCCTCTGCACCCACATGGACCCTGACCACCGCCCTGCAATGTCTGAAGTTGTAGAGATGCTAGAAGGAGATGTTGTCCCAACAGATATGTGGGAGGAGTGGCAGCTGGCTGAGCTTACCCGCCGACAGCAGTATGAGACGAGGCAGCAGCACAAGCTGTTCAGCTTCAGTGAGGAGTCCCTCAACATCCAGGAACCCATTGAGCTGTCTGGCGGTAGATGAGCTGCAAGATTATTGATACAAGATTTCCACTTGTTTCTTCAGCAGAAGGGGCGAAAGGAAACACCAGGATTACCTTATACAGAAGATGTCTATTATGAATATCATTACATAATAATTTTCATAAGTGACTGTAGCTAATCTGTATGCTGTGAACAAAACGGCGTGCAGGTACATCTACTTCATACCACCTTCATATGTGTATTAGAATGTAGAGTACAGACTATTATACATTTGGTTTGGTAGTGTTTTTGCTAGTAGAGTAATAGTCCTATCTTATGGGGAAGACGCATCCAGGCAGCAGCCACCCACAAACCCACTGTTGCTGTTCGGGACGTTTCCGTTTTGACTTCTATAAGAAAAACGTGCTTGGCCGCTGATGAGAAATAATAAATTTACGGGTGTGCCAGTGTATCGAAATACACAAATAAAAAATAGGGAAAACATATGATCTTTATTAATATCGCCGGTAAGATACATGGTTCCTATTATATTTGCGCTCTATAGCCTGTTGAAAGAACATCTGATATAGACGATGTGAATTTTCTGGATCCTAGGGTCTCAAGAGATCTCCCAATTAATTACATCCGCGAGAATATGCAGAAAACCTCCGATTAAACTGTGCTTTGTCATGTCTATCAATCTTCATCTGCGTTCGCTATGCATGTAAAATAAATAATGTGACGTGTTGCGTAATTGGCAGAAATCGCGGTCTAGCTAGACCATCCGCCGTGCAGAACATAGCTCGAAATCTTGAACCTGCTCGTCTGTATCAGTCCGGATTTAAACGATCGCGGACGACACTGTGTTGGAGGTACTGGAAAAAATACATCAGCTTCTTCGGATAACCTGAAATAAAAACATGCATAGCTACGCTCGGCTCTGATTAACTTGATGACATAGTAACAACATCTTCGGGTATAATCTGCAAATATAATATTTCGACATATAGCGAATAATTAGAAATCACGAAGCGTATTATCCATGCTTCTGTATGTTTTCTTTGCATTGTCTCAACGTTTTCGTGTGTAATCTGCAAATAAAATATATTTTCCACGTAGCAAATAAAGGAAACTTTACGTGGCAATCTTATGGCTAGAATAAAGACACGTAGCAAGTGCCCTTGTATTTCTTAGGGGATCAGGATCTCCTGACGTTCTCATGAGAGTGGAGAGGAGAGAGAAAAACGCTTTGATTTTCGTGCAAGTGGCAAACAGAAGCCGATGGATCAAGATCCGATAGCTAAAAAAAATCCGACTAGCTCTTAGGGTAAGCTCAAGGAGCAAGCTGCAAGCACTAGCTTTTTCTCCACCGATCTACCTCCTGTACGCTGCTTACGGAGAGAGAAAATTCCCCATTTGCCTTAGCCTCCCTCATGCCCTCATGCCGCCAATCCTCACTTCAATCCTGCTTACTTGAAGAGAGAAATTGGGGTAGGATATGTAATGGAGAGAGAGAGGGAGAGCCAGGAGAACAGTGCTTGGCCGTCAGGCTGCGAGCGGTGCTCAAGCAGCAGCAGGCCATGGCTTGGGGCTGTTCGATCGAGGAGCCGCGGCCATCGGTGCACGGGCAGGAGAAGATAAGCGGCGCGGCGTCATGGTCTGGGTGAAGACGGCGGCCGGCATCGGGTCATTGTAGCCGTCGAGCACGGATGTAGCGGCGACCGGCGGCGCACATTTGGACGGCAAGGGCCGGCGCTGCGGTGGCCGGATGGTGTTGATCTGAGCGCCGGGAGGCGCGGGCCGGTGGTGTATTGGATGACCGACGAAGTGTGCCTGCGCAAATGGCGGCGTAGCATGGCGACGCGGATCTGGGGGTCCCGGCGGCGTGCTCTGGCGCAGGGGAGACCTCGTGGTGGCGCACAGGTCGCCATGGAGGAGAGGCGGCGAGACGTCCTGGCCGGGGTGGTGAAGGGGCCAGGCAGCGCTGATCTGAGTCCCGGGACGGCGGCGACGGAATCACGCGGCGCAGCGGACGGCGAGGAGCAATCATAACCACGACGCTGCACCATTCCAATCTGCAGATTCATGTGCAAAGGAGAGAGCAAAACAAGGCGTACAATGCATGGTATACCCTTCATGCAGTACGCGGATGAGAAATAGTAGTAGAAGAGGTGCACCATATATATGGATTAGCACGGATCGGATCAAAGATAATCTCCACTTGTCCTCAAACGGAAGACCATCATTGAGGTTATCCGCTCCTGGAAGATTATCAAGCAAAGGTACGTGAAGATGGTAAAGAGGAAGAGGGTCAACCACCTGACATCATAATTTTCCTTATCGGTCTTCTTCTCCAAATGGCAACCCGCTCCTGTTTGTTTTCTTTGGCGTTGATGAATCTGCAGTGCAGATTGATCTCTCTCTGTTATTTGTGTGTCGTGGCTTTTTTTTTTTTTCTCTCTGTGTGTAAGAGCATGGCTAGCAGCAGCTTTAAAAGTTGCTGCAAATGCCCATGCTGCAAATTTACAGTTTTGCTGCAAACGTCTCTTCAGACTTTACACTACACTCTAAAAGATTCCCTCACCTATCAGACACTCTATACGTGCTGCAAATATAAAACATGGTTTGGAGTTTCTCCTAACCATGCTCTAACACCGATCAATGTATCTAACCCCGGTGCTGAGGGGATCGATTCCCTTTTATACTGTGATCCCTTGGTTAAAGATCCGATTTCTCTGGCCGGATAACAGCCTCGGCCACAGAAGCCAGGAGATATAAACATCAACGCTGATATTCTGTTTGATGCTTGCTGAAATATAACCTTTTATTTTGTCTTCCGGAGAAATCGGTCCAGATAATATCGGGTTAAAATTTTACCGTCCAACAGTTGCAAACCACTGAAGCTTCAAATAAGAAAGAATCAGGACTGCAGATAGTTGAAAAAAAGAGCAGAAAGTATGACGTGTAAGGTTTCAAATCTGTAGCAGAACTGAGTCAAATGATTTTTTTTTTTTGCAAAGTTATAATCCCAAATATCTTTAAAAAATACTTTTGAGTAAGTAATGTAGAATGCAAAGCTATTCAAAAAAAAATTTGTTGGGGAAATGAAATAAAGACAAAAAAATCTAAAAGTTATGGTTTATCACAATTTAAGATTGCAAAATGACAGTAAGAATAAATCTTATGACCTCCCTATTTGCTAGAAGATTTTCTAAAGGAAAATTGCAACATACTAGAGTTTGGCCATCCCATGATTAAAAAAACAGCTTTTTGTATAAGAGTATAGATAAACTATCTACGCTGGTAGGAATAAAGTCAATAAAGATTCAAATTTGTTATCTGTGCATGAGGGCCTTCAGATTGTAGAGAATGCATAACCTGTCTCTTAATCACTACTTTGCTAGAATGAAAATAGGCCTTGTTTTTTTGAGCTGATCTTAACAGCTGAACGGCTGAAATGACTGAATTTGAAGCGCTTCTCAATGTAGTCTCGAGATTCGGATCCATTTCGTTTGACTTGTTTTTCAAAGCGTTAGGACCCACCTTCAAAACAGTAAAAAAATGGACTCAAAAAGCTTAAAAAATATGTCTTTTTAAAACGTAAATAAGTCGTTAAGCTGTTAAGCCGTTAAGCTGAAAAGAACTAGGCCAAAATCAAATTTATTCTTGAGAACCAGGAACAGTGGGTAAAGAAATAACCTTCATATGATACATGGATGGATTTTGTTGTCCTGAATATCTCAGAAGTATTGAAGAAAGACTTGTTGACCCGTAGGAACATTTGACATTCAGAATGGTAAATGATACAATAATTTGTATCACATAAATTAAAATTTTAGGTCCTGTTCTTTTGAGCTGATCTGAACGACTAAACAGCTGTACGGCTGAATAACCAAACTTCGAGAGCTTCTTTAATTAGTCTCGAGATTCGGATCCATTTCGTTTGACTTGCTTTTTAAAGCGTTAGGACCCACCTTTAAAGCAGCGAAAAAAAGGACCCAAAAAACTTAAAACATATGTTTCTTCAAAATGTAAATAAGTTGTTAAGCTGTTAAGCCGTTAAGCTCATAAGCTGAAAAGAACTGGACCTTAAGCTCTATTAGGTATATTTATGTGCTGAGCTACCACAGTTTCTCCATATACATAACTGACCTTTCTTCTCACAGCGTGTATGCAAAGCAGACACCATTCCATCTTCAAGCACTTTTCACCTAGTCCATTGAAGAAAGTGAGGTTATGTAGACCTTGGACAGTTGGGACTGGAGATTTTCTAAAACTACTGAGTATGCAAGCGCAGAATTTTGACCAGCAAATACACGAAAAACTTTATGCATGAGTCATGGCATAAATAAGAAAAACATACCGGTTTACCATCATTTGTGCACCAATGTTTTGTTGTTGATTAATATGGATTATGGAACCACCAAGAGCACATTGAGCACATATTGTAGAATTCCCTTTTGTGACCCTTTCAAGCGACAACCACAGCATCATTTTATTGAAGGCTGGAGATTCTTTTTGTGACCCTTTCATATATTTCAGAAGCTAGGGCATATCTATTGTTGCTATAGCATGAATTGATGAAGCCAGTATAAGTTACATGGTCTACAGCACAATCCTCGTCAATAACCTTTTTAAGGAAAAGATATGCAGCATCCACATTTCCATTAACACCAAGTTTTCTAACTAGCACATTTTCTGTGCGAATCTGTTGTCGTTTGTCTAATCTATCCAAGATCGATACAGCAATCTTTGTCTTCTCCCTCCGGCAATATTCATAAGCTAAAGTGATACAAGTTACATCAGATGGCACCAAACGTTTATCCAGCATGCCCTCGAATAATGCCCTTGCTTCCTCTAATCTTGACTCCTTGCACAGCGCACTTATTAGGGCCCCATAAGTTATCGAATCAGCAAGGCAGCCATTTTGAACCATCCTCTCAAAGACCCTCAAAGCGGAGGTCGATTTGCCAACTTTACAATATCCCGCAATCATTGAAGTATAAGTTTGCTTGGTTGGCACTAGCCCTATCGCAAGGCATTTGTCAAAGAGCTTCTGACTTTGTTCCATTTGCCTCTGCTGGCAATATGTAGCAATGAGGGTGGTGTATGTGTCTATATCAGGATGGCAATTATTTTTTTCCATTGTGCAGAACAAATCCAGAGCATAAGTTATGTGGCCTTGTTTGCAGTGCGCAGTTATCAGTACAGTATATGTCACCTTATCAAGCTGAAGTCCCTGACTAGTGGCCATCCGGAGCACCTTGTAAGCCTCCTGAATCTTTCCATTCTTACAGAGACCATCGATGACAGCATTGTATGTGCAAATATTGGGCGGAAAGCCTTCCTGGGCCATCTTATTCATCAGCTCAAAAGCACTATCAAAGCTGCCCCGTCTGCAGTGCCCACAAATCAGTGTAGTGTACGTGTTTGTGTTTGGCGTCAAGCCCTGCTCAACCATCCTCCTCAACAGCATCTCAGCTCGAGCAAGCTTGCCCTCTTTACAGTACCCACCTATCATGACAGTGTATGTATGCACATTCGGCTTGTATGAAGTACTCTTGAGGAGCTTCAAGAAAAGCTGGAATGCCCGCTCTGTCCACCCAATCTTGCAGAGCCCATCGATCAATGATGTGTGCGTGTACACGTTCGGCTTCAACCCTTTCCCAACCATCTCTTCTAGTACATGGAACGCCTGCTTAACGTAACCCCTTTTGCACAGACCATCAATCCACACAGTGTAGTTCACCACATTCGGCGGGGTACCCATCTCGAACATCCTCCTGAACAACTCAGAGACGTCCTTGAACTGACCATTCTGGCAGAACACACGCAAAACCGTTGTGCAGGTCGCATTATCCAGACAGAACCCCTGCCCCCACATTGCCTTCAGCTGAGCGTCGACCTCCTCCGCCCGCCCATCCCTGCAACATCCCACGACCAGCGCCCTGAAGCTGCGTGCGTCGGGGCATACCCCACCTCGCACTACCATTCCGTCGAACACCTTGCGCGCGTAAGCAAAGCTCCCATAGTCCAGCCCAACTGTGAGGACCCAGTTCGCCGTGTCGACGCAGAGCGGGAGCCCGTGGCTGCGCATCTCGAGCACCATGTCGGCGGCCTCCGGGAGCCGCCCTGCCTCCGCGAAGGCGGCGACCATCCGGCGCATGGCCTCGTGCGCCATGGGGAGGCTGCCCCTCGCGACGAAGGTGGTCGCGGCGGTGACGTAGAGGCGCATGACGCGGCGCAGGTCGGCGCGCGACGAGAGGCGGCGGAAGAGCGCGAGCGCGGCCGCTGACCCGGCGGAGTCCGCGACGGAGGGAAGAGCGGCGATGGCCTCGTCCGGCGGGAGCGCGCCGGGGTCGTCGCGGTCGCCAGCCGAGGAGACGCGGGAGGCGGCATCGGGGGCGGGATCCAGCGGCGGAGCGGAATCGGGAGCCGTGGTGGAGAAAGGTAGGAGCTTGGGGAGGCGGCGGAGGCCATGGCGACGGCGAGAGAGCATCTCTGCATGGAGAGAGCTTCACCCTCTTGCAGCCGCTCCACTACAAACAAGCAAGCACCCTATTTCCGCTTTCGTGAGGCGAATACGGATTCTCACAAGCTATTGGTTTCGGCGATCTGAACCTTCTCAGCTTGCCGTCTGGACGGCTGGACCTTGCCGTCTTGCTCGTATCGCCCTTGACTGATCTTTCGTCTTGAAGTTGGGTCGCGTTTTACTATAGTAAATTTATGACCACTTGAAAGACGTTTCAAAAAATTTTAAAAATTTAAAAAATGTTATTGAAAACACTGTGTTTCAGCCGTCCGGTCAATCGGACTCGCACGAGGAACGTGCGCGCGCAGCGTAGCCATGCCAGGTGCACTACGCGATATTTCAGTGGCCATAAATTTTGACTGGGTGCTCTAATCCACCAATCGTTTGCACCAACGTGTTCCTCGTATTTTTATTAACAAAACAAGACGTATATTGCCATATAAACTTTAATTTTACCTAGTGAAACTTGGGTTTCGTCTACTGAAACTTGGATTTCATACTTGTTAAACTTGCCGAACTGCCAAGTTTCATCAGGTTTTATCCAAGTTTCATCAAGTTTCAACAGGTTTCATCCAAGTTTTATCAGGTTACATCCAAGTTTCATTAAGTTTCAACAGGTTTCATCTAAGTTTTATCAGGTTACATCTAAGTTTCATCAAGTTTCATCCGGCGCTCGCCTTCATCAATACGTGGGCCAAGGTTTCATTAGCACACGGTCAAGTTTCACTAGTATACGTGTCAAGTTTAATTGAAAAATTATCAACTGCACATCTAGCCAACATCCACTTTGTTGCGTCTCATGCATGCGGGGGCTGGGCTGCGCTCGGATGCACGCGGTGTCGGTGATCCGACGACCGAGGCGCGTCCGATCCAACGCGCTCGTGCCGGACGTCCGGACGCTGACGTTCGCCAAAAGTTAGTTAGCAAGGGCAGCTGTTGAGCTCTTGCTGATCTCAATCCCTGATAGTGCCTGTAGTGCTATCATCTTCCTTGCTTCCCAGGCTTGCTCCCTCCCATGCTCCTGAGACGTGGCAGCTTCGCATTGGGGGAGCAAGGTAAGAAGCAAGGAAGTAGGGCTTGGAGAGCAGCACACATGTGAGGAGGGAGCAGGGAAGCCAAATTGCTTTGCCATACCTTCAGTGAGTTTCAAAGCAAGACAAGTGGATTTGTTGCCGCCAAACAGATGAGCCATGTGTTGAAGCAACGAAGCAGATGCAGGCAACTCTCTCAAATTCGTGTCCCTTATGTCCAATGTTTGTAAATATCGCAGCCTTCCAAATTTTGATGGGATCTTGTTAACATTCGTCCGCAGACTCAGGTACTTCAAATGAAACATCTTGCGTATTTTGCCTAGTTGACTGCCATTCAAGCCCTTGCAACCTTCAATCCAACCCTGAAAGAGAAAGAATGAAGTCGGTCTGCTCTGTTTTTTTGGGCTTAACAGTTTAACGACTTATCTACGTTTTGAAAAGACATATGCTCTAGATTTGTTTAGTCCATTTTTTCGTTGTCTTGAAGGTGCGTCCTAACACTTTTTTTTTTTTTTTGAAGGTCAGCTTACGCTGACAATTCATTTATAGAAGAGTGGCAAAATTACAGAAACAGACAGAGAGCCTGGAGCTAGACCAGGCAAAACACACAGGCCGGCCCGGCGAAACACACCCTGCCGAAGCCGCCGAAAAGCACAAGTGGATTACTCGCTAAGAAGGGCGGCCAAACCAGCCGCCGACCACGATTGGCGTTCCGCAATCCAGTCCGCGAGGAGCTGGTGAAGGTGACGTGCTTGTCCTTGGAATAGGCACCTGTTCCACTCACACCAAATCATCCAAAGCGTAAGCATTATGGTGGTTCCCGCTCGCTTAGCCATGTCTTTAGGAAGGTGAGCAAGACGGTCAGCCCACCACTGGCTAACTGAGGATGTCTGCACCCAAGCCATTGGAAGCAACGCCTAGCTAGCGGAAAGACCCCCGACGGCGACCCAAAAAGATCTAGAGAACTGACACTCTAGAAACAAGTGGGCCGTGGTCTCAAGTGACACATTGCAGAGAGGGCAAAACAGGTTGTTAGGCCAACCTCGTCGCTGAAGGCGATCCGCCGTCCAAAGCCGATGTTGCGCAAGGAGCCAGCTGAAAAATTTGCATTTCATCGGCGCCCTAGATTTCCAGAACAACTTAGGGAAGAGCGAAACGGTGGAGCCCTGGAACTGCATACGGTAAGCCGAGCGCGCCGTGTACATACCAGAGCACGACCACCTCCAGGTGATACGATCTTCCTGGGCTTCTGTGAGGTCAATTGACTGCCCCTGCAGCACCTGCCATAAATCGAAAAACTCCTTTACCAATTGAGCATTGGTGAGCGGCCCTACATCTTGCAACCAGGAGTTTCCTTGTATGGCGTCCGCCACGGACATCCCTTTCTTTTGCGCCCGGCGAAACAGTTGTGGCGCTATGAAGCAGGGAGTTGTTGGGCCTGCCCAAGGTGTCCTAACACTTTAAAAAGCAGATTAAATGAAATAGATCCAAATCTCGAGACTACCTCGAGAAGCTGTCGAATCTCTATCGTTTCAGCTATCGAATGCTGTCAATGACCGAACATGAGACAAGTTCATGCTCTCAATTGCATCTTTAGCATGATCTGGATCGCTGTTATGCAATGATAGCCGACGAACTTTGTTGCTTGGCAATTGTGTTACCCAGTGCCCTCCAAGTACTGTGATGAAATTTTTCCATGCTTGGCTTGGACAAAATATATTGAAGGATCATGTCATGAACCTGACAAGTGTTCACCTTTCCCTTGCTGCTATTGTCCACTGGCTGAACTATTTTTCTGATGATTTCATTAAATTAGTCCTCGGCAACTTCCTCAACTGTTTTTCTCTGCTTCTTAGACATGAATCCTTTGAGTATATCATACTATTGCCAGAGGAAGATATCCACATTTCTTCAGAATTTGTTCTTCGATGTTTTCGTATTGATCTGGTGACGGATCATTACCACCGAAGATTCTTACAAAAAGCATAATTTTGGATTTTTCGTCTGGTAGCTTCTTAAGTATTTCGACACAGACCTTCTCGTAGACGATCGTAGGCATCAGCCACGTACTTGAACCTTCTTGTCACCTCTATGCTACTGCCACATTAGTATTTCTTTTTTGGCAAACACAATCAAATGCTTTCCCGTGTTGATACAAACCATACGTCATGTGTTAATAGAAAAAGTACCTATTTGAACAACATATAAAACTCTGATCAGTGTAATGATGTAAAATCTCTAATATATAATAAAAGCTAATGATAAGTGCCTCAATAGATAAGGAAAACTTTTAAAATTTGAGCATCTAGCCTTCAATCTCGATCCAGGAGAGCCCTGATCAAAGCCCCTAGGAAATTAGAGCATGTAATATAGACACATCATGCGCGCGCGGTATTACCACAAGCATGATCCCCGTGATCACGTGTATTAATGTTTGTAGCGCCCTTTCTAATCTTCTCAATAATTTTGATGGTTGAGATATGGAAAGTAGCCCACTATGTCCTATGCTAAGAGCAATACACCGTGACAATTGTCCATCTATTGACTCAACCATTAGGGAAATACTTTTTATGTGTCAGGATGGTGGCCTCTTGCTCTTTATACAGGGGTTGAGATGAGGTTTCTCTTTCCCTCACTCCACACACACAATTAGCGATGTCATACTAAACATTCCATCCATACAAGATGGATTTCATGGGACGTCGCCCCGCCGACACGACCACCCCCTTCGCATGCTCATGCTAATCACCGCCTGATTCCACGCACAAATATCCGCTCTTTCCGTCTATTGTTTCCATAGAAACGTATCTCGGTGCCATTGAAACATCAAAATAAAATCGTTAAAACATTTGAATTAAAACATTGAAATATGGCTTATACAATGTTGAGAAACTTAAAATAAATCGATGAAACATTTAAATTAAAACACTAAAACATGATTTAGACAGTGTTGAAACATGACATTTAAGGTAACGGAAGGTTTAAATTGAAGCAAACATTTAAATTAAAGCATTGAAAACATTGGAAAGGAACTGTTGAAACATTTGAATTAGAGCATTAGTATATTTAAAATACAGAAGTTTTGAAAATAAGAACTAAAACATTCAAGGTTGTTTCGGCTCCCACCCAACAATGTTTCACGTGAGGAAAAAAAACAATGTTTCAAAAGTGCAAACACGATGTTTCATGGGAAAAATAAAGGGGAAAGTTTCATATTCCATAGGAGCATGAACGGTGAACGTCGGCGACACAACTCAAATACTAATGAAATGCTTTGTTCTATCATGTAAAACATTATTTGAAAAATATATACCCACATGTTTCCGCAGCTATCCAGGATGTTTTAATCCATACTAGCAATAATTCACAAAGAAGAATGTATCGGACACTATTCCAAATGTTCCAAAAGAACAAACGAAATGTTTCAATAGAGACATGAGTCAAAAAAAATGTTTAAGAAGAGCAAATGAGATGTTTCTCTTAAGAAAATAAGATACTTTGACACTCATGTGATGTGATGATATTTTAGGCCAAATTTAAGGGATGCATCTTCACGTGATGATGTTTTTTTGCTCTAAGAGGTAGCCAGCGAAGGTGGGAGGGAGCCTTTGCTTTCATCTTTACTCAATGAATCTCTGCTCAACCGGTTGTGAAGGAAGATATAACTGACCTGGCCTGCAAATTGCAGATGCGCTCGTAGGACGTCTACTCTACAAATAATGATGAATCATAACAATAGATCAATATATCTACTTGTTCCATTGGTTTTATGTAGCGATTAACAAGGAGAAGAAGAATTAGGAGCTGCTGGAACCGTCGTCATTGAAGGTACAACTCGACATGCATGCATGCAGAATCAAACTCGTTCAGTTTTCCTTCCTGTTGGTGCATATTGCTAATTTGCTATCGGATCATGTATATATAGCGTTGTTTCAGAACATGGCGGATGATGCAGCTCCAGATTGGCGTCAGCGTTTGATGGAGCTCCACAGGAGGATCTCCATGCTGCAGCTCTCGGTGAACCCCTCCGACGACGCCGCCCGTTCCTTCTGTTGGAATAATTAGCACTTTCAGGTTTATTTTAATCAAGAGATATAACATGCACAATGACTAAGAGATAGATAAAACAGGTTGAATCCACATAAGCACAACCTAGATACACATGCAGAAAACTACACGTATATCTCTCTGATGTACTCGCGAAGATGATGACTTACTGGACGTGGTCGTCGTCGCCGTACGGTACGAGTTGCGGCGGGGTTTGGTTCTGGTTCTCCGAATCGGATGCCGTTGTTGGACGCAAAAAAAAAAAATTTAATTGGTTAATTAAGCCTGTTAATTAATCCCATATTTAGCCAATTAAATAATTTCGTGGAATATTAATCAAAAGATAAGTGTTGGTAACAAACTCGGTTTTATCTTCTTGTACGTGCTTATCTCTATCTCTCACCCCTATAAAAGCATAGCCAGACCTAGCACAGAAGGTGGGCGATCACTGGCTGATGCCCCCGGGAGAGAGGAGCTCTCTCGTGATTGGAAAAGAGAAGACCTGTGCGTGCGAGAGGCTTCCGGCGAGACGTACAGTCTACGGAGATCGGAGCCAGAGGAGGACCTTTCATCTGCTGGGCGGCGATTCTTGACAAGATGACTCATCGGCGTCCGCCTGTTCTTTTCTTCTGCACGCACGCGGATCTAGACCTGGGCGTATCGAGGATCTATTCTTCCATAATACACAGACGTGGATTTCAATCTCCAGAAAACAATTCCGGCGAAAGGAAAAGATAAAGTAGTTGATGTGGGCAGCACATGCAGCCGCATACATGCTGATCTCTTAATTTTTCACGTGTTCTTCCTTCACATGCATGCGGGTTCTCTTCCTTTTTCTCTCTCATCTGCATGTAGCTGCATGCAGTTTCTATTTCTTTGCATGGTTTTCCTTTTGCTTCCATGAGAAACAGGTTACAGAGCAGGACGCCCATCACGCGACTGGCCTTGCTGCCGTGGCCAGCATGGCCGGCCCTGATCTCCACCGTTGCAGCGGCCGAGCCCGTCTACACATAGCTTCGGTTCCTCCAACACTCGCGAAGTCGCGAGCAGTGGCCGGCGCGCCATCTCTTCTACCACGGCGTGAGCAGAGCCAGACATTCCCGCGGCATGGCGGTGCCCGGCCCCTGCATCTACTTGACACGGCAGCCCCGATGGCGGCATCTCCTCCGGTCCGGCGCATAGGTGGCGACGTGCTCCCCCGATCCCGGTCTTCAACGGTAGCTGCGGCATATGGGTGGCAGTGTGCTTCCCGATCCCAGTCAATGACGGTGCGCATGGGTGGCCGGCGTGCTCCCCCGGCTTCGATCTACGAAGGCGGCGGCGTCATCTGCTAGCGGCGCGCATGGGTGGTAAGCGTGCTCCCCCGTCCTCAGTTTGCAATGGCAGCAGCCGGCGTATCTTCTCTAGTCCATGGGTGGCAGCATGCTCCCCCGTCCGCGATTTGCTCAAGCGAAGATTCATCACGCATGGGTGGCAGTGTGCTCCCCGATCCCAGTCAATGACGGTGCGCATGGGTGGCCGACGTGCTCCCCCGGCCTCGATCTACATGGCAGCGGCGCCCTCCACACGGCGGCTGCCGGCGGTGGCACAGACTTCCCCGGCATGGCGCAGCGCTGGATTCTCCATGGCGGCGAGCAGCATCTCCAGCGCGACGGCGATGGCGTCCAGAGCAATGGCGTCATCCCCATCTTCTCCATCGGCATCACGGCTGTAACATCGTCTCCAATATGCCGGCCTCCATGACCCGGCGCAGTGGCAGCACGGCTCTTCGGCCCAGCACGGCGGCGGCGAGCAGCATCTCCAGCACGGCGGCTCCGACGGCACGGCGCGGCGACCCTGGCCATCCTCAGCACGGCGGCATTCATCTTATCTCCACGCGCGCGGCGACGACTCAGCCTCACAGCATGCCGAGCGGTTCGCTGTGCTCCTCCCCGGCGTGGGCTGCACGCTGCACCGCCGTTCGCCGGACCAACGCACTCGGTTGTATGCTCAACGCCGGTTTGCTTGGCTGACCGTAAGCAAGCATGCTCGAAGTCAACATGATGCCTGCCCCATGTGTGGCCAGTACGTGCATGCATAATTAACGTGCATGCATAATTAACACTAATGGCTAAGGTGATTAGTGGAACAAGGGAAACACAACGTGTATGCATGTGTATATGTGTACCAGAGCTGCATGGAAAACCGCAGTCGATGAGGAGACCATGAGAAGATATGTGAGCTGCTAAAATACGAAGCTACATGCAAGACAAAAGAAACACCAGCAGAGCACTCCACGCTGGAATAAAATAACGGCCGGTGCCCTTCGTGACACTGCACACCGTCACCTTCACCAAGCAAAGAGACACGGCCAACATCGCATAAAACGGTGTTTCGGCCTTAGCGGAGTCACGGTCCGCTAAGCGAAATCCTCCCCGACTTGTCCGCAGCCGAAAACAAAGGCGCCCGAACCGACATCGCATAAAATAATGATTTTTCCTTAGCGGAGACGCGTTCCGCTAGGGAAATCGTCTCCCAGCCCTGTCCGTGGATTCTCCCTTGGCGGAATCACGTTCCGCTCGAGGAAACCGAAGACCGACTGCCGATGACTCCGCTATCGATCACGGGGGCCGTCCAGCGACCTTCTCCAACGACCCCGTCAACATCAACCTTAACGGGATTCCGTCTCATCTAACAAGCGCGGCTCCGAAGGTGAACAAGTCCCTGAAGGCTAACAATATCGTGGAGATCCCAATTCCACGGTGCCCATCTACATATCGCCCCAAAGGTGAACAAGACCCTGAAGGCCAACGGTATCGTGGAGATCCCAATTCCACGGTGCTAACGCACATCTCCTATTCAACAAACACCGGCCGAAGGTGAACAAGACCCTGAATCGTGGAGATCCCAGTTCCACGGTACCGACATACCTCTCCGTTCCAACAAACACTGCCCCGAAGGTGAACAAGACCCTGAAGGCAACGGCATTGTGGAGATCCCAGTTCCATGGTGCCGATCTACATATCGTCTCAACAAACACGACCCCGAAGGTGAACAAGGCCCTGAAGACAACGGCGTTGTGGAGATCCTAGTTCCACGGTGCCGATCTACATATCCCTCCAATACACACAACCGCGAAGGAGAACAAGACCCTGAAGGCGACCGCTATCGTGGAGATCCCAATTCCACGGTACTGACATACACTCCGTCCCGATAACACACAAGCCCGAAGGATAACGATAACGTGGAGATCCCAATTCCATGGTACCAACATACACCCCGCTCCAATAATATCAAGACGATGGTGATCAAGACCGTCAACGTCAACATCCAACCCCGGACACGCCGGAACATTGCCGATGACGCCAACATGCTGTCAAATTCAACTCCAAGTCAAGTGCAAAGCCGTGCATTACTCCCAAGTTCAATTACACTAACGTGAAGCCTGAAGATACAAATTCAAGCAACACGGGCGGGCATAGCCATACAACGGCTGTGCTAGGCACTGCGTGGGCCATGTGTTACCCCACGTATCCTGCCGTCGCCAAACTACACCCTACATCCACCCGCAGCATGGTGAAGCACAAGACAAGGACAAGAAGAAGACAGCCTCGCGGCTTAATCGGAGGTGTTCCGCGTCCCCGCGCGGATGTAATTAACTGGATAGCCTTCCGAGGCCCCAGGATCCAGAACCATCACAATCGTCTACACAAGATGGCCAACTAGCATGGCTACGGAGCGCAATCTCAACAGGAACTTGTATTTTATTGCGATAATGAAATATCAACGTTCTTGTCCCTTCTTTTGTGCGTTTTTGATAAATGAACTGGCACGCCTGCAAAATCCCCGGCGGAATTTGTGTGCGTCACAGCCGTATTGGAGAAGGTGGTGCCGATGCAGATTGCGACGGCGTAGTGGAAGAAGTCCTCGCGAAGCGGAAGAAGAAAGCAGCGAGCAGTCGCGCCGAGCGCTTCCCAAAAACCTGATTCGCCCTATCCGGTGCAGGAGCTTGAGGGCGATCGGTTCCGGAGACCTGCTCTCCCGAACGTCGGTGCACGCCGGCGCACGGGATGGGGAAGAACCGAAGCGGCGGCGCAGCAGAGGGAGGTGGCAAAACCCTAGGTCGATCTGATCTGATCCCTCTGGACGGCGCGGTGGCAGATTTATATAGCAAAACACGTGAGGCAAACGGATCGCGAAACGGGCCGCGACCGAGTCCAACACGATTTGCATATTCCATATCTGGCCCGCAAAATCCGGAGAGCAAAAGAAATAAAACTGCAAAAGGAGGCTGCGTCTGCGCAAGCATGAGGGTCCGGTTTCGGCGGACCATTCACGCAGGTGCCGGCGCGCCGCCCGCCCGAGCCAAGCGAGGCGAAGGCGCGATGTGATTATCTATTTCTCTCTCCCATCACATTCTCTAGTGGGAGGGAGCAAGCTTCACTATTTAAGCATGTCCTCCACTCCTCCCACCAAAGAATATTATGGTCTTAAAGAAATTTCACACGCCGTACATACATGGGCGCTGAGATTTTCCAAGAATTATTTAGATATTAAATGGGCCAGGCCCAACAATTCTAACACCTTCCTCCTCGAGCTGATGGGCGCCGTGGAAATAAGCCTCGTTAAGCCATCACTGGCCGTCGCCGGCGACGTGCGGCGAGTACATCATATGAAGCTATATGTGCTATCGCGGAGTGTAGAAGAACATATCGAGGAGGTGCTCGGCCCGTGCGAGCGGCCTCCTCCTTGTCGGTGGCTGCGCAGAGCCGCAAGCTGCTGCATCCCGGCGGCCGCCACCGCTGCCGCGGAGGATTTCGACATCTTCGCATGGATCGCGCTGACTGACACCTTGCTGGCGCGGGTCAATAGCTTCGATGTGCGGGCTGCGCAGCTATCTTCTCCACGTCATTCTCATCTTCCTCGCATGTCACTGATGTCAGAGCTCCTGTGGGCATATGGCTGGGTCATCCAGGGGCAGGGAGACAGATTTGGCAAGACCCGTCTGACCTGGAAGTGGGCCAGCCAAGGACTGCTGGACGTGGACGGCATGCTGAGCTGGGACGCCAGCGTGAGCGCAGCGGAGGAGAGCTTCTTGGAGCTCGTCAACACCAGGGAGGCGATCGTGCCGGCGGCGAACTACGGGCGCAAGCCTGCCGACGCCGAGAACGACGACTGGCTGGCCAGCCAGCCCCGCCGCTCACCAGCATGGACACCGCAGTGGTTATCCCTCCAGCACCCACAGGAAACACTGGGTGAACCCGACACCCGCTCACTGCTCGTCTCCGGCACGGTGGACCGAGACTAGGGCTGGCACTTTAGTTCGTAGCTTGCAAGTTGCTCGGGCTCGGCTCGATAAAAGCTCGGCTCGTGCTCGGCGCGTTTGTAAATGAGCACGAGCCAAGCTTCATTTCCAGCTCGTGGACATTAGCGAGCCGAGCCGAGCCAGTCACTGGCTCGCTCAAGCTCGGTTCGTTTTGGCTCGTTTACATGCAAACACAATTTATTCCACATATTATTTATTAGAAAATGGCATATCACATACCCAAAGGATCCATAAAATAAGCCAAAACCCACGTATGCATGCACAAGTCTTTTTCATACTCATATATACAATGCTAACTTGTATTTTACAAAGGGTTAATGCCTTAGAAACTTGTGAGATCACTGTTTCCCTTGGCTCGCGAGCACTCGTGAACAGCTCGCGAGCCGCCAACGAGCCGAGCCGAGCCTGATTTCTAGCTCGGACACCATGTGGTCCATGTTCAGCTCGGCTCGGGCTCGGCTCGGTAACTAACGAGCCGAGCCGAGCCAGAGGCCAGCTCGCTCGAACTCGGCTCGTTTCCACCCATAACCGGGACATCCCTCTGGCCAGGTTCATCCATTTGAGGGTGCTGGATCTTGAAGGATGCTTGTGCTCAGGTATCTCAACGTCAGCAACACAAAAATCACTAGGCTCCCACCCGAAATCAAGGAGCTGCGCCTTCTGAAAGCCTTGGTCATCATCCACACACACATCAGTCAGCTCCCACCCCACGTGTGTGAACTTTTTTTTGAGAATTCAGTAGGAGACGATCTTCGTTAGGAAACCAGGGGAAGCAACGAACTAGCGAAGTCCGCTAGGCCTAAACTGGTATCTCCTCCTCGACAGAGGACACATCCATAGTAGGCAAGTCTAGGGCCGGCCTGTCAAGACCGCACAGGTCGGACACGGCGCTGACGGCTGAGGCATTCATTAGCAAAGAGAAAAGGGCGGTGAGTTGTGAGGCGAGGTCATTCATGTCGCCTGAGACCTGCGGGGCTAGCCCTAGCTTGCACACTAGGACGGCCTGTGCTCTGCGAATAGAAGGGATCGCAGAGACACCGGGAACCTTGGGTGGCGCGCCGAAGCAGGCGATGCGGGAACTGTGACGAGTGCTGGAGGAGGCAGCCCAAACACGCGCACCGCGGCCACGGCCAAGGCCCTGTCACCGACGGGGGCTCGAGCAGGGGCTGCTGGCAAGGCGTGGATAATTTGGCAAGTAGTGCATGGACCCCGGACTGAGGTGGCGGAGGGGGCAGGCCAGCTTCAAGAAGCATAGGTTGAAGATGGTCTGAAAAATAGGGTATCATCCAAGGAGGGGGGCGGCGGCAGTGAGGGAGGACAAGACGGGGCATGAAGGCCTAGCAGAGCAAGATCAAGCTCAGGCGAAGGTGAATGCAAAGGCAAGAGGCAGCGGCTCCTAGGCGAGGGCGGCGCGGAGCTAGCGCGACGCGGAGAGGACTAGGGCGAGGAGGGAGCGATAGGGGAAAGCACGGGCGATGGCGGCGTGGAGCGCGCTTGCGTGGCACACACGGCGAAGCGGATGAAGGGTGAGCTCTGGTAGTGATCGGGAGCGGCGAGCATGGCGAGCGCGGCGAGGGAGGGGCTGACAAATCAGGGAGCGCCGACTCTAGAGAGACAACGTGACATCGTGGGGAGCTGGGTTGCTGTAGCGGAAGAGAGCGAAAGGGCTCTGCAGCGATGGCAGACACAAGGGAGCCGGGCACGGCGACTCTGGAAGCAGGCGAAGCAACCACTGCGGGGGAGTCAGGCGCGGCGACTTCCAAGCAAAGCATAGCGACCTACTAAGAGAGCGGCGAGCTGCTGCGACGGCAGCGCGAGGCGGCCGCGCAGGAGGATTCGGCTTGCCATGAAAGCCGGTCACCGGACAACGCCTTGCTCGCACCGGAGAGGTGCGCACGCACTGGGGCCTTGATGGCTTCCTGAGGTTGGCGGGGAGGGCCATTGGTAACCTGAAGACGCGGTCGAGCAAGCGGCACGGGGTGGTCGGAGTCAGCTGGAGCAGGCGTTGAGTCCACGAAGCTGGGGCGCCAGAGCTCGAGGCCGACCACGGGCCACCCACCCTCGAGGCGGGCAGAGACGGCAAAGAAATCTTCGACGACTGCAACATGGATGAGCACACGGAAATCGAAGCAACGGGGTGGGCGGGACTAGGGCGCTGTCGGAAGGCGCGAACAACGCCAGCCGCCAACTCTGGAAGGCTCCAAGACCGGCACCGGGTCAACGAACGAGAGCTCAGCCACCAAAGGAATCGAAGTAGGGTCATGGGTCCAAACCTAGACACGGACGCGCCCACAACCGGCGAGCAGGCGGTCAACAATCCCTGGCTCCCAGCAGTGGAAGGGAGACCCTCCAGGACGAAATGGACTCGGAAACGAAGGGCACCGGTGTGGCGAGCCGTGTGGATGTTTTCCGAAAACGTGGTGAAGGCGAAATCGCGGCCCACGTGTTGAAAGGAGTGGCGGGCGGCGACGAGCCTTGTCTGTTCCGGGTGGGTGAAGCACACAAGGAAGCGATGGCCGGAGATGAGGGAGACACGAATGTCGCCGAAGGGGATGCCAGTATGGACACCAATTGCCGGCGCAATGGTAACGTTGTCCGGGTTGGGGCAGCCGGCGACCACCATGGACAGCGCATGGAGATGAAGATCAACAGCGGCTGAGCGGGTGAGGCAAAGGCAGGGGGAAAGCAGGTGGGGCAAAGGCAAGGGCAAAAGGGGAGGTAAGCTCTGGCCGGAGCGGCAATAATGGGAGAGATGGCCTGAGCGGAGGCAACGCGTGCACTTAACCGGGTCACAGCACGCTGCCACCACGTGGTCGCGCGCGAGGCACCGAAAGCAACGCCCCTGGAACACGGCGATAGAGGCACGGCGAGGCAGGCGCGACGACCGACAGGCTTGACGAATGTCACCACCAAGGCAGCGGGCGCGCCTCGAAAGCACCAACTTCCAATCAGAGGCAGAAGCGGAAGCAGTGGGGCCGACGACGACCAAACGAAGGGCAGGCCTAGGCAGAGGGGGGTGTTGGACGCAGAGGTACCAAAGGCAGTAATGGAGGCATAGGAACGGGCAGGTGGGGGAAGGGTGGCGACCCCGATGGGGAGATTGGAGCTAGCAGCGGGGTGTTTGGCGAGATGGGTGAGCGGCGGGGAGACAGCAGAGGAGCTCGGCGGCGAGTCCCAATGTAGGAACAAGCTGCAAGATCCAGCGGAGAGCGGCTCAGAGTTGGTCGCGCTTGCCGGAGTGGTGGAGTGTGGGGAGGTGGCCGCCGCGGCCGAAGCTGCGCGAGGGGGAGGCAGCGGGGAGCACATCGCTGGAAACCCATCGGACCGGATTCTGCACAATAACGAGCTGTGGAGGAGAGACCTGACGGAGCTTGAGAGCCGTGCAGGGGTAGGGGTGACAGGGCTCGATGGGATGCCGGCGGCGGGGCGGATAGCTAGCTCCGGATAGCAAGGGGTGGGCGTTGCCCGGTGGCGGCGGCGACGCCCGGCGGCAGCGGCAACGGCGGTGGCTAGGGCCCGGGCCGCCTGTGATGGAGGAGGCGTGGGGCAGGTGGTGGCGGAATCTGATGGAGGGGCGGCGTTGGCCGATAGGGAGGGGCGGCGGCGTCGACGGGTCGACGGCGGCGGCGCGAACAGCTAGTTCCTCCTAGCCCAGCTAGCTCCGAGCCCCATGGCGGACGCGGGAGCAGGCGAGTGCAACTTGGATGGAGAGGGAGAGGGGAGCTGGGGAGGATGGAGCTCGAAGGTCGGCGGCGGCGTCAACGGCCGCCGGTTGGAGAGGCGGCGGTGTCCACGGTGGCCGGCGGGAGAGGTAGCGGCGTCGGCGGAGGGGGCCGAGTGGAGGTGAAGGAGGCCGAGAGGAGGCGGCGCCAATGATGGAGGGACGACGGCGGCGGTGAAGTCGACGGCGGCCGGCGGGAGGGGTGGCGGCGGAGGGGCCGAGGTGAGGTGGAGAGTGGCCAAGGGGAGGCGGCGGCGGCAGTGGGGGCCGAGGGGGGGCAAGGGGAGGCGGCCTCGGTGGTGGAGGAGGCGGCGGCGGCGGGCGGCGACGGCGGGGGCTACGGGAAACCCTAGTCGCCCCGCGTGTCGCACGAGCTGGGCTGGGCCTTCTCCTTGGTTTGCTAGTGTGTGAGCTTGTGTCTCTGAAAGCATTGGACATCAGGCACATGGAGATAAGGCAGCTGCCTCAACGGATTGTTGAGCTTGGCCTATCTGCTCTGCTCGTTGGTAGTGGTAACGGCCAAGCGGTGGCATCAAAGATACCAGAGGGTATAGTGCGCACCAGATCCCTAGAGACATTGGCGACAATTGATTTAGGCCAATGCTCTGCAAGCTATGTAGATGCTCTCAGTGCCCTACAATGGCTGGAGGTGCTTGCAATAACATGGTCTTTTCACTAGTGCGCTGACCAAAGACACCAGGATGCTCTACAGTTATCCATCCAAAAGTGGAGGTTCCTCAAATCACTGACCATCCACTACAGGCTTGGTTGCTCCATGGAGTTCCTGGCATTTATGTCTTATCCACCTTCAAATCTTGCAACATTCAAGGTGACAACCGGGAGATTTGTCTGTGTTCCCCAATGGATCCACAAGCTTGAGCACCTTTCTTTCTTGCAAATTACGGTTTGCAAGCTGCGGGCAGAGGATATGGAGATCGATGGGGGACTGCCCGGATTGGAGTGCCTTGTGCTCGGCTTGGACTTCATTCCGGAAGAAGATATAGTGATTGAAAGCATGGGTTGGCGCAGCCTTCAGAGCTTCTCGATCGACTGCCGAGTGCCATGGCTTACTTTCAAAGAAGAAGCAATGCCTCAGCTCACCTACCTTGACATGGAAATATGTCCAGGACCACCGCGGATCAACCCTGTGTTCCATCGGGCATCACCAACATCTACAACCTCAGGGAGGTAGTCCTCCGATACAACAGATGGTACAGTGGCAGCTCCAATGTGAAGATGAAGGTCGAGGCAGTTGCTAAGCATCGTCGCTCGATCAAGCTCGTCATCAATGGCAAGCAACATGATTTTCATGAAGTTCATGAGGAGGCACCAACAGAGAGAGAGATTCAAAGAGAAACCGAAGAGGAAGCAAGTTCATCAGCAGAGAGCAAGAGAGCAAATTATAACAGCCTAGATCAATCAAAGAAATTCTCACATAAATAAAAAAGAAGAAAAATATTAGAAATTTGGATTTAATACTAAAGGTGATATAATATGATTATTTTAGCTGTTCGATCAACGGTGGGATCAAATTATTAATCAAGGAAATTCTCACATAAATCAAAAAATAAAAGATCTATGCTGCTTAGATTGAAAGAAAATATTAGAAATTCAGCTTAAATACTAAAGCTGATATAATATATTAGAGATAAACTCTAAATCCGATATGATATATTAGAGATAGATTATGAGTTAGAGATAAACTCTATATGACGAAACAAATCTAGCCGGGCAAATGCGCGGGCCACCTCGCTCGTTTTATTAATTTACCTGTTTTTCATGTTCTTTTCCTCCCCGGTTTGGAAGTAAGGCATACCGAGATGTTCTTTTCTTTACCTTTTAATCCTTTTTTGCTTCGAAGGGGAAGGTAGCGAGGGTCTGAGGGAGCCTTTGCTTCACGTTCACTCAGGTAATCTATGCTCAAGCGGTTGGCAAGCAAGATACAAAAATAGATGAATAGCTACCTGTTCCGTTGGTTTTATGCAGTGATTAACCAGGAGCTAGATGCATGGTAGTCAATCGTGAGGGGTGATGGATCCTAGGGTTTTGGAGGTGCTGAAGGACCCGCGTCATGCATTGCAGGTACAACTAACTCGACATGCATCCACAAACTGAACTCAATCTTTGTGCTTATGCTATCGGATTCGTGTGAGCGCGCTCATAGCTAGTAATAGACTCATCACTCGTGTGTGTTATTTCAGAAATGTTATATCTATGCCACTTTTCAACACTCGCAAATGTAACGTATCTGTATTAGTATGTCATTCATGTCATGTGCATTCTAAATTCCTCCTTTTTGCGTCACTGTTGTTCATTTGTGTCATATGCTATGCTTGACTGACTGCTTGATAGCACAGCTTCGTCGGGTCAGATAATTCTACAAAATAAATCTGCAAAATGTATTGACATGGATTCAATGGCTACCTGTAGTAGATCACATCAAATATTGCATCTTATGAAAACAGTGATTATTTGATATTTTATGTAATTTCGGGGTCATTTCATGATTTGTAGCTCCCGCTCAGAACATCATACTGTGTTTAATTATTCAAGACCAAAGGGCTCCACTGATATTGCATGATATTTAAAATCTAAACGACAAGATTTAAAATATGGGTGAATACGGGACTAAATTAGGGTTAAGCTCCCTTTTAGATTTGAAACTAATATTGCTTTAGCATTTAGATTATAAATCTTGATGATATTATTGTAGGTCCTGGACTACCTTAATCAAGCTCCCTAATGCAAATATGATTGTGTTGAGAGGACGACGTCAAAAAATGATGATACAAGAATAAGGGTTTATATCAAGTTCCGGACACTTTTATGAAGTTAAAAGGGGGTCATAAGATTAAGGTTCTATTTTTTTGGGCTGATCTGAATGGTTGAACAGCCGAACAACTGAAATAACTAAATTTCGAGAGCTTCTCGAGGTAGTCTCGAGATTCGGATCCATTTCTTTAACTCTCTTTTAAAACGTTAGTACTCACCTTCGGAACAACGAAAAAATGGTTCAAAAAACCCAAAACATATGCCTTTTTAAAACGTAGATAAGTCGTTAATCAGTTAAGCTGCTAAGCCCACTAGATCGAGTCAATCTTATTGATGGTTAGAAGCAGAGTTCACGCTTTGCTCTAAATTGAGGTCTAGCCAGTAGATAGTATAAAGGAGGGCTAAATCCAGGTTGATGTCCCATCGCTCAATCCATCTACTCTCTCCGGTCACGAAAAGTCGTCGTCGTTGACTTTTGCACACGGCTTTGGCCGTTCATGTTATTTAATTTTTTTTGGTAAATATATAAAAATATCAGTCATACTTAAAATATATTTAACAATAAACTAAATCACGACAAAATAAATGATATTTTCTTAACTTTTTTAATAAGACGAATGGTAAAATATGCCTCCAAAAGTCAACGGCAATTTTTTTCCTTGATCGGAGGGAGTATTTTTCTTTCACCATAGTGAACTCCGTCGGTTGGAGATAACTCATTTGTCGCAAAAGTGACTAAATAAGGATTTTAAAGCACCTGTTGCATGTACGGCATATTCAGGGGACCAAATTATAAATATATTGTCAAGAGATATTGAACTTGGGCATTTCTGATAGTATTTGTCTCGAGTATAAGCTGAAAAATCTCGAAAAACGCTGATAATGGCATTTCTGATAGTTTGTTGTAAAAAGAATGGCATCAATATAAATATTCGTTTTGTAATGGCAATTCTGAATAAACCGAACTTTATAATGGCACGAGTGAAAAAAAATCCTTTTATTAATTTACCTGTTTCTCATGTTCTTTTTCCTTCCCAGTTTGGAAGTAAGGCATACCGAGATGTTCTTTTCTTTGCCTTTAATCCTTTTTTGCTTTGAAGGGGAAGAAGGTAGCAAGGGTCTGAGGGAGCCTTTGCTTCACGTTTACTCGAGGAATCTATGCTCAAGCGGTTGGCAAGCAAGATACAAAAATAGATTGATATGTGCCTGTTCCGTTGGTTTTGTGCAGTTATTAACCAGGAGCTAGATGCATGGTAGTCAATCGTGAGGGGTGATGGATGAGAGGGTTTTGGAGATGCCGAAGGACCCGCGTCATGCACTGCAGGTACAACTAACTCGACATGCATCCACAAACTAAACTCGAATCTTTGTGCTCATGCATGCTATCGGGTTCGTGTGAGCGCGCTCATTCATAGCTAGTAATAGACTCATCACTCATGCGTGTTATTTCAGAAAATGGTGGATGATGATGCCTATGATGACTTGGGGCTTCTGATCTCCAAGCTGCAACATTCGGTGATCGACGACCGCCCCTGTTACTTCCTCATGAAGCTGATGAAGGCCGTAGTGCGCAGAGCCGCCGAGCAGCTGGCAAGGGTGCGCCGGTGGAGAATGATATCAGGTGATGACGATGAGGATGAGGCCCTGCCCTTGCGGCGTGTGTTGAGGACAGTGGCAGAAATCATGCCGTACGTCCTCGACTGGCGCGAGCGGCCTCGTCGCCCTCCGGCGGCTCGGTGGCTGCGCAGAGCCGCCGCCCGCCGCCGCCCTGCCGCCGCAGAGGATTCGATCGCCTTCGCAAGGATCGAGATCGTTGACAGCTTGCTAGGGCAGATCGAATGGTTCATGGGCATGCCGCCAGCCACTACTGCCTCTTATGGTCATCTTAACAGGTGGGCCTGGGACATGTCGGACATCCTGTGTTCATGCAGCCTGAGCATGCACCCGCATGGGAGCAGATTTGGCAAGACCCGCCTGATCTGGAAGTGGGCCAGCGAAGGGCTGTACCGCGACGACGGCAGAGTGCACTGGGATGACGGCGTGAGGGACGCAGAGCGGCGTTTCTTGAGATTCGCCAACAAGGAGGTGATCGTGCCGGCAGTAAACTGCGAGCGCAAGCCTGCCGCCGCGGAGAGCTGCGACTGGCAGCTCGGCCCGCGCCGCATTCCCCTCATGCATACCCCGGACATCACAGTAATATTACCACGGTGGCTGTCCCTCCACCAAGCTGGCCCTCAGCTCCCGACACGGCTGGATGCATCCTACACCCGCTCACTGCTCGTCTCAGGTGCGGTGGACCGGGACATCCCTCTGGCCAAGTTCGTCCACTTGAGGGTGCTGGATCTCGAAGGCTGGGAGAACCTCGACGACGACCATCTGTCGCAGCAGATATGCACACGGATGCTTGTGCTCAGGTATCTCAGCGTCAGCAACACGAAGATCACCAGGCTCCCACCCGAAATCAAGGAGCTCCGCTTTCTGCAAGCGTTGGTCATCAGCCACACTCACATCAGTCAGCTCCCGCCCCAGGTGTGTGAGCTTGTGTCTCTGAAAGCACTGGACATCAGGCACACGGAGATAAGGCAGCTGCCTCAACGGATTGTTGAGCTTGGCCTGTCTGCTCTTCTCGTTGGTAATGGTGACGACCAAGCAGTGGCATCAAAGATACCAGAGGGTATAGTGCGCACCAGATCCCTACAGACATTGGCGACAGTTGATTTAGGCCAATGCTCTGCAAGCTATGTAGATGCTCTCGGTGCCCTAGAATTGCTGGAGGAGCTTGCAATAACATGGTCTTTTCACCAGTGCGCTGACCCAAGATACCAGGGTGCTCTACGGTCATCCATCCAAAAGTGGAGGTCCCTCAAATCCCTGACCATCCACTGCGGGCTTGGTTGCTCCATGGAGTTCCTGGCATCTCTGTCTGATCCACCTTCAGATCTTTCAACATTCAAGGTCACTGCTGGGAGATTTGTCTGTGTTCCCCAATGGATCCACAAGCTTAATCACCTTTCTTTCTTGCAAATCACGGTTTGCAAGCTGCGGACGGATGATATGGAGATCCTAGGGGGACTGCCCGGATTGGAGTGCCTTGTGCTCGGCTTGGACTTAATTCCGAAAGAAGTTATAGTGATTGAAAGCAAGGGTTGGCGCAGCCTTAAGAGATTCTCGATCGACTGCCGAGTACCATGGCTGACTTTCAAAGAAGAAGCAATGCCGCAGCTCACGTACCTTGACATGGAAATATGTCTAGGCCCACCGAATCAACCCAGTGCTCCATCAGGCATCACCAACCTCTACAACCTCAGGGAGGTAGTCCTCCGATACAACAGATGGTGTAGCGGCAGCTCCAATGTGAACATGAAGGTCGAGGCAGTGAAGAAGGCAGTTGCTAAGCATCATTGCTCGATCAAGCTCGTCATCAATGGCGAGCAACATGATTTTCATGAAGTTCACGAGGAGGCACCGACAGAGAGAGAGAGATTCAAAGAGAAACCGAAGACGAAGCAAGTTCATCAGCAGAGAGCAAGACTCAGAGAATAACTGCAGCAGGAGAAGTTGAAAGCCAAGCCACACCAACAAAGAGCAAGATTCAGACAGAAACTGACAGCAAAATCAATATCCAAGACTTGTTTCCAGAGCTGAGGGAATATATGAGGTGAACTCCGAACCGAAGCCTCTTCGCTGTGGAGGAAAACCACAAAGCAATGCTGGTGGCAAGGTAAAATCTAGTGCACATGCACATTATATGCTACTTGTTATATTGCTTCCTGCAATTTCAACGTAGCTAGGTATTGTACATATTTCCATGTCTGATGCTATCACAGACAAGTCGATGGCTGCTTCTACCTATCTCCCGTGTCTTCAACCATATTGTCATGCACTACATGAAACGAAAATAGATTCGACTGCCAAAATCTGATTCGACGGCCCAATTTGAACAGTCGAAACAGGTAACATAGTGTCGACGGCCACAATTATGCAGTCGATACAGCTCAAATCTGTGGACAGTATCGACGGCCGATAAATTGCCGTCGAGTTTACTTGGTGGTCAGTATCGAAAAGCAAACGGAAAGCCTGTGTGGCGTGGATTTGCGTCGAAAACGATATCGGCCAAACGTTATGCCGTCGATAGTGTTATACAGTATCGACGGCCTACAAAAAGCCGTCGATACATTTTATTTTTTAAATTTTTACCCCATTTTGTTTTATTTATATTTTAATCTTTGTTAAAAATTACTGTTAATTTGAATTGAAAATTAGAAATGTTACATTTTATTATTTTTTAGGTAGTTATTGTTATAATTAATGAATTGAGGAATATTGAACATATATAGCTTTTTAAATAATGTATTAAATATTGTTTAAATCTTACAATTTTATTTTTACTAGTAAGAAATTTAAAAAATAGTTGAGTGCGGGCGTGCGTGTATCAAATATTGTATAGTACGAAAACATAACTTTAAAATTATAAATAAACACAATTTAAATTCAAATAGGATGTATGATGTTGCTTTGATCACATGAAATATGAAACTCGAGGTGAAATTCTTCGGAAAACTTGTGTTTCAAAGGATGACCTCATAGGAAGTTCTAAATTATTTGATTTTTTTCGGTGTGTAATTCCCAGTAGAAAGCAACATGGAACAGTTTGAACATTTAAAATTTGTTTTTCAAATTTATAAAATTGAAATAGAGAGGTTTGACCAGTGATTCCCTTTAAGGGGGGAAGCCCTCGAGACAAGCACTTGTATCGACGGCCTAGACTAAAACCGTCGATACTAACACAGCTACTCGACGGTAGTCAACGCTAACCCTCGGCAGAAGTAGTATCGACGGTTTGACTTACAGCGGTCGATACTAGCTTCCCCGACGATATTCTCGACCGTTGGTACCTATGCCGTCGATACTGTACCTCCTGGTGTTTGCTTAGTATCGACGGCCGTTAGTGAGCCGTCGATACTAGTTTATGTATTTCGACGGTCTTATCATGCGTCGATACTACCGCGTCGATTATGTGGTTATGTCGACGGCCTATAGTTGGCCGTCGACATCGCTCTAGTTATCTGAGCTCCTAGGGCTCGGGACTTAGCAAAATCGCTAAGTCCCCCTCGCCTCCACGCCGCCGCTTTGATGCGCCCGCGCGCGCGCGCCTCGCCTCCATGCCGCAGCTCGCGTCCCGCCTTCTCGCCGGACGCAGGCTGCCGGCAGCGCCGCCGCCTCCACGCCCGCCTCCTCGCCGGACGCGCCGCCACTCCAGCGCCGCCGAAAGCCGCGCCGCCTCGCCTCCACGCCGCCCGCTCGCGTCGCGCCTCCTCGCCGGGCAGCGTCGCGCCTCGCGCCGCCTCCCGCCGCCCGTGTCGGTCCGCCTCCACCGCAGCCGCCGCGCCGCGCCGCCGCCGCCCCGCCATCTCGCCCCGCCGCGCCGGGCCGCCATCTCACCGTTGCCGCCACCAGCCGCCTCCCTCGTCGCCTTGTTGTCTCGGTGCCGCCGCCGCCGAGCCGCCTTCAACCCGCCGCCCATGACGTCCCGCCGCCTCCACCGCCCGCCGCCTCGCTGCCCCCACTCGCCTGTTCGTGTCAAGACGCCCACCCGTCGGCCATCCCTCGACTCTGCGGCGACATCCGGTATTTTTCGGGCTTTTTTTTTCAAATGTTGGTAGTTCAATTGTCGACGACAAGAATATTTAGTCGAGACTAATTATAATATGATCATGATTAACACTAATTTAATTATTTAAAAAAGTAAAAATTTTGAAAAATGGTTTGGAATATATTTTAAAATTTAGGAAAATAGTATAGAATATAATTACAAATTTAGGACAATAAAATGTATTTTAAAAATTATATTAAACTGTTTGCCGTGTGATTAGCTAGCGTCCGTGGATTAGTTTAGGACATGTCACCTAGCCGTACGTCACCCGTTCGGAAACGGCACATCTCGTATGGAACACGGACGGTGATTCGCAGCGCTAATACGAGATGTGGTGTGCGTTTCAATTGTCGATGGAGCCCTTATGGGCGCCCCGATGGGCGACCTCTGACGACCGTTCGAAAGCGGCGTCGCGTTGTGGTACCGGAGGTTTCGAGATGAGTTTTTCGACGGCATAACCCTAAAAGGTTCTCCTGCATAAAATAAGTGCTTGAATTTTTATCGATTCCCGGCCATCGTTGCACTAGGAGAACCCTTAGGTTATCTTGCTGAAATCTCGCCTCGAACCCTCCGATCGCAGCATAACGTCCGCTCGATCGATCGCTCGTAGGTGGGTTTAGAAGCCTTCCAAAGCCTAATACAAAATCCTCTCGTGCGGACGATGTCCGCAACTCGGATGGAAGAAGGCGGGAGTTGGATGTATGAAGGATGGCAACGGAACGGACACCACTCGGACGAATGGTACGACAAGATCGAGATATTCTGAATCGTGCTTTTCGGGATGCTCAAACGATAACACGCGTGTAACTTGTCCGTGTGATGATTGCGGAACTGCAAGAAAAGAACCGCGCTTCGATGGAGATAGACACGTATAAGTATGGCTACAAGGCCGAAGTACCGTCGATGGGTCTATCATGGGGAGAGTCGGTTGGCGGAGCCACCACCACCGCCACCACCAATGCAGGCGAAGGTTTGATGAGATTGATCGGGTGAATGATATGATGGATGACTTGGTCATAATTTCTGGATCTTTGAGCCACCCACAACGTTGTCTAACTTCATGGAGCTTCTCGAGTCCGCAGCGACCTCGCATGATAGCACAACGGTGGCCCTCTTGTCTGTTGTGTCTCGTATGTTAGCAATAAAGTGCAAATACAACTTCTCTATTAACTGTTTCGACGAGCTCATATCGTTGTGGTCTGATGTCCTTCCGGAAGGTCACAAGATGCCTGCCAGTTGGTACGAGTGTAAGAAATTGATAGGTGGTCTCGGAATGCCATATGAGAAGATACACTATTGCCCGAACCATTGTATGCTTTACTACAAAAATGATGCGGGTAAACAGTCTTGCGATAAATGTGGAGAGTCAAGATATGTCGAGGTAGAGGACGCTCAAGGAAACAAGAGGCAGACTAGTGTCGCGAGGAAAGTGCTTCGTTACTTCCCGCTGACGAAACGTTTGGAACGGTGTTTCATGACCGAAGAGACGGCGCAACAGATGAGGTGGCATAAGGAGGGTAAAAGGCCGAAGGGTGATTTGATGATACATCCATCAGATGGGGACGCATGGAAGAACTTTGATCAGAAACATCCTGACTTCGCAGCTGATCCGAGAAATGTGCGTCTGGCAATTGCCACCGATGGGTTCACCCCTTTCAATATGATCGCTGCGTCGTATTCCTGTTGGCCAGTGTTTACTATGCCTCTGAACCTTCCGCCGTCACATTTAATGAAAGAGGAATTCATGTTTCTATCCCTCATCGTGCCTGGTCCAAAGAATCCTGGAAAGAATCTGGATTTTTTCCTGAGACCTTTGGTCGAAGAGCTGAAAGAGTTATGGGAGAATGGACCAATCACGTACGATAGAAAGACAAATACCAATTTTCATATGAGAGCTGCTTTTATGTGGTCTATTCATGATTTTCCTGCTTACGGAATGTTCTCAGGATGGAGCACGCACGGCAAACTAGCATGTCCCGTTTGCATGGATGATACGAACGCGTTCCAGTTAACACATGGGGGTAAGGCATGTTGGTTTGATTGCCACCGTGCTTTTCTGAAGCCAGATCATCCCTTCAGAAAACAGAGGAATGCGTTTCGAAGAAACACTGTTGTGAATGGACAAAACGTCCGCTGATGACCATAGCTGCCATCAAAGCTTTTCAATCAAAGTTGGTAGAAGGAGAAATGGAATTTATGAGGGTTACGTGTGTCCCACCATTGGACGATAAGTGCAGCTTATACTCGCTACCTTATGCGAGATGATTTGTTATTGCCCCACAATTTCGATGTCATGCACCAAGAGATGAATGTGGGACAAGCAATCTTCGACACCGATCTCGACATCCCCGACAAGAGCAAAGATAATATGAAGGCACGCCTCGATAAGCGAGAAATATGCAATCGACCATCAATGAACCTCATAGAAGGATTGTCTAAAAAGCCTAAGGCTTTGTACTGCTTAACAGTCACCCAAAGGAAAGAAGTTCTCGAGTGGTTCGAAGGACAATTGAAGTTTCCCGATGGGTACGCATCAAATATTGGTCGTGGTGTGAACGTTGCTCAAGGGAGGATACACGGCATGAAAAGTCATGACTTTCATATATTTGTCCGTGATCTCATTCCTGTCGTATTTCATGGTTACGTACCTGAAGATGTATGGAGAGCTTTAGCGGAATTAAGTTTTTTCTATAGAAAACTATGTGCTAAAGAGATAAAGCGGTCCGAGATGGTTAAGCTCGAAGAGGAGATTGTTGTGCTTGTGTGTAAACTTGAGAAAATATTCGTTCCTGGATTTTTTAACCCAATGGAGCATCTTCGATACATTTGCCCGCCAAACCAGGTTGGGAGGTCCTGCTCAAGCATGTGGATGTATCCCGTGGAGCGCCGCCTTAAAGGGGTTAGGGCAAACGTGAAAAATAAGGCTCGCGTCGAAGGTTCGATAGCGAGAATCATACTATATGCAGGAGATAACCCATTTTTGCAATAAATATTTGGCGAGAGAGCACAATGTCAATATTCAAATACCAAGATACAACACAGTTTGTAGCAAGCCTCAATCTGATCTAAAATTGTTTCTTGGAAGAGGCAATCCTGTGGGAAAAAGTAAACGACGAGAGTTATCACAGGAAGAAAGGTTGATTGCACTATTGTACTTGTTCGATAATATGGAAGAAATGGGGGACATGCAGAATCAGTTCATACAAAGAGAATGGACAGGGATGAATGAACCCAGTCCGGAGGAAAGAACAAAGTTGATGAAGGAGGGTGCCGGACCTGGACGTCCTAACTTCATAGTTTGGTTCTGGAAACATGTAAGTATATATGATTTCATAACCTTATTAATAATTGAAGATTTTTTCGACATAGTTTGTTAAATTTCTTATTTTCTATGAAACAGTGCACGACTCATGCAAGCGTACACAACGATCTGCGTATTCTGTCGCGTGGACCTAGAACTAGCGTCAAAGTGCACGGAGTTTATGATGTCAACGGGTTTCGCTTTAGATCGGCAATTCATGAAAGGTCGAAACCTAATTTAAAATCAATTAACAGTTGTGTACTATGCTACGGGGAAGATGGCATGGAGTACTACGGTATAATAGAGGAGATAATTGAATTAGTATTTGAGGGAAGTAAGGAGTTATCAGTTGTTCTCTTTTGTTGCATTTGGTTCGATCCTATTAAAGGGGTTAGACGTCGAGCAGAGTTAGGTTTGGTGGAGGTTAACCAGAAGTCAAGGTTAAAAGGGTACGATCCGTTCATCCTTCCCAACCAGGCTGAGCAAGTGTACTATCTGCCTTATCCATGCAAGAAAGCAATGAAAGGTAGTACTAAACGCGGCGAGGAAGACCTTCGGTCATGGTGGGTTGTGTACAAGATTCGAAGGCCTGGAAGATTGGCTACCCCGACGACCGATGATTATCACCAACCAGTACAAGAGCAACGTATGAATGGCAATGTGGTGATTGATATTGGGAATGGACTAGATAACCTAGTAGCCACAATAGATGACGACGTAAATGAAGAAGTACAACAAACACAACAAGCACAACAAGAAGGGGAGGATGTCGAGCCGACCGATGATCTTCTCGATGTAGACGATACATACTTCTAAGTTGATGGTATTCATTTCGGTCATTATGTTCAGTTTTGTTGTTTTAATATTACTAATTTGTGAACTGACATTACTTTAAAATGCAGGATGCCACGCCGACAGTTTAGGAGGAGCTCGTCGCAGGACGAGGACGACGACCTTGACCAGAGGTCGGGGGCACTCGAGTCAGCCACGAGGGCACGCTGCATCAGGATGACTCGCACCTTGACAGAGTCTGGGGCCGCTGGAGGCTCTAGCCAGGAGGGGGGCTCCAAGGGCAGTAAGAGGGGGCATAACAAGTTGCCCAAGGCGGCGAGATATCCTCACGGGCGGATCGTGATCGAGCCGGATGGCGGCAGTAATATCCTATTTCTACTTTTTGTCAATTAAATCTACTAACTTGCCTTTATTCTCTGTAGCAACTTGTCTGTGTCCATCCCAACAAAGCTGATACCCAGCCAGCTAATGCTCTTGGCATCCTCGTGCGCCAGTACTATCCTGGCATGGTCGGAGAGGAGGGGGCACAACATACCGCTTACTCTTGGGATGATTACAATGTGGCACCTCACGGGGATAGCACCGCCGCCGAAGAGATAAGACGGGAGTTTTGGGTGAGTTCGCACATTTTTTATTTTTAATATCGCAGATGATTGGCAACCATTGTTTATTCGGATTTATTTTTTTTCAGCTTAGGTATCGCCCGCGCCCGGGCTTGGAGGAGGAGGACATCAATTACGTGATGGATAGGAGCATGGCGAAGGTGCTGAGATCGATGTCGAGTGCACGGGTCACCGCCGTTCAGGATTTCCACAGGTATTCACTTATTTCTTTGGCTTTTTTGGCGCATATGGTTATAATACGAATAATTTACTTTGTCTTATCTTGTCAGGATTATAAAGGAGAGAGGATCACCCAGCCGATGCGCGCAGGCTGTACCTCGAGGCTCAAGAGTACGCGCAGGTTCGACCGGACTGGGTGTCGAACGCCTGGATGCTGGGAGGCCTTGTCGCAAAGATTGGGCGGCCGAGGCGTTCAAGGAAAAGTCCTTGAAGGCCAAGAAGAACCGAGCAGCGATGACGAGTAAAACGACGACTGGAAAGTCGTCGTTCGCTCAGCTAAGAAAAAGGATGGTAATGCTATTCCTTCATTATTTCGATCTTGTTTTTTCTAATAATGAATATACTGACACTCCACTTGTACGATGCAGGGCGCCACGACTGGCCAGTTTCCGTCTTGGCTGTCGGTGTTCCGGAGGGGCCACACCTCTCAGAAAAAGGATGGCTCCTTCGGTCCTGTGGACCCGGTAGCTGCGCAACGAGAGGTACGTAATAATTTATCAATTAGTTCGTACACAATCGTATATTCTAACTCGGTTATCTCACTTCAATGCAGGCACGCTACAGAGAGGCTTTCGCTGATAAGCATGGCCAAGAGAAGGACCCAGAAGAGGAGCCACTTGACCCTCTGGTGATACATGAGGCTATGGGCGGAAAGGCTCATGGGAGGCTAGCGATCGGAGGGGACCACCTGAGGTATGGTACTGCCTAATTTATGCTCGTGTCAGCTTAGATCATATTTTGTAACCACTAACATCGCTTTGTTACAGGTCCGAGGATTACATGCCTCAGGTGAGGGCTTCCCACTCTCAAACAGAGAGTCGACGCGCCTTCGAGGCCCGCATTGAGAGGGAGAGGCAGCGGGAGAGGGAGGAGAGGGAGCGGGAGAAGGAGGAGAGGGAGCGGGAGAGGGAGGAGAGTGCACAGATGATGCAGGCGATGAGGGAGAGTCTGAGGACCCAAGAAGAAGCCAGACAGAGGCAGGAGGCGGAGATGGCGAGGCAACGATATGAGTTCGAGCAAAGGTTCGCCTATCCGAGTCGCTCGATCGGGCGGGTAATGTCCTTAAACCTAGTACTATCCATCCACACGTCGTTTATTGCAATTTCATTCACAAGTCCGGTGTCCATAAAATTTTAGGCTGGTCCCAGTGGTATTGCTGGCGGTCCGACCTTCTACGGGGGTCCGCCACCGTTTCGCGGTGGATGGGCACCGGCTCCCTACACCCCTCACGGCAGCCACACTGCTCCACCAGGCGAATACGTGGGCCCAGCTCGCCCACATGGTGGCTTGCCGTATGTTACGGATGCGGTAAGTCGTTAACTCATGTTTCGAACCGTTTAAACGTGACAAAATAATAACTAACTGTTTTGTACACATGCAGGGTTCGGTTGATTGCTCATGGTGAGATCCGTGGCGGGGAGGAGGAGACACATCGGTGACCAGGAAAATCCCAACCGGGTCACCGACCTCTTCTGAAGCGCCCTTGCTGTTCACCCAACCGCCTAATCGCCCGAGAGAACCCAGGAGAACGATCCTCGGCCTGATCAGTAGCCAGCTAGCTTTACTTTTGATTTTGATACTTTTAGTTGTAAAATTTGTCTTATATTTGTTATATGATAGCTTGTGAACTTCGACGTGCTATATATGTGCTTGTGGATATGTGGTAATGTTAATTTTGTGTATTTTGTGGTTTCGATGTGTGTTTCGATGAATTGTGGTCGCAAATATGCGACGAGGGGTATATATATGCATTGTGGGGTATTTTGGGTTTGCGAGTCTTCTTGGCCTTTATTTCTTTGGTGTGTGGCGGCGGCATGAGAATCTGTGTTTTTTTAACAAAATGCACAAATTTTTTTTTCAGCTTTTAGTCTGTGTCGACGGCATATATATGGCCGTCGATACAGAGCTGCAGTTGAGATTGTGTCGACTGCCTATGTAACCGTCGAAACTGCTACCAGTAATATCGACGGCATATACAGGGCCGTCGATACTGTCTCCATGGTCCTCTGTGGGTCCCACGACAAGTATTATCGACGGCCGCCTACTGGCCGTCGAAACAGACCCAACAGAGCCGGTGACGCCGTCTTCGGTCCGTGTCTCGACGGGCTGCTGCTTTGCCGTCGACACTACCTGCCTCTCTCGACGACGTTCACTCGACGGCCGTGTATCGACGGCTAGCCGTCGACACTAGTTTCACCCGACGGTTGTGTGGTGTGTATCGACGGCTTGGGCCGTCGATACTGTTGCCGTCTCCTGTAGTGATGCTATGTATGACTTTCAAATCATGTATCTGCGTCGCTAGCTGAACAATATTGTCGTACTTGTTATGATCATTCAGGTCATGTACCGGTTACTTTTCCATATTGTCTCGTTATGTATAAAACTGCCAAATGTTGTATCTGTGTCGCTTTTCAACACACGCAAATTTAGTGTATCCAGAACAATATGTCATTTATGTCTTGTGCATTTCAAATGTTATATCCATGTCACTTTTTAATACTTAATGTATATTTATCAGTATGTCATCTGTGTCATGTGCATTCCAATGTCCTCAACCAAGTGTGGTGGAAACCATTTATGAGATGACTAGTGTACGTATATGTTCTTTACCTGACCTCTTGTCTTCTTCTTTTTCCTGTGTTATTCCTTGCTATCCCTCTTGTCTTTTTATTTTTTCAAGGGAGAATGGAAGACCCTTCGCTTCCTCTGTACTCGTTGAATTTGTGCCAATGCATGTATGCCACGTTGGCAAGTTAGCAAGTCGGTCATACTATTTTTAAGACATTAGCACACATCTTCCATAACAATAAAAAAAAATTGATATATTATTGTTTCTTGGTTTTATCCACTGACTGATTAGTGTGTTCATAATCTGGCGCACAGTCAGAGAGGTGATGGTGGGAAGAATTGGGAGCATGTAGATCATCTTCTATCATGGTATATACTAGCTATGTTAACGTGTCCATGGCGTGTTTCCGGCCGAACTTAGTCTGGTTATCGCTGCGCCGTGGTCTTTGCAGTGAAGGGGTTTCTCCGGATAGGTTCAGTGGGCATGGACTTTGTCCGATGAAGTTTGTTTTTTCGGGATCCTTGGTCGTTGTCCGAAGTGCTCAGACTAGACCTGTTCATCGGTCGGGCCGGGCCGGGTTTCTGGCCGGGCTTGGAAAAGCCTGGTCCTGCGGGACCAAGCCCGAGCCCTGCCCGGCCTGACGCTTCAGGCTTCTGTTTCGGGCCTGAACCTGGCCCGAAAGCCCGGCCCGAAGCTCGGAAGTCTAACCCGGTCACGGCTTAACGCGTGTTTTTCTCGGGCCTGGCAGTCGAGCTTCAGACCAAGGCCCAAGCCTGGCCCGATGCACCGCCCGGGCCAGGCCGGGCTTTTTTGGGCCGACTCAGGCCAGGCTCGCCGGGCCGGGCCGCCCATGAACAGGTCTAGTTTGGACTAGTGTTTTGTTGCTTCGTTGGACGTTGTCCGATGGTTGTCGGACATGTCCAACGGAGGATTAGTAGTTAGTCACGGCCAGCAGGTCATCACATTCGTACATGAGAAGCAGTTTGATGCATGCATTAGCTAGGGGGGGGGGGAGAGAGAGAGAGAGTCGTTGCATGCATGTAGAGCTCGGCGTGGAGCCGTGAGTAGCGGATGGTGTTGGCTGACTAGCTCTAGGAGAGCACACGTCATGCACGAAGCGAGCACAATGGGGTTGTTGACACGAAAAGTTGGATCTTCGCGAACACACGTGTGGAAGCGTCAAGTCTGGGCTTGCGTCGCAACCAGAAACCAAACGTGCCAGTCAATTTGACCTGTGAATTGACAAGGAATAAATTGTCAGCGACTTGGCCCCAATCGGCTTTAAGAAACAGCCAGATCAAGTTTTACGAATCGGCTTTGAAAAATCCGATTGCAATTCTATCGGCTTAATGCCTGATAGAGCGATAAATGTAAATGGGCATTTAAACATAAATCTTTTCATATCTTTTTGTTGTTTTGTAGATAGAATTAGCCATAAATCTTTAGATCAATTTATTAGATTAAACCAGGGGATAGATTGAATAGATTGGTCAAGCCAAGACAGTATTCAGATCTAAATCCAGATATAAACTTATAAACAGATTTAAAAGTTTAGAACTAATATAGATAAATACAATGCTAATCGGCAAATAACTGAACATGCGAAATCCTAAAACAAGTATACGCAAGATCGATTAAACGAGACAGTTGCATACATCGAATTCAGGAGAAGCATATAAGATAATTGACAATCGGCATTGCAAGGTAAATACATATTACAGATCGATTGAACGAGACAGTGTAACATGCAATTACATGTTAAAGATCGATAAACCGAGACAGTTTAACATGCTTTGTATACATGAGATCAAGACGATACAGCCATGCATACGGGTTACAAGAAGAGAATCGATTATTTCATCGAGATAGCTCTACCTGCAAATTGAAGTCTTTCGACGAAGTCGATCGGATTCGAAAAGAGTAATTGTGTTTTGTGTATGACGTATATCGTTTACATGAGACTTGAGACCCTATTTATACTAAAGTTACAAAACCGATACCGACACGACCTAATTTATCGCAACTAAACCGTTGAAGATGTCTTCCAATTGAATCTTTGTAACTCTTCTGGAGTCTTGATATTATCGGAATAATTTCCTATACACTTCTCTTCTTTTTTTTATAATGAAGCTCATCTTCTGATACGGCCCAATAATTCCGATAACATCAGCTTATTTAAAATATCCGATTTACCTGTCAAATTTGGGTGTTAACAGGGGTGAGTGGGGATCGTGTGCACGTCCTGAACGACTAGATGTCGTGCGAATGGCTGCTCCGACGTCAAGCTTGCTTGTGTGTGTATTAATTGTGCAGGTAGGCTCAATGGGAAGGAGTGAGTAGCCATGAAACCAAAAGAACGACGCTAACTAAAGTCTGTTATAATCTTGAGTCGGTAGGCGTCTCCAAGTATGTGTTGTATCCTCGGTAAGCTAAGTGCAGGAATATATACAAGTGTGCTTTTTTTTGTGTCTCTTGTTCGTGTTCCACGAGTTCATGTGTGTTGATCTTCGAAAAAGCTAACAGGAGGCTGCAACCGAGAGGCGTTGATGATGGTAGTCTTGCTAGCTTCCCTAGACCTGGCAAGTTGATGATGGTAGTCTTGCTGGCTTCCCTAGACCTGGCAACAGATGGCCACGAAGCGCTGATAATAGCTAAGCGCGCATGGCCTCGCTGTAAAACCCCAGCTCCTTCTGAGCCTGGAATGTTACTAACTCTTTCAAAAAAAACATAAAATTTCGGCAGCATCTCCCTTATTTTCTCTAGATCCACAACACAGAAACGAAACAAATAATAATAATGTTCACCATAAAAGGTGATAACAAGTCTCAACCACAGCCAAAGGGCCAACTATCGGTTCCACCTTAACGGTAACTCTGTACAACCAACAAAATATTTATCTTACATTTAGTGACGCCAAGGCTCAAAAATAATAATCGACGACACCCACAAGACTCAATAAATACAGCTCTAACATGACCTTTCATTCAAAATAGTTCCTAAAATGTTATGAGCAATTAATACATCTAGCTTACACTAGTAAATCCATTCATTCATTTTAATGTGAGAGGTAGATAATGTAAAAGTCGGTTCACGTCACACAGCTACGAAAACCAAACATCCAGTCATATCATAAGGACAAGCACAGAGCATTAAACCACTTAGCCATATATTAAACAAATATTTGTATAACATATACTTGCCTCTTTTACCGGAGTTTAAAGGACAATACGTCGATGCCAGTCTCGAGGTAGAACCTACACATGCAACATACCACATTCATGACCATATCATAACACCACCAAGCATCAAGAAAGGTCAGACACTAACCATTTAGTCTTAACTCTCTCCATATCATATTCCATCTAGGTTACCAATTCATGGATTACTTAACATCAAATAATATTAAGTCTTAACCAATTATTCTCTGGATATTTCTAAAACACCTAAGTTCAACTCTTTGATTCCCATAATACTTACCTTCTCAATTGTTATTTAGATGAATAATTAGCTAAACCAATTTCTATTAGTGTAGTAGAGATTCTAGCTGCAGTCAAACTAGGATAGCAGCACGAAAAACATCATATCTCTTAAACCACTTATCCGAATTACGCGTTCTTGTACTCTATGGAAAGCTATAAACATAGACTATAATTCTTTCCATAAGGTCGTGCTCAGATTCTAGACATAAATAGCATGAATTTAACTCATAAGCTGCTGCATAAACATCACGTAACTAAACTCTAAACATTTAGTTGATTGGTCCCCAAAATCTACCATCCCAAGCTTCAGATCAATCGATTCATCATACCCATGCAAGAATAACAAAGGAAATCGCATTAATTCGTTACCTAAGAGTAGATCGGAGAAGATCAAGCAAAACCCTAGCTTCCTCTCCAATAGCCAGCCTCGCTTCTTCCTCTTCCTCCTTTCCTCTTCCCACCGCAGGCCCTTTCTTCCTCCTCTACCTCCTCCTCTCCACGAGCGGCATCGAGAGATAGCGGCGGCTAGCGGCGACTGGCGGCGGCGGCGGCGGCGGCCTCGCTGCAAGCATTAGGTCTTGAGGCGGTGGGGATCGATCCCTTGGCTGCTGCCTCGTTCCCTTAACAAAGGGCGCAATGATAAATTTGGGTGGCCACTTGGCCCAGCCCAATTTCTTTTTTTAATATTACACTCGCCTTCCTATTGGCAAAAAAAAAAAGAGCTCTGGGAGCATAAGGAACAAATGGACAAGGCTAATGTCAATAAGTTGGAGTTCCTAATCCTAGACAAAAGAATTAATAGGCGGAGTGAAGAGATTCTTGGAGAGGCTTGCTAGATTCTTATTATGTCTTTTTGTGGCTCGAGACAGACATTATTTTTTATCCTGATTTAGGCCTCCTTAGGATAATAGCCCTACGTCCAACGTCTTTGTAAATACCGTGGAGCAAAGAGGCTCGTGCAAATACTAATGATGGATTACAAGAATTGCTGAGAGACTACCATGTTGTGGCTTCAACTAGCCATTGTGCTCCTAAGCTCCTATGCCTTGTGGTTACTAGAATTAGCTTGCCTACTTCATGGTGTTGGTCTCCTTTATATGTGTGGGGGTATCCTATCGGGGTTATCCATTGCAATGTGTCTGGTTTTATCTTGTATGCTCTAAAAGTTTTTGCTTCTCGGCTTTTTCCATGCCACTATCTCATACGTAATGGCCCTTGGGGTCGGTATACGTCTTTTCATGTCCTTGCTTTGTTTCAGGAGATTATGCAGATCCATTCTTTGATGTCTGAGGCCCTTTAATGGAAGGTGAATAGGAAAACACTTCTTTGGTCCTCGGCCTGAGCTCACATTCTTTTCGGGCTTTATTGAAGGTATGTTCTGTTGAAAATGTTATTTCTATCATTCTCTCTTCTTTTTCTCTCTTACTCTGCCTTCTCACCGTCATGCTTAGGTCCCTGTCCCGCTGTGCCTAATTAGGGGTACTTTTGGTATTGACAACTTCACTTTCCTTTATCCTCCCTCTATCTTTGAGCTCTAGAAGCTCGTCGTAGCTACCACTAGTCACTTTGCTAGCCATCGCACCACCGCTGCCACCACCCCTTTGTTGATACTACAAGAAAATCGAATGTTTTTTATGGTCAAATTCATGCTTGATGGCCAAGAGCAAGCCGTCAACCATTACAAAATATGGTTGACGACCATAGATGAGGTTGTCTACCATATCAACTTTTAGTTGCATGACCATAGTACATGGCTCACCTAGTCGACAATTACAAGACAGGCCATCGACCCTAGAGATGAGCGGACTAACACTGTTGGCCGACATTCACCTAGCAGGGTAACATAGTGGCAGCTAGCTGTGGGACCCATGTGTCAGAGGGTGCCAACCATCTACCATAATCTGAACATATGGTCGATGGCCAGGGGCTGGCTATCTACCATAGTTGCTGCCAGGGTGGCTACCCACCATGGCTTATGGTAGACGGCCATCCCCGGGCTATCGGTCATGAGTTGATGGTGGTTCTGTCATCAGGTTCAAGGTTGTGGTAGACGGCTGAAAAAAGTTCGTCGATCGTACTAGTATAGACGGTTTTGCTGTCAACCATAATTTTATGGTTGGCAACTTATTTTAACATATTATCAGCTGGGCCATCATTGCAAGGGACAAAGCAGCCATGGACAAAGCCGATTCGCGTAGTGCGCACAAGGCCGAGATTTATAACACAACGGTGCACGAGCAGCGAGCAATAATGAGAAGCAACGAGAGCAACCACATTTCTGGATTAGCACTAAACTGTTGGGAGTGACAATTATTACTGTCAATCATCACAATATCAAATCTACACTTCATACAGAAGTAGCTTAATTAATAGGCTGTTATTCAAACTCCATAATGACAAGTTCACTCACACAACTTTGCAACTTGCTGCAGGGCAGCTTCAGCAACTGTTTCAACTTTGATCTATTTCATAGTACTCATCAACTACCACAGTGGGTTCATTCCTGTGCATGCCTACCGATCGTTTGATGTCAAGCACCTTCTCCTTTGTTGTCTCAGAAGCCTTTTGGCTTACCCTAACAAGCACTTGCCGAAAACCCTTGAGGTTTTCCACACCATAGGCACCTTCAAACACCCTGAACCTTAGCTCAACCCTTTGGAGCTCTGGCATTGCCCCTTCTAAGAAGTTCAGTGGTGGCACTATCGGCGCTGAGAAGCGGAGCAATTTGAGACTATTAAATCCACCGGCTTGCACAAAGATCATGCCTCCTGTATCCACTGTGTTCTTCTCTAGAGTCTCAATGAGGCTATGAGCCTGGTTTTCTACGTTGAATGAAAATGTGAGAGAGAATAGGGAAGGGAGCTGTGAAAGAACTTGCAATCCATCCGTCCCCAGTGAAGTCAACGATAAGGTTAACTTCTCAAGGTCTTTCACTAGAATGATCCATCCAGGCACTCGAGGTAGTTTTCCTGAAAGCTCAAGCGAGTGGATGTATTTTGGAGGAGTGGACATAGAAATCACCAGCTCAAGAAAGCCGGTGAAACTATCATCAATTGCAAGAGACTTGAGAGCGTAGCCACTTAAATGGTCGATGGAGGAGATTAAATCAGCATATTTCTGGTTATTGTTCACATAGTCTTTCATGTTGTAGATACTTAGCTTCTTTAACTTGGTGAGGCTCTGCATGTCAGCAAGGGCTGCTGTTGAGCTCTTGGTGATCTCGATCCCTGATAGTGTCTGCAGTGCTATCATTTTTGCAATGCCTTCACTGAACTTCAAAGCAAGACGTGTGGATTTGTTCCCGGCAAGCAGATGGGCCATGTGTTGGAGCCGCATAGCAGATGATGGCAACTCCCTCACATTTGTGTCCCTTATATCCAATGTTTCCAAAAACCGCAGCCTTCCAATGTTTGATGGGAGCTCCTTGATGTGTGCTTTGCGAAGACTCAGATACTTCAGATAGAACATCTTGCATATTTTGCGCAGTTATCTGCTATTCAAGCCCTTGCAGCCTTCAAGATCCAACACCTGCAGTATTCTGAACTTGAAAGAGAAAGAATGAAGTCGGTCTAAATTGTCGAATGCGGTCAATGACCGGACATGCGACAGGTTCATGCTCTCAATGGCAGCTTTAGCATGATCTGGGTCACTGTTATGCAGTGATAGCCGACGAACTTTGTTGCTTGGCATTGGTGTGACCCAGTGGCCCCCAACTACTGTGATGAAATTTTCCTTGCTTGACTTGGACAAAATATATTCAAGGATCATGTCATGAACTTGACAAGTCTTCACCTTTCCATTGCTGCTATGATCCACCGGCCGAACTACATTTCTACTTATGATTTCATTGAAGTAGTCCTCGGCAACTTCCTCAACCGTTTTCCCATGCTTCTCGGACATGAATCCTTCGGCTATCCACCTTCGGATCAAACGCTTCCTATTGATGGTGCAGCCCTTTGGAAATATGCTCAGATACTGTAAACATTTCTTCTGATCAGCTGGTAAATCATTATAGCAGAGATTAAGTATTTGTGTCACTCCCTCAGGTGTAAGGTTTTTCTCCAACTCTGAACCAAGGGAACTTAGCACTTTTGTCCAATGGCTCTTTTCTTTCCGGTCTCCCCTTGCCAAAAGCCCAGCTACTGAAACTATTGCCAGAGGAAGACCTCCACATTTCTTCAGAATCTGTTCTTTGATGTCTTTGTATTGATCTGGTGACGGATCATTATCACCAAAGATTCTTTCAAAGAACAAAATTTTGGATTTTTCATCTGGTAGCTTCTCAAGTATTTCAACGCGATCTTCTTGTTGACGACAGCTAGCCTCTGCCACAGACTTGAACCTTGTTGTCACCACTATGCTACTGCCATTAGTATGTGGCAAACATACCCAAATGCTGTCCCATGCTGATACCGACCATACGTCATCTATTAATAGAAAGTACCTATATATTTGAACAACATATGCAACTCTGATCAGTGTAATTACGTGAAATCTCTAACGTAATAAAAGCTAATCAATGGCAAGTGTCTCATAGCTGTTAAGAAAAAATATGCTAGGAAACAGAATATAAGTTCCTTTTAAAACATTTGGCCTTCGATCTTGATCCAGGAAAACCCTAATCAATGCCTCCAGGAAATTAGAGTGCTCATTGGATTGTACTAATTGTGTCATCAATAATTAATGCAACCGGCAAGGATGAGATTCTGCTTTCTGTAGCCATTTTGGGCTCGCCGGTGGAGGCGTGGAGCCTCTAAACATAGTACTACCTTGGCTACAATGGGTAGGGTGGGGCTACCCAGGGGGGCCATAGGAGTTGTTTGTCATTGGACCGTCCGGCCTGTCAAACCACCTTCTCCTTGAACCCCTCCTAGGACGATGATATGGTGCGTGTCGCCCTCCAACACATCACTGATGGGGCCACACATTGAAGTATCCAGTTAGATCCGGCGATGTGGCCCACTACCACTTGGGCATTGGTTACTCCTGGAAAGGCTCCTCACACGGGGCATCATCTTCATTGGCAAACTATGGTGACCTAGCGAGACCAGACAAGGTGGTGAGTTGTGTGTAAAGGGTATCGGTTGCAGCGTTGAGACAGGTGGAGAGGTTGCGGCGACAAGACTGGTGAAAAGAACATACAACAAGACAAGTAGAGCTAGGCGTCACATTGAGCTTCACATTGCCCAATTTCTTAATAATTTTGGATGCCATGGTACACACGCATGGATATAAATGAGACCCCTAAACCTAGACCTAGCATGAACTTAAAAGTAAACACCCGCAAGCTAGACCCGAACCCATTTGGTTGAGGACATGTATCTGAAACCCACCAGTATTTTTGCTATCCAAAGGCCATTTCTAGGCTCTGATTTCACCCTATCGTTCATGTGTATGTAGGCCATAAGATATATAGTGGTACTTCTCACTTTTCAATGACTTGTTAAGAGGTCTTCACGGTCTTGGTACGGACATGCCACGACGCTGGGAGGAGCATACGTGGACTATGCACATGGAGTGACACGCATGAAAAAATGCCAACCTGGCGGTCATGTTCAGTTGAGATGGATTTAAATAAGACCTATTTGATCTACAAGTGTGACATATGTGTAGGGAGAGCTAGCTGGGCTAGTTGGGCTAGCTAATTTACAAAATATGTTAAAATAAATCTATGCCAGTTCTACCCGTAGATCAACAAAGAGAATATACCGACACAGATGACTATACACATCAGTGCTAGTACCAGCTCAACTAGGGAAGGTCTAGAGTGGTCCATGCATCGGCACATGTAAGCATAAGGTGTCGGGTCTAGGATTTGTGGCGGAGAGGTTAGTGGATTAATGGCTGTGGAGAAGGCATGATGTTGATATGAAGGAGGCCTAGTTCAACAGTTCTAGCCTTAGCAACAGCATTGGAGACCATGGATGACCTAGATTGACATTGTTGAAGGTAAGAAAATCTTAGGGGCATGGTTGATGATGCAGGACACGTAAACGCCCATGATTAACTCTAGGTAGAATGGCTACATGGTAGAAAGCAATATGGCCATTGGAGGTGGCCAGGTCAATGTGTTAGCACGATATATGACTATCGGTGAAGCAAAAGGCTGATAGGGTGAGGTTGAAAAGGGGTCAAGGTGAGCAATGATCTCTCATGATAAGAGTTGGTGACTAGGCTGTGTAGAAGGCGGACAGCTGGGACTCCACATTGTCGAGTTAACATTGCCTGGCTGACAGGTTGCTCATCGATCAAGCATATGATGAAGGTTTGTACGTCTATAGGTAGGGTTGGCGGCATAGCACCATAGTGTATGCATTCGGTGTTCTTTCTAGGTGTGCATGTATTCTATTTTTCTTAAAATAAAATGACAAAGCTCTCGTCCTACTACTAAAAATAAATTTTGTTAGAATGTAATGTACTTGACAATTAAGTGATCGTTAATAAGTGAACTATTATTTATATATAGAGGTTGACTACAGGTCAGTCACTTGATAAAAAAAATTGTTTGAAAGAAGGTAAAGAAAACTGGTAGATTTCATATCCTCGGATCAAATTCTAGCGGGCCTAGATCTGCCTTCACCTTACTTTATAACTCTCCCCCCCGCCAACCCTACCAGCCCATCTCCACCCCGCAGTCGACACCTTGTCCACTCCGGTGACTCCTCTCGTCCTTCCCCTTCTTCTTTCTCTTGCTAGAGCTTTCTAGGGCCCACCTATTCATGATTGATGCTATCCTTGACGCTTGATCGACCTCCCTCCTCGTCCTCAACCAAATGTGTGTGTCGTGTGCCAATGCTGCCGTCACCCTTGCCCACCATTGATCCTTTGTTCCCCCGAATCCAGGACGGCCGCCACCACAGGGCTACCTCTGCAGCCCCTCTAAGCCTAGGGGCATAAGGCAACCCAAACCTTAACTCTAACCCACAGGGTGGGAGGACGGGAGGGATGATGGTGGTCAGAGAGGAGGAAGACGGAAGTGACGGTGCCGGCGGTGAGTAAAATCGAGTAATTAAGATTTGGGCAACGCCAGGGATCGGATGTCCGGACCTGCTGACGTCAGCAGGAAACTTGTGCGGATACCTACTGAAACTTGAAAAATAACGGTGGAAACTTGATAACCCGTGGCAACTTGGGGGACGAAACTTGGGATTTCAGAAAGTTTTCGAGAACAAGAACCAAGTTTCGACTGTACAAAAACCAAGTTTCGGTAGGCGATATACAAGTTTCAGTGAGCAAAACCTAAGTTTCCAGGAAAAAACGAAGTTTCGAGGCCGCGAAACCTCAAGTTTCGTGCAACTTGGCGATGAAACCTAAGGTTTCAGAAAGCGTCTCGAGAGTAAGACAAGTTTCAATAGTGCAAAGTTCAAGTTTCGGTAGGTAGATATTCAAGTTTCAAAAGTTAGACAGAAAGTTTCGGTAGGAGAGAAGTTCATTTCCATGAGCAGAGTCCTTCAAAGTTCCAGATCGAGGAAAATAGAAAGTTTTATATGTACAACTCCAAGTTTCGAGCACATAAATCGTAAGTTTCCAGAGACAAACCTCAGGTTTCGAGCCTGAAATGGGGATGGGTCTCCTCCTTGCCTCCTTCTTCCCCAGATCCGGCGAGATCCTTGCCCTTGCTCGCCGGATCCGCCGTCGTGATGGAGAGCTTCACTATCGCTGCTCCCCGTGCTCCCTCGTCGGCAGCTCGCTACTCCCCGTGCTCCCTCGTCGGCGTGGCCGCCGTCCCCCTCCAGATCTGGCGGTGGCCCTTGGAGCACGGCGAGGAGGAGCTCCCTCGCGTGTGCGCCGGCGTGAGGAGGACGGGGCGGCACCGGCCGCCGCGCGAGGGAGGAGGAGTTGGGGCGGCACCGGCAACGGCAGAGGGAAGGCGCGCGAGGCGTGGGAGGAGGAGGCGCGGTGCTGGACGACGGCGAGGAGGCACGAGAAGAGGCGGTGGAGGGGATGCGACGGCGAGGAGGCGCGGGAGGACGGTGCGACGGCGTGGAAGGCGAGGGAGGAAGAGTAGCGCGAGCGACGCGATCGAGGAGGAGGAGCACGAGGGAGCGAGCGCGAGCGAGGAGTCCGATCAGGATGGGCCGGACATCCGGACTCAAGTGTTTCCGTTAAGATTTTGCAAATATTTCATTCAAAAATTTTTCTATGGACAGCAAGATTATACCTCTTTTTTTCGAGATGGGCTCTGAGCTTGTCCCTGAGCTGCTTCTCACTCCATCCTTCGATCGCATCGAGATGACTGTTTGAGCCGCCACTCTTGCGTGCCTTCTGCTCAGTGTCCTGCGGCATGACCTGCCTGAGAATGCCTCGTAGCAGCGACGGCAGGTTGAGCCTCTGCGACGCCTGCACCGACGCCCGGGAATCGAACCTCTCCCCGAACTTTCGCTGCAGCGCCAGCGCCAGCGTCGTCTTGCCGAGCCCGCCGAAACCGACGATGGCGAGGATCTTCATTGGTCCCTCCCCGCCAGTCAGCCACTGCCCGAGCTTAGCCATGGTGTCCTCCATCCCCACCGGTTCCGCCGCGCCAACGAGCTGGGGAGGAGGCTGCGGGCGGTCGGCGGCCTCGTAGGAGGCCGGCGCCTTCTTGGCCTCGCCAGCGGCGTCTTGCTCGGGGTCCTTCACGCCGTACCGGGAGCGGCGCTCGCCGACGTCGTGCGCGCGGTTCTTGAGGTCGACGATCTTGGCGGCGACGCCGCGGCGCGCCCAGAGCGTGGCCATGGCGTACCACGCGCGGCGGAGGGCGGCTAGGGGGCCGTCGCCGCGGGGCTGGGAGCCGATGCGGTGGCTGAAGTCGTCGATGCAGTCCTCGATGTCGTAGGCGACGTCGCGCACCTGCTCGACCCAGCCCTTGGTCTGCTCGTCGTGGGCGTCCTCGCCGGCGCCGGCGAGGCTGCGGAGGAAGGCGTGCATACTAGCCAGCTCGTCGTGGATGTACTGGATCTCGCCGCGGACGTCGCTGATGAGGGTGTACTCCTGGGCGAGCAGGCCGCCGAGCTTGCCCAGCAGCGAGCTCATGGCGCTCTCCGACGCGCTCACCGCGAACTCCATGGCCTCCGATCCTGCTGCTTCCTCCTGCTCGCTGCTCGATCGTCGCCGCCGCAGAGCAGGATGAGTGCCTCGATCGAGGCTGCAAGGATCGAGAGAGCGCGTGGAGCGCACGACAGCACGGATAATATGGAGTATATGATCGCTGAGATAGATCCCTTGCTTTGGGAACCATGCACACGCAAAGCGGAGAGCAGAGAGCATCTGTGTAAGCATCCAGTGTGAGATATGTATTCTGCATTCATACTATCTTTGTGTCAATTAGACGGCAACAAAGCGAGATGTGCACATTAATTTAACAGTAAAGGCTAAGAGCATGCCTAACTACCAGATGACCGTTGCAACGAATGAACTAAAATGCAGGATGATGTTAGCAATACATGATAATGAGGTGACCATGAAAGAATGAAACTGTATGAAGTGTTGTGAAACTTCTTAAAACTATATTGTGAAACTTCTTAAAACTATATGGAGCTTCAATATTTTATAGAACTTAATTTTATGAAACTATATGAAATTTTATACACTACTTGAAACGTTATCAAACTATATGATTCCATCTAATAAAACTACATGAAACACACTATCTGAAAATTCTGGATTTCTAATTAGATTTCCATAACTTAAAATGAAGTTCCAATTTTTGGTAGGGAAGATTGACGAATTCCTAATCCTTTTTATATGGACCACCTTTTATGAAAATCAATGTTGCGATTCGATTAGCCAAATAAGCATAGCGTCTCGTGCAATTGCACAGCTAGTTTTGTAATTGATATTGACTATTTTTCTTTTTTTATTATATTTATTTATTGTAACTGAGATGGACTCCTTTCATAGTTCTGTAGTTAACATGGACTTTTATTTCTATTTTTTATTAAATTTTTTTTATTGTAGTTTATATCTGAACTTTTTATTAAGCTAATCCGTTATAATATGATCCCACCATAATTAATGGTATAGATCTTTTCTTTTCACTCCGATTAATGTGGAAGTTTCTAGTATTTTAGATTTTTTTTTTGAAGCAAGGCAGGAGGACTGCCGAGTATTCAAAAGCAGGAGAAGATTACAGGTTGGGGGGAGATTAGGGCCCCTCCCCCCGATGGCCAAAAAAAGACTTAACTAATTACAAAAGGCACGCCCGCAGCCTCCCAAAGGCGCAGGTCGTCCAAAAGCTGGTTATAGAAAGCTAGGGGGGTCTTTCAGCTTCTCGAAAAATCCGGTTATTACGCTCCAGCCAGATGTTCCAAAGCAAAGCGACGGCGACGGAGAGCACACTTCAGGGAGCCGGCCCATCCCACAGAATGTCGGCGGACCACCAACCGATTTAAATCGCCGCATGAAGCCATCCGGAGGGGTCAGACGCGAGCGCTTATGTGCACCAAGTTAACCCAGATCTGCCGAGAAAAGACACACTGGAGAAATAGGTGCTCCGGGGTCTCCAAATTCCTCCAGCAGAGTGGGCAGAAGTAGTTGTTGGGGAGCTGGCGACGAAGGAGCGTGTCCGCAGTGAAGGCTCGGCGGTGTAGTAGAGTCCAGAGGAAAAACCTGCACTTGGAAGGTGCCCACAGCTTCTAGGAGTGCTGCAGGGCCGGTCTTGGGATCCGGCCGGTGAATTGAAGTTAGTAGGCTGACCGGACTGAGAATTCCTGGTTAACGGTAAAACGCCAAGGAAAGAGGTCCGGTTCGTCATGGTTAAGTTGCAGGTTAGCCAATCGCGAAAGGAGTATAGCGAGCTCAGGGAACAGCTGAGGTGTAAGGTTACGCCTGAGATCCGCAATCCAGGTGAAGTTGGAAGTTGCATGAAGCACTGATCTGTTCTTCCTGGAGGAAGCTTTGTAGAGACCGGGAGCTAGCATCTTGGGGGCGAAACCGGAGAGCCAGTGGTCGTCCCAAAAGGAGGTGGAGGTCCCGTTCCCAGGACGATGCGGATCCTTTCGGAGGAGAGCGTTGTCCGGATTTGGGGCAGGCAACGTCTGGGGCGCCTAGGCGGGCGCAGACTGCTGACGGCTCAACCAGAGCCACCTGAGCCTCAAGGCTCTGGAGAAGCGGTGGAGATTCAACACCCCAAGGCCGCCGAGGAGATGGGCGAGCGAGACCACACTCCGGTGATCCCGCCCGCCCGCCTTGGGAGTCCGAGCCTTCCACGCCAACCTCTACGCAGGCGCCGATCTTCTTGATGACCGAGTTGGGGTCGGATGACCGAGAAGACGAAGGTGGGAAGAGCGGTTAGCACTGCTTTAAGTAGTGTGAGGCGGCCGCCTTTGGACATGAACGGTCCCCGCCAGCCGGCCAGCCTGGAAGCGACTTTGTCAATGATGGGCTGAAAATGAACATGGCGAATCTTGCGAATGGAAAGAGGCATCCCTAGGTATTTGATGGGGAAAGTGGTTTGCTCAGCTGGGAGGGTCTGCAGGATGGGCGCGAGATTCAGACCTGAACAAGGAATTGGGACAACTTGGCTTTTGGAGAAGTTTGTGCGGAGGCCCGTGATGTCACCAAAAGCTCTAAGGATCTCGGCTAGGGAGGCTACGTTGTCCGCAGAGGGGTGCAGGAAAATAGCTGCATCGTCAGTGAACAGGGAGATGTGGGCGTCCGGTAGTGGGCCGCTGAGCGGTGTGAGGACATTAGAGGCGATGGCCTTATTGAGCAGAAAGACCAGAGGCTCAATGGCTAGATTGAACAGGAATGGGGAGAGCGAATCTCCCTGCCTCAGGCCAAGCCGGTGCTGGATGGTGGCTGTTGGGCGGTTGTTGAGGAGAACCTTGGAAGAGGAAGTCGCAAGCGAGAGGGCTATCCAACAAGGCCAAATAGTCTTTGAAACCCCGGGCCCTAAGGTTGTCAAGCAGGTAATCCCAGCTTGAAAAGAAGGGCTGGGGTATGAGATTTGTGGAGGGCCAAGGCTTTATGCTGGACCAGCAGGAAATTGTTTTGGATGTGCCTGTGTTTTATGAAGGCGCTCTGGTACGGGGAAATCAAGGCCTTCATGAATGGGGGCAAGGCGGGAGGCGAGGATTTTGGTGAAGAGTTTCCCGACGCTGTGGATAAGGCTTATGGGGCGAAAGTCCGAGGGGGAAACTGGGGAGTCTTTTTTAGGGAGGAGGACAATGTGGGCACTGTTAAGGTTGGTCATCCCGGTGCCGTCGAGGTTAAAGAGACATTGCAGTGCCTCGAGCAGATCTGCAGAGATGAAAGACCAGCAGGCCTTGAAGAAATTCCAAGTGAAACCATCTGGCCTGGGTGCCTTGTCACTAGGAAGAGCAAAGAGGGTAGCTTTTAACTCTTCAAGAGTGAGGGGAGCGGCAAGAGCTGAGAGGTCCATCGTGGGAAGAGCCAGGAACTCCCAGTTGAAGGACCGGTGCGGGGAAGTTTGGGGGGCGACGGAGGATTCACCGAAGATTGCGTTGAAGTGTTGGTGGAGGACACGGGCCTGGTCGTGGAACTCAGTGTGAAGGCCACTGTCCGTTTGGAGGGAATGGATGTGGTTCCTGCGGCGACGGCCATTAGCCAGGAGGTGGAAGTACTTGGTGTTGGCGTCTCCGAGCTTGAGCCAGGTTAGGCGCGATCTTTGTTTCCATTTGATTTTCTCGATGGAGCTAAGGCCAAGAATGCGTAGCTTGAGACGCCTTCAGAGATCAATCTCCTCCGAGGAGAGGGTGTGGGTTTCCATGGCTAGGTCGAAAAGCCTGATGACCTCGAAGGCCACCGACAGCTGAAGCTTTATGTCGCCGACCTGGGAACGACTCCAGCTGGACAGGGATTTCGCGGTACGAACTAGCTGCTTTATGTCGCCGACCTGGGAACGACTCCAGCTGGACAGGGATTTCGCGGTACGAACTAGCTTGTACTGGAGGCGTAGCATTGTGTGAGACGGAAGGCTCGAAGAGTCCCCCGAGGAGCTCCCGCACCAGGCTTGCTCGGCGGCCTGGAGGAACCCTTCGATGGAGAGCCAGAATTTTCGAAACAAAAACGACGCGGCGGCCGGGGAAGGCTCTCAGCGGTGAGGAGCAGTGGGCGGTGGTCGGAAGCCGACGAGGACAGGGGGAGCAGGGAGCAGGACGGAAAGAGGAGTTCCCAGTCTGCAGTAGCAAAGGCCCTGTCGAGGCGCACCAAGGTTGGGAGTGATTGCTCATTGCTCCAGGTGTAACGCCTCCCCGAGAGGTGAATCTCGCGGAGGAGGCAAGTGTCCAACGTGTCGCGGAAACGAGACATGAGCCCCCTGTTGAGGTTGAGGTTATTTTTGTCAGAGGCTTTGTAGATGAGGTTGAAGTCCCCTAGAAGGAGCCAGGGGCCACTGAAATGGGAGGCGATGGTTTGTAGCTCCTGAAGGAAGAGCAACTTGGACGGCTCATCAGTGGGGCCGTAAACGTTGGAGACGATCCAGCTGCGCTGGCCATCAGCGGGGGTGACTTTGGCGGAGATGGAGTGGGGCAAGATCAGCGGGTCGGATAGGGAGACAAGCGAGTCGCCCCAAAAAAGTTGCAAACCCCCTCTGGTGCCTGCAGCGGGCGAGGACAGGACTCCGCGGAGGCGATGCCCGCAAGTATCCATAAGGATTTGGTGAGAAGGTGCGGCCAGCTTGGATTCTTGGACGGCAAGGATGGTAGGGTGATGCAATCTGACTAAAGAGGCGACGACGTCTCGCTTACTGCCGGAGTTGAGACCCGGCCACGACGCTTTGGCGGCGCCTTGCGATGGCCGGCGGCGCTGGGAGCGGAGGAACGGGAGGAGGAGCACGCCGGCATGGGCTCCTTGCCGGGGCGCCCGAGGGGGGAGGTGACCTGGCAGGCCTCTTGGCTGCCGCCGTCAGAGTCAACTCGACGACGAGCGGGCCGGAAGAGGGCGCGACAGGCGGCGGGGACGATGACGGGCGGCGGCGGCATAGAATCCGGCACCCCAGGCTGCCAATGCTGCGGTGGGAGGGTCTCTAGCGACCACCGTTGACACGGGACGAAGCCGAGGAGAAGTCTTCGATTTCGCCGATATGGATGAGCAAGTGGTGGGTGGTGACACGGGGATCGCCGCGGCGCCCCGGCGAGACGAGCCGGTCCACGGACGCCCCCACGGTTGGGCTCGAGGTAGGGGGAGGAATCGTCGAAGAGGTCGAGGTCGGCCTCGAGGGGGATGCTCGCCGGGTCACTCGTCCAAAGCCACGCACGGAAGGTGGCTGAATCTTGGCGGAAGCGGGTTTCGGGCTCGACGACATCGAGCCGACCGGCGCCGGAGAAGATGGGGTCGATGACGCTCGTGGACCACGCAGGGAGCGGCAATCCCTCAAGGTAAATCTGGACGCGGAAGCGCGCCGCCGATGTGGAGGTCGACGGGGAAGGCCTCCAGACGGAAGTCGCGGCCATGAGCGTGGAACGACCGCTGAGCCGCGTGGCGCTCCTGCTCGGGGCGAGTGAAACGGACAAGGAGCCGGAGGTGCGAGAGGTGCGTGACGATGATGTCGGCTCTCGGGATGTCGGTGTAGGTGCTGATCAGGGAGGCGACGAAGTTGGTATCCGGGTGGGGGCCGCCGGCGACGGACACGATGATGGCGCTGCGATGCAGCTCCTCCGCGTCGGCACGCATGGGCTGAGAGATGCCTACGGCAACCCGCACGGACGGAGGGCGCCGCGCGGCGTACACGGAGCGGGAGGGCGGAGCCATGGCGACGGGTGGAGGCTGCGTGCCGCGCCGACGGCAATGGCGCGCGGCGTGGCCAAACTTGAGGCAGAGGAGGCACCGGATAGGGTCACGGCAAGCTGCTGCTCGATGGTCAGCGGCGAGGCAACGAGCGCATTGCCCATTCTTAACATGACGCGCGGCGCGGAAGGCTGCATGGGGGCGAGCTGGAGAAGGAAGGCCGCAGGGGCGCCGCCGTCGCCTCGGGGGAACACACTGCCACTGGCCGGCAGTTCCACGCGCGGCGACGGGCTGGGGGGGGAGCTTCTGCACCGGAGGAGGGGGCGGCAGGACGCGCGTAGAGCTGGTGGAGGAGAGGCCGGTGAAGTCGCCGAGGAGCACTGCGGGCAGTAATGGCGGGCGGCGCCATTACTACCTCGGCATACGATGGCCACGGGCGGTTGGCAGGCAAGGGAGGAGTAAAGGCGGCGTCAGGCGGTGGGGAGGCTGGGGAGAGGGGGGCTCGCTAGTGGACCCAGGCGGACGGAGGCACGGTGGCGGAGGCAGAATCCGAGGCGGAGGATGGGATGCGACGGTGGGCGCCGTGGCCGGAGCGACCGGCGGCGACGGGAGGGGGACAAGCCCAGGCGCTCTCCATCGTTTAGAATTAATGTGCTGGTTCCGTTTAACACTACTTTAATAATACAATAACAATAATAAATGGTCTAACTCCATAAGAGTTTCATGAGTGCATGCTAAAGTTTCTTCGGTAGGTAGAGGTAGATCCCTTGCATTCCTGGTGCGCAAGAATAATGTCCAGACGGGAACCACAGCAAGTAAAGCGGAGAGCATCCGCGTAAAGCATCGAGGGTGAGATAGGCACCGTGTATATACTCTATCCTTTAGAAAATACAAGCTGTATTTGAAGGAATAATACCTTGTGTGTCATTACAATTATCAGGGAATGGGCAAAACCTTCGTACTAGGTTTTATCTCTAGCAGCTTACGAATTTTGTTGTGCTCCTTGGAAAGTGATCCTCCAAAGAGACCTATGTAGGACAATGCTCAAACAAATATGTTGCTTGGAGAGGCTTCACCCAGCTGCGAGCGCAACTATGTCGGTTCAGTCACAAACGATACATAGCTAAATTATCTACGTCGGTTCATGGTTAGAGCTGACACATATATATTTGTGTCGGTTCATATCATGAATCGGTGCATATACTCGCATCTATATATACCAGTTCATGGCTAGCTAAAGCCAACCTAGATATATTTGTGTTTGTTCTAGCCATGAACCGACACGGATAGTTTAGCATATGTGCCGGTTCATTGCTAGAACCAACATATATGCGCTTGTCTTGCTTCGAACCTTGCGAAAAGGCATAGATACACCTGTCATACCCAAAGTCCCGAACCTTGCAAACCGAGGCAGAAAAACTAATCTTTGTCTGCTTGTAATGAACCGATATAGATGAGCCGCCACATATGAAGCTTTTTGGTGCAGTGTGAATTTATACGTATGGATAGCAGAACAGTTATCGTTTGATTTCAAATCAATTTTGGTAGCCATATTTTACAAAAGTTAATTTCTACCATTGTTACCACTGAGAGACTCCAAGCGGTCAATTATGTTTAGATCAAATGATGATATATACCCCTTGTCACCACTTCTATTTTTTCACCTATCGCTATGAAGGGGCAAATATGAGATTTGTTCATCTTCTTCTTTGTGCAAGCTTTGGCCCACGCTGTGCCTCCGTCGTATGGACATCGCAGGCCCATATCACTAGCGCATCGTGTGCTCGTCGGCCCAGGCCCACCTTGTGCCACCTGCTTGTGAGTCGTTCAATCGTCGTGCCATCCTCACAATCGTCGTTTAATTGGTACTTCCTTCGATGACCGTAAAAATGCTTCTATCTGATAGAAGAAATAGAACCCGTGCGCGCGCGCGCAGCTAAACGAATGTACGTTACTAGAATACTAGCGAGTAGCGATGTTTACACGTCGGTGACGCGTAACATTAGTTTTGTAAAGCACAAATGTGTTTTGGATTTTTTTATCATTTTTTAAATTTTTTTAATTTTTTTGGAATTTGTCTATTTTTTTTAATTTAGTTCATAGATGTCAGCACTTTTCTAGTGCTTAAGATCCTATTCTTTTAGCTAATCTGAATGGCTAAACAGCTAAAATAACTGAATTTTAAGAGCATCTCAAGGTAGTCTCGAGATTTAGATCCATTTCGTTTGACTTATTTTCTAAAGCGTTATGACCCACCTTCGAAACAACGAAAAACGGACTCAAAAAACAAAAAAAAATTATCTTTCAATACGTAGACAGTTAAGCTGAAAATAACAATGCCTAAATTTATTCATGTACTCTCACCATGAATTTTTTTTTTTGCAGTTTTCTTTTTTTAGATTCTTTGGGATTTTCTACAATTTTTTTGTTTCTCCCGGAGGGTGAAGTGGCCGCTCTAGGTTGCGTCACATGACACAACTTGGAGACAACCTGTTAGCTCTTTATATCTATAAATAGGGGAAAATATTTGGTGCAAAAGACTTTTCAGTGTACAAGTGCAAACGACCTTTCTTTACCCTGTTACCCATCGCTGCATCTCAAAATATATTGCAAACGACCTTTCTTTACCCTGTTACCCATCGCTGCATCTCAAAATATATATAGTATGGGCACCATTTCCTTCTAACAGTACTAGGGGTATAGCCACATTGGTGCATCAAAGCATATTTGAAGCTTGCATTACCCGGCACATTTTAAATAGAAGCCACGCACGAGGAAGAAAAGTTGGCCAGCCAGAATAATCAAAAGATTAATTTTGCAGAGACGAAGATCCTAATTGGCATTTGGCAACCGTAGCCAGACTTTTTAGGGTTTCTGGTTAACGAAATTCAACAAAATAGGATGTCCTTTTAGGTAATTACGGTTTCTTTAAGACTGTCAAAAAAAATGCATCCGTTGTCATATCGTTGTCGTATGCTGTGGCATGCAACGGCGTAATATGTGCAACATGTGGTTGCAATTTAAGGAGCTCTTGATTGGTGGATGTACACAAAGTTCTCAAACATCAACAGAATTCATTGTCCATGGCAGGAACAAAAAGTGTCAAACTACCAATAGTACAAAAGGTTCGCAGATTAAGCACAGATCGACTCTCAAGTTGAAGATGAGACAAAATTCCTCCTTTACCGTAGGGATATCTCAAAGGGCAGCCTGGAAACAAACGAGGAACACTATAAGCTAGACAGTGATATGACCACATAATTAGTCACCATTACAATTCAACGTTCCAAGTTGTTGTGGATAGCAAACTTAATTGTATATAGTACATGATTGGTTCAGAACAAGTTGCAATAAATTAAGAAATCTGAATCTAACAATGTATCAAAGTAAAGAAAAGCTGCAATCCAACACTCAACAAAGGAAAAATAGTTTGTTACATTTGTTTCTAGTATTCATAATAAATAACAGCTTACTAGCAATAAGCACTTCATTATGAATATACAATAAGTGAGTACGAAAGTAATAGCAAAATTCCACGACTAACAAAATATGCAGTTTTTATGCTTTGCTGCCAGAGTATTACCTCACACGAATAAAATTTTGAGGTTAAATCTTGATGCTGAAGTAGTCGGAATCAAAATGATGCAGTCTGACATATCCATCTTCACCACCGCTCGAAAAGCTATTAAAATTGAATAGACAAACAATATTCAGAATTATATTTCAGAAAAGTACGAACAAAATTGCAGAAATCCAAATCAAACACTTCCACAGAAACATAACTAGGTAACAAAAAATTAGGCATTCCATAAGAGTGTATATTATCTATGTACTTCATGCTATACAATGAATCCTAAATAGGTAAAATTAAGAAATCAACGTTGGCAGAAGCTAAAGCAGCTCTCATAAATTTATTTTCAGCAACAGAAATCAGAATAGCGTATATAACCAAATCTGATTGGAAATAATCATTGAGCTGCCGTCAAACTGTACAACACCAATGTTTTCAAAAGGCAAACACTATTTTTTTAGCAGATGACCCAGTTAATTTAACTTGTATTTTTAGCCTTTAGAGCCACCTTTGAGATCGGCTTAAAAAACTAAAGCGATTGTCATTTCCAAACATAAACAAATAAGCTGAAAAGTACATTGTCTTAAATATGTAATATTCATTCAAAAAAACTTTGCTATTGCTTAATACATTTGAGTTCTGGTCTTTTGGAGAATTCGATAAGATCTCATTGGAAATTATATTTCCATTGAACATAAAGCACCATCTTTTGTAATGCAGTGAATAAAAAAAAAATGTTGCATTAACATGAAACATTCAGAGGGTGCTAGCTTCATTTGTTGCTCCCTACAATGCCAATGGATGTTGCAGTGAGACAACTCAGACAAGGTAGCTCTCATAAATTTTATTTTTCAACAGTTGCAATCAGAATAGCGTATATAACCAAATTGGTTGGTTGAAATCACTGAGCTACCAAAACCATCAGCTATATGCAAGGCTTAAAAGTAGTGCACCAAAAAGGATGTGAAAGCACGATTAGTAGGTACGATCACAGGCCAATGAAATAAAGATGATTATTTTAAGAAAATATAGCTCTCACATTTCAGCTTTTCATCAAACTAAAATCTGTATAGCGTATATTGCCAATATAATTGGCTGTCATCACTGAGCTTCACATAGAAGTAAGGTTGTAAAAGAACAAACACAAAGCACTTTATCAAGGTAAAATGCAGAAAGAAATTGCATCACAAGCCATTGGAGATCAAACAAACAGGCAAGAAAAAACAAATGTATTTAGAATGAAGCTACAGAAAGGGAGATTTAGAAAGGTGGTTATTCATCAATCACCCTAAAGTGAGCCAGAAGTAGAAACCAGACGAGACAAAAGGGCACATGCCCCAAGAAACATAACCCATACAAATTCAACTATATGTTTCAAGCACACACATATGTATCCAATATAGAGAAAATAATATGCCACTGATTTGAATTGCAATGTCAAATTTGCTGTTACCTTGAATGTCATTTTTATTGTCTTTCAATGTCATTTCATTAGTTGACACTTGACACCATTAAAACCTACTATAATGCCTATATTACCCTTGTTGACCACAAGAGCTGACCAAAATTTTAAAATGTATCCAAATTTGAATATGGTAAATAAATTGAATATTTAAAATTTAAAAGTTTGGTTCGATATCAAAATTTTGAAATTCGTTCAAATTGCAAAATTTGGTAAGATTTAAAAAACCAAATTTGGTCAAATATCAAATTTCAAACCTCAGCCAAGCTTACAAAAATTTCGAGTGTGGTTAAATTACAATGATTAAAGTCCGGACATGTTAAAAAAATTTTGGTCCATTTCAATTTTAAATTTCAACAGTTTAGAAAAAATATGGCAGATTTCAAATATTAAAATTCTCAGCAAGCCTTTGAATTTTTTATTTCATTCAAATTTCTTAGATTTCGAACTTTAAAATTCGTAAATTCATTAGAAATTTAAACTTAAAATTTTGTTCAAATTTCTGCATTAAGGCGATTAAAAACTAGGGGAGGGCCAGCCTGTAAACACGGACAATAATATTTAAAAAAGATGGACTGTTGGAACAAGAAACTAACCTCCTTCCGTCAGGATTAAATGCTAACGCATTAATTGGTCCAAAATGGCCTTTAACCCCACCAATTTCCTCTTGCAAAATCTATAAAAGATAGCAGTATGTTAATTCTAAGCAGTTCAGAATATAATCTGCACATATGAAATAACTTCCCAAAAACGACCATACCTTGTGAAAGAATTTTGCCTCAAATTTACCAGCACGACGGTCCGTCATAGTCACATTCATTGCATCCTGACCACCTCCAATAACCACCTACCAGAAAATAAAAAGAAGATTTAGCAAATTGGTTCACTCAAGATTAAAAAAAAACTAATTTACTAGAGAAAGCCTAGAGTTAATAAAATGCACCAGTAAATGTTGAAACAACTAGGCTCAGCATCATACATGTACATGTATAAATAAAAGTTCCTATTGGTAATATTTAAAACTATTATACATCTATTAGAATGATGGAGAGACTCCATCAAATTAAAAGGAATAACTTTCATCCACAGATACAAGAATGAACCAGACAGGGCACAAAACTATTTAGCACAAACAACTATTAAACCAAATTTGAGTTTGCAAATAAAATACATGTCAGACTACTCGCCTTACCAAATCTAACCTAGATAGCCATTCACAAAAATGTGGAAATTGAAACCAGCCCAAATCAATGACAAAATAAACTAGTAGAAGGCCATAGATATTTTCCATTTCATATACATAAGGAGAACATATACTGTGTATAACAAGATATAATGTATGGGACAACCTTGTGTTTTCAGGGGGAAAAAATGCATCTAAACAACTATACAACATGGCATAGATAAGAACATCTGTGATATATAAACATACATGATCAAGAAGAGGAGAAATATCGACAGCATTAACTGGCCGCTCTGTGACATATGTCTTGATAAGGGTCAGTGTTCTTGTATCCCAAAGCTACACGCATAACAAAAGCATGTCAGAAAAGGTATATATATGTAGTATTAACATATAATGCAGTATAAAGTAGGAGGACATCTTAATGAAACTTCAACAAAATATCACCTTAGCAGATTTATCGAGGGAACCTGTAAGGAAATGAGACCAGTCTGCAGATTTTGAAAGTGACGAAATTGTTTTCTGATGTCCATTTTCCTTGTCTGACTCCTTCAACAGTTTTCCAGTCTACATGCACAGATAAAATAGATTGTAAAAGCATCCAATGATAAACTAACGGAAAAGGCTCATTCCCATACAGTTAAACAGCTGACATGATTAGCAATGAGGTAAATTCAAACGTAAAGGTTTCTTTATACATGTTAATAAACTTGAAAAAAATTGAGTACGACAGGATCAAACAATATATTATAAAGGTAATGTTGCCAGTTCAACAAATATTAGTTTTTTTTACTAGTTATAGTGATAAAAAAATATAACAATCTGAATACATAACCATGGTGACTGAGATCCTATGTGAAACGTTAAGCATCACATTCAGCTCAAGTAAGGATATTTGGAACATACTAGCAGGGTGACCGTGTGTAGCTAGGGCTACATAAATGAGAAAGAAACGCATCAAATTATATGCAAGCATGTTTCTTATTCATTTCGAAAGGACATACAAAAACCCAAAGTATTTTACTAAGATTGCTTTCAGTCGTAATGACTAAGGGCGTGTTTGGTTCCTGTTTCATGCTGGCAAGGCTTGACCGATTTGCTCAGGCTCATTGGAGACAAGCTGAGGTGATGCGGGCAGAGTGTTTGGTTGCCCTACATCACCTTGACCAGGTCCGCACGAGCAGGTGTTCAGTTGCTTGCATGCACACCCAGCTGCAACGAGCTCGCCGGTGTGGAAGATTGGGATGCGCACAGGTAGCTCGCCAGCCGAATGGGATTTGTTTGGCAACGGAAGACGTGAAAGGTGGCTACTTTGGTGGCCATTTTGGTGGGTGTTTTTTTAAATTTGAAGGGCATACCACCAGTAGAGGCTGTTTAATAGTAGAGATTACTGTTTCCATTAAACAAGGCTGTTTAATAGTAGATATTACTGTTACTAAACAATTTTTTCACAAACCTACAAGAACCAAACATCTCACAAACCTACCAGCACGAGGCACCCAAGTACAGTGGTCCATAGAAAATGCAAGTGTTAAACTATCACCAAAGATCAGTACAACCCATTACAGCAATGTGCAGGCATTGAAATGTGCACTACCTCGGAGTCCCATATGCGTATGGTGGCGTCGTCGCCGGCTGTGATGATGGTCCTGTTCAGCGGCCCCCACACGGCCCTGTTGATCCTCCCCTGGATGCCAGAGATTACGAGAAGCGACTCCTCCATCTCTACAAACAAGCAGAAGCCTCTAAAAATCATCATAACAGATACGGATGATGATGGGAGGTGCGGGGGAACGAGGCGTACGGTCGTCGGGGTCCTCGGCGATGCGCTTGACCTGGGCGGTGGGCGCGTTGCCCATGAAGCTGTCGGTGGTGATGACGACGAGCGCGTCGCCGACGGCGAGGTCGACGGAGCGCGCGGGGGCGTCGAAGCGGAAAGTGAAGAGCTCGCGGCCGGACTGCACGTCCCAGAGCTTGGCGGTCTGGTCGGCGCTGCCGGTGATGAGGCGGGTGGAGTCGCGGGAGACGTCGCAGGACCAGACGGCGCCATTGTGGCCGCGGTAGGTGCCGAGGCGGTCGCCGTTGTCGGCGAACCAGACGGTGGGGGTGTGGTCCTTGGCGCAGGAGAAGAGCAGGTCACCGTCGCGGTTGTAGCGCAGGAAGGTGAGCGGGCGCTCGTGCCCCTTCATCAGGATCGGACGCATCTCGCCGCCGCCGCCGCCGGAGAACTGGACGTTGGGGTGGGGATCTGGAGGCCGAATGGAAAACCCTAGCTCGTGGTCGAGGGTGTGCAACGCTGTCCGCGCGGCTGGGCAAGGGAGACTATAAATAGCTCAACCTTTAGGGGGCCCGGCCCAGTAGAAATATGGGCCGCCAGCTTGAGAAAATGATGGGCCGGTCCGGGCGCGCTGAAAAAAAAAGAGGAAAAAGTCCACTTTTCCCCTGAACTATTGGCGCGGTTTGATTTTCCCCCCTGAACTTTAAAACCGGGTAAACAACCCCCTGTAGTATCCAGACCGGACAAATTACCCCCTTGCACCAAATCCATCCCGGTTTTTGCTGATGTGTAAGTGGTTTTAGGTGACATGGTGTCCATGTGGCATTTTAGAAAAAAAGAAAAGGTTATTAAAACATAGAAAAGCACTAAAATCTTAGAAAAACAAAAATAAAATCGTACCGCATTTTTTCTAGTTTTTACTGGATTTTTTCTAATTTTTTTGGATTTGTTTAATTGTTTCTAGCTGATCGATCTACTGTTTCTGGAAATTTAAAAAAAAAATCGCAATTTTTCTTTTTTTTTACATTTAACCTGGATTTGTTTTCGGCCGGGTACGATTTTAGTTTTGTTTTTCTAAGATTTTAGTGCTTTTCTATGTTTTAATAACCTTTTCTTTTTTTTTCTAAAATGCCACATGGACACCATGTCATCCAAAACCACTTACACATCAGCAAAAACCGCGATGGTGTCGGGGATAAAATTACGGCCCATTGCCATGGCCCACTCCCTGACGGCCCAATCGAACAGCCTGCCAGGGCCCAGCTCCCTGGAAGGTTCTATCCGCTCATATGCATCTGCCGAGCGAACTTCTGGTGGCTAGATGCGTAATGGTGAGAATCATGTTTGAGTCCGTCTCGAGCAGAATTCTGCGGCTACGTGAAGACCCGGACGTGGTTTCCGGATTGGAATAGGAGTCGTGATCCCCAAGACATGGAGTATGCCTTATCTACCTCGGGATGTATTTGGCATGTCTTGAGTTCACACGTACTCGTAGTTAGCCCTACCGATATTCCCTCGGAGGTCGGTTTGCTCAGCACTATATAAACAGGGCCCCTATGGCGTTTAGAGGGACCCTGGCCAAGAGCTTTTGCATCTTAGCACCTCGTGGTCATCATCTTATAGCTTATCGCGCACTTGTACTCGCATAATCTCGCCGAGACTTGTTCGTCTCATCGAGCCACCTCTTGTATTCATCTCTGAGATATAAGAAAGGCTGGACATAGGGCTATTATCTCTCCCGAGAGGCCTGAACCAGGATAAAAACTATGTCTCCCTGTTCGTTGTTGTTCGTGGTTGTTCGGCGTGTCTCCTATCTCAATCTTAAAGAACCTTAGCGACTTGAGATCGATATCTCAACCGTCGACAGATGGATTTGGTGCAAGGGGGTAATTTGTCCGGTTTGGATACTACAGGGGGGTTGTTTGCCCGGTTTTAAAGTTCAGAGGGAAAATCGAACCGCGCCAATAGTTCAGGGGGGAAAAGTGGACTTTTTCCAAAAAAAAATCATGTGCTCGGTCTCTCTTGATCTCCTCGGAAGTCAGAAGGTCTTGTTCATTTGTTTTGGTTATAGCCGAAAAAAAATGAGCATCTTTTGAAAAGAGATATGAAAGTCTAAAAAATATTAAAAAATTTGTAAAAAATTTTAAGAAAACTTCACAAGTTCAAAAAATTATCACAAAATGTTACACTTATGTTTGTATATAAATTAAAAGGTTTTTAAATTGAATCAAAACCTAATCAAACCACGAATAGGGGGCGTCCCGAACACAGCAGGCACATATACACATCACACCTCGATGGTTTCCACTGCACCATTGCGAAGGTATTCAACTAGGCATCTATAAATAGTACATAGCCGAGTGGCTCATGCCGCTCCCCGGGCCGCCACGTGGTGGCTTTGCCGCCTTGGCCATGGCCGGCCGTCCGATCATGCGAGATGAGCAGATCGGCCGTCCGTTTTTTACTTAATGTATAAAACAATTTTTTGGCAACAAATACCAGGCACGCAGGTTGTTTGCCCACCTGGCTAGCTCAGCCGGACCTCGCTCCGCCGAGCACAGTTCGAATCCGCCCGCGATCGGGTTTTTGCGTTTTTCCATCACGCTCTGGCCAATCGCCATGCGCGCCCAGCGTGCCTCGCGTTTTGCCGCCCGCGAGCCGAGGCCCACGCGCTTTCCCGCCAGCAGCATCCGGCCTCGGCGCGCCACGCAGGCGCTCACGGCCAGTTCTTTTATAAAATTGAACTTATCCATTAGCTGTGAAAAAATGAATGCATTCATCTCATGGTCGACAAGTTTCAGTCTGTTATTAGCTTGGTAATGTCTATTTACCTTCCAATTTACCTAAATCTATGACTTAGATAGGTTAATGGGTCATTTGCGTCGCAAGGTTGCAAAACAAATTGATTGCAACTACCATGGTGTGAGACGATCAAGATGATCGTGTGGTTGATCGATCGATCGCACAGCACAGGGATCCACTGCAGTTATTATAGGGACTGCCGATTTTACATCTCCTATACAGAAACAACCAATCACAACTGCATTCTCGAGTAATGTCAGAAATGGACCTGAAGACCAGCTGGGTTTAGTATAATAGAAACAAATATGAGCTGGGCAATCTCACTGGTCCAAAAAATACTAAAAAAACAGCTAGTTCGCAACGCCCAATCGAAGCAACTTGAACAAAGTACATCCAATTGTTCAAAACTTCAAAAGTGATTCTAGAGTGTTCCCCTGATAGAACAAGAGGTGTCATTGCTCATGAAAAGGGGCTGGTTTTTATTTGTAATAGATGTTGCTCCGGTTGTTGCTTTGTCTTGACACATTATCCAATTGAGTTTTTTTGCATAAAATGTAAACTTTAATCATCTGATTAGCCAGTTCCATTGGCCAAACTAGGCTCAAGGGCGCGAAGTGAATTGCTGAGCAGCTCAGGTAGGGACAGTTTCCTCCTTGCCATTTCATCTTGCAAAATTTGGATAAGTTGGCAGCTAAAGCATGAATTGAACCTTTTCCAAGTAAAAAGAATGAATTGAACTACTTGGTTGATTTTTCATACAAGCCCACGGAGATTAGTGGTAGTGACACATACTAACAGAGTAACAGGCAGCATTCAGCAAGCAACGTGCTCATCATGTCCAGTCTCACTGGGAGTAATCTTGGACTCTCGGCTAGCTGCCTCCGCAAGAATTGATTCCACATCCTCCTCAACGCCGTTGTTCACTAGCATGACTGTGTATTCGAGGTCGGCAACCTGTCCCCTCAAGGCATCAATGGCCGCCCTGACGCTGCGGCTGTTGATGTACCACGGGTCATAGCGGACGGTGATCTGCTCGAGGCTGAAGAGGTTGCCAATGCCTGATGGCACGCTCTGCTGGCTCGCCGGGCCAGTGGAGATCCTCAGTTCAAGGTCTGTCAGCTTCGGCATGGCTCCTACCCTGAATGTCAACCATGGGACACGGCACTCGACTGAGAATTGCTGGAGTTCAATGAACTGTTTGCTGTCCTTATTACTTCCAATCACTATGGCCTCTTTCGGAAGGAAATCCAGGCCCAGCGAAAGGTACTTCAAGCTGCTTAATCTGCCAAGAATCTCAAGATCATCTGGCGCTAGTTTGCAGACTCTGATCTGCAAGGAAGCAAGCTTGCTAAGCCCTTGGATCCATTTGGGAACAGTGAGGAACCTTGCAGTTATTACAAGATTCTGCAGAGCCGTAGTCTTATTAGGCAGGGAATCCAGATACTCCATGGAACAACCAAGCTCGCAGTGAATCGTCAGAGACTTGAGGCACCCTGACCTGGCAATGAGAAACCACAAAGCTTTTTGGTACGCCTCGTTTGTGCAATGGTGAAAAGACCATTTCAGCACAAGAACTTCCAAGTACCGCAGGTCAGCAAGAGCCGAGACGAAGCTTGCAGAGCATTCGCTCAAATCAACCGTCGCTAGCGTCTCGAGGTGTGTTGCGCGATCGATCCCGTCTGGTATCTTTGTTACCGTCTCATCAGAATGAACTCCATCGCTGCCGACAAGCAGATGCCGCAGTTTTGCAAGATCAACAATCTGCTCCGGCAGGTGCCGTATCCGGGTGCTTCTCAGGTCCAGCTCCTCCAGCGCTCGCAGCACGCACACTTGCGACGGGAGCTCCTTTATCTGTGTGTGGCTTATGTCCAATGTCTCGAGAGAGCTCAGCATGCTGATCTGAGTTGGGAGTTCGCTGACCTGCGTGTTCCTAATGCTCAGATACCTCAGTAAAAACAATTTGCCGCTGCTGCAAATCTGCAGCAGGTATGCATCTTTCAAGTCATCCCAGCCTTCAAGATCCAACACCACCAAGTGGATGAACATTTCAAGATCGATCTGGCTCACTGCACCAGAGACCGTCAGTGAGCGAGTATGAGGCAGGTCCATCTTCTCCAGCAACGTTGGGAGTTTCGGAACAGGCTGATGGAGGAACACCCTCCACATTTGAGTCTTACCAACAGTTGCTCCTCCTGAGTTGATCAGGGTGCGGCTGGTGGTGGCAAAATTCTTCTCTTCCGATCTAGAGACAAGGAACTGGAGCACAAAATCATTGACCTCGTAGCTTATGCTACCCACTTGAGGACTGTGCTTGCAGGTCAACGGGCGGATGACATCCCTTTGGATGAGCTCGGAAAAATACTCCTCCGCAATGTCATCAAATCCTCTTGAGGTGTGTGTGGCAATCAGCCCTTCAGCTTTCCATTTTCTGATGAGACGATGTTTGTTGATTATGTAACCCTGCGGGAACATACTCATGTACAAAGAAAGTAGCTTGAGCTCGTAAGGAAGATCATCGTAGCTAGGAGATAGTGCTTCTTCAACTTTCTTCACTTCAGGGATTCTTCCCAGCCAACTAGCTGCAGAGCAATTCACAGCAACTCCTAGTTCTTGCTGCATCAGACCAGCCATCGCGATTATGAAGAGTGGTATGCCATCACATCTCCTCAAAATCTCATCAGAAACTTGTCTGAAATGGTCAGAGGGGCAGCTGTGCTCAGAGCCAAGAGCATTTGCCAAGAATAATCTTTCAGAATCCTGCTCACCGAGAGGCCTCACCTCATGCACAAGCCCGTCAGGCCATGGATGTGAGCAACACCAGCGAGCTACGCTTCTGATGCGTGTTGTTATTATTATTCGACTGTGGCAACTTGTACCCGGGAAAGCATCTGAGATGAGGTCCCAATCTGATATTTTCCACAAGTCATCAATGACAATGAGGTACCTGCAAGTGACATTGCAAAACGGACTAGAGACTTAGCAACTGTATGTGGCATTGCAGCTTGGGAAAAGAAATTAGTGCAAGAAGTACCATTTGATGCACAAGTGCAAAACCTCAAATTGGCCATTGGACCATTGTGGAACTGCCTCTCCCCAGACCTCCCTCTCCCCTGCAACCCTAGCCGCCACCGATCACGCTGCTGCTAGGGATCAACCGAGGACACGCCGACGCCGCCAACGACCCCCATCCTGCTCCTCCCTCCACCGACCCCATCGCGCTTCCCTCCGTCTCCCCCGTTTCCTCTCTCTCTCTCTGTAACGAAGGTCGGGAGGGCACGGCGAGGTCAGGTTGCCGCCGGTGCCGCAGCCGACCAATCCGTGCTGCCGCATGCCCAATCCCCTCCTCCAACGGCGGCGCCGGGTGATGCAGCGACGGCGTGGGGCTGGACCAGTGTGGGAGGAACCTCTGGGGGCAGAGAGCAAGGGTGCTGGCAGGATAGCGGTGTCCAATCTAGCTATTATCGTCAGCTTTTCGCATATATCTGTCGGCATCCGACGAATCTGTGACGAAATCCTACAGTGCGCGTGGCAGGGAGGCGGAGCTCAACGGCGGGGCAGGGCGGAGCAGCTCGGCGGAGGGCGGAGGCCGGGAGCTCGTCGATGGAGACCGGTGCTTGCGGGAGCCGTGGAAGAGGACGCCGGCGCGCCCAGCGCAGAACTCTGCCAAAGGTGCGCGGACTCCGGCGCGGATGGGGTAGACTCGACGGGGCGGCGCTTGGCGGTGGAGCAGCGCCGGGCGACGGCTAGGGCATGTTGATTCTAAGATGGATGGCTCGAATGCTCGATGCGGGGAAATTTTTTTATAGGACACCAATTGATACCCTAGTTTTTAAAAGACATTAAATTGGCATCAAATTCCTCCCAAACATCTAATTCATCTTTTCTTCACGGTAGTGATATTTTGATGATTTCTTAGCCTTTTCGAGCCAAATATGCAGACAAATACAAAGAAATATGTATCTGACATGTGGGACCCACTTGTCAGCCTCTCACCCTTTCTTCTTCCTCCTCTTTCCTTTTCCTCCCCTCGTCAGCCTCCGCCGCCCTTGCACGTGGAGCTGCGCCGCCGCCCTGTTGCCGACCCGCCGCCTAGCGCCGTCGCGTCCACCCCCATTGGAGCGAAGGTTGCGTATGCGTACCACGTCGGGCCATGGCCGCCGCTTCGCCAGCCAGTAGTGCTCACGGTAGAACCCGCTTGCCCAAGTGCTTCCTCGGAGGCCGCCCATCTCATGGATTGAAGAGCTACCGCCCAAAGCCCCGAACAACATTACCGCCTCTCCCCACTCAGAGCACCGCCCCATGCCGTCATGCTGCCTACTGCCGAGGAACCTCATGGGAGCTCCACCTCTTCCCTGGCAGTGGCTCTCTCTCCCTCACCGGTCTCCCTTCCTCCATTACTCTCTCTCTCTCTCTCTCTCTCCATCTCTCTCCTGTGTATAGATGTGTGAAGGAAGAGGAAAGAGGAGGAGGAAGAAAGGATGAGAGGCTGACAAGTGGGTCCCACATGTCAGACACATATTTCTTCGTATTTGTCTGCATATTTGGCTCGAAAAGAGAAATCACCAAAATGTCACTAAAGTGAAGAAAAGACGAATTGGATGTTTGGGAGGAATTAAATGCCAATTTAATGTCTTTTAGAAACTAGGGTATCAATTGGGTGTCATATAAGAAAATTTCCCCTCGATGTGGCATAGGCTATTGCGATCAAATCTCACTTAACTTCTGCATGCTGAAAATTACTTTTTCGGTCTTTGAAATATTGATACACCTGGCACATCATTGCAAATGCCTACATGTCATGCCATGTGGCAATTCAACTCGAAGAAATAAAAAAATCAACTCCAAACTATTTTTTTTGAAAAAGATGAATTTATTTTTTTTAAAAAAAATAAAAGCAATTTCATTTTTGTTTTAAAACAAAAATCATATATAAAATTTTAAATAGTAATTTACGTTTTTACTAACACTTTTTAACAAATTTTGATTTTTTATTTTGAAAAATAGTTTTTCCAAAATTTAAAAAAATAGAAATCAAATTCAAAATTTTATAATTAATTGGTTTAACAAATCTTCGATAACACCTAAAATTAAATGGTGAAACTGAATTTTAAAATAAATTAAAAAAATTGAGAAAAATACATTTTCAGATATTTATTTAAATTTCAATCTATTATATATATAAAGGAGGGGAAAAGTTATATATATAAAGGAGGGAAAAAAGAAGCCACCACGTTCATCCACATCACCCAGATTATTTCAGTCGTTCGATGAACGGTGGGACCAAATTATAACGGCCTAGATCGATCAAAGAAATTCTCACATAAATTAAGAAAAAAATTAAAGATCTATGCCTAGACATAAACTCTAAATCCGATATGATATATTAGAGATAGATTATAAGTTATAGATAAACTCTATATGCCTAAATCTGATCTAATATATTATATGCCTAGACATAAGCTCTAAATCCGATCTGATATATTAGAGATAGGTTATAAGTTATAGATAAACTCTATATGCCTAAATCCGATCTGATATATTAGAGATAGATTATAAGTTATAGATAAACTCTATATGCCAAAACAAATCTAGCCAGCGCGGGCCACCTCGCTCGTTTTTTTAGTTTTGAGTTTTTAAATATAAAAACTCGATATTGAATTTGTGAAATTTGAGTTTTCTTGACATATCCAACTTTTTTACGCAAAAAGTTGATTTTCAACGTACTTCGTTCAAAATTGATTTTTTGTAAATTAAAATGAAAATTGAAGTCTACGTGGATTAAGTGTAAACATTTACTATGACGTCGCATACATATCAGCCTTTTACGGTTAGCTCGATGTCCACGTCCGTATTTAACGCGACACTAATGGTATTGGGACAACAGGGTAAACAAGAGCAAGTTCTAGAGATCGAAGAAATAGTTTTCAATATTTGAGGGTTAAATGTGATTTGGCCACAACTAAGAACCTAAAAGTTTTGGAATGGATTGACCGTGTACCTCTTGTCTGTCAGGTATCGGTTGATGTCGTAAGACAGCTCATACTTGTCACCCTCCAATGTGGCCATGGCTTGCCAGCGTTGAGATGGCCGCAGCGCCGCCGTGTCGATGAGCTGCGACATGATGTGCCGGAGAAGCTTCTTGGTGTGAGGTGGTCGCCGAGACACCTTGGCGGCGGCGCGGCACTCGAAGCGTTCTCCGATCTGCCGGAATACCTCCATGGCCAGCGACGTCTTGCCCACCTCGGCGGGCCCAACAACGGCGAGCACCTTCAGCTTCAGCTTCCTCCTCGGGCCGTCGAGGCCTACCAGACGCCGGGAGGCGACCATGGCGGCGTCGGGCAACGCCGGCGAAGAAGGGGGGCTCTCCGGCGCCGTCGGCGGGGCGGAGGAAGGCCGTCCAGCGCCGCGGAGGCATGGACGCCGGCGCCGTCGTCCATGATCCACGTTGCCAGCTTCCTCCTCGGGCCGTCAAGGCCAACCAGACGCCGGGAGGCGACCATGGCGGCGTAGGGCAGCGCCGGCGGAGAAGGGGGGCTCTCCGGCGCAGGCGCCGGCGCCGGCGGCGGAGAAGGGGGGCTCTCAGGCGCCGTCGGCGGCGGAGAAGGGGGGCTCTCCGGCGCCGCGGAGGCATGGACGCCGGCGCCGTCGTCTATGAACCACGTAGGCCAGGACCACGATCGCGGCATCGGCGGCGGCAGCGGAGGAATGCCATCATGGATCACGGTCACGGGCCCGTCGCCGATCCACGTTGCCAGCTTCCTTCTCGGGCCGTCGAGGCCAACCAGACGCCGGGAGGCGACCATGGCATCGTAGGGCAGCACCGGCGGAGAAGGGGGGCTCTCCGGCGCCGCGGAGGCATGGACGCCGGCGCCGTCGACGAGCAGAAGCTGTTCGATCCAGGCCAGATTGAGCTCCCGGAGCTCCGTCTCGGTCTGGTCGGGCGCGTAGCCGTCGATGAGGTCCTCGATCCACCGCGCCAGGTACGTCAAGTGCGCCACCCTGTTCATGGTCTGCGAGTCAAGATGATCCGGCGGCCTCGCCGGCGCCAGCAGCCGACCCAGCGCCGCCACGATGGTGCTCAGCTCCGTCTCCATGAAGGCGAAGCCGCGCCGGGACAGCAAAGAGAGGGCGCGCCCGTCATGCTCCGGACGTAGCAGGGCGGAGATCCTCCCCGGAAGGGGCTCCATGGCGCTCAATGCCTCCCCCATCTTCTTCTTCGAGGATGCCGCCATTTGTCGAGCTCGATCTCTCTCCATTGCTCGCTGCCTTCGCTGCTCTCGCGCCCGGCCTATCTCCTTCCATCTATCTCGATCTCTCTCCATCGCTCGCTGCCATTGCTGCTCTCGCGCCCGGCCTATCTCCTTCCATCCATCTGCCACTCCATCCACTCGCTCCGGGTCACTAAAGAGAGGAGCTCGGGGCGGCGCTTCGTCGTCCTCGTCCTCCATCTCCATCTCCATGTGGGTAGCTAGGAAGTTGCAAGAAACAAGCTGGGCGCTGGCACTGCTCAAATGACGGGAGAGATCTAGCTACGGGACGATCCAGAGATTTGGCTGGCAATTTGCAAGGATTTAGAGGCTACTGCGAAACCGGAGATTGGAAGGCATAGCTTTGTGGCGATGACCGCAGGAGAACCTCGAGCATCTCCAGCGGGGACGAACGCGCGCGGTGTTTAATATATCCTTTTTTCAGAGAATATTTCTTATTTTATTAGAGAGAAGCCGGCCGACATCGGGGACGGATCCAGAAAAACAAGTCACTAGAATCATTGGGTCATTTTAACACTAAATCACTATGTTTAATCTCCAAATAGTATGTTTATATGCATATGTACCAGTAGGGTATCAATAAACAAGAAGGGTTTTCCGAAAGGCACCGAGGTTGTAACACCCCAACCCATACGAACTTGGAATATTACTAACTTTACACAAAATTACAAATTTTGACAGCACCTCCTTTGTTTTCTGGACATCCACGACAGGCAATTAACATGTTTGCACATATAATCAACCATCAACACCAGATAAATAAACTCCCATTAACAGTAAACAACCGACAACCACACATTCCATTCATCGAACCACCTCATCTCAACTAGAACCAACATCATAAACCAAATTCACCTTTTACCTTTAACGACGGCGACAAAGTCATTAAACAGTTAACAAACCAAATAACCAACGAATGGAATAAACATTCATCTCCACATTAGACAAGTATAATGAACGACCATCTAAATAGCCTAGGAAATGAGGTGACAAAATTACTAAATCAAACATTCATAACAATGTGAGTTCTTGTGTCAACTGGGACTGAACTACACCCCTCCCATGCATGTCGCCTTCATCAATCACCTAAAAACATTTAAAAAGCAAGGGTGAGTCCACGACTCAGCAAGTATACATTAATCAAAGAGATTACTTTAACAATACCACATTAATGCCAATCCTCATTCATTATGCCACTGTCTCTGTAATCAATTCATTTCTTCAATGAATGCAATGCAATGCATGCGTCTGTATCTGTGAGCTCATACCGGTATAGCTAGAGTGTCACCCGTCGGTGCACACCCTTGCCCGTCCTCTCAAGGCCGGGGACCAATTACTCCACTCCCGTGGAGTGCCTACCGAAGTAGGACTTTTCCCTCCCACATCAGTGGGATGCCTACCCGAGGGTAGGTCCTGTCATATGAATGCAATGCAGGAGATGCAACTTATACCAATAAACAGTTTCAATAGCAAATATGCTCAATAGAATTTGCATTGCCTCAATAGTCATATCTTCACCAAACACATTCATCGATCGATAAATCTTTAAATAACATATACTTGCCTTTCTATTCCCGAGGGCTAGCACGGCGCACAGTCGACGACGATGTCGCACCACCACCTACAGAAGGCGATACATCTCAATGCGATACTCACACAAACAAGGCACATATAACGAATAACGCGCCTACGCACATCCCCTCCTATCCTTTCACATAAATCATCTATTTCATACCACTAACATCCGCGAAATTTAACAAATATTAATTCTGGACAGCAGCACTAAAACGGCCATAATTCCCACATCTCTCGTCCGATTTTCGCGTTCTTATATCCAAAACGAAGGGAAAGTCGCTACGCTTCTCTTTGGTAATAGGATCGGGTACAGATTCACAACCTAAACATGCCAAAATCGATAAATACGCTGCTGCATTGGTGATCATCAATCCAACTATCATCTTTCCCCACTAGCCATCACTTAAACCCACAATTTAACATCTAATATGCAGTAATTTCCATGGGAACGTTCCTAATCACATCCTAATCAGCAATACACAAAAGGAAGCACGAGGATAATCAAACCCTAAGACCATTCTTTACCTTCTTCCTTCTCTTCCCTTTGCTTATTCCTTGACCACCCACACGGACAAAGAAAGCGACGACCCGGCGACAGCGCAACCATGGACGGCGCGCCGTGCCGTGTCTTTGGCGGCGGCAAGCACGGCGACCGGACGACAATAACGGCGAGGCAATGGCGGCACCGACGCTGCACGACGGCTGAGACGACGGCGTGGCCTCCGGCGAGACGGCACGGCGGCGCGACCGACGAGGTCGGTGGCGTGGGGTGAGAGAGAGAGAGGCGGCGGGCGGTTTGCCCTGGAGAGGAAACCGTCGGGTTCTCTCCCCACTCCCTGCCTATTTACCCCTTAGGATGGGCCGAGTCTGGGCCTTGAGCCCACGTATTATTACAGAGGTCGTTTGGCAATCTGTACCCGAAACCCGAAACCCGGCGGGTTTTTACCCTATTAGGGGACGGGTATGGGCTAATATCTGAACCCATGGGTTTCTTAATGGGTGATATGTTGTACCCATCGGCATGCTGGAATGCAGTGTGGGATATTGGTACCCGAACCCGCGAACCCATGGGTTTTTTAAACCCTGCGCAATTTTATGATTGCAGCTCTCATATACTCAGGACACGGGCCTGCTAAGGAGATGGCAATAGGGCAAGACAGAGGCCGCCGAAGCGCCCACGCCCTTGGCCTCTTCGAGTTGGCGGCTTAGGCGGCCTTGCCCAAGGGGCAACAACAAGACGGGGCGGCCCACAGGCGTGGCCCAGCGAAGCGGCGGCCTTCCCGGGCGGCTGCCGAGGTGGCTCACCAGCGCGTCTGGTTCGCCATGAGGCTTGACCGCATGGTGGCCGTGGCTGCTAAAGGGCGACGGCCCATGCGGGCGACTCGCCCACGCGGGCGGGCGGCCCATGAGCGGCGGACTGCCGGCATGGGGCACCAGCGGCACACCGATACCCATGCGGGTACGGGTTTGGGCAAAAATCTATACCCGGGTGAGGGCATGGGTTTCTTAGAGGTCACTTTTGATTTTCGCGGGTACGGGTTTGGGCATGTAGTACCCAGCGGGTTCGTGCCCGTTGTCATCCCTACCCGGTTCTAACACCGTAGATCCGCTCTGGCCGACATGATTGAGCAAATCTTTTGAAGTGCAGAGAATAGTTCACCAATATTTTTCTCAAATATTTTAGAATTTGCAATATTTCAACAATATTCTTGTCTTCTTGAACATCTTTTAAGTACGCCTAACTTTTCAGACGTTAGTTTGGTAGTCAAATCAAACACTCTGCACTAATATCAAGGACATGTTAATCGCTAGCCTCAATACAAATAGTGAATTGTGTCTGGACCAGAGACATGACGATATCAATAAACATGTCCTAGGGGTATGAGCAATGGCTATCTAACTTAAATCATCTTAGAAATATAGTTGAATAGTTATTAAACCGTGCTGAGATCGATATAATTTAGATCTGAATTGACGATGTCCTACGAGAGATGCGGTTAAATTCACGGGGACCCATATTTTAATGCTTTACGGCATCCCTAGGTTTGAACGGGGTGATTGACTTGCTAACTGCAAAGCCAACCGGCTATCGCTATTTGCTTTGTTTCATCTTTTCAAGGCGAATTTCTTAATTAATTGATTTGTTTGTTTGGACCATGCTGAATGGTACTCCCTCCCTCCGTATTTTTATATTGGCGTGTTTTTTATTTTGCTCACAGATCAATATCAAGAGTGAATTCTCTCGGATGCCCCTAGATTTAGTAGATGCAGGAGTTGATCACCGCACGAAACCGTGCACAAAGATGCATTAATCGGCAGTGGCATTCATGCGTTTATGATAGCGGAAAGACCCTCCCAATGTATTTATATGAGGAAATATAGATATATATAGGCTAGACCTATCCATATATACTAGGGGCGGACCGGGTTGGGAGGGGCTCCAGCCCCTCCTACCTTTGTTGTGGCAGTGGAACCCTCTTAGACCCCCTACCATTTTTAGGGTATGAAAGAGAAGAAGATGGGTCTGAAGGTAGAAGATAATCCTGTTAGACCCCCTACTATTTTATTCTGTGTTCGCCCTTGATATATAGAGCCCGACTTATATAAACATAGATCGGGATATATTATAGAAGAGAACCACTCTAGAGTAACATGCAATATAAGATAGAATACCCTGCAAGACGCAGTTTGAATGGCAGGAAGACAAACATTTAGACTGGGCCAAAACTCGACAAGGACGCAGGTAGGAAGACCCTTAGTCAAGATGTCGACAAACTGCAAACAATGACTTATTAAAAAAGATGTAAAGAATGTCGTCGTTGACTTTTATACGTGCTCTTTAACCATTCGTCTTATTAAAAACTATTAAGTATAATTAATTAAGCTATTATTTGTTTCATTATTAAAGGTGCTTTAAGTGTATTTTTGCATATTTATACTAATTTTTTAAAAAGACGAATAGTTAAATGTCATGTCCAAAAGTTAGAGCTTACCAAATGGTTAGCACCTTGATCCGTCGAGCCGGCCTTGTTCGATTCACATAGTGCTGGCCCGGTTCGGTTTGTTGCTATAGTATATTTATTTTATTTATAATGTATATTTGTGAAATATAATGGTTTTCTTAATCTAGATATTTAAATAATATAAACTGACAAATAAAAATTGGGCTGACGGGATTTGGTTCGGTTCAGGGTTCAAACCAAACTTGGATCGAGACCGTAGTCCGTTGATCTGGTTCATGTTGTAACCGAACCAACCCGGTTTGAATCGGACCGGTCTGGTTTAGCTCGCTTGTCAGTTTTGTCAAAATGTCAACGACGACAAATAAAGAAGAAGAGAGAGGAGCTGTTGCTTATTTAAATTCTTCGTCAGTTTAGCTCGAATTCTCCCGACCAACAAATTGGTATGTGTTCTGAGATTGGATCGGTGTGTGAGCGCCTCCGGAGCCCGACCTTGGTGAAGGAGGTGGCGGTGCGCCGGCGTCTGCCGCCGGCAGAGAGGGCGCGGCAGCCTTGCGCCATCTTGCTGAAACCACGTCGGAGGCGAGGGCTAGAGGAGGAAGACGATGGAGCTCGCGGTGGGCGCCTCCGACAGCCCCATGAAGTCCCTCCTGGGCAAGCTCGGCAGCCTGCTCGCGCAGGAGTACACGCTCATCAGCGGCGTCCGCGGCGAGATCCAGAGCATCAAAGATGAGCTCGCCAGCATGTACGCCTTCCTCCGCACCCTCGCCCACGCCGCCGAGGACCACTACGACGAGCAGACCAAGGACTGGATGGAGCAGGTGCGCGACGTCGCCTACGACATCGAGGACTGCATCGACGACTTCAGCCACCGCCTCGGCGGCCAGCCCCGCGGCGAGGGCTTCCTGGCCAGCCTCCGCGCGGCGTGGTACGCCATGGCCACGCTCTGGGCGCGCCGCGCCATCGCCGCCGACATCACTGACCTCAAGAACCGAGCGCAGGGCGTCGGCGAGCGCCGCACCAGATACGGCGTGAAGGACCCCGGGCAGGCCGCGGCGAAGGCACCCCGAGCCGGCCCTTCCTACCACGCCGACGACCATCCGCCGCCTGGCCCGCAGCTCGTCAGCGCGGCGGAGCCGGTGGGGATGGAGGAGGCCATCAGCAAGCTCGGGATATGGCTGACCGAGGGGCTGAGCTACCTGAGGGTCCTCGCCGTCGTCGGGTTCGGCGGGCTCGGCAAGACCACGCTGGCGCTGGCGCTGCACCGCAAGTTCGGGGAGAGGTTCGATTCCCGGGCGTCGGTGCAGGTGTCGCAGAAGCTCAACCTTGCGGCGCTGCTGAGAAGTATCCTCAAGCAGGTCATGCCGCAGGTTCCAAGCAAGGAGCACAGTGGAGGGGACCCTCTCGCCGGGATTGAAGGGTGGACGGAGAAGCAGCTCAGGGAGAAGCTCAGAACACACTTGGGCCAAAAGAGGTTAACACTAAATCACTGACATGGCTAGCCACATGGTCATTTTACCTCAAAATTCTATGTTATTTGCACTACATGGATGCCAAATCTATTTAACTCTAGAAAATTCCCAAATTATTGACTAATTTGTGACAAGGTCATGCTAATCCTTCTACAATATGGTGTGAATTATGATTCAGATTATGATACATGAGGTTTTGTGTTTGCGTGGCTGATGATGATGGATTTTGCGTACCAAGTTCCGATTTACTTTTAACCTCCCAAAGAAGATTTTGCACTAGAACATGTGTCCCCAGACAAGTTCCCAACCAATGGATGTGCTCCAAGATTCATGTTCTATCACCGATTCCCAAATGCTCTTTTGAAAAAAAGGAAACCTGAAATTTGGGGAAAAAAAAACAAGCTGGTCATTCTTCCACCCCTCTCCCTCTTTGGCCCCCTCCTCTCCCCTTTAGAAGGAACCAATTGTTTTTTCCAAAAAAAATTGAGGGGCATTTCTTTTTTTTGTAAAAGAGTATGCGAGGGGAAGTGGGAGCAAAGCACGAGTCTTGGAGCACATTCCAAGGCCTTGACCACAATTAACCATACTAACGTTCTCAACTGTTAGACAACCACGTACCGGGTGTAGTCCGAGGTTGCCTAGCAGTGCGTAGAACGTAGACGACGAAGAACAATCACAGAGGAACACAGAGATGTAGGAGAGGAAGTATTCTTTATTGCCTTTCTCTTAGATACATAATAGATTGAAACCTCTCCTATTTATGCTTGGGTGCTAGGGTTTCGGCTGGTCCATCCAAGTGGGTCCCACCCCTTAGCCGTGCCAGGCCCACGGCCGGCCCGGCTCGGGCGTGGTTCCTCAACACTCCCCCTTGGACCTTGCCGCGTGATGCATATGCCCCAAAAACTCCACAAAAACCCAGTGGAAAAAATGTTGGAGAAAGAGTACATAGCATACGCTTGCTGTGCGCACGGATTTGCCTCGTTAAAAACCTCACGTGAGAAACTTCATTGAAAACTCACTTAAGGAAAAAGAGTACAGATCCACCCAACGTTTCTTCATAATTCATGCATTCATTTATTTAAGTTGGGTACTCGAACTTCATGTTCAAGATTTCAATTCATAATATGTGAAGTTTCTCCCCCTGAATTCTGCACTTCTTTAAGCCTTTTCATTTTAATTCCTTTCACGCATCTTTCAAAAGTAGATGCAAGGAGTGACTTATTAAATAAGTCTGCTATATTCTTAATTGACTTACTGTGCAAAAAAACTGATTCTTTTCTTAGGGTTCAAATACTTAATAAATTTCTCTTCACATATCCAGTCTACAATTGTGCGACACATGCTGCATTATTTTCATAATTGATATTAGGGGTTCATTCAACGTACAATCCACATGACTGAAAATATGGAATGACCTTCTTCAAAGCCATGCATATTCATAATAGGCTTCATTCATTGCTATGATTTTCGAGTGGTTTATCGACATTGACATAAAAGTCTGCATTGACAACTTCTATTTAATTCCAATTCTTACCATATAGGAAACATATTCATATGCATACCTTGGTTCTTTCATTCCAAGATTTCTCTTTCTTTAGAGGTATCGGGAGATGTCCTTGATTATTTCAAATGCCCTTCTTGTGCTCTGCATTATACCAAGTTGATAAAATTAACGGCAACTGCAACGTATAGCCGGCAAATGCATTGTACTGCCGTATGCTATTCACAAGGTATATGAGCCATTTAAATTCTGATAGAGAACTTCATGTTTCTGGACATCCTCCCCCTCATCCCTAGGTCTGTACAGGTCTAGGTCTATAAGAAATGACCGACCAACCATTGGGTTTTCGTAGATACACCTTCTCAAAATCAAACCTTTACAACATAATCAGAGTGTAGGTTGACTGGTGTAGCGAGATTCATTTGGCATATACTCAAGGTGTTAACCCAAGCTGCAATGGACAATCCATTCATCTCTTTCTCATACATCAAGTATGTACTTTATTCTTTTTCTTCAATCTGTATGGTAATGTAAAGGATTACACAATACAGATTTCTATTCGCTCTATATTAGTTAAGGACAATGATACTCATGTATCTTCATATAAAAGTCCATCCAAGTCTCTTTCCAATTACAACATCCATTCAATTCATTTTCTTTCTCAACTTTCAGTTGAGTACTGCCATTGAGATTAAGGGTATCTAAAGGTTACACCACCCATGACCGGGGAATAAGTTTCTTCATAAACAACGCAAAAGCGCTGAGTGAAACATTATGCTATCACAGCCTTACTTTGTACCATACCACTTCATTTTCTTTATTTTTCCTTTCGAACAAAGGCCCACGGGGCATACACGAGGGAATGTGCGGCGAAAAGCCTAAGCACTTCTCCTTTGTTCAGAGAATAGTTCCGCGGTGATTGCTTTCTTACATTCTATCCGGTCCAGCCATGTCTTATACTCAAAGAGAGATGCAGGCTCAGGATCGGGTTCAATTGTTTTGGCAATCTTCTTTACAAAATATATATGTCGACATTGGCTGTGGTTCTATTCAATTCTTCCCCGGAGTGCACAGAATTTATGGCCATTTCTTTATGGGGTGCTTCGTGCACTTGTGCTTCTTGCACCATCACTTGCTCTACACCGCTATTTCCCAATCGCGGGAGCAAGGACCTTTAGATGGTTGCCGATGTGCGCATTCACATGCTCGTCTGCACGCTCTTCAGCACGCTCGTTTGCATGTCTTTCGGCTTTTTCTTTAATTCTTTCTTCTTGTACCGGTAAATTCAAACCTGGGAGTGCCTCGCTAGCGTGTTGCTCACCGATGCAGTCTCAACTAGCTCCCTTCTTATTCTTTCTTTTGTGGGGGATTTTTGTGACCGGTTGTGATAAGTCCTCATTACCCTTTTTTCCGGACGTCTTGGTACTCGGGTTTGAGAATTCAGATTCATCGCCCTTTTTCTTTGAGGCCTCGGAGCGGTTTGAGGGGTGCTACTCGATGCCTTCTTTCGCACTTCAACCCTCTCTGGTGCATTGCACGCTGGCACATGCGACTTGATCACATCCTTCAAATCACAAAAATGATTAGGCAGTTCATTAATTTTTTAAATGCTTTATAATTCATACTAGTGCGGCTAATGCGCGGGAATGCATTAGTGGTGTCTGAGGTTAGCCACATATTTTCCCGGCATTCTTCTTTTCAGGGTTCTATTCCTCCCCCTAATGACGGGAATTGATCCTCAGTCATTTTTAAATTCATTGCAAGTGTGGTATAGGTACATAAAACTTGCATTCAAATTAGAAAATTTCTTTTCTTTGCACTAGTTGGATGTTGTGGGACTACGTGTCCCTTCATTAATTGATGAGGGCTGCTTATTGGGCTTCTATTTTTTTATTCAATATATGACAACTCAGCAAGTGCGGCCGGATATCTCTAGTCCATGATGCTCGGATATGAGATATATAGTGCTCTTCTTTGGTATTCGATACAGTTCAATGATTATCGATCAGTTAGTATTGTCCTTCTTATTTTGGACTTCATAGTAATGATCAGATAATTTATTCTTTAATTCTTATGATCTGCGAGATCAGCTTCACGAACATATGGTTTATGTAGAGAATAAACTCATGCCTTACCATAAGGAAGCAATTATGAGCACTAGAATGTCGTTAAGTGTCCTTGGCAAGGGCTGCATACGGCCGCGAACCTCTCCTAGATGCATTCTAGGCAAGGAGAAAACTCGACTTAACCTTTAATAGGAGAGTGCCCAGTTCATGATTCAGGAAATTCTTATACTAATGCTATGTCCTTGCGAGTTGATTGCACCTCATCTTTTCTATAATTGAGATGGCAATTCTACGATGCCAGATGGAAGAGATTAGAGCTTCTAAATACATTATAATGTAGTATAGCCCAAATTCTAATGGAGAGGGGAAGGTCTAATATTCTTTGCTCACATCCATTCTTGCTTCACAATGCATAACAAATTTTTTTTTCATTCTTTATTGGTCTCAACGCGGAAACCATCGGCATGGATGTCTTTCAATTTTAAGAGAGTTCAAATGGATTTGGGTAAAACAATGCTTCTTTAAAGTGCTGATGTAATACCCACAGAATTTATGTCGTCTCTTAAAATTCTATTGGTGTTGCTAAACAACCAACAATTCATATCTCCATAGGGCACTACACTAATTCTATTCATAGTTGCAATCAGGCAATGGCAATATTCATAATCCATAAAATTCAAATATTGATTGCAACTTCAGGATATATATTGGAATATAGGATAAATTCATAATGAACATGAGAATTAAGATTTGCTCTTCGAGAGCTTCAATTCTTCATACTAAAATTCATAAATGTCTATTAGCGACCACAATCTGCAGGGAGAAGACTAATAGTGCAACTCTTGCATAATTAAATGCTACAATTATGCACTTTTTTTTAGCGTCAATTCTATTTGTCGAGATCTTCTCTTCTTTATTCACTTCTTGTGACTTCAATTAAGAGACGGTGCAAAGTTGTCTCTTCATAGGTGTATTCCACCAAAAGGTTTCTTTTCTAGCCATAGTGAGACAGCTCTACTGCTTTGAAATTCTTTTCGGTCTAATAAGCCGCAATTTCATCAACGGGTTTGCGGCGGATCTTCGACCAATGCCCCTAAATGCCACATTTATAGCACATCTTGACCTAGTGGTCATGTGGCTTGCATTATGCGACTTTATTCTTATATTCTATGTCATTTGGACAATGGACTTTCTTTTCTAGATCAATTTCTATAATTTTCCTTCTTTCCATTCTTCCAACGAATGGGCTTTTCACCCCTAGTAGCTGCTCTAATTGCACTGAGGTGAAAAGTGGGAGGTACAATCCCCTCGTTTGTGATCTTGTCACATAGAGAGGGATCGTATAAATTCTATGCATATTGAGTTGTACTTGGTCATAATTCTATAGTCTGCAAACCTTATGTGCACCAAATCCTGTTATGCTTATGGCGGGATAGCATGCTTGAGCTTCATAAGCCACTTCTAAAGTGTAGCACATAGCATCAGTGTGCTCCCCCTCAACCATGCATGCAAATTTTGGTAAGGAGGTGGTGTCTAAAAAATGCAAGTTGCTTTAGCTTACGCTTTCATGGTAGGTTTCTTTCCCTTACAGGGACCTAAACCGATTGACAGTGTTGGGTTTCTAGAGACCGAATACAATCATCATGTCCTATGTCCAAGTGAGATAATTCAGGCCACAAGGGGCCAGTTTCTTAAATTTATAAATTGTGATACTCGACAATTTCATATTTCAAAAGTCATTCATAAGATTACTATAAGTAATGTAATGGGGAGAGTGGTGCTAGACATACTTCAAATAATAAATTCTCATGTAAATCCAATATTCCTACTTATATGCCATTACCAATTCATATAATAAACAGGCAAAAACTGATAATTACAAAAGCAAATTCAAGAGATAATTGCATAAAAGTAATTAACAGCAGCTAAATAAGCTTGCAAATTCAAAACTGAGGTCAAAAAGAACTCCCAGGATGCTTTCATGCCTGAATATATGCTTTCTTCAATTTCTGCTAATTCCAAGGGTCTTAATGGAATTTTCAGTACTTAGGAAAAACTATGCGCAATTTCCATAATTCTTAGGGGGCTTTCTGCAATATTCTTTAAATTCAGAAAATACTTTATAGTTTTTCAAATGCCAAGGATTTTTCTGTAAAACAATTGCCTAGAAAATTTCTCATAATTTCTAGGAAAACCAAGAACATAATTCATAAGATTACAGGGCAAACAGGTTTTATTCCCCAATTTTCCGGTCTGCCCTGGCCCATTCTTTTCTTTCTCGGTCTGGCCCGTTGAAAACCGGTCCAGTAGCCCCTATTCTTCATATATTTCATGACCTTGCCTGCGCCCTTCTTTTCATAAATTTCAGGGAGCAAAGTGCAATTTCGCAATGCGGGAAAACACATGCAATTCAAAATTCAAGCCCCCATTACTTTTCTTTTCTTTTATTCTCTAATTTTCTTCGGCCAGAGGCCATCCTTTCTTAAACCCGTGGCCCAACTCTCCCTTTTTTTTTCTTTTATTTAATTCTTTCCACACTGCATAATTCATTTTTCCGGCCCGAAAACCTTCTTTTCTTTTCTTTCTTTACTGCAGCCCACCCCCTTTCTTTCTTTATTTTGGCCTGCTGAGGAGATTGCCATAGGCCTGCACAGTACATGGTCGGAGCAGCCCATGCCCTTGGCCTGCTGAGTTGGTCGGCGGGGCGACCAAGCCAAGAGGCGGCGGCCTGCACGCACGGGAGGCCCAGCGAGTGCGGCGGCTGCAGACAGGAGGCGGCCCACACGGATGGACCACATGGGCGAGTGGCTCAGATACACGGAAGCCCATGTGGGGTGGGCGGCTGCAGACGGGCAGCCATAGGCGGGGCTGCGAGGAGGAGAGGCCCACCCGACCTACTAGGAAAAGGCGGCTAGGGTTTCCCCTAGCCGCCAATGATCTTGGTGCTGTGGTTTCGGCTCGACCGCGCTGGCATGGCGGCTGCGATGGCCTTGCGCGTGGCAAGGGCAAGGGCTCAAGCGCCTGGCGGCTGGCTTGTGGCGTGGCGTGGCAGCGGCTGCACACGCGGCTTGGCGGCGCAGGCGCGGCCGGCGAAAGCCTGGCAGCGAGCTCGGGCGGCGCGCTGTGGCCGGCCGAGGCCTTCTGTCTTGTGGCGTCGGCAGCGGCGTGGCATTGCATGGGGATACGGCACGACCGGCGAGGCGCAATTCGATTCAATAGAATCTACAAGATCCCTTCAATTTCTTTAACAGGTTCAAACGGAATCCCGCGGGAAAAACCGATCTGTACCTTCGATGCTTGCGACAAAGACGGGATGCGCGAACTATCGCGTAGGATAGATCAACGGGTCCCAACTAGGCCGACGAAGGGGATGGAGATGCGTTGCTTGTTCGTCGGCGATCGATCTCCGGCGTCGTTCGTCAGAGCTTCGTGCTGATAACGTGTTAGACAACCACGCTACCGGGTGTAGTCCGAGGTTGCCTAGCAGTGCGTAGAACGTAGACGACGAAGAACAATCATAGAGGAACACAGAGATGTAGGAGAGGAAGTATTCTTTATTGCCTTTCTTTTAGATACATAATAGATTGAAACCTCTCCTATTTATGCTTGGGTGTTAGGGTTTCGGCTGGTCCATCCAAGTGGGTCCCACCCCTTAGCCGTGCCAGGCCCACGGCCGGCCCGGCTCGGGCGTGGTTCCTCAACATCAACCAATGTGTGCATGATTGGCAAAACAAGGGAAAGGGAATGGGAATGGGAAGTGGGTGGGAATTGAATTCCCTGCCTCTCCCCAGGGAATTGAATTCCCTCATTTTAAGTGGCAAATCCCTATTCTCTCTCTCAATTCCCTCCAAACAATTAAGGCAATTTATAACCTATATCTTTCAATTCCCATTCCCTCCAACCAATCGAACCCTGCTGGAAATGGACATCAAGACAACTGCGTGAATCTCATGATTGAACAAATTGGTTTACCATATTATATATGAACAGGAAAATGAGCATTTCGTTAGTCCAAAGATTACAAATTGTAGCTAATTGGCTTTTAAATCTAACTCTCTCAAACCTTTCACTGTCTTTGAAACCCTTCCTTATATATGAATCTACTGCGAAAAAGTTTCTACCCTCTAATCCTTCCATGTTTTGGATGAGTCATGGTTTGTGGTTTTGTAAGATAGATTAGGATTCATGTAAGAATTTTTGTAGCACCTCTGTTTAAGATCTAATAGGTTTGCTAGGTTATGAGCCACTCTCAACAGAAGTGGAAAAACTCAGCAATAATAGTGTCAGTATAACGCTGATTTAATTAATTAACACATGTTGCTCAAACAGGTACTTTCTCTTAATAGACGATTTGTGGTCTGTATCATCATGGGAAAGCATTTGGGCATCTTTGCCCAAAAATTGTAATGGCAGTAGCATATTGGTGACTACAAGATTCAAGTCTGTTGCTGAGGCCAGCAGTCGTCAACAAATAGGCCAAATCCACATGCTAGATCGCCTCCTAGAAGACAAATCAAAAGGCTTGTTCTTTGAAAGGATTTTTGGTGGCAATGGTCCACATCCTGATGAATTCAGAGACATCAAGGACAAAATTCTGAAGAAATGTGGAGGTCTGCCTCTGGCTATAGTTGCAGTGGCAGGTCTTTTGGCAAGAGACCCAAGATCGGAGAGCCACTGGACAAAAGTGCAAGATTCTTTAAGTTCAGAGTTGGAGAAGAATCTCACCCCTGAAGGAGTGACACAAATACTTAATCTATGCTACAGCGATTTGCCAGCTGATCAGAAAAACTGTTTGCTTTACTTGAGCATATTCCCAAAGGGTTGGAGCATTAACAGGAAGCGTTTGGTCAGGCGATGGATAGCTGAAGGCTTTGTCGTTGAAAAGCACGGCAAGACGGTTGAAGAAGTTGCTGAGGATTACTTCCATGAGTTCATCAGCAGGAATATTATTCGGCCAGTGGACCATAGTAGCAATGGAAAGGTGAAGAATTGTCAGGTCCATGACATGATCCTTGAATATATTGTGTCCAAGTCCAGTGCAGATAATTTCATCACTGTAGTTGGGGGCCACTGGCTTACAGCAATGCCAGGCAACAAGGTCCGTCGGCTATCCCTGCACAGCAGTGATCCAGAACACGCGAAAGCTACCATCGAGAGCATGAACTTGTCACATGTCCGATCATTGACAGCATTCGAGAGTTTAGAGCGGCTGCAGTCTTTTTCATTCAAGTTCGGAATACTACAGGTGTTGGATCTCGAAGGTTGCAAGGGATTGAGCACTAGTCATCTACACAAAATATGCAAGATGTTTCATTTGAAGTACCTAAGTCTGCGCAAGGCATACGTTGATAAGCTCCCGACTGAAATAGGAAAATTACAGTATTTGGAAACATTGGATATAAGAGAGACAAAGGTGCAAGAGTTGCCCGCATCTGTTGCAACTCTTCAGAGAATGGCCCATCTGCTTGGCGGAAACAAATCGACACGCCTTACACTGAGTTTCACTGAAGGGATTGCGAAGATGCTAGCACTACAGACACTATCAGGGATTGAGATCAGCAAGAGCTCAACAGCAGCTCTTGCTGGCATGCACAACCTCACCAAGCTGAACAAGCTCAGCATTTACAACCTTAGAGACTTTGATAAAAGCAGCCGGACATATAGTGAATTATTGTCTGCTATCGAGTACCTGAGTGGCTGCTCCCTTAAGTCTTTTGCAATTGATGATGGTTTCACCGGCTTTCTTGATTCAGTGGTAGCTTTATCCACTCCCCCAAAATACATACACATGCTCGAGCTGTCTGGAAAACTGCCTAAAGTGCCTCAGTGGATGAATGAGCTGGAAAATCTTGAGAAATTAACATTATCATTGACTTCACTAAGCACATATGCCTTATTTGTTGTTTCCAAGCTGCCTCTGCTGTTTTCTCTTACATTTTCAGTAAACGCAGTGAGACACGATCAAGATCTCCTGAAAATTCTGACGAAGAATACAATGGATTCAGGAGGACAGATCCTCATCCCATCTGATGGATTTCAGAGTCTTAAATTACTTCGCTTCTCCGCACCGGTGCTGCCATTGCTTAGTTTTCTAGATGGTGCAATGGCAAAACTCCAAAGGCTTGAGCTAAGGTTCAGGGTGTTGGAAGGTGTTTATGGTGTTGAAAACCTTGAAAGTCTCCAGCAAGTGCTTCTTAGAGTCAGCCAACAGGTTTCTGAGACTACCAAGGTTCAGGTGTCTGATATCAGAAGTTCAGTAAGCTTGCATCCAAATAAACCCACAGTATTAGTTGACGAGTATTATGGATGATCACGTACAACAGTTCTTGTAACCCTTTTTCTTGCAAAATTAATGTTCTTTAACAGTAACGGTCCACTTTGACGTTTGATTAACAGCCAATTGAGTTGGTTTCTTCATGAACCGTAAATTTAATCGCCTGATGAGCTGGTTTCATTGGTCAAAACTTGGCCAAAGGGCCGCACTTCCGTTGATCTCACTGCTGCTGGATTTGGGGTTAATGATTAAGCACTTCTACGGTGGGTTTTTTATGGTACATTCAACTTAGGCCTAGTTCTTTTCGGCTTAACGGCTTAACAGCTTAACGACTTATCTATGTTTTAAAAAGACATATGCTTTTAGTTTTTTGAGTCCGTTTTTTCGCTATTTTGAAAGTGGGTCCTAACGCTTTAAAAAGCAAGTCAAATGAAATGGATTCGAATCTCGAGATTATCTCGAGAAGCTCTGGAAGTTCAGTCATTTCAGCAATTCAGCTGTTCAGCCGTTCAGATCAGCTCAAAATAATAGAGCCTTAATTTGGGTTATTTATTCTTCTTTATCCAATGTGTTAGATTAGTTAGGATCTATTTATACTATGAGCTATGGAAGTATATTACTCCCTCTAGTTCCATAATACTTGACGTTTTAGGTTTATCCTAAATCAAAGTTTTAAAACTTTATCTATAAAAGTAAAAAATATTTTAAACCATTAGGATTGTGTACATAAATCCTGTACATATAAATTTGTCTTGAAAAATACTATTGTAGTATCATATTTTCGTGGATTTCGTAGTTATATTTTATTAGTAATTGATGGTCAAAATTACATTTTAAAGACCTTGTATTATGGAACTGGAGGGAGTATATATATGGGTGCAAACGGATCATATAAGGGTGGATATTGTACATCACATATTTTAATCCATACTTTTTTTCCTGGATATGGATTCCAATGCAGATTGTTTGAGATACGAATATAGGATAAATACGAGGCGGTTTGAACCGGGTTCGGATAATCAATCGGATGTTTCATATAAAAATAGTACATGACTTTGTTATTTACTATTATAACATATTGATTAAGCTTCCATGTTTAATAAAAAAGCTATCGATATGTTAATATTGAATCAAACATTAGCTACAACTTATAGATTTTTATCAAACATGTTTAATACAGAATATGTATGTTTATTAGATATCTATTTTGTTAGTTTACGTTGATATTATGGATATCTCGGATATGCGGGCATGGGTAACATATGATCGGGTATTGCTCTTCCCATATTCTTATTGTTATTTACTATTATAACATATTGATTAAGCTTCCATGTTTAATAAAAAAGCTATCGATATATTAATATTGAATCAAACATTAGCTACAACTTATAGATTTTTATCAAACATGTTTAATACAGAATATGTATGTTTATTAGATATCTATTTTGTTAATTTACGTTGATATTATGGATATCTCGGATATGCGGGCATGGGTAACATATGATCGGGTATTGCTCTTCCCATATTCTTACTCATGTTTTTTTTCAAATGGGTACATTGAAATCAGTGTATGACTGGATATCATTTTTTTATTCAAACTGGGTTCTAAACGAATTTGGGCTCGGATTGGGTGGGAATTTCCTATCTCGTTTGCAGCCTAATTATATATAGGGATGGAATAGTAAATATAGTTAAGTTGTAATCCCTTTATTCTAAAATAGTAGTTGTTTTGGACAGTTTTCAAATTGCACCTTTAAAAACTGAACTATTACTCCCTCCGGTCATAAAAAGAAGTCGCCGCTGACTTTTGGACACGCCTTTGATCATTCGTCTTATTCAAAAAAGTTATATAAATATTATTTATTTTGTTATGATTTGATTTATTATTAAATGTATTTTAAGTATGACTTATATTTTTAGATATTTGAACTAAATTTTTAAATAAGACGAATGGTAAAAGACGTGTTCAAAAGTCAACGGCGACTTCTTTTTGTGACCGGAGGTAATACAATTTATTTATAAAATACAGTTAAATTATAATACTAAGGAAGTTCTTTTCGAGACAAATCTATCTATATGATTATTATGTGTTCGATCTGCATAGTTTTAAAGTTTTTTTATAAATAAAGTTTACAAAATTTAACTTAAAACAAGTCTAAACCAACTGCTATTTTAGAATAGAGCCGTGATCGGTGGTACCTCCTAGTGTGAGGACAACTTATACGATCGAAGGGCTAGGACCCTTGTACAGATGGAACTTGATACTTGTTGAATTGAGTCGCAGATCATCGATAAGTCAATCGTTTGGTACTGTAAAGTTGGTACAGATCATGAAGACTGAAATCATCAATAATAGATACAAGTCTGAGTTCCCCCTCCACCTCGCCACGTGGCTCGCTTCTCTGGCAGCTCGCTTGGCCTTCGCTTCATGTGTGCTCGACAGGCTTGCCACGTGCGTCGCCTGCGCGCTCGCCGCGTGGCTCGCGACACGCCCTCGCCCGCTCGCTAGGCCTCACTTTCCCGCTCGCTCGGCCTTGGTTTTTTCTCTGGCACGCCAGGCGCTCGGGTTGAGGCTAGTAGTGTACAAGAGGAAGGTATCATTTTTACTCTAGTTAGGAGACCCTAATTCATGTCTTCCTACGGATCACATAGAAAAGAACAAAACGATCTTTCTAATGGATTAGCAAGCTGAACGTGCGGTGGCACGTTGGCTCCATGTAGGCAGGAATGAGTGGAAGACAAAGTAAGCATGCAGGTAAATCTAGATTGACCAAGGTATGCTTACTCTTACACGATGCTGCTACATCAACACACCAGGGTGAGATCACATACATAACAATTTGCTACATGTACAACACATTACTGTTCTAAAAAAAACCAACACTACCTCAATTTAACCAAGACTCGGGGCATAGATGCGAAAGAAAAAACAAAGCAAGGATCATCTTCAACAGAAAACTCATTCGGCGTCATGAGCAAGTGGAAGTAATTGTGGTGACTCAGAATGAAAAAAATGAATCCCTTGCATTGATTGAGCAATTGGTGTTGTACCTGTAATGCAACACCATAAAGTCAATGATAGGAAAAAAATGTTACCCTCTGAATGTTTTGTGTCCTAAAATTTTCATCAGGCGCCATAAATCATGCAATGATGAAAAGCCATTTTGTTTGCATATTACACATATAAAAGAACAAAACAAAATAGAAATTTTCTATTGCAAGACTACAAGCTTTCATGTGACCGAATGATAAATCCAAAATTTAACATTGCATTCCTTACGATAGCAAGTTACAACTTATGGCAGAAAGAAAGTTTATTTGATTGCAGCAAGTATTACGTAACACAAATAGGTTAGAGATAGTAAAATAATAACGGTTTTGCTTGTCACTGGTCGCCTGGGTTGCTGCGTACCGACGCAGTCGATTTTTTCATCCACCCTCAGCCATTCGTTGCATTTTTGCATGGAGATTCGTGTTATATTCTTTTTTGAATATTTTTCCACATTGGGTTGCGCACCCACTATCAAACGCTCTGGAACCATCAGCCGCCACTCTCCCGAAACCAAAGAGAGAGAAACCGAAGGGGGAGACGAAGAGGTGGGCGATTTTCTTCCGCGGGGAGCGCGTCGCCCGCTGATCCCGTGGTGAGGGCGATGAGATCTCCGCGGTGAGGCGTCGAGCCGGGATCCGTCGATGAGGGGCACATCGGCGACATCTTTGACGAGAGCTAGGTGGCGAGCCGAAATACGTCGCACAACGGCGAGATCTCCCGCGACGAGGGAGGCACATCGGTGCAGCCCCAGCGATATCTTCGACGAGGGCTAGGCGGCGAGCGCGAGGTAGAGCTTTTCTTGTTCGTGTGTTATTTTTTTCACGATTCAACATAGCGCGCATTTGTTTGTTTTTTCTAGGGTTTATAACATTCGGGGGGTTTTTTTAGTGATTGTGATAGAGGGAGAGATTTTTTTTTTTTACAATTTAGGTCATACGCAAATTTTTGGTCATGCTTCATGGATTTTGAGACGCAGCAAATACAGGGGGAATATTTAACTGTAGATGTGTTTTTCTGTTTCAGTAATGCAGGCATGGTTGCCTAAAAAACTAGTAGATTGTTAATAGGACGTACACTATCAGTGTATTTTTTTCACTAGGCAACATATGACTGTACGAGCGTAAAAACATAGAGTATCTTTATTTTTTGTCAATGATTTTTTAGAGTGCAGTAGATGGGGGTTTTTTTTGCATCTTGCTTTTGTTTGCTTATTGGTGTGTTTTTCTATCAGATCTAGGATTCATTTTGCCTTATTTAGGCTCATATTTTTATTGCTCAAGGCCGCCTATTTGTTTTTTTGCTGTTTGTTTGTCTAGAGTTAAAAAACAAATGGTTTAGGGAGCAAACTGGTATCTTTTTTTTTGTATGTTTGTTTGCTGAAATTGCAGTTAATTTGTAGATCAGCATAGTTAAATATAGTTTTGTAGTGATCAAAACGAGTTAACTTTAAAGCAATTTTATGGAATTCGTCCTCTTTTTTTTGTTGTGGGTGGTATCTGTGTTACAATTTGGGGGTTTTTTTGTTGTGCCTTAGTAATGGTAGTTCATGTCATTCTAGATCGATAGTAGGAGGAAATGGTTGTTGTGGTGGTAGAGGAAGCTGATTGTTGCACAGATTCCATGTGTGGCGGCGACATGGGAAAAGAAGAGGAAGCGATGGGCGACAGGGATGGGGGAGGAAGAGGATGGGAGAGCATAGGAGTGACGTGAAAGAGTTAGAGAAATTGTGACAGTCAGTAGGAGAGCTTGTGTTCTTATCTCCGATGATCGACCATGAAGCCTTTAGCATCTGAGATGTACATTTCCTTTTTTTTTATGTTTCTCCAAGAAGTTAATGTTTTGCAGGTGTTTTGCTCTAATGATTGAAAATGTTCCACTCTAAAGTCGTTTTTTTATTGTGTTTTAGTTATTTTGAGAGTTTTCTACACACCATTTTGTTACGAAAACCATGCATAATTATGCTGAAAAATTGTAAATATTCATTTGTTAGCATACATTTCAGCGGTTTTGATTTTTTTAAACGATGTATATTTGTTTCATTCTGAAAATCATATTTTATCGTTTGCTTGAAACAAGATAAATGGGTTCGTACTATATGAAGTGGTTTTTAGAACTTATTTAGCTACTTAAGCCAATTCTTTCCCACACCATTATGTTACGAAAATCATGCATACTTCTACTGAAAAATTGTAATTATGCACTTTTGCTAGCATACCTATCTACAATTGATCTTTTTATACAATGGATGTTGGGCTCATTTTAGACATATTAAATGGTTCAATGGTAAGTGATTTACTGCGAATTGGTATTTTGATCTTTTTCAATTACCTAGGCCAGTTTTTTGATACCATCTTGTTGTGATAATCATGCAATCTATTTTCCAAAATAAATTGTAGTTATGCATTTTCTAGCATATACATATCTGCAATTGATCTTTTTCAAAAAATGAATATTGTTTTGTTGTGAAAATTACATTGATTTGTTTGCTTTGAAACGTAATAGCAAAATGGTTCAATGCTAAGTGGTTCGTTTGTGAAGTTCTATTTTGAATTTTTTTTTTCCAACTACCTGTGCGCGTACATGTTGCATTCTGAATAACAATGATTTTTTTTAGCGCAGTGTGCTTTTTGTACTTTTCTTTTGTCTTAAATCTGGTCTAGATACTCACAAATGGCCACATATTTGTTTTCTTCTTTGAGTATCGCTGCTACATTGATGAATTATCCCCCCTTATATTTTGTTGCTTGCATGAGAAAATCATGTGTGTTTATAGCTTCTCGCGTCCAAAATTTGTTGGGTATGCGTGCGGACAACAGTTGCCTGTTTTTACATCAAAAGAGACAGGTGATTGTGTTCGTTTACTATACCACAGGGGTGATTGCTTTGTGAGTTATTGGATTTTTTTGTCTATGTTTTTTTGTAGTGATGAAGATAAGAAATAAGAGAGCAATGAAAAGCATGCAGGAGGATCATGATGATAGCAATGACAGTTTGGAATGCGAAGGTACGGGAGGGCTTTTTTGGATCATTTAGTTTTCATCACAAGCGTATGTTTTTTTATATTCCCAAGAAGCATTATGATAAAGGAAATGTTTGTTTTTGTAGAATATTTTGTAAAAGCACGGAAAAAAAAGAAGGGAAAGCAAATTGTTAATAATTCTTCAGAAAGGAACTCAAGTGATTACAGTGTTCAGAAGACATCAGCCGAAGATGATCACTCATTGCAAAACACTTCTGGAGAGGTTATTTTTAAACTCCGAATCGACAATATACCTATGTTTACTATCTCTTTTTATTCATGGGAGGTGACATTTTTTTAAAGCATAATGAGTACCTTTTGTATTCTATGATTTTTTTTCTTTAGGAATTAAAAGTTGACAAAACTGACACATCAGACAATGATGCAGTAAATAAATTTGCTGAGTTGACAAAACCGACACATCCTCTTTCGTCATTTTTTTGTTTGTTTTTTTTGTTCAAGTTTAATTTGCATGATATTTTAGATTTGCAGACGAATCAGCAAAAAACATGGTGCAAATGATGAAGAAAAGAAAACCACGAAGGTAATGTTTTTCATATTTTTTGTGCATATTTTTTTAAAATTCCTTAATTCCTTCTCAATTTTTTTCTTTCATGATTTTGTTCTCATGTTCACTTTTTATTTGTTTTAACAGACCCACAAGAAAATGAAACATAAGAATCGAAATACGGCATCGAGCCACTATAGTTTGACATATTTTCACACTATAGTTGAGGGTTTAAGCAGTGAAAGTAAGGATATAATCAGAAGTTACAGGTTCGTATCCTTGCTCCATTTTAAAGGTTCTGGTGATCCATGAGCATTTGTGCAGTGGCTTGCCAACCACATAGATGTAAACTACTCAGACATAGTAGTGCGAAACAAAAGTATTCCTATCAGCCCTGAGTCCATCCACTTGGTCCTAGGTATCCCTTGTGGGGGTTTAGAGATAACCAGAGCTACAGAGGTTGAGAAATCTACTTTTCTGGGTATATTCAACCAATCAAGCATGCAGAATATTAGATTTTTTTAGCAATCTACTAGCACAGCCTGGTTTGAGCAAACAGCGGATGTTTATATTGTTTTTACTTGTAGCCTTGTCCACCTTTTTATGCCCCAACTCATCAGCATTTCCAAGCACAAAATATGTGGGAGCTCTTATTGATGTTGACCAAGCAAAGTTTCTAGACTGGTCAAAGTATGTGTACAACTGGCTGTTTTATTCAATAAATTAATATCGTAAGGAAAAGAAACAATCACAGATACACTGTACACTGGGAGGATGCATTTACTTCTTAGCTGTAAGTATTTTTTAGATATTTCTTTTTTCTAAAATGATGTGTGCACACCACTTTTTTGGCGAACGTTTTTCATATGACAATTTATTGCTTTTTCTTTTTCTTAAGCAGGTATATTATCTGGATTTTTTGGATTTCGGATCCCGTGTTGTGCCCCCAACAATCCCAAGAATAACCATATGGCATAGTGATATGATCAAGACCTACTCGTCGCTTGATTGCGCTGGAGGAGAAATGTTTGGCAAGCGCTCCGTGAGTTTTTTTGTTTCTTCTATTTTTTATTTGAGTTTCAATTTTTATGTTTTTAACTTGCAATCATGCATATCTATTTTAATCGACAAATTTTGTTAGATTAAGAAACTCGCAAAGACTTGCTATGCCAATGGTAGTCCAAGCACAAGCAAGTTTATTCAATCAGACCTTGAGGATGTTCTCAACGAATCTGTGGGGGCAAGTGTTCCAATTAAGGTATCATTTATAAATACCACACGAATTTTTTTTTTCTAAAAATTGTTTTTAACACATCCTTTTCATACTTTTTTTATGGTTGTGTTTTCAGGTGAAAACTGGAATAATCCTGCATCAATCGTCGCATCTGGTCTTCGTGGGTGCCCATCAAGTGCAAGTTTTTCTCTTGGTTGCTACTCCACAGCCGGGTGCTCTTCTCCGCAGTGGACTTATGAACAACTATTTCTGCCTACTCTATCGCCAAAACCAAGAGACGTTGACACAGCTTTTTCTCCAATGCAAATTCAGTTCTCCCATCTAGTCAGGCTTGGCGGCTAACCTTGACTTTCAGGCTCTCCTGCCCTCCTCATGGATGCTCACAAGTTTTTTCACACATTGGTGGGACAACGACATTGCGGTGTTGGCCGATAGTACTGCTAGATGTTTCTCAGTTACTTTGGGAACCCTCTGGCATCTCTGACTCAAGCGCAACAATAGCATTTTCCAAGGCTCCGAGCGTTCAACTTTGGTTCTTCTCGCAACTCTCTTAATGACCTGCGCCTTTGGGTGGCAGCAGGTCCCCTGTTTTGTAATTAATTAATTAAGCTATTGTGATAGCCCGTTTGGGCCTGGCCCAGCCCAAGCCGACGGCCCATTTATCGATTTTTTATCCCTAGTCAGAGGCTGATCGTGGGGATCGATCCCTCTGCTAGGCAGGCACGAAACCTCCGCGGCTCTGCTCCCACGCCGCCCATGCTCATTGTGCAACCGCCGTCCCGTTGCTCACCGCCGAGGCTGCTGGCGCCGCCGTCGTGTTGCCGTCAGGTCGCGCCGCCGCCGTCGTCTGGCCGCACCGCCATCGCCAACTCCGTGCGCCGCCATCACCCAGCGTCGTGCCGTGCCGTGGCCGAGCCACCACCGTCTCGCCGTCCTGCTGCTTCTAGTGGAGACCGACAGGAGGAGGCAAAGGGGGAGGAGGTAGAGAAGGAAGAAGGTAAAGAAAGGGTTAGGGTTTATTTCTCCCCATGGATTTCCTTTGTGTATTGCTTCATAGGTTGTGATTAGGAGATTGCTCGTGGAAAATTATGTCCAGTAGATGTTGGATGTGGGTATTACCGAAGGCTAATGGTGGATGGATGAAAGTTAGCCGTGTGATACCATTGCGGCAGCTTGCGAGTTAAATTCGTGGTATTTATGTCCAGAATCTAAGCACGGCCTTATATAAAGAATTGTAGGCTACGTTCTTAGCTTTCCAACGCATCCAAGAACGCGTGATTTGGCCTAGCGGTTTGGGAGATATGACCGTTTTCGTGCTGCTGTCCAGTGTAGGCCGTGACGGGGTTTCTTATTAAGCCTTTGACATATTGGACTAGATAATGAAATTTTATATGGATAATAATAGATGGCCGGTAAAGTAGACTCTTTGGTATAGAGAATTAAAAGCTAAGCTAGTTGTATTAGTTTTCTCATGATGTTGGACATCGGTGCTAGTTTGGTTGATTGGTATGTCTCTTGCAGACGGCTCGTCGTTCCATCTCTCCGACTTGTTTGGTAAAAGAGGCAAGCATATGTTAAACTGATAGCTAATTAATTGATTGTATTTGTCTTGTTGACATAGTGTTATGTTCTTGACTTAGACCCGTGGATGAATGGTTTTAATGACTATAAGATGAATGAATGGAGTATTTTGATGTTTATTGTTAGATGGTGAAAGTATGTGACGATTGTATGACAATATCATTTTGCATCATGTGCATATGAGTCAGGTCGGTGAGAAAGTCACTTTTGACTAGTCCGGTGAGGTCGGTGAGAAAGTCAAAAGTGACTAGTCCGGAGTGCTTTAAAGTCTTACTTGATAGGCACTCCACGGGAGTGGAGTAATTGGTCCCCGCCTGAAAAGGACGAGCAAGGTGTGGCATCGACGAGTGCGTACCTAGCTATACCGGTATGAGCTCACAGTACAAACGCATGTGCATTTGTATTGCATCGAATGGATGCGAAGTGATCTGTTTGAAGTATTTGTACTAACAGTTGTTTATGTTCAGAGAATGAAGAGTATGAATTGATGGAAGTGATTTTGTTGCTCTTGTATTTTGACTTCTCTAGTTTATACATATACTTTGCTGAGTATTGTTGAATACTCACTCTTACTTTTACTTGGTTTTTTAGATGCAGGTGATATCAATCATGCATGAGAATGGGAATATAGAACCTGGACTTGAGCACTCACTACCTCTCACGTTAAATTAGAGCATTGATTTCATTTGAGTTTTATTTAAATAGCTGATACATCCGTATAATCGAGAGCTGCAAATATTGTAGGTTTTAAATTGGCTACTAATTGTTAGAATTGTTTAATTGTTCTCTTGATATAAATTGCCTGTCATGGATGGTCACATAAACAGGGAAGATGCTGTCGAATTTTTTTTTTTTTAAAGTTAGTAGCATTTTGGGTTCTCGAGGAACCGGGGTATTACCGCTACAGAGTTCCACTGTGGATGGGCCACTAAATTCATCTCCAACGTTCTGTAATTTCATCCTCTATTTAATATACATCGATCGGTAACTCTCCTATCCTTTCTCAAAAAAAAAAAAAACCAAACTGGAGTTGGATTCGAGTGGTTAACCTGGGTGGCTGGGTGTGTGTGTTCGCGTTAAAAAAAAAGTGTTATGACCAAACACGCCGTGGAGCTAAGGATTTAAAGTCGTTAACAACATCAAATTAGGCTTCCAGACATGCCAGATTGCTAGCAATCGACAAAAAAGACACAATCAACTTTAAATAGTCGATTACAGTGGCGGATCCAGGATTTGAACAAGCCCCGGGCACAATTTCACTAAATATAGTTGCTAGAGCAAATGATAAATGGTGTTCATAATAAATATAGGATGAAAATTGTTCAATTACACACCTTAATTAGATGCATTAAAAAGTGACATACTTCAAGATAAGTTTGCTACTTCTAAATAATATAGTACCTTTTTTAAGACAGATTCGGTTCTTCCAAGCCTAAGCCTTCATCAATAGTAGCAGTAGCCATGGATCTTAAGCCTAGGAATTTTTAAAAAATCAATATTTCCGATGGTATATTACCACATATTTGACTATTAACAGAAACACACATTTCAGTAAAGTACCACATATTTGACTATTAACAGAAACACACATTTCAAGATTACAACTATTGAAAGTCCAGATGACCAAGTAATACATAGTACATACTAGGCATGGTATATTACAAACACAACATCTGCACAATCCGCCTATTAGAAGGTGGGAACAAACAAGCATTGGCATATTCACAAAATGCAGAGGAATATGCATAAAACCTGAACTCACATCATTGTACTGTGGCGCAGTTTTGGCTTTCCTCTTTCTAGACTCTAGCTAAATCACAGATGAATAAATCACAGATCATTTATCTAGCATTTCTCTAGCTAAATCACAGATCACCTGGCGGGCGGGGGGCGGAGGCAGGCGACGGCGGGAGGCGATGGCGAGGCGCCGCTGCTGGGACCGGGCACGGCGACGGAGGCGGCGGCTGAGCGCTTGTGACGGCGCGAGGTCAGCAGGGTCGACCGGCGATGCCGAGGGCGCGGGACCTAGCCACCGGCGCTGGGCGGTGGAGGCGGCGCCGAGGCTTGACAGCGCGAGGCCGAGGGCCGAGGGCCGAGGGCCGAGGCCGACGGCGCGAGGGGCGAGGTCGAGGGGGCGGGCGGTGCAGCAGAGGGAGAGGGACGCGAGTGCGGGTGCGGAGTGCCTCGCGTCTGGGCGCATGGGCTGGCACCTGGCTGGGCACGACCTAAGTCTAAAGTGCCCTAGCCCAGGGCACCGGCCCAGGGTGCCCTGGGCCTAAATCCGCCCCCGGTCGATTAGATCTATAAAAAAAACCTGAAGCACAAAAAAATATCCAACCAAAGATAGAAGGGTAACGAAACTATCAGCTTAGAATTAATCTAAACCAATAGATTTAAAAGATAAATCTAGTATCAAGTCAAAGTAATCAACTGGATGATAAATAAATGTAAACAACCAGCAACTAAACCGATGGGATCGACTCAGTAACAGAAAGAAGGCAAACAATGCACCTCTCAGCCAATGAAATTGATATATATCTGCTACTGTTTAAAGATGTATAAATTTAGATTAGAAGAAATAGAAATAAGAGTTCATGTCAAATTAAATAATTGATACAAATTTAGCCGAACAAACGTGTGGGACATCATGCTTATTATTTAAAATTTGATGTTAACATATTGCTTGTGGCACAATGTCTTTGTACTTATCTAATCTTAACACTTGTTATGAATTTGCTCTGGTCACGAATCACGAAGAAGATAAATGTAAATTTGATCATGTCGCTTGCTTCTTTTGTACCTGGCATCTCAATGAAACAATGTACTGATCGTACCGAGCCTTATTTAATTACCATATGTATCCATATGTAAAGTATGAACAGCCCTACGAGGAGCTGCGGACGAGGAGGATGGAGTTCCCCAGAACGGTCATTTGATTTGAAACAAACAACAACAACAATAACAACCTGAATTTTATAAATTTTATGGCATAGAAGCACAACTGCACAACCCAATAAGGTGAGCTAGCTAAGGGCAGTATCGGATCCTGGATTTCCGATCGAGGAACCTAGACTAAGCCGGAAGCTGACACAAACAATGTTGTAATACAAATTAATGTTGATTTTACGTGCATGTGCGTAGAATGTCGAAATTTTTTTAAACCTTTTTAAATAAATATTATAAAATTAATCCTCGGCGAATAGAATTTGCAGATCTGACCCCTTTGGCCGCGCCAATGCATCTAGCGCGGCTAATAGCCTCTACCGCGCCTACGCATGTGACACGGCAAAAGGTGCCACATAGGCTGGGCGGCCGGCCATGCGCTGGCGTGGAAAGTGCGGGCCCCACCCTTGCCGCGCCACATGCGTAGACACGGCAAAGGCTGCCACCTAGGACGCGCTGCAGGCGGCAAGCACCGACAGTGGGGTCACCCTTGCCGCACCACACCTCATGACATGTCAAGGACAAAATATAGCTACCCCAGGGCCTCCTCCCACGCTCTTCTTCTTCATTTTCTCATTTCCCCTTCCTTTCCTCTCTTCCCTAACCACTCTTATCCTCCTCCATTGCTAAGATCAGACCGGATTTGTTTGGGGAAAGGCTCCACTACATGATGGCAGGTAAACCCCTCTACATTTGTGCGTTTTGGATGCAATTTTTTATATGATTCAAATGATTTAGGTTAGGGTTAGGGTTACACGTAGCATGAATGATGGATTGCGTAGTGGATTTATCTCTATTAATGATGAACGATATATGGTAATGTTAATCCGTATGATGTATGTGTACGTGTATTATGTATTATAGTTAGAAAGTATGGCGAATGATATAGTGGTTTTTTGTGGAGTACGCTTTGGTAGAATAATTTATTTTTTATTTGTATTACACTATATTGCAGGAAACGTTCCCTTCGAGGCGAAGCCATTTCTTAAGTATGGGATTACCCTAGGGGTAAGGATGCTCTAGTTCGGTCCTCTCCGTTTCCGATTCCAATTTATGAGCACGGGATTCCTGTAGAGGTTCAACAGTCGAGGGATCCTGATACTGCCGGTAGAGCGTTCTACACTTGTGCTGTGAAGTTCAATTACTGTATGCCGTATTTTAGCCCGCCGTGTTGGTTTTTCGAGTGGATCGATGGCCCTGAAATGTACGACTCGAGGATCCAATTGTTCCCATGCCGCTCCGGGGACACGAAGCCAATTCAGCATTTTAGGCGTTGGGTTCCTCCTCCGGCAAACCCCCGGAAATGACAGCTGAGGAGAAGGCGGTGGCAAGTGCTAGTCGGGTGGTGAACCCTCCTATGTGTAATTACAATTTTAAGTCGATGTTAGTGCGGCCAAACCCAGGGGTAGACTTTACCCCATTCTTCCGTTGTTCCCGCAATGATCGAGTAAGTGTATGCATGCCTACTCTGTATATAAATTACTCTCATTTTGAAGTAATTCGATAATAATGTCTTTTGATTCTAGGATAGGTGGGCTCTCTGTGATTTCCAGGAGTACATTTATGGGCCAAGTCTTGTTGGCCTTCTAGCGAGGAAGTGGAAGCATTCAACTCGGGGGAGAAGGATTGGCCATGTGAGAAATATCCATCCACTACCTGTAAGTGTGGGATACCGGCCCGTAGAGGTGTTGTCCCATCAGAGATTGGGTACGGATGGTATTGCGGCAACTCTTATGGTGATTTCTGGGTACGCCATATCTGCAGGACAAATAGGAGTATTTCTTTATGTATTGCACTATATTGTAGTTTGAGATTGATAATTCTAGTGCTTAATCTTATAGGAGGGAAGGATGTGCGATTGGAAGAGATATGAGGGACAAGAAGAGTTCGAAGCCGAGATTCACAATCTATGGCAACCTTACCAAGACAGGAAAGTGGAGAAGAGGAAAGAAAAGATAAAGCATGACTATGGTGTGCTCATGCCGTCCGATGAAGACAAAAAAAAAGGTTTTGAATGACATGAGGAGGGAGTGTGGGGTACCGCAACGTGGGTACTTCACCTTCTAAGAAACACTGGAATATTGGAGGAGGCGTAGGGGGAGGTATCCACCTGGTGTTGATCTCAGAGAGGTGAGGCTGCAAAAACAGCTGCAAAGGGAGATGGAGAGGGAGCGTGAGCTCGAGGAGTACAGGAACAAGATGGCTGAGGGTACACTCATTGACCAGAATGCTAATTATCGTCCTAATACGTGGCCGGCTCATTTGCAAACTATGTGGCGCAACAAGGCGAGGAGGACGGTGGAGATGGAGACCATGAGAGATCTTGTTAGAAACTTGCCTACCATTATGCCTGATGATGACGAGAAAAACGGTGGAGATGGAGACCATGAGTGAAATCGAGTTTGTTCGAGGAAATTATGTAATGTGTTGTTGAAACTACCTTTTGTCAATGTATCATGTGGTTCAGACCTAAATTTTCTTGAATTGTAATATGCGCACTTCCGTATGTTATTTGATCAATTTATCAATATTATGTTTGTGAGTTAGGATAAGAAGTGTTAGTACATGTTTTACTTTTATTTGGTATGAGGCACTAGAATGTCATTTTCACAAACTAAATAGCATCAAATTGACTATAGCAAGATACAAATTTTTTAAGCAGGCGGTGACATTTTAAAGAAACTAGCTATATTTATAATCTAGACAATTGTAATATAAACCAATTGTAACTGGAGTATATTTTTCTATCTGATCGAACTTAAATATATTAAACATTTACATAATTATAATGGCATGCGCAATTCAAATGTGCTTCTTGATTTGTTAAGGCAAAGTTAAATTTGATACAATTTGTTATAGTTGACTATATAATTTGGTACGAAGTGTTAGGATAAAAAGTGTTGGCATCAAATTTTTCATAGGCCTTCACGCGCCAACAATACTGGCGCGTCAGTACCGAGCTGCCGCGCCGGCTCCCATTGCAATCCAGAAAGGTCCGCAATCGGCCCTTTCCGCGGAGCAGGTGGCACGGCAGCTCAGCTTTGCCGCGCCAACAGTTATGGCGCGTCAGGGAAGGGCTGCCGCGCCGGCTCCCATTCCAATCCAGAAAGGCCCGCAATCAGGGCTTTGCGCGGAGCAGCAGGCGCGGCAGCTCCATAGTGCCGCGCCAACACTCGGGCGCGTCAAGACGAGTGCCGGAGAAGCCTTGGCGGCAATTTCGATCTTCTTGCGCCAACATTAATGGAGCGGCAAGATTTGTCGCCGCACGGCCCCATCCCAATCCAGAAAGGTCATCAATCGGCCCATCGTATGTGGGCGCCGGCGCGGCATCATAGCACTGACGCGCCATACAGACTGGCTCGTCAGCCTTGACGCGCCAGTGCTTTTGGCGCGTCAGTGCCGTTTCAAAAATGGCAGACAAGATCTTTTCTGGTTCTGGCTATGTTCAATGGGTATCCAATTTCAAATTATGTCCAGTATCTTGGCTGGGTCCAAATATCAAAGTTGTATTCCAAAGCATAAACTTGAACTTTGCTTTACTGAACTTTGTCCAAATCTTCTTGGAACTTTCTCAAATTCGAGGTCAACTCTTGGTCGAACACTGAATTCTGCCCTGCTGAAAATTCCTGCCTAAGTCTGACTGAAACCCCAAATGTCCACCCAAATTTCTCTCAAATTTCTTTAGTAACTTGTCTAAACCTCAAAGGAGTCGACCTGAACCTTCAAATTAGCAACCATTTTTCTCTCAATCTAGTGAGTTTCTAATCCAAGTCTCTTAATCAAACTTGTAGCCCTATAATAGCTTTACAACTTTCATATATGGAGTTTGCGTCGGTTCTACGTGAGTTCGCGAGATAAACCATGACAAAGACTGCAATTGAACACATCATTCATACAGAACATAGTAGGTTACTTGTTTCATTTGGTCACGGGCAAAATACATGTCGAGTGTTCCAGGCATACAAACATTGCAAAATATAAGTCGAGTCCATTACATCACAAGTGTCAACCAATTCATAAGCACCGCTCAGGGGCCGTCGGGCGTGAAAGGTGCCCTAGGTCGGCGAGCCCTCCCGGGATTTGTCCAGCAGGACATTTTGGCTTCCAACGTCGCTCTGGTCTCGGGGACGCCTACGCCCTTGCCTCCTGTAGACCGCGGGTGGGGTGGATCCGCTTGGGCCCTATATTGAAGACATAAATCAGAGTTAGTTAGCGACACTACGAAGAACTACTGGAGTGGGCATAGACTGTTTACCGCTCCTTGGGTGGGCTGTGTCTGGCTCAACGGGGGAGCATCCAAGATCTGGCTCAACTGTATGGTACTACGGTAGCTGGAGTCGTCGGCGGAGGAGTCTTAGTCGTGCTCCTCGCCGGCGTCGTCGTCGTCCTGCGGTGTAGGAAGGGTCCGCTTCCCACGCGCCCTCTCCGTAGGAGTCTCACTGACACATGCTGAGAAACTGGCGCCGACAACCTCTTGTGTCCGAGCTACTGAGCCCCCCTCATGTATCGGAGGGGTTTGCTAAGGACCCATGCCGCCTTGCGCTCGACCAATGTCTTCAATATTCATACAGCTCATCTTGTGGACTAAGCGGCGACAAACCCTGGTCACTGTCTGCAAAGAGGGGGACAAATTACGGTATTAGTTTGCAAGTTATATATCCTTAGAGATATGAACATGGTCATACCTCAGCAAGGGTGCGTAGGGCACCACTCTCCTGCCCACCAGCATTGGCTAGTGCGACCTCAGCCTCATTCGAGAGATGTGCAAGCTGCGTAGCCTGTAATCATGAAGTGATATTTAATATTCGAGAGGCATGCAAACTGCCCCCTCTCCGCAGGAGTCTCAGGGACACGTACCATGTACCGCTGCAGTGGGGCTCTCTCTAACTGCAAACCCTCCCGAGTGAGTCGATCGTACTCGTCAATGATGTTGTCGTCGGAGTTGATGTCACCGATGGGCACATTGCTCAGTGCCGATCTCAGAAAGAGTCTCGTCGACCTGTGGAGCCAGGCCAGGTAGGTGCGGAAGGCCTCATCTGTGTGCAATGCTCCATAGATCAGGCGCCTCTCCTTGTTGTCCCACCGCTCAAGCGAGACCTGGTGTGTCACACGCCAGTCCAACTGACTGTACCGTTTTCTTCTGTCGAACCTGCAAATATGTTTGATCGTTTAGTACAACAAATATGCATTGAAAGTTCCACCGATGTGAAAAAATAACAAGTTCTCACCGGTGTAGACGTTGATCCGTGGAGACAACAGGAGGTGGGGTTGCCTGCTTCCGACCAAACTGCCGCATCACCCTACACGGGAGGTGCCACTCGGCCGCATGGAAGAAGATCAGTGACGTCACTGTGAACCAGAGGTCACTATCCCAAGAACACAGAGGACTAAGTCCCATGCCCTGCACCTCGTCACGGGTATACGGTGTCCACATCACCTATGAGTTCACAAAAAACGTAGTTTGAGGCACATGAAGGAGTTAACATTACTACACAGACAAATTATTTATAGTACTCACCTGCCACTGCGTGACACAGTCCAACTCGTTCGTGTAGGTGAGGTACCTTCTGTCAGGGTTTCCTCGCACCAACTTGATGCCACGCCAAAGGTACAGCAGCGTCGGTCTGCTAGTCTGAAAGTTCCACGCCTGCCATGCAAAAGAGGTTAGAAACTCTTAAGAGATATCGGTAAGGGCTTATATAAACCAATACATATAGGCACTGCAGAACGGTGTGGCCTCCCAATTGGAAGCCGCTCCCAAGCCCAACCCTGTAGGAGGTACAGACATCCTCCCAGGCTGGCGAACACGGTCTGACGTCTGCAGCCCACGCACAGCTGTCGGTACAGCCAGGCTAGTTTGGCCGACCCCCAGCTGTACGTAGCCACGTTCTCCCACGGCTCGGCAACGAGAGGTAGTACGTTCCAGGTGATCGTGTTTCCGGACACGTCTGCGAAGAGAAAGCCGCCCACCATGTGCCACAGCCAGACCCGTGCGTGCCGCTCGACCTCTGCCTCCTGGGCCTGGGGTGGGCAAATGGGGAAGGTCGCGCGCAGCCACGCGGAGCTGACACCGGACGTCCTCTTGCAAACAATCGTACATGGCCATAATTATTCACCACAAGATCAAAAAATCGAAATACACGGATACGGCTTGATTAGGTCTTACTTGCTCCGCTCGTGGTCCTCCTCTGGGGGCTGCACACCAAGGCTGTCCTGCACCATCTGACGCCAGGTGCTGGGATTTAAGATCCCGCACACTGCAGCACCCTCCAACGGTAACCCAAGAATCATCGCCGTGTCCTCTAAAATCACCGTCATCTCCCCGTAGGGGAGGTGGAAGGTGTGCGTCTCGGGCCTCCAACGGTCCAGAAGGGACGTCAGAAGAGGCCCATCTAGGTCCGATAGTCCAGCGGTGATGGTGCGAGCGAGGTCGAGGAAGCCGGCTCGCGCCAAGTAAGGTGCGAACCTCTCGTCCCACATCATTATGAGCGCGTCCGTAAGGGAACGGAGCGAGGTCAAAACCTGAAAAACACATTTACCATAGTCGATCAGTACGATAGTATAACCAATTGAAATGCATCGACAACAGTAAATGTCCAAATCTGCTGCTCGTCGGCGATGCGGCGCGCTCGGTGCTCCCACTCGTACGTCCGCTTAAGGAGCGTGTACCGAGGTTCCGCCATCATGCAGAAATCAAATGATAGCGTCAATTTACAGCATAAATATAAGTTATTTTTCTTCTAGAATATATTCAAACAAATTATACGACGGCCCTATTACCTGAACATGTTTTGTAACGCCTGTACAACCCTTACCCTTTTTTCTGCTCGTGCTCCTAGTGTTAGGCTTTTTGTTATGCGTACTCGCGTTGTGCCCAATTCTGTGGCACTTAGAGCATCGGACCTCCCCAGAAACCTCGTCAAAATCCCCGGTTCCGTATCTATCATCTCCGTAACCATTGGCATAGTCCATTTCGCCTCGAAGCTTCTTTTTCTTGCGCCGGCCCTTCTTATTCTTGAGGAGGGCAGGACGGGCAAATAATCGAAACCACTATATTCGGACCACTGCGTGGGATCAAGGTAAGGCTCGAATGTAGATTTCCATATCTTGAGCGTGTGTGCCTTCAGGTAAAGAGGGGACATGTACTAGACACCTTTGTGGTCGACGCCTCTCACGGCGCAAGCGCTTATGAAATGCGAACAAGGCGCGTGAAGAAGCTGCGGAACCTTGCACGTGCACTCCACTTTATCGATGTCCACTTTGTAGTTCCTGCCACCTAAACGCTTCCCCTAGATTGGTTCCCCCGGCAGACTTAACCGTATACACTACTCTATTCGGTCCGTGTGCTTCTGCCATCTGGTTTAGAGCCACCTTCTCCTCCTGCTCCAAATGAGCGGCACCTGCCTTTCTCCAAACCGCCCCTCCATCCATAGCATTCTTTGCCAAACCCCACCGATCGACAAAGTACTTGTTGCACTTTTCGAAAGAGTATTGTACTATTTCAGAAACCGGCAAGGCACGAATCTCTTTGAAGACGTTGTTATAAGACTCCGCGTCGTTTGTCGTCATGATGTCGTAACGACAACCACCTTCGTTGAAAGCAAGCGCCCACTTGCTCTTGTTCACTATCTGTTCTGTCATCCATGCCTTAGCCCGATCATTCAACATCTTATCTAGCTCTTTCAACTTCTTCTCAAAAGTTTTCTCTTCTCTAGCGCAACAAACCTCCTTCAATGGATCCAGGCGGGATAAGAAGCGGCGGCGGTATGCGCGGGCGAGTCTTGAGGGAAGAAACAAATGAGAAAGAACGGCTCGGGCTGCTCTAGCGCCGCGCTCTATAGTGACCTTGCCGCGCCATGAGGGATGGCGCGGCAAGGGTGGGGCCCGTACTTTCCACGTCGGCCACCCAGCCTACGTGGCACCCTTTGCCGCGCTACATGCGTAGGCGCGGTAGAGGCTATTAGCCGTACCAGATGCATTGGTGCGGCCAAATGGGTCAGATCTATAAATTCTATTCGCCGAGGGTTAATTTTATAATATTTATTTTAAAAAGGTTAGATTTTTTTTTTCTAGAATGTCCTAGCACTGTGGTAGATAAAATAGTAGAGAAAAATATAGAAAAAGACGTGTGAATAGGTGCAAATTAATGGTGCGGAAGTAAGCATTGAGGGAGGTGGCAGGTAGCGGCATGCACGTGATGGATGGATGGAGCTAACCAGCAGCGGGCAAAGCATGCAGTGAGGCGGTTTGGTAGCGAGCGAGCGAGCACGTTGGCGGGCGCTGTAATTCCAGAAGGAAGGATGAGCTGCTATGCTAAGGCATGCGTATATATGTGGATGCGGTGGCGGTGGCGGTGGCGGTGGCGAGGGAGCGAAGAGAAGATGGCGCGGGTGGAGGCGCTGAGCCTGAGCGGTGCGGCGGCCATCCCGGCGGAGTACGTGCGGCCGGAGGAGGAGCGCAGGGAGCTGGGCGACGCGTTCGAGCGCGCGGCTGAGGCGGAAGGGGGCATGGACATCCCGGTGGTGGACGTGAGCGGGTTCGGCGAGGGGGACATGGGGTGCGTGGAGGCGGCGCGGGCGGCGGCGGCGGAGTGGGGCGTGATGCAGGTGGCGGGGCACGGCATCCCGGAGGAGGTGCTGGAGCGGGTGCGGGCGGCGGGCACGGCCTTCTTCGCGCTGCCCATCGAGGCCAAGGAGGCGTACGCCAACGACCCCGCCGCCGGCCGCATGCAGGGCTACGGCAGCCGCCTCGCCACCAACGCCAGCGGGCGGCGCGAGTGGGAGGACTACCTGCTGCACCTCCTCCACCCCGACCGCCTCGCCGACCACGCCCTCTGGCCCGCGCACCCGCCCGACTACGTCGCCGTCACCCGCGACCTGGGCCGCCGCGTGCGCCGCCTCGCCACCACGCTGCTCGCCGTCCTCTCCCTCGGGCTCGGCCTCCCGAGGGACGCGCTGGAGCGGCGGCTCACCCTGGGCGGCGGCGATGAGGAGGAGCATGAGCTCCTCCTCCAGCTGAAGATCAACTACTACCCCCGGTGCCCGCAGCCGGAGCTGGCGGTGGGCGTGGAGGCCCACACCGACGTGAGCGCCCTCTCCTTCATCCTCCACAACGGCGTCCCGGGGCTGCAGGTGCGCCACGCCGGCCGCTGGGTCACCGCGCGCTCCCGCCCGGGCACCCTCGTCGTCCACGTCGGCGACGCCCTGGAGATCCTGACCAACGCCCGCTACACCAGCGTCCTCCACCGCGGCCTCGTCAACCGCCACGCCGTCCGCCTCTCCTGGGTCGTCTTCTGCGAGCCGCCGCCCCACGCCGTGCTGCTGCGCCCCATGCCGGAGCTCCTCCACGACCACCAGCCCCCCAAATTCAAGCCCCGCACCTTCGCCCAGCACGTCCAGCGCAAGCTCTTCAAGCAGCAGCAGGAGGAGGAGGAGGAGGAGGCCGTCACCTCCGATTAATATTACTACTTGGCTGCCGTGCCGCAGCATATATGATAGTATATAGGCACAGTACTCTGCTGCCATGCGCGATGCTTCTTGTACCTCTCGCTCTTTGCGTTTGTCTTGTACGTTCACGGAACGGAATAAAAATAAACGAATTATCTATATCGAGTCGATTTTAGCTTGTGGCGACCGCCCATTTTCTACTTCCAAACTTGAACCCTAACCGCTAAGATAAAAATCTCATGGTCAAATGGAAAAAGACTAACAAAAACTAAAGTTTGTTATTTTTGTATACCCCTTGGGTCACCTTGAGCTGAAGCAAAAATAATAGATTCTCATTTAATTTAATTTAATTTAAGCTGAAACAAACAAGGTCTAAGTCGCCCTGAGCGACCGTCATGTTTCACTCGCAATGGCCGCTTCGTCCGCTGGCGTTTGTCGAGCGACAACAGTGTCGGTCTTGGTCAGTTGATGGCGCAATGGCCAGTCTTGGGGTGAGATGGTCAGTTGGTCTCTTCTCAAGCTGCACTGTAAGGCCTTCCGGTGCATGGCGTGGGGTTTCTCTAGTATCAGGGTCGTCGATGTCTTGTTGTGGAGCCTTGGCACAACAGGCTCCTTCATGGCACCAGTGGCCCAACATGGTGGTCGGGTCTATGTCATCCTCTTCAATGGTGGGGACAGCCGTTATTCTCCATTTATTCATGCTGCGGTGTGCTTGTGTAGTCACCGTCCACTCACCTTGCTCCTGCAGCGGCTGGACCTGGCGTAGAGGAGTACACTAGAGCCACCCTAAAGTCCCTTCCCTTGGTGGTGGTGGTAGGCGACTGCTTAGTTGCTCTATCTTGGATCTCCTTCATTGTGGCTTTGGGGGTTGGTGTGCGTCGAGCAAAAGCCTTGTCCGGCTTTGCCGTTTGGGCCAACGATGGTGATGCATCTTCCCTCCTTGGGGGCATCGTTGTGTTTGCCAAAACCCCTCTGAAGTCCCCCTGGGGTGAAAACCTTGTATGTTGGACGGGCGACAGCGACACGTCCCGCATCATCCCCTTGCTGAGGTCGTTGCTTTTCGAAACTGTTCGGTTGGCCGTTAGTTAGTCGCTTTTGTCGTCATGCACCGCTAGGGCGGTGGCCTCGGTCGGTTATGGGACCCAATTTTCAATATTAAATATCAGAATTTGTTTCTCCTGAAAATAATTTTAAGTTATTCCATAATTGTCTCATCGTCCACACTTTATTTTTTAAAATATTAAATAGTGTGATTACAATATCGAAAGTAGTATAATTTCACATTCTTAATTACTAAGCTTGAGTGTAGGGAAGACTTAAAATCATTGCTGAAAAATCCATTTCTGAAAATAGTTTTTTAATAATTTATTTGTGGTAATGAAGTTTTTATAAATGATGGGAATTATTTTCTAAATTTTAAAATTATTAATCAAATAATAAAGAGAAGGAAATTGATTTATTTATACCATTTTATTAGTGGAAAGTGGGATTTTATAATTTGATAAAATATTTCATCAACCGTTTAGATTTTATAAAAAAATTTCTGAATTTTGGAATGACTTTTGCTATTTTAAAATGAAATGGATCAATATTTCTGCTAATAGAAAATGTAAAAGGGATTATTTTGAACTCGGGCTGGCAAAACTGGTCCTTGGCCCAATGTGGCTCATGATGTAGTGCGCAACACAAAAGAAGGAGAGGGACGTGTGCGGGGGCTAGCGGGAAGGGCCTGTCTATTGGTCAGAGAGTAAGGGGGAAATTTTGGCATCAATGTTAGCGATCTACGGTTGGAGATGGCATGATGAGTCCGGAATCAGAAAATTGGGAGCACGACGAACCTTGAGGTGGTCGCGTAGTAGCTTAAAAAAGGCGGAGGAGGCCGAACGGCGAGATGGTTGCAACGAAGCTCACGGCAAGCGCCGAGGGAGAAGCTCCAGTGGTTGTCGGCGAGCAGGGACAACATCATCACCTCCGCAATACCAAGAGGAAGCTTTTCTATGTTGATGTCGTGCGTGGAGGAGGTGCAAAGCGGCGTGGCAGCAGTTGCCGGAGGTGAAGACAAAGGCGGCGTCGGGGTGGCTCAGGACGGCTGAGCGAGGAGAGGAGGGTGGTGGAAAGTGGTTTGGAGCATTGGCGAGCCTAGGGAGGGCCTATTCACAGGCAGTCGCGGACTATGGTGATCGGAGACTTGACTGTCTAGGGTTTCTAGATGGCGGCGAGGAATTTGCAGGTAAACAAAGAAAAAATCAAGGGCAGTGAGGCGGTGGATGGCAATGAGGTGGTTCTGGAGAGGCCGAAATCGTGCATGGGGAAGCTCAGAAACAACGGCGGTGATGATCTCTGATGGCCGACACAGCGGCGCCGGCGGCGCCGCGTTTTTCAACGATGACAGTGTGGCCGAAATAGGACAAACAACGGCGACCGTTGAATCCTCTCAAAAGATCTATAGGCGTCGTTGGATCTTCATAACCGAAGCGGCATGGGAGTTATTAGGTGACTAAAAGGGAGCCATCGAATTTGAGCAAGATGGTCAAGACCGTTGATGGCTACTTAAAGGGGTCGGTGGGATGGGTTAGCTGTGATGTCGAAGGCGTATTTTTGAAAGGGAATGCATATGCTGGTAAATTCCAGAAAATAAAAGAATTTAAAATTGCAAAATGATTTTACATAAATTGGATTAGGCTTTGGTAATTTATAGAAAATTGATATGAGCTCAGCAAAATATGATTTAAATTTTAAAAATCCAGAACGAGGCGATTACAAATATGCAATAATATTGGGTATTTTTTGGATTTATTTCCCAAGAAAATTAGAGAGAAAAATCTTTTATTACGAGAAAGTAGATACTTGGCTTAGAAAATTCCTAGTAAACATGGGAGGGTTAGAGAGTACAAATGATGTTTTCTTGCGAAAATTTTTATGCTAAAAATGGCAAGAAAAATTGGGTAAGTCACAGTTTCTCAGTCAACCGTAAATGCCATGGCGTTCTTAGTTGCGATACGGTTAAGTGGCGAAAGAAGACTCTATCGCTTAGGAATTAAAATACCTCTTATTTTTCCTCGTAAAAAGCAGTTTGAGAGGGAGAACCTCTGGCTCTGGAATGAATATCTGAAATTCAAAGGAAAGTAGGAGTACCAGCTAATTCCGTTGGGCTGGCCGGTAGTGTTTGTTGGGCCTGGCCCAGTCTGGTTCGGCCCATGGCTGTTGCTCGCTGGTCGGCTGGTGATGGTGAGCTCGTCGTCTCGTCTGCACCCGCTGGCCGCTGCAGAGGAAGACGAAGACGATGGTGGTGGTGGTGACCTAAGCGATCGGGAAGGATGCGGAAGCGGGATCTCGGAATCCTCCTCCTCGCCGCCTTCGCCGTCTTCTTCTCGCTCCAGGTTGGGATCGCATCTCATCTCAAGCTTCCATCTGCCATCTGCTCCCTGCTCGCCCTAACCCTCGCTCCGTGGCCCATGGCAGCACGACGGCGACTTCTCCTTCCGCGAGGCCTGGTACCACCTCTCCGACCAAGACTACCCCATCAAGTACGAGTCCGACCGCCTCCCCCCGCCCCTCGTCGCCGACCTCAACGGCGATGGCAAGCCCGAGATCCTGCTCCCCACCCACGACGCCAAGATCCAGCTCCTCCAGCCCCCCCACCACCCCCGCACTCCCGGGGACTTCCACGAGGCCCGCCATCTCGCCGACATCTCCCTCCTCCCCGACAACGTCCGCGTTTCCTCCGGCCGCCGCCCCGTCGCCATGGCCGTCGGCTCTGTCGACCGCTCCTACAGGCACGCCGACGTCCGCAAGCAGCTCCTTGTCGTTGTCACCTCCGGCTGGTCCGTCATGTCCTTCGACCACAACCTCAAGAAGCTCTGGGAAGCTAATCTTCAGGACGATTTCCCTCATGCTGCCCACCATCGCGAGGTTGCCATCTCCATAACAAACTACACTCTCAGGCATGGGGATGCTGGATTGGTCATTGTTGGCGGAAGGATGGAAATGCAACATCATGTACGGCTCGGCCTGCCTTTGTCTCGACACAAACAAACAATTACATTTATTTATTATATATTATATGTCACTAATCTTACTCTATGTTAAATTCTAATGCCAGTAATTCCTTTTCAAATACAGCAAATATGCTCTACCATTTTATCCTGTCAAGTGTTACACCGTAGGCAAAATGTTCCTTTCCCCAAGAACAATAGGTCAATACATAAATTCTACCTCCGCTAACTATGCAAGATGTGGGATCATATTTGATGCATGGTTGGACTGCCCCTTTGTTTTAATTAGTTTGTGAATAACGGTTGGTCTCTGGCATAGAATCAGTGGCGGAGGCAGAAAATTTAGAAGAGGGGAGCTAATGTGTTATGACTAAGTTCGATGGTAAGACATATAGACCTTAAAATCTTCTCAAGACAATTTTGAGAAGCCAACTCACTTCGTTTGACTATTGTGGTAGAGCTTTGAGAAGCAACTTCAAAAATTTTAAAAAATGAGCTCAAGAATTAAGAATGAATTTTCTAAACGACCACAACCATATGCCTAAGCCATAATATAAAACAAAAATCCAAGCACTAACTACAGCAAAAATCAGAAATTATATTATTATCCTATATTTAGATCATAATATCATATACAGAACATGATAATGTAATGCAAACAACACCTATGTTGCATTGATTTAATCAAAATGAGATTGGAGCCTTCAGCCTATAACTAAAAAACATGTGACGAATGAAAATTTACCACTAATTTGTAACAGCAGTAATTGAGCGTGGCTTGGGCAGTTGGGCTAGTTTGTTGATTGTAGTGGAGGTAGGCAGGTAGCAAGGGCTAAAGCTAGTTTACTACCGAATTAAGTGCATTCGAATACTGTGAATTGTAATAAACCTTTCCAATATTGATTTCTATTTTCAATCTTGTTTCATTGTCTTGGATGTATTAAGTTACGCTTGTAACTTTTTTATCAGTCGGCAGATCTTTTCGATGAATTCACTATGTCTGAACACAACGGAGAAGAGAACCGCAGAAGCGCCAGTGAGAAAAAGGTCATTTTCTTGTATTTACAAGCTTATCTGTTAGTTTGTACTGTCCTATGGCATATACAGTGTTTGTCATGTCAATATCTTTGTAGATCCCTGAAGCATGTGGTTTTATCTTTGCTTCTTCAGTTGATGATGACTGAACATGTGTCAGTGTTTCTCTTTGATGACATCCAGGCTTCTGAGGCTGGCACTGTAGACCTGCGTCATTTTGCCCTTTATGCTTTTGCTGGTCGTACTGGGAGATTAATGTGGAGCAGGAAGAATGAGGTATGCCCTGTATTTAAGTACTCATTTTATTTTATAGACTAAAATTGGCTTCACTGTCTGTCAAAGGATGTTGGCACCCCAGTGCATTTTATGTTGCTCTATTGAATTTTAAAGGTAAAATAACCTGGGGTAGTTTTGAACAAAGGCCTGGCTTATGATATCCCACGGTATTGTTCATGGGCCACCTGGGATGTTGGGCCTGCTGCGCATAACATTGTGCTATGTTTCTTTTTCATTTTTGACATGACAGAACATCCAGTCACAGACATCAGATGCTTCGGTGCTGATCCCACAACACAATTACAAGCTTGATGTTCATGCTCTTAATAGTCACCATCCTGGTCAGGTGAGAATTATGTTTATTGCTCGAAATAACGAAATATATTTCGTGAAGTATTCATACATTTTAGCAATTCTTGTGTTGCTGTGGCCAGTTGTTATTAGTTTACTTGAATTAATTGTCATGCTGCGGCTTACCTACTTCCAGGGCCAGTAGCAATATCTTGAACATTGCCAAAACTTCCTCTTATATCTACCTGATTGTTTTACTGTTTTTCTTCTATTCTACAAAAATATTCTATTGCCATCCTTTCTAGCTTAGCAGCTGTAGCCATCGTGGTTCAAATTTCTTATAAAGTTACTAGCCGAGTGCCCGTGCTTTGATACAAATAAACATCATATTACTTTGCACTACATCATATTTGACATGTCTAGCTTACACCTTCAGCTTCACTTTCACAATCAACTGCGTCGTGCTTCCGCACCTAGCTCTGCTTCCACTCTCGAGTGTCTTGTACTTATTGCATCCTTGACTCCACCTCAGCTATACATCCATGCTCAATTGTCATGCTTCTGTGCCTTCTGATCTCGTATAGCTTGAGTTGATAGAAAACTTCATAAAATACAAAACGCTAAAATAAGTAAGCTAAATGAATAGGGAGAATTTATATATCTTGAGCTGATTAAAGCTCTCCTAAATATGAAAGCAAACCAAATCAATAGAAAATACCTTCATGCTATCTAGGCCCTTGGTTGTAGCCTTGTAGGATTGAATGGTCCAAACGAATGACAAGCATTCACAACCACCACCACTAGTCTCTTTTTAATACTATAAAGATAAACATATTCTCTCTGTTTGTGCCACTGTTTTGCTGAACCAGTAGTAGTGGGTTAATACTTATAATATTTGGACTTGGAGGTGCTTAGAGATCTTCATAAAAAACTGAAATATTGGTGAAGAAATAATACTATCAAGATTTGCGGCCACTTTCTGATTTAATTTGAATACAAGAACAAAGCCTTTAGGTCCCAAACAAGTTGGGGTAGGCTATGGTGCCAAATGTTTCGTTAATCTTGACGCATACATATCTATGTGTGGTTCATGTAGCATTATTTCACTACATTGAACCTAATGTGTCATATATCATCTGTCAGTTCGAATGTCGGGAATTCAGAGAATCAGTTCTTGGTGTCATGCCTCATCATTGGGTAAGAACAGATTCCTGTCATGTCATATTTCTATTTGATATTTTGGGGGATGTTCAATGCAGATCTAAATTTCTTCTCTTTTTCAGGACCGAAGAGAGGACACTTCCCTTCAACTTGCACATTTTAGGAGGCATAAAAGGAAACCACTAAAGAAAACACCAGGAAAGAATGTTGTAAATAATGTGCACAAGCCCAGTGAACACAATCCACCTGGAAAGGATGTTACCAATAGATTAGCCAAAGCAATTGGGAAAGCTGCTGATATGGCTGGCTCAAATAAAGCCAAGAAGGTACAGAAATAAGAGTATATATACAGCTGTTGGATTTCTGAATGCACTTTCTCTGTATAGCAATGTGTAGCTATCTTAAGGTCCCCATAGTATTGCTGTGTTCGAGTCATTATGTTTTAGATATTAATAATAAATTGCACATCATCAACTATAGTTTAGATATTTATAAACTGTAAGGAAACATTCACACAATTCTCTCCTTTAATTCCAAGAATTCGACTCTAGGGTTACCGTTGTCATTTCCTTAATTCCTTGTACCACCCTCTTGTTTCTATAGCCTCTGTGATGCACCATATAAAAATAAATGTTCTCTTAAGTAGTGATATCTAGTCTCATGTTTGGCATCTACCATTCCCTGGTTCAATGTTGTAACTGATCCCAATAGTTTCATGGTGTCACCTCTTCTTATTTCGAGATCGATTCCTTGCTAATGTAATTCATGAGTATCCCCTAGTATAGAACTGTTGCCTGTAGTATGCATCTAATGTGGTAACAACCTAATATTTTAACCCAGAACTCAACAATTTTTGAATCATCTGATATCTCCAATTGGTGTAGTGCAGTATGTTTTGCAATTCTTGGTAGCCACTGCATACTCAGGTGCTTCTTTCATATATTGTTCTGTTTCTTTGTTGTACACATTCACTGCAGTTCCTACTTTTGTCCAACAAAATGGCAGTCCTCTCTCATCAAAGTTCTTATTAAATATTTTGCATTGCTTTGCAATGGAATGTAACATATCACTTCTATTGCAGGCTCAGAAGACACAATACATTCCTACAATCACAAATCATACTCAAGTTTGGTGGGTTCCCAATGTTGTTGTTGCGCATGAAAAGGAAGGGATAGAGGCTGTTCATATTGCTTCTGGACGCACAGTATGCAAGGTCAATAAGATATATCTCACTGATCTTTCCTGATTGTGCTATTTCTTGTGTATTAGTTCATTGTAGTTTTTTAAAAATGAAGTTAATGCTGCTTCCTCAATTGGGTATTCAATTCATTTTTACATTAAATAGGTTATTATTTCATCTTTAACAATGAGGGGGGTTTGTTTGTTGCATTATTCTTCTCTATACAAATCAATAATTTGTGGTGGCTGGTCCACTGGCTGACATCAAGCTGTTCATGATGATTAAAGCTAATATTTTGATTTTTGAATGCTAATTGGGTGATTGCTCAAACCAATCTCTTGCACTGGATCTATGTACATGTTATGAGTATCTCGAGCGACCATGTTCTTTTTAAGGGAATCATAATTTAAGCGTATGGATAAATTTTATGTTTCTGTAGCACACTCTTACAGCTCATGTCTGTTGACTTCTTTCTGAAATTGCTTCTGTTGTCCAGCTTCATTTATTAGAAGGAGGCCTTCATGCTGATATTAATGGAGATGGAGTTCTAGACCATGTTCAGGTGTGCTAAGTGTGTCAAGATTAGAGCTGCAATTAACCTTTTCATTTGTACCACCATTTTTAGCTCAGGAGAATACAAGTCTTTGTATTTTTGAAACAGGACAAAACTTTGTGTTCTATATCAGTATTTTGCGCAGAATTATAGATCTGTCCATCAAGTAAGTTGATTGCTTTTGTCATAAGGTGGTATGGCGCGCTGTACCTCATAGGAATTTACAATTGTTGGAAAAATTAGTTCAAATGATTTCATGGATTGTCGATAGTTCTTTTGTGAAGGAGAAATTGAACTCTGTTCAACCATGAATCTAGAGAATAGTGTAATACTTTTTTTTTCTCTCCCTCGCCATGGCGTCCTTTCTTTTCTTGTCATTTTGTTCTATTCTTTAAATTAAAATTATATATTGTTTTCTTGCAACTTATTTGTTAAATTTGTATGCATTGCATGCACGAATATGTTTCTCACTTGATAAATGAGTTTTCCTTTAGTTCACCTTAAATAATTTAGCATTCATGTTCCATAGAACCTGATGTTATGAATAACGCTTGTATTTATCTATAGGCCAATAGGCTGTTATATATAAAGTATTAGAGTACAAAAATAAAACCTTAGAAGAGAGCAAAGACTAAAACACCCTTTCATGGGCGAAGGCATAAGCTAGCCCGCCATGGGCCCATGGGCAGCTTGCACATGAACAGTAGCCCATGCGGCGCTGTAGTTTGTAGAGCATGTATGCCCGATTAATTAGTATATTAGGAAGTTAGATATCTTATGATAAGATTAGGTTACTAGGTTGGAATCTCTCTCTTAGGTGTTTGGGTTCTCTATATTATACTATGTATCCATTGTTGATCAAGCAGTAAGAAATAATGGATCAATTTATCGTCCCATTTCTATTCCACATTCATGACAAACTCCTACAAGAGACAAGACTATAGCGTCCTTAACAACACCCCACCCCCCTCACCCCCCACACACACACCCCTATTCTGAAATGCAAAGCATATGTAGTAGTATTAAAGAAGGGGAAACAGCCCCATCTGATGCCAAGCGTATGCAACAACGTTGCATTTGGAAAAGGTGTATACTAATAAAAGGGATTGGCTCTAATAACACGGATCATCGCAGGGTGGCAATTCTCAGGTGAGATGAGAACCAGATCCAGTTAGGGAGACGACCCAACCGGATCCTATGCAACCAGAGCACATATGACAAGAAAACAATGTGATAGAGCTTAGGACGGTGTATGGTGGCAAGTATTGGCCCGGAGAAGGAATGGCGTCGGATCCACCGTGAAGATCTCTTAGGTGGTGGTGGAGCGGATGATCCGGATCAGTGGCTGCAGGCAATGAGCAAAGTAGCCCCTAAAAAATGCCGGCTGGGTGGAAGCTGAGTTGTTCCCTAGTGGCAACGATGGGGCTATGCCATGACCCACAAGTGGGCACCAGAGATTGGTATGATGAAGCTCAGGGACGATGCGAGAGCTTGGGCGAAGGGAAGCCAACAACAGGTACCGCCCCCAGGAGTGAATCCTCTGAAGGCAGCAGCTGTGGAAGATGAAAGGAATCGAGCTAGGGTTTCTACCCATGCTCTGATACCATGTTATGCAATAGTACACTATACATGAGCGGTATAAAAGGAAAGCCCAAACAAGGCAACCTTTTGTTAATACCCTAGTCTAATACTCTTAAAAGATGCCAAGTAATTTACTTTGGAAATGGGACAATTAACCCATGCTGTACAGTATAGACAGATCCACCTTACCGTACCTTTTTACTTGAAACATTTCTTTTGTAAGTCCTAATTTATTGAGATGGATGGAATATCTATTTGCTTCTAAATGAATCTTCGGATCTGTCCTGCATGACTTCGTTGCTAGCTCCGATGATGCTAGACTTGTTTAGTTGTTTCTTATCATTATTTCCTTGTGTAGAACTGATAATTCACTTTTCTGTAGGTTGTTGGTGCAAATGGTATTGAGCAAACTGTTGTAAGTGGGTCCATGGAAGTATTGAAACCTTGTTGGGCAGTTGCGACATCTGGTGTCCCAGTGCGGGAGCAACTTTTCAATGTTTCTATCTGCCATTACAACCATTTCAATTTGTTCCATCATGGTGACTTTTCAAGGAGTTTTGGGAGAACATTTGATCCAACTGGCTTAGAGGTAGCAACTCCTATACTGCTCCAGAGAGATGATGGCCATAAACACAGGAGAGGAAGTCATGGTGATATCGTCTTTCTAACAAGCCGTGGAGAGGTCAGCACATCCTTGACCATTCTTTTATGGAAGTGCCCACACTGATGGTAGTTAGGCATGGCACATGCAGGGAACACTCTGTAGGCAAGTTAATCTGGAGAAATGCCTACTCAATTGTACTGTAGGGTACTTAATAATTGTACTATTAGAGTGTTCTGTTAACTTGTTAGTTTTTGCTATGATGCAAACCCGAGTCATTTTGGCCATACACTTTTTAAAGTGGTGTCACATGTAGGGAACAATTCTTAAGCTAGTTAATCTGAAATAGATAATCAACTGTACCCTAGAGTGCCCTACTAAAATTTGTGTTTCAAGACTGATGCAAATGCCAGAAACACCCAGTGTATAAACGTGCTAGTCTGCAGAAAACCCAATGTATTGTACTGTAGAGTATCGTACTGTTGGGATTTTGAGTTTTGACAAGTATCGGTCTTAGTAGTGCCTCCATTCCCTTTTGGCCGTACTTCTTTTTTCATAAATAGAGTGATTTTGATGAATAATCAATAACACTAGCTTCTCTCATGATACTGCTGTCTATCTGCAAAGTGCAATAATCTGACCTGTTTACCACATTGTAGGTGACCTCATATTCTCCTGGTATACTCGGTCATGGTGCAATATGGAGATGGCAAATATCAACAGGTGCTACATGGTCCAACCTTCCATCCCCGTCAGGGATGATGGAGAACATTGTAGTTCCTACTTTGAAGGCTTTCTCCCTGCGGGCCTATGACCCAAAGCAGGTAATCATTGCTGGCGGGGATCAGGAGGCTGTGGTTATTTCTCCTTCCGGTAGCATATTGGCGTTTATTGACCTACCCGCACCTCCAACCCATGCATTGATTCTTGAGGATTTCAATGGTGATGGTTTAACCGATATTATTCTGGTAACATCTGGGGGAGCATATGGATTTGTGCAGACCAGGCAACCTGGTGCCCTTTTCTTCAGCACGCTTGTTGGCTGCTTAATAGTTGTTATTGGAGTGGTATTTGTTTCGCTGCACCTGAACTCATCAAACAATGGTAAACCAAGGGCACCAACTGACTATAGGTGACATTATAACCGGTTTTTGCTTGAGATAATGCTGTCAACACCCCCAGTCTTGGTTCATACAAGAGATGGCTATGCAATACGCTTTGGAGGAGCTAGCTGTTACATTATCCAGAGGAATTTTAACTTATGTATACTCCCATATATGGTTATATTTATGTTGTAAACTGGCACTTTGCAATCCATGCCTTGCACCTTTTATCAGTTACGCCTTTCTTTATTTAATGGTTTAATATATAGGAATTAGGTTGCGATCGAGGAATCCAAAACCCCTGGCTAACCGTGGCTAATTGCGCCTCCGCGGATGCCCGGTTTGGTAAACCAACGGTTTAGAGTTTAGCCAAAATAAATTTTGAATGTAAAATATACATAAAATTTCTTAAAATACTATTAATCATTCTAAGAATTTGGTTTAAACAAAATACAAAATTTAAATTTTTAATGTATATTTTAAAGGATTTTTATCATTTTTCATTGATTTTCACAATCTTTTTCAGAAACTGTAGTTAACCGTGGAAAACTGAATTGATTAACTGCCGAAAAACATGGTTAACCGTGAATAAAACCAGTAGTTTTGAATTTGAAGCAAAAACCGGCTCAAAACCATGGTTAATCGGCTCAATCCCATTGCTGGCTCAGAACCATGGTTGTGATTTGATAGCCATTTGATCATTGTCTTGTTTGGTGCCACTAGAGTGCAAACTTGTTAGATACTGCTCATGTCTTAACTTATTTTTTCTTATAATATGAATCGGTATATAAATTTCATATCGTAGCAATTGAATTAATTTAATTGTCTTAAATATCGATATGAAATTCAAAAACCTGATCAGGATATGAAATTTTACTATGTCCACGTGATGCATTGCTTGCCCTGATGAATTTCAATTAAAATTGAATTAATTTTACTATGTCCACGTGATTCATATCCTGATCAGGTTTTTTACTTTGTCCACGTGATGCATTGCCTGCCCTGCACAGCCTCTGTTCTGTCCAAAAAAGGGCAAGCAGCGATGGCACTCATTAGTAGGAGGCCCGTAATCACAAAGGACACAGGATGAGCCTCGCAACGCAGCAATTTCTTCCCTTTTTGGACGGGGAACAGCAATAGTACCAGAATCAGCAAGAGCAGGACCTAACCGAGAAAAGGCCACACACTGAGAGAACCATGCACGATGATGAAGCAATGCTGCAAGAAGAGAAAAAAAAAAGGAAAGAAAGAAGAGCGTCAGTGCAGGGAAGAGGAGGAATACAACAGGCACAAAAGAAGCAGAGCGGACGGCACGAAACAGATGCTAGCAGACAGCAAACGAAGAGGGAAAAGACTGAGGCACGCGGCAGCAGGCAGGCACAACACGCGGCACGGCGGCACCAACGACGGAAGAAGCAAAGCAATGCAACGCGACGGAGTACTGCATCAGTCGGCACGATGAAAACACACGGCGAAATCACCAGAACGAACGGCGGATATTTGAGGAGACGTGGCCCCGCCGCAGGCCCAGGAAAACAGAAAAGAACGACGTGGCCATGGTTAGCTTCTTAGCCTGCTACGGCTTAGATGAAAGACCCTCGTTACCATGTCAGGCCTATCTGATGATCTTTGACCAGGCTCACGTAGAATGGCCTGGGTAATTTTAAGCCATTTTGGACTGCACAATTGTGGACATTCATACACCCTGCATATGGCCAAAGCATCTTAACAATTTTCAGTCATGTACCGTTTGCCACCAGTAAAACTGGCCGGTAAAATCACCCTGATGCCTATGTCCCTTCCATTTGTGCTTCCTCTTGCAACGGCATCGGATATGCCCTGAAAAGTTTCAGAATGCAGCTTCGTATGGTTGAAATAAAAATAAGATAATCTGTTAGCTTCGATGCAAGAATAGGCATCCACAGCTAAACACTCAGACAGCCTTCCACAAGAGGTATACTGGTTAGGTCTACTGTCGACGGTTGGGATATCAGTCCCAAGTCAACTAAGGTTCTCGAGAAGGGGAGATAGAAGACACTGCCAAGCAGGGCAAACAGCAATCAACGAGCAGCGAACAGACACAAAAATTTTTATTCTGGTTCAGGCCTCTCCGAGAAGATAATAACCCTACGTCCAGTGCTTCTTTATATGAAAAAGGGATTACAAGAAGGAACTCGACGAGACGAGCAAGTCTCGGCGAGATTCTGGGTGTACAAGAAGTGGTATTCGATCTTGGCCCCTCTACACGTCGTAGGGGCCTGGTTTATATAGTGTGGAACAACCGACCTACCGGGAGATAATCGGGCCGGGCTGGCCGTGCATTCATAACGGACTCGTAGACATGTCAAATATATCCCGAGGTAGATAAGGTATAACTCCAATTCTTGGGGATCACGAATTCTTAGGGATCACGACGTCTGCTCCAATCCGAAAAACCTGCATCCGGGTCTTGACATAGTCGTGCGGAACTCTGTTCGAGTCGGACTCGAACAGGGAGCCTAGGCCGCCATGCACCATGCCGACCAGGAGGCTGTTCGGCAGGATGCACATGGGTCTGATAGAGTCCTCTAGGGAGTCAGGCTCTAGGAGGCTGTTCGGTTGGGCCGTCAGGGAGTGGGCCATGGCAATGGGTCGTGATTTTATCCTCGACACCTACTGCATCGGTAATGAGCCTCATACCGATAATACTCCATCATAGAAATATCATGTCTACAGTCTACCAGAGGACAATTGACCGTGCACATTCCTTAGTTTCATGCCCGGATGAAACCCAACATCTCCATGAGGGAACAATAATGGATACTCTAAGGCCATCAGGCTAGGATGAGTTGGTGGCACATGCTGGCAATATCCATCACGTGCCTGCACAACTATGTCAAGCTGAGAATTCCTAGGAGTAATGTCACCGACAATAAGAGCAGCAAGCTTCGATGCTGCGGGTAAAGAATATGTGCGTCGACCTTCTTTAGTTGGTCCCCTAAGACTTATAGCAATCTTAGGACAATCCGTTGAAAGTAAGCGTTCAAGCGCCAATCTAAACTTTTGAACAATAGGATTGTGAATATCCAGCATGGACAATAACTCAGCAAGCAGCTGAGGATCTAGCTGAGCTGGCATGCTATCGTCTTCTCTAAAAATGGCCAGTCTATTCTCAAGTTCATGAGATGTGCCATATATATAGAGCTGGGCAAATTCTGGCCGACGGTCAGGGGTGGTAGGAGCGAACCAATTGCATGGTGAACCACGCCGTTAATCCGAAAAACACATGGGCCAGAACCAACATTGATACTTTTATCAATATTAATTCCGCGGACGTGAAAGACACAAGAGAATTATATTGGCCACTCAAAGGCATGAAGGGCCTAGCACGAGGATTTTGTCGGAAAGACATGAGCTCATTCAGTGGAGGAGGGAAAGGAAGATGCGCAGGTACATGAATACGTCCTTCACAACGACATCGACTGTACAAAAGGCCCTGCGTAGACGAAGAAGACGGCGAGGGCCTAGCAATTGCTTCCATAGGCCAGAAAAGAGCACCATAATATGGACATTCATTCAATGAACCACCGTAATATGATTGACCCACAAAAGAAGCTGTGATAATTGGAGGAGCTAAATCAACAAACGATGAAGGCAGGACGTTTGCACGGCATAGATGAAACAGTAAAACGTGGCGACTTCATCTTTTCAACACTTGGATATCTTGACCTCGCAAAGGATCAGAAGGAAAAGGCATCGACATAAGTGGCGCTGCACCACGCACAGGATTACAGGAATAGAAGCCGCACACTCTACAGGCGACAATTAATAAAGGGAGCATCTCTCTCTCAAAAAAAAAAAAAGGAACAGGGCACGCATGAGACGGTGGGAGGCAGGCCGAAGAAAAAAACAACGCAAGCTTAAAAACCTGTCTACAACAAAAAAAAAAGAAAAGAAAAGAAAAAAGTAGCCAGCTACGACCATGCAAATTAACATCCAAGCATTACCCTCACGCTGTGAGGGCATTGCACTGCTATCCATGTCATATACATGTGTGGTGTCATTCAAGGCGGCAAGGCAGCTGAAACAGGTACCGAACCGATCAAATACAGTGGCGTGTGCACCGCCCACCTCCGGGGAAGCAACAGAATTGAAATCGAAAGCACCTGCAAACCGTTCAGTACATCAGTCCATGCATTCATGAAGAAATCGGCAGAGGGAAAAGAAGAACACGAACGTGCATGGGGCATTAGCCTTTGACAAACATGTAAGCAGCACTCCCAGTGGCGGATCCAGAGTTTTAGGTTAGGGTGGTCCAACTTGACGTTGTCGACACCTCGACAGCTTCACTTAAATGACTACAACATATAAAACATAGATCAAATTCATGTGTTCTAGAACTCTATGGAAAACTAATGGCGTCACCAAACTTTTTCGTTGTAGGACCAAGCACTGAAACTCAAAGAACATAGTGAAACCTAAGATGTAAGTTGTACCTACAACTTAGTTTGGACAACAAGATGGAAAAAACCATAATTTTCAGCCTGCATATTCTTTTTTTGCGTTCTTGCACTCTATGAAAAGATAAAAACAAGACCTACAACTTCAGTAGTATAGCCGAGGTCCAATTCTTGATGGATAACTCCTAAAAATTTAGAGAACTCATTATAGGTATATTACCACCATTGTTCCTCGTTCTAGCTACTCTGAACCGAATCGATAATATAAATGCATTAATTAAACATAAAAGAGGTTATAAATCTTAATCTTAGTGGCTTAGTCCTTGGCCGATGTTGTCTGCTGCTCCTTGCCTTCCTCCTTTCTTTTCTTAGGGATTGAGATCGATTTTAACAATTCTAAAAACACAATAATAGGGATCGATGGGCCCTTTTGCAGCATGACCACGTGGGCCGGGTGGAGGTAATTAATGGGCCAGGTTGCAGGACCACCCTAGCAACCTGGTGGATCTGCTACTGCGCCCTCCTATGAGCGCGATTAGCCGCAGACCACATGTAAATATATTAGTCATAAACGTTCCTTAGTTATGTAAATATATTAGAACATAACTTCAAATTTTACATTAATCATAAACGTGTACCTAAGCTCTATGGTACTTGTATAAATTTCAGAGCCCGTCCGCCGTTGACATTGGACTAGTTCTAAGGCCCTGTTTACTTAAGCTGAAGCTTCTGAAAAAAAAACCATAAAAAACTTGCTTCTCAGATTGCAGTATAATTTAGGTTTTTGAGAACTTTTGCCTTCCTAAAAGGGGTTCCAAAAGCTAGTTGTTTTTGAGCTTCTAGCTTCTTCTTAGGCGAGAAGCTAGCTGGCTAGAAGTTCGAACAAACAGGGCCTAAAACCATGTACAACGGTTGAGACGGCAGTTGTCGCTAACTATTGTTATGTCACTTAGAGACAGTATTAGAGATATCATATACAATATTAAAGATGGTTGCACGTCTTTTATGGGTAATTTGCCCACACATAAAGTTTCTTAATTCTCGTGTAGAGTCGACTCTTGTTTAAGAGATACGCATACTCTCTCCTCGACATCATAAATTGGCTGACATGGCACTGCTTAGAGATGGTTAAGAGACTGCACTATTGTACATGCTCTAAGAAGACAATAAAGCTCTTAAAGAAACTCAAACGAAGCGCCACCACACACAAATGAAGAGATGCCGAGCATCACCAATCCACTAGATCCACTGGTGTCGAAGGTCAAGATGGTGGTTAATGTGGCTGGCGTGTCGCATATAGTACAGCAATGTCGATGACAACTTCATCGACATTGTCGCACCCCTACTAAACCCACCGAATGTCAGCTTATGGCCACATAGTTTTAGGCAAAACAACGAGTGTCAACTGTTCGTTGCACTTGGTATGGCCAGTTTGAGTGCAAGACGGACACCAAAGTGACACCGGGCGTTGATGCATAACAATACCCTCACCTTGTACCTTGAGGATGAGCTGATAACTTTTGACAACAAATAATCATATCCGAATAAGTTAGAAAGTTAATGATATGATTATGATTAGTTGGCATCTATATAAGTTTAGCTAGAATACGATCATATTAGTTTCTATTAAAAAAATTACTTGTTTATTTTAAAATTTGTTTTTGTAAGGTCAAGTAAGTCATTCCTATCAAAGAAATATTACGTGTCCACAGTCAATTAAGCAAAGAATTAAGATACCAATCACGTCGCGTGCAGCTTATCCCTCGTGCCACACGTGGCACCCTCCATCATGTCATAGTAAGATCATATTCAGTGGCGGACGCAGGATGAAAATCAAGGTGGGGCAAGCCTAATCCCCAAATCTGCACCCAAATTGAACCATTCCCCCTTGTCTAGCTCATTCGGTCTAAATCCTTGCATATCCACCCGTTGACAACCACTAAATCAAGTAGTCTAGAACAATTTAAGACGGATTAAGACGCGGGGGGAGCGGACCTCGAACAGGCGGTGATGCTCCCCACCGGGTGGAGGCGTGGAGCCAAGCCTGAGACATCTACCATGGAGGCCGGAGGGGTAGCCGCCGTGCTCGCCTGGATCCTGTCGGACACAAAGGGCGGTGGCCTCGCCGCCGCTGGCCGCCGGGGCGCCTCGGCGCTCGCCTTCTCTGTCGACCGCCCCCAATCCCATATTCCCATGCCACGTGCGCGGTGCGCCCGTGCGGACGCCGCCGATCCCGACGCCGCGAGGGAGCGATATAGAGAGGGGAGAGACCGAGAGAGAGCGATACAGAGAGGGCGGTGAGCGAGCGATACAGAGAACGGCGCTGTGGCCTTTGGAGATGTGGGCCGAAGTCCAGCCATTGGCTGAATTGCTCCATTCGGCCCTACCTAGAGTGAAATTAACTGGTAATCTGGTATAACTTCCATATGCTAGACCTAGGGTATAATGGGGTCCAAAAAATCAAGCTCGGGCCGTGGCCCACCCTGCCCTAGTGGTGGGTCCGCCCCTGACCATATTATAGCACATATTATAGCACATGGTATCAGAGCTATGGTCGACACTGAGAAATTGGTCCCAACAGATTGTTCATGGCTTTAAATTTTAATGTAAGCCGAAAGGCACAAGACCATAATCAATTTTTTCATCTAAATAGGCAGAAAGTTGTTTTCTGTGGAGTTGATTAATTTTCAGTTTGGCTCTTAACGTTTCAACTCATCCATCATTCTTGAATTAATACTGGTATATTATCTACGTTAGTTTACATTGAAGTTAATATAGGAGAAAACTGAGACGATTGTACGTTGTTCGAGATATAGGCCTTGTTTGTTTGAGCTGAAAGTTGATGAAAACTTTAATCTGAAAAAGTTGTGACTCCTCGAAAGATATCTTATTTTACAAACTCTAAGAAAAACTATTTAAAACCCCACAAAATGAATACAAAGTATTACATTGTTTGGCTTATACAAAAATAACAAACTTCCATTTAATTTAATTTAAGCTAAAACAAACAGGCCATAAACATGCCTTTTTAGCGAGAGACAATTGAGGGCTTGATGCTATCAATAATATACCCTCAAACCCAAAAAACATTGACAATAAGTCCCATAATTAACTTTAGACGCCTTGTGGAAGCTGAAGTAAATGTAACCTCATGGGCTTCTAAGGCCCTGTTTGTTTAAGCTGCGACTTCTTTACAAGCTACTTTTGAGAAAAGCCCCCAAAACTTGCTTCTCATATCATAGTACAATTTGAGTTTTGAGGGGCTTTTAACTTTTTGAAAGGGGATTCCAAAAGCTGGCTACTTGTTTAAGCTTTTGACTTTTGAGGCTCAGAAGCTGGCTAGAAGATCAAACAAACAACGCCAAAGTGGTTGCTTGGACATGAACACATGGCAACCGTGAGTCAGCGACCATACTGCTTTCACAGACACGAATAATTCTCTAAGGGTTTGTGCTCTGGGATAATAATCTAGCCTGACCAACAAGTACAGCCTCATAGGGTTGGGCAGAGACCGAGCCAATTGTGGGACATATTGTTGATTTTCTCTTTTAGGATATGGCACGTAGGGCGTGTTTGGTTAGCTGGCGGTGCTCGCCGTGCCGACCCTTGGCGCGCCCTCAACCATGGCTCGCCTACGTGAGCATTGCCGAGTGATTTCCTCGCCTACGCCAACGCTCGTGCGCGAGTGTAAACTAGCCGGCGCGCCGTTGGGTGGCGAGGGCAAGGGCATGCGCAGGTTGTGCACCAAATGGCCTCCAAATCCAACGGCGCGCCATCGCCTGCGTTGGTGAGTGCGGGCGTCCAAATAATGTCAATCTTCTCTTTTAGGAAACATTAGGCATTTATGCAACAATAAGCCTCTGCAGCGGAAAAAAATTTGGTGGAGCCGGGATGCAAACCCGTGGCTGTGCATACCCGGCCTTGATTCGTGCCGCGTGGCAGCCACGCCCATCCAACGAACGTCCGCTCCCAACTCGGCTCCCATGCGATTCCACGCGCCACTGCGCCAGGCGACGACTCGGCTCGGCTCAAGATAATCTCATCGGCTCATCGCCCAGTCGCTTGCTCTCTCTCTCTCTGTCGCCCTGTTGCCACGCCATCTCCTCTCCTCTTGCACGGTATAAATAAGGACCAGGATCCGCACACTAGCTACAATCAGGAGGTATTTATTGTGAAATTTCAGCGTAGAGCAAATCTTGCATGGAATGGTAGCTCACACCGTCGGACCGTTTATGGCTGTGTCTTCCTGTTGATCTTCGAATTAGTAATCTTGTATGAATCCACGATCATATCTGCATCTGCAAGTAAGATTAGTGACACAGTGGCTCTACAAGAGGCAATAAGCAAATGTTAATTTTGCTTAGCTCGGTAGGCGGCATTGTGTGCAGGAGCAAACGAATGAAAACTACATATAGCGCTGCCCACATGGCGACATACAACAGCGTGTCTGTTTATTTTTGTTCGCTACGAATCTTCCTTGTGTTTCGGGAGTTGTTGAAAATATTAGGAATTTTCTCAAGTTCTTAATCCACAAAATTAGGTAAATCAAAATTAACCAATTGAATATTTCAAGTTTATAACCAAAGGTACTAGATAATAACGAATTATCTATCTCATACACAAAGGCTAATGAACAAGAAACAAACCAAATAAAGGCATGGTATAAACAAATATACCCTTGAGCCGGTGCCACCACTGGCATAGGCGCAGGCGGAACAATGACTTGTTCATTGTTGTTCGCCATGACGGTCGGTGTAGACGATCACAAGTTGTTGCAGTGAAGTGTTGATGCAGTGTAGAGATCGATCTGATCGAACGTCGATGCAAAGTCTGATGTAGATGTCTGTTGCCTCCTCAATGATCGAGGGACGAAGAACTTCGAGCGATCGGCGTGGTCGCTTCCCAAAACCTTATCGGCCTTCTATCCCGGCGAGAATCTCGAGAAGGACGAGGTTCGAGGAACTGCTCCCTCCGCTCCTTGTGCGCGCAAGGAAACAGAGGCGGGAATGCAAAACAGCAGCGCTATAGATGGAAGAATGGAATGTGCGGGAGAGAGAGAACTCTTGAGAGCGAGAGCCTTTTTCACAGGGCGAGGAGCTCATGCTTTTATAGGCGCCAGGAAGAGAAGGTTCGTCGAACCTGGACGCCATCAAGCACTAGTAACGGACGTCATTACATCTGGCCATTAAGTCGTCCGTTACGTAACGGACGTCATTACACCAGCCATTAAGTCGTCGGTTACGGGGAGAAGTCGCCCGTGCGCAGGATGAGGTCGCCCGTGCTCGGGGAGAGATCGCCCGTGCTCGGGGAGAGATCGCCCATGCCTCGCCCGGCTCGGGGAGAGCTCGCCCGTGCCCGAGGAGAGGTCGCCCGGCTCGGGGAGAGCTCGCCCGTGCCCGAGGAGAGGTCGCCCGGCTCGGGGAGAGCTCGCCCATGCTCGACACGTCACGCTCACGCCCACGCCTTTCTCTTTTCTCTCTTTTTTCTTAATTGGGAGAACCACAATCCAACTATTTAAGTTGAGATATTCTCCTCCCAATTTCTCGAACGATTTAGTATTAAATGGGCCTCTTGGAATTTCTATTAAAATAATTAAATGGGCCAACCCCATAATTATTCTAACAATCCCCACCAAATTTCATAGGCACATTTGAAATACTCTCAGTTCCACTGTAGTTTGATATACCAGTGTTTCGATGGAGACTGTTAAGTTGAACTTCCACCTAGAACAAAGGTTACACTCATCCACAACTGAACAATGGACTAAGCCTTGAATTGACAGTTTTGTGCGAACGAGTTTCACCAAAGTCCTTTACTGATACTAGGCTGCTAAATACATCCCCTCGGTTTAGAGCGTATAAGTCATACTCCTTTGCCTTTCATGAGCCTCTAGAGATCACCCAATCTCATAGACTGTGACTAGCAGTCGAGCTCATATAGGTGTATTCCTCATAAGATGTTCTGTAGGACAACATCTCTGCTTTATTAAAAGCCACTCGGAACACATTAAGGTATAACCAACCTGCCATACAGAATAGGAGAGTAGTGCATCTCAAAAGGAGTGGGTTAAGTACAAAAGTACTCTCCTCTCAGCCAGTCACTAGTTTGTTTCAACATCCTAATTCACGGGATCTCCGATCAAATAGGATGAGTTACCACTAAGACATGACTTTCATGTGGGTCTCAAGCCCATCTCCCTTGATGCTTCATCTATCACATTTCGTGATAGTCCCTTTGTAAAGCGATCTGCCAGGTTTTTAGCCGTCTGGACATAGTCCAATGCTATAACTCCGGAGTTTCTCATCTTCCTGACAGACTTCAATCGCCTCTTAACGTGTCTTGATGACTTCATGTTATCCTTTGAACTGTTCACCTTGACAATCACCGTCTGATTGTCACAATTCAAACGGATAGCAGGCACCGGTTTTTCAACCACCGGTAAGTCCATCACAAGCTCACGCAGCCAATCGGCTTCCATAGTGGCAGTGTCTAATGCTGTGAGTTCTGCTTCCATTGTAGACCTCGTTAAGATGGTCTGCTTGCAAGACTTCCAGGAAACAGCTCCACCACCCAATGTGAATACAAATCCACTTGTGGCTTTTATCTCATCAGCATCGGATATCCAGTTTGAATCACTATAACCCTCTAGTACCCTTGGATATCCGGTGTAGTGAATACCATAACTTGATGTCCCTTTTAGATAACGCATCACTCTCTCAAGAGCATGCCAATGATCATCTCCCGGATTTGAAACAAACCGGCTAAGTTTGCTCACAGCAAACGAGATATCAGATCTTGTTGCACTAGCTAAATACATCAGTGAACCAATGATTTGGGAATATCTCAATTGATCCTTTGCTATACGTTGGTTCTTTCGTAATAGCACACTTGGATCATATGGCGTTGGAGCAGGTTTACAATCGCTAAAACCAAAGCGACTCAACACCTTTTCCACATAATAGGACTGCTCAAGAGTTATCCCACCATCATCTTCTCTTAACAACTTAATGTTTAAGATGACATCCGCTACTCCCAAATCTTTCATTTCAAAATTCGCGAACAGAAAGTCCTTGATTTCCTTAATCACATTAAGGTTCGTCCCGAAGATCAGTATGTCATCAACATACGATACGAATCACTCCTTCACCCCCACCATAGCGGTAATACACACATTTGTCGACTTCATTCACAACAAAGCGGCGAGATGTTAAAGTTCTGTCGAACTTCTCGTACCCTCGCTAGGTGCTTGCTTAAAACCATACAAAGACTTCAACAACCTACACACTTTTCCTTCATGACCCTTTACTACAAATCCATCTGGCTGATCCATATAGATTTTCTCTTCCAACTCTCCATTAAGGAAAGCCGTCTTTACGTCCATCTGATGAACGATCAGACCGTAGGAGGCAGCCATGGATAGTAGTACTCTAATAGTGATCAATCTAACAACAGGTGAGTAAGTATCAAAGAAGTCCTCGCCTTCTTTCTGGGTATAACCCTTGGCCACAAGCCTTACCTTATACTTTTCAATTGTACCATCAGGCCTCAGCTTCTTCTTGAACACCCACTTTCATCCTACAGGTTTACACCCATATGGACGATCAATAACTTCCCAAGTTCCATTGCTCAGAATGAAATCCATCTCACTCTGGACCGCTTCCTTCCAATAGTCAGCGTCCTGAGATGAATAAGCCTCCTCAATGGTTCTTGGAGTATCATCCACTAGATATACAATGAAGTCATCACCAAAAGACTTTGCGGCCTTTTGTCTCTTACTCTTTCGAGTTATTTCATTGTCCTCATCTATTGGATTTTCCTCAAAAGTGGGTTCAATTTGTATAGGAGTGGAAGGTTTAGGAGAGAAGATAGATTCTTGACCAGATGAGCTAAGTGTCTCTTTCATAGGGAATATGTCCTCAAAGAATGTGGCATCATTGGACTCTAAGATTGTACCTTCATACATATCAGGTACTCCATATTTCACTATTAAGAACATATATCCAACACTGTGAAAAGCATAACCAATGAAGACACAATCAACGGTTTTTGATCCAAATTTACGCTTCTTTGGGACAGGCACATTAGCCTTAGCCAAACAGCCCCAAGTACGTAAATAAATGAGATTTAATCCTTTTCTCTCTCATTCCTCGAATGGTGTGATTTCTTTATTCTTTGTAGGAACCCTATTTAGGACATGACAAGCAGTCAATATAACCTCACCCCACCATTCCTTGGAAAGTCCCGATGTTTCTAACATGGCGTTAACCATATCAGTTAGAGTACGGTTCTTTCTTTCGGCAACCCCGTTTGACTGGGGAGAATAGGGAGGCGTCCTCTCATAGATTATTCCAAGTTCCTCGCAGAATTTATTAAAATCACTAGAAAAATATTCTCCACCACGATCTGACCTAACCCGTTTGATTTTCTTATCAAGTTGGTTCTCAGCTTCAGCTTTATAGATCTTAAAATAGTGAAAAGCTTCATCTTTAGACTTTAATAAATACACGTAGCAAAATCTAGTAGAATCATCAATCAGAGTCATGAAATACCTCTTACCACCCTTCGTCAACTCTCCGTTCATCTCGCACAAATCGGTATGAACTAGTTCTAATGGTGACAAGTTTCTCGCCTCTGTTGCCTTGTGAGGCTTGCGAGGTTGCTTAGATTGCACACACACTTGACACTTAGAACCTTTGACTTGGGTAAATTTTGGGATTAAATCCATACCGGCCATCCGCATCATACAACCAAGATTAACATGACAAAGTCGTGAATGCCAAACATTAGTCTCATGATCACAAACATGATTAATCTCATTATTCATGTCTATCAAAGATAAGCGGAACAAGCCTCCGCTCTCATAGCCTTTTCCAATAAAATTTCCAAACTTGGAAATAACACATTTATTGGATTCAAAAAAACTAGCTAGTAGTTTGATTGGCTTTGTTCTTGTTGTCAGGCTTTTCAGACTTGTTTTTATTCTTTTTGAATTGAAAGGTTTTCTTTTGTACCACATTGGCACTAGAACTTCCTTTCCCACGTGTATCTTTTGCCCTCGCCTTCTCCTCAACATCTAGAGACCCAATGAGGCCAGCAACGCTGAACTCTTGTCTCTTGTGTTTTAGAGTAGTGGCAAAATCCCTCCAAGAAGGTGGCAGCTTTGCAATAATGCATCCCGCCACAAACTTGTCGGGCAATGCACATTTAAAATTCTCAAGTTCTTTTGCGAGAGCTTGCACCTCATGAGCTTGTTCTACTACAGAATGGTCATCGACCATCTTGTAGTCATGAAACTGCTCCATGACATAGAGCTCGCTACCCGCGTCAGAAACTCCAAATTTTGCCTCAAGTGCATCCCACATTTCTTTACCACTAGGCAAAATCATATACACATCAACAAGATTTTCTCCCAAAGCGCTAATCACGGCGCCTCTAAACAAGTTATCCGCAGCCGCGAAGACACTCTTCTGCTCAGGAGAGAGCCCTCCTTCCTTCCGTGTGGCTTGCCTTGCTTAACGTGATACACGTTCATGGCGATCAACCATAAAATCATCTTGACGCGCCAACGCTTGTAATTTGCGCCGTCAAATACTGTTTGCTTAAGTGCGGCAGCGAAACCAGTAGTTGTAAAATTTCTAGTATAAGGTTTTTGGATTGTTGGAAATATTAGGAATTTTCTCAAGTTCTTAATCCACAAAATTAGGTAAATCAAAATTAACCAATTGAATATTTCAAGTTCATAACCAAAGGTACTAGATAATAACGAATTATCTATCTCATACACAAAGGCTAATGAACAAGAAACAAGCCAAATAAAGGCACGGTATAAACAAATATACCCTTGAGCGGTGCCACCATCGGCATAAGCGCGAAAGCGAACAATGACTTGTTCATTGTTGTTCGCCATGACGGTCGGTGTAGACGATCACAAGTTGTTGCAGTGAAGTGTTGATGCAGTGTAGAGATCGATGCAGTCGAACATCGGTGCAGTGCAGTGTAGATGTACAGCTGCCTCCTCAATGATCCAGGGACGAAGAACTCGAGCAGTCGCGTGGTCGCTTCCCAAAAACCTTATCGGCCTTCTATCCCGAGCAGGATCTCGAGAAGGACGAGATTCCGGAGGCCTGCTCCCTCCGCTCCTTGTGCGCGCAAGGAAATAGAGGCGGGAATGCAAAGCAAAGCCTTCTGAGATGGAAGAATGGAATGTGCGGAGAGAGAACTCTTGAGGCGAGAGCCTTTTTCACAGAGCGAGGAGCTCATGCTTTTATAAGCGCCAGAAGAGAAGGTTCGTCGAACACGGATGCCATCAAGCACTAATAACGGACGTCATTACATCCGCCATTAAGTCGTCCGTTACGTAACGGACGTCATTACACCACCATTAAGTAAATCGATTCACGGGAGAGGTCGCCCGTGCTCAGGATGAGGTCGCCCGTGCTCGAGGAGAGATCGCCCGTGCTCGGGGAGAGCTCGCCCGGCTCGGGGAGAGATCGCCCGTGCCTCGCCCGGCTCGGGGAGAGCTCGCCCGTGCCCGAGGAGAGGTCACCTGGCTCGGGGAGAGCTCGCCCATGCTCAACACGTCACGCTCACGCCCACGCCTTTCTCTTTTATCTCTTTTTTCTTAATTGGGAGAACCACAATCCAACTATTTAAGTTGAGATATTCTCCTCCCAATTTCCCGAACGGTTTAGTATTAAATGGGCCTCTTGGAATTTCTATTAAAATAATTAAATGGGCCAACCCCATAATTATTCTAACAGGAGTGTCATATCAGCATATGGCTGATTCATGGTCATAATGTTACTGTTTTGTTATTGACGAAAATTTGGTGGTACTCTGCAGTGGAACATGAACTTATAAGCATTTCATTTTCAATTTGCCATGTGATTTTAGGCCAAGGGGGCATCAACATTGTTCTGAACCAACGAGGGCCTGGAGTTCGGTGGTGTTGTGATTTTGGCAATGAATCCAGATTTGAGTTCTGGAATGAAATGCCCTTTTATTTTTGTTCTGTAAATTCATTTCAGTTCTGGAAGTTCTTGAGTTCCCTGTGGGTACTTTGCTGTCAACAATGAGATTCCTTTGTGTCTTGGAAGTTTTTGAGTTCCCTGTGGAAATTCATTTCGGTTATTTTATTTCTGGAAACTCATTTCAGTTCTTATAAAATTTAATTCTTTGGTCCTTTGCTGTCAACAAGAAGATCAAAGGAGCATCCTGACAAAGTTCATCTCATATAGATTTTGCTATTTACACTGAACCTTATACAACCTTTTTAGGAAAACAATTATCGAAGTCAAATATTTCATACAAAGTTACACTCTTTTGGAAAACGAGTACATATTAGGTGCAATCAGGCTTCCGGTGCAATCACCGTGCAACCCAACTAACAAAAGTCTCGAAAAAATCTGAAAAAAATTATAGATGTACTCTTGAACTTACTCTACCTATGTATGAAATTTCAAGACCAAATTTATTTTATATTATGAGTTATAAAAAAGAGAAAATTCTGACAAATTTGAAGGGTTTAAAATTGATAAAATTTTATCTTTTTTGTAAATCTTACTATAGGATGAATTTGACCTTGAAATTTCATACATAGGTAGAGTAAGTTCAAGAGTGTATCTACAATTTTTTTCAGATTTTTCACGATTTATTTAGTTGGCCATTGCTGATCATGACCGAAAGTTCTGATCAGACCTGATATGTACTCTTGAAAAACAGGCTAGGGGATTAGATGTACTACCAACCACCATATCAAGATTCCGAGCTGGTGGAGACAAACAAACGGCAAAACTACTACAAGATGTACTTTATCCTGAAGAGATTACACATTGTGCGGCTGGTTTAAGATAGTTCAGGTTCTTGTGCCTCCAGTCATGCAGTGGTGATCCAAATGCTGTTCCTTAGTTTAAAAGCCCCAATGCTCTGAGACCTCTGAAACCTCCATTCAACGCGGGCGCAAGGAAAGCCGCTGGAGTCAAACCCACGTGGTATGTCCGCCGAGATTTAGATGCCGTTGCCGCTGGTGCCGACGAGGGAGGCCTACTTCCTGCGCTATTGGACGACAGCTTGGCCGTCGTTGACGTCTCCCTCGACGGCCTTCTCGGCGGCGGCGCCCCTCGGGCTGCTTGATCCAGGAGATGCCGAACAGGTCTCGAAGGTGACATGGGTAGAGCACGTGGAGGCGGACGAGTAGATGATGCACATCCTGTACCGGCGGTGGGGAAAAAAAAGGTCGGCGCGGCGCCGCCGGGTGGAGGCGCGGGGGCGGCAAAGGTCAAGGCGACGGGGGCGGCGCGATTGGGGAAGTGAGAGAGAGAGAGAGAGAGAGAGCGCGCGACAGTGGGAAGAGATTATCTTGAGCCGAGCTTAGCCATCGCCTAGCGCGTGGGACGGTTGGATCGGCTGGGAGCCGAGTCAAGAGCGGACGTTTGTTGGATGGGCGTGGCCGCCACACGGCACAAATCCGGGCCGGGTATGCACAGCCACAGGTTTGCATCCCGGCTCCACCAAATTTTTTTCCTCTGCAGCAGTAAGGCTCTAATTTGTTGGATGGAATAAAATTCTCTCAGTCGACCCAACTTTGATAACCAAATATTGCACATCAAACGAACAAAGCCGGCATCTCATAAAACCAATCAACACCAATATGAGCCACAGTGTGACTGAACGGCATAGCACTCATCTGGCCATATCCATGAAATCTAACCATGGTGGCTTCCTTAAATACACATGCTTATAATGGGCCAAATTTCAAAATCATCAGGTTGGCCCCTTGATATACCAACTACCGAAGTGAACCCAAATAAGTAATTTACTTAGAAGGCAGAAATAGCCAACAAGATCTAGAAAGCAAAAATTATTAGTTGTGAGTTGCAAGTTACCATGACAGAACAGCCCAAAGCTCATCTGGTCAGATTCCGAAATAAACAAACAAAAACCAGGCTCAACACATGAGCTACAATATGCAAATTAGCTTGGAAATTAAATTTCAATCAGAACCATCTGCCAGCACAGACGAACCAAAACACTTGGTATTTTTCAACCACAGTCAGCATTAAGTTTGTGCTCATCAATTATCACAGACAAGAATAAACATGAACATTTCGTCAGCTGCTATTTTGACATCAGTTCAGCAATTTATTTTATAGCATACATATTACAAAAGAATGAAACAAATTATTGGCATTGTCAGATTATCAAGGGACATGGTAACTCACGGTTTACAGATACCTTACAGGTACTGATTTGACTGCAAGCTGTGTGGTCATGTTGTCGTATATAAGTAGCTGGATCACCTTCGTCAATGGAAAAATACAGGAAACAGGAAATCACACCTGAAGATGCAAGACGATAGCAACTTGTCCTACCGCGTTTGGTGATTTCATGAAGGGTGATTGACACTGACACCAGCATGTGTGATGCACCAATTTTGCAGGTCCAACACCATGAAAAATCATTGCGATAACATGGACGGGTAGTCCTGTCTGCACAGTGTAAGCATATGCGGTTAACAAGATGACGGATTTCATCTCGTGAGGGTGTAGTGTTTGCAGAGAAGCATGGAGCTTGTATGGATGGGGACTATTGCTGAGATCTTTGCGTGGCGAAAAGGTTGAGACGCCTCCCTTGGGTATTGTTTGGCACGCTCCTCCTGAGAGGAGTTAGATGGAACCGCAGCATCTGGGTATCTAGGGTGGTAGGCGATGAATAGTGGACACTGCGGCTGCGGCCAAGCCAGTAGAACCTCCTCATCAGAGAGTGGCGGCGGGCATTGTGCGCATCAGGATCAGCATCAGCATCAGCATCAGGCAATGATATCTCAGAATCCATCCCTGCAGATGACACAGAGTGGGTGCGGATTCCGGCGGCAGAAGACTTGTCGGGCCTCCTCCTTGTGTCCTGCCGTGGGCCGTACCTCCAAGACTCGGACAAGGATCTCTTGAGGATATGGGCAGGCTTGGTGAAGGGCCAGGGGAGAGGGGCCTTGGCCTTGTTCCTCCTCCTGTCAAGAACCAGGGCAGCCGTGGGAGGAGGAGCGGCGGCGGAGCCGTCCCAGGACTGGCGGGAGGGCAGGCAGGAGTCGCTGGCGGTGTCGCAGCAGACGATCCAGTCGCAGGAGCGGCGGAGGGAGCGCTTGCGCTGCAAGGGCGGGGGCGGGGGCGGATCTCCGGCTGCGGCTTGCTCTTGCGCCGGCGGCTGCTGATGGTCGGCGGCGGCGCTGCCACTGGCCATGTCGTCGAGCTGGAAGAGAGAGAGGAGCGTGGTTCTGCTTGGAGCGGGCCTCGGGCGGGGTGCGGCGGCGGGGGGAGGGATTTGGGTTGCGGCGGAGAGCCTCTCGAGCAGGCAGGCGGAGCAGAAGCCGGTGAAGGGGGGCTGGGAGGGGTGCTTCGGGCACCTCGACGACGACGACGACGACGGGTCGCCGCCGCCGTTGGGATTCATGGAGGAGGTTTGACCGGGGAATCGAGGGTTTTGACCAACCACCACCCCCGCCCACTGTTCCTTTCCTAGTGCAAGGAAGGAGCCGTTGCTTGCTATGGCTAATTAGCTATTGCTAGCATGCCCCACTGCCATGTGGACCCCGCCCAACCAGACAACGCGACGCCCTCCTCCCAGAGTCCCAGTCCCATCCCACCAGCTGGCTGTGGCTGTGGCTGTGGGACCAGCTTCTTTTTTTTCTCGACTATTCCATGTAAAACTGAAACACTTACAAGTGTAAAATAAATTTCAGAATAAAAAAAAGAAGAGAGTACCACTTGAAGCAAGGATCTTTTAAGGGACGCGGGGCGGTCCAACGCCCATCGGACGCGTCCCCGTCCAATGCCCTTCGCTGGCCGTTGATCTAAGGCAAAAACTTGTTATTTTTATTTTGTGGTGTAAAAAAATTCAATAAATTAAATAAAAAACATAAATATTCTCTAATCAATGTTAGTCCTCACAGATATTTTATTCGGATCGACATGACCAGTATAAATGCTATATACAAACGTTTTAAATGATAACCTAGATGTATAAATGTTCTATGTCAATATGAAAAATATATGTGAGACCTGATATTGATTAGAGAATATTTATGATTTTTATTGAATTTATTGAGATCCAACGGCCAGCAACGGGCATTGGACGGGGGCGCATCCGACGGGCGTCGGACCACCCCCGCGTCCCTTCTAAGAGAGAAAAGAAATCTACGTCTTACTTCTCCCACTCAAAAGCAAACAACTTTGAGAAAGAGAGAGAACTGCATCTTACTCTGGGTAGAACATGATGGAGAGTTGATCCTAGTTCAAGATGACCTTATTAATCCACTTGTGTTATCAACCAATGCACAACACTGCAGGAATTTCAGCGACTCCAGATATGAAGGAATGTGCGTGGATAACCACTCTGTGAGACTGTAACCACACCACCCGAGGCACCAGCATCCCCGTGCTGCCATCCACCGATTGCCTGCCCGTGCTGCCAATTGCCAATTGCGAAAAAATTGCAAGTATAATAACTTTCATTTGTTGGGATCGATAATTTCAGCACAGCATCCTAAGATTCATGAGAAGTATATATCATATATGCCACTGCCAACAAAAAATATTAGTATGTGATTGTTGAGATACTTGTATAGGCAGAACCTAAAAAAAAATATGTACTGCTTTCTGCCTTCATGAGGGTAGCTTATCCTATCTTTGTGCTAATCTATTCAACGCCATTTTGGCAATCACATACAAATATAATACTCGAAGATAAGCATATCTGATATTAAATCAAAATTTCGATAAAATTGTTATCGCCACTTTCAACTTAAATCTGGATCCTTGCAAAATGTGTCCTCGGCACACTCTTTGTCCACTATTGAAACAAGAAGTTCCATCATTTGCCACATCTCTGTTGATTGATGGAGCAACATATCATTGGAGACAAACGTTCGGACCATTCCTCCTACCTCTATCCAGCTACAACCAGGCACCTTGTTGCCACACATGTTCCTCATCAGACTTCTTACCTTAGCAAGGTCACTCCAAGCTCCTGAAGCAGCATATGCATTGGATATAAGCAGGTAATTTACTGGCTGATTTGGTTCCAGACTGAGTAGCCTATCAGCAGCCCACCTTGCTAGCCCAACGTTGCCTCGCGTCTTACAAGCACCAAGGAAAGCTCCAATGACATGAGTGTTTTGTTGGCAGGAAATGTTCAGCAAAACAGTGTAGGCATCTTCAATCCTACCAGCTCGCCCTAAGAGATCAACCAAACAAGCAAGATGTTGCTGGCATGGATCAATTTGGTATTCCCTCGTCATTAGAAGAAAATAGTTTAGGCCATCTTGAATGAGCCCAGCATGGCTGCAGGCAGAGAGAAGTCCAAGAAACGAAATACCGTCAGGCCGTACGCCGTGTTGGAGCATTCTGTGGAACACAAGGATTGCACTCTTGGCGAGCCCAAGGTAGGCGAAAGAAGAAATCATGGAAGACCATGTAACTATATCTGGTTTCTGGATGGCAGCAAATGCTTGTGTTGCTTCGCCAGGGAAACCGTTCTTACCGTACGCCATGATGAGAGCATTGGCTACGTGCAGAAAGGCTTGTAAGGCCCTCTTTACGGCATAGGCATGAAGCTGAGTAGCCTCATTGGCAGCCGCCATGTTGGCACAGGGACTGAGTAGACTGGCAAGAGTGAGCTCGTCGGGGGTGCAGCACCCATCTCTAAGCATCCGCACGAAGAGCTCCAAGGCTACCTTGCCACCACCACCACCATCGCCATCGCCATGCTTCCCGTGGCAAGCAATGATTGCATTCCAGGAGATGACATTCCTGAGCACCATGGCGTCAAACACCCGCCGGGCATCGGTGGCTTGGCTGCATTTGGCGTACATGTGGAGGAGCGCAGTAGCGACCACCACGTCGTGGTGGAGGCCCAGCCTGAGCACGAGCCCATGCGCCGAGGAACCCAGCAATAGAGGGCTGGCGTGGTCTTGCCAAGAAGCAGCAGCAGCAGCAGCCGCGCGTGCACTGAGACTGAGCAGCGCACTGAAGGTGAAGCCGTCGCCGGAGAAGCCACCGGACCTCCTCATGAAGCCAAAGAGAGCCCAGGAGTGGCGCACGAGGCCGTGGGATGAGTAGCACGAGACCATGACGTTCCAGAGCACCGGATCCTTGAGGGGCGTTTCGTCGAACACCCTGCGTGCGCACACCACAAGGCCGCACTTGGCGTAGGCGTCGGAGAGCGCGCTGGCCACGCGGCCATCGGAGGCGCGCCCGGATTTGATGACGAGCGGGTGGAACTGGGATGCATGGAGGCCGCCGGCGAGGAGACGGAGAGACGGAAGGGCACGCGGCATGCAGGCGGGCGCCGATGGCGAGCGACACACCATGCAGGGATTGCAGGCTACGCCCCGGCCTTGGGCCATGGGTGTAATCCAGTTTCGCCACCATTACGCAGCATTAATATTCACCAAGGTTTTACTGCATTGGTGCCGTTATACAGCAATACATATATTTATTTAAAGGGGTCCCTTATTTAAATGTCATTAGAAAACAAAATGTTGATTTTAGAACTGTCAATGCGAAGCATTTTCGACATCTAAAATGCGCATTATGTCTGACAGGTCCCACATGTCATACGCACGTATAGTTTCTTCTCTACTCTTTCTTCTTCCTCCAACTTCCTCTCTCTTTAAACTCCAGCGCAGCCCAACACCACCACCTCCTCCTCGCCCTTGTCCGCCGCCATGTCGTTCGACAACACCGATGCCACCGGCATCCTCAATGGCCTGTCGGCCATCGGGACTCACCCCCGCAACGACACGGACTGAGGCTACCACAAAGACGAGCAAGCGGGGGCTACGGCGAGGATGCCAGCGGCACGAGGATGGCTCTATCAGCGATGAGGACGAGAAAATGCGAAGACGACAATGGTAGTGGGCCCACTGGTCGGCAACTGAATTCCGCAATGAGCCACTAGCTTGGGACCTAAGCTAGGGGTAGCTCGGCTAAGCTCGGGAGGGGCTTTCAAGAGCTTCGTGCCGGGAGGTCTTAGCATCCCAAGCTGTAGACAACCCTGGATGACGGGTTTTCGCTAAGAACAGGCCGAAACGAGCAATTTATGCCAGGCGTGGATTGGGCCTTTTTGGATTAAGGTTGATATATCCATTCTTAACGATTTGGGCGCCCTGTCTACTAGGGATGAGTCTTGATCCTCGACAGACACGCCGTCAAGTTTCATCAATAGTTTTTCAAATTTCAGCAGTAATTATCCAATTTTTATCATGGTGACGTTGGAATGACGCAAGCTTCCGTTGGAATGGTTTTCATAAAGTTCGATTTGTGATTTGTGACGTCCGTCTAAAACAATTGCAAAGCTAAATATTAAAAACCACGACTACAAAGCTATATATATTGAAAGCCGTAGTTTTGAAATAGTTTGTTTCAAAACAGGACATAAGTGATCAACCGAGGAAACAACAGATGGTAGTTGTTAGACAACCACGTTACCGAGTGTAGTCCGAGTTTACCTAGCAATGCGTAGATTGTAGACGACGAAAACAATCACAAATGAACACAAAGATGTAGGAGAGGAAGAATTATCAATTGCTTTCTCATAGATACATAATAGATGGAATCCTCTTATATTTATGTTTGACGGCTAGGATTTTAGCTTGGTCCAACAAATAGGCCCCACCCCTAGGTGCACGCCAGGCTCAAGGCCGACGGCGGCTCGGGATGGGTTTCTCAACGGTAGCATAATTGAGGCGATTATCATAGGATACCCGAAGGCCCATCCTGGCTTGTCCAGGCAAGCTCTCTGTGTCGGTTGGCTAATTGGACCGATAGTTCTTTCCGGCCCAAGCCCCAAGCCCCACGCCCCAGGCCCCAGGCCGCAGGCACAGGGCAAAGCGTACAAGGACGGGTTGCTCCTCTTCTCCCCTTGCGTCGGCGGCGGCGGCGGCGGCCTCCGAGTCCGACCAACCATGGCTCTCCGCCGAACCATTGGATCGTTCGCCCTTCGCACGGCCGCCTACCTCCACCGCGCCGCTGAGCCTCCCCTGCGCCGCCGCCCGCTACCCGACCTCTCCCCGTACCGAGCCTTCGCCGCTCCTCCGCCTCAGGTCCACAAACCTCTTCCTCTTCATCTATCCTACTTGTTGCTACCTACCAATATGTGTTGCATCTCATCGCCTGCGCTGCTGTGGCTATAGGTCAAGGGGAAGAGCAACGCCGCCGCCCCCGCCCCCGCCGCCGACGCGGGTCCTCGGATCAACAATAATATCACCGCTCCCTTTCTCAGGCTAGTCACCGACCAAGGTACTCAGCCATCACCATTCCCATTCTTCGCCGTTCATCCACTCAACCCTTTTTGGACAATTTCCCTTCTAACACGTTCATGCGCTAGATACATCAACCTCTCAGCATCGTGCCTTCGTATGTCTCATCGCCTGCTGCTTCCCCTGCTTGGTTTTGGATGGAATGATTTTACGATCTCAGATCAGCTCAGAAATCTTTTTTTTCAATGATGCGGTTTCACAGTAGGAACATTTATTTTTTATTTTTTGACAGAAACCAGCAGAGTTGCATTACACCGGCTAATCTACATCACCAGCAGGCAGCAGCCACCTTACAAATGTGATCAGGGAAATTGTTGTCCCACACAAGCTGACTAGCAGCTGGAGCCATTATACCCAGTTTTGTCACCTCATGAGCCACAGAGTTACAAGAACGAGGACAAAAGGAATTTTTTACATCATTAAACTGAGAATCAACTAACCACCTAATTTCCTTCATCCACACAGCATTTAAACCTCTGGGCTCCTCATCATCATCTAGCGATAATACCAAGTTCAGTGCATCTGTCTCAAGAACAATGCGCGAACAACCCATTTGCTTAGCAGCCTTCAGGGCATTGAGGCAAGCAAAAGTTTCTGCCTGCTCTGCATTATTACAAAACTCCAGATTTCCAGCAGCCAAGAAGATCATGTCCCCTTGCTCATCTCGCGCCACCACCCCCCAACTACCTGACTGTAGTTCATCAACAAAAGACCCATCAGTGTTGAATTTTACATAACCTGCATCAGGAAGCTTCCATTTTTCAGAATATTTCAACTGAGCATTTAACCTCTCTTTTGCCTCAATTTCTAAAATTTCCTTTGTTTTAACCAAGACTTGGTGAATGACCTCTTGACTAGAAGTCTAGCATCTTCCTGGGACTGCTTGTTTCTGAAAAACCACCAATACCGGAGTAAAATGAAAGCTTTTGATTGTACCTGTTCCTCATTATGCCAAATAATCTCCACCATCTCTGCAGGGGATTGGCATTTAAGAAGAGTAAGTCTGAGAATTTCTAGCCCCAAAGCCCTCTAAAGTCTAAACAGATTTAACTTTCTTACATTTAAGAAAGAAGTGTCCCCCATCCTCAGCATCCCTAAAGCAGATAGAGCAAGTATTATCAACATGAATGCCTCTTCTAGATAAATTATTCTTTAAAGGGAGACTATTGTGGCATAACCTCCATATGAAAATATTAACTTTGTTTGGGATTTTCATTTTCCACAACTTAGCCCAATTAAAACACACCTCCCTCCCATTAGAACAGCCCTCATGGCCTTTAGATTGGTTAATTATATTAATGCAGACTTTATAGGCAGATTTAACACTGAAAATACCTCTTTTCTCTTGGTGCCAAGCAATGAAATCTTCCTGATGATCTTGCAGTGGAATGCATTTGATGATACTTGCGTCTTCCTGACAAAAGATAGAATCAATAAGATTAAAATCCCATGTGCCTTGTATCGGGTCTATTAACTCACTCATCCTAGTTAAAATGCAGGCTCCCCTTGCAGTTTTAACAAATCTATTTGAGTTTCTAGGCAACCATGGTCTGTCCAAATGCAGCCACTGAAAGATTCATAGTTTTGTGTTATACCACCAAAAAAATCAGGTTCACTCTAATACTACCAAAAGAACAACCGTTACTGTTTTCTACAATTCCATCCAACTCACTATCAACTAATGGCTATTTTCCCGGTCCGTCTTCGCCAATCTACATCCAAACTGTCCTTAGCTTCCTTCTCTCTCTATTCCATTTACGTCTTTCATTAAGCTGCTTTATAAATTCTTTTCCTTTCGTTAACAATGCCACTTGCTGCTGGCTGGATGAATTTTCCGAGTTTGTATTTCATCATGTTTGTCGTGAATGGGGATGGACACATCGTTCCTCTCTTATCTTACTAATATCTATGACTTCCAACATATTTTTGGTGTTTGTGTTGTTCCAGCTGTATGCATGCTCAATTACTCATTAGTTTCATTTTTTAGGGCGGCATAGTATTGTCCCGAGGCATGAAGCTCTTCAACTAGCTGCAAGGATGGACATGGATTTGGTTGAGGTAGAGTAATGCATAAATTATCTTAAGTCAAATCTTTCTACCCATTCCGTGTCATGGCATTGCTGCGCTAGAGCTTGATGCAGCCTATTGCTAATGTCTTTTTGAGTTTTGACGAGATTGTGCTATCTGCCTGTTGCCCAGTTGCTGATCAAGCAATGACCAAAATGCATGGTTTCTTAATCACACCAAAACACCGCCATTTCACACACACTGCTACAAGTTGATCATTAATTTGCTTGCAGGTAAGCTAAAGAAAATTGAAATTTGTTATATACTTATATACCATGATGAAATAGAGTGCCAACAAAAACTTTTTAGCAGTTGAAAATCAGAACAATCTTTCTATTCTCGACAAGCCACCCAGACCTTGCAAATTTCTTACAGCATATTACTTATTTAGTCAAAGACTAATACTAAATGAAAAGACCACAGTTTCTTAGTCTTTTGCTTGGCTTGGCAGTACAAATGCTTCCTCAAAGTTTGTCTTGCTAGTTGCTTCTGTATGTGGTTAAAGATGACAATGTATTAGTTGAAGCATATGACAAAGGATGCAAGGATCAGGCGGTTCTTCTATATTCTGTGACTGTCTTGTTAGCATTTAGTACAAACAGGGACATTATGTGATGGCGCGGTCAGTGGCGGAGAGAGTGAGGGGGGGGGGGGGGGGGGACGAGCAGGGGCCACCATCCCCCCACCCCCCAACGATAGTACAAATTTCCCATTACCCTGTGTGCTAATCACCCCAGGTGCTAATTGGTCCAGTAATTATCCAGAGAGTTAAAGCATTAATTATTATGCTCAAGCAGCACCCACAAAGGCCCAACTGCTGAGCTAATTGCCAGCCCACATCCAGTGTTCCCTAGGCGGTGGTCTCCCGTCCTGCCTAGGTACTAGGCGGCTAGCCCACATAGGTGGTCCTATACAGCGACTAGGTGGTTCTAGGTGGCATATAAATATGGCATTTACCTTAAGATGTTAAATATGACGTATAAATGCATTCCTACATTATAAAATATCATCATAATGAAAATAATCACACATTATTGTCGAAACTTTTGTCAGTATGCAAAATAGTTTCATCACCTAGGCGGCGCCTCGCCTAGGCCGCCTAGGCACTAGGTGGTCCCTCTCCGCCCGCCTAGCACCTAGCACCTCGAATAACCTTTACCCATGTCCCACACATATCCATGCCTAGAACAAAAACAGAAGATCCTATTACCTGCCTTCACTGACCACACATCGCTCTCTTCCCACACCGCTGCAACCACCCTCACGCCATAGTTCTTCACGACATGGTAGTGCAGGAACTTGCTACCGTCATTCTTGAAAGCAGCATGCGAGTCGACGGAGTTGACATGAGCGAGGCCAGTGCCTCACACTTTGCAGGAAAGATATGTCTTCAACACTTTGGCCTCCCGGTTTCTGATGTATCTATGTTTCTAAACCAGATTAAATGTGATGTTGATTGTAAATTTATTAGTCTATATTAGACAGACGATACATTTATGTTTGATATACTATTTTCTCTTCTATGCTGCTTGTTGCCCTTTAAATTTGTGTGATATAAAATAAATTAATTGGATAGTTATAATTTCAGTATGCTTTAGGATCTACTATTTGGGTGCTTAGGCGTTGCTATTTCTTGAAGCCAGTGCTTCATTTTTTAAATTCATTTCTTGAGCATCTTTGCGTTACTCAAAGCTAAGTGAAACCAAGTGTCACGCTCAATGCTTAATAATGTAAATTATTGTATTGAAGTTTGTGGGGGCATATATTATTTTAAAATCTGTATAGATTCCTATAGAATATTTCTTGGTAGTTTACTTGGCCCCCCTATGGTCGTATCCTGAGCCCCTGGGTGTGATATACATCTTCATGTTCATTATTATTTTGTTGTGCAGGTCCACAGAAAATCAGACCCTCCTGTTTGCAAAATAATGGATTTTCACAAAGAAAAGTATAAGAAGCATGCGAAGGAGAAGGAACGATCAAAAGCTAAGGTGATACATCCAATGTGAATTTGCTATCTAACTGCTCATCAGTACTGGAGTTAAATTGGATTGTTTCTTTCCAACATCCTGATTAATCCACCATTGTTTCAAGCTAGAAAGAAAGTAGCAAAACAAAAACGTTACTTTAACCATGTGGATCACACAATTGTGAACAGTTTGCGACCTCTATTTTACTTTAACCATGTGGATCACACAATTAACTTAAGATCTGAATGACAATAACTTGTGCCTTGTGCAGTCTGCTATTGCCTTGCGTGTTGGCGAGAACAAAGAAGTACGATTTAAGGGTAAAACAGTAAGTTTTTTCTTTCTTTCTTTGGCAATTTCAGCTTATCATTTTAGTAATAATATTGATTGCTTTATTATAGAACTTTTTATTCTGGTATAGAATGCATGCTTCTTAACTTCAAACTGGTGTATGATCTTGCTTGCTCCAACCAGTCTTATGTTTTGTTTGTCTGGATCCATATGGACATTTGACAGTTTCTCCCAATACCTAGTTGAAGTCGCCTTTTTGTATGAAAGTTTTAAACAGTCCAGCAATGATGTACATTTTGCTTGTTAGGAAGGGCCCATGTCATGCATGGCTATTGACAAACATAAAATTTTTGCTTTCAGGAAATGAAAGACCTGAAGGTAAAAGCTGATGCAATTACCAGGCTAATGGAGCGTGGTTACAAAGTGAAGGTAAGCTCACATTCTTTTTTAGTTCGTTTTTGTACAGTTCTGCAAATGTTTAGTAACAATGTTTGCTTGGGCTGAAAAGCTACTGTGGATTATAATCTGAAACATTGTAGGCGTTCGCAGGCAGCTGAAGAGGCTGAAAAAATGTTAAAAAATGGTTTTGAGAGCTTTGAGAAGAAACACTAAGATTTTCAAAAGGAAAACAGCTAAAAAGAATCAAAGCGTTTGGCTTGTACAAAAATGACAGATTTTTCGTTGTAGATTTTAATTTTAATTTAAGCTGAGGAGAACAAGTCGGTTTTGGTAGTTAGATGTTGTTTTGTGATGTTTACTAGACAATGCCCATGATAAAACATGTCCTGGCAAAAAAGGAAACCAAACTGTGAGAAACTAAGGGGAGCTTCTGAGATCCCAATCCAATGATTATGGTGGTGGTTGTGACTTGTAGAGGTCTAGAGGCAGGATATTGCTAAAGAGTGATAACTCTTGTAAATTATCTCCATGTATATGCGTTAAATGATGCCATTTTGACACTGGAGAGATATATATATATGATCAAAAGCTTTGTAAAATAAAAAGAAGGCTAAGTCAATATAGATAATATCCCTAAAATATCTACACCGTTTGTCAGAGGGATTGGATGGTCAAGATGCATGATGTACTATATTTCTGCCACCACCTCTATGCTCTTTTTGAAGATAAAGATACATGTCACCCGGGCTGGCCCATGAGTCCAGCTAGCATAACTATGGGCTTAGCCTATTAGTAAATTAGCAAGTCAGGTGTATGATTAGATCAGTCCCATCTGTTAGAGACTGGTTATGATAAGATTGTATTACTAGGGATTTGAACAAGACTAGATTCTACCTGTTAGGGGTGAACCCATCAATAAAAAGGGGGCTTATATAGTCTCTCTTTCAAATCTGCTATTAGCATGTTAGCACTCAATGAACATTAGCACCGAATACATTGCCTCAATAAAAAGGGTGCTTCGGCTTGCTATTGTAACCAAAAAATGAGAATACGATAATCTAGTCCTAGCCCTCATTATCTTCTCAATATATAGTCTCCTCTCCCCAAGCAGTCATTGGTGCCCTTGCCCTGCACTCTGTAGTCTGTAGACAGCAGCCGATGGCCCGACGCTCTTGCCTTGCATTCTCAGTCTGCTGATCCCTTGCCTTGCAGGCATCCTACCGGCCTGCCACATGGTTCCCTCACACCACAGCCATGGGCTTGCGGCTTCGTCTGCTCCTGCTGCACATGGCATGCATGTATTGCTCTAGCATCTTGCTGTCTCAACCCTGTCATGCGGGTGCCACCACAGCTAGTGAGTGCTCTGCTCGTACTGCGCAGCCACCCAGCTTGCTTTGCTGCACTGTGCCCTTTCTTGTCCTCATTTTCCCCTATGCTCAAAGCCTCAAACTTCATATCTATGTGCTTGTTGATATTTATATGCATAATTTTGTTTTAACTTCTCAAACGCACATTCTTTAAAACTTAACGATTTTCCTATTTGCAGTGTATGGCAATGCCCTCAGGTAAAGAAGAACAAGATCTAGGAGGGCTTCTGACTCGGTTGTTAGCACTTGTGAGTACCTTGGTTCCCTGTTTCTCATTGATCAAGTACCTTCAGAGTTAGTTTGAGAATTGGTGAGATCCAGGCAACAATTTGGAAACTTTTGTCCATAAAAGCTCACTTTTTAAAATTTCACCAATTGAACAGATACAAGACGTGTGCATTGTGGAAAGTGGTCCACATTTGGACTCTAAGCATGCATATATCATTGTCAGGCATGTGAAGTATGCATCAAAGAAAGGTGGAAAGACAGCCAGCATGGCCATGGAAATTGCTGGAAAAGGTACCCACAGGACTGCCTCTGAATTACCTGGTACTGAGACCGATAGTGGAGACGACGAGACAACTAGATGTGGTTTGGAAGTTGACGGCGTGGCCGTCTCAGATCATTTTGAGAAAATGCCCACCTATGTGACTGGTGAATCATCCACACGAGAAACGAGCAGAATTAACCCTGGTCAACGGGGATCACAAACCTCTCAGCGTGAGGTTGGCTCCAAGGATGGAAGATCTGACATGGGAAAGCGAGAGAGCACTAATCAGGGCGCGTCACCTGGGGAAACCAACAGGTATGCTACCCGAAGAGAGCAGATTAGAGGTGACAGCCAAAGAAGATCCCCACAGGGTCCTAGAAAGACTGAAAATGAAAGTCGCTATCTGGCGAACGACAACGAAAGATCTCCACAGCAGCATAACCGACCATTGCCAAGGTTTAGCCAGGGTAGAATACCACAGGATCCAAGAAGCGAAAGGGGAAGTCAAGTTCCATTGAATAACCACCAGGGGCGGTTTGAGGCATCGAATCAGCGTGCTGAAGAGGCAAGTGGAACAACCAAGAGTTTTGGAATTTTTAGTGCTCCTAAACCTGCGACGCCAGACTTGAGGAAGACAAGTGATGCATCTAGTAGCAAGCCTGCTAATTCTGATCCGCCTAAAAGCTATGGAGTATTTAGTTCCCCTAGGAGGGAATCTAGTAATAGAACCTCATGAAACAAGACAATCGGATGGAATGTTGTTGACATTTGAGTCACGGACTTGTGATGAGTCAGCTTGGGGAATCGATATGTGGGAATAAGTAGTCTGTAGGCTGGAGGAATTTTTGTTGTCAAGAGGCAGACCTGTTCATCTGGAATAGACTTTTTTAACCGTTGTCATGATTGTACGCTTTTAATATATATATATAGGCACACACACAGAGACAAGAGTTTGGGAACAAGCTAAAGCTAGTTTTGCAGCATTGTGCTGAGTTTGATTTTGTGGTGTGGCACTGGAATGGCCATGGTGAGGCTATTGGTATTGTGCTGGGAGCTTCGTCGATCATTTTGCAGCATTCCGCTCCGTTGGCGACAGGTGGTTGTGAATTGAGAGGAGAGGAGAGGAGAGGGCATCTTTGGCATCCTATCACGTTCAATGTACAGCACAGATCGATGGACAGCGCAGAGCATACAGCACATACAGGACGCTTATTCGGGGGCAAGAATCGTAAAGACAGAACCATGCATGTCTATACAGCATGCCCGTCCATTGCCTTACCCTCAAAGAGTAAGACAGAACCATGCATCAATGCATGTATATATGATGTTCCAGCTACAACGCATATCAGTAGCAGCGTAACAATATCTATCTATCTATATGACAGGCGCTAGCAAGTCGTCCTTATGTGACACGTCGGCGGAAAAATGGCAGCGTCCGATCACGGCCGTTGGTTCCATCCCAGCCGTCTATTTGCGATTTTTATATAAAAAAAATCCACAAGCAAGGCAACAATGCGCGTCGATTGCTCAGTTGGTTATAAGTGCTAGCGTTAGCTTCGGAGCTTTGGGTTCGAATCCCCCCCCGGCCGCTCCCACTTTTCTTCTTTTTCCTTTAATTCCTCCGTGTCAACCTCAAGCAGTGTATTTCGTGCGTAGGTGGAGCACAAAGCGCGCTCTGGTGAGTTTGAGTTTGAATCCCCCACGCCATTTCCCCATTTTGCGCTAATTCCCCTTTTTCCCCAACACGGGTGTAAATTTTTTTAGTTCTTATAGAAAAAGCATAAAATACCAAAAAAGTAGAAAAAAAAAGGGGACATAGTGCATGGTAAGAGCATCCCCAGCTTCCCCAACACGGGTGTAAATTTTTTTAGTTCTTATAGAAAAAGCATAAAATACCAAAAAAGTAGAAAAAAAAAGGGGACATAGTGCATGGTAAGAGCATCCCCAGCAGGGGAGCTAAAGTCCCCTGCATCAACGCCCTAATCAATTTTTTCCAGTTGCATCATGGCCCTGTAGTCTTGCGATTTCAAAAAATTTTCCCGCACAGCCTGCCTTGCTGATGTCGGCCGAGTTGACAAAGTGCCTCCTGGGGATGCTCTAAGGGTACACAAAAGACATAGTATCATGGTAAGGGTACACAAAGAGTTAGCTATTTCTAAGAAGTCTAGATTTAGTACAAAAATGAATTAAGAAATAATGTATTCTTTTCTTTTATTCTAGTTTTTTGTGGTGAATTAAAAAATTATAAAAAAACAAACCTTTACAAAATAGGACCACAATTCCATGATAAGGTTTATAAAAAATTAGGCACTACAAATAAAAAAACTAAAAAGAAAGCTTCAAAATACAAACCTTGACCACAGTTTTATGATAAAAAACCCATAAAAAGCTTTAGACGTTAAATATAAATAAGTTTAACTAAATACGAATTAAGAATAATGGGGCTGTTGAAATAAATTTTATTGTATGAACTATAAAAGCATTTAGCCATTTCTAAATATTTTATTTCATTCTAGCTTTTGTAGTTAGCTTAAAAATCCTATAAAGCCAAATTATTATGGAATTGAGCCGTAATTTCATCCTAGTATTCTATGAAAAGATTTAAATATTACACAAAAACATAATAAATAATTAATACATAATGAGGACAAAGGATAAAGAAGACTTCGAAAAAAATATAATTGAAGTATATGGAACCATAACTATAATTGCATGGTACGGGCCCATCAAGATATTTAGGTATTAAAAATAAATAGGTTTCACAATATTGACTAGACCTGCTCATGTGTAGCCCGGCCCGATGTACCCGACCCGACCAGTGCATTGGGTCGGGTCGGGCCTCGATTTGAAGCCCGACCGTCGAGTTGAGTCGGGTTCGTGCTTGAAAACATTGCAAAATCAGTCGTGCGGGTTCGGGTTTTCGGTTTCGAGTCATGTTTGGGCTCGGATTTGTGACCTGGTGCACCGGGTTAGGTTCGGGTTCGAGCCGGCCAATTTTTGGTCTGGTTTTGAACAACCCGATCCGAACCCGCCTGAACCCGACAGATGATCAGGTCTAATTTTTTTTAAAAAATTTAGCCTCTACACTTTAATGGGATACTGGTTCGAACCATATCGAAATGTTAGTTATTTTTTAGACTAATTCTTTATCGTCGAGAATAATCGAAAGGCGCGTATATATACATTATACATACATGTAGAGGAGCTGCGAAAGCAGCAGCAAAGAAAAGGGAAGAGGTGAAAAGGTGAGGTGGGGTTACTTGGGAATTGGGATTGCCATTGAGATTTGGGGGCATGCAGATGCAACACACACACACACGTACGCATTGGCATTGGCATTGGCATTGGATCCCCACATGAGGACGAGGCACTGCACGTACGTACGGTTTTAATTTGGTGCATCTACTCTCTTCTCTTCTCTTCTCTTCTGTTCTCTTGTCTTGTGTCGTGTCGTGTTGCTGGGGCCGGGATGCTGCTTGCTTTGCAGCCCCTCTTGCATGGAACGCCTGCACCCACTCTTGCTAATTGCTATTACAAACAAACAGTCAGTAGGACTGTAGGAGATGCACCCACACGGGATACACACGCGTTTGCACTATGCAGTCAGCACGCTACGGTTCCATTCCATCAATAGCTACTATATCTACATAGAATGATGTGGCCATCCATATATAATTAAAAGAAAATTGCACCGTTGCCCCTTCAACTTGCAGCGATTGTCACGTAGCCCCTGAATTTGAGTTTTACTTTTTCACTCCCCTAAACTTGTCTCTGTTTGCACGGTTGCTTCAAAACCGTTAGGATAACCGTTAAATGCTGACGTGGCAATTATGTTGCCGTTAAGCGCTGATGTGGTTGTCACATGGCAACCCACATTTAGTTGTTGGTGAAAAAAATTTTAGAAAAATTGAAAAAAAGACAAAATTGAAAAAAAAGGAAAAAAAAATGAAAATATTATAAAAAGGACAAAACATAAGAAACCAAAAAATTAAAGAAAAACATTAAAAAGGAAAATAAAAAATATATATAAAAAGGGAAAAATCATATGGCATGCTTAATGCTAGTTTAATGCTATATAAAAAAGGAAAATATATAAAAAAGGAAAAACCTATATTTCATCAAATGATTATGTTGTTTAATGCTATAAAATGTGCATGCTTTACTTTACTGGTTTACTTATTTGCAACTAAGTACGTGTCTAGTTACTCTCCAATTTATGTAATTGTGCTAATAAGCACCAACCCCATCCTTGAAATTTACTCTCAACTTGTGTTCTGTTGCCTAAGGCCTTGTTATACTACCTCTGATTAATAAATCACTTGAAAATTGCTTAGCCATGGCTGTCTAGGTCAAAATGGGTTGATCCTTGCCTATCAACGTTTACGGTATGGACATGACAGATTGATCCTATCAACGTTACAACAGTATAGCCTAGCTATCAACGGGGTAACAGTATAGCTGATCGCTAAAATCCCGATTATCAACGTAATTGGTATAGACAGGAGAATTTTCATGCACTTGGGTATTAGGTCTGCCTGAGTGTGAAGTTCTGTCCTCTGGACAATGATTATTACCCTCTGATGATATTGAGGATCCGAGGACCCTGACCTTAATTGAGCTCAAGGGGATCACGCCTCGCTGAGCGGGTGGGTCTGCCGCCACTTAAGAAGACATACGCCTTGCGAGGGTATGTTCTTGCCTGTTGGAGACAGTACGAAGTGCCGGTCTGCCTGTTTGTTCGGAGACCATGTCCACTGGGATGGCTTGGATCCGCCGTGTTTGGTAGCACGAGGTGTTGCCCTATTGTTGAAATACCCTGATGATGATTTGAATCACATATATAGCACAATACGTCTTTGTTTTGTAAAATGGCTAAGTCCTAGGTTTTCAATTATTATGGTATTATAAAATTGGCATTTATCGCAAATAAAATAACCCGACCTCCACCAAAAAACATAGTAGCATTATTTGCATCAGGTGAGGGAATTGGCTCGCAAGCACGGTTGGTGTGCTTACCCTCGCCTACATGAAATCTTTTAGAAGATGGCAAGGACGACGACGCCTACAAGCCTCTTGATGAGGAGGATCACCAGGAGGATGATGGATGACGGGTTATACGAGAACTCCAGTCGCTTGCCTCTTTTGGGTTATGGAAGGCGTAGCTTCATAAGTGCCGCCCCCTTTTGTTTGATTTTCCATTGTATCGGGCCCTGATATGGGTTCCGCCTTTTGTATTGAAAACTTTGACTTAAACAGTCCCCCAAGAAAAATATACTTTGAAAGACAACTATTATCTGTAATAAAGTGTTCTCATGGAACTTCTGTATGAAATGATTCAGCTCCTTGTAAATTCGTTATTCGTATTGCGTTAGCAAGATCCTAACTTAACGTAGCCTGCACGAAGGTCCTGGATTGCCTTAGAAATCCGGGTCTGATAGTTGGATACCCGGTTTTAGAGTTGAGGGAGTAAAACTAAACTTTTGCAATAGTTGAAAGGGGCAAAGTGGACTTTTTCATTAGCTAATTGCGGCCAGCAGGCAATTTATAAGAAGGGCCTGGGCCTGACGCCCTGGTGGGCCACATTGCGCAGCCCGCCCAGCTTTCACCGCTAGATTTTCTCGCCATCGATTTGCAACGATAACCACCATCGATTTGGATAATCCAGAAACGACACGTACGTACTGCACGTAGTTTAAGAAAAGTAGGATTAATTAAGTTCACAAAACATAGGTAAAGATCATGAAAGAAATTAAGCAGTAAAAACTATATATCGTCCGTCTTGTGTGGCAATATAATAGTGACTTGCGCATCTCCTGCGAAGCGCACAAGCCAGGAGATGTTCTTTTGAGGAAACAACCGGTGACCTTGCCTATCTTTAAAGTGGATTTTATTGTATCCATCGTGATTCACCGTCATTGACATAGATGACCGCACATATCAGCAGACAGAAGGAGAGACGAATGAGTGAATCAACTGGAAATATTATGAGTGGAAAAATAGCAAATTCCTTTCGACTATTGTATCCCCTATTTGCCACCACCACGGGTTCCGTACTTCCCCAGATACATACGGTTACATGTATCTTCATAATCATTTGATCTACATCAAGATCTGTGCTCACTCTACGGCCCTCAGATGATAATTTTGTAAAAACCTTTCTTGAAACTTTTCTGAAAATGCAATTAGATCCTTCTTCCTCCTCCTCTCCCGAGCCGGCCACCACCCGCCACTATCACTGTCGATGGCCACCATCCCTGACAGCATACGACCATGTTGCACGATCCGACGGCGCAACACAAGTCCGGGTCAGAATGATGACGCGAGGCTGAGATCAGGGCCGGCTCTGGGCCTAGGCTGGAGGGGCGACGGCCGGGGGCCCAGGACGGAGGAGGGCCCATGATCAACTATGTAAGCAGCCCATGTACATGTACTCCCATATGCATTATTACCAGAGTCATTGGAGTTTGGTTCTTATTTAAGGTAATCATATTAGTTTCATTTTACTTCCTTTTTTAGTTTGTAATATCGACATTGTTTATAAAGAATTAAGTATATGTTAGTTTTTTACTAGTACTACTATTTGCTTATCAATTATTATGTGATAAATGAAAATTGATTTCAACAAAAGCTCAAAGCTAAAGCCTAAAGGGCCCATAGTCTCCCATTCGCCCTAGGGCCCTCGAAAACCTAGAGACGGCCCTGGCTGAGATAGCCTGGCCGGGCACCAATGAGGGCAGAGGTTGCTGGTGGTGGCACGGGTAGGTGGCGACTAGCTAACCATTGTGGAAGGAAGAGATAAGAGGATGAAGGACCGGATTATTGCATAAAAATTGAAAATGCGAGGGCTTTGCAAAAAGTCAATGTTAGAGGAGATGAGTGGTTTGAGCGCAAATCTTGAAGCACATTGTTGATTCATCGCGTTGCGTGCCCATATATTCTTTGCTCAAGTAATGTCGTGTGGCCTAGACCGGCGGGGAGAAGGAAAGGGATGAGTAGAAGGAAAGAACTTAATGTTTATAATTATTTCTCAAAAATTGAGGGTATTTTTTTGTGTAAAAGAGCATGTGAGTGCATGTGGAGACAAAGCCCGAATCTTGGAGCACGATTTGGTGGCGGAGATCATGCCTAAACAGCATAGCCAAGCAAAAAATTTGCTCCCTTTTATGTTGCCATCCTTTCCGGTTTTCGTTTCTGGAGAAAAAAAAAAACATTTGACATGTACTTAAGAGTTACGTGCACACATATAGGAACCGTTAGACCCACTTTGATTTGTGTCGTATAGATCTTAGTACATGTGTGTTTTGTGTGCGTGTATATACGATGGCTATTCACATGTACATCATTTCCATGTGGAAATTAAATCCATCCTCGTGGTTCGGTCCTTGCTCGTCTCTTGCCTTCATTAATAGTGAAATCGTAGTGCTAGCTAGCATATATGTGTGTATGTATTTTGAGGAAATAAATAGTGTGTGTATGCATGTAGTACTCACTACAGGAAAAGAAGATAGTTTCGAGTGCCCAAACTTCAATCCACGGCCATCACCGACCCGTCGATACTGTAATACGTATCTCGACGGCCATTATAAAGCCGTCGATAGTAAGCTCCACGGCTTCTTAGTCTCAACGGCTACACACCAAACCGTCGAGTATATGAAGCCGTCCGTGAGTCAAGCCGAACGGTGTTAGATGTATCGACGGTCCTCCGTTAGACCGTCGAGACAAAGCTATTTTAAATATACAATTTTCTTACTATATATTACAATTTAATTGATATTTATTTATTTATTAAGGAGAAAAATCAATGTAATAATTCCTATATATTACATCATTTCATAAGTTTTGATTCATAGTTGAAAATGTAATTTTTGAAATTAAAGTAATTTGTATGATAACTAACGAAACATCCAAAACCATACGATAACCTATAACTTAGTTGAAAAACACCCCATTCGACTGTGCTCGTCGCGTTAGATGCTCGGAATTTTTTTTATTTTTTTGCTGTTGATTGTTGTTGATACACAAACGTCAACGCATTATTTTTGAGGTGTAAAAAATTTTGTTGTGTAATTTTAAAAATCAAATTATGTCTGGTTGACACTGTAGTATCGACGGCCTATAGGTAACCGTCGAGTTACTGACCACTTTATGTCGACGGCCACGGTGGAACCGTCGAGTGAAAGACCCACAGAGGCCACTTAGTGTCGACGGTTCTAATGAGCCGTCGAGTGAGTCAAGCCGATAGGCCACTTAGTGTCGACAGCTCTCTTGAGCCGTCGAGTGAGGCAAGCTGATAGGCCACTTAGTGTCGACGAAGTACCTCACATCGTCGCAGTATCTCACCATTTGGCCAGATTGGGCCTCGAACGTCCCGGATGCCTGGGAGACCCTGGCCAACCATTGGGCCAGCCAGGAGTTCCGTGACAGGTCCGAGACAGCGAAGAAGAACCGTGCGATGAATGGCAGCAGGACTACCGTCGGGAAGATGTCTTTCACCCAGCTTAGGAAGAAAATGGTAATCTTCTTTATTCCCTATTTGGAGCTTTGTTTTCGAACTCAAAATCATAATTTCTTTACTTTGTTCTGCAGGCCATCACCACCGGGCAGCTGCCTCCTTGGCTGCAAGTATTCCGTAGGGGCCACTCATCGCAAAATAAGGATGGTTCTATGGGGCCCCTGGACCCCGTTGCTGCGTAGCGAGAGGTACGTAAATTGTTGATACCGAGTTTTGACTTAATGTGATATTCACATATTCATGCCCACTGTACACTTCCACGTAGGCACGCTACAAGGAGGCTTACGCTGAGAAGCATGGGCAAGAGAAGAACCAGGAGGATGAGCCGCTAGACCCCGTGCTCATCCACCAAACTATGGGTGGGAAGGCTCACGGGCGGTTGGCGATCAGTCAGGACCACCTGAGGTAGGCTTTGTTTATATAAAAGTTAACTAAGTTAAAATTTTTAACTACCGACAAAACTTTGTTATAGGTCCGAGGATTATATACTCGCTGTGCGAGCTGAGCACACACAGGCCGAGAGTCGACGCGCCTTCGAGTCCAGACTCCGGAGGGAGAGGGAGGAGGAGCGAGAAGAGAACAGGCAGATGATGCAGGCGATGCGAGAGAGCCTGAGGACGGCGGAGGAGGCGCGAAAGAGGTAAGAGGAGGAGATGGCTCGACAGCGCGCAGAGTTCGAGGCAAGGTTCGCCTATTTGGAGAACCTATCTCGACTAGCTGGGGTATATACTTAAACTCTAAATATTCCGTCAGATAGATCTTACCATTCAATTAACACGTCTTATGCTAAATGTGTTTTAGGCTGGCCCAAGCGGGACTAGTGGCGGTCCGGGGTTCTACGGTGGTCCACCACCGTATCGTGGTGGATTCGAGGCACCACCTCCCTACCAGAGCTACTACGAGGGCCCGCCACCTCCTCATCACCAAGCTCTGTACAGCGGCCCACCCCCTCCAGCAGGTGACTTCGTGGACCTAGCTCGCCCACATGGTGGTTACCTGTACGTTCCTGAGGCGGTAAGTCATTCGACCTCAGAATGTGTTATTACTTTATTTTAACACATACCATTAACTAATAAGTCTATATTTGTTTTAAGGGTTCGGGTTCTCGCGCCTCAAAGAATAAATTCATGCGACGAGGAGGGACACATCGGCGGCCAGAGGTCGACTTCAACAACCTGTTCGATGGCGCTCCCCCGTTGTTTACCCAGCCGTCCCTACCCCCTTCAGGCGATCCTCCTTCTAGTGAGCACTAGGTGACTAGCTAGTCGACGATATATACGTTTTGGTTATCGTACGATTGTGATTGCTATATTATACATATGTATATGTCGTGCGGGTTGTTTGGATGGTTTGATGGCCAATAGATGTGAACTGTGTGCCTTTTAATTATTCGAGTGTATTTGAGCCTGTCAATTGTGATCTTGTCGCATGTGAGACGAATGGGATATATGCATTGTGGGCTTTTGGGTTTAGTAAAGAATTGCCGTCTGCTAGGAGCAAAGAATTGCTAGCTTTTCGATTTTTTACAAAAATAAAATTTTTTTTTTTACTGCATAGTTATACTCTCGACGGCCGTCATCAGGCCATCGAGACTACACAACCGCTGGAGAGGCTAGTATCGACGGCCTTCAGATAGCCGTCGAAACTACAAAGCACCTGGACAGCCTAGTTTCGACGGCCGTCTTATCGTCGTCGAAACTACACCAATATATTATCGACGGTTTTACCTATGACCGTCGAGACTACATGACTACGGAAGGCTCGGTTTGTGGGCCCCGCTTTTGCTTTATCTCGACTGTTCATCCATGGCCGTCGAGACTAAGCCCGTCACGTGGTAACAGCGTCTGGGGTACTTAACTCGACGGTTTATATTATAACCGTCGAGAGAGGTTCATTGTCTCGACGGAGTTATCTCGACGGCTTTCTCTTGACGGCTAGCCGTCGAGACAATGTTATCCCGACGGCTTGTGCGCTTTGTTTGATGGTTTTGGCTCTCGAAACTGTTGACGTTTCCTGTAGTGACTGTCATGTTATCGTGTATGGAATATGTTGGTAGCTAGAGTAATTGATGGAGAAATTGTGCGGGATAATTAAGGTTGCTTGCATCGGCGGATGGATCTGTGCGCTGCGTGCTTGATGCATATATTGATGGTGGTGTAGCCGTATAGGGCGGGAGCCGGGAGGAAGAGAGCAATGGATGGAGGTGGAGTGCAATGAATGAGCTAGGGAGCCAGGGGGCGTTGTGGTGGGTGGGTGCAAGGCATTTACTCGGCCATGTGAGCCGGCCCGGCCACACATCCATCACACACACAGTACATGCATGCATGTGCATACGCAGCCTGCAGAACTGGCCTCCAAGTCCAATTTAGCTGCCCTGCGTTCTGTGCCTGACCCCCTACCTGCATATATATATAAGCCAGGCAAGGCAGAGGCAGAGGCGCCAGTGGCAACGCAACGGCCATATACACGGAGCTAGCTAGCTACACACACTTTTCATTAGAGCTTTCATCTATGGCGGTGGCTATGGCGGTGGTGGTGGCGTTGGCCGTGGCCGTGTTGATGCAGGTGGCGGTGGCCGGAGCTGGAGGGGGCGGCGGCGCCGGGAAGCCCGGTCGACCCCGGGCTCCGGCGCTGGTGGTGTTCGGCGACTCGATCGTGGACCCGGGCAACAACAACGGCATCAACACGATCGTGAAGGCGGACTTCCCTCCCTACGGCCACGACTTCCAGCGCGACCATCGCCCCACCGGCCGCTTCTGCAACGGCAGGATACCCACCGACTTCATCGGTACGTACATTTGCTATATATATATGCCAGTGCACATACGCATGCATGCATTCACGTACGTACATATCACATGCAGCTACCCTCCCATGCATGGATATACTCATCAGTCATCACTACTCCAGTGCGGCCACTGTGGAGTGAGTGACTATAGTACGTACCAGCGGTGCGGTGGATATACTGATCACCCAATTAATCCCACAATATATATCGTTCAGCATTAATTCCGCATTCAATGGCATATATACTGGCGTGCATTTGGGGCCAGCTCTTATGGATAGAAATTACTCCAAATGCACGCCAGTATATGGCACTGGGGAGAGATAAGGAGAGAGGAGTGAGAGGAGATAGAGAAGGAGGGGAGGAGATAAAGAGAGGGGAGGAGACAGATAGGCATAAAATTGGATGCCACAAATTTTGTGTGGCACCGGGTATCATCAAATTTTCTTCCAACTTGTATATACTCTAGTATATAAAAATATTGGCATGCATCGTTCCTCTAGATTAAGGCCCTCTTTGATACCTTGTTTTAGTTTAGTTTTGGTTGGGATTGCAACTTTTGTTATTTTTATATACACCATTCACTTTATTTTTTGAAAATAATTTTTTTTATAACTTTGTAGGGTTTTTCTCAAAGATCTCAAAAATATTTTTTTAATAATTTATTTAGCCTTTTCATACCACTTTCAAAGGTGGTCAAATTTTACCAACTAAAACTAAACTAAAACTAAACAAGCTATCAAAGAGGGCCTAATTCTTTCACGCTTCACGCTACACTTTAAATTAAAGACTGATAAGATAGATGGAGACATGACATGATGGATGTGTGCACGTACGACGTACGTATATGATGGTACGTATATGATGACATAAATGCACTGATGATGGATGCACGCAGCTTCCCGGCTTGGGCTGAAGGAGCTGCTGCCGGCGTACCTGTCGACGCCGGAGCTGGGCGCGGAGGAGCTGGCGACGGGGGTGAGCTTCGCGTCGGGGGGCACGGGGCTGGACCCGCTGACGTCGCAGCTGGCGTCGGTGATCTCGATGCCGGAGCAGCTGCGGCTGTTCGGGGAGTACAGGGAGAAGGTGCGGGCGGCGGCGGGGGACGCGCGGGTGGAGCGCATCATGTCCGACGGCATCTTCGCGGTGTGCGCCGGCAGCGACGACGTCGCCAACACCTACTTCACCATGCGCGCGCGCAGCACCTACGACCACGCCTCCTACGCGCAGCTGCTGGTGTCGCAGGCCGCCTCCTTCCTCGAGTCGCTGCTCGCCGCCGGCGCCCGCCGCATCGCCGTCATCGGCATCCCGCCCATCGGCTGCGTGCCCTCGCAGCGCACGCTGTCGGGCGGCGTCGCCCGCGCCTGCTCCGCGCCGCACAACGAGGTGGCCGGCATGTTCAACGCCGGCCTCGCGAGCCGCATGGAGGAGCTCCGCCGCGGCCACCCGGGCGCGCGCCTCGTCTTCATGGACATCTACGGCTTCCTGCTCGACATGATGACGCGGCCGGACGCCTACGGCTTCAAGGACGCCGCCCATGGCTGCTGCGGCACCGGCCTCCTCGAGGTGTCCGTCCTCTGCAACGGCCTCACCTCCGCCGTCTGCCCCCACCCCGACGACCACCTCTTCTGGGACAGCTACCACCCCACCGAGAAGGCCTACAGGATCCTCGCCGACTTCGTCTACGACAACTACATCCAGGCCCTCCTCACCTAGCCACCCACTGCACCTTTCATACACTACTCCACTGTCCTGTCCAGTCCACTCCAGTTATTATATATGATAATGATACTAGATCGATGTTTTCTCCTACGTACTCGATCCTTATCACATACATTAATTTTGCTGCGCGCCCCTCGATCGATCCATGGCCATGCATGTATCCATTAATTCATTATTAATTCCTCATGTGATTTAGTTCATTTCTCTACCTTAGAGTATTCTGGGGAGAGACTTTATCGATCCAGGTTGTTCTGTCGTTTTTTGTTAGTACCTGGTGCCTTGTTGATCGCTTTTGGCTGGCTGGCAGCTCAGAGCTTGGTATGGCATACCTCCTCTGTTGCTGGTTGTTATGATTCGTGCTAAACTTGATGTAAAGACTTTCTTTATGCAAGGAAATGGAGGTGGGACGAGTGCTCTTTTTTTTTAAAAAAAAAGAGTTAATTTCTCTACTTAGCTAGCTAGCTCATGCATGCATAGATCGAGTGTATGTACGCGTACTATGCCCTACGTATGCGTCTCATTAAGAGAATTAATCAAGTGTACGTTCCTTCTTCATTGAATTACTCCATATATATAGCTACCATTGTTGTTAATCTGCCAAGCATTAATTTCCTTCTTGATCGACGATCGATCCATCGATCCATGCATGTTAAAAATTCCCCTGCTACGCGCGCTAGCTAGCTCCTTCCAGATGTTAATTCCAACGCACATACTATACACAAGTATATATAAGGCCATTCAACGTTCCACCTTCGGAATGGGATTAATTAGCTCTAAACAATGCGCCAAAACATGATTCCATAGTCATCTCCGGGTGCACAACACGTACGGAGAGGGCATAAACACCAGAAAGGTATATAGATTTTAATTTTGCCCACAGTCTGTACTTTTAATTTAGAGCACGCGTCATAGTCTCGGGAAAAAAAAACTATTACCAAATCCGTACTGGACCTGGTTCAGTACAGTGTTGCAGACAACTCATTGATTTACATGACGATAATTCGATGAAGACCCGACCTCGTAGGGAACGCCCGCTGTCTCATGCTCGCCAGTCATCCAAACGGTATGGATATATGTGTGTGTATACGTATAGTTAACTAGAAGCAATTTTGATGACATATATATAGATTCTATACATATAAACTGGATACTACGCACGTGCTAGCTAGATATATGACATGTATCAAGACGCGTGTGTATGCAGGATCCATCAGCAACATCAACATCGATCGATCGACATTAAAGCTTGGAAGACGGCAGACCTGAAAGTTAACACAAGTCCAGATGAGAGGGCTGCTGCGCAATGGATCGAGCCGAGCGAGTAGCGATTAATTTGGCGGGTACAGTAGCTCTGTGTGTGTGTGTGTAGATATTAGATGTGGGCATGCACCGACCGAGTTGTTTGGCATTAACGATGCTTGGGCAGGCTGCTGGCGGTGTAGCATCCTCCTTCAAGAAGGGCTCCACCAGGTTGGGGTTTCCCCACACCGGGTACCCCTTGATCTTACCCTGCATTTCACAGGCTCGTCAAAATGCAAGCCGTAAAATAAAGTGTACAGGAATAGAATGTTTGCTAAAAGAATTGAATTTTTTAAAGTGTAGTGTAAATTAAGTGTGAAAAAGTTTTATAGAGATGAATAAAATATACAGTCTATTAGTGTTATAAAATGTGCATTTATGTACAGCTTCGAACGGAGATGATCAGATAACCAGGGACAGCAAGAGACTTACAAGGACGTTGAGAGCAGCAAGTGTTGCCATTCCTTCACGTGTCCACTGGATCGGAGAGAGCCAATACATATTATTAAGAGAGATTAATTAACATGGATAGGTGTAGGTATGACAGGCAATTAATTAATTCCACCGTGCCTGCCTGTCTGTCCTGCCTCAATCGTTGGTGAATGGTGATGCAAAGCATGCATAATTAAGTGCGTGCGTGCGTGCGTACCTTGGAGGCTGATGCAATGTGAGGTACAACCACGGCGTTCTTCATCTCGGCCAGCCCTGGCTTCATGTAAGGCTCGTCCTGTTCAGTATATACATGCATAGTATATATAGTTCAGTATATATTAGGGTGCTCTCAAACGATTCAACAAGAGACGGGATACACATATATATCGGTTTAGCTATATAGCTCAAATTGGTTACATAGATGCATGGAACATGCAGCAGCTAGATCGCATATATGCATGCAGATGCAGTTAATTAGCACTAACTAGTAGTTACCTCAAAGACATCGAGGCCAACACGGAACATAGGATTAGCTTTGAGGTGCTCCACTAGCGCAACTTCGTCGATCACCGGCCCTCGACTTGCATTCACAAGAACTGCTTCCTGCAGTCGTCAAGCATCAACCAAGGATTAAATTAACTTCTAAATTTTGTGTAATCTAATGTTTTGCGTGGAATTAGCTGTGAGATGACGTATGATGTAGACTGATTAATGAATTAACCTTCTTCATGATGGCCAGCCTCTCCGGGTTTATAAGATGGTAGGTGGTCTTGTCCAGCACAGGATGCAGACTTATCTGCCAACCAAGGCAAAAGGCTTGCAGCATTCAGTGTTCATTTTTCCCCCATCAAATGGAGCTAAATAATCTTTTATTCTTTGGCTTTACATTATTATGAGATAAAACAAGATGACATATCAAACTATCTATATTTCTTTTTTTTTCATAAATTACAGAGAGTTTTCTAGTATCACCAAGGTCAAACAGAAACAAGCTCGATCATCATGATTTTTAATCTCAGCGATAAGGTTGCATGCATATGCGTACACCGATCTCTCTACCCGCTTTTGCCAGATTTTTCTTAAAAACATTGGGTATAATGATTATGATCATTAACACAGAGATACATAGTATTGATAAACGAGGGTGAGGATGACTGACCACATCAGCCTCCCTGAGGACATCCTCCATGGTGGCGGCCCTCTTCCACGTAACAGGCTGCTCACCATTTGCTTTCAGGAACTGCCCATACGCTGCATATATTGTGCATTAAACAAAGAGGAGATGGTCCATCATGGTTTAGTTATGTTTCCTTCCACCAATCGAAAAACTTTGCAGGTCTATATACTGAAAGGCAAGAGTAATCAAGTGGCATGCATGCCTGTGACGAACTTCTCAAGGCGTGTGGACTGATACAGGTCGTAGTAGATTAAGTTCATCTTGAAGCCCTCAATCTGGCAGGAAGGAGTCTTCATGGTCAAGTCCAAGAACAGGCAGCACGCAGGGTTACGTTTGAATATTTGAGAGAGAGAGAGAGAGAGGCGACCATCATCCTGGCGTAGGCTGAGCCAATGCGACCAGCTCCGATCACCCCGACAGTCTGGCCCTTGAGCAGGTTCCCGACGAAGCTGCGTGGCAACCCCGGTAAGGTCAGAAAATTCAGATAAGCAATATATGTACGTACACTATTACACTAGTGATGAATATAACATATATGTAAGCTAGTAGTAAAAATATACCCTTCATCCCAATATATAGGGCGCTTAAGTTTTTTTTAACTTGTCTCATAATATAAGACGTCTTCACATTATTTTCTTAGAAAAGACGAGCAACTAACTCATAGTTAAGCTATGCACACTATAAAGTGCATGCTTTTGCTAGCTTTAGCTATTAAAGCTATTAATTAAATGCATGGGATCGAAGGTGTTAGAGTATTGTGTTAGAGTATTGGGCCTTAGGGGCAAGGCCCATCTCCTGTACTATATATACTCTCCTAAGCAATACACAGACTATCAATTCCGCAAAACCCTAGTCTCTAACATGGTATCAGAGCCTTTTTCCTAACCCTAATTCTTCCCTAACCTCGCCGTCGCTGCAGCCCCTCCCATACAGCCGCCGTCACCGGCCATGGAACCCGCCTCCTCTGGCGACCTCTCCTCCTCCACGGCCCTCCCCACGGCGTCGGCAATGGCCTCCTCGGAGGCAGCCCTTGTTGTCCCAAGAACGAAAGCACGTCGACGGTGACCTCTCGCCGATTGACGCCGCTAACTCGCTCTCGCCGCTGCAGCCGTCAAATCGGCCGCCGCAGCGCTTCGCCCCGAGATTCAGCAGCCCTCATCGCCGCCGCCTCATCATCCCCACCGTCGGCATCTCGAGGAAGGAGGCGTACCTCGGGTGGTGCCATTGTTGTCTTCACTGCTGCCCGCCATGCCCCGACGGCTCGCCTCTCTCGCCGCTGGCCGCGCTGCATGCCCTCTCTGCCGCCGGCCTCTCCCATGGTCCCGACGGGCTCGCCACTCCGCCGCCCGCCTCACCAAGGCCCTGACGGCAAGCAGCCCTCTCCGCCGCCCGGCCTAGGGCAGCGCCGTTATTCGCGGTGGAGCCGCTGCGCCTGTCCTCCCTGCCGCCGGCGGCTTTCGCTCCATGCCACGGCCTTGTTACATCGTGAGAGGGAACCTAAATCCCTCTCCCGACTGCTTATTTGGCCCGAGCGGCTCGGCCCTCTTCAGGCGACGGCTCGGCTCCACAGGCGGCTCGGCTCGGCTTAGGCGCCCGGCTCTGCTGCTGTGTGTGGCTCAGCCCACGCTCCTCTTTGGATGCTGCTCGGCCTCTCAGGCGGCTCGGCCCCCATTTGGGCCCTCGGCTCGGCTACGCCAGGCGGTTCGCCACCCCTCTGGACCCCTGGCTTGGCTCCCTCAGGTGGCTCGGCTCCTATAGGTGGCTCGGCCATCTCTTGGCCGCCAGGCTTGGCTCCCTCCGCTCACTTTGGCTCAGGCGGACCTCTTGGAGCCTACCCCAACTACTCTTCGACGGGACCCCTTCTTACCGCTCCTAAGATTGGTCTTGGTCCCGGCGCTCCTGTCGAAGACCGTGATACGATTGTTGCCCTTCATGCGCAAGCAATCGGCATCACGAGCGTGGCTTCGCTCGTCCCGGTGGTACTCGACCTCAACAAGCCCAACTACCACCGGTGGCGCGGGCTCTTCCTCGTCACGCTTAGCCGATACGCCCTGGCGGATCACGTCCTCTCTCCGGTCGGTCGCTTCTCCGACCCTGCGTGGGCTCGTATGGACTACGTCGTGCTGTCGTGGTTGTACGGTCACATCACGCCCGACCTTCTGGAGGTGGTCATGACCGCCACTGCCACGGCCCGTGGTGTGTGGACCAGTCTCGAGGACCAGTTTCTCGGGAACCAGGAGACCCGGATCCTCTACGCCGAGGCGCAGTTCCATGCCCTATCTCAGGGGGACCTCTCCATCTCCGACTACTGCCGCCGTCTCCGGAGCCTGGCGGACAATTTTGCAGACTTGGGTCAGCCGGTCAATGATCGCACTCAGGTCCTCACCATGCTTCGCGGGCTAAACGAAAAGTTTTCCGTTCAGAAGCAAATTATTGAGAACAAGGTGCCTCTTCCGGACTTCGGCCATGTCCGCTCCCAGCTGCTTCTCTATGAGCTCCAGCTTGACTCCACTTCCGCTGCTCCCTCCTCCGCCTTTGTGGCCACTGCTCCCCGCCCACCTTCTGGTGGCTCTCAAGGAACAACCACAAGGGCAAGAACAAGGGAAGCCAGAGGCAAGAGCGGTGGGGGTGGAGGCGATGGTGGCGGCGGTGGGGGTGGAGGCGCGGGCAAGAAGACACCAGAGATGGGGCCAAGGGGCGTCATGACCGTCCTACTACAACCCCTGGATCGGCATAGTCCAGCTCAGCCTTTTCAAGGCCGGGCATCCTGGGCTGCTCGCCTGATCAGACCGACTGCTTCGACTACGCCTCGCGACCAGATCCCCATGCCCTCGCAGCCGCATGGTACATTGCCACCCTCTACCCTTGGTTCGTGGAACCCGACGGTGGGCACGGTGAGATCGGCAGTCCTTGGCGGCGCCTTCAACACCATGTCTCTCACTCCGTCCCCAAAGACTGCTGAGTGGTACATGGATTCGGGGCCACCTCTCATATGACTTCAGATGCTGTACTCTCCTCCTCTCGTCCACCCTCTCCCATCTGTCCGTCCAACATCATTGTTGGCAATGGGTCTCGCTTACCAGTCACCTCCACGGGTCACCTCATCTTTCCCACACCACAGGGACCCATTACTTTACGCAATGTCCTTGTCACCCCTCACCTCATTAAAAATCTCATTTCCGTTCGTCAGTTTACTACCGATAACCTTTATTACATCGAGTTTGACCCGTCTGGTTTCATTGTGAAGGATCTTCGTATCGGGGCGTGATCGTTCGTGCAATAGCTCCGGGACCTCTACTCCTTCACTCCACCTCCACCGGTCATGCCTCGCCGCCACCACTTCAACGAGAGAGCTTTGGCATCGTCGTCTTGGTCATCCTAGCCATGACACTATCTCTAGGCTAGCTAGCTCGACCTCCATCTCTTGTAATAAAGACAAACTCGACCATCTTTGTCATGCCTGTCAGTTAGGTCGTCATGTTCGTCTTCCTTTTGTTTCCTCCACGAGTCGAGCTTCACATAATTTTGATTTAATACATTGTGATCTATGGACATCCCCATTGCTAGTGTTTCGGGTTACAAGTATTATCTCGTGATTCTTGATGATTGCTCCCACTTCATGTGGACTTTCCCTCTCCGCCTCAAGTCCGACACCTTCCCGCCATCTCTCACTTCTTCTCAGATGTTCGGACTCGGTTTGGCACAACCATCAAGTGTGTGCAACCGATAACGATCATGAGTTCGATAACACCACGTCTAGGACTTTCTTCCTTACTTTAGGTGTTACCTTTCGCATGTCGTGCCCTACACTTCTCCTCGAACGGTAAGGTGAACGCGCCATTCGTACCACTAACGACGTGATGCGTTCCTTCTGCATTTCAAAGTAGTCTCCCACCCTCCTTCTAGGTCGAGGCCCTCCATGCACCACCTACCTTCTCAACTTACGCCCACCTCCACCCTCTCCCACTCCACTCCTCACTTTGCCTCCACGGCACTCACCCCGTCTCACGACAATCTTGGCGTGTTTGGTTGCGCTGCTATCCCAACCTCTCTAGCACCGCCAAAGACAAACTCGCTCCCGCTCCACCCTTTGTGTTTTCCTCGGATATCCATCCGATCACAAAGGTGGCGTTGTTTGATCTTCAATCCAACCGTGTGATCATCTCTAGGCATGTCACCTTTGATGAGTCGACTTTCCTTTTGCCTCCAAAGACATCCTCCTCCACACCATCCCTCCCGATCTGGATTTTCTAACCGAACGAGCCGGTCCTCCTGTCCCTATTGGAGTCCGTGCCTCGTTGTCTTCTGCAGTACCTCTGCTGCTTCCACCGGCAGCCACGCCGACCGCTTCGCCCCACCGGTGGTCACGCCGACCACCCCACTCGTCACTTCTGCCTGCTCGGTTCCTCACCACGAGTTGTCGCCAAGAATGCCCCTCCTCCGTCCTTGCCGGGTTTGGCGCCAAGACACCCTGCGATGGGTCTTTGCCGCCACTGCTTGCGGCCCCTCCATTGTCGCCCAAAGACGCGATTCAGCGCCTGTTGGACCCTCCGCGAGTTGTTGCTAGCGAGGGCCCTAGCGCCGCACCACCGCCGAGTCTTGCCGCTACACTCGCCGTCCCTCGCCGATTCCGCCGCCTGTTGGACCCCATCCACGAGTTGTCGCCAGCCGGGCCCTCTCGCCTCCGTGACTAATGCTCATCGCATGGTCACGCGTCGCAATGCGGGAATTGTTGTCCCGCCTCGCGATCGGCTGAACCTCCACGTCTCGGCGCTACCTCCCCCGCCGGCGTCGTATCGTGCCGCTCTGGCCGATCCGAACTAGCGTGAGGCCATGACCAGAGAGTTCGAGGCTCTTCGAGCCAACCACACGTGGGATCTTGTCCCACCGCCGTCCGGTGCCAACGTGGTCAGCGGCAAGTGGATCTTCAAGCACAAGCTGCATGCTGATGGCTCTCTTGACAGATACAAAGCTCGTTGGGTCCTTCGTGGCTTCACTCAACGACCGGGTATTGACTTTGATGAGACTTTCAGTCCTGTTGTCAAGCCTGCCACCATCCGGACAGTCCTCTCACTGGCTCTCTCTCGAGGATGGTCCATTCGCCACTTCGGCGTCAACAATGCTTTTCTCCATGGTGTCCTCAACGAGATCGTTCATCTGCGTCCCACCGCCAGATTTGTGGATCAATCCCGCCTGCACCATGTCTGTCTCCTCAACGAAGTCTCTATGGTCTTAAACAGGCACCGCGAGCTTGGTACAGCACGATTGCTTCACATCTCCAGTCTCTTGGTTTTGTTGAAGCTAAGGCAGACACTTCTCTCTTCATCCACCGTCGGGGTGATGACACAGCCTACCTGCTGCTCTATGTGGATGATATTGTCTTGTGCATCTTGGATGATCTCCTCAGGCACATCATCGCTGCTCTGGAGCATGAGTTCTCTCTCAAGGATCTTGGTCCTCTACACCACTTTCTTGGAGTTTCTGTGCACCGACAGCCTGGAGGTCTTCTTCTCTCCCAGCGCCAGTACATTCTCGACATCTTGGATCGCGCCGGCATGAGTGACTGCAAACCATGTGCTACCCCGGTCGACACTAGATCCAAACTCTCCGCGGACGGATCTCCAGTGACTGACGCCACTCTTTACCGCAGTCTGGCTGGTGCTCTTCAGTATCTGACCTTCACTCGTCCAGATATCACATATGCGGTTCAGCAGGTCTGTCTGTTCATGCATGATCCAAGGGAGCCTCACTTCGCTGCGTTGAAGCGCATCCTGCGGTACTTGCAGGGCACTCTCGCCCTTGGCCTTCTTCTTCGGTGTTGCACGTCGATTGATCTTACGGTCTATACCGACGCTGACTGGGCGGGTTGTCCTGACACCCGCAAGTCCACCTCCGGCTATGGCGTGTTCCTCGGCGACAACTTGGTCTCCTGGTCCTCCAAGCGGCAGCACACTGTCTCCCGCTCCAGCCGAAGGTGAGTACCGTTCATTGTTAACGGTGTCGCCGAGGCTCTTTGGCTTCGTCATACCGCTAGAGGAGCTTCATACTCCTCTTCGCCAGGCTACTCTTGTCTACTGCGACAACGTCAGCGCGGTCTACCTCTCCACCAACCCAAACAGCAAACATCGGCGGACTAAACATGTTGAGATCGACCTGCATTTTGTCCGTGAGCGCGTTGCTCTTGGTCAAGTGCGCGTTCTCCATGTCCCCACGACGTCCCAGTACGCTGACATCTTCACTAAGGGCCTTCCTACTACGGTCTTCACCGAGTTCGGTCCGATCCGAATGTCTCGTGCGCCGACCGCTCGATCATGGAGTGATGATCCTTTTGTTTGATGGTCCTTTTGTTTTGACCGCGGTGGAGTGTAAGTGTTTGCTTTGTATCGATCTAAATCGCTAGCGCCGCTCGATCAGGTGAAGTGTTAGAATATTGTGTTAGAGTATTGGGCCTTAGGGGCAAGGCCCATCTCCTGTACTATATATACTCTCCTAAGCAATACACAGACTATCAATTCCGCAAAACCCTAATCTCTAACAGAAGGAGATGCATGCTTCGAGTAACGAGATAATTAAAGATGATTTACTCTCTTAAACACTATTTTTTGGTCTTGATGAAAATTTTTATACGTCCTATATTTTGGGACGGAGGGAGTATAGTATAAGAGAAAATTGAGGATGAGCAGCAGCGCTGACAGGTGTGGAAGCCATCCGTCGTAGAGGCCGGCTCTCATGAACTGATCGGCCTCCACGATTCTCCGGGCAGCCGCCACCGACAGGGACGCCGCAAGCTCCGCAGTCGTCTCCGTCAGAACCCCCTGAGGATACAGCACAAGGAAAGCTAAGCTTGGAGTGGGACAATGCAAAGCAAGTGATTAATTTGCAACGCGCGTATATGAACATATATGATGGTTCGTACGGGCGTGTTGCCGACGGCGATGCCGTTCCTGTTGGCGGCGCCGACGTCGACGTTGTTGTAGCCGACGGCCATGTTGCTGAAGGCCGTCCCGCCGGCGCGCTTCAGCGCCGAGAAGAGCACCTCGCCCCACTCCTCCGTCAGCTGCACCATGCATAGCATCAGTTTCACAGCGCTGCAGTGCTGTCTTCCTCCTCCTCCTCCTCCCCCTTCCTCATCAATGAAACATATATAGAACATGCATGGATGGGTGTACTTGTAACTTGCCTGGCCGATGACGCCGTCGCAGCGGTCGCCGATGAGCGCCAGGATGTCGTCGACGGAGAGGATGGTCTTCTTCTCCGTGCAGATCTGCGTGCATCGGATCCATCAGAGACATGTACGTCCATGCATATATGGAAGATGCATGCATGAAGATACCTCGAGGCGGCAGTCGTTGTCCGTGAGGAGGCGGATCCAGCGGGAGCCGGGCATGGACTTGGTGCTCACAACGCGGTGCTTGCCGCTGGGGTTCCACACCTCAATGGATATAGGCTTCGCCATCGCCACCGCCCAAGCTCAACAAGCACAACCTCAACAAGCTCAAGCTGCAGCTGCTATGAAACTTCTCTGCTCTTTTCTTCTTATCGCCTTAACGACCAACCTGAGGCGCCAATTTTTCCGCTTGTTATTTGCAAGGCAAGCCAAAGCCCATCCCATGCCCACCACACTTGGTAGATAGGCTAAAGCGAGCCGCGACACACAAGAGCTCTGCATTTGAGTGGCTCCAAATTGAGGTGCCCTCCACCCCCAGCACAAATGACCAAGGTCCAGTTCTTTTCAGCTTAATGGCTTATCTACGTTTTAAAAACACATATGCCTAGAGTCTTTTAATTCCGTTTTTCGTTGTTTTGAAGCTGAGTCATAACACTTTCAAAAACAAATCAAACGAAATGGATCTAAATCTCGAGTATCTCAAGAAACTATCGAAATTCAATCATTTCAGCCGTTCAGATTAGCTCAAAACACAGAGCATAAATTGCCTGCACATCCATCCATAGCCACCAACGCTTCATATCAAATTCCATTCACACAACATCTGCCAATGATAGTTATCAAACTAAACTTTTAGCATAGCATGCACTTTATAATATAACCTGCATATAGTTTCGGTTCACAAATACTCTCGTTTCCCCTTCAAAACGTAACCAGCTAAACATGTTCACAAAAATCCACCATGTGACTCCACAATAATTACAACCATTAAGACATGTAAAAGCATGATTCAACGTAGATATGACCGACTCTAGGCACCAACAGGTCAGGGCTTCGGTGCTCCTCTACTCAAAAGCCCACTGGTTCTCCCTGCGAATCTCCTCTTCCTCCTCAGGGGTGAAATCGTTCTTGATGTTGAAGGTCTTGCGGATCTCCTCAGGGGTCTTGCCCTTGATCATGTCAGCAACAGTCTGGCAAGTGAGGTCCAGCAATCCCTTAATGTTAAGATAGTTTGCAGCCTGAGACAGTGGAATAGAAAACCAACAAAGGCAATCAGAAAGCGGCATTTACAATATACCAAATTATTTTCAACAAGATGGCATGTGCTACTGTCAAACTGCAGATGCAAAAAAGGGTATATCAGACATTAATTCAAAATACCCGACTCACAAAACTCAATAGTGGAAAAAAACATAATTATACAAAACATTTTAGCATCACGTGCTCAATACTTAGATATAGCAACTAATTCTTTTCCTATTGAAGCGCGCCACATATTTATGCACAAGCTACTGATATTAGTAAATAAGTGCCTCTTTGCCCATGGCTAGTAGTAGTAATGAGATCACAGAGGCATAGCAACTGTGGAAGCAGGGCAGCGTTACAAAGCATGACGACTGTAGGCATCACTGCTGCAGCAGGGAAGCGACGGGCACGTGCAATATGTGCAAATGAAGCAGCAGGCTGCAGGCCAACGAAACAGAGCAGAGAGCAAAACAACAGCAGATGCAGGTCGAGCATTCAGGGCAGAAGTGGAGGTGGTACATCTGAGGGTGGACGTTCGAGCTTCACTTCAGGAAGAAAGGCATAGATGGAATATATGATGCTCTATTTCTATTATTGTGCGCTTCTTTGGACCGGTGTTCCAGACCGAAATACAAGGTTTCCTCTTATAAAAGGGTTCCACCTTCACTCCAGGATTCAATAAAAAAAAAACCCAATAAAAGTCACCAACTTTTATTGGTGTCCCAAAAAAAAGTCACCAACTTTTTTATATATAAAAAGAAGAGCCAAAGAGGGTGAAAAGCTAGATCATGGTTCAGGCACGTGGATTGCTAATTTCCATGCACCCCTATCCGTTCACGTGTGTGAGCAGTTCCAACGTCCAAATGCAACCCATTTTGCACGTAACCATGTCCGATCCTATTGTTGCTAGAGAATCTATAAACTTGGAAGTAATCAATCAACATGAGCCAATACACTGTTATCAGATGGTTGCTCAATGGCCAACGTCTATCGCTTAATGTTGCTTGCTAACAGAATCACAACGCCATCTACAGGCAACTAAGGATGGGTGCAACAAGTATTTACAGAACAATAGTCACATCTAGAAGGTTCAAAGAAATGATACAGAAATAACTTACAAGTTGTACGCAAAGGCCACCAAAACCGTGATGTCCATCAAAATGATATATGAACAAGTTTGAAAAGGACGAATAACCATAGTTTTCATAACAAGCAGACTAAATAATTTAAAGCAACCTCTAATCTAATGTAGTACAATAGACCATGGTATGTCACAATGTTAACAAAAGGAGCCTGGAATAGCAAAACCTTAAGGCAATGTACACTACATGGGGAAAACAAAATCTTTATAGAGCAGACTTGAACAGGAAGCGCGAGCACTAGGTAGTGGGACAACATTAATTATCACTATGCAATGTTGATAACAGCAGTGCGACGCCGCTATTCGCAATCAACTCCATGTAGATGGAAATAACCACTAGTCATGATATTAGATGATCATTGAAGGAAAAAGGTTAGAGTTAGCCATAGCGATGGTTGCTGGTGGGGGATGGAAAGGGGGGCGTGACACACACATACTGCACCCCAGCTGTGGCCTGTGGTACAGAATGAATTGAATCTACTTGATAGACTGTGAGACAACCATCACACAGCAATGACATATATTAACCTAATCTATGTACAACCAAGCAAATTTGATACCTAGCACGCGCGCTATGATATAATGGGGTCACGACCACGACCCACAACGATGATCTAGTGAGGTGGGGTGAGGTATCAGAGCGCAACCTATGGCATCAAGCAAGAAGGTAGGTATAACCGGAACAGATCCAAGGAATAGCAGATCTAAGAGGGAAGGATGGGATGGGCCGCGGGCGAGAGGAGGAGGCGTACCAGGATGAGGTCGAAGAGGGTGGCCTGGTCGACCTTGACGAAGTCGGCGTCCCAGTTCTTGAGGTCCTCGCCGGTGGCGGGGGCGGTGGAGGAGTTGTTGTTGGCTGCGGCGGCGGCGGCGGCGTCGTCGGCGGAAGGGTTGGCGGGCTTGGCGGTGGCGTGGACGTGCTTGTTGCAGTACTCGATGACTTTGGAGAGGATCTTGGAGTTGACGTTGGGGAGGGGGATGCCGCTGCCGGCGCAGTCGTCCTCGATCATGTGGCGGATGGTCTGCGACTCCATGGCGACGGCCTCCTCGACCTCGAACTCCTCGCCGTCGGAGCTCTTGAGCGTGATCATCTTCTTCTCGCCCTCCGCCGCCATCGCTGATGCGAAACCCTAGGCCTAGGCGACGAGATGGAGATGGAGACGGCGACGGAGATGGCGGCGGAGCGGGTGCAGGTGGGGGCGGGGGCTTTATCCAAACACCCGCGGGCCGAACCGGGCCCCCATCTGCCCGTCAAGCCCGTTTCACCCCCCAAAACAAGCCTAAAAAAAACGAACAACTGATCTCCATGTATTTATCCATACTCATTCCTTGTATGCAGGGACTGTAGCTAATCCCTATACAATTCTCCGTATAGAGGATGCTGTTCGAAATGAGAAAAACATAGGGAGAGTTTTTTTTAGAGAAAGCCTGTATATGAGGCTGTAGGGGACCAAATTTAGGAATCACCGTTGAAGTTAGCCATCATCCGTAACAACACTTTTTTCCCTTGTCCGCATGATTTTCTATATGGTAAATTCAAAAAATCCCAAATAAATTGTACACAAATCAAAGAAAACTCAAAAAACAAAACAAAAAACCAATAATTGTGTATGAACGTATAGAACCGTAAAATTCAATACAAATTTTGTATTTGTAGGCTAAAAAATATATTTGTTTTTTAAGTTTTTTATTAAACAAATCAAGTATTTCGGGTAAAATTAGTTTGTCTCTTGCGAAAATTGTATTAAACTAAAAAAAGAACTATGTTAGTTTCACCTTTCAATTTTAACGCACAAATTTAAATTTAAAATTATTTTGACATTTTATTTTTATTTCAAAAAAATCAAAGGATCCTATGATTTTCTACATTTTATTTATTTGAGTTTTAAGAATTTATTTTTTAGATAACCATGCTAACTAGGACGCCACATTTATCCAAAACCGAGGTGGTTTCTGATTAGGAGGGGGTTAAAACCGAACTTTGACTATAATTGAATTTGGCAAAGTGGACATTTTTTCAAAAGAATAGAATACATGCACACGATTCATAAAATGTACTTTATTTTGTATCCGAGCCGTAACGATCGCCTCATATGATGTATTTGAGGTCGTGTGCCAGCTCCACATTATTTTTTTACAATTCTGTATCTTCCCACATTTTTAAAGGTTTAAATGGCTGTGACGAAAAAGGGAGTAGATTTTTAAAATTTTAATGTCCAAGAGTTTTTATTTTTCACTAAAGCGATGCGATCATAAGAAACCGTACAAAAAGTTACGGGGCAAGTGATAAGTATATATCGAACATGATACAAGCTAAATAACATGGTCTAGAGAAAAAAAAAATAGAAAAGCATAAAAATTATTTACATGAAAATGTTGATAAATTCTATTCGAACTTTACATGTAACTCCTGATCTTTATAAAATGTTTAAACTTCATATATTAAACTAAAATACAACATGGCTTGAAAAATATACAACTCTAGTTTCACAGAAAGTTATGCCTATTTAAAATCTGAAATTATTTTTTAAAAACTATTTTTCTATGGATCCTTCCCTCTAAAATCATGATTTTATTTTGCAATTTTTTATTTTCATTTCTACTATTTCTTAACTCAGAAAGTTCATTTTTTTACAAAAATTCAAACATTGACTTTCTCCTCAATTTTTCTGGAGATTTTTAAATTTTACAAATGTTTTTTGTGGATACCTTTAAACTTTACAAAAAATCCAATTTTTTCAAATTTAAAACATTTTTAATAAATTCAAACTATTTAGAACCTTATTTGTCCAACTATGGTATCATTTTTGAAATTTTTCATGTATGCGGTTGGGATTGGAAATGTTGGACGAGCATTAATTCTGTGTTCAAGCAGCATTCAAATTGTATTTGAAAGAGAATTTACGATGTATTTGTGTATGAAACCAGAATGTATTCGCTACTCCTAATAGCAATATAGTGATACTTTAAAAAAAAAATGAAAGTATAACTATATTAACTATATCATCTTAGTATCTATATATATCTATTAATAGTACAAACGTGACCACTCTCAACGCTCTCCCCGCGCTTGCGCGCTCGCTTTCGCATCGTCCCGGCGCCACGTGCCCGTTCCCCCGCGCAGCACTCGCGATGCGTCGCCGCGTAGCAGTTCTTTCCCCTCGTTGCGGCCACGTCACCTGAATTTTTGTAGCTGTCCGATGCTCATCCAGCGGCCTGAGGGAGGCGGCGGTTCCCGCGGCCTTCGTTTGGCCACGTCGCCCTCCCTCCCCCCACCTTCTTGGTTGCCTGCGGCTGCTAGGCCCTGCCTTCACGGGGCCGTGAAGGCCACGCCTCCTCCCCACACCACCCGCCCTCGGCTGCTTCGTCCTGGGTGTCGGCCTCGCTGGCGTTGCCGCTCCTGCACCCGCGTGGTCCGCCTCCTCCTCCAGTCGCCTGCCCCCGGTGCCGTAGGTCTTCTTCCACCGCGGCGCCTCCTTCAGCGCGCTACCCCGCCGCTGTTGACAGCCCTCCCCCGCCTCTGCGCTGCCTGTCCCGGTGGATCCAGCGGCGGCGGCCTCTGCTGGATGGCTGGCGGGAAGCCACTGCCGCATCCGTCGATGACGGACCGTCGGTGGCCCTCATCCACCTGCCGCCGTCTCCGCCTCTCCCTGTAAGCACAAGGTCGCCCTCCTCATTCGCTGCATCTCTCTCTCTCTCTCTCTCTCTCTCTCGCGGCTCGCCTCCGCCTTCCCCCGCCTCTCCCCTCGCTCGCCGTCCCATTCCCCTTCTCCCTCTATTTAGCATCGCCGCTGCCCTAGCATCGTCGTCGCCGCCTCCTCTACCCCTCGACGTAGCCCCCTCATCCTCATCCTCTTCCGCGTCGGCGCCGCCGCCGTTGCCGTCGCCGTCCCAACCTCCGCGTCACTGCTGCCATCGCCACCTCCGCGCCAGCGCTGCCGCCGCCGCCTCCGCGCCTGCCCCTTCCCCAGATCTACCGAGGGGGAGGCGTCGAGCCGACGGCTTGAGTGACTGCTGAGAGGAGGAGGGGCAGCAGTTGTGGCTGGGAGGAACATCCATGGCGGCAGGTGGAGCAGGGCCACCGAGCAGGTCAGCTGTTCCGAGCCCTCTCGCCGCCATCCGCATGTCAGCTGCGCCTGTTTCGTTCCCAACGACGCAGTATCTCACCATTATCTGCACGCCTACGTTTTCCCCTTCGAACACAGCCTTGGGCGTTCGCTGTGGCCGTCGGCGTCGCCGTATCAGCCGACGGACACTAAGGTCAGCAGCCGCCTCCTCCCAATCTTTGCACACGGTAGTCTAGATCTGCTCTTTACCAAGCTAATATATTGGTTTTTGGCAAAACAAAAAGGACTGATTTACTACCATGTATTCTCATTGTTCAGCACGTTGCGATTTTTACCGATCCTCTTTTTGAAGACATTTTTAGGCTTTGCTTGCTCATCGAATTTCATCAGTTAGAAAAGAAAAGTGTGAAGTTATTGACCTCTTCCACTTCTATGTCAGTATTTGTTCAGCTTCAATGACAATTTAGTCATACTATACATGTTCATGAAGTGTTTGCCTTGCATGTCCAGTTATACTAGGCGTTTTCCATGGGATTGTTGGCCTGATTAAAAATGGAAGTGCCATGGTTGAACCGTCAAGCTGGATGTCAAAACAATAATCTGGACTTATGCATAGTGTCTCTACATATTTACAATGTCTCTCTCTATTTATGATTTTAGTTTTGCACTGCTGAAGGAAAAATTAGCCCACTGTTCATCTATGATCCCTTCGCATTTATATTATTATATCATGCTTCAGCCTTAAAAATTCACAACTAATTACTATACCTTTTCCATTAGCACACTGTTCATCTATGCTCCCTTCGCATTTATGTTATTACAGCATGCTTCAGCCTTCAAAATTCATAGCTAATTACTATACCTCTCCCTGTATTTATTTAAGATTTACTTCACAATTTACCAGCAACTATTCCTTTTGTGAATTTGTTCTATACTAAACAGACTATACACATTGATCAGTATGTGTGAATGCACTGAGATTCTTAATTGTGGGTAGGATTTGATGCCATATTTTGTAGGTGATGCTGCTTACCATGATCTTATCTTTTTGTTCTGCTATAGCTTTTTACCAGATTGGCTTTTTTTGTCCGTTCGTTTCACCCTGTCTGAAACTCATCTTTTTTTGTTACATTCTGTAGGGTGAATGATAAGGTTTAGGCTGCCAGGATTCTTACATGGATTTTGTACAGACGCATCAAATGGCGTATGCAATAAGGAAGTATCTTATTCGAATTTTATAGACTGCAGTGGGTTCTGCCACATTTTAGTTACAGCTGGTGAGTGCTTAAGCTATCTCTTATTTTCACCATTTGTCATATTTTTATGTCCATAACACTGGAGTGATAATTGGTGTTCTTTGTATGACGGTAGAGAAATACATCTTGCTAGGAGGCAATCAGTTTAGTATTTGGATATTATTGTACACATTGTTTAGCACCCGACAGTTAATAATTTGGGTAGCAACGTTATAAGAGATTATGCCCGTAGTCTACTGATGGTGTTATTAGCTGTTATGGTAGGTGTTACCAGTGATCGATGAGGCGGTAACATGGTATTTTCATTGTGGTTGACCGCACTGCTATTGATAGAGAAGACATATTTCGCTGTCCATGTATGTTGTGCCAGTAATATTAATTTGTTTTCTTTTCCTTTCAGATATTTCAGTTCGTCGTATTCCCTGAATTATCTATCTAAATTCATGTATATGTTTGTTATGAAGGAATAGTACTAAAAGAGGTATCATCTGCTGGAAACTCTAGGATTCATACGGCCCTGGACCTGCCATTTATCATTGTTTTTTCGCCCTTCACCATTTGCAGGGTAATACTTGGCCTTAAGCGGTCATAGGCTAGGAACAAAATAGAACAACATTGTGTGCAATCATACTGAGATTTAAATCTAATAATCATATTGTATAAAATGAGTTTCATGTTATATAATGATTTGTTGCAGTTTCATATAAACAGATCCTGTATAAGCATACTGAATATATACGAATTTGGAATTGTATATGTGAGATTTGGACTTCTCAAATTGAACCCACCTATTTAGATTGCAGTTTTTAGAGAACTGAACATAAAAGAATTTTGCTTTGGATATGAAAATATATTGAATTTAAATAGAAGGTACGATTGCTTCTAGCTGCCTAATGTAGACCTTATTTTATTCTATAATTTGAGCCTAATAAGTAATGGTATTTGTTCCCAGTTTTTCCCCGGTCTCGGCACAACAAGGCGGCGCGGTGCAACAAACACCCATCTTGCAGGATCCTTCTTCAGCCTCCACTACGCACCCAGCTGTGAGCAGTCTTCCCAACAAGGTAACATCTGTGCCTTTGCAACTACTCAACTCTGCTTATCATACACGTTACGCTGCTGTATTATATATGACTGCCTCTGCTGTACCGTTAACCAGGTAGGTGGCTCTCCTCAGTCAACATCTCTGGATGCTGCTCACAATGCATCTCATGGCAATACCAACCAGCCGTCAGCAACGAACATTGTTCAGCATCAGCAGCACGACCCTGCGTTGCCCGATTCCATGTCCGGCAAAACGGCAGTTTCTTCTAAAACTGGCCATGACCATGACCATGAAGAAGCAGTTTATGCTACGCCGCCTAACCAAGTGATTTACCTAACCTTGGGCGTGCGCTTTGGTCCTGTTATATTCCATCCGTAAATTATGCAATGTGTTGCATGACCACATTTACCAGGCCGTGCCTGAAATACAGAGCGATCGCCATCCCATGCCTAGCAAAGATGGTCAATCTGATACAACGTGAGTGCTTAGCTAAAATTTGCTCATTACGAATTGCCTCTTTTCTAAACAAACATGCATAACCGTTTCCCCACATATCTAACAGGACTGAAGCCTCCGCCGGCAAGTCTACCTCGCTGCCCGTTAAGAGAAAATTATATTAGCACCTCTGTTACTCTCCATGCTACTGTTTGATATGCACTCACTGCCATGGGAAGCCTCTTTTGTGAAATTACCGCTGTTGTAAATCAAGCCTTATGCTCTACCTTTAGGCGCTGCGCGCCATGAAGAACAAATATGTAGCAAGTGATCTTGCTTATTTTGTTTGTGTATTCTCCCGCTCTACATCCTTCACGGAGCCTTTTGGACACGAAAATGAATATTTTGGCTGCTGTTGTTATCGTTTAACACATTGTAATTACCAATCCATCTCTTTACAGATGTTTCCGCTCACATCAGCATCAGCAAACACCAATGTTGTGCTCGCGCGCGCCATGGGCGCGCGAGCTCAACTAGTCTATCTATATATCAAAGCGCTACCACGCTGCCTCCAGGATAGGCCACGTGGACGCCTCCGTTCCGCGCCACTGCTTCACGCCCAGCGCGCGCTCGCCGGCTCGCTCGCGTACTAGCGTCGCATGTACGCAACCCGCACGCTGCTTGCTTGCCGGCTCGCTCGCCACGTTGCGCTGCTTGCTAGCTCACTCGCATTGCGCTCTATACGCTGTACGCTGCACGTGGCGTATACGTGCCTGTACTCCGTATATGCTGCCTGTACAACGTATACAGCGTACATTCTGCCTGCACAGTGTATATTCTGCCTGTACAGCGTATACAGCGTATACGTGCCTGTACTCCGTACGCGCAAGACATGCCTGTACGCCGGCTAGCTCGCCTGTGCGCGATCGAGCATACGCCCCTGGAAAAAAAAAAAGGAGAAAGTGTTGGATGCAAAATAGTTTCACGTATCATCATCTATTGATGTTCGATTTTTTTTAAATTTCCAAAAAATTCCTAAATTTAGTTTTCAAGTTTTTTGTGTTGTATAATTTGTTTAGTTCTTTCTTGTGAATCTTATAGTTTTCCAATTTTTTAAAAAACATTTCCAGACTCCCAACCCGAATTCAAATAGAAATTTTGATATCTTCCAAAATCCCTTAAATTTATTTCCAAATTTTAAATTTCTTGGCATTCAATTTTAAAACTTTAAACCCCCTAAAACATGATTTTTACAAAAAAATTGAGAGAGACGACCAGGTGAAGGACATTTGGTCTAGCAACGTAGAGAAATTCAGAATTTTACATGTTTTCAAAATGCAATCAAGAATTTATAGTAAGTGTCCATAAATGTATTTAAGCATTGCAAATGTTTAATTTTTCGATATCAATTAGTAAATAATAGAGATAAAAAACCTTCGAAATATAGAACTATAGTTAAGGAGCACGTATTCATGAAGATGCCTGCAAGAAAAGGCTATTTTCAAAACTTTTAGGGTTTAAAAGTGATTGTATTAGGAATTAGCTATTTTAAAAACATATAGGATTTAAAGATGATTGTATTACGAAATAACCCGTTCTTTTTAAATTTCAACTTTCATGACCACTTAAAAAAATCTTCGAAAAAAAGCTCCGCACAAGGTGACCTCAGAAAAATTTCGACACCAACAACTATTCTCAAAAAAGAAATAAAAAATGGGAACAACAAACAAAAAGATGTAATGCTTTTTTTAGGCCCTGTTCTTTTGAGCTGATTTGAACGGCTGAAATGATGGAACATCGACCGTTTCTCGAGGTAGTCTCGAGATTCGAATACATTTCGTTTGACGTGCTTTTTAAAGCGTTAGAACCCACCCCCAAAACAACAACAAAAAAGTACTAAAAAAACTTAGAACATTTGTGTTTTCAAAACGTATATAAGTCGTTAACCTGTTAAGCTGTTAGGCTGAAAAAAATTGTGCCTTAGTTATTTTTTGACATACATCTTTATTTACTCAGATATAAAAGGATCTACGGTGGCGCGCCATGGGCGCGCTAACCTAGCTAGTACTCCCTCCGTTATGAAATAGTTGTCGTTTTGGACATTGACACGGTCTCCAAAATACAACTTTGACCACTAAAAACTATTGTAATTTAATTTTAACATGCATTAAAATTATACTTTTATGAAAGTTTTATTCAAAACGAATTCATCTATATGAATTTTATGCTTCAAATCTAAATGGTTTAGAAGTATTTTATAGATAAAATTTGAAAACATTGACTTAGGACATGTCTAAAACGACAACTATTTCAGGATGGAAGGAGTATTATACAACGCGCGAGCGTTGCTCCTACCCGGCTGCCACGCGTACCCCGCCACGTGCCCTGCTGCGGTTCGTTCGAGCCAGCTCGCCCTTGCGCCGTTCGCCTGCGAGCGTTCCCTGCATCGGACGGCTGTGCGTCGTGGTCGAGCTCTTCTTTTCCACCGTTCGCTCGGACGGCGCTGCCCGATCCGACGACCCTGCGTGTTCTGGGCTCGCTCCGCCGCCGCTTGGTTGTCGTGCGGCACGTCCCCCTCCTTCCCCAATCCCGCGGCCTCTCCTCGCGCTCTTCGCCGCCATGTAGCACTTCTGGATGCTAGGGTTCGCCGGAGCCGGCGCATCCGTCCCCAGGTATGCTCCTCCGTGCCTACGCATCTCCTTTCTCAAGGGTCCGTCGCCACCTGCTCCTCCTAGCGGTCCGGCCAGAGCGCCGCTGGCCATCCTCATCCGGCGTCGGCTCCATGCACGCCGGCGCCCGGGGGAGGGAGCAGGGATGGTGCGGGCCCTCGGCAGTAGTTGCTCCGCCTAGACCGTCGCTTACAGGTTCGCTTCCTGGCCGTGCTGCTCCGCCTTGGGATGCTCGGATAAGGGGACCAAACCCTACAGGCGGCTGTGGGGGAGGGAATAATTCATCTTGACCTTCGTCCTGGATTACTGCTTGGATAGGTGGACGCCCGGACGTCCCCTTCTCTGTTTTTTCCCCCGGTGATTTTTTTTTTTGCCGGCAAGTCTAGCTCGCTGTCCGGCCGCTAAGATTGATCTGTGCAAGGTGCTTTCAGGGAGATTTAAATGTTCAATTCGCGAACTTGATTGCTTCGAGTGATCCAGATGCTAGCGGACGCATCTTGAATCTTTCTGTTTTAGTTAGTTCTTATTAGTCGGTGCTGCCAATTTCGGTGTACGTACTGTGATGAATCGTTGGTTCTTTGTTTCTGAAAAGGAACTGGATGTGATATTGAGAGTGGAAGCTGGTGAGGGCTGCTGAAAGTTAAATCCTGAAACCAGATTAGACACAAACAAGTATTATAAGTCTATATAAATTAGGCTTTCTGAACACAAAATTGTTGTTCCTCTCAATCCCACATTTTTTGTAGTCACAATAGAATAGTGGTTTTTTTTTTGTAAAATCAAGCATGGTCCGATTTGATGATATGTGCAATTTGTTTTTTACTGGCAGCTGCGGATATTGTGGTTATGAGTTGAACTTGAGCTCCTCGACGCGGAACACAGCCAACATTGGATCAAAGTACGGCAAGCAGATAAGGAAAGATGTTGTCTCATTTTTATCGAATAAGGGCAACATTTATTTTTTACACAGTGGGTTTACATTTGTCTTAATGCATCAGAATAGCAAAACCTTTTGTTGCCTAGCCAAGGAAGGGAAGGACCATTACACGAAAAATACTCAATTGATCAAATCACATTGTATGATGTTGTATTGATTTTAGATCTAATCTTTTTAGATGAACTAACTTGCTTTTCTTTAACATGATGACTGACATATGACATGCTATGGTACGCTAATACACTGATGTCAAAATGATTATCATTACCTTTATTATTATAAATCTTTCCTTGTTAAAGCCTTCTTTGATTAAGCTTAGTTTTCTTACTTGCTCTGCATCTATTTATATGATGCTAGATTTCAGCTTGGCTTTGTGAAATTGTGGTATGAACCGCAGGTAAAGCTGCTAATGGGCTTGCTAGATCTTTGAAGGTTAGTATCTGATATACTTTACTATGAAATGCTTATTTTACTAATTGCTACCATGCTGCCTTTTGTTTTAAAAACCCATAAATAATTTAATTTAATCTAACCTACATTTATGTTCTTTCTAAGAGGGTCGTTGCTTTGTTTGTTCGAAAATGGATTGAGATTCACATCCTTTTGCTTTGTATTGAGAGGATTTTCTTTATTAGTGTGTTGTTAATTTTATTTCAAAATGTTGCATGCGTTTTACGAAATCATACATATGACGAGCTTAGGATTTGTTTATGGACATTTACATGCTTTTATTCTGACACTTATGATATATATTGTGTGTTGTTTGCAAATTTTACTGTCTTTCTTTCATTATTTTAAGTTCAAATTCTTCCTGGAGAATATGTTCACATGTGGAATTCTCCTGTTTAGGAATTATTCATTGCTCCAGCCTAAGAAGGTAATTTGTTTATGATATAATCTTGTGCCTGACTTGATGTGCATATAGACTGGCTCATGTTCTATTTTCCTGGTTATGTTTGACTATAGCTGTCTAGGATAGCAACTCGTCAGGGTCAGCAGCTATTGTATATTTGAGAGCATCTCCCATGAAAAATATTACTTATAGAGTTTAGAAATTGAAGATAGGCAAATTGAGAATAATAGTTATATGGCATTGCAAAAAGAGGAGTTACAAAAATACATACATGATGCCTATCTCATAGAAAGTTACCTTCCATAACATTAGAATTAATGGTGAGCACTATGAATTATGCTTATTTGGTTTGCCTTCCTGAACTTTAGTCTTCCTTTTTGTCTTCCTTTCTTGATTCCGTACTTGTGGAGCTAATCGTAAACATACGAAAATATCAATTGTTCCAAGATTGCTTAGAGGTAGTTTGCATTACAAAAAAATAGAAATATTGTTACCATGGTTGCTCTTTTAGAGGTCAATTTTTTTTTAAGCTCATGGTTATTATCATGAGTGCATGGAACTAATTAGATCAAATTTTCTACGAATTTTAAATTACAGTGATCAGCAAGTGAATTAAAACAAGGAATATGGTTCTTTTGTTGATCAGCAAGTGGATTAAAATATTATTCTCATATGCAAATAAATTCCCTCTGTGCCCATTTTTGTAGAAAATAAATTAAAACAGGAAATAATCATGACAAATAAAAAAGACCATATTATACGTTGTGCCCATTTTTGTTGAAGATGTAACTGGAATTTGTATTATTGTAAAAGGTTTTTAGAGTTTTTTTACTTCTTCAATTCTCTTTTTTTACTTCTTCAATTCTCTTTGGCCCTACTTGGTTAGCCTTAGATTAAAATAAAAAAAACTATTGCCGAAAATTTGCTATTTTGTACATGTTTCAAGAAGTGATGCTTTGTAGCTATTTTTTAAAACTTTTAATGGCCCTTCTAAAAAACTTTAAAAAATAAATATATTTTCTTGCCTTTGCAGGTCTCTTTTAAAGAACTTTTAACTTCTCAACTTAAAAACTATATCACAATTTTAGCCCAATTAATATTGCATTCCTTGACTATCCTTTTCTTTTCTTTTGTGCAGTATTAAACACGGCGCGCCGAGGGCGCGCCTACCAACCTAGTACAACATACACCCCGAAAAAGTGAAAAATGCACCACACCTGTACGCTTGCTAGTGTAATGGTATCTATGATCTCAGTGTACGAGCGCAAACTTCCCGATCATAATATGTTAAGATGCTTCCCATTGCACCCCTCGTGTTTCGGTCTTCTCGATATGCCATCCTAAGACCATATGCAACTATAACTGTTCAAAATCATTTTTCTTTCTGAAAAAAGATTTTAAGTTTTTGAGATACTCAACATATTCTTTTCATGATTTTCAACATATTCTTTTCATGATTTTTTCTAGAAGAAATTTTTTCGCATATTCCATTAAAAAAATTCTTTATTATTTTCATGAATTTCTTTAAAATAACGTTGTTGACATGGATTTAAATAGCGCGCTAAAGCTAGCAGCGCTATAGCGTTTAGGGGACACTGGCGCTACGCTTTCGACCATTTTGACGCTATTGATACTAAGACTACTATAGCGCGAAATAGCGCTAAATCGCGCCGCGAACAGGCCAATTTAGCGTCGCTATAACACTTTAGGCCAAAATTTGGTGCGGAGCTAAATTCAGCGGCTGGCGGCCCAAATCCACACAATATTCCGCACAACACGGTCACACTTTCAAGCTTTGAACTTATGCTCGAGGCTGTTGAGAAATAAACTGGATAAGTCAATTTATAAAATGGGCAAAATAGTTAATTATCTTAACTAATTATCCTAATTACGAGATTAACCATAATTAACAGTTAACAGTGCTTAATTAGTACACAAATGACCGAAGGGACGCAACTCCTCTCTATGGCCTACGGCGTACGCAAGAAGCAACCACTAAAGGAAAAACTGTCATTTACTTTCTGTATAAAAGGGAAAGTGTTCCCATTGTAACCTCTTTGGATCAATTATTAATAAAGAAAGTTTACACATACTTGACACTGAGTTTATTGGCTACAAACACGTTATCAGCACTGCGCTCGGTTTGTTCTCCGATTGTTGTCCCTTTCAATCACAGTAGATTCATACTTGCAAAAAGAAAGGGAAAAAGGGAGAGAGAGAATGGATCAACTCTGCATCAGAAGAAGGATTCGGCTGCCACGCTGCCCATATGGCATAATCATCCTTGGTTGATCTCAACTTAATGCGCTATTGACTGAAATTGGCGCAACAAGTGAGAGTTCTACTGGAGGAATCAATCATGGCCATAGTCGTCGTCGTAGAAACAGAAGGAACCGGCGAAGAAGAAGAAGGGGAAGAAGATACCATGCACCGGGATGGAGACGCACTGCCACCAGGGAGGCCACTCCTTACCCTCGCCATGTGCCAAGTCCATCTTCATCAGTGAACGGTTCGCCGGAATACACACCGACTTTGCCGGAGTACAGGCCATCACCGGATCACTCGGGATTCCACACGGTTTTGGACTCGGCAGATGATGTTATGGCAAGAGAGGCTGAACGAAATTGGCGTGCTTCTCTTCGATTTGGTGTGGATACCCCCTTCCATGTCTCTGCAAACCCACAGATCATTGCATTTGGCAGAGAAGCAAGTCCTTCAACTTCAACCATGACAGAAAGGAGGAATATAAGTCCAAGATTTGGCACTGGAGGGCTAGAAGAATTAATTCATGGCATTGAAAATCTCCACATCGAAGAAGGAAATGGAGGGCATATTGGCAACGAACCTGAAAATTTTGCCATCGTGTACCAACCCGGGGTGGCGCCCATTGTCGCGATCGCTCGTCCATGGCTTGCATGGCGCCCCGAGCCTCGTCGGAGAGGCTTCACAGTGGCCACCACCGGCGTGAGCCCACGACCATCGATCGCGGTTCCGGCGGCGCCTTGACGATCGCCGTTCTTTCTGCGCCGGCGAGCCCACGCCGTCGTCATTGCTAAAGGTCTTGGGAGGTGACCCCTGCCGCCGTCGTCCTCCCGCTCTAGGTGGCGTCCCGGCCTCGCCGTCGCCTCTCCATCGCTGAGGCGGCGGCCCCGAGTCAAGACTTCTCAGTCTTGGGCGGCGCTTGCAGCCGCCACCATCGCTACTCCAGTCTTGGGCGGCACCTCGGCCGTCGCCGTTGATGGAAGAGTGAGGCGGCCCCAGCCATACCAGCCGCCGGCGAGGGTTTCGGCCGCCGCCGCCGCCAGTGGAAGATGGGGCTGGAAACCCTAATGAACATGGAGAAGAGGTAGAAGAAATGAGTGGGCTGAGGCCCATTCGGCTGGATAAGAGCAATGCAAAATTTGCAAAGAAGACCTTGAAGTTTGCTCAAATTCCATATAGATCCAATCAAAAGAAGACAAAGGGGCTTTAAATGAAATGCAAATTAGTCCATAACTTTATATCTGATGAGTTTATTCTTTGTTTTATTCGCATTTATGTAATAGGATGTTTATTTATGGACATGTATGTATGTATTGTACCACATATACATTTGTGATATTACCCATGTATGTATTGACAATACATTATTTATATATGATATTGTTATTATATATGTGATTTTTCTAAGTTTTATATTTCTAGAATTTTTTAGTTGATGAATTAGATGATTACTTTCTATGGATTTTGATCTATAAATCACAAGAAAATAGAGACTAGTACAATGACTGTGATTAAAGTATCATCTATCTCTAAATAAGATAAAGTTCATGTACTAGTAGAAAAATAGCCAAAATCCAATCAAAATAGAGACTTTTTTTTTTTAAAAAAAACAATAACATTGGTCATATCTATTTTGTATAGAAAGTTCACATCTAATTAATAGAATTCATAAAATATGCTAGAAAATATTCTAGAAAACACATAAAGTACATGGGTAATAAAATTCTAAGACCTATTTATTCAATTATTTACAACATTTTATGCAACATCACGAGTATATTGATGCACTTGCATCATAACATTGTAGGATATGACTGATATAAATAAAAAAAGAGTTTGCTGAGCTTGCTGTAGATGGTACAAACTATTTGATTTGGGTTATGGATGTTAAAATTAATTTGGGATCTAGAAATATTCCAAATACTATTAGAGATCCCGTGGAAAATGATCCACCAATTCCTGAATCATACAAATTTACCGCTCTGCATTTTATTAGGCATCACCTCCATCCAGATTTAAAGGATGAATATTTAATGGAGGAGAATCCACTTACATTGTGGAAATCTCTCAAAGAGAGATATGATCAACAAAAATCAATCATATTGCCTGAAGCACAACGAGAATGGGCTATGCTACGCTTTCAAGATTTTAAATCTGTTGCATCCTACAACTCTGCTGTGCATAAGATTAATTTCAAACTGCGCTTTTGTGAAAAGGCAGTCACGGATGAAGATATGATTGAGAAAACTTTATGCACTTTCTCACCTTCTTGATGATATTGCAGCAACAATATCGTCAAAACAACTATGCTAAGTATTCTGAATTAATATACACATTGCTACAGACGAAAAAACATGATGAACTTCTTTTGAAGAATCATAATGTTCGTTCTCCTGGTGCAATGGCAGTGCCTGAGGCACATCACAATATTCAGAATACTAGTACTAGTCGTAATCAGAAAAAGAAAGGTAAAGGAAAGGCTAAGTTTAAGAAAATATAAAATATGAAGGGTAAATTCTATGTCAAAGGAAAATTCAAGAAGAATTTTTCTAAAGGCAAAACTAGCCATTGCCATAGATGTGAATGTATTAGACATTGGGCAAAGGAATGCCGTACTGCCAAGCATCTAGTTGAATTGTACCTCAAGCATGGCAACAAAGAAAGAAGGATCAAAGCAACAAGACTGAAGCTCACTTCACCGAAAATCCACAAATAGATGTGGATATGGGACAGCGTGATGCTGTCATGGATGTTGATACCATTGGAATGGTTCAACAAAATGAAGACAAGATGAGCATTGAGAATATGATCGTGGAATTTAGTTTCTAAGATATGTTTGGAGATACTGTCTAAATCTCCTAGATTACTCCTTGTAATATCAGCATGTATTATTCTACAAGACATAAATGTTGTATATAATAATTGAATAGATTGATGTAATTAGGTCTTTAATTATTGCTCCAGAGACGAGCATGTAATATGTTACAATGACATATTAATATATGTGGTTATAAGGTTCTATTTTTGGAATAGAGTCTAATTTAATTTATACTCTTTAATATAGAACTTGGAGTAGCAATCCAATAGAAGAAGAATTATGTCTAGTTGACAGTGGCACCACGAATGCAATTCTTAGAGAGACAAAATATTTTTAAACTCTATCTAAGAGTAGTGGAAATATTATGACAATTGCTGGTAGCAATGTTCAAATTGTTGGTTCTGGACGAGTCATGATTATTCTCCCTATGGGTACGAACTTAGTAATTGAGGATGCTCTTTTATATCCTGATTCTAAGCGTACACTTTTAAGCTTCAAAGATATTCGCAATAATGGTTTCCATGTGGAAACAAGTAACGAGAGCAATGATGAATGTTTGCTCTTAGTGAAAAATATTGGTTGCGAGAAGCAAGTGGTTGAAAAGCTTCTTTCATTTTCATCTGGATTGTACTATACATACATTAAACCCGAACCATATGTTGTGCTAAAGATAATTTATAAAAATCTTGATGTTTCAAGATTTGGCATGACCGGTTGGGTCATCCTGGTTTAGGAATGATGCGTAAAATTATCAAAAATTCTGTTGGTCACAATATTAAAAATATAAGTTTCCCAAGGCGCGAGGATTTCTTATGCACAGCATGTGCAAAAGGAAAATTAATTTTGAGACCATCCTATCTCAAAGTTAAAAATGAGTCACTAAATTTCTTGGAAAGAATTCAAGGTGACATTTGTGTACCAATACAACCATTATCTGGACCGTTCAGATATTTTATGGTATTGCTTGATGCATGATGTGTGAGCATCGTTGAGCCCTAATTTTTATTAGTGGCATTGGTGACAAATTAAATAATATTAAAGTGCTAGGGGGTTTTTGGACTTCTCGGAACCCTAGTGAAGACTCGGCATTATTAAACCCTAATTCGAAGCGATGTCAAATTTGTGAGCTGCTCCAAGGTTTCAAGTGCGTGACCGGGCGAGAGAAGAGGTCACGTATAGATTAGGAATAGTTAGGTTTATTTCCTGTTTTTCGTCAGATTTCAAAAGGGGTTCGAATATCTCGGATCTTGCCGGATCTTTGCGAATTCTCGAAATCTCGGTTTCCGTAGTCCACCACATCTATAAATACCCAATTATCCCTTTGAGAGATTTCTACAGAGAGAGAGAAACCCACCTAAATTTCCCTAAAATTTCAGCTCGAAATTCACTCTCTGTCGGACGCCGTCTCGGGATCACGGAGACGACGTCCGACCGACAAATGTGTGCCTGATGCACAATTGTCGGACGGCGTCCGGTCGTTACCGGACGGCGTCCGATAAGGTTATAAATTGAGTCACTTTTCTGGTCGGACGGCGTCTGGGCGTCGTCCGGTTAGCCAAAATTCCAACACACTCTCACTATTGGACGGCGTCCGGTGGGGACCGGACGGCGTCCGATCAGCCGTTTTTCGTGAGCAGTGGCCGCTGTCGGACGGCGTCCGGTGCCCGTCGGACGGCGTCCGGTAGAGGCTAACGGCTAGTCTTTTTGTCCTCTTCCGAGGGGCAACGGCTAGTTTTGCTCTTGGGGTTATAAATACCTACCTAGTGGCTGGTTATTTTGAGGTTTGCTGCTCCACTTCACCTACCACATTCATAGCTCATCAATTAGGTGTTCTAGAGCCATTCCTCCACCCACAAGATCATCCAAAGCCACAATCCATCAAACCCCAATACCGAGCTTCATGGAAGTCCTTCGATCCGGCATGATCGGGGCGTTTCGGGCTTGTTGCTTTTGAAGACATCCTTCGTGGAAGCGTGGGCTTGAGAGTAGGCCTTGGCGTGTGGCTACTCTTGAGTCGGTGTACGGGTGACGGAGTCCACCTCGCCGAAGTGGCGGAACGACTACCGGGAGTGAGTGAGGCGTGAGGCTCGAAAGCGAGCCGGTCCTTGTGCGCAAGGGGTAGCCTCAACGGAGAGTAGGAGTTGCGGCTCCGAACTTCGGTCAAACGAACACCGTGTCTCCCTCTCATTTATATTCCCGCACTTACTCTTATTGCATTGCTTGTGATGAATTTGAATGCCATGTCTTAGTTGCTTGTGTTTAGTTTATTGCTTCCGCTTACTCGATAATTGCAACTAGGATTGGGTAACTCTTAATATGATGTTAATTCAAGAATAATTGATAAAGTTTTAAAATTGCCTATTCACCCCCCCCTCTAGGCCTTAGGATCCTCTTTCATACTAGATGGTCTCATGTTTGCTTATTGTCAACAAGGAACCATGCTTTTGCAAAGCTAATGTCCCAAATAATAAAATTAAAATCCAATTATCCTGATAATAGGATAAAATCCATTCGTTTGGATAATGCCGTCGAATTTTCTTCACGGGCATTCAATGATTATTGTATGACTTTGAGCATTACTATAGAGCATTATGTACCCTATGTCCAAACACAAAATGGACTATCAGAATCTTTGATTAAAAGGGTAAAGCTCATTGCTAGACCTTTATTGCAAAACTACAAATTACCAACAAGTTGTTGGGGTCATGCAGCATTACATGCTGCGGCATTAATTCAAATAAGACCAACTGCATATCATACGGTTACAATTAGTACATGAAAATGAACCAAGCATTTCCCATCTGCGAAAATTCGGTTGCGCTGTATACGTATCGATTCCACCACTACAACGTACACAAATGGGCCCTCATAGGAAAATGGGGGTCTATGTAGGGTATAATTCTCCGTCAATTATAAAATACCTCGAGCCATTAACTGGGGATTTATTTACGGCTCGGTACGCTGATTGTATATTTGATGAGGACAACTTTCCAGCATTAGGGGGAGATATGTACCACGAAGAATGTCGAGAAATAAATTGGGATGCCACAGACATTTTGTCCTTAGATCCACGTACAAAAGAATCTGAACAAGAGGTTCAAATAATTATAAATTTGCAATATATTGCAAATAATCTGCCAGATGCATTTACTGATCACAAAGGTGTGACAAGATCACATATACCTGCTGTGAATGCACCGGAAAGAGTAGAGGTACCAAAGAAAACTACTCTTGTCCCTAATACTATTAAGATGGGGAGAATTCCGGTTGCACGGGATTGAGTTTCACAGAGACGTCCGTAGAAACAACAAAGGACCAATAAAGGTAAATTACCTACATCAGTAAATGAAAATCAATGTGAAATTAAAAACCATGAGAGGGAAGGTGAGACCAGCATCAATGTGCGCACAAACTTAGGTGTTGAAACATCGGAAGACCTTGATTCCATCGTTATGGGAAATCATGTAGAATCACAAGGTAAAAATAATGAAATGTCCATAAATTATAACAATTCATGAGAATTGTTTGAAAGAAATGCTACTATTGTCGACATTTACTTTGCCTCTAAAATTGCAAAGTCTCTTGATCTGGATCCAGAACCAAAGACCATGGCAGAGTGCAAGCAACGCTCAGATTGGGTCAAATGGAAAGAGGCTATTGAGGCTGAATTACGCTTGCTTAATAAAAGAGAGGTATTTGATAATGTTGTACCAACTCCTCCTGAAGTATTTCCTGCTGGAAATAAGTGGATTTTCACTCAAAAGAGAAATAAAAATCATGAGGTGGTGAGATATAAAGCGAGACTAGTAGCACAAGGGTTTACGCAGAGACCCGGCATCGATTACGATGAAACATAGCCACCGGTGATGAGTGGAATAACATTCCGATATCTCATATCTCTGGCAGCAACTATGAATTTGAATTTGCAGTTAATGGATGTAGTGACCGCATATCTTTATGGGTCATTAGATTCGGAAATCTATATGAAAGTTCCTGAAGGGATAAATATTCCGAATCCTAAAGCAAGTCGCAACATGTATAGCGTTAAATTGCAAAAGGCGTTATATGGATTAAAACAGTCGGGAAAGATGTGGTACAACCGACTAAGTGAATACTTTATAAAACAAGGTTATTCACATAGTGATGATTGTCCTTGTGTGTTCATAAATAAAACTGAAAATGGATATTGCATAATTTCAGTTTATGTAGATGATTTAAATATCATTGGAACCATAAAGGAAGTGAAAGAGGCACGCAATCATCTTATGACGGAGTTTAAAATGAAAGATCTGGGTAAAATCAAATATTGCTTGGGTTTACAACTTGAGCATGTTCCTGAGGGAATACTGGTACACCAGTCTGCTTATATTGATAAAATATTAAAGAAATTCAATATCGATAAGGCTTATTCATTGAAAACCCCTATGGTTGTAAGATCCCTAGAAAGGGATAAAGACCCATTCAGACCTAGGAATGAAGATGAAGAGATTTTAGGATCTGAAGTCCCATATCTTAGTGCCATTGGAGCATTAATGTATCTTGCAAACTGCACCAGGCCTGATATATCATTTGCAGTTAACTTATTAGCAAGATTTAGTGCAGCACCAACTAAAAAGACATTGGGCCAGCATTAAACAAATCTTAAGATATCTCCAAGGTACAAAAGATTTTGGTTTGTTCTATAAGAAAAATCAAGAAATGACCATGATAGGGTATACAGACGCTGGCTATATGCCTGATCCCCACAATGCCAGATCTCAGACTAGATTTGTATTTCTGTATGGTGGAACAGCTTTTCCATGGAAGTCTAGTAAACAGACTTTAGTAGCTACATCCACTAATCATTCTGAAATAATTGCCTTACATGAAGCATCACGTGAATGTGCATGGCTTCGAAGAATGATTAATTTTGTATAGAAATCAAGTGGCATGGACACATTAATAAACCCCACAATTATCTATGAGGATAATGCATCTTGTGTTGCTCAAATGCAAACAAGTTATATTAAAAGCAATATTACAAAGCACATTGCTCCAAAATTATTCTATCCTCATGAACTCCAAAAGAGTGGAGAGATAGAAATTTTACAAATGAAGTCTTGTGACAATCTCGCTTATTTATTTACTAAATCACTACCTTATTCTACATTCCATAATTGTGCATATGGGATAGGAATGAGAAGACTTAGTGATGTGCAAAATGAGAAAATCCCTAAAACTCATAACCTGTTATTTAATGTATATTGTACTCTTTTCTTTATTATGAGTCTTTCTAATAATGGTTTCTCATATATAAAGTTTTTAACAAGGCAATATGGCAATACAAGTATACATATGCAATGTATAATTTTTCTTCATCCATTTTTCCCATTGGGTTTTTGAAAGGAATTTTTATATGACATTTGCATATAATTATATTTTGCCCAATGGGGAGTGTTGAGAAATAAACTGGATAAGTCAGTTTATAAAATGGGCAAAATAGTTAATTATCTTAACTAATTATCCTAATTACGAGATTAACCATAATTAACAGTTAACAGTGCTTAATTAGTACGCGAATGACCGAAGGGACGCAACTCCTCTCTATGGCCTACGGCGTACGCAAGAAGCAACCACTAAAGGAGAAACTGTCATTTACTTTCTGTATAAAAGGGAAAGTGTTCCCATTGTAACCTCTCTGGATCAATTATTAATAAAGAAAGTTTACACATACTTGACAATGAGTTTATTGGCTACAAACAGAGGCAATTGGACTTGTTAAGCACTTAAGTTGTTAAGCCACTGGTTCTCCCTACGAATCTCCTCTTCCTCCTCAGGGGTGTAATCGTTCTTGATGTTGAAGGTCTTGCAGATCTCCTCAGGGGTCTTGCCCTTGATCATGTCAGCAACAGTCTGGCAAGTGAGGTCCAGCAATCCCTTAATGTTAAGATAGTCTGCAGCCTGAGACAGTGGAATAGAAAACCAACAAAGGCAATCAGAAAGCAGCATTTACAATATACCAAATTATTTTCAACAAGATGGCATGTGCTACTGTCAAACTGCAGACGCAAAAAAGGATATATCAGACATTGATTCAAAATACCCGACTCACAAAACTCAATAGTGGAAAAAAACATAATTATACCAGACATTTTAGCATCACGTGCTCAATACTTAGATATAGCAACTAATTCTTTTCCTATTGAAGCGCGCCACATATTTATGCACAAGCTACTGATATTAGTAAATAAGTGCCTCTTTAACCCATGGCTAGTAGTAGTAATGAGATCACAGAGGCATAGCAACTGTGGAAGCAGGGCAGCATCACAAAGCGTGGCGATTGTAGGAATCACTGGAGCAGCAGGGAAGCGACGGGCACGTGCAATATGTGCAAATGAAGCAGCAGGCTGCAGGCCAACGGAACAGCGCAGCGAGCAAAACAACAGCAGATGCAGGTGGAGCATTCAGGGCAGAAGTGGAGGTGGTACATCTGAGGGTGGACGTTCGAGCTTCACTTCAGGAAGAAAGGCATAGATGGAATATATGATGCTCTATTTGTATTATTGTGCGCTTCTTTGGACCAGTGTTCCAGACCGAGATACAAGGTTTCCTCTTATAAAAGGGTTCCACCTTCACTCTATCAGGATTCAATAAAAATGAAACCCAATAAAAGTCACCAACTTTTATTGTGGTCCCAAATAAAAGTCACCAACTTTTTTTATATATAAAAAGAAGAGCCAAAGAGGGTGAAAAGCTAGATCATGGTTCAGGCACGTGGATTGCTAATTTCCATGCACCCCTATCCATTCACGTGTGTGAGCAGTTCCAACGTCCAAATGCAGCCCTTTTTGCACGTAACCATGACCGATCCTATTGTTGCTAGAGGATCTATAAACTTGGAAGTAATCAATCAAAATGTGCCAATACACTATTATCATATGGTTGCTCAATGGCCAACGTCTATCGCTTAATGTTGCTTGCTAACAGAATCACAACGCCATCTACAGGCAACTCAGGGTAGGTGCATCAAGTATTTACAGAACCATAGTGACATCTAGAAGGTTTAAAGAAATGATACAGAAATAACTTACAAGTTGTATGCAAAGGCCACCAAAACCGTGATGTCCATCAAAATGATATATGAGCAAGTTTGAAAAGGCAGAATAACCATAGTTTTCATAACAAGCAGACTAAATAATTTAAAGCAACCTCTAATCTAATGTAGTGCAATAGACTGGTATGTCACAATGTTAATAAAAGGAGCCTGGAATAGCAAAATCTTAAGGCAATGTACACCACATGGGGAAAACAAAATCTTTATAGAGCAGACTTGAACAAGAAGCGCTAGCACTAGGTAGTGGGACAACATTAACTATCACCATGCAATGTTTATAACAGCAGTGCGATGCCGCTATTTGCAATCAACTCCATGTAGATGGAAATAACCACTAGTCATGATATTAGATGATCACTGAGGGAAAAAGGTTAGAGTTAGCCTTAGCGATGGTTGCTGGTGGAGGATGCACTCCAGCTGTGGCCTGTGGTACAGAATGAATTGAATCTACTTGATAGACTGTGAGACAATCATCAGACAGCAATGACATACATTAATCCTGATCTATGTACAACCAAGCAAATTTGATACCTAGCACGCGCGCTATGATATAATGGGGCCACGACCACGACCCACGACGATGATCTAGTGAGGTGGGGTGGGGTATCAGAGCTTAACCTATGGCATCAGGTAAGAAGGTAGGTATAACCGGACCAGATCCAAGGAATAGCAGATCTAAGAGGGAAGGATGGGATGGGCCGCGGGCGAAAGGAGGAGGCGTACCTGGATGAGGTCGAAGAGGGTGGCCCAATCGACCTTGACGAAGTCGGCGTCCCAGTTCTTGAGGTCCTCGCCGGTGGCGGGGGCGGTGGAGGAGTTGTTGTTGGCGGCGGCGGCGTCGTCGGCGGAAGGGTTGGCGGGCTTGGCGGTGGCGTGGACGTGCTTGTTGCAGTACTCGATGACTTTGGAGAGGATCTTGGAGTTGACGTTGGGGAGGGGGATGCCGCTGCCGGCGCAGTCGTCCTCGATCATGTGGCGGATGGTCTGCGACTCCATGGCGACGGCCTCCTCGACCTCGAACTCCACGCCGTCGGAGCTCTTGAGCGTGATCATCTTCTTCTCGCCCTCCGGCGGAGCGGGTGCAGGTGGGGGTGGGGGCTTTATCCAAACACCCGCGGGCCGAACAAGCCTTAAAAAAAAAACAGAACAACTGACCTCCATGTATTTATCGATACTAAGATAAAATACCACATCATCCGTAACAACACTTTTTCCCTAGTCAGCATGATTTTCTATATGATAAATACAAAATATATTTATCATAATTGTGTATGAATGTATAGAACCATAAAATTCAATACAAATTTCGTATTTGTAGGCTACAAAATATTTTTTTAAGATTTTTTATTAAATAAATCAAGTATTTAGGGTAAAATTAGTTTGTCTCGTGCGAAAATTGTATTAAACTAAAAAATAATTATGTTAGTTTCACCTTTCAATATGCCATCCTAAGACCATCTGCAACTATAACTGTTCAAAATCATTTTTCTTTGTGAAAAAGATTTTAAGTATTTGAGATACTCAACATATTCTTTTCGTGATTTTTTTAGAAGAATTTTTTTTCACACATTCCATTAAAAAAAATCTTTATCATTTTCATGAATTTCTTCAAAATAACGTTGTTGAAGATGATGGGAAATGAAAGGAAAGAATGTGAGAAAAAAATGAGAAAAAAAAAGAAGAAAAAAAAAGAAAATGATCGGAGATGGTGCAAGGGCAGGGTACATCGAAATTTGCTGCATCAGATACGCAAAGAGGGGTCGCTGGAGGTATAACAGAATACACCAGAGCGCGCATTTATTGGATCACACATGTATACATTGTTAACATAACATTAATTCTCCATCGACAGGATAGGGTATCACCAATGAACACATCCTTTTGACAAATATATGTGACTATCGCTCCCTTTTATCATTTACAATGCACCGGAAAGAGCTGCTCATACTTCCCGAGGCTCACCGCATAAGCAAATTCAACTGTAAACCAAAAAGTGGACTATCGTTATTACTCAATGTCATAAGGTCATAATATGTAACGATAAGATAGGAAACTAGTAGAGATGTGTATCAGAAACTATATCCCAGAGGGAGACCTGGCCCTCATGCTTTCTGCACAGCGGCTGGTAACCTCAACCTATGTTATACAGGCAACAAAGAAACTAACTCTGGATAAAATTGATGGTCCAATGGTGTGCCCTGTATGTTAGTTTTCATCTTATGAAAGATCAAATGATCCCCGGCCTTCTAGGATAGCATAAAGAAGCTTCTTGCGCATAATTTCCTGAAAGAATGCCCAAGCAATAGCAAAAGCAATGAATCAGTGCCACAAAAAGAGAGGTAACAAAGACGAAGAATGAATGGAACATACTTTTGTGGAGTACGGGGGTAGTTTAAGATAATTGGCGCATGTCATGACACTAGGCAAATCATCATCCGCAGCTTCTGTTGCCCCAGTTGTATTTGAAGTATTCACCACACTTGAGGGGTGCTAATAGCCAAAAGTTAGACCAAGTTAAAAAAAAAAAACATACCACACGAAACATAATAATGAGGCGTATGTTAAAGAGTAGCAATATCAAGATAGACCAAGAATATTACCTTCCTAACTATTGTAAGCTTGGGGCTAAGGGCAGCCAAGCCACCGGGTGGAAGCCGAGAAGCACCAGTTACAAACTGACAGAATGCATGCTGTTGCTCTGGGGTGAATTCCACCATTATCTCAAGTAGCTACACTCAACCAGATGAATCAAGGAATTAAACTTGTAGAAGCAAGATTGAGAATTTCAGATATAGAAGATGCAAGGATCTACTTACATTTACAATTGGAGGGCTCTTAGCAGTGTACCCATGATCAAATTTTATGTTATCCACCAGTGATTCCGGCTGCAGAAATGCAGTTTAATTCAGTAGAATTCAACAAAATACAAGTAAAATCGATTAGAGACAAACCATTACCTCCCAAATTTCTTGATGACCACATATTAGGTAGTCAAGCTCTCGAGGTGAAAATATTTGGAGGGATGAGATATCAAAGACCTAAAATATAAGTACACCAAATAAAAGTAAAAAAAAATACAACTCAAAGCATAAAATAAAATGATTTGAAAACAAGGAAAAAATTGCTACGGAACACTAAATTTGATGCATTTGCAATAGGACACTGATCATGTTAATGGCATGTGGGACTTGGGACCACATGACATTGACTCACCAGTGTCCTATAGCAAATGACACAAAATTAGTGTCCCCTGGAGCAAAATTCCCCAAAAAACAAAGATATCGAGGCTGCACCTGGTTAAACCCTGATCTAAATGCTTCGACCTGCCTCACTATACCTGACTTGACTGTAGCATCCACCACCAAAGTAACATACTCTTCCAAGTTGTAAATATTAACCTACATAATTGAAGCACTATTTACTACCCCAAAACAAGAGCTAATGCAAACACAAGATCACTGAAATGAACACTTGACTTACAGTTGTGCTTTCTTTGCCTTCTTTAAGGGCATAATCTGGATAACCTGGAAGAGTAAAATCTAGACACAAATCTTCGATAGGAGCACCACGGAAACACAAGTCTGCAACTTGCTGACTAACGCAAGAGGTGGATTCCAGAAACCTCTTGCGTTCAACAAGAACTTGCAGTTCTTGCAATGTTTTGCCAAACTCGGCATCAAATGAGATTATGTCAAACAAATCAATCTCCTGGTATAAAGAAATCATTTGTGAATTACATGATGAAAATGGAAGACAATACAGAGAGAACAAATTAAAATAAAACAAACAAAAATAAAAACAAATACTGCATCCAGGAAAATTTAGGGTCTAAACTCACCTGTCCGAGTATAAGCTTGTAAAATGGTGTTGATAAAGGCAAATCTAAAAGCCTTCCATCTTGCAAAACTTTTGCCATCACTCGACCAAGCAAGCGGAAATACTCGATGACTTTGAAGAATTTGCTACCTTCTGAAGCATCAATACTAGGTGGCCAAGGCCGTGGAAATAATCCAAGAGGAGCATGAATCACGTGCCTGCGGTTGTCAGATAAATCTGAGTTGGGTTCTTTTCCTGACAAGTCATCTTCGGGGTTCACATGGATTGCAATGTTCCTATCAATTTGCATTCCTGAATCATATGGAGAACTAGGCCTCCATAATCCGAGCCGATAGCTTTGTAGTTCATGGCTTAAGAGGGTATAGAACTCCAAAGTGGGCCCCAACCCTGTCCCAACTTCACCAAAGTATTCCACCTCAAGAACAGCCCTCTGACTGGAGAACATCTCCATAACTTTAGCAGCAGAATCCAGAATGCGATTACGGGAAACACGAACTTTCTGGCGTTGTAGCCTGCCAAACCGGACCTCTCTTTGACCACCAGCATTGTTAGCATCACTCTGTTGTTGCTGAAGTCGATTCAACGCACGGGACAACCCAAAAGCTGTGGAGTAGAAGTACTGCCTCCTCGTTTCAAAGGGAAATAAAAAGGGACAAGCTTTGGTCATCTGATAACACCAAGAAGGTAAACTGCCACTACAGAGTGCAAGAACATCCTGCATTTGCCGAGCAAGCTTCGGTGTCAACTTACTATTGACGAACTCTTCGGGAGGTACCTTCGCTCCAGTGTTATATAGCTCATCCAGGGTAAAGATTTTTCCTTCAGCAAAATCATCAGATGCTGCCTGTACTCTTAAACGAGAGGATAACTGATTTAGCCCCTCTAAAACACGTAGCAGTGCTAAAACGTTGTAGGTCGAGTTTGTTCTCTCTAGATCACATGGAAGTTCACCTTGTAAGATGCTATCAAAAAGAGAAGCCTTGTGCGCTTCGGATATAGATCTGCAAGCATCTGATTTTGAGTGCAATGAGGTGGAGCCACCTTTGGATCCCTTCTCAACTTGGCTATCAGCCTTCTGGTAACTTATTGTGAATACTTCACCCCAGAAGCGGTTTCCATCATTAGGTAAATCAGATCCATTTAATCTTTCTTCATCATCCTCATCAAGCATCAGTTGACGTTGGATAGCTTGATAAACAGTCAAATGTTTGCTAAGCTGCTTGCCACCAGCCATAAATATCAGTTTGTGCTGCTCATTGATGCTACCACCAAGTGACAGACCACGCCGATCTCGACTACATCTGACACCCCGACCACCAACCGAAGCTAGCCCAGCCATTGTTGCAGCAACAAATGACATTGCTCCTCGTGCACCAAAGGTACTTGCACTACGTAATTCAGCAGCATCTGCTCCCCTCATAATGTTTCTAGCAGTGGAACCAGATGAGGGCTGCGTCTGTCCGTCACTTGCTGAGCCAATATTAGAGTCATCAGTGTCACCCAATTTCACATCATGCACCCCATCTTCAACACAAATAGAAAGAGACCCATCTTGGAGAACCTGAAATTTTCAATGAAGTTATTTATATAGAGATCAAAAGGAAGCAAACGGTCTCCATCCTGGACCAACAAAAAGCTAATTTGGCCTAGTGTGGTCTTGTCTTCCAAGCAGGTTTGTTGAGTTTAGCAACTTCAGCTTATATAATCTCAATAAGCTAGCATACAAAATAGCCACAAAGACTGTTTATGTTAAACTCCAGTAAAAGTCCTAGATTATGTGCAAAAGGCTGCCCCCACTGACTTTATCTTCTATATGGAAGGATAACTTCGATTTAACAGTCAGACAGGCAAAAGATTGTTTAACCTTGCACTTATCTCTGTGTGAATCAGAGCTTAAACAAGGAGAAACTGGCTCTTACACGCCTCATGAAATAATGATATATAATATACAAATTATTGCAAGCTGCATAACAGAAAATACAAAGAACAAGTTTTTTTTTAAAAAAAATACCTCATGATCATCATCTTCATCCTCTGAGATGTCGTCATCATCAATCATTAAAGCTTCATCAATGTCAAGAGAAGTGTCGAGCTCCTCATCCTGCATGTACAAAAATAGAAAAGTGTTACTTACCGTGCTTCCGGTCGAACCCAAATGAGAACACATAAATGTAACTTCCAGAACATCCCTAGTTTTTTTATTAAAAAAATTGCCACAGAGCCTGGTTTGTCCTCACATAAACAACAATATGGTTCCAGTGCTTGGAACCACTGCTTGTGCAAAACCACAACCAAAAAGGTAAAACATTTTCCACATTGTAATAGTTGTTTAAGCCAGCAGACTCCAGATAAATGCAGCTGTAGCCTGAGGATAGTACATTATGATGTTTTACAAACTCAATTACGTGAGAAAAAACAACAGAAAATTGTCTTTCTTTATAATTTATCATTTGCCAGATGTTTTCCTCATTTGTATATATCCCAGAATAGATTGAACTGAATGAGCACTTGATTCTTATGCAGAGGTAGACAAAATTGACGCCTAAATCCACTTTATTTTTCAGAATTTTCATGATCATTTGTAACACAAACGAAACAATACCTCAGAGCTACTGTCAGCATGCGGTTGCTTCATTTCCAAACCTTTTTCTGAAGCAGATTTTCTGCGTGAAGTATTCCTTGTATTAGGTCCTTTGGGTTCATCTGAGTTTGATTTTACAACAGCTTTGCCTTTTCCTTTAGCAGTATTAGTGCTTTCCTCATGAGAATCCTTCTTAGATGTAACACTACTTGCAGCAGATGACTTTGATCTTGTAGTTGGACGCCTGCCAGATTGAGTTGATGCAGGCGTTGATGATGCACCAGCGCCAACAGTTGTACCAGGTACGCCTGATTCAGAATTATTTCCAGATGGAACAATAGGCTTTGAAGCAGCCTCACTGCGTTGAACTCTGGGCCACAAGAATTCTTCAACAGCTGCTAGACTTGCAAAGGGATCAATAAGCACAATATTTGATGAATAATCCCGCAGTGATTTTTCACCTTGAGCTCGACACAGACGCAACTTGAAGGGTTGAGCCAGAGCACTAAGACCTGAGGTCATACGAGATCCTCCAATACCGATTCTGCTAGACTGGCTGAGCACAACAGGGAACCGTTCCAATGAACACAAAGCACTTTGCAACTTTTGGACCAACATTGTCAGTGGAGTTTCATTACTTCCACGATCAAGAGAAAGGGCGACAGATATAAAGGATTTGTATCGCCTAAGCGCCTGCTGACGAAGCTTTGGCAGGTTTGCTTCAGATACCTTTTCCTTTCCAAATGTCCCGCATGATAAATAGTCAAGGAATGCTGCAACAACTCCACTTCTGATGAACTCGAATGTGGAAACCCCATTCACTTTACTTAGCTCAGCAAGCATTTCACTTACTATTAGATCTAATTGTTCCTCCACATCATGTGAGATGTCAAAATGATTAGCACTTAAGGCCTTTGATTTTCCTTTGGCTTTTGTTACGACATTCTCAGTTGCAGAATTCAACTTTGCACAGAGTGTTCTCAGTTTAAGAAGGTCATCAGTAACGCCAATATCAATTGAATCATGGTCAGAAGGGAAGTATTTATCTTTGAATGACTTTGCACGATCACTAACTGTGAAGCGAAGACTGGTATTTGGAACTTCTGTAGAACTTGGTGGTGAGCTGCCGATCCCAGAATAGGAAGTATTTGATTCATCAATTAAACTGTTTTCTGTCGGCGTAGCACCCCCACGCCGGCGTTGGCGTCTAGAGCGTGAGTACATAACAGAATCGTTATCTTTATCCTGTGGTGATACTTGCGAAGGCACAGCATTAGAGGATTCCGAACATATAAGTGATTCCACAGCATGAACAACACCTTCCCTCACAAACAACTTGGAAAATGTTTCAGGAAGTTTTTCCATCATAATTTCTGCTATCTGAAGGGCAGGAATCAATACTTGAGGATCTTTCCACGCGAGAATGCCTGCTAGGAAGCTGCAAAGGAAATCGTGTAGCAAGGATCAGAAAATAAGCTCTACTAAGACAGTACAAGAAATAATAGCCTATGATGTTCACATGCCATGAAACCATTCTCTAGAAGGACTGAAGACGAATCAGGCTTTGAATTAGAAACTCATATTAGCACCTGGATATGTTTGTTGTGCCAAGCAGAGACTGAATCATGTCAGCGGAGCTGTAGTACATTAATTTCCCTATGATTGATAAGCACTTGTGGCGTATTGGTGCATTAACACTTGATCCATACACCTGCCCAAGAGCAAACTCAATAAAGTATGGCAACCCAAATACTATCTTAAAAACAGAAGTAACAATTCATCAGCAAGAAAAGAAATTGACCACAAACCTGTGTCATTATGGGTAATAAATCCATAGCAAACTTCTGTAAAAGTTCAGGGTGTTCACGCAATAGCCTTTCATGACCTGATCTTTCGTTTTCTGTTGAACCAGCCCCATCTGATTTGGTGGGAGTAGATTTCTTTGTAGAAGAACTTTTAACAAATACATGGAAGTATGTTGGTAAAGAAATGATACCCACAGGCAAATGTGGAAGCAAATCATCAGCAAGGCTCACGATCTCAAACATCTGCAAGGTGAAAAATTGGAAGTAAATATGTGAACACCATCCACACAAAGGAAAGTAGGCAAGTATAAATAAAACCTGGATCAAACATCTGCAGGGTTTGAACAATTAATCTTTGAGCAGCTAAATGCTCTCTCACTTAAAAGTTTGAATAATTGAAATTTCAGCACCTTAGTGAGAGAGCAACAAGCAGCTGCAGACAACATTAAACAATACTAAAAATGGGGGAATTTCAGCACATGACACTCTTTAAAATTTGCATATCGTCTGTCACTGGCATGACGGACCATACGTGCCTATGACAGTGAGCCAGTGTGTCATACACTGAACTATGAATTTTAAAGTGTTAGTGGTTGAGATCTATACACACACACACACACATACACACACCCAAAAAAAAGAAAGAAAGAAAGATTGTTTCGGACCTGCCCAGACATGGTTGCATCGAACTAACTACTGCTTGCACAGTTATGATAGATAGGAAGGGATTAAGATGACAAAATATCAGCAGCTACCTATCAGGGGAAATATTGGCAGATTTGTTTCAATCAAGTTTAAAATAAGTATCTGTTCCAGTATTCCCTCACAAGCATGCTTAATACAACATCTAAAGATCTTAATGCAGGATGACTTGCTAGATAGTGGAAACTAAATTGATTGATCACATACGCTCTCACGAATTGAATCGCATAAAAACAAAAGGTCATAATGCTGTCACTAGAACGAGCAAAATAATACCAGTGATAGATGTTATCACCTGATCAGCGGGCCTTGACAGAGCTGGGGAGACTGATGTTCCAGCAATCAAACTAGAACCTGAAAGTATATCTTTAAGTGTGCTGCTAATTCCAAGAAGAAGAAGTGTTTTGGCGGCCAACAGTGATCCACTTGCACATGTTGAAAGAAGACGGATTAATCCCTGAAAGAATGTCCAATCTAAACTTAGCAGGAGTACAGAAGAGGGCGTAGTCGCAGGACTTGACAAAACTTAATTGTATATACCGTATATGTGGATGTGCTCAATGATGTCTGGCCTGCAGAGTTATTGACGGACACCAAGTTAGCAGCTTGAGCAACCAACCCATGATTGCACAACTCATCCAGTTTCTCTGGATAGGACGAAAAAGCCTCTGCAATGCGTGTTAAACAAACGGAGGCATGCTCTAGTACCTGGAATGTACATAAACAGAAGGTTGAAATCACATGATATACCCTGAAAAGATTGGTATTTACTACTTAGTAATGACAAATTTTTAAAAACGATTTTTTTACAAACAGGTAATTGTTAGTGGTAAGACTTAGGGGTTTGGACTTCAAAAGCACCTTAGAGTCATGATGGTTTAGTAGATTCGTGAGCAACGGAACAGCTTCCATGACAAACTCCGATGCATCAGATGGCAGCTTCCTGCATATATTAGCAGCAGTAGACAATGCGACTCTCTAGAGGCATGTCCACCAAGGAAACAAATTGAAGTTGAAGTAAAGAGCGCGAAGCAAAAACATGGGAAATTAAATTAAGCCTATTTGAGGTCTTGAAAGAAAGGTGCTGTTGAATTTAACAGTATACCTGAACGCCAGTGGAGAAAAAGTCGAGATATGATAGGACAGCCATTAGGGCACCAGCTCGCAAACAGGCAGTGGGATGCTCCTGAGAGATCTTCTTCAGAGCTTGTAGAGACTAGAACGTGAAGTACAGGAAATGTTAGCATCTCGGGGGCGGTGGGCAAACAAGAAAGAAATGGTTGATTTCTGAAACGAAGCTAGCAAGATGAGCAGATAGTAAGGTACATTCATGACACCAAGGGGGTGGCGCACAGTTGGCTACTAACTGATAATGAGTAGAAGCAGGAAAAGGAGAGAGAGGAGCGCTTTGGGAAGAAGAAATACCTGCTCGGCAAGGTCCATGTACTCAATGGTGAGCAGGCGAGCGCAGAAACAGGGGATAGCCCCATAGTGCACGACGGCTGAGCAGGAAGACGGGAGGACGTCGACGAGGTTGGCGAGGGCACGCGCAGCGAGCAGCATGACGTCAGGGCTGGCGGCATCCTCGCGGCCGAGGAGGCCGACGATGATGGGCACAAAGGCGTCAACGGGGAAGGAGGCGAGGGAGTCCTCGGTGCCGATGGAGAGCATCTCGCAGAGCTGCATGAGGGACTGGAGCTGGCGAGACTCGTCGCCGTCGGCCTGGAGGCCGGCGAGGATCCTCTTGAGCTGGGCGGAGGCTGAGGCGGAGGAGGAGGAACCGGAGGAGGGGAGGAGGTCGTCGAGGCCGGCGCCGAGCCTGCGGAGGAGGCCCTGGAGGGCGGTGCTGGCGGAGGTGAAGGAGTTGGGGAAGGGGGCGAGGGAGTCGTCGTCGTCGTCCTCGGGGGCGACGGGGGGAGAGGGGTTGGAGGTGGAGGAGGGGACGTCGGGGTCGGGGTCCTTGCCCTTGTCGGGGGCGGGGGCGCGGGAGCGGCGGCGGGAGGACGGAGAGGGGTCCATGGCAGGAGAGGGGGAGGAGCGGCGGGTGGTGCGGGAGCGCTTGGAGGAGGAGGAGGCGGCGGCGGCGGCGGCACGCTTGCGGCTGCGCGTTTCCATACAAGGGGAGGGGCGGGCCTAGGCGGCGGGCATGGATGGGGATGGGGGTGGATCTGCGAGGGCGGGGGTGGATCGGAGGAGGTCGTGCTCGTCGCCTCGTCGGAGGGGATGGGGATGGGGATGGGGGTGGGGAATCCTTCAATTCGCCCTTCTCCTTCTTCCTTCCGCTTCCTGCAGTCTCTCCTGCCCAGCTGCACAGCACAGCAGAAGCCAGGAGCAGGCACACTCCCACGTGGCACCCTCCTGCTCTCTCCTCTCCTCCCTCGCACTCGGCGCTCGCACACTGCCACGCTGGTGGTCCCTGCGGCCCAGCAGGCCGTTCCTCCCTGCTCGGCCCGCGGCCCGCTCCTACATGAAGCACACCTGCCCAGCTACCCTTCTACCATTCCACTAAGCATAAGCATAAACAATTGAGGAGAGAAAGAGACTATAATCTTACCCCCTTTCTTCTTAATCATCCATCTCCTAGACTTATACCGAAGATTAGCCCCCCTCCCCTAGTCCTCTCCTTCTATCCCTCCTCTCAAGAGGTCATGGCTTCCCATTTCCTTCTCTATATCTGACATCAACGGCTGAAGACGGACTCCCCCCATATTCCAATGGAGCTCTACGTCGGGGTGCTTGACAATACCTCTCCCATAAGCCACAGTTGGGTGGTTGACACCCTGTGTCACACAGTGGCAACATTCATTTATCGTCGCCACAATCGTCTAGGGCAGCCCGACACAAACCCAAGTGTTGGTATATGCGTTGGAGTGCACGGTTCGTAAGCCCTCACAACCTTGTCCATGTTTCTCATAAGCCCAAGTTGAGCCCATTTTCTTACTAGCTCACTTGGATCAAGCTGGAGTCAAGGCGACTCGACTCATTCACCAAAACGAGCCCCAATCGAGGTAGGCCTAACTCACTCAAACTATGCTTGGTACCAACCCTATCCTCGAGTGTTGTATCTTAGAGCCATTCTCTACCAACGCATAGACCTACTACCACATATCGGAGCTCCTCGATGAAGAACCCCCCAAGTCAGGCTTTTGTGCCCTCTACACTTCTCCGATATCCAAATCTACTTATCTGTCGCCATCACCACCTCTTCAACCTCTCACTACATCGATGCCACCACTGCCCTTCTCTTCCAATGTACAAATGAAGCAAGACAGACGTTGGGCTTGTGCAAAAGATGAGCAGTCTATGGAAGGGATGTGTGACAATAGGATTTGGACATGCCAATGTCACTTAGCACCATCAGCACACGTGACACGCCTCCATCGCCGCCCCCTAGGTACAACCTAGTGTTGATGCCATGATGGCTAGGATTAATAAGGAGGAAGGGAGGGAGGAAGAGAGAGTAACCTAACCCCAAGGCCTAGTGCATTACAGTGGACTAGACTGGCAAGCGATGGTGACTCAAGTATCACATCATGCCTCCTCCGTTGTTTTTTTACTTTTCACTTCCTAAGATCAAATAGAGAGACGAGAACATGAGATTTGGACATGGAAACATCCCTCAACACCATCACTGCACATGACACACCTCCACCACCACCACATGAGAGGTACAACCAGGGGACGATGGTAGGGGCGCAAATGGTACAAATATTTTTAGACTGGTTAGATCGATTCAGATGGTAACGCCATCCGGTTCATGAAAGTGTTTTGAACATTTACGCGACCTTCGAAATGCAACTTTGACAATCAATTATCGTTGTAATTTATTTAAAAATTTTGAGAATTTTATGTATTATGAAAGTACTTTTTGAGATGAACCAATACATGTGATTTACATATGCCCAATCCAAATGGTTCAAAAGATTTTTATACATAAAATTTTAGAACTTTGACTTAGGAGAAGTCTAAAATGTCATGTTTTCATGAACTGAAGGGACTATTTGATTGTGGATATAGACAATGACGAATAATATTCGATAAAAAAATATGAAGTCACATACTATCCGACTCATAGGCAGACAACATTATTCTACACCAAATAACACCATTACACCAACATATTTTATCGATAATTATATGCAGTTTCACATACAATCCGAGCAATATCTGTCCACACTATATCCAATAATATCAACTTTATAAGATCCGTTTTCATATTGGACATTTTTGTGTCTGTATCCAATGATATTCATGTTCCTATGCACGTATAACACTATTTGTATCTATGTCCACATATGATTAAAAAAATTATATATTTGTATCTATATCTGGTATTATCTAACGTCTCTAATCCATTTGCACCTCTAGGCGATGACCAAGCCTATGGGGAGAGAGATAGAGAGAGGAGAGAGCCAAAGAGCAGTGCATGACAGTAGGCTAGGCTGTGCCAGCGTGTTTGGTTACCCGCTTCACCCCTAGCTAGGCCCAATCTATGCTGGGAACAAATGTTTGGCTTTGTGGACGAGGCATTGAGCCTACATGCAATGGTGCAAAATCACTGTTTCGGTCTAGCACTCTAGCCATTTAAAAACACCTGGATCGACTGTTTTTATGGAGCCAGTCTCAGCCCAAGCAGGCAAGCCGCAAACAAAGAAAAGGAAGGAGAATTGCTCAAATGACACTATTTAAATTTCTCATTTGCTCAAATGACATTTGAACCCATTTTCAGTGACTCGGGTAGTCCCATGTGTAATACTTACATAAGAATTAGCACACGAATTCAATGTCATTTAAGCAATTTTTACCAGGGAAGGGGGCTTAGGTGACAACCGAAGGTGGCAGCGCCGGTGAGTAAAAAAAGGAGACGGCAGAGGTTTGAGGACGATATTGCTTTCCACTTATGAAGAGAGAGAGAGAGAGAGATGAGAACATGATTAGAGGCAGCAAAACAAAGGCCACGTTGTGCACATTACATTCACATGGATTGGGGAGAACACAGAGCATGGCCCGTTACACGACGGACGGACTGGTCACCGACTATCAGTAATGCGATCATTAGTTACAGTTTGCTTTGATTGAACCAAAAAAAAAAGAAGGGTCCTTAAAAAACTGTATAAGACTAAAAATACATTTTTTAAAAAATGTTTAAGAAAAACCAGCAAAGAAAATATTACAAAATGTCATGTTAAATGGTCTATAAAAAATAACAAATTTTGGCTCCTTGTCATGTGTTTTGTAATCGCCTTTCTTGTTAAAAAAAAAAAGTAAAAGAAACAAGAAAGTAATAGTACTGGTAAGGGCAATTGAACTAGATGAATAATGATGGTTGCAACAAAGTTGAAAGAGGATATACCATTAAACATGTCTTAAGGGAACCAATTTGTACCAACACATAGCTTTAGCTTCTTCTCTTGATTGATTTGCATAGCATTACTAATCACCAGTCCTTATATTTACAACAGAGCCCTACACTATACAAAAATTAATAGAAGGAAACAAGGGGAAGGGGAGCAATTATGCTATGCTTTCTTCAACAGCTGAATAAGCTTGTGCGATCGCACATCAGCCTCGCCACACTTCACTCTTTCTTCCTGCAAATAACCACCAAATTATAAATAGTGTACCCACTAATCTCTCTCATCCTACTACTTGCCTTTTAGATTATTTTCCTCACCTTTTTCACATCCACCTCCATGTCAGGACCGCTGAATTCTTTCAGCAACATACCTGCTATTGGCAGTAATCTCCTGCTTCACCAAACAAATGACAATTTCTTTTTAAAAAATCAAAGATAAAGTAAGTTGCATCTGTCATATTCTCACTTTCAGGCTGTCCAAAATTAAAATATACGCATGGGACCAATATTTTCACAGCAAGCAGAAACACACAGATTCCGAAGCATCACTCCTCACAGGGAACATATTAATCAAATTATCCACTAGAAAGAATATCAAATTGATTCTTGCAAATTTGCACAAGTCCCATGTGTAATGTGACTTCACTCACCTTCTATTTTTCTTTGTATTGCAAGGCCTAGAAACAGAAATATCCTTTTTATCAGCAATTTCCTCTTCCACACAGTCCTTAGATTGAACCTTCAATGCCCAATCAAAAGCAAGGCAACCTGAATCAGTCAATGCAACAGTACAAAGGATATATACTTAAAACTTGAAGAAAGAAGAATAAATATATTGGATAATAAAATAGTGCCTGCAATTTATTTTCTTCCCAACATCATAAATCAAATAAAATCTGTTAATTGTATTTAGATTTGCAGTATGTTTGATAAAGCCAATAGCAAAAATAAAAAAATCACCCAGGACAAGACAATATAAAGTTCTTACGATTGAATCCTTCGTTGGGGAAGTTCTTCCATTCGGCAAACATGGAAACATGCCTCCGAGATCATTCAATATGTTTGGGGATTGACCATGGCCTATAGAGATGTACTTCTGTTAACTAGTTAATACTTAATATGAAGAGATCAGAAATAAGTATATTGCTGCAAATTATAAGGACAGGAACAATGACATAGAGCCAAAATTTTCAAGCAAAGCATGAATAATGCTTCGGTTGCATGATATGAGAAACTGACATACCATATTCTACAATGGTCTTCTCTACAGTGGGCTCAAATCTTTCATACCTAGAGTCCACTTCTTGAGGGTTCTGCAGAACAGCACCCTAAACAGAAGGGAAGATATAACCAATAATTCTTAACACAAACAGACATGGATAATTTACAACAAATTTAGAATAACAAGCACAGTTACATGCAACCATGCTTCATCTAGAGACAGATAAAATAACATAGAAATTACCTTGCTTCCCTAAGTAAATCTCTTATAAAGCTTAGACAAGGGCTATAAAAAGTTCTTTTCAGTTCAGATAAGATTAATGTTATGTTTTTAGAAACCTTATGGACACAATAGAACCATGAGCCTGTGACATACTGAAATTACAATACGCATTCCCCTGACATTGGCACGTCGCTAGTCCCCACATTCCCACAGTTTTAGTGATGCAGTCCCATCATCTCTTAACCTCAATAAAACACCCCTTCCACACCCTCAGCACCCACTAAGAATAATCAGCTCATCGCTACCCTCCCTAACCTCCCCTGTTGTCAATCAAAAGTGCAAAACTCCAAAGCACAGATAACCACTTGGTGGAAAAAAATAGGACCATACTATGAACACAAAAACATGTGGATGGATGGAGGGAGAGAGGAAGAGAGGAGGGGGGGGTTAAATGAATCCATACCATCCCAGCCATTTGTAACGAAGATTGACTGGAGTTAATGTCTTGTGTGCTCAAGTTAATTTGCTGAGAGGAACTTATAGAATCATGATGCTTCAGTTCTGTTGAAAGATCCAATAGATAGTAACAAAAGAATCATGAGCAAAAAATGCATTGCGATAAAGATTTTAACCTCTTATATCATCTCTTATATCGGCATCATGTTGAATACTCTCCTCTGTTGTATTGCTTGACTCTTCCGCTTGTTCTTCACTTTGCACTATGGGAGCTATCTTACCACAGCCAGCAAACTGTGGGGATAGACTAACCCTTTCACTCTTTATACATTTAGGCACATGTTGTTCTGCAGAAATCATACTTGTATTTCAGTTGCTTGTTTGCCCAATAGAATTAAAGGGCAATCACACAAAAAAGGACTTTTCTTGTAAAAGAATATAATAGAGTATCATAAGTGGACATCCAACAGCACTATAAATGAGATTCCTAGCTTTCTGCATGATTATGTTAAATTATTCAGCAATAGGCAAACAAAGTAGTATAAGCAAACCTGTCAAGCTTTGATCGGATGGTTGATCCGAATGACTAAGTGTATGTGTTACACCAATGTCATGCGCAGATGTTTGTCTTTTGGATTTGTCCAGTTCATCATCATCCACCTGTACATCTACCTAAAAGAGAATAAAAGTAAAACATGATTTATTCAGTTGTATTGCGGTTGATTATTTTGTTTATTTGGTCTAGCAAAACAACCCTGAAAAAATTGTTTTCAGGGGACGCGTGCAGTGCACACACACACACACGAGAGAGAGAGAGAGAGAGAGAGAGAGAGAGAGTATTCACCTCAGCAATTTCTTTTTTCACAGCACAACACTTGGGCCCAAAAGTCTCTAGCTAAAAAATGGTCGGCATTGTATCAGCACAAGATACATCAATGTTCCTCAACATTAGGTCACATCATCCAAACAATGTGAACATTGGAACATGGCAGAAACAAGAGGTTGAAGGATTAGTATCAAACCTTCAAATCATTGGAGCTCCATTCTTGTTCGTCTATGATCGTAGTAACAGTAGAGCAATTGTCAGACCCCGCTGTAATTTAAGAAAAGGATTCAGGAATAAAACAACCATTTGTTATTATTACTCTGGATATGCTTATTGCGAATGTATAACCTTTCATGTCACAATTGGTCGAAGGCCTTGCAGGACCACAGCATGTGAAATCTTCTGAGGCCTCTTCTGCTGCTAACTGCAGGGGAAAAGTGTTCACTGAGTGCTCCAATAGAACAAACAAAAATCATATCACCAAGAAAGTTCTGACCTTAAGTATCTGCTTTTGTCAATGAATAGCTTAAAACTTAAAAAAAATAGTGCACAATTAACTGCATATTATGGCACATACAATATGGAGATGTAGACTTAGACAAGTATGCTGCTTCATATTATTTAATAACTAATCCTTTCAAAGGAAAAGAAGGGTTTTAGGAATACAATTACATTATTGCAGCAAAAGAATGTGCTTTTATATGGCTTTTTTTAGAAGGCCTTTTATGGTTTTTGAGCAAGTGCAAAGTGTAAACCAGCCTTTGCCAAAAGAAAAAATAAGGAGATAAGCATAGCAAATTAAACTAAATCTACAAATGCAGCAATTTAGTAAGCTAGCCCTGGCTGTATTCTATTCCTTAGCAGTGTCATTCTGATCAAGCTATCTTCCTGTATCCTTTTGACTAATTTGTAAACTTTGTTGGCATCAACCTTAATTACGCAGTCAGAATTGCACAAATTAAAACACAGGTATAGACAATTTTAAGTTGCTAATAGAGCTAAATTAAACATGCTTATTCAGTCATTGCTTGAGGACATAGCAAAAATGTAACTTTGAGCCGTTGGACCAGAAGATACCGCATCATTTTGCTCCGTTGGACCAGAAGATACCACATCATTTTGCTCAACAATGGTGTCTTCAGGAATTAGAAACTTGTCGGATGAACAAGAATTCAAGATCTTCAACTCCTTTTTCAGGTCCATGATTTGCATGTCTTTATCTCTAAGCAATTTTCTCAAGCTTTCCGCACCATTCTCGGACTCCTACAAGCAAACACATAGAATAAAACCGTACAAAAAGAAATTATATAGGAAGAATTTAACAATGTTCTTAACAAGAAGGAAGAAAGAAAAGGTATCCGAAAAATTAAAATCACCACACTTCTGTTGTGGTCGACGAGGAGGTCTCACCAGCAACGAGTGGGTGATGCGCGTGGCACAGGGATAAGACGCGCATGGCATGGTGGTGGAACTTAATCCTTTCTTTATTGCTTAGCTAATTCAATGGCGGGTGCTTTATATAGAAAGACCGCCTAACAATTTAATCTAGAAAATAGCATATTACTAACAAACTTATCTCAAGGATAACCAACTAACAAACTAATCTATCACTGAGATACTGTTCGTGTGTATGAACAGTGCGTGTGAACAGTAAGTTAGCACACCTAGCCCTTTTGGGCCCACATGCTGCACATAACAACTTCCAACAATAAATTCTAGTCTTATAAAAAATAAATAAATTCTAGTAGTACATCTTAGTTATACATCCAGAGAACTTATCCATTGAAGTCATGAAAATTCAATGAATTAAACGTAGATGACAAACAGTATGCGCTGCAAATTACCAAAAGCTTTTGTTTATACTGCTTCAAAACAGTCCATAACGCCCTGGCAAAGTTCTTTGTTATTTCTTCACTTCTGGTTACTCTTCGCAACTCTGAACTGAGAAGCTTTAATTGTGTATCATCTGCACGCATGCATGGCAGAAATAGTATCAGAGAGATGGTATTGGTATGTTATACAAATGATGTGATTTGCAGCAAAAGTACAATTAAAGCAACAGGATCGGAACTAAAACTTAAGACAAGTATGAAAGCTAATAATCTCATGGATATCACAAGGGAAAAAATGGCCAAAAAACATTATCCAATATTAATGCAAGTATAGGACCTCTTTCAGAAACTTTAGGATTAACGTCCTTATCAATGTTGTCCTTTCCTTCAACCTGCAGAAAACACACCACCAATGATAGTGCATTCCAACTAAGATATGGAATAGCTAACTAGGGATCATCCGATGAAATATATGTGACATGCGTGCACTCAACAAAATATATGCTCCTTTAGCACTTATTTGGAAATGATTTTATAATTATAAGTAACACTAAAAACTGGCAATTGATTATTTGAGAGATGAGAAATATATGAATCCATGCTTTTCAAACAAGAGCGGTTCTTTGAAGTTTGAATCACATGGAAAATTTATTAGTCAACCTAAGACATTGAAAAGTGAAAACAGGAACATATAACCATTCAGTTCATGGAAGGGATAGTGACATGTAAGATTTATCTGATTCAAAACTGGATATCAACAACAGCACCACCACCAACAACAAAGCCTTTAGGTTCCAAACAAGTCAGGGTAGCCAAGAAATGAAACTCAATAGAAGTCACCAACTTACACACAGTCACACACACAGAGACGCACGCACGCACACGCGCACGTGCGCGCATGCGCACACACATACATATAAAGAGTCAAAGAGGGTGAAAAGTTATGTCATGGTTCAAGCATAGGCACGTGGATTGCTAATTTCCATGCGCCCCTATTTAAGGCTAAGCCTCTAGGTATGTTCCAATCTTTCAGTTCTCTCCTTATTGACTCCTCCCACGTCAGGTTAGATTGGCCTCTACTTCTCCTTACATTATGCCTTCATTGAATGTGTCCAAACCGTTGGATATAACGTCTTTTGGTAGCCCAACATTCTACACCATATAACATCGCCGCCCTAATCACCGCCCTATAGAACTTACTTTTAGTTTTGTGGCACTTTCTTATCGCATGATTCAAAATTGGACATCAGCATGCACAAAACTAATCGTCTCAAGATGGCAATAAGTGCTGGAAGTTATACAAGGTAGAAAAGTTAATGCTCCAAAAAAAATTGAGAGGCTAAACAAGAATTACCACAAGAGCTTCAGGCTTATGAACCTTCCTCCTTTTCTTGTTCTCTTGGCAAATAAGGGAAACATTGCTTCTCTTTTGGGAAACCAAGTCAGTAGAATCCTCAAGGCTGTTGTACCTAAAAAGATAAAGGCAAACAAAATGAATGATACTGGATATAAATATACATGTGCGATATAATTTGTTATTATGTATACTATATTGCAACCAAATTACTTCAAAGAAACTAGCCTGAACAATGTACTTCGAATTGTGTCTTTGGTATAAACACGTCCTTGAAAAGCATCAAGGCTCAACTAAAATATTACAATACCACTTTCAATACTCAGAAAAGGTACATTCTTTTAAAAAAAAAACAATTCTCACTTTCCTCAACAAAATTCCTCAATTTGGGGCTATTTCCTGCGGTCCTATCAGACCAGAAACCTCTCTTCCCTAGGGTAAAATAATCTTGAAGCAATCAATTATTACCCTTCCAAATAACAAGGCCCACCCTAATGTTGGAGAAAAACAATATAAGAAATAACAAAAGAATCCTGCTTGATTTGTTATGTATTATTGTATTTCTTATGCAGTAACAGGAGGCAAATCTTACATTTACCATTTTTAACATAATAACAGCAGCAATTATAAAAGGTTTCATATGGGTCTCTCACACGGTTCTAAAAAGAAGCTGACTGCAAGGTCTAAATAGAAGAATTCTGATCCTACAGGTTTTTTAACCTAATCCCATTAAGAAATATAAGAATGTTAGGATAGAACTCAATTGTGTAAAACAGACTAGACTAGAGCCCTAATTAGTGAGATAAGGTGCAGCTTAAGTTACTTTACAATTTTTTCAGTTGTTAAATCTTTCCCTTCATCTCATCAATAGAATAGGATGTGGAAAAGAAAAGGAAGATAACTCTTGCAGTGAAACAGTAGGGAGAGTACTTTATTTTCATGTAAGGAGATGCTTGTCTGAGTAAAAATGATGTATCCAAATAATCATCATCTCCTGATTTCACGTTTAAAATCTGAAAGATAAAAGAAATAATAATTAGAAAAAAAGAAGTGTACACTGATCAAAATGTATTGCACGGATCACAAAGTAATATTGTTAGTGTCAAGCGCTTTTGCAGATGTTATGTGGGGCCGCACCTATAGTAGGCGGCCTAAGCCGATTACCGGCCAGATTATAGATAAGGATTAGAGGATAGATTAGCCTCATCTCTGAGATTAGTTAGCTTTTCTTTAGGAAGTAGTTGGCCAAGAGCCTATGTAAGCCGCAAGGCACTTTCAGATTGGGGTTAAGCAATAGATCAATCTACTATTCCCCTACCCCCTTCTCTAGTCTCCCTCTTGCTGTCACCATTGATCGGAGGCCTCAAGCCGACGATCATTACCTTCGAAGCAAAGGGCCGGCGCCCTCGCCGTTGCCTTTGCCCGGCCGCCGGCCAAGCCGTAACATCTTGGTATCAGACGTCAACGATCCTCTGTTCATCCCCACCACCGCACGCATGGCCAACCCATCCACCGACGATGTCCAGCGGCAACTCGCCGCCGTCGCCCAACAACTTTCCCATCTGCCTACCATCACCGCCAAGCTGGGCACCATCGACGGCTCCATCGCCCGCCTGGAACTCCAGCAGCAGCAACACCAGACTGCCATCGAGCGCCTGGAGCAGCGCAATCGCGAGGTGGTGCAGCTTGGTCCCGATGGCGGCCGTGGTCGTCCCTTCGCCAAGGGTCACCATGACGATCGGCCGCCCCGCTTCCACAAGATGGACTTCCCGAAGTTCGACGGCAGGACAGATCCCTTACTCTTCATCAACAAGTGTGAATCGTTCTTTCACCAACAGCGCATCCTCGAAGAAGAGAAGGTCTGGATGGCGTCCTTCAACCTGGACAGCGCCGCGCAGCAGTGGTACATGCGGCTTCAGCGCGAAGAGGGCACGCCGTCATGGCGCAAGTTCGCCGAACTCCTCAACACAAGCTTTGGACCGCCCATCCGCGCCAGTCCGCTGGGCGAGCTCACCGCCTGCCGCCGCACAGGCACCGTCACCGAGTTCAGAGAGCGGTTCATGGAACTCTTGGCTCGAGCTGGACCGCTGACAGAACACCTGCAGGTCCAATTGTTCACGGCCGGCCTCCAGGAGCCCCTCAGCATCGACGTCCAGCTTCAGAACCCGTCGAGCTTGGAGATCGCCATCAGTATCGCTCGGGCATACGAGCGGCGGGAACAAGTTACGCAATACTCCCGTCCTCGGGGCCGGGGCCTCCTGCCCACACCACCAGCGGCTTCGTCAACCATGGTACCCCCTTTGCCCAAACCCGATAACGTCAACGTCCAGGCATCGGCCGCGCGCACCACGGTTGTCGCTGGCCGCACGGCGCACAGCCTCACACCGGAGGAGATGGACTACCGTCGTCGACAGGGCCTCTGCTTCAACTGCGACGAGCGATAAGTTTGGGGACACAACAAGATTTGCAAGCAGCTATTCGTCATGGAGCTGGCTTATCCCAGTGATGACGATGACGTCGACACGGCCGCCGCGACGGACAACCCGACTGATCCTATCATCTCCCTCCACGCCATCTCGGGAGTTCGCACTAGCAAGACGATGCAACTACCGATGCGATGGGGCGACACCCTCTTCCACGCCCTCCTCGACTCGGGTTCGTCCCATAATTTCATGTCGGCCGAAGCAGCGGCACGCACCGGCGCCGCCTTCCCGCAGAGCACGGGACTCCATGCTACGGTGGCCAATGGCGAGCGTGTTCCCTGCCTAGGTGCCTATACCGACGCGCCTTCAATCCACGCCGAGTGCTTCACGGCGGACATCTTCGTCCTTCCGCTCGCTGGGTACGACGTCATCCTCAGCACGCAGTGGCTTGCCACCATTGGCCCGATCCTTTGGGATTTTGGCTGCCTGACGATGCAATTTTGGCTTCGCGACCACAAGGTGCAGTGGCGCGGCTTGGATGACCCCTCCAACATCAAGCTACTCGCTGCCAACAGCGACAACCTCATGGACGCCCTACTCGCCGAGTTCGCCGACCTCTTCTCCGAGCCTCGCGGGTTGCCACCGCCCCGCCCCTGTGACCATCGCATCCATCTGTTGCCAGGGACAGACCCAGTGGCGGTTCGGCCCTATCGTTATCCAGCGATGCACAAGGACGAACTGGAACAACAGTGCCGTGACATGCTCGATCGCGGCATCATCCGGCGCACCACGTCGGCCTTTTCATCCCCGGTCCTGCTTGTCAAGAAGGCCGACGGGTCTTGGAGATTCTGCGTCGACTACAGAGCCCTCAACGAACGGACAGTCCGCGACACCTATCCCATTCCGGTGGTCGACGAGCTGCTTGATGAGCTCCACGGTGCACAATTCTTCACCAAGTTGAATCCTCGCTCCGGCTACCACCAAGTGCGCATGTTCCCCCGCTGATGTTGCTAAGACGGCCTTCCGCACACACGACAGCCTCTACGAATTCTTGGTCATGCCATTCGGCTTGACCAATGCACCAGCGACGTTCCAAGCCCTGATGAACGAGGTGCTGCGGCCGTTTCTGCGCCGCTTCGTCCTGGTGTTCTTCGACGACATTCTCATCTTCAGCAAGTCCTGGTCCGAACACCTGCAGCATGTGCGCACCGTCTTCAACGGCTTGCAATCCAACTTCCTCGTCCTCAAGAAATCCAAATGCTTCTTCGGCGAGCCATCAGTGTCCTATCTCGGACATGTCATCTCTCGCCACGGCGTGGTCATGGATACGGCCAAGGTGCGCTCGGTTCGTGCCTTGCGTGGCTTCCTCAGTCTCGCGGGCTACTACCGTAAATATGTCAAGGACTATGGCGCGATCGCGGCACCCCTCACCAACCTCCTCCGCAAGGACAGCTTTGCTTGGTCTCCATCGGCCGAAGATGCATTCAACCTCCTCAAGGCAGCCCTCACGTCGACGCCGGTCCTGGCTCTGCCTGACTTCGGCCGGCCGTTCGTGGTGGAGTGCGATGCGTCCGGCTCAGGGTGTGGCGCCGTGTTGCATCAAGGAGCTGGTCCGGTGGCCTTCTTCAGCCGTCCAATGGCGCCACGGCATCAAGGCCTCGCGGCGTACGAGCGTGAGCTCATTGGCCTGGTACAAGCCGTGCGGCATTGGCGGCCGTATCTTTGAGGCCATTTCTTGTTAAAACTGACCACTACAGCCTCAAGTTCTTACTGGACCAACGCCTTGCGACGATCCCGCAACACCAATGGGTCAGCAAACTCCTTGGCTTTGATTTCACGGTCGAGTACAAGCCGGGGCGCACCAATGTCGTCGCCGACACCCTTTCACGGCGGGACTCCGAGGCGTGCTCACTCATGGGGATCTCCGGCCCTAGCTTCGACATCATCCGAGACCTGCGACAAGCGGCTACCACAGACCCGGCATTGATCACTTTAGCCGAGCAGGTCGCGTCGGGCACTTTGGGGGCCCCGTGGACTTTGGTGGACGGGGTGCTGCTCCATGGTGGCAAGCTCTATATTCCACCAGGATCTGACCTCCTCCAGACGGTGCTCGCCGACGTCCATGACGCTTCCCATGAAGGCATTGAAAAGACGCTGCGTCGATTCCGTCGCGATTTCCACACACCACACGAGCGTGCAGTGGTACAGGAGTTCGTCCGTCATTGCGTCACCTGTCAGCGTAATAAGACGAACCATCTCCATCCTGCCAGTCTGCTGCTGCCGCTCCCGGTGCCGTCTTCCGTTTGGTCTGATATCTCCATGGACTTCATCGAAGGACTGCCCAAGGTGGGAGGCAAGTCAGTGATTCTGACGGTTGTCGACCGTTTCTCCAAATACGCGCATTTCATTGCGTTGGCACATCCATACTCTGCCGAGACAGTTGCTACGGCATTCTTCAACGAAATTGTCCGTCTCCATGGTGTCCTAGCATCCATCGTCTCCGACCGCGACCCAGTGCTTACCTCTACATTTTGGCAAGCACTCTTCAAGCTCTTGGGGACTAGCCTCCACATGAGCTCGGCATTTCACCCCCAGTCCGATGGCCAAACAGAGGCGGTGAACAAGACAATTAGGATGTATCTTCGCTGCATGACAGGCGACCGGCCGCGTCAATGGCTCCGATGGTTGCCATGGGCTGAATTTATCTACAACACGGCATTTTATTCGGCACTCAAGGACTCACCATTCAAAGTTGTCTATGGCCGTGAACCACCTGCCATCCGCTCCTATGATGTTGGGGATTGTCGAGTGGCAGCAGTGGCCACATCCATAGAGGAGCGCGACGAGTTCTTGGCGGATGTCAGTGCTAGCCTGCTCCAAGCCCAGGAGGTGGCCAAACGGGCATATGACCACGGTCACCGAGAGCTATCCTTCGCGCCCGGCGACTGGGTTTGGTTGCGAATACGTCACCGCGCGCCAGCTTCTCTTCCCACACCATCCCGAGGCAAGCTCCGACCACGGTTCTATGGGCCTTACAAGATCTTGGCGGTGATCAACAAGGTGGCCTACAAGCTGGAACTACCTCCCCGTGCACGGATACACAACGTCTTCCATGTCGGCCTCCTCAAGAAGTTCGTCGGTACTCCTCCGGCATCACCTCCGGCGCTGCCACCTCTCCATTTTGGTGCGGCTCAACCGGCTCCCGCACGCACTGTTAAAATGAGGTTGGCCAGGGGCCGGCGTCAAGTGCTTGTTCATTGGGCGGATCAACCAGCTTCTACAGCGACTTGGGAGGATGTTGAAGACTTTCAGCTCCGTTACCCTACGTGGCAGCTCGAGGACGACCTGCTTGTCAAGGGGGGAGAGATGTTATGTGGGGCCGCACCTATAGTAGGCGGCCTAAGCCGAATACCGGCCAGATTATAGATAAGGATTAGAGGATAGATTAGCCTCATCTCTGAGATTAGTTAGCTTTTATCCAAGAAGTAGTTGGCCAAGAGCCTATGTAAGCCGCAAGGCACTTTCAGATTGGGGTTAAGCAATAGATCAATCTACTATTCCCCTACCCTCTTCTCTAGTCTCCCTCTTACTGTCACTATTGATCGGATGCCTCAAGCCGACGATCATTACCTTCGAAGCAAAGGGCCGGCGCCCAAGCCATTGCCTTTGCCCGACCGCCGGCCAAGCCGTAACAGCAGCATATAAAATATATTATATCGAAAAAATCATGCGCAAAGGGGCCCTCGGTACAAAAATATAAACCCACCAGGTATCATTCAAGATGGCCCATGGAATAGTAATAAATTTGCCAGAGTTCAACAATCTGTCAATCTCAAAGTTTATATCTTGTGACGCTTGGGGCATCACATCCACTAAGGTGCGAGGTCAAATATTGGGATATTATGAACCATAATACAAATAAAACATTTGTTTCATTAGAATTGTGTCATTCCAAAATAACACCCAATGTCATTATCAACACAGCCATCCCTCATCTTGTGGCAAAACATGAGTGATTACACACCTAAGTGTTAACCTAAAAACTCGTACCTTTGGGCTATCCTTATTCTGCTAACTTAGCTATAACATTAAAGCTTCCAGTAAAGATAGCAGAGTATAAAGCACAAAAGCATATTCAAACATAACTCTAAAATTGCATTAATAACAATTTAGTAAAGCATGTTGTTTTAGATGCTGTTGATGAGCACTGTTTGTTTCTGGTTAGAATAGCGTACCAGAGTCATCTTCTTTTTTCCTTCAAGGTAGTCTCTCAAGTACCTTGTCAACTACAAAAACAACAGAATATTCAGAAGCTCCTAACAATTTTAAATTAGAAGGGACAAAAGAAACAAATTGATATGTCGGAGGTGGCAAACGGACAGGATGGGGCTGCTGCGTAGTCCAGTCCGGTTTAGAGTCAAATTAGTTATTTCTATGTTTAGAACAAGAGTTGGTTTCAGTTTGTTATTTCTATATCTGTAGCTTCTATGTTTAGGTCCTTCCAACTATTATAAATAGAGAGAAGGGAGAAAATGGCACGCTTTGCTGCCAACAAAAACTAGTCTCAAGCGCGCCATCGAAGTCCGGTCGGTGGCTCCGTACAGCCAACACCAAAATAGGGCACCGGCGATTCCCGGTGACGCCCTCCACCTCACGATCCGGTCTTAGGCCGGGCACTAGAGCTTTCGAACGAGAACATCCATATCACAAATGATATGTAATGATCACAGTTGCCCAGCAAAACAGGTGGAATACTGGAATGAGGTAAGACTCAAAACTTATGCTTTGCTTATTTCAAAAGAATATGCTGTCAGCAGATATACCATTGAGTTCTTGAAATGCTTTTCCAAGGGTTTCTTCTGATTTTTCTGGTGTTCTAGCAAAGACTGCAGTTACAATATTAAAAAACCAATTAGCAGGAATCTTGCTCCTATGATTGGAATATGCAAAAAAAGGGTACGTGTTTCGAAAGAAACATTTGCCGTGGAAAATTACTAAAAAAAGCATTTGGCAGTACCCTCAAACAGAGACCAAAAACCATGGATGTATTGTTGATGAAATTACTCTCCAATAGCCTTGACCCCTGCGCATGAAAGATTAAAAGCAATGTACATAAGGTCTTCAAACATCCATTCACATATATTACGATTAACATTGACAGAGAAACAGACTTGATTTCCAGTCCTTCTTTCCCTCTCTGCTCCAGCAAGGTCTGCTATAGTCAGAAGAGCACTACCAGTCAGGCACTCACTTTCTACATTAATGTTTCTACAGACAGCCCGTATAGTGATGATGCACTGCGATCGGCTGCAATACAAAATGAAGTTAATTTCAACATTAGCATATAAATCTACAATTTAGAGGTTACAACAGTGCCTGGTGTTTGAGGTAAAGTGTTTCTTTCAATTGAAACAAGAAAAAATATTATAATAATACAGTGCTCATTATGGGATAAAGTGTTTCTTGTTACTAAACCAAGGAAAGTTAATATAATGATAAAAAAAACATGGTGCCTATTATTCGGGATAAAGTGTTTCTTGTTATTAGATATGAAAGGGACAAATTTATATGGAGAACATGCCTAGACTTGCTGTTAGCCTTTGTTGCAGCTGTGCTACGCTTGAGCATACCACAGGAGACTAAGCTCTCGGCATCCTTGACATTTGAAACTGTGACCTGAGGAAGAAGTGGCAGCTAACAAGTTATTCGGTGTTCCCACCTGCAATTTGAACTGGTATCTCTGTGTCCTTAGCTGGAGTACTCAAAAGTTACCTCTTTAAGACCTTTAATTGTTGACTGCTGGAGAACAAGGTCTGCTGCATCAGACAGTAGGTCGAGGATCCGCTCTCCTTTTCCTTCGGAAAGTATCTCGAACATTGACAAGCAAAATGGTCTGCAGCTATGAGATGGAGCTCCGTTCATGTGGCAGGGTGTGCAGGCAGCTTACACATGAAGAATAGAATGCATATAGTAAGCACCTGGTGTGATGAGCAGGAGCGAAGATTTTGTGGAGCGTGAGTGGGACGACACCGGGATTCCGGGGGGAACCGAAGAGGGTGTGCGTCTTCCCCGACCCTGTGGGACCCATGGCCACCAGAAGGCCGCTCTTCCCTCCCAGGAACTCGTCCACCACTGGCTCCATCACCTGGGCAAACACGTCGTGCTGCGAGCAGCCTGGCGAGAAGACGGAGGAGAAGCCGTCGAACACCTCGGTGCGGGCGCGCTTGGGGTCCAGGAGCCTCGAGTGCGGGACGGTGAGAGCCACGGAGTTGGCGCCGGTGGCAACAAGGCACACCCCGCCGCCGCCTCCGCCTCCGCCTCCAGCCGGCTTGGGCTTCCTGGGGTGGTCCTTGGCAGCGGGCTTGGGATCCGGGAGGGGGCGGATGCGGAGGAAGACCTTGAGGCGGTCGGGGTCGGGGGAAATGGTGTCGGTGTCGGCCGCTTCGTCGAGCAAGCGGGAGAGGGCGGGCGCCGGCGCCGGCGCCGGCGCGGGTTTAGGCTTGGAGGATGGGAGCGGGGTAGGGGGAGGCCGGGCGCGGCGGGGAGGGTTCCGGCGGAGCGTCGTGGGAGGAGGCGGAGACACGAAGGGGGGCTCCATCGTCCCCGCCGCCGCCCGCATTGCGGATCGGGGATTGGGGAGATTGCGATGCTAGCTTTCCCTCCCTCCCCTTCTCCCTTTCGAAACTTTGAAACAGCAAGCGGCAAGCGGGAGATCGACCGTCCTCGCCCACGCTCAATTCGACGGCTTTATTCCAAATGACACTAAGTTTGATAATTATGACATATAATATGACACCGAGCACACTAATTTATAATCCCAGTGACATTTTATCTTTTTTTCTCAATTTACTAGTGATTGACACTATTTTTCTCTAGTGCAATGACCATTTTGCCCCTATCCTCTTCAGCCGCCCAATCTTATCCAACACCGGCGCCTCCCCCAACGCCCGCCGCCGCCATGCCTTGTTGCTGTCGTCCCGAGCTCTTTGCCGCGCCGCCGCCTCCATTGTCGTAGCTTGCCGTCGTCACCCACCTCAGCGCCACCGCCTCCCCTATCTGAAGATCATCAACCCCATTTTCTTCAGCATTTTTTAGGAGCATGTCCAGCTTTGCAAAAGAAGAATTTCAGTGTTTTTTTTTAAAGAGGATTAACCCTATTTTCCATTGCATCAAGAGAGATACAACGGAAACCATGTTTGTTTACAAATTTCTAAACGGATCAAGAAAGGACTTGTCTTAGAAAATTGCAGTATGGAAAAGAAGAATTTAAGTGGGTTTTTTTTTAAAGAGGATTAACCCTATTTTCCATTGCATCAAGAGAGATACAACGGAAACCATGTTTGTTTACAAATTTCTAAACGGATCTACTGCCCCCTGGCTACTCCTTGCGCCGTCAAAGCCACCATACTTTGCCGTCGCTCTCCCATCCAGGCATCCCTTCTTGGACCAGCCATCTTTTTCTTTTTCTTTTTCTTGCATGCGACGCAAGGGCCGAGCCGACGCTCGAACCCATGCGGGCAAGGCGCACACCAACAACCCTAACCATCCGAGCAAAGCTCGGTTCGCATAAAGACAACAAGAATACCATTATTATCAACAACACCAATGATGAAAAGAAAGGGTAAAGGAGCTACAGTTCTGTAATTGCATTAGTGAAACCAGTTCACTTGCGGAAGTAGCTACCAGAATATTGGCATATTGCTAGTGGAATAAGCCGATACAAGGCCAAACATGAACAGAATTCAGATCACCAATGACATTTTACTACCAATTTTGTTCAACGGGCTGATTTGCATGACAAGTATACGCATGATTTTTTATAGTCCATACTAAACATTTGAATGTAACAATGTAAAATCCAAGGCACACGGATTCGAGCCAGGAATTCTTTGATCGTGATGAGGACTATGCACTAATCTGCATATGTCTTGTGGGAATTGCCCCTAGCACTTGCCGTACACAAATTACACTTCGTGTAAGCCCAAACCTGGAATCTCAAAAATTAACATTTCTAAACTTCAGGGCTACGATGTACTCAATCCCCTTCCCTCTTAACCAACAGACATCAATGGTTCCAGCATGAAATCGCCAAATTAGACAGATATCGACAGTTCCAGGATGACTCGCCAAAAAGGTAGCTGTTTTGCGGCACCTTGAGGCGCTGCTGGGGCCTGGGAGGGTAGTAGTAGATGCCGGCGTGGATGACCTCGCTGTTCTGGGAGCTGTTGCCGGTACCGAAGCTGGAGGCCGCCTCGACCACCAGCACCTCGCGGCCGGCCATGGCGAGCGCGCGCGCCACCGCCAGGCCGACCACGCCCGCGCCCACTACAACTGCGTCCGCCACCTCCCGTGGGGCGCCGGAGGCAAACCCCGCGAGGCCTCGCCGGCGGCAGGCCCTCGCCAAGCGACATAGTGAAAGCATCGTTCGGCTAATCGACTAATCGAGCGCGGGCGCTGGACTGTTGACCGCTCAGGCGCTCAGGCCAGGGACGGGTGACTAGGAAGTAGGAACCGTATGACGTATCCACTTGTACACGTGAATTAAGGGGGGGAAAACATTTCGATGCATCGTTGATTCAACTATTGATAGATGAGATATTAAATAAAAATAAATTTTGTTCGTGTTCATTTTCTAAGCACGGCACTATAAAACCTCTCCGGTGCCACCATCTGAATTAGTTTCTTTTACAATATACTATTATGTCATTTTTACTATAGCTCGTTTACAAATTTTTGTGGAAATTACTCTCATCTCTTCTTCTTACTCTATTGTCTTCCTCTTATTCCTCCCTCCCAAAAGTTCCTTCACTAACACTTAATAAGCCTAATCTCGTTGCAGTGGATGGGATGGGCGAGGTGGCACGAAGAAGTTCTGGATGGCTCGAGCAACCGATAAAGGAGGGGATTAAATACACCACCTCATATGTCACATGTGTAACCTCAATGGCAAAAAAAACATTGATATGAAATACACATTAAGTTGATATCTATGACTTGCAATGAAAAGTTGATTTTTTAGAAATTGAAAGTGTCCGTGTGTTATGTGTAGCCTATGTGGTCAAGTAGTCTACATGTGCAACTTCAATGGCAAAACACCTAGAAAAATGATCATAGCGGATTAAATACACCACCTCATATACTTGTCAGGGTCCAATACCTGATTTTATTACCTAAAGAATGGAGTGCACCAAGTGCCATAGTTTGCGGGGGTTAAACTTTCTTTGACAAATCCCCAAATATATTAAAGTACATGGTTGGTAGCAGCGCCACACCCGTTGCTCATGGCTTAGGCGATCGCACCTAGCCCAGGCGACGTGTGCCTAGATTTGCAAAAGAATAGAGCAGGCATATATTTTTAATAATTTGAATGAAAATAAAATAAAAAAAATCTAGAATTCGTGTCTCTGCTGTGTGGCTACGTTGATGACCTTTTCTCTCCCAAACGATGTGGTGAAAGATCCAAAATGCTTCCAAAGCAAGGCCAATATCTTGAGGCATATTTGCAGCCCATTTCTCTCCTCATTTACCCCATTCATAAGGAGGACTTTCCAACGGTTTGCAATCATCATATCATAAATTCATATTACAAGATTTGTACTCAGTCTCAGTGTCTCACTTCTTTGAAAAACAAAGATCACGAACTTAGAAGAAAAAACAACGGAGCACAAAACACAAGCAGTCCGGGTATCTATCCTACGCTGATGAAGTTAAACATTTGGTACTTTGCTCGTTCAAATGGGGCTTAGGCTAGCTGATTCGTGTTTAAGGTGGTACGGAGTATATGCTCTTCAAGAGCTCATCCACGTCGTCTTCTACCTCAGCACCGGTCCCTTCCTCTTCCTCGCCTCCCTCTCTCTCCTTTTCCTTGTGGCCATGGCGCCTCAGCAGCTGCTCCCAAAAGCTCTTCGTGTCCTCACCATCCACCGGCGCCTCCACAGCTCCAGCCTCCTTGCCGCGTGGGAGGAGGCACTCGACGTTGCGGCATCTCTTCCTAGAGGGGGCATCCTCAAGCTCCGTACGCGCCGGGACAAAGCCTGAGCTTTCCATGGCTTGCTCGAAGAACAGCGTCATCTGCTGCAGCTTCTTCTCCGCCGCCGAGAGGCGCTTCTCCATCGCTCAGTGGCAGCAGCGTGCCTCCCCGCCGCTTGCTCGCCGCCTTCGCCACCTCCGCGGTCAGGACGCCCTTGTCGCGCTGCAGACGATGCACCTCGTTGTCGTCGTCGTGCAGGAGCGCCGCCGCCGGCGGCGGCTGCGAGCGCCGCTTCTTGATCGTCTTCAAGAGCTCCTTCTGGCCCCGCCGGAACCCCTCGCTCGCGTACTCCCACCTGATCGAGTCCACCTTCCTGAACCCCTGTGAGGATCACATATATACACATACCAGAACACCAACTCACCAAGCTAGCATCACAATTTCACAAGCTTTAGCTGTCATTGCCAATGCATCATCGATCGCCATGAATGGCGCATAAGCAAGGACAAAGACAACAGGTTGTCGATCATCGATGTTTGAGGTGGTTAGGCTTACATAAGAGTTGAGCTGGCGGATGAAGCTTGAGAAGTTGTTGTGCTTGAAGAAGCGCGGGAGGAACACCGTGGAGAAGAGGTTGGCATCCCACACGATGAAGCTGTTGCCGGCGGCGCCCCACGACACGACGTCGTCCGTGCTGCGGTCGTCGACGGCATCGTACGTCTTGGTCAGGAACGGCGGAGGGATGGGCTCGACGGCGCCCTCCATCGGGCTCGGGCAGGCGGGCAGCTCCGCTATCAAATGCAAAAACAAAGCAATTAACTTTGGCTTCTTTCCTACTGTTTTATTAGACTCATCAAAAAACGGACTAGGGGAAAAATGTTTTTTTTAAAGAAACAGAGAAAAAAGGTTTTAAACCAACGAAATGGGACGATCCTGGCTAAAAATATCTCCACTGAACAGATTCAATCCAGGAAAGGACTTTCTGAATCAAGTGTCGCAAAAATCCTCGAGAACAAAACAAAAATGGCAAGACTACAAGTAATCTCTTTGGGATTGAAAAGGAGCAGAAAAAGTGAGAGGAAAAAAATTTAGTACAAGTAAAAAATAGTGGTAGTGATGGTACTAGATCAAATCAACATAGTAGAATCATTCACGGAGGAAAAAGAAAAAGAAAATTGGTGATTACACTCGCTGCCGAAACTTGTTGATAACACTATTAAAATAATAATGTTCGCACGCTTCACACTTGGGGGCTATCCTAGCACCACTCTACTCACACAGTCACACCCCATTTACCATTCATGCTCACAACTCTTTATCTCTGATAAGAGGGAGGAGACTCTCATGTTTATTATAGAAGTTGTGGGCAATTAAATTCTTGACACGTGTCAAGATCACTGCCCTTGATAAGCGTTTATATCTTCAACTCAATTCATACAAAGCATGTGTTCTAATTTTCCTTATAAATAAGTAATTACATATCTTGTGCACGAAGCAATCCTAAAATATCTAACTTCATACCACTTCCTAGTCATTTTAGAAGGTTTCGAGTATGCATTGATATCCTACACACATTACACCGTCAAGGGACAATGAAAGCAAAATTCTGACAGGCATACGCCCAAATGCAAGAAGCAAGGAGCGAGAGGAACCAACTAGTGTATGCTTTGGTGGATGATGGCGGATAGGAGGTAGCATTAGGTGCTAGTATAATTTAGATCTTGTTGGTGGTTTGAAAGGGTTTAAGTAAAGGACATGTCATGCTATTTGCAATGAAGTGTAGTCTCTTTTGAGTGTTTTTGTTCCTTTAAATTTGGTAACTCCATTGTGCTCATCAGGATCAACAATCTAACATTCGCTATCGTGGTCACCAATTTATAGATGTTGCCTATGAGGCTTTTCACACCCACACTTTTAACTAAAAAAAATTCTCAAACAGTTTTGGAAGCGCGGAGTTTGTTTTGACTACAACTACTATATCTTCTTTGATATTGGTAGATAACCACAATTAGGAAAGACGTAGAAGGGGAAAGAGAAAAAAAATAAGAGGAACCATGTGGAGAAGCCAATGAGAGGGGGAATTCCACCTACATAGCTCTAGTCAGCAAGCAAGCAATTGAGTGTGAAAAACTCTAAAAATGGCATGGGTTAAGTGCATCAATTACAATGTGGTGGAAAGTCATATGACATTGTTTTAATTGCAACAAAATAAGGACGCTAGATTAGCTCTATATAAATACTTATCTACTAGTAGTTGAGGTAATATTTTGTATTCCACCGCATAAGCTCTTATTATAGGTTGCATTTGGTGATCTTGGTTAATTAGGATTAAATTATCCTGGTCAATGTTGTTTGAACCACGTTAAACTAGGATTAACTAGCTTAAGAAAATAGTGGGATAAGTTAACCCCACCAAAACGATCTATCTTAAATCATACTCAAGCCGACATTCTCGCTTCCGCTTCATCGACCATTGCTTTCAAGTTTGCTTCCCTCTATGGCAAAATTGTCGAGTGATGAGATATGCATTTCCTGAAAAATAATTTCCTACAGACATAAAAAGTCATACTTCAAATAATCTTAGGAAAACATAGTATACTCAACTCACAAGCTTCCCAAGGCACCCTTCTTCTTACAAACCGAACAATCTTACCCACACAACAATCCGACAAAACTCAAGCAAGTGACTCATCAACGACCATGGAAATGAGGCTGCTAAGAGCATTGGTCATATTATGCTTCATCTAATAGTCATCCTATTAGTGTGTCAAGCCTAGCGGGTCATGATAAAATGACTCCTTGAGACACTATGACCGTGTGGGCTCCATCGCATAGTCATCCGAGTAGCCGGTCGCCGCAATATGACTTTCCAAACACAATGACCACAAAGGCATTAGGAAGGAAATATAAGCAAGAATCAAAACATCCCGATCAACTGCCATGAAGATCTTGCTACCATTAAAACCATATCAAAAGGAGAATCTCAGCCCTAAGACAACAGGATAGGTATCTGTCTAGAATGGGTTATCTATGTCCTTACGAGACAAGGAACATTTTAGCTACATATGCAACCTCCGAGAGGAAGAAGGAAGAGCCAGACGAGATACAAGTTAGGCCACACCAAAGAAGAAAGAGCAAGTTAGATAGAGGACCACCTCAACAAACCCATTGAGTTTTACTCAAGAGTCTTGTAAACGCTCACCTCCTGTAATTCATTCATATAAAATCTCCGCGTATATACGTCAATCATCACAGTGATTGGTCTATATAGTAGATGTAGAGTTATTATCTCTGAATCAGGGGAGGCCTAAACTAGGCTTTGCCACACTCAATGGGATATCTTCGGCCTTACAAAAATATAAATTTGATACGTGGATTAGAGTTGAAAGGGGATATCTTCGGTCTTACAAAAATATAAATTTTCTTTGGATGGTGGGATTGATTTCCGACACTGCTTGGGATTTGATTACACATGCTGACATCATCTGACCTCATCCCATGGGCACAAAGTGGTTTCCTGGGTTTAGGCCCAGGGAGAGCCCAGGTCATCTCCTCGAAGGTGATTGGGGCTCAATTTACCCTGGCTCAAACCGTCTACAGGTTGGGCCTTGGAATTCCTGACTGATTCTTGGCTCGGAGCACAACCTGTCGTGAGCGCCATCCCGACTAGATCTCACAAGCTATGGATATGGCAAAAATTGTGCACTGGTTGCATGAATCCACTTATATGTCTTAGTTTATATGTAGGTATTTGTTATTTGTAGGATCAACGTGTTATCCAAGGCAACACTACATTAATATGAAAGGACTCAAGGAGTCTTGGAGATCAAGTTCGGCGCGTATTTGGCATGGACCACACCGACTTTAGGTCTATTAACCGACTATATATACACCCCTTTTTTAATTCTTGTAACCCAATATCAATCATCACATCCTAAATTCATACCATCGATCGTATCGTCACCTAATAATACACGCACTACAATCGCATTTCTCAATGAGATTTGTCCTTGTCTAGAAGCGCAACCAGGCATGTCCTTGATCTCGACGTCTCCCTTAAAGCCCGGATCAAGATCCCACTACACTCGTATCTCATACAAGTAAAGGAAGGTTGGATGTAATGTTATTACTTCTTTTGAGAAGGGCTTAAACCAGGGAAAAATCGTCTCTTTCTCTACTTATTCGTCGTCCGAACGTTAAGTCCATGAAAAAGGGGTGTGTTCCCACAATAAATTCGTAAGATTGGTCGAAGCTTAGTTCTTTGCATCGATGGGAGCCTCCCATACGATGTAGTTTAAAGCATGTATAATGTTAGCCTATCCTAGCTCTGTCGCCAGCACGATCTCTATATTTCACTCTATATCCCTTCTCTAAATCACTATTTGTTTCCTATATTTTTATTTTCTCCAACACAGTCTCTATTCTGAAAAATATATAGAGATTTTAGAGAGTCTCTAAATTTAGAGACTGAGATAGAGACCCTGTTGAAACGTTATAAAGACCGAGGTTGTCTGCAATAGTAATTTAGGAACCTTTTTAGAGAACCTGCTAGAAACGCCGCTGCCACCGGGCCTCATCGCGGCCGTGCTCGTCGCCGTCGTCGCCTCGCTGCCACCGTGCTCGAGCTCGTAGCCGTCATCGCCACCGCCTCCTCCCCCACGCCGGCGCCGCCTCCCCCAACCCAGCGCCCTCTCCTTCTCTCACTGACTTGTGGGCCACATGAGGGCAATATGGTCAAGTCACATATAGAAAATGGGAAAATCAACAGTGGCAAAATGTCATTGAGATCACAAAATTGGTGTGCCCTATGTCTAACGCGTGAAGACAATCAACTTAATGTCATTTGGAACGAGACCGTCGAATTAGGTGTCAGTGAGGTCAATCTCCCGTGGTAAGCCCACTCAGGCGCTCACTGCATCTGCGGATCTGCCTGCCCCGTTCTCCTTCTCGGATTAAATTTAAATTTAAAGGTATTTTTTTAAAAAAAACTCTAACCATCTCTAGCTGGTTTTATGTATTTCAATATCTATACTTTCTTCTCTAAATCATTATTCATTCTCTATATTTCCATTACTTCAACAGAGACTTTATCCTAAAAATTGGAAATGTTGTGCATATGGCCTAGTATGTACGTATCAGTTGCAACAGCAACGTCTTGTGCATTAGTTTGCCCAAAAAATATATGTATGCTCTCTCTCTTCTCTCTCCAGCACACATATCGATCGTGGTCTCTCTATAACTTCCATCAGGTGCATCTCCCTCTTCGTATCTACTACTCAATCTCTCTCTAGCCTTGGTGCTTGGCGACAGCTAGTAGCGCTCAAGATTAGTAAGATCTTTGGAGCTTGACGCCACCAGTCATGGCCAGCTCACTAGGGTGGCTGTCATAGTCCCCCTTCCTTCATTAATATCTCTTCTCACTATCCCTCCTCCCCTCAATAGCTCGATCTAGTGCATGTGCATCTCTCCTCCTCCATCTCTCTCTCTCTCAATCTCGAGAAGGGGATGGCGGGGACTTGAAGGAGATGACTGTATTTGAGAGGAAATGGCCGAAATTTGGAGGAGATTGCCTGATTTGGGGAGGAAAATGAACCCAAATTTAGCATAAAATATCGTTATGTGAGTACTGCAACATTTCATTTGCTTTCATGAAATATTCTTTTTGCCTTTATGAAACATTCTTATTTCTCCAATGTGCTTTCATTCGACTATTGTATCGTTCTATTTTTAAATGTTGAAGCAGCTACCTTTTAATGTTTCGGCACTCTAATTCTAATGTTGTAATAGGTACTTTTCAATATTTCGAATTTAATTTTTAATATTATAGTTTTTTCATTCAAAAGTTATAGTGCTCTAACTCAAATGCCGCAACAACACCTTTTCAATGTTTTAGTTCTTACTTTTAATGTTACAGCATTTGGTATAACATGTTGCAGTATCATCCGATTTGGTGCAAATTTTTGGTACAAAATACTACAACATTTGGCGCAACTTTTGATCTTAAATATTGCAAAATTTTGGTTTAATATACTACGACATCATCCATTTTAGTGCAACGGTTGGTTGCTGCAACGGTTTGCCCATTTTGTTGCAACATTCACCTTAAAAATATGCAAGATTTTTATTTTAATATGGTGTGACATTTTATTATCTTACTGCAACAATTTTTTTATTTAATTGCAATATCGCCTTAACTAGATGTCCAATTCATAGCAATGACCTAAATATAAAGGCTTGGAGAGAGGATTTATAAATGTAGGCATTGATATAGACATCCTGCTTAAATGCAATAATGATTGTGAGTCTCTGTGTTAATTTAGAGAAAGATGCCATCTAGCGATTCTTATCAAAACTCACAAACCCATTTTTTTTAAGAAAAATAAATTTGGGGCTCCGTCGCCCACGAGGGCCACGACCGACGATCGATCTTTTCATATTTTCATCACAGCGCCAGAAAACAAAAAAAAAATTTGCTCCATTTGAAACAGTTGTGAGTTTGTGACTCTTCAAATTCGAACCGAACAGGTTGAAGGTGATTTTAATAGTAGTTTTGACATCCGTAGCTTGAAAAGAGCATTTTATCCCTTGAATTATCGGAAAGGACAATAAACCCCGGCCCTAAGCACGGAAGAATTAATATCGTTGAAGTACTCAATTTCATCACAGAAAACACAAAAAAAAAACCGACCAAACCCTTTAAAAGACACTCTCTTTTTGTCAATATGATTTGAACTAGCAGAGCAAGAGAGGCTTGCTAGCTGTTTCGTTTTTGAGAGGTCAGAGAAGCGGCTTTGGGGTTAAAGAAAACAAGCGTATTTCGGACTTTTGAAACGACCATGATTATATGCCCCCAAAAAATACAGTGCGTATATACGGAGTCCGACGCGTGGTAGGTAAAACGAGTATATATAAGGCATTCAATGTAACTACGCAAGTTTTCCTGGGTAAGCCTACGTGAATCCTATAATTTTGAGAAGTTTTTTTGAAAAGTTTTTCGGGTGCGAGGGGGGAGCGCGTGGCGGACCGGAGAAAGCGGCACGCGCCCCCAGCCGGTCGGTTGGAGCGACGTAGCACGATCTAGGCCATCGATCGGACGGCCGTGAAAAATTAGACCACGTGGCACGGCGAGGAAGCAGACTAAAAGACCACTACACGCCATACAGCATAAGTTTTTTTTTGTTGAAGAAATGGCAAGCTGCCAAATTTCATTCAAAGGAAGAAGAAGCCATACAAAAGCAGTTTGCGAACACACGGTGCCTAAGCACCCCACACAACCCCCGCCGGTCAAGCTTGACTGGAACCGAACTATACTACTAATAGGTCACCTCTAATCTTAACCAAAACATCGTCCGGCCAACAATCCTCGTGCTGAAAAATCCTGGCATTTCGCTCCTTCCATATGTTCCAGCATATGGCAACAATGATTCCATCTTCAATCCTCCTAGCCGCCTTGCTTCCCAACAGATCGTCCCACCAATGACCCATGGAGACAACATATGGCAAATCCACCTTTGTGGAGCGTAGTAGAGACGCCATTCCATACCAGATCTGCCTAACAAATGTGCACTCCCAAAATAGGTGCTTATGGGTTTTGTCCTCCTCACCACAAAGTGCACAAGTGGTATTGCAAGGCCAACCTCTTGCGGTTAAACGGTCCGCGGTGTATAGTCTCTCACGGAGGAGCACCCAAAAGAAGAAACGACATTTCCTTTGTACTTTAGCTCTCCAGATGCGCGCAAAGTCATGAACCTGTGAAGAGCCAATGAACTGCATAGAATATGCAGATTTGGCTGTATAGGAACCTGAGGCGTTGAATTTCCAGCAAACGGAATCACTTGCCCCTGGAAGCAATTGAACCTGCTGCACACCTGACCATACAGCATAAGTGAAATATGAGATTTAAAAAAGAGAGCACGCAAAGCCCATTTGCGCGCTGATGACAGGAGAGTGGTCACACAAAGTAGGCGCTTGTCCCGGGTGCAGGGCGGCATATATATACAGTGCAGAAGCAGAAGCAGAAGCATGTGCGAGTGCGAGGGCGCGTGGGCTTAGGTTAGGCATGGCAGCAATGGCGAGCGTGGCGGCGCTGCGGTGGGTGTGGGTGTGGGCGGTGGTGGTGATGAGCTTGGCCCTGGCGGCGGAGGGCAGCACGGTGATCGCCGGCATGGTGTTCTGCGACCAGTGCAAGGACGGAAGCCGAAGCCTCCTGGACTACCCGCTCTACGGTAATGAGTACTGTATATGCCATGCATGCATGCTGTTGGTGCCTCCTACCTACCTACGATGCAAGCACGCGACGCGATGCGATGACGGTGGTGTGAGTGCGAGGGTGCAGGCGGGCGCGTGGCGATCCAGTGCGGCGGCGGCGAGACCCCGGTGACGGTGCGCGAGTGCAGCACCAACTGGTTCGGCGGCTTCTCCCTCCGCATGGACGGCTCCCCGGACATGAACCGCTGCACCGCGCGCCTCCTCCAGGCCTCCGGCCACTGCGGCGCCGCCGCCGCCGCCGCCGCCCCGCGCGACCTCACCCTCGCCTTCCGCATGCTCGGCCTCTCCCTCTACACCGTGGCGCCGCTGCTGTCGCAGCCCGCGGAGCCCATGGACTTCTGCCCCGCCGCCGCCCAGCCTTCCGCGTCGCCGGCGCCCGTGCCTCCGCCCATCTGGCTCCGCAGGCCGCGCCCCGTCTGGCGCCGGCCGCCGGCGCCCAGACCGCCGGCCTCGGCCTCGGCCTCGGCATGCACCTACGGGTAATGATCGAGATTGAGCGCTTGCTTGCTTGGCTGCCTGTATCGGTATGGATATATTATATGTGGAGGACGGATGCAGGGTGTGGGCGGCGCGTGGGTGCCAGTGGAAGGTGGTGACCCCGAACACGACGGTGGCGATGGCGTTCGGGCCGGCGGCGGCGCGGCGGTACGGGGCGGAGATGACGCTGCGGGAGGCGCTGGAGGGGAGGGGGGACACGTACCGCACGCTGCTCCGGGAGGCCACCGCCGCCCTCCTCAACGCCTACTACAACGCCCCCGGGGGCCCCTTCCCCTACCCCACCACCGCCAGCGTCATGGACCACCTCAACGCCGCCCTCGCCGCCTCCGACGACCCCCACGCCGTCCTCCTCCAGGCCGCGCGCTTCCGCCGGGCCAACGCCAAGCTGCCCTGCGATCTCCCGCCCTGCGCCGCCGCAGCCGCCACGCCATAGCTGCCATAGTGCCATCCATCTTCTACCTATTAGTAATTCGAATTTCAGTTGCCGCGATGCAAACGTACCAATGCAATACATTCACATTCACATTCAATGGATGCGCAATTTTGCGCTGAATGACTTGATACATACATACATACATACATGCATATATATCGTTCCTTCATCGGCCACGGCAATGTTGGGGGAAATCCAAACCAAATGATTAGCTATATTTTCCCCGCTATAAAGTTTTAGCTTTTAAATTTTCAAAATCTGAAGTTTTGCAAAAACTCTCCGCCTAATCTTGGATTGTCGATAAATTAAGGTTTGTAATAGAATTAATAACGTTTAAGATTTCTCTCATATTTGTGTTGCTCTATAATTTGTATTGCACATTGTAAGATGATCCCTGGTTTAATGGTCGCATAGATACCATGAAGTCGAGTAGAGCGCATTCCTCACAATTCCCATTTTGTTTTGATTCGAACGAAGATCCCGCACTCGGCCGTCCTCCATTCCATTAATCCATTCCAGACAAAAGGAACATTTTGATTTTGCAGGGAATGCAGTCAACGTCAGCGTCAACGCAATACCCTAAGAAAGGAGAGCGAGGCAGGCGGAAATTTGAAAATTTGAACGCAGCAGCGGGGTCAGGAGCAGATGGGGCAGAGCACGAGGCCGTTCTCGTTGCAGTCGCCGCAGCGCACCACCGCGCCTCCTTTGCCGGCGGCGGCGGCGACCACCAGCTTGCGGCTGCCGCTGCACTGGAAGCAGGGGAGGAACCGCATCCCGCCGCAGCCGTCGCAGGTGCCTCCCCGCGCCCTGGGCAGCCCCTGCAGCAGCGCCGCCAGCGCCCCCTCCTCCTCCAGCCGCAGCACCTCGTCGGCGCCGCCCACGTGCCTCCCCCGCACGAACAGCCGCGGCACCGCCGCGCCGCCGCCTTGCCCTTGCTGCACGAGCCCCCTCAGCTCCTCCCGGAACCCGCGGTCCATCGACACGTCCCGCTCCCGGAACGCCACGCCGTGGGACTGCAGCGCCGCGCGCACCGCGTTGCACGCCTCGAACGTCGACCGCACCCCGCGCAGCGACGTCGTGTACAGCACGGCCGACTGCGCCCCGCCAGGGGGGCACCGCCGCGCCTGGGCGGAGTTGCCGTCGATGGCGCGGAGAGGCAAGCGCTTCGAGCGGCCGCGCGGGGGCTTGGCCGGGGTGGACGGCTCTACGAGGCCGGCCATGAGCTCCCAGGAATTGATGACCTCCGCCTTCTGGGGAAGGGGAGGAGGCGGAGGCGGAGGCGGCGGCGGCGGCGGGCACTTGTGGGGCTCGGCGCACTCGGCGTCCGCGCCGAGCGTGGTGAGGATGCCGTAGGTGGAGGACGTGAGGGAGACTATGTGGGTGGTGGCGGAGACGCCGATGATGCGGCGGTCGTCGTCGGGGAGGAAGGAAGAGGAGACGCACCCCATGCTGATGCCGTTGTGTTTGTGCACCAAGAGTTTGAATTCTGGAAGCGCCTCCCTCCCCCTCCCCCTCCCCCTCCAATTTATATATTCAGATCAAAAGAGGCCACGTCCTTTTCTCAAAAAAAAAAAAAAGAGGCCACGTCCTTGGGCCGTCGCCTCTGGGCTTATTGGTGCCTGAACCGTGGGCGCCCACGCGCAAGCGGCAGCCCAAGCCCAAGTAGCAATAGCTCGGCTTCATCGCCATTATAGAAGCAGGAATTCCTAGGAACAGGATCCCGTTTCCGGACGGGATAGCCCCCGGGCGACACGTGTCCAATGCCCTCCCCTTCGCCGGCGCGCGCGCAGCTCCCCTTCGCCCGCGACCACGCCCAACTCCCCTTCGTGCGCGCGCGCTGTGCAGAGGAGGAGGAGGAAGGAGGAGGACCTACCTTGCCGCCGTAGACCTCATTGTCGCCGCCGTCATTGTCGCCTCGCGCTCGCTCGCCGCCGAGAGCTCTGCTGCCGCCTGCTTCGGTTGGGGTTAGAGAATATGTGGGTTCCTCGGTGTATAGAGAGAGGTCGAGGCGGCGGACGGCCGTGTGGGTGGGGCTCGCTTGGCGGCGGTGGCGCCCCGAGCCGGGAGAGGGCGGGTGGGTGGGCGGTGGTGGGGATCGACCTCACCCCCGGGTTAGGGTGGGCGGCGATGCAGGGCGGCTGAGGCGGCTATGGCTGGCGGCCAGGGTGGCCCGCACGGAAGAAGAAGGAGGCGAGGCGGCGGTGGTGTCTTGAAAGAAAGCGCCATGGGGGTGGTGAAAGGCGGCGGGCGGGGACGGGACGGGCAGGAGCGGGAAGGGCCGTGGCAGCGCCATGCGGGAGAAGGAAGGAGGCGGCGAGAGAGCCGTCTGGGAGGCGGGTGAGGAACGATGCGGGTGAGGCCGACGCGGGAGTGGGAGCGGGTGAGGCGATGCGGGGCGTGTAAGTGGGGGAGCACGGGGACACGTGGCGGCTGGGAGCCGATCCCGTGTGGGGGGCGAGGCGGGACGGGATCCCGTCCCCTAGTAGCCCCCTTATAGAAAAGACGGAAAAGGCCAATTTTTTTTATTTGGGGAGACATTGACAAGCTAGTTCTTGTTCTAGTTCCCCTCAATCTTTAAACCGGATTATCAACCTTTTTTTTGAGAAAAAGGCAGAAGAACTGCCTTGTATTAATTAAATAAAAATTTATAAGATTAAAAAAAAGGCAGAAGAACCTCAACCCACCAGACGTTGATATCATCAGTGTGGATCCACGCGGAGCGGAGAAGGCGTGGGGCGTTGAGGCTGTAAGCCAGAAGGTCCCAGATGTGGGAGGAAAAGGGGCACTCGAGTAGGAGGTGTTCCGTGGTCTCCAGGCATCGAAGGCAAAGGACACATAAGTAATTATTCGGTAGTCCTCTACGCAGGAGGGCGTCGGCAGTCATGACCCGCTTTAAAAACAACGTCCAAGCAAAGAAGTTGCACTTGTAGGGCGCTCATTGCTTCCATACGAGCTCTAGCGCTGTCAAAGGTGTCCTTCTAGTGAATTGAATGCGGCATGCTGAGCGGACAGAGAAATTACCGTCTGCGGAGAAACGCCAAAAGACTCGATCCTGTTGGGTCGAACGTAGTGTAGCACGACTGATCTTTTGCCAGAGGGAGACCAGCTCCACGACGAGTTTGGGGGGGGGTGAAATTACGTCGTAAGTCCAACAACCGATTGTTGTTGCGCAAGGCATCGGCGACTGTGGGTTTTTTTTTGTGCGGAGGCCGCAAAAAATCCAATGACCACTTCCTATGGAGATTGCCCAAGAAGCCAAGCGTCAGTCCAAAAGAGTAAGGTGACGCCATTACCAAGAACCAACTCAGTGCCCGCTCTGAAGAGAGCCGCGTCAGTAGGGTCCACCCTGTGCAGCGAGACGAGGCACGATCTGGGAGAACTGGATTTGACCAGCAAAGCCAATATAATTGGAGGACGCGGGCAAAATTCTTCAGGTCAAGCACCCTGAGCCCCTAAGGATAGTCGGGGAACATACAAGTTTTCAGTCGACACGACACCCGCTCGCCGCAACATTATCATTCCGCGCCAAAGCTAGGCGCAACGCGGTTTATCGATTTTTTGAATAACAGAGGTGGGCGGGGGGACCACTGATAGGGTGTAAGACGATAAGGCCAAGAGAACCGACTTGAGCAGCGTGACTCTACTCTCTATTGACATCATTTGCCCCCGCCAGCCTGCCAGACGACCCGCAATCTTGTCGATTAAAGGTTGGAATGGGACGTGCTTTAGCTTCTTGATGGCGAGTGGGAGAGGCCGAGATACATGATGGGGGAGGGCGTTCGCCGTGCGGGTAGGTCGGCAAGAATGTCGTCGAGTTCAAGCCTCTCGCACTCGATGGGCACGATGACTCTTTTTGAAGTTGGTGTGGAGGCTAGACATTGCGCCAAATTTCTGCAGGATCGAAGCTAGCGTCGAGATCTGTTCCTTGATCGGTGCCACAAAAATTACAGCATCGTCAGTGTAGAGCGATACACGCAGGTTGGCCGGGATCCCTCGAAGAGGTGAAAGGACCCCCTCCTCGGTGGTGATGCCATCCTCGTTGATATCGGAAAATTATGCCCCTTTAGCTAAAACAAACCAAGTTTAGCTGACGTGTCATCCTAGTAGGCAATGTTTCCTACAAAATATATTTTACAGAATTTTAGGAAGACCAATAAAATAAAATAAAAAACACCAAATTCAGTGATAATTTGATAATTGATTTATTCTAAAAGTAAACCCCTCTCTCTCTCTCTCTATTTTTTTTAAAAAAAAAACCAAACACTTTAGGATTTTTTTCATCAGTGCCATTACAATGTAGTCGATTCTTCAGTTTTGCCATTACAAAACGCATATTATTATGCATGCCATTCTCTTTGCAACAATACTTCACCCATGCCATTCTCTATGATTTTTACGATTTTCCAGCATATACGAGATACAAATACGGTGAAAATACATACATGACATGTGGGCCCACATGTAATCCTCTACCCCTTCTTCCATTGGGCTTTTGCCCTTTTGGGCGCCCACGAAGAGAATAAGAGGCAGAGAGAGAGAGCAGCAGAGGGAGGGCGAGCTCGCCCGCTCGTGCCCCACCCTAGGGTTGATCAGGCTGGCGGCGGCGCCCTTCTCGGCGTCTTGGCGTCTCGTGGGCGTCGTGGCCGTTGTGGCGGGCTTCTCGGAGGGCGATGGCGGCTCTATCCCTATTAGAGGCGCAGCTTCCTCTCTCGCTCGGTTCTGAGCTTTCTCTGTTTTCCCTATTTTCCTCGACTCCTCTCGCGACCTCATTTGGCGGCGATTCGCCGGAGCTCCGCCGGCTTGTCGGCCGGTCCGGTTCTCGGAGGGGAACCCGTGCCGCCTCTGTCGTTCGGTACTCGGTGGCCTCGAGGTGGACGCCGTCCTCTTCTTGCTCCTTCCTCCGCTCCTCGGGTTCCTCCTGTGGCCTTCTTCTGCTGTGAGGGACTTGCATCGTATCTCCGGATCGTTTAAGCTTGTGGTGCTTAGCAGGCGATTTGATTTTCGGGACGATGCTCGCACGCTTTGCCTCGGCATTGTTGGCTCGGATCCAACGACCGTAAGAACTCTCCTTCCTCTTGTCCGATGGACCGTTTGGTTAATTCGGGAGACTAGCCTTCGAGCTAGAGGCCGTCGACCATTTCTGGTTGCACTTTGTGTTGTGGCTCGATCTTTGTTCGATGATGATTGCATTAGTTGAGGCTTAATAATCTGTGAATAAAAGGATTTGCTAGACCTAGAAGTACTGCTCTAAGTTCATTAATCCTGATTACTCTATGTGCATGGTCTAGTGGTTGATGCTGGAATTAATTGGTTAATATCCTGCTGCACTTGTTTCCTGTTTAATTGGAGAACTAGTTTTGTGCTAGCTCAGTTTCTAGTTGGTGCAGTGGGCTTATGAGCTGCTGTTCGGCTCATTCTTGTGGTTTGTTTAGTCTGGCCGAACTGCTATATTGATCATCTATTTCCTGGTGCACTCTGTGGCAACTTGATCATATACATAGAGGAGTTTTGCTCCTGTTTTGAACTAGAGCAGTGCTGTCTAAGGGCTTATTTCCTTGAGCCCAGATTAATTTATCCTGTGATATGTTGCCTAAGATCGGTTGGATGGCTAATTTAATTAGCAACCCCTATTTGCAATCTGAGAACAACATCATAAACAAAAACTTGAGCTTGTTGCTGGTTTTATTACCTTGGGCAGCATTGAATTCTTTTAAGGCTATCTTGTATTCTTATGTCTTATTGGTCATATCTGAAGAATACTTGCCTTATGGTTCATTTGGCTTGCATTTAATTATTGCTGTACTCATTATGGAATATGGTATAATCTTGCTCATTATGCTAATTTCACAACATCTTCCTCCTCTACTTCTTCCCTCTCTAGTCTGTCTCCCCCAACTCCGGTCTCCTTCCCTTCCCCTCGGCGGGCGGCAAGGCGCTTGGGCGGTGGAGCTCACGACGGCGGCGCTCACGGCGGTCTCGCGGTGCTCATGGCGATCGCAGGGAGCTACATGGCGGCGGAGAGGAGCTACTGCAGTGGTCTCATGGCCTTCATGGGTTGTAGAGGAGGCGGCGGCGGCGGCTTCATGGCGCAGATGATGAAGAAGGTGGGAGGTGGGAGGAAGAAGAAGGTGGAGGAAAAAGAAGATGGGAGGATGACACTCGGGACCCACACGTCAGAATCGTGTTTTGATCGTATTTTAGTTTTGTATACGTTGTAAATCATCCGAAAAACCTCACAATGGTATTTGTGATAGATATTTGCAAAAATAATGACATTTATAACAATATGCGTTTTGTAATGGCAGATCTGAGAGAAACAAACTTTATAATGGCATGTATAAAAAAAATCCAACATTTTATGTACCTTCGGTGGCCGACGTTTTCTGGACAACATGAGCCATGCGAGCATGCAGGGAATCGAACGAGGTTGCTAGCTAATGCTTCCTTAAAATTAATAATAGAGAGAGAAAGGGAGGGAGGCAACAAGCTAGTTAGAGCACAGATAGGACAAGCTGTAAAAGTTGTTACTGGTAGGACAAAGAAATTTTTTACAGTGTAGTGTAGTGTAAAGTGTGAAAGAAATTTGCAGCGAAGCACTAAATTTGTGCTATTTGCATTAAGTTTTAGAGTTTTCGCTAGGTTTGCTCTTAGAAGCGACTTGACCGACTCCTGTTCCCGTCGAAATACTAGCTATCCTTGCATTGTGTGTTGTTCTCCCTTCTTTTCAAGTACCTGTACATATCTAAGAAATCTAGGGCCGGGTCGAGGAAATACCATTTTCTTCCCCATGACACGTACGTCAAAACTCACTCACAAACCACAACCAGTTCAAATTAGCTAGTTGAGCTTGATGCACGTATGCATGGTATCTCTAATTAAGCTAGCGTTGAGTTGGGAGCGAGGAGCAAGCACCAATGCAGTCCCTTTCCTGGCCTCCATGATTGCAGTCTACTCTTATCCATCCACCTCCCCCTTCCTTCTCTTCTCTTTTCTTTTCTTTTCGTCCTCTCATTCTTTATTCCCGTATCGACGTGTCGTCGTATCATCATGGCTGTCTGTTCCTGCATCTAGACTCTTTCCTACGCTTAAGGAAGATTAATTAAAAGAGGGAAAAACTTCGTTAGATGGCAGTTGGGACTTGAGTTGTGTGGCTTAAATATATGTTTGTGTGGTAACAATGTTGTATAGCATGGAACCCTGGCAGTAGCATTACTTTGAGTCAATAATATTGTATATATGATGGATGGATGATGCCAGATAAGCAATGACAGGGCAGAGGGAATACAGTTATACAGTAGTATATATGCAGATCCAAGGAGGAGAATTTGGGATGTGGATCAGGTAAGCTAGGTTGTGTGAGCCTGTGAGGCCTCTCTTATAAAGGGAAGGGCGCGGGGGCTGGGCGAACCAGCAATGGGGTCTCTGAGAGGAGGAGGAGGAGGAGGAGGAGGTGTGGAGGTGGAGGTGGAGGTGGAGAGCGTGGACGCGGAGGAGGCATGCGCGCTGCTCAGCTCCGGCCACCACCAATACCTGGATGTCAGGTACACGTCAGAGCTCAGAGCTCAGAGCTCAGAGCGAGCTCTCCTTGCATATATGGCCCATGCATGCATATCATATACTGTATCTTCTTCCTTCCGCCCCATGCACATCGATCACATGCATGCATGTGTGTGTATGTATGTATATATATATGCATGGTTTCCTTGCATCCTCTCAATGAATTAAGCCTGAATGAATTGATTGATTGATTGGCAGAATGTGGGAGGAATTTGAGAAGGGGCATGCCGCCGGCGCTCGCAATGTTCCCTACTACCTCTCCGTCACCCCCCACGGTCCCTCTTCCCTCTTCCCTCTCCTGACTCCTGCTACCTTCCTTCCGATTACTCCAATATAATTCCTCAATTATATAGTATGATATATGACCTCCTCTTACATATATACTCTCCCTCCCTCCCCCTGCGTACAATAAATAATGAAGGCAAGGAGAAGAACCCTCACTTTGTCGAGCAGGTGGCCGCCCTCTACGCCAAGCACGACGCCATCATCGTGGTTGAAACCCATTAATCCCTTCATCTAATCCCTTCTTTAATCAACAACCAGCACGTCATCTCTCATCTGACGGAGGCATGCATGAATACGATGAATATGAATATATGTAGTACATATACAGGGTTGCCGCTCGGGCGTCCGATCCAAGCTCGCCACTTCCGACCTTGTCAACGCGGTAAGTAACCACAGCATGCACGCGCGTTATTAAATACTTCCTCCCTCCAATCATAAAAACAAATTGCCGTTGAGTTTTAAACATGTCTTTGACCATTCGTCTTATTCAAACAACTACATAAATTATCGTTTATTTTTTTGTGATTTGTTTTACTATTAAAGGTACTTTAAGCATAATATATATTTACGCATGTTTACACTCATTTTTTGAATAAAATGAATGATCAAAGGCGTATCTAAAAGTTAACGACGACTTGTTTTTATGACCGGAGGTAGTATATATATAAGAGCCCCATATCCATGTACTGTATCAATTAAACATTCATTTACCATCGAAGGAGCTGCCGTCGATGACCTTCTTCGATGTGCTCCTGGAGGTCCTGCGCCTTTGGGTGGCGGCATGTGCCCGTTTTATATTAAGTTAGCTTAATTGTAGCGCGCGTATGAGGGGAATGCGTCTAAATCTTCCTCTAAATTTTAACCATGTAACTTTTCTTTTGAATTAATTCAAGTCAGTTCTTCTATTTTTTTGAAAAAAAATTCATTTACCATGCATGCGTGCACCACTAATTAATTAATCAGCTCGAATATATATATTCATTCATTTTGACGCGCGCGTGCAGGGGTTCACCAAGGTGAGGAACCTGCAAGGCGGCTACCTCTCCTTGCTCCGAGCTGCCCATCACCAACAACCGCCACCTGCAGATGCTTAATTAATTACCAACTACAAGGAGTAATATATTCGCCATGACATGCCGCATGTATGCTGTGCAGCCTGTGCTGTGCTTGGTATCATCAATAAAATGTACAAAATCGTGTTTGCGTCGCTTGCGCGCGACACGTGTCTCGCCTCCGCCCAGCGAGCCCTGACGTCGTTCACGAGCCGTCCGATTGTTCCTAGGATGAAATTCATCCATCCATATTAGACCAACCTTTAAAAACATTTTTGTGCGTGCTTGGCCAACGCGGCGCATGGCTTGGCAAGCTGGCTAGCTGTGCGAGCTCCCGCTCAGCCGACGAGATTTCGAGCCCCCGCTCCGCCGTTTAAGCGCGCATTTTTCGCGCACCGGTCGCGTACGCACACGCTCGCCTATGGCTCACGCCCTCGCATGTGGTTCGCCAATTTTTTTCCCCGATTCGGTCTCGACGGGCCACTGGCCCATCTGCTCAAATTGTACAAAACCGTTTTTGTCGTGTGTATGCTCGACACGTGGCCTCCTGCGCGCTGGCAGCAGCCAGACGCAACGCCACGTGCATTTCATCGCCTCACGCCGACACGCACGTGGCCCTCCTCGCGCGTATGGCCTTCAGCGCGCGTTCGTCGCCACATGGCCGTCCCCGTGCGCACTCGCTGTGCCGTGCGGTGAGCGCGCACGGCAGCCTCGGCGCGCGCCGCGGGCACGCCAACGCAGCTAGTAAACATACATGATACATACATACTTCTATGACGTAGATCAATAATCCTTGCACCTTGGCATGGCCTGCTTTTACTGCTTTGTAACATACTGGCTCCCAACTCTGATCCACACAATATGTATAAAAATAGAAGTTTTTTAACTCGCATCCCAATTATTTTTAACCGTTGATCTAATCTGATCCAACGGTGTTTTTAACTGTTGATCCCACTTCCTTTGGCTTTCCATTAACTTAATCCCATTGCTGGTCTATTCCCGAGGGCAGTTCCTATTAAATCGCCGTTTGTTGCCCAACACCTAGCCGAGCGGTTTGTATCCGTGCGCCATGCCTTCAAAAATATGCAGACAAAAGGAATAAAATTCGCGCAGCCAAACAACGATTGTTAAGCGTTGGGTTGGTCAAGGGAGTGCGCATTCAACTGTCTTATTATCTTAGGTTCGATTCCCGCCTGGCGCCATTGTTTTTTTGGATTTTGCAGAAAAATAAAAGGGAAGGAAACGCACGCACGAACCTGATCCAGACACAGATCTTGGGCGCCAAGCAGCATGTGGTTTTTCGGAATTTGGGGTAGAAGCACGAACCGACACAAAGAAGCTGGAGTGCGTGTGCAAGAAACATTGGGAATTTGGGGTAAAAGCATGAACCGCACTGGCAAATTGGGTAGGCGCACAACAGTAAGAAATCCGGTGAAGTTGCGCGACGGTTGTGGAAGCTCCATGTCCAAGGTATTTTGGAGAGGACGGAGGCGCGGCGCGGAGGAGGACCTGGGTGGAGCAGCGGCCAAGCCCATGCGGTCGGCCGTGTCGTTGTTGACCGGCGGCTACCAATGTGCGTGGCGGTGACTATCGACGAGAGCGAGCGGCCGAATCGAAGATGTAAGCGCCATCCTGCCCTTGTCCGAAGAAACCGCCGCGCCATCGCCGCCGCGCGAAGCCGAGAGAAATCTCCGCGCCTCCACGGAAATTGCCACAACTCGCCAAGGGATAACAAAATGTTGGAAGGGGAGAAGGATTTCTGACCTTAGGAGTCAGAATCAATCCCAAACACACCTAGGATTCTAATCCTAGTGTTTTACTAACCCAGCGAAACCTTCATTATTTTGATAGATTTTAAAAATGTAGAAAGATTTACAATGCTACTCATCTTTCGATTCATCAGCTTAAAAAGAACTTATTGTAAGGTGACGATTTCAAATTCACTCCAAGGCCCCTACCATGGTCCTTTTTTGTGCCCCACATGGAACCTCCCTATTGGTCGATCGCTGTTTTAAAAGAAGGGTAGGAGAACTCCTATCCTATTTTATTGATTAGTAGAAGAAAATAAAATAAAAAGCATGTGTTTGCACTTCGTTGCAACCTTGGTCAAACAAATCAAAACACACCTCCGACCGCCGTCGGAAATAACATACGAAGAGAAGAAAGAAGAAATGCAGCTGTACCGCTGCCACACATGAGTGAAATATTATATATTGATTGTTCGGTCGCTGTTAAACATCGGTTAGTTTAGGCAAATAGTATTGTGCTGTACCATCGCGTGAGTGGAAAATTATATATGCCTGGTTGCCTTTACATGGTGGAGGAGGAATCAAAAGGATGGAGCTAGTACGGAGTGGTGTGACTCGTTCCTACCTGAAGGACACCTTTATTTTGCCCTGTAAAATCCTTTGTAAATTAAGCTGACTAGTACAATGCCCCACCCACGGAAGTACAAAAGGGAGAAAGAAAAACATAATTCGGCGCGGTTTCACATGTTAGAGCAGTAAACACATCCATTCTCTACAAAAATCCCATCTCAGCAAAGAGATTAATAATCACATTTTAATATCCTCCCAGAGTTAACTGGAGATTAAAACATAGAGGTTCGCATCATGAACCTCTTGTTCGATCACCATCTGAAAACAAGTATGCACGAACTACGCGCAACTTCCTCTCCAACAGTAGCCCATGGCATATCGAGGCAGCAACCAAGGCTTTCTCCACACAAAGGGGTGGGTGGTGACAACCGAGGAGCTCTAACAATTTGATGAATTCAGACATTCTACAATAGGTCCACAATAATTAAGAATTAATGGAACAATTTATCAAACCACACTACACAAAGATAGCACGTTCTGCAGAGCATTTTCATCTCGTATATGTACAACACCCTTTTATAATACAGGTTTACATAGGAAGAATTGGAAAGAAGTATAAGCAAGCCATTGCCCATTTTCAAGAAATATTCACTCGTTGTATTTGCCTGCTCCCTCCCGCAAAAACCAAATGCATGGAGTGCGCTCGAAAAATTAGTCATGCATGGCACATGGCATCGCAGTTGATGGAAACCAAAGGCGTTCACCTTCGAAAAAGAAATTTGCACCAGGAATTGTCAAGGAGAATGATCATTGCACATCCAAATCCAAAGTAAATTCTAGTTTTTTGAGAAACAAATTAAATTGTAGTTTAAATGTCATGTAGTGGTTACTCTATTGGTCTATAAAGGGATGAAAAACTAACTTATGCATAGTTAAAGGTGTCAAGAACTCAAAATGAACATTTTTCCTCAGAAACTTGTCTTACATGGCAATAGACAGTGCTTATGAGCATATAGACAGTTAGATAGGCGCGTAACACTTTGATGCTTCACGCTTAGCTTCGGCTAAAACACGACTTGCAAGAGCTACACCAAGAGATCACAAAACATCAACTCACAGTGCGATGCAGTTCAAAGACACGACTAGTAAGGTGCTATTACCAAGGAGGTTTATATTACACTATAAAAAGTAAAAAATCCTCAATGTAAGAGAATTAATTACCCAGTCACTATCATATATGATGCGGTATCGTGAAGTAAGATTGATACCAAGCCCACTGACCGTGTGCTTAGAATGAAGATGCTCATTCTCTTTGTTCAAGTCATTAAATTTCAATATCGCCACGAGAAAAATAATAGAAAATCAATTTTGTGCTATCAAGCTTCACATGTTATGTAATGAAAGAACTGACATGACAGAAAAAGTAAGTAACATGGAGAGGATATTATAATGCATCAAAATAACAGTTTTCACGGATTTTGACAGCATTCCAAGATTGTGCAATAATATGTGCATTTAGAACCACGCATGCAGAGAAGTAATTCAAGTCATGCAAAATCATATGTGAACAATAGTTGATGCACACAATTAAGAAAGTGAGCATATGTGCATGTGACTAAAACCTGATAGGCAGATATAAAGCACCGCAAAGCTTTGATGTAGTGCAACTAATCTGAATGTACTCGTGCAGTTGGTCTACCAAATAACACAGCAATATACATGCATCATAAATTTTCCACCACATTACCTGCCTCCTCCTGTCTTCCAACTTAACACCGCCATCAATCCGGCTAACACCAAGGCCTTTGGTTTCCAAGTAATATTCAATAATCTGATGCAGTGCACATCTTATTCAATCCCTTGACCACGCAGGATTCATGGCATTAAACTAAATGAAAAGATGCCTATTTAGTTTTTTCTCTTTTTAAGCACTTTCTAATCTTTTATTTGTTTGCAGCTTTTTACAATATTATCATGGTGAAACTCTCTCTGTCTACTATTGGGATGACCTTTGTGAATATATGTACTTTAAGAATAAGCATACCAGAAACAGATTGCCTATGTATTCAAATTTTATCTTGCTAGTAAACCTTTATGAGCTTACGAGGAAAACATATGCTGCCAAAATGCTTGGTAACATAAGAAATAGGAATAAATTGTACTGAAATTCAGCAGTAAACAACCCAAATCCTAACAGTGTTAAACGCTTGACTTGTATGACCGCTAATCTGCTAGAGTGGCAATCAAAATGGATTAATTTATAAATTCATAACCTATACTCAAAATAGAAGCTATTAGCATGGCGGGTTATAATGTCAGAAGTGGATATTTTAACTGTTAATAAAATAACTATTCGTGATGTTACGCAAAGCTTTGATATAATCAATAGTCAGCGAGTACCAGGATCAATATAGTAAGTGTCCGAAGCAATCCAGAATAGGTGAAATGCTAGGTTCACCTGAATCCTAAAAAGCATAGAGTACCGCATCATTCTGAAACCGATGAATTGTGAGATCACCAAAGCAAACAATTGTTACAATCTAATATGTTGTCCACACTGAAGTTCTATCACACTAATATACAACAGTAGCATAGAGAAGACTGATCTACATACGAAATTAAGCAGGTGTAACCGACAGCTATATGTACAAGTGAAAAATTGAAAATAAGCACATAAAGAATAATGGGAGGTATATGCTAACAAAACGAAATTAACATAACTTTGCCATTAGGTATTAATGTGGGGAAAAAAGCCAACATAGTTGTCTAAATTATAGTCTGAGTCTTCAGTTTGTCGGTCACTACCTCTAATTAAAGCACGGACCTCTAAATCAAAATATAATTTATAGAACATGTTGTAGTTCTTTACAAAGAACATCATATCCTCCTGTTAAGATGCATACCTTCGCAGTTCTTTGCAAAGAACATCATATCCTCCTATTAAGATGCATAGCTTCTAATATGCATTCCCATGTTACCTATTGTCGAACCCGGTCTAAATGACCGAGTCCTAATGTGTTATACAGTACTAGTCCCAGAAGATCATGGCTAGTACACACATCAACAGAACTGATACATTGCCTTCGAATTACATTATTACAACGTAGGGGACTACGGGTCCCAAAAGGAGTCACAATTTAATACATCAAGCACGGCACGCAGGCCGAGATACAGAGTTACACAGACGGTCACACAAGGACCTAACATAGCGCAACTTTATTCTAGCTAGTGGCATAATCCACAGGCAACGGCGGTAGGAAACACGCAACCCTACTCTTCGTCTTCGTAGTCCTCCTCCTCCTCGTAGTCCGAGTCCTCCTCGAAAGCAGAGTCGTAGGGGAGCTCCGCAGCTGTTGAAATTTTTAAAGGGGGAAAGGGGAAAACAGGGGTGAGTACAAAGGTACTCCGCAAGTCAGGAATATATGCGGATGGGGTTTAGTACAAGAGGAGGGCTTAGGATATTTTGCAGAAATGCATTTATTTATCCTAGTTTTGACAACGCAAGTTCGAAACTTTAAATCTCAACATTTTCTTTGGGCTCTTTTCAAACAGTTCTCGCCACTTGGCCTCAGTGCCATAGCGAGAACAAAATTCTTTCTTCTTTTCTTTTCTCCAAACTTGCCAGGTCCAGTTTTCCGCGTGACACTTTCCGATAGGCCGATACCCATTTCGGAATGTCACCGGTGGCTCCCAGCTCAAACGGAATCCTTCTCAAAACCTTTCTCAATTCCTTTCTCAACTCCTTTGTTTAAATCCCTTTTTCAAAAAAAATGGTTTTTAAATGAAGAATCTACCATATAATCAGTCCCATCGCACGCTCATAACCGCGAGCACGGCTATCATGACAGTTTTAACTCTGCAGAGTGGGTACGCTTTACCCTCGAGAGGCTACGCACCCATTCGATGTTTCGCCACAAGACCATCAACCACGAGGGCCAACGATCGGGTCCGTCCCATACCGGAGCTCGAGGTCGTACTGTAATGGCTCCGTTCATAGGATTATAGGATGAGCAGTCCTTAGACTAGGGGAGAGTTTATATTTTAGCCCAGTAAAACCCGGTGCCATACTGCACCAACTGACAAAAATATCTCCCTAATCGGAAAGATTTTGGGGTAAGAGGAAAATCTTTTCCTATCAAGCATCACCCTTGATGCGCTATCCTTTAAATCATCCTTCCCCAAACATTTCTCAACAATATCTCATTTCACACAAATGATTGCATCATTCCGCATAAATGATTTTTAAGCAGTTATCCTACCTCAACAAGGCGTTTAAATATGAGCAATTCATATTTTTAACCTTAGGTTTATCCTACCATATTTCTTACCTTTTCTATTTGGCATGATACCTAATTCTAGTAAATACGGCATTTAATATTTTTAAAGTAGCATGCACATTTTCAAGTCTAGCAAATCTTTTCTAAATAACCAAAATGGCTTCACAATATGATCGAAGGGGGACTTGCCTTGGTCGGACGACGGGTAGGAACAACCAGCGACGTCGGACGGGTCTACAGCACCTTGGCCTCCTACTCGAGCACGATCCAAGCATACAAATGAAAATAATAAGACATCGTGCATAAAATGTTTTATGCATTTTATTAAAGAGAAAGATGTTAATTTCTTTTGTATGCACATGAAATAATGGAACGTAAGCACTAGAACTAATATGAATGCAATGGTTACAAGGTGCAGACTCAACTTAGTATTTTTATAAAATCCGATTGTCGCAAAGTATTTTTGAGACATTTTACTGAAATTTTAGATGACTTTTGATATAATTTGCAAAACCTTTTATACTAGAGCCCAGTAAATTTGTTTTGAAAATCAAAGGGGACAACCCGGCTAAATCGGCCGGTCCAGACGGGGCGAAGCCCACGGCCCAGAGCCGAAACGGGGCTTCCCCCCTTTTCCCCGTCGTCTTCAACCTCGGGTTGAGACGGCGCCGAGCGATGGGCAGATGAGCTGCCACCGCGGTCGATTCAGCTGGGAGAGGAAGAGGGGCGACGACGACGCTAATGAAGGTCTCGGCGGCGAATGAGGCTCACCCCAGAGGCCGTGCGACGGAGGGATGCGGCGGCAGAGGAAACCTTCGGCGGCGGCGGCGGCGTCCCGAGCTCCGGCGATGGCGCGGACTTCCTGATGACGCCAACAGAGAAGGGAGACTGTGAGGAAGAGGGCAGCTGGGTGACGGAGGAGAGGGCAAGGAGGGCGAGCTCACCAAGGAGAAGGGTCGGGCACGGCACGGCGCTAGGCGAGGTGACATTGGAGGGCACAGGGCCGGCTTTATAGGCGAAGAGGGGGCACTGCTTCGCTCACCCACCGCCATGAAATCCCAGGCAGCGAAAGACATCCGCTGTTGAGCAATAGCGGCGGCGAGGCGACGATGCCGCAGAGGCGCACTGGAGGGCGAGGGGATGGCGCCGCAGAGGTCAAGGGCACGGTCTCCGGGGGAGTAGGTGGCACCAGGCGTACGGACGACGCTGGCGGAGGGTAGGCGGAGGATTAAAAGGCTAGGCGACGGCGCGGCGAGGAGTTATGGCAGAGCAGCGACGGAATCGCGCGGAGCAGAGGCGGTCGGCGAGGCAAGCGCGGGACCGGGTGCAGGGCGGAGATGACGGGCGCGGCAGAGGTTCAGGGCGCGCAAGCAAGACGACGAGTCGGAGATGGGGAGGAGAGCAAGAGAGAGGAAGAGCGAGAGCGAGACGAGACGGGCAGAGACGCGCTCGCGAGGAAGGGGAAAAACGACGGGGGAAGGAGGGTCTGACCGGTGGGACCCGCTTGGTCGAGAGCGAGGGGAGACAGGGCGCGGGCCCACTGGTCGCGAGGAAGCAAGCCATGAAGCTGGGCCGAGAGGCGGGCCGCGCGGGGAAGGTCCGAGGAGGAAGGAGAGAGTTGGGCCGGGGGAGACTCGGCCCGAGAAAAGGAGAAGAGATTTCTCTTTTTATTTTCAAATCTTGTTTTTCTCTTTTCTTCTTTCAAAAGCTTAACAAAATTTATTTAAAATACTTTTAAACATCTGACACCCAAGACAATGATTTTCACTTTTAAAATTAATAACCCAAACCATTCCCAGAAAGGTTACAAGCAATGATGATGCCAAGACGATTTTCAACACTTAATTAGTCTTAATATTTAATTATGCTTTTTAATGAAATTATTAACGTGCCAAATTTTGATTTGAAAATTTGGGATGTTACACCTATGTACTTCTTTACATATAAAATTTGTTGCAGGGATGTTCGTAGCAGAAATTAGATTTAGTACATTGCTGCACTAAACTCTTCAATGTATTATTAATATCACATACTGACAGATACTCTGCATTTTCACAAAAAAAAACATTACTAAATAACTTGGAGCTAACAGCAAAAAAATCTTGTAATGGCTGTCAAGACTATTAATTAATCCAAGAGCAAGTAGATTAGAACATATAGTTTAGGGTCTTGACCGGGCAGTAGGAATAGGCACACGATGCTCACGAGCCAAAGCAAGGAAACCAGCGGCAGGGTTTCTGCAAGTAGAAATCGACTGCATTTAGCATTAGTGTTATAGTAAAAATCATCCTAGAAAACTATAGAAATTAGTTTGCAGTTTAGTAGTATAGCAATTCATGGGAACTTCTATCGGTGACCGACAGGCGCAGAGCAAGAACACAACGAACTAATCAAGTGTACCCATGTAGGAGAATCATGTACAAAAAGATATTATTTCAAGTGAATGATCAAGTAACATGATTGATAACTACGTATCTGTTTAAGTCCATGAAGGTTGCATAACCAAATTATTTTCGTAGGCCACATTCATGATTCAAGTCACGTGAGCATGGACGATTTAGTGATGCATGCATTGATGGAATCAAGAAAGTAACAAGCCGGATTATTGTCTATAGAAAAAAGCTAACTTATCAGCATGGATGAATAATCAAAACCAATCGGCAAGAAAGATTACCTCGTACAAGTTAATGGCATAGTGGCATAGTATTAAACCGAGAACCATAAATCTTGTCTTACCCATGAGTACGACAGACTCCTGCGTGGCTGTGGAGCACCAAGCCACCAACAAGCCTATTGCGTGGCTTTTCTTCCTAAATAAATTGGAGGCTCTATTTCAGAAGAAAAAAGATAACATAATTCTAGTCTTACCTATTAATTAAAATCAAAATGCACCAGCTGCATATCTTCTGATATCTCAACTTCAATAGTTGCATGAGGCCGTGCCTGCATGTTAGGGGAAAAAATAGTGAATCCCTGCCATTTGGCCCTACATGTAAAAAAAATAACATTTCTAAATGAAACAAAAGATGAATAATTGGGGAAAAAATCCACTTGGACAAGGATAAATGGCAAGGAAAACATCCAGATAGCTCTACCTGATCATCAACCAAAATACCTCCACCAGTATTGTGCTAGAACTCATGAAGCTGATTGAGCAAACTCAAATGATCACTATCTTAAACCAGGGGGGCACCAATCTGATAGCCTATGAAGTTTCTGGAACAGACCATATTTAACCTGTAAATGCAATAGATAGTACTCAGTTGATAAATTTTTATATAACATAAGGGTATGTTTTAAATGTAGAAATTTCACAAAAACAGTGTAGCTCCAACAGATTTTTTCTGAAATTCCAAAGGTTCAAATAGCCCTAGTGCACACATCACAAGTGCACAAATAGAATGAAGTTCTTGATAAATCAAGCGTAAGACAACAAGGGTAAAAAATTTAAGTGCAAGTAGCCAACAACACATGTGCTCTTTGTCGTTACCTTCAAGCTGGTCACCCAATTCTCTGCATAATACGATGAGAAATCCTATAACCCAAAAGACGCAGGGTGAGCTTGGCCCCTAGAATCGGGGGAGAACCTCGGGTACAGAAGTGTAGTCGCCTTTCCGGCTTGCCCCATATAGCAAAGTTCCAATCTGAAACTCTCAAGACGTTGCGCCGCCTAACCATAAGCCGAACAGGGCCAGGAGGAGGAGGAGGGCAGAGACGGGCTTGGGATGACGGCGGTGGCGCCGATGGTTGCGTGCAAGAGGCAGTGATGTGAATAGAACGGGGAGACAACATGGCCTATCTTCACCTCTGCTACTCCGACAACGGCAAATCGAGTGAAGCGGCGGTGGATGGGCGGGAGAAGGGATCGGGTGAGGCGACGGCAGATGGATGGGAAAAGAGATCGAGTGGGCACCTGTCCAATCTTGGCGGTGGCAACTGCTGGGAAATTGGCGGCGGCGACTGCTGCAGATGGGGCGGACGACGACTGTGTGGGCAGACGAGGCGTCATGGGAGACCGGGGCCGGGGCGGCGGAGATGAGGAGACCGAGGGATGGATGGAGGAAGTGCGGCGGCGGGGAGACCAAGGGAGGGAGAGACTGAGGGTGGGATGGAGGAAGCGTTAGGGTTAGGAGTGAGAGCATGGGAGGCGGGAGCGGCGGCGGATCGTGGGAGGCGGGAGCTGCGGCGGGGTGAGAAACGGAGAATGGAATCGGGTGGAGATCCAACGGTGCGCAGAGACCAGTCCTGTTTGGATGGTCCAGATCGTAAGTTGGCACTACCACCACCACGACCACAAGGTGCTTTAAGATAGTAGAGATAATAAAGGACATTCCGTCTGCAGTACGTACCAAGCAAATATTTCTATAGTTTGCTAACGAGGTGGCTACTTTTAAGTTTTTGAGCAGTTAACTATTTTTTCAGTTTATTTATATTAGTTTTTTTTGTTCAGCTCGCTAGTAAAAATTTAGTTATTTCTTATTAAAAAACAATTAGGTATATAGACTGACCATATTTATTTTAGAGTAAATTGCACTTTTGCCCCCCTGAAGTTGGACGAAAATCTCACTTGGCCCCCTAAACTTTGTTTTGTCTCACTTGGCCCCTTGAAGTTGCAACGCAGGCTAATTTTTTTGAAACCGGAGCCAACTTCTAGGGGCTGTGTTGCAATGGGATCCAACTTCTAGGGGCTTTTGTGGTACCCAAACACAACTTCAAGGGGCCAAGTGAGACAAAACAAAGTTTAGGGGGCCAAGTGAGATTTTCGTCCAACTTCAGGGGGCAAAAGTGCAATTTACTCTTTATTTTAAAAGCTAGAAATATGGTTTTTGAGAAGTCAATTGTTTATCTAGTTTATGTGCGTTATTTAGTTTGATTGTGAAAATTTAGTTATTTTGTATTAAAAAAACTTATATAGGTACGTTTACATTAAATTTTCTTTTTTTTTCATTAATTTTTGTTTTAGATAGAAATTTGATTAGCAAGTTTTTAGGTTAACTATATAGTTTAGCTTTTATATTTTTTGGTATGTGTGCTTTCTTATTGTTTTCTATCATTATTAGTTGAGTAGGCGACATAAATCTCAAAAGCAACCGAGTGCTACTAGGTGGGTCCCATATTTTTATTGGTTGAACATCTCCCAAACTAGCATGCAGCTAATAAGCTTTCAAAATGTTCCCAATGCACTCTTCATAATTTCCTCTTGCCATCAACCCCCCCCCCCCTCCCCAAACCAAAGTGAATTTTAAAATTTAAATTTTTTAAAGTGAATCCCGTTGAATTTGATGAAAGTTTAGAATCTAAACTTTGAACTTGGCAGTAGATGGAAAATGAACATTCGCTGGGGGTAAACGTAATCCCAAGTAAAATCTACGCGTTCATTCGCTAGGGGTTAACGTAATCCCATGTAAAATCTACGCGTTCTCAAGTTCTAAATCTTCGAAATCCCAAACAAAATCTTTCAAATTTCGTTATCCAAATTTGTATACGAATTTAGAGCAGTTTTGAGTCAAACATACCGATTTCGATACATAGACGTTGAAATGTTGTGAAATTGCAAGGCTTGACACTATAGAATGTGGGGTGCATATCATCTCATTCCATTCGCAGCCGCTAGTATATATCAATCGATATCAAAATTAAATTAACGGAATTGCTTATCGTCGGGCGCCCGGCGTGGATTGGACGCTGGATCAGACGCGCGCGCCCAAGAATCGGCCGTCCGGCTCGCGTCGCATGCACCTCCAAGCTCGCGACGCGTGTTAGCATGATAGTGGTGGGCCTGACACCGTTTTTAATCAAGTGGGGCCCGCTACATGATGATTTTTCTCACACAGCAGGTATATGCAAATCCTCAGTGTTTTTGCATGCATGCAACGGGTACAATAGTGAAACATGGTTAAATGTGTATGTTTTGTCGTGTTTCATCATTGGTTGTAGCATGTGTTCAACTGTATTAGCCATGTTTCATATATGTTTCGTCATGTTTCGAATGCATGTTTATTGGGTTTTACCATGTTTCGTCATGTTTCGCCCATGTTTTATCATGTTTCGCGTCGTGCAACTCACACATGTTCAGTTTTTTCTATGTTCATGTCTCAAACAAAGCATGTTTTTAAACAAGCGTCCGATGTTTCAATTAGTATCGCGTCATTTCTGTTTTTTCTAGTTAAACATTTGCGGCGTGAAAACATTTTTTAAATAGTCTCGAAAACATTTTTTATATTAAAAACACGCTGGGTTGCATGCATGTTGCGGACCCACAAGGACATGCATGCATGCTACGGTCGGGTAATTAGGCCCATAAACATGCATGCTACGGCCGGTTAATTGGGCCCCGCAGCCTATGGCCCGCGCCTTCATCATCGGCCAGTTTGCGAGCATGCGAGCACGTAAGGACAACGCCCGCGCGTAACGCGCGCGCGGGCGTCAGCGTCGTCCTTAAATTAAAGACGTGAGATTAAAGACGTAGGATGAATGCCGCGTCACACTCATCACTTTGCTCCCACCTCCACTTGATTCAGACTGGGCTCTCGCTGCCGAGATTAATTGATGGATCGTTGGACTAATTAAAGACTGATGTTCAGAAAAAAAAAAAAAAGAGAGACCGATGGACGATGCACCCACTCTTTCTTCTCGTGGAACATATTTTTATTTAAAAAAACCTTTAAACATATACTTTAACGGTTTGGCTTAAACTCAAATTGGGCGGGCGGCCTTGCCGCCGCCGAGGTGGGCCACACATGTGGGCGCGTCTTGCGTCAATCGCTCAATGGAGCACATCCCATACTTTAATTATTAGTTTGTGTTGTTAATTATATGTTGTCAATTGTTGTAAAATAATATTGTATCAAAAGTAATCTAAAATACATATCTGTAGCTAATAAATTGTTTGGTTGCCTTCTCAGTTGAACCAGATCAGATGAGTAGAAAGAAAGTGGTTGAAGCTAAGCTAAGATGATGCAAATGGCTGCTGTTTGGTTAGGTGTATGAGATTGTACAAGCTGCGTAGAGATGTTGTTTGGTTGACTACACTAAAGAGATAATGGCATGAAGAAATTCAAAAGAGGGATGAAACATATTAAAAAATAAATTCTAGAAAATCAAAATAACAAAAAATATATTACGAAAATAAAAAAATTCAAAAGAAAGTCTCATAAATAAATAAATTCAAAAATGAAAATTTTAAACTTTTAAAATTTATATGGCAAGTGTGGTCTCGTTTTGTTCGAAAAAATATCAATAACCCATTTTTGAAATTGGTTCGGTAATCGAAAATACTAATCAAAAGATATAGCAAATAAATGAATCAAATGTGTCGCGCACATAGTTGTTGCTGCATCAGCGGAGCCTGGCTCTAGGGAAACGCCCAATTTGGTCGTATCTCCAGAGCTCGCCCGAGAGAATCTGCATCCTGAGAGCACGGTTCAGATGGGTGAGAAGACAACCAAACACCCTAATTTTGTATCTTTAGATGCAAAACTTTTTGAATGCAGGCAACCAAACAGCCTATAAATCTTCTGTATACTAAAGATTGATGCATATAGTTTCACTAATTATTGATTAAAGTTTACGAAGTTTGAGTTTTTTTAGATTAAAATACGTTCTATATATATTGAATCAGAGGGAGAGTATCATCTTTCACAATAAAAAAGAAAGAAAGAGGGAGAGCCATTCGGCACTGTTTTTTCTTATAAATCTTATCGATTTAATTCGGTGAAAAACCGATAAAGATCTTGGTTTTGCGATAAGAGAATAGAACCGCCCGAAATGAAAATGAAAATTTTGAATTCAAAAGATTTGATTAAATTTGAGACTTGCGCATAAAAAGAAGGCATAACTTATTTCTTTACAAGACCCTCTTGTAGTCTAGTGGGTAGTGCTTATTAAATCAAGAAAGAGGTGCATGGTTAAAATCCTAGGTTCAACTTTTTTTAAAAAAATTTCAAATTCTCTATTTAAATTTCTCCGAAATTTAGGGAATTTCAGATATTTAGCCAGCCACCAAAATTTTTTCAATACTGAAATTCAAATCCCTATCTGGCTTGACAGAAACACACGGACTTTTGAATAGTCCAATGTCCTACCCTTGCCCGTACGTTTATAAATGAGACATGTAAATGGTCGAATGTCCCGCCCTTGCCCGTTTATAAATGTGATCAATTAGGACGAGCTTAACTTAATTTGAGCGAGCCTAGGAGCTGTTGTTAACATATTACTCTCAGGCTTCGAGCACATATATAATTTGTACTTTGATTTCTTTGTGAATCCATGAATTCATGTAGCTCTCCTGTCTTTTTAATTTATGGTTTATTGAAAAATCGATCAAAGTTTACGAAAAACTAAATGGTCTGAATCGACACAAAGTGATAGTTAGGTAAGGACTAAATTCGGCCTATATTTGCAAAGGAAAAAAAAAGAGTTGGGAATGGCAGGAAAGCATGCAACGCAAGTGGGCCAGGTTACGGGCCTGTAAAGTGTAGGTACATGGGAGGCGTGGGCCCACGGTGTCCGCAAGGTGTTTGACGAATTGCCTATATATATGTATGAAGGAACGGGTAAAGGTAAAAAACGCATGATTTTTTAACAGAGATATTTTTTATGCCAATGGATTCGTGCTTTGTAAAGGAATAAAGATTTATTTTCGTAGATTTTGGATTATGATTTGAATTTACATGGGTTCGAAAACACACTTTTTACTCACGCGCGCTAGCTAGCGTTTGATGCCAGGCATGTCCGAAATTTGGGAAAGAGCGGAGCGGTTTTTGCTGCAACCTGAAACCCTGCATGTAAGTACGTACTGAAGAAAGCAAATGAAGGGTAAATTAAGAGCGATCGAGGTGGATGATCCACTTCCACTTGCAATGCAAATTGCATGGTGGTGGTGGTGGTGCATGGTGCATAGCATGGTGAAGTTGTTATCTCACACACTAGCTAGGCAAGAATGGACAGCCTCCATCCATCAGCTTCACTGGCGCAACCATGTACCCAACCATCCATGCATTTTGACAATTAATTAGCATCGACAGGTATGTTATATATATACACATATGTAAACAAGCTAGGTGATCGATGCATCAGCTGCTCCGTCGACACTAGCTAGCTCAATTGTACAACATATATCAGTCATCCACACCTCATTCTCTCTAGCTAGCTAGCTAGCTAGGTGCATGCATGCTCTGATCCCTTGTTTACAGCAGTAAGTTCAGCTTGTTGTTGCTGCTGGTTCGTCATCCCGCGCGCTCATCATCGATCCGCAGAGGCAGCATCAGCATCAGCATCAGCATCAGCATGCTGCCCCGGAGCCGAACTCTTCCACCTAGGATCCATGACAGCGTGGTAAGGAATTAAGATATGCATGTGTGCGTGGTGATGATGCTCATATATACATAAATGCATGCATGCATATGTGCAGCTGGACCCCGACCGCGACGTGAGGAGGTATCATCCGCTTCAGGTTGAGTCGACGAGGCAGGAGAAGGTGGAGGAGGCGGAGGCGGAGGCGGAGGAGGCGGCGGCGGTGGGCAGCAAGGCGGCGTCCGGCCGGTGGGTGGACGACGACGGGCGGGCGAGGAGGACGGGGACGGTGTGGACGGCCTCCTCCCACATCATCACGGCGGTGATCGGCTCCGGCGTGCTGTCGCTGGCGTGGGCCATCGCGCAGCTGGGCTGGCTCGCCGGCCCCGCCGCCATGCTCCTCTTCGCCCTCGTCATCTACTTCACCTCCAACCTCCTCGCTGACTGCTACCGCACCGGTGACCCCGCCACCGGCCGGAGGAACTACACCTACATGGACGCCGTCAGGGCCAACCTTGGTCTCTCTCTCTCTCTCTATCTCCAGACTCCAGCATGCATGCATACTATATGTCCTCCATTATACATGGAGTAATATCTATCGATCATATATATATAATTAATTCTCGCAGGCGGAGCAAAAGTGAAGATATGCGGATGCATCCAGTACCTCAACCTGTTTGGAGTGGCCATCGGATACACCATTGCCGCCTCCATTAGCATGATGTCAGCTCCCTCTCCATCATCCTGCTTACATATTCACTACAAATTTCTAGCTATATCTAGCTGCTGCATGCCACATATATAGGAATTAATGAAGCTAGCTCATGAATGATGGATAGCTAGAAATTAAGCATGCGCCGTACGTGATTGTTTATTAATTATGTATGGCTTCCAACCTTTGAAACAAGCATAGGAAGGGTTGGTGTATATATATATTGGTGATGCTCTATCCCTCTTAACTATATATATATACCACGTAAAAACGACCGTAAAAATCACACTCTCTTTGTCTATAAATATAAGACATGGTTTGATTTGGCACGATCTTCAAAACTTTGCCGTGATCGATGCTTAATTTCTTTCATCGTATATTATTCGTAAATACAAATTTATGACCATTAGAAAATACTTTCAAATACAAATCCAACAACATTATAATATTACAAAATCTACAACAATATAAATTGTTGGTTAAATACTAAGATATTTAAATCTTCAAATACATGTTCACTTTATATTTTTGAACATAACGAGGACAGTGTCCTCGACATGAGTCAGTGATGGAGAATATTCTATGGCCGACATGGCCTCCACCTTGCACCAATTATATAGCTATTAGTCCACTCGATCCAATATCCAAATATCTTGCAGGAAGTCTAATTATATAGCTAGTGAAAATTACTTCCACCATGGCGGCTGACCTTTCATCACTCACTTTGGATTAATGCGTAGATCGATCGAGTGTGGATTTGATTAAACGATTATACACTTCATGTAAATGAATAAAATTCCTGTTTATATGTAGAGAGAGATGGTTTATTTAACTGGCACGTAACGTAAACTGTATCGTACTATATTAGAGGATTTCCATCGTGCTAAGTCAGCTAGGTATAAGGACGGTAACGTCGAATTAATTTTGGTTATGTAGAGAGAGATAAAGGAGAGAGACAGAGCGTAGATAGTCTGTAACGAATTTCAAGATGCTTGTTCGCAATCTATCTATCTATCTATCTATCTACTATCTATATAAAACAGAGTTAAACGGAGCCACCACATTAATCCTAAAATCCTAGAAATTCCCACGTTAATTGAAAAATAGTACAAATTCTCACGTTAATCATATAAAAAGGAAAAATCTACATCGTCGAATATGGATATTATTATATAAATCTAGCGGTCAATATTAACCTCTATAACAAACTACTAAAGTTGATCTATATATTAGGGATAAACTCTAAATCTAATATGATATATTATCTATATCTTAAACACAAATCTAGCCGTGCAAACGCGCGGGTCACCCTGCTCGTTATATATGTATTACCTAGGTACGTACGGCGTATAGTCGTTTTAGAGACAGGGTTATATATGCATGAAGATGGATGGATGCAGAGGCGGATCCACCACCTGGGCTGGTGGGGCCATTGCCTAGGCTTGAATTCTGCTATTACAGTAATATATACTACTACGCACTAGTAAAATATAGATAAATGATAAACATTGTAGCCAACTAACACATAATAGCTCAGCCGGCCAAGTGCTTGTGCTTCCTTCCTACTAGTGCAGAGTTCGATTCCTCTTCCAAGAATGCTTGCATGAATTTCTTCGTCTTCTTAGTTACTTTTTCTTTTTTCTTCCCAGTTGGTTTTAGACTTCCAATTTCAATATTTGGCTTCTTAGATTAGGTATATTTTTTAATCTTCTCAGTTAGTTTTTCTATTTTTCTTCCCAGTTGGTTTTAGTAGTCAGCTTAACTTATTAACTTCCAATTTCAATATTTGGCTTCTTAGATTAGGTGTATTTTTTTTAAACTTCTACTCGTGTTTTTTGAGTTAGAGAAAACATGAAAGGTATATTTTTTTAACTTCTACTCGTGTTTTTTGAGTTAGAGAAAACATGAATTCAATATATGAAAATATTTGCCTTTCCGAAAAAATGAGGTAAACAAATAATAAAAAGTGTTTTAATTCAATGAAAGACGTAAGATTTAGGCTTGCCCAGGCTTGATTTTAGTCCTGCGTCCCCCACTGGATGGATGGATGGATATGAACGCAGGGCGATCAAGCGGTCCAACTGCTTCCACGCGAGCGGCGGGAAGGATCCGTGCCGCATGTCGAGCAACATGTACATGATCATCTTCGGCGCGATCCAGGTGGTGTTCTCGCAGATCCCCGACTTCGAGCAGGTGTGGTGGCTGTCCATCGTGGCGGCGGTCATGTCCTTCACCTACTCCACCGTGGGGCTCAGCCTGGGCGTGGCCCGGGTCGCCCACAACGGCAGGCTCGCCGGCTCGCTCATGGGCATCGCCGTCGGCGTCGGCTCCGGCGGCGGCGGCGTCACCCCCATGCAGAAGGTGTGGCGCAGCCTGCAGGCGCTGGGCGACATCGCCTTCGCCTACTCCTACTCCATCATCCTGATCGAGATCCAGGACACGCTGCGGTCGCCGCCGCCGGAGACGCGCACCATGCGCAGGGCCACCATCATCAGCATCTCCGTCACCACCGTCTTCTACCTGCTGTGCGGCTGCGCGGGCTACGCCGCCTTCGGCGACGGCGCCCCGGGCAACCTCCTCACCGGCTTCGGCTTCTACAACCCCTACTGGCTGCTGGACATCGCCAACCTCGCCATCGTCGTCCACCTCGTGGGGGCCTACCAGGTGTACTGCCAGCCGCTCTTCGCCTTCGTGGAGAGCTGGGCGGCGCCGCGCTTCCGCCTCCGCCTCCGGCGGCTGCACGCCTTCCGGCTGGTGTGGCGGACCTGCTTCGTGGTGCTCACCACCGTGGTGTCCATGCTCATGCCCTTCTTCAACGACGTGGTGGGCATCCTCGGCGCGCTCGGCTTCTGGCCGCTCACCGTCTACTTCCCCATCGAGATGTACATCGCCCACCGCAGCATCAGGCGCTGGACCACGCCATGGCTCGCCCTCCAGGCGCTCAGCATCGCCTGCCTCCTCGTCTCTCTCGCCGCCGCCGCCGGCTCTGTCGCCGGCGTCGTCCTCGACCTCAAGTCGTACCGCCCGTTCCGATCCACCTACTGATCATCCACGCCACCCTCCACCTCACCTTCAATGCATATATCTACGTACGTACGTGTATGTGACCATGGATCCACATCGACATCGACGCCATAGCACGGCTAACTGCCAAGCCGTACAAACATAAGACAATTTATATAAATAAGACAAGGAGAGACCACTGAGCTAGTTGTTTCTTCTTTTTTTTTGCAAAAGGGTCGGGCCCCACTTCCATTTTCAATTAAGAAGACGAAAGCATCCAAGTTTACACCACCAACCGATACAACGAACCACAGCGGACCAAAATACTCACAGAGGGACAGCAAAATACGACAGCAGCCAGTACCGCAACATTCACCACCAAGGTTAACATTCTGACCAAAAAAATACAGAAACTGCTAAGAGATTAAGGGGGGACATCATCTAGAGATCAACATCAGAAGAAGGCAATTAGCCATAAGAAACCCCGATCACTGGCCTCCCTTCGGCTTCTGGCAAGAGCTCACCTCCTTGACTGTCTTGAAAATGAGTTCTAGCCCCATCTTGACCAAAGCTAGTTGTTTCTTAAATAAGACAATATTTATATCCTAAAAACATGGGAAATAAAGAAGCAACTCGTGGAGTCATTAATCTGTTTCTATACGGTTTAAAACATGGAAAATTAAGAAACAACTCGTGAAATCATTAACTCATTTCTATAAGGTTTGTAAATACTATAAAGAAAAGACAGCAAAATAAATAAATCACTACAAATGGCGTATTGGTTTTTGGTTTGGCACATCGTATATATAATACATGTAGATATCAAAATCTTATTCCATTTTCTAAAACTAGATGCGATGAGGGTTGTATCCATATGCAATGTTTAAAGCAACCTGTGAAATCATGCATTAGGAATGCTCTTTTTTTTTTGAATTAAATGGCTGGAGCACTGCCTAAAGCTTTATAGAAGAGAAGCAAAGTACAAACAAACACACAAGTCTCACTGCACAAGAAAAAGAAAAGGAAAAAACAAGAGCAAACAACACTGAGCTCCCTCGATAAACAAGAACGAGGGATCCTTAGTCATGATTGTCAGCACCAAAAGCTAAAACTCTGTTGAAAAGATCTGTTCTTATTAGAAGAACGACCTCCTTGAATGATGAGTAGGCCTCTTGGAAGATCCTTCTATTCCTTTCTTTCCAGATGTTCCAACAAGTGTAAATAACAATGCCGTCAAAATTTCTTCTCGCTACTGCCTGGAACTTGCTTCTCAAGTGCATCCACCAATCACCAAATGTTTGGTCAGCAACCGCCACATAGAGATGGTACCCCGGAAGCTCAGAGAAGATGTGTCGCCACACGGTTCTGGTGAAGCAGCAGGAAGCAAAGAGGTGTTCCATTGTTCATTAGGAATGCTCTTAAATTATTAATTAAGGTAACAACATCTTATATAGTTAATTTGCTGGGAAAATATGGATGCAGGGGTGTCAAAGCGGCAAGAGGTCGGAGTTAGCATGCATTGATCTCCTAGCAGCAGTAAGATTTCTCATATCTCCTCCTCGCCTCTGCGAGTGTGCGGCCGATTTATTTACACGTTATTCTCTGTGGTTGTTGTGTTGTGTCGTACACACGTTTACTCCATCCGGACGAATCTACTACCTCTCGTTTAAAAAAAAATTGATGTCTTAAATCTCATTCACTTCGCCATATCTAACTTAATTTACCTTGTCTTATCTTTTACCTAACTTAACTAATTTGACTTATGTTTAACTTTAAACTTACCGTTGATTTTATAAAATTAAAAGATAAATCAGATAAGTTAAGTAAGATAAAACGATGAGGATAAGGTCTTAGACTTATTCTAAGTTAAAGTTTTTAAAATCTTATCCATGAAAATATTTTGAACTATTTATATTGAACACATATGAAAATCATACATTTAAATTTGTCTTTAAAAACACTTTCATAATACAGTAATTTTTATAAAATTTACAAATAAATTGCAACAATAATTAGTAGCTAAAAGTGAATGCCATATTTTTCAGAAATTAATGAGGAGAGAGTAATATGCATCCATGTATGCACACATACGAACAAAGAGCAAATCGAGCAGATATTTTCGATAAGGCAGCGCACAATAATTGTCCATGGCCAACCCAAAAATAGCAATCTTGCTTGTCACAGCCATGTCCAACAAAAAACCATAATAGCAATCGTGTCACTGCCATGGATATAGAAGAAAATGTAAGGAAAGGAACCATATACAATACGTTGTTTTGTTTCTGATGGGAAATTAATCATGGAGCTCGAGCGATGGATGGAGAGAGAGTTATGTTGATTTGAGTTTATTCTATAATTAATTGGCATGGTGATTTGGGCATCGATCTGCGCGGCTTGATTGTTACTACTAGTTTCCAGCTCGATTGAACTAAAAACAATTTAAGATGTAGACAGTATGTACTGGACCTTCGTAATTGATGTTTTGGTGTTTTTTTTCTGAATAATCTGAAAATTTGTAGTAGTTTTTTAGTGCGCTGAGTCTGTCGTGTCTAATTATAAAAGGAATCGGAAATGGGATACAAATTATTCTTTTCTGTTTACTATGACTACCATGCTTTCGAACTCGTGCATCTTTTGGTCCTTTTCATATACAGTATATTGCAATACTATATAATATAAACATCTTTTGGTCTTTTCCCCATAAAACAACATGCCGGCGTCTGTTTCGAGCTTCCGATATAATGCATCGTGTAGGCATTTCCACCAGGCTTTCAATTTTCAGCAGTCTATATGCGTCTCCGTTCCATGCATGGTTTTGATTCATTGATTGAGGGATAAAGTTCCTTCTGTATATACGGGTTGATGAAGTGTAAAAATAGACTCTAATTCACTTTGGAGACTATACATAGGGTTATAATATAAACAAATTTATAATTTTGACCGATTTTAACCCTTTTAAATATCAGGTTAGGTTCATATAAATTGACACAATACAACAACGTGGCCTCGGAAGGCCACTCGGATCCTTTTGTATTGTGGGCCTAAGAGCATCCCAAAGAGGTTATGCAAAACACTATCTATCTAACTTTTTAGGGATGAGGGACCTGATGGAGGAATGAACCTTTTTAAAGAATGTAGTGCCAAGTGTGAAGAGATTTTAGAGCATGTGGTGAATAACGTTATAAAGGATGAGATTATAGAGAAGTTGCTGGGATGCTCTAACGGGATCAAGAGAATTCAAGATCCAAATAGTAGCCAATGTCATGGAGTATGGTGACTTTGACTAATCAAAGTAAAATCTTTAGTAAGGAAATTATATTAATATTTTCTGTTATCTTGGACTTCTGAGCTTTCCAACTCATGCATCTTTGTTCCCTTTTATATAATTACAAAATGTGCATGTCTCTTCCATACACTGTCATCAACATCTCCTTATCGTCTTTGACATTTACTCTTCAAACTTCTAATCTCTATAACAATTTGACGGTTAGGCATATCTTTATGGGGATTCCTATTAGACTTGATCATGCAAAGCACAGCCTGGCAAGCCCGACCCAACCTAGCCTGGTGCGCTGGTCGGGCTGGACCCGTACCCGAAAAAACTACAAATTAAGCAGTGGTCGGGATGGGCTTCCGAGCTTTGGGCCGGACTCGGGCCCGAAATTGAGGCTCGACACAAGAAGCTGCAAGCTTCTCACTATAGTACCATGCGTGATCTCGCTCTTGAACCTTTGAAGCAACACCACATGCACTAATCGTTTGACACACTTGTGCTACTTCCATTGTCTATGTATGTTGATGCCCATTTGCATCAATTATATCAGGCATAACAATCCTATCTTTGGTGCTAGCCATTTCATTTTGTTTTGGCTTAGCATTGTGGTTATGCATGCCACCATGATCACGGTTGTAATCACTCTCCATCATTGTCATCACAGATATGGACATCCTTGGTCTTGTCGCCTACTCTTTCTTCTATTTTAAACTAGCCTTTTCCTTTTATTCCAAATCAGTAGGAAGTTTTAAATACAAGCAATTACAACTTGCTTGGCATGGACTCTTTCATTTAAATATAACCCGCTATAATCTAGATCCATAATGATGACGATGTAGACCATTTTCCTTTTTTTCATCAATGTGATAATCTGTACTTTAGGATTAACATGGATTTTTTTTTAAAAAAAAATTAGGATTAAGGTGGTGGCTTTATTAAGTTTTATTTTATTATTTTATAGATACTTATTATAGCGAGAAACCAATAAATTGTTTGGATTTGCGGTGTTCGCTTTTTATTTAACGGCTGAATTATAAGAGAACTCTCGCTAACATGGTTAATTGAGATGAACTTAAATGCATACTAATATGACTCGGTTGATTATTTCTGTTTTAATCTTGTAATTAATAGATAGATGTGATATATTAATTGCTGCAGGGATTCAGTAGGGTGAAGAACGTGGGAGGTGTATACGCTGCATAGATGGAGACTTGGAGAGTGGACTCCCCGTGCGCTGCACACACCAAATTAAAATCATCATCATCAACTACCCTGCATCTGCATGCATGGCCATGGGCTGCTGCAAGGCACGTTGGCAATTGGCCGTCCTCCACTACTATCCCTCCGTTTTTTTGTTTGACGCCTTTAACTTTTGGACACATCTTTAATCATTCATCTTATTAAAAAATTTAGTGTAAACATGAAAAATTTAAGTCATCCTTTAATGATAAAACAAATCACAACAAAATAGATGATATTTTCATAATTTTTTAAAATAAGACGAATGGTCAAATATGTATCAAAAAGTCAAGAGCATAAAAAAAACCAGAGGGAGTACCGTTCTTGTGACAACCCATTAGACCGTATAGTTCCCACTTTAGAAAGTGTAAATTATTTTGACACATGCCATCGCAAAGGTACGTTCAATGCAATATTAATTTACAAAGTCATAAATAGTAAAGGTCCGCGCGCCATATAGTTAAAAATCGTACAACAACGTCTATACATGTCGACGTAAGAAATTTTTGCAAGGACAGTTAGTTTTTTTTAAAGGAAGGAGGAGTTGACACCGAGAAATACTATACTGTACAAATTTCTCCATCATGCATGATAATTTCTACCAATTTTGTACAATAAAATAATTGTACATATCTATTAATTTAGTTATATGATAACCGAGGAGGTGTAATTAATCCGTTAAGCTTTGTGTTGAATATGTATATGAATAGGACTCCGAGTTGTAATAGACAGTGTGAATTAGAGTTAGAGTTGGACTGCTTGTAACCTGGTCTCCACAATGCAAAGGGGGAGCCGGGGCAACCCTGGTGTAATAAACAACTGTTAAGACAACTGTAGCATAGACTCGCAAGGGATCTCGATCGGCCTGTGGTTGGGATCTTGATGGATTTTTGATAGGGAGCAATGTAGAAGCAGGCTGAGAGTGAGGTCAGGTTGTTTGAAAAAACAGGAGAGGAAATGTAAGAAGAGCCCGAGTTCCCGAAGAAAAGGGGGGTCTTTTAGGATTCAAATTTCTACATGAAAATAAGGGCATCCTCTTTACTGTAAGAGCATATCCAAAAGGAGCAAAAAGACATAAGAGGGTTTTAGGGAGAAACTCATATCTGTATTTTGTTTCAATCAATTTAAGCACATGTTCAGAACATCGCATGGAATGCTGATTTTGAGAGAGGCATGTTTAGGTGAGATAAAGGTGATTTGATCGAGGAGGTCACACTGATTGACGGCAAAGCTAGCCACAATTTTGTCTAGGTGAGATATTGATAGGCGATGAAATTGACATAGAGCTGGTATGGGCCGAGAAGGGAGAACCGACAAGTTTAAACATGACAAATGGCTAAATGTGACTTGAAAAGCGACGATGAGAGTATTGTTGCGGGTGCAGTCATGAAGCCTGGGATTGCATGGTTATTAGTGTTTGTTTCAAAAATACTAAATCTGACGCCAGGTCATATTCATCGGATGGCTCTAGGTGAGCTACAAAAGGAAACAACTAGAGTTCATGTACAAGTGTTCACACAAGACATTGAGACAACTTTAAGATGACGGAGGCGTGGCTTTGTGTTGAATATGTGTATGAATACAACTCTAATCTATAATAAGAAGGTAGATTAGAGTTGGAGTTAGACTCGTAGCCTGACCCCCACTATGTAAAGGAGGGCAACCCTGGTGTAAGAGAAAACTACCGAAAACAATCATAGCATAGACTCGCAAGAGGTTTCGACCGGCATGTGGTCAGGATCTCGATGGCTTGTATATTATAAAATTGTTGATGGTGAGAAGAGTTCATAGCCATGCCCCGCAGGCATAAGCAATTTGATCGAACTGCGTTGCTAGACATCGTGTCTCCTGTGTTGTTCATATCTCACATTATCGTTAGGTTTCTAACAAAGTCAACAAGCTCTTATGAAGCGATCCAAGTAATCTTTGCTGTTAGTTTGTCTCGAAAAAATTCCTTCTTAAAAAATGCTGCATAATATAGTCTGTCCGAACAATCCTTAAAAAAAGAGTCAATCCCAATAAACGCCAGTCCCTTCCTTCTAGTTTTACCAGATTTATTCAAATTTTATCCGTTTCGTCCATGTTCTCATATGTTTATGGGTGCGTCTTGTGTTCGGACGTCCGATCGAAATTAATTCGGTCGGACGCCCGTGCGTTCCAGTCCAGCAATTTCGTGTGCGTCGTGCTTCGTGCTGAGACTCCCGCCGGTTTTTACATGTCTCGTACATTTACGTAGCATGCATACCATGTCTTTTTTTACCTCGCGCATGCACGCACACATGCTCCATGCTTTTCCCAAATTTTTTGCCTCAACACGTGATGCAATGCTGATGTTGTATAGATTCCAATTCAGACTTTTTTTTTTGTGGCCACAACTTCTGATTGGATGTTTTAATCCATCAACCGTTTGCACCAACGTGTTCCACACATTTTTATGAATAAAACAAGACCAATGTTGGCATACAATTTTTTTGCAACAAAAAAAATTTAGAAGCGGTCTTGGGGTCGGACGTCCGACCAAATCATTTTGGATCGGACGTCGTCCTACCCAAAGAACGCAGCGATTGCTCAGTCCCAGATATCTACCGGAACAATTCGCGCCTCCATCGGAACAACTCGCGCCCACGTCCAGAACAACTTGCGCCTCCGCCGGAACAATTCACGATGACATCATCGCTGACGTCAGCGAAAATTCCTTTTATTCGTTTTTCTTTAAACGTCCACAACTTTTGACTGGGAGCTCCAATCCACAAACCGTTTTCACCAACGCGTTTCTCACATTTTTTCAAACAAAACAAGACTCATATTGCTATATAAATTTTACTGGAACAATTTGTCTATACTAATGAAATAATTAATTTGACCTGTTGAAACAATATGTCTAGTCCGATGGAACAACTTGGTATTTGGTCTGCTGGAACAATAGGCTGAACCCAATTGGAACAATGTATTTGGTTTGATGGAATAACTTGTATACCTATTGGAACAATATATTTAGTCTGTCGGAACAATAGGACAAAATCAATTGGGACAATGTATTTGGTCTGATGGAACAACTTATATATCTATTGAAAAAAAACTGGAATAATGAGTCTAGCCTCTCGGAACAATCTATCTTTCCTGCTGGAACAATGAGTCCAACCTTCCGGAACAATCTATCTTGTCTGCTGGAACAACTTATATATCTATTGGAACAATGTTTTTTGTCTGCTGGAACAAATAGGCTAAACCAATTGAAACAATGTATTTGATATGGTAGAACAACTTGTATACCTATTGGAACAATGTATTTGATCTACTAGAACTATAAGCTAAAACCAATTGGAACATTGTATTTGATATGATGGAACAACTTGTATACCTATTAGAACAATACATTTGGTCTGCTGGAACAATAGGCTAAACCACCAATTGGAACAAAAATATGTCGAGTCTGATTAAACAACTTGTATATCTATTGGAATAATGTATTTGGTCTGTTGAAATAATAGGCTAAACCAATTGAAACTATATGTCCAGTTTGATGGACTATAACTTGTATACTATTGAAAACAATGTATTTGGTCTACTGGAACAATAAAAGAAATGCCTACTGGAACAACAAGGTTTCCCTACTGGAACAATAATTTTTTGTCTACTGGAACAATAAGGTTTGCCTTACTGGAATAGTTGAACGTTGCCTACTAGAATAATAACTTTTGCCTTATGGAACAATAACTTTTGACTTCTAGAACAAATAGAGTTTGTCTACTAGAATAATAAAGTTTGCCTACTTGTCTATTAGAACAATGCATTTGGTCTGTGTTGGTGATTGACAAATGGCCCACCTTGAAGCAGGCCTTAGGCCGATCCCGTATCGACCCAAGGCGCGAACAGAGGACCGAGCAGCCGCTCCTACTGTACCAACAAAGCCGCTGACTCGTTTGAGCGCCTCGGGCTTGACTAGGTCAAGCCGTGCGACATCGTGTTCTCCGGGCTATCCGAGTCTGGAGAAGGTCCCGGGTGATCCGCTCGCTCGTGGGCGGTGGCGATAACCGTCATGGTCCGCCATGCTTTTTCCGGCTTGACCGAACGCATCAGATCTCTTCGGGGACCCCACAGGGGAGAGTATCACATGACAATCCATCTCGTCGTTTGCCCTCTTTGGCAGGCGACAGATGGTTGTTGCGCTACGCGACGCCCCCAACGGGTGGCGCAGAGCTGGCTCGGTCCAGTCAAGGCCATATTGGGGATAAAGGGAAAGTGCTTTCCCCCTAAAGAAGTTCTCCCCCTTGAACAGGCATGTCAAGACAAACATGTGTTCAGTACTAACCCGACCGGCTTCTCCCTGCAGGCTCGATACTCGACAGGACCCTAGAACGAGACAAGAACCTCGTCACTAAAGCAAAGACCAGCGCGGGGCCCGCCGTATTAGCCTCGGGCGGCCCACGGCGTCTATAAAAGGAGGATTCCTGGACATTGCGAGAGGACAATGAATCGAACACCCGAATTCTGATCCGATTCCACCTGGTCCAAGCACAAGCAACATTGGCATCCGAAGTTTCCTCCACGAGTAGCCTTAGCCTTTAGCTGTCGCCACTGTAAGCTCGGGATCGGCGCCTCAGTCCGATCCGGCACCTCATCTCGCTTTTCCACCATATAGTCAACAAGACCGGAGTAGAGCCATTACCGGCGGTGGGGGCTCGAACGAGTAAATCACTCGTGTCTCCACGATTTGCATCGTTCCTCCCGCCTTCCCACCGCTGAAGGATCATGCCGGATCACCTAGTCGCACTGTGCCCTTGTCCGGAAGACCGCTGCCCTAGCCTTCCGCAGCTTGGCCGCCACCCGCCGCCGAGAAGGGTTGTCGTTGGGCCTCACACCAACTACAAATTGCTCGCCGGTCCGTGGATCCGCTGCTTCAGAGCGCGATTCCGTGACACCGACAAGTGGCGCCCACCGTGGGGCCCATGGCTAGCCCTCAAGACTCCGTTCCTCGGACATGCACGAGGTTCCGAAAGCGGCGACGAGGTCTGGACCTCGATTCGATGAGTGCGACGATCCGGACGATTGGGTCCCGTCAGACGATGGTCGGGGGAGGAGTACTCTCTTGGCAGGGGCTAACGAGATGGAGGTTGACACCTCTCGCCCGAGGGTAGAGTTTCGCCCCGAGGAGTCGCTCCCGGAGCTGGACCCCTCCGTCACCCATGTCAGCGAGACTCCCATGGAGTTCGAGCTGCTTGGTGACACCGCAGCCTCCGCCGGCGACACCGGGACGTTTCCCCCAGCCTCGCGCACGTCTCGCTGCTTCTTCGGGGCCGCGGTCGACGGCAACGCCGAGGACGAGGAAGACCGGCACTTGCGCGCCGTCGCCGTAGGCGAGAAAGTTCTTCGATGATGCCGTCCGCCACGTCATGGATGGGATCTGTGAGGAGGACCGTCGCCAGCGCACCCCTCGGGGCTGCCAGCCGGTCGACCCCCTCATCGAGACAATGACCAACCCGCTCTTGCGCGGCCGGCGAGAAGCGCAGCGCCATCGCCATGATCGTTCGCGATTTGGAGAAGGACCCGTGGTTTCACCATGACGGATTTGGGTCCGCCATCATTGAAAGGCTGGGTACCATTACCGTGGCATCGACCGACATCGAGAGCGTAACGGCGGTGATCGTCCGGACACTGGCGCGAAACCAATCCGACCACGGCGGTACTCAAAGCCGCCGCGCCGCCACCGATCGTTCGCGCCAGACCAGACGGCCTCCTCCGCGGCGGCTCGTCAGCGCACCCGAGGCGGAGTGTTTTCCGCTGGGCCACGCCGGATACCTTTCCCCAAGGCAGCGCCAGATGCTCGCTTTCTCTCGCTCTCCACGAGCGCCGTGGCCCCGAGGTTCAAACCGGGCCCATTGAGAAGTTAGCGGGAGCAAGAATCCCGAGGAGTTCCTATCCGTCTACACCACCGCCATCCAGAGCTATGGGGAGATGAGGCCGTCATGGTCAACTACTTCCCCACAGTGCTCGAGGGCATGGCCCAACTCGGCTATTCCACCAACGGCCGGTTCTATCCGGCACCTAGTCACACCGCAGGATGCCCTCCGCACGAGCTTCGGGGATGCTACGCTCGCTCTGGGCGCCTCGGGACCTCAAGCTCGTAGTCTACAATGAGGCGATGAGAGTCTCCGGGACTTTGTGTGCGGTTCGTCGAGCCCGCAACACAATCCCAGCATCTCGGATGAGGCCATCATCGAGGCCTTCAAGGATAGTGTGAGGACCGGCGCTACACCGGGACCTCGAGCTCCACCCGGTCAACACATGAGTGAGCTCTTCCGCCGCCGCCCTCTACGCCAACGCCCGAGGCGGTGGAGCGCAAGAGGGCCGTCGCGAAGAAGAAGGCCAAGATCGGCGATGGCTCGGGTAAAACCGACGCAGAACAAGAAGAAGAAGAAGCGGCGAGGAGGACCGCTAAGTTCATCGCCGCCGCCGAGCCCGACCAGACCGAGTGCCCCCACAGCGCCCTCGCCAACACACCCGCCGCCTCGGCGTCGCCGCGGCGACCACTACAAAGGCGGGCGCAGCTGACTCCCGGTAGGGGTAGGCCCGCGTGGCGGCGGGCACCCAAGGTCGGCCTCCGTCCACAGCAGCAGAACCGAGGTGAGGACCAGTTCCACGACCCCAGCCTTTTCTGCCGCCTTCATCAACGCCCTGGCCATGAGCTACATAAGAATCGCCGCACGTGGGCCCGCGGTGGAGGACTTCTCGCGGTCGCGGTCCCATGCCCGAGCTGCCGAGGGCACGCAGCGGGCGCCGCACCCAGGCGGCGGGATCGGCTTTCACAAGCCCGTGGCCACGTCGCCGTCATCTTTGGCGGAACGTCGGCCTACACCTCTCGCCGCGAGCTCAAGGCCGCGTCCCGGGAGGTCCTCCACATCTCCCGCGGTGAACCAGCGGCGTCATCCTGCCTTGGTCCAGCAGTGCCATCACCTTTCGGTGATGATTGTCCGCCGGGCTCTCCAAATCAGCGTCTCGGCGGTGCTCGCCCTACCATTGGCAATACTAGGGTCGACCGCGTCCTCGTCGACAGCGGGAGCTCGCTGGACATCATCACAGCGCGCGTCTTAGGCCTCATGCAGGTCCCGCGCTCCAAGATCAAGGACATCACCGTCCCTTTCCATGGGATTGTCCCAGGATCGTCGCTTCGCCCCGTGGGACAGGTCGTGCTACCCGTCACGTTCGGCTCCTCCGCCAACTTCCGGACGGAGTACATCACCTTTGAGGTGGTGGAAACAGAGCTCCCCTACAACGCCATCTTGGGGCGCCCCGCGCTCTCCAAGTTCATGGCGGTCTCCCACCACGCCTATCACTGCCTGAAGATGCCGGCACCCAAGGGAGTCATCACCGTCCGGGGTAACCACAAGACGGCCCTCGATTGCGACGAGACCGCGCTGGCTATGGTAGGACAGCTCCCTACCCGTGGTCCCAGCGGCAAGGAGCGCTCCCCAGCGCGCCCTAAGGTGGCACTGCAGCCGCAGGAGCCCACCAAGACCGTCGTCCTCACGGAGTCAGACCCCTCCAAGGTGGTCCACGTGGGGACAACCCTCGAGCCTCAATAGGAACTCGAGCTCATCACCTTCCTCCGGGCTAACAAGGACGCGTTTGCATGGGAACCGTCCGATATGCCCGGTGTCCCAAAGGAGGTGATCGAATGTGCTAGTGTCGGCGACAAGAAACCGTAAAGGCGATGTCGAGGCGTGTCCCCGACTCGAAGGCCAAGATCATCCAAGACCAGCTCGGCAAGCTGCTTCGAGCGGGTTTCATCCGCGAAGTTCAGCACTCCGATTGGCTTGCGAACCCAGTCGTCGTCCAGAAGAAAGGCGGCAAGTGGCGCATGTGTGTCGACCACCGCGACCTTAATTCCGCCTGCCCCAAGGATAACTTTCCCCTTCCACGCATAGATCAGCTAGTTGACGCTACGGCAGATTCAGCTTTGATGAGTTTTCTGGATGCTTATTCCGGTTACCATCGGATCGCGTTGTGTAAAGAGGACGAAGAAAAACCGCCTTTAACGCGCTTTTCGGCACATTTTGCTATCGACCATGTCCTTCGGTCTCGAAATCTGGCGCCATGTTCCGGCGTCTTATGCAAAAACTCTCCACGATCAAATAGGGCATAGCGTAGAAGTCTCGTCGACGATATCGTAGTCAAGAGCAAAGGCGCCCGTGACCATGTGTCCGACCTAGCCGAGACCTTCGACGACCGAGGCGGCACCGGTCAAGTTAAATCGAGAAATGCTTCTTTGGTGTCAAGTCCGGCATGCTCCTAGGCTACGTGTCGGTAGGCGAACATCGGTGCGAACCGAAAAAATCGAGGCCGTCGAAAAGATGAGGTCGCCGACACGTGTAAAGGACATCCGGTCCCTCACGGGCAAAATGGCGGCCTTAAGCCGTTTCATCTCCCGCCTTTGAGACCGCGCGCTTTTACGCAAACTCTGCGCAAGCACGATAGTTTCGAGTGGATCGAGGAAGCCGAGGCCGCGTTTTTGCAACTCAGCGATATCTCGCCCGCCACCCGTCCTCACTACTCCTAAGCTCGGGAAGCCCTCTGCTATACCTCTCGGTGACACCAAACGCCGCAAGTCGCGGTCTTTGGCGATAGAACGAGAAGGAAGCGGCAAATCTACTATGTGGCGAAGTACTCACGGGCCAAAGGAGCGCTACCCGACCTTTGAAGCGTGCTACGCTTTGTCGATGGCCTCGCGCAAGTTGCGTCACTATTCCAAGCCCACCAAGTCGTTGTCCCGACTACTTACCCGATCAAGGACATTCTCCGAAACCCGGAGGCCACCGGCGGGTCGCGAAGTGGGAGTCGAGTGGATGAGTTCGACATCCGGTTCATTATCTCGAACCGCGATCAAGGCCCGAGCCACGGCTGATTCGTCGCAGAGTTGACCGGGCGGATGAGCAAAGGTCAAGCTCTCCGGTCAAGACGGGAAGAAGCTCGGTGGACTTCATGCTTTGATGGTTCACACCACCGGGCGATCGGGATGCGGGCTCGTTCTCATTTCCCCAATGGAGAGCGACTCCGGCCGTCATACAAATACACTTTGCGACTACGAACAACGCGCGAGTATGAAGCCCTAATTGCGGGCCTAAGAGCATGCGCTGCGCTTTCGACATTAAGCGGCTTGTTGCGAAGGGATTCGCGGCTCGTCGTCACTTGGTCGGGGAGGAGTTTCGTGCAACCGACGACTCGATGGCGCGGTACTGGCGGAAGTGAGAAGCGGAGAAGCGCTTTCAAGAGTTTCAAATTAGTTACATTCCCAGGGAAGAGAATGGCGAGGTTGATAAGCTCGCCAAGCTCGGATCCTCGCATGAACCGGCCCCGCCGGGGGTGCTAGTGCAGCACCTTTTGAAGCCCTCCATTCCCTCCGGAGAGGAGGCAAAGGGGACGTCTGTGACCCCAAATCGAGACATCCGTCATTGTCTCATTCCTCGAGCAAAGCACCTCTGGATGGCGCCATTCATCCAGTTCTTGGGCGAGGACATTGCCCGAGAGCGTTCTTTGGCGCTTCGGCTAAAAAGCGAGCCCAAACTTACCGCGACGGAGGCTTGCTGCAGCAGAAGGGTGCTAACGGCGTGCTTTGTAAGTCGTTACCCAAGAAGAAGGTAAGTACCTTCGGCCGACATTCACGAGGGCATCGTGGCGCGCGACGCCTCACACGTAACTCTCGTCGGCAAAGCGCCCGCATAGGCTACTATCGCCCATCGCGATGAGCGACGCAGAAGTCTTAGTTAAGAGCTGCGAAGCTTGCCAGTATCATGCGCGGATGACGCACCAGCCCGCGTATGAGCTGCAAACCATTCCACTAGCATGGCCGTTCGCGGTTTGGGGCATGGACCTCTTAGGACCGTTCCCCAAGGGTCTTGGTGGCAAAACGTACTTGTTCGTAGCCATCGACACATTCACCAAGTGGATTAAGGCCGAGCCGGTCTCCAACATCACTGCAATAGCCGCAGTACGTTTCTTCCGAGGCATCGTCGCAAGGTTTGGCGTGCCCAACAGAATCATCACGACAATGGCACCCAATTCTGGCCGGGAGTTCAACGATTCGCGAGGAAATCGGTATGAAGCTTCGCCTTGGCCTCTCGTGGCCCACCACACGAGCAACGGCGCAGCGCAGAACGAGCTAACAGACGATTAGTCCAAGGCATCAAAAACGAGTCTCACGACGCTCTCAAGGCCAAACAAGAAGGTTGGGTCGACGAGCTACCGTCGATCCTCTCAGGCGGTCCGGACAACGACCGGTAAGACTCGGGAGAAACTCCTTTCCGACTAGTCTATGGCTCTAAGCGATCCTCCCAAAGAGATGAGACTAGGATCCGATCGCGTTGACCGCCCGACCGTGGTCAGCGGCGAGAGCGGCGGCTTGACCTCGACCTACTTGAGCGCGCCATGAAAGCAATCCCTACCGGTGCGGCCTACCGGCGATCCTGCGTCACGCTGCACTAAAGCGTATACACGAGGACCCCGCAAGTAGGAGACACGGTTCTCACGACGATTCGAACCTTGCAGGCTCCAACAAGCTCGGCCCCAAGTGGGAGGGACCGTACAAAGTAGTCGGTAGAAGACGACGGCTCGAGACGCCTTTGTCGACAAGGACGGAAGCGAGCTCCTAGCTCATGGAACATCTCCTCTGCGGCGCTTCTACGCTTAATCAGTCGTAAGTTTACTTCATTTCAATTCTTTTCAACTCGAAAAAAAAATTCCTTTCCCCTATTCGCGAGTCGCGTTGCTCCAAGTCTTAACCATTTCAAACAAGCCCGTGGCCAAAAGCCTGAAGGCTAAGGATAAAGCATTCCGGAGCATTTCCACGACGGGATAAGCCGAGCTCTCGCACCCTAGTGAATCTCCGCGCAAATGTGGAATTCCCGCGGCCCAAAGGTACAGTAAGCCCACGTCAGGATTTTTTGGATGGCTAACTTGGGCCGCGGCGCTCGGGGGCTGAAGGCTTTCTTGCGCCCAGTTTTTCTCTTCCTAAGTCCTCAGCGTCACCAGGACCGCATCGTCGCGCGGCCCACCAGAAGCTCGGGGGCTGGGGTTCGCGCGATTTTTTCTAAATCACTCTAGTCTCTAGACCGCGCCCAACTCCAAGTTTGCACTTAGACTTGGCCACGGCCGAAATTTGGATGATTAAGCGCACCAAAAACAACATTTCTAAAGCAATCCGTTTGCCTAAACTTCTTAAGTTCGTCTCGGGACTTCGTTATTGTTCATCTAGTTTCCTGTTTTGCATTTGAGATTCGCAAATCTGAGTAAAAAAAAAGCGAACAAGCAGCGAGAACGACATGATGGGATTTTCCCAAAAGAAATTGCATTTCGACAAAGCGGAAAATCTTACGAGAACAAAAGAAGGACGGGCTCCTAGATCGCCACAAAAGAGGCGCGCGTCACTACGCCTATGGCGGCGCCCAAATCTCGATCCCTCGCCACGCCTACCGGCGGCTGGCGGCGAGCGGCGGACCTTGGACCTACCGCCGACGGCAGCGACGACTCCACCAAGCCAGTCTTTGGCGCAGAAGGTCGGCCTTCGGGTGGCGCGCCGGCCGGCCGACGACAGATCGCCCTGCACACCCACCGGCTCGCTCCGAGCGACTCGCCATCGCCTCGGCCCCTCCCGGCGCTGGCATTGATAGCCCGGCGGCGTCTAAGCGCGCCTCCTCCGCGGCCGATAGTTCGGAAATCCAGGCAGCGGAGGCGGCGCCGCGATGATGGCCTCCGCAATCGCCCCAATCCTCGCTTCCGCCATGACCAGCGGTGGAACTTCCTCTCGCTCCACCACGAGCTCGGGGAGCCTCTTCTTCCGCCCGGTGACGGCGCGCCCCCTCCACCCGCGGCTAGCGGCGGCATCCTCCTCCGCCGCCCGATGCTGGCGGCAGACGCGCTATCGGCGGCAATCTGCGCCGCCACGCGTCTCTCTCATCCTCCTCCGCGCTGGCGACCGCTAACGCCTTGGCCATCTCCTCGTCGGCGCGAAGTTGGGCATATGCCGCCAATCGGCGGCTTAGCCCTCGGCGAGAGCCGCGAGCGGCAGGAGCCACAGCGGCGGGACCCATAACTTCCTCCTCCTCCCCATGGCTGGATCGGCGGTGACGGAGGAAGCGGCGGATTTGGCTCGCGAACAAAGCTTCCATGAATGCACGCGCAGCGGGTTGTAGTTGGAAGACATGGTTTCAAGCTATCCTTCCTTTTTCGCCTTTTGCTATGCCTCCGCTCGGGCGGCGATTTTTAGTTCGCTACTCTAAGACAAGCGCAGCGAGCGTAAGGATCACGCGCGCCTGCGTTTCTTGCTTTATAGGCGGGCGGCCGCCCGGTGCCCCGCCACACCGCAAGTTACCCAAAGCGTCGTCGCGCGAAGGGCAAGCAATTAAAACCCACTACCCGAAGTGGGAGAGGCGAGCGACGCACCGTCTCGCGGAATACCAACCGCGCATAATCGCTGCGCGCCCGTGCGCGCCCGCCCGTCGATGGCGGAGAGAAATCATTTTGGGTCGAGCCTACCGTATAGGTGTGGTCCACCCAGCGAGCAAGGCTCGGTGATGCTCTCACGGCCCGCCACGTGGTTTAGGCCGGCGTGAACCGGCGCGGCGGTTTCACCTCCGTGATCATGCACAGCAAGCGTGTTTCGCGGACAATGAACAACGTGCGCGCCGCGAGCCCACGATGTGTCGCGATTTGACACAATAAATTAAGGGAAAAATGGCTAAGCATTTCGGCCACCGCACGTTGCGCAATATTAATCAAGCGGGCGTTCAAAAGAAAATATACAAAAAGTATATGGCGCAGAGAACCATGGACCGGGTCAAACTACGGTCCGTGCTGCAGCTTGAGCTTTTCTAGCTCGATTTCTAAGTCACGGATTCGCGTCTGCGCCTGAAGTAACTCTATGGCCCACGTGGCCATATCATTTTGATCCTGGAGCAGCTTAACTCGGGCTTCGGCGAGCTCTTCTCTCTGTTTTTTCAAGGCCTCCGACTCCGCGCGAGACTTCGCCCGGTTTAGCGAACGAGGCACTTTACGCCTGAGCTTACTGCAAGTTTCCTCGAGCCCGTGAACGATGGAGTTGTGCTCATACTTGGTAGCCGCTAGCTCTTTGACGGCCGCCTCTCTGCGTCTGTACTCATCGTCAAAAAGAACCCGAGCCCTTTACGCCTCTTGGCGGGCGCAGGCTTGAATCTTCACAGCTTCCTCCACTTTCCGGGCTTGGCGAGTCTCGTCATGGCCTCCTGCTCTTTCTCCTGCATGTTCTTCTTGGTGGTACTTCTTCGGTGATGCGCGCGTGCACGGCGTCGACCTCGGCGGTGAGCCCGTCCGCGCGCTTTGCCTGGGCCCGGGCTTGCGCTAGCTCGGCGGAGAGGTGCTCAATCCTCGCCGCATCATCATCTGCCTGCCCGTCCATCGCTTCCATCAGCGAGGACGAGCCAGCGATAAGCGTGTAAAGCTGGAACAAGAAAAAACTAAGTCAAGATGCCAAAAATCCAGTGCCTAAGCATAACGCGCAGAATCAAAGATGTCACCTTCCTGGTATGAGCGAGCATGTTCCACGTCCTCGCCGCTATGATACTGCGTGCGCTCCCGCCAAGCCCGGGGGCGCGGATCCCATGCAGCGCCAAGGGTTGGCGGCCAGCCGGTTCCTCGCTACCTCCCTCCAGCGACGCTGAGCCTGGCAACGCCGGCAACGTGATTGGAAGCAAGGCTGGCGCCCCAGCCGCGGCTGCCCTTCTCTCAGCATCCTCTAACTTGGCCGCCAGGTCGGCCTTTGACGCAGTGGCTCGCCTCTCGGCCAGCACGGCCTCGCCAAGCTGAGCCCGGGCCCCTTTCAACGCGTCCTTTAGTTCGTCCACCGTCCACTTAGCCGCCACAAACTCGTGTGGATCCTCTAGCCCGAATTGGGCGGGGTTTGAACGTGGTAGTCTGTTCGACCGACCTCCGCCGACTGGCGGCATCACGCTCCTCCACCCCTCTGGGGTGGCGGAAATCAACCCGCAGATGCTAAGCGGGGCCACGCCGAGCATAACTACCCTTGCCCGTCCGTCCGGCGTCGATCGCGGACGGCGAATCGATTGACTAATGACATTCGGCGATCGGTGTTGAAGCGCTTTCCCACGGGTCTTGAAATTGTCGGCAACCGCTGCGGTCAATTAGCCACCACCCGAAGGGCCAGGCGTCCTTCCACGCGCAAAGGCGTAATCCCACAGGATCATCGCGATGACGACTTGCACCGTCTCGCCATCTCCATGAGCGTCAGACCGCCCCGATGGCGATAATTTGGTCCTCCGCTGGTCGGTTGCTCCTTGCCCTTCGACTCCGCCAATCCAGCGGCCTCTAGCTGCGCTTATCTGAGCCTTGATTCCTGAGTCCGCCGTTTAGTCGCCGTAAGCCAAGTGCCTCCAATTGCGGCGAACAAGGCACTTCTCCGTGAGGTTCGACCGGCTCGTCTTGACCACGCGGCCTCGGCGAAGGAAGCGACACCTCGGTGGCCACTTTTGCGGCTGCGCCGCTGCGACAAAAACGCACGGCGGTCGAACGAGAAAAGCAGTGATAGCATGAAGCGCGAAACTTACGCGCGGTTCGAGCTCGGTGTCTTCGTACACCTGGCGTGGGGACGAAGAAAGAGCTCATCTCCACCCGCCGCGCAGCTCGAGGTGAGCAAGGCCGCTCCCTTGCGCCTGCAGAACCTTCCTCGTAGGTCCTCGCCGTGGGGCCATCGCCGGCAGCTGGCTCGACACTAGCACGACCTCCTCATCGTCATTGTATCGGAGTTGGTGATGCGTCCTCCTCTTCTTCGTGGCGCTGCCGAGCACACACAACACGAAGACTTAAGGGCGGCGGTGCCCGGCCTCGGCCCGTATTGGAGGATGGAGGCTTACTGCTTGCGGCGTGGCGCGTTTTCGGTGTGCATCGCTGTACACACTGTCTTGAGCCCGCCATGGTGCGCTCGAGTGCCGTCTTCCCCTTACTCGCCGTCGGCGGCGGACCGGCGCCCATTGAATACCGCCGGCGTTCCGCCGACAAGAAGGGCCCTCGTTCGAGCCAGCGGCTGGCGGTCGCCTTAACCACCTTCCACGTCATTGAAGAACAAAAGTCGCCTTACAAAACCTCAAGGGCGCGCACGGCTGAAAATTCAATCGAACACCTGCTGGGCACTTACCTCGGACAGTTTGTCCTTCACAAGCCGTATGCGGCGAGGAGCCTTGTCCAAGGGTAGCAGCATTCCTGCGATCCGCGCAACCTCGCGGTTTGAGAGACCTGCGAGGTCTCACTAACGATTCTGGCATATCAACCGGAGATCGGCGCAAAGAAAGCAACTCACGCTTACCTTCATGGAAGTCCCGGTCGGGATCCTCCCAACTATCCATGTCGCCGACGCATCGCACGCGACGCCCCAGCGGGCTGATCCGGTGCCGGACAAAGCCAACAACGACCTCGTAGCCCGTCAAGCCGTCCTTAACAAGATCCTTAATGTCAGCCTCAGTGGCTTGATCCTCCGGCTGGGGCTCGCTCCGCTGGAAGATTGGCGTATCCGGCGTGGCCGCGGAGTATTCCAGAGTCGAGCTCCCGCGGTTCAGGTAGAACCACCGCCGGGCCCAACCATCAACTTTCGTCTTCACCTCATACTCAGGGTATGATTGGCTGCCCCGGGCCCGGCGCGAGGTCAGGTAGAAAACCCAGCCGTTGCCCACTCGTTTACCGACCGGCTTCAACTCAAAGAAGTCTTTGGGCGAGCTCACCGTCGGCTGACCCGCGATCGCCTCGCACAGGAACGCAAAGATCGACAAATGAGCGTAGGATTGCGGGGATAAGTTCTCCGGCTTCAGCTCCGTAAAGGCAAAGAAGTCGGTAATAAACTGGGATTCCGGCACGCGAAATCCGCAAATGGCCGAACTCTCAAAACACACCAATTAAATCGGGCTCGGCCTTGGCTCTGCTCGCGCTGGAAGCCTCCACGAGCCCGGCTTCACAAAGCCATCCTCTCCGGCTCCATCATCCTCTCTCTCGTCAAAGTACTCCCTCCTATGAGAACCATGGCGGCGGAGGTAGAGGCGAAGTCTTGGAACGAGCGAGGAAGATGAAGAGTGGGGCAAAGGGATGTTTCCGTGGCGGAAGTTCCCCGGCGCCTTATGAGAGAAGGCAACGGTAGAGGCGAAGATCGTGGGGGCGAGAAGGCGTGGCGTCTCGCCTTACGTCAAGTCGGTTTCAATGCTCAAACTTTGGTTCGAGCCAAAACTTCCGCGGCGTGGTAGGGATCTTTTCTAAACCTCGGACCGGCTCGTTCGCGATCCGCTCGAGGCTCGAAATTTGGTGTTGGTGATTGACAAGCGGCCCACCTTGAAGCGAGCCTTAGGCGATCACGTATCGACCAAAGCGCGAAAGAGGACCGAGCGAGCCGCTCCGGCCGTACCAACAAAGCCGCTGACTTCGTTTGAAGCGCCTCCGGGCTTGACTAAGTCAAGCCCGTGCGACCGTGTTCCTCCGGGCTATCCGTGGCAGGAGAAAATCCTCGGGTGATCCGCTTCGCTCGTGGGCGGTGGCGGCAGTATCATAGCCCGCCATGCTTTCTCCGGCTTGACCGAACGACGCTATATCTTCAGGGACCCCGGCCGGGAAATCTGTGAGCAGTCCATCTCGTCGTTTGCCCTCTTTGGCGGCGGCGAGATGGTTGTTCGCTTCTGCGACGCCCAACGAGTGGCGCGAGATGGCTCGGTCGATCAAGGCCATATTGGGGATAAAGGAAAGTGCTTTCCCCAAAAAGTTCTCCCTGAGCAGGCATGTCAAGACAAACACGTGTTCAATACTAACCCGCCGGCTTCTCCTGCGGGCTCGATACTCGGCGGGACCCTAAAGCGAGACAAGAACCTCGTCACTAAAGCAAAGACCAGCGGGGCCCGCCGTATTAGCCTCAGGCGGCCAGCGTCTATAAAGGAGGATTCTGGACATTGCGAGAGGGCAATGAGCTGAACACCCGAATTCTGATCCGATTCCACGGTCCAAGCACAAGCAACATTGGCATCGAAGTTTCCTCCATGAGTAGCCTTAGCCTTTAGTCGCCGCCATTATAAGCTCGGGATCGGCGCCTCCGGTCCGATCCGGCACCTCATCTTGTTTTCCACCATATAGTCAACAAGATGGAGTAGAGCCATTACCGGCGGTGGGGGCTCGAATCGGGGTAAATCACTCGTGTCTCCACGATTTGCATCGTTCCTCCTGCCTTCCCACCGTCTGAAGGATCATGACCGGATCACCTAGTCGCACGGGCCCTTATGCAGGAAGACGCCATGACCCTAGCCTTCCGAGCTTAGCGCCACCCGCCGCTGAGAAGGGTTGTCGTTGGGCCTCACACCAACTACAAATTAAATGCTGCCGGTCCGTGGACCCGCTGCTCTTCAGGAGCGCGATTCCCAGACACCGACAGTTTGCTAGAACAATGAGTCTAGCCTCCCAGAACAATCTATCTTGTCTGCTGAAATATAATTTTTGCCTGCTGAAACAACAATATTTGCCTACTGAAACAATAAGGTTCCCAATTGGAACAATGCATTTGGTCTGATGGAACAACTTGCATACCTATTGGAACAATGTATTTGGTCTGCTGGAATAGTAAAAAGAAATGCCTACTAGAACAAGAAGGTTTGCCTACTGAAAGAATAATTTTTACCTGCTGGAACAACAAGGTTTGCCTACTGGAACAAATAAAAGTTGACTACTGAAACAATAAGGTTTGTGCTACAAGAACAGTTGAACGTTGCCTACTGAAACAATAATTTTTACCTTATGAAACAATAAATTTGCCTTCTGAAACAATAACGTTTACCTTTTGGAACAAATAAAGGTTTTGACTACCGGAACAATAAAGTTTGCCTACTAAAACAATAAAGTTTGCTTACTGGAATAATAAAGTTAGTCCTACTGGAATAGTTGAGCTTTGCAGACTGAAATAATAACTTTTGCCTTCTGGAACAATAACTTTTGCCTCCTGAAACAAATACGGTTTTGCCTACTAGAACAATAAAGTTTACCTACTGGAACAATAAAGTTTGTCTGTTAAACAATGAGTCTAGCCTCCCGAAACAATCTATCTTGCCTGCTGGAACAATGAGTCTAATCTCTCCGAATAATCAATCTTGCCAGCTGGAACAACTTTTATACCTGTTGAAACAATATATTTGGTCTGCTGGAACAATAACTTTTGCCTTCTAGAACAATAACTTTTGCCTTCTGAAACAAATAAGGTTTTGTCTATTGGAACAATAAAGTTTACCTACTGAAACAATAAAGTTTGCCTACTGTAACAATAAAGTTTGTCTGTTAAACAATGAGTCTAGCCTCCTGGAACAATCTATCTTGCCTACTGGAACAATGAGTCTAACCTCTCCGAACAATCAATCTTGCCTGCTGGAACAACTTTTATACCTGTTGAAACAATGTATTTGGTCTGCTGGAACAATAGGCTAACCCAATTGAAACAATATATCTAGTTTGATGACTGGAACAATCTATCTTGTTTGCTGGAACAATAAGTCTAACCTTCTAGAATAATCTGTTTTGCCTAATGAAACAATTGTACCAATAAAAATAAAAAATAAAAAAGTATTTAAAATGAGTTTATTAGAAATTTAGATGAATTATAAAATTTGTACTACGCGATTTGGGCTCCAAATGAAAAAGATACAAAAATAAGAAATCGAATAAGAACAAAAAATGAAACGCAAAAACTAGCTAGTTACCTTTTGCCTATACGTGCGAAGCTAGCGAGCGTGGGCGTGTACCCGCGTGGGTGTTTGCTAGCTGCTTAGCGCGCGGGCTGGGCCGGGCGTCCGACGGATCGGATGCCCGGTCCCGAACATTTTCGTTTTTCGATGCCACGTGAAACAAAAAATTATTCTACTACAACATTTCCGACACCATGTATAACAAAAAATTTATGCCATTACAACAATAAAAAATGTGCTACTTCAATAAAAAAAATGCTATCTTCTATCTAAACAGGAAGAATCCTGTACGAAGTTAGCTTTTGTGGCATTAGTTAGTGTTGTCAGTTACTAAGTTGTTCACCTTATAGCGGACGTGTGTGCATGTGGAGAAAGAAACGGGAAGACAACAATGGCCATGGAAAAAAGAAGATGCATGAGAGGCTATACATCGTTTTAGAATCTGACATGTCACGTGGGTTCCCTGTTCGCTGCAGAGGGTACAAGGCAGTAGCAAAGGGAACTAGCCATGCAATGACCGTGTCATCTAGCTTTTGGGCCTGCGGGCCGTGGTTTGCTAACGGCGGGCGATCGGACGCTCGTAACAAAGCATTTGCGTATGTTTTTATCAATAGTTTTCATAAGTTTTCGTGATGATGTCATAATACGTGACGTCTGATCCATGACACACCCAATTAGATAGATGTTCCTCCTCAATAGCGGCGTACGATAAACACGAAATCTAATTTGAAGGCCTTGTCCTCTCTGACTTATTTTTTTGACTCATCTCAGATAGCCTATGAGTCTGATCCTATTCCTCTGACTTATTTTGGAGCTTTTAAGATATACCTTCGAGATAGAAAAATGACACCATGAAAGCCAAAATATTATATTTTAAATAATGATAAACAAATAAGGAGATAGGCCAAATAGGCTGTATAGAACAGGAAATTATCCCTTCATTTTTATTTATGCATGCACACCTTGGCACTCTTAACAATCGCATGGTGCTGCTGCGCCAACCGGTTTGTTTTGAGCAAAGCGTATGACTTGTCAGCTCCAGCAGGTCTGCGCTATATACACATGTACAGACGATGGAACCAAACGTTTTTTACTCTTTCTACCAACATAAACGGGTAAGAATTTACTCTTTGTAATTTGCCACGATAGCATCAGCATGCATGGAGAACATACATACCACAACCACAACCACAACTTTTTACCAACATAAACGGGTAAGAATTTACTCTTTATAATTTGCCACGATAGCATCAGCATCATGCAGAACATACATACCACAACCACAACTCATACCGAGGCAATTTATACAAGAATCGTCAAATTAGCCCTTCTACATTGCTAGCAGACGGGGACTACCACCAACTATCAGTTGCCTTGCCAGCATCGGTGTACTGCTGGCACTACACACTTCAAAAGTACAGTTTCTAATCAGGTGTGGACTTCTCCAGTTGCCGAATAAATAATTGAAATCAGCACAGCATAGAGGGCCGACGCTTTAAATCAGTCTGCAATTTTGGTTCTTTCTTTGGTCTTTCCTCAACACAAACAGATCACTGCAACAAATATGATTCGACAACAGATCGTCCAAACTTCTGCTCGACATCCTTGGGCATTTCAATCTGAAAAAATTGATAGCAAGTCATTGTTTTTAGAAAAATAAGAGTTGCAAAAAATTGCAGGGGGAAGAATTAATATGCACAAATATTTTGAGTACTAGAAACGGACCGCGTTTAATGCTATGAAGAGAGTTTTCATGACATTAAGTGGGTTCCTTGATCCAATAATCTGCCATGAACAAATGTAAAGAATTATCATCTAGAAAATGCAAATAGTGATAATTCAATGTATACACTACAACAACAGGACACCTTTGACTTGACGTTGCTGAAACCAGCTAAAAGCAGCACGGTCTCAACAGAATTAACAGCAGCAGACATTCCACTTGTCGTATGCCCAGGCCAGAGGTATATCTTAAGATACACAAGCAGCAATCATGTCCACAAAATCAGTCATAAAACCACTGATAAATAAGCCCTTTGATGTTGGGATGTGTTTACCTTTGTTTTCTCATATTTGGCCTGAATCGCATGAGCAATTGTGTGCTCTTCATAACGCTCTATGTAGTGCAGGTTCTGGAAGCATTTCTCATATGCCTGGAAAGAAAAGTAGACATTTCCTTTTAAGAGCTAAATTGTCGGTTGAGGCATTGAATTCCAACTGAAGCACAGAAGTAGTAAACTCAATATTAAGCATATGCGATAAGTTCCACATCATTAGTCACATGGCCAGACCCTGGATTAGAGGACCCCCTACGACTATATTGAAGAAATTTTCTAAGCATGGCACTCAATAAGGTCATAGTCGATCATGAAATTTGTCTTACGAGGAACCAAATGCTGAAAAATTGTATGATCAATTAATCATATCAGCCTATCATATATAGTAACACAACATGCACCAGCAAGAATATAAAGACAGATATGTTCACCAATTTGAGTGCAAACAGAGCCTAAATGTTTCTGTAACAAAAAGGTTTATACACATACTGACATACTTCACGATCATTACCAACAATCCTACTGCTATACACGTGCACACACAACACAGCCATTGTCATTGTGGCCTGCGTAACAACCCCCCACCCCACCCACCCACCCACACACACAAAAGAAAGAAAGAAAAAAGGGAAAAAAGAAATGAACAGAATTAATTATGAAATGGATCACACATCAATTAATATAATTCATCATGAAGTGAGGTCAAACAATCATAGACTTCAAACAGTAGCAAGATAAATCACTAGCAAATGAATTGAAGAAGTAACGCCGAAACTTCTGAACCATAGTTTTCGTAGATGGTTTGGAAAGGCTAAGACCCAGACCCTCTGTATTGCAATCTTGGCTGTTGGACCTTTAGCTCTTGCAAACCCTACAACACCATGGTGGTTTCCAGTGGCCAACAATGCCGTGAATTTTGCTATTTGGCCTCCCTGAGAAGCAGAATGCAAAATTAGGCAATGAGCCTGTGGGAATGCTATAGCCAGTAGTTGTAATAATCCAAGCAAAGAGCTTTCACCTTAGTAACTTTACATGTCCGATTAACATCAATCACTTTCACACCAAAACCCTGTGGTGTATAATGACAAAATCTGTTACATGAACATCAACAAGAGGCTTACCCCAGCCATAAGATGGCTGCCAGGCCAATTCAATCAACTACAGTGATAGCATTACTTACTTTTCTGTACAGAGGCCTCCTCTTCTTGTCAGCCAGGGAATTACGCTCGTCCACCAAATCCTTTACTTCCTCTTGTAAAACTCTGCCCTTTTTCCCAAATGTATGATCGAGTTGTGCCAACTTCTCCTCAATCTTCTTTTCAATAACGTTCAGTTTCTCTATGAGCAGACTATCCCTCTCCTTTTCTTCATTGAACTCCTCATCTTCGTCCTCAATGGTTGCTCCTTGGATCATCTGCTTCTCCCGATCAAAGCCAGAGTTGTCCACAAGATCACTTGGGGAACCAATGTGCTTGTGCATAATAAGCCCAAAATTCTCGGGGTTGCTGGGGTCATATGTCTCCTTGCGCTCCATGATCCTAACAGCTCGATTGAGCTTCTGGAGGAGAACAAAGCGTTCTTTCCCGGTGGAATCTTTGAGACGGTTCATCAAGTCCCCGATGACTCTGTACTCCAACGGCAATTTCAAGTGGCGCTCCTCGAACTTGTCGATTTTTGTCATCCATTTGTGAGCTTCATCGAGGGTTTCTGTTCAGCAAGGAGCAGGAGCGGCATAGGGAAAGGAAGAAGGGAAGAAAGAGAGGGTTTAAGCGCCGCAGGAGTGGTCGGAGCGCATGTGCAGCGCAGAAATGCATATGGGGTTTTACCGGCGTCGACGAAGGAGCGGAGGAGCTCGGAGTGGCGGTTGCACTTGCGCTCGAACTCGTTGACGCGGCGCTTGATGGCGTCGTGGCTGTAGCGTTCGTCCTCATCGTCGGTATCGGTGTCGGTGGGCACCCAGAAGCCGGTTTCGGCCGCGGTCGCCTCCTTGGCCTTGCGGCGCTCGAGCTTCTCGATGAGCGGCTTGACGCCCAGGAAGTCCTCCTCCTCCTCCTCCTCCCGGCCGTCGTCCTCCTGCTGCTGCGGTCGTGAGCCGCGCTCCCTGCGTTCATTCTGGCGGTCGCGCTCCAGCTGGGCGAGGAGGTCGTACACGATCCGCTCGCTCTGGATCTGCTGGAGCTTGGCGCCGCCGGCGGAGGCGGAGAAGGCGAAGTGGCGGCGCGGGGGGATGAGGTGGTGGTGGGGAGGCAGGATGGGCGCGGCGGGGTGATGGGGCCGCAGGGAGAGTAGGCGGGCCCACGCAACGGCGGCGCGGGACCGGGCGGCGGCGGCGGCGGCGGCCATGCCGGCGTCGGGGAGAGAGGGAGGGAGCGGAGGAGGAGGGAGGGTTTCTTTTGTTTCTGCGGGGGCTAAGCAAATAGTTGGTTGGGCTGCTGGGGCATGGGATGGGCCAACTTGCGATGCATATGGGCCCAAATTTCTTTTCCGTACGGGCTGGGCTGTGGCCTGAGGCCCACATTGGGCTTTTGTTTCGTGTTTTTTTTTTTGAGGTAGGCTTTTGTTTCGTGTTTTTTTTTTTTTTTTGAGAAGGGCTTTTGTAGTTTTGTTTCGTGTTGGGGGCATGCGATTGCAGTTGATGTTATCGAATCTAGGAGGAAGAAGGCAAGTCGAAGTTGCAGTTCGTTCTAGGGTTTTCCTTCCTTCCGCCGCTCGCCGCCTCCGGATCGAATCGAATCGAAGGGGATGATCCCTCTCAACTCCTCCTCCTCCTCCTCCTCCTCTCCCCTCTAGCTATCCGGATCCCCCGATCGACGCATACTATGGTGCGCCGCCCATCGCCGTCGCCGATGCTCCACAAGAACCTGCGCGCGCTCGGCCCCGGCTTGAATCCCTTCGGTCCATTCGTCATGGGCAACTACCTCCTCCTCGCCTCCTCCCGCTAAGCTCCTCCTCCCCTCCCCTCTCTCTCTCCCTTCCCCTCACCTCGCCCGTCTTGCTTGGGACGCCGAGGAGTATGGTGCAGTTTCGCAGCATGAGCAATCGGGCCCGGACCCGCGACGCCGACGACCGTGGCTGGAACCACCTCCACGTCGCTGCCCGCAAGGGTGACCTCAAGGAGGTACCACTCCTCTTTTTCTCTCTATAATCAGCTAACCCTCGTATATGTATGTATGTGTGTGTGCTGCTGCTTGCTATTTTTTTTTCCTGTAAAGGGAAACCTAAAAAGATGCTAGTGTCAATACTCATACCAGGGAAATCACAATGTGGGTGAGTTGAGTCATAGATCTTCAGGCATTTTGTGCATCCTCATCCTCACCTACCACAACATAACCTTATTTAAGTTGAAACATATACAAATCAATCCAAACGATATGACCAAAGCTGTATTACCCCATAGGAATTTCTTTTATCACTTTACCACCTAATGAAGCAGCATCATATATACTGCACCCATTTGGTCGAATCAAGGCAAAGAGGCTTTCCAAACGTTCCGTCAGGCATGCATTTGTCAAAATTTTGCATCCGGAATGCTCTGTGTGGAATTTCTAACATGTACTTCGAACATTCTAATCAATCATCTGTGTCTGCTTAAACATACCAACCATACTCCTATGTCATCCCAATCCTTTTCTCACCATGGTTGGTTAGACATACTTATATTATTCTATTTGTCATTCCTGGGTCTTGGTCAATTCTTCACTGGTGTCATGTTATTGTTGGCATTGACCAATAAACTAGATGGGTGAATGTTAAACTAGATTTAACTATGAACTACAGCACTAAAGTTTTTTTTCAGTCTTGGGAATGATCTTTATTCTTGATGGTCTATTGCCTTGTTCCCAAATTAAACTATACGTGTTTTTTGTTCTTAATCTCTAGGTGAGACGTCTTCTAGATGATGGGATGGATGTTAATGCACCTGCGTCGGGACCAAAATCACCTGGTGCTACTGCACTGCATCTGGCTGCTCAGGGTGGACATCTAAAAATCATGGATGAACTGCTTGAGCGTGGTGCAGATATCGACGCTCGAACAAAAGGAGCTTGCGGCTGTAAGTTTACTTTATTTTTTACTAGTCATTGCATGTATTGTATTGTCAGGATCGTATGGTGGACTTTCTGCGTTTGATTTTATTGATAACAATTATTCTCCCAGTAGTTTCTTTAAAGAACTTTATACTATCGCATATAGCTGTTTTCAGTCTGTTATTTGACCTATTGCTATTTTGCAATTATCATTTATCTAGTCTAGTGTGTTGAAATTTTTTTACCATTCTATCAGATCTACATGGTTCATCTACTCGAAAGTATGTAGGTGTCTGGCCTTGCTCATTGTGTACCTTAGCGCAACTCAGTTTTTCAGTATTAAATATTATGTTTATGGTGTACATGGCTTCATTCTTATCTGCAATGACCTTGCGCAATAGTCTTCAATGGAGGAATTTTTTTATCCACTTAGTTTTGTGCTATCCAACTTGTATAATGGTTGATAGTTTGTCCCTTCATATTTCTTAAACTTACCTTCGTCACCCTTGGAGCCTTACACTTTTCACTTTTGTCTGTTCCTTAATTCAGGGACGCCTCTGCATATTGCTGCCAAGGAAAGAAACAAGAGGGCTGTCAGGTTCCTGATTGAGAATGGCGCGTTCTTGCCCCCTGACATTAATGACCACAGGTTCAACCCTCCGCTCCATTACTGCTCCGGACTAGAATGGGCATATGAGATGAAGCGCGCGCAAGATGAAAGCGACTGAACCGGTGAAGCTTCTTTGAGCTCAGAGAACTAGAGGAAAGCAACCGGCCGAGGCAGTTTCTATACATGGGAATGTTCCATCCATTTTTGGTGTACCCTGAAGAGAGTTCTTCTAGTTGCATGGTGGTGCAGAAATTGTATGAGCAACGACTTGTATTATGTTGTTGGTGTGGGTGTGCGTGTGAGGAAGGGAGCATATGTAATAGCCCTGGAGTGTTATTCTATTGTATATATTCTAGTACATTGATTCATCGAATCCAAAATTCCATTCTTGCATGGACCTGGCACCAGATCCTTACCGTGTTGCAGGCGGCGGCGGCGGCGCGATGATGTATCAATTTAGAAACAAGAGAAGCAAAGTTTCGTCGGGCGCAGTCGCCGGGCTGCAACTCAAAGCGAACGTTCGTATCGTATTACCAAGGAGCAATTTCATTGTATCCCTCCCCGGGCATTTTTGGCCTCCTTCAATTGGACTTCACCTTGGCGGCGCTGTTTTCAGCCTACCCAATGGCAAAGCTGTTTTCAGTTCATCTTGGTGGGGGATTGTCAAGGGCGATCTACACGTCGCCATGCAACAGCTGTTCTCAAGCCCTCCCAAAGTCGCCAATCCTGTCAGCTCCATTCAGGCCATCTCCAATGCAGATGCTTAAGTAGGTGATTAGAGAGAAAAAAATCGAGTTTTTTTTTGCCACATTAGCAAATAGAGATGCTTAGAGGGTGGCATCGACTGCTATCCGGTACTTGCGACCTTTTTTTCTACAGCTGCTTGCCTCGATGCTTCCTTCCCATCCCTATCCATATTGCATTTTTCCTGTTACGCTAGACACTGGCCATTGGAGATTAAAGCGCATGGCCCAGATGCTAACAAGGCCGTTATAGTTTATAAGCACTTCTGAAAACTCTGATGCATTGAAAGAAAGATTTTTTATACGGGTGCTTAATGATGTGGCACCTTAAACATCTATCTCTAAGCACCTTGCATTGAAGATGGTTTCGTAGCTTTGGAAAGCTCTTCTCCACCTTCATGGCAGGAGCCCTTTTTGATTGCGTAACATAAGCCCCTAGTGTTCTTGTAATTTTGCCCCAAGGCTTTCCTTATTTCTATCTCTACTTCTGCCCTTTATTCGAAAAAGAAAAAGAAAAAATTGAAAGCAAAATTCACCCGTACGGCTAGACCTAGGCAGCTAGCTCCGTGCACGACTGCACATCGATGATGCTTACTTCCTAGGTGCGTGATGCTTATGCATGCTAGCTCCTAATAATAGTTTTCCACAAGCACCATATCTATTACATTATGCACTAATCTACCGCAGGCTCTAAACCAATTTGCCCGACTAGCCGTAAGCTGCAAGATAAAGAAGAGAGAATTCCTCAAGGAAACAAACTGTTCCTATATTCCTACAAAATGGTGTCCACCTTCGAAACCTCCCTTCACCCCACTATACCCATGGTTAACAACAACCGAACAACGCAACATGTGAAAGGCACCACAGACCTGAATTCATTCTGCAAACACAAACTAAACTGGAGGCACATAATCTAAATCGCGTACATGCCTGCCAAATCAAAGTTTTCATAACAGAGACAGTGAGCTCCTCTACCAGATAGCAGCACGTTGTGGATCAATAATTCTACCTCCTCATGGGAGGCGCACCACCCCGTCCAACAGGACCACCACCACGACCAGCGGCAGCCTGCATCAATTGGTAGGTGCAAAAAATTAGGAACTACAGATGTTAACATACGTGCCACAAAAAAATTCACATCGGAGTGCATGCGTGTATTTGTCAGCTACATTCGTGCAAGCCAGACAATACACACATAAGATACTTCTGGATTTTTATATGTAAACACTATTGAGATAAAATTTGATTAATCAAGATACTCCGGTTCTCCATGACATCTTAACTATTTCAGCTCAATTCTCCACAACATTTCATCCATGAAAGATGTAAGTTTGTAAAATTAATTTATATGCCTATTGTTTCATTCCTGCAAGTTCCACAGCAGGAAGAGCTTACTGACTGTGATATTTCTACCCTAAGAATTCAGTCCACAGGCTTCTATCATGGCATTTTTCTGAATATAGTTTTTGGTTTGTGACACAACGTGCCCGCAGCAGTAGAACAAGAGAGGCAATGAGAGTAGCGGAGAAACATTAATTAAGATTGAAACCAAGAAACTTTGTTGCGTTACAAACATCATGTTAAAATTGTATCTGCAAAGTATGTTAAACATTACCCTGTTTCCCTTATTAAAAGGAGATATTCTGATTCTGGGTGCTGGTTCAATCTACTAAAAATTAAGGACTTCTATTTAAAAGATAGGACATTAAATATTTGGGGTGGGTCAACAGGTGGATTCCTGGAATGATATCTGGAAAGGTAATGCAAGTTTGAGAGTTTAATTTCCTGGAATTTACGAGATTTGTCATGATGATTCATTGTCAGTGTATGCTGCTTGTCAGAAAAAATTGGCGATGATCATTTAGGAGATGGTTGATCCCTGAAGAGGATGCTTCTTGGAGAAAGTTGAATACTGATTTGCAATTAGTTTATCTTTCTTCTGTTGATGATGTTGATAAATGGTATCTGTTTATGTCCCAACTCTCAAGTCTTGTCTGTCAGATCTGCTTATTATGACTTGATTGCTCAAGATAGCTGTGGTGACAAAAATAAACAATTGTGGAAATCCAAAATGTCTCTTCGAGTGAAATGTTCATGTGGTTTGTTCTTAAGAATGCTAATCTTACTAAAGATGTGCTTAGAAGGAGATTTTTGGAGAGGAGAGCCTTCCTGTCAGTTTTGTCCAAATATTAAAACTATTCATCGCCTGATTTCTGGCTGTAGTACCTCTCAATCTGTTATGAGGTGTGACTGCCTTAGAGCATCGCAAGCAGGTTCCCTAAAATATTATTGTGGACAATCTCAGTCTCTATAACGATCTATCGGAGTCTCTATCTCAGTTTCTAAATTTAGAGGTTTCCTTTAGAGTCTTTATATTTAGAGATTGCCTAGAGGATCTTTATATTTTTTCAAGGATAGACTTTGCTAGAGACGATGAAAATACATGGATGAATAGTGATTTAGTGAAGAGATATAGAGAACGAAATATAGAGATCCTGTTGGTGATGCTATTAGCTCTTAATGCTCAGGAAATTCATTGTAACTTTAGTCACTATGGGATGTGGGCTAAAAAGTGGTGAGCAGAGGGGTCCAAAATTCATGTCACTTGTCTTATTGCTGCCTATTATCCTATCTGGAATTGTAGGAACAGGAGTTGCTTTGATGAGAAGAAGATTAGACCTTCTGTGGTAATAATACACTCTCTTTGTTCTATTTTGGGTCATTGGTCAGGTTTGTATACAGGTGCTCTTCAACATGTGCTTAAGTGGGGAGCAATTCAAGAACTGGAGTGATGCTTCAGTATGTTGGCATCAGTACTCAGTGAAATGGACCTTATCAGGTTAATTGTAAATTATTAGCGACTAGTGAGAAAGCGCACGGTGTTTTACCCGAGCACGCATTGCAACGGCACGGCCACGACCGACGCCAATAGCTGAGCCTTTGCCCTGCGCAACAGAAATTAAGGGAACAACAAGGTGTCATGGTGCAGCATAAGAAAGAAGATGAAGGAGGGGTTCGCGGAGCGCAAGGAAGAAGGGAGGGTGGCATGGCAAGAGAAGAAGAGACCCTGATCCTGGCTTCGAGGCGCTTGAACATGGGGGCGTTCTTGAGCATGTCGGGGATGATCATGAAGCGGACCCTGCTCCCTCTGATGAAGACGTGCTCCAGCTGCGAGACCTTGCCATCCTGCAGTGCAGGAGGCCAAGCGCAAGGGATGAGCAGAGCAGAGCGGGGAGGAGGGAGGAGCACCGGAGCAGGTGCACCTTGGCGGTGAAGGTGATGCTGTCGAGCTGGCAGTTCCAGTTGTCCTCGCACTCCACCAGTGAGCCGCGGTACAGCTCGCCGGTCTTGAGCTCCACCGTCACCACGTGCCCCGCCGCCTCGTGCAGCAGCTTCACCGGGATCCCCAGGCTACGGCTCATCCTCCTTCCTCCTGCCGGAAACCCTCCCTGGCTACAACACCCACCACTACCAGACGGCGGCGGCGGCGGCGGCGGCGGCTTCTCGTTCGAGGCAGCGCAAGCCGCCCCAACTGTTGGGTTGGGCCCAACCTGTCGGGCCTAGCCCAATAACTGAAGTGAACGCTCTCTTCTTCCACCTCCGCCTCCGCCTCCACGGCTCCACCTCCCTCGCATTCGCATGGAAGGCCGCGCGCGCGTGTCTCGCAGCCACAGCCACCCATGCGCCCTTCCTCCTCCCTCCTTCCAGAAGGGAAGGCACCGGGCATTGGCGCCATCCCCCCACCCCCGTCCACCCACCCGCCCACCCGCCTGCCACCATGCTCAGCTCCTCCGCGTCCAGGCGGGACCGGGACCGGAGCGGCGAGCTTTCCAAGGCCGCCACCATTGCCGTCAGGGACTCCGCCAAGAGCACCGAGCTGCCCAGGGCCGCCACCATGGCCGCCGTCAGGGAGGCTGCCGCCGCCGCCGTCCACCACGAGGGCTGGATGGTGCGCTACGGCCGGAGGAAGATCGGCCGGTCCTTCTTCCACACGCGCTACTTCATGCTCGAGTCCAGGCTCCTCGCCTACTACAAGAAGAAGCCCAAGGACAACATGGTCTCGTTCCTTTCCATCCCCTCCAACTACCCTTTCATCTTTAGCCTCAACACTTGTATATCTTGCGCCAATTTCTTTACCAAATCAATCTGCATCGGTTCGGTCCAAGGTTACAGCTTGGCCATGCATTCAGCTCTATGTTGGTAATCTGGCTCATGCCTGCTGACGGATGGATCGTGCAAACTGCTAAGCACTTCTTCTCCAATCGCCATTATTATGGATGCCAACAGGAATTTTTTATTTTAGAAGGGAAAATTCATGTCAACTAATTACCAATTTTGTGTCTCTATGAAAAAGGTTTTTTTTTTCTGTATTCTTCTTATTTTTAATGCACTGATGATTGTTGGTATTGATTGCTGCAAATTCCAACATCACACAAGCCCTCTGGTATTGATCGCTGTCACAAAACTTGCGAATATGTCTACACGCAGGTGCCACTGAAGTCGCTCCTAATAGATGGGAATTGCAGGGTGGAGGACAGAGGACTTAAAACACATCATGGTCAAGTGAGTTTCTTCTTCCCTTATATTTCTTTCCCGACAGAAGTTTGATGTTCCATTCTATTTACTTGCTTGACTTCTCAATGTTGGGTGCTGTACTAGTGATCTCGTTGCGGGTGCACAACTGTAGATGGTACTGTATACTACTAAAGAACCTTAAGGCTATGGCTTCTTTTCCCTTCCAGTAAACTAATATTACTCAATTTATCAGTAGGTTGAGTCCAGAATTATCTTGTGTCAACACTGCCCCATGTTTCGTACTTTTTAGATATGCTATGTTTTGACTATCTCAAATCCTCCATGCACGCCGTTATTTTGACTTTCTAGAAACATAATGTGTTGGGGACACAAAAACTTTTTGTAGCAATTTAGATAAACATGCATATGTATATCTGATAGATCTAATCCCTTTTTCGTGTGCTTGTTCAATGCTTTGAAAAGAGCGCTTCCATTTAAGCTATTAACGCATGCAGGACGCAGCAATCATCCATATCCTTAGATGCCATGTTTACAGTGGCAAATCATCGACTATTCAGGCTTGGTGGGAATTGGATAATGACCTCTGTAGTTTTTTTTTTGTTTTGTTTTTTTTTGCTGCGTTTCATGGTCATACTAACTTTCTACTGTATTTAGCATCCACGGTTATTTTTCATCCCTCCTTTGGAATTTTTCAGATGATATATGTCCTGTGCGTGTATAACAAGAAAGAAAAGGAGCACCAAATAACGGTTTGTCTAAAGCTGAGGTGTTTTAACAGTAACACTGTATCCTTCATTGTCATAGCTATATTTAATCCACAGATGGGTGCATATGAAATTGAAGATGCCTTGGCCTGGAAAAAGAAGATAGAGCTCGTCATTGATCAGGTGTAGTAATCTTTCATTCTGAGTGGAATTCAAGACATATTGCATTAAGCATTTCTTTAGAATGCTCATTTTAAACAATGTTTTTTCCATGCTTTGATGGCTGAATTGAATGATACTGTTTTTGATAGTTGAACAGTGGGCAGCATTGTTAATTTGTTATGCAATAAATCCTAGTAGGATGTGACAAGTGCCGATGTGCCTCTTAGCCTTGTGCTCTCATAAGAAGCACTCAACCACCCTTTTTTTGGAATACACGAATTAAATTAAATTGAGCATGCGCTGGATGGACCATGGGATAGCACATTATCTGAACTCATTCTAGACTCTCTTTTTTTTTTAGCAAAATAACTGGAAAATGCTCCAAGTTATGCTTATGAAATATTACCTTCCTATATTCTTGCAGCAGCAGGACTCTATGACAGCTAAAAACCGTAAGGCCTTTGCTTCAATGGACTTCGATATGGAACTTGGAGGCCAGTTTTCATTCTCAGATCATGACAGTGCGTAAGTGGCATATCATATCTTAGATTCTTTAACATGAGATCTGTCACTCAATTACTAGAAACTCCATTGCAAATGTAGAGCTGAAGACGATGAGGAACGACCCACTTTGACTCGCCGGACAACTATAGGGAACGGTATGAGGTTACATTGGATACCATGAGTAAAGTAGAGTACTGGTTTGCAAGTTACCTTTTTATCTTCGCATGTCACAGAAATTCACAATGTTTTTTCTGGTGCTAGGTCTTCCTGATTCTATACATGACTGGACCAAAGAGCCTGATATTGGTTTGCCTAATCAGAATGACCCCAATCAAGTCTACTCCAAGAAGAATTGGCGTCTACTTAGATGCCAAAATGGCGAGTCTACATTCCTTCTCGTTATGTCATTAACCCTTTCTTGTGGAGGACAATTTGTACTTTAGATTGCTTACTTCTTTCTCGTTGGCAGGACTGCGCATCTTCGAGGAACTTCTGGAAGTTGATTACCTTGTATGTTTTAGCTGCAAAATTCAAGTGCTGGACAGTGCCTGAATTTCTACATATGATGACGAATTGATGACTTTTACTTTTATGCTCTGTGTAGGCAAGAAGCTGTAGTCGAGCTATGAGGGCAGTTGGTGTAGTAGAAGCCACATGTGAAGCCATTTTCGGTTTGGTGATGAGCATGGACGTAACAAGATATGAGTAAACATCTGGCCTTTCTGCTGCTCCTACAACTAATATTTTAGTAATAAGTTTTACACCGCTTGAATTTTATTTCTTAATTCATGTGGCTTGTTATTTCTTCATCTGCTTGGATTAAACCGTGGCGATTTTTTTTTGGTTTATAGTTGTGCACTCTCATGACGTAGTGGCCATAATGTTCTTCCATTGTCCAAGAAAAATGGATACTGATCCCATTGATCTTTATTCTTCATTATAGGTGGGACTGTAGCTTTCGCTATGGCAGTTTGGTTGAAGAGGTTGATGGCCACACTGCAGTACTATATCATAGGTTGCAGCTGCACTGGTGTCCAATGTAATTATCTCACATATGAACAATCTTGTATCATCTTTAATATATTATTCAGCATGCTGCAAACATCCTACTAGCTCATCTTCTTTTTGGAGGCATCATTATTCATAAACTGCTTGTAACGGTTTGTATTGTTTATCATTTTCTTTAGCAGTAGAGAGGAGCTCTGCCATTCCACTAATGAAGAAAAGAATAAAATGTATGGATTGTTTATGTATTGAAACTTGCATTCTTCCACCCTAAATGTGCATGCAGGTTAGTGTGGCCACGGGATCTTTGTTATGTTCGCTATTGGCGGCGCAATGATGATGGAAGTTATGGTAAATTCTTGAAATTTCATTTTCCTGTCCTGTTTGTAGTGCCTTCTGGCTGACACTGTGTGTTTGTTTACCCATACAGTTGTGCTATTTCGATCTACAGAGCATCCAAACTGTGGCCGCCAACGAGGATTTGTGAGGGCATTTATTGAAAGTAAGTCTGCTTCTGTCCATCTGAAATCCTGCATTTACCTGAGAGAATTAGACACTTCAAATATACAAAAATGTCAACTTGTGTTCCTTTTCTTTTGTTTTCTGAAATTACTACTAGTTCAGGTGGAGGGTTCAAGATTTCTCCTCTCAAGTGTCGAAATGGACGACCCCGTACTCAAGTTCAACACCTTATGCAGATCGATCTGAGGGGATGGGTTCTGAACTTCTCTCCTTCCTTTCAGTACCATTCTTTGCTGCAGATACTCAACTGTGTTGCCGGTATTGAATACTGTTTTTTTTGGATTGCCTTAGCTATTGAAAACCTGAGCATCTCTAGTATACCAGAACAAAATAGTTTACTTGACCTATCAATGCTATCATTTCACCAATTCATTCTAGAACTTATGATTTTAATTTGCATTTTGTCCCAGGGCTGCGCGAGTACTTCTCTCAAACAGACGAACTCCATGTAACACCTAGGATTCCTGTGATGGAAACCATGGTTGATGCGTCGTCAATACAGAAAGATCAGAAGCTTCAGGAAATAGAATCCAAGACTAAACCAGCAGATCGAGGACAGGTAGATAATAAAACTATGGGAATAATCGATGAAGAATCGGATGAGGATGAAGATTATCAAGTTCCTGAAGCCAATATAGAGGTATTACATATCCTGCATGGCTACAGCACTCTATTAGCTATGGGCTACCCTTTCATAACTGCTTTACTCTGTACAAGTTTTGTGTTCAACACTCCATAATAAGCCTTGTCAAAATTATGGTACAGGAAAACTCTAACAAATCTGACACTGAAGCTAATCGCACAGGTTTGATTCCCTCCTTTTTATACCTACATTCTTGCACTTCCAAATATGATATGAAGTTTTCCCAGGGCAGGTGTTATTTATTTTTGGGGATAATCCAAAATATGTCACTCCAAAGTGGCAATTCCATATTTGTAACTCCCTGTGTCACTGATATGTGGGTCCAGGGCCACATGTCAGTGACACATGAGTGGTGAATATGGAGTTGCCCGTATTTAGGAGTGGCATTTGTGGAGATTTTTTTTCTCGTTGTAATGGTGATACATTTGCCATATAGCAGATGAACCTTCAGAAAAAATTGATTTATCTTGCTTTTCGGGCATTCTTCGTCATGACGTGGATGAGAAAAGCCGCAACTGTTGGACAGTACCTGATAGCAAGCTTTTTAAAGTTCGTAGCAAGAACTTCCCACATGACAAATCAAAGGTCTAAAATTCCCACTTTATGCTTTATTTATTTTGAATCATACCATATAATAGGAAGGACTTGAGCACAGTCACGTTCACGTTACAGATACCTGCGGCAAGTTATCTCATGGAGCTAGCGGCCATTGACTGGTTTAAGGATACCAAGCGTATGGATAATGTTGGCAGGCAGAAAGGTTGTGTTGCTCAGGTAAATTGAATGATTTGCCCGAAATTGTCTGATGGCACCTATTCTTATTGCTAGAATGAGCTCGAATGAAATCACTAGGCCCAATGGCCCATAAAACACCACTAACAGTTAACACTTATATGGTTGCATTTTATTTCTGTATATTTTATTCTCAAACCAACATGCTCAAGCGACGTTTACTTAAGAGTAAATTGTATGGTAGATTTCCAAAATTGTCTGAAAGGTTCAATTAGGCCTCAAAATGCAAAAACTGCTTATTTCTGTCCCTAATGATGTTTAAGTAGTTCACATTTTAGTCCTTCGTCTCTCTACTCTTCCCCCCTACTGTTCACCATTTATAACATAGAATTTAGAAAAATATCAAATGGTTTTAGGAATTTATTTGAGTGAATTTGGGCTTAAGATGATTTTTTTTCACAAGGTTGCAATGAACATGTGCAAGACTATTGGGCTGCACTGCTAGATAAATCACAGTGGGACAGTGAGAGCAGGGGAGGGGAGGGGAGAACTGAGGAGCAAGTACAGAAACAGAGATGGGTAGCAGCAGCACGGATCGGTGAACGCAGCAACAGCTTCGGTGGTAGCCAGCGGCGGCGCCCGGGGCAGCAATAGTGGCTGCGGCTAGGAGGGAGGGAAAGGATGAGTGGCAGACAGGATTTAGCAGCGGTGTTGGCTCTCTGGCGTCATCCTGGCGGTGCTTCGGTGGTGGAGGAGCAAAATGACCTCCGGTGGCGGTGCACATGCCCCTGGTGCTCTGCTGCCACACAAGGAGAAAATTGATAATTTCAGACTCTAGACAGTTGCTTCACACAACTTTTTAAGGAAAAATCAATTAAATGTCTCAGAGCTAAATGGCGTTCGATGATTTGCCACCCTAGAGCATTTAGTTGAATCTCCCAACTTTAAAATGCCACTCATCACCAACGTATCCACATGTCCACATCCCTACTTTGTTATTCATGGTCATTTTTAGATTAATCTCTTTTCCATTTAATCGGCTTAAGGAATGACCCCTTTTGCCTCGTTGCACTAGGTACCTTAAATCGGATTTAGAATTTGAACGCATATTTTGAGTTTCAAAATTTTCAACTTAGATTAAAATTTTGGAGTCATATTTTGAATCTCAGAAATTTCCCTTTCGCTAAAAAAAATCTCAGAAATCTTAGCACATATTTAGAATTTAGTTTTTTATTTGAAATAATATTTTGAATTTTTAAAATTTGAAATTGTGTTTTGTGTTTTGGAAATTTTAGATTTTTTTTTGAATTTTGGTGATTTGAACTTGGGTGTGATATTTCAAACTGCATTTCGAATTTTTAAATTTTCAACTTGGATTTTGAATTTTGGAGATTGGAACTCGGATTCGAAATTTAAAATTGTATTTAAATTTGAAAATTTTAACTTGGAGTGGCCTCTTTTGTCATGACCATGGGCAAAAGGGTCATTTTCCATGCCGGTCAAAATGGAGTAGATGTTAAAAACGATTCAGAAAATGTGGAATGACGAAGTAGTGATGTTGAAGGCGACATTTTTAAGTTTGTCATCTCGAGAGTGGCAGTTGCGTGAAGCAATTTTAAGGAGTGTCAAATTGTCGATTTTTTGTCTGTTTGGGTGGGAGAGTGAGGATGAGATTGGAAGTCTAAAATGTAAATGAAAATAAATACAGGTGTTCAAACACACACAAAAAAAAACTAGGGCTTCACCTAGTGTTGATCCATTTGAGAGGGAGAGTTGGAAGTCTAAAATGTAAAGGAAAATAAATAATGGGGTTCAAACACACACAAAAAACTAGGGCTTCACCTTGTAGGACCTAATCAAACCTTTTGAGACAACTTTAGGGACCTACGGCGTAAGCACTCTTTATTTAACTTACAGAGCAGTCCCTGGTACACTAAGCAATGCTGGCACAATATATTTCTTAATTTGTATTATCTGTTGTCAGTTTTCATGAACCATGCATGTTGATAAAACTTTAAACAATTCTTGCTTGTATGAAAAAGATAATCTTCTATAAATCGCAATAGGATGCATAATGAGTAGAGGTCCCACTCATTTTTTAAAAATCAATAAGTAATATGAACAGAACTATAAAAGTTAGTTTCGCTGAATTTTCGTTAACACTGAGTGGTTTCTTATTTAATATCACATACCAATCTGAACAGCGCCATTTTAGAATTCATGTGTTACGTGCTTGATAAGCACGCAACGGGTAAGGCCCTTGACGCGGGCGAGACGGCCGTTTATCGTCGGCGACGCCTTGGCTGTACGGAGCCACCGGCCGTTTATCGTCGGCAACGCCTTGGCTGTACGGAGCCACCGGCCGTTTAATCGTCGGCGACGCCTATGAGATCTTATCTCAATTTTTCTTCATTATTTGGATGATCATAAAGGATACATGACCCTCCCTTTTATAGGGAGCACTGACTTAGATCCTAAGAAAGGACCGACTTAACCCCTAAGAAAGACTCAACTTGGATAATAAGAAAGAAAACTAATCCTAATTCTAATTTTGGAAACCACAGACACCTAATCCCTAACAAACCCAACCGTGCTACAGTACCCGCTACAGTACCGCGCGTACTGTTCATAGGCCGTGGGTGTATCATCATGATCGCTTCTATCTGAAGTAGAATAGAATGAAACATATACTTATTTAATGTATTCATTTCTTGTTGTTTTGCCGGCTTTGTAGGTTGCTGCTGAGAAAGGGATGTATACCTTTGTTGCCAACATACAGGTAAGTTTAACTTTTTTAAGATTTGTTTGTAATATTTGTTTTATCTGTGAATAGACTTGGTGAACTTTTCTTTTCTCGAAAGGAAGCATTCTTGGTGAAGTTAACATTCTATTGTAGATTCCAGGATCAACTCATTACAGCTTGGTCATGTATTTTGTGACGAGTTGCTTGAAAAAAGGATCATTGCTGCAACGTTTCTTTGATGGCGACGATGAGTTCCGCAACAGCAGACTGAAGCTTATACCCTCTGTTCCAAAGGTGTATTGCAACTGTTGTGTTGTACTCTTAGCCTCCAATTTAACTTAACAAAAAATATCCTTCAGGGCTCATGGATAGTGAGGCAGAGCGTTGGAAGCACCCCCTGTTTGCTGGGAAAGGCTGTTGATTGCAGCTACGTGCGTGGTCCGAATTATTTGGAAGTAAGGCTTGGAATCACGTTTGATATCTTGTTTACAACGAAAGAATGAGCAGTAGAGTTTCTGTGAATTTTTAGCAAGACCAGGAAATGCATCTTTATCATCTTGTGCAGGTGGATGTTGATATTGGTTCTTCTGCTGTGGCCAATGGAGTTTTGGGACTGGTGTTTGGTGTTGTCACAACATTAGTAGTTGACATGGCCTTTCTAATACAGGTAAGGCACAATTAACTTTTGCTTAGTTGGTCTGATGGCTAAGAATACGACACTTGCACTTTGATGGTGTTAACCGGGGAAGAAAAGAAAATAGGGTTGCATTTATACGCTGTGTTTTCGCTCAAAAAATTATTGTTGTGCTCTGTGCCTCTACCTGTAGGCGAACACATACGAGGAGCTCCCGGAGCAGGTTATCGGTGCAGCTCGGCTCGCTCACGTCGAGCCATCGGCTGCACTAGTTCCTGACCTTGACAACAGCAACAACACCACTGACCAAAAGAGCAATGACGATAACAGCGGCACCAACACTTGCCCAGAGGATGATTTGTCGAAGAAAACCAATTGACACCCAAGTCAAATAGTGCATTGACATGTCACATAGACCAGTTTGGTGCAGGAATGCTTGTGCTAGAGCTCGCAGCTAGTTTTCTCCTTTCTTTAGCTCATTCTTTTTTAGTTTGTTTTTTTTTTGGGGGTCGATTCGATTGATGTACAGTACAGATCTACAATATTTTAACCCTTTATTAGGTTAGTTTCATCCAACTTGGTTTGGGATCTAAAGTTTTGTTGTTGTTGTTTATTGCATTCACATCATTATTAAAGATGTATTTTTCAGCCTAACAATCTTCTTCTTAGTACATTGATTGATAGAACTTTGAAGAAGGTGAGGGGTAGAGCATGGGGCTCTTTGCTGCTCCAATATAATTTTTTTTTTGTTTTCCTAAATGTGGCTAGATTCTTTTATAATATACAGTTCTCTTCTTCTTAATGAAATAGCATAGTGTCATTATAAAGTCGATATTCTTCCTGTTATTATTATAGCGTCAAATATATTTTATTCATACTATTAGAACAAGTGGGCTAATGGATCAATTTTATTAGAACATGCACGTTGAACTAATAGTACAAGTGAAATATATTATTCAAACATGCACTTAAAACCAAGGTTCAAGAACTCGCTACTCGGTACTCACTCGGTGAGGTACCGAGTAGCGAGTCCTCGGATTACTTGGGAGTACTCGGAAATTACTCAGTACCAATTACTCGAAAAATTAATATAAGATTAGTAGACATATATCGATGTAATGATGGCATATCTTCTTTCATATGACTTAATGATACTTGTAAATCTACATGTATAAACTATTAACACAAAGTAGAGTGCATGTTACGACTTACGACATATCGTAAGTTCGCAACATATGACATATCACAACTCGCAAATTCGCAATATATGACATGATCACATGAATACATGATAGGTAATACACTAAAACATCATAAAATATCCGCAAATCACAACCAACAAGCACTCAAAGTTTTTACTCGGTTTTACTCGGCCGTTAACTCGGTGGGGCGGCGAGTAGCAATTACTCGGCGAGTAATCGCCGAGTAATACCGATTTTTAGAACCTTGCTTAAAACTATTAAAACTATTGGAACAAATCACCTTCATCGGCAGTAGTCGGTTGGGCTTAAGTGCGCATATGGTGAAGTGGTGATGAGCCAGGTTGAAGTGTCTGATCGAGCCGGGCGTCTGATCCCAGTAATTTCGATTTTTTTTTAATAATAAGCTAACTTTTGAAGTTTGGGGGCTTTGCTTATTTCGGAAGGAAGGAACCACGAAAGAAGGAAAGGTCCTACAAGTACAACAAGGCGTCCGGTGGGCCCGATCTATCAGCGCGTAATTAAGCACGGTTTTGTGGTTTTTATATGAAACGACGGCTTAAACCCTAGAACTACACTACACAGGCTCTTGGCAGCACAGCACTCAGCACAGCACAGGTACCCTCACTCTTCTTTTTTCATCGCCACAATCGATCCATCTCTTGTTTCTAGCGTTTATGCCCAAGAGAATGTTTGGGATCGATCTATTTTTCATCATCCATTGATTTATATAGGGTAATGCGATCAGGTTTTCCTCCTCCTTTCTCCGCCTGAAACCACTTGTCCTGCACATCCAATTCTGCAGTGATCTTGCACCAATTCAATTGACGAATAAAATAGACCACAACTAAGGATCAGTTCCCAGATTCTCTTGGGCAATTTATCGCTTCCCCTTTCCTTGATATCCTTTGGCTGTTGCACCAAACAAAATATAATTTTTTTCCCTCTCTCTGTCCGTGCGTGTGTTTTCATGTTGATACAAATCTGCTAATTTTTTCCTGTAATAGACCGACGATATGGCTTCACCATTCGGGAGCAGCTCTGCATGTGGCATCAAGGCCGCCCCTATTGCCTTCGCAACCGAGAAACAACTCTCCCTCGTTCCCCCTCCATTTGTGAATATCAGGCCTACACCAAAGTGCAACTTCAGAGTCAAAGCTGCAAAGGAGCTGTATTTCAACAAGGATGGTTCGGCTATCAAGAAGCTGCAAGTCAGTGGTTTAATCTAATCATTCTACTGTTATCTGTACGCTACTGCTGTGCCATTTCGGTTTGACTTGCCATTTTCTGTCAGAATGGAGTAAATAAGCTTGCAGATCTGGTTGGAGTTACACTTGGTCCAAAAGGACGTAATGTCGTCCTTGAGAGCAAGTACGGCTCACCTAAAATTGTCAATGATGGTGTTACAGTGGCAAAAGAGGTTTATCTCATTTCATTCATAATAGTTTCCATTTGTTTACACTACTATATATCCTGCCATAACTTGAATTGTGGCTATCAACCTTTCTTATGATTCACTGTGGAATGCACTTATGCACCAGGTTGAGCTGGAGGACCCTGTAGAAAATATTGGAGCTAAGTTGGTTCGGCAAGCTGCTGCTAAGACAAATGACTTGGCTGGTGATGGGACAACCACTTCTGTTGTCCTTGCTCAAGGGATGATTGCCGAGGGTGTTAAGGTATATCGATGTAAAACCTTGTGCCTTTTGTTACCTGTAGCATAAATGTTTTACTCAGTAGCCAGTTCTGGTAACGATGGTGGGTTTGTTTACCTTCCCCAGGTTGTTGCTGCTGGTGCTAATCCAGTACAGATCACCCGTGGCATTGAGAAAACAGCCAAAGCTCTAGTTAGTGAACTCCAAGTGATGTCTAAGGAGGCAAGTTCTGTTCAGTCTTGTTCTGTTCTGTAAATGCATTCGTTCTGAAGGCCTAACATATCGTTATATTTTATATGCCGTTGAACAATCACAAATCCTCCAACTAATCTTTTTACACAAACAGAACATGCATCTGTTTCTGATGACTTTGGCTCATTGTACTACTCATAAACGGACGATATGCCTGACTCACCCTTAAGTACCATGCATGACATATCATTATATCAACTGTTGTATTCATCTACTTTTCTAATACGGTGCTAATGTGGGCTTGGTTTGCCTATGCAGAAGTTTATAAATCATTTGCACATGTACATAACTAAGTCCAGAGAAATGGATTACGGTGCTCAATATGAGATCAACATGTTAACAAAAACTGTGTCGCACCAGCACATCCACTTTGCCTTCTTTTCAGTTAATATATATGTGTCCTGCTCTTTATTTTTGCATTTTATCTTTTTTCCTGTAGAGTTGATCTGAATGGTGTATAGTGTGCCATACTGCCATCTGGCACATTTCTTTTCCAGCTTCTGTTATGATTTTTATTCAACAATCATTTTTTTAGTAGTATTAAACTCCTTTTTGAATCTTATTGATTTTCAAGAGCATTACTATCTGTTACAAATTTGAATTTATTGGATTCCATTCAACACTGCAGGTTGAAGATAGTGAACTTGCTGATGTTGCTGCAGTAAGTGCTGGAAATAACTATGAAATTGGTAACATGATAGCTGAGGCTATGAGCAAGGTTGGGCGGCAGGGGGTGGTCACACTTGAAGAAGGAAAGAGTGCTGAAAATAACCTCTATGTGGTTGAAGGGATGCAATTTGACCGTGGCTACATTTCTCCCTACTTTGTGACTGACAGTGAAAAGATGTCAGTGGAGTATGAGAATTGCAAGGTCTGCTGCCCTGTAGCTTGTAAGATTGTGTGCTGAGATTGTGCAATGTAATCACCGCTTGCACGAGTTCTATACTCCTAACTTGATAATTATTCTATTGCCCAGTTGCTTCTTGTGGACAAGAAAATCAATAATGCCAGAGATCTTATCACTATTCTGGAGGACGCTATTAGAGTTGGATATCCCATTTTAATAATCGCGGAGGATATTGAGCAGGAAGCTCTTGCTACCCTTGTGGTCAACAGGCTTAGGGGTGCATTGAAGATTGCTGCTATTAAAGCCCCTGGTTTTGGAGAGCGCAAGAGTCAATACTTGGATGACATTGCTACTCTGACTGGAGGTGAATTTAATATTTGGTGTGAAATTATTCCTCTTTGTGATGCTTGTTCACTTATAAATGGTCGCTCTTCATGCAGGCACTGTCATCAGGGAAGAAGTTGGATTGTCACTGGACAAAGCAGACAAGGAAGTCCTAGGAACTGCTGCCAAGATTGTAGTTACAAAGGATTCAACAACAATAGTTGGAGATGGTACTACACAGGAGGAAGTAAGCAAAAGGGTGACACAGATCAAGAACCAGATTGAGGTCTGTTACTATGTTTTTGTCTCCTATCAGTAAAATCAACTTTCTTGTTGCTGTTATCGTGGTGGTTCTTCTCTTTTTGGTAACCCTGATTTGCTTTGTGTTGAACATATTGGTTATTACACACTTTGGGTGTGGATGAAAAATTTTGGACTAACACTCGTTTCAAAACGTCAATTTTACAGGCTGCTGAACAGGAATATGAAAAAGAGAAGCTAAATGAGAGAATAGCTAAACTCTCTGGTGGTGTTGCTGTCATTCAGGTATCGCTGATGTTTCACACTGAAATGCCTGTTCATATACTAGGCTGCATTTGCAAAAGGCACTTGGTTACAAAATGGCACATCTTGCTTTGTAGGTGGGAGCTCAGACAGAAACTGAGCTTAAGGAAAAGAAATTGAGGGTTGAGGACGCATTGAATGCAACAAAGGTAATAATTTCTTCTGGCTTAAATCGATTCCAATTGCTCTCTGTGATTTACCTTTTTTATTCACAGGCGAGATTTTAGCCACCGACACTTTAAAATTCGCATTTCAGCATATGACACCCTTGCCCACTGTCATAGACATATACAGTCCACAAGTCAATGACATAGGCAACATACGATTTTTAAAGAGTGTCAAGTTGAATTTTCCTGGCTTTTGGCCTGCTGATGCACTCTAGACTGTAGTGTTGTGTTGATTGAACTTCTACGCGAACCACATGCATGTTATCTGGCTTCTTTCTTTGTTGACAGGCAGCTGTTGAGGAAGGCATTGTTGTCGGTGGTGGTTGTACCCTTTTAAGGCTTGCATCAAAAGTTGATGATATCATAGAAACCCTTGAGAATGATGAGCAGAAGGTGGGGGGAAAAAACTAGTATCCTTTTTGCCAAAGTCTACATTGTTATTCTACCAATCCATGCTATCCTTGGTTCAATTTGCGAATTTCTACCACCGTAATGGACTAAATCTGCCTTTTCCTTTTAAGGTTGGGGCTGAAATTGTAAGGAAGTCCTTGAGCTACCCACTTAAATTGATTGCGAAAAATGCTGGTGTCAATGGCAGTGTGGTTACTGAGAAGGTTTGCACTAAAATTTGTTTTCAAATATTATCTAGTGATTCTGCCACTTGTATTGTAAGTAACATATGTCCGCATTTAGGTCCTTGCCAATGACAACTTTAGGTATGGTTACAATGCCGCCACGGGAAAATATGAGGATTTGATGGCTGCTGGTATTATTGATCCCACCAAGGTATGTTTCTGCAAGCAATGTTATCTTGGCCATCACATAGAACTTAGACTTTTATGTCTAAATGCATTGTTTAAGAGCATTTCTCAAAGATAAAAGTAATTACACCCTTGAGTCAACTGTATTTTGCTGGAAAGTGAATTGATCAAAGTGTTTTTTCTTGATTACCTTGTCGAGCTGACAGCGGTTAGCAGTCTGTAATAATGTCAAACCATTAAGTGCCAATCTGCCACCAGCTTGATGAACCCTTGTTTGGGACCTTCCATTGCAATCGAAGATATAGACCTTCCTTTTTTTCACAAGCATTGAGCCCGTAAATATGTTTTTACACAAACAGGTGGTAAGATGTTGCTTGGAGCATGCTGCATCCGTGGCAAAAACTTTCATCACCTCGGATGCTGTTGTCGTTGACATCAAAGAGGCTGAGAAGGCACCTGCTGGAAACCCAATGGGTGGTTCAGGTATATAGATAATTGCTGCCATGTTCATCTGCTATTCAACTTTCAGAGTGGTCCTAATAATTTGTTGAGGTGTGCATTCAGGTTATGGGTTCTGATTTAGGAGAAGAGTTCGGTCAGCAGCCATGTTAATTACAATGGAGGCATAATTAATGTTATTCTTTGAGAGAGTAATGCTATTATTGAGTCGAAGTAGCGGCAAATTGGCTGAGTGGACTATCGCTATGGATGATCTTACTTTTTGTACGTCGTCTTGGGATTTGCATGATGCTATATAAAAACTGAGCATGTAATTGTCATTAAATCTTCCAAGATAGCTGAACTGCAACATATTCACTATAGTTTGTTTGGCGTACATTGTACGAGGATTAAATTCGCTGAACATTGTAGCAACAAATTTCAGTATGCGATAGCAGACATAAAAGAGCAGGTTTGTTCTCTTCAGCTTATCTTATTTGCGTATAAGGTAAATTTTGAGTGCTTCTTAAGGTAATTTCGAAATCCATTCCACTTCGTTTCAGACTGTAAAGACCAAAGCGTTTGATTTTTTGATAAGATGAGATGAGAAGAAAGGTATTCCCTAATATTTGAATATTTGTGTCCGTCCTTGCAACATCGACTTCCCAGAATAGCACCTTCATCCTCTAGTCTCAAGAAATCCTTTTTGGAGGTACAGATGGAACTTCTTTTACAAATCGCAGAAAGCACACAAACGGATTTTCTTTCTATATATTCGTTAAGTAGTACATACTGATGCATTAGCCGGACCCCGATTCTCCTCTCTTGTGATTTAAGATACAATACACAAGTAACACAACCAACAACTTTGATCAGAATAACCTGTAAAATTAATATACAATCATCAATGATTTCTGTACGGCGTGAAATGGAATCAGTCGAAACCACAAGGGGCAAAAGAACGGCAGGATTCTTTGGGCTGCCAAAATTGGTTGGCTAATCAGCCACAGTTGTCTCATTCTGCTCTGATGAACGGAGAGGAGCTCATTTCGGTTGTGCTGTAGAATGAATCATCCTGGTAGTTCTGATCCTTCTCGTCCTCCCACTTGAGAACCTCCCTTATGTACTTGAATGCTTCATCGACTGTCTGGCGGTCACGGGCACGAGCCTGCCACACGAAAAGCTTCCTGTTTGTGTAGGCAGAGTACAGGTCTTTGAATTTCATCGCGATGTAGTAGTATGCCTGGTGTGCCAGTGACTGGTTGTTGTGGTGTGTCCGCACTGGGGAGAAATCATTGAACCACTCACATGTTGAGAGGGGCGCACGGTTTATTTTCTCCTCGAAAAGGTCATATTTATTGAGCACCAGAACAAAAGGTGTATCGCAGAAGCACGGTTGCCTGTTCCAATGGAAGTGAAAATTGATTGTTTAATTCAACGAATTAATTCAAGGATAGTTCTCATTTTGAAAACAACATACCACCCACAAGATCAGTAGTTAAGTATTCTGTCTGAATGTGATTACTAATGAATAAGATTAGCATACCGGATTGTAGCCTCAAATAACTCTTTGCTTTGCATCATCTTGTTCAGAAGAGGCTGACTATTGCCACTTACAGGGGGTCCCAGTTGATCATAGTCACTGAGAGCTACACAGAATATCACCATGCGGACATCCTCAAACATTTCCACCCACTTGCAGCCATCATTCATGCCCTTCGCACTTACTCTAATCAGCTGATATCTGAGAAACAAAACATATAAGAAGGTTAAGTACTAGTGTTGAATAAGATGCGCTTTGCACAAGGCTGAAGGCATGAAAAGAAGTTAAGAGATTACTTGGTAAGAGGCTGTGAATGTGCCTCAGGGTTGTCAAGGTAAGGTTCAGACATGGGGCTGCGTTCATCAAGGCTGAACTCAATGAAAGCCAATCCATTCCCTTGTGTAACTCCTTCAGCAAAGATCACATCTTTCTCTGAAGGTCCATACTCATTGCTCGATACCTCAGTGGCCTGCAAGGAGATGCCATTGTAGTGCAAATCAGTTGAACAGCCTGAAATAAAAGCATGATACATAATAGCTTTGCCAACACCAGAAGAACAAAAAAAACTATATATAAAAGTGCAAGATATATCCAAAAGCAAGAGATCTGAAAAGGAGATTAGCAATAAATAATTGTTGTGTTGTGCTGAATGATTCAAAATGTTGTCACTGTCAATAAACAAGACTAGAACATGAACGAGAATAATAAGTTCCTAACAAAAAGTGAGAAACTAGTCAAATACTCCCTCCGGTCACAAATAATTGATGTTTGAGATGTGTGCCAATCAAAGTTTTGAAACTTGAGTCACTAACATATTTTAAAATAATTAGATTGTGCACATAAAAATTATATGTGTAGATTCGTCTAAAAAAATACATCAATAATATTACAATTTGTGGGTTTAAAATAAATTTCAGACGTAACTAGCAGTCAAAGTTGCATCTTGGAGATTATGCAAAGTCAAAAAAGTCAAATATTTCTGACCAGTGGGAGGATAGTTAGATGCAAATTACAAATAGAGTAAGCTCATTGTGCCATCTTGGAGCTATATTAATTTTTTTTATAACAGCTATATTAATATTTTAAAGCTCTGAGTTTGTACCCTGCTCAAGAAGTATTCGGCAACATCAGGGAGAAAATGTAATTCTTCTCTTCTTTTATGTGTTGCTTGTATGGCAGGATCCTTCCACATCTCATCAGCAAATGGAGCATATTCACGTGTTGCAGCAGGGAAGAATGCATCTAGATCACCCATTGCTATAGTATCCAAAAGCCAATCTGAGAATTTCTTCAGCCTTGCATTTATCGAGTATATACATGAATTTGAACCATTAGCTTTACTTTCATCTGCCAAAAGAAAAAAACAGCTCAACAATAAAGCATGTGTGCATGGAGAAACAAGCGAGCGAGCAACTGGAATATGTTACCCTGATTAGTTTCTTCATCATCTGGAATAGTGTAATTCAATCTCGACAAAGCCTCTTCTTCAAAACGCTCACGACCCTCTAGCAAAATTCCAAGATACTTGAACATATTGCTTTGAATCATCATTTTGATACCATCACGTTCTTCGTCTGTGAACCCTGTCCCGTACAAGTACTTAGCCTGACACATAAACCCCCAAAAAAACATATTAGCATACACATGCAAGAACTAGTATGCGATACAAAGTAGTATAAACACCACTGCCAGGTAAAGCCATCACAACTACAGAGAATGAATCATGACATGTGCAAAATCTGTAAAAGTAAGTGTTATGCTCAAGAACGTAATGCGGCTGCTTGCAATATACAGAAAAGTAGTTCATCTCTGGTCTGCCAGGGGATCTGACAATAAACACTTAGACATGACTAATCAGCTCCAGGTAATCACTATTCAACACCTAAAAAAACTATTTCAGCACTAATATTTAAAAGGCTTCTACATCCAACAGATATCATATTACAGGGCAATCACAGATATTATATCCCAAGAATTGACAGAGCTCAAGGCATTAGTGCATGATATCAGATCAGACCTGCTTAAAAATAGTGCTTGTACCAGCACCAGGTGGTCCGAGAAGAAGCAACTTTTGGATTCTTTTCTGGTCCAAGTAATCAGGAACAGTTCTTGCTGAATAGGGAACTTCCTCCCTGTTCCCACTATTGTTCCCAGGAGGCACTGGTAGTGAAAATAGTGCGCATGCAAAACGCGTCAAAGCCTGGTAAAAGAAATCGTTAGGACTAACCACACCTACTTTATGTATTCAAAGAAATAACAGCACAATGGAGTTCCTTTTAACCAGGATACGTACGGACTCCCATATTTTGCCTTTGATGTTGTTCTGCCCTTCTTCCTCATACCGTCCATCATCATAAACCCAAAAATGAGTATCACGGGGACATTGAACATTTGCAACCTGCAAACATAATGCAAATGATGTGACAAAAAAAAGCTATTTTATGGTGTCATTGTCACCTCTGGAGATAAAAGGACTATTATATCTTTGACGATCGAAGGGCTCAGTTTTATCCAAAATAGAGCACTACCTACAAATGCTAGTTACCAGTCCTGGCTATAAAAGGGAACTTTGAAGGGAAAAAAGATCAACACATTGAGAAAAGCTTCCTAATTTGTCATGAACTAGCAAGCCTTGAAAGAAATTTGCCACTTGGGACTTTTTGTATCATGTGAAAATTTCACAAAAGGAGCCAGTTTCACAAAAAAGGCTTCATTTGTAACATATTAGATTCAAAGTATCTCAGTAATCAATGCCTGAATCTGTTAATTTGTGGTGGTCACTGTTAATTCAACAAAATACAAAAATTGAATATCTCAAAATATTTGAGAGATACATATTTCAATCAGCTAATATAACATGCTGAAATAGGTACAAAGGTTTCTACTTGAACTGAAGTGAAAAAAATGGCACATGTCTTCCAGTATCAGATCATATTGGGGTGTGAAACAAACATTAATAATTATTCTCACCCATTTCCTTGTCTAATGTTGTGATTTTTTCAATTATCTACAGGGAGAACCTATTATTAGCCTTGAAATAGTTTAGGATTCATTACCAGCCACCATACCGTGTGAAATGGACAATTAAGTAAAAGTAGGTATAGATTGTAAATTTCTAAAGACGTATAGCAACAGGACTTTGTGGATTGTCGTAGGCAGAAGGTTTACAAAATACTCACGGTAAGTGAAATTCATACGCTTAGCATTAAACTGCTACAGACTTTGGATCACAAACTAAAAACAAACGCCATTGTGTGGTACAGTTCAGACACTAAAATATCCCTCCTGAATGCATCAGATCATATCTCAGATTCTTATAGCTAGGCCAGAGCAATAACAGTTGGAGGGTACCTAATTTGTCTCCCTGATGATTTCTGCCAAATGAATGCCTGGCTTATAGCAAGAGAGGATATTAGAGTAATAGAGATGGGAATATTCGTACCCTCAAGATTTTTAGCTCAGTCTTTGTGATTTCCCTTCCATTTATATAAACCTGGGTATTGCCATTACTAGCATTGGCTTGAAGCTTCCCAGTAAAGTTTAGGTTAGAGCTAATAATCCTGTCTGGTTTTTCTCCTTCCTATCAGAACAAAACAATTTTATTAGCACCAAATCCAATCCAGCTTATGCATAATCTGTGCTATTGTTTTAGACAATTTACCTTTCCCCATAAGCCTGATTCCTTATCGTACCAATATTTTCCAGGTTTCAGTTTCTGAGGGGGCCGTGTGCAACTAAGCAGGTCTGTCAACTCTTCCGGCCTCAATGGACAACAGTTCACAATAAGTTGCTCAGGTCGAAGCTGATTTGCTTGGCACTCCTTTTCAGCTTTCAAGATTTGCCTTACTTCCAATGGGCTGAGCAACCGTGACAGCGTCCTCGAGTTCTTCCCCAGCTTTGACCTATTAGACTCGTTGATTGGCTGACCAATGCAAGTGACGCACTTGCGTCCTTCTGGCATTGAGCCCATCATCCTCAGCACACAGTAGCCACAGTACCTTGCATCACAAACAAGGCAGGTCTCCTTGCTCTCCCACTTCCTCTTACCACACCGATAGCATGCCCTTCTCCTCTTCTCCTTCTTGGTGACTGCCACGAACTGCTCCGACATGTCCTCAAACTCCTTGATCTCAAACTTGCTATCCGGCGTGGACCCGAAGGTGACCATGGGAGCTCTCCTCCCCTCATGCAGTTCGGCCCTATTCTGCGGTCCTGGTGAACTGTGTGCTGAATCATGCGACTGTGAGCGAGAATCATCATCATCATCATCAAGCTCCACATTGGATAGGACGGAATTGACCGACCCTGAGCTGCCACCGACTTGCATGGACACCGGCTCTGCGCACCGTGCGATCCGGGACACTGGGAGGGGAATTGGCTCGACAACCGGCGCCACAGGCAACACTCCATTCCCTAGCCTCAGGGGACCGGAGACCGGCTCCGCTGTTGGGATTGATGGGATCTCCACCGGGTGTACCCTGGGGAGCTCGTAGGACACTGGGGGGCCGTCGTACTCGAGAGCGATGGAGTAGTCGGGGTTGGGCGGCGCGTCAGGGATGGGGGTGCCCGGAGGGACAATCCTCCTGAGCATCTCCTGCCAGCTTCCGCCATCCATTGCCTCCGCTCCAGCCATCTCCCAAACCACCCTTGCTCCGTCCTCCCTCTCCTACGGCCTCATGAACCCTTTTCAGCTCACAAAGTTGACTCCTTTTGCAGCTCCCCTCGGGAATGGAAGCTTTTCTTTCCCAGTACTCCCGCACAGCCACAGCGCAGCAAAATCCCCGCCTTTGTCACAGCTGCGCTTGCGCTGGAAACAAAAAATCCGCAGGCCGCAGGCAGGGAGTAGAATCAAAACCCAATCTTTCCACCACCAAACTGACCTTTCCGCGGTTGGCAGGAGGAGATCTCGGCCGGCCACCTAGAGCCCGGCCCTATCGCAGATGACCATCACCATCAGCACCAGGCATCAGGCACCAGCATGGACATGGAAGGATTGAATTGGGGAGAGAGCATGGATAGAGCAGCAGCAGCAGGAGAGATCCACGGCGAGGGGCTGATTCGTAATAAACGCGCAGCCTTTGGGTTGACGGCGAAAACGATAGGACAAAGTACAAACACTGGCTGGCTGGTTGGTTGTGCCGAGAAAAATTGCCTTTTCGCGGCTCTCTAAAGTTTGTCTCACCGTTTTACCACTTTTAATCTTTGTTTTACCATTTTGTTACTCTCAACACTGACCCCTTGCTATTTTGCCATTCCTGCCCCCTTTCAGCTTATTTTAATTACTTTTCCAACAAATAGTCATAGGAAAAGACGGTTTTGTCTTTCCTTAATTAGAGAGAGATGATGTCCTATGGTAATTGGGCATTTGGCAATACAACAGTAGGGTTATGATGCTATGATGTCTACTGCTTTTCTATGATGATAGACTGGCATGTCTACCAAATATGTGAGACAACTCATCGGATAGTGTTTTTTTTTTTTTGATAAATATCGGATAGTGTTTTTTATCAGTGATATGGACAAATCAGATTCTCTTTGATTCTATGTTTTAGTTTAATTGAGGAACCAACGAAGAGTCGAATAACGTGATAGAAAACGAAAAGGCCCAATATAACCAAACCGGCCAGTAGCCAGCCCACTAATCCATGCCCTCGTGCTTCAAGATCGCATCGCTTGTGTGATGTTCCTAACGCAGATAATCTCTGGCCCCGCCGATACACTGCAAGGCACAACCGCGCGAGCCGCCACGACTCCACCGCGTAAGGCTAAATTCAAATTAGTAGCGATGTAGCTAGTTGCGCATGCATGGCTCGCATGCGTTCAATTGCAACATGTTGCGTCCTACGATGAGTTGGCCGCTCAAATTTGCAACCAACAAATTTGTTTTTTTCTTTTTTAAAAGACAAGCCGCCGTCAGGCCATGCTAGTTTCTTTTTTAAAAAAAATATTTCAATCAAGTCAGTAAAAAACGGGTCCACCCTAACCCTAAGAAACCCGATTTTAGATGGTTGTTAGTCTTGTAGACATACTTTCACGCTCATATCGTAGACAGTGGAATATATTTTTTTTCTCATAGCAAAACATGGACACTTAACTAGTAATATAGGTGAAGGAAACGGCGGCGTAGGCTAGTGTGTGTGTATTCAATTATTTCCACCCACGCATGATATATACTGCTTGCTTACTATGGATTGGATAGCACAAATTAGTTAAATATATTTTGAGAGGGGGGCATGTGTAGCTAATTAATATATATATATATGTACTTTGGTTACTGAATTATCTTGTCGTGTATATATGTGATCATATATAGCCAAGCCTCCTCTCTCTCTTCTCTTGAGCGGTTAGTGGAATGACGGAGCTCCCGCCAATTATATATAGCCAAGGCAGGAGACATGATGGGCGAAATATTTCTTATCACTACGTACCGCATATGTATTTGCAAAAAAGCGAATTAAGCATCGTGAGCATGCCCCTGGGGATCGATTATATTTCAACGTAATCAAAAATATTGGGATCACAGTCCTGCAAAAGAGATACGAATAAATAGCGTAAGTATGACTAATTAAAAATGTGCAAAAGAGCTACGAATAAATAGCGTAAGTATGACTAATTAAAAAAATGGAAATGTCGCCGTTGCCGGGGATCGAACCCGGGTCACCCGCGTGACAGGCGGGAATACTCACCACTATACTACAACGACTAGGCAGCTACGTCCACAGCGGCAAAGATAACTTGCTGAAATCAGAGCTCTGCTCGAATCACTTGGGCTGTTGGGCATAGAATGGCAGGGACTCTGACAACATATTATGCAACGGGTGTATTAATTATGTGAACATATGTTATGAGTGAAATTATAAAAGACAGTTGCTAAAACAAAACTGTCGACCGACTAGCTTGTGCATGGTATATTTTTTTTGTAGATGTTCATTTTTGGAACTGCCTCCAATAGCACCATTTGTGCGTCAAGGGCACAGCATATACTTATAGTATTACAAATTGGGGGGATCAAGTTAATTAATAGGCGTGTGTTATGGTTCATGGAGTAAATTTTTTCTCTGCTCAAAATAGCTCACAATCGGAACCCCATCTCCTAGCTAGCTAGCAGCGAGCCAGCGGGCACGACACCAGTGGGATGGAGTGAAGAGAGAATATTTGGAGAGATCGAAAAGAGATAGGGGCAGAAAAAATAGAACCTTTAGGAGGCATAAGAAGTTACAGACTAAGAGCATGTACAATGATTGAGACAGCTACTTTCTCTAAGCGGTCTCTAATCATTGACACGTCATCTGAGATGTACAATACTAGAGACTATTCATGCAATTGGCCGTCTCTAAACGGTCTACACGGTTATTTAATGTTTGCATGGAGATTAAAACAATGTGGTTATCAAGTGTGCATCCTAACTTTGTATCATGCATGTTTATAGTGTTGTAGAGTTGAAAAATAATAAACCAAGAATATTATAATTGATACATAATTTGGATACATTAATTTTAAGAGAAAATAATAAAACTAAACTAATTGGCCTTATGCAGGCATTGCATGAGTACCTGTCAGTGAAATCCTTTGAATATTGTTGGCATACTGAAGTGTAGCATCAAAATGTACTATGTACCATTCACCATTTAGAAATATTAATCAAGTTCCAGGGTAGATAAAAAAAGAACCACACATCTGTTCATAGTAAAGATGAAGCTAAACAGTTCAACAATCCAACCACACAGTGATGCAGACATGATGAAGAAGAGATTAGGATTGTAGTATTTTTTATAGAGAGCATATGACACTGCTTAGAGATGGCTTACAGGCTATTGCGGTGGATTGTTGTACATGCTCTAAGAAGGGTGGGTCATCTCCAACCATTTTTTTAAATTTGTTCTCTTTTTTATATTCTCTCTCTGTTTCCCCATCTCTTAAATCATCTCTGACGGCGTGTTCTCCGCTCAACCACTGCGGATCACACCCCTGGTCAGATTTTTAGTCTGCTAGCCAACTCGATCAAGCTCGGTTCGATTTGAGCGTCGGGCACAACAAGAAGCGACTTCATGATTTACCTGAGTTCGGACCCTCATGGGTAATAGTCCTACTCCCGCCGAGCCTTAGCTCTTTTTGATTGTGGTTGAATGGGAATGTGTTTACTGAGGTGCTTGTGAACTGAGTGTGTTCGGAAGCTATGCTTGTGCAACCTTTGCACCTCACGTGCCTCCTCCCCTCTCTCTCCTCCCCTTTTATACAAGCTTTGGGCTGGCGGAGAGAGCCGAGGGTAGGTAGTCTGAGATTCTCAAGATAATCGACACGACCACGACAGAGAGAGAAAACGCTGCCGCTTACGCCGCCATGGCGCCGCCTCGCGTGCCGCAAGTGGCCTCGACCCGCATGCCACACCGGTGAGTCTGCGGGTGGGGCCTACGCTCGCCTCCCGACGCGGCGGCTTCCTCAAGCAAACCTTCTCTCACGGTCAATTCTTCGCGCCACAGTGGATGCGCTTCCAGACTGCAGGGTCATCAGAAGCGTAATCATTTCTTGTTGTCTATCCACGCGTGATGTCTCATTAAATGCGCTTCGTCCTTCGGCAGCAGGGGAGCCTTCGTCTCAAGACTCCTTCGCAACGCCCGCCACGCGGGCCCCACGACGCGTGGGACCTCGCCTGGTCTTGAGAGGGCTCGCCACGCACCCACTTCGGGCGCGTGGGGCCTCGCCTCGTCTTGAGAGGCTCGCCACGCACTTTGCTGGCGCGTGGGGCCTCGCCTCGTCTTCGAGGGCTCGCCCACGCTGGCTGGGCCTGATCGCCCACCGACGCGTGGGGCCCTCTTGGCCTTCGAGGGCTCGCCCACACGCTGAGCCTTGCTCGCCAGCCTGACGCGTGGGGCCCTCTTGGCCTTCCGAGGGGCTCGCCCACGCGCTGGGGCCTTGCTCGCCCGCCTGACGCGTGTCAGGCCTCTTTGTACCCCGGTATTTATTACACCGACAATCTCCTCGAAAGAATTTGTAAAGAAAATAGAGAAAATATCCTTCTGAAGAGAATGGAGAAGTGAATTTCTGACTCAATTAAGACTCGGAACCATAATCTCTTCGTGAAGATAAAAAGGGACGCGAACAAACACGGTTGTAGGTGAATCCTAATACTCCAATCCTATACTCTTTTTTATGAAAGATTGGCGGGTGCTAGTTGTGCCCTTTCATTTAGAGAAACAAAAGTAAAGCAAAAAGAGCCTGAATAAAAGAATTACAAATAGGGGAAGGCCCCTTGAAGAAAAATGAGACCCTATACTTGTTTGAGGCAAAAGTAGATATTTTTGCTTGGTAAATAAAGGCCAAAATTAGACATATACATATAGAGAGAGAAGAAAGCGGTCTTAACCACGCGATCTTCAAAAAGAGCCGAATGAAAGTTGGATCTCAACATATTTAGGCCCTGTTTGTTTGAAACAGTAGCCAACTTTTTAGCCTCGTAGCGAAAGTTTCAAACAAAAGTAGAACTTTTGGAACCCCTTCAAAAATCCAAAAGCCACCAAAAGCCTAATTTGTCTTTGTGATATGAGCTTTTTTATAATTTAGTTTTTGTGGCTCTCCGAAGCGAAGTTTTTTAGAAGTTTGCAATTTCAAACAAATGTGGCCTTAGCCATACATTGGTATAGGAGTACAGCATTGTTGTTTTGTATACAAATCCATCCATTTATCCGCATCGATCTATGTGTATATATACAAATTATCATACACAAACACACCCACACACACATATCGGTCCAGATATATAAATATCTGCTAGGACAGAGAAGCAAGTGTAATGTGTGATGCATGGTAGGCCGCCGTATGTGTGGGGTACGGTTCATGTTAATTTAGATATATGCATGCATGCAGGTCACGAGGCACGTAGGGAGAGAGGCTAATTAGGCGGCGGCGCGGAGGTCCTCGAAGCTCCAGTCCCGGCGAACGCCGCCGCTGCGCCGGAGCCGCGGGCCGTCGATCATCAGGATCAGCTGCGACACGTCGACGTCCTCCACCGTCGACTTGCACTTGCGCACCACCCCTACCTTCTTCTTCCTCCTGTCGTCGCCATTGCCATTGCCATTGGCCTTGCCGGCCGACGCCGGCTGCTGCTCCTCCCCGGCGTCGCAGGTGGCCGTCTGCGGATGCCGGTCGACGGCGGCGGCGCCACGGCGGGGCACCGGGTTGCACGTCAGATACGACGACAAGCTCATGCTTGGATTCGATCAAACTAACTCTTCTTTCTTTGTTTCCTATTGGCTATTGTTAGGGACCGACATTCAGACACACGGTCGACGGCCTATATAGGATGCCTGAGTCGATTTTCTGGCCGTTGGATCTTAATCCAACGCCCAGATCAACCCGCCCCCCTCTCTCTCTTCCTTTTCCTTCTCCTCCCTTCACCCTCAGCGCCTGACCCGACTCCTCCCATGCTCGCTCGCTCCTCCTCCTCCTCCTCAGCCTCGCCTCCGCCCTCGGCGCCTAGCCTCCCGCCCACCGCCCATCGCCGACGCTTCCCGCCCACCCTAACCCGGCAGTAGCCTCCACTCCACCCCCCCACCGCCGCCCGACCGCCATCTCCTCCCGGCTCGTGGCCTGCCCGCCGCCCGCCCGACGAGCCCCACCCACCGCCGGTCCGCCGCCTCCCCGACCTCCCTCTACACCCATGGCCAAATATATTCCCTAACCCGAACCGGCCGGCGGCGAAGCTCGAGGACGGCGACGGCGAGGTCGACGGGGAGCTCGACGGCGGCGAGGTACGCTCCCTCCTTCCTCCTCCCCTTCTTCCCCTCCTCCTCATCCCCCGCCTACAATGGAGAAGAACAGGCGGTCGCTGGCGGGTGAATCGCCGCCAGCGATCGCCATTGAGCAAAACCGCTATTGTTATACTTATCCCCCACCTGTATTAGGATTAACTGACGTCCGGTAAGCTCCGCGCGCGTAGCACAAACCAAACAAACTAAACTTGGACAGTGCGTTACTACATGCAATTAAAGAAACCCTCGCCCTTGAAGGCCGCCCAAATTAAAGTAAGCCACGCATGCGTGCATGCCTCTTCTTACTTGACACCCGGCCTTTTTAGTCTGTCACCGGCCGAGTCAGCAAGAGACATCCATGTGTCCTTGCATTTCTCCACCCATTTCTAAAACCCAAACACCTTAGGCATTTAATGTGCAAATTAATAAATAAACATATATATGGCTAAATTAATCATGCATAATATCACGGTGAATTATAGTGTGATGTCTCAGTTACAATTCGAACTTTTGTTTTAGCTTTTATCATTCAATGTAACGTGAGATTTATTTTTCTTGTAAACAGCTATATCTTTTTACCACAAATAGGCGAGAGTTCCACCATTCCATTGAGGTAGAATTTTTTTTGTAAATGCCTTTTAGACTACAGTGCTTCACCAATTTGTTGAGAAAGTATAAATTTTGGCTATATCTTTTAGCTGTAAATAAACTTGGATGATGACCCTTTGGGATGTGATCCATCAATCCATGAAGGTGGCATAAAATGACACTGAATGCTTGGCGATGTGGCCAAAACTGGAGGCAAAGAGGGAGTATCACACCGAGTCTAAATATGAACATAGGGCACAAAGATGGACCAAATGTCTCTTGGGCTTGCCCACAAAGGCTGCAACTTTGTTGGTGAGGCCACCATTTTTTGGCTAAGGCTTCTGCCATGCATGTTAAGGCAGTGGTGACTATCGTCCATGTGAATAATTTGTGTTTAGGCTCTGCCTGGTCTATCCAGAAGAGCTTTGTGGATGTACAAGAAATGCTCTCGAGAAACTGTGTTTGTTAGGTCAATTTTGAGGAGATCATGTCTGAAGAAGAAGAGGGCTATCTGAGTTGGTCAATCTTGGTCCAAAGGTCAAAGAATTCCTAGAGTTGTCGCGGAGTGATAATGTGCCAGGTATATCTAAGCCAATTGTGGTTGTGAAGATTCATTTCCACCAAATGTCGTTTATGTCTGGCAACACGGAAGATTTGATGCCAATGAACAAGGGGGCTAAGTTTTATAGCCAGCAATCATTCCAAAAGCTTGCCAGCTCCTAATAACCTAGAATAATGGAGGAGGAGGCCCAGAGGAGGGCTTTGTCGACAACTTTACAGGGGGGAAGGGGTGCAATGCCAAGGTTTGTTTGGGTAATTCCAGTTATTTAAAGCCGTCTCAACCAGAATTCAGTAGAAATGGCAATCAGGTTTATACCTCTAGGTCTAACCGGCTCAGACTCAAACCCGAAGCCGTTTGCGGGTCCGAACATGGATCCATGCCCGACCTAGCGTGTGATTGGAATCAAACGAGTACCAATTAGGTCCAACCTCACGGTGTCCTCCCCACAGTCTGTAGATGTTGTTGTTATGCTCCACTGATGCAAAGATGGCCGGCTCAGTGGATGGCGCTGGAGAACAAGAGCAATCTCATCAGAGTGTGATTGAGAGGTTGAGAGGATCACAAGGCAGTTGCCAGTGAAGACCCACATGGGATAGAGGTTGGCAAGCTCAACCAAGTGTCGTGGGAGAGAAAGGGTGGGGGTGTGGAATATCAAAGTTGGCATGACTCAAATAGGAGTGGGAAAGGGGAAATGGGATAGGTTAGATATAGGGTGGGGAAATGGGATAGGTTAGATATAGGGTTAAAAACGAGAGGGGGGTTTTTGGGACAGGCCGATTGGGCTAAATTGTAAAAAGGATTTTTCCTTTTTTATTTAGTTATTTCAGCTATTCATGCTTTCAAAATAAGACACAAGCCTATATCTGGACCTAAACCCAAAAGAGAATACCTATGGATCTAGGATAGAATCTAAACTTATCAGGTCGGGTATGGTACGGATAATTTTTGCAGTCACTAGTGGCACACGCCAAGGCTAGGGCTGGACAAAAAAGCTCAAGCTCGACAAGCCACTCGAAATCGGATCAAGCTCGAGCTTTATTCAAGTCGATCTTGAGTCGGGTATCGAGCTCGGTTATACATCGAGCCGATCTTGAACCAAGCTCGAGCTGCTCGGTTTCAGCTTGAATGCTTGAATAGCTATTCACTAAGTGACAATTGCAACCATCAAACTTCCTAGTTGATAGTACTATGTGCTCACTGAGCATTGTTTTAGTACTATACTTTTATGCATTTATGACTATAATTAAGGAACATTGTTCGATGTTAACCGTATCATGTTATTGGCTTAGTATTTATCCTTGAGATAGTTGTATTGTCAATGTAAAATCATAAAAAATGAGATATTAAATGATTTTCTAACCAAACCAAGCCGATCATGAGCTTAACCGAGCCAAACCGACCTCGAGTTCAAGTCTTACATCGAGCTCGAGCCTTGTCATGCTCAGCTCACTTAAGATTAGCTCAAATCCACCCCTAGCCAAGACCACCCATGGCCTTGGGGCGGCAAACCCAATCCCAAATAGGGGTGAAAATGGGTCAGGTACAACCCGATGGGTACCCGACCCGAAACAAAAGCGGTAACAAAACGGTACACAATTTTGATACCCCTCGGATACAAGTTCAGATTCGGGTAGCACCCGAAAATTTTCTTCCGGGTACGGGTCGGATACGAGACACAAGCTACCCAAGAAATATGGGTCAGTTTCGGGTATCCGTTAGGTAAAAAAAATCGGGTACCCACCGCCTAGCCGCAGAGCATAGTCCGCTGGGCTCGGGTGGAGGAGAAGGGGCGCGCCGGCTCACCGGCCGCCACGGTCGCAAAAGAGGACCGAGAGTGGTGGGGGCGGCGGATCCGGAGGTGGCGGACCACCCGGCCACGGCGGCAACCCTCCCGGCCGGGACGGCGGAGGAGCGGCGGTGAGATGGTGGCCCATCGCCGACACGCGGCGGAAATGTCGGCGTGGTGGAGTAGGTGGCGGGGTCCGGTGGTGCAATGGAGGCAGCGGGGCCGGCGACCCATGCTCGCGCCGGAGCCGCGGTGGAGCTGGCGACGGCGCAATTGAGGCGCGGCCGGGGTGCGCCCTTGGAAGAACGAAGATGCAGAGGCATAGGGATGGCGGGGATAACAGAGATAGAGATGATGAAAATCACAGAGCAACGAGGAGTTGACTGCAGTTGCTAGTCCACCAAGGTGAGGAGGCCGATGGCTGTGTTTTTGTGAGCCTATGAGCAGAAGATGGGGAACGAACAGAATCGAGGTTGCTTGTTGTTGTGCTTGTCTGGGAGATGGTTAAAGTCATTAGGATAAGTTTGTGGTGGTAGAGAACACACGTGTAGTGTACCGAGTACCGACAATGGGATGGGCTGATTGATGTGTATAGCTAAAAATCCACGTTATAAGATGGTGAAACATTTATGGGCTTTGGATTTTTTATTTTAATATAACTCCGGTAATTTAGACTAACAATGACAATCCAACTAATTCGACTATATGTTATTTTATTTTTATTACATGTTGAATCTTATATAATTTATATATGACCCGACTGTATCCGGTAACCGATTTTGACCCGTCCGTATAATATCCGATACCCGTTTTCTACCCAACCGCAAATATCCATAACCGTAACCGTTTCCGACCCGATTTTAAGCTAACCGTATCCGATCCGATACCTGAAAAAATATATTAGAGTAGGATACGATACGACCTTCTACCCGACTGTACCCGATCCATTTTCGCCCGACCCTAATCCCAAGTGACCAAGAAAGGAGTCCCTTAGGCCTAATGTTTCACCCTTCCAAAAGGAATGCCCATCTGATTTGACAATTCTATGAACGATTTCTATGGCGATTCTCGAATAATGGGACCTTCTCCATCAAGTTTGCCTACTTGCTGCAATTTGAGGGCCGCATCACCAGGCCAGCCATGCAGAAGGTTTGGAAGCCATGGACCCCTTCAAAATGCAAGTTCTTCCTTTGGCAGTTGTTACACTGTAGAGTCATGACCGCGGACGCCCTGTTGCTTCGCGGCCTCCCCAACGACTACTTCTGCCCCCTCTGCAGGCGCAACCTAGAAACCCCAGAACACCTGTTGCTTCAGTGCGAATTCAGCTCTTGTCTGGTCCCGCCTCGCCGTTAGGCTAAACCTCCAGCACCTCAGCCCTGCCACATGGTCGAACCGCAGCTCTGTAGCTGATTGGTGGCTCCACGACATTCTTTATGGCACCGCACAGTGCGGAGTCTGCTCCGTAGTCTTCGCAACGGTTTGGTGTCTTTGGCTGGAGAGGAACAATCGTATTTTTCGTCAGGTCGAAAGAACACCACAAGCCTTTTTTCTTCATTTGATTGAGGAGCTGCAGCTTTGGGAGGCCGTAGGAGCTCGCTTTGTAATTAGTTAATTTTTTTTTGACAGGAGAACTGTCGTCCTAATTCATTGAATAGCAGGAGAAAATAAAATGAAAAACCCGTGCAAACACGGGGGTACAACCACAGCACTCCGCTGCAACTCTGGCCAAAGCCAGACACACCTCCGGCCACTGCCGGGAACACCGCCTACAGAATAGAAGGAAGAAATGCAGCCACACCGCTGCCACTAAGGCCAAAGGCCGAACAAGAGAGAGATACAAGAGAGGGAGAAGGGAAACACCACCAACACTCACACAACGACGAGCGACTCCTGCAGCAGTAGACCTAGCAAAAACCAAGGCGCAAAACGGCGACCACGACGCCTCCAACAAGGTAGTGACGTAGAGAACCCGCCGCCGTCGCAGAGCCGCTAGGGTTTTCACCCAGAGTAGGGAAGATCCGTAAGGTGATGCCTCCAACGAGGAAACGACACCAAAGGTGACGCCAACACCAACTCGAAAGGGCAGGGCTTTCGCCCAAGACCTGTCCTACTAGCGCACAAGGCAGGGTTCGCCGAAGGTCGATAGCACTAGGAGAACCGAGCCGCTAGCTGATGACGCAGAGCCGGAGAGCGAGCACGTACACCGCCACCTGACGCGGAAGAAGCCGCCCACACCACCCGACACCTCGGAGAAAGGGAGGGTCTCGACGGCGGGGACGGGACCAGTCCAAGGGGCAGAGAACAGGGACGCCGCCGAATCGAAGTCGCCAGCCAATGTCGCCGGAGAGGGGCCACCACACCTGGTGGTCTGCGCACAGGAAGCGAAGGAAGCCAGACGCCACGCCACCCAGGCGGCACAAGTCGAACCCTGCCACTAACCTGAAAAGCGCCAACCTACGCCACCGAGCACCTCGCAGGGAGGGGAGGGAAAGGAGTCGAGGATGGGACCAAGCAAGAGACAGGGGTCGCCGCGCCGTCCGAAGACGAGTGATGGCCCACCACGCCACCACGGGAGGAGCCGAAGCCGCTGGACACACGCCCTTGGAACCCATTTGCTCCGTCCATTCCGATCACTACCGAAGCGGACCCCCCAAGCGGCATCCACCGATACAGGCTCAGGGGAAGGGGGAAGAAGGAGGAGAGCGGGTGCCGAGCTTCGCCGAGCTACGAGGCCACCGGACTCACAACCCTGGAGCACACTCGCTCCGACCGCTCCAGCCAACAACGCTAGATCCGGGCCTCTTGCCTGCGGATCCGGCCCCCAACAGAGTGGCCCCCCAGGGCGGTCACTCGAGACGGGCCCAAGGGAGGGAAGGAAGAAGGAGGAGATCAGCGATAAGCTCCACCACAGTAGCATAAGGCAGGGATGAAGAAGGGGAGCCGCGTGTCCAAGAAGAGAGGCGAGCGATGGCCGCCAAGGTCCGAGGTAGGGAAGGGAGCACCAGCGCCGCCGGATCTGGACGGGAGGCCGTTGGGCACACGCGCTTTCGGCGGCCGGAGAAGAAGGTGGTCACGCCGCCACCACGGCCAAGAGGGTGGAGGGGACACTGTTGGGGTTGGAAGGGAGGAGTAGGAGAAAGTGGAGGAGGAGGGGAGGAACACGGAGGAGGCCGGGATGGACGCCGGGAGCCGCGTCGAGCCGCCCGCCGCCTAGGCCCAGGCCATGAATGAAGCCGGCCAAGCCGCGCCATGCGTCTTTGTAGGCCGGATGACGCCGGCCGCCATCGACGCCGGCCACCTCCGGCCGTGGACGCTGCCGCGCGGACGCCACGCCGGGCGCTGAACGCCGGCCGTGGCTGCATGGGCGCTGCATGCTGCCGTGACGCCGCCCCCGTTGCCTCCTCAGCGGCCTAGGCCTCGGCGGCGCCGATCCGCCTCCACGCCGCCAAAAGCTCATGGCGGCAATGACGGAGAGCGCAGCCGACGCCGCAAGAGACGGAGAGAAGAAGAGGAGGATCCCGCTTGTTGCTCCACGCCGGTGGAGGTGGCGCCTGGGAGGAGGAGGCGCCGGAGAGCCCGGCCGGCGGAGGCAGCCGAGCCGGCCGGCGACGGGCCGCCGGGGCGGCTAGACCACGAGAGGAGCCGAGAGGGAGAGGGAGCGTGAACGGAGGCCAAGAGGGAGGGAGACGAGCTGGAGGCGGCAGGGGTCGGTGGCGGCGGCGGCAGCTAGGGGGAAATCCTAGCCGCCAGCTGCGTCGCCCGGGCGCCCCCTTCCCAGCTCACGTGTTGATTAGTTAATTTTGTTTCATTCGGCTCACGGGGGGAGGGGCCAATGTCTCCCCCACCTCTTTCTTCTCCTATCTTTAATCAATACATGACAGTTCTCCTGCCCGTTTGCTAAAAAAAAAAACAATTCTGCGGACAACGCAATTGGAGGCGGATCATGGAATTGATGTACTAACTAACGGTTTTGCTGCTTCTCAGGCGACTGATTTTTAAATAAGTCTCAGTCGATTTTCACATAGCTAAATTCTACCGTTAGATCTTTTATATGTCATATAAAGATGTTTGATCAATGGTCTAGAAAATCGACTGAGAGATAAATAACTCTCAGGCGCCTGATGATAAGTCAGTCCCACTAACTAAAGGTACATGGACTTAATTTCCCTGCAGTTATCTATGACTATTAATACGATAATTGATACTGATCGATTATATTTGCGGTGTCATAGGCATTTAATCCTGGGAGGGGGGCAGATGCTCCAGGAGGCTGTGCGAGGTGAAGTGGATGCATGGTGGATGGATTCAGAGGAGTGAGATGATGGCGAGGGAGACGACGGCTTGCTGGAACAAGCGGTGGCTGTCGGCCTTCATGGGCGCCTGGATGCCCTGGCCCTTGAACTCGTCCTCGCAGGTGACCGGCGCGTCGGCGGTGGCGCTCATCAGCGTGCTGGCGTCGCCGTACCTCCTGGCCTGGACGGCGAGCAGGGAAGCCTGGGCGTCGACCGCGGCGTCGCGGTACAGCGCGATGCAGGCGTCCAGGCAGGAGGTGGCGGGGGAGCCCGGCGTGGCGTCGCGGCGCAGCTCCAACAGCCTGGACTGCAGGGCCAGCACGCCCGACCTCACCAGCCTGCCGGAGACGACGGCCAGGCCAGGGACGTCAGCCGCCGGGTAGCCGGAGAGGGAGGCCACGCAGAGGGTGTAGTTTACGTTGGGGTTGCTGTTTCTGCATCGCTTGCAGGTGTCGGTGACCATGGCCGAGGAGGGGCCAGGCGGCCGCAGCTGCTGGCACTGGCACTCGCGCACAAGCACAAGCAAGAGCAACCCAAGCAGAGCGATGAACGTGGAGCTGGAGCTGGAGCTGGAGCAAGCGGCTGCCATGCTTGCTGCCTGCCTGCATTTCCTACATTTTCCATCTATATATAGTTATATATATACAATCTCATCTCATCTCATCTCATGCGGTTGGTGCTCGATCCTCCCATCCAGCCGCTGGTGGCTCAAGCGTGCAATCTACTACCTACTCGATCAACGAGCATGCTGCTTGCTCGCTCGCTCTAACGTGTGTGTTCATTGGTTGCTTTCTCAACCAGCTTCTAACCCTTAAGTTTGTTCATTGCTAGCTGTGCCTCTAACCGAAACTTTTCGATAATACAAATTAAATATTCGAGACTCTTAGGCCCTGGGGCTCTTGTACATGTATATATATATGGTCCGGCAGCAACATAAGAGTATGAATTAAAGCACTGCATCATTTTGAATTAGAACACCGAAACATTAAAAAATATCCGCTCCAACATGTGAATTAGATCACTACAACATTTTGAATGAAATGTCGGCGAAGGGGTGTTGGTGAATATGACAACTTTTGGTCTTTCTAGATCTTACGGAAAAGAAATAGAGAAAACTTCCTGGTAATTTCTAGGTGGCTTTCGAAGAGTTCAAGAAGTTTTCAATGTAGAAGGTAATTTCTAGGCAGCTTTTGAAGAGTTCAAGAAGTTTTCAATGACTTCTACATGCAACCTAGGAATTTCGGGGTACATACCATTTTCTTTCCTCTATTTTTAGATCAACTCCACATGCAACCTAGGAGTTTGGGGTACATGCCATTTTCTTCCTCTATTTTTAGATCAACTTCACACGCAACCTAGGAATTCGGGGCACATACCATTTTTTCCCTCTATTTTTAGATCTAGCCATGCAAATGCCTTGCCTATTCAGATATATGGTACTGAAAAATCTGTCTCTGCCGAACTTTATTGCACAAATATTGCACAAATTAATAAGACAATCTAGTAATGCATTTGTTCACGTCAGAACTGATGGTCCGGATCGGTTCCCTTTCCTTCGATTAACAAAATGGGGGTTTCCTCACCACCATCTTTACATTACCCTCTAGGAAAAAAACTGAAATGAACTGAACTGATTTTTTTTTTTTTGAGAAACAACTGAACTGAATTGGTAACAAAGGAAGCAGTACTCTCTCAAAAAAAAAAAAACAAAGGAAGCAGTACACCTTAAATTAAGCTTTCCGTTATTCCCTTTTCACCTAATGATCGAGGCCCTATACAATATGTAATGGACAAGCAGAAAAGAATAAGATCAATTCAATTCCCCAAATAATGGACAGTGGAACATATGCCGATCGATTATCCTGTGGAGAAAAAGTGGAATGAGGTGGTCCTTGATTTAACATCTAATTATGAGCCTAATTGATTAAAATATCTTACTCGGACGGGCGGAAATTAAAGAGGGATGGGATGGGATGGGCCGGGCCGGGCCGGGATTAGAATGGACGTACGATTTGTTGTTGCTGAATGCATGGGGTATAGCAGATGAACATGAAGACGAGAAGGGAATCATGAATGCATGGGATGCATGCATGCATGGAGCTAAGCTAGGAGGAGGAGGGGGTGGCTAGGCGGCGGCGGCGGCGGCGGCGGCGTGGGCGTGGGTGAAGCCGAGGGCGACGTGGGCCATGCGGGCGTACTCCCTGTCGTGGTCGGCGACGGGGACGCGGAGCTGCTGCTCGCCCTTCCAGGCGTCCTCGCAGCTGTCGGAGGCGCCCAGCGCGGCGGCGAGCTGCTCCATGGCCTGGCCGTAGATGCGCGCCTGCAGGTTGTCGAGCGCGTCGCGGAGCAGGTCGCCGGCGCCGCCGTACTGCTCGAGGCAGTGGTCGAAGCGGGCGCGCGCGTGCGGCGACTCCTCCAGCTCCGCCAGCGCCTCCACCTTGGCCTCGGTGGTGGCGGCGTGGTCGATGGCCATCCTCGTCGCCAGCAGCGCCAGCCCGTGGAGGTCGCCAGCCCCCGCCCCCGCCCCGGCGGCGCTGCCCAGCGACCGCACGCAGTGGTCGTAGTCCACGCCGGCGTGCGTGTCGGAGGCGCCGCGGCACGCCGCCTCCACGGTCACCGACACCGGGTTGGGGCACCACTCCTCCGAGGCGCCGCATAGCGGGCTGCCGGCCACCGCCAGCAGCACCACCAGGGCGCCCAGGCACAGCGGCGCCGTCCAGGAATCCATCGTGTTCATCAGTTCCCGACGTCGGATGGATCAATCAATAGATCAACGCCGAGGCCCGATGGAGAAGAAGCTGCAGGTAGCGCGCGGGAGAGGGATGGAAGGGAGGCAGGGTAGGTATTTAATTATGGTTATGGATGGCCATTGCCGATGCCTGTACGAACCCTAGAGTCCCTGAGCGGCTGCGGTGGGCGGGAGCTCCGACCCATCGGCCGGAGACCCCTCGCTCCCTCCCATGCCCATGCCCATGCATCGTTGAATTGAATCTCTCTCCCCCTCCCACATGTACGTACCATGCACCTCACATATGGAGTATTAGTTACCCACCCCAAGAGCGTGTGGTAGGAGCTCAACCGACGTGTCCATACGTATATATGCCTGCATGGTCAGCCCCGTTGTGTGCTGTATTGAGTGTGACCCGGGACGCCACCAGATCTAGGGATGCAAATGGACCGACCCTAAGTCACCTTAGTACAAACAAATGAACTAGAGAGGACCAAAGGTGTCCTTAGGACCAACCCATTTGCATCCCTAACCAGATCACATTCGCGAATGAGCATTGCGCCAGTAGGTGTTTGCCCTCTGGGGGGAGGGCCTCAAACCCCCCAAATTCTGGGGGGGAGGGAACAAGAGAAGATATGACAAATTTGATGGGGATAGAGGAAAGATGTTGATGATAACAAAATGGTGAACTGGATATGAACAGATGGGGATCAGTACAATAAGTATGTAATGACATCTATATGTTTTTTTTTATTTTGTAATGGGTTTTTTACAAATACTAGTTTTATATAGTGGTAAATCTTTGATTTTGCAACTTTGTAGAGCCATCTATCAAATTAACAATGGAATCAATTGTGTGACGTTTGGTCACCACACACAGTGGCACTAGCTAATTGGCTGAGCCCCTTGTGGATTCATCTTCCCTATTGCTTTAGGTCTAAATCAATAACAATTATATATTGAATGGAAATCAGATGAGGATGATACTACACCTATTCATTATTGATGGCTGAGCATATAACATTTCATTCTAAGTAATTATGAGATGCAGCTACTATAGAGCACCGGACATTGTTGCTAATTAGCTAGCTACACTACACCTATTAGTATACTTTTTTCCTCAACTGGGCAAAGGAAAAAAAAAAGAATAAGAAAGAGGTCTAGTCAATCGTGGTGTCCATTCCATTAGTTTCCAATACACCAGCCAGGAAAATGAGAAGAAAACCTAGTTAATTTCAGTGCTTGTTGTCAGCCTCTTCATCCGGTACTTGTTTGTTGGCGCAGCATACCAAGGCATCCCTCTTCTTTCCCCACAGCAAGAGGTACAGTCCTAGTATCATCAGTAGCGATCCTAGTACGCTGCGCCGAGATTCACATGCAATATATGCAACAAAACAAGATTTATACATGTTAATTATGCGCGTAGATGAATTAAATTCACTGAAACTGCAGTTAACTACAAATTTAAAGCTAGGCAAATTGCTACCTTCCAAGGTAGAGCTGGCCATGGAGGAAGAAGAAATCGATGATGGCAACCATGATCTGGATGATGGGGATGAAGGCTGCGGTGAAGACGGGGCCCCTCTTCTCCACGCACCAAGTCATCATCAGGTACCCGGCTCCAGACGCCACGATTCCCTGAAGTTATAACCATGCATATGACGCGTAACCATTCAGTATTTAACCGGCGTCCGGAGCTGATGTGACATAGTGGAGTGCTGGGACATTTAGGGAGTATTTTCGCTCCTCTTGGACAAACTTGTGCTTGGTCGTTTCCAGTTTTCCTTCCGTTTTATTGATCGAAGCTAACTTTGAGAATTTGTTAGATATATAGCGATGATTGTACCCTTTTTTTTTTAGGAAAACGATGATTGTACTTGGTAACGTGTAAGATCGTGTCATGCATATCAAATGGAGAGTGACGGATGTAAAGTCAAGATGGATGGCGCATGTCTTAGTCTTACTGAATACAAGACGGTGACGATCTCCAGCTTCCTCGTCAGAATCCACACCGAGACGCGTCTCTCCGTGGTCACCGCCAGAGCACCGGCCTGCAGCGTGCTGATGAAGAACATGATGGCCGTGCTGGAGTAGATGGCCGGGTACTTGTTGGTGAGCCTGGACTGCAGCAGCAGCCATAAGGAGAAGCACAGGCAGTTTGCCAGCAATGCTACAGTGCCCAGCGTCCAGCCCTTGCTGTCGCCGCTGCCATCAGAGGCAGCAGCAGCTGCCGCATGGTGAGCTGAGCTCAGACGGTGTGTCAGGGCCACGCCCTTGTAGAGGCTCAGCAGCAGCACCCCTGCGAGCGACGCGAGCGTCCCAAGGATCTTGGCAGCTCCTGCCATGCTCTTCATGTTCAGTGATTCCACCCTGCGTGCGTGCATGATGTGAGGCCATATATACATGGCATGCGTTGCTTCACTGTACTTCTCTCCCAGATGAGTGAAATATATAATGCATAGTGGCTTCATCCCAGCACACGCACCTTAGCACTGTGGCGATCAGGAAGGTGAGCACCGGAGACAAGTTGACGAATGTTATGGCGAATGTTGCCGTTGTGTACTGCAACCCATAGAAGAAGGTGTACTGCGCGAGTGCAGCGCTGCATGCACACCATGAGCAAGAGTCAGGTAGTCAGGACAATTGGTTCTTGAAAGATAAAGTTTACAATCAAATGCGTTTTGCGCCGTACGTCACGTACCCAAACACTGCACTGAAGAAGAGGTACGCCAAGATCTCCCATGTGAGCTTTGGCCTTGTGTTCCTGCAGCAAGGGGAAGAACAGACAGTAGCATTCTAGCAAACAGTATGCCTGTGTGTGTGTGTGCGTGCGTGCGTGTGTTTCTTTTTGCCTCACAGAATGGTGACATCCATTCCTGTACCGTTCTTTGAAGTATGCTATGGGAGCGATGAACAGGGTGGCCACCAATTGGCGGAGGGTGACGAGGACCAGCCGGTTGAGCCCTTCCTGGAGCGCCTTCTTCACCAGCGCTGTCATCACCGCTGAGATGAGGTCGAAGGCAAGCATCAACATCACCGGCCTCCACTCGTGGACGTGCCCGAGTCCGAGTTCACCCCCCAACCCCCACATTGTGCTTCTGTCCTGTCAATGTATATATGCGTTGCAAGGTGCGACCTAGATTCAGATTGATATTGCGAAGCTCTGCTCATGGAGTATGGAGTATATATAGGCCTGACCCTTCCACTCGGCCATGTCCCTCAAAAGCGACGGTCCTCGTTCATCCTGGGGAAAAGCAAATGCTATCAACATACCTATTCCTCTTCTGGTGGAAGGCTACTAATGAAAAATGCAAATCTTAGCCTGTAAAACGGCATATCTCAACAGACACGCAGAATCAGGTCACAGTGCAAAATGTGAAAGTAAAATACCCTGATTCAGTCTAGCATTGGCACTGGCACTTGCTTTATCTGATGCAAAAACACGCATAACATGACAAGAAATATAAAGAAAGCTGGGAGCACTGAGCTTACAAAACTCTCGAGAAGGGCTTCAAAAAGGGCACCTCCTAAGATTAACATGATTCCTATCTGGCATTTAACGGGAGTCAGGAATACTATGATTAAGAAGAGGTATCAGAGTGCTCACCTTGTGTGCGACAGCTCTTTGACATCTCCCACCACTACCAGTACACTCCATCTTTCACCTGTTGTATTGCACCACAGCCATCGGCATGTCAGTATGTGCACATGGAAGGCTAGGAATTGCCCACACCCGTCTGACTGGCTGGCGAGAGCAAATGATATCAAAAGGGGGTAGACTCACACTGCTCAGGTCGGTTCTCTCGGCCCTACCGTCCTACACCCTATCAGTGATTTCCCCGCCTACCTCGGTCCTTCAGATGATCGACAAGTTGCGCCGTGCCTGGCTTTGGCGAGGGAATGACAATGTTGCCGCGGGTGGGTGTCGTGTCAACTGGAAACTCGTCTGCTCCCTGACTACCCTTGGGGGGCTCGTGGTGCTCGACTTGAAGAATTTCGCCCGCACCCTACAATTGCGTTGTCTTTGGCTGGCCAAATCTGGCTCTTCCCAGATCGTGCCTCGTCTCGCTGGACCGGGTAGACCCTACAGTCGCAACACTCTTCAGAGCTGGCACTGAGTTAATTCTTGGGAATGGAGCCACCTTCCTCTTCTGGACCGACGCTTGGCTCTTTGGGAAATCTCCTAAAGAAGTGGTCCCAGGACTTTTTGCGGCCTCCACACGAAAAAATTGCTCAATCGCCGAAGTCCTGCACAATAACAGCTGGCTATTGGACCTACGACGAAGTTTCGTCCCCAACCTCGCCGTGGAGCTGATCTCCCTTTGGCAAAAGATCAGTCGTACTACACTCCATCCGAACCATCAGGATTGAGCCGTCTAGCGTTTCTCCGCAGACGAAAACTTCTCCATTCGCTCAGCGTACCACATGCAATTCATGGGAAGAACTTCTCTGACAGCACTAGCGCTAATCTGGAAGCAGTGGGCGCCCTCTAAGTGTAAGTTCTTTGCTTGGACACTGTTCCTACGGAAAGTTTTGACTGCTAATGCCCTCCTACGAAGGGGACTGCCGAATAACTACTTCTGCGTTCTCTGCCTCAGATGCCTGGAGACCTAAGAACACCTCTTCCTCGAGTGCCTCTTCTCCTCCCACATTTGGGACCTCCTGGCTTCCAGGCTCAACGCCCCATGCCTACATCGCTCTGCGTGGACCACACTGATGATCTCAACCCCTAGCGGACCAAGAACATCCTGCAATCCAACCTAGCCCTGGATTTACGATCGGTCGTGCTAGCAACTATTTGGCACCTCTGGCTTAAAAGGAACAATCATATTTTCAAATCGAAGGAGCTACCACCGATGATATTCTTCGATTTGCTCCTAGAGGTTCTGCGCCTTTGGATGACGGCAGACGCTCGTTTTGTAATAAGTTAACTCAATTGTAGCGCGTGTCCGGGTGGAATACGTCTAAACCTCCTCCTAAATTTTGTCCTAGTAACTTTCCTTTTGAATTAATTCAATATAGTTCTCATGCCTTTTTCTTAAAAAAAAAAAAGAATTGCCCACACGGAATGCCTGCACATCCTTTGACTCACTCCACGACGCCTGAGGTTCAGGAAAGTGCAAGGGCCAAAAGAACTGGCAAAATCAGTGTCCTTGAAATGCATCCCGCATCTGTCCTAGAATGAACAGGGAAAAGATGAAGCAAGCTGGATGCGATATACATATGGTACAGACAAATCCTCCACGTTTCATCAGAGAAAAAATTCGCACTTGTTAGTGTGCTTCCTGGTACTGCTCAAGTGCCATTTTCAGTGTCAAATTCGCACTTGCTAGGCTAGACTGTTGGCCGGATGACGTGAGACGAAAGATCATTACAGAATTGCCGGTAGTCTAGCCTAGGCTAGGGTGTCGGGGAGGTGCTGGGGTGTGACTAAGTTTCCTTCCAGCTTTGTTGTGTGTTTATGGTTGTAGACATTCTTTTCCTACTAATGAATTTAGGCTTCTCGCCTTTCTTCAAAAAAAAAAAAAAATTAGGATTGGTTCTCCATTTCAGTTCAGCGTGGTGAAAATCCAACAGCAAGTGCTTGTATGTAATCAGTGCATGCGCATTAGTACACCGTTAAAGCCATGAAAGCTTCACCAGTCACCACACTACCAAACAGCAATGTGTACAGTGATAAACAAATTTGGTCCTGAATCATCCAAAATTGTCATAACATATATGAGGTAGGTCAAGGCAGATAGTAGCAAGTTGCAATCTGTAGGGTGTTTTTTGACATTCTAGAGTCTAGTTGATGAGGCTGTCCTTAATATGCTCTACAAATTTACTTGCTTCTCCCTGTCTTCTTCTCCTTTGGCGGGAAGAGTAGTTGATGCATCCTTGCTCTTCCCCCAGAGAAGAAGATAAAGGCCTCCAATCACAAGAGCAGAACCTACCACACTGCACAAACAGACAGAAAAAAAAAAAAAAAAAGGTGTGTGAGTTTCAGCGAGTACCAGTGTACCACTGTTTTCCCAAAGTGCTCTGCTCCGTTCGCAAACTTGTGTTGCCTGTCAGCTAACGGCTATTTGCATTTCTAAATTGTTAGCACTGTGCCGATTGTTAATCCTTTGAGTGATACTAGCTGATAGTACAATTATATCTATTCTTGGTGTTTTTTCTATTTCATTAGATAAGATCCACGTGCCTTAGATAGGGCACATGGAAATAACCAATCCACGTGCTTTTATTGTTGTTGCTGTTGTTGTATGGGATAAGATCTTCCTCAGATTTTTTTCTTTTAAAAAATTGAAAATAAATAATAGGCACGAGGTTCATGTGATGTATTATCAAAAGAATTATATTGAGCATGGGTGCCAGCTTCCAAAGTTTATATGAGTTTATTTTTTAGATTTTTCTGTCATACAGTTGCGTTCATGATTTTTTCAGAATTGACAAATGGCCAATACCTTCCAACGTAAAGCTGTTCATGAAGGATGAAGAGATCGAGTATTGCAGCCATGATCTGAATGAGAGGCATGAAGCCAGCGGTGAACACTGGCCCTCTCTTTTCGATGCACCAGGTCATCAGCACATACCCTATCCCTGATACTCCCACTCCCTGCAGCAAAAGTGCAAACATTCAGTGGTGCGTGGAATCTGAATCATTCCTTATTGCAAAAAAAAAGTACCTTACTAAATTTTAGATCCTCACATAATTGTAATTACTGCGATTAATATAATTAAGGAAATACTAGTGTAAATCTGAGGCAGTATAATTGTAATTAAGAAAGGAATTTTTTGGTGATAGCTAAGCTATCTTACGGCGAAGAGAATGGCTGTGATTTCTATTCTTCCTCGAAGCAACCACACTGAGAAGTGTCTTTGGGTGGTCAGTGCCAGTGCTCCTGCTTGCAATGAACTGAACAAGGCCATGAATGCAGTGCTGGAGATGACTGTACGGTATTTCTTGGTGAGCTTCCCTTGCAGCAGCATCCAGAAGGCGAAGGTGATGCAGTTCAAGAGCAGCAAACCCGAGCCTAGCATCCATCTGCCCTTGCTGATGCTATTGGTAACACTACCCTTTGCAGTGTGTTCTTGGAGTGATGATGTTGTGTGAGTTAAGGCAGCACCCTTGTACAGGCCCAGCAGTGTCGCACCCCCAACAGATGTGAGTGTCCCTATGATCTTCGCCAGCGCTGCTTTGCTCCTCACATTAACTGTTTCCAACCTGCATGTCCAAAAATTGATTTGTTTGACTGAGTCGTAGTTACCGCTTACAAATGATTGGGCAGTGCCCCTGCCAGTGTTTCAGAAAAAAAGAAGTTGCAGTTACCACTTACAGTTACAAGCTCTTTAGTCTTGATTGTAACATTAGGGAATTAATTGTGTAGTAAAAAGAAGTCTGAATAGCATCTTGTTAATTTCATACTTTCATTTGGTTAGAATTTGGGAGATAGATGCTCAATAAACCAACTATTTCTCCACCATATTCTTAGTTTAACCACATTTTATTGTACAAAACTGCAGTCTGTAGGTATTAATGCCTGTAGTTCTTTTAAATTTATTTATTGATAAGGAGGCTATTCACTTATTGGCCTAGTTTGACAGTGCTTTTAGAATCCTGAACTGCTACGGTTACCTACAGTCTGAAAATATAGTACTTTTATGTCTGTACGAACTTACAGCTAAAAAAAGTCTGCATGAACAGCTTCTAACGCGAAATGAATTATAACAAGAAATTGACCTGAGAGGGATAGCAATCAAGAAGGTGAACACCGGAGTCATGTTGGAAAATGTTGCAGTCAGCGTTGCAGTGGTGTAGCTCAACCCCAGGAAGAATAGATACTGGGCAGCCAGTCCGCTATATATATAACAAAAAGGAAAAATGCTCAAATGAGAAATTCAAATACTCGTTTTTTATTGCAGTTAGAAAGAGAAAGAAAGTATACCCAAGCAATGCGCTCATGAACAAGTAGCCAAAGATCTCCTTTGTGAATTGCGGTCTTGCGTTCCTGAAATTAAATTAAATTATAAAAAGAGAGAGAGCGTACCAGTTATAGATTCCCTGGTACTGAAATGGCAGAGAAAAACACATATGGAATAGTAAGAGCTGCTTATCAAATTTCTAATAACACTGTGCAATAGAGGATCAATCTAAATAAGTTTTTCAGATTAATTGCAGGTGTACTTAAGAATCATGTAACAACATATGGGAAGCCCTGCAGTCTTTAGCCCTAAAAGAAACAAATTATTACAGATATGAGATATCTGAACGAGTAATTGCCAGCTGGAAATAAAATAATGATGTAAAAAATATATCTTTCAACTTTTCAGACACATACACACAAGGTTACCGTGTGCTAAACACCATATGGAAGCAACTTAGCACAGGATTCAGTTTTTTTTTTTTTTTTTGAGCAAAGAACATGATTCAGATCTACAGATCCTTGTGAAGCTAAACTGGTAAACCCTGAAGGTTCAGTTCTTCCTAACAAACCTTTCTTTGAAGAATGCAATTGGGGCAAGGAACACTGCCGCGACAAATTGGCGCAGAGTGATAAGGACGACATGGTTCAGCCCGTCAGCCAGCGCCTTCTTGACCAAGGCTGTCATGACCGCAAAGAGTGTGTCGAACACCAGCATTGCAACCACCGGCTTCAGCAGCTCCATCCACCCCACAGGCCACAGCTCAAGGATGCATGTATACATTCTCCTACAGCCCTGACAGGTAGCCACCTTATATACATACATAAACTGCCGGTGGTCAGGTGACGTGATAGAGCAATGCCACACTTAAAGTTGAGTGGATTCGCAGTCGGATGGCTAGCTTTACATGAGGTTCCGTTTCAGCATTGCAAGGATATAAAATTAGATCCAAGTTGGCAGGACTGTTGATTGGAGCAAGGAGAAGGCGGCAAGGCAACTTGGATGGTACCAAGTGAAGGTGCCAACTTGGATGGTAACATTGAGGTTTCGGAATAAGAACAGGGCAAGGGCAAGGAATTATTGAGAGCATCAGGTGCTAGGCTACCAGTTGCAGCTGCAGGCGTGCGAATTAGCAGAGCCGCTTATATACCTGTTCCTGCAGCCAAGAGATGACACTCATCGAATAAAAGGGAATTCCGACAAACTGACAAAGGATTAGGATTCGATTGAATTCCCAGACCCAGAGAGCATATATATAGCATATATATGTGTCAGCGCTTACACCGTGCATGCCTCGGTGCTGATGGGATGAACAATCCATCTTTTGCTGATGGGATGAACCATCCAGGAAATCTGGATTCCGTTGCAACTGAAACGCCCGCAAAAGAAGATGGGATGGTACTCTGATTTTGGCGCTATGTGCTGGAGATTTGCTGATACACTTTTCCCTCTACCACTTGGGTGTTGCTGTCGACGCATTCCATTCCCATGTAGCAACCTCTTTTGTTAATTACCCATCCATCTCCCAGAGCTGCAAAACTGGCATAAAACTAGCTAGGGACTGTGGCTACTGCAAGTTTTGTACAGAGCGGGACTTGTTCCACAGAATCATCGAATCGAAAAAAAGGCACCCAAGGCCGCCCTGTCCAGAGGCCATGAGCAGGAGGGCAATCCAAACAGGCAGCACTCGCCAAAACACGGTGACCAATGTTTATACAGATTTTGTAATGAGCGAGCCGGCACAAATTAGACAGATGAGAATGATATGACAATATACAAGTTCTTTCAACCAGGAAATGAAGATCAATAGGGACCATAAACACAAAGATCCCACAAGCAATATGGATAACATAGGAGCGCATGCTCCAATTTACTAACATCTTGATCCAGCATTTCCACAAAAAACTTCCTGATCCAGTACATAACTTTGGCTGCCAATGAAACTGTGATCGACTCGAATTACAGCAGAAAAAGGATAGTTCTTGACTCTCTTAAGGCAGTTTCTACTTCCAGCTAGGAGAAAATGCAGCTCACTGGTCTTCAGTGATGGTGCCCTTGTCGCTAACATAGATACCATCCAAGAATTTCCTTATATCTTTCTTTTTTACATGGCATTTCTGTTGGGAGTAAAATGAAGAAAAAACATAAATCAGGAATTTAGCATCAGATTATTTGTCAAAGTAAAAATAACACACCAGTCCAACAATACAAATCAAAGGCCTTCATATCCCATAAACATATTTTCCTTTTACAGTTACTACTCCTGTAAAATCACTTGTTACACAAGGACAACCACCACAGGTAACAAAAAATCATCCATCATGATCCATACCATGTTAAATTAGATTATGTGCTTACCATGTTGGACGAAAATTATCATTTATGGACAGTATGCATAAACTAAGCATGTCAGGTAGCAATGGTAGCATATATACAGTTAATATTTAAACATCCATGCAGGCAATAGCATAGTTCAGCATCCATACATGGAGCACATCTTTCATTGTATAGAAAGAACAATCATCTGGCACAGGAATTGATGGATGTATGCAATTCAACAGGCAGTTGACACGACATTCATTCCTTTAATGTACAAAGCAGAACTAATACGCGAGGATTCTAACCTGGTTAATCAGCGCAGCAGAGCGGGAAACAAGCTCAATATCATTGCCATCAAGGATTAGCTCATCCTTAACCTTCTCTGAACGCAGAATCGTCACACCCTCAAGCATATCAACTTTCCTCACCTAATCAAGCGAAGGAACAACCTCAGCACATTCCATACATACATGAATTACAAGCTAAGATGACACACGGGTGTGCAGTAACAGGAAAAACAGTCGTAATAACAATGATACAGATAGTGAGCCCTATTACGCTACAAGAGGATCAGCACGCGGTGATCAAATCTTGATTTGCACAGCAACTGCACATGACATGAGTTCCAACGCACAATTAACATCGTAATCTTAAAAGAACTGATTTGCCAATTATTGCAAAACGATACTGGCCAAATAAGCAATCTTTTCTGCCATGCAGTCAAATTCAAGCACATTGTCAACCAAAGAAGATTTAAACCGATCAAGTACATCGAATACTAATAGAATGCATTAACATCACTCAAACAAGTTGTGCTACAAAAGCCACAACCGTAGCTGCACAAATTCCTTTTTTTTAACCGCTAGTAGGGCATGACGATTTGATGGTTTCAAGAGGCAGGCTAGAAGGGGGGAGAAAGGAGGGGGAGGGTAGATCACCTTTTTCTCGCCCAGGAAGTTCCGTATCTCGATGGCGGTGTTGGCGCTGGTGATGGAAGCGTTAATGGGGAAGTGAGCGTAGACGAAGCGCATTTTGTACCGGTATCCCTTGGTGACGCCGGTGATGAGGTTCTGGATGTGGGAGATGGCGGTGCGGATGGCGGCCATGGTGCGGCGGGTGCCGAACCAGGCGTCGACCTTGAGCTTGCGGCCGCCCTCCTGCAGCTGGAAGTCGAGGTTGAGGTGCTTGAAGTCGCGCGTCAGCTTCCCGCGGGGGCCCTCCACCGTCACCACCTTCGCCGCCACCTTCACCGTCACCTCCTCGGGGATGTCCATGCTCTCGGACGCCAGGATCGTCTTCATCTTGCTCTCCTCCGGCGGGTGGCGGCGGCGGCGGCGTGGGGAAGAGGAGGCGGGCGCCTGGTCGGGCTGAGGGTTGTATTTATGTCGTAGGGTTTCGTTCCTACTCGCGGTCGCGGAGAGAGGAGGTAGGTGGGCCAAATGGGCCGGCCTGTTTTCCATTTGAGCCCAGTTAACTCATCGAGCTGAGCTGCTGGCTGGGTTTCCTGCTGCTTAGTAGGAGTAATACGTACTCCGAGTTTGCCAACATCACACACAACAGAAAGAATATCTAAGAAATCAAATTCTGCAGGAGGATAAAAGGGAAGGGGAAAAAGACTATTGATTTCTTCCTTTGAGAGTATCACAGCACCAGTAATTAATTGTGTCAGCGTGTGTAAATATGATATGCAGCTGGTGTATATTCCATTGTTACTGTATATTCCACATGCACAGACACGGGTGCAGGGTGGTGCATGCCATATTGCCATTGCGGTCAGTACGCATCTACATGGGTGGAGGAGGAGTGGGATCGATCTGGGAGGCAGGCAACTATGTGTACGTGTGGGGTTCCACTTCCACTTGGATAGTTCGTCGCTGCTGGCGCGCTCGTACGTCTCACACCGACGCGACACTCGATCGATCATAGCACTGATCTTTCAGAGCCTGAGCCTGAGCCTGAGCTTAATTGGCAGCTCGGTCGATCAGTAGACTTCCACGTTCCATTGCTCGCTCTTCTTCAGCTGCTTCTTGTACTCAGCCCAGTCGATCCCTGCACAACCAGACCATATATACATATAATATATGCAGTCATCATGCATCATGCATGCATGCATCCGCCAGTTATTAATTAATGTAATTACTGACCGACATATCGACTGAATATATATATACGAACCGTCTTTGGCTGCGAGGTCGAGCATGATGTCGTCGATGCCCTTCTCCATGCCCTTGAGGCCGCACATGTAGACGTAGGTGTTGTCCTTCTTGAGCAGCTCCCACAGCTCGTCCTTGTACTCCGCCATGCGCGTCTGGATGTACATCTTCTCCCCCGCCGCGTTCGTCTGCTCCCTGCTCACCGCGAAGTCCACCCGGACATTCTCCGGCGCCATCTCCTTCATCTTCTCGAACTCCTAATTAAGTACATGCATATATATACATGCATGATGCATGCATGCATGATATCACAAATTAATGCATGCATGACGGACGTACGTGTATCTGTACATTACTAAGGCCTTGTACATTTTAGCTTAGTATAGCGTAGCGTAGGGTTTCAGTAAAATTTATCTTTTTTATATAGTCTATTTGGTGTAATTATTTGTAATGATTTTTCTTAGGTTTTTAGTAGTTCTCATATAGATCCTAAAATTATTTTTAAATTATTTTTTAATAATATTTAAGCCTCTTTTTAAATATTCTCAAATTTTGTTGAAACGCTACGCTACGCTACGTTAAGCTGAAATGTACAAGGCCTAAGTTTACTACTCACCTCCCTGTAGAGCAAACTGCTGCTCGTAGGAACTCCCAAGAAGAGCCATGCCAGACCATTGAACTGCAGGCAGTGAACGTATTATATATAAATTGCATAGCTAGGTCAAAATTAACAAGGAAAAAAAACTTTTTCATGCCTAGCTAGCTAGCTAGCTAGCATGCCCAAAACCAATTGATATTGATATTGATATATATATATATATATATATATAGAGAGAGAGAGAGAGAGAGAGAGAGAGAGTTGGTTGGGGTCAGTGATCGGCGAGACCCTCAAATCAATCATGACGTGTTCTAGAAAATCTGTGGTGAAATTCTTTGATCCGAACCACACAGTTTGTTCGTCTCATTAAACTCTCCTAGCGTAGCAAATTTTACAATTTTTTAATTTTTTGCTATTTATTTTGTATTTTCCAAAATCAGCTATCTAAAGTGTTATGGAGCCTCCAATTAGGCTGATTTTGGAAAATAAGAAAGAAATAGTAAAAAATTCAAAAAAATGTAAAATTTTGTAGATAATGTGACTTTATCGAGATGAACAAAATGTATGGTTCGGATCGAAGAATTTTACCATAGATTTTCTAGAATACATCGCAACTGACGGAGGGCTCCGTCAGTCGCGACTGATCCCAGCCCAACTCTCTCTATATATATAGGTAGTCGTACGTACGGTACCTTGTAGTCATCATGCTCCTCGAAGAACATCTTCCACAGGAAGGCACGGAACGGCGCGATACCGGTACCCGTCGCGAGCTGCGATGATACATGCATGCATGAGGATGGCTCTTACATATATGCTACTGCAGAATATAAGTAACGAGCAAGGTGACCCGCGCGTTTGCGCGGCTAGATTTGTGTTAAGATATAGATAATATATCAGATCAGATTTAGATTTTATCTCTAATATGTAGATCAACTTTAGTAGTTTGTTATAGCTAGAGGTTAATATTGAACACTAGATTTACATAATAATATCCATATTCAACGATGTAGATTTTTTTTATTTTTTCTATGATTAACGTGAGAATTTCTACTATTTTTCGATTAACGTGAGAATTTCTAGGATTTTAGGATTAATGTGGTGGCTCCGTTGAACTCTATTTTATATGGATAGTAGATATATACGACGCAGATTTTAAGACAGTCTTGACCTAGCTACTAAAAATCTAAAAATGTAGGAGTATACTCTCATTGTGGTGCACGGTCACATATACAGTCCGAGAACAAGGTGCGATTTATATACAACCGTCTCGTAAATAAACGAAGCGCGAATTAAGCTAGCGATTCCCAATGCAAGAGAGGGATCCATCCATGGTGCAAGCTAACTTTTGATATTGCAACAATATATATAGGAGTAATATAATTAATTGAGCATGCATGCGCGATTGGTTGTCTACTAGGTCAGTGCTGCACTTCTTGGTTGTCTACTAGGTCTGCTAATTCGGAGTCGTCCGCCGTTGTGTGTGTTGGTAGTGCGCCCGGCGTGACCGGTGTTGTTTCCTTTCCCTTTCCTTCTAGTTGTGTGTCGCCGCAAGGTCTCTTGTCCTTGCGCGTGTGGGCACGGCCGTTTGGCCGGGGTGTGCAGCAGCTTTGCTGCGTTGTAACTCTTGTAACTTTGCTGCGTCGCACCGTTCTTCTTCTATCAATGAATGGACGGCAGCTCTCCTGCCTTTCCCTTCAAAAAAAAAAAAAAAGCATGCATACGCGATTTACCATAATGATGGTGGCGTTGGGGTCTTTAGGCATGAGCATCTCCTTACCGACCGGCCCCGTGATCTTCACTTCGTAGCCTGGCTTGAGGTCACCTGTATGATGGATGGAGCAGCATAGATATGCATGTAATTGGTGAGGCTGAGATGGAAGAGCAGCTAATTAACTAAGAATCTAAGATGAGGCCGGAGCTGAGCATGGTTGATGAGTGGTACAGAGGAAGTTGGAGCAGACTCCTTTGACGATCTGGCCCTGGTCGTTGGTGTAGACGAGGCGCTTGACGCAGAGCGAGACCGTGCTGGAGTCGCCGAAGTCGCCCAGGGCGCTGCTGGCGATGGAGTAGAGCCTCAGCTTGTGGGGCTTCCCGTTCTTGTCCTCGCCGTCGGCGATCACGCCGATCGACTGCCCCTCCCGGTACGGCAGCTCGCCTGCAAATTAACGCCCATGGATGATGGATCCATATATCCATCCATCCATCGATCGATGAACACCATGCATCGATCATGCACTACGTACGTACCCTCGGTGCTGAAGACCATATGCCATGTCTCCCCCGGCGCGTCGTCGCCGGTGATCCTGGTGTTGAGCAGGCACCTGCCCACGTACGGCTCCTTGGGCTTGTACGTGTTGGTCACCACCCCCTCGTCCTGCTTCTTGGAGATCTTCTCCTTCTTCACCGGCGCCGCCGCGGCCTCGGTGTCGGTGGTGGACACGGCCTGCGCCCGCACCCGCACCCGCACCGCCCCTCTCCGCCTCGGGAAGGGAAGCAGGTAGTGGGCGCCGCTGGTGGCCGGGGGCGCGGCGGGCGAGCCGGCCTTGGCCGGGGACAGGGACACGCTCACGGCGGCCATGCTCACAGACAGCTGATGATACTGTACGTGAGGAGGAGGAGGAGGAGGAGGAGGAGGAGGGATGGATGGATGGAGGTTAAGGGGAGAGAGGATGAGGTTGTGGGCAGCTGGGCGATGACTCGTGAGTGGAAGGGAGAGCAGCTGAGGTCAGGACCAAGTGCTGCTGCTGCCCCCCTCTCTCTGTCTCTCTTCCTTCCGTCAGCACCACTGCCCTCCGTCACTTCCGTTTTCTTTCTTCTCTCCAGAGTGTGACAATCAGCATGTGATCGACGGCCGGAAACACTTAGCTGCGTGCCAGGGATGACCAACGTATATCATCTTATTATACAAAGCGCTAGCCTCCGAGCGCCACGTCGCGCTAGCGTTGAGCTCCTCCACGCGACACGTCGGCCAGAAAACGGTGGCCGTCCGATCGCGATTGAGAACTACATCTGACCGTCCACCCAGACTATACATATAAAAGCAATTTTTTCGGCAAGATAACAGCAAGGCGGGGCAACTGATGGGTTGGTTTCGGGCGCTGGATTTCGCACGGGAACGCAGGCTCGAATCCTGGCTAAGCACTCCCTTTTTTACCAGTTTATTACTCTATTTCTTCCTTTTCCCTCTCTTATCCTCTCCCCTCTTCTCTTTTTCCCCATTCTCATCGCCCGACACAACGCCGTCGTGAACAACGAGCGGGCGGCTCCGCCTCCTCACCCCCCGGCTCCCCGCCGCCTGGCGTCCGCCTGCGCGCCCCCGTCGGCGTCTTCCCTTCCGACCACAGCCACGCCGCCCAGCACGCCGGCTTCGTCGAGGCCGTCGGCGGCACCATGGAGGCGTCCTTCGAACGCCTGGTCGACCGGCTCGGGAAGGGAGAGGACCTACCGATCGCGGCCCTCCTGGCCGACGCCTTCGTGCCGTGGGTCGCCGGCTTCGGGATCCGGAGGGGCTTGCCCGTCTGGTCCCTCTTCCCCAGGCCCCAGCCCACCTCTCGCCCGTTTCACAACCCTAGCCGCCACCTCCCCGCGTCTCCCTCGGTCTCTCCTCCGCGCCCTGTCCGCCGCCTCCCCCTAGTGCCTCCATTGCCTGCCCCGTCGCCGCCATTTCTTCCGCAGGACCATCCTCTCCCCGTGCCTCCTCGGTCGCCGTCCTCTCCCACTGCGGCCTTTCTCTTTTCTGACTGCCGCTGCCATGGTGCAGGCTGGATCCGCCCTCGCCTCACTCCGGTGAGAGGAGGGAGACGCCTAGCGCTGGCTTGGCTTCTCTTCATTTGTAATCCAATAGAATTGACTTTTAAGGCCTAGGGAGTAATAGTGATGGAAACTATGAAAATAGATTTTGAACCTTATTTTTCATGTATCATTTAGTTGTATGTATGCAAATTTTGTTCTGCTCAGCATCATTGGCAGAAGTTTCTTTCGTCTGGTTTGTCTTGTCTACCATCAGAGAATCTTTGATCCTACTATGCTAATTACTTTTCTTTTTGCTTTTGCCTCACACTAATCCTGTGGAAGTAGGATTGTATTTTGGAGTGCCATGGGATCGAAATATCTGTGGTGAATAGATTTATTTTTAGTTCCATCATCATGGGTACTAATTTAGCATATTTTGCTTATTTACAACTGGTGTTTTGTGTTGCAGGAACATATATATGACATAAAAATCTTCTCAGTAACCACCATATTATCCTTTCTACTGTTTTGCCCCTAATAATTTCGTTCGCGGAAGGGATCATGTTCACCCCAGCTGCCTCCGGACCCCTGTGAGTTTGTGTAAAATTCATACAAATAGATGGCTAATTGTTATGTCAATGTGACTGAACTATTAACTTATCAAATGGCATAAACAATAAATTATTCTCTCTGCTGGCAGCAACTGGTGCAAGATAGGTCATTAGGCCAGTGTATGCATGTACAGGAGGGCATAGAAGGAAAGCCCATATTAGTTTCATGAAACTATACATCTAAAAGCTATACGGTTTGGGGGAGTGCACACTGATATAAATATATGCTATGGAGGCCAATTCAAAAATGAACTAACATTTTTAACTATCAGTTTTTTTATTGAAACATGAATGCAATATACTTATTTCTGAAAAAAAAAATGTTTCTCCATTCAGATTACATATAGGTTGCGTTCTAGAAAATCATGATTAGATAATTGAAGTCCCCTGGCAATTTGCAAAGACAATACATTCCTAACCATTTTGTGCCGTTGTTTCACTTGGCAACTTGACATCATAGAAACTATCGAAATAATTATCAGTACATATAATTGGATTTTCATGTACCACTATACCTGCCAAATCTGGAAAGCTAGCTATAGGTTTCTCCATTATTGAGGGAATTAATAGTAAATTACGTGCGTATTTTCCATTACTCAAGCATGCAGTCAAGCAAATTAAACTGAATGTGTTTTACCTTTGTTGTTTTGTGTGCGCATAGATACTCATCATATATATGATCATGTTCATTGCAAATTAATGATTTACTTGCATAACACTAAGAAATCACCGAGCTAGAGTTTTGGTCGCCACCTAGAGGAATCTAGGTCATGCATCTATAAGGCATCAGGAATAACATCAAGTATTAGTATGATCAACATGCACACTGATGATGGTTATGACCAGGTCGCTATTACAGTCAAGGTTCTTAAAAATTACAGAAGCCAATGAAGGTAAATTAGATTTGTCCCTAATATGGCCCTTAAGTTGCTTTGAAAGACACAGACGCAGGAGCATAATTTAATTATACATATTTTCTTTAGTATAAGCCATGAAGAGAAAGTCTAGGGTTGGATTAATTCTTTTAGAGTATTTGTCGAGTCACTCAATTAGAAGGATGCCAGCATATCTGCTGAGCTGAGAAATAGCCTAGAGTCCAAGTGTCCTTGACAAAGAAAGGAGTATATTTGCTTCTGCCTTTTTTAGATTTGGGCAAAGCATGTAAAAAAGTCATTTTTAGCTTGCCTCATGAATTCGTTGCCTTCTCTATATTACAAAGTGCCAAATTGCTCATTTATTTATTTTTGTGTAACATACAAGGATGATTTCCACCAAAGTAAGCATAGCAGGTTTTCATACTATTTTACCCATTGTATGTTTTGTTACACCATACAAAACAACTTTGTCCATCAATTATTTTGCTATTAATTAGAAGATTGTGCCTTCTTTCAGGAGTCTGTTGCCTTCACAATTGCGAAAGATTTCAGCAGTTCCTGACTTTTAAAATTAGCTTTTCCTTTTCCTTTTTATTGTATTACACACTACAACATGGGTGTCATAATGTATGTATGTGTTCTTTTTCTTTTTATAATCTGTGTATATACTAAAAAATGAGAGCAAATAACTTTGAACATACTCACGGACCAACTGCTTATTTATATAGCCAATGCAAGTTTATGACGGCGAGCCGTGGGCGCGCAATCCGTCCGAGTATATACTTATTAGTAGTACCAAGTACCGACAAATAAAAAAAAGGCGATGATTGTGTCCCTCAGTTTTCACGTTTACGCCTAATTCAGTCCTCGGTTCCGAAAACATGCTTGACTGACCCTTGGCTTTCAAAACCGTGCTGAATTAGTTCCTTGATCGGTCAAAATTGGGTTTGACGATGGTTTTCGCTAACTAGACGCCAACACGGCTATCTTTGCTTGTGCAAACGTTGGGTTGGCCACAATGTTGATAACTGATGTCGTGAAGTTGCATGTATGTCGGGGGCTTTCAACCGCCACGGCTAGAACCATGCGGGAGCCACAGAGCAGGAGATGCTCTCTCCCCCTCCTCCTCCCCCTCCTACGAGCACTATAGGAATCTAAAATAGACCAAAAGCCGACGCAAATACACTGATGTAAATTAAGCAACATAAATAGGGTTATTTACGTCGGCGGCCAACGTAAATAGACATTATTTACTTCGACCTCGCGGCTAACGTAAATAATGGCCGTCGGGGAGGGTCATCGCCATGGGGCCCTTATTTACGTCGAGGGGCATCGGTGGCACATGGTCTAGATCCACAAATGCACGACCTTCCTCCCCACTGGCACTGGCCTCCTCCTCCAACCCTTGCTCTCTCTCTCTCTCTCTCTCTCTCTCTCTCTCTAGGGAGGGGCGACAGGGGCACCGCTAGGTTCCAGATCTTGCATCGTCCACCATTAACGTTGTCGTCCCGACTTCCTCCTACCACATTGGCCACCACCATTCTCACCTCCTCCTTCGACTGCCCGGTTGCATCGTCTCACTCACGGAAGCCACCTTCCTAGAGCTCCTCATTGCCTAGGGAGAAGGTGAAGCTACCACCATCACCGCTTTGGAGCTAGTCGCCAATGGAGAAGGTGAAGTTTGCAACACCTTGGAGATCCTTGCCACCTCTAGAGGAGGAGGTGAAGCCATCGCCGCCTTGGAGCTCTTTGGCGAAAAGAAGGTGGCAGGGCGGATGAAAAGGCATCTAGGCCCCTAATTTTGTTTTGGTGATTGATGCCAACTACTAAAGACTCCTACTAATGATTTAATTGAGTTGTGGACAGATAAATAGATTGGAAATCATTTGAATGAAGAATTATCGAAGAACTTGGAGTATTATTCTTTTGGAAGCTCATTTATTCTTTAAATTGTAATCTCTATCTTATTGAGTCTAAGGACAGCCGTACTATAAAGAGGAATTCGATGAGAAATTAAGTGTGAGGTGACTCTGGTGCTCAAAAGATGGTTCTAGGTCAAATCTTAGTCACCCATTAAATTTTCCACTATTTCCAAGCCCAAAACACTTCTCTGTGTCCGGACTGTCCGTGTCTTGGCTCGGATTGTCCGAAGTTCGGATTGTCAGAGGCACTCGAGACGCTCTCTGTTTGAATATTCGAATTATCGGATTGTCCGGTTAGGATCGTCAGAAGGTTCGGATTGTCGGTTCGGATTGTCAGAAGGTTGATTGTCCAAGTACCCTCGATTGAGCTCTCTGTTTGATTTATTCGATTTACGGATCGTCAGTGAGACCCTCTGACGATCAGAACTACTTAGTCACATCTGGAGATTTCGAGCCCATATCATGATCCACATACCTTCTAGATCTCAAATATGATTTTTGTTTGGGTTACTATTCACGGCCGACCTCGGATTTGTCAGGAGTGTCACAGACAGATCAATCTCACTTGTTGTACCTTAACGGCTAGATCTGGGGAAGCTATTTATACCCTTTCACTACTCCCAAAGAACAGTAAGCTGTGCGCATCACTCAGATTCATTTCATACTCTCTCTTCCAAGAACCCTAAAGCTTCTCTCCTCCTTCTCCCTCCTAGTGCCTCTTGTGAGATTGATTTGAGGTGGAGAAGCTAGGTTGGTGCTAGATCCGAGCTTGGTCCATCTCGTGAGCACCTTGGTCGCCTTCAAGTGAGTGGTTTCTCGCGGATTTGTTACTCTTGGAGGTTGAGGACTCCTAGGCGGCTAGGGTCGCCGTGAGCCTCCGGATCGGTGTGGTTGGCCTCGGATTGGTTGTGAAGGTGTGATTCCACCTCCGCATGAGAAAGGAATCAAAGTGATATTCGGTGAGTGCTTTGGCACAAATCCGAGAGGAATAGAGTCTAGTGAGACTCGGGCTCTACTGTGTTGAGCCTACCTCAACGAGAGTAGGATCTCCTCAAAGATCCGAACTTGGGATAAAACTCCTTGCGTCTATCTTCTAATTTGGTTTGAGTTTCTCTCTTGCTAGATTTACTCTATTTACTATCTTGTGCTTGAGGAGACTTCTCCTGTATTTCGTGATATTACTTTTGGTATTCTAGTTGTTTGAGGTGTGCAGGACATTTAGGAGATTTTTGGGAGGTTTCTTCACATTTGAGTTGAATTTGTCAGGGGTGTCACAGACGATCGAACCTACTTCCGCAGCGTCGTTGAAGATTGAATTTGGTGGTCACGCCTATTCACCCCCCCTCTAGGCGTCATCTCGGTCTTTTCAGCGGAAGTAGAGGAGGCACACCAGAAAAAGAGAGAGCCAGAGATAAGGTGAGAGGGGAGAGAAGATGGAGAGATGCAAGGAGAGAGGGGGAAGCCACTAACAAGTGGGTACATCCAACGTTAGCATAGACATGCAACCCATTTCAGCATCCTCGCTAGCAAAAATAGCCACGACTGCATCCAATCAGCGAAAACCACCCTCAAACCCAATTGAAGGATTGGGATGTCGCCTAGAGGGGGTGAATAGGCGTTACAAATTTTCAACCCTTTAAAGCACAGCGGAAAATAATATCGGATGTTTCGATGTTGATATCGAATACACCAAAATCAAATCCACAACACAAAAGAGAGTGATAGCACACGACGGTGCTAGCCAACAATAAGTATAAGCACAAATCGAAGTAAATCAAGTTAAAGGGCAAGTGGGGAACCAAGAGTGAAGTGGAGATTCGAAGATTTGTTCCCGAATTTCGGATCCTTGAGGGGATCCTACGTCTCCGTTGAGGTAGGCTCGGTCACACTTGAGTCTGGGTCTCTTTCAACCCTTTCCCTCACCGAGGTCGCACCAAGACCCACTGGTTTTACTCCTTGATTCCTTCCCTTCCGGAGACAGAATCGGCCTTCACAAACTTGCACGGCTCACCACACAAAGTACCGGTGGCTCGTGGTCGACTCCTAGCCGTCTAGGAGTCCTCAACCTTCAAGAGTAACAAATGCACACAAAGAACGAAATCGGAGATGAACTTAAGTACTCAAAGATCAACTTCTTCTCACTTAGCACTCACATCCTCTCCTAACTCTTCTCACAAAGAGGATCACTTAGATCTAGAGTGGAGAGGGCAAGAAGCCCTAGGTTGCTTGGAAGCTCTGCTCAAAAATGGTGTGAAAGACAACCGTTGCCCGTGGGGAAGAGGGATGCCCTAAATAGCCTCACACTGAAATTAGCCATTTGAAACTGACGGACATTGGATAATCCGATGTTAATATCGGACATCGGACTAACAGCACACAGCTATTAACGAAAACGGACATAACTTTTGACTCCGAACTCCGATTTCAGTGATCTTGGGCTCTACGAAAAGTTAAGAGCAAGGGCTACACAACCCATAAGCTCTCACTGCCTAAATCCCAAAGGATAGGAGCAGCAACCACAAAGAAAGCCACGAAAGACTTAATACTCTCACTTTTCGACACCACCAACACTCCTCTCCCTCGATCTCTCTCAAAGATTGATCACTTGAGCACCTGAGACATATCCAAGCCATTCAATGTTGCATCTCTCTTAATAGTTCGGTAATTCTTAGACTCAACTTGTAAATAAAGCCATACAAGCTTTTGGATAAATCACTTGCCGTCTTCTTTCTTTATTTTGAAGTTCAACGATGTTATTAGTCTTGAGCACCCTTGATGTATTGTGCATGATGACTTTCACTAAATATTGATAACGTCTTCGTCTTGTCAACCTTGACTTGATTCACCTCATGAGGCTCTCGTCCTATTCGACTTTGCCTCGATCATCCTTCTCGATGATCATCACGCCAAATCGACCTTACTTAGTCCTCAACTCTTGGTGATATCATTGTCTTGTTGACTTCGACTTAACCGTCATCCTTCAATGTCCCTTGATCATCACACAAATCCATAGAACCTAATTATTTTCAAATCACTCGTAAAATACATTAGTCCAAAAACTCAATAAATATGGATCAATTTAATATTCGTGAGCGATTAAATGTCCAAGTGTTTCACATAGAAAAGCACAACATAAGTGAAAATACTTGGCACAAATAATATCTCTACTAAGTGCATCATGATAAATATGTGTTTGATCTATATGCACTATAGAGATTATTTAATAATCACAACTTCACTTAATGATGCACATGAAAATATATTCATGACTTATACAAGTGTAAAATCATATTTGAAACAAGAAAGAAGTTGTGAACCAATATAGATTAAATTTCAGTAAATTAAGTGCACGTGAGAATGTTCATGTAAAGCTTACATGCACAGAGCCATTTAAACATGGTGAAGTTTATCTAGTGCACCGATTAAGATGATCACTAATACATGGCAAATAATATAAAAGATCTTGTAGAGTAAGCAACATGTTTATAATATATTTATGCTGAAATAAATACGACAAGATATGACGAGCATAAATCTAATCAACCAATAACATGTGCTTACTCAAAATAGTTGCATACCTTAATTAGCAATCCATTGCATTTGCATAAAAGAGACTACGGAAGATAAACAATCAAGTGTGTTAGTCTCATTGAAATGGTTAGCATAAGACGTACCTTTTATAATGAATAGTTTGTCCACTTGACATATATGACTTTCCTCTAAATATGATGAGATTAAAGTAATGTTGACAATAAACATATTAGTCTCATAACAATAAGCATATTTGGGTATGTCATTAAATAAGCATTAAACCAAGCATTGTCATTAAATGTGTTTGTCATTAATCACCAAAATCACACAAGGTCACTTGCACTTACAATCTCCCCATTTTTGATGATTTATGACAAACCTATTATCAATTGTAATAGATAACAATAAAACAATAAAAATCATTAATACTTATAACAATTTTTCTTCTAAACAAAAGCACAACATATATGGGGCAATTGATAATACAACATTTAGCATATTTGGGTATGTCATTAAATAAGCATTAAACCAAGCATTGTCATTAAATGTGTTTGTCATTAATCACTAAAATCACACAAGATCACTTACACTTACACCAATTTTGACCAGTCAATGGACTAATTCGGCACGGTTTTAAAAGTTGAGGGTCAATCAATCCTGATTTTGGGCCACAAGTACGAATTTAGTGTAAACGTGAAATTTGAGCTATCAAATCGGCACTTTTTCACTAACAAATTGAACATCGATACCTACGATGACCAGTCCCTCAGATGATGTCTTCAGTTATGTAGTTCTGTTTGCATGCACAAATGAAAAGAGGAAAATTCAGACCTTATCCTCTTAAGTCTCTGACCACTAAGGCAACAAACACGTCGAACAAAAAGGAGAGTAGTCCCCGGTTTAGATCCGTCCATCTCTCTTGTGTAGCACCGCCATGGAGATATGCTGCTAGCTCCATGACGTGTGGATCTTAGAATAGCCCACACGTCATTGGCACGCATATATAGAGCAATATATCTCCTGATGCCTTTATTTAAGTGACGTGCGTTAAATTATTTTTTTATTAGACACTTTGTGATGCTGCCAACTCTCTATCATTGTTTTTTCTTTTTCTTTATTTTTTTAAAATAGAGCCTTGATAGAGATGCTTGGTCGTGTTAAACGTTCTTCAATATAAAAAAAGTCTATTTTATACGTGAACTGTTGTGATATCTACATACCCCCTAAACTTCTCTTCCCTCTATCCTTTCTTTCCCCTCTCTCCATGCTACTCCTCCTCGTCGGCCGTCCCTCCTCCATTTCTTCACCTACCCCTTATTTTTCACCACCTAGAGCTTTGCCAACATCCTGCGGTTCTCCCCAAGCCATCGCCAATGCAAGAGCATCACCGGTTAGCTCCATCTAGACTTTCCCCCAATTTCTGTTGTCGCCACTAATCTCCAAAATTACATGCACACATTTAAAATTGATCAAAAATCTTGCATCCATAAGCTCTCTTAAACCCCCTTCTGTCTTCCTTGAGCACCGCAAAGTCAAATTTGGCCTTAAGTCTCTGCCATTCGAGCCATTGCCTCAAGCTTTAGGGCTCACAGTAATAGCACACAAAAAGCCACCTCCATACCTTTGCATCGTAGGCGTCGCCGCGGCAGCGTGCAATGCGTCGCCTAGGTTGCCGACCACGTGCTGCTTGGCAACCCTGGCATCGCCCGCCGTGGGCCGTCTCCGCTGCCCACACCGCCGACACTGGCATCGTGCCCCTGCCGCCCCATGCACCTTGTTGGGTAGAGAGAGAGAGAGAGAGTGAGGAGAGGAAGAGGATGGGTTATATAGAAGCTTACAAGTGTGCCCTACCAATTTTTTTATATTTGCTATTTTATGTGACTGGAATGCCAGGCAAGTGGCAAAAGCCACCTCTAAAACAACTTCAAGGGATTATATATGTGCTCCGGTTTTATATAGTTGTGCGTTAGAATATCTGATTTCATAGTTTATAGGTTATATAGACAAAGCGTAATAGTTAAAGGGTAAAATAGATTTTTAGAAAAAAATATCGTCTCGACTCTCTAATTAATACACGCTAGCTCTATCTTAATCAGATGGATGGCATCATGATCAAAACATATACAGTAGTACGTACTAGCACTATTGTATATGCTTAGAGCATCCCCATCTCACCCCCCAAATGCACCTCTATTTCAAAATTTTTCAAATGCAGCAGGAGGGAATTTGATGCATGTGAGAGGGAATTTGCACTGGAGCGATTACTGTAGCAGTTACTGTAGCGATAGAGGGAAATTTAAAGGCCCTGCTGGGGATGCTCTTAGCGGGTATATATAATTCTTTCCCTTAAGAAAACGATTAGTTCCATAGCATTTTCATCCAGTGACGGACCCAGAACGAGAATTTAGGTATGGCAAACGTAAAATATACTAAGTATACAAATGTTTAAGTACTTTAGAAAGCAATAGTACCATATTGGCAATGGCATATTATGCAAAATGATAGTCACATATATAAAAATTGTTCATCAACAACACCAACTCTAATGTAGTTATAGAAATCCAATCTACGATAGAAGATATTGCTAATTACTGAACCAAGAATATAAATGTGCAAAACAGTAAAATACACTAAATTTGTAAAAGTATAAATCACTAAATCTATAAATCAGTAAATGTCTAAATCTCAAAATGACTAAATGGAGTGTGTTATGACCTTAAATCCCGAATCTAGGGTGGCTGAGCTCAGTGGCTTCAACTGCTGTATCGTTGCCCATTGGTGGTGGTGGCTCTCTGGCCCTGCTGCCCTGGCATCCGGTCGCCGCTGGCCGGCCGCCGGTCGGGGAGGCTGGGAGCGAGAGGGGAGCCGAGAGACGGCAACCCTAGGGTAGCTAGGCCCTAGCAGAGGCAGAGGCCAGAGGGAGATGGGCAGACGGCGGTGCCGTGGAAGGATGCGGCCATGGAGGCGAGGGGGTTGGTTGCCGGCTTCCGTCGATGGCCGGCTGCGGTGGGGGGGCGCGGCGACGGCGGTGAGGGAAATTTACCACGGGTGTTAGGAAATGCGCCGATGCAAGATCACGAACGATACCAGGAGACACGATGTTTGGTAACGCAGTTCGGCTTTCGCCTACATCTGCGGGGCTCTGATTATAGGCGCTCCTCCCCAATCCATAATACCACAGCACACCGGATAACCAGGTCACGACCACATGCCGGCCGCTGACCTCCTCTCTTGCCTATGCTACTATTATGAAGTCGTTGTCTTGGTTACAGCAGGACTGCCTCCCTTTATATAGTAGAGGCCTAGATAGAGTCCGACTCTAATACTAACCAACCCTGCCTATTACAACACCGAGTCCATGTAACCAACTCGAACACATATTCGACACAATACCTAACAACGTACGGGCCTAGGCCCAGGGTGCCCTAGCGGTGGGTCCGCCCCTGTTTCCATCGATCTCTTTTGTGAAAGGGAAGATTGGGAGATTCCAATGAACAGTTTCTCTGATGTTAAGTTAGTTCCGTAGCGTTCGTCAAACAGTGCAGAAGATATGCACTTTAATTTTCTAGCTATGGGTCGACGCATACATATACTAGTCGATCACCCACTCCTTTTCTTTGCTCTCGCCAAAGGAAAAGAAAAGGAAGAAAAATGCTCCATCCATCGTTTGATTCCAAAGAATTTGAAATAAATATGATCGATCGGTTTCGAATTAATTAAAGAGGCAGGATAGGATCGAATGCCTTTGCTTTGCAAGCCTTTGATGAGTGTCGGCTAACAGCATCAGTTCTTTATTTTCCAGTTTTGTTGCATAGAGTTGGCAATCTTCTTTGTAGAAATTCTTCTGTCTGGGAATTAAGAAATGGGAGTTTATTGTTTCTGGAATAGGTTAAAGGGAGATCAAGGTTTAAATTAACCACAATTAATGTGGCAGCCATCCATAATGCATCGAAGAAAATAATTCAAGAGAATAATATCTTTCTCCGTAAGTGGTTTAATTTTACGCTGCATTCTGCTTGCGCCGCGAGGCATCATATCGGATTGGAATGTCTCAGACGAAAAAGCTATAATTGCGTTTGACGTCATGCTTGCTACCTGTTTCTTTCCATCTTCCTTTTCATTTTTCAGTAAGATTTAAGGTGCTATTTTATTTAATAGATCGACTACATCTATCTATTACATATATAAAATAAGTCAACTAAGTCACCACGTTAATCGGAAAATTCTCATATAAATAAAAAAATAAAAAATTGTTCATTTCAGTGAACCAGCTTATAACATCTTACATTAAAAATACTATAAATTAGAATTTAACAATAATAAAATAAGTATCCGTTGTAGACACAAAGAAAGAGTTTATATCAACTTCAATAAAAATAAAAATCAGAATAAAAATATAAAAAAGAGTCCATGTTAGATTAATTGGAAGAGACTCCGCCACGATCACAAAAAATACATAAATTTAGAATTTAAAAATAATAGAATTAAGAGTTCCTGTTAGGTTACTAGAAACAGTTCATCTCAACTACAAATATAAATAAAAACAATAGAAATTAAAAATAGAAATAGAAATAAGATCGAGTTCATGTCGGATTAATATAAAGAGTGCATATCAGGCTACAATTTAAAACAAAATTACATAAATTCATAAAAAATATAAATAACAGGCCATGTCTGCTTAATAGAAAGAGTTTGTATCAACGACAATTAAAAATAAAAACTATATAAATTTAGAATAAACTATATTAATCTATGTCGGATAAATAGAAAGAGACCATATCCGCTACAATTACAAATAAAATACAAAAATACAGAATAAAAATAATACAAATAAGAGTCCATATTAATTAAAATAAACAGTCCATATCGGCTACAAATACAAATACAAATTACATAAATTCAAAAATGGAAACAAGAGTTCATGTCAAATTGATATAAATAGTCATATCAACTACAATTTAAAATAAAATTGCACAAATTTGAAAAATATAAATAAGAGTTCATGTCCGACTAATAGAAAGAATTCATGTCAACGATAATTTAAAATAAAAATTATTTAAATTTATAACAAACATGCAAAAGTCTATATCTGATACAATAAAAATAAAATAAAAGTAATAGAAATAAGAGATCATGTTGAATATAAATTTTAGAAAATAGTTCATGTCAATTATAATAAGAACTATAAATTTAAGATAAAAATTATATACTCCCTCCGGTCATAAAAAAGTCGCTGTTGACTTTTGGACACACCTCTGACTATTCGTCTTATTTAAAAAGTTATATAAATATTATTTATTTTGGTATATGATTTGGTTTATTATTAAATATATTTTAAGTACGACTTATATTTTTACATATTTGAACTAAATTTTTGAATAAGATAAATGATCAAAGACATGTTTAAAAGTCAACGGCGATTTCTTTTTATGATCGGAGGTATTATTTATTATAAAAGTATCCATGCAAAATGCACTGGCACCACGCTCGCTATATTATATATTATTGTTGATGCATGATCTAATTAATATATTTTGAAGCTTGCCAAGTACGAGCATGTTGAAGCGAAGGGGCTTTGGGGCCCACGTGTGGCGTGAGATAGACTGGTTGATTGATTAATCCATCATCGATTTAATAAGCAAATCACACTAGATATTGCAACGCAATATAGAAGTACGGCATGCATGATTAGTTACTTTTGCGTACCAACCTGAGAAGGGCCAAGAGCCCAAGAACACCGATGAACAATACACTAGTAAGAATTAATTAATTTTGGTTTCTAATTTCGATCGACAAGCAGCAAGTCAGTCAACAACATACTATATAGTACTATGTAACCATATATCCATATATGCATGCCGGCGAAACGAATGGAGCTGATGGATCACCGCCGTTTGGTTGCCCATGTGTTAAATCTGCCGAAATGACATGCACATTCCATATCTTGCATCAATTCAATGGAGAAAGCATTGGATGCCTTGATGAAGAAAGGCCTCGCTGTTGCATATGCTATTTCCTTGATTCTTTTAAGTTTTCATATGCTTTGCTTTCGTAGTGACCATTCCTTTTATTGTTGGTGTATATAAGACCTTGTGTTTCTTCTTCAACTTTTGCTGACCAACAATGGGTACGTAGCAGAGCTAAATCATCTTTTCTCTAAAAAAAAAAGCCACTCTCCCTCGATAATTTTTTTTACAAAAAATTACCATCATATACCTTTTTATTGGAGGGAAAAAACCTTTTTTCATGAAAAAAAAGAAATATGGTTGCCCATAAACATATGTTACTCAAAAGAATATGTACAAACCGGCAAGAGCCAGATCAAAGGAAAAGAAAAAAAATGAGAAAAAAGAGCATCTCAACAAATTAATCAGACTCCAATGTATAAAGTCATTGAGTAATGGCGCCTCCAAAGAATTTACTTCCTCTCATATAAAGAATCTGCACTGACAAGCGAATTTCGGAGGCTATGAGTGACACGGTTTGCAAATTTGAGAAAAAAATCATATCATTTCGCCGTAGCCAAAAATGCCAACAAATAAAGAAAAAGAGCTCATGAAAAAATAGTCAGATTTCATGGTTAACTCTACGGAGAGCTCTCATCATGACAAACCAATCTTATGATATTACCAATATCGATAGCTTCAAAATGGTCCATATGTTTTTTAAAAAGTCGGGCATTGAATGAAGAGATGTAGTAAAGTTTCTTCAGCACATTTTATAGACAAATTGTGATGATGAAATAATTAGCAATGAAATATGCATTTCGAAGACTATGTCAATACCCAAATCATCAAGTTTTTTTGAAACTAAAGGAGGTGTATATGTAATTTAAGGCCAGCTTTTCCAGAGCATCCAGCCCTTCTCTTTCCTCTTTGCTGCATAAAGTTGGATGCAGAGATTCTTCCATTTCTTTGGGCACAGATGATAAATTCCTCCATTTGGATGGTGTGGGAAACTTGTTGCTAGCCTATGGCCCAACATATATATGGTATCCTTCTTCGGCGCAATATAAAGCAAAGAAAGAAAACACGCACTGATGTGAATTGCTTGGAGCTAGGGCAGGCCATATATAAATAGCCTTGCCACATGCATATGCGTGAAGCTATGTATCGAGGCGAGCCAAATTAAGTTAAATTAAGGAGGTAGGTGGCTTAATTAGTGAGTTAGCAGATGGTGTGGTCTTGGGGTGATTGCAAGCCAACGGCAATGATGCTGGCGGTTGTTGTTGTGTTTGCGGTGATGAACACGCTGACGAAGATGGCCTTCAACCAAGGCATGCACATCACCGTCCTCATCACCCTTCGCCAGCTGACGGCCACTCTCTTCCTAGCCCCAATCGCTTACTTCCGAGAGAGGTAATCAAGGCTACTTGCTTGCCATGCCCATGCGTCGATCTCGATCTGACGTACTATACTATACATTGGGTTATGTTACATCAAAACTAAACAGTGCTGAAAGAAGAAGAATTTTTTGGGTTTCTGTGGACGCAGGAAGACAAGACCTAAGCTTACAGCTGAGATCTTTGTGTATCTCTTCTTCAGTGCAGTGCTTGGGTCAGTGATGAGCGAGCCAGATATGCATCCGCCATGTATATCATATACATTAATATTAATCAGTGGTGATCGATGCTAATTTAGCAGCCATTGCTTTGCTGCAGAGCCTCGCTGACCCAATGGCTCTTCTTCGTGGGGCTGCAGTACACCACGGCGACATTCGCCTGCGCCTTCATCAACATGACGCCCATGCTCACCTTCCTCGTAGCGCTTCCTTTTCGGTACAAATACATACTGCATGCTGCCTACAATGATATACTATATGATCGATCCACGCTGCCTGCATCTGCATGACTGCATCTGCATCTGCATGTTTTGCTTGCAGGCTGGAGAAGCTGGACCTGAAGAGCAGAGCTGGCATGGCAAAAGTGAGCGGCACAGTGGTAGGGTTCACAGGGGCAATGCTCCTGGCACTGTACCAAGGCCCAACCCTGACCAGACCACCACCGTCTTCAACAAAACTGGGAAGGGGCCATGCCAGGCACAGCTGGGTGGCAGGGTCAGTGGCCCTGCTTGCTGGCTCTGCATGCTGGTCCTTTTGGTTCATCCTCCAGTCAAGGATTGGGAAGAAGTACCCAGCACTCTACTCTGGGAATGCCTTCATGACCTTGCTCAGCTTTCTTCAGATGGCTGCAGTGGGTCTAGCTACAGAGAGAACCTTCTCTGTCTGGGTCCTAACAAGCAAGCTTCAGATCATCACCGTTCTGTTTGTGGTGAGTAAGTAAACCTCACAGTACCAGCAACTGATTAGCTACCTCAAGCCTCATGGCTCTGTTCCTGATGGATTGATTTCCTCAGGGGATAATGGGCTCCGGGTTAGGATTCTTGGCCATGTCATGGTGCATAGAGCAGAGAGGGCCGGTGTTCACGACTGCATTCACACCTCTCATCCAGATAATAGCAGCTGGTATCAATATCATTGTTCTCCATGAACAGCTCCATATTGGGAGGTAAAATTAATAAAGCTGCGTTAATTTAACCCATGACATTTTCTTTTGTACTCAAACTCAACTATGGTATATGATCATAACGAAGTACGAACTGATCTAGTGTTTGATGTTTTTACTGAATAATTTGACAGTGCCTTGGGGTCTGTTCTTGTGATCATGGGGTTATATTTCGTACTCTGGGGGAAGGCCAAAGAAACACCAAATCCTCCGCCGTCCAAGCACGTAGCGGAAGAAAAATCGGAGCATGCCGAACAAACGCAGACTGTATAACGGCAGATTTCAAGAAGCACGTGTCTACCTGTGCATCAAACTACAGAAATGGAAAAGAGAGAGCTGAAGAGTTTCTTCTCTCCACTTCCTTTAGAATGGGTTATATAATTGCCGTGACAAACCATGAATTAAAGTTGTGTCACACATACCACCTATAAAAATGATGTTTAAAAATATTGCATTCAAAAATATGGTTAATTGCAGTCAGCTCTGAGCTGTGAAATTACTGTAACAAAAATATGGTTAATTGCAGTCAATTCGGACTTCCCAGCCTTGTTCTTTTCAGCATATGTGTATCGTACCGTTGCGTATTAATGTAACAAATTTTGTTATTTTTATATAGCTTATATGTTGTCAGTTTGCGACGATTTTTTTATGACTTTTAGCAGTTGTTCCAAAGATTCTAAAACTATTTTTAATTATTTTTTTATAATTTTTAAACCTTATTTTGAGGGCTATCAAATTTGCTATAGTAATGCAAACGCAACGATAGGCTAAAAAGAACCGGGTCTAAAAATCACCTATGCCTAGTTGTGAGTGGCGGACGGATGGAGCCCGCAGTGTCACATGCATGCGATGATGTGTCAGCATCAGCATGGCTCCTCTTCCTCCTCGTACGAACCCGCAGCCGCCGGGCGGCAACAGTGCGTCGACACGCGTCTTGTCAATTAACCCATCCCTCCCACTAGCTACTTGCAGGCTTGCATATATACTATATTATTATTAGTACATTAAAACATTACTACGAGCTAGGCCGATCATCTATTGGTCTGTTTAGGAACAAGCATCATGCTAGTTTTATAGTTTTATGGCTCGTACTATATATTATTAAAAATAATAATGCTCCATGCCAAATGCCATGCGATGATCGATGCTGGTTGGGTTGCTGCTTGAATGGACATCTTCTGTCTTTTGAGGGCTGCATGCATCCTGCATCTATATGCATTCTTTCAGTCTTTTCAGACCACGTCCACGTACGTACTCTGCCTCCCAACCCGGCCCGGCCGGCCCCTTTAATTTCTTCAAACCAAAATCAATTGCAATCACAAAGCTGTCCGTACGTACCATTTTTCGATCGCTATTGCTGTTCTGCAGGCGTCTGAAATTTGCGATTTCGTGCAGGCGCTAAAAGTTTCAGTAAGCTTGTACTGTTTTTTTATATTTCCATTCACTGGAAGAAACGCTGTGAGAAGGTGAAACTTCAGTAAATTTGTACTGTTTTTCCACTATTTCATTCATTGGAAGAAACGTTTTAAGATGGTGGAAAAAAATTCTGCAGGCAAGAGAAGGGGACTGTTGCGTGGGGGACCGCGTGAAAAAGCTATTGTTGCATGTTGCGCCTGTAAAAAGTGCTAAAATGCAGGCGCCTGCACAATAGCACATCCCTTTTTCAATCTGTGATGCACCAAAACCCATCTGACCTAACGGTGTTACGTGCCATGTTAAACGGTTCGTTCTTTCTCTCTCTCTTTTTTTTTACCCATCACTATAGCAAATCGAAAAACAGTGAAAATTAGGTGCCGTAGAAAGTGTTAGATCGAAAAAGGTTTCTGTATTGCGCAAGTCCAAAAATAGATATATAGTGTTAGATACAAATTCAGGTGTAGGTGGCGTCAGATATGAAAATGCATAATATTCAAACGAATATAGAGAACATATAACCAGATAGCCATTGAAACAAAAAATGAGTTGGACAATAGGCACAGAAAACAATAGACCAACATGAACAGTGACAAACCAATAAAATCAATTCCATAAGACATGATAGTTTAAGGCTGATAAAACCGTACGTTGGTACGCATTTGCATGGAACAAAACATCTAAAAAAACATGCAAACGATGAAAGACATATACAGCACACGCTTAGGGTTATACGATTGGGCCGAGCCTACAAAGAAGTGGACTATAGGTAGCTTGCGGCTTGCCACACTTCCTTAACCATCTGACCAACACGTCATAGACTCAAATTTTTGCCCAACTTTTACCATGAGTGTGACATAGAATTCCACACTTTTAATATTAGGTATGGCATGATATGGCTGCAATCCAAACAGGCTCTTAGGCCCTGCACATTTCAGCTTACTGTAGCGTAGCGTAGCATTTCAGTAAAATTTAAAAGCCTTTAAAGAGATATTTAAATATTGTAAAAAAATTTAAAAATAGTTTTAGGATCTTTAAGAGGACTACTAAAACCTGAGAAAAATCATTACAAATTATTACACCAAATAGACTATATATAAAAAATAAATTTTACTAAAACGCTACGCTATGCTACACTAAGCTAAAATGTACAAGGCCTTAGTCTTCGGCTAAGTTGAGTCCACCCGGAGGTTCCTCATGCTTTGTTGAGATAGAAACTAGTATTGTGAAAATCAATAGGTGCTGCAACAATACACGATGTGAGATACCAGTGGCTCAGTTGCTCAATGTTTAATGAAAACCTTAATGGTTTTGGGTGCTAGTTTTCATGTAGATTAACTGTACGTACGTTATAGGAGTATATTTGTAGTCATCATGTTATATTTCATTCGATATCAACCACATATGGCTTTCTCACTGTCATGTCTTGCCTACCTTAATTTGTGAGAACCTTGATTTTTAGGACCCGTCTAAACAACTTAATTTACAGCTTGGGAAGGGGAATATATGTGTGTAAATTTTGGAGCCCGATGGGGGCGCAGGAAATTTTGGAGAGGAAATTAAAGATAGCTACCAACGATATGGGGAAATTGGCCAAATGACACCCAATTCGTCGCCACAACTCAAAACGACACCCAATTCGTCTCTGATTCCTAAAATAACACCGGGATAACGAATTTTATTAAAAAATGACATTTTTGTATCTTTTTTTTTTACCCCTTTTCATCTTTTTCCTCTTTCTCCTAATCCGTCGGCTTCTTCAACTCTGGCGGCAGGGGCGGCAGCGAGCGAGATGGCGGCAAACACGACGGCGGCAGGGGCGGCGGCGAACGTGACAGCGATGGGAGGTGACTAGCAAGATGGCGGTAGGGGCGGCGGCGAACGTGACGGCGGCGAGCACGATGGCGGTGGGCGGCGACGGTTTTATTTTAAAGGTGAGCCCCAGGCGTCAGACATCCGGACAGACGCACGTGCGCCGGACCAGCGCCGTCCGTTCGATCGTCCGCACCGCGCGCATCCAACGCATCCGACGCAGCCCGAGCGAGTGCGGAGTTGTTAGTCGTTGTTAGTCGTGCAGTTGATTAAATTCCCAATTAAACTTCTGATTTTTGTATAAAATTCAAACAGTGTTCAAAATGTGTGGAATAAATTTCATAATTCTTCTAAAATCGAGAGCAACCCATTTTAATTTTTTTTGATTTTTTTCGCTTTTTCATTTTTTTATGTGAAACTATAAGGCACCTATGAAACTTACACCTATACTAGCGAAACTTAGCTGTGTGCTGATGAAATCTGATGAAGCTTGGATGAAACTTCGATGTAATCTGAAGAAACTTGGATGAAATCTGTTGAAACTTGCATTAAACCTTATGAAACTTGACAGTTCGGCAAGTTTAACGAATATGAAATCCAAGTTTCGGTGGGCGAAACTCAAGTTTCAATAGGCGAAACCCAAGTTTCACCAAGTAAGTTTATGGATTTATATGGCAACATATATCTTGTTTTGTTCGTAAAAATACGAGGAACATGTTGGTGCAAACGGTTTGTGGATTAGAGCAACTGGTAAAAAATTATGGTCTTCAAAAGAAAAAATGCTTGTGGGGCCCACCTGCATTCTACAGTTGCTCACACCCCATGGCTGCTCGCTGCGCGCGTGGAACGCGCAAGTCCGATCGGCCGGACGGCCGAACCGGAGCCTTTCCGTATTTTAAAAAGGGTAAAAAAAGGGAGATAAGGATGAAAAGATAGAAAAGGGGTAAAAAAGGAAGGAAAATATGAAAATAGGGTATAGGGTTGTGTTGTGTTGTCCATCCAGGTGTCGCCACTTGTCCCATCAGCGTCCTCGAACCTTTCCGTTCTAAGCAATCAAAAAAATCCCCTCTTTCCCTTTTCCTCCTCAAAATCGCATCTTGGCAACCCCCAAATGTTACCAGATTAAGCTCACACCACGCGCGCACTGTAGATCCATGGCGGCGCCGCCTGAGGCCCAGCGGATCGCGGCCGCAGGCAGGACGGGGACAGGGACGACGGCGCCGGCGCCGGCGCCGGCGAGGAAGCCCGCCGGGCGGCGCGGCCGGCGCGAGATGCGGCGGATCGAGGACGCGACGAGCCGCCAGGTGACCTTCTCGAAGCGGCGGAGCGGGCTCCTGAAGAAGGCCTTCGAGCTGGCGGTGCTCTGCGACGCCGAGGTCGCGCTCATCGTCTTCTCCCCGCGCGGCCGCCTCTACGAGTACGCGTCCGCCACCGAGTACGTCATCGCGCTCGCGCGATCCCAATATACACATACTACATCTTTCATCTCTCTCTTTATATATTGTCATCGATCTCTTGATTTCCTGGATAATAATCTCCTCTCTTGCTGATTCGTTTCTTGTATATATTCTCTATCCGTACGTACGCCGCCTGTATGTGTATGTTCGTAGCCGGCCGTACGTGTTGGTCGTACGTACACACGTGCATGAAATACATCTACACATGTATGATCTTTATCCCTTTTTTCTATACGTTTTGGAAGTAGGAACATATATATGCAGTAGAATATCGATTCATCTTGCTGTTTGCAGGGGGGGAAGGAGAAAGCGAGCGAGTGAGAGAGAGATCCATTTGTTTTCTTGCTTGCCCCTCTTAACTAATTTTCCACCCTTTTAGGGTTAACAAATAATGGGTGCAAATATATCGTAAGCCTTTCTCTTAAGAAGTACGTAGCTATCAAGGACAAATGGTCACTTAATAAATTTCTTGATGTGCATTAATTTCAGCCATTTCTTCTAGCAGCGGTAGAAATACTTCTGTGCAGTTATTTTAAGAAAATACGTAAAAAATCTCAGCACCCAAAGTCATCAACAAATTAAACTCCCTTTCCTCATAATGAACAAATTAAACTCTATATGATCGTCATGGTAAAAAGATAGCACCTTTCAGGTTTATTTAATTCCTAGCACTTTTTGGTTCATCTAGCTTATGCACTGCAGTGATCATATATCGTACGTGTATAAGAAAAGAAAACCTTAATTAATCAGCAATATATAATTCTAACACCTAGCTACTATTTTTTCCTAAAATAGCATTTTTTATTATGTTGATAGCAAACATTGCTTCATATACAAACGTACATTACTGTATATTTGCCCCCATTCACATGCATATATGATGTATATTGATGATCCCTTTTTAATTTAGCACACTTAGCTAGCTGACTGACATGATCCTTACTTTGTATGTATCTTGGACACCCTCTTACAAGCTAGCACCATCAATCCGTCCATGTTCCGGTCACATTAAAGCTCGAGCTCGCCTGCTACCTTGTCATGCATGCACACATACGCAGACGACCGATATAGCAAGCACAATATGCAGCTGTAGTGCTGTACTTGTCTGCAGACTCAAAAAGTCCTGAATGTCTAGTAACATTGAAAGTGGTCAGCAATGCACTTTGACTAGATACTTATTTGCAATACATATATTTACACACACACACACACTCAAAAACTGTACAAGACGTGTACGTATATCACGTTCATTTATATGTATACTGTAGAAAAGTACTTGTTCCAGCTGGCAATGAACCGATACATTGATACATGAAATACAGTGAATATTTGCTGTGTTAACCTCGTGCATGAGATCAATCTGTTTATATAGTTCATTTTATTGCACTAGTGTTCATGGGTTTCGCTATTTACATCTTCTAAATGAATAAATACAAGAAATTTTTCCAGGCAAATGCGTGGGATGTCGACAACATATGTTCACATGTCCCGTCTCTAGAAATCGATGGACTGAACATACATATAATCAGGATATGATTTAATTTGCTGTGTTGATCTATGAGGGAAGTTTTTCTTTTTGTTGCAACCTAAGCCGCGCCGGTTCTTAATTTCATTATATCCTTTTAACAAGGTTACAGTAATATTTCGCATTACCGTTTGAGAGTTTAAATTACCAAGTTTTGAGATAATCGTAAAGATATATAGAATTAATATATAATACAGCAGCACTTGGACCGTATGAAAAAGAGTTTTACTTCCTAACGTCCACTACATTATCAAGCTCGCTGTCACATGCAATGAGGTTAATTTTTCAGTTTTAGGATCAAGTCCTTATAGTTTGGTAATCTTGTTCTTACACTACGGAAGAATGGACCATCACTACCGGTTTTCAAACCGACTGCACTACGTACCGGTTATCTAACGGGGAGTACGTGATACCTTCGGGTATCACAACCACAATGGGTAGTCATAGTACTATCAATGTTAGAGAATGTATTGGGAGAACCAAGACCTCGTGACTCGATCTAACCTCACTCTTCTAGCCAACCCATCCATCGCCACATAGTGACATAACTAGGATACGCACTTCTTTAAACTTTTCTTTTCTACGAGGCATCGTTGCTGGCTCGTGTCTCAAACCGATAGTGATACTTGTCATCACTACTGGTTTGTCGCTCCAATCGGTAGTGATAGTGCACCGAGGCATCACTACTAGTTCGTAGCTCAGACTGGTAGTGATGTCTCGATATCACTATCGGTTCGTGGTTCAAATCAGTACCACAACCGGTTCGTGGCTCAAACCAATAGTGATGCCTTGTCATTATCGGTTTGCGGATAACTGGTGAAGATTTGTCGGTAGTCCGGTGGCTCCGTACAACCATTACTCTAGGGTAACGTCGCCTTCCGACAGCACCCTCCACCGCACGATCAGGATTTTAGCGAGGATGAAAGGATCTAGTTGGCCTAGTGGGGTGAATAGGCAACTTTAAAATTTTAAGTAAGTTTGTAGCTTAATCAAGTTAATGACCTGCACAAGCTCCATGGTGACGCCCTCCATGACGGTGGAGGGGAGCCCGACCTGCACAAGCTCCTCCTCTTCTTCATGGCAGCGACGGTAGGATCCCAAGCTCCTCTTCCCCATGAGGGGTAGCAGAGCCAAGCCTGACTTCCCCAAGCTGCTCCTCCTCCTCCATGGAGGCAGCAAAGGCTTGACTTTCTTGAGAACCTCTCCATGACGATGGCGGCGGGAGCTTGACTTCCCTCGAGATCCTCCCCTTCTTCATGGCAGCAGTGTAGTTGAGTCCAATCTCCCTGAGCTCCTCCTATTCTCCATAGAGGTGGCGATGGAAGCCCAACCTCCCCAAGATCCTCCTCTTTTCCATGGCAGTTGTAGAGTTGAGTCCAGCCTCCTCGAACTCCTCCTCGCCATGGCGACAACAGGAGCCCGACCTCCCTGAGCTTCTTGGCTGGTGGCAAACAATGGGGACGATGAGAAGGATGAAAGGGTGAAGAGGGAGAGGGGGAAGCCATCGCCCACTGAGAGGGGGGTACATGAGAGATTCAGGGGTGAGATGAAGAAGATGATGTGGACAGTGACATGGATTCATACATGGCTAGCCACATCAGTATTTGATAAACATATCAATACTTAACCATAGCATGGACAACATAACACCTTAGTATTTGATGGGAATCCTAGCGGTTTCAGGTAACCATGCAAACAGAGATAAATTTAGAGGGGCCGAAAAAGTAAAGTTGAAGTTTGAGAGGCAAAGAGAGATTTACTATATTCAGGGGGCAACAATGCACTTTTCTCCACACAAAAATATTCAACGTAATGTGCTTTAGTAGAGGCTGACAAGTTCTGATCGATGCATGCGGTCGTTCATGCACTTTGCAAATGAAAAATAAAATGTACAGAATGCTTTGGTCATTTGTCTAATCATCCATTGTTTTAAGTGTCTTTTTATCATTTTTCCACCCCTTGATTTAGCAGCTTTGTTAATCAAACATATTTTTAGCATGTCTAAAGTAATGACAATTTTAGTCCATTATGAAATCAGCTAGCTACTCATGTACTAAAACCATAGCCCGCAAAAAGCCCAGTGCTCACAATATGCATGTGGCGCCCCTTATTGATTGAACTGTTTGATTAACTTTCTATTCCTTTTTGTAAATTCTTAGCTTGCAGAAGACAATTGATCGCTACTTGAACAACACAAAAGGCCCACCTGCAAATGCGAGAGCTGATGAATCACCCGACTTCCAGGTTCAATTTCTCTTTTTTTTTTTTAAGTATACCAAAATATCGTCACATCCATGCATGTATATATATTTTAGGTTATAGTGTGATTAATTATTATTTCATTATTTGCAGTCCTATGCATGCATACATATTTTTGTGTGTGTGTGTGTGTGTGTGACACTCACACAGCGCACAGAAATGTAAATATAAATATTGTACGCGATTGAGCCTGAATTAGTAGCAGAAAATGCAGTAACATATATACCATTGCATTCTGCATACACATATCATTCACAATTCAAAGTTCAAATTTTATATGCTTTGGTGTATATATAAGCAGATTTGGAAATCAGAGGCTACAACCTTGGGAAAGAATATAGAATCAATCGAGGCCCACAAGAGGTGACTGATGGCTACCTTGATTACTTATTATCATGCATGTACGTGTGAGCAAAAACAAATTAGCCGTACACATGAACATGCAGAAAGATGCTGGGGGAAGGCCTGGAGTCGTGTTCAATCCAGGAGCTACAACAGCTGGAAGTGCAGCTGGAGAAGAGCCTGAACAGCATCAGGCAAAAGAAGGCAATTGATCAAGCATGCATCTTCCTACTATTGCATTGCATCGATCCAATCACTGAATTTTTTGGTTTTCCATTTTGCTTCTGTTGATGGATCTTGAGCAGCAAAAGAAGATGATGGATCAAATTTTGGAGCTGAGGGAGAAGGTATATATAGATCTATGCGTCTACAATATTACTGCATTGAAATATGTGGAACTAATTCATTGTAATTTTACCTAGCTAGGAAGATGCAACACGAATACGAAAGTAGTGCATCATGCCATGGAATCACAATTATATGAGGAAATTTAAGATAGTCTAGGCTTTATCACGTAAAAGCTAATGTTGCCATATATCATGCGTCCGATCCAAGTCATACATCTCTGATCCTTGAAATAACTTTAATTTGTGCTTGCCATGCATATTGTATATATGTGCAGGAGAGGAACCTCCTGAAGGAGAATGCGGTGCTCCGTGAGCAGGTAAGATATAATTACATGCTCATAGTAATATCCATTTTAGCGGACAGTTTATATAAATATATATTATTGATAGCAACCAGCTGACCGACTGATATATATGTAGCAGTACACGGCGCTGCCTCTGCTAGGCCTGAAGTCTGATGCTGTAGTAGCCGCAGCCGCAAGAGCAAGAGCAAGAGCAAGAGCAAGGGCAAGAGCAGCTGGGCGAGAAGTTGAATGGAATGGTGACAAGCTGCAGGATGAGGAAGAAGATGGACACAAGATGGACGTGGAGACTGAGTTGGCCATCGGAAGGCGGGGGACGTCGATATGATACGATGAACTAATTAACTAATATCGATGCAAGCATGAGAGGAATTAAGGACTAATTAAGGAATTAGCTGACCAGCTTTTTCTGCATGATTCGCTCTTTCTTCTCAACTGTTAATCTAAATTAACGGGAGAATCTGTTTTTGCCAGCGGCAAACTTTTTATGCGTTATTCGATGACCTGATATTTAAGTAGCACACGGAGACTCTTCAAGCTATATTTGAAGTGAAATCGATTACATTTCTCGAAGATTTTACAGGAATGCCACATTTAATAACTGCCTTTTAATAGTTGCAACATTGTTTGGAAGAACAACAATCAACTCAAATACACAGTCTTTTTTATGGTTAATTTTGCTCGATTGGTTGAACACTTGGAACTTTCTCCGTCTTAAGAGCATTTGGACTCGGAGGGTAGCCTGCTCTCTATGTCAGTTCAATGTTGAAGAAACCTTACTGCATCTTTTTAATTAATGTCCGATTTTAAATGATAATTGGACCCTTTTGAAGCTTTTGATTTCGGTAATATTACAAGACTGGAGTGTTATAATTAGAACTCTCCATCGAGCTAACCTTGGAGTTTGGTCATTTTTTAAGGAATTCTTTTTTTATTTTCTTTTTTTGATGGCACGTTTGGTTGTGGCGAAATGACAAGATTTTTTGGTCAAGTTTGCAACCCTCGTCAATCATAGCCTCTGAATTTTGCTCGTCGATGTAGCTACTTTGTATGAGAGGGAGTGAATCCTTTGAAGGTGTCATTGTTCAATGTCTTTGTACGTTGGAACCCGATAATTTTGTTGTTGCTCGTTTTTTTTGTTTTTCTTGATCTAGCTCATGCTAGTCTGTACATACATACATACATACATACATACATACATATATGGCAACATATCTAGTGCTAATGTTCATTAGGTGCTAATATGCTAATATCAAATCTGGATCATTAAATCTATGATGGATGGTTTAGACATAGAGAGGTGGAGGCCCCTTTTCCACTTAGAAAGTTAAGGAGGTTGTGTGAAAACATTTAAGGGAGAGATGAGATAATTAATGGGGTTTTCATCTCTCTATATCCGAACCATCCATCATGGATTTAATGGTCTAGATTTAATGTTAACATATTAGCATCTAATGGTCATTAGCACTAGATATGTATGTGTGTGTATAAATATAAATATATATATAGTAAAAATAACTGGGACTCCCTGGGGCCTGGGCTCCCCACATTTGCACCCTCTGATTTGCATCAATCAACCTTTAATAACATTTAGTAGCACCTTCATTTGAATGAACCGTACCAATGAGATGGCTAGCTACACATTCAAATTCAAATTGTGTCATTAATACCTTACTTTCCCATATCAATACGTCTTTGAATTGTCAAATCTTGATGCAATCCAATGATGATGAGGTGGGGAGCCTAGGCCCCGGGGAGTCCCAATTCTGCGTCCTATATAGTAAATATATATATATATATCCTATACTACACCTAGGTGTAGAATTAGTAATTCTACACCCAGGTCGGTTTGCCGAGCCGTGTTTAGCCAGAGCCATGCGCATGCGGTTGCCATTTTAAAATATCCCAAAAATTTCGGATCCAATTAAATTACCCATCCCCCACTTTCCCAAAACCAAACCGCCATCCTCCATCGGGGGGAGAGAGAGAGATAGCCGGAGAGGAGGCGGAGCGACCTCTCCGCCTCGCCCGCGCCGCCTCCCGCGCCCCCCCTCGCCACCTCCCGATGCCGCGCCATCGCCATCGCCAACTCGCCCTTGCAGCTGGCGCCTCCTCGCCATGTGCCTCGCCGAGCCGCTTCCCCGCCGCGCCGCCCTCGCCGCCTCCCGCGTCGACACCGCCGCCGCGACCTCCTCGCGCCGCCGCCGCGACCTCCTCGACGCCGCCGCCCGCCGCCTCCCGATCGGCGCGCCCCGACGTCGCCCGTCAGATCTGGCCGCCGCCCTACGACCACGGCAGCGGCCGCCGCCCGCCCACGACGACCGCCGCCCGTCGATTCACTGGATGCCGCCCGCCGCCCATCCACGCGTCGACCGCCGCCCGCCGCCCGTCCAGCGTCGACCGCCGCCCAGCGACACGACCGTCGACCGTCGTTCCGAGCGTCGCCTCGCCGACGGTCTCCATGTTCCACGCCGCCGTCGGTTGTCGACCCCGACACGATTTACTTCTGCGAGGCGGCGGCGTCTCCGCTGGTGGCCGCTAGGGCTTTTTTTGTCCATTACTTTCAATTACTGTACAACGACGTAGATTGTAATGCATAGTAATCAAATTGGGAATGTATTTTTTATCCATTTACGAATGTAATTTTGAAGGTAATGAAAATAATTGATACTGAGATCCATAGTTCATACCAGATTTTTGTCCGAAATTGAAAGTAATCAATTCTTGTCATAAAAGTTTGAAGACAAATGCGATGAATCGAATATTTATCAAAAAGTTTGAAACGAGCAGCTAATGAACCCATGATTTCGAAGATTCCTCTCACGAAACGTGGATCACATGCAAAGTTGAATTCGCCGATCTCAAATTACTTTTGGTCGTCACATTTACTTTCGTTTTGATCATCAATTCGCTCGTTTTGCTAGCCCCACTTACTACGGTTAGGTGTAGATTAGCCTAATCTACACCTGGGTGTAGATTAGGGCCTCCTATATATATATATATATATATATATATATATATATATATATATATATATGAGAATAGCTAGCGTACTCTAAATCTGAGATCTCTCCGTACTCAGTGGTTTTGAAATTTGAGATGTCTAACAACCGATCCGAACCGTTGATCTTGTTCGTCTCCTTTGAAAGCGTTATCGGTGACCAAGTTTCATATTTTTTGAATTTGTTTACTATTTGTTTCTTATGTTCGAAAATCAGCTTTTTGAATGCACCACGACTAATTGGATGGCTGATTTTCAAAATATGAAACAAATAGTAAACAAATTCAAAAAATATGAAACTTGGTTATCGATAACGTTTCAATGAGACTTAACAAGATCAACGGTTCGGATCGGTTGTTAGACATCTCAAATTTCGAAAACCACTCGAGTACGAAGAGATCTCATCTCTAGAGCACGTAGCTATTCTCTATATATAGAGAGCGGCTAGCTCTCCAGATACTCTAGCAGCGTTTTCGAAATTCGAGATGCCTAACAACTGATCCGAGCGTTGATCTTGTTGTCTTATTGAAATGTAGCGGTGACCAAGTTTTCGTATTTTTTGAATTTATTTACTATTTGTTTCTTATTTTCAAAAATCAGCCTTCCAATTAGTCGTGGTGCGTTCAAAAAGCTGATTTTTGTAAATAGAAAACAAATAGTAAATAAATTCAAAAAATACGAAACTTGGTCATCGGCTACATTTCAATAAGACGTAACAAGATCAACGGTTCGATCGATTGTTAGCATCTCGATTTGAAAACGATTGGGTGCAGTAGCGATCGATCTCTGCACTCTCTCTCTCTCTCTCTCTCTCTCTCTCTATATATATATATATATATATATATATATATATATATATATATATATATATATATATATTTGCTAGCGTGAACTCCAGTTCAAGAGCCTCCGTGAACTTGACGGGTTTTGAAATCGAGAACTTTAGTGATCGATCAAACTGTTGATCTTGTTTGTCATGTCGAAGGTAGCCACCAACCAAGTTTCGTATTTTTCGAATTTGTTTGCTATTTGTTTTCTAATTTTAAAAATCAGCCTTCTAAATAGTCGTGGAGCGTCCAAAAAAGCTGATTTTCAAAATTAGAAAACAAATAACAAAAAAATTCGAAAAAATACGAAACTTGGTTGGTGGCTACTTTTTGACATGACGAACAAGATCAACGGTTTGGATCGATCACTAAAGTTTTCGGATTTCGAAAACCCATCGAAGTTCACGGAGGGATCCGCGCACTCGAGTTCACGCTAGCAAATATCTCTCTCTCTCTCTCTCTCTCTCTATATATATATATATATATATATATATATATATATATATAATATTCCTTTTAAATTATAAATGTCTATAGGTATTTCCTGCAATCTTTTCCTAAAAAACTAATGGAACTCTTTTTTTATAGCTATTTGGTATGGTACGTCCGATCCCAAACAAAAAAAATTCAAACCTTTTATTTAAAAGCACGATGAGTGAACTAGTGAAACAAAACTCGAAACATTTCTTGATGTTTCATAAGCCAACGACAAATGTTTTCGGTGGCTATTCAAATATGCAAATATGTTTCAATCCATCCGAACAATGTTTCATAGAAAAAAATGTTTCATGCATTTTGCGTGTGATCAAACATAATATTTCATAAGAACAAACGTAATATTTCATAAGAGCAAACTAAATGTTTCGTAAAACAAAACAATATGTTTACCAACATGCTTTAAAAGCAAACTAAGTGCATTGCATCTTCCCTCGTCAAGCCCACCACCTAGGTACAACCACTCCAAGCCATGGAGGAAGCGTATCCTCTGTCGTAAGGTAGAAAAAAATGGTCACTGACAGGCGGGCCATCGTTGGAGTGGGTCCCACTTGTCAGGGCAGTAATTTTCCTCTACCGTACGGCAGAGGATTCGCTTCCTGTCATGGAGCTTCCTGTCGTGGCCACAGAAGTTCGCTTCGTTGCTGTCATCGTCTTGGTTAGCTTTCTCTCTAGATCTAGCCTAGCCGCATAGCCATCTCACGGAGTCTTGGCCTCACCTGATTCAGCGATATTTCATTGTGGTGGCCCCAAATCCACTAAAATCACGTCATAGGGGAGTTGCTTTGCCCAACGAGCTGCCTACTACGACGTCTATGCAAATCCAACTGATCATATGGTAGCTCCTCAATTCGTCAGAGTGATGCATGGACAGATGAAGATACACAATATGATTTCATCTTTCATGGTTTCAGATTTTTTTTCTTGTGTTGCATCCACATGGTTGGTTCTAATTTGTGTGCATCCACGTGGACGGAAGAAGAAGAGAGAGGAGATCAACATGTTCAACCATGTGTAACCCTAATGTCATATCATCCTAACACGCCACATATAATGCTACATCAACAAAAAAAAAACAAATTACTCTTTGGCCGGTAATTAAGGGACCAACTTAATTAGTCCATTTTGATAATGTGAGGAGTTAACTCAGTTTGGAAGTTCGAAGACTAAAATAGGACCAGATCTGGGATTTTTTCCACAAATCATTGGGTTAAATTAAGGTTTGATTTGGACCAAACATATCTTGCATCAACTTACGTACCAAAAATATCCTGCATAAAGTAACAGTATGCCCACTGCCACTCATAATCTGTGTGATTATTGTCAAAGAAAATATGAGTGCTCCATGTCTGTTGTCTACAAACTTTGTATAATTATTGCCATGTTATCTATTTGTTGATGTGGATGCAAGAAAAGGAGGAAATGAAAAGAAGTTACCTAGGCATTTGTAGTCAACTATGGTACGTAAACCAATGTGATTGTGAGTAGAGAGGAGCTGTCTATAAAGAAAGGATTAATCTATACAATTTGAGTTGTACATTAAATTTTCTATAGATGACTGGGCAATTTGTTGTTGATAAAATTGTATATGTTCTGATGACTAATTTCACCCCCTAGAGTCTAGACTTGTAACTATCCAGGTAACTAGCTAATGAAAAAAAGAGAAATATTTGTAGTATTTATCTATTTCTTAAGCAGTACTCCCTCCGTTCCAAATTGTAGTTCACTGTTGACTTTTGGAGACACCTTTTGACCATTCGTCTTATTCAAAAATTAGTGCAAACAAGCAAAAATACATGTCATGCTTAAAATATGTTTAATGATAAGACAAATCACAACAAAATAAATAATATTTACATATATTTTTTGAATAAGACGAATGGTCAAATAGAATATTCAAAAGTCAACAGTGAACTACAATTTGGAACGAAGGGAGTAAAACCTAAATCAAATGGTTTTTCTCTTGATAAAGGAGCTACTCTACAAAAACTTGATATTCTAGTCCTAATTCAAAATTTTAAATTTACCTATGAAAATCTTTGAACAATTTTTATTGGATACATAAAAATCATACATATAGGTTTATCTCAAAATACACTTATATAATAATATATTTGTTGTGCATTTATAAATAAATTGTATTGGTAACGCCGGCGAAAGGAACCAGGCACGCATACGATATCATTATCGAACACATATGATCTATCAATCCACTAGCCGGGTGTCTTGTTTGAGAGAACATCTCATGCTGGATAAGATGATCTTATATTTCTATCAAATTTGGTAGGGTGCATGACATTATCCTTCAAACTACTTATGATTGATAGATCATAAGATGATGACAAACCAATTCATTCCATCGCTTAAATCAAATGATCGAGTTGAATTCGATCGATCGGGTGCTTGCTATAACTGAAAAGAAAGACGGAGCAATTAAATTAAGTCTTTGCTTAATTTGTTGTATGCTACTGGACCAGCGGCCCTATATATGGTGGAGACCCAACACATGACCATCTGAGTGTACCCACCACTTTCTCCACGTGCCGTCATAGCCCAATACTTCCGTGTTCTTTTTCTTTTTTAGCATAATCCCATAGTTTACTTTCATTGATTTCTTTTCTTTAGAAAATAATTTTTTTATACAGAATTCGAGGTTGAGCTCCCTTGACAACGTCTTTTTAGATAATGATGAAGTTTCTGGCATCTGCATCAATTAGATATACATACGATCGTTGTTATTGCTTAATGCAACGATTAAAACCAAAACTAAATGATCAATAGTTAAGTTGTCAAAAAGCAACAAAAAGAAAACAAAAAAGAAGCAAGATTCTGCGTTAAAACAACCAAATGATAAATAAAACTCTAACAGTTGTGGCTTTGAACGTCCTGTCGTCCTCACATAAAAGATGATCACCAACCTTTATAAAAATTCTTCGTGCTTCCATAGGAACTATTCTCAGCAACACCAATTCCAAAATCTTCTCACACCACTCAAGATGATTTAGTGAGAAAGAGGGCAACAAACGAATCAAACATTCTTTGGGGACCGTTGACTAGTTGAAACCAAATTCAACAACTCAAAATTTACCCCAAAAAAAAACGCCCATTGAATCAATGAACAAAGGGATGATTGAAATGTGTAGGAACATCAACGCCTCTTAGCGACACCTATAACAAGGTAACCATACCTATGGATGACATGTCACCAAATCTAACTAAAAGAAAAAGGTACAATGTAATACCCTTTTCGCCACTCAGTGTTGTTGCATGACTTGCCATCACAGGTCACCGTAATACCCATCATTGGAGCCGTACCAGTAGAAAAATACTGGATGATGATGACATCTTAGTAAATGTAAAATAATCTAATCTTATACACACCGTTTTTTAATAAAAAAGTTGCTTCCATTTATCTTCTTCTAACAAATAGTTCAAATTTTTAGAAACAATAACAGCTATAACATTTTTTTTGGGAAAAAAATTATAGCTATAGACATAAACTGGGTGTAAGGAAGAGTTGAAGAGGTCACATTATTAATAAATAGAAAGTTATATATTTTTCTTAAGAAACTGTGACCAAATCTCACTTTCAGATTTTAAAAATTACTTTTTGACCAATGTAAGTTGTTGTCGTTTTCACCGTTGCCCCAAAACCGTTAGTGTCACCGTTAACTGCTGACGTGGACGTCTAGGTGGTCGTTAAATGCTAACATGTTTGCCATACCATCTTAAATGTTTACATGGTAAGTGGGCATTTAATTTTGGGAAAAAAATAAAGTTTCAAAATTAGTTTTTTAAAAAAAGTGAATAATATTATGAAAACTTTTTTAAATTTTACTTTTTTTGAAAAATTGAAAGGCACAATTTAGGAAGTTTTCATATGTTGAAAAAACAATTTCCAAATATTCTTTTTTGAAATTTTATGTTTCAGGGAACCCAAATTTTGGGATTAAAATTTTGAAAAAAGGAAATTGGTAAAAATGGAAAGCGTGAAAATATTCATAAATTATTAATATTAAAATTTTAAATTTTATTTTGAAAATCGAGTTTTTGAAATATAACAATTACAGCATTAAAAAGCTAGTTCTTGTAAATATTTGTTACCATTTTGAAAAATTTTAGTTTTATAAGTTATGTATAAAAAATCTAAAAAATAATGCCTACCTGGACATATAAGCATGTACAATTATATGGCATACATCTCAGCATTTAACAATTACATAGACGTCCATGGCAGCACTTATCGACAATACTAACGTTTTCAGGAAAACGGCACAAACAGAAACAACTTTCGGGGGTCGAAAAAGTAATTCTCAATATCTAAGTAATAAGTAGTGAGATTCGACAGAAAATATATGTGATTTTCTCTAATTAAAATATATAAATAAGTAGAAAAAGAAAAAAAAATCCCCTGTACCGACAGGAGTGGTCCACTACTAATACAAGAAGCAGCAGCCGTGGGAGACCGGAGAGGCAGGCTCAATCCAAAATCCAAATCCACCTTGAATTCCTCCTCGTCTCCGGCGCTGCCCCCCGATCAGATCCCCGGCCCGCTTGCCTCGCCGTCGCCGATCCCTATCAAAATCCTCTCGCGCTTGATTCATCTCCCCCAGCATCGCAGGTAATCCTCCTGCCCCTCCCTCGTGCTTAATTTCGGTTGGATCTGGCCGATTTCCCCCCTGCCAATGCTTATTGGAGGCCTAGTTGTGGAATTCGATCCGGTCCCTTACTTCCCCCCAACCCCAACCCCGCAGGACTACTTAGTGGCTGCTTGATTCGGCGCTTTTGGTTGGGGCTAGATTACCCATGTTCGGTTCTATTTGGGAGAATCAATTCGGCTCGAGTTCATGCAACTCACTGTAAAGGATACGCCTTTACGCCAATAGGGCTCTCAATTTATGCCAACTAGCGTCCAATTGGCCTATTTCACATCAGTCGTAGTTTGACTTTGCAAGGATGTAACTTTCGCCCTTTTGTGCTTAATTGCCCTGCCGCGAATTTCGTTTCTTGGTGGGATTGTTTGCTATGCTGTGTGTATCTTTGCCCGAGATCTGTAGGCAATTGTAGATCCTAAACAGGACAATCTTGTTTAGCTCATGATTGTTTTCCGACAGCTTGATGGTGTCATCGCAGTCGCAGTATGGTTTGTGGATTAGTTGCTGGATTTGCACAGGAAAGGCAGAGATCACGGTGTAGTTTCCAGCAATTTTGTTTTCTTGCAGTTTTGTTTACTGTCACATGGAGATCTTCTGTTAAATTTTTTCCTACATGATGTGTAATCATCTGGTTTATTCGGTTTTGTTGCATGATGCCACATTTCATGCTGCACCGTTCACGCTCATTTATTTTCCCTAAATTTGACGCCCATTTCTCACCTGAAGCTTCTTCTCTGGATGCAGTAGAAGATCCTTATGAGCTGGTTGGCTGCGGTTGTACTGCAAGTCCGGTGCTACTAAAATGGGTCAGGAGCTGGGCATTCACAAGTCTGGGACAAACTTAAGGATAGATGGAATAGCAAGCGCTTACTATTTCTCCCTTCTGCTCTCCCCTGTTGTCTCTTTCTGGGATTGCATCTTTCGCAAGATAAGATACTCGTTCAGACCTGAGTGGGTGTAGTGTTCTGCAGTGTCCGTTTTAGCATTAGTTGATCTGGAAATAAATCGACGGACCCTTAGGAGATAATCTGAACTGGATTTGAAAAAATGAACTTTGAAGATTTTGGTTTTCCTTGATTATAGCTAGTGGAGTAGTTTAGCTGAGATAGTCAAAAGGCAGGCATATATAGTTGTCATGGAAAAGGCTGTGGGTAATCAGGCAGGTAAGGTCTTGAAGAAAGGAAAGAAGAAGCAAGCAAAAGATGAATTGAATCATCAGAAGCAAGCTGAGAAGAAGAGGCGGCGGCTAGAGAAAGCACTTGCAAACTCTGCTGCCATTATCTCAGAGCTGGAAAAGAAGAAACAGAAGAAGAAAGAAGAACAGCAAAGGCTGGATGAGGAAGGTGCTGCAATAGCTGAAGCAGTTGCTCTTCATGTTCTCATAGGTGAGGACTCCGATGAACCCTGCCATTTGATGCTAAACAAGCATAGAAGACATAACCATTGGGAAAACTCAGATGGTTTTGAGTTCGCAGTGGATACACAAGGTGAACCCTGCCATTTGATGCTAAACAAGCATAGAAGACATAACCATTGGGAAAACTCAGATGGTTTTGAGTTGGCAGTGGATACACAAGGCCCTGATATTTATCCTCCTGATGGGCTTATGTGCACCAGCCATGCTTCTGCTCCCAAAGGAAGACGGATTGATTGGGGGATTGGCCAGCCCTTGCCACCCTGGGGAGAGGTCAGGGACTTCCAAGCACCGTACCATCAAGGAACATTTCATCAGTCAGTTGCCTGCCCAGGTTTCATGGCAGCTCAGGCGGTGTCATCACTGCAAATCGGAGGAGATCCATCAGAAATCACCTCTCCAAGTCAAGGAGCAGCTGCTGCCGCAACAGTCGTTAATAGGATGCTTGGTGGCACCAACAGGCTCAACCTTTACACAGAGATATAAAAATATACACGGCATACTATTGTATATAGTCACCAAAGGTGTGTTGACTACTTGCCTGCGATATATCCGCTGCCAAAAGATTTGGATAGAACATCTTCTTTACTGTTCTTGCGAGTCTAAAAGGATAATTTGTAAGCTACATTGTTGGTATTGTAATGACTAATGAACATATGATTTTGATTTGATTCTCTGCTACAATAATTTGGATTGGATTGGGTGTGGTGCTGTGGCATTCAGTGTGGTAACCTTCAGATCTTTTTAGATGCGTTGCCTCTCTCTGGCAGAAACTGGCACCGTCATCATTATCTGGGTTTGCGATGGCGTGCTTTGCTTCAGTAATCCCCTTTTTTATCTACACGAACGCCTGATTCTAGTGTGGAACTAGTATTTTATTTGTTGTGTGTCTAATTCGCCCACTCCATCTCTGTGCTGGGCGCTTGCGATTTCCAACGGATTCATGCCTTTACAGGGCGGGTGCACAAAACAGGGGTTCCAATTTGCGATGAAACGCATGGGACTTCATTCATCATTGACCCGCACACATTGTACAGGCATGCTCCATTCTCCAGCCGCTCACCACTGGTACAAATCAATCAAACAAGCTTGCCAAATGTCTTTTTACCTGGGATGCTGTTGTGCTTTATAGATCTCAATAATTATTAAGGCTACTGCCCCTGATCTGGTAGAAAGCCAAACATCATTATCCCTCTGCAATCTTCCTCACAGAGCGTTTTTTTATAAACACATCGAAAATTTCAACAGCCTTCAGTGAGGAATAACTGTTTCTGTAAGCAGAGAGAGATCATTATGAATGATAATATGATGTCAAGTTGCCAATGAGCTGAGACATGGATATTTGGACTCAGGAAAAGGGTCATGTTTATGATCATGACATGATGCTTTTTGTGCTGTTCTCTACCTATTTATCATTTAGCTGTCATGCCAGAAGATGACTATTTTCACTATTAAAGGAAAAAAGCATCCTCCTGCATTTCGTTAACTTCATCGGGTTGGGCCCCATAAATCCCACTTCAGACTTATTATGCTAGTCAACACCAACAATTTCTTTGAAGCAAAACATGTTGATTGCCACGAGAGAATCGTTTTCTTGTTACAGTCTCATTCTTTGGCCTTCCAAAATTGCATCATCTAACATTCCTGTCACAGAGGTTGACGGATATGACTCTGCATTTGGTGTCAGAGTATTATGTTCTTCCTGAGCTCTGCATTTTCGTCTTGATCAGTCAATCTAATGCTGCCCTACTATTCTGGTATGCATAGCAATAGAGCATCAATTTTTATTTTGCAGCGCTAGTGGTTTTTTCCCTACCTATTTTCATGCAAGGTGCCGCTATTGCGAGATCATATGTAATGCTTCTTGCTGCACAGATCCTGTTACTGCTTGATAGCAAGAAATGGGATATTACCGGTCGTCGTTCTATTCTTGTCTCGATAACCGTCATTGATAAAGTGAAAATATTTCAATATCTATGTCAGTTATTGTTATTATAAGTCCACCTAAAACTTTAAGAGGAAAGTGCCATGCAGTGATGATGTTCGATAGGTAATCAGATCTAACTCATTCTAGACTTGTCTGAACCTGTCCCACTAATGTTATATCTTCCATCAATCTGTCGAGTTCAGGGGTACTGGTGTGGAGCAAAGTAATTTTGGAGCATTATTGAGGGTAGCATCAGCCATAACATCATTGATCCAAAAAAACCCCTAGGACAAAACAGAATGGGAAGGAAGAAGGAAAACCATGCACCATATCTGAGCATGAGCACTCCATCTGAAGACAAGATGACTTCAAGCTAAGAATGACCTACGCCCAGCATCAAAGGTAGACTGAGATAGATATATGTGTAGTTAGCATTGGGCTCCTGTGGTCTCACAGTGTGCTAAAAACGGTGACTAGAGATTAAATTTAGACCATGGCATTGTGACAGTGGGATTGGTGAGGGTGTGTGGCGTAATTATGAAACACTGTGATCAGTGAAGTCGGCCATAAGGTGTAGATGGGTGGACAGAGGCATTTAGGTTCAGCTGAGAAGAGATTAACTAATGCAGGCAAGGGACTTGGAGAATGAATTTCAGTGGGTGAATCTCCAGAGAGGAGGGATTGGAAATGCTAGGGATTTAAGGGCTAAATCGTAGCGCCAGGCTGCCAGCCTCAGGGCACCAAAGCTCAGTTGAACATAAGAGCATCTCCAATGATGCTAGCTATAAAAAAAATAACATGATACTAAGAGATAGCATATAGACAATATCTCCAATGGTGCTAACTATAATGTTGTCCCTAGAATTAATTTGGATCCAAATGTAATAGTGTGTGTCCACCTTGTAATCCGCTATAGACTATTTCTTGCTTAAGAGCTGGTTTCTATCTCTCTCCTCTCCTTCTTTCCTCCACATAAGCAAAAAAACTGATGTGGAGCCCTTATAGCCAGCTGATGTGGCTCCATTGGAAATGCTCTAAGAAGTGAACATGTTATTTATAGCTAGCATATAGACAACCTCTCCAATGGGCTAGCTATAACATTGTCTACAAGATTAAATATGGTCTCATATGTAATAGATGGTACATACTTTAGAATCAACTATAGCCTGGCTATAAGATAGTAGCTAGCACATTCTTCTTTTCTCCTCCACATAAGCAAAAGACTGAGTTAAAAGTCTTATAGCTAGATGACATGGCACAATTGGAGATGCTCTAATGTCCCGAGTGCCTTGTTGGGGGTAAAAGAGTAAAGTAGGCACTTCAGATGTTTGCATTTCTTACCTTTGTTTGTTGTAAAGTATAAGCATGTTTAGTCAAAAAAATAAAGCATAAGCCTGACGCTCGGCAGTCCCGATTTTGAAACCTTTTTATATTATGCACGCATTTTGTTGTCCTTCCATGGCTCTATCTGGAAAATCCGTCGCTATAATTTCAAAACTTAGAAATTTTTTAGGTCTTCATCGTCACGCACAAACACTAGTGTTCAGCCTTTTACATGGTTTATAACCAAAATCGAGGTGTTAAGTTATACGGGTTTGCTATTTCACAGGCGTCTACAATTTGCAAAATCGTGCAGGCAACCAACAAATCAACGATAATCAGTGCCGAATAGACCACGTCCTTTGTTCTGCGGATTGGGATCTGATGCCCCGCCACAACGTCCTTCAAGGTCTTCCTTCCTTGATGTCTGACCACTGCCCTCTCCTGCTCTCTGACACTGACCCAATCCGGTGCTTCCGGCGCTTTCATTTTGAGAACTATTGGATCGGTAGTCCCGGGTTCCTGGAGGTGGTGCAGTCCGTTTGGAACTGTGAGCTAGCGCCAACCACCCCGCTCTGTCGTATCCACATTAACCTCTCTCGCACGGCCAAGGCCCTTGTTACCTGGGCCCGTCAGAAGGTTCGATGCACCACTCTTCAACTAAAGATCATTCGTTCTATCATCCACCTTTTAGAGGTGGCCAGGGAAAGTCAATCCCTATCGGATCTGGAGCACCTCCTACTCCATGACCTCCGCAGCCATCTACTCGGGGTCACGGCTTTGGAGCGGTGCCACATCAAGCAGCAAGCTCGCATCGCCTGGCTCCGTGAGGGGGATGCTAACACCAAGTTCTTCCACTCCAGAGCTAGTGGGTGTCGCCGCAAGAACTTCATTCCGTCCCTCACTACTCCGCTCGGAGTCTCCTTTTCTCAAGAGGACAAGGAAGAGGAGTGTTGGAGATTTTTCTCCAACCTTCTTGGCCAGCCTCAAGCTAGGAGCACTGCCTTCCACTCGCCTAACCTCGGCACCCCCAGGCAGGACCTTTCTGACCTAGATGCGCCTTTTTCAGAGGAGATTAAAGCAGCCATTTGGTCAATTCCGGGGGCAAGGCCCCCGGCCCCAATGGCTTCACGAGCACCTTCTACAAGGCCTGCTGGCAGACTGTTAAAGACGACATGGTGCAGGCCTTCAACCAGCTTCACTCCCTAGATGGGCGCCACCTTCCACTTCTCAACTCTGCCAACATCGTCCTTCTTCATAAAAAAGAGACTTGCGAGGGGCTTCAAGACTTCCGTCCCATCAGCATGATTCATAGTTTCAGTAAAATCGTCACCAAGCTGTTAGCCAACCGCCTGCTAGGACCTGTTCATGGGCGGCCCAGCCTGGCGAGCCTAGCCGACCTGCCCAAAAAGCCTCTCGGGCCGACCGGCATCGGTGGGCTCTGCCTCGCTCAAGTCTTGGTTGTCGAGCCGGGCCAGGCTCGGGCCCAAGAAAACATGAGGTAAGCCATGGCTGGGCTGGGCTGGGCTTTCAGGCTTCGGGCCCGAAACTAAAGCCCAAAGCGTCGGGCCGGGCCAGGCTCGGGCTTGGTCCCGCAGGATCGGGCTTTTCCAAGCCCGGTCCAAAACCCGGCCCGGCCCGGCCGATGATCAGGCCTAGCCCATAGGCTCAACGACTTAGTTTTGCCAAACCAAAGCGCCTTAATTAAGGGCAGGTGTATTTAGGATAACTTCCGCGGAGTCCAAACCACTCTTTGGCGGCTTCACGCCAACAAAACACCTACTCTCCTCCTCAAACTCGACTTCGCGTAGGCCTTCGACTCGGTCGGATGGGGTTATCTGCTTGAGCTCCTTCAATGGCTCGGTTTTGGGCCACGTTGGAAGGGTTGGATCTCTCTTGTCCTTGGCTCGGCCTCCTCCACGGTCCTTCTTAATGGCAAACCCTCCCCCCCTTTCTGGCACAGCCGAGTTGTCCGACAAGGAGACCCTCTTTCCCCCATGCTCTTCATCTTGGCAATTGACCCGCTACAGTGTCTGATTGAGGAGGCGGCTCAGGAGGGTGTCCCTGGCCCAATTGGCACCTCCCCCCTCAAGCTGAGAATCTCCCTATATGTGGATGACGCTGCTCTTTTCATTCGCCCAGACCAGACGGAGATCTCTACAATGATTGAGCTCCTTCAGACTTTTGGAGACATTTTGGGGCTAAAGATTAACCTGCATAAATGCACCATCATGCCTATTCACTGTGACGCCGTTAACCTAGAGGAGGTTCTGCATTCATTCCCGGGTGCTAGAACCAACCTCCCCTACAAACACCTGGGCCTCCCTCTTCACTACAAACGGCTGGGTCGCGCCCTCTTGGAAAGGCCGCCTCCTCTCCAAGGCAGGGCATTTGACTTTAGTTAAGGCGGTCCTCTCTGCTCTATCAACGTATTTCGCCATAGTTTTTCACCTTCCTAGGTGGGTGATCGGGGAGATTGACAAGATTAGAAGATCTTTCCTCTAGAAAGGCGAAGAGGGTTCTGCCTCCGTCCACGCTCTCGTCAACTAGAAAATAGTTTGCCGTCCGTCAGCGTTAGGGGGGCTTAACGTCCTCGACCTAGAACTTTTCAATCGTGCCCTCCAGTTGCGTTGGCTTTGGTTGAGCCGCACCGACCTCTCCAAGCCTTAGAGGGGTTCTGAGTTGTAGATAATGACTCCTGAGTTGGCCCTCTTCAGGGCAGCCACAGAGGTAATTGTGGACAATGGAGCAGATACGTCCTTCTGGTGTGATCGTTGGGTCTCGGGGTCTGCTCCAGCCCTCATTGCCCTCAACCTCTTCCACCAGGCCAGGCACCGAAGGAGCTCAGTGGCACGGCTTCTCCCCTGCCACCAATGGATTCTCCACTCCGGCCCCATCTCTTCGGTCACGCTCTCGCGGGAATGCATCCTGCTTTGGAGCAATATTCGACATGTCACTCTCTCTGACGTTCTGGACTCTATTCGCTGGTGCTTCTCCTCCGATGGCTGCTACTCCACAAAGTCAGCTTACTCCCTTCAGCTGCAGGGCTATATGGAGCACTCGGACTGCCCGGGCACCAAACAAATGTAAATTCTTCGCCTGGACCCTAAGTCTCCACCGTCTGAACACAGTGGACTTGCTTGCGAAGAAGGGTTGGCCACACAATGCCGCATGTGCCTTCTGTAATGGGCCTCTGGAATCGGTCGATCACCTGTGGGGTTCCTGCCGCTTCGCCATTTCCATCTAGCAAGAGATTCTTCCAAATAGCCCCTACCCTTCGGGATCCTCCACCTTTTGTGCTTGGTGGATTGCCCGGCTAGGGGGATCTCGAGGGACACCTTCAAGACCCTTAATAACCTGATCATCCATTTCGCCTGGGAGATTTGGAAGGAACGAAACAGAAGAATTTTCCAAGGCCAGTCCCTCCCTTCGGGCCACGTTGTGGATCTCATTATTGAGGGGGTTGTGGTCTTGTCCGCAGCCTTCTCGTCCCTCTCTTTGACTGACTAGTTCTTCCCCCTCCCCCCCTCCCCCCTCTCTCTCTTCCCTGTTTTGTACAGTTTCCCCCTACTTAATGTAATGGCAGAGCCCCTACCCTTTAGTTCAAAAAAAATCGTGCAGGCACAAAAAATTCCACTTAATTTTTACTGTTTTTCCATATTTCCATTTACTGAAAAAATACTTCGCGATAGTGCAATTTTTTTTGCGCGAGGTCTGATTTATTATAGATTTATTTTTTTTGTTTATTATATAGATTTATTTTGTTTTCTGTTTATTATAGATTTATTTTGTTTTCTGTTTATTATAGATTTATTCTGTTTTTTATGTATCCATTGTAGTTATGTAATTTTTCCAGTTAAGTTTTGCACTATTTTTTCAGTGAGTTTATACTGTTTTTCCAGTGAGTTGCACTTTTTTCCAGTAATTTTGCACTGTTTTTTTTCCACATTTTCAATCATTGGAAAAACCGTAATTTTTTTATGAAAAAAATCATGCATGGAAAGGGATGGCGTGGGGTTGCTGCTGCCCCCTGCGCTCTACCCATTTTGCTTTGCCTGCATGCATGCGAGCTGCAGCATGCAGTATTTTTTTTTCTCTTCAGCTGGGGCCCATCTTTTTTACTTATATCTGACCATCATGTGTGCGCGCACAGCGCCTTCACAAAATACCAGGGTGTAGGTGCCTGTTATATAGACGATCCCTAAGTTATAAATCCCCCGGCGGGCACTGTCAATGATGACCGACATTCTTATAAACATTATTAGCCAGAGCTTCATGTATGGCCATGTTACATGCAACTAGTTTCCGCTATTTTGAGGCATATTTTATCATTGAACCCTAGAACACTTGGTAGTGTTTTTCCTGCTAAAGTTATGATGGGTGAACCTTTTAGCTGTACTATATTATTAGTATTTTTTTGTTGTTGTTGTGTGCGCGCGTGTGGGTGTGTGTTTGAACATGCATGCATTATTGGTTTTCCTGTTGCATTATAACATATTATTGGTTTTCCTATTAGCATGCAGTGTAAGTCTGTTTAACTCCAGTGGCTCTGCTAACATTCAAGCGAAGCCACATAGTATTCTATTCCTACGACTATCATCACTAGTGTAAACTGTAGGCCGGCATCAGCATTGGCCAAGATCCCGTCGTGTGCTGTCAAACAATATATGGAATCCATATATAGGATCATTGGCATTGGCATTGGCATTGGCATTGGCAATTTGCCATGCGCGTGTTGTCAATCCGCAGAGCTAGGCGTGCTGTCTCGACATTGTTCTGAGCTCCATGTAGGATATACAGGAGCAACTGGCCGGCCTCCAGATTATTGTGTGCATGGCAAATTACTCTGATTATGTTGCGAATGATCATATATATTGATCATGAGCGCCTCTTCTTGTGAATGGATATCATCATATGGCTTTGCAGTTTCGTGTTGCTTTTGCATTGTGTCCGCGGCTGCCAGGCAATCTACAATAAATCCGGCAACTTTTGTGACGCATATGCATGCCACTGTTGAGCGTTCAACCTTTTTGACCCTCTTTGTCATGGGATATATTCTTTCTTTTTAGTTCAGGGCCATGCCAATATGCCATGCACGTATATTATTGCTGTGGTTTTTTTTTTCTGTATATGTATGTGTTTATTTTTGGGCCGCATGCAAGCTATTCCTATGCACGCATATGGATATGGTAGAGTAGGGTTGGGTGAGGGAGGTATAGTAGCTGCCGCATGCGCTGAATCTGAATTATTGGCGCTGAAATCCAACGGAATGCTTACCGTAGCAACAGCAGCAGGTTACTTGTTGCTGATCATTCTTCATCTTGTGGTTGTGGGATCGATTCGATCGATCGATCGATATATATACGTACTCGTTCTCGTTAACATTTCCGACGATCGACTGAGCTAGCTAGCTGCTTCTGCAAGCATGCTTGTTTGCTGCCTGTGACTGGCACGCAGTCTATCTGATCTGCTCGATGTCTCAAGTGATGAGAAGTACATGAGCGCTGCCGCTGCATTATATATGTCCCATGCTAGCTAGCTAATGCTACTTTTGTTTCGGCTCAGCTCCATCATATACGTACACACATAAATATATATACATATAATATATATCGGAAATGCTATTCTTCAGTCGACTGAAAATGAGGCAAGTTTCAGTCGATTGAACTTACTCTCCGGCGACCTCCTCCTCTCCCCCATTGCCTTGCTGCCCGCCATGGATCCCGTTAGGGTTTAGGTGGGGTTCGGTTGGTACATCGGGTGTGCTGGTTTAGAGGGATGGCAGTGAGGCGGCGTCTGCTGTTGGTGAGGTGGATGTAAGGAGGAGGAGGCGGCCACGAGCCGAGGACGTGAGGCGGAGGCGGCGGGGTGAAGGCGCCAACGGGTTAGGTGGGCAAGGCGATGGCGGCGGAGGTCGGGCGGGCGGCTAAGGCGGCTGCTGGCCATGGCCATGAGTGGCGGATGAGGAGGGGGGAGGAGGAGGAGCTTGAGCAAGGGTTGGGCTCGGGGGTCAAGGCGGTGGAGGGAGGAGAAAAGGGGAAAGTAAGAGAGAGAGAGTGGGGGACGCGGGCTGATCTGGGCCGTTGGATCTCAATCCAACGGTCCAGAAAATCAACTGATATTTAAAAACATAACAGCCGACTGTATAATAGACCATCCCAATATATATTATAGGACAAGCTGCCTCCTAGCTTTCGCAGCATGCATGTAAGTATATACTCCCTCTATCCTGAAATATAAGTATTTGAAGCATTCAAATGTTGTCCTCAAATATAAGAAACTATAGAGTACTAGAGGCCGGCCTACTTCCTCTACTCACCTGTGTAATTTAATAATTTTTTAATCCCAAGGAGTGGAGTTCAGATGAGTGGAGTAATTTTTTAATCCCAATGTGTGGACTGCAGTGGAGTAAAGCGATGAGCCAAATTAACTGAGAGCCTGGCCTGGGGTGGTGGGCCAGCTCACTTGGGTTGGCCTGAGCCACTTGCCACAAATATCTTTGAAAAATGAAATTTGGTAGGAAGGAATATATGCCTTGCTATTGGGCCGGAGCCCGGGCCTGGGCCTAAGGTGGTCGGGCCCTGGCTCCGCCATTGGAATAAAGTAGGGGCATGCTAGTCTTTTCTCATTTCTCTTCTTTTGTTCCAAATTCTCTACGGATCCTTATATTTTAGGACGGAGGGAGTGTGTATCTATGCATGATTAATTAATCATATATGTACTCCATAGTCCATATATACAGACAGTTAGCTAGGTAGGTGTCAGTTAGTACCTGGTACCAAGTTGGACGCAATGGACCTAATAAGTTGGGATGGATGCACACAGCATGAACAGCGTACAGGGGAGAGGAGCCGTTTTGTTGAATTGTACAGGACACAGACACACATTGGCATGGTTGAAAGAAATAATTAAGGTGGGGGGGGGGGGGGGTGCATATATGTATGATGCATGGGCTGATGGGCACGGCGGAGGACAGCGGGCCGGGTACGTGGGCCTCAAGGTGAGGGAGGGGGTGGGCCCCCATGTCGGTCACCAAACCTGCCTCTGCCTCTTCCTCTTCGTCTTCGCCGGGATGGATTGAATTGAAGGCATCCACGTCGCCGTCGACCGTCCCCGGCCGGCATCTCCATCCTGCATGCACGGCCCATGCATGGACCATGGACCACCCGACCCCCTTCATCCTCATATTCCATCGATCGATCGATCGAGAGAGTGTGTATATATATATATATTATTCATTCATCTTCATTCCAATTATATATATATATAATTGCAAGCTTGCCCTGCGCCGATTCTTGAACTAGTTAACCAGCAGCAGCGAATGAAATCCATTGATTATTTCCTTTTGGAATATTAATTAGATTTGTTTTGCAAATTAAAGGGGTATGCGCGCATGCATGATTTGCCATCGATCGATCGGGCACATGTACGCTTTAATAAGCGGGGTGGAGTCTGGAGACCGACATGTCATTTGTTGGGATGTATTCCACCTGTCGGGTCCGGGCCGGGGTTTGAATTGAATGCCCTACCATCCCTCAGGCCTCTCAGCTCCTCGTGTCGTGTCGTGTCACCATCTTCATCTTCCTCTTCCTCTAATCCTCTGCCTCTTCCTCTTCCTTCCCTTCGATATATCGATCGTTGCTGGTACCACACTATGCATGCATGCCGCTAGCTACACGCATGCGCTTAATTGGGTCGTCTCTCTCATGGACCATATATGCATGCATACAGCAGGCCTACAGGCATGCACGCACCAATGTCCAATGTCCAACATGAGCAGAGCCAGAGCAAGCATGCATGTTTAAATCTCTCGCTGCGCAGGCGCATGTACGTACGAATACGATAGCTAGCTATTAATATTTTGGCAATTTCTGCGTGACCTGCGCATGCGTCCATCCTCCATGGTACCACACGTACCGACCAGCTGCCCTGCATCCATGAACCATGAACCATGAACCATGATCCATCCATCCCTGAGCATCAACAACTCAGATTCAGTCTAAGCATGCATGCGCATCCTTAACTTCATGCCACAAGCCGGCCTCGACCTCGCTGGCTGCGGCCGTTGATGCTCCTTCACTGCCACCCGCTCCTCCTTCCCTCTTTCTCCTACTCACCTGTACGCAATTCTTCTTCAATTCCTCATCGCCAATAACCTCGTGCGTGCTGCACCCTTAATTATATTAATTCAGAGGTTCGTTTCCACCTCATAATGACCTTAGTTACCTTTCATTGTAAAAATCTGCTATCTAGCCGACTCTGCATATTGGTATTCAGAGTACGGTGCATGCATGGTGGCTGCTGGCGATGGACTGGTCGCTCTGTGGAAGGCAGGCAGGAAGCGTGCTGCGTGCGTGGTGTCGATGATCGATCATATATATGTAGGAAGACGAAGAATTAATTAATGAAGGATTATATATTGGAGGTAGAGACAATGTGGCCGGGGATAATGAAGGTATGAATGGGTACTCCTACGCGCGTAGCCTTAGCTAGGTAGGATGATCCTTGCATGCATTTGATGGCATCCATCCATCCATCCATCCATCATGTATATATGTCCTTGATGGTCCTAGCTACCTAGCAAATTTCAAGCGCCCGCCCGGCCACACATGCATATATGCCCACCACCATTAATATTAATTCCCACGCTGAGATCCTACTGCTTTGCTTGCCCCTCCCATCTCCGTGCATATGCACAGCCAGGCGTCCAGCTTTGATCATCATATATAAGATATTGTCACCAAGACAAAGAAGAACATTAACTCCCCCGTATTCCATTTACTAATCCCATTTACTAATCATGCGGCATGCAGAACGGTGTGCGTATGCATGCATGCGGTTGGGCACGCATTAACCCCACGCGCGATTCAAAGGGACTCATGTGGCCAACCTGAGACAGAGGTGGCTCCCAAACATTATGCGCTGATCAATCTTGGAAATTTTCCTTCTGCTTAATTATATGATGATTAAAGCTGGACGGAGGGAGTATATATTTCGCTTATTTATTATGCTGAAAAAGCGAGCACGTACAATTTCATATAGCCGTGGAATGCATGCATGCATATATATGTGTGCCTGGCTTTCTAGGGAGGGAAGAAGAGGAGAAGAGGAGAGATTTGGCGTGGCTTTGGTTAACGAAGAGAAAAGTGATTAGGTGCATGGTGATTGCAGGTAGCGGCGAGGCAGGCAGACGTCACTCCGTCAGTGTGTGCGGTCGGTGCCGGTGGAGGGGATACATTCATTTCTTGCGCTCCCGTCCCGTCATGGCATCCCTAGACCCTACCTGGTGGGTAAACAAATTAATACTCACTACGGATGAACAAATAATAAAAGGATGATGTGCTATTCGAAGATCTAAATCTATTTACTGTAATCTAATTTATATCTCTACAGCTTTTCACAACATATACACATGTTAAAAGGGTGTTATTCTATGCCATATTGGCATGCGCTCTATTTTTTTAAAAAAAATTAGCCCTGCAGATGGTCCAGAGACCGACCGAGGTGAGGGATGCGGCCTGACATGTCCAACGCAGGGGCCCCACACTCGTCCTCTGGCTGACGTCACGCTTTTTGGACGCACGTCCACCTCCCCCCTCCATCTTCCAGCTCCTTCCTCCTGCTGCTGCTCAGCCTCAGCCTCAGGCTCAGGCTCAGGCTCAGGCTCGGCTGCTGCATCCATATCTCCTCCTCCTCCTCCTCCTTCTGTTTATATAGAGCAAAGTTAGAATAAGCTGTAAAAATTGCTGCGTTGAATAGAGTGTCTGGTAGGATGAAGAAATCTTTTAAAGTGCAGTGTAAAGTGTGAAGGAAATTTACAGCGAAGTTCTAAATTTATAAGACAGCTATTTGCAACAAGTTTTAGAGATTCTGCTAGTCCATTGCTAATCGGAACGGCTTATAGCACTAGCATTTGTTTTGATTTGATTGTGATGCCATGCATCATACAGGATTCGAGCAGCTGACTCTGCCTCACACCCCTCCATGCATCATGTGCTGTGCTTAGCTACACTGACGCTGCATGTTGCATGTATGCTCTGCGCCCTCCTCTCAGAGACGGGAGGGGAGGGAGGCTGCAACCAACGTCTGCATAATTAATACTGCTTGTACTAAATATACTCACTAATCTGCAGCAAGCAGCTCGGTCAGGACTCAGGGTGTACCCGTATCTCTCTCTCTCTCTCTCTCTTTCTGATTACGGCATCGTCATCGATGTGGCCCCACCACCTGACATATTATTTTAATTTATTGTTTGCTGCCTCTGCCACTTTCTTTAATGCATGGGCTACACCTGCCTACAGTATAAACTACTACCTCTCCCACACAAGTTTCCAAAATGGAATCCTGCACTGCACTGCGCATCGCCACATACGAGTATTTATTTATAAATTCATTCATCAAATACTCTGGTCTAGCTAGTATAGCATGCTCTTTTAAAACACTTTACGCTAAATAGGGCATAGTACACAGTTCAACTCCGGCACAATGCTGTAGGGAAAATTTTGGAGACAGTGGAATATAAATTACAAAGAAGTTTCGTATGGACAGATGAAAGTGAACAATGATGTCTTAAACAAGAGGTATGAAGAGCTATCGAAGTTGCTCAAAAAGAAGCTTACAGTCACAAACTACTCGGCTCCCCACCCAAGCACGCTTCATTCGAGTTTTATCGAGTTTTTTCTCAAACTTATTTCTCTTGTGTAAAATCATGTATGATCGTTTGAGCTTACTCGAGCATCAATCTGAGCTCGTAGGCTTTGTCAAGTTCGAGCCTGATAGGATAGGCTTGGTCGAGCACGGCATGCATATTTGCGGCTCTAATCATATACACAGCCAGAACTCACCCTGCCAGATTTCTCATATCTGAACGATCAAAAGCTAATTGACACTACCGATTATGAATTCAAAGCACATTATCTCACCATACCAGACATGTTTTTTTCCTCAGCGCACCTGGCTCCATTGACTTCTTTAAACCTTTCTTCATGATCTCACACCCGCTTCTTACAACTTTTTTTTTAAGCTTATTTGAGCAATCTAGATATGTATGGGTTTGTTTGGTCGGTGACTAACCTTGCCACGTCTTACCACGCCTCACGTTAGACAAGTCAATTAGATATGCGTTTGATTCATTGAGACACTTGTGGCAAGATTTATCTTTTTTGTGTAGGTCTGACATGTTGGTGACTTAGAAAAGTGTGGTGGGAAGATTCTCTTAGGCAAGTCAAATTGTGGCGATAAATTTATTGGCCACAAAATATGTGGCTTGCCACACTTGGCAAATGTATGGCTTCAGCCAATTGCTGCAAAAACTATGATGCTTGCTTTGTACAACGCAATACACTTTATGGTGGGTGGCAAAGCCTGGTAAGAAAGAAAGCATATCCTAAATGCATGGTTCTCTTATTGCTTGCTACAAGATAGTATAACAATTCCGGTGTTCCTATTTATTGATAGGCTTTTGGTTTACACGGCCAATTGCAGCGAGTGCCGATCGAGTGCTTGTCAAAAAGCTTTTGTAACAAATCGTGTAGGGGATTTTGGTCTGTTATTAGGAATTTTAGGTTTTTTTAGATAACAGGTAGTTTAGAGTTTCTATACCCGACCCTAAATGTTTTTTATTGCCGCACGCACTCTCTATCATCGCCCCTACCCTCTTCTTCTTTGGCACCGCCCCCTCACCCTCCTTTTCATTGACGCTAGCGTCGCCCTTCCCCCTTGGCTAGGGTTTGAGTAGAGTTCATCCTACTTTGAGGCTTATAGAGAGACCTGGGAGGTGGAGGCTCGACGAAGGGAGATGGTGTGGCGGTGATGCGCTATTGGGGTTGTGGGTGGTCGAAGAGTGATTGATAGCAGTGACAGGAGATATGAGATATGACAATTTTTTCATATGACATAAGAAAACAAAGAAAGAATCTTTTTTTAGGGGGGGGGGGGGGAGAAGTGAATTTTTTTCAAGAAGAGAACAGCAAAGAGACTTCGGCTCTGTCAGATTATAAGCTGCAGCTTAAAATTTATCATTTTTATACAGGTTATATTTTGAAATATTTTATAGTTATTTTTTTTGAAACTTTGCATAATTTGTCTTAGAGATCTCAAAAATATTTTTTTATAATCTTTTTGGCCCTTTAAATCTTCTATAAAAACACCACAACCTTTTCAGATTATAATCTAACCGCCGAAAGAAACACAGCCTTCATTAGAGGTCGTAAGAGAACAAGAATCTTCTCACAAAGAAAAAACATAGCGAAGACAATACCCTAAGAGATGGTCAAAGAGGGAGAGCAAGGACCAGATGACTGCCATACAGCCAGTCTTACAATCTGGTTGCAAACTTTGCGACTGCAACCACAATCGAGATTATACGTTGATGATCCGATGATTGAGGTGGAGGAGGTACTGCATCTGCATCACTGCATGCATGTGGAAGGCCGAAGCAGAAGATATATAGCTAGCTATCTAGTACTACTGTACGAGCGCTCCTAACCAAGATGATCCATATATAATGTGCCTGACAGCTCTGGCCTTCTAGGTGCTGCCTGCCTAGCTTCATCTTCTCCCCTGCAGCAGCTGCTTCTTTGCATGTACATCACACATGAGTGGACATGACATACTGTACCTTGTTAAGTTGGTGGTGCAACAGTGTGAGCCGGGCAGCATCCATACGTACACAGTACCGCAGTGCCACCTCCACCCTCCATGCATGCATGCTTTGCTCACACTCACAGCAGCAATGCAATGCATCTCATCTCCATTTCCTTCTTGTTTCAGCGCTCGATCGTTGCAACCGTGCAACACAGCATCGTCCATCAGTGTGGTCTAGAACCCTAAATAATTATATATATATATATGCATGATTCGGGCATTTCACGAGGTCCACCCTTAAACAACGTACATGCATGGCCTAGAACCCTAAATAAAATTAGCAGGATTGAATCGAATTGCATTGCATATTTGCATTGCATGTGAACGAAACGAGGACCACAGACAGTCAAAGGCATGGAATACTATTTGTAGATGATCCTTTTTTTATTCTTCTTTTTCTTAGGCCACGAAACCTAGCTGCTGAGCGAGGCAAGGTAAAAAATTGATTGGAACATGCAATGCATGCATGCATGCGTGAATCCATCTACCGACACATTTTCTGACATTGACTATTGGACGTCCTCGCTCACATGACAAAAATGCGACAGGCCAAAAAAAAAAAAAGAGCGAAGGTAAATGCAACGTCAGCAACGATGGTCGACACATGAGAGTAACTAACAAACAAATTGATTAAACTAATCTCTTGTAGATGATCATGATATATAAGCAGTAGTACAACAAGAAGAAGAAGAACAGGAGCACAAGACGACGACGCAGCGGCAGCACGGCGGCAGCAGCAAGACGAAGAGGAAGGGGTGAAGAAGAAGATGATGTGATGTGAAGCATGGATCGATGGGAGTGGGAGCAGCGGCACGCGGAGTGTGGAGCACTGGAGCTACGCTATGGCTAAGGCAGTAAGGCTATGGCTATGCTACACTGCAGGGCCGCATGCCATGTCCTTCCTCTACGAATCGTCGTGGGCGCCATGGCTGCTCTCCACCTCGTCGTCCTGATCGCTCGCCCTCCCTGACCTGCCCACCTCGTCCTCGTCGCCCTCCCCGTCGTCCTCGTTGCCGCCGGCCTCGTCCTGATCCCGGTCGAAGGGGAACCCCGGCGGGCCGTAGTGCACGTCGGGGTACTTGACGACGGCGTCGAGCAGCTCGGAGCTGGGCTTGTTTGGGGCGGCGGCGGCGGAGCGGGCGTAGAGGCGGTCGAGGTCGTGGAAGTAGGGGCAGGTCTTGGCGTGGGCGGGGCGCTTCTTGCCGCTCTCCTTGGCCTTGCGGAAGTACTTGTTGATGTTCTCCCACTTCTCCTTGCACCGCTTCGCGCTCCGGCGGTACCCCGCCGCCGCCATGCGCGAGCTCACCTCCTCCCACAGCGGGCCCTTCAGCCCCGGCTCCTGGAACCGGCCCTCCAGCCCCGTCCGCACCCGGATCAGCGCCTCCACCTCCTGCTTCGGCCACCGCGACGTGCTGAACTGCACCCCGCCCCCGCCCCCGCTCACCTCCAACGCGGCCGCCGCCTCGCCGCCGTCGTACGCCACCAGCTCCTTGCCGCCCCCGCCCACGCTCACGTCGTCCGCCGCGCACGGTGCCGGCGCAGGCAGCACGATCGTCTCGCCGGAGATCTTCTCCAGGTAGGCGATGATGGCTGCCTCGCGGGCGGCGGCGCTGGCGCGGTCCTGCGCGCGCGCCGCGGCCTCGCGCGCCGACTTGTCGGCCTCCTGCCGCCGCCACGCGTCGTCGCGGGCGGCGCGCTCCTGCTCCCGCCGCTCCATCGTGTCCAGGAACTGCCGGTGGAGGCTCTCCTGGTGCTCCATCAGCCGCTGCACCAGCCGCTCGAAGAAGGACGTCGACGCGCTCAGCTGCTCCTGCCGCCGCCGCTTCCGCTTCCGCCGCGCCGCCGCAGCCTCCGCCAACGGCTGCGGCTGGGGCTGCACCACCGCGGCCGCGTCCTCCCCGGCGGACGTCTCCGACGTGTTCAGCTGCGGCGCGTCCGCCGGCGCGGCGCCCGGGAGGTCGGCCATGGGCGGCGGGAGCATGGCATTGTCGTCGCCGGTGAGGCCGGAGCCGGAGCCCGTCTGGGCGCCGCCCGCGCCGCCGCTCCCGGGCTTGTAGATGGCCTCCAGCTCGCTGAAGAGCTTGTAGTTGCCGGCACCCGCCGACGCCACGGCGGCATTGTCGTCGCCTTTCTTGAAGTAATTAGCGGGCGCGGCAGGAGACGGCGACTCCGGCGTGGCGGCCTTCTCCTTCCCCGCCGGCCTCTTGCTGCTGCTCGTGCTGTGGATGTAGTCGATGTCCAGCGGCCGCCTGCATTTGCATTGCCATTACATTACGCATCGGCGAGGGACAGTGAAAAAGAGGAGCGATTTGATTTGCAAATTCCCCAAACGCAACAAGTAAAATTGGTGACGGGTGGGCGTGGGGCTTTTGGGCGAGGTAAAAGGGGAGGAGGAATCGCCATCAGCCATCAGGTGGTGTGGTTTTGCTTGTCTTTCTCAATCATGCCACTATTATTGCCCGTCCTCTGCTCCCCGCGCCGGAGCATCCAAAGCGCAAAGATTCAATCTTTTCTTTCCCCTTTTCCCCTTTTCCGCCATGGATTCCAGCAGCAAGCCAAATCGACAATGAGTGAACGAATTCGAGCAGCAGCTGCATAGCAGAGGCGGTACCAGGTGGGTTCTTTGATGGACGCCTCCTCCTCCCCCGGCCATCGCCGGAGCCGGCTCTCGGTGGCCGCCTCGTCGTCGCCGCCGCCGCCGCCGCCGCCGTGAAGCATCATGCCGCTGCCCCCGCCGCCGTCGTTCAGGGCGTCGTCCGTGCCACCGGTGGCGCCGCTGCCGCCGCCGGCGTCGACCGCCAGCTTGAAGCTCATGGCGGCCGCCAGGAACGGCGGCACGCCCGGTGGGGTTGCGGCGCCGGACGCGGCGCTCCCGCCGCCGGCCCCAGAGCGCTCTGGCACGGCTGCCTCAACGTCGAGGCCGAGGTGGTGGTGGTGGTGGTGGTGAGGGTGGGGGTGATGCTGCGGGGCCCACCTCGCCGGAGCGGACGGCTTGGGGTGGTGGTGCTGCTCGTGGAAGAGCTGGAGGTGGTGGTGGTGCCCCGCGGCGGCCGCCTGGTGCAGCAGCTGCTGCGTGAAGGGTATCCCCCCTGCGGACGCCGGGCCGCCGCCGCCGAAGTGCGCGAAGTGCGGCGGCATCTGCGGCGGCGCGTGGTGGTGCAGCGGCTGGTACCTGAAGGGCGCGCCCAGCTCCTGCCCCGCCGCCGCCGCACCGGCCTGCGGCGGCTGCGGCGGCGCGGACATGGCGAAGCTGCCGTCCATCATGAACTGCTGGAACTCGGAGACGCCGCCGTAGCCGGACTGCATGGTGGTTTCTCTCCGGCTGCCGTGGCAGTGTCGGGCCAGCCCAGTAGCTAGCTACTGCTCGTCACTCGTCAGTGAGGTGAGCTGGGAGGAGGGGGAGCAGTGAGCTCACTCTCTCACGCACTCACATGTTGGGTACCAACTAGCAGCCAGCAAGGGAGGGGAGAGGTTGAGGATGAGGCTGGGGGCAAGGGCATGCATGAATTGCAATTGCAAATTGCAAGCGAAGGGAGGGGGAGTTGATGAGTGCAGTGAGGAGGAGATGGAGATGGAGATGGAGATGGCAAGGTTGGGTTTCCCTTTCGCCTCTAGAGGGTTGCCAGGCAGCTTTATCTTTTTGGCAGTTTTGGAAAGGGGTCCTTGTCCATGCCCACAATTGCACCCGCCTCCCGGGTGCTCTTTATGCTTCTCTCCTCGTCCTCTGTCCCGGTTTCCATGCCCTGTTTCTCCCTTGGGAAAGAGGCCTTCAATTCCACTTATTTATGCCAAGCCCCAATGTTTACGTTGTTGCCCTCTAAAACACACTAAATTGACGGTAAATTTTACATAGCCTTATGAAAGATTAATTTTACTTTCAAAGCATCTTCAACAATATCAAATCAACCGATTATGGACTACAACTCAAATTTTTACCTACGGGAGAAGACAAAGATAGAAGAGAGATAAATGATTACGGTAAGGCCCATGTCAATTTTATAGGCTAAGTTATAACTAGTACACGGGAGAGTTTGTCTATTTTCTTAGTACACGGGAGAGTTTGTCTATTTTCTATCTACAAATACATACCGTTTTTTATAGGGTTAAAAGCATATGTGCCACTGCAGAGTGCTCTTTGAGCAAAAATGCCACCGTAGAGATCGAAATATCTAAGACGCCATTATAAAGTTTGAAAATATGCATAGATGCCATTATGCAGAGTATTGGGGATATATGAGCTGAAAATACATTCCAAAATACATCTGACAAGCGAGGCCCACATGTCATCCTCTCTAGCCTTCTTCTTCCACCTCTAGCCATTCCCCTCTTCTCTCTCCTCTCTCTCTCTCCACTGCTCCTCTCTCTCTCGGTCACACGCTTTCCTCACCGCCACCTCCTCCCAACAAGATACGCCATCGCCGACCTCCCTCCTCACAGATGCGCCTCCAGACCACGGCTGCTCTCTCACAAGACGCTGCATGGCCTCCTCTCCTGAAGCTGCATGGCCTCCTCCTCCTCCAGTGCCAGACGACACTGCCATGCCTTCCGCGTGATGGAGGTGGGGGCATGCAGCAGAGAGCGAGCGACGGCGCGCATCACTTGCATGGCTAGCTAGAGAGAGAGAGAGAGAGAGAGAGAGAGAGAGAGAGAGAGATTGGGAGGAGGAGGGAGGCGGCATGCATGAAGCTGGAGAGGAGTCCGCATGGTCTCAATGGAGGGGCACATGAGCTCGGTGGAGGGGTGGCCATGAGCTGGGGGAGGCGGGGAGGGCCATGAAGCTTAGTGGAGGGCCGTGGCGAGCTTGGGAGGGAGGGGAGGCTTCGGGGAGAGAGAGAGAGAGAGAGAGTGAGGAGGAGGAAGAAGATGAATAGAGGGTATGACATGTGGGTCCCACATGTCAGGTCGTATTTCAGACCGTATATCTATGTGTATTTCGTCCGAAATTCTCTCCCAGCCCAAATAATGGCATCTGTGCACATTTTCAAACTTTATAATGGCGTCTCAGATATTTCGATCTCTACGGTGGCATTTCTGCTCAAAGAGCACTCTGCAGTGGCACGTATGCTTTTAACCCTTTTTTAATAACTAAAGAATGACTCCACACCACACTCGTGTGTCCTCTTATGATTTCGTCATTTAGCACCATTGCTCCTACATCTTAGAATTTTGTTTAATATTGAGATATCCATTAGTTACCTTGTAGTTGCCACGTATGTAGTTTTGTTAATGAGATCACATTTACGCGTCTCTCTCTCTCTCTCTGAAATAAATTCAACTTCAATTAAAAAAATTAAACTTTGCCTTTTCTTTTCTTGTATTTCAAAACATGCGAATATTGAAATTTGAAAAAAAAAAATCAATTTTTCAGAATTTTGATACCTTCGCATTTGTTTTTTAAAAAAAAGAAAGTTCATTGTTATCATTGTTTTGTTTTCGAAAGATCATTTTAAGGTGAATTTAAATTTTTTTTTTGATTTTTTAGTGCTAACTTAATGGATGAGTTTAAGGCCCGAGAAAGTAAAGGTTTGGGGCAAATGAAAATTGCTACAAATTTAGAAACAATAATGTAATTTTTTATGTATAAATGTCAGGTTCTTCCCATAGATAGGTGGTAGTGTGATGAGAATTAATAGAGATTACAACTGAACCAAAAGCCTACTAAGAATGGATGCATACAGCAGTAAGCTCAAGGTGGTAATAGTAATATGTTGAGTCTAAGGAAATGGCTACTTAGTGACTCAATTGTACATCTCTCTTATCCGGTTCTCTCATCTATATGACAGTATCTACTTTCTTTCTCCTACTTCCCCCCACACCCACGACTAGCACATTCATCTCCTCCTCTCTCCCTCCCATCTCTCTCTACCGCTCTTTTCTTCTTCCCCACTCCCTTCTTTGCAATCTCCACTTTTCCCATTTTCCTCCTCACGTAGCCATATCTCGAACAGTGGGCCCAACAATGATGACCGTCGCAGATTAGGAACTCATTGAGGATGGAATGTTGTGTCGTTGCACAGGAGTAGCTCCCTCGTAGCATCTTCAATGGTAGAGCTTATCACTAGACATAAAAAAAAATGGTCTTGTCAACTATAGATAGCAAATAGATAAACCCTCGAATGGACTGGCTATACTATTATCTCTAAAATTTAATATAGATCCATATGTAATACTCCTATGCAGGCATTTTGTAATCCGATATAGAATGACCTTAAGCTAAGTGCTATTACTCTATATCCGTTTTTTTTTTCTCTCTTTACGTGTGCAAAAGAGTTGAACCAAAACAACATATTGGGACTATCCTTTTCTAGACACCCTCCTGTTAAGCTCGAACACATGGCACGGAGCTTTGACATCGGCAGCAGGAGAGCTCACTGGAAGGTGGAGCTCATAGCCTAGGCAAAGGAACCGGGCGTCGGGGAAGATGCATCATCACTGGTTTTCCGCGTATGTATGAAAGACAGGTAAAAAAATATTTAGTACATTCTGTTTGTTTTTGGAAAACTTATGTATAAAATATATGAAATATTTTATTTGCTCATACGAAACATTGTTTGTATTGATCAACATAATTTTTTGAATAACACTGTCATAATTGAACATTGGTCAGAGAAACATTTCTAACGTTACCTAGAAATGTTTGAAACAAATTTCAAAGTTATACGAGGACACGTTAATTTTCCATTCAGTACTCAACTTCACTTCATGATATCGTGCTGTTTCAGAAGTGTTTTTTTTTTTGAACGGTTTTTAAAGGGTTTTTTTCAATAGTTTAATTAATTTTTTGGAAAACCAATTTGTGAAGCATGGGACGTCCGACAAGGGTAGGTTTAGATAATGGATTGATTAGCAGGAGGTGGGGGTGCGAGAAAGAAAAGAGAAGAAGAAGGTGGATGACGTATACGGCACACGTGCCATGCACGTGTGAGGGGGAGGAGAAGGATGTGGATTTCGCCAGCCGTCGTGCGGTGCCTCGGGAGTCGGGAGCCGCGCTGCGTCCTCTCTACTCCTACTGGCTACTCCTTTCTCATCTTCCGACTAGCTCAGCTGGAGATCACTCTCACTCGTACTTCCAAAGCTAAATTAACACACACAAACAACTAACAATTGGCCCAAGGTAACAGCTGAATTGAAGTTGAATCGAATTATCGGCAGTACCGTTTCATTGCTCTCGTTAAAATTCATCACACGAAATGGTTCCAGACCAAACAACTTAGTGCAATTTACTAACACGAATTATGAGGAAGCAAGATGTATGATTTGTAAATCTATCAAGAGCTGGCTGTGTATACACATAACGTCCATAAGCCATGTACAGCAACTGACTATGCACAATGTCTTGTCAAGTTGCCATAAAAAAAAAATAGAAAAAGATCTATAAGTATATGTGCATGCAACATTCTGGTAAACTTGTCGTCTACTAATTTAGGCCTTGTTTGTTTCAGATTAACGTAGCGTTGCGTTTTACTGTAGTAAATTTATGATCCCTCTTAAAATACGTCTTAACAAGTTCAAAAAATTATAAAAAAAATATTTTACAAACTTTAAGAAGTACTATTTAAAACCCCACAAAAATGACTACAAAACATTACATCATTTGGCTTATACAAAAATAACAAATTTTCATTTAATTTAATTTAATCTGAAACAAACAAGGCCTAAGGAGGCGATCGCGCACAGCTGCGCGTCAGATCTGTGCGCTGTCCTTGTATGCGTTCTGATGTAAAGATCGATGGACACACATGGAAACCGAGAAGAGATTAGCTAATGCATATATAGGTCGAGAAATGCAAAAAAGAACACATATAACGAATCATGTACGCTCACATGAAGAATAACCGTAAGCCACGACAGCACTACATAACATAAATAGTTCTTCAAAAACTACATAACATAATATTATTCTAGCACTCTAGCAGAGTGCAATAAGCTGTATGATTACAAAAGTTGTAAAAAATAAAAATAAAAAGCTCTTCACGGAGGCAACCGGATCACCACAAGTTCTATGCAAAATAATTAATAAAAAAAGGAGAGTGAAATATGTATCTATTATTTAATCTCTTGATGCCCCTCATTGTACTCATTCAATTAAAGCAATATGTATATTGACCTTAAACCGCTGTATTGAAGCAATTAGCTGCTGTCATAAATGTGTAATCTTGCCCCTTTTTTCATATCACTATGCTGGTGTTTTTGGACTCGAATCAAAACAATTTTCAGGAAGCAATGAAGGCCTAGCTAGCGAAATTTTTTTTATTAACCTTTTTTAAATAATTAATATAAAATCAACCCTCGGCAAAAACTATTTTCAGATCTGATCCATTTGGCCGTGTCAATTCAAATGGTGCGGCTCATAGCCTCTGTCGCGCCTACGCATGTGACGCGGCAAAGGGTGCCACGTACGCGCCCGCAGCCGGCCAGCCGCTGGCGTGGAAGCTATGGGCCCTACCCTTCCGCTCCACATACGCTGGCGCGGCAAAGTCAGAATAAAGTATGAGCGATGGAGCAACCCGAGCCCTTGCGCTCGGGTTTTTCTTTTTTCCTTCCCTCTCAGGCGCTCCGCCGCCGCCCGCCCGCCGCCGCATCCCGCCACCCCTCTCGGATCCAAGAAGGGGAAAGGCATCCTCACCCTCCTAGCAAGGTAATGTCCCCCTCTACCCCCCATTTTCTCACTCGATCCATCGCATTTGATACTTTTTTTAAAACTAGGGTTTTAGTAATAATGCCGATTTAGGCATGATTTTATGTTGTTTAGTTGTATATGAGCGTCGTGGCATACGCTATGGAGCTCTGTCCGTATTATTAACGTGTAGAACTAGTTACATGTATCGTTTTGGCTTCCAAATTTAGATTTAGATAAATGTTGGGCTATGCCACTTTGAACATGGTATATAGTTTTGTGGGCTATGCCAAATATAAAAGAAGCTTTTGAGAATTATTAGATATTACAAGTTTTTGACCTCTTGTAAACCCGGTTGTTTATGTGTTAACTCCGCCCTTGTGTAGATATATACATGTTTGTAGTTAGGTTTTTTTGGTTGGTCATCGTTAATAGCTAAGTTTAATAGATGTAGTAATATATGTAGTTAATTGTTAAGCGTGAAAATCTAAAGCACTCGCAAAAGATTAAAATGTAAATAGATTGTTAGGGCAATCCCGAAGGAATAGATGATTTTGTATCATAGGGCTAATAAAATTGCATGTGTTGTATCAATTTTTATAGATGGATCGTTTAGTGCGGCTGTTTCATGGTGGAACCATTAAAGAAAACGGGGAGTTCGAGAATATGAAGAAAGAGGTTGTGTTGTTTGATAAGACTCTAAGTTATGAAGATTTAGTTTCCCGATGTCGGTCTGTGATGAGGTGTGGTCTTGGTGAAGGTGGCTAGGGCTCACTACGTGATGTTGAAGATTGCATCGGAGTCGGATTGGAGTAACTATAAGCAGGTTGTGAAAAATTCCAATGTTACTTGTTGGGAGGTGGTGGTCGATATTTATCGTGCGGGGTTAACGTACCTCTTTTGATTTAACAGAATTGATAAGTCAACCTTGTGAACCCAAATATCTCGTTTTAAAAAGTTTTCAACCTAGATGGAAACACATGGCAACTTTTAGAACACGCAGTGCAATTTACTATATGAAACAAAGTTACAACCTACAATGCCCCATTTAGAGCAATTAAGCCATCCCGATTTGGAGACATGGTTTTAAAAAAAAACCATGATTTTGTAATACGTAGAGTTTACAACTGTGTACATATAAAACCATTCTATGGCGCTAAGATCATTCAATCCCTGACGCCCCTTTGGCGCGGCAATCCTGACGCACCATTACTTTTGGCGCGGCAAGGCTGGGCTGCCGCGCCGGCTGCTCCGAGCAAAGGCCCATTGCGGATCCTTCTGGATTGCGATGGGCAATGGCACGGCAACCCAATACTGACGCACCAGTACTTTTGGCGCGGCAAAGCTGAGCTGCCGCGCCGGCTGCTTCGAGCAAAGCCCGATTGTGGAACCTTTTGGATTGCGATGGGAAGTGGCGCGGCAGCCAGTCTGACGCGCCATTACTTTTTGGCGCGGCAATATTGGCCGCGCCAGCTGCTCCGAGCAAAGGCCCGATTGCTCTTATTTTTGTATTAGTCTTGTGTTGCTTTGTACTTCACGTTTTTACAAGTCATCACTAATCATCGAGGAAAATGCATAAAAGCAAAAGAGCATTTAGTTTGTCAAAATGGCATTCTAGTGCCTCATACCAAATAAAAGTAAAACATCTACTAACACTTCTTATCCTAACTCACAAACATATTACAGATAAATTGGTCAAATAACATGCAGAAGTGCTCATATTACAATCCAAGGAAATTTAGCTACGTACCACATGGTACATTGACATAAGGTAGTTTCAACAACACATTACATAATTTTCTCCAACAAACACGATCTCACTCATGGTCTCGATCTACTCCGTTCTCTTCGTCATCATCCGGCACAACGGTAGGCAAGTTTCTAACAAGATCCCTCATGGTCTCCATCTCCACCGTCCTCCTCACCTTGTTGCACCGCATCGTTTGCAAATGAGCCGACCACGAATTAGGACGGTAATTGGCATTCTGGTCAATGAGTGTACCCTCAGCCATCTCGTTCCTGTGCTCCTCGAGCTCGCACTCCCTCAATCTCCCTCTGCAGCTGTGTTTGGTACCCACCTCTTTGAGATCAACACCAGGTGGGTACCTCCCCTACGTCTCCTCCAATATTCCAGTGTTTCTGAGGAGGTGAAGTACCCACGTTGCGGTACCTCACGCTCCCTCCTCATGTCATTCAAAATCTTTTTTTATCTTCATCAGACGTCATGAGTACACCATAGTCATGCCTTATCATTTCTTTCCTCTTCTCCACTTTCCTGTCTTGGTAAGGTTGCCATAGATTGTGAATCTCGGCTTCGAACTCTTCTTGCCCCTCATATCTCTCCCAATCGCACGTCCTTCCCTCCTACAAGATTAAGCGTGAGAGTTATCAATCTCAAGCTGCAATATAGTGCAATACATAAAGAAATACTCCTATGTGTCGTGCAGATATGACGTACCCAGAAATCACCATAAGAGTTGCCGCAATACCATCTGTACCCAAGCTCCGATGGGACAACACCTCTAAGAGCCAGTATCCCACACTTACAGGTAGTGGATGGATATTTCTCACATGGCCAATCCTTCTCCCCGGAGTTGAAGGCCTCCACTTCCTCGCTAGAAGGCCAACAAGACTTGGGCCCATAAATGTACTACTGAAAATCACAGAGAGCCCATCCATCCTAGAAACAAAAGACATTGTTATCAAATTACTTAAAAATGAGAGTAATTTACATACAGAGTAGGCATGCATACACATACTCGATCATTGCGGGAACAACGGAAGAAGGGGGTAAAGTCCACCCCTAGGTTTGGCCGCACTAATATCGACTCAACATTGCAATTACACATAGGAGGGTTCATTACCCGACTAGCACTTGTCACCGCCTTCTCCTCCATTTGTCATTTTTGTGAGGGTAGTAGGAGGAGGAACCCAACACCTAAAATGCTGAATTGGCTTGGTGTCCCTAGAGCGCCATGGGAACAATCGGATCCTCGGGTCGTACATTTCTGACCTATCGATCCACTCGAAAAACCAACACGGCGGGCTAGAATACGGCATACAGTAATTGAACTTCACACCACAAGTGTAGAAGGCTCTACCAGCAGTATCAGGGTCCCTCAACTGTTGAACCTCCGCAGGAATGCCGTGCTCGCAAATTGGAATCGAAAACGGAGAGGACCGAACTGGAGCATCCTAACCCCTAGGGTAATCCCCATACTTGAGAAATGGCTTCGCCTCGAAGGAAACGTTTCCTACAATATAGTGCAATACAAATAAAAAAAATAAATTATTCTAGCAAAATGTAATCCACAAAAAACCAATATATCATTCGCCATACTTTCTAACTATAATACACCTACACATACATCATACGGATTAACATTACCATATATCATTCATCATTAATGGAGACAAATCCACTACGCAATCCACACATCTTCATGCAACGTGTAACCCTAACCCTAACCTAAATTATTTGAATCGTACAAAAAATTGCATCCAAAACACACAAATGGAGAGGGGTTTACCTGCCATGATGAAGTGGTGCCTTTCCCCAAACAAATCTGGCCCGATCTTAGCAATGGAGGAGGATAAGAGTGGTTAGAAAAGAGAGGAAAGGAAGGGGAAATGAGAAAATGAAGAAGAAGAGCCGTGGGAGGAGTCCTGGGGCACGTATATTCTGCCCTTGACGCGCCCTGAGGGGTGGTGCGGCAAGGGTGGCCCACTATCAGTGCTTGCCCGCCTGCAGCGCGTCCCCGGTGCCAGCCGCGCCACGCAAGGGTGGGGCCCACAGCTTCCACGCCAGCGCGTACGTGGCACCCTTTGCCGCGCCACATGCGTAGGCGAGGCTATTAGCCGCACCGTCTGCATTGGCGCGCCCAAAGGGGTCAGATCTGGAAATAGTTTTTGCCGAGGGTTAATTTTATATTAATTATTTAAAAAAGGTTAATAAAAAAAATTCAGAGAGCAAACATCACCAGCTATATTTTTTGTAACTCACATATATAGTCTCGATGTTCTGCACAATCAATGCGTTAAACAATTTCAACTAAAAAAGCAACGAGGCCTCAAACAAAAAATTGAGATTTGAACTTATACATAGTACTTTTACACCTGGATGGACAAGGAGGATCCAACATGGGTGCACCGTGTGCACGGGCACCCCCTAAATTTTGAAAACACGAAGACCGCCCTATGTAGTATTGGGATAAATTCTAGAAAAAAAAAACCCATCTCAAGTCAATTTCGGCCTCCTCTCTCACTCAGCCCAGCCAACCCAATATTAGCTAAGGCCTAATGGCCCAACATGCCTCTCTCTCCCTCCTCAGCCGGCTAGGGTTGGGGGATTAGGGAATTAGGGGAAAAATCCCCAAATTAGCTCGCATTCCCTCTCTGGCTCTCTCCCCTCTCGGTCTCCCTCACTACCTCACAGACGGGTTCTATCCAAATGAGTTTTCTGATACAGATTTGATGAGACTTCTCTTTCAAATTGATCACTTCATCAATGCTTTGAGAAATGATGATAGGTTTAAAGATCTCAAGTGTATTGTTGATCGTTCTATTATGCTTGTTCAAACCAAAAAACATGACACCTATAGGTTGGTTTATTTGCTTCTCAAATTGGTATTACTCTTACCGGTGGCAACTGCAAGTGTTGAAAGGGTATTCTCCGCTATGAACTATGTGAAGAACAAATTGAGAAATAGCATGGGCAATCAAGTCTTGAATGATTGTTTGGTGACATTTATTGAGCGGGATATCTTCTCCAATATTACGAATGAGGCTATAATTGAGCGTTTTCAAAAGATGAAGACCCGTAAAATAATATTGTAAGGTACAATTTTGATGTTCACCGCACTTTATATTATGTTATGTTACTATTGTGGAACTTAGAAACTCGCTATGCATTTGACTATTTGTGTCAATTTTACATTTCTACGTTGATTTATGCTATATGTGTCTATTGCCAAGTGTGAAAAAAAATTTATATAAGCCGTACACCCCTGGTTTTGAAATCCTAGATCCGCCACTGTGGATGGAAGTCACTGATGTATGAAAATTTCAACACAAGTAGTAAATGTGGGTGGTACCAATAGAATCCACTACAAGAATCGACATGAATCTCGAGGGTCTAAAGGTGTCTCGAGGGCACCAAGTCAGCCCTCTAGAAAAAATTAGTTTATCGAGGGCCCAGAAAAAAACCCCCGAGAAATATACTACTTCTCGAGGGCTAACGTGTGGCTCTCGAGAAACGTAGCACAAAGCAACGGCAGGCAACGGCGTGATTAGTTTCTCGAGGGCTTAGCCCTCGATAAACAGCTCGGCCGCGTCCTTATCTCTTCCCTCTCTCTGCTCACTCTCCTCTCTCTCTCTCACACGCTCTCTTCTCTCTCTCGCTCAACGCCACGGGACGGGCGGCCGCCTCCCCTCGCCTCCGCCCGGCGGCGCCTGCACGGCTGGGCAAGGCAAGGCGAGGCGGCGGTAGAGGCGGGCACCTCTCCGAGCTGCGGCGGCGAGGAGGGGCGAGAGGAGGAGGCGGCGAAGCGAAGCGTCTGCGAAGCGGAGGAGGATCTGGCGGCGGCGGCGCGCGAGGAGGGCGGCGGCGGCGCTCTCCGACCGGCGGCGGCGGATCTCCGAAGCGCGCCTCCGAAGCGGCGGATCTGGCGGGCGGCGGCGCTTCTCGAAGCGGCAATGGCGCTCTCCGAAGCGGGCGCGACAGCCTCCTCCGCCTCGCCGGATCCGACGGGTGGGGCTGGATCTGGCGGTGGCTGATCCGCGGCCTCCGCCCCCTCCTCGTCGGTTCTCTCCCCCTCCCAGCACTCTCTCTCTCCACGGCGGCGTTTGAATTTTGTTCAATTTGTTCAAGATTTGTGCATGCCCGTGTATGAATTATGTGTTAATTTGTTCAAGATTTGGATATATGTGTTAATTTGTTCAAGATTTGTTCGAATGTTTGAATTAATGTAGCCCTAGAATATGCCTCTCGAAATAATTTGTGATGTGCCCGTGTATTTTTTTTTCTAAAATAATGTAGTTCTCGAGGGCCAAGCCCTCTAGAATCTGCCGTTAACTTTGGTTGCCGTCATCTCGCTAGCTTTCTCGAGGGCGCCTAGAAAGCCCTCGAGAAACATCTTTATCGAGGGCCAGACCCTTAAAAAACCTCATTTTTCTCGAGTACCTAGTCACGAGGGCTGTTTCTCGAGGGCCGGCCCTCGAGAAAGCTTAATCTCGAGGGTTTCCCCCCCTTTCTCGAGGGTTTCTGGCCCTCGAGATTCATGTCAATTCTTGTAGTGATCACCCTGTTCGATGGGGCCAATAACCAATTGCACATTGCATTCCAAAGGTAACACGCTATCTGTTGAAATTGAAAAAAAAGGAAAGCCCTTGTGTGATAGTATCTTGAAAAGCACAGAATCGACACACTTGCTGAACCTGCAAAAAAATTAAAATGACACTTAGGCCATGGATTCATATCCAATTGAGAGAGAGAGAGACAAATCAGTGAAGTGTCTACTTCATATTTTAAAGTGCAATGACACATAAATGAGAGAAGTGACAACTCCATTCTGAAGTAGACATAACAAACATGTAACAGGCATTTTTTTTATACGCCTTTATAGGTCAACATATTGTAAATAACTGTGGTTATATCTTTAATTTGTGGCACACCAAATTCAGGCCCTATTATCTTGGCACACAGCCGGTGAAGAAAATGGTTGTGATGAGCTCAATAGATAACCGGTGAAAATAACTTTTATCATGAGATGGACGGGCGTTCCATTTAGCATTTAGCAAGAGTGGACGTACCACGTACGTACGTAGCATCCGGGGGCTTTGCGTTGTTTTCTGACAGATGGGGCACGTGTCGGGGCGTGAGTGGTGGAGGCGGTTGACCGTCTACCTACGTGGGTCACGTCTAGCTATATATACATGCTATATATATATGCATATGCATATGGTAGGCTAGCTGCATGTCCAGTCCAGCCATCGTTTCATGTGTCACTCGATCACTCTTGGATCGATCCATCTCTTCTTGTTTGGCCCCGGCCCCCGGGGCAGGGCTAGCTTTTTAGGCCCAATTATTTTCAGCTTAATGGGTTAACAGCTTAACAACTTATCTACGTTTTAAAAAGTTATATGCTTTGAGTTATTTGGGTCTATTTTTTCGTTGTTTTGAAAGTGGGTCCTAATGCTTTAAAAAGCAGTCAAACGAAATGGATCCGAACCTTGAGACAAACTCGAGAAGTTCTCGAAGTTCAGTCATTTGAACCGTTCAGCTGTTTAACCGTTTCGATCAGCTTAAAAGAACAGGACCTTAATTAGCATCTGCCTCGATCCGCCTGCTTAATTCTGCTCACACCATGCGCATGCGCATGCGCGCAACTCCTGCCTGCTCTAGCTGCTCGTCGTCTTCACTTCACAGTGGTCGTTGCTGCTCCAGAGTCCAGTACTCCATCCATCGTCCATTTGGACATATATGCATGTTGTTATCGATCCTTGGGTTTGCAGGATCGCCATGAATGTCTCTTCTCTGCATCATCTGCTGGTTCTCATTCTCTCCTTCCATCTCTTGGCAGTAGGTAGTAGCGCGCGCATACAGATACAGGGAAGAAGAAGGCATATATAGCCGCGCCATACGCCATAGCTACATACACCCTCCGTCCCATATTAAGTGTACGTTAAAGTTGTTTTGAAAAAACTAAGGAGGGGTGTATAGTAGGAAATAAAGAGGAATATAGTAGGGAATCTAGGCTACTTTATAGTGTGGGAGAGGAATAAAGGAGTATTTTATAGTGGTGAGAGAGGAATCTAGGGGTATTTATTGTGGTGGAAGAGGAATCTAGAGGTGGAAGAACACTTATATTGGGACAAGCTCAAAGGCTTAGAAGGACACTTATATCGGGACGGAGGGAGTAGGAAGGAATCGGATGCCTTGCCTGCTAAATTACTGGAGTACTTTCCTGCCTGCATCGATGGATTGCATTTGCATCATTGCATGCAGATTAACCTCACAATGGCAAAGTGTCAAAAGGCTAGGCCAATTAATCTATATTATATAGGGTTTCACCAGAAGGACGCCAGTACGTAGTAGCTCTTACACCTATATATTCAGCTTGTTCTCAATGTACAGGCACAGGCAGTAGTAGGGTAGGATGTCTGATAGCTGAGGAAATAGGTACCTCTATAGCCTGTACATGGCCCTATAGGTTAGGCCTCTCTTACTTTGAGGTTGGCTTCGGCCTATGCATCCAATTGGTGTCACATAGAAGATGATTAGCTCTCCTGGTTGGAGCATCTTCAATGATAAGAGTCAAATACTGGATCTATAGATAGCTTATATACAACATCTTTAATGAATTGACTATAGCTAGCATTGGCTCTTAAAGTTAATATGCATCCGTATGTAATATATACGTGTAATGTATCTTGTAATCCGCTATAGACTGGCTCTTCATTAAGAGCTAACTCCCTTCTTTCTTTCTCTCCTCCACATAAGCAGAAAGATGATGTGGACTCCTTATAGCTTGTTGAGTTGTATTTATCTTCAATGGTGCCAAATTAGCTAGCTATATAGAGGGGTGAAAGGGAGAGAGGGTCTAGTTCTTAACCATCTAAGAATTAGCCTATAACATATTTTTTTTTATACGAGCACATATCAAATTTAGAGACTATTTTATATTACATATATGTAATCCATTGAAAAGGTTGTGTATTTGCTAACTTTAGATGAGATGTCCAATTTTTATATAGCCAGTGATTGACTCCATCAGTGAAAAGCTCTTTTTTTAGATAATGGCATAAAATTCCGGCCTCTACATCGTCATATGTACACAACCAAGTTCGCATACAACGGTTCGACTTAAGTCTAACAATCTTAAGACGAGCAAAATAAAAATTACATTAAACAAAAACATAATCTATGAATATTTCTCCAACCATAATTATTGAAGAATATCATAGCCACCTCTTCTAAATATCATAACCACCTTGGTCCTTGGGACGACAAAGAATATTCCATTTGGCTAAACGATATTTTCTCCGTTGCTCATTGCTCTGCCAAATGAAACGGGATAAAAAATAGTCCAATCTCTTAAGCACAGCACGAGGAATCTCAAAATAGGATATCATAAACATCGGTATACTACTAAGTACAGAATTAAATAACACTAGTCTACCCCCTGAAGATAAGTGTTTTCCTTTCCACCTGCTCAATTTTCTCTCAAAACGATCGTCGACTCCCTTCCGGTCTGCATTGCACAATTTATTGTGATGCATAGGTAGATCAAGATAATTAAAAGGATACAAGCCCACACTGCAACCAAAGAGTTGTGTGTATCGGTCCTCATGTTCCCTAGCATCACTATAGCAGAAAATTTCACTCTTATGAAAATTTATCTTTAAACCAGATAATTGCTCCAATATACAAAGCAAGAGTTTTAAGTTTAGTGTCTGCTCCAGTTTATGATTTAAAAAATGATGGTATCATCTACATATTACAGAATAGATAACCTATCGTCCACCAAGTACGGAACTATTCCTTCAATTTGACCATCTTGCTTCGCTCTCGTCAGTGGAAAGTTAACTACATTCTACTTGCTCTAACTATAATCAAGAACAAGATATACAAAACATATGGAGCTGTGCCAGGTAGTCCGAAACGATCTGCATATATCAATCGTTAAACCTGTCGTATGCATGCAATGCATGTGTAACAGTACCAGTACTACTAGCTGTCGAGTACGTCAGGCCCTCTCGATCTCTTACAGCAAATCGATTAAATTGTGAGCAATTAATTCATGGCATTCGATCGATGAATTAGCAAGTCGTTGGTCAAGAGCATCAGGTACGTGTTTTGGTTGCACCGGGGTTGATGCATACATGCATGAATTGGACGCGGGCGTACGTACGTTGACGGTAGGTGGCGTGCATGCCGGCCGGCCGTCCAGTGTACTCATTGTGCAGCGTGTACAGGGCAGGCAAGCATGCATGCATGCGGTGAGATGAAACGCCCGTATGCTCTCCGTACCGTATAACGCAATGCAGCGCGTCAACCCAATCCATTAAGGATGGGTTTGGGCTTGGTTTGCCTCAAACGGGCTTGATTTGTGTGATTTAGACTCCCATCATTAGTCTCTATATTTAGAGACTCTCTCTTTGATCTCTACATCTTTTCGAAGACAGAGACTCTGCCGAAGATGATGAAAATATAGGGAATAAATAGTGGTTTAGAGAAGGGATACAAAGAACGATATATAGAGATTGTGCTAGTGATGCTCTTAGGCCGAGAGCCATATTCACTATGTTTGAGAGACTTTCGCTGCTAAGCCCTTCATCCCTTGCCGCCACATCGATCATGTTTACCTTAGCATGCATGTCGTGCCGCTCCACCGTTTTTGACAGCGCTACGGTTCTAACAGGCTCGCCGTCTAGGAGAATGTTTTAGTTTTTGCTCCCAATTTCATATGACCATCAAGCACCGTCAAGCGCCCCTTCTTCCATGTTTGGGATCACAAATCTCCCTCACCCCTAAACCACAACCACAACCTTAACCTTTAATTTGTGGTGGTAGGGTTGACGTCAACGCGAAGAAAGCAGGAGGGCACATGAATGAGGTCTCTCTCATATATTTATGTTTCTGTTCATCTCGTTCTATGAAAAAAGTCGTGCATTTTAGCGGGTTGTACTTAGAGCATTACCAACACTCTCTTTATATCTTCTCTTTAAAACATCATTGGCATCCGTTTTATCTATTTCTCTACAATCTCTTTATAATTTATACTACACTACAATATTATAAAGGATGCGTTTAGATACCTACACATGCACGATGCATACAGCATGCGTGTCTGCTATGCCCACGGACGGCCGCATTTTAGCATTACAAGACTGGCATCGTACAAGACAGACCACACATACTATGTACATAGGTGAGACAGGCAAAGAAACAGTAAGATGCATAGTAACAAATTGTTCACGCACATTAATATGTACACACGAATGAGTAAAAAAGAATAGAATAGAATAGTAGGGTTAATGAAGTGAATGGTAGCTAATTAATACTAAAAGGCCTAGCATATATGAAAGGTTAATTTGGGATTTGGGGGCATGGACATGGACGTGGGCTATGTGTTGGCCGCCTACACAGATCACCTATATTGTGGATATTGTGTGGTCGGATATGTGTGATCGGCCTGCCGATGATATAGACCTCTATTGTCGATTTTCATCTAAACGTCGCCGACACAGATCTTCGGTTTTTTTTTAAAAAAAAGTCACAAGAAGGCAGGGGTCCGTGGGTGTGAGGCATCGATCTGCGCCTGTGCATGCCCCCTCCCTGCGCTCGTCTTCCGCCACCCTAGCTCGCTATACATTAACATGATGAGCTTCGTCTTAGATGGGATCCGATATTTCAGGATCCACGGACGCAGCTGCAGCTGCAGCTGCAGCTGCCGCTGGACCCGAGTGACTGTGCTGTGCATGTATGTACGTATCTGCATGCATGTAGCGTACCATCAGCATCATCATGCATCAAGCGGTCCATGCACATAGCTGCCCTCCAAACAAGTAAACAAAAAGCAAACCCGCCCCCACGCCTAGCGCCGTAAGTGTGTCTCCTGCATGTGACTCTCACTGCAGATGCATTAATCTCATCCCGTCCATCCCTCGCCCTCTCCTCCCTAGACTATTTCTTTGGGTGTCATTTTCACTTCGTGAAAAAAAATTCTAATTCCCTTCCTTCAGATTCTCTTCAGGGTCTTTTTAGAAAAGAAATTCTTTTGTGCATTCCTGCTAGGAATCAAAACTTACCTTCGGTGGAAGGGGCTTGTCCTCTAAAGAGAACACGTCCTATCAAAGTCTTGCCCGAAAGGGGCTCGAGCTGCTCTTGGCGGTGACCCATGTACTAACAATTTGGACGACATGCCTTCTCAGACCCGCTTTCGAGCCCATCCAAGCTCCCTTCAGCTCGGGTTGCTTCCTAGGTTGCTCGACGAAGCAGGTAATTGTTGTTGTTCGGTGGAACAATCCAATAGGCCTGAGAAGTCAAAGGGATTGACAACGAGGAGCACCCTCAAGTAGCGATGACAAACAACGCCGGCAAGTATTAAATGGGCTGACGCAAGCCATGCGAGCTCTGGCACCAGCCCATTCGACCAAGATGCACACGTAGAGTAAGGACCAGCGGTCTGAAGGAGATGGTCTGCCGTCTGCCTATAAATAGGATCCTAGGGGCTTGTAGGGAGATGCAAAGAAAAAAAAACACAGTCAAAGACACCCGAGCCATACAAAAAGATCATTTTTTTGTAGCGCCTCTAGCCGTAGCACCGCTTGACCATTAGGAGACCCTCTGATAGTTCTCAGAGCATTTACTCCCTATTGATGTATCCACCCAGCTTTTATTCATCCTATTACCATAAGCAAGAAGTTGGACGTAGTGCTATTTGATCGCAGCAAAGGTCTGAACTAGGGTAAAAATCCCTCGTCGCCTCCCTTTGCAACCATCCCCTAGAACATCACCATTTGTTGTAGAGCAGGGTTTTGGTCGGGTCTCACACCAACTAAATAAGCTCGGCTAGGACCTATCCTCGATTGCCGGCAATTCCCTATAGAAAGAAATTCTCTGTTCTCCTTATGAATTCATTCGAATAGATGTTGTTGGATATAATGGAAAATAAAGAGAAAGAATGCGGGGAAGGGAATGCGAAAAGACATGGAAAGAAGAAAAATGGTTGGAGTTGGTTTTACCGTCGATTATAACTCCGTTTCATTCACAATTTGGGAAGCCCTCCGTACCAAGGCCTTGGCCCAGCCCTTTAGCTGCCGATGCATCTTTTTCTCTGGTACATCGACTGGATCATGGGCCGCACCTGACTTCATATGTTGAGCTCACTGCTTCCTGATCTTCGGCCCATTCTCTTCGCCCAAAATCTCTCGCTTTTTGTTTGAATTTGAAACTGCGATTTGAATTGAAATTGAGCCGCAGGCCCCGACGGCAGCAAGAGGAGGGAAGATAAGGCGGGCGCGCTTGCAGTTGACACTTGCTTCTCCTCTCGCCTCCGCCTCCAATGGCTTCGGCTCGCCTCCTCTTCCTCCTCTTCCCCAAAACCCTACCAAACCTCTCCATCCCCAAGCCCACGCGCGCCTCCGCCTCCGCGTCCAACGCCTCGCCCTCGCCCTCGCCCTCGCCCTCGCCGCCTCCTCCTCCGGACGGCGTCGGCCCCGCCGCACCCACCCGGGGCGACCGCTTCCTGGGGAGGCACCTCGCCGCGGAGGCCGCCGCCCGCGTGCTCGCGCCGGAGGACGCCGCCGTCCGCCGCCGCCGCCGGGAGAAGCGGCAGGCGCTGGCACGGAAGCCGTCCAACGCCGCCTGCTGCTACGGCTGCGGCGCGCCTCTGCAGACTGCGGAGGAGGCTGCCCCCGGCTACGTCGACCCCGCCACGTACGACCTGGTAACCTCTCATCACGTTTTTACCTCATGCCATCCACGATTCCAGATGCTCAGATGACGATGCTTTTGCGGATGCGCAAAACATAGGAAATTTACTTATTTATCAGCCTGATACATCGCTCTGGCATGGTCCGATGCATCTCCTATGTGAGCAGAAGAAGAGGCACCATCAGCTAAGAACCGTGCTCTGCGGAAGGTGTAAGCTCTTGTCGCATGGACATATGGTCACTGCTGTCGGCGGCCACGGTGGTTACCCTGGGGGGAAGCAGTTTGTTTCGGCGGAGCAGCTCAGGGAGAAGCTCTCATACCTCCGTCATGAGAAAGCCTTGATAGTAAAACTGGTAGAGAACCTGCTTTCTCAAAGCTCATCCATTCTTTATTTCTTCTTTGTGCTTTCTTATTCCCTTCCGCACTCATGCTACCTCTTGCTTGCAGGTTGACATAGTTGACTTCAATGGAAGTTTCCTCGCTCGAATACGAGATTTTGCTGGCGCCAATCCTATCATACTAGTTATTACAAAGGTCATTGGTGTGCATACCCACTTACAAAATATTTTGTTGCCAACCACCTCAAGGTGATTCTTTTGTAGATTGATCTCCTTCCTAGAGACACAGACTTGAATTGCATTGGTGACTGGGTTGTGGAGGCGGTTGTCAAGAAGAAGCTTAAGTAAGACAGTCTTCCCTGTGCTCCATGGTTTCAGTTTCACAACCATTTTATCATCTTCTTCTGTTCATTGAAAATTATGCGTGCTATTTGGTATTTCTAGTGTCCTCAGTGTTCATTTGACAAGCTCGAAGTCGTTGGTTGGCATCACTGGGGTTATATCAGAGATTCAGAGGGAAAAGAAGGTTGAGTATATAATGTACCCGCCATTCCCCTACCCCCATCTTCTAAGCCAGTTTACTCTAATCTCCACATCTAATTGAATAGGCCTTTTCCTTTCTGTCATACCTTCGCTTGTTTCCTCTCCCATAAATGTAGAAATCTGAACCATGACTTACAGATTTTCTAGGGTCTTTACTCTTTTCACAGTCCTGACTAAATGTTCTTTCCTTTCTTATCAGGGCCGAGACGTATATATACTGGTACACACTCTTCACTTCCCTTTTGATTTCTGTGAATTTTACAGTGATAGTCTTATAGCATTGTATTTTTTATCCAGCAAATGCTATTCCGCACCACAATTGATGTCATCTATAGAAACTTGACCAGATCGCATTCATATATTAATCAGATATAGCTTGATGCACATAATAAAGAATCAGTAGTGATCAATTAGATGCCCTCAACTTTTTCGTAACTGCATAGGAAGATCTTTACCCACTGACGAAACATGCATAACCCCATTACATAGTGTTCACTAGGATGAGCATCATGTTTAGTTCCTTTGTTTTTTTAAGCACATTGTGTGATTGAAATTGTGGACTTGAAACAAAACGATTAATATGTTGGCTTTTCAGACGCCATAGCTATGCCTGACGCATTTCATACATCCTTACAGGGTTCAGCAAATGTAGGAAAATCAGCATTTATCAGTGCTTTGCTAAGTATGCCATTCCATTCTTTTGTATCCCATTTGCATAGTCTATTTTTTAATATTCCTTTCATTCATAACACTAATAATTGAATATTGTACTTTTATAGGAACAATGGCATATAAGGATCCGGTGGCAGCTGCAGCTCAAAAATACAAGCCGATTCAGTCAGCTGTTCCTGGAACAACACTTGGTCCTATTCAGATTGAAGCATTTTTAGGAGGGGTGTGATACCATCTTTTACCATTTTTTTCCCAGAAATTCTCCTGTAGATGTCCAACTTGAAGTTGACTTAAATACACATGATCTATGCATGTAGAAATTATACGATACACCTGGGGTCCATCTTCACCATAGGCAAGCAGCAGTTGTCCATACTGATGATCTACCTTCTCTTGCACCACAAAGTCGTCTAAGGGGGCGGTGTTTTCCTGTATGTATATTTCACTCCGTGAAATGCATGCTTACTTTCAGAAGCTTGCACACTAATCTCTCTCTTCAGAACATAATGTTATATTCAGGCTAATGATACAGATCTTGGGTTGAGTGGGAATTCATTGTTCTGGGGTGGACTAGTCCGTGTTGATGTTGCCAAGGTACCTAGATGAGCTTAGCTTCACTTCTGAGCCCCTCCACATCATTTCTGATTCCATAGTTAAGTGATCACTGAGAGTCGATCAATGTCCTAGGCTCTTCCTCGCACCCGGCTGACTTTCTATGGACCCAAGAAGCTAAAAATCAGTATGGTCCCAACCACAGAAGCAGATGAGTTTTACACGGTACTCCTATGCTAGTTTTTGTAACATCTGTTTATTTTTGTCCTACTTAGGTCATTTTCTTCTAGTTATAAGAGGCAATCTATTTCTTCTTCAAATTGCTATATTTTTTTATAAAAATTCTGAAATAAAGTTTTTAAAATTTATGTTACTCATGCATCTACTTTTGCTCACATTTCTTCTCTGCCTTGAGCACCAATGCTTAGTGAAATATCTGCTGCTTGGTCACAACTGTGGATTTTTCCAAAAGTTCATGTTTTATTGCAGGATCTATCCAAAAGTTCATTTTTTTTCCCTCAGGACCAATTCATCTAAAACAATAAAGCCCATGGCATGTAACCTTAGCCTTTTCCATCCTGCGACAGGGGTGGTTTTTGGTTGAGAATTTCCATTCACGCTTTCATTTTATTTATAAGTTCTTTGTTTACTTTTCAGAGGGAAGTTGGAGTCACATTGACTCCCCCAACTGGTGAGGACAAAGCTGAAGGATGGACAGGGCTTCAGGGTGTTCGCCAGTTGCAGATAAAATATGAAGAGCTCGATAGGTAATGTTTTCAACTGACAGTACAGTCGTAGTTTCTTGCATCAGCATGGTAATGTTTTCAACTGACAGTACAGTCGTAGTTTCTTGCAGCAGCATTAATTTTATGGCCAGTACTAGGACAATGGTCTGTTGGCAATTCATATTTATTGTTTCATGAATAAAGGACGAGAGGATATCTTCTCTAGACGATGATAATAAAAAGAAACGATCTTTTTCTTCATCATTATATGATAAGGAAACACACACGAGTGCTTTATTAATGTTCATTTTCTCTCTCTTGTTTTAGACCTGCTTGTGACATCGCAATATCTGGTCTCGGGTGGATTACTGTCGAGCCACTGGGTGTACCATCTAGCAACCCGGATGGCAGTGTTGAGGAAGAAGGTGATGACTGCGGCGAGCTGCATTTGACAGTACATGTACCCAAGCCAGTTGAGATCTTTGTCCGCTCTCCATTGCCTGCTGGTAAAGCAGCATCGCAATGGTACCGGTATCAGGAGTTGACAGAGGAAGAAGAGGAGTGGAGACCTAAATGGCATTACTAATGCTCCAGTTGCTTGAGTGTACTGCTGCAACTTTGTGTAATCGAAATACAACACGAAATTATGTTATCCTATGATCCCTTAGGGATGCGTAGTTATAGGATCAATTGCTGAAAATGGTTAAGGAAACATTGGGTAAAAGTCATTGCTTCTAATAAAAGCGGTCCATTGTACGATGCATTATACTATACAACACCATTTTCATCGTGTAATTGTTCAAGGCTCGTCTGATGCATAATCAAGGCCTAAAAACGAGCTGCCAAGCTTCCCGTAACATTTTTTAGAAAGGAAACTTCTGTCTAATAGAAGCGAACCAACAAATAGTGGGGAATTGTTAACACAACAATCGATGAGTATTATTCCAACTTAATCGCAGATGTGGATGACGAAATTTCACGTCATCAACAATCTTCCTGTGCCGTGATGCAGCAAATACTGAAATGACCGGATTGCACATCATACCCAAAAAGCACCCACCAATGGCAGCAGGAAACGGTATGTTGCTAAACAATACGCTGCAAAATGCGATCTCTTACTAAGATGACATCCAGATGCCGCTTCTTAAGCAGCAACACATTTACAGGTCTGAGACTGGCAAAACTTATTATTTTCTATTTCTTCAGGTACAAAATATTATGCGGTGAAAGATTCAAGGCGCCGTGCAATTCAACATCCTCAACCAAAAAAGAAGAAGAAAGAAATAGTGCCACACAACAAACATCAGACCGGGACACCGTAATTCACAATCTTCGTGAGGGTGGCATTAAGCACACGCTTCTCCTTCTTGACCTGAGAAGCTAGGCCAGAAATCTGCAAGAAAAACAACCTTTCAATCAAATCCTCAGCTTCAGTAATGAAATATCGTAGATCAATAAAGGACATTCAATGATGGCCATTTGATACACCCGCGGCCCAAAACGCACAAACAGCACGCACGGTACTGTAGCCGTGAACATTAATAGATAAGATTAGTTAAGATTTATTTCTTAGAGTTCAAGTGTTTTATCCTTATAAAAGGGAGCGTCATGTATTTTTCTTCGGCATCCAATCACATGAAGTAAATTGAGATTAGCCTCATAGGCGGTGGCTTCGATAACAACCAAGGCGCTAGCTTCGACAACAGCTCGTCTCGCCCGCGTTAAGGGCCGTATCAATTTGGTATCAGAGCCGATCGATCCTCCTACCATGGCTTCTATGGAGGAACGGCTCACAAAGCTGGAGTTTGCTGTTGACGAGAAGGCATCGATGGCAAGGATCCATACGATGGTCGCGGAGACCGCGAAGTAGTGAACTCTGGGACGCCGGAAGGGCGTTCTCTTGCGGAAGATAGCGACCACGACACCAAGAGCTACATCGTCGATGACATCAAGCCAGAGATGGTCCGCAAGGCGACGAAGGTCCAACCAAAGCGATCTCACTACACCAGGCCCTTTGTCGCTCTAAGTCTTCCTCTACGCCAAGCACACCTTCGGCAACTCTGACGTCTCCATCATCACCAGCCGGAAGACTACGTGCATGTTGGGCCGGCACTGCTAAGTCATGCGCATGGGGATACGCTTCGGCTTCAGTATCGGCGTCGAAACCTCAGACGTCGTCGTTTCAACCTTGAGCACAAGGTTGATTCGAAGGGGAGAGTATTGATACACCCGTGGCCCAAAGGCACTAACAAAGACGCTGTGATCAGAGGCGTGAAGCGATTACACAAGATCTTGTAGCACGGGATTGGATTAGTTAGAGGTTAGTTAGGATTAGATAAAGTTTTGAAAGTTTGTTTAAAAAATAAGATTAGTTAAGATTTATTTCTTAAAGTTTAAGTATTTTATCCCTATAAAAAGGAGGGTCATGTATCTTTCTTTGACATCCAATCAAATGAAGTAAATTGAGATTAGTCTCATAGGCGGTGGCTCCAATAACTGCCTAAGTGCTAGCTTCGACAACAGCTCGTTTCGCCCATGTCAAGGGTCGTATCACCATCAGTACTTTTGAGACTTGTGTAATCTGTTGTAGTGAGGTCTAAAATTATAGCTCATGCGTACAATTAGGAAAGCACTAATGGTACTGTTATGCACATTTATAAGGCAAACCAATGTGATACGGCCCTTGACACGGGCGAGGCAAGCTGTTGTCGAAACTAGTGCCTAGGCTGTTTTCGGAGCCACCGCCTATGAGACTAACTTCAATTTACTTCATTTGATTGGATGAATAGAAAGATACATGACACATCCCTTTTATAGGGATAAGAGACGAACTCTAAGAAATTAATCTTATCTAATTCAACAACTCGATCTAATCTTAACGAACCTCCTAACTAATCTTGTGCTATAGCATCGCGTTACAGTTTACGGTGCTACAGTACCGCACATACAATTCATGGCCTTTGGGTCGCGGGTGTATCAATACTCCCTCCTTCGAATCAACCTTGTCCTCAAGGTTGAAACGACGCCGCCCAAGACTTCGACGTCGATGCTAAAGTTGAAGCGCATCAACACGCGCACGACGTAGCTGTGCCGGCCCAGCATGCGCGTAGTCCTTCAGCTGGTGATAGGTGCTTGGCGTAGAGGAAGACGAGCGACAAAGGGCTGGGTGCAGAAGAAATCGCCAAGGCGTTGTCAGCGGGATCATTTTCCTGCAGCTTGATGTCGTCGACGACGTCGCTGTTGGTGTCGTTGTCGCCATCTTCCCCAAGAGAATGCCCTTCCAGCATGCCAGAGTTCACCACCGACTGTATGCCAAAGGCTTTCGCGATCTCCGCAACCATCGTCTGGATCCTTGCCATCGATGTCTTCATCTCATCAATAACAAACTCCAGCTTTATGAGTTGTTCCTCCACAGAAGCCATGGTAGGAGGATCGATCGGCTCTGATACCAAATTGATACGGCCCTTGACGCGGGCGAGACGAGTTGTTGTCGAAGCTAGCACCTAGGTTGTTATCGGAGCCACCGCCTATGAGACTAATTTCAATTTACTTCATTAGATTGGATTGGATGAATAGAAAGATACATGAACATTCTTTTTATAGGAATAAGAGACTTGGACTCTAAGAATAAATCTTAACTAATCTTATCTTCTAAACAAACTAATCTTATCTAATTCAACAACTCGATCTAATCTTAAAACTGCTACAGCATTGTGTTACTGGTCACGGCGCTACAGTGCTGTGCGTACTGTTCATGGTCTTTGGGTTGCGGGTGTATCGCAATTGGCTCCAAACATACCACAGGATACAACACAGTTTTCTAATCTAAACTTAATTAATTGCTCAATAGACGAGCTGCATGCTCAATGGTGACAAGGTAAACAATGCAGTAAAATGAAAAGGGCTTAGCAAACAACGATAGGAAGGATAACAAAAAAGGGGATCTTATTGTGTAACTATGTGATTCTGAGAAGCCTAGCAATGCAATCAGCCAAATATAACAAGGATAAAGGTTCCACGTAACAAAACAACTCTTGGTGTTAATGAAAATTGAAAAATGTGGCTTTCGTAAGTACTCCCTCCAATTTCATAATACTTGTCGTTTTGGACACTGACACAGTATTCGAAATGCAACTTTGACCATCAATTACTAAAAAAATTTATTTACAAAATCCGCGAAAAATGATATTGTGAATGTATTTTTCAAGACAAATTTTTATATATGGTTTTTTATGTACACAATCCAAATAGTTTAAAAGATTGTCATAGATAAAGTTATAAAAGTTTGACTTAGGATAAACCTAAAATGTCAAGTATTATGGAACTGGAGGGCGTAGTTTCCTATATCAATGGCACATGCACTGGCAAATCAACATTTTAATGAATACCTGATCCATACGCTATTAGTAAATTATTATGATGAAGCATCACTATTTCAAAGATATAGTCAGATTTATGACCTCTGATTGAAATTCAGATGCATGTGCTCTGGGAAGCTCATCAAGAATGCCCTTGAGACCTAAATAGCACACAATTCATTATGCGCAATAATCAAGATAATAGATAATTTGTATCAAATTTCAGGTGCCATAGAACAAGGCAGTAATCTCTCAAGGAATTCTTACACACCTACTGCTTGTTTTTCGATATCATTTATCTCTTTCAACTCATTTTGAATGGCACGCCCTTCTTCCCTGAATAATAGATAGGGACTCCCAAGTTTATATCAGAGCAAGAAAGAAAAAAAAATAACAAAAGGGTTACAAAATAATGGCATACCTTAGTGTATCCCAGCCTTTGTGAAATCTTTTCTCAGCAGTTGCTGCTCTGTCCTGAATTCCATGTGTAATAGATTGATCATGAATAACACAAACTACATTACCCATGTAGAAAACAAATGGTTTGACTTCTTCCAAAGTAAAACAAACTTACCATCAACTTTTGGCTTTCATTGGACACAAGGTTAACAGTTTGACGCATGTGATTCACTTCAGCTTGAATGCCAGAAAGTAGGGTCTGAAATATGGAAAGTTACGTGAGTTTTTTTTTTTTTAGGGGGGGGGGATCTAAGGAAATAAATCCTGTATTTCATTTTTCTGTAAGGTACCATAGATGAGCTTCACAAAATTATGCCTAGGTTAGGTTCCTATATTTTAAAATGACCTCCATTCAAGTTAGTTCTAAAATGAAAGGGATTGTATTAGAGCATGTGCATGCAAATAATAAAGTGTAATATCTAATCGATGTGGTGGTCGAGTTCGAAGCAAGATGTTGAAAGTAATTTTTGACATATGAATCAATAAGTCACATGAAATACATGCTAATTAAATGGCATATGATGCTTACCTCCTTGCTCACAAATATGTGCCGTACTCGTTGGATAAGGTAGCTCCTTGGTCCTGCAATGGTTCAATCAGACTAAATTTGCAGTGTATATGAAAAGCCCCGGGTTTTCTTTGCCTTCTTGAAACAATCGGAACACACCTCCACTGAATCAACCATAATGTAGTTTATATGATTGTACCATGAAATGCTAGGCACATCTATAGGGTATATGCTAAATAATTTAAAATGAACTGCACCATGGTCCCATGGCTTTTATAGAATTCGCCCAACTCCAAATCATCATAGAAATAATGTAAGCAACAGTTTGAACAATCATGAAAAAGATCTGCTCATATTAATTTAGGCTGAATGCAAATAACTGAATCATTGAGGTCTCAAGACATTTCAATCAACTGTAAGGAACACACGAAGGAATTAATTCTGAAGTGTATTATGTGTTTACAGAATATAATTCAGCTTACCATGTGGCATCAATAGCTACTATTGTGTACGTTTTACATGAGTAAGTGGCATGTTCTACTGAGAGTAGGAAATGAGAACCAGAAAATGTCTTATACGAACAGCTCAAAGTTATCCAATATAGCACCGCAAGGAAAATAAGTATAAGTTAATGAGATTACGTTTGAACAGCACAAACCCTGCAACTGTGATGGAGCCTGCAGCAATGCCTGGATGCTCTATTGCCATGATGACACCCTCTGCACACACAAGAACTAAAAATTCAATATCTGGCAGGACAAGTTAAGCAACAAAGAAGAACAAAATTTATAAGCCATCAAAATTTAATCATTAGACCTACATCAGATTAGACCTAGAAATACATATGAACACATAATATATATACCCAATTTTGGAGGTACAGAGTAGCAAGAAAGAGAACCTTTGATCTTGCTGAACACCATCTGCTCATGAGTGTAGTACTCGTTCTTCACCCATTCCAGCTCTTCCTGCAATCAGATTAAATAAATAAAAATGTTGGAGCTTTACGAAATTTTGCGGGATCGGGGTGACGGGAATGGGCTAAGAAAGCAGCACCCTGGCGGTATGAGTGAGGCTGGGGAAGGCGGCGAGGGCGCTGTCCTTGGCCATGCTGGCGGTGGAAGCCGCGGCGATGGCGGAGGAACGGGCGTGGGATGTGGCGGTGTCGATAGATGCCCTGGCGGCGGCGGCCATATCGGCGCCGAAGGCCTCACCCCGGCGGGTGAGGTCGGCCGCCGCGGCAGCAGCGGAGGCAGCGGAGGAGGCAACCATGGAGGAGATGGAACCGCTCGCCGGCGGCGGCGAGTCGCCGGAGCTGGGGGGCTCGTGCGCGTCGGCCATGGTGGTGCGGCCGTGCGGGTTTGGGCGCCGGACCCGCGCACTTCTGGTCTTCTGCTAGTTTCGAGCGACGGTGACCGTCCGATTGGGACCCTAAGTTCTCGAGGAATTCCCCGTTTTACCCCTCGCCTCCTCTCCTCCTCCCCGACCCGACGAATCTTCTGGAACCTACCTCCTCTCCCCTCTCCTCTCGTGTTTCCTTCCGGTGAGATGCCGCGCCACCGCGACGAGCCGGCCGCCGTGCGCGTCTACACCGTCTGCGACGAGTCCAAGTGCCATCCCCGTCCCCATCCCCATCTCAAGCCCTAACCCAACCCTACCTCCCCTTCTTGCCTCACGCGATTTCGCAGGTACCTCATCGTGCGGAACGTGCCTTCTCTGGGATGCGGCGTCGAGCTCGCCAATCTCTTCGGAACGTACGGCCCTGTAGAAGAGTGAGTGAGCGAGCGCCTCTTCTTCTTCTCCTTCCTCCTCCTGCTCTAGTATTGCAGCAGCATTCAGCAACCTACTACTGTTACAATTGCTTGCGGTTCAGGTGCAAGCCCATGGATGCCGACGACTGTGAACCCTACACCGATGTCTACTTCATCAAGTTCGCACAGGTCAGCAATGCGAGGTGATTAACACATGACAGCATGCACACATCTATCTCATATCTGTGGAGTATGTATTTTTGAACGGGCCCCCGGCGGCGACCCAACCAGTCCTCACCGGAGACCCCCCTCGCCGGAGCCCTAGCCGGCCGCCGCCGCCGCCGGCGGCTGGCCTAGGCGGTGGCGGCCCCGCCCTCCCCCCTTCTCCTCCTCCCCTCTCCTCCCTTTCTCCTCCTCCCTTCTTCCTGTTCGTGCGTGGACTGCAGCTTGGCGGCGGCCGCTCCCGCCGGATCCGCAGCGTGGAGGCCGGATCCGGGGCCGCGGGCCCAAGGCGCTGCCTGGCTTGTCCCGGCGGCGCGTGCTGGCGATGGCGGCGGCTGGCCGGCCGGGCGGCGTTGGCGTCATGCCACCTGCGCTGCCTGGGCGACGGCTGGCGATGGGGTGGCTTTGGTGGCGTGGCTGGCGACGGCTGGCGGCCGAAGTCTGGCTGGCGGCAACCATGGCGATCATGGCGGCTGGGCGGGCGCTGGCAGCCTGGACTGGCGCGGCTGGCTGGCCGAAGCCACAAGGCGGCGGCAAGAGCTGGTCGGCTGCTGTCGCTGGCTTAGGCGGCGTGTGCTTCAAGGCGGCGGCGGGCGGCGGGTGGGTGGCTGGCGCGCCTGGTGGCTGGCGGCTGAATGTATATGGCGTCATGCGTTTTCAAGACGGCGCTGACTGGGTGTCGGTCTCCTTCTCCGGTCCTCGGCGGCTGGGTGGGTGGCCTCGCTCCTCCGGCGACCTTCCTTCGAACCTCGGCCGCTGTTCTAGATTCGAGCAAGGCCGCGGCCTCCTTCCTCTGGTACTCGGTCGGGCGCCGCCCTCCTCCAACGTCGCGACGGCGTCCTACATTCTTCCCCTTCGCCCAGCAATGAGTGGTGGAGCTTGCGTCGGCTTCCTCCTTCCTCTCTTCTTCTTCTCTCCTCCTGGGCTGTCTTGGCGGAGGCCGTCCGGAAGGACCGCTCATGTGAGGCCGGATTCAGCGGGCGGGAGGTTGGATCTGGCGGTGTGTTGGCCGGAGGCGGTCGGAGTGGGTCTACTCAGAGTCGTGGACCGTGGCCTCGTAGCTTGGCGGCTTCGGACCGGTTCTTCTTCTCCTTCCCTCCCTTAGCCCGTCTCGGTGGAGGGCACGGGGTTCGTTTGATAGTTGGCGGGCCAGACGGAGCAGTGGGCTCCAGGCGTGTGCTCGACGTCTTCTCGGCTCTCCGTGGTGGCTTGGTGGATCGTCACCCGTCCTCGGCAACACGCCGACCGCTTTCTAGCCTTTGGTCCCGTTCTCGTCCACCTCGCCTCCTGCGAGGTGCTCGGTGGTGTAGGTCGGCTTCTTACGGGTTAGTGTCGGGGTTCGGCTTGTGCCGCTGGGTGGCGCGGCGATCGGTCTACCGCTTCCGTGTGCGGGTCACCAGCGTGGTGGCCCTCTCCGGCGGCTTTGGTGGCGACCTCTTCTCCGCAACGTCCTCGTTCTCGCCTCTTGACCCGTCCCGTCCTTGTCGATCGACCTCCTTTCTCCGAGGTGTCCAGTGGCTTGGCGGCTTCTCTCGCGTCGGGTGGCGGCGTTCGTTCGCTTTTTTTGGCGCTGCATCTTCGGCCGGCGACTCAGTTCTTCTATGCTTTCGACCGTCGGCGGCCTTTGCCTTTTGCTCTAGTAGGGTAGGTCTTGGGCGAAAGTCTCGCTCTTTTGGGCTGGTGTTGGCGTCACCTTTGGTGTCGTTCCCTCGCTGGAGGCATCACCTGTTGGACCTTTCCCTGCTCTGGGTGAAAACCCGAGCGGCTTTGCGACGGCGGCAGGTTCTCCCAGTCGTTACCTCGTTGGAGGCGTCATGGTGGCTGTTCTTGTGCTTTGGGTTTCCGCTGGATCTGTTTCACTAGGAGTCGTTTGTTGCTGTGTGAGTGTTGGTGGTGCTTTCCCTTCTCCCTCACATGTATCTCTTTGTTCGACCTTTGGCCTAGGTGGCGTGTAGGGCTGCTCTCTCCCTCTGAGGTGGTGTTCCTGGTGTGGACCGGAGGTGTGTCTGCTCTGGCTGGGGTTGCGTGAGGCCTGCGGTTGTACCCCGTGCTTGCACGGGTTTTTTTATTTTATTTTCTCCTGCTGATCAATGAAATAGGACGGCAGTTCTCCTGCCCCTCTTTCAAAAAAAAAAAAAATCTGTGGAGTATGTCTGCGCACCGCTCTGATGATCAACATGTGACTATAATTTATTCATGCACACATTTGTCTGTGTTTATCGTGTATGTTATTGTAGATATTATCTTAAACTGTATATGATTTGGTGTCGTGTAGGAAATTATCTTGTGTTCTCTGCCACATTTCAGGTTCAGCACCTGCATTTTAGATGATACATTATTATTGAAGGATGTAACCTGTTGGGCGTTTAGTTTTCCATGTTTCCCGGCCGGCTATGCGGCTATTATTTTTTAAAAAAATAGGGGAATCACTGAAAAAAAACCTCAAAATGAATTGTGTAGGCTGTTCAGAAAGAAAATCCAGCCAGTTGTCTCCTTTTATCCCGGTTTCAATGTTTTTCCTTAGGATTACCAAGTGTGAGTTAAAGAAGGGGTGGGATTATTTGGTCTGGACTTTCTTTGAGGGTTTGATTTAGTTTAGGTCTTGTGGCCCAGTTGTTGGTACCAAGATGAGATGTTCCCCAGCCACTGGTGTCTTACTCCCAGTAAATTTCAGAATTATTGCCTTTCATTTAAGATGTGGTGATTTCATGTTGCAGGTTTGCAAAGAGGAAGTTGGATGAATCTGTATTTCTGGGCAACCGACTGCAGGTGTCTTATGCACCTCAGTTTGAGAGTGTTTTAGATGCCAAGGAGAAACTGGAAGTGAGAAAAAAGGAAGTCCTTGGCCGAATAAAATGTGTGGTTACATTTCTTTTCTTTGATCTTTGCAGCTTACCTTTTATTGTTATGTTGGCATCATGAATTCAATTTTTTTCTAGGATTATCTGCATCTCTGATTTATTTTTCTTGATACTTTGATTGTTGTATTTATATATTTTCGTATATATTTTCAGCATCTGCTGGCAGATCTGAAGGGCTGCCTCAGTATTCTCCGGCCCAGGGATCGTCCAGTGGGAATTCACACCATCAAATACGGTCTAATAAGAGGTTACCATTTCACATATTGTAATCAGTACAGTTAGCATTTATTATTGGTATTTGGTCTTGTAGTGTGAGGAGTGATAATGACAAGTTACCCATCAGAGTCATCTGAAATTTTAAAAATACTATTGCAGTATTGCAACTTCAGAAATGATATGGCTGAAATGATTGATCGATGATCTCAGATCTAAATATATGAACTCCATCTTTATGTAGCTTAGCATTATGAGAGAACCAAAAGATAGTGAGATCACATACCATCTAAAAGCAAAATGACTATGTTTAATTAGAAAATTGAAAGCATTTCTCAGTTTGGGCATCACCAGTAGCTTCTGTGCTTTAATTGGCAAAATCAACCATTTTTAAAAATTCTAAGGGAATAGGCTTGATTGTGATCTGAATCCTATACTGCTCTTCTTCTTTTTTCTTTTGATGGGTTTTTATCTTTAAAAGTTATGTTGGATGATAAGCAACTATGCTGCCAGGCTAAAACAATACACTGGCTTTTCTCTGAGAAAAAGGTTAACATCAATGTGATTGTTCTTCTAAAATGGTTCGTTTTGTTCAAATTCAGGGAATACATGAAGACAGTTCATGATTCTCATATTGAAGATCCTCGTTTCAGTCATGTGCCCTCTGATAAGGTGTGTGGTATTGGAACAAGGTTTACTCTGAATACTGAGAAGTAATTCGTTGAGAAAATTTGGGCATTAACACACATGATATATAATGCTGTGAAGTAATTTTGATCGGGATAATGCTAGGAAACAAACAGTAATGCATTACCCAATAGCCACTTAAGCAAAGTACCTGGTAAAGGCAAAACATGTAGCTTATTTGGATATTATGTCATGTAAATATGTAATGCTGATGAAGAATGCTTAATTTGACCTGGCACTCTTTAGGAGTTTCCAACAAATCCCTCTTTTCTTTTGTGGCTCATGGTATTATTTCCTTCATTAAGATGCTAGTTTACCATAATGCACACTTGTTTGTAGGATTACTTTCCATCTGAGTCGATGAATGCTACCGTGAAATTAGTCAGAGAGAAGCTTGATACGGTAAGATCATCTTGTAGTCAATCATTTGCCATAGAGAGACTGCGTGGACGAGCTAAAGGATTCCTTTTCAAAATACCAGATACAATCCAGTGGTGATAATTCCAGTGTTGCAGCTGCATCGAAGAAACCAAGGGTTGACAATCGGAGGCGGATTTGATGTTATTGGATTCTGCGAAACATTATATGAAGTTTTGCTTTGGGGAACCTTATTATGTCCATTTACTCTCACTTGTAGTAGGTTTTTAGTTATCTGCTGTATGCTCTACAAAAGCCATAAGTGTTTGTGATTAATGGTGAGGCTTAGCATCATTGTTTATATTTCAGTTCCAATGATTTCCCCACTAAAGCTTTTCCAGCAGTAATGTTGTGTGGTGAGTGGATTTATGAAATGTCCATCTTCTCTTGTGATCAATTATATCCAAGGTTCAAAAAAGCGCGATTAAGCGCACGCTTAAGTGTGATGTCAGCGCTTCGCTTACCTCCTAAGCGCCCAATTAAGCGCTGGCGCCGCTTAATCACGCGCTTAATCACTTTGGACACTTTTTACCATACGGTGATCACTTTTTAAGTCAGGGCATACCCTTCCTTGATGAGAAAAACGAATCAGAGCTCCAATTTCACTTTCCTCCATCTCATAAAGACGATCCAGATCAGCATTACTATTCTCTAAGTTTCCGCAAAATCTAGTTCAGAGGGCATGAATTACATTTCAGAAATAAGGGAAAGTGGGAAACCCCCCTTTTTTAGCTGTATAATTGGATTTTTTACAATATTAGAAAAAACGCTTAAGCTTAAGCTTTTTCACCACTGGAGCGCTCGCCTAGCGCTTAGCGCTTTAACCTTGATTATATCGGTATTTTGGTAGACCATGTCAGTCTTTTTTGATTTGGGATTTTTTTTTCATACGCACCATTATCAAATGCGCTTGCGCTTATATCAGAAATGTCGTTATAAAATTAGTTAGTAGTATTGTAGATGACAGGTATTTTTTATATAAAAGCATTAGATAATGGCATGTGTAAAAGAAAGCTTCTATTTATATTCTTAGCCTGATTCTTGGAACAAAACATCCTTCGTGTTGGCGGTTGTTTTCGAAGCTATCGTGCGTCCTATCTCATTTTTGACGTGTTGTTTGTGGATTATGTTGTTTTGCCACGCAGTTCAAAGTTCAAGACATTTTCGTGTTGATTAAACGTGATATTTGCCATTGTATGGAAATTAGATGACGATGAACAATAAATTGGTACGCCCGTTGATTGTGAGGGTTTTAATTATAACGTTGTGGCTATGATTTTTTTTCAAACGAATGTTTGTTATTATACGCATATAAAAGTGGATGTAATATATCCAGTGTAAACCATGCAGCCGGTAGCTACTAACTGTTATGATGTTGATTCTTTTGTTTGCAGCTTGAAATAAATTTGATTTTTTTTCAAAAGATATGCACGAGTGTTCAGTTTGATCTACCTCCCGTAAAATTTCATGTTAAAATTTTTATGCTTTATGTTCTCTCTTAGCACATACGGAGTTGCTTCAAACTTCGAGTAAATTATAAATAGCATTTTAAATTTTTTACCACTCCCACAAATGATTAGCGTTGTAGCTAAATTAGTATTGTAAATAAATATAGCTAGATAAATAAATAAGAAAAAAAAGATGATTTTGTCCATGAACAATAATCCGAGCACCAAATTGGTCCCAATTTAGCCCCCTTACCGGTCAACAAGCAATTTCAGGGTGATATGGGTGGTTTTGGTGACTGCACGTCGACGTGGTTGATTTTAGTTACGTGGTAGTTTACATCACAGTCCAAGTGACTTGTTTTTTTTTTCCTTGTCCCTTCCCCTTTTTATTTATTTTATTTTTCACCCAATCTCTCTTTATTCCCTTATTTCCATCGTTGGCGTCCAAATTCTTCTGTACCTCCTCCACGGCTCAACCCCTCCGCTTCACTGTCGAAGCCCATATTCTCTATCGGGGGGATGACGGGCTGCGTTGTGGCCACCATTCTCGCTATTGAGCATTGTCGTGGCTGTCCATAGCATCGCCGAGATCCATCATGGCTGGTAAGAGGGAAGGAGGGAGGTTCTTGCTGAGCTCCATCATGGGTTCACTGGACACACACGCATCCTGGGATTCTTAACCAGTTGTGACACCCGTCGCTCTCTAGGCCCTGCCGAACACAACGCCAAGGAGCTATGCCACGCCGACCTAGGCTCCGAGCTACGCATCCTAGCCATTCTTGGTCACGCATCACTCTACCATGCACGTCGACTTAGTCCGTCGCTCACGTCGAACGCCACGACGCCCCAAACCCCCTTGACATCTCTACACAATCTACTCCATCAGCATGCTGGTTTGACATACATGAAAGATAGTGAATAAAGAGAAATAGGTGATTATAGTGTTGCAAACGATTGACATGGGACTTAAAATAAATTATCAAAGTAAAAAAAATTGACTTTTGTATAAATTCAGGTGAAATACCATAAAACACTATCTCTTTTGCAAGGAGATAGCCTCACCCTTCTTCTTCGTTCCTCCTCCATCTTTCGTGCAATTCTCCATTCTCTTCCTTCTTGCTCATTGTTGCAGACCTCGCAAGCTTGCCAACGCCAACACCACCGATGCCCCTTGGGTTTAGAGGAAGGGCGAAAAGGTGGTGACCCAACTATGGGAGGGGATCATGCTAGGGCAGCAATGTGTTGAAGCTGCGGGATTGAACAAAGGTGATTGCGAGTGGGTTGGCGCACACTGGCCTAGTGTTAGGGTGGGCAGGGCGGTGTGGCGGCAAGAGAACATGGGAGAAGCCAAGAGGTGGTGACACCGTCGAGGGATGATGGTTAGGGGCGCGGTGGGGCTGGTGGAAGCGGCACGCGAAGCATGTAGAAAGAGGAGGAGACATGCGGAGATGTTACGTGCGAAACAAGATGAAGACGAATACGAAGCAAGGTAGAGTTGCATAAAAAGGTTGAAGTTACTGTGACTCGATGTCTAATTGTAAGATGTTTAAATTCACGTGTAACCACCTAACACCCAACCCAAGTGAGCTGACCCTGGACAGTTGGACCTCGTTGAGGTGTCCGGAGTCCAGATTTAGCACCACGACGACCACGTTCACACGACAAGGTAAAACAATAAACAAGAATTGTGATTTGTGAAGCAAAAAAGGAAAGGAAAAAAAGAAAAGAAAAGAAAAGAGGGAGGAGGAGGAGGAGGAGAAAGGGGAGAGAAGAAGGAAGGAAGGAATGGGTGGTGCGGGGACGCGGCGTCGGCTGTCGTCGTGAGCGCTCCCCTCCGCCTCCCGATCCGCCGCCCCACACCGGTGAGCCCCGCCTCCGCCTCCCGCCATTCCCCCCAATCCAAACCCTAGATCCAGCCCCGCTCGGATCCGCCGAGATCTCGGAGATGGCCGCCTCCTTCGCCGCCGACGACCAGACCGACGCCGACTTCTTCGACAAGCTTGTCGACGACGAAGACGACCTCTCCACGGCCCCCGCCCCTGCCCCTGCCTCTGCCCCTGTTCCCGCCAAGGAGGACCAGGAGCAGTTGGCGGAGGCCGCCTTGGTTCCAGGCGTCTCTAGCCTTAGCCTCTCTGCTGACGATCCCGAGCCGTGCGCGCTGGTGCCGGAGGTCGCTGCCCCTCCTCCTGCCGCAGAGGCGCCTCAGGAGGACGCGTCACCGGATTCGGGGAAGGGCGCCGTGCACACTACAGTCAAGCAGGTGCAGTGGACCTCCTTTGGAGGCGTTGGCGACGACAGCGCTGATCCATTTGGTGATCTATCGGGAGATGCTGGTGAGGATTCCTTCTTTGGCGGCGTGACTCAGGGTCAGAGCTTGGGCACCTCTATGGGGGCATCGGATCATGGGTTCTTTAGCGCTACTCAGGCCACTGGGGTGACGGATCAAGATTTTTTTGGAGGGACCTCAAATCAGAACATTGATGCACAGCAGCAGCAAGAACAGAGCATCAGCGCTACTTTGGATTCCACGGATCCGAGCTATTTGGAGAGCATTTACCCTGGGTGGAAGTACGATGAGGCAACACAGCAGTGGTACCAGGTTGATAGTTTTGATACGCCTGGGAGCTCTGCCCAAGGGGAGAGTTCTAGTGAAACCATGCAGCAGCAGCAGGTTGGTGTTTCTTACTTGCATAATTCAGCGCAGGCACTGGAGACGATTGCAGAGGAGGGTACCGCTACAGGGAGTGTATCGACCTGGGGACAGGGGAGCGCCTCAGACTACCCATCCAACATGCTGTTCTATGCGGAGTACCCAGGGTGGTACTTTGATACCAATACGCAGCAGTGGCAATCTCTTGAGTCATACCAACAGTCTATCACAACGACTGGTACAGCTAGTGGGGTTCAGGATGGTGCAAACCTAGGAGTTGGATCTTCTGGTGTGACAGATTATGGCGTCAAACAAACCGAGGATCTTGCTGTCCACAGTCAGGTGGCTCAACATAAATCTTTTACAAATAGCTATAGTCATCAGAACCAATGGCAACCAGATACATTGGGCAACACTATGCAACCTGAAAGTGCAGCAGATAGTGTGACTGGCAGTTTTTATGGATCTGATCAGCATGCAAACTCGGAATCTGTCAGTTCCTCATCAAACCATCAGGTTGGTTTTAACACGGTTCAAAGTGCTACAAATCATTATGGCGGCAACATGATAGAATTGCCAAGTTTTCATAGTAGCAACAGTGCAATTGATAGCCAACAACCCAGTTTCAAGAGTTTCGAACCTTCCAGGGGTCATCAGGCTGGTTACAAGGGGTTTGAACCTTCCACAGGTCACCAGGTCAGTTTCAAGCCTTTTGAACCTTCCTTGGGACGTTACCAGGGTGGTTACAAGGAATCCAAGTCTTCCACAGGTCATCAGTCTGGTTTCAAGGAATTTGATCCTTCCACAGTTCACCGGGTCAATTACAATGGATCTGAAGCTTCTACAGGCCATGATGCCATTTTCAAGGGGTTTGAGCCTTCAGGTCAACATTCTGGCTACATAGGACCTCAACCTTCAACAGGTTACATGGGATCCCAACCTTCTGCAGGTCACCAGTCTAATTACATGGGTTTTGGAGCTTCCTCAGACCAGCATTATGGACATTATGGTGATGCCAATGGTGTTGTGGATGCACAAGCCTTTGTTCCAATGGAGAGCATGTATCACAGCCAGAAACAAACTCATGCAGGCCCTCAAGTGCACTTGTCAAACAACTATATCGGTGCTGGTACCGAGCACTACACGAGCTTGTCTCATCAACAATTTCTTGGTGCAAATACTTCACACATGCAATTTGGTCAGTCCCCACATGAAGAGAGATCATCTGTTGGACGCCCACCACATGCTCTGGTTGCTTTTGGGTTTGGAGGGAAGCTTATAGTTATGAAAGAATCCAGTTCAATGGCCACAAAATTGAACAGTGGAAATCAGGTACCCAAGAATTTCATTTGTCATACACTATACGATATTGTTATTAATAAAATCACAAATTCTGTTTTCAAGTAACTATTTTTTTTTTTTTGGCAATTTAAGGGGGATTCTAGTAGCACAATGTCTGTTCTTAATTTATCAGAGGTTGTCTCTGATAAAGCTGATGGTTCAAGCATCACTAATGGCAATGCCCTCAGTTATTTCCATGCTTTATGCCGTCAACCACTTCCTGGTCCTCTCGTTGGTGGAAATGCTGCATCAAAGGATGTAAACAAATGGCTTGATGAGATGATTTCATGGTATGAATCTACCACGAGTGAATTCCAGAGAGGTGATGCTCGTAAGTTGCTTATTTCATTGCTGAAGATACTATGCCAGCACTATGGGAAACTACGTTCACCTTTTGGGTCTGACCCATCTCAAGAGGTATCTTCTGTCTTTGTTGCAGTTAGTTGTATTATTTATTTCCATCTCCTGCTCTACTTTGTGGTGTGTTTTCCTTTATTATCATTGCTGTTTTTCAAATTTTGGTCAAGAGGGGGATTAATATGTTGCATGTTCCACTTAATCAACCCTTGTGTTGTGATAATAACATATAGTAGAGGGCAAGCTGATTTGGTACTTTCAGTAGGATGACCGTGATTGAACGATCATGATAGATGCTGCAGGCTTAAACTATATAAACCATACTCCCCTTTTGTGTATATTATTGTTTCGCTTACTTCAGCTACTAATTAAACATAGGTTTTCTCTGAAGGATTAAGAGCATAGCTGAGTTGGCTTTTATCAAGGACTATTATGATATTATGAATGCATATATGATATTATGATCTTTTGGCTGATGAACAAATTGTTTGACCTTGCAAAGTTATGAATGTCTAAGTCCACTGTTGACTTTGATTAGCATTGTCATGTGGAACATTTCTTGATTTCTGGTTTTTTTTTTCTTTCTTTAGCAACTTGAGCTTGATTGGTAAATGGTCATTTTTTAGCATCACCATGTGGAGAGAATCCGATACCTGACTACTACTTGGAACTTCATATTTCTGATTCATATTTGAACTCTCAATAATAGGATACAGATGGTCCAGAAATGGCTGTAACTAAGCTGTTCTCATCTTGTAAGAGAAGTAACTCTCATATGGGTGATTTCGGATCTAATGTTCGTTGCATGAAAAATATCCCCTCCGAAAGTCAGATGCAGGTAATTGTTATTTAGATTTTGTGTCATGCAATATTCTCTATATGTCCTCCATTTGAGGCAATTATCCTGCTTCTAGTCTGTTGCGCAAGAGGTCCAGAATCTTCTAGTTTCTGGGAGGAGAAAACAAGCCCTTCAGTGTGCCGAGGAAGGTCAGTTGTGGGGACCTGCAATAATACTTGCTTTACAGCTTGGTGATAAGGTTTGTTTGACTTATATATATCCTTCTCTCTTTTGTTTGCTCGATTTGTATGTCAAGTTCCATTTTTTCTAAGACAGTTTTCTCTCTCTTCTGTTTGACTGGTGATGCAGTTTTATGTGGATACAGTGAAGAAAATGGCTCACTGCCATTTTTTATCTGGGTCCCCTTTGCGAACTTTGTGTCTTCTCATTGCTGGACAACCTGCGGATGTTTTTAACGTAGAGAGCAACAGCAACTATGGTACACTAGGTGCATCTCAACACCCTGTGGAGGTAACCGCATACTTCATGATTTATTCGCCTTTTAGAGAGGAGGGGCGGGTGTATTACTTACCTGTTCCACACAGGTATACAAAATTCAGCGGTAGCTGGATGGTTACCGACTGTACACCTGTATGGGCCTAGTCCAATAAAAAGTACTGCTCTGGAAAGTGGTGATTTTTACTAATTTCAATGAAGTCTTTGATGTTAATGTTTTATTAGACAAAGCAAACACAATGCGTAAAAATAAACATGTAGATTTGATTTTTTTAAAAAAAATTCAAACTGGATTATTATATCATAAACAAATGAGTAACCAGTCGCCTGCCTACTTCAGTACATTTAAAATCTGCCTTTTGGATTCCTGGTATCAAGTTATGTGCATATTTCATGATATGTTACCATTTCATGGCTTTTGCTTAGATGTTGTCATAATATGGTGTCATGACTTTTAGATGTTGCTTAGAAATGATTGTCTTTTTGCCCCATTGATGGTGCATCATATGGTTGTGCTACCTCTCCCAGTATTTAACTTTTTTCTGCTTAATTCATGGCTGAGTTCATAATTTAGTGTTTTTGTGGGACAGCCTAGTCCTAATGGCATGTTGGATGATTGGGAGGAGAATTTGGCTATTATAACTGCAAACAGGACAAAAGGTGATGACTTAGTAATTACCCATCTTGGAGATTGCCTCTGGAAAGAGAAAAATGAGGTTCGTATGATATGTATTTGCAGATTTATTATTTCTTCTGTTTGTCCTTTTTGCGATCAAGTATCTGACTCACTATGTGATACAGGTCGCAGCTGCTCATTCATGCTATTTAGTTGCGGAACTAAATATTGACTCATATTCTGAAAGTGCAAGGTTATGTCTTGTTGGTGCAGACCACTTGAAATGTCCTAGAACATTTGCTAGCCCTGAAGCCATTCAGGTCTGTTGCTGTCTGTCATTATCTGCCAAAATTTGAATCTTCGTGCAAGTTTACTTCAAAGTACTTTTCTTTTCTTGTATACTGAAGGGTAATCTTAAATCAGTAATGTGTTTTTAACAATTATTATCACATAGATACGTAGGAGGGTTGATGCATAATCCATTGCTTGGATTGTTTTTATTTTCTAGTCAATGCTCTGGACTAATATTTTTGAAATGCAAACAACAGAGGACAGAGGTTTATGAGTATGCGAAGGTGCTTGGTAATTCTCAGTATATCCTTCTGCCCTTTCAGCCCTATAAGCTGATTTATGCATACATGCTTGTGGAAGTGGGAAGGGTCGCGGAGTCTTTGAGGTAGGTTGTTGGCTTGTGCAATATTAGCATGTGATTCAATACTTCTCCTAGACTCTTTGAGGTAAGTTGTAATTATGACCCAATTAAATTACCTATTCAAGGTATTGCCAAGCATCTATGAAGGTTTTGAAAGCATCTGGCCGCACCCCAGAACTAGAAGGATGGAAACAATTATTTTTCTCCCTGGAGGAGAGGATACGCACTCACCAGCAGGTAAAAACATTATAATAGTTCTTTGAAAAACTATGTTCAATCTATCTTTGAGCTATAGCAGAGATACTTTCTCTCTCATTGATTATTAATCCTCTTTCTTTACTTTTTTCCCTTAGGGTGGGTATGGCACAAATCTTGCCCCTGCGAAGCTAGTTGGAAAGATTTTTACCTCGCTTGATAAATCTATATCTCGCATGATGGGTACACCATCTGCGCCACTTCCACCATTGCCACATGGCTCTGTTACTGATAGAGAGAGCCACTCTGCACCTGCAGCAGCAAAATTTGTAAACAGCCAATCTGTAATGACCATGTCATCATTGGTGCCATCCGCGTCAATGCAGTCTATGAGTGAGATGACAGAAAATAGTGGTGTCACTGGTAGGAAGATTGCACACAACAGAAGTGTTTCTGAACCAGACTTTGGCAGAACCCCAAAACAGGTACCTATTTCTTTGGTCGAGGGATTCCTTAAAAAGGGTGAATGCTGAATGAGGAAGATCTTTTAATCCTTTCTCACTTCATTTTGAAAATTCTAATAGGGTGCTGGATCTGATAGCACGCAGAGCAGTGCATCAGGATCGGGTGGTTCACGATTTGGTTGGTTAGGTTCCACACTGCAGAAGACAATGGGACTTGTTTCAAAATCCCACCGCCAGGTACTTACTGAGTTGCTCGTAATGGAATTGGACATACTTTCTTCAGTTTGCCCTTCCTCATTGCAATGTTAAGTCACTAACATTAAAATATTATATATGTTTTGAAGGCGAAATTGGGGCAACAGAACAAGTTTTACTACGATGAAAATCTAAAGCGATGGGTGGAGGAAGGTGCTGACATTCCTGCTGAGGAGCCTCCCCTCCCTCCACCACCAACAAGCTCCTCTTTCCAGAATGGTATGCCAGACTATAACTTAAATGGCCCCACGAGTGGAAGTCATCACACTCCCAATGGAGTCTCAGATTGGAGATCTTCAAATACTTCAGAGCATGGTTCAGGGATGCCACCAATTCCCCCCAGCCAGAACCAGTTTTCTGCTCGTGGACGTATGGGTGTCCGGTCCAGGTAATTCAGAGCTGTTGGTTGCTCTCTGTTCTTTTATACTGCTATATAAAATTTTAACCAGAGAATTTACTGGATTTCTGCATTTCAAGATATGTGGACACATTCAATAAAACTGGTCCAAGTGCAACTGGAGCAGTGCCATCTTATAACAAACCGGCTGCTCCATCTGTGACACCACCTACTGGTGCAAAGTTCTTTGTGCCCACTGCAGCTGTTGCTGCAGAGCAGATACCTAGCCAAACAACAGACGCACACATTGAAACCTTCCATCAGGATGAGCGTGCATCCTCACCCCCAGCAGAAACATCATTTTCTTCACCCCCTCCAGCGACGCAATATTCAGGACCAATGTCATCTACCATTCAGCGGTACCCAAGCATGGACAACATCGCTACTCCAAATCTGGGATCTGGGGTTTCATTTGGAAGTAACAGCAGCTCATTCTCGAGATCGCGAGCAGCATCATGGAGTGGAACATACTCTGAGCAATTTAGTGCTGTGGCAGGTGCTAGATCACCTGACGGACGGACCATGTCATCGCCACTCATGCCTGGCAAACCCTCACACAGTCGTTCCAACAGCAACTCATCTGTGCAGTTCAACGGTTTGGCAGAGGATCTTCATGAGGTTGAGCTCTGACAGAGTTACAGGTGACAAGCAACAGCTCAGCATGACCATTGGTCAGGATTTGAACCAGCAACCCCCTTTCAGGGAATACCGGGGCTGAAATGGACCTCTCCAATATTGCATGAAATTCAACGACCTGCGCTAGACCGAGGTGCGCCCACCAGTACTACATGCAGTCTTGGTTTTTGAGTATCTTGTAACTATGCTGGTTATGCCTAGAGAGAGTGAAAAGAGTTGGGTGTCCTTTTTTACATGTGAGAAGCAGCATGTGGATGCCATTGTACAGATAATCGTCTTTACCCCGATTCATTGAAGACACATTTTTTGTATCCCTTTTTGGGGAGAAGAATAGAAGAGATCATCTATTCTAGTGTAAGAAAGCGTGACTACGTAGAGTTGTTATACTGTACTGTGACATACCATGATATATTATTCTTTGGAGGATGATTCAATTTTATCCCTCTAAGAAACGCATGAAAGAGTTCTCTGCTGGCACGGTCTGCAGTTTTTCCTTGTCGATCCTGGATATCTAATTCGATACCGTTTTATCTGTGCTCTGCACTACCTGAATTGGCACTGGCAGGATACATACGATCTGTCCTGGAAAGTTTGTACTTAGTATACAACATCAGCTATTAGATTGACGTAGAACGTCGCTAAAGTTACTGCTTAGATGTGGTAGTTTGATGACATATGCATATTCGTGTCATGTTGGTCTAGTATACTTTGTGCGTCGCGCGCATCTGGGCGCTTGCTTTTGCATCGACATCACCGTCTTCCATGAATCTGGTCTGCCTCCAACACTTCTGCAGTGTCACCTCCCACTTACTCCCGACTTCCGTATCATCTCCCTCGCACCCCTCTACCTCTGATTCCTACTCAATCTTCCTTTTAGGACCTAGTTCGTCGATTCCCCACTAAATCTCCGAAACAACACGGCTAGATCAAACTGATCAAAATTAAATTCTAGGAACACGAGACTTGTAATTTAAAAGTTCTTGATCATTTCTTATGTCTTTAAACGTTCTTGGTAGCGCACACGCTTTGAAATTTGTATATCTGATCACATGCATGCTCTTTTACACATAGCTTGTTTAATACATACATGTAGTTGCATTACATTGAAATTTTATCGTATGAATCCATTAGCTAAGTATGCATTTAACCAATTGCATGGCATATCATCTAGCTGTCAGTCTGAAACAAAATCAATATTTTTTTGAGAAATTATCGCTAAGCCCTCCAAAGTAAGGATGTCTCCAACACCGTCCTCTAAATCTCACCATGTATTGGTGTACTATACATGATTCTTTAAAAATATTTCTTCTTTATATCTTTCCCATCTCCAAAAACATTCCGTAAATCTCATCCTAACTTATCCATCATTCTGTAACCCATATTCTTCGGTCTCTCCACCCACTCTCACCGACGTCTCCTTCCTCCTCCTACCTCCAAGGCTCCAACTCCTGCCCGCCGCCGGAGCTTCGCCCGTTGCTACCCGCTGTCGGTCACCTTTTTCCTCCCATTTCTCTCTTCCCTCTCCCTTCCCGTGCCCTCGTCGCCCCGCACCCTCGCTGCCCTACATCCTCTCTGTCCCATGCCCTCGCCGCTACTTCCTCATCGCCGGCACCACCCGCTTTCGCCCGCGTCGCCGGCTACTCCTCCAGGCGCGCGAGACTAACGGCCACTGCCGCTTGATGCGCTCTATGGGATGAATCCGGGGAGGAGAGAGATTCTTCAAGGATAGGGGTTTTGTTTCCTCTCTGGACGTTTACGAGGTGATATACGTGATCGCGTCGGAGGCCTAATAGTACCGGTTATTCTCTAATTTACGGGATCGGGGCAGTATACGGGAGCCCTTTGGGGCCAGCCTAAGGCCATCTCCAATGTAGATGCTTAGAGAAAAAAAAACAGGTTTTTTTTGCCACATCAGCAAATAGAGATGCTTAGAAGAGAGAGAAGATGCCTAGATTGACATCCATTGCTACCGGGTGCTTGCCAAATTTTTTTCTACAGTTGCTTGTCTAGATGTCTAGATGCTACCTCGTTGATTGTATTTTTTATGTTACACGCTAAGCACCTGTCATTGAAGATTAAAGCGTTTGGTCCAGATGCTAATAAGATAGTTATAGTTTATAAGCACCTCTGAAAGCTGTGGCGCATCGGAAAGAAAAGTTTTTATACGGATGCTTAGTGATGTGGCACTCTAAGCACTTAGCTCTAAGCACCTTGCATTGAGGATGGCCTAAGAGGAGATGGTTAATCAATGGCAAAGATATTGAGAAGGCAGGGGCACTGCAGAGAGTCAGCGAAGCATGCATTGACGCTTGAGCAGACAAGGGAAAGATTGTGCTCTGGCTGCCGGCGGATTGAGCCGCGTCGTGGTTGCAATTTTTCACGGAAGCCGCAAGATGCTTCTTTGCCGGACGGACGACGCGGATCCGCGACCACTTATTACATCCCTGCAACGTACCATGAATCTATCTATAAAGACATGCCAAAAAAAAAAATTTGCCGTTGTGTAGGAGTATATTTTTATTGCTCTTTGGTAGAGAGCATAACATCATCATATAAATAGTTGTGCACGTGCACAACCGTGGTTGCCACTAGGAATTGAGCTGACTGCATCTTGAGCTAAATTAATACTCCCATATGAAAACTTGAAACGTGACAGGGCATTTTTGACGGCTGGGGCCTGGACTGGAGAAGCTGACTGTGCTGTGCTTTACAAGAAAACAGAGCAAGACGTATTACGTTACGCGTGCATGCAGTGCTTATTGCTGGCTGGATCTTGTTTGAACTACGTATATACGTAGTACGTAGAATCGTCAGATGCATGTGCTTGGGCAGCACGTCCATTGTCCAACGTCTTTATCAATTCAATTCAAACCGGCCAGGACATCTGGAAGGAAATCGAAATATCCATCCTTTTTCCCAGCTTGTCGTCGGTCAAAGCTACATACATACGTAGTATTTGCTTTATTTCCAAGGAAGCCGCGAAAACCAGCAGCTGCCCGCCATCCCGGAGGCTGCATCCATGGTTTCTCTTCTGCTTTCTCATCGATCATTCGATCTCCCTTCATTTTTCTGGTCCCACCGAGACATGCCCTTGCGTCAAAATTGATTCGCTGTTATTTGCCATAGATTGAGCAAAGTGTGGATCCGGACTCCGGACCGGAGTGTTAGTAAATCCATTCAAATCGATTGCCATAAATATGTTTTGAACTATATATTTAATTGATTACGTGATTATATTCTTCCATTTTGAGGCTACTTTCATAAAGTTATTATTTTGGTGGGATTTTATAAATAAAATGTATACTCCTACACAGTAGGGGGTTTAGTTTTTTTTACAAAAAAAAATACTTTTGCCCTTTAAAAAATACTGGGTTTACCAAAAAGAGCATACCGATACCGCAGCACCACACCACGAACCACGGTGGTAAAGCAGGGGAGCGGTTTCATCACTGCATTTTTATAAATAGCCACTGGCCTCGTTATAACTCCCCCACCTTTATAGTCGAAATCCCCAAATCCAGGAATCAAACACCTGTCGAAATCCCCAAATCCAGGAATCAAGCAGTGGTAGTGGGAAGTGGAGGCGATGAAGAAGGCGTCGTCGCTGTCGGAGCTGGGGTTCGATGCGCCCGGCGAGTCGTCGGGGTTCTTCCGGCCGGTGGCGGACTGCCCCCCCGGCGCGGCGGCGACGGCGGCGGAGCGGCGGCGGCTGACGAAGGTGTCGGTGATCGGCGCGGGCAACGTGGGCATGGCGATCGCGCAGACCATCCTGACCCGCGACCTGGCGGACGAGATCGCGCTGGTGGACGCGGTCCCCGACAAGCTCCGCGGGGAGATGCTGGACCTGCAGCACGCGGCGGCGTTCCTCCCGCGCGTGCGCCTCGTCTCCGACACCGACCTCGCCGTCACCAGGGGCTCCGACCTGGCCATCGTCACCGCCGGCGCGCGCCAGATCCCCGGGGAGACGAGGCTCGACCTGCTGCAGCGCAACGTGTCCCTGTTCCGCGCCATCGTGCCGCCGCTGGCCCAGCACTCCCCGGACGCCCTGCTCCTCATCGTCTCCAACCCCGTCGACGTCCTCACCTACGTCGCCTGGAAGCTCTCCGGCTTCCCCGCCAGCCGCGTCATCGGCTCCGGCACCAACCTCGACTCCTCCCGCTTCCGCTTCCTCCTCGCCGACCACCTCGACGTCAACGCCCAGGACGTCCAGGTCCGTCTCCTTCCTCTCCCACCACGGCACGTGGACCGGCCGGCAAAAGATGTCTTTTCTTTTATTATTATTATTCTTCTCTTCCCCCTATTCATTGGTAGTGGCGTCGCTCCATGTGCCTGTCTGATACTCTCAGTCTCATCTGACCTCACAGGAGCCATGGCATTGTTGCAGCCTTTGCATTTGATGAATAAGAATAAAAATAAAAATGCTAGCTTTTTTTCCTTTGCGGAATAAGGATTAAAATGCGCTCTTTATTTGATTGTTCGGTGCGCACTGCGCAGGCGTACATGGTGGGGGAGCACGGCGACAGCTCGGTGGCGATCTGGTCGAGCATCAGCGTGGGGGGGATGCCGGTGCTCAAGTCGCTGCAGGAGAGCCACCGGAGCTTCGACGAGGCGGCGCTGGAGGGCATCCGGCGGGCGGTGGTGGACAGCGCGTACGAGGTGATCAAGCTCAAGGGCTACACCTCCTGGGCCATCGGCTACTCCGTCGCCAGCCTCGCCGCCTCCCTCCTCCGCGACCAGCGCCGCATCCACCCCGTCTCCGTCCTCGCGACGGGCTTCCACGGCATCTCCGGCGACCACGACGTCTTCCTCAGCCTCCCCGCCCGCCTCGGCCGCGCCGGCGTCCTCGGCGTCGCCGAGATGGACCTCACCGAGGAGGAGGCCAAAAGGCTCCGCCGCTCCGCCAAGACGCTCTGGGAGAACTGCACCCTCCTCGGCCTCTAGCCTCTCTCCATCGCTGCCATAATCCTAATCGCGTCTTAATTAAATTTTTAAGTATTAGCTTCCTTCCACGCGTAGCCATTCCCTTTGGAGTATGCCGCAGCACTTGCATAGTGTCGTGACTCGTGTGATCTGGTATTTGTACGAGTACCTGATTAATAATTATTTCCTCTTGTTACTTCGGAGTAGTAAAAATTGTCACTGCTCGATCTGCAGCGATGTTTCTGGGAATAAATATAGTGATCCAGTGATTTATGTGCCCTAGACTGGAGCAATTAGCAGGTCAGCCTGTCAGTGTGAGACCTCTCTTAGCACTCACACGATAGTCTTCGTCTTCTCCTCTCCATGACTCCATCCACACTGCCACTGGTCCATGATCTCAATGGCCATCAACGGCAACTGCTGCCCGGCCACGGCGCTCAACTTGCCACTTGTTACTATCCAGGTTGGAGAAGACAGAATGATTGTTGCACCATGATGAGCATGGATGTGCCTGCGCGTACCAGGGCAGGAAGCGATCTCTGTTAGTCCGTGGGTAGTGTTATGAGTGGTCTCGGACGTTTACTCTAGTAGTGTCACTTGCTGAGAGTTTTTATGTTGAGCTTGCGGTTTTTTAATCCAGCCCCCCTGATGTATCTTAGAGTCTGTAACCGGGGTTCCTTTAGCAGCTTGTGACCTTTAGAGGGTCTGTACGAATTCACTTGTAATCTGCTCTTTAATTGAAATGGAGTGTGATTTCCTCCATAAAAAAAAAAAGGGTTGGAGAAGACAGAATTAAGCGAGATTTTTTAGGCAGGATTGGGAACTGGAGAAGAAGAAGGTTGGCGTACAAGAAAAGGCAAGAAAATAGGCGATTTCCACCTAGCTCATTCTCATTGCTTGACCTCCCCATTTCCATAGGTTCAACTATTACATGGCCTTCAACCAAAGCGGGCGCAGCCTATTCTACAAGCTGGTAACCCCAATTACGTAGTGGTAAGCCCGGTTACTTGAAACTCTTCCCCTTCTTCAAAAAGCACGCTTGTCCCAAGTGTGAATGCAGGAACTTCTTGCTGAAAAAGCTGAAGATTCACCCATGCGTTCTAGATGCAGGCAATGTCCAACGCACCAACCCAAACCGCACAACTTTCTTACCTATTTGTTGAAGCCTTGTTTGAAGAATATCCGAATTCCGAAGGAGACGGGCAATGAATTGTAACGGGCGTGTTTTGTTGCGAACATACGGACTGACCAGGCTCACCATGTATAGGCAACCGGTGATTGGTTGCCCATGTTCGCGCATGTGTGGGCTAGGGGCAATTTGCGTCAGCTACTTAAGCCTTTGATTAGTCACAACATCAATACTTTCATCTATATGACTCATCTTCCATCTCCTAATAGTAGTGGTCCTCGGGTAACTGCACCAATGCTTATGATTAACTTCCAATAATCGCTCCTAGTTGTTGTATGTATCTTCGTGCGAACTCCCATTTGCCATGCACATGTTAATGCTTTGATCGACTATTCCTCGATCTAGGTCGCTTCTTGTTAGCTCCTCAATCTTTGGTTGGTTCTTTCTGTGGTACGGAGGAATTTGGCTTCCCTGCTCCCGGCTCCTGCTCCCTACCGTGCTCCCTCCTCACGCAGGTGCTGTCCACCTGGCCCCACTGCTCTGCTTTTTACCCTTCTCCTCCAATATCTCGCTACCACGTGTTGGGAACACGGGAGGGAGCACCTGCGGGAGCAGGGAAGCTCCATTCATGGAGAAGGTTGTGGAAGCATTTGTGAATTCTCAAAGGTACATTTATAGCAAATTCAACGTGAATTTATTCGGACTTTACTTTTATTTAATATTTACACACACCGACACAAATAATTACTGGTTCTGAATTGCATGTGCTGTGATATTCAAAGGAAGAATCAAGAATCTTTTTTCCCTTTCCTTTTATTCTTTCTGTTTTGATGTTGGCATACTCGTCCGTAGCAGGAAACCCAGCAGCTCGATGAGTTAACTGGGCTCAAATGGAAAACAGGCAGGCCCATTTGGAGCCCACCTACCTCCTCTCTCCGCGCGTAGGAACGAAACCCTACGACATAAACACAACCCTCAGCCCGACCAGGCGCCCGCCTCCTCTTCCCCACGCCGCCGCCGCCGCCGCCGTCCGCCGGAGGAGAGCAAGATGAAGACGATCCTGGCGTCCGAGAGCATGGACATCCCCGAGGAGGTGACGGTGAAGGTGGCGGCGAAGGTGGTGACGGTGGAGGGCCCCCGCGGGAAGCTGACGCGCGACTTCAAGCACCTCAACCTCGACTTCCAGCTGCAGGAGGGCGGCCGCAAGCTCAAGGTCGACGCCTGGTTCGGCACCCGCCGCACCATGGCCGCCATCCGCACCGCCATCTCCCACATCCAGAACCTCATCACCGGCGTCACCAAGGGATACCGGTACAAAATGCGCTTCGTCTACGCTCACTTCCCCATTAACGCTTCCATCACCAGCGCCAACACCGCCATCGAGATAAGGAATTTCCTGGGCGAGAAAAAGGTTCCCCCTCCTTTCTCCCCCCTTCTAGGCTGCCTCTTGCAACCATCAAATCGTCATGCCCTACTAGCGGTTAAAAAAAGGAATTTGGGTGATGTTAATGCATCCTATTCAATGTACTCGGTCAGTTAAAATTGTGATTTTTTAATCTTCAAAGGGTGACAATGTGCTTGAATTTGACTGCATGATAGAAAAATTGCTCATTTGGCTAGTATGATTTAATTGTGCTGGACTCAAATCGTAGCATTATCGTTTTGCAATAATCGACAAATCAGTTCTTTTAAGATTAAGATGTTAATTATGCGTTGATGCTCGTATGCAGCTTCTGTGGAGATCAAGATTTGACCATCTATACCATTGTTATTACGACTGTTTTACCTGTTATTGCGGCACACCTGTGTGTCATCTTAGCTTGTAATTCATGTATGTATGGAATGTGCTGAGGCTGTTCCTTTGCTTGATTAGGTGAGGAAAGTTGATATGCTTGAGGGTGTGACGATTCTACGTTCGGAGAAGGTTAAGGATGAGCTAATCCTTGATGGCAATGATATTGAGCTTGTCTCCCGCTCTGCTGCGCTGATTAACCAGGTTAGAATCCTCGCGTATCTGTTCTGCTTTCTACATTACAGGAATGATTGTCGTGTCAACTGTCTGTTGAATTGCAAACCTCCATCAATTCCTGTGCCAGATGGTTGTTCTTTCAATACAATGAAAGACGTGCTCCATGTCTGCATGCTGAACTATGCTATTGCCTGCATGAATGTGTAAATATTAACTGCATATTTGCTGCCTGACATGCTTGAGTTTATGCATACCGTCCATGAATGATAATTTTCGTCCAACATGGTAAGCATATAATCCAATCTAACATGGCATAGATCATGATGGATGTTTTTTTATTTGTGGTGGTTGTCTTTGTGTAACAAGTAATTTTATAGGAGTAGTAACTGTAAAAGGAAAATATGTTTGTGGGGTATGAAGGCCTTTGATTTGTATTGTTGGACTGGTGTGTTATTTTTACTTTGCCAAATAATTTGATGCTAAATTCCTGATCCATGATTTTTTTTGTCATTTTACTTCCAACAGAAATGCCATGTAAAAAAGAAAGATATAAGGAAATTCTTGGATGGTATCTATGTTAGCGACAAGGGCACCATCAGTGAAGACCAGTGAGCGCATTTTCTTCGTAGCTGGTAGTAGACACTGCCTTAGAGAGTCGAGAACTATCATTTGTCTGCTGTAATCTGAGTCGACCACAGTTTCATTGGCTACCAAAGTTATGTACTGGATCAGGATGTTTTTTAGGAAATGCTGGATCAGGATGTTAGTAAATTGGAGCATGCGCTCCTATGTTATCCATATTGCTTGTGGGAATCTTTGTGTTTATGGTCCCTATTGATCTTCATTTCTTGGTTGAAAGAAATTGTATGTTGTCATATCATTCCCATCTGCCTAATTTGTGCTGGTTCGCTCATTACAAAATCGGAATAATGTTGGTCACCGAGTTTTGGTGAGCGCTGCCTGTTTGGATTGTACTCATGTGTATGATTTCTGGACAGGACGGCCTTGAGTGCCTTTTTTTTATTTGATGCTCCTGTGGAATAAGTCCCGCTCTCTACAAAATTTGCAGTAGCCACAATCCCTAGCCAGTTTTATGCCAGTTTTGCAGCTCTGGGGAATGCAAGACCGCATTTTACAAAGGAGATCTTTGGCTACTTGTTCATGAGCGCATTGCTTGGGTATACTTGCTTGCTCTTGCTAACTGCAATAGAAAAAATGAGTATTTGAATTTCTGATTTGAGCATTTCTCCTTTTTGCTATATATATAGCGCACTGGCTGCCCGGTATCTATTCTTCCTATGAATGAGCTACAACACTGCAACGCTGACCGCAACATTCGACTCCGGTGTTCACCTTCTTGGATGCTTTCCCTCTCAAATCAATTTCTTGTTATATATTTCATTTCGCGTTAGTAGCTGTTCATGCAGCTCTTTTTTAGCGGTAAGTTCGTGCAGACTTAAAAGCACTGTATTTTCAGACTGTAGGTAAGCAATAAGTGAATCCTAAAGCCACTGTCAAACTATGGCCAATAAGTGAATAGTCTCGTCTATAAAATAAATTTCAAAGAACTACAGGCATTAATCCCTACATACTACAGTTGTACAACAAAATGTGGTTAAACTAAGAATATGGTGGAGAAATAGTTGGTTTATTGAGCATCTATCTCCCAAGTTTTAACCAAATGAAAGTATGAAATAAACAAGATGCTATTCAGATTTTTTTACTAAACAATTAATTCCCTAATGTTACAATCAAGTCTAAAGAGCTTGTACGTGGTAACTGCAACCTCTTTTTTTTTTTGAAACACTGGCAGGGCCACTGCCCATTCATTTGTAAGTGGTAACTACGACTCATTCAAACAAATCAAATGTTGGACATGCAGGTTGGAAACAGTTAATGTGAGGAGCAAAGCAGCGCTGGCGAAGATCATAGGGACACTCACATCTGTTGGACGTGCGACACTGCTAGGCCTGTACAAGGGTGCTGGCTTATTAGCTCACACACCATCATCCCTTCAAAAACACACTGCAAATGGTAGTGTTACCAATAGCATCAGCAAGGGCAGATGGATGCTAGGCTTGGGTTTGCTGTTCTTGAACCGCATCACCTTTGCCTTCTGGATGCTGCTGCAAGGGAAGCTCACCAAGAAGTACCCTACAGTCATCTCCAGCACTGCATTCATGGCTTTGTTCAGTTCATGGCAAGCAGGAGCAGTGGCACTGACCACCCAAAGACACTTCTCAGTGTGGTTGCTTCAAGGAAGAATAGAAATCACAGCCAGTCTCTTTGCCGTAAGATAGCTTAGCTATCATAAATATTTTCATTCCTTAATTACAATTATATTGCCTCAGATTTACGCTAGCACTTTTTTTTTATCGTACTAGCCTATACATAAGCTAAACTGATTATTGGCCATGTTTACTGCAACTTAGTCCTATCTGGCTGAATTTTGGATGTAAGCCAAAATAGTACATGCCCGTGAAATAGCATTTTGGCTAACATTTCTCTGCGTGACATTTTATTGGCATGTACTCCATTTGTTTTATACGTATAGTAGACAGAAGATAGACATATATCACTTTGCTACAGCATCATCAGTCTTTAAAATAAACTCACGCTGATCTAATCTCTATCTGCAACCATCTGTTTGTGGTAAGAAATACTAGTACTAATTGGCAGGTGAGGCTGTGAGTGTGAGACCTCGCGCTGATTACGAAGCGATGCGATCGTCATCGTCTTCTCTGTCTACACTCTACACTCCATGATCGCAATGGCATGATCAACCGCTGTCTACACCCAGATGTGGGAAAGCGTGCGCGACAATTAAAAATCCCATTTTGCCCTCACCTCGCTGTTCCTTGTGATCGCGGGGAAATTTAGCTAGTGACATTCAATTGGAGTGCATCGGTAAAATTGACACCCAATTCGTTTCGGTTTCGCCCAGTGACACTCGGACGACGAATTGCTTCGGCCAGTGACACTCTTGGACTTTTTATTCAATTTTCCTTTTTCCCTCCCATTTTCCCTCACTGTTCATCGTCTTCAACCTCTCAACAAGCAGGCAATGCCATGGGAGACTCCGCGAGCTTGACGGACGACGCCGGGGCACGGAACACGGACGATGACTAAATGGGTTCCCTTGCCGACGCAAGATCCAAAGGTATCGGCGGTGTAGCTAATCGGCGACCTCACAATGGTCATGCGGACGAGTTCTAGCGGCGACAAACCATGGTCGCATGGAGCACCGGCGACGGCGCGCGACTGCGGTGGCGGCGCATGGTGCAGTGTGTCTTGGCGACTCGATGGCGGTGGTCGCAAGAACATGAGATGCGTTCAGCGGCGTGGCGGATAAAAGCGGCGGCGGCGGACTCGGCGGCGATGGCGCCGACCAAGACGCGAAAAGGGTGGGCTGTGGAGGCGGCGGCGGCACGGGAAGGGCGGCGTCATGGGTGTGGGGATGCCAGCGGCAGTGACTCGGCAGAGAGAGTCCGAGAGGCGGCGGCCAAGGCAGAGCCCCGGCGGGAGAGAGGTTGAAGACGATTTACTGTGCTAAATGGGAGGGAAAAGGAAAAATGAAATAAAAAACCCAAGAATGTCACATGCCGAAGCAATTCGTTGCCTGGGTGTCACTGAGCGAAACCGAAACGACCTGGGTGTCAATTTTACCGAGGCACTCCAATCGAGTGTCACTGAGCTAAATTTCCCGTGATCCCGTGACGCGAGTGCCTTGGCCGCTCTCACCCGCAGCGCCACCACCGTCGCCATGAGCCGCAACCTCCACCTCCACCTCCACGCCGACGACTACCCCCTGCCCTTCCCCACCTCCTGCCCCTTCTTCGCTTCCTCCCTCCTCGACCACCGCGCCCTGCTCTTCCCTTCCTCCCCGCCATGCCCTGTCGCCTTCCCCACCCCCACCCCCGATCTCGATCTCGATCTCGATCTCGACCCCTACCTCCTCTTCTCTCACACCGTTAGCCCCCTCGCACTCGACCCATTCCTCCTCCACTCCCTCGGCGACCGCGTCTCCGCCCTCGAGCTCGCCATCTCGCCGGTCCGCCGCCGCAAGTACACCTACGCCGCCGAGGCCGCCGGCCGGAAGGTCAAGTGGACCGCCGAGGAGAAGCCGGCGGGCGACCGGACCCTCAAGTGGGAGGCCGAGATCAAGACCCCCCACCACGACGGATTCGACCGCAAGTGGAAGTGGGAGTCCAAGGGATCCGCCGCCGGCGCCAGGAAGCTCAAGTGGACCAAGGCGGTGAAGGGCAAGGGCTGGCTCCAGCCATGGTCGCACACCTACTCCCTCGAGGAGGACTTCGATTGCGGCAGTGGCGACGACCCCACCACGGAGGAGAAGGACAAGAAGAAGGTCAAGGAGGAGAGCAACAAGAAATGCGGCGTGCAGATCGTCCAGGTCGAGGACAACACCGCGGGATGCGTCGCCATCAAGAAGGTGAGATCTCCCGTGCTACCTAACTAACTAAAGTGGGGACTGAACATCCTCCAATCGTTGTGCAGTGTGTACTGTACCAAAGGTTGGATTTTTATTTTTATTTTTATTTTTGTTTAGTTGCTTCGACTCCGATGTTCATAGGTTCTTGTGATCCGTGAGTAATGCGCGAGATTTGTGGTTTCAATGTAGTGACATCCGTGTGGAGGATTGGATTGAGGTAGTGGTTGCAATTTGCAATATTCAAGAAAGTGCTTTTCTTTGCGATTGTTATCTGGACTACAAGCACTAACAACACTACCCCTTTCTGAAGGCCTTTGATAAGAGCCATGGAAAGGGGAAGAAAAAGGAGCTGTCTCCGCAGGATGCTGCATTGCTGATCCAGATGAACTACAGGACTCACCAGGCCCACCGTGCACAGCTGCTTCGTTGCTTTCGCGATCTGGCAGTGGCCAAGGCCAAGCTGAAGGAAATCAGGTCCTTGTTCTTAAACGTCTCTTACCGCCGCCGCATTGCACATGACTCTGAAGAACGCCAGAGGTTCGCTGAGAAAATCATTGTCCTGCTCTTGACTGTTGATGCCCTTGAGGTAAGCAGTAAACTCATGACCCGTTTCAGAATTTTTATTTCCTGCCTAATGTTTTACTGGGACCATCAAACCTGCATTCTACACTTCTAGTTGTGAAATGCACTTGCAGTTAATGTTCTCATCATTTTGGATTTGGGAAATTGGTGACCGTATATTGTTATTATCAGTATTTATACTACAAAAAACTGTCAGTAATATTATTTTTCTGCCATATGTAGCCACATCACTCCATTCGTTATGTCATGAACAAGGTTGTTACGGTTGTAACGCAAGGCAAGGTGCACTACCACCTTTTTTATCTGTAAAGTGTGCAGCGAGGCCACACAATAGGCATATAAGTAAAGCAACCAATAGGCTGCAAAATAACATAGATTTGCACGAATTGAGCATTGCAAAGCATTACAATTTACAGCACAGCAGAGGCACCGCCCAAGCAAAGCATTATTAAGCATATACCAAAATAAGCAAGGTATAGCATCTAGCTGAGCAAAGCATTACAGGCTTAGCATAGCAGTATAGAGGAGGAGGAGCTGGGGATCGAGCATAGGAAGCATAGGTACCAGGGCACAGAGAAATCGGAATGGACAAGATGCCTGGCCACCTGCTCTGCGCGTGCGCCGCAGCTCAGGCCTCAGGCATTGCCGCAATGGGGACTGTGAGCAAGAGGGCAGAGACGAGTTTCTTCAGAGCGCAGAGAAGGGATTGGCATTGCCTGACCAAGTATCCCTCCCAACTGTGTGTAGTGTAGCGGACGCTTTAGTCATCAAGGATACTACATGACGCCAAGGCCAAGTAGCCCTCCCAACAGCGTGTGACAGGCGCTTTATTCATCAAGGATACTACATGATACCAAGACGACACCATAGACAACTGACATGACGAAGCGGAACCGAGAAGTGCAATCACGGCATGACATTTTGGCAACGCCATGGCAACCATGTTTATCAAGGAAATCACAGATTGCTCAACTGAGTTGCCCTTCTATTCACTTGTACAAACATAAACAAGATTAATCTTGGCAGTGTGGAGGTGCTATTAAAGGCACTGCTAGCTATAGCAGACTTTGGATGCTGGAATGGCCATTCAACATGCTTACTCAGGCATTAACAAATAGTTCTTATGTGAATATATATGCTATTTAGGTTTAGTAGTAAGGCATAAAGACAATAGGGCTTTCTAATAAGATGATTTTTTTTTCACTTTCAGTTGCTTCAGGTGCCATATATTTCTTGTCGTGATCACTATTTTGTCCATTTGACGATTTTGTGTGCGTTCATGCTTTTGGTTTGTTTGCTACATCAAATATCAAAGTGTAAGGACACCGTATCCAAATTTGTGTTGTCAATGTAGGGCAGTGTTAAAAAAAATGAGCCTGCTAGCTAGGTAGTATGCGGGGGCGGATTCACCAATCAGGCTGGTTGGGTCTCGGCCCAAGTTTGATTTTGGGGAGCCCCTTATACTGTACATGGGGTATACAGTCCAAGTCCACAAGTTTGGGGAGTTAGCTAGGGCACAGCACAGTAGTGGCTCAGCAGACGTAGCGGCAGTGCCGAAGTGCTCCTCCATGGCTCCTCTCGCCAGCCACCGTCCTCCACTAATCCTCCTCTAGGCTCCAGTCTTCCTCCTACCAATCTATATCCAATCCTCCTCCAAATCCTTTGTAACTCCACATATCCACCAAACCGCGCAGTGGTGGAGTCCATACCCAGAACGCCGCTTTGCCGGACTGCCAAATCGGAGGCTGGAGCTGAAGCCTATGGGTGGCGGGAGTGAAGACATGAGGTCCTAAGGACTCAAGGAGCTGAGCTCCCTGCTTGACTGCTTGAGTTGTTGAGCTGATCGGTGGATAAGGTGACTGGTTTTCCATCTGACCATCTCCTATTCAGTTATTCTCCCTAAGATTAACAATTTGTGTGTGTCCATTAGTAAATTCGTGATGCAAATCACTGAATCAGTGCCTCGATGACTAATGATTGTGTGATGCAATCATGTAAATTAGTCAATGTTCTTACTAGTTACTTATGATTTGTGGATATGAATTGGTAAAAATAGTAATTTAGATTGTAGTGTGTGTGCTACAACTTCAAATTTCTTATCACTTCTCACTAAGGTGATGATTGGATTTTTTGTGTGCTGTCCTGTGGACTTCTACCTAAGGTTCAAGAGAGACTACTATGATATCATGCATCTAATTTTTATTTTGTTACTTTTATATATGTGTGTCAGGTTTTAGAATTTATAATGGTTGAAACCAGTGTCATTGTCTACTTTGGCTGCATTTATTTCAACTTGTTTGCGGTATGGTAGCCTGTTGAGGACATGTACTTCCCTTAGGCTTGCCCAGACTTGACGTTAATCCTGGATCTGCCACAGGCTGTATGCTTGGCCATATACATGTAACAAGTGCTCTATCTGTTACCGTGTGATCGCCAGGTGTGACAAATAATTGGGTCAACTATGTTGGGTACCTACTACTAGGTGGGTGACATGTCTAGTATTGGTTACTAGTTTTTAGAGCCTTGGTGTGGTAGTGGAGCATATCGGCAAGGGGAAAATTGGGTGTCTGACACTCATTGATGCATTTGCATTCGACATTAATTTAAATGCGCTTTAGGCATCTGACACCAGATGCAATTTCTCTCCCAGGTGACATTTTACCCATTTTCCAACCATTTTCACCATTTTCCCCTATTTTCTTTTCTTTTTCCGACATTTCCCCATTTTCTTTTCTTTTTCCTTCCTCCCTTCTTCTTCTTCTCCAGCCACCATGGCCACCGGAGAGCGCCGCCTTGAGCTCCCAGCGCCGCTGCCGCGCCGCCAGCCGAGCCGCCGCCTCCTTGAGCGCAGCGGGCGGCAGAGCGGCGCGGCAAGCTCAGCAAGGCGGCTCTCCGGCGCCATGGTGGCGAGAAGAAGAAGGAAGGAAGGAAGGAAGGAAAAGAAAAGAAATGGGAAAAGTGGAAAAGAAAAGAAAATAGAAAAAGGGAAATGGTTGGAAAACGGGCAAATGTCACATGGGAGATAAATTCGCATACCGTGTCATATGCTTAAAGCGCATTTAAATTAATGTCGAACGCAGCAAGGTCCAATCGAGCGTCAGACACCGATTTTCCCATGGGCACGAGCCCGCGTTTAAACTGAATTTCCGTTTCCATTGTTTGTATGTAATGTTGTTCCACAGTCTTTGGACAGTGTATGATTCATTTGTCGATTCTTTCTTCTTACCAGGGACTAGACTATATGGTTCGCAATGCAAAGAGGTCGATGCTGGAGGAACTTGAGATGATGCTGGAGATCGTGGACCCACAGCCACCAGGGAAGCCAAGGACGCTGAGCCGCAGGAAGTTTGATCTTCCAGAAGGTGGAGTGATCCCAAATGAGATGAGGACCGGTGTCAAGAATGTAATCAAAATTGTGGAGTAAGGCAAGTAAGGGCACCCGTGGTAATGTGTGGAGGCTCTGAGAACCTGTAGACCTGAAGATGCTTGAGGGACCTCTGTGACGATCTCTCAAGAGTTGTTGCTTTGTAACGCTAGTGGTATGTATGATGCCATTGTCTACTTGGGCTAGGTATGTGCTGTTAGACTAGCCTCTGCTTCTTAATCCTTCGGTAGAATTTCTTTCGGCCTGATGTCTCAGACTTCCATGCAAACTCAACTTGTCATTCGTTATGGAATGACTGGATTCTGAATAAATCACCATTATCTGTTGTTGTGATGACCATTGTGATCCGTAGTGGTCTTTTAATTAGTAGCCTCTACACCCGAAAATAGGAATGGTGCGGTGTCCCTGAGACCCTGACATTGACATCCAAGCAATCCTACCCGTTCGTTTTCATATCAATGGTCAGGTCATTCGTTTGACATTTTTATACATACTTTGTAGTCATTCCGTTGAGATTTTAATTAGTTTTTTTTCAAAGTTTTTAAAATTAATGATATATTAGACTCTTCGAGACCTGCATGGAGGGAGGTCACACCGTCACAGGCCGTCCTCTCCTCTCCATCTATGCGGATTGTGTCCTGCACTCCTGCCTGCCCTTCTAAAGGATTGAACATAGCATAGCTCAAAAATTTATAAAATTGACGTTAACATCATAGGCTAGCTTTTGGATGTATCCAGTAATACAACAAATCATAGGGGAGATTTATCGGTAGGCTAGGGGGAGTTCTTTGGCCTTGGCCGGTGCTTGAGTGCAATGAAATTAGGCAGCTCGCCTTTCTTCAAAAAAGAAAAAAAGTAATACAACAAATCGATGATAGCTTCCAAAAATCACGGTTTTCACTTCTCAAAATGAGAATAGATGCAGCCTCTAATGGCAACCGGGAGGGTGGCTCAGGACTAGGGTTCATAGTCGCCTCTGCCAAGCGGTCATAAGTTATAAATATGAGTTACTTTCTCTATATCACAAAAAAATAACGTTTTATATATTGATATGATGTTTGAAATACAACTTTGGTCACTAAATTACCTTACAGTTTATTTCTATGATTGATAAAAATATAATATTACGAAGATTCTTTTCGAAAGGAATATGTATGTATAATTTTCATGTATTTCTGCATAGATAAAATTTTGAAACTTTGACTTAAGACATGTCTAAAACATCTACTTTTTGTGAAAATGGAGGGAGTAAATTGTTAGAGCATGAACAGCAGGGGCTGTATCAAGCCCCTGCATCATGCGTTTTTGAATTTCAAGCCAACCCGCCCACTGTGAATGTCTCTGCTGTGTTTGAATTTTTAACCTGTGATCACTGTAGCTACAGTAATATAAGGGCCCTACTGGGATGCTCTTAGGGGGAAGTGATATTCAACTTGGGTTATTTTTTTATTCAATTGTGAAAACTGCCTGACCAATGGTAGGGTTATTTTTCATAATCATTACCTAATTTTATTTAACAAAGGATCTTTTTGGAACTTTCCTTTCTCTTTTTGTTCTCTACTGTGCTTACTAAGCAAGAGATCAGATATGGTTCTGCAACTTCTGCTACGGGGTTGCGTAGAGGAGGACTACTATCTGGCTGACACAAACATTGTTAAGTTCAGATCCACCAGTTCTCCAACCATCTGATGACTGGCATGTTTGTCTAGCCCTTCAAGATCGGCCGCAAGAACCATTTAATCAAGTGAATTATTGGAGACAGAGAGATCAATTATTTAAGAGACCCGTCTCCGAGAATCTACACGCCCATTGCTTAAAGAAACAGAATTATTGGAGATACACTCATGACTCCTCACAATAATGGCACAAGAGAACGTTGAAGAGAGACATACAAACAGTGATGTTGTGCTCTGGAAAACTTTGCAGACCAATCTGATGAGTGACTGATGCAGTCTGCCTTCCCTGATGGGCGATGGCCGATGCTATTTCCTCGGAGAATTTTAAGCCTGAGGCGTTTGGGGAGAGCTGGCAATGCATGTGTCAATCAGGCCGTGCCAAAAAGCGCAAATCAGTGAGCCCATGAGGGTGAGGGGTTAGGATTCTGAATCTCCACCAAGAAGGCAGCCACCTTTGGGGCCCACACACTGACCCACCGATGAATTATTTGCCGGGCCCACAGTATGGCTTCCCCATAGCTGACATGGCACACTTTGGGACCTCAAGTGAAGTTGTGATGAGGAGAGGAGAGGATGTTGTTTTTGTCAGTGTTCTACAAGCAATAACTCCAGCTAGCTTCTATAATGTATGGCTAATCAGTGCATAACACCTCATCAGATGCCTGAATCTCTTTCTGATAGTACTGGGCTGACATTAAGAACCTATGATGGCTGTTGTCATGCGAGAGGCCACAAGTTCTTAGTCTTTGTGAATAATTTCCATGCAGAAAACCAGAGAGTGTTATGATGGGGCAGCAGGAAGCGTTTGGCCCCCAATTCTCCATAGGGGAAAGAAAGCTCAGTGTGAGCAAACTCTGTTGCTGTGAGAATTCAGGTCGACCATCCACGTGCCGCTGCTCAACGCCATGAACTAGGACGACTAACCAACCAGCCAACCAACGCTTTCATCAGAATCACAAACCATGAGCAGTCCATAAGGAGCCCAGTAAAACGGGGAAAGACTTTCCTGTAACTGCTGAACTGATGCAGTGGCCAAATGAGCTGTGGACATGGCTCGAATTCAACATGAGCTACAGAGTGGGAAACGTGAAGCTCATGGTTAGGCTGCAATCTTAACAAGAATTAGGTCGTCCATAAGCATAGCATTGCTTGCAGATAATGAACAGTTCGTGCGGTTACTGTCGTTGCCTCGTCTTTTTTTTTTTTTTTTGAAGAATAGGCGAGAAGCCTTTTCATTCAATTAGGGAAGAGTAGAAAAGGAGTACAACACCAACAAAACACCAAGCGTTGTCCCGAAGGACACGCGCACTCTAAAACCAATTACACCACATTATTCCTTAAACTAAAATTCTTCAAAGCGTCGGCAACCACCTCAGAGGGCCATCTACTATTATCTCTGAAAATTCTGCCGTTTCTCTCATTCCAAATACTCCAAATGGTGTGCGCGATGAGGCCATCGTCCATTGCTCTCGACTTTCCGAGACCACTTCGGTCATCCCACCAGTCAGGGAAAGAAGATATCTGAAGCGTGTAAACGTCGGTGATCACAAAATGCGGTTGAATGAGGTGCCAAACTTGCCTCGCAAACGGACAAGTCCACAGTAGATGCGAGGAGGTCGTTGCCTCGTCTAGCCTTGACACGTGGAGCATACTTATGAACGAGCATGGCTTGCATTATTGCAGATCGTTAGGTGAATGTAGTTGTCAGTACCTGGCAGTTCATGAGGCGATGCTGTCACAGCTAAAGCTCAGAGTGTATGCAGTTCAGTTCAGTCATCGACTCATCGTGCACGGCATCGACCAATTTGCTGGCACACAACTCTGAATCACATGCACATACATTGTAGGTGCCTCGAAAAAAACCCCCTTTTTTTTCCGCAGAGAATAGCACATGCATTTATATATAAGGAGGGATTAATGCATAACATAGCATGGTTTAGTGAGCGGAGAGATGCTTGGTGGAGATCGTGACATTTGAAGCCAAGATAATATAAAAAGACCGAAATCAATCTGGACCGTTAGATTGAGAGGAACATAGTTAATATTAAAATGGTTAAACATCCTTATTACTTGAAAGATGGTTGAAGCGGGTAAAATCATTCTTCAGATGGACCATTTCTCTTGATGATTACACGATCTATTTAATCAGCTAATAACTGCTGTCTGGCCGGCCTGCTAATTCCTCACATGCTGAGCCTAGCGCTGTCCAATGGTCGCGTGTTGACCTCATGGCCGGTCTAAACATCCTGAATAATTATTGGAGATCATCTTCGAGAATACATATAGACCAAAAACTCAAATCAAAGGAATTATATAGGGGGAATATATACAGTTAAGAACAAGTGTCACACAGAAACATCCAATCCAATGATGCTCGATTGCATTTTTAACAATGGCAGCTAGCTATTTGATGAGGAGAAGATAACAAAAATAGAGTAGAGGTGGGCATGTGATAGTGGTGATTAGATTCTGATTCTGGATCTCTGAGCTCAGACCTGTGGGTTCCTGCGTCCTGATGAAATAATTTGGCAGGGACCCAAGGTACCACTTTGCCACGCATGCATACCGAGGCATGGCTGCCTGACATGGCAAGATCAGAGCCTCGCCACAGTCTAATTAAGCCACGAGCTGCTGGGAAAGCGCAATTATGCAAACCCAAAACACACACGGCAGGAAAAAGAAAGAAAGGAAGGGAGAAGAAGATGGAGCAGAAAGAACCAAGAAGCAGTACAGCCCATTCTATTCTGCAGGCTCTGTTTATTACTGATAAAAGGTCGGCCAACATCTTCAGTAAAATAAATAAATTAATTGCCATTAGCAAATTTGCAATTGTTAGCGAATTAACAAGAGGCAGATGGCATGTGGTGATGGTAGACATGATGCATCGGCATGGATGACTCGAGTTGCATGCATCACTGCAGCTCCAGCGCCATTGGATTGCTGCCCCCTGCCTGACCTGACTAGCTACCATATTATTGTCCATCAACACAACTACACAAGGCTGCAATGCCTTCCTGCCTGCCTTGTTTCAAAACCTCAACTGCTGAGAATAATCACTCCATCCAATGCAATGCATGCACCTCCTAAACGAAACCTGAGAATAATCACTCCATCCAATGCAATGCATGCACCTCCTAAACGAAACATCCATCTCCCTCTGCCTCGTTTCATTTCATTTCATGGAGGGAGAGAGAATTAGGAGTTACTAACTGTGAGATTAGCATGTCATGTCCGTCCGCACCACACGCCACCTGTCACACTGCCTTGTCAGGATGCCGACGTGGATCGAATGGAACGCTCCGTTTGGGTGCATCGTCTGCATTATTGTACTTGGACTGCAATAATTTTTGGCTGCTTTATGATGCGAAAATGCAAGCTAACAAGAGTAATTAAGGAGGATCGATCTACTCAGCTGGACATTGACATCTCCTGTATTCTCCTGTCTTATTGTCCTCCTCTGCCTATAGACCTGCTGGTCTACATCCACTATTCATCCGATCCATCCATTTTTTGTACATCAACAGAGATACAATGGAAACCACATGTGCTTACAAATTTTTAAACGGATCTACTAGTTACATCTACCTACGGCCACCTGCCCCTTGGCTACTCCTCGCGCCGTTCCTTGCTTGTTCTCTTTCTTCTCGTGCCGTTCCCTGTTTCTTCTGCTTTCGCGCGCACCTCGCGCTCTCGTCTTTCCCTCCCTTTTTTTTCACCTCCGGTGAGAAGCAGGACACAACCAGTTGAGCAATGCTCACTTCTCACCATTTTTTGTACTTGTTCTTTACTATATATATGTGAAGTAAAAGTTCACACAGACCTGCCTAGCTGGCACTAGTACACCAGCACTTTGATTTGCTTGCCCATCCATCTCTCCAGAACGAGTACTTTGTGAGGCTCACATTACATTGTTGCGAGCTATGGCTATCAGCATCCTAATTCGTGAGGTCGAGACTCCATGTATAATGTATTATTGTATTTGCATGCACAACCTGAGGATCGTCGATCATGTGTCACTGCCCGAATTGCTGCCACTTGGCATACTAGTAGTTACGGTCTGGTGACACACAAAAAATAATTACATGTTGGAATCAGAATCTTAAGATTCTCTCTGCCGTGCGTAGCTATCAGGCAGCCCAGTTCAATTTATTTTTTAAATATCGAAAACAAAGAAGGCAACACAATCAAGTCAAGGGCCCATCGCTAATTGATGGTTATGTGTTACGCACTTACTAATTTGAGTACTCCTTAATTACCCTAGCATGACATGAGCTTTCCCAAGTCGCCGCAATCCAAACTAACCAACTAGTACTACGTAAGACGAAAACAAATACTCCTACATGCTAATCTATACGGGATATATATACATACAAATTAACCAACAGTTCCTCTTCTCCGGACTAAAAATTTCATGTAAACTAACGAAATATTTTCCGGTCGACGCTCGCGATTGGGCATGCAGACAAGTAGTGATCTCTGTTTAGTTTTCCGTAGTAAATAGTAATCCATTATCTAGTTTCATGAATATGCTTAGATAATCGGTGTTCATACCCCATCCAACAAATGACTTGGCACCATCGATCGAGATGCATATATGTAGCAACTGAAAGGAGCATCGGCCAGAAGTATGCTTCATTTATCATAGGAAGCGCAGATCTAGCACCAAGGAGAATAATTTTTTATTTTTAACCCTTTTGAAATAGATATTTTATTTTTAACCCCGGGTCAAAAGTTTTTTCAAATCTAACCTTTTAGTACGCCACCACCGCATGTGATAAATTCATCTTCTGCCATGCAAGCGGATGGCATGGGCAAAAGACATCGCCGCCATTAAGCGAGATGGCGCGCAAGACCGCCCACTTGTCATTCTCGGTAGGTTCACGGGCCGTTAGGTGGCAACCTCTGCCAGCAGCGTGGCCATCCGCTTGGCTGCAACATGAATTTGCCGCGCCAGGCGGGGTGGCGCGGCCAAAAGGGTTATATTTACAAATTCTTCAGCCCGAGGATTAAAATTAAAATAATTTTTTAAAAAAGGTTAAAAAATAATTTTTTTCCCACCAGGGACCAACAGAACAAGAAACCGACTCCGTTGCGGTTGACGACTCGTTCCTGAATCCTGGCCCAAGTTGTGTCACATGCACACATGCCATCTCAAACGTTGGAATGATATCGGACCGACGGACGGACCGACGGACGTACATACATTATGGCCTGTGTCTGGTCTTGTACATTTTAGCTTAGTGCACACATGCACACATGCACATTTCACATGCGCACATGCCAGCTCAGACGTCCGATCTCAATCCAACCGCATATGCTCGTTCAAATAGGAGGCGAGCGTTGGATTGATATCGGTTGCAGATGGCCTGTGTCTGTGTGCACAGTTTCCCCCGTGTAATAGCTAAGCTCGTCAAATGTCAACACAACCCCAGAGAATGCGTTGCATCAGTTGCCACCGTTTCCCACGTATCCTATTCTCACTTGCCTTTAAATACATGCAAAAGGGGGACAAGTCACAAATCTCTGAGCAATATTCAACGGCTCCTCTGTATATGCAGGGGCAGGGAATACTTCTCCATCCATTTTCACAGGACGCGGTTTAAGGGTGTGTTTGGTTGTCTGTACCAAACTGTACGTGTATAGGATGGTACAGATTGAACGGGATGATCCCGTGCATGCAGGATGGTTCAGGAAGGGTGTTTGGTTGGTTGAATTGGACGATACGGGATTTTGTTTGGTTCCTTGTATAAGATATACTGGATGGTTCAAGCTTTTGTTTGGTTGAGATGAGAATGATGTAATCATCCTTCCCATTGGATGCGTATGTCATCAAACTTTCATCAAATAAACACTTTATATATATTACATTACAGTAATACGTAACAGTGCCATGGTCTGTAATTTTTAACCACATGCAACCAATACACCTTAATTTTATATACCACTAATCTAGTACATTAGGATAAAAATCTAGCATTTATTGTATACACTGATACCTCATTCACACTATATTGTTAATAGGAGCACCAAAAGAAAGAAATTTATTTCAAGATAACACCATCTACATGATGGGGAAAACAATATGAATGACAATACTAATTTAGTCTCGATCTCATTGTACTACTATAAATATGACAACATAATATGATAAGAGACCAATGCACTACTAAGAATATGACAAAACAACGTTATAAAATATCAAAAATAGTGGAATAGGCGGCATGATAATTAACCCTTCGAATATCTAAGCTAGAGGTTTTCCTTTGTGATATACCTAGTGACCCAAACCAATTTGTTTGTTGTGCTAAGCTTGTTGAATGCTCGGGCAGGAGACACATTCTCACATAAATAAGCATAATAGTGAGCTAGATGCGCCTCTTCAAATTCAGGGAGATCCGTGACATTGTCCTATAGGTCTTCAGGAACATTGGCATCTGAACTAGTAGCATTCTCAATAGCTTGAGCAAGTCTATCAATACCACTGTTTATGGAAAGAAATACCTTGTTATCATTGGATATCTTGGCCCTCTTTGGTTTTGATTTAGTTGCCGAGGAGTTCATTGACATTATAACATCTTCGGCACCTATATGTTCATTGCCTGCTATATATATATATTTTTTTGCCTCTTTTAGGTTAATTACATCTGAAGCAAGAAGATCATTTGATCACTTAGCATATTGTCCTGTAGCCATGCTATATCCCCAAAGATAGTAGCCATGCTATATCCCCAAAGATAGTAGCCATCTCATTGTAATGTTCAAGGGGAGTGTTCAAGAAATCAGCATCTGAGTGATGGTCGTGCCGTAAATGACAAGTAGTAAGAACATTTGAACATGAAAAACAACAAGTGCTAAATAATGTATTACCTTAATATGACCTGTGTAATGCTCATGTTCAAGCCTGATAGTGCACATACTCTCATCCCAAAGAGCTCCGCTTAAGTTCTTCAGTCCAATAAGCTCCACTTAAGGCTAGGATTAGATTTTGGTGGCGAGAAGTAGGAGGGAGAAGACTTCTCGTGGCAAAAATATGGCGGGAATCGGGAGGGAAGAGGAAGGTGGTGGGTGGGAGCCATGGTGCGGGGGATTCGGTGCTCGAGGAAGGAGGCGAGAAAGGCGAGGGCAGCTTGTGGAGCGAGATGTATCACTTCGTTTGGCCGATTTGGCCGAATGGAACGGTGCAGCATTTCTAGGGAATATTCCTATTTTTTTGTATCCCTTCGTTTAGGATCGTTTGGTACGGTTCATCTAACCAAACACATGAATTAAAAGAAAATCTGTATCATTTTAGACATGTATCATCTCATTCAGGCAACCAAACACACCCTAACTTGCTACACTCTTTGAAACAATACTTCAACTCTTAATATCTTTTATAACATATTATTTATAACAATAAAATTCTATTCCTTGGAAAGTAGGTTGAAATACGAATTTGGTGATACCATTCTTGTATGGAGAAACCCTATATATCTTTAAAAACATTAGTTAGTTAAGATCATGGTATTTAAATCTTGAACTACGTGCAAGCCTAAAAATAATTGGAGGGAGGGAATACTAACTTCCTAGATGGCCTACATACCCTAATACTTCCTCTGTCTAAAAAAATTAGACGTGTCACTCATTTTAATGTTCAAACTTCTTAATTTTTATCAATAACTTATCTAATAAAATATAGATTGTCTGATGCGCAAATAACATAATTGGATTCGTATTTGAAGTATTTTCTAATGGTCACCGTTTTGTTGTTACAAACAATATACGATCAAACAAATTTAGCATCAAAATATAGTTTTTAGGATTGTGCTAAGTCAAACCAGACCTTTTTTTTTTTTGGCTGGAGGAAGTACTCCCTCCGTTATGAAATACTAGTCGTTTTAGACTTGTCATATGCCAAAACTTTATCCATAGAGAACTTCTAAACTATTTAGTTTGAGAACATAAAAATCATATAGATAGATTTGTCTTTGAAGGAACTTTCATAATATTATAATTTTTAATGCATTATAAATAAATTTTTAATAGTTTTGTATGGTCAAAGTTAAATTTTGGAAACCATGTCAATGTCCAAAACGAGTACTATTTTATAACGCCGGAAGTATTAAATATACAACATTGTTTTTCAATGGCCACCCTCTTTCTTAGACATTGATGTTATAATTTCGCAGTAATTGAACGAGATCACCGATCACCAAGAACACATCACACAATCATAAGATGAAAAACACACAGATATAAAGAGAAACCCAGGTATTGTAATCTGTATTGATCAATCATTTCTTTCCACCGATCTCTCTTCTTAACATAATGCATAGCCTATATTTTGTTTTGTCCATAATACCCCTAAAAAATGTTCATGTGCTGGTTGTAGCGTTCCTTCGGGGAGGTCCACGGAAAGCGAAAACAGGGGGCTGGGTACATCCGAGGCCGATCGAACACCGCACTATTTTTTGGCATTTGTACACTGCAGCAGAGGAGGCAAGCTCATGCATTGCATTGGCACTTGGCAGGCAGTTGCATGGTAACGTACTAACGGCTAACGCATTGTCATTTTGCTAGCCCAGAAGAGAAGCATGCAGCAATGGCAACGCATGAGATGAGCCGTTGAGCAGCACATGGCCATGGCCATTCGTTGGGCTGGCATGCCATGCATCAATGGCAACCCACGTGGCAGCCAGCTCGGGCAGGGCACTGACGGGTGGGCCCCGGCCGCGCAGGACGAGGCCATTTCCATCCGTCTATAAATACGCAGCGCGCGCCACCACTCCACCAAGCACTACCATTGCACAGATCGCATCGCGCTCGCGTCGCGCATCGCAAATCCATTCCTCCAATGGAGACCAGGGATGATGCCTCCCTGCTCCCGTGTTCGTACGCGCCGCTGCCCACCGCCGCCGCCGCAGCGGCCGACCCTCGCCGCCGCCGCCCATTACGCGCCGCCTTCCTCTTCTCCGCCTCCGCGCTGCTCCTCGCCGTCGCGGCGCTCGCCGGCGTCAGGTTCGCCGGTCGGCGCCCCAGAGAGGGCGCCGTCCCCACCCCCATCCCCATTGGGCTGGATGATGCGGGCGCGAGGAGCAGGGGCCCGGAGTCTGGTGTCTCCGACAAGACGTCCGGCGCGCCGAGCGGCGGCAGGCTGGGCGCGTCCGGCGGCGGCGGCGGCGGCAACGCATTCCCATGGAGCAACGCCATGCTGCAATGGCAGCGCACCGGCTTCCACTTCCAGCCCCAGAAGAACTGGATGAACGACCCCAATGGTGAGTCGAGTCCCATCTGTTTCGTCGTTGGATCGATGGGCATTGTGACCTGTTTTTTTTTTTTTTTTTAAGAAAGGCGAGTTGCCTAATTTCATTAAAAAGAAGAAGTGGATACAAGAGCAAGTAACACAACTTAGTGCGAGAACACACCAAATTCAACCCTCGGCCTAACCGGCAAAAGCCCAGCCTAGACTATTACCAACAAATCTCCTCTAATCTTCCGCAAAACGTCGTCGAAAAATACGAGCATTCCGCTCCTTCCATATATTCCAACATATGAAGATTAATGAATTCTCACATTGTGACATGTGAGATGGATGAATGGGAATGGCATTGTGAGATGAATGAATGGGAATCAACTGCAGGGCCGGTGTACTACAAGGGGTGGTACCACCTGTTCTACCAGTACAACCCGGAGGGCGCGGTGTGGGGCAACAAGATCGCGTGGGGGCACGCGGCGTCGCGCGACCTCCTCCACTGGCGCCACCTCCCCGTCGCCATGCTGCCGGACCAGTGGTACGACATCAACGGCGTCTGGACCGGCTCCGCCACCACCCTCCCCGACGGCCGCATCGTCATGCTCTACACCGGCAGCACCAACGCCTCCGTGCAGGTGCAGTGCCTCGCCGTCCCCGCCGACCCCGACGACCCGCTCCTCACCAACTGGACCAAGCACGCCGCCAACCCCGTGCTCTACCCGCCGCCGGCCGTCGGGAAGAAGGACTTCCGCGACCCCACCACCGCCTGGCTCGACCCCTCCGACGGCGCATGGCGCGTCGTCATCGGCTCCAAGGACGCCCGCCACGCCGGCATCGCCCTCACCTACAGGACCACCGACTTCGTCCGCTACGAGCGGGTGCCGGGGCTGCTGCACCGCGTCCCGGCCACCGGCATGTGGGAGTGCATCGACTTCTACCCCGTCGGCGGCGCCGCCGGCGCCATGGACATGACGGAGGCCATGGCCAAAGGGAACGGCGGCGAGGGGGAGAGGGAGGGGGTGCTGCACGTGATGAAGGCCAGCATGGACGACGACCGGCACGACTACTACGCGCTGGGCAGCTTCGACGCGGCGGCGAACGCGTGGACGCCCATGGACCCCGACGCCGACGTGGGCATCGGCCTGCGCTACGACTGGGGCAAGCTCTACGCCTCCAAGACCTTCTTCGACCCGGCCAAGCGCCGCCGCGTGCTCTGGGGCTGGGTCGCCGAGACCGACTCCGAGCGCGCCGACGTCGCCAAGGGCTGGGCCTCGCTGCAGGCCATCCCCCGCACGGTGGCGCTCGACACCAAGACCCGGGCCAACCTGCTGCAGTGGCCGGTGCCGGAGCTGGAGACGCTGCGCACCAACGCCACCGACTTCAGCGGCGTCACCATCGACCACGGCTCCGTCTTCCCGCTCAACCTCCGCCGCGCCACCCAGCTCGACATCGTCGCCGAGTTCCAGCTCCACCCGCTCGCCGCCGAGGCCGAGGCCAGCGAGGCCGACGTCGGCTACAACTGCAGCACCGGCGGCGGCGCCGCCGCCCGGGGCGCGCTGGGCCCCTTCGGCCTGCTCGTGCTCGCCGACCGCCAGCGCCGGGAGCAGACGGCCGCCTACTTCTACGTCTCCAGGGGGCTCGACGGCGGCCTGCGCACCCACTTCTGCCAGGACGAGACGAGGTCGTCGCGCGCCACCGACATCGTAAAGCGGGTCGTCGGCGCCGCCGTGCCGGTGCTCGACGGCGAGACGCTGGCGCTGAGGGTGCTGGTGGACCACTCCATCGTCGAGAGCTTCGTGCAGGGCGGCAGGACGGTGGCCACGTCGCGGGTGTACCCCACGGAGGCCATCTACGCCAACGCCGGCGTCTACCTCTTCAACAACGCCACCGCCGCGCGGGTCACCGCCAAGACCCTCGTCGTCCACGAGATGGACTCCTCCTACAACCAACCCTACATTGCCTCAATTCATTAACTCCATGTGATTAAACACACCGGCCTCCTCGATTTTCCTCCTCCCCGCTCTCCTCTCATTGGAATCTTGGATATATAGATCATGCAAGCTGCTATTCTCGTTCTGTGTCATCTCCTGTTCTTCTTCAGTTTTGTTTCAATATGATTGATACATATCGATGCATGGAGCTAGGCCTTCCAGATTGTATCCACCTACCTGAAGTTGCCATGATGCAAGGCTATACAGGAGTTGTACATGCATGATGCAATGGGCACAACCAACTTGCCTTTTTCATTGGTTTCATTAACTGCTGCCACAGGCATGCGGTGTGAGCATCAAGAATTAACAGCATGATTTACAGAAGAGATGGGTGTGAGCATTCTGATTCCCAGGCATGCATGCGGCGGAAATCAACCCAGATCACGTTGCTTCTGAGGCATTCCTAGCCCACCTCACCTGTGCAGCCGCACCTGCAGCTGCAGCTGCTTTGCTTCATGCTCATACCGATACGTGCGGCCCATCATTAACGGCTACTGAGATCCGTCTGACCAAGCAACACTCCAAACCCTGCCGCACGTGGAGCGTCCATTCCAAGCTGAAGCGCATTGCTGCAACATAAAAAGGACATGGTAGCCAGTTAGCCATCGCTGTGCAAAGTTTTTTTTTTTTTGTTGTTGTTTTGACCAAAAAGCCATCTCTGTGAATGTCCAGATTTCGAAAGTTTACTTCCGGTAAGCAAAAGACATATCTAATTGAAGTGCCAGGAACTAACAGCTTATATCAAAAACAGATACAGCAGCAAGGGCTGCACATACTAAAACAGAATAAAGAAACGCCATTCCACGCCAGCAACAGCAAGAGCTGCAAGGGTAAACCAGCAAAACAGCTGATCCAGCGCGCACCTGTACTTGTCTGCCGCGTAGGTGATACCTACGTGCTACCCATCATAGCAGCTACTGAATTGGAATTTGAAAGCCGTCTGAAGAAGCAATACTCTCCAAAGCACGCTTCAAAGTTCAAAACCCTGAAACACGTGGAGCATCCGATAAGCAATAACCCATCTCTGTGCTAATGTTCAGGTTTTGAGGTGGTATATCCACCTGAAGATATAGCAGAGCATTGTGATAAAACTAGAACCACAATAACGGAAAGAAACTGATTTCACAAGATTCAGAGATCAAACTGAGATGTGCTGGTGCTAGATCCTCTAGATGCCAACAAATTAGCCAACACTTGATAAAAGATGAGCACACTTGACTAGCCATGCGTTAAAAATGACTACAACAATTAATTGTTTGAATACTGAAGTGGGTAATTTCTGTATCCTAAGCAATGAAATTGTGGACCCTTACCAAGGACGAATATCACTTCCATTTGCAACTCCCACAAAGCAAAGCTTGTGTAGTGGTATAATAGCCAAGCTTGTACAGTGGCAAGAAACCCTTCAAATCGTTTCTATTGGACAACAAAGTGATGAGCAGAGTACATATATTGGGGTGTATTACAGTACTCAACAAAATGACCAGTAAACCAGGAACAATAGAAACATATAGACGACCCTATACGAACAATACAAAGGTTAAATCATAAATATTGTCAGGAATGGCTTAAATTTACAAGAATTTTAAGGAAGTAGTATACAATATCAATTCAGACATTAAGCTCAACTTATGAAGGATTACTTGACTTCAACATAAATAAATTACTTTACATGGCCTTGCAACATGATTACCATCATACAGTCCCGCCAGCATTACATGCTTCTGAATTAACTGATCTAACCATATAGCATGCGAAACAAGATTAAGTTTTTTTTTTTTGCATAACTTTCTGACCTTGAACATACACCACGTTTATTCTTGATAATTTGAATTTGTTTTAAATTTTGTAAGCAGCAGATTAGCAGAGGCAAATGATACTCGAGCATTTCCCATATTTCTTACCTCAAAAAAAATGCACTACACCAATTAGAGAAATCATTGGGAATTTAAAATGCACTAGTCATCACAGTAGACCTCTTTAATGACTCAAGCAGATAAATCTTTTTAATTCAATTGGTAATATAATATCCCAAAAAACCCGCACTGGTGTTCCGCATATGGCAGCTCAACACTTCAATTATCTTTGTTGTTTGTTGTACCAAATCATCATTGTAATCTTCTTTGAACAAACTTAAGGTACGTCTTAAAGCCATAAGAGAGTGAATCTAGAAAATTCTGTAATCAGCGATAAACAATTTCTATGAACAAACTTAAGGCACGTCTTATATCCTGCACAATCTGTAATCAGCGACAATACGCAAGTTTCAGAGATAAAACCTTTACACAATTCAGCATGAAAAAAAAGAGCACTGGCCCTGATTAATTAGTACTTCTTTGTTCTTACCTGCTGACTGCTGTCATGATTAGGATGGAAGCCACAGGTACTACTGCGATAACTGGGCAAAAAAGTGAATTCTGGCACCGGTGCACTAAAATCGTATCAACTTTGAGAGAGTATGCTTTGTTCACAACTACATATTGCTCATTTGTCTCTGATCAACCTTGTTTCTTTTCTTACCATAGTACTTCTGACTAATAGTTCAACTTCAAGCATGTGGAGCATGGGTCAGACAGTAGAATTACCAGAAATCCCCACAGGAGCATATGCCATTGCTAAACTTGTGAAATCTGACAGCGTCCCTCACAAGAATATCGCGGCCAGTTATCTTAGAAATGAACTTCGTAGCATTATGACAATCGGCACATACCCGTAGATTCTTGACAATCCGAATCGGCATTTCCTGTGGAACAAAGATTAAGCCAAAGGCAATCGCGAGTTTTTCACTGTGATGACTGAGAATGTGAACCTTCTCAGCATCTGCCACATCATGCAGCACTGAACTGACATCAGGTTTGTATCCTTCTTCCACCATCTTAGAGTTGAGCCACTCGAGTTTTTCATAGATTAACCTGGAGAAGGGATGAGACTGGTCATCAGCTGAAAAGATGTGAACTTTATTCTTATATTTGATCCAGCTGCAGCCTGGTTCCTTCTTCACTTGCCTGTCCCTCATTCCACGTCTAAGTTGGGCAACCTCACTCCACTGACCTTTAGCAGCATGCATGCTGCACAACAACACATAGCTCGCCGGGTTTTGAGGATCAATTTTCAACAGATTCTCAGCGGCCCATCTGCCAATTTCCATGTTACCACGCAATCTACATGCACTCAGCAGTGTCGCCCATCCAATTGCATCAGGACGGCATGGCATTTGCTTTATGAATTCCTCAGCTTCATTTAACCTCCCTGATCTGCTATACAAGTCAATCATACAAGTGTAGTGGTCATCGATGGGTGCAATATTATGATCCTCCTGCATGGAATGGAAGTAGCTACGCCCTTTCTCTACAAGCCCTGAACGGCTACAAGCAGAAAGGACACCAATAAATGTTACCCCATCAGGCTTCACACCCTTAGCCAGCATGTTCTCGAATAAATCTATAGTTTCTTTTGCCTTCCCAAATTGAGCATAGCCCGAGACTAGGGCTGTCCAGGAGACCTGATCATGAAACGGAGTCTCGTCAAACAAGCGGTGTGCATCCTCGATGCTGCCACACTTCCCATACAAGGTAACTAGCGCATTGGACACTGTAATGTACGGCATCAACCCTGAGACAAGCGCTAGGCAGTGGAACTGTGCTCCCTCTTCCAGGCTTGCTAGGTTAGCGCAAGAACTTATGACACTGCCCAAAGTGAAATCATCAGGCTTGATGCCATCCCTTTGCATCTCTAAGAACGCCCTCACAGCCTCCTCGCTGAATTTATTCTGTCCGTAGCCAACAATCATCGCAGTCCATGAGATGATGTTTCTGATTATCATCCTCCTGAAAACGTTTTCTGCTGATCTGACGCTCCTGCACTTGGAGTACATGTCGACAAGCGCACTTCCGACAAAGACATTGTTGTCATAGCAAGTTCTGACTATGTATGCATGAATCTGTTTCCCGTCTTCCAGGGCAGCAAGGGCACCAACAGCTGTGAGGATGCTTCCAAAAGTATACTGATCAATGCCAACACCATCTGCCCTCATCATCCTAAACACATCCAAAGCCTCTGACTGCAACCCATTCTGCGTCAACCCTGTAACCATCGTAGTCCAGGTAATGGAATCCCTGTCCACCATGGCCTCAAACAGCCTCCTCGCCTCCCCAACCATCTTGCATCGGAGCATCCCCGTGATCATCGTGTTGTACATCACTACATTCTTGCTCTCCATTTCATCAAAGACCCGCTTGGCATCACCAATGAGGCCCATCTTGGCATACATATCGACCAGCGGGCTCCCGGTGAAGGCGTACGCCCCGAACCCAAGCCGCAGTATGTGCAAATGCACCTGCCGGCCAAGTGCGCGGTCGGCGAGGGCTGACGCGACCATGACCATGGAGGACAGCGTGATGCGGCTAGGCCTGACGTTCACTTCACGGAGCAAAGCACGGTATGCGTCGGCCGCGCGGGCAGGAGAGGCACTGCCGGAGAAGGCGGCAATGAGGGTGTTGTAGGAGACGGTGTCCCGTTCGGGCATGGAGGCGAAGATCCGCTCCACGTCGGCGAGGAGCCTGGAGTGGGCGAGGGCGGAGAGGTGGGCGTTATGGGTGAAGAGGTTGGGATGAGGCATTGCGTCGAACAGCCGGCGCGCGAGCGCAAGGCGGCCAGACTTGGCGTAGGCCGTGAGGAGGAGGTTGAGGAGGTAGGTGGGCGGCGGGTGGGGGAGGACCCTGAGGATGAGGCAGTGTGTGGCGCCGGCAGCGTGGGCGCCGCTCCGGCCGGCGGCGGCGGCGGAGAGGAGGGCGGCATACTGGTTGCAGAGCGGGCGGGTCATAGCCGGCGGCAAGCCAGAGCTTGCCGGAGATTGGATTAATGGCCGAGATGGGCTTCCATCCATTGAGCGTAACTGACCGTCAATGAAGATGGGCCTTTTACCAATGAAGCCTAAGGCCCACAGGCAACAGCCCAACTAAAATATTGAGGCTGCAAATTGGTGTGGCAAAAGCCCATTCAGCTATCCAACTTCCAAAGTTTGATTTTGCCCTCGACTCCAAAACCGAACGGAACAAGCAATCCATACCTGAATCCACCCCGATTTTAAATGGTGCAGCGTTCTAATCAGCATGGTTTTGTAAAAAATAAATTTCAAAAAATCTAAAAAATAGAAAATTATATAAATCTTAGAAAAAAATTAAAATACCTACAAAATCAGAAAAAGTGTGGAGTCCAAATATGCAATAAAGCATAATATTTATCTGTATACTTATATGCAAAAAATATTTTGGGCTTATTATGGCATTTATAAAAAAATATAATTTAATCTAAATTAATTTAAAAATAGAGGAAATTACTATCCATTTAAAAAAATGGCTTCCAGAAAAATGGGGAAATCACTATGGCTTTTGGGATGATGGAGAAATTAATAAAAATGTAAGGATGTTACCTATTAGTTTGAAATTTTTTATTGTAATTAAAAGGTTAAACTAGTATTGAATTTGAATTTATAAATTTAAATTGAAAGGTAAAACTAACATCCCTCTATTTTTCTTAGCTTTCTCCCATTTTCGTACAAGCCAAACTAATTTTTACCTAAATACTTTATCCATTTAATCAATAAAGATCTTATAAACAAATATAATTTTTGGCATCTGAATTTCCGTACAAATATAACTTTTATTGCATATTTTGGTTCCATACAGTTATATGAATTTATGTGTATTTCTATTTATTTTTTGATCTTTGTATGATTTTCTACAATTTATTTGAATTTTTTTAAAAAAAACTAGAAAACAATGTTGACTAGGACGCCACATCATCCAAAACGGGGTTAATACGGTTGAGACGGGTATTTTATCATGTGTTGATAGTACAGAGGGGTTGGTCACCTAGTTTTGAACTTGAGGGGAGGCAAAACCAAATTTTGACAATAGTTGAAAGGGAAAAGTGAACTTTTTGATTTGTGCATTTTCAGACTTTATGTGAAATTCACGTAAACATGCTTACTGCCCACAATTTTGTTTGCGGTGTTTCTGTGGGGGGAGGAAGCTATGTTTGATTTTTTAACAGGTTGGCTTTTCTTGCATTTGTGTTTCCCTGATAGAAGAATACATTACAACATTCATGGACTAGACTACCGAACGGATGTTCCATCACAAAATTTAAAATCGGACGTTGTCTCAGTAAGAATAACCCACTGTTTTATCAAACAAAGCTAAATGTTTCAGTGCATAAAATGTTTCATTGAGTACAATATTTGTCATATCCAAAGTTGATAAGACCTAGACGGGCAAGACCTTACAAAGGGCACTATCCCAAGCTTAAGCTAACCAGGGATTCCTAGGCATGAAGCATAGATGGCTTGGGCCAGGGTAATTGAAGCTCAATCACCCACCAAGGTAGGCTATCCGGCCTTTTCCTTGGTCTAGGCTTAAGGCATCACTTTGGGCCCATGGGGTGAGGTTGGATGATGTAGACAGGGGCAGGCGTAATACAAATATACAATCCGCAATGGTACCATTATAGATATTTCTCTTTGTTACATGACACTCTAAATTTGTTATTTCTTTGTGAGAAGACACTCTCTGATAAGATATCATTAATGTCTATATAGGAGAGAGAAACGAGGGTTAAATCTAAATTTTTTTTATTTTGCCCTTTTGGCCGAGCAAAGTGTTATGGATTGAAAAAGAGAGATAAACCTAAAAAATTTACCTTCCCTATTAACATAAACATTCATAAACGCTTTTCGTAAAATATCAAATTTCACACATAATATGTGTTCAAATAAACCAAAATCAAATTCAGCATTCCTAGTTGACCAATAAGCAACATAAACATTCCCCAGCACATTTCATAGATACAAAAATTCAGACATGGCATAGGGTCACATGCCTTCCACAAGGTTAAAAATGTTCCCTTTTTTAAGATTTTTTTGCTGCCATTTTTCTTTGGAATTTTTTCATACGTGCCATTACAAAGTTCACTTATTTCATATATGCCATCGAAAAGTAGATATTATTATAGATGCCACTGGTTTTGCAAAAATTATCAAAATTGCCATTCTCAGAGATTTTCTAGCATTTACAACGTATACCAAATCAAAATACTAGCAAAAATACACCCTGACATGTGGGTCCCACATGTCATACACTAACACTTCTTCCTCGTCCTTCCTCCACCTCTCCCTTTCTCTTCTCTTTCTTCTACTGGTAGACGAGGCAAGCAAGTGTGGGCGACGCAGAGAGAGCAATGGAGAGGGTGGAGGAAGGAGGAGGAAGTGTGAGTGTATGACATTTGAGGCCTACATGTCATGTGTATTTTTGCCCGTATTTTGATTTGGTATACGTCGTAAATGGTAGAAAATCTCTGAGAATGACAATCTTGATAGATTTCTGCAAAACTAGCGGCATCTATAATAATGTCAAGTTTGCGATAACATATCCGAAATAAACGAACTTTGCAAAGACACGTATAAAAAAAAAATCCTTTTTTCTTTCTTGCTTGGGCATAACGACGAACTTTGCAAAGACACCTATAAAAAAAAAATCCTTTTTTCTTTCTTGCTTGGGCATAACGAGTTGACCTAAGTGCATGCCGGGTCCTAAAATTAGGATGTCTCGTTACAAGAAAGAAAAATATAGATGAGCCGTAAAAAAGAGGTATGAACAGTGGTTTGATCGTCCTAAGCTTCCGTCTCTGCGAATCACACATGTCATTCTTCAATCCCCCACCACTTTACTCTTCTACAGATAGGCTTGCTTCACCAACCTTTGTTATGCAGTTATTTAGTAAATTTGAATTTTCCTAAAATTCAGTCGTTCGTGCGTGCATTGTTCGCTAGCTCGTTCCGGTGAGTTTGCTTTCATATCATCAATTCAATAATATACTTATTTGACTGTGGTTCCGGTTTGCTTTCGTATCATCAATTCAATAATATACTTATTTGACTGGGGTTTGTCCATATCCATGTTGCTTTTCCGTTGATCCGGGCTGCAAAAAGCAGAATTTATATGTTGTGATTGTAGGAACGATAATCATTCCCGAGTTGGATAGGTATCAGCAATCTATGCTCAGGACCAAGCATGCCGATTCCATCATTCATCCACCTACACAAAGGTACATGGCTACATGCCCACAAAAACGATTGAAATCGAATGTTCACCTAATCACCTACCAAAATGCAAAGGTGAAGTTTTTTTTTAGTACTAGGTGTCCCTTCTACATATGCAAGATTAAGATGGATGCTTCTTTCCTCATTTTTCTTCTCTTCGAATTAATTTGAAGCATAAATAAATTGCAAGAAACATACGTTTTCCATGCAAACTGATCGCAGGGAAAATTAATCCTCTGCACCAGCTGCTACTTCGCATAGAAAATAGCCATGGATTCATTGCAGAAAGCAAGCACAGCCAAGAGTCTTAACCAAACAAACATGGAGCATCACCTTACCAGAATGGCGGAGAAGAAGCTACAGTTGGCGTCCTTGAACAGATATCCAGAACTTCACCAGAAAGGAAGGAAGACAAAGACATCAAACCATGCATCCATGCGGTTCAAATCCCTATCTTTTACTAATATTTACACGGTAACGCAGGAAAGAAAGAAGCGAAATTGGATGCCAAGAAGAAGGGTGCCATGCAGTTGGCATCAAGAATCCGCGGGCGGCGGCTGGTCGGGTCGGGGGCCGGCCGGCGCGCGGCAGGTCGGGCAGGACGAGCGTCGGCCGCCGGCGAGCCAGCGCTCGATGCAGCGGGCGTGGAAGCCGTGGCCGCAGGCCGGCATGACGCGCACGGCGTCCCCGTCGACGAACTCGGCCAGGCAGATGGCGCACTCCGCGGGCCCCGCCAGCTTCGTCCCCGCCGCCGAGTACACGAGCGGCGGAGGCGGCGGCGGCGCGTCTGGCTCCGGCACGGGCGGCTTCTCCGGGTCCCGGGCGCGGCGGCGGGCGCGGCGGAGCAGGTACCTGACGGCCGCGTTGAGCGCGAGGGCGAGGGCGAGGGCGGCGAGCAGCGCGGCGAGGATGACGGCCATGTTGCTGGCGAAGTCGCCGGCGCCGGAGTAGGGGCCCCAGCGGTTGGTGGCAATGGTGGTGGCGTTGGGCTGCCGGCGGGGGGCATGGCCATGCCCATCGTGCTGTGGCGTCGGCGTCGCCATGGCCTCACCCCGCACAGCAGTCAGCAGCTGGCTAAACTCCGAGCTGTGAGAGACTGAGCTCTCTCTCACAAGTGAAAGGTGAAATGTGTCTTGAGAGCGCAGGGGAGATGAAACAAATGGGGACGTGGCATGCTGCAGCTTTATTCTCACGTGGAGTGCTCCTACCCTCCTCGTGCAGCTGCAGCTCTCCGGGTCCCAGCCAGCCCCAGCTGCTGTGCTCCGTGCTAATCTTCTTCTTCTTTTTCCCTCGCCTGTTAAACTGTTTAATTAGTTCATTGCTCGCTATAATTGAACTCCGATGACTCTCAGAAATCGAGATTTATTATAATTATTAAAATAGGATTTAAGAGCCTTTATCTCGTCACCTTCGTTTCTTTTGACAAACACCTTTGGAAATTTAAACTTGTACTATTTTAAAAAGCTTCCTATCAATATCACATTTCACTATATTTATGTACTATATGCCATCCGCAAAGGCCCTTGTTTTAGGCTCTGTTCTTTTCAGCTTAACAGTTTAACGATTTATCTACGTTTTAAAAAGACATATAATTTGAGTTTTTTTGGTCCGTTTTCCCTGTTTTAAAGGTGAGTCGTAACGCTTTAAAAAGCAAGTTAAACGAAATGGATTCAAATCTCAAGAATATCTTGAAAAGCTCTCGAAATTCAGTCATTTCAGCTGTTCAGCCGTTCAGATCAGCTTAAAAAAACAGGGCCTTAATTTCCCTTTCGTTCACCGAGTCTTCTGAACTCATTCTCCCCTCGTGGAATCTTGATTCTTGACACTATTAACGTAGACGTGAACGTTACAGCGTTGGAACGGTGTGGCGCCATGAAATGCTAGTCATATCATTATCATGATCATGTGGGTGTACATATATGCCTTTCGGTTTTGGTGTCGGGCGCCGCATAGAGGCCAGCAGATGAGAAAAAGGTGAAGATATTTACGCTGAAAATAAAAGATGCGTGCACGGTGCACCTCGTCACAAAAAAAAATAAAAAAATCTTAAGATAGAAAGCTTCCAAAAGGGTACAGCTTACCTACACAAACCCAATTCTCCCTCTCTATCCCCAGCTCTCTCTATCTCTTTCTCTCTTCGAGGACCTGAAATAATTTGTTTCTCCTTGGGACCACCGTTTCACACTTTTGTTCATATTTTATTATTTTAGTTAAACAACTAAAATAACTGAATTTTAAGAGTTTCTCAAAGTAATCCCGATATTTGGACTCATTTCGTTTGACTTGCCTTTTAAAAGCATGAGGACCCATCTCAAGACAGTGAAAAGAGAACTAAAAAATACCCAAAGCATACGTTTTTTTTTTCATAACATTAGATAAACCAGAAGCAAGAAGAGAAGGGAAGAGAAAGACGAGAAAGACCCAGAATGATCCGATATCGGGCGGGTCATTTTCACTCGAATTTGATGCATATAAATGTTGATTCGTCCTTAATCTTGGTTTTCAACAGAGAAACAGGGGGGTGGTGCCTACACCCAGCTGAGCTGATGCTAACATTTGAACTCGTTATATAGATTACGGCGATGGATGGATCGATTCTAGGTCACTCCGCCACGTCCGTGCAATCCAATCATGCGGTCCATCGCGAGGAAAGCTGTGAAATGAAACCGAACAAACCGGCACTGGCGCAGTAATCCATGCGGAGGGGATTGGGTAGAAGCTAGCTGATGAGATGAAAGGATAGAGATTATCCATGGGCCATGGGCGGGCGCCCACTGAAGAAGGGTGGGGTGCTGATTGCGCTGCACAGTCTGCACTGCCGTATGGATCAGGGAACCCAACCCGATGCACGATGCATGATGCCTCCCATCAACTCATAAAGGCTGGCATAATGGAAGTGGAACGACATGCTATTTCAAAATAACACACAGGTAGTTTCTTAACTTTTGAATCTCTGAAACTTGCAGATACTTTAATTTAGGATTTTTTTTCTAGACATACCATTATAAAATTCAGTTTATTCGGTTTTACTGTTACAAAATACATATTTATATTGATGACATTATTTTTGCAACAATCTATCAGGAATGCCATTACCAGGGTTTTTAGGGATTTTTCAGCTTATACCTGATACAAATAAGAGCGAAATACAGGGAAATACACATCTGACAAGTGGACCCCACGTGTCATTCCCTCACCTTCTCCTTCTCCTTCTTCCTCCTTCCTCCCCACCTCCCAATCTCTCCCCAACTCCAATGAATCTGACAATGGTGAGCGGCACGACCACTGATGATTTGCCATGGCGACGCGGTACAAGACGGCGAGATGCACGACGGCAAGCAATAAGCAAATGGGCGGCGGAAGCGACGCAAGCGGCACGGCGACGTCAATTGGTGGAGATCAGAAGAGGAGGAAGAAGAATATTCACTTTGTAATGGCAAAACCGAATAAATGACACTTTATAATGGCACACATCAAAAAAAATCCTTTAATTTACCCTACAACCGATTCTTTCTTCATCTTTCCCACTATTTGGACTCTCTCCCCTCTCACGCCGGCTTGTGTCGTCCCACCTACAACCATAGTATGTGCTGCATCGAGAGCATGACCGCTGCTAGTTAAAACTGATGCAAGATTCAAGATGCGATTTCGAGAGGATGGTGGCCGTCTCCAAAGAGGCTGATGGAGTAATAGAGGAAGTGGTTTATGGGGTGACCTCAAACAATAATTTCAAGTTAAGGCGTTCTTTTTTATATAAGAGCATCCCCAGGAAACTCCTCAAATGAGCCCCTATTCCAATTTTTTTTGAATTGAGCTAGCCGAGAATTGAGCCGGCAAGAGACTGGGCGTGCACTGGGCGGGAAAAATCGCGTTACTGTAGCGATAGAGGCCACTGACGGGGAGTCTCCTGGGGATGCTCTAAGCATGAGGGAGAGAATGCACAGATCTCAAGACAATAATAACCACAATGAACGTACGTACAATTGTGTATACATGCAAAATTGCATTTTTGCACCTCGGACTCAACATGACATACATAGGATAGTTATATGTATGAGTTGGAGTCTGAATTATTTGATTGGACATCATGCATTAGTTAGTAGACATTGTGCCATGCCCCACCGAAGGAGGTATATGCATGTGTCCATCTTAAACGTCATAAGATTTTCGTAGCTCGAGAGCTGGATGCGGTTGGTTAGTTCTCTAGAGTTGAGTAATTGGTTGTACCACTCACTATTATGGGAGTCGCAATTTTTATGCAAGAGACCAAGGAGTAATTGATTAGTTGAATGGATAGGGACGAGGATTTGGTGGGTTGATTTAGGTTGATCAACCTGGCAAAGGCGACAAGCCTGGTCGTAATGAATTCTTTTCGGCCTAGGCTGATTCTAAACTATTTATCAGCAACCAATGATTCATACGTACTAGGATATTTAAGAATATGTTTGACTAGGAAGGTAGGCGCGCCCGCGGCGCGCCGTTCGGCAGCTGTTTGGACAAGAGATTAGCCAAAAAATTAATAAATGTTTTTTATTTCCATCAGTTTAAACCAGCAGCCTAGGTATCGGAGTGTTGAGACTAAAAATTTTTCCAGCAAAAGTCCGACGTATAGAGTGATGTAATCAATCTTGTAAAACTTTTTTTTTTAGTATGTAAATATTTTTATGGATCCTTACTGTAAAATGATGGTGATGTTTTCGTTTTTAAAGTTTTGTTTTTTCTCCATGGAATCTTGACTTTAAACTCTAATTATATGTTTGGAATTATATTTCTTATCTTTCTTCGCCAATATTTAATAATTATTTATGGAACCGGTAAAAATAACAGGGGAAAAGAGAAGAGGGGAGAGGGGAGGAAAGGAAAAATAACCGGTAAAAAGGGAAGGAGCTCAAAGAAGTGCGTAATTAGTAAGAGTCTGAAAACAGTGAACCTGGTTCTAGCATTATGCGTCGATCGCATACAAATGTGTGTGAACATAATGTCCTTCCCAGGTGTTTCTAGTTTATCCTACATGTAGATGAAATTAAATAATTATATTTTCCTAAAATAATGTGAATAACAAAAGATTGTGGTATCCAACAGCAGCAGAGAGCTTAAAGAAATAGGAAGTTGAAAACTTGCCTACTTAATCACATCATAAATGATATTTTGCATGGTAGATCCTCTTTAGATTAAAGTTTTTACAATAGAAAGAAATAGCTTAGTAGTGCAGAAAAATTCAGTAAGTGTTTACTTATAAATGCATCATCAATATTTCTAGTCAATGCCATTTATCTATAACTCTTGCGCAATTACTGAATCACACAAGTATTAATAATTTCATGTGTTTTTAAACAGTGGAACACATGGTTGTTGAACATACTACTGTTAGTTGTCCAGCACAAGAAAATAGTCTCATGACCAAACAGGGAGACTAATTGAAAATGGAGAGTAAAACTTTGTAAAGAGAACGAAGAGCAAAACAGATAAAGGAAATAAACAGGGAAAATGATTGATGGCCCAACGTCCATGAGATCCTCCTGTTGACAGGAGTTGCACATCTTTACAAGTTACAACCAATGTTTCTCAAATGGTTTCTCAAATGAAGAAATCAGTTTCACCAGGGGAAGGGCTGGATGGGGCGTTGCATACCTGTTTAAAAATCCCATCGATTAATGCAATAGTCCGAAGGGTAGTTTTGATAATGTCAAATATCCGTCGTGCAAGAAATTTATTCAACACAAACATTATATCATATAGATCCCACCTTTCTTGTGGATCATTAAAGTTCTTCTGGAGACTTGTCATGATATGGTAGGAGCGGCTAAAAAAGAAGTCCTTTCTAAATTCTATTGTTTGTAGGAGCTTCAATTGTTACACTTTATTTCCTTTTCACTGCAAAAATACTAATGATCCTAGGACTTGGTACTTGCAATTTCAAAGATTATGTAGCTAAATTTTAATAAGCATGATGACCAAGCGATAATAGACTAAAGGATGAAAAAACTGTAAAAGTTAAAAAAAAACCATTACTTACATAAACTCTATTATTGTTCTAGGCCATGCAAAGCCAGAATATCCATCATTGAATGGCATTAGTTCATACTTATAGCAGAGAAGCATATATCAATTTAACATGTGAATGTCCCAGCTGATTAAATTGTACAAAAATTTCTAAAAGCAAAAAAAAATTTCAGGTAGCATAAAAAATTCTTCTATCTCAATTAAAAAAAGGTGAACACACGCACACATAAAAAAAAACTGTGAAGAAAGCATGTCATTTCTTCGCAGGTGACAAGGTATTGCACATCAACTAAAGAAACACCGAAAACAATGTGCCTGCCATCCTGCACAAAATCTTGATGCTTAACACATTTAAAAGTTACACTTTATTTCCTTTTCACTGCAAAAATACTATAGACCAAAAGTAAACCAAGCAGAATTTTTTTCCTGAAAAGTTCTTATCCGACCAGAATTGCAAGAATAGTTCAACTCAACATGGGAACTTTAATCTAAGCACAGCTAGTCAGACACATACGAAGCCATAAACATATAATGTGAAGGCACGATTAAAAAAAACACTGAACCGTAGATATATTGTGACAAAAGAAACCGTATCATCAAAATATATCAAGCCCAGAACAAAGACAACCTATGTATTTGTGCTGGTTTGACACAAAAAAAGACATACGAATCTGGATGAGAGGAGCTCAAAGAATATAGTGGTTATTCATTTCAAAAATGCTCTGTGAAAAAGTAGCTGAATCAAAACAGTGGCCGAGCAAAGTAGAAGCAGCAATGACTTGCAAAAATTAGATCTTTTTTCACAAAAACAAAACTGCTGCAACATTTGATGGCATCAAATTAAGTAAAACAAACAAATAAATGGCAGCCACACCTAAATGAGATAGCAATGGCTGAAGAACTCCCTACGAAAATGATATGCACCCAAATAGACTATCTCAATAAATTTCGACTTTCTATGCATGCACATGTTCTTTAAAGAATTTTGAATGGTTTTCAGAAGGCTGTACAAAAAGCATAAGAGAAATGCAAGAGAATAAATTGTATTGCCCATATAGACTTGGTGGGATGCATCAAGAGACAAACGTACGGCCACTAAAAAGAGAAGTGCCTGATTTCATGTAAATTTAGAATGTAAGTCACTGATAAAACATTGGCATATGCAAAGGGCAAAAAAACTAAATATCTTCATCAGGAGACAATAAAGACAATAAATAAAAAGGACTTAGAAATTAAAAAGAGAAGCCGGATCTAGTAGAATGGTGTAACGTGTGTGTGAATGTATGGACTGTCAACACAAAATACATGCTCTGCAGCATACCTATCACTCTTCAGAGGTTAAAATATGGCTAAAGACGACATCATAAGAGCATTCTATCATTAAAATAACTTCCTTTCCATTTGTAGGCAATGAAAACTGTAGCATACTGACCTTTAGATTTAGACATAACAAATGAGATGGGTCAATGCGCTGGCAGCCGAGGGGATTCATTGTAGGCAATGAAAACTGTAGTCTATCTGAACCTGTATTGTAGCTCTGACATTTCATTGCCATATTAGATGGCATTAAACCTGTCAGTTGTCAGGCTTAAAAAAACCAGAAAATACATGATATTCCAATAGCACAAAAAGAGTAGGCTAAATTGAGATAATCTATAATGAGCATGGGCGAGATGACAATAAAAGGATGTGGTGCTACCTGGTATTTTATATATATGAATCACAATATCGATATGGCATCTCAGATCCATGAATTCAGACCTTTAAAACCTGAAAAGAAATACACATGATATCCCAAACCCACAAAAAAACTGAGGAACAGAAAGATCTATTATGAGCATAGGAAATAGAAATGTAAGCATTTTTCAGTTACAAAACAATATATATAGAGGCAAAGAATCAAAGCTTGTAATCTTAGTCTGCAAGGCAAAACGACTATGGAGATTACTGAACAACTTTCGCTTCAAACCTGCACAACAAATATATATATAGAATTACAACTCAAAAAAAAGAGAGGCCTGCCATACCAAATAGGTAGCTCAATTACTGTGGAGACTTGTAATATGCAGGCATGCGATTAATCAGGAATGTGCACGCTGACATGCAACCTGAAATGCAAAACCTAAACAGCACATATCAATTCTAGTGCTTCAAAACACCAAAACGGCAGCCATCTAGTTAAGCCATGAAGGAAAGAGGCCACAAAACCATAGATCCTGCACATATAGCTCCTAACACATAATACCTGAAACAATTGAAACAATCACATAGTAAGCATCGATGGACTTCTTTCCTTACAAAAAGATTTGCTAGACCTGCTACATGTTGCTTGATTTGAGTCTAAAAAACTTCCAGAAATTTGATGGGGGCAGAGATTTGAGGGGGATGGGAAAAATGAGGGAGGATGCAAATCCGGCTAGATCCGGCTATGGCACAGCAATACGAAGGCCGGGAAGGGCATGAAAGCAATTAGGTTGGTTGGATCCGATGCGGGGTGGCCCGGTGAAGCGGATCGGGTGGAAGAAAACGAAGGCATCGGTGTGTGTAGAGCTGAGAGGACAAGCAGATCGAGGGGATCCGCGGAGGAGGCGGCGGCGGCGCGGAAGAGAAGGCAGCGGTGGTTTGAGGAAAGAAGCGACGGCAGCAGCGCAGAGAGAGGAAGTTGAGCCGTGGAAGAGAGGAGGCGGCGGCGGCGGGTGGAGACCGGAGCGAGGGAGGGAGAAGAGGAAGAGGAGGAGGGTGGAAGAGAGGAGGCGGCGGCGGCGGGTGGAGACCGGAGCGAGGGAGGGAGAAGAGGAAGTGGAGGAGGCTTCACCTCTTGGTAACGACGACGACTCGAGCCTTTGGCCGCGGCGGAGGGCTCCGAGAGGCGGCGGGCGAGTGTCGACAGGAGGAGGGTGGCGCAGGCGGCGAGGGAAGCCGGAGCCTTTGGCCGCGGCGGCCGGGGAAGCCGGGCTTGGCGGTTGCGGCGGTGACCGGTCGAGGAAGAAGGAGCGAGCGTCGGTGGGGAAGCAGCTCTGGCCGCCGCGGTTGAGAGGAGGAGGATGGCGAGGGGAAGGGGCGGCGGAGTGGCCGTGGGATTGGGGAAGGAGAGGGGCGTGCCGCACGAGAACCAAGCAGCGGCGGAGCGAGCCCAGAAAACGCAGGACGACGAAGGGAGAAGGACGCAGAGCCAGCCGTCGGACACTCGGATGCAGCGAACCGCGCGATCGAAGGGCGCGAAAGGGCGCAGCGAAGCGGTCGAACCGCACGGAGACGCGTGGCGGGGGACGCGTGGCAGCCAAAGAACGCAAACGCTAGCGCGTTTAATATATACTAGCTGAGTAGGCGGGCCCATGGCCCGCCGAGTTTGCATTACACTCAGTTATGTTTTTAGCAAATGCAAAGATTACTACAACATAATATAACGATGATCATTAAACCAAATAAAGCAGGTCAACCGTATGTTTGCAAACGTTCAACAAAATCAATCAAACATGAAAACAAATACATGCAGATATCCCATCAAATTCAACCGACAGTCTACAAATAATTCAGCACAAAAACATAAATATATAAAACCAAATGTTGTAATATTACTGTAAAAACTAAAAAAATAGGAAGATAGAACCTCTAATTTGGTGATAGCTTCAAATTCTTGACTATGAAGAATAGATCAAAAGCACATTACTGTAAAATTCCTAGATACAATCTAGCAGAGAAGGTCATAAAATTTACTAAGAAATTGCTAATTAGCTAACCAATGTAGGGTTGCAGTGGCAAGAATAACTCTATATCCAAGTAGGAATTCCACGCTTTTTTATAGGAAATAGAGCAGTTCCTCTAGTACACTGGTACTCCTAAGAAAAAATATTTGTTCCCAATGTATTAAGAAGTTACCAACAGCACCCATGCACAGGAAAGGCCACGCACAAAACAGACTCCTATGTTTCCTGTCTCCAATATAATGTATATTTTAACACCTATGAAAATCATATGATATTATGGATTACTCTGATTTTCTAACCCTTTGGCTTTGGAGGCTCTTTTGGAAGAACCTGCGAAGAAATGACAGAAGCTTCAGAAAATGCTAAAAAAGCAGAATGATAAAACATTTCATAAAATCCTATCAAATTTTAAAATAGCAAACAATCTACGAAAAAGAGAACCTGTGGCTTGTCCCTATGATAAAGGTGCTATATTAAAAAAGAGAACATTTCATCAATACGTGCTCCTTAACTATAGTTCTATATTTTGAAGGTTTTTTATTTCTATTTTTTACTAATCAATATCAGAAAATTAAACATTTGCAATGCTTAAATACATTTATGAACCCTTACTATAAAATTTTGATTGCATTTTAAAAACATGTAAAATTTTGGATTTGTTTACGTTGCTAGACTGAATTTCCTCACATTGATCCCCTCTCTCTCAATTCTTTCTAAAATTCATGCTTTTGGGGTTTAAAGTTTTAAAATCGAATGTCAAGGAACTTAAAATTTGGAAATAAATTTAAGGGATTTGGGAAGATATCAAAATTCCCGTTTGAATTTGGGTTGGGAGTTTGGAAATTTTTAAAAAGAGTCTGGAAAACTGTAAGATTCACAAAAAAGAACTAAGCAAATTGTACAACACAAAAAAAACATGGAAACCAAATTTATAATTTTTTTGAAAGCAAAAAAACTAAAAGCGAATAAAACAAATTCTAAAATAAAAAATATGTATAAAGGTTTGCTATTACCCAAATTCATTTAATTTAAAAACCATGAAAATTAAATTTAGATTTTTTTTACCAAAATTCAAAAAAACTAAAAGAGAATACAGCAAATTCTATAATAAAAAATATCTATAAAGGTTTGCTACTCCCCAAATTCTTTTAATTTTGAATTTTTAGGCTTAGAATTTTTTTTGTGAAATTTTAAAAAACTAAAAGCGAATATAACAAATTGTGAGCGCCAGCCAAAGTAACAGATTGAAATTCATTTATTCGATCAATCTACGTCCCCACTTCTTGTTAATTATCCAGCAATTAAGCAAATGAACAGGGTAGATGCTGATCTGGAAAAGGAGGAACGTAGATTGAAGAGTGTTACTTTGGTTAACCTCCAAGCTGATCAACGTCATTGAATTAATATCCCATGTTAATTACTGCATGTGTTCTCTTCGTGAGCGTACAGCGCGCACGTGCACGCGACGCACGCGACGAAAAATCGGCGGGCCGAAGCGGCGCACGCGCGGAGCAGGCCGCGGGCGTTGCGAGCGAGCCAGGCGCGCGGGAAGGCGAGCGCGTCGCGCGGGAACCCGCCGCGTGAAGGCAGCGCGCGCCCGGCCGGGCAAACGCGCGGCAGCGCCCAGCCAAAAATCGGAGGAAAAAGAGGCTGAGGCGGGATTCGAACCCGAACCTTGCAGGATTACAACCCGCTGAGCTAACCAACCGGACAAACGTCCCACGTGCCTGATATCTAGCCGGAAAAAACCCTTTTATACATTAAAGCAAAACGGACGGCTGGATGTAACTCGCTCGCGCGATCGGACGGTCGGGACGGCATCTGGCGGGGAGGCGGGCCACGTGGCGACCCCAGCGACGGAGTGGTCGGCTTTGTACTTATACTAGTTGAGTAGGCGGGCCCATGGCCCGCCGAGTCTGCATTACAGTGAGGTATGTTTTGACATCATATGAGAGCAACAAAGAAAATGCAAAACTGACAAACAGATTAAACAAAAAATGGCATGTGTGAGTGTATTTCAATAAATGCTTGTGTTTGGTTATACACGGTGGCACACACACATGTATGACCATTTAAAAGAACTCTCTAAGGTAAAGCTCTAATAAAAAAATAAAGGATGCCAGATTGATTAAAAAAGGACATGCATCAATGAGTCAATAAGAGCAAAAATTTAAATACCTACCATGTGAATCTTGCCTAGAAGAATAGCTCCAAACAACTTCTCTGCAAAAGAACAATACACCGGGGAAAAGAGAATTCTGGAAAACTGCTGCTAGAAGAAATAGACTTGTCACAATAACCCAGTTTTGAATGGCCGCAATTCTCTGTAGTATTTACTTGGCAAATAATTTATTTGGGGAGTGCCAAAAAAAATGAAAAATATTTGTCAGTTAACTCAAAATGATGGTTTCTTAACCTGTGGCCTGTCGACGCCGAGTTTATACCGCAGAAAATCATTCACACTAAAGGAGGGGGGGCACAGCCATCATATAGCCTAATGGAAACAATCAGCTGCCATGGGAGCAAAGAATGAGAGCAAAAATAACTACATGTCAGGTAAGAAAAGCAAAATATTGTAGACAGCTATACTTGTGAAGATGTAATGAGCAAGTAATAACATCACGGCCTAACTGAAATTGGTTACCACAATTTGTAATTAAAAATACCATGTAACAATAAGACAATAGCAACCTTTTATGGCTATTAATTGGCATAAAAATTCATTGGCCAGTAATAGCTATCGGTGAATTCTTATTGTAGGCTTTCATCCACAGTTGTTTTCTGACCAAATATTAACGGGTTTATTAGAACGCAAAATTGCAAATAGTCAAATCTGTCCTATGCAGCTTTAAGAGTAACTGAAAGCAGAATGAATACTTAAATCTGTTCTGGTGACATCATTCTTATTACTCAAAAGCTCTGAGATAGTGTGTAATGTTGCTTGCCAATATGGTTGCAGGAGATGTAACGTAGTACAGAAAAAGCTCACATAGACACCTATGCAATCTTAAACCCTGATCAAATACGTTTTTTTCAATCCAATCTGAAGCATCTTACCTTTTTCATTTTAAAGTGGGAGCCCAATTTTAAATATCAGATTAAAGTATCTTGAAACGGCCTTATCTACCTCAGAAGGACCATTTGTGGCATATATACAGTAAGGACCTCATAATAATTATGTAAAATAAACAAATGTAAGGTATCTTAGTATTGTATAGGAAAGTATCTAAATTACACCGCAGACCCAAATGGAGAACTGAATCATTATTTACAAAATAGATCTACTATTTAGGAGGATTTAATGTCCAAGTCAACACGAATCAGGAAAAAAAAATGGATATAAACACTACGCATATACTGCTATATGATAATCACCATGTCACACTATAACAGTACATGGCCCTGTTTATAAATCATCGAAGCTATAAGAGCACAGCAAAGACTATCCTTCTTAAAAATGTAGCTTGTTCTAATTAATTCATGCCCTTTTCCTCGTTTACTATTCCTAGACAAACAACATTTCACAAACGCATCAATACAACCATTTGTCCTGGTCAATAAGAGCATGATCACTGACAAAGCTCTGAAATAACCTAGCACAAAATACAACTGCGGGAAAAAAAATATATAGTACGGACCATGCAGGAAATCGTGGCACTCCATATGATACTTCACAAAGCGAAGTTGCATCAAGTTGGCAGGTGATAGCTTGAGAACTATACAAAGCACAAAATAAGCACACTGCAACTCGATGTGCGCATCGATGATCACCACACGAAATCATTATAGTTGTGCAAATCCTATTTATACCCTTGTTGACTCCTATCGAAAAGAAACACATAAAAGAGCAATCTATTTTAACGAAGATCAATAAGCAGGAATTCTCGTGCGGTGGATTCCCATACTTGGTAATCTGGCAGCACAATAGGCTAATACCAACATAAATCACAACTTTATATTCAAATCGTGAGACACACTAAGTAATGGGGATAAATAGCAACCTGAACTCCAAAACTAATGTTGTGCAGATGTACCAATCCTTGCGATTGTGTTTCCCTTATCAATTGCTATTCTTCCACCTGTTTCCATGAGCACAAAAAAAATGAACAACTACATAGTACAACCAAACAAAAATCGAAATCAGAAGAGGGGAAAGACCACCTGTGAGGTTTGGATGCTAGGAGATGGTCATACCGGGGTAAACACAGAGCGATGTCTTGCGAGGAGAAGGCCACTGCAGCGCTATGCTTGGATCTGGCTGCCACATCACACAATCGGGGCGGAGAGGGGACGGCTGGGGAAGATCGCAGGAGGGAATCTGGGGGCGGTGAGACCATGGCGGTGGAAATGGAGAGGCGGCTCGTGGCTAGAGAAGGAAGAGAGGAGCGGTGAACCCTGGCCGCCTTCTTCATTGCCCGCCGCCGCCGGCGCGAATCCGGGGCTGGTCGAGCCCGGCATGTCCGGATCCGGCTTCCCCGGAAGCTAGTGGGGAGGGGGAGGAGATGTGGGTGTGAGAGGGGAAAGGACGGTGACGGCGACGACCGACCGAGAGGGCATCCGCGGCGGTGGGAGAGGACGGCGGCGTCAGCAGGGGGCGAGCGGGTGGCGGGCTAGGGCTGGGTGACGGCGACGCAGCGTCACTGCCGTCGGCAGCGTCTGGAAGAGGGGCGGGGGAGCTATGAAGGCAGCGCCGAAATCGTCGACGAAAGGAGGTGAGAAAGGGGAGCGGGCGGCATGGAGGCGGAGCAGGCGAGGCGCAGCTGCGCAGGTAGATGGGGCGACGTGGGCGAACTGCACCCGTGGAACCCACCACCTAATCCGTGCCGTTCAATCGAAATCGATCGGGTGCGGGGTGCTGCGGAGCGCGAGCTGCGCGCGTGCGAGCGCGAGGAGGGCCACGTGGCGCCGAGACAAAGCGAGCGTTCGCTCTCGCGCTGCGCTCGAGCGCGCGAGCGCGAGGAGGGCCACGTGGCGCCGAGACGAAGCGAGTGGTCACGTTTGTACTATTAAATAGATATATAATAATAATAATAGATAAGATAAGATGATTTATAGCCATGAATTACTCTGCCAAAAATTGATCATGCCTTTATGATTTTGGTTATATTTGATTTGTGGCCAATATTTTTGTCTTGCCAGTGAGAGAAATTTGGCACGCCTACGAACAGCTAACATAGAGCGGCAAATGCTTGGCTCGGGCGCGGGAAGCGCGAGAAAGCTACGCCCGTTGGTTGGCAGCCAAATGAACTGTACACCAAGTATAAAGAAGTTGCTTCCGTATCCAACACAAGTAGCTATATTGTTGGGGTAGTGCTAAATTGGTGCAATTTTGAGGTCCTGTAACACCTTGGCTTTCTAAGAGCTCGAGATGTTACTAACTCTACTAAATATTCTAAATTTTGGCAGAACTTCTCCTATAATTGGAACCTCCAAACCAAGGCTACCGCTTGTCAGCCATCATCACCTTCAATAGGACAACCATCCCGATTCAAGGAGCATTAGCCACCCAGATCAGCAAATCTTAATAAGCCAGGTTATTATACGCTGTTAGACCAAGTACAAGCGTCAAGACAATACATCGCGCTAATTAGGTATTCAGTTGACTGGCTCGAGTGATGAGCAACGTGTGAACTACACCCTTCCCCGCAGGTGCTGCTTCGACCATCACCTAAAAATAACAAAATAGCAAGTGTGAGTCTATGACTTAGCAAAGTATATAATAGCAAGGTTTAAGCATGAATATAAACACTACCAACATAATCATTAATCACCTCTCCAATATATCAACACACTGCTCAATGCAATGCAATGCGATATGATGCATCATGATCTTTGACATTGTACGCACCAGTATCTGAGCGTACACCCGTCGATGTATCGCTCTAACTCCATCCCGTGGAGATGCTCACCGTAGTGAGACTTTTCCGCCATCCCATGGGGTGCCTACCTCTGTAGGTCTTATCAAGAGCACGCCGAATTAGTTATATAGCTTTTTCATCGACGGGACCCGTGGCTCACCGATCAAGCTATATGACTTTCTCACCGCCCTGATTCGTATGCATGCTTTCATGATTGTATGCAACACAAACAGAGTAAGCCATCATTTCTCATCAATATGTCATCATTCCTATCCCCACTCATCAATGTATGCAACACAAACAGAGTAAACCATCATTTCTCATCAACATGTCATCATTCCTATCCCCACTCATCAATACATTCCCTAACTCGTTCTTGTCATCCATTCATTTAACACTGTAATATCATTCTCAATAAAAAGCAAAGTATAAATCAGCATAAAGCTGTCTTCACCATCCTCATTCCATCGTTATCATCCATGCATCCATTCATCATCATAAATCTACCATTCATACAGCAAAGCATAAATAGCACTTTTTATTCTAGCACACCTTACCCTTCACATCGTATCATGTACTTGCCTTAATTACCAAGCGTTGTGGAGCGGTGCTGCGACGGCACCGACTCTGACCCTTAAGCAACTCCACCTACAATAGTCATACACATACAACAGTCAATCACCGCCTCACATACTCAAGCGATAAATAGAACTATCCATTGGCCCTTAAACGGTAGAGATAAAACCTAGCATACTAGTCTTAGGAAACCCCAAAAGCATGACATGGCTAACACCGGACAGCAGCGCTGTTTTGACCATAACTCCTAAACCGTTTAGCCAAAATTCATGTTCTTGGAATCTACGGAAAGCTAAGAGCTTTGCCCATGTTCTTGGTTATAGGACCGAGCTCCAAATCCCAACAAAGTCAGCTCAAAACCATCTCGAAGCTCGCTGCACGGTTCCTCCAAAGAACACATCTATTACATTCACAAATCCATTACTAGCTCTCATAGATCAGGGCCTAAGTAACATTATGAACCACAAAAATATAGCAATATAGCTTAAGGAATGTTTATCCCAAAATCTTGGCACAAGAAACCCTAGCTCCCTTTGTCTTTCTTCTTCTTCTTCTTGCTAGCTCGGCCACCCCCTCCCTTCTCTTCCTCCCTCCTTCCCACCACCGATCTCTTCCCTCTCATTCCTCACCTGAACCCGCCCCCATCCCCTTTTCTCCCTTCGGCCACAACGGGGCGACACCTAAGAGGGAGAGAAAGTGAGGGATGAAGAGGGAGGCACAGGGGAGGAGAGGCGACGGCGCCCCGACGACGGCTAGTGACGGGCACGACGACGACAGCAAGCAGAAACAGAAGCGGCAACGCTAGAGTATGGAGGAAGGCAGAGGCACGATGCAAGATTGAGGATCGATCCCCTTATGCCTCAACCGTGCTGCCCCTTAATGGGTGTCATGGTGGGCTGGGCTGGCTGGCCCAGCTCAGCCCATTTTTTTTACATATATTACAGGTCCATGGTTTGTTTTCCGTTGGTGGCAAAAATGTAAAAGTGCATAGGAAAGAAGAGACAATACAACCACAAAAAAAACTTCCATACCGAACAATTTCCTTGTTCATATTTAGTTTGTTCCCGTCAATCTTTCGCACAATTCAAAATCATGATCGGACACATTGGAAATTCTTGAAAGCGAGTCGTTTATGAATTGGGTATTCATATCGCATGATTCCTATGCAACCGCGAGCCCTGGCCCGTCTCCTCACCCTCTCGAGGCACAGGCTTCTTCTGTAGTCTCTACGTAATGGGCTTTGGCCTGTATAGCTTACCGGTACACCCATTCCTTGCCTTCTTTGTGGAGTTTGAGTGAAACTTTCGATTTCCAAAGCAACGGCTCTCCTTTCTCGGCCGTTGCTGTCGCTGCTGCGGTACATGCTCATCGTCGGTCGATAGGCTAAAGCTTCTCTCCTCCCCTCTCCCACGTGTTGCTGCGGTGCCCCGTCTCGTCGTATTGGTCACGTCTGCACTTGCTAGCCATGGGGGCCTTCCCGTAAGGGAGGCGGCGGCACATGAAGGAGAGGCGCGCGGGGCGCTCGACGGGGAATGACTAGACGTCTACAGGTAAGGCTGCGGGTGTCGTTTACAGGTGAGGTTGTGGGTACTTGTTTCTTAAAATATTTTGGGCACCCGTAACCGTCCCGATCAATTAGATATTTGTCCATATATTTGGTCAATCCGTATCCAAATATAGGCCTTGTACATTTCAGCTTAGTGTAGCGTAGCGTAGCGTTTCAGTAAAATTTATCTTTTTTGTATAGCCTATTTGGTGTAATAATTTGTAATGATTTTTCTCAGGTTTTTAGTAGTCCTCTTAAAGATACTAAAACTATTTTAAAATTATTTTTTACAACATTTAAATATCTCTTTAAAGGCTCTTAAATTTTGCTGAAATTAGCTGATATGTACAGGGCCATACACTATCCGATACTATTCGCACCTGTATCCGACGCTAATCTTTTCGTGCCCGAACCCGATATGCTGGTGGAAATAAACCGGAACGGAATGGAACCAGCGATAGCGAACCAGGTCCGTGCTGCCCATCACCAACCCAACGCTGCGTCGCTCTCGCTGCCTGCCTCCTGGAGTCCGTCCTGGTTCGCTGCTCCGCCTCCGCTCACGGCCACGCGCGCGACCACGGCAGGCCGGCGTCCAGCCGCCGCTCCCCTCCCTCTCGAGACCGCTGCGCTGCCTTCCCCTGCGGTTCTCTCCTTCCCCTTCCCCCCTCTCCCTTTGGTGCGTTTTCGCCGATTTTGCGAGTTCGGATTTGATCCGCGTTCGATCTAATGGTTTGCTTTTTCAGAACAATATTCTCCATAACAACGTCTAAGAAACATTAGTATTATTTTCAGGATTTTGTTTGTGAATTCCCCCCTGATTTTGGACTTGAAGCCTACATCGTTGATGATACTTGGCATCCGCGGGAGCCGGATCCGCCACTGCTGGAACGGTAATGCCCACTTCTTGTGTCTCTGTGCCTCTACGCTACAATGGAGCTCTTCTTCTTATCCCTGCCCCCTTTTTCTTCTTTCATTACCTCAACTGATGTTCTTCCTGATCATATATAGGCATGCAAATAGCCACTTTGAGGATGACGAGGTCCAAATACACACTGAGTTGCAAAAACAAATAGCAGTTGCGGAATCAAGTTCAAATACCATGGTATTATTCTGCCCACATTATTTTCTATTTTTTCAAAATAAAAGTAGCTATATCCCACCGTTCATTCCAAGATCACGTGTACACGCTGACGCCTCCATATGCTTAATTATACCGTCGCAACCCATTCATGAAAAATACACAAATATTATTGAGTTACCAGTGAAGTGGTGCCGGGTAGTCGAAAGTTCCACGATATATGGACTGGTTATGAGTGGTCCAAGGCAGTCAAAAGTATTGAGCTTTCCACTACTTTGCGAAACTCAACAGGGAAGCTTTCCCCTACTAGCTTCTTTAGCTCTCGGTGCCTCCTTGTTTGTTTTCCGAGATATGCCACTAGTTTGAATTGCAATGCCATTTGTGCCACCACAAAATCGTTGTCACCTTGTCTGTCATTGCAATTCGTTTTTATTGTCTTCTATGCCATTCAGTTAATTAACACTGCTAGAACCTACTATAATGTCCATATTACTCCAGTTGACCACAAGGGTTGAACAAAATATTGAAATCTTAACAAATTTGTACTTGGTAAAAAATTGAAGATTTAGAATTTAAAAGTTTGATCAGATTTCAAAATTTGTTCAAATCTACAAGATTTAGTCAGATTTTTTAAAAACAAATTTGGTCAAATATAAAATTTCAAACTTGGCCAAGTCTCCAAACATTCAATCTGGTCAAACCTCAAAGTTTAAAATTCGGACATGTTTCTAAAAAACCAAACTTGGTCAATTTCAAATTTAAATTTGTCTTTTTTAAAAAATGGGCAAATTCCAAATCTAAAACTTCAGCCAGATTTTGTTTTTAAAATTTCAGTTAGATTTCAAAATTCTTGGATTTATAATTTTTAGATTTGGTCAGATTTTAAATTTCTTGAATCTGTTAAGTTTTTTAAAATTCTCGTTTTGGTCAAATTCTGATTTTAGGGGACTAAAAACCAGGGACAAAAGGATCATTTTATATGTGAAAATGGTCTGACTAATGGATTTTGGCCAACAATGGCATAAAGGACAATAAAAAATGATTGCAATGGCATATAAGGAATAGGCGACTTCGCAATGGCGCGTAGGAGTCTATTGACTTTGTGATGACATGGAAAAATTGACCTTGTTTTTTCATTTTTTCAGCCTTTGCTTGTTCTCAGCAAGCAAGTTATTCAACCTGTTATTCATTCATATCCGAAAGAACTAACCATTCTTAGTTTTACAAGCTGAGGTCATCCTTCTACATCTCAAATGGTGGAGTTCTTGCAATCAACATAATTTAGATTTTTTTTTTTTATAAAAACATAATGGTAGAAGCCCTTCCTATGCATTCCAAGGGAAGCAATAACAAAGTTCAGGTGTCTGGTATAGGAACTAATTACATTATTTTGGTAATACGTTTTGAATTTCTCCCTTGTAATCCACATGCCCTGCCTCTGCCACGTTACAAGCTCTTGTTTGCACTGTAGAAAAATTCACCTGTGGCTGTGGAAATGATCTCCTCTTGCCCCATCTGCAGTGTACAAGTTCTCACAGTTGAGCTGGAACGGTAATGCCAAATTCTTGTTTCTGTGTGCCTCTACAATTGGGGCTCGTCTTCTTCCTCTTTTAGTAACTTAGTGACCGTATATAGGCATGCAAATAGCCACTTTGAGGATGATGAGGTCCAAATGGACATGGAATTGGCGCAACATTTTACAGTCGCTGAATCAAGTTCAAATACCATCTGCTCTGGAACAATTTACAGTCGCAACAATTTACATGGAATTGACATGGAAATGATCTCCTCTTGCCCCATCTGCAGTGTACAAGTTCTCACAGTTGAGCTGGAACGGTAATGCCAAATTCTTGTTTCTGTGTGCCTCTACAATTGGGGCTCCTCTTCTTCTTCTTCAGTAACTTAGTGACCATATATAGGCATGCAAATAGCCACTTTGAGGATGATGAGGTCCAAATGGACATGGAATTGGCGCAACAATTTACAGTCGCTGAATCAAGTTCAAATACCATGGTATTGTTCTTGCCACATTCTTTTAAGAACAGTAATTGTAGTCCACCATCCATTCCAAGGTAAGGAATGGTCATATGTATACAGCTATATGCTTGGTACTGCTGGTGCAATCCATTCATAGGAAATGCACTTTTGTTAAGCTAATGGTGAATGTTTTTCTTATTAATTGTAGGATGCTCCCAAGCATATTATAGGATCATTTACGAGTGGTCATCATGCTCAAGGGGCTTTGTCAAGCGTCAGCAGATGCTCATCTCCTTATGGCAATGCATTGGATGAACAGATTTTTCGCTTGGTTCAAGCACAAACTAGAAGCAGAGTTCAACAAATAGAAGGTGGCGTTATGACCTTGTTGAGGGGCTGCCTTGAATCCGAAGCTGGTTCTTCAACAAGTATAATATCAGGCCATGTTGACCATCATCAGAGTCTTCCATCAGAAGACAAGGGATGGGGATGTGGATGGAGAAATATCCAAACGCTGAGCTCTCATTTGTTGAATCAAAGACCAGAAGCAAAAGAGGTTCTGTTTGGTGGCTGTGGATTTGTTCCTGACATCTCTTCACTTCAGAGGTGGCTTGAGATTGCTTGGTATAAACATTTTGACACTGTTGGTTCGAGCCATTTTCATAATGGAGTTTATGGTTCCAAGGCATGGATAGGGACCACAGAATGTGCTACTCTCTTGCGCTCTTTTGGTCTGCGTGCAAGGATTGTAGATTTTGATAGTACAGAATCATCAGGGCTCCAAAGTAAGAAAAGTAAAGGAGTAGCTAATCAATTATGTGGGCCCATGGACAAGTTCTTGATTAAGAATAGCTCTTCAAACCCACCATCTTCTGAACCTTGTGAAGAGGATGCTGAAGGTGTGAGAGGCCAGCAGGTCCTTGTTGACTGGGTGTGGAACTACTTTGCAAGTAAGCATTCTGATACATTGGTCAATCCACGGCGTGTTGTTGTCAGCGACAAAACGTAAGAGGCGCTTATCTCCTGTTTTGTGAACTGTTCTGTCGTCTCATCATCTGAAATGTCTACATGGAACTGTGAAGATTGTTGCAGAACAAAGACTGACTAGTGATGGTTCATTCGCAGCCCGTTGTATTTCCAACATCATGGTCATTCAAGGACCATAGTTGGAATTCAAAAGCAAAAGGGCTATCGTGGATCTCAAGACCGATTTACCCTTTTGACCTTAGACCCTGGCCATGTAAGTTATGGTTTCTGTTCGTGACCTATTTGTCCTCTCATTTTGTCGGTTATTTACAATTTAAATTTATGTCTCATTGGACGGTCGGCATATGCCACTTAAAATATTTATGTTTCTGTGTTATCCCAATGTGTGTAGAATCAAGGTTCCTCAATTTGTATATAAACTTTGTCGTTATTCGAATTTCTGCTCTTCAGCTGCAAATGTTTTGCTCTACGCATTTTGTTATTCGAATTTTTGCTCTTCGGCTGCAAATATTTTGCTCTACGCACTTTGTTTTGTATGATGAAATTTCTTTCAAACAATTAACGGTAGGATGAGCTGAGCCCCTTGTTAACTCCATTATTCCATTACTCTTTATGAAAAGTTCCATAACTCTTCTAGAATTTGTAATATGTTCTTTTTAGAATTTGTCGTTTGAACAATTTCTTTCAAAATATTTCAGAGAACAGAATATTTGGAGAGGTCTCTTAGAAGCAAAAGAGGGTGGCAGAGGATGGTGAAGAGGGGAGTCCACACCCTCAGGAAGCCACAGTATCAGGTAAATCAAATGACATGCCGAAATATCTGAACTTACAGTATTGGCTACATTTCTTTTTGTAACAAATCTTGTATACCTTCCATGTTTTCAGTTGTGCTATGTGGATCCAGGAATTGCTAGCTCAGAAGAAATGGAGCAGCTGAAAACTATTGATACTATTTTGGTCAGGTTCTAGAACGTTTGTATCTATGACGTATAATCGTGTCTTTCTTTGTTCACAAGCTAATAGTTTTGGAATATAGAGTTGGTAATCTGAATCCTTGCGCGTGTTTACCATTTATTAAAGCAACATGCTATTGAAATGTTACCAACGATATGCTTTATGAGAACTTGAAAAGCTTTTGCCGACGAATTTTGGATCTGCACATCTCTATTTTATTGATCCCTTGAAATTCATCAGTGAGAGCATTATTGTTTCAATATTTACGTATGGTCTCTAGCATGCATGTTTCTGTACATCTGATCTCTGGCATGCATGTTTATGTCGAAAAGTTTGACAAATTTTCCCTATGTCTTACATATGAACACTGAGCATTGATATGGATACTCTTGAAGTCTTAAAAAATGTTTGCTTAGCCCGGAACATTTCATTTCCTTGCGGGTTCTGTGCCATGCCATTGCCTGCTTAACAAGATTCTTGTTTGTAACAATACTGCCCTGAATAACCCTGTCAGAAGCAATGCACGACACTTTGTATGTTGCTTCATCTTTGTGATGGTGGTCCAATGATGCTTGTTTGCTGCTTTTCTTGCTAGAATGGAGGTCGAATGCTGCTTTACATTAGAGAATATAATGATATCGCTAATCCGGATTCAGAACCTTGCTGTGCAGAAATGATTGCATGAGCAATAGTGCTGTCTGACTTTGTGACATGAGAGAGAATGAGTTCAGCTGAAGAAGAAAATATTGTCGTGCCCTAGAATATTACACTCCCAATTGGCTAACCTCTTTGTAATGCATCTGATGCGCGTACTGCAGCGACTAGAACATTAACTTAACCTGTTTGGTTGCTACCTAAGGCCTTCTTCTTTTCAGCGTATCGTACCGTGGCGTATAAGCGTATTATTGTACCAAATTTTGTTATTTTTATATAGTCTATATGTTGTGATAATTCGTAACAATTTTTTTGTGACTTTTAGTAGTCCTTCCAAAGATTCTAAAACTATTTTTTAATTATTTTTTTTATAATATTTAGACCTCTTTTCGAGGGCTCTAAAATTTGCAACAGTATTACATTAACGCAACGATATGCTGAAAAGAACAAGGCCTAACATTGCCAAACCTAACTTTGGGCAAGTGTGGCAAACTACCAAAATTTACCTTCGCACTTACGACAAAGTTAGTCAAAAAAACGAGTCTATGATAAGTGACACATGTGGCTAAGACATGTAGCAATCCACGGTTGTAACACAAATCAAACATCTATCAAAGAATTAGATGAGGAAAGGTTAGGCAGCAACCAAACATCTTTGTTCTTGGCACCACCTTTATTTTTTGTTTTTGTGTGGTTCTTATTGTATTCCTTCTCCCTATGTGAAATGACCCGTAACTGCAATGTGCAGCTTGTGGACTGGTGGGCAATAAAAAACCGTATTATTTGATGTTGGCGCGCTGCCATTCTTTCACCAAAACTTGGGTTATTGTCGGAGTTTAATTTGATAGCCTTGTCGCGTTGGTTTAGAAGTCTATTTCACATTCAATCTGCATTTCATTCTTGGTGTCTGTATCTCGTACAAGGTGCATTTATAGGTGAACATGACATGAGGAGTTTGGTTTCGAGACTGTTGGGAGGCCGCAAAATAATGCTACTATACTACTGGAGCTGGACCGGATTGATCATGCCATCTGCCTCGATATTAAAATTGGTGAACGGTATGTCTTGTAACAGGTACTCATGCGACATGTCATTAGATGGCCAGGCACGCCAACACCAATAATAATAGTAATAATGATCCGGAACACTTGTGCTACTCTTTGGACCAGGTTTTGCTCTTGCTCACCGGAAGAAGACGAAGCAGATGAGTTTGGTTTAAAGGTGGCGGCTTACATCTGGTTGCATTTCGAACAATTTTTCATTTCTTAAGAGAATACAAGGACGACGCCTATTCTTCTGAATCACGGCTTTTGGGTATGTGCTGAATAATCAGAAAATGAGTCGCCGCTGCATGCTGCGTAGTGCGTACCAGGAGCTAAGCTTGGTTTATTTTCAGCTTAATAGCTTAACGACTTATTTATGTTTTGAAAAGGATATATGCTTTGTGTTTTTTGAGTTCGTTTTTTCGCTGTTCTGAAGGTGGTTCCTAACGCTTCAAAAAGCAAGTCAAACAAAATGGTTTCGAATCTTAAAACTATCTCGAGAAGTTTTCGAAATTCAGTCATTTCAGTCGTTCAGCTGTTCAGCCGTTCAGATCAGCTCAGAAGAACAGGGCCTCTCCGCAACTGTATTTAGCAGCGGATTAGCGGCAGGTAAGTGATGCATGGAGTGGGGCCCGCTGCGCAGTGATATGAGATGACGTAGCAGCGACTAGGGGAGGGAGAAGAGCCAAGAGCGGGCACGATTCCAAGGCAACGCCACCGCCCAATCTCCCACCCACCCACGGGCCACGCCGCGAGTGACTGTGCGGCGATGGCCAGCCACGGGGACGGCCTCGCCCTCGCCCTCGACGAGCAGGCCGCCGCCGCGGCCGAGGCGGCGCAGGACCTGCGGGAGGCCGCCGCCGCGCTCGCCATCCGCCGCGCCGCCGACGAGGACGCTCTCAGGCGCCGCGCCACCGCGCTCGACGGCGACCTGCGCCGCCTCCAGGGCTCGCTTGCCGCCCTCGACGCCCCCACGCTTGACAGGGTCCTCTCTCTTCTCTTCGCTCCCCCGCAACTGCAAGCCCCCGTAGATCGCGATTAGCTTGCCAATCAAAAGTCTGCCTGCCTTCACGCGATTGGCTTCATGCTAGAGATTTGTTGGGTGCGGTGAGTGACCGGTGTCACAATTTGCGCACCGACCGATTTCTCCATGGAGATGTCCACAATTAGCTGCTTTTTATTGCTTCACCTGGGTGGGAATTAAATGTGCGTGCGTCCACATGCTGGGGGTTGCTGAATCCTCACAAAATATTTGATCTACGCGGCACAGTTTGTGGGGCATGCTTTCCAGCTACAGTTAGGTTCAATCAAAATTCTAATTTGCTGCTCTATTCCTTGGAAAAATCGGTTTCTCACGCATGTGGTGGGACATCAGAGGCCTCTTCCCATAGGTATTCGGTGCAAGTTAGCCTCTTGCTGACTAATTGTAGGATCCATCCCATCTGTTTCGCAATCTTCAATACTATGATTTGGTCATGTACTGCTTACAAGCTAACACACACCTATGGATGCTATAATCCGAACGGAGTTGAACTGATCAATAGGATTAAACCATTCCTCATGTATTCCTTTAGCACGACGAATTCTTTTCTCCTAAGTTGCCATAAGAATATCCATCTTCAATTCCCAAAATAATGCACCTGTTACTTTAAAAGATTCCTTTTCGTTCACTTGTTCTCTTTCATATATTTTTTTCTGCTCTGGAAATGATCTCATTTTGCCGTCTGTACTTTCTTGCCATATGCACAGGTTGAGGAGGAACTGGAGCGTGCTAGGGCAGCTATCTCAGATAGTGACGTGGCTGCATTTCTCCCAAGCAAGAAAAATGGTTCGCCATGTTTCATTTCGCCCCCTCTCTCCTCTCCACTTTTGTTTTGGGATGAAGTTTACCTGTTATTTAATGATTATTAGTTAAATCTACTTCTTATGAACCTTCAGGGAAGTTCCTTAAGATGTTTCTCGGGCCTGTGAATGTGCGAGTGGCGAGGAAAGAGGATAAGCTCAAAGTGAAGGATGAGTACAATAATTATAGGGTAAACTTCAGATGGTCTTTCATGTATTTCCTTTACAAATCCAGTGTGGATTTTTTATATGATATCACAAACTGAATCAATAAATTTACCTGCTTAAATTATTAATAATTTCTAGTATGATGGCTTATGTATCCTTTTCAATAGTTCAGAGGTGTAATATGGACTTGTTAATTTGTTACTTTTAAACTATATTCAAATCATCGACATTAAACACGGTTCAAACTCGGAAAGCCATGTAAAAGAAACATCAAACCTGTTTCGCATGTCATATGGTTAGAATAGTTAATGCAGAAAAATGTAATGCTGCACAATATTCTGGTAATTATGTGTCGCAAATGACCGATTTGGCATAGGCCACAATCGGCGCCACAGGGCCAAGTCCAAGCCCCCCTATTCCCCACCGTGACAATATGTTGCAAGGCCATGTAATGTAATTTATTTATGTTCAATTCAACTTAACCTTCGTTATTGAGTTTAATGGCTTAGTTCATATATTATACTTGCTTAAAATCCCTGTAATTTTCTAGACATGCCTAACAGTCTTAATGGTTTACCCTCTATATTGGCAGGATAGGGCTGCCTATATGTTTCTATTGTTTCCATCTACCCTCCTCCTACTGAGATGGTGGATATGGGATGGATGCCTTCCAGCATTGGCAGTTCAGGTTTACCAGGTATTTTGTTGAGTATTGTGATACATTTGTACTGCTTGTCACTTCATCTCTAGTAGAAATGATCTAAAGAGTGTCTTGCCACTGTACAGGCTTGGCTGTTATTCCTGTACACAAGCTTTGCTTTGCGGGAGAATGTTTTGATTGTAAATGGAAGTGATATTCGTCCTTGGTATGGTTTCAGAATTTCATTACTTTGGATATGAAAATTTTTGGCTGCAGCATTCAAGCAATTGATTGTAATGCCCATTTTAAATGCATGGCCAGTCAAGTGTGCTCAAAGCTTTCCAAGTTTTGATAATTTGTACATCTTTGTTTTGTTGCGTAAAGCCCATAAATATTTTTTTGTTCTCTGAATCTTGCAAGATCAAATATTCACCCTAAAGCATGGTCCTTTATCAAGATGAGCTACCATTTTTTTTCAGGTGGATATACCACCATTATTTAGCAATGCTTATGGCTCTTGTTAGCCTTACATGGGAGATAAAGGGACAACCTGAGTGTTCCAGCAAGCAGGTATATTACCTTTTTCAGAGTAGGCAGGTATATCACTCTCACTCCTAGGTCAGTGAACAATAAACTCAAACTATGACATTTTTGCAGAGGGGGGTACAACTTTTCCTGAGGTGGGCAATAATGCAAGGAATTGCGATGCATCTGCAGAATAGGTACCAGCGCCAAAGACTACGTACTCGAATAGCTCTTGGAAAGGTAAAGTTCTGTGTCGATTTAAGGAAGTAATTGATATGTACTCACTAGTGTGGGACTTTGTAATTTGAATGCCGATAAGAAATATCTTGCAATGTATTTGAAACACAAGATTCTTACAAGTATTAACTACAAATGATTTTCTATGTACTAACGCTAGATGTGTGTGGAGTTATTTTAGTAGATGTTTATGAGTTCTGAGAGACAATTCAATTTATTTGATATTTGTTTGGATATTTACATTTTAGCTAGGAAGCGGAGACATGAGGCATCACTGGTACTAATAAAAGGATGATAGTTATGACCTTTCTCAAAATAATTATATTGGCAATCCTTATTTTTACAACTAGAAAAGGATTGTTAAATCGATTTTACCTTATGTTATCATATATATACCTCTCTTACCCAGCTTCATTTTTTTTTGTCCCTTTTATTTACTCTGTTGCCATTGACTATTTTCAGGCTAAAAGAATGGATGTTGTCGCTGGAGAAACAGCTGGTGTGGAAGGGCAGCTCTTACTGCTATATCCTGTCCTTTTTATATTACAGGTAAGCTCAAAGCACGACATTTCCAAGATAGTAATCTTAACACCCCAGAATAGTTGTCTTATTGTTGGTAATTGCTATTTCAACTGCATTGTTTGTGTACATATTTGTTTTCCTTGGTGGAAGTAATCTTTGAATTCTGAACACTAGCACAAAGATGCCAGTTGCCCACTGTTCCCTTTCCATGATGCACTAATGCACTTTATCCTGGATGTTCCTTGTTTTCAGGGTTTTGAAGCATATGTTGGAGTATTGCTCCTGCAGACGGCTTTGCACGGGCTCGCCTCCGAATGGCAGGCAAGAATTTAAGTCAATAATTCTCAGAAATGGTTGTCTTCATAAGGATTAGATTATGCTCTTGTTCTTTATCAGGCTTATTGTTATCTGTCCTTTTTCTCAGTCCGTACATGAATTGCCTCTCCCATATATTTGAAAAAGGGATAAATTTATTTAAGGTGGTGATGAAGCTGTAGGTAGAATTGTCTTGGATGACACTATTCTTGAGATGCCAATTGTCCTGAACTGACTGTACACCACTGACATTTTCTACTTTGCCAGGTTGTAGTTTGTGGGATCTTGCTAGTGGTTATGGCAGTTGGCAACTTTGTCAACACGATGGAGACTTTGATCTTAAAACTGAGGTTTAAAGCAAAGATGAAGAGAGCAAAGAAAGATCATGGTCACAGTGGTCCAAATCGCCAACATCAAAATTGACAAGCATCATGATACAGAATAATCACTACATGACTGGAAACAACAATCCTGACATCCATCTCTTCTGTAAATCCTTTAGTCCAATCCATTTTTGGCACCTCCTGATTTTCTGTTTTGGTAATTAGTCCCATAACATTCCCCAACGTGCACAATACAGTGGCTGTGACAATATTCCCACTTCTCTCGTGTGAGAAGGAAAGTTTATTTAATCTTGTAGTATTATTTGTTGCTTGTTCAAAATTTGAGAAAGACAATGTACCAAGTAGTCTTTCTTCAGAAATTTAATTTAATGGTCTGGTATTAATACTCAAAATAATACTTCTTCCATGTGTTCCACTTCTCTCTCGTGACATTGAAAAGTCCTGAATGATTTCACCTACAACCGTGTTATTTTTCGAAAAAACAAATCAGAACGATTTTCCCTTCTTGATGTCCTGGACTCCTGGTGAACTCCAGTGATTCCTTCTTTTTTCTGTCCCTTCTATTTGATTTAAACTTCACAACTAAAATTTCATCAAACTTTAACAGAAAATCCTAGGAGATAGGAAATCTGACCCAAGCTAAATTTCAGACCAAAATGGGATTTGAAACCCTGCTTCCCCTACCCTACCTTTCTAGATGAACTACGAACGCACATAACTCTGTGTTGTTAGTTGTTACATCATCTGGTTGGTCTTCAATTAGTACTAGAAACCCTGAAGAAACCGCAGCTTGTAATAGTCAACCTCTTTGCTAGTTGGAAGTAGGTGGAAATGCAGGTGTAGTGCAATTCTGCTTAGGCCAGCCTGTGTGGCAACAATTTCTTCAATCCTGTGGTCCAGGAAGCTCTCCTGCCAGTACATGCTATTGCCTTTGCAACCTGCCATTGCCAAGCCAATCATGGAGAACATCACAGAACCACAGAGATCAATGACTGCAGCAGCTCTTGCTCAGTTGCTTGGGCTACTCCAAATCCTTTCTACGTACAATTATGACCCAATCATATGTACGTCGTCCAAAAATTCATCATGACTGAATCATTACACTCTTATTCCTCTAGGGTTAATCCGGTCAATGTTAAGAAGTCGACATAAATTTATATTTACATTTCACTCTAGTCGAAATCCCCCACGATTTTCTACCCTAGACGTCAAAGAACAATAAATTTTCATTTGCCAATAGGAAAAAAAAACTCAGTAAAAAGTTCGAGCTTGCTGCTAAAAGATCTAAAGAAAAGGAGAAGAAGAATCAAGTCCATCACTTCTTGTGTGCAACTTATAATTATCGTCACCGCCGCCGGCCACCGCGATGGACCTCGCCGCCTTGTCAGCAATGGCCGCGCGCACCTGCGCCATCGTCGGCCGAAGGCCCGGCTGCGCCGCGACGCACTCGACGGCGATCCTGGCTACGTCGCTGGCCTCCGCCGCGTCGTACTCCTCCCCTAGCCTAGTGTCCACGAGCCCCTCCACCCCCTTCGTCCTCAGACGCGGCAGCACCCTCGCCGTCAGGTTCTGGCCGCCGCCCGCCGGCGAGATGCCGGCGGCCGGTGAGCCCGTGATGGACTCGAGCAGCAGCACCCCAAAGCTGTAGACGTCGGACTTGTCGGAGACGATGCCGGTGCGGAGGAAGAAGGGGTCGGCGTAGCCCGGCGAGCCGACGGCGGCCCTGGTGGGCGCGACGGCGGCGGAGAAGCCCTCGCAGGCGGAGCCCAGGTCGCAGAGGCGCGCGCGGTTGGCGCCGTCGAGGAGAACGTTGGAGGCGGACACGTCGCCGTGCACGATGGGGGGCACGCCGTCGGGGGGCGCGTGGTGGAGGTGGTGGAGCGCGGCGGCGACGTCGTGGACGATGCGCATGCGGTGGGCCCAGGGCAGCGGACGAGGGCCCGTGGCGCCGCCGTGGAGGCGGTCGGCGAGGCTGCCGCCGGGGAGGTACTCCAGGACCAGTGCACCTCCCTCCTCTGCATGGAAACAAAAATGAGAGAAACTACAAAACATAGGGAGCGGCTGCAGCCCAGGCGACTGGGCACGCACGCGCGCTGGCGGGCCCATCTTGGCGGCGGCATGCATGGTGCAAGCCCCGTCGCGCAGGTTTAAGAAAACCAAAAACATATGTACTCCCACCAGTCACAAAAGAAGTCGCTGTTGACTTTTAGACACGCTGTGATCATTCGTCTTATTTAAAATTTTAGTTCAAATATGTAAAAATATAAGTAATACTTAAAATACATTTAATAATAAATTAAATCATAACAAAATAAATAATATTTATATAACTTTTTTGAGTAAGACAAATGGTCAAAGATGTGTTCAAAAGTCAATGGCGACTTCTTTTTGTGACCGGAGGTAATACTATATATCTAGACGGTATACCCTACTTCCTCGAGCACGACACGCCCCTTCTTCCCTCTTCCCCGCACCACGCCGCCTTTTCGGGTTCAAGTTCAGGAGGAAAGGTCCCTGATGTCCGTTGGATTTAGAGGGATGTCGAGAGACGATAGCCCGATAGTTGATAGGGGACCATGGGAGGCCGCAGGATGCTGGCGTCGGAGCCACAAGCCTCGGTGAAGGGGATCAAACGGTGGCGGTGGGCGGATGTGCACCGGCGTCCGAGATTAAAGTGGGCAAGGCTAGCGCGGCGACGGAAGAGAGGCGTGCGATGCCGTGGGGCAGGGAAGGTCGTGGGTGGTGGCAGAGGCAACGGTACACAGGAGGTGCATGGAGCATGCATTCCGAAGAGGAGGACGAAAGCGAAGGAATGCGCGACGGCCGCAACGAAAGAAGGCAGGATGATAGAGGCGGAGAGATCCGAGGAGAAAGAAAATGTTGTACCGTTTGGTTTCATCTTAATAGTATAGTGAGTTGTAGCAGCGCTCAACAAAAATTGCAAGACAAGAATCAAGTGAGTGTTACACAAGTGATCAAGTAAAAACAAACAGTAACACATTATTTAAGTGAGGGGCATAACTGTATGAGCACACTGAGAGTACGTACACCTTTTAAATGGAAACAACCACGTAATCACGTAATGTGGAAGTCCGTTATATTTGTAATCATATCATCATACAACATAAAACAAATACTAGTAATTACTGTAGTACTTGATTAATTTACTACAGTACTTTTGTTTTTTCTATGCTGAGAAATTAGTCCACCTAGAATATTAAGCAAATAAAGTACTCGGGTGACGTTGTTCTTTGTTAGGTAGGCAGTAAGGTGATGTCACGCGTGCAATTAATCATTCTCTCCGTACCCAATTCAATTCTGTGCATGTTCATACTAACTTCGAATCTTCCTCGTCAACAAAGCCATATCTATTTCAAATTAATCCGCTAACTCGCAAGTTGCCGCTAATTCATCAATCATTACTCCTATGGAGTACTTTATAACCGTTAATTTTTAAGAACGTAAAAAAAAAGAGAAAACACAAACGTCGAAAAATTATAGAAGTTAAATAAAATACCCGAACATAGTTAACCTAAAAACCTATCGATCAACGTTTCCAGCCAAAAATCACACGTAGTGGAAAAAAGGTTGAAAACTTATTATAAGCATAAGTACACAAGTCTTTTACAGTATGAAATAACTAGCATTATCGAATCAAGTGGAAAAGAAGTAGACAAATTGAAAAACCTGATGCTAACTTAAAAAACAAATTTCTAGCAAAATCAACAACAAATCAGTCAATCGATAGCTTATATATAATATACATAAACATTTTTGTACAAAACAACTAAATGGAAAATAGTGTAAACAGATAAAAAAGGTTCACCATTCAAAAGCAAAAAAAATAAATCATTTTAAAAAACGTACGTATAAAAGCTATCTTTACATATCATATATGTTTGTTTTTTTATTGCCATTCGTTGACTATAAACTACTGGAGGTCGGGGAAAAACAAAGCTACCGACAGTCGGTGTAGACAGGAACCACAACATGTAACGTAAAGCAGCTAGCTTCAATAATTTCTACTCGGATTTTTACTTTTGTAACTACTATTTATATTTAAGAAAAAAAATAAGGAGTGCACAGACCGTGGTGGTCGGAGTAGGCGAGGAGGGCGACGAGGTGCGGGTGGCGGATGCGGCGGAGCAGGTGGAGCTCCTGCCGGAAGGCGCGCATCCGGCGCTCGCCGCCGCACCATCGGTGCACCTTGACCGCCGCCGGCGAGCCGTCCCGGAGCCTGGCCAGGTAGACGGTGCTGGAGCCGCCCCGCCCCAGCACGGCCGCCTCGTCGAAGCCGCCAGTCAGCGCCGCCACCTCCGGCCACGCCAGCCTCCGCGGAGCCCGCGCCTCCTCCGCCTTGGGCGGCGCGGGCAAGGTGGCTTGCGGAGCCTCGGGGTCGGGGTGGGCGGGGGTCCTGGTCCGGCGGAGGGCGGCGAGGCAGTGGGCGAGGAGGAGGAGGGAGAGGGCGGCGGAGGCGAGGAGGAGGAGGCAGAAGGCGAGTGGCAACGCCATGGCGACGTCCATGGTCGTGCTCGTGCCGTGGGGTGTGGAAGGTGGGAGCTGAGCTGGAGCTGAATGGTTGCTGTGGGTGTGGGTGTGGGGGAATGGAATGGAATGGAAATGTGGAATGGAATCAGGAGTACTCCATTTTATAAGGTTTGGAAGTGCATAAACATACATGCACGTATGTAGTAATCAACTACAGATGTACGTAAATGTACAACCCATCTGGGGTACGTAGCTAGTTATTCCCCCTTGTGAGTCATTGCGATTTGCGAGGGTCGTTTGAACACTGTTTCCCATTGACTGCGCGCACTGAACACTCTTTAAGCATCTCCCTCCAAACAGTTTAGATTTTTTTGAGAAAGGAAGATTAAATTGCTTTCAAGAACAAAACATCGAGTTGATATAAAGTTTTAAAATTCTCCCGGCCTCTGCATAACAAGATGCACACAGCCAAACAAGGATAGAAACAAACACACTCTATTGACTATCAATCCTTAGACTAGAACGCCACCCATGTGCTTGGAAAAAAAATGCCTTGGCCACCTGCTCCAAACGGTGCAAAGAATCCATAATTGTAGATCGTAGCTCCTGCTTCTAAAGCACAACCTAAGTACGAAGCCGATGGGTAATATTGAAGATAACCTGCAAAGGAGACAAGGTAAATTTTTTTTGAAAAACTAAGTCATTCCTACTTAACCAGAGCGACCAAACAGTGGTAGCTGCTTTTAGTAGGGCAAGGTTTCTAATTTCCTTGTTAAAACCAACTAGCCAATTCCCAAACATATTAGAAACACTAGAGGGTTTAGAGATTCCGAAAGCCAAATGAATTAAGCTCCAAACCAAACGAGTAAAACGGCAATAAAAAAACAAGTACCTAATTGTCTCGTCTTTGTGACAAAAGCAACAAGTTTTGCTACCTTGCCAATTGCGTTTAGCTAGATTATCTTTAGTCAAAACTACTCCCCTACGAAGATACCACAAAAAGATTTTAACTTTTAGCGGGGCTTTCAATTTCCACAAGCGTTTGTGTTGCAAATATTGCGGTATAAGTAGATTACTCAAGTAATTCACAACGAATATATAAACAACAATCATACCATGAATTATAGTCAAAATCATGAATTCTACAAGATTATGCAAAAAGGCATATAAATCCATGATTAACAATAACCCAATAAACATGGTACCAAATGAACTCAACGAAATCAGCATAAAGCTCAGATTTAAAGATGATAAATGTGCTCTCAGATTGCAAATTACGGGTTGCTAAACCAATTAGCCATCCAACAAATAATTTGAGCAATATATCACAGGTTATTATCTCTGAAAATCAGGTTTATATCCTAGAACAGCACTGTTCATGCAACAAATTGGATAAACCAATGATCAATATGTATGACAATGAGCAGCTAGGTAAACCAGGAGATAACAGAACATATTCACACTGCGGCCTTACTGAAAACAGCCCAAATAATGGGCTTGAACAGCAGTGCTACTTTGGTCACAGGTCAATCACAGATCAACTAAACAGCAGCGCTTATACTCCAATTAACAGAGATAGGACAGCAGCAATACGGTCATGTAAATCAACACCAAGTGCTATGTCATACACATTGAACCAGCAAAGACATAAATCAATGAACAGTGCTACTCTAGGTCTAGCAATTATACCTAATTAACAGATTAATAAGCCTCAAAATATGCAATCATCATCGAGCATTATTCTTAGCCCACAAGATCACAGTGCATATACCCTGATTGGGATCGGCCTCTATTCTATGAATAGGTCCCCAGATGCCCAATCGGCCTACTGCACAAAAGAGGAAGAACACGAATACTTACGATGCGCCAAATCCGAAGTCAAGAACGAAGCAAATAAGTGGCAAAGCGTGCACGAGGCACCGACCAGAATCAGATCGCCGTGCTACGTAGCACCACCGGCGAAAAGAAACGGAGATACGATGCCGCTACTCCCCACCACGAACAAGCCGAGATGAAGAGCCCGAGGAGCACAAGGCACAAGATAGCAATCTGGCGACCACCCGTGGCCTACGGGTACCAGAGACGAGGGAGGAGGCAAGACCACGGAAGGCACCGCCGGCGAGGGCGCCGAACCCCATGAACGAGTGGTAAAACCCAGAGCACACGAGTGAGAGGAAGGGATAAACTCACCAAAACCAACCGAGCCGAGACAGAGAGAGAGGACTTCCCATATAGGCGACGTCGGTGCAACCAACCGAGAACGCCGCCACGCCACAAGACAAGACGCAGACCAGCGCTCATCGGGAGGCTCGAGCGGCCGCCGCCATCACAGCCCGACTAGGGTTCGGAAACCCAACCCACTCGCAGCCAAGTCGGCAGCAGCAGCTGCCTCCTCCTCCTTAACTGCCACTAGGGCCTAATGGGCCAGGCCCAGTAAAGGCAAAAGCCCAACAGTTTGTTTACATTGGGAACATCACAATTAATCAAAGCTTGGTAGAGAGATTTCACCGAGAATTGTCCATTTTGGTGCAAGTTCCAGTGAAACTCATCCCTATCCTGCGATAGTACAATATTAGCTAAACGTGAGAAAAGATCATTGCACGCAACTAATTTAGGTCCAATTAAAGAGCGTCTCCAGGATAAGTTTGGATAGGAGGACATTAAAACTTCTGCAATGGTTATGAATTTCCTTCTTGTTATACTGTATAAACCAGAATATTGGTCTTTTAAGGCGGAGTTACCTAACCAAATATCCTCCCAGAATCTCACTTCTGAACCGCTCCTAATTATAAAAGTTCCAAAGCGAAGAAAATCTTGCTTAACTTTCATCAGGCTAGACAAAAAATGTGAGTCTCCTGGTTTCCACTCAACTTGCACTAAAGGTTTTGCTGTAAGGTATTTATTTGCCAGACACCATCAGTAGTAAGAAGCTTGAAAAGCCATTTGCTCAACAAGGCGGTATTCTTAATGCTAAGATTATGAATACCCAAGCCTCCTTGGTCCTTGGGTTGGCTAAGGATATCCCACTTGGCAAGGCGATATTTTAGATGGAACTATCCAAGGAAAAAAAAAGTTCAGAGCCAATTCTAAATTATGAAAAAATTAAAGCGATGCATAGGGAAGAAATCAATGGTGTTTTAGAGGGAATACATCAATATTTAAGCCATCCCTCCGCTTGATCTTCACCGTAAGAAATCAAATTAACAAATTAGAAAGTTAGGGTATCTAAACAAAAGTTGAGCCTTAGTGATGCATGGCAAAAACAAAATCGAATGAAATAAAAAAAAAATTACTAGATGGATGCATTGGGTTATAATTAGTTGGATGCGAAAGAGTCGACGCCAGTAAATATCTGTATGTTCAATAAATGAGAGAATTATGTGTAATTATCTAACTTACAATAACAACCCTCGGATCAAACCGGCCTGAAGAGTGATTACAATGTATTCTGTCTCTATATTATTAAATGCAAGAGAAAATTGCGTTGTAGTTTCCTGACTTGCAGTGTTTTTTATTTAGCCTCAAAATTTGTATTTTACGTTGATGACGTTAAAACATATAACATGGTACATTGGTTTATAGTAATTAAGTAGCTGTAGCTCTCGAGCTTGGTTGGTGCATATATATGTATAGAGCCCTCTTTTATCCATGGTTTTGGGTTGTTTTGATTATATTTGATTTTTTTTATTTTTGGTGCAAGATTTTTTTTAAAAGAATCAGGGCATTGCAGGATTTTTCTCAAAAGTTTTAAAAATATTTTTACATACTTTTTAAACCTTTTATGTTTCTTAGAGATCTCAATTTTTTTACTGCATTTTTAATTTTTTTTAAAATTACAACCAAAATCAACTGCTAATCAAAAGAGAGCCGGGGTCTCTTGAAGGCGGATCGATCGAGAACCGACAAATAACGAACTACATACGTACGTGCATATGTAGGTAGCGCATGTACCCTTTTGCCGTGTCAGCGAGGCAAAATCAATTTCTGATTCCTATGAGCTAGCTAGCTGACACTGCATTTGGCCATAATTTGCTTCTAGTATTAGTGTATCGATCCTAGCTAGCTAGCATCTGATTGATGAACTCCAGCTAGCTCACACTCATCACAATTAAAAATCTTGTCCTAAAGGCAGCTAATGTTGTTCAGGAGCTAGCTTAATTGGCCTGTACATAATTACACCCCCATACCCATATGCATCAAACACATGCATGTAATCCATGCATACAGGGTTAATTAGCTAGGTTGAATCTTTCTGTGGACTTGTCAGGACTTCGATTCATACATGCGGCATAGCAAGCATGCATACATAGACTTTTGGGGAAACGTCCGTCGCTTTCTTGGTTTCATACTGCAAAAGTCATGAAGACGCGACAGGCAGGTTTGCAGATGATTTGTTCACATCGATCAGCTTGAGCATCTCCATCCGACGTTTTATATAACGGTTTTGCTGCTTCTCAGGCGACTGATTTTTAAATAAGTCTCAGTCGATTTTCACATAGCTAGATTCTACCGTTAGATCTTTTATATGTCCTATAGAGACATCTGATCAACGGTCTAGAAAATCGACTGAGAGATAAATAACTCTCAGACGCCTGATGATAATTCAATCCCTTTATATAATAGACACTCTATAACACTATTCACTGCACACTCTATCCACCCTTCTAAAATTCCTTCACACTTTACACTACACTCTAAAAGATTTATTCCCTACAGCAGACTGTGGTCAGTATGTAGCTAGTGGGCCAAATTAAGTTTATAATTAAGATGAGAATGAACATGAACTCTACGAGCCTAGAGACATCAAATTTGTAATGTTTCCTCATTCAGTGGTTTCGCCTTTATATGTCCATGGTTTTTTCCGCAGGGTTTTCCACGTAAAAAATTGTCTTTCGTTCTCTATTTTGGACATCTATTTTCTAACAAGTGGTTCAAAGTCAAAGATCTTGAGTTTAAATCCTGGTATAGACGCAATTGTTGTCCACTACTGTTATTTTCCACTTGTTGAGTCCGAGGCTCCACGTGATGGGGGAATGTTGAAAAGTATAAGTGAATTGTCCACCCTTTCCCATCAACTTAATCTTTTGGGTGGACTGGTCGGTACATGCATTTTTTTTTTGCCAATGCTATATTCATGGAAGAATGAACCTTCCCTATTTTCAAACAACTCGGTTGCCACACGACTATATCAAGGGGTTCATGGATAGCTAATCTTTTTAGAGCATGTATAATTTTACATGTCAGCCATCTCTAAGCCATCTATAAGGTAGATATGGTCGTACACTTTTTAGACAACTAGCTCACACAAAAAAAAATCTTAATTCTTGTGTAGAGTCAACTTTATCATTGGAGATGGTCCAAATTTATATAAACGCTCTCTTCTCCACATCATCATCATCCATTCTACATGAAAACCCTTATAGATAACTCCCATTTCTTGCACTTGGCTACCATCGCCGTGTTGCACGTCTCCCACTACATGCCCCATAGTTGTTTTGGGCGCTCGCCACCGCCTTCATGTCGGTCACGTTCACCTTGCCTCGCGCCACCTTCACTTTGTTGGCGTTTTGCAGCTGTGGCGCCACATGCATCCACCGCCTTGCGCCAAGGCGTTGCCCTCGTCAGCGCCGCCGCCGTCTGCATCGCCCCGCCCTCTTGCCGAGCGTGTGGACGAGCTCGATCAGGACATGGTCTGAGATCTGGTCTGGTTTGGGTGGCAGAGAAAACGCCGGATTTCGCAAGTCTACGCTCGTTGGAGAGGATGGGGAGGGCGGCGGCGAAGTGGCTCGGTGGAAGGAGGTCAATGAAGAAGAAGGGCACAATGGTCATTCACATGTTGAAAAAGGTTAAAAAGGTAGAAAATGGCAAAGTAACATAGCATAACGTCGAGAGTGGCATTTGGTTAATTTCCTTCCACAATTTCGGAGGTCCAGTATTATCTAATCTGTTCCTTGCTGTTACTCTCACTGTCAAAACCGCTGCATCATTGCCGCTGCCTAGCTTTTCGAAGGTGGACGGTGGTCAAGCCCGATGAAGCATATCTCAAATAAGAAAAACAAGAAATAATCAGTGCAAAACTACAATATTGTTGGTATTTACTTAATTATAGCAGGACACGTCACGAAGAGAGAATTGGACATGGATACTTAGTCATGCATGCATAAATCAACTTAGACATGGATCCTTAGTCATGCATGCATAAAACAACTCCATAAAAAGCAGAAGGAAATTTAAGGGAACTAAAAGGAAGCTAGAGCAGGTAGCATTCGTGGTCCTGGACCAGCTTAAATCGATACATGGGACAATTTAATTATTTCTTCTGGCATTGGCATAGCTTGCATGCCTTTCATGACATGTTTTAATTTGTTTATTGCCATCGCGTAGCTGGTCACATATCAAATTGAAGCAGAATAAATGGGATAAAGCGATGGGTAGAAGTGACACTCTTCCAAACCTGCAAGAATCAACGAACGTACCCGTGCTTATTTATATACATTGATCACTAATTAATACAACAGGAACCTAACTTTGCTAATTAAAGGTAGATTATATACACTCGTTGGTTGGGACGATGCGTAATTAAGTGGAGTTCATGATTAACAACCACAAGATATGCTATATGTATCCAAATTTGACCGAATTAAGTACTGCTTTTGCTGAATAGCTATGTGCGGCCCCAACTAAAGTAGTGATCTATCTTAATTATATGGCTGGCAATATAATATATACACCCTTCTTCTGAATCTTAGTTTGTCGGCCTTGTTTTTATCGGCCGAAACCATTCATAACTCAAAATGCTGTGAACGCTTGATAGGAGATTGAAGAGACAAAAAGGCATTTAAAAATTGTTTTAGGGATTTGAGAAGAACAACTACAAAGCATGACAGTGTTTGGCTTGCACAAAAAATAATAAAATTTCAGCGATAAGTTTTTAAGTTTAAATTTAAGTTGAAAAGATGCATTAGGGCGGTGCATGAACAATGTATGCGTATTTGCTCAACGATGCAAGACATTTTTTTTTCTATTTGGTATGTCTATGCAACCTAAACAAAAATATATTTTTATGAATATAAAATAATTGCAATGATAAAGAGGGGAGAGGGGAGAGGAAATATGTAACGACAGAATGAGATCCTGCAGAATTTTGCGCTAGGAGGGTGCTTGGGATTTGCAGGCCGTCTTGGAGTTGACCCACGTTGGGAAAATTTTCCAGGCCTTAAAATATGGCCTGGAATAATTGCAGCATACGATGTGAAGCTGGGCCGGCCCATGATGTAAGTCGGTTCGTTCGTCTCGACTCGAACCGACCTCACACTCCTCAGTATCCTCCTGGATGACCTAGCCACGCCCGCCCCAATCCCAAATCATCTCAGGCGCGCCGCCATCTCCCCAAATCATCGCACACGCGGGCAACGACGGCGCCGCCACCGGAGGCGGAGGCGAGGGGAGCAGCGGGGCCTAGCCGCGCGCCACCCGCCTAGCACAAGGTAACGGGAAGCACCCTAAACCTAAACTTATTCACCCCTGCTCTTCTGCTTCGATCCCTGCTGCCTCCTGACCCCTGCCTTCCTGCGGCCCGAGCTGCAGCCATGGCGAACCTGGGCGGCGGCGCCGAGGCGCACGCGCGCTTCAAGCAGTACGAGTACCGCGCCAACTCCAGCCTCGTCCTCACCACCGACTCGCGCCCCCGCGACACGCACGAGCCCACCGGCGAGCCCGAGACGCTCTGGGGAAGGATCGATCCCAAGAGCTTCGGCGACCGCGCTGTCCAAACCAAACCCCCCGAGCTCGAGGAGAAGCTGAACAAGTCGCGGAAGAAGAAGCAGCGCGACGACGCCGACCCCGACGTCCCCCGCCGCGACGCCAAACGCAGGCGCCGAGCTGCCGCCGCGCAGCGCGAGGTCAGCGTGCTCTCGCTCAACGACGACGTCGTCTACAAGCCCCAGACCAAGGAGACGCGCGCCGCCTACGAGGCCCTGCTCAGCGTCATCGAGCAGCAGTTCGGCGGCCAGCCGCTCGACGTCCTTGGTGGCGCCGCCGATGAGGTGCTCACAGTCCTCAAGAATGACAAGATCAAAAACCCTGACAAGAAGAAGGAGATCGAGCTGCTCCTTAACCCTATCTCCAACCAGATGTTCGACCAGCTCGTTTCCATTGGGAAGCTCATTACAGATTTCCATGATGCCGCGGCTGGTGATTCTGCTAGTGTGCCTTCTGGTGACGGCATGGACACGACACTGGATGATGATATTGGTGTTGCTGTTGAGTTTGAAGAGGACGATGATGATGAGGAGAGCGATTTTGATCAGGTAAATCTATGCTTCAACCCATCCTTCTGTCTAAAACCTCTCTTGCCGTGTCCGTCTGAAATGTCGCGTGTGTGCTTACATGGCTTACATTTTTTAATCAGGTGCAAGATGAGTTGGATGAGGAGGATGAGGATGATGTGGCTGAGTTCAATGGTCCTGGAGCTATGCAAATGGGTGGCGAGTTAGATGACGATGATCTGCAGAACACCAATGAGGGGCTGACTATAAATGTGCAAGACATTGATGCCTACTGGCTTCAGAGGAAGATATCGCATGCATATGAAAAGATTGATCCCCAGCAAAGCCAGAAGCTTGCTGAGGACATCTTGAAGATAATTGCTGAGGGTGATGACAGAGATGTTGAGAACAGGCTTGTCATGCTTTTGGACTATGAGAAGTTTGATCTCATTAAATTGCTGCTACGCAACCGGCTTAAGATAGTTTGGTGTACCCGCTTAGCCAGGGCTGAAGATCATGAACAGCGAAAGGAGATAGAGGAACAGATGACGAGTAACCCAAGCCTAGCTCCAATATTGGAGCAACTGCATGCAACGAGAGCATCAGCAAAAGAGAGACAGAAGAACCTGGAGAAGAGTATCAGGGATGAGGCCAAAAGGCTTCTAATCAATGACAGCGCTGGTGTTGACGGTGTGAGGGATCGTAGGGTGGTTGACCGTGATATGGAGAGTGGCTGGTTGAAAGGCCAGAGGCAGCTGCTGGATCTTGACAGCCTCTCCTTCCATCAAGGTGGCCTCTTGATGGCCAACAAGAAATGTGAACTTCCTCCAGGATCATTTAGAACGCCTCATAAGGGATATGAGGAGGTCCATGTGCCAGCGCTGAAACCTAGGCCATATGAAACTGGGGAGAAGATTGTTAAGATATCTGATATGCCGGAATGGGTTCAGCCGGCTTTTGCTGGGATGACACAGCTGAATAGGGTTCAGAGCAAGGTTTATGACACTGCCCTTTTCAAACCAGACAATATCCTTCTGTGTGCACCAACAGGTGCTGGGAAAACCAATGTGGCTGTGCTTACGATTCTTCAGCAGATTGGTTTGCATATGAAAGATGGCGAGTTTGACAATACCGAGTACAAAATTGTCTATGTGGCTCCGATGAAAGCTTTGGTTGCTGAAGTTGTTGGAAATTTGTCGGCGCGGCTGAAAGAATATAATGTTACTGTTAGGGAGCTCAGTGGAGATCAGAACCTGACCAAGCAACAAATTGATGAAACACAGATTATTGTCACCACACCTGAGAAATGGGATATCGTCACAAGGAAATCAGGTGACAGAACCTATACTCAAATGGTAAAGCTTCTAATAATTGATGAGATCCATCTGCTTCATGACAACAGAGGGCCTGTTCTGGAGAGCATTGTTTCTAGAACAGTCCGGCAGATTGAGACGACCAAGGAACATATCCGTCTGGTTGGCCTCTCAGCAACTCTTCCAAACTATGAAGATGTTGCAGTGTTCTTGCGTGTTCGCTCTGATGGTCTATTCCACTTTGATAACAGTTACCGACCTTGTCCTCTTGCTCAGCAATACATAGGGATCACTGTGAGGAAGCCTCTGCAGAGGTTTCAGTTAATGAATGAGATTTGTTACGAGAAGGTTATGTCTGCTGCTGGTAAACATCAAGTGCTTATATTTGTGCACTCGAGGAAGGAGACCACGAAAACTGCTCGTGCCATCAGAGACACTGCATTGGCTAATGACACATTGACCCGTTTTCTGAAGGATGAGAGTGCAAGCCAAGAGATTCTTGGCACTCATGCAGATCTTGTCAAAAGCAGTGATCTTAAAGACCTTTTGCCATATGGTTTCGCAATTCATCATGCTGGGTTGGCAAGGGTAGACCGTGAACTTGTCGAAGAACTTTTTGCTGATAAACATATTCAGGTCCTCGTCTCAACAGCCACCCTTGCATGGGGTGTCAATTTGCCTGCACACACTGTTATTATAAAGGGAACCCAGATTTACAATCCAGAAAAAGGTGCTTGGACAGAACTAAGTCCTCTTGATGTTATGCAGATGCTTGGTCGTGCAGGCAGGCCTCAGTATGATACACATGGAGAGGGAATAATCTTAACTGGACACAGTGAACTGCAATACTACCTGTCCCTTATGAATCAACAACTGCCTATTGAGAGTCAGTTCATATCCAAATTGGCTGATCAATTAAATGCAGAGATTGTTCTGGGAACTATTCAGAATGCTCGGGAGGCATGTTCGTGGCTTGGGTACACTTACCTCTACATACGGATGCTACGGAATCCAACATTGTATGGTTTACCAGCAGATATCATGGAGAAAGACAAAACACTAGATGAAAGGAGAGCTGACTTGGTAAGTACATACTGCACTTTATGTTCTGCTTTTTTAAAGTTCCATAGTAACACCCATCATTCTGATGCCTTATTTCTCCAGTATTGGTTTGGCTGCTTCTATACGTGCACTGATTGCTACTATATTATCTTTGTTTAATCTATTCGTAGTGTCAGCCTGCTTCCTAGGTTCTCTACAGAGTCTGGGAGTATTATGCTCTCTCTCTAATTAGTAATTCCTGGTAGTCAACAGTTGCATAAGCTTAGGTTCATTTATAAATAATTTCTCTTGTAAAATTTTCTTGACGTCTAAGAGAGATGTTCAGTAATGAGATGGCATGTTTGGATTGATACTTCATTATGGCAATGGCATCCTTGGGCCCTTACAAGAAACTGAAGCAGCATAGAGTTATTTCCTTTGCACTGAAATGGCTGCATCAAATCATTTAGTACCATTGTATTAACATGTATGGATGCATAGTGAATGTTGTTTTTGCATCTGGGAACAGGGGGAAAATGTTTGAGCCTGTATTGGTTCATAGTTTTGTCGCCACTTTCCAGATGCATTGTAATGTTACATCTGTAGTATAGTCGCATGGGAAAAAATTCTTTGTTGGTGACATTGTCTGCCCCATTTATTGACTATCTTGTACTGTCATACCAAAATGCAGCACCTGCACTGTAAGACATATTTCGAAAATACTAACAATGTGGAATGGGTGGGCATGAAAATTGATTGGTACAGTTCTTAAGATACACATCACAAAAAATAACACATGCTTATGTTGTGACCCAGGCATGCACCAATTCATTGTGTGAAACATCTGAGTGAGATGTGCATAAATTTTAAATCTATGTTAAAATGAAGGAGGGGGCAGCATACCAGATTATTTTTTTCCTTGGAAAAAATCCCTGCTATTTGGCTTTGTTGAATGAGTTCCTTATTGGTTTAATTGAAATATTTTGTTTGCGTATTGGTACTAGCACAAAACTTTTTGAAGTATTGCCAGCAATAATTGTTTGCATGCATTGTTAATGGGGTTCTCTAGATACTCTCTCAATCTTGCATAGTTTTTTTTTTTCCCAATTTGCCTGTTCCACTACTGATTCCTGTATTTCTGTGCTGCTTCAGGTACACTCTGCTGCAAATCTGCTGGATAGGAACAATTTGATCAAGTATGACAGAAAAACAGGATACTTTCAGGTTACTGACCTGGGAAGGATTGCTAGTTACTATTATATTAGCCATGGGACTATCTCAACATACAATGAGTACCTGAAGCCTACAATGGGTGATATTGAGCTGTGCCGACTGTTCTCTCTGAGTGAAGAATTTAAGTATGTTGGTGTCAGGCAAGATGAGAAAATGGAACTGGCAAAGCTTTTGGATCGTGTACCGATTCCTGTGAAAGAGAGCTTGGAGGAGCCTAGTGCAAAGATTAATGTTCTGCTGCAAGCATATATTTCTAGACTGAAGCTAGAGGGTCTTTCCCTTAGTTCTGATATGGTCTATATCAGACAGGTAATGTGTTTGTCTGCTGAATACACTTCTGAATTTGAATTGTTTGCTTATCTGGTATTCATTGTAATATATTATTTAATTATTCTGATATGATGCAGAGTGCTGGCCGCCTCTTAAGAGCGCTATTTGAGATAGTTTTGAAGAGGGGATGGGCTCAACTAGCAGAGAAAGCTCTGAATCTTTGCAAGATGATTGATAAGCAGATGTGGAATGTTCAAACTCCCTTGCGCCAGTTTCCTGGTATTCCAAAGGAAATCCTGATGAAACTGGAGAAAAAAGAGTTGGCTTGGGAGAGGTACTATGACCTTTCATCACAAGAAATTGGTGAATTGATCCGTTATCCAAAGATGGGGAGGCAGCTGCACAAGTGCATCCACCAACTACCAAAGTTGAACCTTTCAGCGCATGTTCAACCTATTACCCGCACAGTTTTGGGTTTTGAGCTGACTATAACTCCTGATTTCCAATGGGATGATAAGGTACATGGCTATGTGGAGCCCTTTTGGGTTATAGTTGAGGATAATGATGGCGAGTACATTCTTCACCATGAGTACTTCATGCTTAAGAAACAATATGTGGATGAAGATCATACACTTAACTTTACAGTGCCAATATATGAGCCACTGCCCCCTCAATACTTTATACGTGTTGTGTCTGACAAGTGGCTTGGTTCGCAGACGATTCTTCCTGTCTGTTTTAGGCACTTAATTCTTCCAGAAAAATATGCTCCACCGACTGAATTGCTTGATCTACAGCCACTACCGGTTACTGCTTTGAGAAATGCAAAATACGAAGGCCTCTATAGTGCTTTTAAACATTTCAACCCCATCCAGACTCAAGTGTTCACTGTCTTATATAACAGTGATGACAGCGTATTGGTTGCTGCACCCACAGGCAGTGGAAAAACCATATGTGCAGAGTTTGCCATACTAAGGAATCACCAGAAGGCACTATCTGGTGAAACCAATATGCGAGTTGTGTATATAGCTCCTATTGAAGCTCTTGCAAAAGAAAGATACAGGGACTGGGGGAGGAAATTTGGAGAATTTGCACATGTTGTTGAGCTAACAGGTGAAACGGCAGCTGATTTGAAGCTTCTTGATAAAGGTGAGATCATTATTAGTACTCCTGAGAAGTGGGATGCACTCTCTCGCCGCTGGAAACAGCGAAAGCACATCCAACAGGTCAGCTTATTTATTGTTGATGAGCTTCATCTGATTGGATCTGAAAAAGGACATGTTTTGGAAATCATTGTCTCTAGGATGAGGCGCATTTCAAGTAACATCCGGCTTGTGGCGCTTTCAGCATCACTTGCAAATGCTAAAGATCTTGGTGAATGGATTGGTGCCACCTCTCATGGCCTTTTCAACTTCCCTCCAGCAGTGCGACCAGTGCCATTAGAAATACACATTCAGGGTGTGGATATATCAAATTTTGAGGCAAGAATGCAAGCGATGACAAAGCCAACATACACTGCCATCACACAACATGCAAAGAATGGTAAACCTGCCCTGGTTTTTGTACCGACACGTAAACATGCAAGGTTGACAGCATTGGACTTGTGTGCATACTCCAGCGTTGAGGGTGATGGAACCCCTTTTCTCCTCGGGTCAGAAGGTGAGATGGATACTTTTGCTAGAGGGGTGAACGAAGAAACACTTAAAAATACGCTGAAATGTGGTGTAGGCTATTTGCATGAGGGTCTAAGTGACCTTGATCAGGAGCTTGTAACTCAGTTGTTTCTTGGTGGGAGGATCCAAGTGTGTGTTGCAAGCAGCACAGTGTGCTGGGGAAGATCATTGCCTGCTCATTTGGTTGTTGTGATGGGAACCCAGTATTATGATGGCAGGGAGAATGCCCATACTGATTATCCGATCACTGATCTGTTACAAATGATGGGTCATGCTAGTAGGCCTCTTCAAGATAACTCAGGAAAATGTGTTATATTGTGCCATGCGCCACGCAAGGAATACTATAAAAAGTTCCTTTTTGAGGCCTTCCCTGCTGAGAGCCATCTTCACCATTTCTTGCATGATCATATGAATGCTGAGGTGGTGGTTGGTGTTATAGAAAACAAGCAAGAGGCCGTGGATTATCTTACTTGGACTTTCATGTACCGGCGGCTGAACAAGAACCCTAACTACTACAATCTGCAGGGTGTCAGTCACAGGCATCTCTCAGATCATCTTTCTGAGCTGGTGGAGACAGTATTGAATGACCTAGAATCAAGCAAGTGTGTGGCTATAGAGGAGGATATGTACTTGAAGCCTCTCAACCTTGGTCTAATTGCCTCATACTATTACATCAGCTACACAACTATTGAGCGGTTTAGTTCTATGCTAACTCAGAAGACTAAGATGAAAGGTCTGCTGGAGATTCTAGCCGCTGCATCAGAGTATGCAGAGCTTCCAAGCCGCCCTGGTGAGGAAGAATTCATTGAGAGGCTAGTTAGACATCAGAGATTTTCAATTGAGAAGCCCAAGTACGGTGATCCACATGTCAAGGCCAACGCACTGCTGCAAGCCCACTTCTCAAGGCACATGGTGGTAGGGAACCTGGCAGCGGACCAAAGGGAGATACTCCTTTCTGCCCATAGATTGCTTCAGGCAATGGTTGATGTGATCTCCAGCAATGGATGGCTCACTCTTGCTCTTAATGCAATGGAGCTAAGTCAAATGGTGACACAAGGCATGTGGGATCGTGATTCTGTGCTGCTTCAACTTCCACACTTCACCAAGGAGTTGGCTCGGAGATGCCAAGAAAATGAAGGGAAGCCCGTAGAGAGTATATTTGATCTGTCCGAGATGGGCATTGACGAGATGCGAGATCTGCTGGAATTATCAAACCCTCAGCTGCAAGATATAATTGAATTCTTGAAACGGTTCCCCAATATTGATATGGCTTATGAAGTTCGTGAGGGTGATGATATAAGGGCTGGTGACAGTGTAACAGTGCAGGTGACGCTAGAGCGTGACATGACAAACCTGCCATCTGATGTTGGGTCAGTTCATGCTCCCAGGTACCCAAAGCCGAAAGAAGAAGGCTGGTGGTTGGTGGTGGGTGATGGCTCAACCAACCAGTTACTGGCAATTAAGAGGGTTGCACTCCAGAAGAGGGCTCGTGTGAAGCTCGAGTTCACTGCCGCTGCGGAAGCAGGGAGAAAGGATTACATGATTTACTTGATGTCAGATTCCTATCTGGGCTGCGACCAGGAATACGAGTTCACAGTAGATGTCAAGGATGCTGGAGGGGATTGATCCTAAAGAGTCAATTCCATGTGATTACTGGAACTGGGTTTCATGAACTTGGTGCAATTCCTTGAGAAGGTGGCCCAAAACTAATCTCGAGAATTTTCAGTGTTTGTAATAGCTGCACATTGGAAGCCTTTTTTTCTTTGTAACTGATGAACCCTTTTGCTGCTACTTTGTGCTCAACCATGAGAATTGTTAGCTAGTAACGTGTTTCTTGTATCATGAGGATTTACATGTAGTATATTATATTTTGGATGTATTAACATGCCCCTCCAGCTCTTTTGGAAATATGCGTGTACCAGCATTGCAGCCTGCCCAGTTGGTAGAATTGTTTCCTTGTGAGCAGGTCGTTGGTGTTTATCATCTGGGTTGTCAGTCCTGCTGCGAGTGTTTGTAGCCAGCCGCCGAAACAATATGGAGAAGCAGGTGAACTTTATTTGCCCGTTGCAGTTGATCTGATGCCCATTAGCAAGCCTGTGACATGACGATAACCGCACAACCACACGATTCCCCTGTGACTGTGATCGACGGTGGAGGCCGTGTAGGGTGTGGTGCAGTCCACGCCATGTGGTTCCTTTACTCAATAATGGCATCTATGCACAGGCTTTGTGGCGGCAATTTCGTCCGCAGTGGCATGTATTCCATTTTCCTCATTTAAATTTTCGTGAATAATCATCCGTTTCGCTCATGAAATTTGATGGCGCCCAAGTGCCCAACGTTGTGGTTTCTAATCCAATGGTTGCCACATTTTCTTCCACCCCCAATCGCGCCGCCCTTGCTAATAACATCCATTAACTTAGGTTTTAGTCCTAATCGTTAGTATACAGCTTAAGCCCAGCTAACAATGGCACTTCAGGAACATGAAGGGCAAACTTAAGCAATTAACTACGCAAGTACACACAGATCGAGAAGCTAGCACCTAGTTCCGAGTGTCATGTGATGGCTCATGTATTCAGTAATCAGCAGTACACTGATCCGTGTAAAGTTCATGGTAGGGGAAGTCTCAAGTAGCTATAGTTCACTCGCATCAGTTGAGTACGTAGTGAAGAGAATCTCCGAGATTCACATTGAGCCTCCGGAGAAACAAAAAATTCAGTGCTGGGTATCCATAAGATAGTCGGATTTGGGTACATATTTGACCATAAACTGGGTTTGATTATGCCTAGACGAGAGATTTTCAGATAAGTCAGGCATCTGTGATCCGGCGAACCGTTGGTTGCCCTCTAGAAAATGAATCAAATAAACATGCAATCGTGCTTTAATTTGTTTCGACAAAAAAAAAAAATCTGTCGCAAAGGATTGTCCACAGTGATAAAACATGATACTGAACCAACAGTGTTTACAAATGCGTATGCAGAAATTGCCCCTTGAACTGTAGTACTGCACATAATCGCCGGTTCATTGGCATTGATGCATCACCACCAAAATTGCAACAAAGGCTTCAACAATTATAGACTATGGTATCTGTACGCTATCCCATAAAGTTACAGTTTCTCAAAGGGCGATGCTGCTGCTATTTTTTTTTTGAACAAACGGGGCAGGCGCTCTGCCATTTCATTAAGAAGAAGAGAACTGTACACTGTACAAAGATTTAGCCACGGCTAGAAAAACAAAAAGAAATTACACTGGGGAAGCAAGGAGCCCCATGCTCCATCCCCTCACCTCCTCCAAAATTCTATCAACCAGCGTCCTAGAAGGAAGATTCTTATGCTGAAAAATGCGTCTATTTCTTTTCTTCTAAAGATTCCAAATAATGTAGATTATGAGACCATTTAGGACCCTCTTGGCCGTTTTGCCGGCTGTCTGGGAAGAGGCCGCGATCCACCAGTCGTAGAAGCTCATGTTGTTTGTCCATCTAGGCGTTTGAGGGTATTGATTGAGAACCTCATTTCATACTTCTTCAGAGTACGAACAATGGATAGTCAGATGGTTAATGGTTTCTGGACTATTTTGGCATAAAGAACAGATGGGCTGGTGTGGCCATCCTTTTCGAGCCAGGACATCAGCCGTATGAATGCGTCCATGGGCGAGAGACCAGGCAAATAATTTGCATTTGTTTTCGTCATGCCTTCCGGATGGTGTCTCCGAGGGACCACTGTCTTGCCGTGAAATTGAAGATGATAGGCCGACTTAGTGGAGAACCGACCATCCGAGGTTGGAGTCCAAATGATCTCATCAATTTGCATCTGTAAGCATTACACCACGGTTGGCTCCAAAGGTGGAGGTAGTCTGAAGTCGCTCCACCGTGTTGAGGTGCCGCACCATATCTATCCACTTATCATTAGGAAGCAAATCTGCAACGGAATGATCCTTTCCTCTTGCGATGTTGAAGAGGTGGGGCGCGATGTTGCATGGTGCGGACCCCTGCAACCAGTTGTCCAACCAAAAGTTAGCCTTCTGACCATTTTGTATGGTGATGCGCGTCGCCACGCGAAAGAGCGCTCTGTCAACATCACTGCAGGGTACCGGAGAGCCATTCCAAGGCCTACTTGGGTCGGTCCAATCGAGCCATAACCATCGCAAACGAAGTGCTGTACCAAATTTCTGAAAATCCAGGGTGCCAAGCCCACCCATCTTCTTTGGTCGGCACACAGTTGGCCAATTGACAAGTAAGTGTCCACCACTGGATGACTCCTCTCCCCGCTAGAAAAAGGCTCGACGTATTTTGTCCAATCTCTTTGAAACCCACTTGGGTAATGGAAAAGTCGATAGGAAGTACGTGGATAGAGCTGAGAGGACAGTGTTGACGAGCGTAAGCCGACCGGCCTTGCTCAAGAGGCTCCCCTTCCATCCTTGAAGTCGTTTTTGCACTTTCTCGATTAAGGGGAGAAAGTGCACCTTCTTGAGCTTTCGTTGGTGAAGAGGAAGTCCGAGATAGGTGCAGGGGAATGAATATCTCCTACCGGGGAAGGATATTAAGATGTCATCAAGCTCTTCCGACCTACAGTGGATCGGGTAGGCAGCACTCTTAGCAAGATTTGTCTGGAGTCCGGAGGCCTTCCCAAAGCCTTCGAGTATATTCATAGCCGCCTCAATTTCACTGCGCACTGGATTTATAAGGATGGCCGCGTCATCAGCATAGAGAGATGTCCGCACTGGATTTATAAGGATGGCTTTCTTCGTGCACAGGAAAATAATGCTGCTGCTATTTTCAAAAAGCCGCATCAGCACCTTGCAATTTTAAGCTGGAAGTTAAGGCCTCGGCGTGAGATGCTGCCATCAAATTGTTCTTCATATCCATGCAGAAGCTATGTTCCAAATATTGCTACATGCTAAATCTGCAAATCCAATGATAGCCTTCTGCTGTTAGTACACAGGTGTTCTGTTTGGGACTTGTCATTTGTTGTCACCGGCTTCAGTTCAACCAACTACATGTTAGGAACTAGGGGTGCAAAAGGGCCGGCCCTAGGGGCACCCTAGTACATTTGAAATGAACTAAAAACTCAATTTCTATCCCACCTTTTCAATTTTCTATACAAACAAATAAACTAGAGAAGGTCAAAGGGTACCCTTGGTCGACCCTTTTGCATCCCTATTAGGAACTTCAGCTGACAGAAAATAAATCTTCTGTTTCTCACAATTGTTTTATAGAATTGAAAGGCTTCATTGAGTTGGTGCTCATAGCAAAATTTACTAGAGCACTGACAAAGTTAACATCATTATCATACATAATTATATACAGCATGTCACATCATCACATGTCAAATTTAAATCGGGACACCATAGATATACCTATATTAACCTATGCATGGTAAGGAAATAAACACTGGTAGACAAAAATAGGTTACCCCATTCACTTGATGCCCAGAACAATTGGTCAGAAATCAACAAGATTTTGCTCCACTTCACTAAGCTCTTACATCTAAGCACCAGATAAACTATTGAACTAGTGTTGATATGACTGTGGAGTTTGAATGATAAACAAACTACTTACTTGAATTGGAGATTTGCTAGCGTGAACTCCAGTTCACAGAGCCTCCGTGAACTTCGACGGGTTTTCGAAATCCGAGGACTTTAGTGATCGATCCAAACCGTTGATCTTGTTTGTCATGTCAAAAGGTAACCACCAACCAAGTTTCGTATTTTTTCAATTTTTTTTGCTATTTGTTTTCTAATTTTGAAAATCAGCCTTCTAAATAGTCGTGGAGCTTCCAAAAAAGCTGATTTTCAAAATTAGAAAATAAATAGCAAAAAAAAATCAAAAAAATACGAAACTTGGTTGGTGGCTACCTTTTGACATGACGAACAAGATTAACGGTTTGGATCGATCACTAAAGTTCTCGGATTTCAAAAACCCATCGAAGTTCACGGAGGGATCCGCGCACTCGAGTTCACGCTAGCAAATCTCCTTGAATTGGGATCAACGTGCACAAAGAAGCTTGTAGCGACTATGAGGTAGCACAAGATGAGCATAAGGCCTTTAAAATAGTTTGACGTGCCTGGAAAGGAACATATACAGAAATATGATAATCGGAACTTGCAAGGGAACTACGGAAGTAAAAGAGCAAGCTGCTGTCATTGTGCAAACAACATAACACATAGAGGATGCTGGATCTGAAAGTAGACCTGTAGCATAAATGCCACCACCAGAACTGTTATAAAAAGAGTCGCTGTCTCAAACAATTGAAAATTCAAGTCCATTTGTTTCCCCATCATCCAGCCAATTAGGCAATTACCACACAGAATGGAATCTGCAGATAATGTAAAGATGGTGTTGATTGCAACAAAGAAAATTCTAAACCATGGCAGGATAGTTTCGTCTTGTTGAGAAGATAATCTTACCACAAACATGGAGATCTATGTTGATGACCCTGTGGCAACTCCTAGCGTAATGTCCTTTTGGATGGGAAAGTGAGATTAAACAAATGAGAAGAAAATTACAAAATCAAGTTGCAACAAAGGTTTGAAATAAGAATATTACAAGTGTCTTTCATAGCAAACATAATGGCACTCGCATGCTCGGCAGCGTTCCCCACGATAGGAAGCAGAATAACGCTAATAAAGGCCACTGGCATGTTTAATGATTCAGAGGCCCCCTGTTACAACATATGAAAGATGCACGACGTAAGGAGTAATATACATAGATGTGAAATGGATATAATATTTGTTGCCTTTATAACCTTTGCTTAAATATGATTCCACCGAGGCAGTGGTTGACAGAGGAAGGTAAAAAGAAAAAGAAATCAAACAATAGCAAGAACATTTAACAGTAATAAAGTATGAGTAACTGTGAACATGTTCTTCAGTACCTGTATGGCATCTACCAGGTATCCAGAGAGAACTGAAATCCAAATAGTCAACACAAAAAGCCAGGCAATAGCTTCCCCCTGGGTTATCTCTTTCTCATCCTCCTCATCCTCAACAGTTTCTTCTTCCTGTTATGTAAAAGAAGATAGGAGGTCAAGTGCACATGATGCAAATATATAATGATATATATGAAACGACTATCTTTAATTTTTGCGTGCTCTGTTTCGTCAGGTAGTTGTTGGATGGTTCTTCATGTGGACACTCAAAGAAGGCACATTACATTCCAATGCAGAACTAACTAATTTAAAAGCCTAAAGGATTCTGTCAGCCACATTACATGCATCCTTTGAGGCTTGATAATCTTACTTAAGCTACCCAATCCTGAAGGCAGGATTCTACATTGATGCATATGATGACTGATTACAGGATTAAAGTGGTCTCAAGTCTTTTATGCAAAGGTTCATAAATGTTAACTCTTATGCATGAAAATATTTTTCTTCATTTCAATGTATACATCTCGCCGTAGAGCAGCGCACAGCAGCTAGCAGCGTCAGCCGCGTAGCTCTCTGCATCTTTCCGACCCCTTCCGCCGGCGAGGTGGCTTACCGCGCAATGGCACAACCTAGCAGTTCACATGCAACACCACACACAAATGTCACAAGCTGTCAACACATCAGGACAAATCACTCGACACAGCGGCAATAATTCTTCAGTATTCAATGCGGTTAACATAGTAACACCAATAAGGCACCATCATATATGGTAGTATACCAGGTTACAAATTTGGCACATCAGATTATGCATGGTAAAGCATATCTTAACATGTATGTATATATTAATTCAGAGTCGAGCTCGGGTCGGCCATACCCCGGTGCTTCACGATCTTGCTGGGAAACCACCTATAGGGGAAAAGCCCGGCCGGCAAGGCCTGCAGCTTCCCCTAGTGGGTCCCACATATGGACCTAGCCTAAACCCTAAGCAGCACTATAAAAGAAGAGGTGGAGCACCTATTGTATAACAGCTCTGAGAAATAATAAAGAGAAGCTCCACCCCATACATCTTTGTGTCCCCTGTGTTTGATCTTTCTTGTGATTGATTGTCCACGTTTATACCTCGCACTATACCTGCTAGCGAGGTTTCTCAACACGTTATCAGCACGATCGCTCCTTGACGTGCCGATCAATCCGCGAGGAAGAACGATCTGCAACCACTTCTACCACGAAGGTATATTTTGGGCACCGGTTATCCCGTAGATCGTGACCTGTGCTTAAATTTGATTGCAGATCGAGAAGAATTGTGGGATTTTCCTACTAGATTGCTTGATTTTCGCATTAGATCTGGTAGATCGGTATTGTTTTTGTTGGATTGTCAATTCCACGTGCAATTTAGTAGATTGGAATTCTCTTGGGGTATCCGATCTCGAAGATCGAGTATTAATTAATCTGTGAAGATTGTTGCCGTTGAATGTGTTAGCTGTACAACTTGATCTCCTCGTACATCCATCTAGTCGATGGAGCATGCATGAATTGCTTTGAGAATTTTTACGTGGAATCGATTAAGTCCGGCCTGTCGTGCTGGCCGCCGCTGATCGTGGGCACATCCGGCTGCATATGCACGCGCTCACGCCAGCCACGGGCCATCCGCAGTTGGCCGCGTCCCGTTGACGCCGGGCGCCACCGCGCCGCGCTCCGCGCTCGGCGACGCTGCGCCACGCCGCGCGTTTTGTGTCCCGCCGACGCCATGCTTGTTGTCGTCTCGCCGACACCGCCACGATCGCGGCCCACCGACGCCGGCTGTACCCGCGCGCCACGCAGCCGTGCCTCGCAGCGCTTACGCTGCGCCGCGCCATTATATGCTACCGCCTTGGCGGCGCGCGTTCGTGCCGCCAGCGATCACCGCGGCGCTTGCCGGCCGGCGTGCCAGCGCTGGCGGCGGCTAGGGGAAACCTTAGCCACAATTTCGGCCACAGACGCCGGCCTCGCATGGGCCGCACCTCCACTGGGCGCACCCTCAGCGCGCCAGACGCTGGCCTCCATTGGCCGCCTCCTCGTGTCGGACCGCCCGCGCAGGTTGCCAGACCGGCTGGGACTGCGTCCGTAGCAAGCCATCCGTAGTGAGCCGCCTTGCTGGACCGCCTGACTGGGCCCCTCTGCAAAGGCCGCCTTTGGTCGCTTCTCCTTTGCTTGCCGCGTCATTGGCCGCCCTATCTGGGCAGCCTCAGAAGCAGCCATCCAGCCGTGGGCTCGATTTTGGGCTGCAGTAAAGGAAAAGAAAAGAAGGCCTTTTAGGCTGGAAAAGAATTCCGAAAATTCTGAAAATTACTGAAATTTCCTCGATTCTTGCAGAATCACCCATTAGAATTTTGAAAATTATCTGTTTTCAAACCCGTAAAAGACTACGTGCAGCCTTGCTAGCAGCAGGTCGTACGCTGGACCGAAAGGTCCGGATTAAAGCGGAATTTTTCAAAAGAAATTACAAAAGGCCACGAAATTTGTGAATTTGCCCTGAAGTTGCAGAAATTGCAGAAAACCCCTTTGATTCTTGTAAAATCGTCCGAGATTTGAATTTTGGCATGTTATATAACTCGGGGATTTAAATCTGGCACCCCTGCTTCCGGAAGAATGAAAAATGCATTAAAATCCCTTAGAAGTTTGGAAATTACTAGAAGTTTTTCCATGTCTTCCGAGATTTCCAAATGTATTGGAAACTTTATCTTCGGTCTTTTAGCATCCCGGGAACCTGAAGTAAGTACCCGGCTTTGAATTTGAAGTATTATTTAATTCTGTAATTATTTATGTGCAATCCTTGTGTGCATTTGCCATTATAATTATCAGTAATTATTTATGCCCTTGAATTGGTAATGGCAAGTTAGAATATATATATTACTGGAATACATGAGAATTAATTATGTCACGCACCACATTTAATTAGATTACATGAAGTAATCTTATGAATTAATCCCGAAGTATACATGTCGAGTATAATAAAATATGAATTTGAGGTATTGGCATTGCATAGCCAAAGCAACCTCACTTGAGCATTGGACTATAGAATTGTACCCTATAGCATGAAGCTCTGGGCCGCCATCGGGCTAGCACTCTGAAAGGATAGGAAACCGATGTGCGGAACAACCCTGCATTGCACTTTCTTAGGCACCCCTCTATGAACATATAGTATTGGTGTATGCATGAGCAACATACCGCACTCTAGAAGCGGTTTTGGACGCTCTCTATCCTTTGTATTATATGAGAATGGGGCATGCATAAGACTGCAAATTATGAAAAATGGTTAATCCCTCTCTTGTGACACTGAAGATCACATTCGAGGAGTAATCTCTACTCCCCTAAGTATAACTCCAAGTGCTTGCACCTTTTGTTGTATAGTCACGGAGAAGTTACTAGGGGGAGAAAGCCCCAAATTCTGAAGAAAGGCATGAATGGGAGAATAAGAATAATTGGCCTATGAAGAGAAAATCCATTGCTTAATAATGATAACACAAGGGGAAGTCACATTTTATTTCCACCATTAATAGGGCAGAACCCTCAAGGCATAATGTCAGGAAATTATGTGGCATTTGAGAGATTGGTATATGATTTGCCATAATTATGCATTCAAATATGGCTTATCGATCAAAGAAGAAAGAAAAGCAATGGCAGATGCTTAACTTGCCATTGTTTCTAGGAACTCTTGCAGAGACCTCCCAAATCTCCCCCTTGTTCTAATTGTAATCGCACATGAAGTGCATGGAGAAGCGAAGATCTCGACATATGTCATTAAAACTAAAATAACCGTCTTGGTCCTATCGCGCCGCTGCTCGGTTAAATCTGTGAGGTTGACTATAGGGACTGCCCTTTTAGCGATAGAAGCATCTGGGCGCAGCCCCTATTGTCAACTGTGCCCCCGTACCATTGCATCACCCATGCCCTGAGTCAATCATGTGCCGCATAATCGATTGCGTCATTCAACATCATCACTGTCACGACGATATTGGCCGATAGGTTTCGGGAGCACACCCACACGTAGTGGGTGCACATTTTGAATCGCATTTTATGAATTTGCACTCTAAATTGTGGTTGCTAGCAGACATATAAATTTTTAGCATGAATTGGAAGTTCTTGAAGAGCATATTTGAATTGAAGCTTTAGAAGAGCTCACATTAATTCTCATGACGGGTTTTTGCATGTGCCCTTATTCCAGTATATATAGAAAGTTGGAATCAATTTATAAATCCTTTGAATCATGAATCTTGCCATTACCTGATTGCAACTTATAATCTATATAGTGCTCTTGGAGGTTATTAACACTGTTGCAGAACAACAAATAGCATTTTAAGAGAGCTCATATACCAGATTCATCTCGAAGAATCTTGTTAGTATTAATTTAAATAAATCGCTAGTAGCGATCTGTGCATAAATTGCTCACGAAGAGCCACGGGTATATTATTGGGTATTACATCAGTACTTAAGAAACGTTGTTTACCCCAAGTATTTTGGAGCCTCTTAAATTTAAAGGCATCCGTGCATGTTTCATGAAGAAACAAATGAAGAGAATAGCACTGAATGCTCATGCATTATGAAGAATGCCGGATGTAAGAAAAGAATTACTAGAAGTAATACCTCCAATATGAATTTGGGCTACACTATAATAGATTTAATGCACTTGTAGTGCATGCTAGCTTAGAAGACTGGATTTAGAAACTCTTAACTCTTATCTTTTTAGTAGTGTATTCTGGGTTCCCCAGTTTGCAATGATAAGGGATTGCACAAACAACTCACATCGGGCTATAATATTATCGTGAAGATTTTCCGAATCTTGAAGATTTTGTGTGCCTGAATGTGCCACCGGAAATTAATAAACTTTGAATTATGAAGAAATGCGGAAATCCATGAATCTCTGGACTGCATCTAGTAGGACATTTGCTTTCCAATTCAGCCCTTAACAGGGCAGTTTTGGTACTTCATGGTGCTCACCACAGTATCCTATATGTGATCGAGTTTACTCTCACACAAGGAACGAAGCATTTAAATAGAAGATCTTGTAAATCACTAGAATTAAAGAATTTTTCCTATACCATCATATGAAGTCCGCCGCAATGGACACTGTTAGTGACTTTATTTTAAAGTCATTTGATGATGATTTTTGAAGCAGAGCACTTTGCATTGGCATAGCATACCACCTCTTGCAGAGAGACTAGCAGTCATATGAATTAAAAAGAATTGAATAATTAGCCCGGTTAATGAGTAGAGTTGTCATTCTTGAAGAATGTGTGGAGACATGAAGTCTTACACAAAGCATCCCTAATCACTATTTAAAAAAGAACATGAAGTTCTACAACATCCAACTAGTGCATGCAAAGGGTCACAATGAAATTTCCCACTTTGAATTATATGTACCATACCACTATTGACGAGGAATATTTTCCCGTCATTAGGGGGAGAATTAGAACTCCTGAATGAGAATGCCGAGAAAATAAGCATATAGAATTCTCGTGCGTGACCCTTGCACTAGTAAAGAAATGAAAATCTTGATGACTGTTGAAATATATGTGAAACTGCCACTGAATGATCATTTTTGTGATATGAAGGGAATGATTAAGTTGCATTACTAGAAGTAATACGCTAGAGAGGGTTGCAGTACCGAAGAATTGAAGGTACCCCTCAACCTGTTCAAAGGCCTCAGAATGAACAGAGAGTCTGGTTCCTCCGACCCAAAAGTACCTGGGGACGCCTGGGGAAAAAGGGAAAGAGGGCTTATCATGACCAAATCACTAAAAATGCCCCAAGTAGTGAAGGGGAGCCAGTTGAGACCTGGCAGCTGGAGAGAAGCCTGCTAGCGAGGCACTCCCAGTCTTGAATATTCCATGGCAGGAATAAAGCATGAATGTATCGACCAAAGTGTGTGCACACACCGGCGATAAAAACTAAAGGAACTTGCTCCCGTGATGGGAAATAGCGGTGCAGAGCAAGTAGAAGTGCATGAAGCACACCATGACTAAATGGCCATATGAATTGTATTATTAAGGGAACTTATGAAAAGAGCAACAGCCAAAGTTGACATATATATGCCATATAAAATAAGTCAATTACTGCGGTATACTAGCATTTTCTCTAGAAGAGAAATGAGAATAATGAATTAAAATGGTACATAACAAGGCTGATAGCTCCACGCTTCATGAAGAAGCTTATTCCCTGGTCATGGTATTCCTCTAGATATATCTCATTATTGGCAGTACTCAACTTGAAGTTGAGAGTGAATTTTGAATTAAAGGATGTTGTTACTGAATATATGTATAAGAGATTTGGATTCGGATTAATGTATGAAGATACTTGAAGTATCACCTTCCGTAACCAAGATAGAGCAAATAGAAACATATAGTGTGAAACTCTGAAAGTCACTATATAAATTGAAGAAGAGAATTAGAATAAGTATACTCATACTTGAAGTATGGTAAACTAAGCACTGCTTAGGCTTGCAGCTCGAGCATTTTCCTCATGGGATCCTAATGCACCAGGAGACCTATACTCAGAAGGTTTTAGAAAGGTTTGGCTTTAGCAGAGTCTATTCCTGTAGAACCCCTATGATAGGAAAATCTTTACAGAAAGAAAAAGACCCCTTCCGACCCAGGGAAGAGAGGGAGGAAATCCTCGGACAGGAAGTCCCGTACCTGAGTGCAATAGGAGCACTTTTGTATCTTGCTAACAGTACACGGCCTGATGTAGCATCTGCCGTGAACACGTTGGCTCGATACAGTGCAGCGCCCACGAAGAGGCATTGTAATGGAATAAAGGTTATCTTTCGATACCTCCGTGGAAGCATTGATCTTGGCCTATTCTACAGAAAGAACCAAGATATGAATATTGTTGGTTATACCGATGCTGGGTACCTTTTGGACCCGTATTCTGGTAAATCACAAACTGGGTATGTTTTCCTATGTGGTGGCACTGCAATGTCATGGAAGTCGTCCAAACAGACGCTAGTGGCTACGTCCACAAACCACTTGGAAATCATTGCATTACATGAAGTATCTCGTGAATGTGCATGATTAAGAAGAATGGTGAAACACATCCTGCAGTCATGTGGATTACCTATTGAGCAAACCTCTACAATTATCTATGAAGATAATACCGCTTGTGTTGCACAAATGCAAACGGGTTATGTGAAAAGTAATCTCACTAAGCATATCGACCCCAAGTTCTTTTATGCGCATGAACTGCATAAGTTGAACGAAATAAGTATCCAGCACACCAAATCCTGTGAGAATTTGGCTGACCTGTTCACTAAGTCATTACCTACCGCCTCCTTTGAAAGGTGTGTTAGGGGCATTGGAATGATCAGGCTCAAAGAAGTGCAGGATTCAGGGGGAGATAATTCACACGCCCTGAATTAAAACTTTGGCATGAAGCCGGAGTACCCAACTGGATCTAGAAGATTGAATGCAATGTTGGGTGGTTTGTACTCTTTTTCCTTTGGTGAGTTTTTTCCTGAAGTTTTCTCACATAAGGTTTTTGATGAGGCAAATCGTGCGCACAGCAAGCGTATGCTATGTACTCTTTCTCCAATCCTTTTTCCCACTGGGTTTTTGGATGGAGTTTTGATGAGGCATATGCATCTCGCTGGCAAGGTCCAAGGGGGAGTGTTGGGAAACCACCTATAGGGGAAAAGCCCGGCCGGCAAGGCCTGCAGCTTCCCCTGGTGGGTCCCACATATGGACCTGGCCCAACCCTAAGCAAAGACTATAAAAGAAGAGGTGGAAGACCTATCAGATAATGATCCGAGAAATAATAAAGAGAAGCTCCACCCCATACATCTTTGTGTCCCCTGTGTTTGATCTTTCTTGTGATTGATTGTCCACGTTTATACCTCGGACTACACCTGGTAGCGAGGTTTCTCAACAGATCTAGCCGTCCGTTTTGAGGAAGCCAGCCGTGAGCCGTCCGATCCCGCACCCGGGCTGGGCCAAAAAAGGAAAGAAGGAAGGAATTATTAGGAGAGGGAGGGAGATCTACCGCATGCAGAGGACGAGAGCCCATGGGAGTCGGAGTCGGGCGTCGCCGCCATGTATATTAATCCAACCCCGGCCGAGCGGATCGACGAACTTTTGACATGAAACAACAAGATACGATGGCGCCAGCCTCGACCACCGGCAAGCCGCCGCTGCCGGACGATCTCGTGCGAGCTCAAATCCTCGTCCGCCTCCCCGTGAATTCCCTCCTGCGCTTCAAATCTGTCTGCAAGGCATGGCGTGCCATCATCTCTGAACCCTCCTTCGTCCGCGCGCATCTCCTTCGCAGCCGTCGGCAACGACCGCCGTCCTTCATCATAACCCCGACCCTGTGCGAGTTGATCGGAGGAGACTACCGCACGCCATCAACCATGTGCTTCTACCGATGGCAAGCGGGCGGAGACAGCGACAACGTCCCCACGCACATCACGGAATTTCGACACGATGCGTTCCGGTATCGTCGGGTAATCCAGAAATACCTACACTGTGATGGCTTGGTGGTGGTGCCTGCCGCCACCGCAACGATCGTGCTCAACCCGGCCACTCGGGAGCTTCTCTCCTTGCCGGACAACCCCCGTGACATACGAGGCACCGGGTTCGGCCTTGACCCCTCCACCAACAGGTACAAGGTGGTTTGCTGCTTCTTCCGCTCCTCGAACCCAAAGCAACAAGGTATGGAGGTCCTCACCATCGGCGGCGTTGGCGGCTGGAGGTGGAGGGAGATCGAGGCGGACCCGCCGTACCCTATCGCCTACCACGGGAATTCTGCCAAATTCTTCAAGGGCTACCTGTTGTGGAACATGGATGTGCCCTCCAACTCCAGGTCGCAGGGGCAGAGCCGACTGCTCCGCTTCAGTCTAGAAGACGAGACGTTCGCCGTCGTCGCCGAGCCTCCAGGCATCTCTGCCCATTTGTACGATGTGGTCGAGCTCGATGGCGAGCTGTGCATCTCCCAGAACACGCGCTCTACCCAGCAGGTGGTGATCTGGGTGTCGAGAGATCGTCATGGCGTAAGCCTAAGCCCGCGATGGGACCGACGATATGTGATCGATACTATGCAAAACTTCTGTTGCCCACTGGCCATGTATCACGGAGAGATACTTCTGTATCTGTCATTTGGCCTCTACTCCTATAATGTTGAAACTAGGACCATGAAGCGTGTTGGAAATAACTGCAAGGCAAGGAGGTATCAATGTCCAACAACAAGTGATGTCCTTGAACCAGGACTTTGCTACTTTTTTAGTGAGATGTCGTACACTGAAAGTCTTCAAATTATTGGATCGGGGCCAGCTGATAGCTAGGGCAAAGGAAGGAGCATGTGGTTGAAGTTTTAGAACCAGTGTAATACAGCCTGATAAAATATTTGTCTTCGCTATTTCTTTTCACATGTTTATCGAGTCGACAAAAGCTAGAAAACGCTATGTATCGTTCCGATGGCTGAGAACGGTATAGCTTCGGATCGCTGTGTGCAGTATTTGGAATCCGATTTACTAAGCATGTACTCCTACATCGTGATTATAATTAGTGTTTCCATGTATGTTGTTACTACCCACGTATGCCTTCTTCTTTTTTATTTATCGCCGTTGACTTTTGGACATTCTATTGACCATTCGTCTTATTCAAAAAATTAGTACAAATATATAAAAACTAGTGAAATATGCCCGTGCGTTGCAACGGGGCTACAAAGAAAATATACTTTGACATGGCCTTAAGAATCAACATAGAGAACTTACTATGTAATGGCGTTAAGAATATGCCAAGTTAAATATAACTTCTTAAAATGGATTAACATTAAATGCATGGCTTTTTGATTATAAAAATATGAAAAAAATTTCAACACAGAATACAACTTCCACACAGAAATAGTTGAGTGGTATGTTAACTTAACATCAAACTACAAAAGCATAAAGTTGCCAATTGAGTACAGGGCAAATAAGACATGGTGTTTGAGCAAACATCGAACTCAAACTAAATTCTAAAATAGCGGCAAATATCCTTATTAACCCAATAGAGAACCAACACGACACAGTTTCGCGGAAAAATTCAACCGACTCCTAGAAGCAAAACGAAGAGCATAATGCATTGCCAATGACGACCTTATTTCTCCCTCGTATGTCATGCCGCATAAAGCTGTTCACTTCAGACCAGTCTACAAATGACTGCAAAACACCTGTCTATAAACAACTATTATGATATAAAAATAACACATATGCGCACCATGTAATTCAATCGAAATGCATATTAATTACACATCAGATTATTGAAAAATGAGATGCAACAAGCAGTGTAAGATTCATTGGTTCCTCGTTGTACATGGATAAATGCATTTAGTTCGTTTACTAAGATTTTGCAATGCAATGATCCTGTGAACAAATATTTCAGAATTGTACAAAATGCACTTTTTACCAAACTAATAAACTGAACTTTCATCTTGTCGTATTTTGAGATAATTGTATTCATGTTGAATTTCGTTGCAACATACATGCACTTGACTATCTGAAATACAAAAGCTTAGCTTGAGCACCCTCTCTAAATAAGCAAAAGGATTAGAATGCTAGCAAAGGAAAAAAGAATTAAAATAGTTAATATGTCATTGTTCACCGACTTTTGTGTTAAATGTAAAAGTCAGAAGTATGTGATATGTTCCAGGCTTTGGTAAAAAACAAATGAATGAAAAAAAATTGAGCAAACATCAGTAATACAATCCAACTTGATGTAACTGAAAAATTGATGAGCCGCAGAAGGCTGAAGCTAGGACGTAAGCGTCACCGAGAGAGAGAGGAGAGGAGAGGACAGGTCGAGAGAGTGGTAACAAGTGGGGGTATGGTTGTAGGGTGTTGGGAAGGAAATTTGATGGCACCCGGTGCCACCGTTGCACCTAGAGAGAGATAGAGCGAGGGAGGAAATGAGCTAGAGAGAGAAAGAGGAGGGGAGAGAGAGAGAGAGAGAGAGAGAGAGAGAGAGAGAGAGAGAAAAGAGGGTGCCATGGTAGCTTATATGACACCAGGTGCCATATAATTTTTTTCCCGGTTGTAGGGTGGGGAAAGATTGAAATAAAAGGCTACGATTTAGGTTAACTAGGGTAGGACATTAGTAAGAATTTAATTCTTTGGTGGCGATAGTATGGATCGAGTAAGATATAATAGGAACAGATTTGAACATGACTTGGCTAGAACAGTTGAACAGGGACCCAAGTGAACTCCACCCGACCATTGAGTCGAGTTAGGATCTAAGATCTCTAGTGCTAATGCTGGTTTGATCTCGAACAAAACTAATTAGTGATGCACCTATAGGTGATTAGACGATTAGATAGTTAATTGTATCACATAAATATCATTTACATCGTTTGTCAAGTATGACTTAGCTATGAGACACATTGCTTATATGATGTTATTCTAGAGAAAAAAACTGCTTAACTTTATGAAATATTGAGCTGGGTGCACATACTACGAAAACCCGGTATTGTATTTGTACCCCACAAGATGCAAATCAGTGCGAATAACCCTTGAGGGTGGTTTAAAGTGCGGTTTTTTGCTATTTTATTTCCAATATTGGTGGTTTTGCCATGTTGGATGCACGCATGACATTTTTTGTTTTTCATCCTCACCTATCCGGTGCTAAAAATAAGATCAAAATAAAGGAGAAAATATTATGTGTGAGTTATTTGCGCTTGTTTGAATCTTTCTGAGTTACAATACCTAGTTTTCAAAAGGGTAAAGTAGACTTTTTATTATTGCAAATTATCCTTGGCATCATATCATTATGTGAGAAAATAATGAATTGACAGTCGTATATATTGATTGATGTTAATGTTTCACATACCATAAAATATTGTGTGGATAAACATATATGTGCTACTACAGTGCCGATCAACAACATATAGGACAAGATCGGTGAGATCGACTATATATCATTTACAATAGTATGTGCAACGTTGCTATGGTAGTGATCGGTGAGGAGGGGATGTTTGACTCGACATGAACAACTGTTTCTTGTATCTCGACTCGTGTAACACCGAAATTGATTAATTCAACCTTTTTTTGTTGCGACTACACGTCAAAGATAATGATTCACGATCTTTTACTCACATGATATTCTATGATATTTTAGATAAATTTTCAAACTACACTTGCACAACCTGTCCATTTCATTGACAAGTGACAAACTGTGGCTACTTATTCCAACAAAATGTTTTCATTTTTAAAGTTATTTCTTAAACAGTGTTAAAACCAATTCTTGAAGTTCAAAGCAAACTAAAAATAGACATTCCAATTCATCAACATCATGCACTAGTTAAGATCCTCGAAGTCCAACGTTTTAGCTAATCATGTAGCCCCAACAAATCAGAGCCTTGTTTGCCCCAGAAAGATGGTTATTAGTATTAAGTTATGTGCAGAAATTAATGTGCAACCAATGTTACACGAGGCGCTATACGCTAGGCCTGCGGAGAGAGGCCGCCTAGCGCCTAGGCGGCCTAGGCAAGGTGCTGGGCGCTACCTAGGCGGTTAAGCCGATGACATATCTAATATGGCAGGGGATAAGTATATTATTTTAAATAAAATCTTTAATATAATCATGTCACAATTATTAATCGTCGTTTAAAATTACCAAATCATCATCTACACATATCTTAGGCCATCTAGAACCTCCTATTTGTTGTGTAGATCTGATCGATCACATATATATTCACATCACATGGGGATGTCAAGCCCAGGCTCAGATTGATGACGACGACGATGCCATGAGTCTAATGGTTTGATAGATAGATCCAGGCACGCATGTTGATCTGACGCATTAATTTGACCCGATGCAAAATTTGCAAGCTATACTTTTTGTATGTGACCCAGGATTGGTAATAGGCTAGCAACGAGCAAGGGTAACCATAGCAGCAGCTACTGATGTTTCGGGTGCTGACTGCGGAATGCCCGCAGCTGCAATTAACCGTGCATTGCAATGAGAGGAGAGATGGATGGATTAAGACTTTGCATATGTAATTCTGTCGGGGATAGAATTACGGCCCATTGCCATGGCCCACTCCCTGACGGCCCAATCAAGCAGCCTACCAGGGCCCAGCTCCCTGGAAGGTTCTATCTGGCCCATATGCGTCCTGCCGAACAGCTTACTGGCTGGCACGGTGCGTAACGGCCTAGGATTCCTGTTTGAGTCCGACTCGAGCAAGAGTTCTGCACGGCTACGTGAAGACCCGGACGTGGTTTCCCGGATTGGACTAGGAGTCGTGATCCCCAAGATTAGGAGCTTACCTTATCTACCTCGGGATATATTTGGCATGTACGAGTTCGTTACAAACTCGTAGTTAGCCCGGCCCGATTATCCTTGATAGGTCGGTTTGCTCAAGACTATATAAACAGGCCCCTATGGCGTTTAGGGGACCACGGCCAAGAGCTTTGCATCTTAGCACCTCGTAGACATCATCTTATAACTTATCGCGACTTGTACTCGCATAATCTCGCCGAGACTTGTTCGTCTCATCGAGCCACCTCTTGTATCCATCTCGATATATAAGAAAATTTGGGCGAGGGCTATTATCTCCCGAGAGGCTGAACCAGGATAAAACTCGTCTCCTCGTTCATTTGTTGTTCGTGGTTGTTCGGCGTGTCTCCTATCTCCTCTTTGAAGAATCTTGGTTGACTTGGGTCGATATCCCAACCGTCGACAGCTGGCGCCGTCCGTGGGGATACGCAGATCGAACATGTCGAACTCTATCAGCGATCAGGAGATTCTCCCTGAGGACTACGACTCAGAAGGGCAGGATGTCTCTTCCCCTGCCAGATCGGATCGATCCCTTCGATCTTGATCGCCTTCCGGATCTGGTTCGCGCCGGGCAGCTCTTCGCCCGGGGCGCGCGTCTGGTCCCCGCGACGAGCTCCGCGCTCGGGGACTGGATCTCTTCGCGCCGGGCAGCTCTTCGCCCGCAGCGCAAGTCTGGTCCCCGCCACGTCGCGCCGGGCAGCTCTTCGCCCGCAGCGCAAGTCTGGTCCCCGCCACGAGCTCCGTGCTCGGGGGCTGGATCTCCTCGCACCGGGCAGCTCTTCGCCCGGAGCGCGCGTCTGGTCCCGCGACGAGCTCCGTGCTCGGGGACTGGATCTCTTCGCGCCGGGCAGCTCTTTGCCCGGGGCGCCGAATCTCTTCGCGCCGGGCAGCTCTTCGCCCGGGGCGCGCGTCTGGTCCCCGCGACGAGCTCCGTGCTCGGGGACTGGATCAAAATTCCTTCCGGATCCCGGGCCTGTTCGCCTGGCTGTGGATGACGGGAGAGAGCTGACCAGCGCTTGGAACATCGACCAGCTTCGTAAGTTCCTCGTGTAGGTCTTTCGCTTCCTAACCGCGCTTTTCTCAAATTTCGCGCCTTAGTTCGTCCAAGTCTCTCGGGCTGCCATGTAAAGTTCAACCCATTGAACGGTGAATGTTCGCGGCCCCCTGCGGCCCTTCTCACCACTCGTCTTCTCAGACTCTCTTTCTTTCTGGTAACACTTGATGGCTGTCCGGTCTTAAAGGTTTTCCCTGCCTGTATCTAGCTTCAACAAGTTCCTAAACTCAGAGTTGCGTAACACGGCATCCTGCCTCGCGGCTAAGCCTGCTCTCGTAAGCCCTCCGCGGCAGAGGCACTTACCGTTCACGGCACAACCACTTGGCAAAGCCTGCTCTCGTAAGCCCTCCGCGGCAGAGGCACTTTCCTTGTTCGGTTACCTTTGGAATCGCCTAACTTACGTTAACGAGCAGTTCCTGGGACGAGTCGATCAGGATACGGGTGTCGCTCTAACTCTCTGCGCACGTGCTTGAAGTCGCAAACTCAGGTCTTCATGCATCGTTCAGTCTTTGGGGCTAAGGCGTCGCTCTTTCTCTTGTGCACTGTTCGAGTTCGCAAACTCAGTCCTCGGCGGTACTGCACAACGGGGGCTGGGAGTTAGGCTAAGCGTTCTACCGGTTTTTCTTAAAACTTTCTAGCGCTGTTCGCCTTGCTCTTGGTTCCTGTTCGTCCTTGTCTTTTGCTGTTCTTTTTTGCAGGAAAAGCTGCTCGGTCAGACTCTCGCTCTGATTCAAGCGCTACTCGGCGGTCTTGAGCTGCTCGGCCAGCTCCTCGGAGGACTGCCTCTCCTCGGTCAGTTGGGACTTGAACTGAATTTCGCCAACCCCGGTACGTTTTCAGTTTTCCAGTTCCTTTCCTTAGCGTTGGTTTTCCAAAACCTCGTTGGTCTTCGCTCCGTGGCGCTCCAGCGTCTGAGCATGTCTTTTATCTGGCGACGACCATGCGGCTCCGGTTAACGGCGGTGCACCACCAATGGAGTTACGCCCACCGTAAGCGATTCTCATCGCGAACGGGCATGCCCACCGTAAGCCGATTCTCATCATAGCGGGCACTCTGGCGCTGGTTCCGCACCGCCGAGGCGACACTAACGCTGCTGCGGGTCCATGCCGGATAAGATTTCGCCTCGCACGTCTTGCTGCGGCTAAGGTCCCGATCGCCTTCCCTGGTTAGCGGTCTTAGCCACAGCGGGGCTGCACTTGCCCGCACACGTCTTTTTTATCCATGCTATGTTCTTCCCGCACGGTAATCGAGCAATGCACCACCAACGAGTCCCGCCCACCGTAAGCCGATTCTCATCATAACGGGCACTCCTTGCGTCGGTCCCGCATTCGCCGAGGTGACACTAACGCTATCAAGGGACGTACCCGGAAAAAATTATGTCTTGTGCGGGTAGGTCGTCCTTAGCGTGTTTTTCAAAACTCGCTTTGCTCTTTTTAGAGCTTGTTCTTGCTCTCTTTTTTCCCTTGCTGGCTGGTTTCTTGTTTGTCTTATGCAGGAAATACAGGAACGGGGAACATCAGACTCCGGTGATGGTTGCGGCGAAGTTCCAGGCTTCCCACCAAAACCGATGTCTGCATCCCTCTCTTCTCGGGTTTGCTCCGCGCATGCCCAGGGATTGATTCACTTCGCCCGCGTATGATTTCTTGCCTTTGCCCGGTACTGACCTTCACAGTTCGGCTAAGTCAAGGTGGTGCGCCACCAATGGAGTACTGTCCATCGTAAGCCGATTCTCATCGCAACGGGCATGCCCATCGTAAGCCGATTCTCATCGCAACGGGCACTCCAAGTGTCGGTTTTGCACTTGCCAAGACAACGCTAACACTGTCGCAAGGAATACGTCATGGGTAAAGCGTCGATTTCACACGTTCTCTTGCGGCTCTGACTGCATCGGGTTGTGATTCACCTCGCGCCGGGCAGCTCTTCGTCCGGAGCGCGCATCTGGTCTCCGCGACGAGCTCCATGCTCGGGGGCTGGATCACCTCGCACCGGGCAGCTCTTCGCCCGGAGCGCGGGCTCCTAATGCGTCTTCGCTGGTCGTACTACGGTTCCTTTAACGAGCTCCGTGCTCGGGGACTAGATCTCCTTACTTGGTTCCTTTGGCGAGCTCTACGCTCGGGGACTGGGTCACCTTCCCCCTCGTATGCATTGTCTGCTCCTGGCATACGATCTACGTCTGGGGGCACATCACCCTCGCTCCTGAGCGCGACATTCGCTCGAGAGCGCAACTTCTATTTCCTCGGGCAAGCTCTAGCCCGAGAGGTGGTTCCCCTATCTTTTCCTAGGCATCTGAATGCCTGGATGCGGCAACACGAGTCCGTCTCGCGACTTGCTATGTTCATTCTCCCGGAAGATCTGATCTTACCGGATGCGGTGGTACGCTCTTCACTACTAAGAATCCAATCCCTCCTTGATGACGTTCAGCCTTAAGGAGATGATTCACCTCACTTCTTCCGATTTACAGACGAGGGTGGGTACTCTGCTCGGACGGATGTCGTTCCTGCTCGACGCAACAGAGTTGCTCGGCCAAGCGGGTTTGTTCGGTCCCGAACAAGTCTTGTTCGGTTGAACCATAACTGTTGATCGCTTTGTTGCGTCTTTGTAACAGGAAAAATACCCTCTTCGTGACTTGGAGTCTCAAGAGGAAGACCCCACTCTAGTGAGTCCTTCCACTTGAGTCTCGGGGGCTAGCTGTCGGGGATAGAATTACGGCCCATTGCCATGGCCCACTCCCTGACGGCCCAATCAAGCAGCCTACCAGGGCCCAGCTCCCTGGAAGGTTCTATCTGGCCCATATGCGTCCTGCCGAACAGCTTACTGGCTGGCACGGTGCGTAACGGCCTAGGATTCCTGTTTGAGTCCGACTCGAGCAAGAGTTCTGCACGGCTACGTGAAGACCCGGACGTGGTTTCCCGGATTGGACTAGGAGTCGTGATCCCCAAGATTAGGAGCTTACCTTATCTACCTCGGGATATATTTGGCATGTACGAGTTCGTTACAAACTCGTAGTTAGCCCGGCCCGATTATCCCTTGATAGGTCGGTTTGCTCAGCACTATATAAACAGGGCCCCTATGGCGTTTAGGGGGACCCTGGCCAAGAGCTTTTGCATCTTAGCACCTCGTAGACATCATCTTATAACTTATCGCGCACTTGTACTCGCATAATCTCGCCGAGACTTGTTCGTCTCATCGAGCCACCTCTTGTATCCATCTCTGATATATAAGAAAGGCTGGACGTAGAGCTATTATCTCTCCCGAGAGGCCTGAACCAGGATAAAAACTCTGTCTCCCTGTTCGCTGTTGTTCGTGGTTGTTCGGCGTGTCTCCTATCTCCTCTTTGAAGAACCTTGGTTGACTTGGGTCGATATCCCAACCGTCGACAAATTCAGTTTATATTTTATGAAATATTCTATATAAAAGTACGTGTAATCCTTCAGTTAACCTATCCATGACAAGCCAATAAACCATCTTGTGTCCAGTTTTGATATTTCAAGAATTAATTTAACCCGGTTTTTACCATCTTGTGTCCAGTTTTGATATTTCAAGAATTAATTTAACGCGGTTTTGGAGTTTATGCACACGAAGCCTTTGATACCTTAGCAAAGCGAGTGGGTATTAAATCAAGAGAGAAATACCATGGGACGGTTGAGGCTTAACCTGTGCGAATCTTGGAGGAATCCGAGCGAGTGCTAAGGCATAAGACCTTGAGGTATGTTCGAGTGCTCTGGACAAACCTGACCGAGCGTGAGGCGACTTGGGAGTTGGAGTCGCTAATGAAAAAGAAGTACCCTGAGTTATTTACTTCAGGTATGTGCCAAATTAAAGTTGTTAACTTTAATTTTTTTTAGTTCCCTTAAAAAATGGAGTATATAATTCGAGGACGAATTCTTTTTTTAAGGGAGGTAGAATGTGATACTATGTGGGCATTTGGGCCCAGTTTTGGCCCAGCCATTTTGTGGCTTAATAGGGATTAGAGGGCAGGGGATCGTGACTTCCCCTGCACCTCAACGCCCGCCGCCGCCGCCGCCGCCGCCGTTTCTTCTGCCCCAAACCCTGTGCACCGCCTCCTCTCCAGCCAGCTCGAGGGCGTTGCCGCCGTCGTCCTGTGCTGCCATCGCAAGGGAAGGGAAGGCCGGGCTGGGAGGAGGTAGGAGGGAGGAAGGAGAATCGAAGAAGAGAGGAGAAGAGGAAGGGAAAGGTTAAGGGTTTATGCCAATTCTTGATACTTCCTTTATTTGAGTCTTTGGTAGTGCGATTACCTGTTCCCCCATGAATTCCCCATAGTTTACCTGTTTCCCCATGAATTCCCCATAGTTTGATGATAGTTTTTGTGGAGTAATGGTGGTAGATATGGGACGAAGTTGTTATAGATCGGTCTGGTACAGCAGTGGTTTTGTCCCTTAAATTGAGACACTTACATTGAGAATTGGACTTCGGTCATATTACGGAAGTTGTAGGTATCAAAATTATCTTTCCGTAGAGTCCAAGAACGTGAATTTTGGACTTACGGTTTGGCCGTTATGGTCGTTTTAATCTGCTGTCCAGATTGTAATTTATTTGAATTTCGAGCTTTAGTAATCGTTGCTAAGGGAGTTTAGCTGATTCTAGATGGCCATGAATTAGTGCTAGTTAGTAGCTATCTTCCTCGCTTGATCGGGTGTTGATTTGAGGAGTTTTATTGTAGGAAACGCCGCCTCGGGATCGGTTACCCCTGCAATTCACTCGGCATCGGTCGGGAGAAGAGGCAAGTGCATATTTCAGTGTTGGTGGCCCTTCTGGGTACATCGTATGTTTGAAATGCTTACTTATATCTTTGTGCTAATGATGTATTAATGGCATGAGCTGATTTGGTGGTAAGTATTTCATAAGGATTAATCATGCATTTGCATCTATGAGCATGATGATGGCATGAAAGACCTACTTCGGTAGGCACCCCTCACGGGATGGCGGGGTAGACTTGCTTTGGCGGTCAACCTCCACAGGATGGAGTGTAGGGTGTGACACCGACGGGTGTATACTCAGCGGTACCGGTACACGCATATGAGATATGAGCATGAGTATATGCATTGCATGTTTGCATATGGAATTATGAAAGAGATATGATCTGTTGCCTTTTGCTATTTTAGTTAAAAATATAATCTGTCTTGTTTTATGTACTCGCTGAGTTCTATACTCACTCTTGCTTTTATGTTTTTTTAGGTGACCATTGAAGCATGCATGGGATGGGCGTAGTTCATTGTTGCTACACGCACGTTAGACTACACATTCAACCCTTAGTGATTCAAATAAACTTAGCTACTTCATATTAGAGTTGGAAACATTAGTTTTCATTCGTTGGTTAAATATTAAGTTGGATCGTTATTGTTGATGTTGATTGAGTTTAATGCCTGGATGGTACTTCAATTAGGCTTAAAGGTTTCGAGACAGTTTTGTTTTAAATTGGTGTGATGGCTTAATATTGTGATATTACGTTTCCTCTGTGCAAAAGTGATCGATCAACAGGGGATATGCTGTCGAAATTTTCTTTGAGGTATTGTTTTTGTAAGCTGTGTTCATAACACTTGGGACTGTTTAGGTCGGGGTGTTACACTAAACTTCATACTTAGGCCTTGAGCTAAAACTTAAGCCCCTCCTATTATTTTTCGTTGCGTCCGCCCCTGCAAGTATTCAACAAGTATAATAAACAATACTTGTACTATATGATATGCAATATGATATGTACAACGCAACATAAAAATTCAAACTCTAAAGAGTGATGCAATGAGATGTTTTAGGAATCCAAATTTGGAAACACTTTTCATTGTTCTTTATGGAATTTTTGGGAACCCAAGTATTAATAGGAAGACCAAGTATTAATAGGAAGAGATGAACTTATCATCAAACTAACCTTTTGTCGTCCATCATGTGAAGATGCAAACCTTACCTTTTGACTATGTTCTCGGGGCCTTCTGCAATCAAGGTGAGTGTTTCTAGCCTGAAACCAATGATTAGGACGAACAAAACAATTTCTCGCATAGTGGCCATCTCTTCCACATTTAAAACATTTCACATTATGAAATTCCATAATGTGAACAATTTCATCACCCCTCTTCTTGGAACCGCAAATTACAAGCGGAGGGATGAAGAAAGCCAAGATCTGCACCCACAAAAGCTGACAGCAACAAGAAGCAACGAAGCTCGAGGACCTGCCTGCCAACATCGGACCGCCGCCGAAACAGCTCACCGCCGAGACGCCCGCCGCTCAGCTGCTCTCGTCCCTTTATTCTACACCCTAAACCTACCTCCAAAACTATAGTTGTACGCTCCCGGTCCAAGATCCCGGTCTCCTTCACCTCTACGCCGGCCCGAAGGCCATGATCGGGGGCGAGGGAGACCGGCGGATCTGGTCGCAGACGACGCTCGCCTCCTTTTCACCTACTCGATCGCTGGAGTTAAAGTGAAAGGATAATAACTCCTAGACTCAGTTTTATACGATGAAACGTGGTTTGCAATGGCAACCTTTTCAAGCTTTTGTCAACAAGTTTGCTCATGTCAAACTTTAGGTTGTACGTGTAGGACTTCACTTTGTATGGGTGAAATTTGGATTTTTATATAATGAAATTTTGGTTTTTTAGTCGTGGGTTTTCAAGTTATTGACAATGTATCGCCAAATTCATTGGTTATTTAACTGGTTTTGAACATGCACGTGGTGAGCTATCTCAATGGTAGATGCATGCAGGTGGTTCTCGTCTCGTAGCAGGCCGCGCGTACTGATTCATGCGCGGGAACACGATAAGCGTGAGCTTCCTAGAAAAACGTGCGCACATAGAACGACAAAAAAAACGGCCTTGTTATTTACTCGGACCGGACAAGAAAACGATAAAAAAAACCATACATACGTTAGCCAGACGGCGCAGGGTTGGAACTCACCATACATGCGTGATGCGTGGCCTCGTCCTTGTGTGCCACAACCACACTAGTAGGTGTTCGGATTTACGTCAATGCAAGATCACGAACGATACTAGGAGTAACCCTCCTTATATACATATTTGACACAAAACCTAACATTTAAAATCTTTGAAAAAAAACCTCACAAAGTCCCTAAAAATTGCTACACAATGTTACACTGAACGATCTGTATGAAGGTGACAAATTTTAACTCATCCAAACTAAACCAGACAAAACCGCGAATCAAATATGACTAATAAGTGGTATATGTAGTTTGAGTATTTCATTGATTTTTATTCATGAATGATGAATTTATCACTATATATTTCGTAAAACAATATTTGCGTTGGTGCCTCGATTGACAATTGTGGGACATTTCTACAGCTATATGAAATATACCACATATAATTGGGAATTTTGGCTCCGTGCCATCACCGAGGACCCTAATTAGGTAAATTCCATCGCCTTTTATAAAATTGGGTAAATGCCATTACTTTATCACTTCATGTGTGAAAATGACATCCATTCCACCATTCTGTTAGCATTCGTTAGAATCTGAAATATGACACAAATGTACCGTCTCACTCTCTTGCAGAAAGACCAGTAGCATAACATCACTTATAGTCTGCAATAGAACAACACTTTCTAGGGGTATATGCATCATCACAACAACAATTTACCTAAAAATGCAACAGAACTAAAAGTTGCGATAACGCAGCCTAAGCAATTTACCTTAGCGGGCGGCGACTGTCTCTGTGGGCTATGACCGTGAGACCATACTATCCACACAAGGGCATATTTGTCATTCCAAATAGAAAACCAAAGAAAGTAATGGGAAGGTAACAAAACGGTCGAATGGATAGCATTTTCACACAGGAAGTGATAAGTAGTGGCATTTATCCAATTAGATAAAAAAAAAGTGATGGAATTTACCTAATTAGGGACCTCACGGACGACATGAAACTAAAATTTCCTATATAATTATATATGAGCCTTCAACCTTGGAGGAATTATTTTTAGCCCCGCTCTTTGCGTGAGGATTAGTGCTGCGTGACGGCGTGTATTAACCTAACACTGATTGATGATCTCCCATTGCCAATTGAATAGTTTTGAAAGCCCCTTCAATTCCTCTGGCCATGAACAGGGGAGACTGTGAGTTTGCTGCTGCGCATGGGATATGAAGGAGAGAAAGAGAGGAGAAGAGAACGGCAGCAAACCCCGCTTGGATTTGAAAAGTCTATTTAGAGGAAAGATTAAAGAATATGCCAAAAATCCAATTAAAGAAACACGGAGTACTTTAAAATGTTTCTTGAAATTTCCATATATTTTTATAATAGCAAATAATTAAATTTATTTAGTAAATAATATAAACTTTATTTTCAGAAAAACTCATGAAATGTGGAAATAAACTTTTATATGGGCAAAAGCTTTTATTCACAACTCAAATTTGGAATTATATCACACCCTCCAACTCTAAAACCATATATTTTACTCCCACTAATTCTTAAAACCGATATATTGGACGGTCCCTTGACCACTCTAAACTCTAAAGAGAGGTTTCCAAAACTGGTTTTGTAATAAAAAAATTACAGGACGACCCGAAGGGAAATAGAAAAGGAAAAAAAAGAGAAAGGGAAGTGGAAAATTCAGGACGACCGTGAAGGAAAATAGAAAAGAAAAAACAAGGGAAATAAAAAAATAAAAAAGGAAGGGAACAAGACGGCCATGGTCATGGGTGACAGCACAGTGCACACCGACGAGTCCCTTTCCAATCTCGTTTGCCATGTACAACCGATCATCGATTTCTAATCAACTTTCCGGGTGGAAATTGAACTCTCAAAAGGAATTCAAGAATGCAGATTCAATTCCCGTTCTTTATTGACGAATCAATTTACGGGCATTCGAAGCAGGCGAGTTTACATTTGCCCGTGATTAATTCTAAACCTGTTTTGTTTTGTGCATGAACGCACGTTATCAATCAAAAAGCAAAATTTAAAAGATAATTTTATTCTCGAATCAAGATCCAACCACCAGATATGCCTCGATACTCAACCATACTTTTTTGATGCGATACTTTTTTTTTTTTACCTGACACTCGAACCATACTTTTTTTATCTGATACTTGATTTTTTTTGCTCGATACTCGATGATACTACCCGATAATTGACGATCCTTGATTTTCATAGTATATTGACATTGATACTTTGATTTTTGAACTGATACTCGATGATACTTGATTTTTTGATCCGATATTCGAATGATATTTTTGCTACTCGATGATACCACCAACCTGATACCACCGATACTCGACACCAGACCCGATACTTTATTTGTTATATCTGATATCCCTTATGACACTTTTTCCGATACTCGAAGCCAAACTAGATACTTGTTTGTGATATCTGATACTTTTTTTTTATACTTTTGAAAATTTCATGACACCTGACTCGATACTTTTTCGTGATGCATGGATAAGGTACACATATGTTTTTGCATGTTGGGTTGTGTTCTACGTGCATGCTGGCATGTGCCAAGACATGGCATCGACTAGATAGAGAGTACTAGGTACTTCTATTTTTCTAGTTGATTTAATTTATTCAAATTTTCACTCCTATTACATGAAAATTTTGAATTTTAAAATAAATGTACCCTCCTGGACCTAGAAGTGCCGGGTAGCTGTCACCGAACGAAAGACCAGTGCCACGCGGGAATAATGACTCGGAATCCGCCAATACGAACACATCCCCTTGACTGTTTTGAAAGGCTAGGCAATAAACATTGTCGTCCCTGCACACAATGGTCGCTTGGGCTTCATTACCATATGTTACTCTCACATAGATCCATCTCGCCGGTGGCAATGGGTCATTTTTTGTGCCGAGAACTGGTGCACATACTCCATGGCCTTTCAGAGTGATTTTTGGTTGACCGACCGCTAGCACACCGTACAGTTGGTTGTAAAAATAATCATACGATCCTTCTCTCCAATCAATATCCCACTGTACGATCGCACTAGCGCCACATCTCACAACCGCTCCAGTGACGGAGACAGGGGACCGGTGGGGGCCAGGGCCCCATGGTAGATGTACACAAGAGGGTACCCCTATATATATTAGGTAAAATTGATAGAAAAATATGAATTTGTTTGTCAAAATTTTCAAAAATTTCTCCGATGCATATGAAATTGCATGTTAAAATAATCAAAATTTCTAAAGGATCATATATATACATAAATCTGCATGTAAGATTAGTTAAAAACTTCAAAAAAAATGTACTGAATGTAAATTTTTATGTTAAAATAGTAAAAAAATTAAAAATTCAAAAAATATACATGAATTCTCTAAATAAATAGTGAAAAGTTCTAAAAATTCTTGAATTCATATAAATTTGCAAATAAAAATGCTAAAAATTTTCTATCTGATCTTCTCGATACAAAAGTTAATTTTTATTGGCCCCCCTTAATATTTTTTCGAGCTCACATCCTTTGCATTGATAGATAGCCGTGATGATTATTGATCTTTGAGTGTATAAGGCACTGTAGCTCGGTCGGTGACTCTCGAAATTTAAATCACTATTAATAATCTTCCTGATATATTATTAAACCTTATAGACTCTGCTATCATCACGACGAATGTAGCCATCGCTTTTTGTACAGCCACATACGGGATCTCCCCGAGCTGACAACCGGAGAGAATTTCCATCGCGTATAAGGCGGCAGACCGACCCAGAGGCAAATCTGAAATATTCTTGTACCCTCCTGGACCTAGAAGTGTCGGGTAGCTGTCACCGAACGAAAGACCAGTGCCACGCGGGAATAACGACTCGGAATCCGCCAGTACGAATAGATCCCCTTGACTGTTTTGAAAGGCTAGGCAGTAAACATTGTCGTCCCTGCACACAATGGTCGCTTGAGCTTCATTACCATCTGTTACGCTCACATAGATCCATCTCGTCGGTGGCAATGGGTCATTTTTTGTGCCGAGAACTGGTGCACATACTCCATGGCATTTCAGAGTGATTTATGGTTGACCGTCTGCTAGCACACCGTACAGTTGGTTGTAAAAATCACACTAGCGCCACATCTCATAACCGCTCCAGTGACGGAGACAGGGGGACCGGTGGGGGCCAGGGCCCATGGTAGATGTACGCAAGAGGGTACCCCATATATATTAGGTAAAATTAATAGAAAAATATGAATTTGTTTGTTAAAATTTTTTAAAAAATTTCTGATGCACATGAAATTGTATGTTAAAATAGTCAAAATTTCCAGAGGATCCTATATATACATAAATTTGCATGTTAAATTAGTTAAAAACATCAAAAAAATATACTGCTTGTAAATTTGTATGTTAAAATACTAAAAAATTCAAAAAAAACATGAATTCGCCAGATAAATGCTAAAAAATTCTAAAAATTATTGAATTCATATAAATTTGCAAATTAAAATACTAAAAATTTTCTATTTGATCTTCTCGATACAAAAGTTATTTTTCATTGGCCCCCTTAATATTTTTTTCGAGCTCCGTCCCTGCATTGATAGATAACCAGTGACAGATTGGCCTAATGCTGAGTGTATAAGGCCTGTAGCTCAGTCAGGTGACTCCCGAAGTTTAAATCACTATTAATAATCTTCCTAATATTATTAAACCATATAGACTCCGCTATCATCACGACGAATGTAGATCGCTTTTTGTACAGCCACATCTGGGATCTCCCCGAGCTGATAACCGGAGAGAGTTTCCGTCGCGTATAAGGCGGCAGACCGACCCAGAGGCAAATCTGGAATATTGTACCCTCCTGGCCTGTAGCACATACTCCATGGCCTTTCAGAGTGATTTTTGGTTGATCGACTGCTAGCACACCGTACAGTTGGTTGTAAAAATCATCATACGATCGTTCTCTCCAATCGATATCCCACTGTACGATCGCACTAGCGCCACATCTCATAACCGCGCCAGGGACGAAGACAGGGGGGACCGGTGGGGGCCAGGCCCCCATGATAGATGTACACAAGAGGGTACCCCTATATATATTAGGTAAAATTAATAGAAAAATATGAATTTGTTTGTTAAAATTTTGAAAAATTTTGCGGATGCACATGAAATTGCATGTTAAAATAGTCAAAATTTCTAAAGGATCCTATATATACATAAATTTGCATGTTAAATTAGTTAAAAACTTCAAAAAAATCTACTGCATGTAAATTTGTATGTTAAAATAGTAAAAAAATCGAAAAAATAAAAAATATACATGAATTCACCTAATAAATAGTGAAAAATTCTTGAATTCATATAAATTTGCAAATTAAAATGCTAAAAATTTTCTATTTCATCTTCTCGATACAAAAGTTAATTTTCATTGGCCCCCTTAATATTTTTTTCGAGCTCCGTCCCTGCATTGATAGATAGCCAGTGACAGATTGGCCCAGTGCTTAGTGTATAAGGCATGTAGCTCAGTCAGGTGACTCTCGAAGTTTAAATCACTATTAATAATCTTCCTGGTATATTATTAAACCTTATAGACTCTGCTATCATCACGACGAATGTAGCCATCGCTTTTTGTACAGCCACATACGGGATCTCCCCGAGCTGACAACTGGAGAGAGTTTCCATCGCGTATAAGGCGGCAGACCGACCCAGAGGCAAATCTGAAATATTCTTGTACCCTCCTGGACCAAAAAGTGCCGGGTAGCTGTCACCGAACGAAAGACAATGCCACACGGGAATAACGACTCGGAATCCGCCAGTACGAACAGATCCCCTTGACAGTTTTGAAAGGCTAGGCAATAAACATTGTCGTCCCTGCACACAATGGTCGTTTGGGCTTCATTACCATCTGTTACTCTCACATAGATCCATCTCACCGGTGGCAATGGGTCATTTTTTGTGCCGAGAACCGGTGCACATACTCCATGACCTTTCAGAGTGATTTTTGGTTGACCGACCACTAGCACACCGTACAGTTGGTTGTAAAAATCATCATACGATCCTTCTCTCCAATCAATATCCCACTGTACGATCGCACTAGCGTCACATCTCACAACCGCTCCAGTGACGGAGACAGGGGACCGGTGGGGGGGGCCCCATGGTAGATGTACACAAGAAGGTACCTCCATATATATTAGGAAAAATTAATAGAAAAATATGAATTTTTTTGTCAAAAATTTCAAAAATTTCTCCGATGCATATGAAATTGCATGTTAAAATAATCAAAATTTTTAAAGGATCCTATATATACATAAATCTGCATGTTAAATTAGTTAAAAACTTCAAAAAAAAATCTACTGCATGTAAATTTTTATGTTAAAATAGTAAAAAAAATTCAAAATTCAAAAAAAAATACATGAATTCGCCAGACAAATACTGAAAAGTTCTAAAAATTCTTGAATTCATGTAAATTTGCAAATTAAAATGCTAAAAATTTTCTATTTGATCTTCTCGATACAAAAGTTAATTTTTATTGGCCCCCCTTAATATTTTTTTCGAGCTCATCATTTGCATTGATAGATAGCCGATGATGATTGGCCCGATCTTTGAGTGTATAAGGCACGTAGCTCACCAAAGTTACTCTCGAAGTTTAAATCACTATTAATATTCTTCCTGATATTATTAAACCTTATACACTCCGCTATCATCACGACGAATGTAGCCATCGCTTTTTTTACAGCCACATCCGAGATCTCCCCGAGCTGATAACCGAAGAGAGTTTCCGTCACGTATAAGGCGGCAGACCGATCGAGAGGCAAATCTGGAATATTCTTGTACCCTCCTGGACCTAGAAGTGCCGGGTAGCTGTCACCGAACGAAAGACCAGTGCCACGCGGGAATAACGACTCGGAATCCGCCAGTACGAACACACCCCCTTGACTGTTTTGAAAGGCTAGGCAATAAACATTGTCGTCCCTGCACACAATGGTCGCTTGGGCTTCATTAACATCTGTTGCTCTCACATAGATCCATCTTGCCGGTGGCAATGGGTCATTTTTTGTGCCGAGAACTGGTGCACATGCTCCATGGCCTTTCAGAGTGATTTTTGGTTGACCAACTGCTAGCACACCATACAGTTGGTTGTAAAAATCATCATACGATCCTTCTCTGCAATCGATATCCCACTGTACGATCGCACTAGCGCCACATCTCACAACCGCGCCAGTGACGGAGACAGGGGGATCGGTGGGGGGCCAGGGCCCCATGGTAGATGTACACAAGAGGGTACCCCTATATATATTAGATAAAATTATTAGAAAAATATGAATTTGTTTGTTAAAATGTTCAAATATTTCACCGATGCACATGAAATTGCGTGTTAAAATAGTCAAAATTTCTAAAGGATCCTATATATACATAAATTTGCATGCTAAATTAGTTAAAAACTTCAAAAAAAATCTACTCCATGTAAATTTGTATGTTAAAATTGTAAAACAATTCAAAAAAATAAAAAATATACATGAATTCGGCAGATAAATAGTGAAAAAATCTAAAAATTCTTGAATTCATATAAATTTGCAAATTAAAATGCTAAAAATTTTCTATTTCATCTTCTCGATACAAAAGTTAATTTTCATTGGCCCCCTTAATATTTGTTTCGAGCTCCGTCCCTACATTGATAGATAGCCAGTGACAGATTGGCCCAGTGCTGAGTGTATAAGGCCTGTAGCTCAGTCAGGTGACTCTCGAAGTTTAAATCACTATTAATAATCTTCCTGATATTATTAAACCTTATAGACTCTGTTATCATCACGACGAATGTAGCCATCACTTTTTGTAAAGCCACATACGGGATCTCCCCGAGCTGATAACCGGAGAGAGTTTCCATCGCGTATAAGGCGGCAGACCGACCTCGAGGCAAATCTGTAATATTCTTGTACCCTCTTGGACCTAGAAGTGCCGGGTAGCTGTCACCGAACGAAAGACCAATGCCACGCGGGAATAACGGCTCGGAATCCGCCAGTACGAACAGATCCCCTTGACTGTTTTGAAAGGCTAGGCAATAAACATTGTCGTCCCTGCCACACAATGGTCGCTTGGGCTTCTTTACCACCTGTTACTCTCACATAGATCCATGTCACCGGTGGCTTGGTGCACATACTCCATAGCCTTCAAGAGTGGTTTTTGGTTGACCGTCTGCTAGCACACCGTACAGTTGGTTGTAAAAATCATCATAGGATCCTTCTCTTCAATCGATATCCCACTGTACGATCGCACTAGCGCCACATCTCACAACCGCTCCAGTAATGGAGACAGGGGGGATCAGTGGGGGCCAGGGCCCCCATGGTAGATGTAAACAAGAGGGTACCCCGATATATATTTGGTAAAATTAATAGAAAAATATGAATTTGTTTGTTAAAATTTTAAAAAATTTCTTCGATGCACATGAAATTGCATGTTAAAATAGTCAAAATTTCTAAAGGATCCTATATATACATAAATTTGCATGTTAAATTAGTTGAAAACTTAAAAAAAAAAATCTACTGCATGTAAATTTGTATGTTAAAATAGTAAAAAAATTCAAAAAAAAAATACATGAATTCGCCAGATAAATAGTGAAAAATTCTAAAAAATCTTGAATTCATATAAATTTGCAAATTAAAATGCTAAAAAATTTCTATTTTATCTTCTCGATACAAAGTTAATTTTCATTGGCTCCTCTTAATATTTTTTTCGAGCTCCGTTCCTGCATTGATAGATAGCCAGTGACAGATTGGCCCAGTGCTGAGTGTATAAGGTCTGTAGCTCAGTCAGGTGACTCTCGAAGTTTAAATCACTATTAATAATCTTCCTGATATTATTAAACCTTATGGACTCCGCTATCATCACGACGAATGTAGCAATCGCTTTTTGTACAGCCACATCCGGGATCTCCCGAGCTGATAACCGGAGAGAGTTTCCGTCGCGTATAAGGCGGCAGACCAACCCAGAGGCAAATCTGGAATATTCTTGTACCCTCCTGGACCTAGAAGTGTCGGGTAGCTGTCACCGAACGAAAGACCAGTGCCACGTGGAAATAACGACTCGAAATCCGCCAGTACCAACAGATCCCCTTGACTGTTTTGAAAGGCTAGGCAATAAACATTGTCGTCCCTACACACAATGGTCGCTTGGGCTTCATTACCACATGTTACTCTCACATAGATCCATCTCGCCGGTGACAATGGGTCATTTTTTGTGCCGAGAACTGGTGCACATACTTCATGGCCTTTCAGAGTGATTTTTGGTTGACCGTCTACTAGCACACCATACAGTTGGTCGTAAAAATCATCATACGATCCTTCTCTCCAATCAATATCCCACTGTACGATTGCACTAGCGCCACATCTCACAACCGCTGCAGTGACGAAGACAGGGGGACAGGTGGGGGCCAGGGCCCCATAGTAGATGTACACAAGAGGGTACCCCTATATATATTAGGTAAAATTAATGGAAAAAATATGAATTTGTTTGTTAAACTTTTCAAAAATTTCTCCGATGCACATGAAATTGCATGTTAAAATAGTCAAAATTTCTAAAGGATCCTATATATACATAAATTTGCATGTTAAATTAGTTAAAAACTTAAAAAAAAATCTACTGCATGTAAATTGGTATGTTAAAATAGTAAAAAATAAAAAAAAAAATTTAAAAAAAACTTACATGAATTCGCTAAATAAATAGTGAAAAGTTCTAAAAATTCTTGAATTCATATAAATTTGCAAATTAAAATGCTAAAAATTTTCTATTTGATCTTTTCGATACAAAAGTTAATTTTTATTGGCCCCCCTTAATATTTTTTTCTAGCTCCGTCCCTGCTCTGCTCCATTGTAATCTACCATTCATTTTCTAAGCCTCAAGCATTTTGGAGATTAACGGGTCACTAGCTCGATACCCGTTAGTTCAGTGCAAAGGGTATTTGTCTTTTCCTAAACTGGGTTGTCACTATTCCATTCTGTTATTGATTTGCTGCAGCACTTACCTCATTAGTGTTTATTAGCTGGTTGGGTTTACATAAGATGGAATTTTGATTAACTCAGCCTTCAGTTTTTTTTTTTTGAGGCAGTTGATGTCCTTCACTTTACTCATCAATTAGCGAGCGCTGTTTTCACTTTAAAAGTTTGTGGCCAAATTTGCATGGTGTAAGCCTAGCGCCCATGGGCTTAAAGTTTTGGAGATTGATGTAATTTTATTTCACAAATGGGAAATATCAAATTTTATGGACCCCACAAGCGATGGTTATTTCTGGCGTCGACCGCACTCAAGATTAAGGACCTTTTTTATATTTCTTTTCAATCTTTGAGTGAGTGGTTGACTTCTTTGAGACGCTTGTGGAATCTTCTCTTTGGCTCCAGCGTCCCACGATCACTACTGAGTCCTTTTGTCCTCACCTGTGCTCCGGAGCGTTTCAGGGTGTTTCGGAGTTGGGTTTCCTGCGAGTCGGTTTCTTAGCTCCTAAGTTCCCCAAATTCCAGATATTTCTCCGGTGCCAAGTTTCCCACTACCGATCCTCGAGTTTCACGCCCAAAAGTCCAAATTTCCAATGAAGTCCATATATTTCTCGATTCTGGTTTTTGGGGTGTCTTAGAAGGTGTGTGGAGTAGTGACCGAGCAAGTGGCTTGGTCAGACAGTCGACCCAGGCACTTCCTCGATCGGCTCCCAGGTTCTCTCCCTTGCTACCTGCAGTATCTCCCTTTGGGCTAGAAATCTGGCCCATGGGGGTCTGTCTCGGCTGCGTGCTGTTATTTATTTTCGGAGGTGGGTTGCCAGCTCGGACTGTCCGTCCTAGGTCCCCGAACAATCCGGCCGAAGGGTATTCGTCGGTTGCGGGTTTCAGAAGGGCTCTCGGGTGTGAGGGTATAAAAGGCCAGATCTAAGTGTGAGAGATGTGGAGAGACTCATTTGCAACCACTTCCTCCCATTCCCAAGTGAGAAAGAGCTCTCTCATTGAGTCCTTGGGTTAGGGTTCTCCATGTGTGACTGTTGGTGAGGTGAAAGGTCTCTAGTTTATCAGGCCCCAAGGGGCCAGCAAGACCTGGACAGCCCGATACATGGCCCGGCCCGTCAGTTTATCAGGCCTACGCCAAGCCTAGGCCTGTCCGTGTTTGTTTCAGCTTAAAATTAAGTTGAATTTTACTATATCAAATTTTGTTATTTTTATATAGCCAACATGTTGTAATAATTTGTAGTTCTTCTCAATATTGTAAAACTATTTTTAAATTACTTTTTTAAAATTATTAGAGCATTGTTTAAAAACTCTCAATTTTTGCTACACTAAAACTCCACTTTATTCAACGATGAAATAAACAACGCCTAAATTGTAGTTCGCCTGGACTTGGCCCCTTTTTAAAGCCCAATTTGTTTGCCCTAGATGGGCTTGGGCCTGGTTCGACGGGAGCGGGCTTTTTCAAGCCCGACACCGTCGGTGAATAGGTTCTAGTTTGAGCAACAATTATGGTGCGGAAGTTTTTTTTAAGAAACCAGTACAACACCTAAATCGATTAGTTAACATCACCTGTAGCCAAAATATAAATATGGTCTAAAAAATTCTCGAGCCACACATTACACATACACATGTCCATCCTCATGTTGGCTAATTCCCATAATGGTAATTTCATAACTGTTGAATTACATGTCTTGAGAAATATGTAATAGAAATAATAGTGAAATTATAAGAAAGTAATCATATGATCGACTGGATAATCATTGTATTCGCATATCGAGTTGGTTGGTTGGAGGTTAGTTTTGCCTAATTTTGCCACACCTTATGTTTAGAGTTCTTAATGAGGCGGGGTGGGACTAGGCCAAGCCTCAACTCGGCACGACCCGTCCCACCCATTCTCAACATCCACCGTACCTCTACTCGACCTGGTCCCCGGATGTACAAAACATTGACCCACCCCGGCCCACCAGTGCATTGGCGGTGCACTGACCCGAACCAGGGCAGAGAAATTTCTCATAACGTCATCCCAACCAGAAACAATTAGGCATATAAAAATCCTATCAAATAAACAAATCCAGTCACTTAGGTATATGAAAATCCAACCACATGCACAAATATAGTAATGGCGTGATAGTAATACGTGCATCAATACGGTTAATGGGTTGGACTAGGCTCACGAGTAACGTAATATACAGAACCGGATCCGGGTCAGGTCGGGGCAAGCCTTAATTCGGACCTACCCCGAGATAAACCGATGCAAGACGTCACCACATCAATATTGTATGAATTAATCCAAACAAAAGAATGACATAATGAGATGTAGTTAAAAAACTAGGTGTTATATGTATTGGAAGTCGATATTCATGCTTATGTTAGAATATATATTCTAAAAATATAATTTTTATAAGTTATATTACATAGAAATGCATTATATGAAATAGAAAAATTATACACATGTCATTATAAAGTTGTTAATTCGCAAAAAATGTCACCCCATGCAACAATGAAATATGTGCTCTAGACCCACATGTCATAGACGCAAATGTGAAATTTTTGCAAAGTGGGAATTTTATAATAGTATTGATGCAATTTACCCTATGAAATATAAATATATAAAACTAAATATTTATTGTGTAGTATTATCTTTGATCAACAAGTAAAAAAATAGAATAAGATAAGATATTGCAGGATATTTTTGCAAACATAAAAATCTTGATTTTTCATAGATGATTCTAGATTAAGTTTTGTATGATTTGGATTGTGCCACATGGCGACAACATAACGATATAATAAGAATATAAATGCATGCTTATCGTATCATCAAATCCCCTCCATCACACTACATTGTATTATTTTTCAATAGCAATATTATATGTATTATTATTAAACATATAGGCTGTGTTTCTTTCGGCGGAAAGATTATAATCTGAAAAAGTTAGAATACTTGATAGAAAATTTGAAAGGCCAAAAAAATATGAAAAAAATATTTTTTGAGATCTCTGAGACAAATTGTACAAAGTTTTGAAAAAAAAACTACAAAACATCTCAAAATATAACCGGTACAAAAATGACAAATTTTAAGCTGCAGCTTATAATCTGATTATAAGCTGAAAGAAACAGAGCCATAATGAAATAAATTAGAAAATCCTGTAATAAGTCATTATAAAATAGAAAAACTTGGTCCACCTGTACATAGCATGCAATGTATCGCTTTTAGTTGATCAAAATGCCATCGAAGATTGCACATCCACATGTATTAACTAATCCCTCGTCAAATCAAGTTACTTGGGTTAACTTAGTTCCTGTTTGGTAATTATCGGCCATTTGCAAGGGTGGTTCAGGACGGTGCGCCGGCCGACGCTGATATGGCGAGGGACGCTTGCAAGAACTCTGCAGTGCCTGAGGCGGTTGGATGGACTCTCTTCAGCGTGTTTGCCGTGGCAGGCATTGGCGCGGCAGGCTACTACGCCTATGTGAGAGGTATCATCCCCCACGTCCCGAGGATTTTGCTGGATTTGGCTGAGCTGTTGACGCAGCAGCAGAGGCAGACGCATCAGTTGACGCAGCAGCAGAGGTCGGGGGAAGCGGCGAGGCGAGGCGAAGAGGGCGTCGGCCGGGCACCTAGTCGTGCGACTTCTCAACCTGGTGATTGCGGCGGCTGTGGCTGATCCTACTCTTCTCCCTCAGCAGCAGGGGAACCCCGGCATCGTACAGTCGTTCATGACATCTTAGACTAGGCGGGTGAACCCCGCTGCGGTGCGACCAACAAATCTACCGCATAGTTTCACTCTATGATCTATCCCAGAGTCAGGTGTGGGTGTGTCTCCACACACAACGATTTTTGGATTAAGTACATCATCCTTAGCTAGAGAGAGATGGTTATGCTGTTTAAGAGAGATGGTTATGCTGCTTTTATGCACTTGTGCCTACCGTGTGTACCCTCTGGCTCCATGTCTGTATGGCTGTGTGCTTTCCTTAGCGCAAAATTTCAGAATTGAAACTTTTCAGTGACACCTATTTCTTCTTTGTTTAGCGGGGCATATCTATAAATACAAAACTACTACCCGCCATTTGTCAGTGAGTCAAATATGTATTTATATATCCACATCTAGCTATATGGATAGCATTTTTGCCCATGTCGAATCGATGATATATACACTATAGTTTTCCTAATAACCAAAAAAAGCGTACCTACACACTTTGTGCGATCGATAGACGTCAGGAATTAATTGATACTTGCAAATAAATAGACATGAAAAATTGGCTAGCTGAAGCGTGTGGTGAGAATTTACAGGTATGGCCGATAGGTGTGGGTTCAGAACCCATTGAAACCATCGCATTATTCATGGAAATTTCAAAAGCCTAAAAACTATTGATGGTTATTTTCCTAATTTCTCAGCCCCTTTTATTTTTCTCGGTTTATGTCTTTTCTTTTTGGTATTTTAAAAACTTTCTCGGTTTACCTCTTTCCTACACCTTCGGCATCACCAGCCGGGCCCGACCCGGTTTGCTCCTCAATTGTACCAAGCTAGCTCTTCTCTTCTGTTAAATTAAGTGGCATGCATGCATACGGCAGGACCTTCCAAATGAGCGAGCGAGCAATGGAAATATAAAATATGCAATGATGATCGGTGCAACCGTGTAAACATCGAGTTCTTGCTTGATCTCCTAACAAAGCAGGATTGGTTTGCAGTAAACTTTCTTGTATAATTCATGTATATTTTCACCCCAAAAAAATAGCATTTGAGAGTGTCACACCTGTCCTCTTGCCCTCTAATTGTAGTTTGTTCAGAGTTCATGCCACCGTTGATGGCAACAAACACACTCACGGTTCTTATACCTATCAATGAATGAACGGTCTCACCGTTCCTTCAAAAAAAAACACACTCAGTCACAGCTACCAGTCCGGGTCCACGCAGAATACATTCAGATCTCACCAGAATCTTTCGAGTTTAGACACTTAATTACTCTGCTCCTGTAAAACATGATTACTCAGATGTTTGTGTTTGGGTTGGCTTAATCGCCTCACCCTGTGGCCACGCACGTATATATATATTTATCTCTCTGGTAATTACATTGGAGAGTTACAACCAACCTCAACAGCAGACTCGGTAAGATCCTATTAACAAGGGAGTTTGGTGCATGTACAACTAACTAGCTAATCAGCTTTACACCCTCCCTCAATCTCAACGACTTGAAGATTGAGATTGCGACGAAAGCTCTCTTGTTGGCGCAGAGACAATGGCTTTGTGAAACCATCTGCTACTTGATCTTGCGAAGGAATAAACCTTATATCCAGAACTCGTCTTGCCACTCGATCACGAACAAAATGAAAATCCACTTCAATATGTTTGGTACGAGCATGAAAGACTGGATTTGCAGAATGATATGTAGCACCCAAAATTGTCACACCATAGACAAGCCGTTCGTGACTGAAAAACACCAAGCTCACTGAGAAGGGACAGAACCCACACAATCTCAGCTGTAGCATTAGCTAATGCTTTATACTTCGCTTCCGTACTCGAATGAGAAACAGTTGCTTGCTTCCGTGCACTCCATGAGATCAAATTAGAACCAAAAAATACTGCAAAGCCACCTGTTGACTTGCTGTCAGGACAGCCAGCCCAGTCAGCATCAGAGAACGCACTGACCAAGGTGGACGATGACTAACGTATTCTCAATACAGTAGTTGCAGTGTGACAAAGATAATGAAGTATCCGTTTCACCGCCGTCCAATGAACACTGGTAGGAGAGTGAAGGAATTGGCACACCTTGTTAACAGAAAAGGCAATATCTGGGCGAGTGAGAACAAGATATTGGAGAGCCCCAACTGTACTGCAATAACGAGTGGCATCATTAGAAGAGAGGGGTGTTCCAGTGGAGATAGAGAGTTTCTTCGAAGAAGACATAGGAGTGGTAACACCTTTGCAAGAGGACATGCCAACACGACGAAGCAGATCTTGGACATACCGAGCTTGAGAAAGTATTAATCCATCAGCAGAGCGATGAACTGCAATACCAAGAAAAAAATGCAGAGAACCAAGATCCTTAATAGCAAAGGACTGATTTAAGTCCATAAGAAGACGCTGAACTGCTTGAGATGAAGAGCCCGTCACAATAATATCGTCCACATAAACCAGAACATATATGGTAACCCCATGATGAGTGTAGATGAAGAGAGACGTGTCAGCGCGTGATAGAGTAAACCCAAGTTCCTGAAGACGAGAGCTTAACCGAGCATACCAGGCACGAGGAGCTTGCTTTAAACCATACAGTGCTTTATGAAGTTTGCACATCATATGAGGACGAGTCAAATCGACATACCCAGGAGGCTGACGCATGTAAACATCCTCTTTCAAAACACCATGCAAAAACGCGTTCTGAACATCCAATTGCTGTAAGTCCCAACCACGAGAGACGGCAAGAGAGAGAACCAATCGAATTGTAGCAGGTTTGATCACTGGCAATATGTATCTTCATAGTCGATACCATAGCGCTGACGAAAACCTTTAGCGACCAGTCGAGCTTTATATCAATCAAGACTACCATCAGCCTTGTATTTGACTTTATAAACCCATTTGCAGTCAATAATATTGCAGCCACGAACAGGAGAAACAAGGCTCCAGGTGTCATTCCGTTTTAAAGCTTCAAACTCGTGATCCATGGCTTGCTTCCAATGTGGATTGGTGAGAGCAGCATCTAAAGAATCAGGTTCCCTGGAGACAACAAATCCGTAGTGAATAAAATCATCTGAGAACTTGCGGGGAACACGAGTATTATCTTGGAGGCGGGTAGTTATTTGATGAGCACGCTGTGTAGATGAGGTAGACGCCAGTGATGAGTCCAGGCGGTGCCAACGGAAGATGTAGCGGAGAAGCAACATCGCCATGCATGCCATGCAAAGTAGTTGAACCAGGCGATGGGGAAACCTGCAAAGACGGAACAGAATGCATAGCAGAGGCACTAGTACGAGTATTAGTCACAGGAATCTGGTTATCAATAGCCGGAACAGGAAGAAGAAGGACTTGCTCCGAGAGGATTCGTGGACCATAAATGGATGGTTTTTCAACAAAAGGAAACACATCTTCGTCAAAAATAACATCACGGGAAATATAGATACAACCAGAGGACGGATCAAGACACTTATAACCTTTATGCATCGCACTATAACCCATAAAAATACACCGACGTGAACGAAATTGAAGCTTGCGAGTTGTTGTAGGGGCGAAGATGTGGCCAACAAGCACACCCAAAAACCTTCAGGGTAGAGTAATCGGGTTTGGTGTGAAATAAAATTAAAAGAGGAGAGATATTGTGAGTAACCCGACTCGGAAGTCTATTCATGAGATAGCTAGCAGTGCTAAAAGCTTCATCCCAGAACTTAAGAGGAACACCGGAGTATGCAAGAAGAGCAAGGCCAGTTTCAACAATGTGTCTGTGCTTGCGTTCGGCAGCTCCATTTTGTTGATGTGTATGCGGACAGGAAACACGATGTGCAATGCCAAGCTGATCGAAGAAAGTGTGTAATTTCTGGTATTCACCACCCCAATCTGTTTGCATGCACAAAATTTTCTTACCGAGTTGGCGTTTGACAAAGGTTTGGAACGAAGTAAAGATACGAAACACATCTACCTTGCATTTCAGAGGGAATAACCCCAAACTTGCTAAAATCATCGATGAAACTTACATAGTACTTAAAACCACCGGCAGAAACAATGGCCGGCCCCCACACATCCGAATAAATAAGTTCAAGAGGCGACAAAGAAGTTTTATGGGAATTAATAAAAGGTAATCGATGGCTCTTGGCCTGTTGACAAGCGTCACAAACTGACACACTAGAACTAGAAGAACACGGAAGCTTATTTTGATGAAGTAAATGATGAACTATGGAAGTGGATGGGTGGCCAAGCCGGTTGTGCCAACGCTCATGAGTCGGCTTTATTGTAGAGTAAACAGCTCGAGGAGAAGAAGACGATGAGCTTGACTGGATTGGATAGAGACCTCCCCTACATGCCCCGTGAAGTAGGACCTTCTTCGTGACCTGATTTTTCACAAGAAAATAACCAGGATGATATTCAAGAAAGACACCATTGCCAGTGGTGAAACGATGTACAGACAGGAGATTCTTGTTGGCATGGGGAACATGAAGAATATTGTTAAGAATAAGAGATTGTTCCGGAGTATTAATAACATAGTTATCAATATGACTAATATGCATACATGTACCATTTGCAGTGTGCACTTGATCTCGTCCTTGATATTTGTCACGAACTGTCAGATTTTCAAGCTCACTGGTTATATGATCGGTACCACCCGTGTCCATGTACAAACTAGTGTCAACACCATAAGAACTAGTGTTCGCATAATTTGCTGCACGTTCATCTTCAGCCTGGTACGAATGGTTAAAGCGCTGCCAACATTTCAATGCTCCATGGCCAGATTGCCCACAGACTTGGCAAACTATCTTGCCTCCATTCTTCTGCTTGCTGGAGCCGTGTCCACCACCACGACCTCGCTGATTGAAGCCACCACGACCAGCATGCTGCTGCTGCCCGACGTGATGTTGCTGACCACGTCCAGTGCCATGATTACCTCCACGATAGCCACTATTGCGGCCGCGTGATGCCAAATTGGCTGAAGCCATCCTGGCCGAAGCAGTGATCTGGATTCTGGAGTGCTTGATTCTGATGCTCAAGGCGGGTCTCAAAAGTAAGAAAGTGTGCATAAAATTCAGATAGACCAATAGAATCAGACCTGGCCGTGACCGACGAAACGAGAGGATTATACTCGGCGTCAAGTCCAGCCATGATGAAACCAATCAAATCATCATCACTTAGTGGATGACCAGCAGAAGCCATTTGATCACCAAGAGACTTCATGCGATTGAAGTATTCCACAGCACTGAGATCGTTCTTTCTCGTGGTGGAAAGTTGCATCCGGATCTGCATAATCCGGGCCTTGGACTGAGACGAGAACCTGCGCTCGAGCGCAGTCCACACAGCTGCTGCAGAAGTCAATCCAATAACTTGCGACAACACATCAGGCTCGAGTGAAAACAAGAAGAGCACCCAACACCTGTTGATCCTTGAGAAGCCAGGTATTGTACGCCGCATTAGGAGCAGTCTTTTGGACTGTCTTGCCATCTACGGTCTCTGAAACCGTGATAGTTCCCTCGGGCGCAGCATCGGTACCATCAACGAAACCAAGGAGTTGATGGCCTCGAAGGAAATGCATCATTTGTGCCTTCCAGAGGAGATAATTCTCCCCGGCAAGCTTCACACTGACGAAGCTAGCAAGATTCACAGCACGAGGCGTCGCCAGATTGGACGACGAAGCTCTAGCCGTGATAGTCATCTTGGATGTTTGTGGAAGAGAATGGCTCTGATACCATGTAAAACGTGATTACTCAGATGTTTGTGTTTGGGTTGGCTTAATCGCCTCACCCTGTGGCCACGCACGTATATATATTTCTCTCTCTGGTAATTACATTGGAGAGTTAAAAACAACCTCAACAGCAGACTCGGTAAGATCCTATTAACAAGGGAGTTTGGTGCATGTACAACTACCTAGCTAATCAGCTTTACAGCTCCCTCATGTCTGAATCATAATTAATTTAATGGAATTCATCTCTGACGTGAGGAAAGATAGATAAAAAATCAGGCATTTTGGCAAACACAAATGACTCCACACGAACTAACCATGCAAATCTTGTAGTTTTTTTTTTCTTTTGCACAAAGAAACTTTTTTACAGCAGCTGCATTGCCTGCACACATGCTTGAATCTTCAAACCTGGCAGCTCAAGCCGATTGATACTAGTACTGCCGCACTTGCTTTCTGTCAGATAATTCGGGCCCATGGATTAATCGTCGAGCTCGGCTGGATCATGGATGGTTCAGATGGCGGCTTCCGTGATGCTATACTAACTCTGATTTAAATCTAAAGAAGATGGTGAGAACTGTGCAGACCCAGTCAAATTCATACTCTGGAGTATTAAAAAATTTCATTATATTTTCACTCTGGGCCCTGGGGCATCAAAATGAAACAGATTGTCCCCGTTTTGTGTTTTGGAGGGAGAGTCCGGAGAAATATTATTGATGAGACATATATAAGGTAACTACATACATACAGGATTACCGAGATTAGAATGCATGCATGGCATAGAATTCCTCCTGAAGAAACACTGGATCATTGTACACTACACTAGAGAATTATGGGTTACTAGCTTAGCTAGGAGTATTTGCATTGAGCCTATATATACATGCACACGACGCTCAGGATCTGCGGACGATGCGTGCACGGAGCGGATGCTTCATGACGGTGGTGAAGTCCAGCATCTCCGTCATGTCCACCGCCGTGGAAGAATCCCCCTCCGTCGCCGGCAGCCACTCCAGCTCCCCCACCAGCCTCGCCACGAAGTACTCGGCGTGGTGCATCCCCACGGAGTAGCCGGGGCACATGCGCCGCCCCGCGCCGAAAGGCATCATCTTGATCTCCCTGCTCCCGGTGATGTCCACGCCGCACCCCTCGCCGCCGTCCACGAACCGCTCCGGCCGGAACTCCCGCGCCGCCGTCCACACCGCCTCGTCGCGCCCAATCTCCGCCACCAGGAAGTTGACCTCCGCTCCCTTGGGCACCGCGTACCCGGCGATGTCGGCGTCGCTCTGCACGCCGTGCGGCAGGACGAAGTGCCCCGGCGGGTGCAGCCGCAGCCCCTCCAGCACCACCGCCTTCAGGTACGGCAGCTCGCCGCCGTCGAGCTCCGGCCTGCAGGCTCTCACCTCCTCGTACAGCTTGGCCTGGACGTCGGGGTGGTTCACCATCTCCGCCATGATCCACTCCACCAGCGTCACCGTCGTGTCCGTCCCGCCGTTCAGGAACTCCGAGCAGAGGGGGACCATCTCGGCGTCCGTGAGCGGGCGGTCGCAGTCGTCGGCCACTCGGACGGCGAGCAGGGAGGCAGCGTAGCACCGCCCGCGGGCAGCGTGGATGAGCGGCACGAAGAGCTCGTCCTGCCTCCGGCGCACGGCGACGTTGGCCTCCCAGCGGTTGCGGAAGAGACTCTTGGTGAGCGCCGGGAAGAAGGCGAAGACGGGGAAGGTGGTGATGGAGCGGAGCACGCGGTGCTGCAGCTCCTCCACCTCGTCTAGCTCCTCCGACCGGAGCCGCGCGCCGAAGCACATGTACACCAGCAGCTCGAACATGGCGCGCCGGAGGAACGGCTTCAGCGTGACGGCGGCCGCAGGGACGTGGCCGGAACCGGAAGCAGCGCGGAGGTTGGCGACGAGGGCGTCGCACGCCCACCGCCTGGCCGGCGCGAAGAGGGCGCGGCGGTCGGGGCTGAGCGCCTCGGCGGCGAGGTTGCGGCGGAGGAGGCGCCAGTAGGGCCCGTAGGGCGAGGAGCTGATGTCGCGGCCGCCGGAGGTGAACAGGCTGCCGGGGTCGATGGCCGGCGGGCGGTCGGCGAAGGTGGCGCCGCCTTGGACGAGGACGCGGTGCGCGACGCGGCGGTCGGCGACGAAGACGAGGGTGCGGAAGAGGCGGATGGAGATGACGGGGCCGTGGCGCGCGTGGAGGTCGCGGAGCAGCGGCCCAAGGTCGAAGATGGATCGCCGGAGCGCAAAGAACTTGGCCAGGAAGAGCAGCGGCGGCGGGCCGGGAGGGAGGCTGCTCTTGTTGGTGCGGCGGAGCAGGAGGAGCAGGGACAGGGAGGCCGCAAGCGCCAGGGAGAGGGTGACGCAGAGGAGGAGCAACCCGTCGACGTCGTCCATTTCTGCTGCACACAGCAGCGCAGAGCTAGAGCTAGAGCAAGCTGGGGAGGCGGCGGCGGTGGCGACTGGAGATGCGGCCTCGGCGGCAACAAGTGTCGGTGGATGAGGGAACAGTGGCCTGAGAAGCCGATTGCCATGCGTCATGCGCGATGAGGTCTCGTGGAGAAGAAGCGTACACTTGGCCACCTGCTGAACGAGACAATCCGTGCGAGGAAAAAAAATCAAAAATGTAGTGATCCATGTCAGTATGCGAGTCGACTTCACAAGTGACAATCGATCGAGTCTCCAAAACCGGTTTAATTGGGCTGACGATCTAAATTAAACCCCGGCGGCTACCAAAACCGTGGAAACCGATCGCTAATCGAGCAAACCGAAGTTGTAACATTTAGATGTTTGGTTTTGCTATCCCCGTGAGAGATGGGCCTCATGGCCCTATCGATTCACATTTTGGTCGCTACGCAGCAAAAGAAAGGCCCAAAACACTGATTAAAAAAAATAGGGATAATATGCTACGTGCTACTGTAGGCCTGTTAAACTTTTTTATATGCCATCGCTTGATTGTTTCTCTCTTTTATTCCATTGCAAAAGTTAATTTATTGTCCTACGTGGCAACGACGAAAACTTTTTTTATTTAAGCTATACAAAAATGTAAAAGATCTAAAAGAATAGAGAGTTATTAAGTATGCAAAAATCTAAACATAAAAAATGCAACAATCTAAACATAAAAAATTTTCTAGTGTTTAAAATAATTATTTTGTGTTCAAAATTTTGTATTGTAAATTTAACATGAAAAGCTTCTATAAAAAAACTTAAAATATAGACTGCAAGCATTGCATTCTAATATTACCATTTTTGTGATTTTTTATGGTATGTTTATATAAGCTCAGGCAAAAAGGAAAAATCTTCGCCGGTGAATGCACTTGCGATGACATAGAAGAGAGTAAAGACTGAGCGACGGCACCAACTATAAACTTCGAAGTCACCTAGTCTCAGGTAGTTTCATGTTGCTTTTGTAGGCACCACATCAAACTGCAGAGTGATCGTAGCTTGTGTGTGAGGAGGCAATAGAGGGAAGATACGTCCGATCGTTGGATTTCCTAGGGACCCAGTGACTGCACCTTGGGGCATGCCATTGAAAACTCTGTCTAACATTTGGCGAGCCTTGTTAAAAAAAATTTAAAAATTCTCGCCAATGCGCCACAAGAGGAAAAGCTGGTTAAAGGGTTGATGTTCTTCTATCATTTTCTAAAAAAAATGGTCTCAGGCCCACTAATTAGCGTCAGCTAGGCCTATTCATGGGCTCGTTGATCCACCCGACCCACCCAAGTCCCAACCCAAACTAGCATAAGCATCATTCATCTATACAAAGCGCTAGCAACAGAGATTCTCGTCGCGACGTGTGTCTTCACCCGGTTGAATCATGGCCGTTTGATCGCCAAGGCCTGCGACGATTCGACGGCTCCCATTTTTTATGCTTGTGCATGCGCGTACATGCACTCGCTGGCTGCTGCAGTCATGTGCGCGCGTCGCTACTGCCTACCTATGCATGCGCGTACATGCACCCGCTGCTGCATGCCTGTGTGTGCGTACATGCTCACCTCACCTGTATGCGCGTTTGCTTATATTTTTCCCTCGCTCGCACGTAATTTTTTCCACGCCTGTACGCGCGTATTTTTTCCCTCGCCGCCTGCTCGCCTCTTAAAAAATCAAAATTAAATGAATTCCCAAAATTGTAAATCTTTATAGATATTTTGTATTTCAAAATTTGTTACATTCGCTTTTAGTTTTCTTGAATTTCGACAAAACAATTTTCTAAATTTAATTTTCCTGGTTTATTGTATTCTATAATTTGCTTAATTCTTTTTGTGAATCTTAGAGTTTTTCAAATTGTTAATTTTTATTTTCAAACTCCAACCCGAATTCAAACGGAAATTTCGATATCTTCCAAGATCCGTTGGGTTTATTTTCAAATTTTAAATTCCTTGACATTCAATTCTAAAACTTTAAACCCCCTAAAACATGAATTTTAGAAAGAATGGAGAGAGAGGGGATCAAGTGGGGGAAATTTGATTTAGCAACGTAAACAAATCCAGAAATTTACATGTTTTCGAAATGCAACCAAAATTTTACAGTAAGGGTCCACAAATGTATTTAAGCATTACAAATATTAATTTTTTCGATATCAATTAGTAAATAATAGAAATAAAAGCCTTCGAAATATAGAACTATAGTTTAGGAGCACATATTCATGAAGATGCCTACAACAAAACTACCTATTTTTAAAACATTTAGGATTTACAAATGATTGTATTATGAAATAATTCATTCTTTTTTATTCCAACTTTTATGGCCATTTAAGAATTTCTGGGTAAAAAAAACTTTGCAAAAAACCCGTAATATCATGGTATGGTAACGACCTAAAAAAAAATTCGACATAAACAACTATTTTAAACAAAAAAATTGGAACAACAAACAAAAGATGTAATGCTTTTTTAAGTTTGTTTCGCTATACATCTTTATTTACTCAGATATAAGAGGGCTTGCAGTGGCGCGCCATAGAGGCTAACCCTGCTAGTAACCCATAACCCGCGCAGGCAGATGATACATGAGCCGGGTAGGTGTGGGTTCAGAACCCATTGAAACCATCGCATTATTGATGGAAATTTCAAAAGCCTAAAAACTATTGATGGAAATTCTTTTCCTAATTTCTCAGCCCCTTTTATTTTTCTCGGTTTATGTCTTATCTTTTTGGTTTTTTAAAATTTTTCTCAGTTTACGTCTTTCCTACACCTTCGGCATCACCAGCCGGGCCCGACCCGGTTTGCTCCTCAATTGTACCAAGCTCTTCTCTTCTGTAAATTAAAGTGGCATACATGCATACGGCAGGCCCTTCCAAATGAGCGAGCGAGCAATGTAAATATAAAACTAGCAGAGCAAGCGGGCCCATGGCCCGCCGGTTCAGAAATCGGTTGCGCTAGCTATCATCCGGTAATGTATTTGTATATGACATGGCAACTAAACAAAATAGACATACAATGTAATTTATACGGCAGATGTGACACATCTGAAAACCTTCACAGCAAGATATAATTTGGATCAGAGAAGTATCTTAGATATATCGATGCAATTACACCCTTTTGCAATGAGATACATAAATCGACATGGCATATATTAGATTGCAAACCGTGATTCTGAATACAGATACATCCCTTAAGTATTTTCCCTTAGCCCAAAAACGCTTAGCCTGATCAAAAATGTATCTACCCATCAAAGTTGGCAAGAAACATTGTGGTAACCCATAACACATCACAACAAAAATAATAAGTCTCATAAATCTCTAAGCTGCCAGGTAGCTATTGTATCAGATAATATAGTGCGTTCTGAACAACCAAGATGCAAGTTAACCTTATAAAGTTGATACAACCAATTGTTAGTGCTTTCGCATCATCTCGTTGTAGGGCTCCAAGCTTACTGCTGCTTCGGCTTCTGCACTAATGGCTTTAGCTGCGTCCTCTCCTCCGCCAGAAAGAGGAAAGTATAAGTCATACTCTAAATATATTTAATGATAAAACAAATCACAACAAAATAAAATAGTATCTACATAGTTTATTTGAATAAGACAAACATCTAAAGGGTAAAGGGTAAAGGGACCGGAGCCATAGAGGAGGAGGCTCATGCGTGGAGAGAGACCGGAGAGGGAGAGGAGTAGTTGATGCGTAGAAGAGCAAGTTAAAGGGGAGGCCGCTCGGGAGAGCACGGGAGCGGTGAGCACTGAGCAGAAGAAGAGGAGAACGGAGGGTTCGGGTAGAATAGGGGCGACACGGTTGTGAAATAACAAATATTAGGGGGCCTCATGTAAATACATTTGAGTGCACCCTTATTAGTTATCTGGACGACAGGTTGATTCAGGAAAACCCGAGGTTTTGTTTGCAAAAACGTTTGGCTGGGGATCCTGGACGCTCAGATGGGCTCATCCACGGGATCCGATGGGCACAGCAGAGTCGGGCTGAGTTATTTCTTAGAAAGGCTCAACTCTTTTTTATGTATATTATGGTTAATATATAGTTCAATCAATGGAGCGATTTTATATTATGTTCTATATAGTTTATAACTCATGGCGTGCCGATCGATTGTTGTCAATGATAAATAATTAGTCAAAAAAAATAAAGGTTTTATTCTGATCAGGCTCAAACCAGCAGTCCATTAAAGTACGGAGGATAAAATCTCGAAGATTTTTCAGCAAAAGACGAACAGATAGAACGATGTAATCAACTTTGTGAAACCTATTTATTTTTAACCCATAAATATCTTGATGGACTCATACCATGCAATTATGGTCATGTTTCCATTTTTAAGTTTTGTTTTTCGCTTTTTATTCCATGGAGCCTTGACTTTAAAGTTGAACTATATTTTTTCAAAGTCTTTTCCTATCCTTCATTCCCATTATTCATGATCTATGTTTTTGCTGCGTAATATTTAAATCTTTTCATGGAGCCTTACAATGATATCACGGTTCAATTCTATAATGGTTTGGTTTTATAGGAATTTTTAAGCTAAGTACAAAAGCTAGAATGAAAGAAAAGAATTAGGCTTTTGTTAATTCACTTTTTATGAATGCAAAAAAAAAATAGAAATGGTTAAATATTTTTATAACTCTCACAATATATTTTTTCTTATTCCCACTATTCTTAATTCATTTCTAGCGAGGGTATCTATCTTTAATGTATAAATATTTTTATGGGCATTTATCATGATAATGAGCCTTAGGTTCGTATTTTGAAGCATTTTTTTAGTTTTTAGTGTGTAACTTTTTTCTTAAACTTTACTATAAAATAGCGGTTCTATTCTGTATTTTGTTAGGATTTTTTTAGCTCGGCACAAAAAAATAACAGACTATTTCTCAATTCATTTTTGAACTAAGCGACTTCTTAAAAAAAGGCTAAGCCTTTTTATGTACCCTTATCATGACCCTTGTAAGAGTTTTTTTTTCATGTTCCTTTGGTTTTTTTGTGCTCTAAAAAATGTGAAAACGATTAAGTCTGGAAAAAGGCAACCACGGGAGTGGCTGGGAAAGAAGGTAACAAAGAATGGGTAGGAGAGGGATTAAAGGAAAAAGGAAAAAAGTGCGAGCGGATGTGGGGCTCGAACGCTGGGCTCCGAAGCGAGCGTTAGCCCATTAAACCAACTGAGCAATTGTCGCGCAGTGCGGTATTTTGTGCGGGAAATGTTTTATATATATAAACCATAAACGTATGGCTAGATGGAACCAGGGCCAGCAATCGGACAGCTGCCATTTTGCCGCTGACGTATCGCACAGAGAACACCGTGCTAGCGCAACGCGCTGAGGGAGGCGGACGGGGAGGAACGCCACGTGGAGAGTCAAAAACGCCTCATCTCGTCTTTGTGTGTGTGTGTGTGTGTGTGTGTATAAACCATAAATGTATGGCTGGATGGAACTAGGGCCAGCATTCGGACAGCTGCCATTTTGCCGCTGACGTATCGCACGGAGAACACCGTGCTAGCGCGACGCGCTGAGGGAGGCGGACGGGGAGGAACGCCACGTGGAGAGTCAGAAACGCCTCATCTCGTCTTTGTATATTTAAGATATACTAGTTGAGTAGGCGGGCCTATGGCCCGCCGAGTTTGCATTACACTGAGTTATGTTTTTAGCAAATGCAAAGACTACCACAACATAATATAATGATGATCATTAAACCAAATAAAACAGGGCAACCATATGTTTGGAAGAGTTCAACAAAATCAATCAAACATGGAAACAAATACATGTAGATACCCCATCATTCAATAGACAGAAAATATAGTCATCTAACTTTTCCTATCCATAAGAACAAAAAGTAATGCCATATATGTAAACAATGCTAAACACAACCAATTACATATTTAGCCGGGTTTAGGTGACTATAGGTTGGATGCATTTAGCTATATGACTATAGGTTGGATGCATATAGCTATATGGCACTTGGGTGTTCTAGAAAATTCAAAACAAACAGCAAATAAAAAATAGTCTAAAAAATTGAGTTGGCAAAGACATTTGTATTCAACACCTCAATTTATAAATCCTACATTTGCTAGAATCAAATGATTACCTAAGAAAACAATGCAATAAAGCGTAAAACGAAGCAAAGCAGGGCCACGCACGCACAGGAAGACAGATGGCAACGCACAAAGCAACCAGGAAGTGAGGAGGGAAACAGACCGGACGGCGAACGCGAGAGAAAAAACAGCAGCGAAGCGAACGAAGCACGCAGCGAATAACGGGCCGCACCGTTCAACCAGATGGGCCCGCCGGGCCACGAAGAGCAGGGAAAAAGGCCGAGCGCTGGCGGAAACAGCCGCGCAGCAGAGGAGAGCACGCGGCGCGGGCGCACAGCGGAGGCCAAACACGACGGCGCGAGGCGTAACACAGCGACGCGCCCGCGAAGAAAAAAGCGCAGGACAGAGGAGCCGGCGCGAATGGAACCCGCCTCTCCCATGCGAAATTCGCCCGCGCTGGCCAATCGGCCAAAGTCGCCGCGTGCCTGCAAGCCGTCCGGGGCAATACCTTTTATATGTTAAAGTAAAACCAACGGCTGCGGCGGAGCCGGCCGGGCAGGCGAGCCACGTGGCCCGCCCGGGGCAGCGGCTGCGAGCCTCTCGGCTTTGTACTATTTATAGATGCAACGATGATCAGTGCAGCTGTGTAAACATCGAGTTCTCACTTGATCCCCTAACAAAGCAGGATTGGTTATTTGGTTTGCAGTAATCTTTCTTGTATGATTCATGGATATTTTCACCCAAAAAAAAAACATTTGAGAGCATCACACCTGTCCTCTTGCCCTCTAATTGTAGTTTGTTCAGAGTTGAGACGCCACCGTTGATGGCAACAGTCAACACATTCACAGTCACAGCTACCAGTCAAGATCCACGCAGAATACATTCAGATCTCCCTGAATCTTTCGAGTTTTTAATGGAATTCATCTCTGGTGTGAGGAAAGCTAGATAAACATTCAGGCATTTTGACAAACACAAATGACTCCACACGAACTAACCATGCAAATCTTGTAGTTTATTTTCTTCTGCACAAAGAAACTTTTTTTTAACAGCAGATGCACTGCCTGCACACATGCTTGAATCTTCAAACCTGGCAGCTCAAGCCTGCACACGCACTTGCTTTCTGTCCGATAATTCGGGCCCATGGATTAATCGTCGAGCTCGGCTGGATCATGGATGGTTCAGATGGCGGCTTCCGTGCTGCTATACTAACTCTGATTTAAAGCTCAAGAAGATGATGAACAAAGCTGAAGCAGCTGGTTGGTGCCGCTGCACAGGACTGGTCGCTCGGATCGATTAGCTAGCACATCAATCATGCAAGGGCCCACCAGATCATATCTGGAATCAGTGGCGGATCCACGCCCGGGGGAGCTGCTCGGGCTATCGTGAATGTTCAAGGGATTTAGGGTTCATCATCTAAATAAAATAAAATAAGTAAATCATATTTGTTGAAAAAACACACAAACTATTCTGTCGAATTCGGATCAAATCCGAGATCACACGACATGGGGAAAACCAAACGAGAGAGAGAGAGAGAGAGAGAGAGAGGACTGGATCTAGGATCCGAGGAGGTGAGCGGCGGTACCATTGGTGAGGCAACGGAGGAGGCGACGACAACAAGTAGGCGGCGCCAACGAGGAGGCAACAAGCGAGCGAGGCGGACAGAGGCGGCGGCCTGGCGGCGTCGTGGAGGAGCCGACGAGGAATGAGGCATCGGCTAGAGCCTGGAAGACATCGGACAAGGCCACAAGGGGCCAGCACAACCTGGACAGCACGGTACATGGCCCGGTCCGTCAGTTTGTCGGGCCGGCCGAGCCTATGCCCGTCCGTGTTTGTTTCAGCTTATATTTTGTTATTTTTATATAGCCAACATGTTGTAGTAATTTGTAGTTTTCTCAATATTGTAAAACTATTTTTTAATTACTTTTCTAAAATTATTAGAGCACTTTTTGAAAACTCTTAATTTTTTCTACAGTAAAACTCCACTTTATTCAACGCTGAAATAAACAATGCCTGAATTGTAGTTGGGCTGGACTTAGCCCCTTTTAGAAGCCCAAGTGTTTTGGCATAGATTGTTGGTGATTGACAAGCGACCCATCCTACGGTGGGCCTTAGGCCGATTCCGTACCAACCCACCGTATGACCAAAGGGTCCAAAAGGCCGCCCCTGGCCGTACTAGCGGAAGCATCTAGCCCGTCAAAGTCTTCCCCAGGTTTGACCAGGTCAAACCGCGCCCCCAGCGTCGCCATGCACCTCCCGGGCTATCCTTAGCCCGGGGAAGGGTCCCTCGGGTAGTCCGCCTATCTGTGAGCAGGTGGAGACAACTGCCATGTCCCGCCACACTTTCTCCGGCCTTGACCGGAAAGAATTGTGTTTCCCCGGGATTCCGCAGCAAAGGAGAAGCATGCGGGCAACCCGCCTTGTCATTTGCTCCCTTGGACAGGCGGCAGGTGGTTTTACGCTACGCGACGCCCCCAACGGGTGGTGCAAGGCTGGCTCGGTCCTATCAATGCTATTTTGGGGATAAAGAAAAGTGCTTTCTTTCTAAAAAAAGGTTTCTCCCCCGTATCGGCGCTCCCATTTAACACGTGTCCAAGATTAACTCGACCACTTCTCCTGCGGGCTCGGACGCATGAGCCCGAAATGAGACAAGGGTATCATCACTAAAGCAGAGACGAGCGCGGGGTCCGCCGTATTAGCTCCGGGCGACCCGCCGCGCCTATAAAAGGAGGACCTGCCCAACGAGAGGGGAGCATCTTTTCAAGCCACTCAAGCAATACACGCATCCGAAGCTTCCTTAGCAGTAGCCATAGTCCTTAGTCGTCACTCTTGTAAGCTCGGGATCGGTGCCTTCAAGCCCGGTCTCGGCACCTCTGTACTGTTTTCCACCATATAATCAGTAAGAGTTGGAGTAGAGCTATTATCCGACAGTGGGGGCTTGAATCAGGGTAAATCTCTTGTGTCTTCACGGTTTGTATTACTTCTCCCTTCTTTCCCCCTCTTCTCCTCACCGTACTGCGGATCTGTACCAGGATCGTCAAGTCGCACCAGGCCCTGTCCGGGAAGACCGCGTGGCCTGAGCCCCCGTAGGCTCGGCCGCCGCCCCGGGTTGCTGAGAAGGGTGGTTGTTGGGCCTCATTCCAACTACAAATTTGTTTGCCGGTCCGCGGACCCGCTGCCCTTCAAGGACGCGTTTCCCAGACACCGACATAGATGGGCTTTGGCCTGGTTCGACGAGAGCGGGCTTTTTCAAGCCCAACATAGTCGGTAAATAGGTTCTAGTTTGAGCAACAGTTATGGTGCAGAAGTCTTTTTTTAAGAAACCAGCACAACACCTAAATCAATTAGTTAACATCACCCGTAGCCAAAATATAAATATGGTCTAAAAAATTCTTGAGCCACACATTACACATACACATGCCCATCCTCATGTTGGCTAATTCTTATACTGGCAATTTCATAACTGTTAAATTACAAGTCTTGAAAAATAAGTAACAGAAATAATAGTGAAATTATATGAAAGTAATTATATGATTGACTGGATAATCATTGTATTCGCATATCGAGTTGGTTGGTTGGAGGTTAGCTTTGCTTAATTTTGCCACACCTTATGTTTAGAGTTCTTAATGAGGCGGGGTGGGACTAGGTCAAGCCTCGACTCGACGCGATCCGTCCCACCCATTCTCAACATCCGCCCTACCCCGACCCGACCTGGCCCTCGGATGTACAAAACCTTGACCCGCCCCAGCCCACCGGTGCACCGGCGGTGCACTGACCCGAACCGGGGCAGAGAAATTTCTCATAACGTCATCCCAACCAAAGGCAATTAGGCATATAAAAATCTCATCAAATACACAAATCCAGTCACTTAGGTAAATGAAAATCCAGCCACATATACAAATATAGTAATGGCGTGATAGTAATACGTGCATCAATACGGTTAATGGGTTGGGTTAGGCTCACGAGTAACGTAATATACAGAACTGGATCCGAGTCAGGTCAGGGCAAGCCTTAATCCGGACCTACCCCGAGATGAACCGGTGCAAGACGTCACCACATCAATATTGTATGAATTAATCCAAATAAAATAATGACATAACGAGATGTAGTTAAAAAACTAGGTGTTATATGTATTGAAAGTCGATATTCATACTTATGTTAGAATATTCAAAAAATATATTTTTTATGAGTTAAATTACATAGAAATGCATTATATGAAATAGAAAAATTATACACATGTTATTATAAGTTGTTGATTCACAAAAAATGACACCCCATGCAACAATGAAATGTGTGCTCTGGACCCACATCTCATAGACACAACAATGAAATTTTTGCAAAGTAAGAATTTTATAATAGTATTGATGCAATTCACCATATGAAATATAAATATATAGAACTAAATATTTATTGTGTAGTGTTATCTTTGATCAATAAGTAAAAAAATAAAATAGAATGAGATAAGATATTGCTGGATATTTTGTTAAACATAAAAATATTGATTTTTTATAGATGATTCTAGATTTAGTTTTATATGGTTTGGATTGTGCCACATGGTGACAACATAATGACATAATACGAATATAAATACATGCTTATTGTATCATCAAATCCCCTCCATCTTGTATTATTTTTCAATAGCGATATTAAGTCTCTGGTTTATAGAATTAACTTCCTTTTGTACATATTTCTTTAATTCATCAATTGTCCCCTTTTTCTTTAATAACTTGGGGAATCCAATATGGATTATGACGTGGATCATATCGATTTTTTTATATATATGTGTAATTACTTCGAAACTGGAGTTTGATTCTATTTTTTTTATTCGAGCCAAACTCTTCTATCACCATTATGTCGAATTAGAACTTAGTATTAAACATATAATGAAATAAATTAAAGAATTATGTAATAAGTCATTATAAAAATATAATTTATTTTAATAAGTTAAATATTTTAATTTTGTTAAATTATATTTATTAGTTTGCCCAGGCTTAAAAAAAATCTTAGATCCGCCACTGTCTGGAATATGACATCCGACTTTTGCTGATTAATTGCACGCATATATGCTCCTATTCAACACTACCAGTAGTAACATGGGAAATGTGATGAAAAAGATAAGTGACAAGGTTCCTTGGCTCATTAACACCAAAAGTCATATACTAACATCTAGTAACATGCATGTTCAGGCTTCAGAACCACATCCATGTATAGAACGGCAGACCGAAATGTTGGGTTTTGAGAGCATTGATGAGCGGCTTCGAGATTATGATATTCTTCAGGGAAGCGGGTTTTTATTTATCTTGCATGACTCCGTCTGCTCTGTCACCCAGCTAGCTGCTGATCTCACCACATTCTGCCAGCTTGCGGATCCATCGCCAACTTGCTATCGAGCAGTGTTCGTGACAGTGAACACGAAGCACTGCTACTACGATGTAGCGAGAAGCCCTGTCTACAGCAGTTCCGTCATCGCCGGTGTGGGCAACTTGGTCCACCTGTACATGTCATGCGACGGATCGCTTTTAGTTGATCAAAATGCCATCGAAGATTGCACATCCACAGGTATTAACTACTCTCTCGTCAAATCAAGTTACTTGGGTTAACTACTTAACTTAGTTCCTGTTTGGTAATTATCGGCCATTTGCAGGGGTGGTTTGGGACGGTGCTTCGGCCGACGCTGATATGGCGAGGGACGCTTGCAAGAACTCTGCAGTGGCTGAGGCGGTTGGATGGACTCTCTTCAGCGTGCTTACCGTGGCAGGCATTGGCGCGACTGGCTACTTCTCAACCTGGTGATTGCGGCGGCTGCGGCTGATCCTACGCTTCGCCCTCAGCAGCAGGGGAACCCCGGCATCGTATCGTCGTTCATGACACCTCAGACTGGGAACCCTGCTGTGGTGCGACCAACAAATCTACCGCGTAGTTTCACTCTATGATCCATCTCAGAGTCAGGTACGTGGGTGTGTCCCCACACCCAACGTTTTTTTGGATTAAGTACATCATCCTTAGCGAGAGATGGTTATGCTGCTCTGTATGGCTGTGTGCTTTCCTTAGCGCAGAATTTCAGAATTGAAACTTTTCAGTGACACCTATTTCTTCTTTGTTTAACGGGGCATATCTATACTATAAGTACAAAACTACTACCCGCCGCTTGTCAGTGAGTCAAATATGTATTTATATATCCACATCTAGCTATATGGATTGCATTTTTGCCCATGTCGAATCGATGATATATACACTATAATTTTCGTAATAACCAAAAAAAGCGTACCTACACACTTTGTGCGATCGATAGACGTCAGGAATTAATTGCACTAGCATATATGCTCCTATTCAACACTAACAGTAGTAACATGGGAAATATGATGAAAAAGATGAGTGACAATGGCTCATTAACACCAACAGTCATGTACTAACATCTAGTAACATGTATGTTCAGTGTTCAGGCTTCAGAACCACAACCTTGTATAGAACGGCAGACCGAAATGTTGAGTTTTGAGAGCATCGTTGAGCGGCTTCGAGATTATGATATTCTTCAGGGAAGTGGGTTTTTATTTATGTTGCATAAGCCGCCGCCACCCCCCCCCCCAAAAAAAAAAACCTAGAACAAGTTCCAGTTGCACGGTTAGCCGCTTGCCAAGCATCCATTTAGTAAGGTCTATAGATGTTAAAAGTCACTAAAACCTGCGTGCGTGCATGCGTAATTGTATGTAAGGCTGTGAATGACCTGTGGTTGCGACGCAAAGAATACCAGTGCAACTCCCACAAGGTTGTGAATTGTCATAAGCTTCTAGACTCAGGGGTCAACTGGATCATAGCATATGGATAGCACAGAAAGATTCTCTATTTCCTTGAGAGAGAGAGAAAAAAAGCCAGCTTTAGGGTTGCTGTATTCACTACTAGGGAACAAGCTTTCTCAAGCGGTTCAAAAAAAAGGATTAAACTTCTACAAGCGGTTTAATGCCTCAAAACAGTCTCAAGCCAGAAAATGACCTCTAGAAGCGGTTGGGAGCACGATCCGCTTCTAAAGACCTAAAATTCTAAGCGGTTTGTGTCCCCAACCGCTGCTATACCTCTTATGCATGTTACTAGATGTTAGTATATGACTTTTGGTGTTAATGAGCCAAGGAATTTTAGAGGTATAGCAGCGGTTGGGGACACGAACCGCTTGGCTTTACAAACGGTTTAATAGCCCCAACCGCTTCTAGAGGCTCATTTTTCGAATAGATAAAAGGAAAGCTCCCCCCATTCTATTAGATAATGCATGTGGGTGGGTTGGCTAGCTAGGTGAGGTGTGAGTCAAGAGGTCCTGGGTTCAAATCCCACCTCCCCCAATATTTATTTGCCTTTTTACACTCTATTACAAGAGAACCGCTTGTTATATTTATTTGCCTTTTTACACTCTATTACTTACACTCTATTACAAGAGAACCGCTTGTTATATTTATTTGCCTTTTTACACTCTATTACAAGATACACTCTATTACAAGAGAACCGTTTGTAGGGGGCTTACCAACCGCTTGGGAAGCCTTTTTCCCTGGTAGTGATTAAAGACTATTGTTAGTCATATAGAATTCTGGAGCAGGAGAATGGAGCTGAAGCAGTGAGTCGTGGCGGCGTGGCCATTGACAAAGTGACAAGGTCTCACAGCTAAACTCCAGCTCAGCTGCTGCTGCCTCCTTCATGGCCTGCACATCTTTGCCCATTGAAATCTTGGTCAGCTTCACCCCCTTTGGTGTTTGGTGCAGGCTGATTTTAGTCAACCATTTGATTCCGTCCAGCAAGCTAGCTATATATTCAGACTTTATCTGCTCTTTCCGTGTCTAGGTCCCATTCTTCTATCCTTTTTGGGTAGTCGATGGCTATTCACAGCTACTACCTTAACACCAAAGAAGAGTTCGACTCAATGGGCTTCATATTTCTGTCTTAGTGAATCCCAATTCGACATTAAAGCCATGTTTCACAGCCGTCCTCTTCTCCTTGTTGTTTTTGAGAGTCATCAGTCATTAGCAAACGGCTGTCAGCTACAACTTTACAATTTGTTGCAACAATGCTTACTGGGCAATACTAGCAAAATTGTTGCTCAGAAAAAAGAAAATACTAGCAAAACTGAGCTCACTGAAACGGTTGTAATTGATACCATCACAATTAAAACCACAAAGCGCAAACACAAAGGCCTTTGCATGATGATGATCTGAAGTGAGATCCGACAAGGTTGTTGGCTTTCTGTATTGAAAGGGGGAAATCTATACAAAAGAATTTAATCGCAGAAAGAAAAAGAGACGAGAGGGGGGCAGGAGAAGGATTACATGAATGTTCAGACATATAGCCGACAAATTCTACAGTTGATTGACAAATTCTTCTCTGCTCTTGAGCATCAACATTCGGAAAATACAGCATGCTAATCCAACAAGTTAGTTTTTACAGCCAAATCTACACACGATCACGGGCACAGAGGCGGCGGCAGCAGCAGTAATTTTACAAATCAAAGAATGGTACAGTACATTAAAGAAAGAATGGTTTTTTAACCGCAAAACACACAGACACAGCTCCTAATTAAGCACGGAACGCTGCTCAGAAGGAATGATGGTGCGGCGGCGGCGGCACGCCGGACGCCGGCGCAGAAGCATTGGCGGTGGCGGTGGCGCTACGCGCGCTGTGCTCCATGCAGCGGACGACCTCGCCGCGGGTGGCCACGACGCGGTGGAAGACGGCGCGCACCTGTCGCTCGAGCGGCGCGAGGCCCTCCTCCAGAGCCCGGCACGACGCCGCGAGCGCCTCCGCGCGCTCCACCACCTCCGCCGCGCGCTCCTCGCCGACGCCCTCCTCCGCCTCATCATCCTCGGCGACCTCCTCGAGGAGGCTGTTCAGCTCGTGAGCGCCGCGCTCCACCGCCTGCATCTCGGCGAGGAGCCCCATCGCCGCTGTTGACCCGGACGAGGACCCCTTCTTCTCCCTACGCCTCCACTCCTCCGCCACCCGGTCCTGGAGGGCCGACATCGCCGTCGCCCACTGCGCCTGCTTCGGCGGCGCGACGGGGGGGTTGGTGGCCGCCGGCGACCGTTCCTGGCACGGCACCGCCGCCACCAACGCCCACATGGCGAACACGAGAACCGAGCTCATGGTGTAGAGGGCGAGCCCGAGCCCGCAACCCGCGCCGGCGCCGGCGGAGGCCGCCGCGGGCGCCTGCAGCGGCGGCGCGAGGTGCGCCGCCATGGCGTGCACGTGGCGCCCCGCTGACCAATTCCTGGACACAGTGAAAGAGAGCGTGCGCGGGGTGCGGGAGGAAGGGGACGGCGCGGCGACCTTGCCGGCGTCCGGGAAGATCCTGGAGATGGCCCGGCGCGCGCGGGCGAAGTGGGCGCGGTGCAGCGGCGGCGCAAGGAGGCAGGAGGCGGCGGTGAGCGCGGCGCGGTGGGAGCCCCGGAGCGAGGCGAGCGTGAGGGAGACCGCGTTGAGAACATCGAGGCTCTTGACGGAGCGGTCGAGGAGGTCGGCGGCGAGGCGGTCGGCCGGCGGCCTGGGCAGCGCGGCGGCGATGGGGGCGACCTCGAGGACGTCGCGGAAGGCGGCGTCGGTGGAGTTGACGGCGTCGAGGAGCTTGGAGAGGAAGGCGAGGGAGAGGACGGGGGCCTGCGGGTGGGCGGAGGCGGAGGCGGACAGGAAGGCGAGGCGGTCGGCGACGTGGGCCTGGAGGGCGTCGAGGACGAGGAGCTCGTCGTCCTGCGCGGGGTCGAAGGACGCGACAGCGGTAGCGGTGCGGCGAAAGCTGAGCAGGCCGAGAAAGCCCATCCCGGTCGGCGGCGGCGGGTCGGAGGCGGCCATCGTCGGCGGCGAGGTGAGAGGAGTGGAGGGGAGGCGATGGTGGTGGGGAACTACCATGGGAGCTCCGCGTTGATATATATCATCGCGAGACGGAGATGGCGGGAATGCTATGGGTACGCGCCATCAGCTCGGGGATGTATCCATGGCAAATGGGCCCAAAGATGATACGGATCCCAGTGTCAGTGAGAGTAGGAAGCGGCGCGTGGGTGCGTTCTGAGTGGGGTGGACTGGTTCTCTGCCTCCGGTGGAAGCTGACTTGGTTGGCTCCCACTAATCCCTTTTTTTCTTCTCTCTCTTTTACTCCATTTTATTAATTTGCCCCTTTTTTTGTTTTTTTGCTTACATCTCCCCTTAATTATTGTCTCTGTGATTTGGTCCCTGAAAGCGTGGATGCTTTCTTCATTCTTTCTTGTTATCTAACTTAACAAAGACTTATTCCTCTCTCCTCCCCTTGCTTGTTCAGTTGTGTGTGACTGTAACCAGTGCGAGCCTCTTTTTTTTTTTAAAAAAAAAAGGGCTCTTTGGAATCCCAGTCCTGTTCTCTTAATTCTTGTTCGTTAGTTAGGTCTTGTGTAAGCACCTATATAAAGAACTCTTACATTTGATATAGTTTATATCAAGTTTATGCATGTCCTTTCATGGTTAACTACCGTGTTAGAGAATCCCAACAATCCATCTATATCACCTTTTATCAATAGTGTTTTAGAGGGTAATATAGAGGGACTGACTAAAAATGTTTTAGAAGGTGATATAAAGGGACTGTTGAGGATGCTAGGGCACTCACGGTGCAGTTTCCTAGATAGTCTCTACATGTGCCATATGGAACAAAAGGCTGATTTGGCAGCCTGTTAATTAAGGAGAGAGTGAAATCGTTTCTTAGTTTAAAAATTATTTTTTCACATAATCCAATGCTATGAAACACTGAAGAAACCCCACTGTAAGGTCATAGTCATTTTAAAAATGGGTCCAGGCAATTAAGGTAGCCAATTAAAAGATACATTTATTAAATACGTAAGATACGTGGCACTGGATGTATGGTTTCTTTCACTGTTTCTTGTTTATTCTCTCCTCTAAAAAAACATTCATACAAATTTTGCCTTGTGACTGCCCTCGGTACCTGCTAGCATTCATTTGTACCATAAAGATTACTAAAGCCTAAACATCAAAGCAAAGTCACACCTTCATTGGTGCAAACTGCAAACAGCTCAGCTTCAAGCCTGGAGGAGGAGCTGAGACGGCACAGCGTATAATCTGATCTGATACCCTAGTGGTACAGCAGGCAGGGGCAAGGTATGCTTGGCAATTTGGATCTTTCTCTTGTCTTTTCTAGTGAGAGCTGGAGTATGTTACTAGGAAACTAAACAAAACCCGTCATCAACTACTACCCAATTGGTTTAAAGAGTTTAAATACTCCCTTAATAGTACTCTTTTGAAGCCACTGGTTAAAGAAGCTATTCAAGCGGATGGGTAGGAGGGAGTGTTGTTCCCTTGTCCTTGGACCACGTCAATGTGATCAAGAAGGTGCTGCCTAGGCTTGGAGTTGGGAGTTTACATGGGCTAGGTTCTCTCTTTCTTCTTTCTCCAGAGGAAAGGTCATATTTTTTATCGTCAATCTAATTTCAGGGATAGGTATCAGCAACTGTGGGTTGTGAATACTTTTTTTTTTTCACTCTATGCACACATTGATGTGTAGCTCCCACTAAGGAAGGAAGTAAACGTACCAAATTAGGCTCTTTTAAGTTTTTTTTAGCATATACTACCTCCGTATCAAAATGTTTGTCACTTTTGACTTTTAAATAAACGTTTGACCATTCGTCTTATTCAAAAAAATTATGTAAATACCATTTATTTTATTGTGACTTGTTTTATCACTAAATATATTGTAAGTATGACTTATTTTTTTTACATATTTGTGCTAATTTTTTGAATAAGACGAATGGTCAAACGTTTGTTCAAAAGTCAAAAGTGACAAACATTTTGATACGGAGGGAGTACGATGTTCCAGAAAGCCAATGTTTTACACGTTAAATCTGTTTCTACGAAATTTAGAAGCCGCTACTCAAAGTTTAAAAATAGAGTAGATAACGTATAAGTAAATAACATGTAAGTAAATAAGCTGAAAAATATAATTTGTTCTGGTTCACTCTGGGTTTCGGTTAATAATAATTGATCCATCATCCATCACTTTTAGCACGACCGCAGCAGAAGGCAGAAACACGTCTTTTACCAAGAAGAGCCATACTACGCCTAATAACCATGATCTCCGGGCTATGGACGGCCATGATGGGTTCAGGGCAGCTGACGAGCCATCGTCCGCCGTCCGTTCCTGGGATCGGTGGTCGCAATCCGGCCGTCATCTATCGCGGCCACGCGGCAGGTCAAGAAACTTAGTGAATTACTCCAACTGAATTACTCCAACGATTACGATGGGCAATGGTTTATTCGCCTTAAATTTGTACCGTGTAAATTGATTGCTTCCGGATTAACAAATGAGACAGGGCAAACAGGAGGACATCTAGCATATCACATAGATTGTTCTTGTTATTTAATTAAATAAAAATCGACCGTGAAGTTGTATACTGACCTGCTACCAGCCAATTAAATTAGAAACGAATTGCTAAATTAATTATGGGGCCGACTAGCCATCAGCAAAAATAACACTTGCAGAATTTGCAACATGTTCAAAGTGGCTTGTTTATCTAGCTAAAAAGGCTAATTTGACTTGTTAGTCTAATTTTTTTTTTATAACAAAACCATCTCAAAAAATATTTATAACATAAGTGTCACTCTGCCCCACTGTCTAGAAGTGGTTTTGTCTACTCCATTATCATAGACACAGATGGTTACGCATGTCATTACGATATGAGTGACATTTTAACAAAACCATCGGTGAGAAGTGATATTTTGACAATTTTTTTGGGTAAGATGCTCCCTCACTGCTCTCTTTTGTCATCTCTAGTGACTATTATCGTTAGATCAATCTCCACCTCGACACCTTTCGATGACCTCATCCCAAGGCCAAGCAACAAAAGCGTCACCGTCATGGCCAAGTGCCATGTCTCTACCCAATTCAGATGCGCTACGGTTGAGGCCAGCCAGCATGAATTCCTCACTGACAGATGTGTATTGAGTTGAATCCGTCTCCACTCTGTTTTTCCTTACGCCGAGGCGGCTAGGCCCCCATCATCACTAGAGCACTGTGTGTGTGTGTGTCATCGGAACCAGGTCAGAAAATCAATTGACACTCAGAAAGGTTTTCGCAGCAGCAAATCCGATTAGACTAAACTAATCACTTGGTCTCCTCTGCCGCTCCCCTATCTTGAAATGAAAACGTTCGGTTTGTCTTAGTTAGCTGGCAGCAAGACACGCACTGACACTGTGCGTTGAATCGGTCTCCCAGCTGGAGACCACGGGGTTTCATTTGGAGCTAGCCAACAAAAGCCAATCGGATAGGCATACATTGATCCATTGCTTCGCACACAATACCATTGGAGTTGGAGGTGCATTGCTTGGTACAGTAATAGTACAGTCAGAGAGCTAAGCTAGCCGTCTTACTAGTTCTAGCTGCTCATCTTCTACTAGCCAAAATGTACTTAGCTATCCACAGCAACAGCAACCATCTAATCCGCCAAGCAACTCACTCTGGTCTGGTGGTGGTGAGGCAACGGCAGCAAAAATCCATGCCTTGCGTTGTGCCCAAGGCTATTCCTGGTGCTCCATTTCTTCAGCTTCACTTGGGGTAGATGCTTCATTCTTTACTTCACCCTCTGACCTGCTGAAAGCATGAATCGCTTAACAATCTTTACAACACCAGCCAGTCATCTCTAGGAAAAATATATCATCGTACACCATACAAGTTTTGCATATTGTAACTGATTTCAGGACCAAGAAATTATGCGTTTTGGAAAGTAAAGATGTCTAATATACAGGCAGAATCTGTGTGGCAATGCAGTTGTTCTTTGAGAATATACAACAATCTGAGCAACAGTACATCTATCTTGCAGGCTTATAGAAAACTACTTTTGTTTTGCCCACTGCAGAGCAAGACAAGCAAACTACGAAAAAAAACATAAACAGTTAGCAGTTCTGTTATGCAGAAGCAGATGGTGGACATGAAATTAAATTTCAGGTGATTTATATACAATGTTCAGATAAAGAGGCCCTACAAAAGTCTACCTGCATAGCTTTCCGGTAGGTAAACCAGCACACTGATACGCTGATGCAACATTACTTATGGCTACATGGCATTACTCTTTAAAAAGTATGCAGCAAATAAAATGGCCCCAGGCAGTATTACTTGACAGAACAAATTGAGACGACACCAAAAAAAAAAGTTTGCTGCCACTAACCTATCATCACAATTATTCTTGTCGATATCCTCAATGGCTTGCTTGAGTGCATAAAGAGCTATCTTCTTAACCTGGTAATTCAGAATCGCAGGGTTCACAGAATTAAAAAAAATGTAGCTTAATAAATCCAAATAGACAAGAATGTCACATGAGATAAGATATAGTGATTCTGGAGCTATAAAAACCATCATCGAATCTAGTATGCATAGTAATGGCTTATATGTAGCCATTGTACAGATTAGCGTATAGATAAACAAAAAGAAGTTTGAACAGGAGTACAGATAAAATTGACCTCTAGCTTGTCTTCATTCACCCTATGTCCCACCGGAAGAAGACGGAATTCTTCAGTCAACCTGATGCACTCTTGCACATTTTCCGGAGAAACAAAATCAAGGGCAACCTTCGTACATGACTGTCCAATAGCAAAACAAGAGGTTGATAGAAGTAATGCCACAGATGATAACAATCATTTTCAAATCAAAAGCATGGGACAGAGTAATTGAAATGGATGACTGTTTTCATGTCTGTCATATAGTACCTTCAAATTTCTGACTTGGTGGGGGCATCCTGCAGGGATGAAAACCGCATCGCCAACCTTCTGTTCAAATGTCCAAGGCTCAACTCCTAAATATGCAGCGTAACAGTAAGTAACCACTAAGGGAATATTCATCTTCAGAAAGACATTAGTATTCCTAACCGACCATATTCTTCCTTAAGCTTCCTCTTGTGCTCTTTTGTCAGATAAAAATGTTGATCATGTATAGGATGAGAAACCTGCAAACTTATGACAGTTATGTGACATGGGAATCAGATATATGGTGTTCCATAGCCTAATAGTAATAAGGGGATCTAATCACCTGCTTAACTGGTACATAATTGGCATGCCTAAACTCCCCTGCGTGCTTCATTAGATAGTCACATAATTTGCTGACATCTTCCCGTCGGAAGATATCCCATAATGCACCACCTTCTGGCTGGTTTCCCTCTATATATGGTAGATTGTCTTGTGGCTCAAGGGATATGTGAATTTCCCGCAGCTCATCTTCTGAGCTGCTTGTTTTATTTACTTTCCCTGTTGCATCAGAAGAAAGACGGACAGCCTGCTTACTGCGCGTTCGATGGCCAGTAGATTCAGTTTTTTCTTCTTCTACATCTTTAAGAGATTCACACTTATCTTCACCATTCCCTCTCCCATTAATTTTGCAGAAAGAATCTTCTACTTTCCCCTTGGAAGAAGAGCTATTCATATGATCCGTATCACTTTGAATTGATGACTGCCCTAGCCCATTTAACACAGCCAAGTTTCCCTCAGCTTCATCAGAAACCACATCTTTTGTAACACCTTCCTCCTCTAAAGCAACATCTGGTATTGGATGTTTAATGCTCGCACCATTTGCAAACCCATGTTTGGACATCTTATTTGATACACTCAGAGTTATCGATGTATCACGATCAGGATCTGTTTCTGAGGCTTGAAGATATCCACTCTCTTCCTTTATAGATAGGCTCTTTTTCTTTTTTTCAATTGCTGTAATCCTCTGGGCTTTAAGCTTTATTTCGTCAGTATGTGTGAGGATATTAACCTGTTTACAAATAGGAAGCACGATCATTCATAAAACTGAAAATAAGAAAACTGAAGTATAGCCAAAAAAAAGTCTTGAAATCAGGAAAAAAAATGCAATGATACAGCTGGGTGCACTATGCAGCAAATAAATGCTCATAATTGCGGAAAACGGTTTCTTTATTTTTTCCAGAATTGGTGACTGCCCCCCAGCATCCAAACGATGAACCAAGAGTTCAACATTGAAAGCTATTATAGCTAGTGTTGCAGGGTTGGCCCACTACACCCTACATCAAGCAATAAACCAAAGAAGATGCTCCCTTCACTAGCCAGAGGGGAAAGAACCAACCAAGACGGCTCATATGATCACCCTCCAGGTGAGAAGATGGTTTGTGGTTGCGGGGAGCTATGGTTCGTCAGCAGGAGACCTAACCACTTCGATTAACTGCCGAAGGGGGGGCTCAGAACTCAGAAGCTCTGAAACGAGGGAGTCAACGCCATAGAGAGTCCAGGGAAGGCGACATGGCAGATGCAGGCCACGGAGGTCCACCTTGGACCAAGATTACTGCTGAGGAAGGAAATAACTGCCACCTAGGTTACTGCTGAGGAAAGAAATAACTGTCAGAACCCAATGTACCTAGGCCCTTCATAGGGACACTGTTCTAACTTCACATCTCCTGGAACTTAGTCCTACAAATAGCCTCTCCATGTATGTAGAATACACCTTTATTCTTCCAAAAACAAAGGAATAAAGCTATCACAGCTAACTACTCGTATTGCACTCTTCTCATGACTAGGGACCTCAAAACCCTTATCCCCCTAGCAGGGGATAACTACTGAAGTCCTTCGCCTTTTTAACTGCCTGGCCTGTAGCCACGACAGCTAGCATTAAAACATAGGGATGCAGTTTTTGGTAGAAAGCAACAAGACCAAAGTTAAGCCTGTAAGCAATTGTCACCTCAAACTTTTGTAGGTGATCTATAACTTCATGCAGTATTTAACCCAAAAACCAATCGTACATAAGCATGTTCCAACATTCAAACACACAGCATAAAGCAATAGCCATGGGCATGTTCCTCAGTCAAATGTGGGCATATGCAAAACTATATCAAATTGTGGAAAGGCTACAAGAGGATAAGCTTAAGTACCGTTCCTTTCATTCAAAAGGAAAAAATATGCCGATCAATAAAATGATTAAAATCTACATACATGAATGACAGGAAACATAAGAGAGGTATCCAATTATTTACCGCATCAGACATGTCACAGTGTATCTTGGTAACCGAATCACCAATTCCCAACTCTTGGGAAACACCATAAGCAATATAAGTCTTTGGACCAAGGTCTGGCTTTTTAACATTTTTTGGAAGCTTCACAGCCAGATTAAGAGGACCAAATTTAGGATGTGTATATTCACGAAATGGCAACGCAGACATGAATTCAGCACCATGTCGTGGCAGCCGCTTCTCGAAGGAACTGTGCTGCGGCCAATCTTTAAGCTTGAGTAAGGCGGGTAAATCCTCAGGACCAACAGCCCCACGAGAATACCCATCAAAAAACTTGTGAATATTTATATCAAACTGCATGTTAGATGGAAGTGACAGTAGTGTTAAGAACTTATATTTCAATATAGAACTGATCTAGATGGTAAGCGTAACATAGAAAATCCTTTTTTTAAAGAGGCAACCTCAGAATTCCCTGTTTAACCCAGGTATTTATAGACAAAATGGGAATAAATATTTAGCAGGTGTATTCAAGAAGATCACCATGCTCATAAATTCCAATTTAGATAGAAACAGAACACAAATAATGAACATAGTAGATAATTAATCTATGCATATAGTAATTCTTAACGTTGATTTTCTTATTGGCGATTGTATCAATACTATTAAGATCAAATCAATAATCATGATGTCGCTTACCTCACACCATGTGAGGCATTCAAGAGCTGCAACTGAAAGCCGCTCATGCGCATTCTTATCCTTCTTTTCTCGCAATGCCCGCCACATGACCATTGGCTCCCAGCTCAATCCAGAAGTTAACTCAAGCACGTCACGAACAATAACAGGCTGACCCTTCAACCAGTGCTCCTGAAAATGATCTAAAGCTCCATTTTGAACATCTCTAGCAGCTGGACAGTATATGTAGTTATCAGAGGAGTTCCCCCTACAAGCCAATTTCCGTGATGTTTCACTGTTCACCTCACCGGATTCAGTAACGCAGGAACATTTTGAACCTCCCACCTCCAGCACTGTTTTGTCATTGACCGCTGAATTGGTTTTGTCCAGTAAATCAGAAATAAACTTCTCCTCAAACAGGCACCTAAGATCAAGAAGAGAGCTGCCACAACCACCTAATGCAGGTGGTGGGCAAGGTATGGTTCCATTGCTATTGACGCTCCATCGTCTTAGACTAGAAGCGCTCACCTCAACAGGAACTGCACTATCCATCGACATGTCATTTTGTTCAGAAGGCTTTTGACTTGCAACATTATCGTTGCTACTTCCCTGTTGCAAATCCTTCACATACCCTATTTTGGGTTGCCTAAGAATTGTGTCATTTGCAACAGCACCATCGGGAGTAACACCTTGGCGAAGCTCCTGGCAGCAGCTGAGGCAAATATCGTAAGAACATTTTTTGCAGCTTCTGTGGAGGTCAACAATAGATGTCCTGCAGTTGTTGCTGTTTCAAAAAAAAAACGCTATGAATTAGACACTTGAAAGAAACAAATAAATTCCATACACTTAATGAGCAAGACCAACCAGTATATTCGCTCATCGCCACGACACTTAACTTGGGGAACCTCCACTTTGCAAGCATCAATGCCTGTTATAAAAGAAAGATTTCAAACAAAACAACCAGAGTACTACTTGTCTACTTTCCTATATAGATGACAGACCATCCTAGATGCACGTGGTAAAACTTTTAAAACATTCAGAACTAATATGAACGAAGAATTTCGATTTATATCATGGGATTATACCAGTACATTTCTTAGCCAAAGTACTTCAAAATTATAATGTTTTTATATTTTTAATACGCTAATAAAAAAATGTAAGGTTCAAAGGTGTGGATAGGAGACCGTGTCAATGTCTGAATTGACAGGTACGAGAAAATGAAAGTAGTAGCCATGCTATTGATCTGAAAATCCAGAAACTGGCGTTGAAGGTATAATACCTTTCATGGTGGCCTCAAGACCTTTCTCTAGCATCTGCTCCTGGTGGAATTCTTTCAACCAGGGGAGCAAAACGCTTGCAATGTGCTGAGAGTATTTAATTTTATCATCGCCAGATACTTCCCATTTATCAACCTGTGTAAGAAATAAAAAATATTAAATGCACCGAGTGTCTGAGGTCAGAAAAAAAGGAAATGAAATAAAAGAAGGCACACCTTCACATTTGCTCGCAAACAAGTCTTACAATTGCAGTTATTGCGACAAGATGGGCACTTATTCATAAAATCGTCTTCTGTTAAATGTGGATACCTGTTCAGATCACACCACAAACAAGATATCTATCAGTGAACATTTTAATAACAAAATACAAGAATGTCGACTGGCATAAGGCCTAGCATGGTGAAAGAAAAAAAAGACTAAAATGAGAGACCGGGCAGAATAAAATGCACCCTTTACAAAAACAGACAAACAAATGCAATATCAGGTGACCAACATAAATGCTTTTAGAAGGGCACAAACCAGCGAGTCATGCATGGCACACAGTATCTCCTAAGAGAATTACGACTTTTGCAGCCCAGGCACCGTACAACTCTTCCTTTGTCGTTCCTCTGACACTGATGGCACATGTCAGAAGTGCCATCCATCTTTTTTGTCTTCTGCACATTCCAGCAATACAACAATGATATATCATGCAAGATTTCAAGTAAATGTAGGGAAGGGTGAAGGGTGGAATTTACAGCAGGCACTTCCTACCCCAATATGTGAGTGCTTATTGTGTATGACTATTTTGTGCATATATTTCAATTTCATTTGGTAGGTTGGAGAGACTGGTAATTCTATTACTCGTACACAACTACACATAGTATAATATAGTGGAATGAACAAAGGGTGGAGTACTGGAGTATGTGCAAATATGTGGTGGAATGGGCACTCAAAAAAGTGAATCAAGCTTGACAAACATTGCACATACTAGTTAAGGGAACACCAGTCCCTAATCGTTCACCCACCACTACTACCAATAACTGTAGAGATCATGAAACATCAACGAGGACAAAACTTCCACCTTAGGCTCCTGCGCCACTGGATCACTCCGCCTCTCCCGAAGACGCCTGGAGGTGGTAGGCTCAAGAGAAGATAGGTCAACAACAGGATCCTTCCTGCGCCTTTTTGCTGTTCTTGAGGCCTCGGTCTTCTCTTCCGCGCCATTTTCCTGGGGGCAAAAAAAGAATCGAATATAAGGGCAAAAAAAATTTACAAACCTCGGCAGCCGATCGAACCCTAAAAGAGTGGCGGGCGCGCAAAATCGAAGGAACCCGCTCGATTCTAAAGAGGATGGGATGGAAGAGGTGAGCAACCGAAGAAGAAGAACCCTAGAAGCTCTCCTCGACTCGCTGGGAGAATAACTAGGAGAGATCAATCCCCAACGAGCTCTCTCCGGCTCCCTCCCCGTGGCAAGAGCGCGGGTTGCTGCAGGGACGGCGAGAGCGTGACCTAGCTAATGTCTGGGCGCTTGCGTCTCCTTACATTGGTGGCGGCGGCGGCGGCGGTGGCCGGGGCCTTGCGGCGGCCGCGGCCGCGGCCGCGCTTGCGGTAGGGCATCCCGGCAGCGGCAGCGGCAGCGGCAGCGGGAGCGGCGGCGAGGGCGGAATGGGTGCAGCTGCCGTGTGTCGGGAGACGCAGACACGGCGGGTCTCCCTCCTCTAATACAGCGGCGCTGCGGGTGGGCCCACGCGTCAGTGGGAAATCGCTTTTGGTTTCGCGGGGGCGTTTGGACTTTGGACTCGCGCGGCAAAAAGAGGTGTTTGAGTTGCCATCCATCTTATTTTAAATTTAAAGATTTCGGAATGTCGACGCACGATATGCGAATTTCACACGACGTTTCGCATGCTTCATGCTGTATTTCACGGAATACAGTGCCACGAACTAATCTCTCTATTTATAGATGCGATCCAATGTTTGAATACTTTGGTTCTCATTTTATACGCACGAAGAGGAGTCCATGGGTCATTCATTTCTTTGCACGTGGACATGTCCAAGAGGAGTCTTTGTTCTCGAAAGAGAATGGATGGCATGGGTAGCCACTTGTCATGGTTTAAATCACAAGACAAACAGTTGCAGTAGCACTAGCAACATGTTCCTACTTCGATACCTGTGGATGTTTGCTTGCTTGTGTCACCACCGTATAAGGTTTAAGGTTTTTTCTATAAGGCTGTCTCCAACAGGCTCCCCTAAAGCACCCTCTATCCTAAAATGGGGGATGAATTCTTCTCCTATGTGCTTCAACAGCATTCCCTATTCCATTCCCTAAAATAGAGTTTTTATCTCCATCCCCTTATATATAGGGGTTCTCTCTCCTTCCCCTATACAATTCTCTATATAGGGTACGCTGTTGAAGATGGAAAAAATATAGGGTGAGATTTTTTTTAAGGGGAATCTGTATATGAGGCTATAAGGGATCAAATTTAGGGGTTCCTGTTGAAGATAGCCTAATGCAGGCAACGACTAGATGCTTCATCGTTGTCTTCTGCCAGAGGAATAGTAAAGGGGAGAGGTGAAAGAGAGCCTTCATCCATGGGGGAGGGCCTAAGGTTTATGAGAATGATGGGTGGCAACTAGTGTTTGAGATAGTCGTTTTTTATATATGGCAACGGCACATGGACTCGAGGGGAGAGTTGGAAGTTGATAGACCGTAGGAGCAAGCGGTTGGACGCATGGGGCACAAACTTTTTTTTTTTATCCTTTTTGGTTGACTCAGCATGGGTTTTCCTCCGATGTACGAGCTACAATTTTTGCGCGGCTTAAGGCATGTATGGTTGTCGACTGCAACGAGCTTGGCCCGGCAGCGCTAGCCAGGGGCGATGGAGCCTAGAGGAGTCCGTCATGCAGTGGCGGATCAAGGACAAAAATCATGCCTGGGCAATGCTAAAACTATATTTCATTTTCTATAGAATGAAAATACCATAAATAGCATAAAACATGTTAACTCCAAGCTAACATTTCACTGTTTTTATAGTTTTACTAGTCACTAACATTAAAACAAATTAAACGTTAAATCTATCAAAATATTGCATGACAAAAGAAGAAAACATACCACTATGATAGGAGTGTACGAGGCAATTGCATTCTTCAGGTTTTAAGGCGTTGAAAGCGACGTATTATGGTTTTCATCATCAAGTTGCTCCATATAATTTCCGATCGGCAATAGTAAAATCTTGATCATAAATTTCAGCAACACGAGTAATCTATCGACTCTTGGTCTCATCGCATACGAATAAACAAATAAACAATTAATTAGTTTAGGTTGTTTAGCTTTGATCCCATCCTTTTTAGATAATAGAATATATATTACCTAGAGCGATTGAGTCCTTGATGGGTTGATCCGCTGATGGCTTGAGTCATTGAGTGCTTGGTTGATGATCTGCACTGGGCACGGGCAGTGGGTAGTGGCACGCCGTAGTGACCAGCGAGCAGAGCAGCAAGGTTGAGCACTTGAGCAGCCACCGCCCATCGGGGACAGGCTCCCTTGCCGTTTCACGCGTGCGGCGTCGTTATTGTTGCTGCTGACCTTGCAGCGTCGGCGTCGCCGCGTCGTTCTTTGGCGTCGGCGAAGGCCAAAGGCGAATCGACGCGATGACGGCGCTTGCGAATCACGAACTCGCGTGACTCTCTATCTCCTGCACGTATTCGGCCTTGCCCCCTCTCTCTCACAGCCCTAGATGACCCAGGTAGATGATATTTGAGTGGGCTTGAGCCCTATACCCCAAGGGAGGTATAAGTGGGGGTCCAAATCCAAGCCTGGGCCGCCGCCCCGGTAGCCCAGGTGGTGGATCCGCCCCTGCCGTCATGTCCATGCAGGTTGCCTTGTTTAGTTGCCCTGCTAGTTGAGTTGGCGATTGGTTGCCTGCATGAACACCCCTAAGCCTACCGTTTGAAGCTTCGTCGACCTCCCTCGCCTGTCGCTCTCGATGCCGCAACCCTCCCTGCAAGATCTTACACCGCCGCGCCTTTCCTTGGCCGAATTCGTCACCGTCACGCCTTTCCCCAACCAAAATCATCACCGCCACCCCCTCCCGTCCCCGGATCTAGTGACCCCGAGCTCCGTTGCTCTCGGATTCGGACCCCTTGAGCTTCGTCACCGACGAGTTCGGCCTCCCTAAGCTCCACGACGGTCGGATTTAGGATCCCAATCTCCACCGTCGCCAGATTGACCCTAGCCATCCAGGGTCCAGTCTCCTCAAGCTCGCCATCGCCATGTTGCTACTCGCTCATTATTGTTTGGACCGTACTCGAGAGTTGTCGCTATGGGCCTGTTTGGATGGGCGCCGCCGCGCGCCATGCCAAAACTAGGCGAGCCGTGGAATTTTGGCGCTCGTTTGGATGGCCGCCTTCACTTGGCATGCCGGCGATTTGGCGCGCTTGCCCATGCACAGTAAGCGTCAAGGCAAACGAGGGCGCGGGCGCCCGATTTTATCGCCAATTTTCACCAATTCATGCGAGGGCTCGCCCTGGTCCATGGCTGGCCAAGTTTTGGCGTGGCGCTCGGCGGCCGCCATCCAAACAGGTCCTATGTCACCGCTCGCTCGTTATTATTTGGACCATACTCGGATAAAACAGTCATGGGCGTTCCTCGTGAGCTTGGCTAGAACCATGATTTTGCATCACTTGGGCTTAAAGTCTGGTGGGTGGTAAACGGGCAACCTAACATGCATGCGGATGCTCGTGGAAAAAAAAACCGGTCCACCCCTGCCCCCGCCCCAACCAGGAAAAAAAACCGACGGGCAGTAGCATCGGGTTGGATTGGATTCCAATGGAACACTGGTCAGGTGGCTTCTTGCTCGCGCCGCCGCCTTCTAGGTAGGGGTGGGCAAAATTAACTGATAACTAAAAACCGAACCGAATTAACTGAAATTTTCGGTTATTTCGTTTATTCGGTTAGTGTTCGGTTTCTTTCTCAGAGTTGCTCGGTTAATAAGTTTCGGTTCGGTTTCCATTGTCTGGAAACCAAGATAACCGGAATACATGTGACCCAGCCTTTACTCGCGGCCCGGTTCATTTCAGTCCCCCCCACTGCCCCCAGTCCCCTCACGGCCCACCGGCCCACCTATTCTCCCACTCCCCCAGTCCTAGGGATGGCAATCGGGCAGGTATCTCCGGGTACACCTCTGAGATACCCGAACCCGAAACCCGAAGACTCCACCCATACCCGAACCCGAAAATACCTACGGGTATATACCCGCGCCCATACCGAACCCGACGGTACCGAAACCCGACGGTACCCATACCAAACAAAGAATACAAGCGATAGCGATCAAGCACACGGTTAGGGAGAGGAGGAGAGAGAGACAGTAGAGCGGCTCGGCGGCGGCGACCGATGCAATGACAGCGATGGCGGCGGATGGGAGGCCACAAGAGAGAGGCGGCTCGGCAGATCGCCGGCGGCGGCGGCGGCGTTCTGAGAGACCAAGGCGGGGAGAGAGGAGGCCATGGCGATGGAGACTGATGGCGTCGGCGATGGAGACCCGTCGACGGCCACGGCGACGGCGTCCCGATGGGGTCCACGTCAAGAGGCGGCTTCGGCGGCACGGCCCGATGGGGGCATGGCGAGAGAGGTTCGGCGACTTCGGCGTCGGTGATGGCGGCGACGGTCGACGCGGATGGGGATCTGGTGCGTCTGGTAGGGGATGAGGGTTAGGGTTAGGGATTTTGTGGTGTGGGGGCTGGGAGCCTGGGAGTCGGGAGAGCAAAGCCTCAATGCGGCAGTGCCTCACGCGGAGTGGCCAGCGCGGTTGGCAACTTGGCACTTGGCTGGCAGTGACCTCCTGTGTATTGGCTCATCGGGATCGTCGGATTCGTAACCCATGGGTCACACCCACAGACAGAGCGAACCCGTCACCGAATCAAACCCACGGGTATCCGAACCCGAAATACCCATGGGTATAGATCTCAACCCATACCCATACCCATCGGGTCGGGTACCCCCATGGGTATTTTTGCCATCCCTACCCAGTCCCAGCAAGACATCGCACAGCTCCCACCTTTCCACCTCCCTGCCGCCGCCGCCCCCTACCTGCCGCTCCTCCACGCCACCTCCCTGCCGCAGCGCCTCCTCCCCGCGACCTCTCCCTCTCCGGCGCCCCCTCCACGCCCCCACCCCCGCCGTCGCCGCGGCCACCTCCCCACGCCCTCTCCTCCCAGCCGCCGCCCCCTCCTCGCGCCGCACCCTCCCCGCCGCCGCCGCCGCCCCCTCCTCGCGCCGCCCCCTCCCCACCGCCGCAGCGCCTCCTCCTCGCGCCCTCTCCCTCACCGGCGCCCCTCCCTCTCCTCCCCACGCGGCCCCCTCCCCACCTGCCGCCGCCGCTCCTCCACACCCCCTCCCCGCCGCTGCCTCGCTGGTCGCCATCCACCCCCTCGCCGTCGGCGGTCGCTGATCTCCTCGGCATCGACGGCTGCGGAGACTCCACCTCGGTGAGTGGCTGCCGTCTCCAGCAGCTCGGTGCCCGTCAACAGGTCAGTGTCTCAGTGATGCGCACTGCTCAGTGAACAATTCGGAACCGATATAACCGAATGCCCACCCCTACTTCTAGGGTTCAGGGTCCGCCGCAATGGAGGCGCTCCGGGAGGCCGTGACCAAGCTTACGGTGTATGTGCACCCGTCCAACGCCGCCGACATCAGCCGCGCCGTCGCCCGCCAGCTCAGCACCCTCCTCTTCTCGTGCGTGCGCCCCTCCATCCTCCTCTGCTCCTCATATTCAGCTCTCGTTCTAGCAGATTCACGTGGGTTAGTACCATAGTAATCGAGCAATTAGTGGCTGCCGGCTTTGGCTGGAGGACGATTTCCCCTTTACTTTTCCGAACAGATTCGTGGGCTTCTGCTGCTTACGAGTTCTCTTTAGCCAAATCAATATGTGTCATTACATTCTGCTATTAGCGGTTGCAGAGAGCTTAGGTACCAGTTATACTAGTCTGTTTAAGGGGGTTTGCGCATAAATCATACAACATTTACACACTGGCAGCCACTGTTCTTGTACAGTTGCATTTGCGAGACGGTGCAAGTTTCAAGTTTTTCTTTTTGCGTGTTGCTGTGGTTACGTTGAGCAATTTGGATAATGGGTTTTGTTTGTACAGGTATGAAGATCGCTTCGATGGCGCGCTATTAGCTCACAAATTTACTGTCGACGGTAAGCAAGCCAAAATCCTGAATGGCTTGGTACCGTATTTTGGCGTGCCAGTGCATGCAGACCTGCTGCTCTTTTCTCCACAGCCGGACATGATCCTGGGTAGGTTGAATTGTTTGACTTCCAAAGTGTTTCTATGGCCCTGCTGAATTGCATTTTTGTTTGTTACTTCATGCCATCACTTTACACAATGTTTGCATCCTATTGTTGTGAAGTGTGTTGTAGTTGTTTTGCTAACGGCCAAATCCATTTGCTGTATTTTTTTTATGAAAAAGATTTTGGTAAAAAAGTTTGAAATTTGTTGTTGTTTTTTTTTTTCAGAAGGGAAGGTCGAAATGCTCGGGAAGGAATCAATTCATGCAATTGTGCTAGGGGTTTTTTCAGCAGCCATCATGTCAGATGACATCAGTGAAAAGTTCAAATTCAAAAGAGTAAGATCAGGCAATCAACTGTTCTCTGCATAATGATAAAAAAACATTGTTCTCGTAGTAGTGTAATGTTTGAAACTACTGTTTGTTCTTTCTTCAGAATATAGATGAGGCTCATCTTTTTCTAGTTTTAAGAATTGATTGTTGATGGTACTAATTTTTTTCCTGTACGCTTCATAAAATGTTCTCAATGAAAGAAAATAACATGGAAGTGGGAACACAACTTGGCAGGAATTGGTTATCATCAGATACCAGCAATTCAGATTTTTTTTCCTCACTTCTTTTGATCTCTGAACATGGACATTTCTTTTTGGCATTCATTCATGCAAACACAATACACATTCACAGAACTATGATACCAAAGTTCACCTACCATTGCATTTAATGTTACTAGTTGGAAGTATATCACTTCTATACAGAAGCTTCTGTTGTAGCACAAGTTTCAGATTTTTTAAATGATATTAGGACCAGCATTACTAAATATTTCCTAACCGGGGCAAGATTCAGAAGTTAATTGATTGTGTCATTGTGTGGGATCACAGCATCAATAGATATTTCTTCTCAAAGCCCAGTGATCTGGCTCTTTTAGCCATTATAGTTTTATGTGGTCCCGCATAATGATTAATTTCACATTTTTTTGTAACATTGGTGAACTTTTGACTCGGGAAGAATCTTATTGATCTCTTGTTATGTTGTAGAAAGAGATGCCTAATCTTCCATTTCATGTGGGCTTCTAAACACAGCTTATGACTGACCAACTTCTCTGTTTTGTAAAATTTACATGCGTATTGATTTTCAGCAAATCCATTCAATCTTCAAAAATAATATATTTTTGTTTCTATCCTTTGATGGGTTTTTTTTATTTACTTTGAACATAGAAAAGAGGAAGATTTATAAGTCGGACAGACAAACATCATGTGATTGAAAAGGGAAGCATGATTCGTTTTTTTGTCAAAAGGTATGGCCTGATCTTGGTGTTCTTTTTTGGTTAGTTTCAAATTTCAAATTGCTTTGCTCAATGGATTTTTTTTAATCAAATATCAAATACCTGTATACTTGGCTTATTTTAGTTGTACTAGCTGTATGTTGCTCACGCACCTATTTGTTTCTAGCTGGCCATTCATTATATCGTTGGAAGTTAGAACAGCAGTACGCTAAACATAACATGCTAGCTAGAAGCTTAGAAGCAATAATATGTGCCTTGCTGACATGCATGTGTGAAACCATATGATATAGCTAATCTAGTTACCAACAGTTTTTACCTTGTTGAATCATTTGATGAAAATGGCGAAATTCATTCCTGCAATATAATTGCATGTAATCATGAGAACCACATGGTAGTTGATGGAGTAGATATAGTCAATGTGATGCTCTGTATTTTGAGTTAGATAAATTGATTATTTTTCTTCTTCTGATGTTCAACCATAGGGTGGATAAAGAAATGAACTGTCACATAACTGGATCACTAATCCCACCTCACACCGGATCAATGCGTTGGTTATCAGTACATGATGCTGAATATGCATCAGAAATCAACAGGTGTGGATATGCTAACACATTTTTCATGTTACTTTTCAAAACGGACTTTTTTATTCATTCAACTTATCCAAGCTTATGCAGTATCCAAGTTGAGCAGAACGAGCGGTATCACAAAGAAGATGAGGTGATGAATTTTGAACGTCCACACAAGTTTCGAAAGAGGAGTGTTGAGGAGTGATGGGAGCAGTTTGTTGGACGGCGAACGCTTAGTTGCTTGGAGCATAGTAGGCATTGGCAATGAAGACCACTGACTTGTTTCTTTACACATTATGTTGTTGCGCTGATGACTATGGATACTCATTGGAGAGAGGGTGATGATCCCAAAGAAGTATAGTAATTATGCAATGGCGATGGTAATAGCAACACTGATTTGTTTCTTGACACATTAGTATTATTTTAGTCCCAAAATTTTAAAGATTCCCTATCTCCATCTTTATAGTGTCTCTCTCCTCACTTTTATATCTTTTCCCATTGAAGATTGAGGAAGTGTTGTTGAAGTTTCTGTTTTTGCGGGCTAGTCTTGAATCACTAACAGTAACATGTTTCCCACAAACATGGAGCATCATCAATAAAATTAAATTCGTTTCGTGCTTGAGGCATGGAGCGGCTTCTCCATGCACGTCGTGCTCGTGCCCATCAAATTAATCTCTGCCATATCTGGCTGCCGGATTGCTTGGGATAGCGGCCATGGAGAGCTCGGCAACCCACAGCACAGCATGCAAGGCAACGGGAGGGTGTCGTTCCAACGTGCACACCATCTGTTCGATGAAATGCATTGGCATTCGGCGTGAGGCCACCATGCATGTTCTGGAGCGCGTCCTCCATGTGTTTGATGAAATGTCGAGACGTTCATGCAGCCTAAACACATGCAACCAAACGGTACCTCCCTTTGTCCAGGCCCCGTGGGATGCATGTAACGAAACATAGAGCTGTTGCATCCTGGCTCCCAAGAACCTGCATACATTGTACGGGTCAGGCTGAGTTGAGCCCGCGACCAAACAGCCCACAAATGATGTGGATGCAGCTCCAGATTGGATTTGATTGCTCCTCCAGCAATATATAAATTCAACTCAAGAAAGGACGCCTCAACTTTGCAGTGATCAATCATATCAATATGGGCACAGCAGAAACATACTGTATCTTTGACGACAAGGAACCAGGAAATCTTTTCAATTGACAAACAAATCACCGGTATTCATCAACCACCAACACAACCAGTATATATTATCCAGGTACAACCAGTTAACTGTGTATGGAAAAGCCAAAAAAAAATGTTAAACGGATAATTGTAATAACGATACGCAACAAGACATTAAGAATCTCAAGCAGCAAACACAATCATCTTCCTACTCTAACAATAACATCTTTACACGTGCTCCTTTTTTTCCAGACCTTATGTTTCAAAGGCCAGCACCAGGTGAGCTGAGGTTCTCAACTCCTGAACCCAAAGTTGGACCATCTCCTCCCAGCATCTTTCTTCACCCGCTGCGAGTTCTTGACAAATAGGTTCTCCAGTGACTTTTGCTTCCTGTTTCGCGACCGCCCTGCCTCTTTTAGAAGCTCTGCTAGCCTCTTCTTCTCGTCCTCGACATCAGGGTTTGCTGTGCCAAGTTTCTCCTCTCTCACCTTGAGTACATGTTCCAGGATTTCAATGGCGTCCTCCACTCTGAAAATCCAAAGAATTTGCATGCACAGGTCAAATATTTTAGAACAAACCAGTTAACATGATAACATACTCAAAATGTGCATGCAAATTTCTAAGTTGCAGTATGTACCACCAAAAAAAGGGTAGTGCCTGAATTCCATGGGTTTGTAGCAGTTACTGTGCCAGCTAGCTTCGAAACAATGGGTATAATAAACGGTACAGGCATACCGTGAATTTAGATTGGACCACTGGTTTTGTAATCACATGAAACTGTATCATGTATATAACTGACTGGCATGCAGCAACATGTAGGCAACAAGATGATGGGCCACTAAAAATAAATGAAGCCCTTGCACCACTTGCATTGTAGAGATGATCGGTAGGTCATTCACCAAGCAATCTCTGGGTTGTTTGTTGTTTGCAATTCAAATCAATCAGCATTACAAGAATAATCAAATGAAGCAACCCACCCCACTCACCCACAAATACAACCCCACCATGTGGCATGTTCAACATTTTCACAAAGCATTAGATGTGGTACCCCGCAAGTTCATGCTTTCAGAGAGCACAAAAAGCTTGTGGGAATTACTTTTAAATATAAAAAAATGATGAGGGGCAGCCACCGCTACAAGCACATTGCAAAAAATCTAAATATCCTGAATACATAATGGAAGCTTTTGCACCATCCATATAAGCTTTATTATGATCGGGAGCTCTGAATAAAAGGACTGCAGGTTGCCCATGGGAAAAAAAACTATTTTTTGTGCTAACAAGACATACCTTCCCATGGCATCGTAGATCGCAGCAAGGTTGCTGTACACCCCAAGAGTATCTGGATGAGAGGCACCGCATTCCTGCTCTAGAACAGCCCTTGCCTCTTCAAACAATTGTGCAGCCTCATCAATCTTGAATAGCTGTACACAAGCTAGCCCCATTTGGTTGAGTAGAACACCAAAAAATGCCGATTTCCTCTCTCCACTAGCCCTCAATTTGGCAACTGCGCTCTCAAATGAGTTTCTTGAATCAGCATACCTCCCTACCATGTAGTACAACACACCCATTTGTGCCTCGATTCCAGCAACAGTGCTCCATTGTCCTGGTGAGTCCTCAAGCAACTTCAGCGCCCTTTGCAGAAGCTTTAGGGCCTCATCAAGGTCCCCAAGCGCTTCATAGATGGCAGCAATCTCCATTAGACCTCCAGCAACCTCATCAGGGGCAGCACCAGGGGCGGGCTTCGCATAGACACGGAGTGCATTCTCACAGTAGGATTTGGACTCACGAAGTCTTCCTGTTCTGTGGTAAAGATCAGCAAGGCGGACAAAGACAGATGCGACTGATGGGTGGTCGTCGCCTCGGGCAGACTTGAGAACAGTCAAGGCCTTCTGGTAGGAGAAGACAGACTCATCAAAACGAGCAAGGGCAAGGTAGGTGTTGCCTATCGCGACGTCAATCGTGGCGACCTCAATGTCACGCCCATTTGCAACCATGGTCATGGAGGCAAGCACAAGGTGCTCGAGGGCACCATCATAGTCACCCTTGGCATCAAGGATAAGGGCCATCAGGCGGCGATCCGAGGCCTCCTCAAGCGACGCGGGGGCGCTGTGCTCCCGGTGGATCTCAAGGGCTTTGCGGCACAGCTTCTCTGCCTCGTCGAACTGCAGAGCTTGCACATGCGCTTCTGCCAAATACCTGTTCATTGTCCAAATGCAAAGTAACGCGTTGGTCAGTTCTCTCTTGTACAGAAATTATAGTTGTTTGTGTCTCATTTGTGCCGAGATCCGCGGCAATCTAACACTAACATTGGGGGAAGGGAAAAAAGATCTCTCCTTTGACTTAGGAAAGCTAGGAGGTGAAGAAAGATGTGGACTTGGAGAGGGAGATCTAGATCGAGAGACAGGGAACAGCGATCACCTGCAAGTCTCGGCGACACGGGGATCGCGCTCGCCGAGCGCGCCCATCTGGATCTCGAGACCCTTGCCATAGCAGGCGATGGACTCGTCCATGCGGCCGAGCATAGCGTGCGTGTCGCCGAGCTGCATCCAGCCGGAGAAGGCGGCGAGCGCCCACTCCTCCCCCTTGTGGTCCTCGGGCGGAGGCGGGTGCTCCTCCGAGTTCTCTCCCTCCCCCTCGGGCGCGGGCGCGGGTGGCGGCGTGACGACGGCGACGGCGCGCTCGAGGACGGGGATGGCGTCGGCGTGCCTCCCCAGGCCGCAGTGGATCGCGGCGGCGACGTGGAGGCTCATGGCGAGCTCGAGCTCGGCGCCCTCCCCGCGGCGCTCGAGGGCGCGGGCCGCCCGCTCGGCGAACTCGAGAGCGCGCGCGGCGCCGCCGCCCTCGCCGGAGACCATGGCGTCGCGGGCCTGCTTGAGGAGGAAGGGCCCCAGATCCGGGTTGTCGAGCGCCGCCTCGTCCGTCTCCGGCTGCGGCGAGGCGGACGGCTTCCTGGGCTTGACACGGGAGGAGGTGGAGGGGGACGGCGAGGGCGGCGCCCTCCTGGGCAGCGGCGAGGAGAGGCGGCGCGGCTGCGGCGTGGCTGCCAGGGGCGAGGTGTCGGCGGCGGCTAGGCCTGGCATGGTTGGGGAGGGGGGAGGGGAGCCTCTCGGGAAGAAGGCGAGGGCGATGGAAATGGCGCTATGGCGACGCGGTGCGAGAAGCCAACAGACAAGGAGAAAGTGCAACGAGCAGCTCAGCCTTCAGCTCTGCTCTCTGCTCTTCTCTTCTCTTCTCCTGTGCTTCCCCTGCCTTGGCCAGTTGGCCTGGGCGTGGGGTGGCGGCTGGGTGGTCGTCACCGAATCGCCGATGGAAACGGAAGTCCTGCCTGCCTGGCGCCATCATCGCTACGCTTCCTTCAATTAAATGGATTAGCTCAGGAATGCCACTAATTTAGCATCATCCTTGAGGATGGATCATCTGCCGGCTATACAAGATAGGTAGTGGGTTTATCAAAAAGAAAAAGAAAAAGAAAAGAAAATAAGATAGGGAATGAAGGTTATGACCGGTGAAAGGGATCCTATCGCGTTTAGACCGTCTAGACGTCTAAACAGTTTTAAAGATGAATGCTTATTTTAATTGTAATGTGTGGCCAATTTAATTTTATATTTTATTTTTAAAAATATAAAATGTATTTATATGATATTTTCATTTCATAGGATTAAACATATATTTTATATAAAATATTACATATAATCATATCATAAAATTATTAATCAACTTAAAGACCTCTTTATCACCATTTGGCAGGCCACCTAGGCCTGCATAAATTCGCCTAGCAGCCGCGGCCTAGAGCAAAAGCGAGGCGGTTGGCCACCACCTAGGAAAACACTGAACTGGAATACTTAGCCTCGGGTTAGTTTATTTCAACAAAGCCTAGATTTAACGTTTGATAGCTAATCTAGTTAATCCATGGTATATGTCCTCTTTGTTTCAAAAATATAATCCTTTTTTTTTTTTAAAAAAAAGCTTCATAGACTTTGACAAACAATTATTCAAATTATATTCATCTTTAGTATACAAAACATGTATCTATAGTTTTTTATTTCAAAAAACTTTAATACAATATTATTTGGTAGAAATTGACAACTAATAAGATAAATTTAATGGTCAAAATATATATTAAAGACTTTTTCAAATAAAAATACGTCCATAAAAAAGAAACGGACGGGGTATTAAATTAGTGAAAATAATAGAGCGGGATAAATTAACTTGCCCTTTATGGCTCAGTTAATCCTAGATTACCTTAATCCCATTTAACTAGAGAGGTCTTCGATGGATTAAACCCTTAAACCACTCCTCAATCCTAAAATAAACACAACATAACAGTGTTCTGCCACGTTACTAGCATCTTTGTTAGAGGAATCTCTCGTCTGGTATAAGAAAGTTATATGGATCATTGCACCATTTCTAAGTTTCTCTCTAAACATATATGCAAAGTTAGCACTTGTGATATCCTACATGGAAGAAATAAAAAGGTTTCTCCTAGTCATCTCCTTGAATATGGCACTCGAGCACGGAGCACCATAAATGCTGCATTGACTAGGGCCCATGTATATGGCACAATAGCTACTAGGGATGTCTAGGTAACACGGATAATATAAGAGGATTCTTCTATGCGTATTTTAATTCAAGAATGTCAAACTTCGTAAATTTTGATCAACAATAGGTCAAAAACGCACCTTTGGTATACAAAAGACGTATATATAGACTTATATTTCAAATTACTTTCGATACAATGTTATTTGTAGCAATTGACAACGTATAATAAGACAATTTAATGGTCAAAGTATACGATGGGTATGATGAGATGGTACTTTTCTTCTATTATTCTAGTACCATCACGCAAAAAGATATTTTCTCACATTCTTCTTACTCTGTTCTCTCATCTCTCTCCACCATGTCTCCTACATCGGCCATGACAATGGTGTCAGTTAGGGCTTCATGGAGAGAGAGGAGAAAATAATTTTTAAGAATGCCAATTTACCCTTAAGTTAATCTCTCAAATGACCTTTAAAAATGGAGTGCTAATAAGGCGGTTGCATATGCAAGCATATGAGCGATGGATTTGTGGCAATGTCACATGTAACATTAGTGGTCGATTTAGGAGCTAGGAGTCATAATATTGAAAATTGTGGAGAAACCAATGTTTATAGCCTTTGTCATTGGATATGAACCATTCATTCTAGATCTAACCGTTGAGATCTTACTAATGCCAAACTGTAACAGTACCATCCAACGTCAGAGGTTCTTGATCCATAAGCAATGTGGCAAATTGGCAATGCCATCTTTCCTTAAGCACTTATGCAAAAGTACCATAAGTTATACAATCTATAATTATAGTAGACGCCATTCCAATCCTACTAGTTCATATACTTAAACCCTTCTCCAAAATCTTAATCTCACGAGATTAACATTCTTAAATACAGCTTCAATTATTACTTTGAGTTTTAAAATCCATTTGTTAACACGGTTAAAATCAATTCCAACAGATAATTCCAGTGTTACGGATAATCAAAGACACCAGGATTCATTTCTTCCTTTTTTATGAAAGATTTGTAGGATCAATATGGAACCTTGTGGAATAATATCTAGAGAAATATTTTGTCATACGTTATTAAACAACTTTTTTTATATCAGTTAGCTTTTGCGTTTGGGAATGATCACCGAGCAGGACGACAGAGCGTATGCCTCCTTGCAAGCTGCAAGCCTGCAACCACCAGACGATGAAGTGGATCATGAATGCCTCTCCTACCAGGCACACCCCCCTGTCCTAAACTCATCACTGATCATTGCCTTGATCCGTACCTCAAATTGCTATCTTATTATCAGCACATCAGAAAAAAGCACATCAGAAAAAAAAAAAAACATCTCCAACCTGATTCACTATATCTTTCGAAATCTGCTTATTTGATGCTTTCCGGTATGTAACAGTTGCCGTATCAAAACTGTCGTAGAACATAAAAACAACTCCATGTTTCCTTGGAGCACCATACAAGAGCTATATATGTAACACCGGCTATGCCACTTTGACAATTGAATGATATAGACCGTGCCCGTAGAATTATTAGTGACTTCTTTTGAACTACATGCTTTTTTTTTATGAGAAATGCTTTTTTAAAATTATATCATCGTGCTCTTGGAGCAAAATATTAAACGAATTTTGGTATTATCGTTGAGCACGTATATACTTATAAATACTATATGAATATGTTAGACTTCAGAACGGGGAATGTACCGTTCCAAGAATATTTGGGACGCTCTGTGCTGCAAAGGCACTGGCTGCAAATGCTATCTTTTGTATCACTATCTGACTTGAGTAGACATGAAGAAAAGAGGATTATTTATGTTTGGCTCTTCTGTTTACATGACCGACATTTTTATTGCCGTTTGAGTACTCTATACCATAGCTCTAAATAGCCCTCTTTTCTCTCCTTACATAAGTGGTTGCAAATTGGCAGCACATCTCTCTTGAAATTTTTTTAAGTTAAATCCATATTGTAATAAATATCTTATTCGCTACCATTTTCTAACACTTTACCTAATGCGTGAGTGGAAAAATTATGTTTTACATATTTATTATGAAAGTCTAAACTTTACAAATACATGGGACTAACACCTGTCCCTAAATCTACATGATATAATAGGAATCTTCTACAAGCATATTTTCCACCTCTTTTATTAAATTTGATTTAAATATAGCTTAGAGAACTCTCGAAGTCCAATTCAACATTTAACTCATTTTAGTTTGATCAACTTATTTGTTTGTACCAACCACTTTTAACATGTTTATAGTATATCTATCGGACATACGAGTTGCTCATGTATGGTGTTGATTTTCTTCCGTGACAACATTAAAGTGAGCAACAACAAAAAGGGCCACAACTGCATCAAGACGCCGAGATAGAAACTCAAAATTATACACTAACATGCTATGGAGATTTAAATTGAGCTGAATGATAAAGATGAACATCAACCTTTTTGACCCATTTCATTTCGCTAAGCTTATTGTCATTTTGATTTTCTTGGGTGGCAACGATAGAGTGGGCAGCAAACAAGACTGCAACGAGATGCTGGAGCATATAAACTCTAAACAAAACACTAATTTGCTACAATGGATGTTCCAGATCGAGATGTTCGGATAAAGATAAAGGGTGCATGGGTGGCCAATTGGAGATTTGGAGGGTAGAAATCTCCCACTCCCAGTCCCAGCTGTGAATAAACGAAGACGGAGGTTGGCTTTGCCGTCGTCGTCTGCCCGGAGCGCCGGAGGCCGGAGGCAGCACAAGCAATGCCGTCGTCTCCCTCGCTCCTCCTCCACCTCCCCCCGCGCCTCGCCTTCCTCCGCCACCCGTCTCCTTCCCCGCTCCCTGCCCTGCGCCTCCCGCCTCGCGCCGCCACCCGCGCGGCGCCGGACGACGACGGCGCCCGCACCGTCCCCATCGCGCGGTGCTACGAGGGCGCCCTCGCTTGGCTCGAGCTCTCTGGCACCGCGCGCCGGGAGCAGGCGGTCGCGGCGGCGGCGGCGGCTGATGGCGGCGCCGCAGCGGAGGAGCACCTCGCCGCTGGCGCTGAGGCCATGCTCATGGAGGCGCTCCTCCCTGGACCCGACGGCGGCCACCGCGGCGCCGTGTCCACACGGGTGGTGAGCGCTCCCTCCGGCCCCGCTCCTGTTTACTGTTCTGCCGCGGCTTAAACACTGTAGCGCCATTATTCAGTTCACCCGTTCGTCCTTGAGCAGAGTTAGCATAATGCGTGCTAATCAGGATTGATCCTTTTTATTATAGGAATATTTGTTTGAATCTATTCTAGGCATTTCGGTCCATTCATTGATTGTAGGAAGGAAGCATGCTCATACCAACCGATACAGAGTGGAACTGTTCAGCATGTAGATTCCTCTCGGTAGTATTCTTTGCCCCTAGCTTAACCATGAATCTTTGTTTGCCCCCTTTTAGTTGTACTAGTACAATGCCCGTGCTTTGCTACGGACCTTTAGAGGATGAAATAAAACATAATTCATAACATCACACGAACTTATAAAGGGCACTTTACCTAATATCTGAACATAACAATGAAGCAGTCGCTTCCGCTTTAAGCATGTTGAAAGCAAATGACACTATTATTTAGTGATGTTCAATTAAAGTAGCATTGCATTAAAGGAAAACGAAAAAACATATGTATCTCCTAGAATGTCATGCATGACTTAAATCTATGGCTCCCCCTTTTTAATCTCAATAAAACACTTGCTGGCCTTTTTTTTTCAAGTTACCCTATCAATGATGAAGAGACTTCTATGACCTAACATAAATATGCATATGATAACATACAATATGCCGTAGAATAGATTTAAACTTGGATAGGGAACAAATATAAATAACTGAATTATCTATCCACAGCAACTGATCCAGCAATGAACAGGCCCTATCTAGAAAAACAAAACATATTCTTTAATCTAACTTGGATAAAGGATAACTCGATGTAACTCAACAGTGATTTAGTGCAAGTCTGAACAGGTGGCCTTCAAAATTGTGTTGTCATAAATGTAAATATGGCTAGCATGTCCTGTCTGAAAACTATGTTGTCACTCATTAAAACATAAGAAATTAAAGAGGATTTCAGAAATCAATGTCTAATATTAAAGAATTTAGGGCATGTTCAAAGTGGCTAAGATGAATGAATAAGCTGGTTGAGCTAAATGAGTTAAATGTTAACCTAGTCTTTGAGAGGTTTTTAAATTTGCTTCTCAAAGCATTTTTAGAGCATTTTTAGGTTATTATATGATAGGAGAAAAATCGGACAAAAACAACAAATTAGTTTTTAGCCAAATATGCATAATCCTGTTTGAACATGCCCTTAGTTGTGCCATATCCGTACCTTGTACAAGCAGCTAAAACTAAAAGCTTTCTGTTGTCAATTGCAACTCGGATGGCATAGCTTCTCTGTAAAATCCACTGTTTTTTGTGAGACATGCTAGGATAGCCATATTTCAGCCCCAGATCAGTCAACATCCAGTACAAATGGCCAATAACAAGAGAATGCCAGAGCATATATAAGGAAAATGTTGATACGAGAATTGCATACCCGGATCATACAGGTTCATGACAATATGTAATATGTTTGAAACATTCGTTTATTCATTCATGCATCATGTAGGTGCAGAGCACATATGTGCCACATACAGAAATTCTCACAGATAAAGAGAGTGCGGTCGGATTCAGCTACAAATGCAATGTGCAAATAGCACTTGAATTGTTGGAGAAATTCCTTGATCTTATGGTGGCATGCTTTCCACCACGAATCAACCTCTCGTACAGAAAAGTAGAAAGTCTGAATGTCTTCGAGTTATATGAGCCAATGGTCCTGAAACGCCCTGGATAGAAGAACCATAAAGGGATCGCAAATTCCATGGGATAATTGGAAGAAAGTGCTAATAACTAAAAGCTTGAATGAAATAAGTCATCAAAGCTAGAATAAAGCGCAGGTCCAATAAACAAAAGCACAACTAAAATGAAGAAAATAAGCCCAAATGTTCACAACCATAATTCTCTGTATTTAGCAACAAAGAGATGAGTGGAGGGAGGAAAAAAATGAAAGGCATACGGAATAAGAGGATGAGGTTGTTGGTGTTGTAGTTCTAAAGGAGTGTGGCGAGGACCTTAGGCTAGTAAAGGATAAATCTCGACACTGGAAGTCTATAAAATCAACAAAAATGCTGAAAAATAGAAGTAGGTGTTAGTTGCCACTAATCAAACTGAAATGCTGAATAACATGAAAAATGTCATTATCAGCTTGTAGGTCATATGAAAAATATGAGGTCATTATCAGCTTGTAGGTCATATGAAAAATATGATAGTGTAGCAAGTAATATACATCTTCGGAGTTCTCTAAGCTCAATATCTTTGGTATCTACTGTCCAATCGCTATCTATAATAAATAATTAACTATATGGTGGCTGCTCTAAACTTCTCTAAATTTCCACATAGGACATCCAATTTTCATCCTCACAACCAGATCAAGTATACACCTTGGCAATAAGATATAAATAATTAAATCTAAAAAGAAACATTTCCTATCTCAAACAAAATTTCCAAATTCCTGTCTCTTGTCTCTACCCAAGAAAACACAATATAGTGCCACCCTCCATAAGCACCACAGACCCATGGTCCCAGACAGAAGCGGCACAAGCAGTGCATCAAGTACCTTGGCCCAATAAGTTTAATCATTCCTTTTTGTTTCTTGAAATCTTAATCAACCATTCAGAAATCATGCCATCTCAAGTTACAGTAGCTTGAAAGCAATGGCATCTATTATCTTGAAATCGATCATCATTTTGTTTTTACAGGAATGTGTCCCATTGGGCGTTTGGTCTAACCAGACAATGGTGTAGTCCCATCTTTCATCTGCATCTCCAAACACTAGCAAAAACAAGAAGCTAACCATCTATAAGATGTTCCACATATGTCATCAATTAAAAGAAGGGCAAGCTCTCCAACAAAATTAACCAGCAATATCTAATGGATCTACAATGCTAATGACAACATTGCAAAAAATTGGTAGTGTTACTAAAAAATTACCCCAAATCTTGATCAGGACCATAAATTAGACCACAAAATCCACCGATACATTTTTTTGAGCGGCCTATGACAAAGAACCGTGAAACAGATGGATTTAAATCAGGAAGAAAATGAATGAGGCAAAGAGAAACACACCAACCTATTTTCCCAAGCCATAAGTGGGTCTGTGGAGGAAAGGACACATGGATAGGTTTCACAAAGAAGAGCAGGCAGACTGAGAGGGGTGAGGGGCGGTGTTTGCACCGGCTTGAGAGGGATAAGAGGGAGGGAGGGAGGGAGGCATCCATGCTGGTGACAGTGATGTTTCCTAGCGGCCACCAACGGCGAGGTGGAAAAAGGGGAGGGTTGGGAGGGACGCCACCATGGTTGCGGTGGTCTAAGGGGGCAGATGGCTGGCCGAGGATGCGGTGGATGCAGTAGCGGTGGGATGAGGGGACAACGGCGGGATGAGGGAGAGAGGGAGGAGACGCTGCGTGAGAGGCATGGGAGTCGGGAGGGGCGGTTATGCGGGGCGGGTGTTGGGCACCAAATGGGATCGTGGGAGGCGGGAGGAGGGGAAACCCAAAGGTGGCGGCGGGGTGAGAATGGGATCAGGGTGGAGATCGAACGTTGCGCAGAGACCAGTTCTGGTTGAATGGTCCAGATCACAAGTTGGTAGTACCACCGCCACGACCATTAGATGCTTTAAAGTAGTAGAGATTGCATCATAGAAGGAACTTATTGGTTTGTTTTTTGTATGTAAAACATGGCAAGATTCTTTAACTTCGGTTTGGTTTTCTTTCTTCATTGCGCCTGAGGACTTTTTATTTTTATTTTACTTTTTTAGATCTTGCAAGCCATGGAAGTTAAAGAGAAGGCCAGTAAGATCAAGAAAGACTTAGGAACTGATTTTTTCTCTGGAAACGAACCCGATTCGGATAACATCTTGGCAATGGCATTTAAGCAAGTTGTAATGCAGCAACTCTCAAACTTTCAGCTTGATCTCTTCTCCCCAGGTTCAGATAGGGACTTCAAAGATCTGAGCAAATCCCAAAAGGTGTACATCTGTAAATTTTGGACTTTGACTTTAGATTCCTTTTCGGTTACTTCTTGCTAAGTTGTGGTTGCATATCAGGTACTTGCAGATTTCAGTATTAGGTCATCAGATGAAAAACTTCTTTCTGCCCTTGCTGAAGCCATTTTCTCATGTGTGATTGAGGATGCTGGAAAGAATTACCTTGGGAGCACAAGCGGTTTCCTTCATATGTGGAAGCCAAACTGTTCATTTGATTCCTCTGTTTGTATACACAGAATTTCTGAGGCAGAAGTAGTGAACAATGCTAGGAGATGCTTGGAGAGTTTTAACCTTGTCAAGTCGTTTCATGTGGTGAGCAAAGCAAAGAGTGGATGGTGGCCAGCTCCAAACCATGAAAGGTTGGGGAAGATCGGGGGTCCTGATTTCATCCTTTGGGCCAATGAGTTCATTCCTACTTATAAGCTGCAAATTAATGCCAGAGCATTCAATAATACAAAACTTGAAGGCCATCGTGAGTTAACAAATAATATATGGGAAGTTCCCTTGGCCCACTTCCAACTGGTAAATTTTTATTCCTCCTTATCCCTGACATAAACATATTTGTGTTGATTATTCTTATTTATATTTATTTTAGTCGTCCTTATATATTTTAATTTTTCATCCATTTCCTCCCTACGGTAGGCAGAACTAGGGAATATTCTGGACATGTATTTTGAAGACCAATTCACGATACCTAGCAAAGATTTCCACTCTCACTGGAATTCAGAACCATCAAAGATTAGAAAGAACAATGTAAGCTCGTACTTAACATAGTTAAAGTTAATATCATTTGATTTTTGTCCACATTGTATATTTTTTGGTTCAGGGTTATACGAACAACTTTTTGGCTTTCTTGGCTGGTAGCTGTATTATTCTTTTTGTTGGGATCATTGCTCAGTTGTGCTGGCCTAGGTATCTTAAAGACAAAAGATTATTCACGGCCAGTTCGTGTGTCTCATCATCACAAAGCTATTGTCCCGACGTCCGTTCTCTGGACAATAGTGAGGTATACTTATCTAGTCTTTCTAATGTTCTTGCTTGTCTGAAGAGAATGTTTTTTTCCAGCCATGATTCTTTTGGTGCTTGGCTGTAATAGCGAGGTATATTTATGTAGTCTTTCTAATGTTCTTGCTTGTCTGAGGAGAAGGTGATATTTTTTTTCCAGTCATGATTCTTTTGGTGTTCAGCAGTTTGCTGTTGTTTTCTGGGGTTATGCAGGATAGACCTTTCACTGGGACTGGGCATTGATTCATCATGGCAGTATAATATTTAAATGAGCTATTTAACGATAGGAAGTGCTTCAAACCTTTGGATAATTTACAGTTGCATTTATTTGTCAACTGCATTTAGCTTTAATACTTAGTGATATTATGACAGCCTACATTTGTGAGTCTCTGCATGATTATGAATAATCTATTTTCTTAGGGTTAATGCCCTATAGCTTCATGATGGGTCATGAGTGTTGGCATACTTTTTTGAGCTGTTACCCTTTTAAAATACATGCCAAACCTAGTTTTGTGTATAACTAGGGGCGTAATCTGAATATATGATGGCATTGTTTTCTAAGGTCATTTTTTCCTAATATATCCCTCCTGGGCAGATATGGGCTTATTGCATGTCTGTTGTTAAGAAAATAAAAGACTCACGTGGCTGGCCTGGAGAAATAATGGTTGATCAAAACATTGGTGCTTGGGTTGGAGAATTGCCTGACTGCTTCAAAGGGGTCAATCTTGAGGATAATGCTGCTTCTGATGGCGTTGGACATTCCAGTACTGTTAGCCAAGAAAATCAAATCCCATTGGTGTCAACTGCAAGTGAGACAACTGCTCATGTGGAACGAAATGACAATGCTTGGGGAACTCTGCAGAATATTGCGACTTTTCAGGTGTGTTTTTCTGATTTTTAAATGATTTCTCTTTTCCGTAGATGAAGAAATGTCATATTTTCTTTGTGGTGATGCATGCACGAACTCAAATGTGTTACTACCTGACAATCGTATAGGGTAGTTGTGGGCAGTAGGCGGCTTTGACCCTGGTTTGCACTGAGGTGCCGTGGCTACAGAAAGGAAAAGCTAGTGAAGCTATGACTAAATACATAAAATTCAGCGGCATATGCATAAATATAACCTACTAGGCTATTAGTATGATCAGATTTTCTGTAATATTCCCTCCGTTCTTTTTTGTTTGATGCCTTTGACTTTTGGACACGCCTTTGACCATTCGTCTTATTCAAAAAAATTATATAAATATTATTTTTTTTTGCACTAAAATTTTAAATAAGACGAATGGTCAAAGTTTTCTGTAATACCTTGTTTGTCATTTATTGGGCTGTTCTTTGGTCATGGCTCATTAGAAAAAGATTACACCTATCTACTTTCCATTTGTCCAGCAATTTTTTTTTGTTGCAATGGAATTAATCCTTTACCTTAAATTACAAGATATGATAAAACAAGAATGGGAAACAGTGCTGTAACTTTAAATGAACAAGTATTTGCAGCGATTGTTTACTTTTCCTGTAAGCTTGGTTGCATGTGGCACCAGACACTATATTTGTATTGCTTCATAATTATATATTGCCAACTTAACAACTTCATATGTTAACTTTATGAAAGCAACTACTCTAGCCAGCCATTATTTTTGAGTCAAATTGCTCAAACTTGCACTCTGTCACTGGATTCATGTATTTGTAGGTAGTCATGTCAGAAGAAGGTAAAGTTGTGGGATTTCAGCCAACCAACCGCCTAGCTGTTAATCATTGGGCAACAAATCCTCTAGCGACACTGCTGTATGAGGGGCAAAAACTTTCTCCAGGCACGACAGTGTACCATGAACTTTTTTATTTATAATTCTATTAACACTTTCTATTTATTTTGCCTAATACATTTTTGAAGATAATTTCAGGCTTTTTGGAGCCTACGCTTAAAATTTCTCGTCCAGTTAAGGTTGCCCGATTGAATTGTTGATGTCAGTAAATCCAGAACCTTTTTTTGCATTGGCAAGGCCCTGTTCAAGATCCATGCTATCAGAGGTACTTTATCAGTTTATCTGTTTCATTTCTCCTCCAGTTGCTTTCTGTGTATCAATATCTTTTCCTACATATAATTTATTTAATACTAGACTACTTGTACTCTATTACCCAAGGTTCTGCTGTTGCTGACTTCTAATATTAAGTTTCTTTACTGTATTTGACTTCATATCTTTTGCTGTCCCCTTATCTTGGTTTGTTTTATCCTGTTGCCTTCTATACAGGATGCTGCAAGATTCTTGAACGTTTGATCTAGCAGGCTGAGGAATTTCCTGTTAGCTCACGGATGCATTTTATGGTAAAGCCTAGGATCAACATGAAATTACAACTTCACAACTTCTCAAACAGTACCTTTCTCTTTGCCTTGCACCATTGCATGCACATGGACACCCAATTGAACAGCTTCAACCACTATTAGGTATTGGGAACAATAAATTATGTGTTGTTGCATCAGGTTATTACTCATGACTCATGAGGCACTATTAGGTGTTCTAAGCAAGGTTGTAACAATATCTCATTCACATTCAAAAAGTTAAGCTATCACTGAGACGAAGGCAGTCATTTCTGAAGGTCTCTAATCCTGCTCATGTGGGGCTACTGGTGTCCATTTTGCTGTGGAGTTTGTTCTGCTCCTGTTGGAGTCTCATTGGTTTGCCTTCTATTGAATCTCAGGTCAGGTACTTTACTAAAATTTCTTTTTAATTCTTTTCACCTATAAGTTGCTACTTGTAAGCTCTGAGTTCAGGTGTTTTTTTTTCCTTGCTTTTCCTTGGATGTCTGTGCTTTGGGGGGTGTGGTGGCTGGGGGATGTAGTTCTAGCAGTTCAAATGTATTGAGCAAATTTTGAGATCCTCACAAAAACAACTCATTACTTCTGTCAAGTGTATAGTTATAAATGCCGAGTTAGAGTACAATGGGTATCTACTTATTTCTTTTCTGTTTTGAATTCATCAAAGAAGACATTAAACTTAATTGAAGAAAAATTTCTGCCTGGACCTGATGCGCTAACATTTGTGCCATGGTGACTTGTAGTCATCAGAGCCACAAAGGGAACTAGAAAATGGTAGAATTAATCTCTTGTGTTGAACCACAATGTGATATGCACTACAATACATAAAATGCTAAATTTAATATATGGGGCTGTAAAAGCAAAGCCACAACTTTGATCTAGACATAAATTTCTCCAATTGAACTCATTATCACATCATCTGTAATGATTTGGTTCATTCTCTCTGTTTGGTGGACAGCATCCCAGTACAAGTACTTGCTGGGATCTGTGCATGTTTTGTGTCCTCTGCATGTCTGCCCAACTTCAATAACTCCTGTTCCACAACAGCCTCGTGATGTCTCTGTCAGCCCTATAGTTCAAAAGAAAAATGTTTCATGATAGAATAACCCCAAGGAGTGCATACTTTTTTTTTTTTTTTTAAAAAGAAAATTCTGTCTTGATGAAAAGACTGAATAACATACCGAATTTAGTGGGTTCTGTTGTCGCCTTGCTTATGATTGCATAAGTATCAATAAAGGTAGCTCTGGTATTTGCTTCATCCTTCAGAAGACGCACCAGTTCGGCTAGTTTCTCGTTAAACGAAGTTGTCAGCAAGTTCATGTTTTCATGACACTTTTCTGCACCTGTGCCTAGCAAAGTTCTGATAATAGGTAAACACCCAATTGGGGGCACTCCCACAAAGACAAATCTCCTTCCTCCAAGTGTTCCCATTACCTGAGTTGTATGCTATAGGGATTAGGCTTCAGTTCTGAACTGACATACAGAAATGTAACACAATATAGTCTGACAAGCGCCTACCTGAGTATAGTTAGCAATGCGTGCTATCAATTTATTCTCGTACTGTGGCCCAATTTCTGCTGCTGACTGGTTTGAGGCAAGATAATGAAAAAGCAGATCTGTTGTTCCAGCACTTATGATGAAGGTAGCCCTTCTGACAAGTCGCTCTGCTCTTCTTGGTCCGACTAGTCTTCGGAGGTTCCTCTTGTAACGCCATAGGTCGTCTATTTGATTGGAAAATGACCTTGCATTCTATCATGTAAGGGGAAAAAAACCTTAGCTAGTTAGTACCCAATAATCAAAAGTTGAAAACAGCTCAGATTAGTAACCGAGTAACCATAATTCACTTGTGTTTTTGGTTAGCCATTTTAGCTCCTAATTATTATGGTAGCCTTATATGCAGGTTGTGAACTTGTGATACGGACATACCGATCTCTTGGCGGTGGCATCATCGTACCCGGAGCCTGCCGATGCAAAGCTGACACCCCTCCTGAGCTGCCGTGGCTTTAAGTTTGGGTCAAGGAAACCTGGAATGCTCCTGGCTATGCCTAGCTTTTCCGCTGCACATCCACAAAGCCGCGATCTTCCCAAGTCAGAACAGCAATCGTGCATGGATAATAGTAATGATCGGTGTCACAGTAGCGTAGAGCAAGCGGTATGAGATGGATTGGCGATGAGATGTACCGAGTATGTCAGTGATGAGGCGGCCATTGCTGAAGCGGCCGGTGGGGGTGGGTCTTCTTCCGCCAAGGAAGTTGATGCCATACGGCAGAAAGTTGGCCTTCGCCGCCGTCGGCAGCCGGTTGTTGGGATCCACCGTCGAGTCCCCAAACACCAGCATGGTGGTGTACCCGGTGGCTGTGTAATTGGTCACCCTTGGAGGAGCCGGCGGTGGTGGCGGTGGAGGCAGCAAAGCATCATCCCATGACGGCACTCCCTCCTGAGGCGGCACCACCGTCCGCGGCGGTGCTGGATCACGCCTCGGCGGCTGCTGCTCCGGTTCTGGCGGCGGTGGCGGTGGCGGTGGCGGTGAGGAATCCGGCAGCGGGGACTCCGGTGAGTCGAATTCCCCAGGTGGCGGCGGTGTCAGGGGAAGCCCGGCGGCTGGTGCCTCGTCGTCGACCTCCTGCGCCATCGCCACCGCCACCATCTTCAGCCATGGCACGGCGAGCAATGCAACTGCGAGCGCCGCCAGCCTCCTCATGGATCACGCTACGCTGGGTTTGCTGCCTGCTAGCTCAAGCTCAAGAGTGCATATATAGTACCCATGGATGCATCCATATAGCATTGGCCCCTCGTGCTATCCATCTGCAAGGTGGCTTGGTGCTGTCTAGGTGAGGAGCCACTAGTTTACCTTGAGCTTGCTTTGTGTGACTGCGCCACCTCCATCTCCAAGCCTCCAAGGCCAACATGAATGAATTCCGCGTGATTTCAGATCAGGTAGAGCACACGCTTGTCATACACTAGTACACCTAGACATGATTCGGATCGGGCTATTTTGCTCTTTTACCTGGTTTTACGATATTAAAATGAACTGCCCAAAACCCATGGTACTCTTCTCGATAGAACCAACAAAATATATAACGCGGTTTTTTAGCACACAATGCTTCCATCTTTCTTACCAGTTACCACGCCCAGCAGATGCAAAAGGACGTAGTATTACTCTATGCTTCCGCATGCCATTGATTTTTTAGTAGCCAGTGTATTTAAAACCTGATATACTAAAAAAATGTACTAGTATAACAGGATCTCTCCCGTCTACATCTACATTTACTTGAAAGTTGGTCCAGAAATACATCTTCCGATGAGTGAGGCAAACAAACAACATAGATGAACATGTGCCCTTCATTTTATTATTATCATAGGAAAATTTGGGCACATAGGAAAAAAATAATAAATATGGACCATCTAAGATAATAAAAAAATTAATAAATACGGACCATCTAAGATAAAAAATGTTATTTACACAACTGATCTGTGACACAAAACAAAATCCCTCGGAAGAGGTAAGCAAAATTTAACCTGGTGCAATGAGCAAAGTAAAAAAAAAAAACGAAGCAAAAACTCTGAACCCACTTCCGTGTATCTTGAATGGTCTGTGGTGCCGTCTATTTTTGTATTCCATATATTCGATATATGATGGAAAAAAATAAATTAATGAAAGAATATGTAGCTAGCATGCATGGAGATGGTGTGAATTAGGATCATGCATGATCACTCCGCTGGTGCAGAGCCTTTGCAAATCGGCCTTTGACCCGGTTTCGCGTGTCCGCCGTTGCCTTGCGGGAGGTGTACATTATCTGCTTTCCAAACCTTGTATTTGCAATCGCAACAACTCTAGATTATGACCAGTGCACATGCACATGCAAATGCACCAGCGGCTAGCTATCTTGTAATTGCAACAAAACTGTCATCTCCACGGCGATCTTTTTTTTTCTTTTCTACTGAACAACGTAATTCCACCAAATAACCAAGGCAATGACTGAACTGAATGAATATAGAGGCATGCACTTCATGTTGCATGATAAAAAGACAATGAAGGCCTTGTTTGTTTCAGATTAAATTAAATTAAATTAAATTAAATAAAAATTTGTTATTTTTGTATAAGCCAAATGATGTAATGTTTTATAGTCATTCTTGTGAGGTTTTAAATAGTACTTCTTAAAGTTTGTTAAATATTTTTTTTCATAATTTTTTGAACTCGTTAAAACGTGTTTTGAAGGGGTCACAAATTTGCTACAGTAAAACGCAACTCTACATTAATCTGAAACAAACAAGGCCAAAGATACATAATTCCATAGGCATGCACATCACTAGAGCATCACACGCATGGTATGTTTCTATTTATCAAAATGGGAATCAGGGCATATATACCTCAGTTAGATATATATGAGCTGCATATATGATACAGCCTAGTCTCATCTTAGCTGTTGTATTAGGGTTTCATGTGCTCTGTATATAAATCAGCCCTTAGCCTCGTATCAATATACAAGTGCTATTTCTAACAACTTTAAAAGGGAGGTAATAAAATAAAAACATTAATTACACGGATCCCAGGAGGAAATGGATGGGGAAATGAATCAATATATGATGGGATTTGCAGGTTCCCCTCCAACAAGAACAAAGAAGATCAAGAGGAGAAGGTCGGGGTATACCTCCTGTTTTTCTTCTTCTCGTTGTACCTCTGCTTGGCCAGGCGCCTCTTCTCCTGCTGCTCCTTTCTCTCCTCGGAGTTCATCGGCGGTGGCGGCTCCTCGTCTTGGCCGTCGATCACGCCGCTGCTCCCCGACACCGATATCGGCATGTCCAAGGCGGCCACATCGTTCATTGTGCCTGTGCCCATCATCGATAGCTCATCATACTCGTAGGTTGTGTAGCTTGGTGTGTTGTTCTTGGTCAGAGGTGGCACAGGATGAGCATCAGGTGATGGCATAACCAGCTCCGACCATGATGAGGTTATTGGGTCATCAAAGTCCAAGGAAGAAGGTTCCTGTGTAGTTTTCCGAAAGTTTTATGTTAGTTTTAGTAAGTTGGTGCCCAAATGAACGGATCACCATGCTGTAGTTCGTTGGTCAGCACTTCGAGCCTTGCCAGGCCGGCACAGAGTGCCAAATTCTAGGCCCGGCAAGGCCCAAAAGCACGGCGGGCTGGCTTCAGGCCGTGTCGGCACGAGCACGGCAAGGGTGACAAAACAGCAAGAAAAATGTTTTTTAAAAATTCATACGTTGTTCAAATGAAAAGTTGTTGACATAAAAAAAATGCATCTCGAAATTGTCTACAACTTTCATGTCCAACCAAAATTCATCCGAGTAACAGAAGACCTCAAAAATGACGAATTACCGAGAACGGTGCCTCGGACCTAAAGCAAGCAACGAAGAAAGTAATTTTCATAAATTCATAAGTTGCTAAAATGAAAAAGTTTTCTACATGAAAAAGATTTGTCTTGAAATTTTCTACAACTTTCTTGTTGAATGTTCATCTAAGCAACAGAAGATCTTGATAATCTTGAAAAACGCAAACTACTGACTCTTGGTCCATTTCAGATCGGGCCTGCCCAAACACGGTCTGGACAGTCGGGCCAGGCCAGGCGGCCTGCCGTGCCTGGTTTCTAGGCCCAGCATGGCACACCATTCTGGCCGGGCTAGCCTGGCCCAATTTTTTCCCGGGCCGTGCTCGGGCCAGCTCGGACGGCCCAGCCCACTCACAGCACTGTACGTATAATCCCACGTACGTTTCTTGTCATCAATGTACATTATATATATCATGTTTTTGCCTTGACGTAAGTTACATTAGAGAGCTAAGGAAACGAGCAAATTAAGTTGAGCGTATATGTATATATATATTGCATTGCTTACCTTGAATGTGCCTTCCATGTGCCCCATTAGTGTATCGACGGAGTTGGAGGAATGAGGATTCGTGGCGAATGGCTCTGTTGATCCCATGGCGATGGTGTTGTTGAAGTCACTGCCATCATGATCAAGTATTGTGATGGCGTCTTGTTGGATGGCAGTGCCAGTAGTGCCTGAAGACGACTGTTGTTGCGCCAAACACCAAGCAGAGAAAAGGCACGCAGGACAGGATCAATGCCTGGATTTGCAGGCATCGATCAAGCATGCATGCATGCAGGTTCAATGCCCGATCGAAGCCGATGAACAAGCAAGATCGCATCAGTTCGTGTACGTAGGGTAATCCATTTCGTGATGCAATATGCATGTGGAATTGTGGATCGATCGATGGGTATATTAATTTACGTGTGCATGCATCGCATGTATACCTCAGCGATGAGATGGATATTGTAGCCGCCGTCGACGGAGAGGACGCGGGCGAGGGTGGGCAGGTCGGGGAAGCCGGTGTAGGCGGCGGCGGCGCGGAGGCCGTGGCAGGAGGAGGCCCGCGCGCGCAGGCGGCGCAGAGGGCGGCGCCGCCGTGGTCGTCGCAGCGGGCGACGGCGGAGGCGGCGTGGCAGGCGTCGCAGAGCGGGGCGCGCTGGTGGGCGGGCGCGGCGGCGTGGGCGGCGACGTCGCAGGGCAGGCAGAGGCGCGCGGCGTGGGCGGCGCACCGCACCAGCGCCCGCCGCGCGCCGCAGTGGTCGCAGGGCACGTCGGCGAGCTGCTCGGCCTCCATGGCGGCGGTGAGGCTCAGCACCCATCCAGCTCGCGCAGTGCCAGTGGCGGCCGCATTTGTCGGCGTACACAAGATCGACAAGCACAAGCAGCTCAGCTGCCAATTACTCCTGTATATATTGCTCCGTCTTCTGCAGTGCCAGTGAGAGGTATATATATATATGGAGCGCGTGGTCGGCACGTTCTAGGGTTTGTTAGTTTGTTGGAACGGACCGCCATGCAAGCTAGGGCAGACTTGTACCATCCTATCTATCCTTATCCGGCATCACCATGCATTCACCGTGCATACATGCAGGCAGGTTTCGTCTTTCCTGTGGCTACAAATTAAGCTGCATCTCCAGGCTCCAGGCTCCAGGCTCCAGCTAGCTAGCTAAAAAATCCCGGCCTGCATGCTTGCATGTGTGTGTATATGTATGCCTGTATATATAACTAATAATAGCGTAGAGGATATATACGACTAAAGCTACGTACGTGTCGACGGTTGGGATATCGACCCAAGTCAACCAAGGTTCTTCAAAGAGGAGATAGGAGACACGCCGAACAACCACTTAACAAAGAACTAAGCGAGAGCGAGGATTGGTTCTTCAAAGAGGAGATAGGAGACACGCCGAACAACCACGAACAAAGAACGAGCAGAGAGCGAGGATTTTTATCCTGGTTCAGGCCTCTCGGGAGAGATAATAGCCCTACGTCCAGCCTTTCTTTATATCAAAGAGAATTACAAGGTGGAACTCGACGAGATCAGCAGGTCTCGACGAGTAGTATCTGAAAATCTATCTCGCTAAGGTCTAAGCTAGATGTTAGGATGTAAAACTCAATGCCAGGATCCTCTAAACGCCGTAGGGCCTGTTTATATAGTCTTGAGCAAACCGACCCTCCGAGGAATATCGGGCAGAGCTAACTACAAGATCGTGAACGAACTCATACATGCCAAATATGACCTACGGTAGATAAGGTAACCTCCTAATCTTGGGGATCACGACTCCTAATCCAATCCGGGAAACCAACGTCCGGGTCTTCACGTAGTCGTGCAGAACTCTGTTCGAGTCGGACTCAAACAGGAATCCTAGGCCATTACGCACCGTGCCAGCCATGAAACTGTTCGGCAGGATGCACATGGACCTGATAGAACCTCCCAAGGAGCTGGGCCCTGGTAGGCTGTTCGATTGGGCCGTCAGGGAGTGGGCCATGGCTATGGGCCGTGATCTAATCCCCGACAGTACGGTACACGAAAGAGATGCGCACGCACCTCCCAACTCGGTCATCCAACGGGACACAGATTCTCGTCATCGATCCATGGGTGCTACAATCTCGGTTTGGAGAGTTTCCGGTGGAATCTGGAGGACGACCATATTCAATGAAATGTGCACACCTTATCTTCTTGGATGAGTCCTATAATGCGACGGTTGGAAAAAACATAAAGTCGACACTAGATCTGAACGACATCAAAGGCACGACGTTTAGTAACGCGGTTTGACATCGCTAGCTGAAGCCCGGGAAGGAATCAAGGCTCAGGGCGAAGTCGTGCGCCTCAAGTTAGAAGTTGAGGAGCTGAAGGAGCAGCTTGCTCCTAAGTAGCACCTTATCAGTAACCGAAAGGGCCTTGTACCTGAAACTTTTGAGTAATGTAATAAAGTACTTACCTTTATTCCTGCAAAAAGAGCAAAAAAAAGACAAGAACGAGCGAAACTAAGAGAAAAGCGAGCAGTAGCTAGGAAGTTTAAGAAAACCGGTAGGAGCGCTCGCCTAACTCCTAGCCCCGTTGTGCATCGCGCCGAAACACGAGTTTGCGAACCCGAGCAGTGCACAAGAGAAAAGCGATACCTAGCCCCGATGCAGACGATGCTCGAGAACCGAAGCTTGCGAACTCGAGCACGTGCGTAGGAGAAAAAGCGACACCGTACCTTGCTCGATTCGTTCCGTGATGCGCTCGTTGGCGTAAGTTAGGCGATTCCGAGTAACCGAACAAGAAAAGTGCCTCGCCTCGGGGGCTTACGAGAGCGAGCTTTACCAAGTGGTCGCGCCGAAGCGATAAGTGCCTCTGCCGCGGAGGGCTTACGAGCAGACTTAGCCGCAAGGTGGAAAGGCCATGTTACGCAACCACGAGTTTAGGAACTTATTGAAACCAGATACGGATAGGGAACAATCCTTAAGATTGCGGAGCCAAGAGTTCGCAAGCAAGGCGACCATCAAGTGTTACCAGAGAGAAAGAGGTAGTCTTCAAAAGACAAGAAGTGAAAAAGGCGCAGAGGTAGCGAGAATTCACTTAATTGTTGGATTGGACTTTACATGGTGCCCAGAGACTTGGACGAACTAAGGCGAAGTTTACAAAAGCGAGGCTAAGAAAGCAGAAAAGACCTACACAAAGAACTTACGGTGGTCGATGTTCCAAGTCTTTGGTCGACTCTCTCCGTCCTCCATAGCCAGCGAGCGGCCCAGGCGGCGTAAGAAAGCGACCGTAAATGGGCCCTCCCAGCGAGGAGTTAACTTGTTGGCATTGGACAAGTTCTCGACACGGCGCGAGCGAGGTCGCCCGCCTTCAAAGCCCTTGGTCGAACCGACTTGGCGGCGTCTTGGCGAAGATCTTCTTTGGTAGCGCGCCATTTCGACTTTAATGCCCGGTCGCGTGTGCCTTCGAGGAGATCGAGATCGAGGAGGCGCTCTTGCTCGTCGTCAATTAAGTTGACCGAGCTCGTGCGAGGCGAACCGAGTATGATTTCGGCGGGCAAGATGGCTTCTGCACCATAGACTAGTTGGAAAGGAGTTTCCCCGGTCGCCCGGCTGGCCGTAGTGCGAACTGCCCAGAGGACGGAAGGAACCGTCAACCCGAGCCTTCTTGTGCTGTTGAGAGAGCAGCAAATACCCGCCGTTTAATACCCCGGACTATCTGTCCGTTAGCTCGCTCATTGCTCCATTGCTCGTGGATGTGTCACGAGGCGAACAGACCTTGGTACCCGGTTTGTTCGCGATATTCACGGAATAGCTCGCCGGGCTGGTGCAGTTATCCGTGATCGACTTATGGGGAATCCCAAAGCGCGTGACCACGTTGCTTTTGAAAAAGCGAAACGGCCGTTTTGGCGTGAAGAGGCGACACGAGCTCTGCCTCAATCCACTTTGTAAAAGTGTCTATGGCGACAGCGGTGTGTATAGCCCTTGTACCCCTTAGGGAATGAGCCGAGCGAGATCCGGACCCCATGTGGAAAAGGGCCGGGATGGGGATTGTTTGGAGCTCTTGGGCGGGCTTGTGTGCCTTCCGGGCGTGAAATTGGCGAGCCTTGCACTTAGTCACGATGTCCGGGCATCTTATAATGATGGGCCAATAATAGCCCATGCGAAGCGCTTTCGACCGAGTTACGAAGGAGGCGTGGTTGCCACGAGCACCCTCGTGTATGTCCCTAAGAAGGAACACACCCTCTGTTGCGAGATGCACTTGGAAGAACTCCCGAGCACCTTGGCGGTAAAGGATGCGTCCACAAGCTTGTATGGGCGGCCACGCCTTTATGGCCGGGAGCGCTCGGCCGTCATCGGCGAGGTCCCATCGCAAGGTACCGGACAAATGGCGTTGACCGATCGCGACTGCTTTCGATAGCGGAGCAGCACCACTGTCTCGTCGCCTCGTCGGGGGCGTGATTGAGGGCTTGTAAAGGTGCTCGGCGAGCACCCTGCCGAAGCGAGTTCGCGTGAGATCCAAACTTGGATAGCTGGTCGGCGAAGTTGTCCTTCCTTGGCACGAAGAGCACGAAGAATCGAAAATACCGCTCAACTTCCTCACTTCAACGGTATCGCGCCATTGAGTTATCGCGGCGATACTCCTTGTTAACTCGATTGATGACCATTTGTGAATCTCCTTCACGGTTAGCCGTTGGACACCAAGCGACTTGCGCTCTTAGTCCGCGAGGAGGCCTCGTACTCTGCGGCGTTGTTAGTCGCCGCAAAGTGTAGTTGGATAGAATCTGGAGTTGCTCTCCTTGAGGAGATAAGAACAAAACCAGCCCCGAGTTTCGGTCTGCGAGCCATCGAAAAACATGGTCCAAGAGGGTTCATCGGGTTGCTCGGGAGCTCACGGGATTTGGGCGGGCAAGTCCATTCAGCGACAAAGTCGGTAGGACTGTGACTTAATAGCGATTGAGCGACAAATAACAGATCAAACTCGCTAGTTCCATTGCCCACTTAGCTATCGTCCGCTAGATTCCTTGTTCCGTAGGATTTCTCGGGGAAGCGTGGTCGGGACCCGATGTTGATGCGCTGGAAGTAGTGGCGAAGCTTCTGGAGGACATGAGTAAGGCATAGAGGAGCTTACGGACCTCGGGTGCGCTCCTTTGATCCGTGAAGTACCTCGCTCACGTAATAGATTGATCATTGTATGCCTTCCCTTTCGGCCGTCAAGACCCGCGCTCACCGCTTGTGGCGTGCAACCTAGGTCTGATGGGAGCTGCTCGCCATGCAGCGGGGTAGTCAAGACGGGAGGATTGGGCGGTATCGCTCAGATCTGGAAGGATCTATCGGCTTTTCCGTCCACTCGAAACCATTGTGCTTGCGCGGGGCCTTAAGAAAGGCGATCGCGTTCGCCTTGACGGAAATAAACACCTTAGAGCGACCATCCGCCCGATGAGGCTCTGTACTTCCTTTATGGTAGTTGGAGCTGCATATTTTCAATGGCCTCGATTTTTTCGGGGTTGGCGAAATACCTTGCGAGCCAATGACATAACAGAGTAACATTCGGATCGAACACCAAAGGTACACTTCTCTGGATTTAATTTTATTCGATGCTGGTGAGATTATGAAAAGTCTCTGCGGGTCTTTTACATGATCTGGAGCATACTTGCTCTTTACAACTATGTAAATCGACATAGACCTCCGAGTTTTTCCGCTATTGCAGGAAGGTCTTCTCCATTGGTATTGGGCATTAGCACCGACATTGCGTGAGACCGAAAGACATGGTCGTATAGCGAAAATGCGAAAGGGGTGATGGCGGTCTTCTCTTCATCCTCGGGGAGATGCTTATTTGGTGGTAACCGAGTAAGCATCTAAAAACTCGAAGTTGGCGTCCTTGATCGCATCGACCGGTGGTCAATCTGGCGCGGAAATTGTCCTTAGGACAAGCGGCGTTCAGATCGTGTGATCGACACATCCTCCACTTGCCGCCTTTCTTCTTTACAATGACGGGGTTGGCTAACCACTCGGTGTGATCAACCTCGCGGATGAACCCAGAATGACGGTTTGCCAAGCGATCTTTGATGATCCTGTTTGAATTCAGCGGCAAGCTTACGGCGACAGCTTTTTGTCCGTGCGGACACTGCCGGTTTGTGCTCGATTACCTCCTTGGGACTCGGGCATGTCGGATGGCTCCCGGCGAATACATCGCATTAGCTTCGGAGGAAGGCAATGAGCTCGCTTTCCTATTTGGGGTCAGTTGGCCCCAAGTGGTATCTTGGAAGTATCATCAAGCGACAATGAACTTCCTTGGTTTCTCCCCTGGTGAAGGGAGACCCTAGGCGTCTGGACTTGGTGCTGTGGAACTTGAGGACATGCTGACGGAAGTTGGTCGACCCGGCGAGGGCGCTCGTCGCAATCGAGGCGACTTTGTAGTTGCCCTTGACCGTGATCATACCGTTAGGACCGGTATCTTCACGCAATGGTAGCGTGGTGGGACCGGCCATAAACTTCTGAGAGATGGCTGCCTAAGATCGCGTTGTCTGGCCGATGGAAGTCGACCACGTCGAAAGTGATCAACTCTGTCCGGAAGTTGCTTGGGTTGCGAAGGTGACAGGCGGGACAACACCTTTAACAGCGACTTCTCCCGAAACAATTCCGTAGAAGGGCATTGCGACTTCCTTGACTTGGAGCGAGAATTTGCATCTCGTCCAAGACTTTAGCGAAAAGCAAGTCCAAAGCGCTCTGCCGTCCACTAAGACACGGCCAACTCTCGCGTTGCGATGGTGGGCGACCACCGATGGGAGCCGCGAGGCTTGGTCATCGGTGGGGCAATCCTCTGAGAGAAGGAGATGGGGACCTCGGTCCACTTCATCGATTCGGTAGAGGTTTTGCCTTTTCGACGTTATGGACCTCGGCGGCTTCCTTGAGGCTGCGCGAGAGGTGTAAGCGAGAGCCGCGAAAATAGCGGCGATATGGTTCACGAGCTCTTGATATTCGTCATCATCTTCCGATCACCATCGTCGGTTTGGCGCCAGCCTTACCGGCATCACCTTGTTCGGGCGGGGTGGGCATTGGGCCCTTGCCGTTGTAGAAATCTTGAGCTTTGCAGCCCAAGTTCTCTGATGGCGTATATCATGCCCGTAGTCTTGGTGGAACTTGCAAAATCGATCGCTCGGACCTTTCTTGCCTTGTCGCCTCCTGAAAGCGAGCTTTTGCCCTTGTAATTATTGTTGGGCTTCTTACGCCCATCCTTGGGAGGAGTCTTGCGATCCATACTGCGACGGTATTGTTCGCATCACCTTTGTTCTTCTTCTTCGGGACTTCTTGTCACGAAACATTCTTCTTGCTCTTCTTCTTCTCATCCACTTTGGTGGTAGGCGGCTCGCCCTTGTCGACGCCTTTTTATCTTGAGCAGCTCTGCTTAGCGTTAGCATATGATCGGCCGCCTTGAGCAGTCGTTGGCGGTCCGGTCTCGTTGATCTCGAGATCTGGGTGAGCCGCTTCGTCGCGGACTCCGTTTTGAAAGCGCGGACAAGATTCATCAGAGATATTCGGGATCGTGTTGCGGATCTTAATGAAAGCGCTTCACGAAGTTGCGGAGAGTCTCCCGTTCATCTGGATCATCTGGTGCGAGATCATCCTCCTTACCCGAACGAGCGTAACGGACTCTGGAAATTAGCGATCGAGGCGTCACAAAGCTGGTTCCATGGTGATGGAACCCTCCTGGCGATTGAACGACCACGTCGAAAGCGGCACCCTCAAGGGCGGTCGGAGGTAATTAGCCATAACGAGCTCGTCACCCCGGCGCCATGATGGCCGTAGCGTAGATGGAAAGGAATTCTCTGGGTTACGAGTCCCATTGTACCTCTCCATGTGGCCGGGCTTGAACTTTGAGGGCCGCCGGACGGCTCGAAGCTTCGTCGAGAAAGCCTGCGGCCCGAGCATATGACCGACCACCTTCCGGCGAGAACCTAGTCTTGAGAAGGCGTTGGTCTTGTTGCAGCGGGAACTCTGCTGAGCAGGATGACTCGGCTGGAGAAACTCTCTCGGGACAATCCACCATGCTCCTTCCTCGTGGTGGCGGCGGCGCGCTCCTCGCGAGGGACCGTCCGTGATCATCGGCGTGCGCGCTTGCCCTGTGGTCGCGATGACTCACGAGGACTTGGCGGCGGCAGCGACCACGGGTAGCTTTGCTCATGGGCGATGATCGCCGATGGTGGCGGGGTCCGCGATCGATCGAGCTGTCCGAATCATTAAAGGCGGATTTGGCTGCTGTTGCTGGAGGAGTTGTTGACTTCTCCTAGAGACTTTGGGCCTTGACCGGTCGCTCTAGGTTAGGCCTTGCAGCATCGCCCATGCGGGCGAGATCGACTGATTGGTGGATCTAAGGACCGTTGCTATAGCTCGAGTGTTCCCGACTTTGATCTATGGGTCCGGGATCCACTGAACCATCGCGTTACGCCGGTGAAGTCCGGTCCGGGGCGGAATTGACCCGAGCAGGGAAGCTTCGCCGGGAGACTTAAGCGCCAAGCCGCAGCGAGGTGGGTCGTGACAGCTGTCGCTTACCGTCGCAAAACCGTGCTAAGTCGATTGATGGAATCGTCGAAATTGCGGCGAATGGCGTCTTGCTTTCGCGGCGACTGCGCTGACCTCGTCTTGATGCGGCGAGTTAATCTGCCCGACCTCGCCCGGCCGCCCACGGCCGTCGCGGGATCTTGAGAGGTTCCTACATCGGCCATGTTAATCTTTGCGGGGGCCATGCGAAGGTATGCTAGGCGGTGTCATCGTTTGTGTCTCCGCGGTGGAATCTCTGAGCATAGCCTTGGAATCGACAAATCTAAACCGTTGTAAAGATCGCCGGTTCCGTAGTCGTAAATGTCGATGACGGAAGTCGCGATCTGAGGCTATCTACGCCATGTGGCGGAGACATCACGCACCGGATCGCGAGCGTTCGAGACCGAGCAGATCGTCTGGCCCGGCGAGGATGAGACATCTGTCATACGAGTCGTTGCCCTCGGGAAGTATCTACGTATCGGCGGAGTTCGACATACTCGATCTCCGTGTCCCCCCGGACGGCGCCATTTGTCGGCGGTTGAGATATCGACCCAAGTCAACCAAGGTTCTTCAAAGAGGAGATAGGGAACCGCCCGAACAACCCACGACGACAGCGAGCGAGAGCGGGGGTTTTATCTGGTTCGAGCCTCTCGGGAGATAATAGCCCTCGTCCGGCCTTTCTTTATATCAAAGAAATTACAAGGTGGAACTTCGGCGAGATCGGCGAGGTCTCGGCGAGTAGTATCGAAAATCTATACGCTAAGGTCTAAGCTAGATGCTAGGATGTAAAACTCAATGCGAGGATCCTCTAAGCGTGTAGGCCTGTTTATATAGTCTTGAACAAACCGACCCTCTGAGGAATATCGGGCAGACTAACTACAAGATAAATAACGAACTCATACATGCCAAATATGACCTCGGTGAATAATGTAACCTCCTAATCTTGGGGATCACGACTCCTAATCCAAGGAAACCAATCCACGTGTCGTGGAAACCAGCGTCAGGGTCTTCACGTAGTCGTGATGCAGAACCCCAAGATTAAAACTTCTCCTTGACCTTCTTCTTGCGGTGATCGCCTCACGCGTCATCTCACAAGATCTCCTCGATCTCTTCCCTGTGAAGCCCATGTGGTCGAGATTTTGCTTGGAGACCCGCTGAAGTCCGCTTCTTCCTTGGCGAGTGGGCCTTGAGTCTCTTGGCTTCCGCCACAGTCCGTCCCGCTGGGAAACGCCGAAGCTGCTCTTCGAGCCACTTGAGCGGTTGCTCCTCCGGAGTTTCGCCTTAATGGCTTCTTGCAAGCTCCTCGGCCTCTCCTAGGAGAGACTCGCAGGAGGCGCCTCTCTTCGGCGATTGACTTTGAGCCTCTTCACCTTCGCTTTTAGCCGACTTGACTTTGGGGTGGTGCAGAGGGCCCCGCTCGACTCCCTCGTCTGAGAGGTGCTCCTGAGCGGACGCCAAGACTGGCGCTCCGCTCGATGGTGACGCCGCCCTCGAGCTCCTCCATGGTGTCCTTCAAAACCCGAGAGAGAAGACTAGTTAGCCGCTTATGTAAAGCTACCCAACTAAGTTAGAAGTAGTCTTGGTGTTTACCTTCCCAAGTCGTTGCTTCATCCATGGCCGCAGCGTCCTCGAGGCCATCGTCACACGGCCCCTTCGTCTTGGGATGAGACGGTGCGTTGTTCCTGTCGCCGCCTTGTCCGCTCCTTCTTCCATTGAGCGCATCTTCTCGGAGCAGAGCGACGGCGGAAGCGCTTTCGTCTCCACGCTCCCTCTCCTCTTCTCTTCCTTCAACGTCTTTCGGCGAGGCCGAGCCACTCATTGGTGGCGCCGTTGTTCCAGGCGGGACGACTTGCGCGACCGCTCGGGGCTTTCTGCTCCTCGGCGTCGGGCTTCATCTCGCCGCCAGAGAATCCAATCGCTGAGGGTGAGCTGCCCTCGCGACGAAGTGCTGGCGGAACCGGCCGCTCGGTCCCCACTGGCAACTCTCGGTTGTCGTCTTGGCTCCGCCGTCCGTGGCGCCGCGCCGCCTCCTCGCCTCGGCCGCTCCACCGCGCTCTTGAGCACGCCGAGTCGCTTGTCGAGCTCGGCGGGAGCGAGCTCCACGCCGCCACTTTGTCCTTGAGGCACACCACCTCAATGCCCGCTATGCGCCGCTGCAGATCTTTCGGGCGATGATCGCCGGCGCCTCGACGCCGTCGTGCGTGGCGATCTCTCCTTGGGCGGTGATGAAAAGAGATCATCGTTAAGTCTAATGCGGTCGGTAGGTGGGAGATCCAAGATCGGTTTCTACATACCGCCGTGAGAGGCTTGATCCTCGATCTTCTTATTTGGAAGTTTCCACCTCTTCCTCGGGGCTCCTTGGCGGCTTCTCCGCCTTGGCCCTTGGATGTTCGTGGCGACGAGCTCGGCTCCCCGATAAGCCGAAGGCCTCTCGCAGCAGCAAGAAGAAGTTTTTCCTTGCGTGCGACTTTCTCTTCGAGCCTCCTCGCTTTCGGCGACTGTTGGAGCAGCGCCAAATGGCTTGGTGAGCTCGCGAGTAACGCCTAAGCCAGAGGGTCATGTTCTTTACCTCTTCGTCGCTTTGCTCGGCGAGGAGGAGGGCTTGGTCTCTTTCCCATTGGCCGACCGCGAGCCCGCTTGGTCTGCTCGGCGCCCTCCATCGCGTGGGTGGTCTCTTCGATGTCTGGCGGCGCCAGTGTCGCGGCGAGCTCGCGTGAGGCTCGGCCGCCACCTTGGGCTTTGTGGCGCTTTGGCCTTGCCCTTCTTCGCATTCTCCTTCTCAGCTCGAAAGTTCATCCACGATCCCGCCGAGGATCAACTCATCTTCTGTGTGTTTGAGAAGCGAGGGTTAGTTTGATTGGCGGTGCAAATCTGCGACACGTAAGAGGGTTCGAGCAACTCACCTCGGTACATGCGGACGAAAGCACGTTCTCTGACAGTATAGGCTACCTCGCCGGTGACCTCGCTGTCCTTCTTCGCCGCTTTCAAAGATGGCGTCGACCCTTCGGTCACCCATGCGTCGGTTGGTTTTCTGCCGGACAGATGGAATCGTTAATTCTGTTCGGAGGAAATAACCAATGAAGAGGTTGAGTCTTAAAGACACTTACCCGTGCTCTCCTTGTGATGTCTTCCCATCCCTCTATCTTGTAGAAGGGATAGGACCTCCTCCGCATGACGACGAGATCTCATCATTGTGAAGTCCCGAATGATCTCCGCCCGTGAGCCCAAGGCTCACGAGGAGGCGATCTTCCTCGTCGAAACCAGTCCTCGGCGGTCATCTCCGCCGAGGCATTGGCGCCCCTTCGCCGGTGCCTTCCCGGTGAAGACAAGCTCTTGTCGCTGCTCGCTTGTTGTAGAACCACCTCATCCACCACGCGCCCATCGAGTCGAAAGCGGCGGTGGGCGAGGGTACTGGCGCGTCATCGGCGGTGGCCGGAGCTTGAGGTAGTAGCACCCAGTTGCTGAAGCGTGAGCCGCTCCTCGTCATCAGATAATAGTGGAGGAACAAATTTACCGGCGGATCGATGCTCAGATAGCCCTCGCACATGTGTGCGAAAGCGACCATCTGGAGGATGGAGTTCGGATTGAGGTTCGCCACCTCCAATCCGCCGATGTTCAAGAAGGCTCGACGGTCGCTCTCTCGAAACCTCAACCCGAATAAAGGCTGGCTGCTCAAGTCGACGAACTCTCCTCGAACGGCTCCGAGTATCTTCCTCTCCAGGCAGCCTCCACCACCCAGATCTCGTGGCCCTCCTCCTCCTAGACCTTCGTGTCCTCCTCGTCGAGCTAGTGCTAGTGAACTTGGCCATGGCGCTCCTGTATCGGACGAATGTGCTAGAGGGTGGAGTTCGGCTCTTTGATGTTTGGCGAAGTTGGAGTTAGGGCTTGGAGAGGAAAGGCGCGAGAGCAGTGGTCGGCCGCAGCGACTTGGTGCTTTTATAGTTCCGTATAAGCGACTCTAGAACGGTTTAGTCCTAGAACGGCTAGTTTTACCATAACGGCTAGGTAAAAGCGGTCGCCGCTTCCATCAGCGGCGATAGGAAGTTACTGGTTGGAGTTCCGCCAACGGCTAGTTTTTCCGAAGGTTGCAGATGAAGGCCGAGTGCTCGCTGCTCGGATAGATGTTATTCCTGCTCGACGAACGGAGTCGCTGCTAAGATCGAACAGTTTGTCCGGACCGAGCACGCCTTGTTCGGTTGAAACTTAACCTGTTCGGTCGATCGTTACATGCCTTTGTAGCAGCTAAATTTCCCTCTTCGTGGCTTGGAGTCTCAAGAGGAAGACCCCACTCTAGTGAGTCCTTCCACTTGAGTCTCGGGGGCTAGCTGTTGGGGATAAAAGCACGGTCCATTGACATGGCCCACTCCCTGACGGCCCAATCGAACAGCCTACTAGAGCCCAGCTCCCTAGAAGGTTCTATCAAGCCCATGTGCATCCTGCCGAACAGCCCTTGGCTGGCACGATGCGTAATGGCTTAGGATTCCTGTTTGAGTCCGACTCGAACAAGAGTTCTGCACGGCTACGTGAAGACCCGGACGTGGTTTCCCGGATTGGAGTGGACGTCATGATCCCCAAGATTAGGAGTTTACCTTATCTACCGTAGGTTATATTTGGCATGTACTGAGTTCGTTACGATCTCGTAGTTAGCCCGGCCTGATATTCCTCGGTAGGTCGGTTTGTTCTGTACTATATAAACAGGGCCCCTACGGCGTTTAGAGGGACCCTTAGCAGATAGATTTTCGCATACTACTCGCCAAGACCTGCTGATCTCGCCGAGTTCCACCTTGTAATCCTCTTTGATAGAAAGAAAGGATGGACGTAGGGCTATTATCTCTCCCGAGAGGCCTGAACCAGGATAAAAACCCCTGTCTCCTGTTCGTTGCTGTTCGTGGTTGTTCGGCGTGTCTCCTTGTTGGACTATAAAATTTTTATCACATATTCAATTTGCCCAAAATTACCTAATCCCGAAATTATTTATTTTCGTAATTAATTAATCACGAAAATTAATTAATCTGGACTTTAAAAATAATCATCACAAGGGATTAGGATTAAATGAATCAAACAAACTCTTATCTGTTCTCGCCTCTACCTCTTAGAGCATCTCCAATGACTCCTAATACTTGTGCTCCCAATATCTCTAAATTAGGGACTTCCAAAAATCTATAGACCCAAAAACATCTCTATCTCCAATGGTTCCCTATTTTATCCAAAAAAAAATCCTCCACGTGGGCCACCCTTCCACCGAACTCTGCTTTTTTTTTCGCATCGCAAAGACCGCTTTTATTTTTCCGTCGCTTGCAGTGCAGCTTTTATTTTTCTTCTCTGCTTACCACGGACTTGGTCGATATCCTCGCCATTATTTCTTGTGAATTGTGTGCTAGAGTTTTGTGATTGATTCAATCACCAAGGTTCACCGATCTCCAAGTGAGTGTTCGGTGTTGTATTTGTTTATTTTAATTTCCAATCTAGAGCAGCGTGATCTGAAATCCAAGATGCTGACACAATTGGCATGCTCCTTGTATCTATGAAGATCGAAGAAATTAATTTAAAAGCCATCATAATTGATTCGCTGAGCTATAATTATCATAAGTAGGATCATATAAGTGAAGAATAATATGATACAAATTGCGGCATCTTTCATGTGTCCGGCCAAATACAAAGATGAGTCATCGTCCATCCCTCTTCCAAACACTTTTGGATGATTCATCGTCGGACGACGATGAAGAAATTAGTTTTGCCGAGGCTCAAATCTTCCACCGTTATTCGCAGCCTACACGAAAATATGGTGGTTCTGTCCCCGGACATGTAGTCAAGTATCGGGATAGAGAAGGAGGCCACGCAAGAATGTATCAAGATTACTTAGCGGACGATCCTACTTAGTTACTATATGTTCCAAGTCATCACTAAAAGATTGGTTAAAAAGGACAAATTATGAACAATTACCTTGTCTTGCAAAGTAACCCCACTTTGCTTTCTAGCCTCAATATCAGTTAAACATCCACAAAACTTGTTCACATTCTCCAGAATAGATCCCCATCGATGCGATATTGAACTCTGGCTCCGATCTGATTTAAAGTCCTTATTGGTGTTGTAATAATCATAAACTCTCTTCCAAAAAGCACCACGAGTCTGGTTTGTGCCGTTCACTGGATCCATACTAATATTCAACCATGCCGACACAATTAAAGCATCCTCCCGTTGACTGAAATTTTTGTCCTTTTCGGTTTGGTCTTGATGATGGAACATCGAGGCGATGGTCGCCGCCGGGCATAGTAATCAAGTCATCCAAAGAAAAGTTATTGTTCTCCTCACTCATCAAGTTACTATAGTATCCTCCTTCCATTGTGAATACCTCCTATAAAATAAAGAAACATAAAATAAACATTGAGCTAGTAGAAGAAACAAGGAACAACCTGTGAAAACAAACAGGACCTAGCACAATCTAACATGAATGAAAAGAGGATTGCTTTCTTCAAAAAAGAAAAGAGGATTGCTTGATTTCTTCCTAGCATTATTTTAAAGCGCTCGTAATAATAATAAAGAACATATCTTTAGTGCTTAGTTCTCAAAATTTGTCCGCTGTAATAGAAAAATAACAAAGAACATTGGAATGATGTGCGTGTATAGAATCGAGATCACATTAGCATATTAATAGACTGTTCTTGAATGAGGAAAAATCATCTGTCTATAAGCATATGAATTAATTGCGCCGCTTTCTCCCGTCCCTTTCATATTCTCCATGACTGACCTTTGGGAATGATTATTGCCCTGCTTATTTATGTAGTTTCAGAGGATTCATTCAGAAAATATCTAAAACTCTATCTGCTCTTCAGTGGAAGAATTCTTTTATTGTATTCGGGCCACTAGGCAGATTAACATGTACTGAGATCTTAATAACAAGCGAAGTGGTGTCAAGATAAAACTAATTTATATATGTCACCTCCACGTATTTGTCAAGAACTTAACTAATTGATGGCCGGGAAAAGAATAGATGCTCGGATCGGTGTTGACTAGATCGGAAAAATGAAGACATAGTTTCACAGATCGATAATCAATCAAAGTTCTATTTCGTACACACATGGTAAGGTATGGTACAATCACGACTAGCCACCCATTTAGTCTAGAGATTGAATCACACGGAGAACAAGTCAACTACCTCTGTATCTTCGCCGCCACCTCCCATGCCATTTGTGTCGCTGTCGCCGACCAGATACCTTCGCCATGAGCCTCAGCTATTTGCCGAAGTTGAGCGAGGTGGTGGGCAGATGTCCGAGCCAGCCGTGGCGGTGCCATACGCCGGGATCGAATCGCCAGAGGGTGGTGGTCCCATACGTCCGGTGGAGAGCGGAACGGTCGGCAGAGGCAGCGCCGCCAGGCGGTGGGCCCAGAAGCGGCCGTCGGTGGGAGCCCTGGCTGGAGGATTGGCGCGAATCAAGGTCGCCAAGTAGGAACGGAGAAAACAGCGTCGATTGGGAGGATTCTCGCAGGCGCAAGTTTCCGCACGGAGGGATCTGGTTTTCGCTTACGGCAAGATAGGGACGGAGGATTGGGCTCTATTGGAGAGATGTTTTTCTATTTTTTCCCTAAAATATGGTTTGGGGAAGAGTTATAGGGAGCTGTTGGAGATGCTCTTACTCCATACCCTATAAAAGCAAACCAACCAGCACCAGAAAAGGGGGATCCGCAGTCTGCAATCGGGGGACGAGGGGAGAAAGAATCGATCTACTACTCTGCTCTCGGGGCACGCAGCAAAAAAAAGACCTGCAGTTTCCATCTACACGCAAGGGGAGAGGAAAAGGAAAAAAAAAAAGGTAAAGGAACCATGTGACCGCAGGGGTTCTTCACATCTCCCTCTCTCTCCTTCCTTCTGTCTGTTCTCTCTCTCCTCCCTCTCTTTGTTCTGGACGCGAGCAGCAAAAGGGGAGGGGTCCTCTTCCTCTTCATGTGGCCGGGGTGGCCGGCGTGCCATCCCTGCTCTCCTCCGGCCCAGCACGGCGGCGACGTATCTCCTCCATCGCATGGGTGGCGACGAGCTCCCCCGATCCTGATTTCAAGCAACGACGGCGCGTATGGGTGGCATTGTGCTCCCCGATCCCGGTCAATGACGGCGCATATGGGTGGCCGGCGAGCTCCCCCGATCACGGTCAGCAACGGCGAACATGGGTGGCAGGCGTGCTCCCCCGTCCTCGGCATGCAATGGCATATGGGTGGCAGACGTGCTCCCGGTCTTGATCTACAAAGGCGGCGTCAGCTTACGGGTGGCCGGCGAGCTCCCCCCAACCTCAAGCCTCGATGGCGGCGGCCAAATCATCTTCTCCCGTTGGCATATGGGTGGCCGGCGTGCCCCTGATTCCGATCTGCGAGGATGGCGATGGGTGACTCAGAGATCCCCTCAAGCAGCAAACTACAACGGCGGCGACGTCCTTTCCGATTTCCATGGCGCGAGATGGCGGCGCTCAAGCCGGCGGCGTCGGCATCTTCCCCACGGTGGCGCGGCGGCGCCCGGCGGCAGCAAAGCTCGCGGCGGCCAGCGCGTGCCCATCTCCTCCAATGGCGGCGAGCATGTCCCGTCTCGGCGGCGCCACAGGACGGCATGGACGGTGGTGCCCCGGGCCACTCGTCTACCTCCAATGCGACCCGACGGCGGCGCGTCCTCTGTTTCTTCCGGCGCCCTGCTCCTCCGCGCACGCGCCCAGCGACGGCGCCCTGCTCCACGCGCCCAGCGACGACGCCCTGCTCAACACACCCGGCGACGGTGTCCCCCGGCCAGCGACGGCGCGTCTCCTCCTCCACGCGCACACGACAATCGGCGCTCTGCCCTTTGCTCATCTTCCCTGGCGCGGCCAGCTCCAGATTCAAAGGCACGGCGTCAACAAGCGACCAGCGGCGTCCCTGCCGCTACACGCGCGCGCACGGCAGTGGCCTCCCCACATCAACGCGACGGCGCGCTGCTCCCATCTCCACGACGGCGCGCTCTCCACATGGCGGCGCCCTTGACGTCTAGGCAGCGGCGCGGCATCTCCAGACGGACGGCGGCGCTCCCTCATCCCTTCACCAACGCAGTGGCGCCCAGATCCAACGGCGCGGCCTTTTCTGTCCACGTACGCGAAGCAGCGGCGGCACGGCTCTTCGGCCAAACACCATGGCGGCGAGCAGCATCTCCAGCGCAACGGCGATGGCGTCCAGAGCAATGGCGTCATCCCCATCTTCTCCATCGGCATCACGGCTGTAACATCGTCTCCAATATGCCGGCCTCCATGACCCGGCGCAGTGGCAGCACGGCTCTTCGGCCCAGCACGGCGGCTGCGAGCAGCATCTCCAGCGCGGCGGCTCCGACGGCACGGCGCGGCGACCCTGGCCATCCTCAGCACGGCGGCATTCATCTTATCTCCACGCGCGCGGCGACGACCGCTGCTAGAGCTCTAGAAGCGGTTGGGCACACAAACCGCTTAGGATGCTGGCCTTTACAAGCGGTTTAATAATTTCAACCAAACACAGATATTCTTTTCTAATAGATAAAAAGAGAAGCTCCTCCTATCTCATTAGATATCACATATATATGGGTGGGTTAATAATTTGGGTGAGGTGTGAGTCGTGAGAAATTAGCATGAATTCATCTGGTAATAGGGGTTAGAATTTGTTTTAGTATCGAACAGTTTTTTGTAGTATATATATGAGGGTAAAATACAGCATGCATGCATGTATATGGGGTGACTGAGGCTATACGAAGCCTTTGTTTATTCATTTTTTTATCATACCTGTGTGGCTGTGTAATTAGCAAAAGGAACAACGTAACGTTAGCAAAAGGGTGCTAACCCAGGCAGCTAAATTATTTAGTCCTGCAGCAAAGCAATAGCGAGTTCATTTTTCCTATTTTTTGCACTGCCTGCTTAGATGTTTTTGTACCATCCATTTCTACTGCAATTGTAGACACACAAGAATGCAACTTTTCCTATTTTTCAAAACTTGATCTGTCAGGCTTCTATTTTTTTATTTCACAGAGCTGCTGCGACCGTGTATAACACAAAGAAAATCAAAACAATGCAAAACAATCCAAAAACATATTTGTTGTTCATAGTAAATTCAGTTTTTTCCTACACTATTTTTTCGATTTTTTTTTTTTGGCACTGCCTGTTAGATGTTTTTGCACCATCTTTTTCTATTGCAACTGTAGGCACACAAGAATGTAACTTTTCCGGTACATATGACTGTGTCTGTGTGAGTTGTGGCGTGAGTACGTTTAAGATCATGCAGTTGGCTAGCTATTTGGTCGTGTAGTGCAGTAATTTATATACCCCCGTGTAACCCGTTAATTTGTGAGTTAATTATGATAAGAGATTAAGAAAACGCAACGGTTGGCTACACCAAAGCTCTCAGTGTTCCTTTTCTAGTTATTCATCTTCTTTTAATAATGAAATTTAAAATCCTGATATCTATGTGCAGATGTATGCGACCAATACAAGTCATTAATTGTCAATATACAAAGTGTTTTGTCTCCTTAAAAGAAAATAGAACCACCTCATACTATCACATTAGCAAATTAGTGATCCTATCAGCAACGACTCAAAGTAAGTGGCAAGTCTGAACAACGTCTTCTAGCTCTTCATCTAGTGCGTGTAAAGTGCGATTAAGCGGGATGCAGTCCAAAGATGACACTAGATGCTTGTTTGTGCATAAATAGCTCGACAAGGCAAAATCTTCTTATTCAAGTAGAGGAGAAAGTGCATAAATTTAATTGTGTTAATGTCTAGACGCAAAGTAGGGCATCTCCAATGGTGTCATGCCAGCTGGCTATAAGGAGTCCATCTCATCTTTTTGCATAAATTAGATGTTTTTGCACCATCTTTTTCTATTGCAACTGTAGGCACACAAGAATGTAACTTTTCCGATTTTCTCAGTACAGCTGCTGGTTTCACTTATGCAACTTTTTCGGTTGCTATTATAGCTTTTTTTAAATCATTTTTTGTTAGTGTGGAAACTTTATGAAAAGTACCATCTTTTGTTTTTTATAATTACAAGGTGCATGTTTACTACAAACAGGCTACAATTTTACATAAATTGGAGTGTAACTTTTTTTTTTGTGTTGTGTAACTTTTACCTGATACTCTGTTTTTTTGTGTAACAACTTTTTTGTTATATAAATCTCACAGGCATGATGTGCTAGAGAGGAATAAGAACAAATTTTGGCATTAAAATTTTGAAAATAATAATTTATGAATTGTTTGTTCCTTATTAAATGTTGATGGCTTCACACGTAAGCATTTACGATGACGTGGCAGACATCAAGCATTTACGACCTCCTAGACCACGTGCAAACTCTAGGGTGGCCACGCTTTGCGGCAAAGATATGCGTTGGTGTTGGCGCGCTTAGCCGCTTCCACGCCGTTGTCGCCGACGCCTGCTCGCTTTGTCCCATCGCTCGCCTAGTCTGCGCATCACGGTGTTCGACCACTAGTGATAGCCACTCATCACGCCTCGATCTCGCGGCAACATACCCGTCTTTGCCGCCTCCTTTGCTTGAGGCTCTCAATCCGTGCACCCTCATCGACATCCTTGCCACAACGCACTCACCGTGACGCGCTTTATGGCTCATGCTATCCTACCCCATGGACGTCGCGCGCTATCGCCTTAGTCGTCACCAACCATGCATCGCTGCTCCTCTGTACCAACCATTGTTGTGCACCACCATCTCAAGGCCTATCCTAACGTCATTGTGTCTGTGGACCACCTTTGATTTGGTCGCCCCGCCCCGACACCTCAAATGAACAACTTGCACTGTGCCCTTGGTTGGCACACCACCGTTCTGTCTACAACTCGTCGTCGCCATCGCTGTTGGCCAGGTCGGGCTGGCCGATCCTCCTTCTTCCTCCCCTCCACTCTCTCTCTCTTTCTGGACAGAGAGGATATGGCGGTGCCCCAAAGCGTTGTTGCGATGGAGAATGAGAAGGGAGAGAAAGAGGATAGGGGAAAAGGGAAAGGGAGAGAGGAGGATACTATGTGTCCACTCGGCAAATCGCTTTGGACCTATTTGAAACACTAGCGCAACTTCGTGTGTACATAAATACACAATTTTCAGAATTTTGGACCTAAATGAGAACACGAGACTTCTTTGTGTACCTATGTTGCAATTCACTCATTTAACATGGACAACATGGTCATTTTCTATTAACTTTATCTTGATTTCACAACTTATCGAATTTATGCATCATTTAAAACGAGCCTTATAAAAAAAAAAAGGAGGGGATATATCTCATAAAAGAAAATAGTAACATACGAAAATGGTGGGCGGGGCGGACCCACGCGCCAGCTCATTCCATAGTCCATATTCCATAGGGTGAGATTTGGGAAAGTAGGAAGGATTGGGAGTTGAGAGTTGAATCCCCCGCTCCATCCCATCCCCATACCAATCCCTCTTCTCTCGCTGGTTCATGGATCGTCATGGCGTCGGAGGATTCGGTAGGCATCTCCTCCTCCTCTTCCTTGCCTGTGGACTGTGGCTGTGGTGAATCACCTGATCAGCCCAGGCTCGTGAGCGATGATTGCAGTGGAGGACGTGGTGCTGTGGCGGCGCGGCGACGTGAGCGGCTGCGTGCTGGCAGCCACCGTCTCCGCCTGGCTGCTCTTGGGAAGGGATCCTCATCCACCGGCTACACGCTGCTCTCCTCGCGTCCCACGTCCTCCTCCTCCTCCTCACCATCCTCTTCCTCTGGGCCAAGGCAGCACGCCTCCTCAACAGGTACTGCTGCTATTTCCCCATCCCTTCCTCCCATCCACTACCCACTTCTGCCAACTTATGCAATCGGCCACCAAAGGAGGAAACCTCAAAAAGATTACAACTTTCTTCTCCAAAAAAATAATAAGAAGAAAAGATTACAGCTTTTGTGTGCTTCCCCTCATTACTTCACTAACGAAGTAGCTTTCACCAAATCCTGCCAATTGACATCTAACAACTAACCAAACGATACCTAGGAGCATCAACAATGTGGACCTAAGTTAGATCATCCTAGTACTTTACTAAATAAAAATAGAAGAGCAATAAGTGTCGATGAATAGTGAAAAAGAGGTTTAAATAGTGGCCGGATCGATCTAACTTAGATTCAGATCGGCGATGTTCTAACTGCTGGCCTGCCTGCCCACATCATAGGAAACTAACAGACAGGGAGAGCTAGGGTCTCTAACTAGGGTGCAGAGACAGATCTAGATCTAAAAAAAGTTGAACATCGCGACTCGATGGCCTCGCTGGCTGCGGCCAGCCTCCATGTTACTGGTGGTAGGGGGCTGGTAGTCCGTGCTGACCTCTATCTTGGAGTAGCCTTAGGATATTAGGTTTCTTGTCGGTGGTTCGGTGCATTGGCGTTTTGATCTTCCTTGGCGATTTAACTTGAGCAGCGACAGTGCTACTGCTTGGCCAAGGAGTCTATGATGATGGATATGCTTCCTTATGGACAGATCCGACAAGGTATTTTGATTTTTGTTAAGACTCCAACTAGAAGGAGAATAAGAGGCCTTGGCGATGGGGTCATCTGCGACGATGCCTATTTTGGGGCGACGGTCGAGGATGCGTTCAGAAGTTCGCCTGGGGAAATCATACATTGGCGTCTTCGTGAAGTTTTCTTGACTTCTTTTCTGCCAAACAACTCGTGATAGATTTTTGTGTTATCACGATTTTGGTTGATGTTGATCTTTCTAATCCGTTCTTGGTCGAGTTCGCGAAAGACAAGGAGACGACGGAGGCAAATTTTGGTGACATTTTGCCAACATTTGATCAATGCTGGTTGTTCTAAGTCGCTGAAAATTTTCCACTATTTGAACGAAGTTTTTCTCAAAGCTTTTTTATTTTGCATCAAGACCCTCTAGAAATGCATGTAACATTTTGTCGATGGCTAGGGTCTTGATGTAAAAGAGATGATCTTATCTTCATGAATTTTCTCTTCTTAAAAACAGGGCGTACCTTCTGATGCCCATCTAGTACAGTATTTGGCTGGCCTATTGATGTTTAAATTCTATCCACTCGAAATTACTGCATCATATCATGCATGACAAAGGGGGCTATTTTTTCCTTCTAGCGTTTCCCTTCAGTCAGATGAGTTAATCGCTTGTCGCTTTGGACTTTTGCCATCCTTTTGAACAATGCTGGTTGTGGGAATAAATGAGGTGCAGGCCAGAGCCACCTATTCCAGAGATGCGTATCTCGCAGGAGGCTGTGAATGAAGTGGCCGTGCTGCTGCATTCTGGTCTCAACAGAGTCTTCTCCGCCTTCCATGATATCACACTTGGGAGAGACTCGATGCTATTTTACCAGGTCTTCCTTTGCCTGTGGATCATTTCTGTCCTTGCCAGTCTGATAGATTTCTCACTTTCTGCTACGCAAGTAAGTTGTTTGTTCCCATATTTATTATTGTTGTGGTTAATTTATCAACTATTTAGGTAATGTTCCATTAATTCTAATTAAGCCTGCCCACACTGCTTCGTCGTCTATATGTTGGGCAGGTATTGTTGCTCTCCTGACCATCCCAGCATTGTATCACAAGTATGAAGAATGCATCGACAGATACATGAGGTTTGCATACATGAACCTGCAGATGTATGAGATGGTGTATGAGAGATTCTCCATCAAATACTCCCTCAGGGCTGGGAATTGGGTTATAGAGGTGCTCAAGGAGCCATAAAATGTTCGGCTTCTATAGGGATTTGAATTGGATAGTGCTTGATTTGTTGTTTGTTCAGCACAACAGTTAGAGTAGAATCGGGATAGCTGCTAAAATAGTTTGATTCGTGGTAGTGAATGATGATTGATTGTTTGGACTTTGGAGGGGTGTGCTGTTTTTTTTCCCTTTCCCTTTCAGTACTGTATTGCTGATCTTTATAGTTCATGCATGTTCCTCGGTTGTGAGGAAGACCTTTGGGAGGTTGAGAAAGGGAGAGAACAGGAATGGTGGCAGATGTTTATTGAGTTGGATGTAACAAACAATTACGCTTGTGCAGACAAATTTCAGTTTCTGTCTGAAAATTGTGTTTTTTTTCTTTTATGATTGATGTCGCACCCATATTTCTATCCGTTGTGTATGCATGGTCATTGGGGCCAGTGTCCTCTGAATATATCGGAGTGACGGGCTCTGGCTAGTCAAAAAATATATCAAATTGAGTAGTGCAAACAGTGGTCAGGTCTAGCTTGAGGACATCTCTAATGCTATAGTTCTATCTTAACACCGTAGGTTGCGGCAAAGCCATAAAACCGAAGCAAACATTGTAGGAGTAGGCCGTAGCAAGTTATGAACGCTGTAGCAATAAAACAAAAAAGAGAAAATGTAAATGAATAGCGAAAAAAAGGTAAGAATAGTGAAGTGGGCATGTTTTTTAATTTAGTACTATCGTCGAGCCTGAGGTGATTTGCTTTGGGTTGATTCGTGTCGCACTCGCTGAAAAAGGGGGGAGGAGGTGGACTGGACGACACCTGAGCTGAAACCAGACAGGTTTAGTAAGCCTGACAGAAAATACAAATTTGTTACCGCAGTCATATAGACGACAGAAAATACAGCCATCTGGAGGATGGAGTTCGGATTGAGGTTCGCCACCTCCAATCCGCTGATGTTCAAGAAGGCCTCGACGAAGTCGCTCTCGGGAAACCTCAACCCGAACAAAGGCGAACTGCTCGTCGATTTAACTCTCCTCGAACGCTCTCGAGTATCTTCCTCTCCAGTGTGACCTCCACCATCAGTATCACGTGGCCCTCCTCCTCCCTGACCTTCAGTCCTCCTCGGTCGAGCTAGTGCCGTGAACTTGGCCATGGCGGTTCCTGTGGACGGACGAATGTGCTAGAGGTGGAGTTCGGTTCTTTGATGTCGGGCGAGTTGGAGTTAGGGCTTGGAGAGGAAAGGCGCGAGAGCAGAGTGGTCGGCGGCGGCTTGGGTGCTTTATAGTTCCGTATAAGCGGCTCGCAACGGTTTAGTCCCGAAGCGGCTAGTTTTTACCGCAACGGCTAGGTAAAACGGTCGCTCGCTTCACATCAAGCAATGATAGGAAGTTACCGTTGGAGTTCCGCTAACGGCTAGTTTTTTCAAGGTTCGATCAAGGCCGAAAGTGCTCGCTTCGGATAGATGTTATTCCTGCTCGACGAACGGAGCCGCTTAAGATCGAACAGTTTGTCCGGACCGAGCACGCCTTGTTCGGTTGAAACTTAACCTATTGATTCGATCGTTACATGCCTTTGTAGCAGCTAAATTTCCTCTTCGTGGCTTGAGTCTCAAGAGGAAGACCCCACTCTAGTGAGTCCTTCCACTTGAGTCTCGGGGCTAGCTGTGGGGATAAAAGCACGCCCATTGACATGGCCCACTCCCCGACGGCCCAATCGAATGTACCTACTAGGGCCCAGCCCCTAGAAGGTTCTATCAAGCCCATGTGCATCTCGCCAATGACCCTTGGCCGCGCACGATGCGTAATGGTTTAGGATTCTGCTTGAGTCCGACTCGAACAAGAGTTCTCAGACGGCCACGTGAAGACCCGGACGTGGTTTCCGGATTGGAGCGGACGCCATGATCCCCAAGATTAGAGCTTACCTTATCTACCGTAGGTTATATTTGGCATGTAATCGAGTTCACATTCACGATCTCGTAGTTAGCCCTACCGATATTCCTCGGAGGTCGGTTTGTTTCAGATTATATAAACAGGGCCCTACGGCGCTAGAGGACCCTTAGCAGATAGATTTTCAGATACTACTCGCCAAGACCTGCTGATCTCGCCGAGTTCCACCTTGTAATCCTCTTTGATAGAAAGAAAGGTCGGACGAGGCTAGTATCTCTCCCGAGAGGCCTGAACCAGGATAAAACCCCGCCTCCTGCTCGCTCTTCGTTCATGGTTGTTCGGCGTGTCTCCTTGTTGGACTATAAAATTTTTATCACATATTCAATTTGCCCAAAATTACCTAATCCCGAAATTATTTATTTTCGTAATTAATTAATCACGAAAATTAATTAATCTGGACTTTAAAAATAATCATCACAAGGGATTAGGATTCGTAACCGAAACAAACTCTTATCTGTTCCCGTCTCTACCTCTTAGAGCATCTCCAATAGCTCCTAATACTTGTGCTCCCAATATCTCTAAATTAGGGACTTCCAAAAAATCTATAGACCCAAAAAACATCTCTATCTCCAACGGTTCCCTATTTTATCCAAAAAAAAATCCTCCACGTGGCCCACCCTTCCACCGAACTCTGCTTTTTTTTTTCCATCGCATCGCAAAGACCGCTTTTATTTTTCCCGCTCATGAGGCCGCTTTTATTTTTCTTCCTCTCTCGCGCCACGGACTTGGTCGATATCCCGCCGCCATGCGTCTTTGTGAATTGTGTGCTAGAGTTTTGTGATTGATTCAATCACCAAGGTTCACCGATCTCCAAGTGAGTGTTCGTGTTGTATTTGTTTATTTTAATTTCCAATCTAGAGCGTGATCTGAAATCCAAGATGTTGACACAATTGGCATGCTCCTTGTATCTATGAAGATCAAGAAATTAATTTAAAAGCCATCATAATTGATTCACGAGCTATAATTATCATAAGTAGGATCATATAAGTGAAGAATAATATGATACAAATTATGCATCTTTCACGTGTCCGGCCAACATAAAGATGAGTCATCGTCCATCCCTCTTCCAAACACTTTTGGATGACGACGATGAAGAAATTAGTTTTGCCGAGGCTCAAATCTTCCACCGTTATTCGCAGCCTGCACGAAAACATGGTGGTTCTGTCCCCGGACATGTAGTCAAGTATCGGGATAGAGAAGGAGGCCACGCAAGAATGTATCAAGATTACTTAGCGGACGATGACTCCGCTATCGATCACGGGGGCCGTCCAGCGACCTTCTCCAACGACCCCGTCAACACCGGCGGGACCTACATCTACATCAACCTTAACGGGATTCCGTCTCATCTAACAAGCGCGGCTCCGAAGGTGAACAAGACCCTGAAGACCGGCGGTATCGTGGAGATCCCAATTCCACGGTGCCCATCTACATATCGCCCCAAAGGTGAACAAGACCCTGAAGGCCAACGGTATCGTGGAGATCCCAATTCCACGGTGCCGACGCACATCTCCTATTCAACAAACACGACCCCGAAGGTGAACAAGGCCCTGAAGGCAACGGCGTTGTGGAGATCCCAGTTCCATGGTGCCGATCTACATATCCCTCCAATACACACAACCCCGAAGGAGAACAAGACCCTGAAGGCGACCGCTATCGTGGATATCCCAATTCCACGGTACCAACATACCTCTCCGTTCGACAAACACGGCCCCGAAGGTGAACAAGACCCTGAAGGCTAACGATATCGTGGAGATCCCAATTCCACGGTATCGACATACACTCCGCTCCAACAATATCAAGACGATGGTGATCAAGACCGTCAACGTCAACATCTAACCCCGGACACGCCGGAACATCTCCGATGACGCCAACATGCTGTCAACTTCAACTCTACGTCAAGTGCCAAGCCGTGCATCTCCCAAATACGACTCTACACCAACGTGAAGCCTGAAGACACAAATTCAAGCGACACAGGCGGGCATAGCCATACAACGGCTGTGCTAGGCACTGCGTGGGCCATGTGTTACCCCACGTATCCTGCCGTCGCCAACAACACCTTACATACACCCGCATCACGGTGAAGCACAAGACGAAGAGAAGAAGAAGACAGCCTCGCGGCTTAATCGGAGGTGTTCCGCGCGTCCCCGCGCGGATGTAATTAACTGGGTAGCCTCTCGAGGCCCTAGGATCCTGAACATCACAATCGTCTACACAAGATGGCCACCTAGCATGGCTACGGAGCGCAATCTCAACAAGAACCTGTATTTTGTTGTGATAATGAAATATCAACGTTCTTGTCCCTTCTTTTGTGTGTTTTTCGATAAATGCACTGGCACGCCTGCAAAATCCCCGACGGAATTTGTGTGCGTCACACTCCTATCTCCTCTTTGAAGAACCTTGGTTGACTTGGGTCGATATCCCAACCGTCGACAAATACCACTTGTTAGAAAAAACAAGACGTTCATACTAGAACGTGTCACATCCTATTTTCCAACAAGTGGTATCAGAGCTTCAGGTTGAACCCAGAACGTCTCTAAGAGATCGCACAGTGTAAGATAGATGGTCCAATGTGTGATTGGGGAGATTGTTGGGTTTAGTCTCACATCGGTTAACAATGATGGGGGAGCACAACTTAAAAGGTGAGGTACGTGGTCATCATCCATCAGGCTAATCTTTTGAGTTGAGTGGCCTGGACCCTGGTTATAACTCTAGTTGGACCTAGGACCTGGTCCAGAGACCAACATGGTCTCGGGAGGAGCCAAACCACTCGCGGGTCATGAGATGACAGGATTGCAACAGACTCTGATAGTGACACTCGCTTAATATTTCTAAGATTAAAAATCGAATTAAAAATGAGAGCCACTACAAATGGGGCATCCTTTTTTATGGGAAAAAAATTGGACACTCTAGAGAGGATACAAACAACAGCAGCTCGATTAAAGAAAAAAATGATCTAGAGAGGAACACCAACGGTATAGAAAGACCACCAAGGTGCCTTCAACAAGGAAGCGACAACAAGGCCGTCGTTGTCAACCGTCCACTAGGTTTTTACTCAAGGACGAGTGAGCACCTACAATGGTGCCTCCAAGGGGGAACAACGTAGCGTCAGGGGCGTCGCCACTGCCGACCTAGGCAAGATAGGTAGAGCTTTTGCTGAACGCACCCTCGGCCCAAACTGTGCTGTCGACGAAACTAGAGAGAGAGAGAGAGAGAGAGAGAGAGAGAGAGAGAGTGTGCATAGGTTACCCTACAGCCATGTACACCTTCAAGCGTCTGCCACTAGCCCACGACCACCACCCGGACGGCTACCTCAACGTCCGAAGGTTCCCACAGAGGAGGTGGAGAGAACCAAACATGGAGAGGCAACAGGTGCAGACGACAGTGCCAACGAGGGCTCGGGAGGCCGGGAGAGAGGGACCGCTAACGACATGTCATATTATGAGTTGCACAGTACGCGTTGAAGCTGCATATTTTGAATTATTCCTTGTGAGAGGTGACAATTACAGCTTCACGGGCCTTGAATTATTTTGCTTGCTCGATCTGCTTCACGTTAGTCGAGTAGTCGTCGAGCCGTACTACACTCCTACTTGTGACACGACACCCCCTCGCTGCAGCATTGCAATCCGATCCCGGTAGCGAAGCACCGCCTGACCACACAGGGCAGATCAGATATCATTCACTCGTAGGGCAGATGGTGCCGTCCTTCTCGCCGGCGGCCACCGCCGGCGCCACGCCCCCGCCGGCGCCGGCGCCGCGCCCCATACCTGGCGGCTACGGGCTGCCCGTGCTGGGCCCCCTCCGGGACCGCCTGGACTACTTCTGGTTCCAGGGCCCCGAGGAGTTCTTCCGCCGGCGCGCGGCGGCGCACAAGAGCACCGTCTTCCGCGCCAACATCCCGCCGACGTTCCCCTTCTTCCTCGGCTCCGACCCCCGCGTCGTCGCCGTGGCCGACGTCGACTCCTTCACGGCGCTCTTCGATCCGGACCTCGTCGACAAGCGCGACGTCCTCATCGGCCCCTACACCCCCGGCGTGGGCTTCACCGGCGGCACTCGCGTCGGCGTGTACCTCGACACCCAGGAGCCCGACCACGCCCGCACCAAGGCCTTCTCCATCGACCTCCTCCGGCGCGGGTCGCGCACCTGGGCCGCGGAGCTCGCCGCCGCCGTGGACGCCATGCTCGCCGCCGTGGAGGCCGAGCTCGCCGCCAAGCCCGCGGCCCCGGCCAGCTACCTGGTCCCGCTCCAGCGATGCATCTTCCGGTTCCTGTGCAAGGCGCTGGTGGGCGCCGACCCGGCGGCGGACGCGGTGGTGGAGCGGCTGGGGCCGTTCATCCTGGACGTGTGGCTGGCGCTGCAGATCATCCCCACGCAGAAGGTGGGCGCCATCCCGCAGCCGCTGGAGGAGCTCCTCCTCCACTCCTTCCCGCTGCCGTCGTTCGTCGTCAAGCCCGGCTACGACCTGCTCTACCGCTTCGTCGAGAAGCACGGCGCCGCCGCCGTCTCCGTCGCCGAGAAGGAGCACGGCATCTCCAGGAAGGACGCCATCAACAACATCCTCTTCGTGCTCGGCTTCAACGCCTTCGGCGGCTTCTCCGTCTTCCTGCCCTTCCTCATCGCCGAGGTCGGCCACCCCAAGCACAAGGACGGCCTCCGCCCGCGCCTCAGGGAGGAGGTGCGGCGGGTGCTCGCCGCCGAGGCCATCGGGTTCGCGGCGGTGAGGAAGATGCCGCTGGTGCGGTCCACGGTGTACGAGATGCTGCGGACGAATCCGCCGGTGCCGCTGCAGTTCGGGCGGGCTCGCCGGGACTTCGTGCTCCGGTCGCACGGCGACGCGTTCGCGGTGGCGGAGGGGGAGCTGCTGTGCGGGTACCAGCCGCTGGCAATGCGCGACCCGGCGGTGTTCGAGCGGCCGGAGGAGTTCGTGCCGGACAGGTTCGTCGGCGACGAGGGCGAGGCGCTGCTGCGGTACGTGTACTGGTCCAACGGGCCGGAGACCGGCGAGCCGTCGCCGGCGAACAAGCAGTGCGCCGCCAAGGAGGCGGTGGTGGCCACGGCATGCATGCTCCTCGCCGAGCTCTTCCGCCGCTACGACGACTTCGAATGCGACAGCACCTCCTTCACCAAGCTCACAAAGCGGCAGCCCGCCGCCGCCGCCGCCGCCACCACCACCACGTTGTAAACACGTCACCAACCTAACTAGGAGATAGCCACATTTTTTCAACCCCGCTCTATTAATTTCGGCTGGTAACTTAAGTAAATAGTAATTTAAACAATTATATATAAATAAGATAATCCTACCTGTCACTTGTTGATTAGATGGGTTTATAAATAAATCACAAGGCGACATCAATTGATTTCTCACCTTTGTTGTGGTGCATATATCCGACAACACATATGAGTGACCGTGAAGTTTGTACATATGTACAAAGACAATTCTCTAGGAGGCATTTTGGTTGCCCGCGCTGTTGGAATAATTATCACTTTCAGGTTTATTTTAATCAAGAGATATAACACGCACAACGTCTGATTGATAGATAAAACAGGTTGAATCCACAGAAACACAACCTAGATACACGTGCAGAAGAAATACACGTATATCTCTCTGGTGAACTTGCGAAGGAGATGACTTACTGGACTTGGTCGCTGCGTCCAGACTGCAGACGAGTTCTGGCGCGGTCGGTTACGGTTCTCCGAATCTGACGCCGTGTTGGAGAAAGGTGGTGACGCAGATCGCGACGCGTAGTGGAAGAAGTCCTCAAATGAAGCGGAAGAAGGAAGCGGCGGCGCCGAAGCGCTTTCAAAAACTCGATTCGCCTTTACCCTGCGCGAAGCTCGAGGCGATCGGTTCGGAGACCGCTTCTCCGAACGGCGGCGGTGCACGCCAAGACGGATGGGGAAGAACCGAAGCGGCGGAGTAGCAGAGGAAGGTGGCAAACCCTAGGTCGATCTGATCTTGTCTTTCTGGACGGTGCGGCGGCAAATTTATATAGCAAAACACGTGAGGCAAACGGATCGCGAAACGGGTCGTGACCGAGTCCAACACGATTTGTATATTCCATATCTGTCCCGCAAAATCCGGAGAACAAAAGAAATAAAACTGCAAAAGGAGGCTGCGTCTGCAAGCAAGCACGAGGTCGGTTTGGTGGACCATTCACGCGGTGCCGTCTTGCGACGCGCCGCCCCGCCCGAGCCCCATGAGGCGCTGTGGCGATGTGATTCTCTATTCTCTCCCATCACATTCTTTAGTGGGAGGAGCAAGCTCCACTATTTAAGCATGTCCTCCACTCCTCCCACTAAGAATACAGATTAAAGAATTTCACATGCCTCATGCATACATGGGCCTTTGAGATTTTTCAGAAATTATTTAGATATTAAATGGGCCAGGCCCAACAATTCTAACACGCGCACGTGTCTGTTTGGCTCAGCCGGGCTTGGCTATCGGAAAATGTCCTCCCACACAGATTATTCGCTCATGCAGACTCATAGGCTAATTTTGTGCTAGGTTGCATATACTGTGCCGAATTGTGTTGTGCTAATGCAACCAACCAAACACCTGCTCACGCATGGTCAACAACTCGTGTGAGTCTACCCAGCGGGAATCGAGCAATCAAACAGCCCCTAATTTTAGTTGTACCATGCATCGCTAAAGGATCTCGCTCCTATGTACTATCCCATTCGCTAATGGTTTTCACATATATCGACCTAGCTAAGAAAGACAAGTGTGCCTACTACTTTTGTTTTTTAAAAAAGAAGACTTTTCATTAGAATATCAATGTCATTTTTACATAGAGATCCTCACAAAAAAATTACATTTTCCTTCCGGCAAAGGATTTATTGCTAAAATCTCAGCATCTTCAAATCTCTTTCTGATTCCATCGTCTTTGTGACCTCTAACAACCACCGTAGTCAACCATAACATCATATTCTTCATCCTCGTCCACCATAAGAAGCAGATTTGATAGATCAACATTAAAAATAGTCGTGGCTAAATATCTGACTTGAGAGACAATCTAAAGGACTAACTATGAAAAAAAAAACACACACGGCTTGCTCAATCTCACTAAGATCTACAACACAAAAAATAAATCGAAAATAACCAGATCTCGCAAAAAAAAAAACCCTTCCCCCTTTCTCGCAAGAGAAAAAAAACCCGTTGTAGTCACTTGTATGCCACCGTGCGTTTCCTTTCCTTTTTTTTTTTTCAATACCTCCATTCCCTGACGGCTGGTGCGTAGAAAGATGCCAAATTCCCCTGGAGACGAGGAACACGAGTGAGGGCGTGAGGCCAAGGCAAGAAAAGACGTCCTGGCCGCTTGCTTCCTTTCCCGCCAAGCATGTATGCATCCGTCCACACTTGGGTAGTGACAGTGAGATCAATCACACTAGCTAGTATTAGTTCTGTCTTCAAAAGGACATTTAATTAGTACTTTAATCTGGCAGTCATGCCTCAAAGAAAGATAATCAATCAGTTGGTACTTTAATTCCATCTGGACAGGCAGCCACAGCCACATCCACATCCACATGCAATCCAATCCAATCCATCGGAGGGAGACTCAACCAAACATACGTACTTGCGTTTAGCTTGTAAACGACATGGGGGCATGGCAGTATGGCACACGGGTATCCACTCTACTATTATTTGGCACTGACAAATATTATTTGGCCAAGCAGGGTCCACCTTGAGTCTGCAAAAAAAAATCTTGTGAATTCTGTGGTCGGAGCAATTTGAAATTGCAGGGTCCAAATTTTGCTTGAGAAAATCACACTCGCGATGCACCTATTGGCACGTGCGAATGCTAGGCCCTGGACTCATCCGGGACAGTTCCATGCAGCATGCCGACAATGCAATGCAGTACCCAGCTCCCCATATGAGAATAAATAACTAGTTTGAGTCTATATATTGTGCCATCGGCAAAACACAAACAATCTCCATCTGAGTAAGTACATGGATTTAAACAGGAGTAATTACATCAGAGTAATAAGGCTTACTATGGATTTATATATAGGAGCAATTACATCAGCTCGGCAGGCTTCAGCGGCGAGACCGTGCACCTTGACTCCTGTGACTCTTGCATCAGGCTTGTGGTCTCCTTGTGTGGATTGCGAAGGTGTAGGTGCTCCGGGTGAAACCCCTGCCTAGCTCTTACTTGGGCCAATGTGTCGGTGCCCTCGGGTGTCGTTGCCCTCCTTGGAGGCTTCGTTGTGGAGTTTCCTGCCTCTCGGAAGTTAGGGTAAAAACCTAGGTTTGGACAGACGATGGCAGCGACCATGTCATCTCTACCTTGTTGAAGGCATCGACCATTAGGTCTTTCGCATTGCAGGTTGGCTACTCCCGGGCTGTGCTCCCTACTTGGTGGTGGCGGCCTTCTTCGCCAGGTCCAGTGAGCGTGCTTTGCGGCTGCAGGTGTGGGGTAGCTGGTGTTGTTGTTCGAGCATCCCTTGCGGTGGTGGCAGGCGGCGTCCATCTCTTTTTGCCCCCTATGTGAATCCCGTCTGGTGGTGACAGCTAGTAACCTTGGGGACCTTTGCTTGCTCTGTGTTGTAGGTTTGTGATGTGCCTAGGTTTTTGGCCATGCATCCCTCGCGGCGGAGTCGGTTTTGGCTTGTGTACTTTTGGGTGTTATGGGCTGGTGTGCTCAGGCTTTGCCTGATTGTTTGGCGTCGTGTGGCGACCCCCGCTTGGTCGGGTCGCGTTGTTCCCCTCTCCCTTCTTCTCCTTGTCTCTCCTCTCCCTTCTTCTCTCTCTCTCTCTCCCCTTTTCTCCGGTGTAATCGTTGTATTTTTCTTTCTTCTTGAATGAAATGGCAGAGCTCCTGCCCTTTGCGTTCCAAAAAAAAAAAATAGAGTACACACAGGTTAACTAATTACTGGACAATCCGAATGTTTTTCCCTAGAAAACTTTTCCTAGTACAGACATGCCATGAAAGTCACCACCTGCCAGACAATTTGAAGGATCGTTGTTACGGCTCCTGACCGGGTTTATTTCTGGAAACACCGTCGTGGGCCAAAGGAGGGCGCGGCTGATTAGAGCATGGGGGCGGCGGATTTGAATAAGCAAAGAATTACTCTTATCTTTAGTTACTCTATGTTTAGAATCTTTAAGTATTTGTTACCAGGTTTAGTTGATTGAACTTAATAGAAAGGAGAGACTCAGGGAGAGGAGGCATCTCTTTTCGGTTACAGAAATTCTTGCGCACGGTATCCCGTCCCGGCCGTGTGCGAACGGGATTGCCGTGGACCGTCGGATCGTCATGGCTGCATGCGCGTGGAGGACAACGGTGTGCTGCTCTCTCAACTCCGACTTTCTGTTGTTGCCTCACGCACGCGGCGACGTGATCGACTTTGCTTTCCGTTTTTTCTGCCGATGTCCTGCATGTTGGTTAGTTTGTTAGATTCTGTTATTTCCTCAATGTTCGTAGTGATCTCTCTTGATAGTTTGGCTAAGGATAGTTTGTTAGATAAAGATAGGCTGTTGTTTGTTGTAACAAATTGAGGTTAGTTAGCTGAGCTTATCAAGGGAGATCGCTGCATCTGTAAAGCTACACAGGAGGCTGTTTCTTGCATATATAACAAAGGTGCGGCCCCTACAGGGGTTCAACGCTTCCTGAAGATTGTTTCTCACATGGTATCAGAGCCACCCCTCCACTAGCATATCTCCTCCACCCTAGCCATGGTGAGTTCCTCGTCATCCATCCCGGCACCGCCGGCATCCTTTTCTCAGCCAATCTCAGAGAAGCTATCAAAATCAAACTACGCTCTTTGGCAAGTACTAGTGCTGCCTGCTGTGCGTGGAGCACGGCTGGAAGGTTTCCTAGATGGAACTGAAGCTGCACCACCGGAGCTCCTCAAGGAGAAGGACGCCGAAGGCAAGGTAGTTGACAAGATCAATCCAGAGTACACACGGTGGCGGGCGCTTGATCAACAAGTGCTTAGCTACCTATTGGCGTCGCTCTCTCGTGATGTGCTGACGCAAGTGGCGACATGCAAGACAGCATCGCAAGTCTGGCAAGCTCTGGAGAAGATGCATTCCTCTCAGTCCCGCGCACGCGCGGTGAACACGCGCATAGCGCTGGCAACAACACAAAAAGGTAACCAATCTGTTACTGAATATGTTGGCAAGATGAAAGCTTTGGCATATGAGATGGCCTGCGCTGGAAAACCCATTGAAGAAGAAGAACTGGTCCAGTACATCCTGGCTGGATTGGACATGGAATACAACTCCGTTGTGTCCGCTGTCCTTGCGCGCACAGAAGGGACGTCCTTCGCCGAGCTTCTTTCCCAGCTGCTCAGCTTCGAGCAGCGATTGGGTCTCTACAATGGAGGCTCACAGTCCTCCATAAACATCGCGAGTCGCGGTGGTCGCGGTGGTCGCGGGAACACTCGCGGGCGTGCACCAGGACGGGGGGCGCAATGGTGGAAGAAACCGTGGGGGCTACAACAACAACACCCCACGGTCTAACAGCTACAACAACAGAGACGCCGGCAATTCTTCTCGCCAGCGGCCTCGGTGTCAGGTGTGCCTCAAGGAAGGGCACACAGCCGACAATTGTTGGCACCGCTTCGACGAAAACTATGTGGCAGAAGAAAGGCACGCCGCTGCTGCTTATGCTGTGGACATGACATGGTACACTGACACCGGCGCCACCGACCATATCACAAGCGAATTGAATAAACTCGCTGTGAGGGAAAAATACAATGGCAATGAACAAATCCACACTGCAAGTGGATCAGGTATGGATATTAGTCACATTGGTCATAGTGTTTTGCACACCCCTAGTCGTGATCTGGTTCTGCAAGATGTTCTTCATGTTCCTAAAGCCAAGAAAAACCTTGTTTCTGTTCAGCGTTTTACTACTGACAATAATGCTTATCTTGAGTTTCATCCAAACTTCTTTCTTGTCAAGGATCAGGAAACGAAGAGAACAATTCTTAGAGGTGCGAGTAGAGGTGGCCTCTATCCCTTTCCATCATCTTCGCATGATTACAGGAAGCATGCTTACAGCGCCACCAAACCTTCGTTCGAGACATGGCACAATCGTCTTGGTCATCCCACCGTTCCTATAGTTCGTCAAGTTGTCAGTAGAAATAAATTGCCATGTTCTCTTGATACATTCAGTCATGAGTCGGTCTGTGATGCTTGTCAACAGGCCAAGAGTCATCAGCTTCCATATTCTAGATCTCATAGTACTTCTTCTGCTCCTCTTGAATTAGTGTTCTCTGATGTATGGGGACCTGCGCCTGATTCTGTTGGCAGAAAGAAATATTATGTCAGTTTTATTGATGATTTTAGCAAGTTTACCTGGCTCTATTTAATCAAACACAAATCTGAAGTGTTTCAAATATTTCAAGATTTTCAGAATCTTGTTGAAAGATTATTTAGCTGCAAAATTATTACCATGCAAACAGACTGGGGGGGGTGAATACGAAAAGTTGAATCACTTCTTCACTAAAATTGGGATTTCCCATCATGTTTCTTGCCCACATACGCATCAACAAAATGGCTCCGCAGAGCGTAAACATCGACACATTGTGGAAGTCGGTCTCTCAATTCTCGCTCATGCCTCTATGCCACTCAAATTTTGGGATGAAGCTTTTCTTGCAGCTGTCTATCTTATAAATCGCACACCTAGTCGTTTACTTAATTTTTCAACTCCTCTTGAACGTTTATATGGCCAAAATCCAGATTATTCATCTCTCTGTGTGTTTGGGTGTGCATGTTGGCCTAACTTGCGCCCCTATAACACAAAAAAGCTGCAATTCCACTCAAAACAGTGTGCATTCCTTGGGTACAGTAATCTTCATAAGGGCTTTAAGTGTCTTGATATTAGCACCGGTCGTGTCTATATATCCAGAGATGTCATCTTTGATGAGCATGTATTTCCCTTTTCCAAACTTCATCCTAACGCCGGGGCGCTTCTTCGGTCTCAAATTCTTTTGCTTCCCGAACATCTCTTAAATCCATCGAGTATCAATCATGGGGGGCATACACTTGATCATTTGACTAATACTCCATGTGATTTACCAGAACCTGGTGAAGGTTTTGTGCAAAACAGGCCATATTCATGCAGGAAGTGCCTACCGGAACTGATTTGGAATAGCGATGCAAGAAGATGTCATCGGTGGCGGTGGTGACCTGAGGAGGACATCATTACCTGACCGATGGCGCTGACTTTGTCTCCGCAAGCCGATGCAATAACCGATGTGAATCATGGAGTAGTTGATTCTTCTGAGGCTGCGGCTCATCAGCCTGAGTCAAGTCGCCCGGTCACCAGGCTTCAGCGCGGGATTCGTCAACCCAAAGTCTACACAGATGGGGGCGTCAGGTATGGATGTCTAGTCCAAAGTGGTGAGCCTAATAATCTTGATGAAGCACTAAATGATACAAATTGGAGGCATGCCATGGATGAAGAATACGATGCCCTTATGAGAAACAAAACGTGGCACTTGGTTCCAATGGAGAAAGGTAAAAACATCATTGATTGTAAATGGGTTTACAAGATCAAAAGGAAAGCAAATGGAGAGATAGATAGGTATAAAGCTCGATTAGTTGCAAAAGGATTTAAGCAAAGATACGGTATTGATTATGAGGATACTTTTAGTCCTGTGGTAAAAGCTGCTACTATTAGAACTATTTTATCAGTTGCAGTGTCAAAAGGGTGGTGTCTTCGACAATTGGATGTGCAGAACGCGTTTCTTCATGGTGTTCTGCAGGAAGAAGTATACATGAAGCAACCTCCTGGGTATGAAAGTTCATCTCTCTCTCAATATGTTTGCAAATTAGATAAAGCGTTGTATGGACTAAAACAAGCCCCCAGAGCTTGGTATTCTAGACTGAGTTTGAAATTACAACAACTTGGTTTTTCCTCTTCTAAGGCCGACACATCGCTTTTCTATTATAATAAGAATGGTGTAACCATATTCATATTGGTGTATGTGGATGATATTATAGTTGCTAGCTCTTCATCAAAGTCTGTTGAAGCATTACTTCAAGATCTAAGAACCGAATTTGCTCTAAAAGATCTTGGAGAGTTGAACTATTTTCTTGGTATTGAGGTGAAAAGACTGGAAGATGGTATTCTCATGTCTCAACAAAAGTATGCTTCGGATATTCTCACCAGAGTGGGTATGCAACACTGTAAACCACTAAACACACCATTATCTGTGTCCGAAAAATTGTCAATTGAAAGGGGTCAAGCTGGGAGCACAAGACTCAACCATGTTTCGGAGTATTGTAGGTGCACTTCAATATTTGACACTAACAAGACCTGATCTGTCTTTTCCGGTCAATAAAGTATGCCAGTTCCTTCATGCTCCAACAACTGAGCACTGGACAGCGGTAAAAAGAATACTAAGGTATGTAAAGGGGACGGTAGAATATGGACTAAAAATACAGAAGTCAGCATCACGGAGGTCAGCGCTTTTTCGGATGCAGACTGGGCTGGTTCAGTTGATGATCGCCGATCCACCGGTGGTTTTTGTGTATTTCTTGGATCTAATCTAGTATCATGGAGTGCGAGAAAACAAGCCACGGTATCCAGGTCAAGTACAGAAGCAGAATACAAGGCAATGGCTAATGCTACGGCAGAAATTATCTGGATACAGACCTTACTCAAGGAATTGGATTTGATTAGTCCACCGGCAGCTAAACTTTGGTGTGATAATTTGGGGGCAACATACTTATCGGCAAATCCAGTATTTCATGCGAGAACAAAACATATCGAGGTGGATTATCAGTTTGTTCGAGAGAGAGTTGCACAGAAGTTGCTAGACATTCAAATCATTTCTACACATGATCAGTTGGCAGATGGCTTTACCAAAGCATTGACGGCATCGAAACTTTCAGAATTCCGGTACAATCTAAACTTAAGAAAGTTTTGATTGAGGGGAGGTGTTAGATTCTGTTATTTCCTCAATGTTCGTAGTGATCTCTCTTGATAGTTTGGCTAAGGATAGTTTGTTAGATAAAGATAGGCCGTTGTTTGTTGTAACAAATTGAGGTTAGTTAGCTGAGCTTATCAAGGGAGATCGCTGCATCTGTAAAGCTACGCAGGAGGCTGTTTCCTGCATATATAACAAAGGTGCGGCCCCTACAGGGGTTCAACGCTTCCTGAAGATTGTTTCTCACATAGTTCCCATGTTTAAAATTGCACACGTAGTACTATCAGTTGCATGCACCACGTGGATACTTGATTGATACCTATTTTTTCACGGATTTTTTATATGATACTTGAATGACACTTTTGCTCTTATATCTGTTTTTTTGAAGGGATTTTTAGATGATACTTGCATGATACTTTTGCTCTAATACCTAGTTAAGACTTAATGATTTACCCGATAAGCAACTCGATGCTGCCGATTAATTTTTGATACCATATTTACGAAACTTTTGATTTTTTTACGTCGATACTTTGATTATTTTTATCCGATACTCGATCATATTTTGATCTGATACTTATTTTTTAACCCGATACTCGAATGATACATCTGATACTCGACGATACCACCAACTTGATATTATATATTTGTGATATCTAATACCCCTTATGATACTTTTTTGATACTCGATACCAAACCTGATACTTCTTTGTGGGAAAATCTTTCGGAGAGGATCCCGTCCGTGCGCCCACGCAACAGGATAGCTCCTAGCCGTCGGATCTCCATCTCGCCGGCGTGGGGCTCTACTCTTCTCGCCTGGGAATACGTTAGCACTGAACATGTTATGCGCAATCCATTTATTCCTATTTAAAATTCTTATTTTTGTATCTTTTTTATCTGGAGTCTAAATTGCATAGAACAAGTTTCATAATTCATCTAAAATTCTAACCAACCCATTTTAAATACTTTCACATTATTTATTTTTGAATTTGTTTATTTTTACTAGTTAGGAGTTATCATTATACGACGATACCACCCACCGGACGATACCATCAACCCAATACCATCGATACTCGACACCCCCTAGGCTGGAACTTTTTTGTTCGTGATATATGATACCTTTTTTTTTCGATATCTCAATGTTACCAAGAAACTCGACGATGCAACCAACCAAATACCACCGATACCGATACTTTTTTGTTTGCTATATATGATACCTTTATGATACCTTTTTCCTATACCGAAACTCGACAATACCTACAACCTGATATTACTGGTACTCGACACCCAGACCCAATATTTTGTTTGTGATATATGATACCTTTTTCCTGATATCATCAATAATACTATAAAACTTAACGATACCACCAACCAGATACCAACAATACTCGACATGCGAACCCGATACTTTTTGTTTGTGATATATGATAGTTTTTTCGATACCTCAATGATACCATGAAACTCGACAAATACTACCAACCTGATACCACCGATACTCGAAGCCAGACTCGATACTTTATTTGTGATACCTGATACCCCATTATGATACTTTCCCGATACTCGATATCAGACCTGATACTTATGTGTGATATCTGGTAGCCTTTTTTGGTACTCTCGGAAACTCCATGACACCTGACTTGATACCATCAACCTGATACCACCGATACTCGATACCCAGACCCGATACTAAAATTAGACGACCAATTGCTCGGATACCTGCTTTTTTTTAATGGAAATTAGACGACATAGGGTCCACACATTTTTTTTTTTTGCCGCATTCCTAATCCCGTATGTAGTGACGTTGTTTCATGATCTAGTCGTGTCCAAATTTCCAACCACTCGAAACTTGATTAAATAGTATTTTTAGATTTATTTTTAGTATAAAAAATAAAAAATACAATATACATGATACATGATACGTACATGCATGAAGCTAGCTAGCTTACTTGGCAAAACTCTAGCTAATTCACCGTACATGCAAAACTCTAGCTAGTTCACACGTACATACGAGCAAAATTAACTCTATTACATGCATCAAAGCATACAGGCAGGTGGGAACGCTATACACACGTTAGATGGTAAAATCGGATAAAGGAGCTCGCGGGTGAAACGAACCAAACGCATCCTCTTTTGTCGTGTAGCGGTCCCGTTGGGTGGGCTCCCGACGGGATCCCATCGCGTAGCTGCTCCCTTTCAGTTATCCACAAATCAAAGTACCAGGCGCCGCCAATGATAACTGGCCGGTGGCGACTTACCGCTAACCTGGGGCGACGCAGGTATCCGGTGCCGCTTCCCTCGTCTTCTCGCTTTGGGCTTTGGCCTGGGACTAGAACATACTCGAAGGAGCATCCGCAACAATCGTCATGTGTCCTTTCCGCAGAGTAACAACAGCAAACTCAGGTAATTTACAACAAAATGACTGGTTCATTATGTTTACAGCATCAACTACAGAGGACTACTATATTGGGCACCGACCTGCGCGTAATTTAACCACGATACAGCAGCAGTGATAGCCAAGTCACAAATCAATCGACCCATCGAGGTGGAGTGGAGCTCATGGACCGGAGGATGCATGCACATCCCCTTCTACGAGATACATGTATCTAAACAACGCCACGCCGGAGTGGAGGATCACTCCATAAATATCCAAGCATGCCTCTAGTAAAACCATTACACAACTGTGTAAAGGTCTACCAGAACCATCAAACAGAAGCATGAGCATATCCAGCAAGCTGTGTTTTAGTACCCTAGAAAATTGCAAAAAGACATAAATAGGGTATGTTAATCCTGGAATAAGAGAACAAGAAGAAATTGCAATGTTATCTACCATCGACCATAGCTCAAATTCTAAATACCGTAATCCTAAAGAGATACAAAAGAAAACAAAAAGGATAATGAAACCCTATTGAACCAGAAGAGCATGGATGAAATCATGAAATATCAATTCCTACAATTGTGAGCTATATCATACAATTTAGGTCACGAAACATTAAAACCTGAAAAAAGGGAGGTAAAGTTGACATAAATCTAGGGTCTATAGCATAGCAATTATGGCCATGAAACAGTTACACAAAATGTAGCACAAATTCTAAATCGGACAGCACAAACATACATAAGTACAGCTAGATCTACAGTATTCGTGATGGAAAAGATTATATCACAGTATTATGTGCTTTATAGCAAAATCTACAAATTCGGGAGTCCTATAATCCTATTGAGTCGTTAATGTAATCACGAAAAAACATCCACTAAGGATTTTTTTCGCAACTGATTCAATACGAACATATTCTGAACAGCGGCATCTGTCTATTGGACACCAAATTGGATCCACATCATCTCTGTACTTAGCCGATCATCAAAAGGCTTGTCAGAGACCGGTAGATCTCCAGCAAGCAGCATCAAGCAGAACCAAAATAGGGTCATGTACTTGTACGTAACAAATTACAGCGTTAGTATACACAGGTTGACAGCATACTTGAAAAATTAGCATGAAGCCAACAGCTAAACCGAAATCAAGCACCAATCAGTGACCTCTTATTAAAATTCCTGGAAATAAGCGGTTCTACGAAATTCGAAACCACATCAAAGGGATAGAAATTCGGAGTGGCAGCGAATAGCTCACCACCGTACATCGGCACTATGGTGTATCCACACATCTTGAGACAGCCGGTCGAGGCGGCTGATGGGGTGATGTGGCTGCCGTGAACAGGTAGAAGGGACACTGGAGGCCTGGGTCCAGCCACTAAATACAGCATAGTGATTAATATATTATTGTCAATCATCAGTCTTGATGCAAACAACAAAACAAAATAACAAAAACATGAAAAGGGCAGAAAAGTCTTTGTTCGCATCATGTTAAAACCAAAATTTCTGGGATGGCCTTTAGTAGAGTCAATTATAAACAATGAAGTACAGCATGTTATTGCTGCTTGATTTCTCAACTAAAATCCATAACAGGAAGTACATCTTTCAGAAATTATTCAATATGTTTCTTTTTTTGAGACATGATACAGAACTCAACATGGGATTTTGCAAAGAAAAAGTAAATGTGCCTCCACTTTCTTGTCTTCCAAGGATAAAATCCCCACTTGGATGCTTTCTTCAAGCAAAAAGAAGATAGGATCCTTCCATGAATCTAGAAGCCTCCCTACGCACCCATGGCTACCCTTTTGCCCCTCTTGGATGTCGCTGATGCATTCTCTGCCAAGACCATAGATAAAATGTCAGCTTGCTTGGAGTACCCTTCGGCCTTTAAGCTCTCCATCAAAGCATCGCAACCCTTCTGATCGACAATACCTCCTTTGTTCTTAATCTTGCAAAGCATAGAGTATGCTGGCAATGTCTTCTCCTCAGTGTACAGGGCCTCCAGGACTCTGTCATAGGATGAGAAGCTAACATCAAAGTCCCTGTCCAACGCAAAATCAGCCAGCTTCTGCGCTTCCATCACTTTGTCGTTCTCACAAAGAGCAATGAGCAGCTTATCCAGATCAGGCATACAGCCATTTTCCACCATCAGATTGACACGACCTATCGCCTCCTTCACATGGCCCCTCATGAAAAGAGCTTCCAAGATTTCATGTACCGTGTCCATGTTCTCTGTAACCCCCTTCTCTATCATAGTCTTCATGACCCTGCTTGCAGTCTGAATCCGGCCATCATTGAAAAGCGCCACCATGACAGATTTGAACAAAGATGGGCTAGGGAGGTGCCCTTGTTCCATCATGCTGTCCAATGCTGTCTTTGCATCAGCTGGTTCATTCTTCTTCAAGAAACTATCAACAAGCAATGCGTGCGATTCAGGGTCAGTAGGAACACCACGGCGTGTCATAATAGCAAGGATCTCCTGCGCTGCCTCCACCATGCCTTCCTTTGAATGCCCGCGGAAGAGACAGTTAAATGCAACCTTATCATCCACGCCTTTCTTCATCAGCTGCCTGAAGAACGTCTCAGCCTTTTTGGTACTCCCATTGTTGCATAAATAATCGATCACTGGATTATAAGCTGGTGCTTCCAGTACAGGGCTCTTAGGGCTCAGCAGTGTCCCCTTCTCAAGAAGCTCATCTAGCACCTCAACAGCACCATCAAATTTTCCGCCTGCACACAAGCCCTCTATCAACACCCCATACTGTCTCGGATCCACTATAACATGCTTGAACTGCCCACTCTTCCTGTGCACCGCCAACGCCCCATCCAAGTCCTCAGCTTTGCACAGGGTTGTCACAAGCCTCAAAAACACTGACTTGTCCTTTGGTGTGAGTCGACGTTCTGCCATGTCATCCACTGCCTTCCGGGCCTCTGCAACCCTCCCCTCATCATCACAAAGCCCTGGCATCAAAGCAGCAAATGTCTTCTCGCTCAACCTCAGTCCCTTCTCCCCCATCTCCGTGAATAACCCCACTGCCTCTTCCACCTTGTTTGCCGCAACATATCCCTTGATCATGACATTGTATGAGACCGAGTTCCGTTCAAACCCATCCCCTGCCATTTCGTCGAACACCTTACGTGCGCTCTCCAGATCACCAGTCCGCACCCAAGCATTGAGCAGGGTGTTATAAGTGGTCACATCTGGCGTCAACCCGTGCTTCTCCATGTCCCCGAACACCCTCACGGCGGCCTCCATCTTCTTGCACAGGCCGAACCCCCAGATCAACGTGTTGCAAGTGAGCAAGTCCGGCGAGACACCATCCGCGATCATGGAGTTGTAGATCCGCCTAGCCATGGCCTCGCGGCCACGGCACAGTATGGCCTTGAGCACAGCGTTGTAGGAGAGAGCGGTGCGGGCGATGCCGAGCTCAGGCATCAAGCGAAACAGCTTAACAGACTCCTGAGGAATGTTGGCCTTGCCGTAGGCTGCAATGAGGGCAGCGACGGTGGCCTCGTCGGGGGAGATGGAGAAGGACGGCATGGTGTCGAGGAGGAGGCAGCGGGCGTGGTTGAGCATGCGGCGGGACGCGAGGATCGGGATTAGGAGCGCGAAGGTGGAGTGCTCGGGGAGGAAGCCGGCGCGGCGGGAGGCGAAGCGGAAGAACTGGAGCGAGAGGTCGGCACGGTCGGCGGCGGCGGCGCCGGAGATGACGCCGTGGACGAGCTGCGCGTCGAGGATGGGGGAGAGCAAACGGATGGAGTTCTCGAGGCGGGTGGTCCACGGGCGGCGGCGAATCATGTGGAGGATCGTCTCGTGCAGGGGCTCCTCGAGGCGGGGAGGGTTGGGCGCCGGTGCCGGCGCTCTCGCCTCCGCCTCAGGGGTTTCCGGGGCTTCCGGATCGGGGACAGGGGTTTCGACGGTGGAGGAGCAGAAGGCATGGCGGAGGAGGAGAGGGATGGGGGCGTGGTGGTTGCGGGAGAGGAAGGGCAGGGGGATGTGGAGGTGGCGGCGCGCCATGGCTGCGGCTGCCGCTGCGGGGGACGACAACACCAGGGTTTAGGAATGGAGAGACGAGTGAAAGTGAAGTGGCCTGTCTCTCTCACCATGGGCTCCTTTAACTGGCCCATCAAATGAGAAGGCCCTTTTCCATTCCCTCGTCATCTATTTTTTGTGTTTTACATTTTATTTTTATTGTTTTCATTCAAAACATATACGGCTCTTCTGGGTTTTTTTTTTCCAAATCTACAGCATCATGTTCAAAATAGATTCTGTCCATTCATTTACTGGCTGTTTGGTTTCCTGCATCTCAGAAGTTTTGCATCTAGAGATACAAAATTAGGGTGTTTGGTTGTCTCCTCACCCATCTAAACCAGGCTCTCCAGATGCAATCACCCCCACCAGACCAGACTCTGGAGATACGGCCAAATTGGGCGCTTCCCTAGAGCCAAGCTCCACGGTTGCTATATCTATGATTAGTATCTTCGATCACCAAACCAATTTCAAAAATAGGTTCTTCATATTTTTTTCGAACAAAACTAGACCACACTTGCCATATAAATTTCAAAAGTTTAAAATTTTTATTTTTGAATTTATTTATTTATGAGACTTTCTTTTGAATTTTTTATTTTCGTTATTGATTTTTGTGATTTTGATTTCCTAGAATTTATTTTTTAAATATGTTTCATCCCTCTTTTGAATTTCTCCATGCCATTCTCTTCTAAGTGCAGTCAACCAAACAAAATCTTTACGCAGTTTGTACAATGTCATACAACTAACCAAACAACAACCATTTGCATAATCTCAGCTTGGCTCCAACCAGCCTGCTCAGCTCATCCTCATACAGCCTAGTTGAACTGAGAAGGGGTTGCCTTCTTTCATGAGCCTGGTCCGTCTGACTCATCCAGACTGGTTGGATACGGGATGTGTAGATGCAGTAACAGTGTTTGGCTGAGTGTTTAGTAGGCAAATATTTTGAGATTTAAATATTTTGAAATTTATATAGCAAGTGTGGTCTAGTTTTGTTCAAAAAAAAAATTAGGAATCCATTTTTGGAATCGGTTCAGCAATCGGATATGCTAATAAAAAGATAGAAAAAAGAAAAAAGAAAAACTTACCTACCACATAGCAGCGCATGCATGGCTTGAAATGGTGACTGACTGTGGCCCCTTGCGCATAACACGAGGACGTCATGCCGTCATGCGCTGCATCTAGAGAAACGCCTATTTTCTGTGTTTCTCCAGAGCCAGGTTGCATGAGGAATCTTGCATCCACAGAGCTAGGCTCAAAACCAGATGCGAGCAACCAAACACAACAAAAAAACAAGATTCTGCATCTGTAGATGCAAATCACTGTTAATGCAGGTGACCAAATAGCCTATAAAGCATCCTCCACCCCAAAATAAAAGGACAGTTTCTTCCCTTATATGCTACAATGGTGTTACCTATTATGTTCTTTAAAATAGAAAAAAATTTCTTCATTCCATTACATGTAGGGATATTCCCTCCTTTCGCTATACAATTCTCTATATATGAAACATCGTTGGAGATGGGAGAAATTTAGAGAGGTTTTTTTTAAAGGAAGCTTGTATATGAGCCTATAGAAAATCAAATATAGGAATTTCTACCGAAGAGAGCCTTAGCCAGTTTATCCATTCAGTTACACGCACTACTAAGCTTCGGTTCAAATAGCTTATTCATCCCACGCTCCCATCTTCTTCTTATAAAACCAGTTTTAGAACTATACAAAACCATTTTAGGTGGCTAAGGGACACAATTTATCCACTTTTAGAATCCAAGCTAGAGTCTGTGTCCCCCCAAATCATCTGTGACTGCTCTGGTGCGGCTTTTTCCAACTCCTATGCGGTTCTCGACGCGAAAGGATCTAGAGGAGGCATCCTTCTTCTGGCTCATGAAGATTTTTTCTCGTTTGGTCCGTGCCACACCTCCACTCACTGTCTCTCGACCACCATCATTTCGCGCTCCGATAATAGGCGGTGGAAGGTCACTGTTGTCTACAGCCCCCAGTCGCGCCCAGACAAGTTCGCCTTTCTTAACGAGATTGCAGCCCATTCTCCGGTCGATCCTGAGCTTCCGTGGACGGTGACCGGCGATTTCAACATGATTCTCCGCCCTGAGGATAAAAGCAACGCGAGCATTGACGCAACCCTCATGACGGCCTTTAACCAGACAGTCAACGACCTCAACCTTAGGGATTTCCCCCTTTCCGGAAGACGTTTTACCTGGTGCAACCAACGTCTTATCGCGACCCAATGCCGGATTGACCGCGTTCTGTGTTCTGCGGATTGGGACCTCATGCTCCGTCACAACGTCCTTCAAGGCCTTCCTTCCTCGATGTCAGATCACTACCCTCTTCTACTCTCCGAGATTGACCCAATCCGGCGCTTCCGGCGCTTTCATTTTGAGAGCTATTGGGTTGGTAGACCTGGGTTTCAGGAGGTGGTGCAGTCCGCGTGGAACAGAGAGCTAGCGCCAACCACCCCTTTTCGCGGTATTCACATCAAACTTTCCCGCACGGCCAAGGCTCTTACGGCTTGGGCCCGCCAGCATGTTCGTTGTACTGTTCTCCAGCTAGTTATCATCCGTTCCATCATCCACCTTTTTGAGGTGGCCAGAGAAAGCCGTCCTCTTTCGGAAGTGGAGCACCTCCTTCAAAAACTCCGAAGCCATCTCCTTGGGGTCACGGCCATACAACGGTGCCACATCAAGCAACGGGCTCGTATTGCCTGGCTCCGTGAAGGGGATGCTAACACCAAGTAATTCCACTCCAGAGCTAGTGGCCATCGCCGCAGGAATTTCATTCCTTCCCTCTCTACTCCGCTCAGAGTCTCCTTCTCTCAAGAGGACAAGGAAGAGGAATGCTGGAGATTTTTCTCTAACCTTCTTGGCCAACCTCAATCTAGAAATGCCGCTTTCCACTGGCACAATCTTGGCACCTCTAGGCACGATCTTTCCGACCTAGAGGCGCCTTTTTCAGAGGAAGAGATTAAGGCGGCCGTTTGCTCTATCCCGGGGGACAAGGCCCCTGGCCCGGACGGCTTCACGAGCACCTTCTACAAGGCATGTTGGCAGACGATTAAAGACGACTTGGTGCAGGCCTTCAACCAGCTTTACTCCCTTGATGGGCACCACCTTGCTCTTCTCAACTCTGCCAACATTGTCCTTATGCATAAGAAGGAGTCTTGCGAGGGGCTTCAAGACTTCCGACCCATCAGTTTGATCCACAGCTTCACTAAAATTGTCACCAAGCTACTAACCAATCGCCTTGCCCCCAGACTCAACGACCTAGTCTCTCCAAACCAGAGCGTCTTCATCAAAGGCAGATGTATTCAAGATAACTTCCGCGGAGTCCAAACCACTCTTAGGCGGCTTTAGACCAATAAAACACCTGCCCTCCTCCTCAAGCTGGACTTCGCAAAGGCATTCGACTCGGTCGGATGGGGTTATCTGCTCGACCTCCTTCATTGGCTTGGTTTCGGGCCGCGTTGGCGGGAGTGGATCTCCATGGTCCTTGGCTCGGCATCCTCCATGGTGTTACTTAACGGCAGACCCTCCCCCTCCTTCCGGCACGGCCGAGGGGTCCGTCAAGGAGACCCTCTGTCTCCCATGCTCTTCATCTTGGCGATAGACCCACTGCAGCGCTTGATTGACGTCGCGGTCCAAGAGGGAATTCTTGGCCAAATTGGCAGCTCCCCCCTCAGGCTGAGAATCTCCCTTTATGCGGACGACGCGGCTCTTTTCATTCAGCCTCAACAGGCCGAGATCTCTACGGTCATTGAGCTTCTGCAAACTTTTGGCGACATCTCGGGGCTTATGATCAACTTACATAAATGCTCCATCATCCCCATCCGGTGTGACGCCATCGACCTGGAGGAAGTTCTGTATTCCTTCTCGGGGACCAGAGCCAACTTCCCCTGCAATTATCTAGGCCTCCCCCTTCACTTCAAGCGGCTAGGTCGGACACACTTTCTCCCTCTCATCCAAAAAGTTCGCTCCAGGCTCCCCTCTTGGAAAGGTCGCCTGCTCTCCAAAGCGGGCCGTCTCACCTTGGTTAGGTCCGTCCTCTCCGCCCTACCAACGTATTTCGCCACAGTGTTTCATCTTCCTAGATGGGTGATCGGAGAGATTGACAAGATCAGAAGATCCTTTCTCTGGAAGGGCGAAGAGGGATCTGCATCCGGCCACGCTCTTGTCAACTGGGATACGGTCTGTCGTCCGTCATCATTGGGGGGTCTTAGCGTCCTTGACCTTCGCCTTTTCAACCGCGCCCTCCGTTTGCGCTGGCTTTGGTTGAGTCGCTCTGATCCGTCCAAGCCTTGGAAGGGGTCTGACTTACAGATGACGGCGCCAGAGATGGACTTGTTCAGGGCAACCACAGAGGTGCACGTTGGCAATGGGGCGGATACGTCCTTTTGGAGTGATCGCTGGGTTTCTGGGTCCGCTCCACCCCATCATCCCTAACCTCTTGACCGGGCGGGCTCGGAAAAGCTCGTGGCTCGTTTTCTCCCATCCCACCGGTGGATTCTCCTCTGGACCCATAGATTCCGCCACGCCCTGCTGGAGTGCATCCTACTTTGGAGCAAGATTCGTCACGTCACTCTCCGATGCCTCGGACTCTATTCATTGGTGCTTCTCCACCGACGGTAAGCTACTCATGAGATCGACTTACTCTCTGCTGATGGCAAGATGATCCCACCCTTTCTTTGGCGTCGGCGATCTGGAGCGCTAGGGCTCCCAACAAATGCAAATTCTTCGCTTGGACCCTTAGTCTCCATCGCCTCAATACGGCGGACCTGCTTGCGAAGAAGGGTTGGCCTCACCATACCACCTGTGTTTTTTGTAGCGGGCCTCTGGAATCGGTTGATCACCTGTGGGGCTCCTATCCCTTCGCCATTTCGATCTGGTAGGTGGTTCTTCCGAACGGGCCTTACCCTTCGGGTTCCTACACCTTTTGCGGTTGGTGGTGTGCCCGTCTTGAGGGGACCTCGCGGGATTATTTCAAGACTCTTAATGGCCTGATCATCCTTTCCGCCTGGGAGATTTGGAAGGAGCGAAACAGAAGAATTTTTCAAGGCCAATCTCTCCCTTCGGGCCGCGTTGTAGACCTCATCGGGAATGGGATTGCGGCCTGGTCCGCAGTTTCCTCGTCCTTCCTCTTGTCTGACTAGTTCCCCTCCCCTCCTCTCTCTCTCCCCCTTCTTCCTCTTGTCTGGCTAGTTCCCCCTCTCTCTCTCTCTCTCTCTCTCTCTCTCTCTCTCTCCCTTCTTCTCTTCCCTGGTTTTTGTACAGTTCTACCCTTATTAATGAAATGGCAGAGCTCCTGCCCTTTAGTTAAAAAATAAAAATAAAAATTGGAGGATAAAATATATGGTTTTAAAGTTTAAAAGGATGATTTCTATATTTTTGCTATAATTTAAGGGGGGCAATATATACTTTTCTCTCTTTTTTTACACAAGTGTGATATTAATATGCTAAAATTAGAGGATGAATATCCCAAGAAAACCAGCAAAAAGAAATAAAAGAATCTAGTCTGCAAGCAATACGATGTAGATGTGAAGTTGAATTAGCTGCCTGTACAAAATGCAGATGGATGAGGATTCAGGAGTGGTTTGGACTGTGGACTCTGGAGGAGCTCACAGTGTCACGTGCTGCACCCTATTCGAATGACCTGTCTTTCCTTTCCTGCCCACGTGTCGTCCTGACCTGCATCGTCCTCACGTGACATTGGCATGCCTCTCCTGGACCCGGTGGTCCGCTTGGTCGCCGAGCTGCGTGAAGGTCTCCAGCCGCGGCTCCGTCAGGTCCACCGCCACATCCTCCTCCGGCGACCGCATGCTCCGCCGCCCGGTGGAGCTCATCATCACCTGCATCTGCGTGCCGCCCTTGCTGCTGTCGCTCCGCCTGTACACGTCGCCGCCGTCTTGCTGCCACCGCCCGAACGACACTGAGCGCTCGGCGTCGTCGCTCCTCCCGGCGTGCGGCGGCGGCGGCGAACTGGCCGTGAGGAAGGTGGCGGCGGGCAGCTTGCGGCGGGTGGCTGCGGCGGGGAGGGGGGCGATGGTGGAGAGGATGTGGACGACCTCGGTCATGGTGGGCCTGGAGTCCGGGTCCCACTGCAGGCACTCCCTGGCCAGGTGCGCCATGATCTGCATCTCCTCCGGCGAGAACCTGCCCTTGAGCGCCGGGTCAGGCAGCTCCGCCACCACCAGCCTGCTGTCGCGCAGCCGCGACGTCGCCTGCACCACCCAGCCGCGACCCAGCGATTGTGTGAATGAAGAAGAAGCGAATTTGGCATGGAGCAGGAGCACAGGCATGAGGGCATGAGGCACCCACCCATATGACGAGGCTCTCGTCGCCCCTGGTGGTCGACGACTTGTGGATGGGCTGCCGGCCGGTGATGAGCTCCAGGATGACGACGCCGAAGCTGAACACGTCCGACTTGAGCGACGCCTTGCCCACGATGGCGTACTCCGGCGCGAAGTAGCCGAAGGTGCCCAGCATCCGCGCCGGGGAGCTCGAGCAGCTCGTCACGCCGTCGTTCATCAGGCACTTGGCCATCCCAAGATCCGTGATCTGCGTCCATGCACGCAGCTCAGCTCAGCCCAGCAAGCACCATCGCTTTGCAGCAGCAGCATCAGCATCAGCAGCCGTGGAAGAGGAGGAGGAGGATGACCTTGGCCATGAACCTGTGGTCGAGTAGGATGTTGGTGGACTTGATGTCGCGGTGGAGGATCCTGGGCGCCGCCGCCTCGTGCAGGTACTCCAGCCCCCTGGCGGCGCCGAGCGCGATGCTCACCCGCGTCGCCCACTCCATGGGCTGCTTCCGGTCCAGGCAATCCCTCAGGCTGCCGTTGGACATGAGCTCGAACACCAGCAGCCGCCCCTGGCTCTCCGAGCAGTACCCCAGCAGCGGCACCACATGGCAATGGTTCAGCCGCGCCAGCAGCTCGATCTGCTCCACCGTTTGTTGTTCATCACCCACCCAACAATGGATGACACAGTTCACAATCACAACCACACAGGGGAGTAAACCAGCCAATCAATCGATGGACAAGTGAAGTTTCAGATTCAGAGACGCCTCACCTCGGACAGGAACTCGTAGTCCTGCTCTGCGCCTCCCAGGGGCCGGAGCTTCTTCACGGCCACAACTTTGCCATCGCTAAGCTGGCCTCGGTACACCTTGCTTGTCCCTCCAACCCCGATGAGATTGTCGTCTGAAAACTTTCCGGTCGCCTGCTCCAACTCCGAGTAGGTGAACCGCACGATGACACCAGGAAATGGACCGCCTTCTTCGCTCCCACAAACCAGAGGGCAGCTACACAGAAAATCTGCAGCACAAGGTTGGAACATGAACCATCCTCAATACAGCAAGGTGTGAATTTTAAGCCAGGAAATCAAAGATGTCCTTTGGTTTGGGGTACCTTTCAGGACAGTGAACCTCGGTTTCGGTTTCGGTCGGGGGAAAGGAGAAGATCGATTGCTGACAAGGTTTGATCTGCTGCTCCAGCTGGTGTACTTGTCGAAGGAGTACATCTGAGAGCGTGGAGAGAGTGCATCCTTGCGTCGAAAGTAGTACGCGGTTGTGCCGAGGAATGCAACGGTGGTGAGGATCACACATACTAGGAGCGTAACTATGACTGTTTTGTTCGAGACATGCTTCTTTCCTTCTTGAGAACTTCCTGGGGAATCAAAGTATATAGACAACATTCAGAAAATTTATCTCAACCATTCAGTCCAGAAATTTTTTTGGGGGATGCAAAAACATTCGGTGGAAACAAAAATGGATATATCTAAATCGGTAAAGAAGAAATTTCATGTACCAGATGTGCAGTTACAAGAAGTAAAGCAACTTCTATCATGTAAAACGGCGTGTTCTTCCTTCCAAAGGGTACTGTCGGAGGTGCATGTGCAATTCCATGATCCTGCGCTACCGTTATTGTCTGTTGCAGACATCTCTAATTCAGGTATATTGTGGTGCACATGTGCCATGATATGCTCAACTGTCGAGAGTTTTACATGATCAATTGCTAATACCTTGTAGGCAATGGCATGAAGAAGAACAGTTAGATGACAGGCTGCTATTGGAGTTTGGTTCATTAAGTGGATGAGTTGCGCATACGCATGCCCAGCTTCTCGTTCCAATCCCTCCTATGGTGTCATCTGTACAAGCATCAGATCTTAGTCTCCTACCATGCGGCATGCACAAGGCTATATTGAATTCATTTTACAAGCATTGCATTACAACAATTATATATTAAAAAAATCAGTTTCAATGTTTCATGAGATGAGAGCATGGTGCTTACCACATGATGCTACTTGCACCAGAAGTACACAGCTGAGGAAGGCCAGGAGAAGTTTCATGTGGAGATCCATCAGCTATGCACAAGTAGAGAATGGGGGAAAGCATCCAATGCAATCTCTGGAAAACCATGATGGCAAACCAAGCCGTATGTTTGAATCCACAGTTTGTTGACCAAAATGGAAGAATAAAACACCACCTTGATTCATCATACATGCATGGCACTATGAACAAGTCCCATCACACTTTTGCTATTGTTATATATTGCATGGTTGACTTGCCTATTACTATCAAATTATGCCACCATACATCCAAGACAATAGATAAAACACAAAAACAGCTGTGCAAATTTAGGAGAACATGGGAATTTACTACTTTATTGAATATTGCATTACCATAAGGATGCATAAATCGTCAACAAATGGCAAGTCCTATTAGATGTCCAGTACAAATCAACAACTAGAAGGCAAACTAAAAACTAAAAAATTATACTTAGTACTGAATATCTTAATGCTAATTAATTCTGTGAAGCTTGCCGACACTCACATGATCTCTCTGAAAGCTAACAGCTCGAAATCAGCTCCAGTACATCAGGAGGACTAACTTTAGTTGCTTCAGACAGTATCATGGTCTGAGAGTAGAGCCAAAGAGACAGCAAAGAAAGAGGGGAGCTGGGGAGGTAAGAAGTGGAGTTCCAAGTCCCTGAACTCCTGATTAGCAAATAGGGCAGCTTATATACAATGAACAAAAGGGACAGATGCTGTCACTAACAGATTTACAAGTGCAGGTTCAAAAAAAGAGTTTGGCAAATGCACTGCATACCCACCATTATGATAACACACTCAGTGCAGCACCTTACAAGACAGGAGACATCTCAACCCACGACACTATGCACTGGGAGAAAGAAGAAGCAATAGGCCTAAACCAAGTAGAACAGCAAGCCACCTGTTTCCACACTCTAGATTGCCAGCACTTAGGTCTGATGTTTGGATAGAGGAATAGATCAGAAACTGTGGAATAAAGCTTAAAAGGACATATGACCTGAGATCTCGGATGTGACTGGTGCTAAATTTGGCGGTGATTTGAGATCTCAGGCTTCTGAATGCCACCTGGCACAAGAAGATAATAAGGCTCATCACACTAAGTTGAATTGATGCTCATTAGATTATGGACGAGTTGCAACCTATCTTGTGTCTTTAGAGTATTTCATTGAATGAGACAAAATTTTGAGCCGTCATTTTGACAAGATTTGTAGGAGATCAATCAAAACAGGACAATTCCGCAAGTCTAAAATCGATCATTGGTGGAGCTAATTGTCATCATCATCATCATTTTATTTGCCTCAACCTTCGGCCATTGGATTCTGTCGGCCAAGGACAACGCAGAGACTTCTTGAAGCGATCACTCGTTTGTTTCAATGTGTTTGCTTATTATGATGGTTACATCTCAACTCTAACCGCACGCTTATGGATGTGCCTTCTGCAACTACCACTAGAGCCTAATGCTTAAACTATGCCCATTCATCTTGGTGAAGTGGTAGGAGCTTTGTTTGTTTCTTCCATTTCTTAATTCTTTTGGTGGTGTGATCCATCGAGAGAATCATTACATGGCTAAATTGGTTGCAAGATACACATCGATGGCAACATGTCTAAACATATAATAGTAAGAAGATTTCTCATGGATCAAATTACTTGAAAATTTCTTAGGTTGACAACGTGACCAAGTAAGTCAGCCTCCATAATCTGGATGAACCTAAAAACTGCAAGGAAAAAAATGTTGAAAAATGACATAACACTTTATGCTCAGGTCCTTTTCCTTTTCAAGCAACATGAAGACCTGTTCTTCTGATTCCATAAAACAGTTGCTATTTTTTTTCTCATGCCGACATCGATTATTTTTAGTCTCTGTCGGCAATATCAACAGTGTTGAGAAGAAACGGTTGGTTTAAGTGCCAACTGACACGAACATGTAAGACCACTGGGTTTCAGGTCAGAAACCGATTACCCATGAGTCCATGACACCATGTAGTCTGGAGATGCAGGTGGCTGACTAGCTCGTGATCCCTCCTTTCGATCGCATCAAAATCGTTTGGTAGATTGTCAAAAACTGTTTCATTGGTATAATCCGTATCAGTCACACTCACACCCTCCGACATTTTTGTCTGCATTTCAAGCAGAGAAGAGAGACAGCCAGAGCAAGCTTGCTCATGAGTGACAGAACGGCATCGGAGACTCGGTGAACTCCCCAATCCAAAAAAAAAGCCATCAGATTCATCCCAAATTACTTAAGTTAGACGGCTTGCTAAAAAAAATTATCTTGGACGGGGTGAATTCAGTCAGTGGCGAATTTGTGAGCGCATTGGAGACCTGCGCTACCTCCCTCCCTTATTCTAAGCCATCGTCTTCCTTAATCTTCACCCTGGCACTGCGCCATTTCCATTAAAGAATGGATCACGGTAAGAAGGGATCATTTCCCGAGGTTAAAAAGGGGAAAAGTTACCATTTTTCCTCGAAGAACGCAACGCGGTAGGCGGCGGTGCAGGGCGAATGATTCAGCAGCAAGCGAGCGAGGAAGAGGCCAAGGTAGATCGGCGGCAGATGGAGATGGCATCATTCTGTCAGGGAGAGACGGGGGGAGGAATCTCTATGTTGAGCGGCTGAGGTACCATCTGCTCCGTCCATTTCTAAAAACCAACGTCCAAGATTGAATCTTGAAGACGGCGAGGATGGTTGAGAAACACCAATAATCTGTCCAACGCCATGGCTCATGGAGTGATGGAGTTGATAGCTAGAAGAAGAGGAGGATTGTATGCAGTGCAGCTTGGGTCAGAGACAGGCAGCACATCTCATCTCATCTAGCAACAAATGTCTCTGTTTGAGCTGTTGCTGTTTCCCAAGTTTCAGTCCAAATATTCAAAATTGTGAGGGAAGGTTGAATTTGAGGGGAAGTCCCAACTCCAATCTCGTACGGTACAGGGGGAGAGGAAGCGAAGGAAACGAAGAACAGCAGCAATACGGTTGGTGCGTAAGTAGCAGTCACAATTTTCTAATAATCATTACAAACCAAGAATGGCGAAGAAAGATTGGGAGCCTGGGAGGGGAGGGGGAGAAGAAGATACCTCCATCAGCCGCTTCTTCCATGGAGCTCCATCTTCCCTTCAGTGTGGACTGGGCTGGGACCCTTGGATGGAGCGTCTGTTGAGTGAGAAGAGGGAGAGGGTGCGATGCGAGCGCCTTGAATGCACTGTGCCACTGTGGGAGGGGGGAGTATCTCATTTCAATTTCATCTCATTAAAAAAAAAAGGTTGCAGTAGTAGCACATTGGCATGCCACAAAGTCCACTGCGCCTCTGCCTTAACTTTGTGCGTGCACCTGCACGGTGCATCGCTCTCACTCACGCACACATTTATGATTTTTCATGGCCGCGACCGTGACGAACGACAGCAGCGGTCAGCAGCGGAGAGCACGTACGCATTGTGAGCGGTGGGTGATCAACACGCATCCACCAAGCAACAATACAAAATGCAGCTCGGTTTCGTACGCAGCTACTTGCCACTACCCGTATGACCGTATCAATATCATCCCTCATTCCCTCTACCACACTACACTTTTGTTTTTGGTTGGTTCCTCGCAACACATCCATCCTATCAGCATACAGTATTATTTACACATTACCAAAAGTCCCACCTCCAAACCATTAGCAAAAGCCCTGTTCATCAGTCACAAAAACAGATACCCCCAGCAGGATCCTCAAAGCGAAGCTTCATTCCATGTTTAGCTTCAACCATCTGCTCTCCAGCCACCTGGACGATTCTTTCTGCTCCCTGCATCAAAACCTCATTCACATCCATCTTTCCAACATCTGCCCAATATTGCAACAGAGCACAGGGTGTATGTATTACTTGCAACGGTGATTCCAATTCTCAGTTCAAACCAAGAATTTTTGTCCTTCTATTCCATGTCCCATCAAAACTCACATAAACCAACGTATGCAGCAGAAGAAGGCCCAAGAGAAAAAGCTTGTAGCATTGCTCCGTCTACTAGAATTTAAACAGACAACCACAATCCCCCGAAAACGATTAGCAACATGCAACCAAAGAAAAACTGTACAATGCTTCTCCAGAATCACAAAATTGGCACAATGGACAAACAGTCCATTTCCTTCTCAGATTGTTTTCAGCAAGAATCGCGTTATTTCATTTCATCCATATTAAAAAAATCAAAGGAATCTTGGCTTTCCCAAATATGTTTAAAGCACAAATACCGACCACCTGCCCATAAGTTCTTATAAATGATTTTTTAACACATAATTTATTTTTGATTTCCCATCTTCCAAGCACAAAGATTACGCTAGGGCATTTATCTCCGAAAATCTCAGTCATCCAACGATAAAAAGAAAGATAGACTAAAAAAATGCATTCAGATACACTAATGTTTTTATCACGACATGCCATAAATCTCAGGAAGAAAATTCAGCAAGGATGTTTCACCATACCAAATACCTTTCCAAAAGCTAATTGACTCACCATTTTTAACCATGAATGAAAGATCTATTCCTTAAGTACATGTCTTTTACTTTTAATAGGGCAGACCAGCAGTAAGAATTATCGAATTTATGAGATATGAGTTTATTTTCTGATACCTAGCTTTCACTATTTCTTTGTTACAGTGAAATGTAGTTTCAGTTTCCATCATGACTTACATAAGAGGCTTATATTTAAGAACCATCAAACTATTTCAGTAGTGACCCAAAAAATTGATTGAACCTGCTTCACTATGATTCATCATCAGATAGGCACACAACTTCTGCATTGGTCCCTCTGCCTGTCGGATTGTTAGGCAGCCCAAGCCTAGTCGGCAACCACCCACTCTGTGATGCCGATTCAGAACCTGACTGATTGACCCCTGTTATTTGGGCTCCGGCAAGTGTGGATGAGGGGGTGCAGAAAACCATGTTTGGACTTGATGGTTGTGTAGCCCTGAAAATAGGATTTGCCCTAGATGACAGCATGGAGTCTGGAAGCGCACCTGACATCAATGAGGATACGGGGAGAGCCGGGCATGGGTTAGACGATGACAACATTGTGTAGTGAACTGAACTTGGTGCCATGGAGGATACTAGGGCACCTGCCAGCAGACCTGATGATGAAAAATCATCCATGTTACCATGAGCAAACTGTCTAAATGATGTAATTGCTGGGTAAACAGGAAGTTGCTGCTGATTTGTATGAATCAAGGCATATGGCGGCGGCATCCTGGGCTGCCGGAGATGAGTGGGTGCACGTGTTCGTGCTCCAGCAGCTCTGTAGCCTCCATGTGGCCGAGGCGTTGGGACAAAAGCAGATGGTGCTCCTCTATAGGCGTTGCTAGGTAAGATTGGTTCTGGTTGGAAAGGCCATGATGTTGATGGTCGACCCACCATTGAAGGTTGGACATTAGTTCCTGGTGAATGTAATAAATTAAACACTGGTGGTCGAGTGGCTGATAATGAGGCAACTGGCAGTGCTGTGGCTTGCAAAACTGAAGCCCCTGCATGTGCTTGCTGAGAAGACTGAAGTTGTTGCCTCATTACAGGGCTTGTGGATCTCCCTGTATTACATAAGAAACAAATCATTACAGAATATTACAATTTGGCTTTTGCAGATAAATGTGATACAACTTGCTAAGGTATAGCATGTAGTTTCTGGATGAGAGGTAAGAAACAATGAGACAATGGCACTGCTCACATGTCACGTTGCATTAACAATCAGCCATACAAAACAACCAAGCATATAAATGACACAGGAAGATGAATCAGGAAAGAATAGCACACTAGTCTTAAAGAAAACGTGGTTTATAGAAGATCTGCATAACTCGTGGCGACCAAACTACCAGAACAGAAACTTGGGTATAGGGTTTCATGCTAAAAAGACTAATTAAGAGCAGAACACTATTTTGTAAGGGAATGTGATCTGCTTGTAATGGTTAGTTGGATACCTTGAGCAGCAGTCGATAGTATGAATTTCTCTCGAAAATTCCCAGCTAGTGTTTGGTTTCTATGTACTTTCTTGTAGAGATCATCAAGCTCCATCTCCACCTGACGATAACTAGAATCTTCTTCTTTAAGTAATGAATCATATTTCCTTCTTGCCTTCTCTATTTCTTGGGTTTGCTCATTGAGAAGCAGTGCTTTCTGTTCAAGAATAGATGTGTGGCCAAGGAAGACATGATAAATCACATGACAAGCAAAAGTAATCTGCAGTAAAACAGAACATAGAAAAAAAAACAAACCTTCTGTGCATGGGATTTATTAAGCTCATCAATGCAGCATTTCAGTCTTTCCAATTCATTTTTAAGAGGTTCATAACTGATTAGGCGATAATTACACACTATCATGGCCACTGGAGGTTCGGAGGCCTGCCCAGGATCAGATGCCATGTTTGCATCAAAACCTATTTGGCTCCTGTCTTCATGGTGTCTTCTTTCAAGTGGGAGATGCTGCAATGTGGTTGATGGTTGCATTTCAAGCTGCAAATCCTGAGCTACCATAGTGCCTGGATTACCTGTTCCCTGTGCTTCCACAGGCTGATCTTGCATTGAGGTTGATGGTTGTATTTCAGACTGCAGCTCGTGAGCTGTCACCATGCCCAAACTAACTGCTGGTTCTACTCCTTCATATGGAGGGTTTACGCTTTCATGGCAAGTCGTACTTTGTAGCATAGGCATATGGGAAAGATCAGTAGTTTCAGTACTTGCTCGCTCTGCCTCTTCCGGTTGATCCTGCATTGAGGTTGATGGACCAGTACTTTCTTGCTCTGCCTCTTCCGCTTGATTCTGCATTGAGGTAGACAGACCAGTACTTTCTTGTTCTGGCTCTTTCAGTTGATCCTGCATTGAGATACTTTCTTGCTCTGCCTCTTTCGGTTGATCCTGTATTGAGGTACTTTCCTGTTCTGCCTCTCTCGGTTGATCCTGCATTGAGGTTGACGGTTGCATTTCAGATTGACAACCTCGAGCTGCCTCTGTGACCATAATAACTGCTGCTTCTGCTTCTGCTTCTGCAGGTGGATATTGAGAAGTTGTAGAATTCTGTTGAGCAGGCAAACTTGTACATTTTGGGGCAGGCAAATCTGTACTTTTCTGTGTGGGCATACTTGATTGACGAGACTTTGTTCCAACTTCCATAGACAGCACTAAGGTAGCTGAATTGTGCGCTGTATAGGTTGAATATTCTGTCTCTGTTGCTTCTGCAGAAAAATGACCATCATTTTTTGCACTAGCTCCCATTCCATCAACTAAATGGCAGGAGGTTGCTGCATCTCCCTGCATCAGACCAGTTGCTCTAGTTGATTGACAATCAGTTTGACTCCTGTTGTCAGGAAGCATCGTTTGAAGTGGAGCATTCAGAAATGATGGTGATGGCTGCATTTCAAGCTGCAAATCTGCAGCCGCTTTTGTGCTCAACAAACCTGTTTGTTCTGCTTCTGCATGTGGATACTGAGACAGTGCTACATTTTGTTGGGCAGCTAAATGTGTACTTTCTTGGGAAGACATACTTGGTAGTTTGGCCTTAGTTCCAACCTCCCTAGGAAAGATAGGCTGGCTTTGTGGAGCAACGGAAGCTGATGATTCTGAGTGGGCTAGATGATCTGCAGAAACGGTGTTTCTGTTATTTGTATGAGCTCCCTCCCTAGCGTCTCGTAAAAAGCTAGAAGTTCCACCTCTCTGAGACAGATCAGGTGCTGTCCCTGGCTCATGTCCTGTTTGACTGCTGTCGTCAGGGTGCGTCCTTTGAAGTGAAGCATCCAACACTGAGGTTGATGATTCAATTTCTGGGTGCAACACTGGCAAGGCAGCTGGACTGTGCAGAACGCTGTGAAATTGAGTTTCTGGCTGGAGTTGATCTGAAGCAACAGTGACATCATCATTTGCCTTGACTCCCATACTGACATCACCTACGGCTAAATGGTAGGGAGTTGAAACTTCTTGCGATAGACCAGTTGCTGTATCTTGTCGATGGCATGCTTCACTAACATCATCAGAGCTTGTCCTTAGAATTGGAGAATCCAATGTCAAGGTTGGTGTTTCCATTTCACGTTGCAAAACACCAGATGCCATCACTACCTGATTAATGGAATCATCATTTTCAGGAACAGTAGATGAACCACCAGTTCTTTGTAAGCCAACACAACCAGGACTGCTGCAGATGATGTTTTCAGTAAAATCAACAGCTGCTTCTACTGCATGGGAAGAAATGGGCAATGAAGTTTCATTTGAAGGCTGCTGACAATATGATGCATAACTTTTAATGACATTCTGACCATCATTTTGTTCCTTAAAATAGATGAATTCCTCCATAACAAAGTTTGACTCTGGTAGAGCAATACATCGATCAAAGGCTGGATCTAATTGGCCTAATTTTGCTTCTTCCTCTAGTTTTTCTTTCAAATGTCGCTCTTTGGACCATGTATTATATTGAAGTGTCTCAAGTTTGTCATACTGGAGCCTCATGTGCTCCAAAAATGCATACATGAGCATAGTGAACCACTGGATAATTTTCTTCATTTTGCTATTCATGGTATCTTCGTCAATTTGACTTTTGCGGATATGTTCCAGAACTAAATTGCATATTTCTTTTAGTCTGCTAACTTTATTCTGCCTTTGTTTCTCTAACTCTGATAACTCATGCCGTTGTCTATGACGAATATTCTTCTCTCTTAAGGAGAAAACATTGTCAACTAATAAATCAGATCTTTTCTCCATGACCAGTTCCTGCACTTCTGAAATCACCAGCTCAGCACCAAAAGAACCCTCTGGAGGTGTACCATTTGTGAAATTACCATGAAGATTCATTGCCTCCTTTGGGAAGGTTTGATCATTTGACAAGTCGGTAGATGTATCCTGCCATGAAAATTTGGTGTTCTCTACAGTTTCTTGAAACTTGCTGCTTGTTTCACCTTCTTCATCTGTAAATTTTTTCTTTAGGGTCTCATAAACAAATACTGCTAGCTCCTCATTGCATTCGTAGTTCAAGTATTTTTTAGCAATGGTAAGTGATTCTCGACGATCTACATTGTATTTACGATGAGAAGCAGCATGCCAACACTGAAACAAAGCATCAAAAGACCTTATCGATATTTGATAAACACAAATCTTAAAAGTAAAAGCATAGCAATGGTGTGCATGTCTTTCTTACCAAGGCTATGTTGAGTGCATGCAATATGCCCTTTGGCTCCAGAGAGACTAGATGATTTTTCAAAAGGTATTCAAAGAATCGTTCAACCACAACACTTACATTATCCTACAATTATGATTTATGTGAGATGCCAATTAGAACAGATAAGCAGGAGTGAAAAATTAAAGCAACAGAAAATTCAAAGATAATAATCATAAAATAAAAAAAGGACCATTAGCGAATTTTTTCATATTAAATTGTCTTACATGGGCATCACCATTAGGCATACCATGGAAAATCTAAGGAAGCACAAAAGAGATGATGTGAACTGCAAAAAGTCAGACTCAGTTCTTATTTCCACTTTAGTTTACGTTTTTTTCCCCTAATATGGTCTTGAAGACAGGCATATTTAACATCTTTGGAGACTGTCAAAATTCAGGGTGTTAATATTTAGACATCTTTATAACGGATCTTTAACCTTTGTATAGGTAGCAAGCTTTAAATCTTGGATCTGAATTCTGAGTATTAATGCTGATAGTTGACACAGCCTAACTGTCATATTAAATCCGGTCACTAGTATTGCCCCCTAGTCCTTCTGTCCATGAATAAGTACAACTTTTGAAATTTGTTATGGTCTTACTGCACTAGATGTAGCCATAGGCACTAGGCAGTGTTAGTCTAGACATTATTGGATGTTGCAGAATTGCAGCCCTATTCTTACAATATTGATGATGTTATATGGAAGTTGTATATAATCTTTGCACACAGAAAGGTAAGGGTGCAGGTTGGGGCTGATGTATATTTGATTGTGGTCCAAATCAAGGAAAGATGTTATTACAGTAAATATATGTGGCTTGTACACTTTATGTAAAAGTATGTACAATTGCTGATTCGCAAAAGATATAGAAATAAATATGATTTTGTTGAATCATGCCAATAGTGTATTTTAAGGACAAAAATGTCATGGCTAAGAAAATCCATACCGGTAGTTGTAATCCCTTAATCAACTTTGACAGTTCTTGCTTAAGTTGTACATGAAGACTCTTGGGTGTGCTCTTCACGTTTTCTACCCCTTCAGATCGAACTATGTCAGAAAGATGTAACATACATGTCTATGGCACAAAACTATATTATTGATACAGCAGAAATACCTATTTTTTGCCGTGTGGGTGGTTGAAGAGCAGCGTTCAATGTAGTGCAATTTTCAGGCAACACGATGTCACTGTTGTCAGGTAGAACTTCTAGAGACAAACCCATAGCTTTATCAATCTTTATACGCTTCCTTCTGGGTTCATCAGTTCCTTCAGTATGAATTTTGGCTGGTTCTTCTTTGTTCTGTAACATTATATGGCTTGATTTACCATTCAGTAAATTTGACCAGAATTTAGATGGATCTCCATCCAGCTCAGGCACTCTCTCCTTCTCACCAATCAGAGTAATGTTCCTTGAATAAAATTCTGCACTCATGCTAGCTTTTGATATAGATGTGCTGTTTATTTTGGTGCTGTCTTCTGTATTTGTGGGTAATTTTGTTAAGAACTCCGAAATCACTTCAGCAATAAGGAGTGTGTCCCTTTCAGAACTTATACTTGCACTGTTATCTTGCTGGAGCCCATCAAAGTTATTGAACAGAACTGATGCACCCCAACTGAGCAAGGAATGGCCTAAAGTAGTCATTACATCCTGGATCTTGGTATCAATAAGCATGCCCTGCTTCGCGAGCACAAGACTCTTCTCCTCCACGGTGAAAGGAGTATATAAGCGAAAAATGTTCAAATACTTGAGTTGTGATTGTATTGCGATTCTTTTAAGAGCCTTGAGGTCATCTAGTGGGTTCCAGTCACTACCATAAATGATAATGAAATCAACAGATGACAGCTTAACGCTTGGAAGACATGCACGACTTTCAATCATAAAAACAAATCTCCCCTTAGCCTTGTCATTGAACACATTAATCGCCGCTAGCTTCCTTAACATCTTCGCATGACATTCAACACGTTCGTATGAGTTGGGGCCAAATCTATGACGCACAAAACTTTCCAACATATTGCCTACTGGATTTCCATCAGCTCCGTGGCTTCCATCACACTACCACAGTAAAAATAAGAAATTCAAAATCATGCTGAACTGAGATATTAAGGTATGCTCGAAAAGTCCTGGCTCCCAAAGAAGAGTATCAAGGGAATAGTTAAAAAAGAATAAGGACACTAATGTATACTTGACAAACAAGTTCTGGCCAACATGTGAAAAAGGTGCTTGTAGGTTAACAAGAGGAAATTATCATATATAATTCCTTTGCTTTGTTACTTAATATAATAAAAAAAAACCTCTGTGTGCCATGGTAACAGCATGTGCACTCATGTAGATATGTCTCCGACACAAATAGCCCCTCACTATGTCATGCAGAGATCATGACTTTGTAATTAAGCAAAATGTAAATACCATAGCTAATGAGCATATTATAGTAACAGGGAGAACTGTTTTAGATTAATCGGACTATTTATGATTGTTGGAAGTTCAGAAGTTATTTACAATTGGCCAGCTTCTAAGAAATGTATGAGTGATTACTAATTATCATCAGTGTTTGCGAACGGAAAACTTGAACCCCTTTTTGATGACAAATCATGTATAAGATAGAACAACTACAGAGACAAAGATTGTGTAAATTATTCTTGCAAAATGATAAGGTCGAATGACTACAAAAACTGGGAATTACATAGGCCCATAGGGCATAACTAAAAGAGTACGATGATATGTGTACCTACCTGATAAAGAACAATGGCTCTTAACCTCTTGTTCCTGATCTCTTTAAGCATATTGTCAAGAAGCAGTAGCTTGCCACTTGCTCTGGTATCAGTTAAATCATCATTGTTGATAGGCGAGTGATGCAAAAAATTATCAACGAGGTAAGGGTGATCACAGCACTACACATAACGCCAAAAACAGGTCAAAGTCAGTAAGAGTGTCATAACTTTGCAGGAAAAAGTGCACACACGTGAAGATTGCATATAGGCTGTCTACTTATCATGCAACTATGCAAGCATGAATTTTTGAAGCAGACCTTGGAGAGGGACCAAAAAATGTCATAGAGGGCTCCAACATTATCATTTCCCATCTGTGACTGGAGGACAGATGATTCCGAAAGCAATATGGAACAATAAATCTTTAGCTGCACTTGTGAAATGTAAGCAGGAACCCAGTGTTCCAAAAAATTTGAAGTATCCATTTTTTGCTCATATGCAATATGACTTATGAATGTCTTTTTCGACAACACAAGGGCCTCATCGGAATCATCGTAATGACTATTAACTTCCTTTCCAGGATTAAGGAAAGCCAACAGGCTCACATACTCCTGAAGATTATCCTGTAAAATAGCAACATTTGACATGTCTTGTTTTTATATATATAATACAGGCAATCTTACAGGCCAGAGCTGGCACACCTTAACTGGGGAACTCAAAAGTAGCATCCTAAAATCAGTAGAAAATTTCTTGAGTTGTTCAAAATATTTTATAGGTGAGTTTGGGTGATAATCAACTATAACTGCCTCCCAACCAATGCGTTCTATAGCTTCACTGTCCTGTGACATGGCAGAGAGAGTTCAATTAAATGAAGAACGTAAAACACATAGGCTAGAAGATGAGCAAGGGGTATAGTAATTCCAGTGTCTTTAGTTGGTAATCAACATTTGCTTGCTAAGACTAGCAGAAGACTCCCTTACCTCTAGGATAGCATCAGGTTGGGATAAGAGAATTTGTAACATGCAACTTCCATTCTCATAGAATTCCAGATTTTGGATTAACTTGAGCATTTCTTTCCCTCCATCATAGACAACAACATTGATAAAGGGTGCCAAGTGATTGAACTGGTCCTCCCATAAGGAAAGAGAAGCAGGACTTGTGACGATTAGAAAAGGTTGGCAAGCGTCACTTAACAAAGACATTGTGAATAAGATGGTCTTTATTACACACTCCTGCATGATATATGAGTTAGAAAGGAAACACTGGGTGGTAATTACCCAGGAATAACTCAAAATATGCTAACATAGCAAAACAACATTACATCCATGTATAAGAAGAATAACATCTCACATGCCAGTAGCTCGAATTACCACTACCATGCCAATTAGCTATAACTACTACTAACATGGATATGGGTGGAAATAGAATGATAGATCTCTTTTTGGCCCCCCTTTTTTAGTAAGACTGTATGCTGCTAAACTACTCACCCACTTCCTACCTTATCATCAATGAGAACAGCACCACAGGATTTGTGCCAGGACTTTCGAAGCTGATTGATAGAATGCAAATGATCATTGTCAAAAACAAAACGGCACTCATCTGGCAATCTCCAAGTGTTCTGAAATGGGCTTTGCTTAACCTGTAAATGCCAGCAAATACATATTTTAGCAGGAAAAAAAACATTAATCTTGGCCAATTGTTCACCTTAAATTTCAGCGAAAAAGAACTAACAGTTTCACATAAATGTATTGGTTTTAAGCACACAGGTATAACAAAGAGAATAGAAGTAACTTGTAACAAAGAAAATGAATGAATGAAATGCCAATGTCATGGCATTTCAATGATCAGGTAGAAGGTGAGTGTGGATGGGCACATATGATGCAGCAAATGTTCAAATTTTACGGAATTAGAAGATCAATCAAGCTATTTAGTTTTCAAAGATCGCTAACTCCAGGGTTGATTATCTAAACAGCAAAGGAATCTAAATATCACCAGAAAGACCGAGAGAGTGAATCTTACAATTTTGTGAAGTTCACTATATTCACAAAATAGAGTAATATACTAGCATATAGATGGCCCAAATAACAAATGTCTAAGCAACACTGCATATCACAAAGATGTAATTCACATCATCAATTATAAATGCCATCATGGGTATAAAACATCTAAATTTGATTTTCTGCTACACCACCTTTGCTCTTGTGGAAATAGATGCATGATTTGCAGCTTTGTGGCGGTTCTCATAGTTCCTTTTGAGTTCATCAGCTTCATGTGTGCATAGAAATGGCGAAGTCTCCAGTTCCCATGTTACACCATCGTACCCAAGACCCCTCCATTTCACTAACCATTCAACATTACAATTTTCCAAGTGAGTGCCAGGAGAGCGAGACAAATCATCGGCTGATTTAAGGGGCTTAAGTGGCCTTTTCTTCAGCAGACGGTGTGGCTTAGTCCATTCCTCTTTCCAATTTGTCTGGGGAATCATGTAAAAAAACATAAGTTCTTTTGCAACTTAGTGATCCCTCACAGGCATAAAGAAATAATATTCACCACACAAGCATACACCTTTTCTTTATGATTCCTCATGTTAAACAAAGACAACAGATCAGAACCTCCTGGGGCGCCATTAATAACATCAGTTTCTGGAACCCAACAATTATGGACATGTGCCAGATTCTTATACTTCACAAAATAATGTTTGCCATTTTGCATTCCTAGAAACACAAAAGCAAATAAAGAGAAGTAATAAAATTAGGAAATAGAAGGTAAGATGTTAGCCCATATTATGGTTCATGCTCTTTTTTTTTTGCTGCTGCTTACCCTCCTTGACATCCCACAGAGACTCAATGTCATCGACACTAGAATGTAAATCAAACTGGAGCCTCTTTTTCATACAGATGGTACAGAAAAAAATTATAGGCGACAAAGATTCCAGGGAAGGATCCAGACAGGAAACATGGTATCTTCTTTTGCAATCTTTTCCAGCACAAGGCCTACAGCCAATCGAAAATGTTCATCGCATCAAATTGTGGATATCATCAGAGACAAAAAGTATAATGTAGAAGACCAAACATAAATGTAGAAGGCCAAGTTAAAATTTATCGCGCAGTGTGTTCCTTTTACCATGCTAGACAGTATATAAGACCAGGGAATTTACATATGCATTCAATATTCAAGAAACCGCAAAGATAACGAAATGCCTTTCAAGTTCTAATAAAAATGTGCTGAGAAACACCAATTCCTTAGACAATTAGATGTATTCATGAAACCGTTATTGCAATTTTATGTTTTTTTTTTAAAAAAAATCCTAATATGTGCGAAAGGGGAACAACTGCTGGAAGCAAGTTAGGTGTTACCGTAAATAAAATATGCACACTTTGCAATTCAGACAGTGTTCTCCACTCTCTTGTATAGAGTTAAACATAAAGAGTATATACATTGCACATACCCAACTTCATCAGATACATACACAATGCCTTATAACTAGATGTCTTCTTTTCAGTTCAGGAAAAAACAAGACAGCACTTTAAGAGCTAAGCTTTTAACAGTTATGACTCCTAATTTAGCATACCAATTCGATTGTTAGACATTAAGAAAGGTTGAGTCCCAAAGTATAAAAATTGAGTATGATTTGACAATTGACATAATAGAATCCAAAACAGAACTTAGTATTAGGATCACCGAGCAAAACGCAACCATTAGCACAAGGGTAAAAAAAATTAAGTTTATTGTCAAACATGCTTAACAATATTGCAGCGTAAAATTATTATCAGATTATAAATAAACAGTAAGTACAAATAGGCACAATATGACTACATGATCGTATAGCCAAATGGTTGAAAAAGAAATAAACTTTACAGACCTAAGATGCTTGGGCAAAACCCAGGGGGTATAAGCATACAACACCAAAAAACACAAGCGAAAGGAAATGAACATTGGGTTTTCCCTTTAAAGGAAAAAATCACAGCAATTTTAATACAAACCAGATCAGGGTAAATCCAATGTTAAAGGAAATGAACATTGGATTTTCCCTTACATGTTCAAGGTAAAGCAGATCAGGGTAAAAGAAAAATTTATAAAAAATGCAATAGCCTGTTTTGTTTTTCTATCCTAGAAGAATGGCTTCATTTCCACAACTAAATTCTGTATAGATTAGTGATGTAGATCAAAAGCAAATTGACTTACTTTAGAGTTCCTGACATTCCACAAACAGAACATATGTGTCTGCAAAATATTATGGTTATCACAGAATCAATATGGATTCCAAGTGCATGTGCAGCATAAAAAAAGTAGCAACAGCTCAGTAGAGAACAGATATCCTTGAAATGATAAATAAAGCACCTTGCAGGGTCAATGGGTCGATCTCCGGCATCCGCTGGAAGGCCGCTTTCAGCCACTATATTTTGTGAGCAAGTATCAGTGGGTTTATGTGGGTGTACCTACAGCAGTTAATGAGGCAAAAGTTATTCCTTCCCACCAATTTAAATGGTGTCCTACCGAGGCCCTTACTACTTCATAGCAGCTGTTGTGTGCCTCTTGTTGCCGCTATAGAATACTAGAATGTTTGGCAGTGTTTTATCACAAAAATGTTTCAGGTTTCGATGGGACACATCTATTCCATGTTACATTTCTCAAATAAAATTCATATGATCATACTCTGTCATGAGAACCACTACATGCAAATCTACTTAACATTCCTGACCTCAATACTACATCTTAACTATTTTTTGACCATCAGGGAAGGTGAAAAAATTCTTTGATTTAGTGCCTTCATCTGAAATTGGAAAATTATAGCTGAAACCATAGTGCTGCATTTTACATTTTGAAGACTAATCATATTGCCTTCTATAGCTACAGTATTTTGCTTATCATGGACGAAATTGCATAGCTCAATGTTTGTCTGTAAATACAACTAACTGAATGAGCAAGTTATGTCAACTACATCAATGCCATGCACTATCCTAAATACACTGCCACTATGCTCACAGTACACACCATTCAATACATTAGCTCTGCCTGATGCACATGCAAAGTTACATGAGATGAGAACAGAATCTGATTTTAAAATAAAAAGAAAAATGCTGTCTCTGAGTTTGGATGGTCTCTTAAGAAAATGGCGGTATTGAGTATCCCAATTGAGTACATAACTTATCGTGCTAACACGAGTGAAGAAAAGTACAATAAACCATCCACCAGTGTATAGCATCCCAGCAAAGAACAAAGTGTTGCAATATTAGATGGATTGTGCGCTAGATATCATTAAAGCCTACCCCAAAGTCCAGGAGTAGCAACTATGGTCAGAGAACTTGCATTTCGCAGACAGAAAAAAAAAAAAAAAGAGTTGACTGCGATGTTGATTGAAATAAATCACACACAGTGGAGACAAACCTCTGAAGATGGTGTGGTACATTGGTCAGTGTCGCTTGAATTTTTCTTTCTTTTTTCAACCAAACTCCCACCTTCACATAACATATCGATGTTTCTGTCTGACACACGCCCTATGCAAGTGTTTTCCTTGCCCGATCTATCAGGAGTAGAAACTGCATCTGTAAAGTTAGAGAAAACTCAGATGTGCTAGTATTCGGATATGTGTCACTCTCGTAAAGCACAGTGCAGCTAGGTATTCTCCTAACATATGATAGTAAACTTTTATGCTAATTCGGCGTTTAAACAGAGGAGGCTTAATGGTGTATTAGACAAGCCCCATCCACGATAGGCTAAAACATCAACTAGTTTGTAACAAGGTTTTGTCGTCTCTTTGTAATGCAGGAAGCACTATGCAATTCATCTTTTCTGGATGTGTGTCCACCCACTATTTTATTCCATTATAAACCTTTAATATTAGTAACCACTAGGCAACCTCAATACTAGGTGTCTCTAATGATGGTGCACATTTGGTGGATAACCCATTAGTGCCAGGAGCATTCAGTACCTGTGGCGTTGGCTTTTATGGATGGCTTGAATAGTGATCTGTAGGTTTTAGCATCCATTCTTTTCCTCTTCTTGGATGGAATGGTAATGTCTCGAGCCCTGTCATGCTCAGTCATTAGCTCTTTTGCGCCCACCTTAGAGCTAGAAGTTCTGTTTGAATCCATCAACGCCGGAGAATTGGAAGCTTTGTTCTGAATTGTTTTTGACAATCCCTGTTGTGCTTCAGCAGCTGCTCCTTTCTGCTGCCTGTCACAGAACCGTGTCAGTCGTATTTCGTAGACTTGCGGAACAGCTAGAAGCGGGTGTATTAAGAGTTAACCTCCTCAAACCCGACAAGGCTGGCCCTGCACGGGCCGGCAAGCTGGGAGTGCCCATCCCTCTGTCGTTCCCGTCGCTCCTCATGGCCGAGACGGAAGCACGTGTACGAGGCCCTTTGCTGGGACCTGAGCTTCCCCTCGCGGCGCTGCCTCCGCGTCCGCCATTGCGGTTTCTAGGTGGCGGTTCAGGCCGAGCGTTCCCCATCGATCTCGCCTCTGCAGCATCATGCATTGAACAAAACTTTGGTCAGTCAGAACTCAGGCGGTCGCAACACCACGCAGCAAAGGAGAAGACGAGGACGCGGCGCACATGCAGACACGCCGACGGGGATCGCCGGCCGCAGGCGCCCAGAAATCCGACGCGGGGAGACACGGGCCACACGGCCCAGCGAGAAAAAAACCCTAACTTGCAAGCATTCCCGGGAAATGGCCCCCCAAAAGAGGCAACCTCGCCGAGAGGCCGCGGAAGAGAGAAGGAAAGAAGAAGGCGCGGGGAGGCGGAGGGGAAGGGTCGTCACGGAATGAGGAAAGTAGCACTACCAGCGGGGAGGGCGGCGAATGCGGCGGTGAGGGTCCCGCGCGATCGCGGTGCGGCGGCGGCGGCGGCGGCGGCGGCGACGGCGACGGCGAGGGCGCGGCGCGATCGAGGTGGTTTTGAGCTCCCGCCTCCCGGAGGCCGAAGGAAGGGAACCCCACCCCCACCACTCCACTCCACTCCTACTCGGCTACTCCTACCTCTCTCGAGTCTCGTGGTGAATTCGGCTCCTTCGGCTACACGCCTTCTCCCCTATTCCCCTGCGGCCGCCATTCCTCCATCCACACCGACAGGTCCAAGATGGACGGCACGGATTGGATGGTACGGTCTCTGTGCTGGACTACACTACACTGGCACTGTTTCTTCTACCGACGAGGGGGGAGTCCTTCGCGCGAGATATATCGTCAATAGCCCAGCACCGATATATCGTCAATACTCTAGTGCCTATATGGGAAAAAAAAAAAAGCAATTCAGATATAAAACATAGCAAGAAGTTATTTTTTTATCACCATTTATATGGATGGAATTTCCATCTCTAAAATCATCTAAAATTAACGAGCGAAGTGGCTTGTGCGCGTTTGCGCATCTAGATTTGTGTCAACATATATAGAGTTTATCTCTAACTTATAATCTTTTTTAATAATATTCAACTCATAATTTATCTCTAATATATCATACCAGATTTAAAGTCTCATTATCTATCTCTAATGTAGCAGATCAGATTTAGGGTTTATATCTAATATATTAGATCATCTTTAGTAGCTTGCTATAGATATTTTTTTTTATCTATTCTGGTGAATGACGATTAAATGGTTATCTGATTTGCCGAATATTGATTGGATGGTGCAGGATTTTTGGACGACGTGGCATATTGTGGTGGCTCCATTTTAAATTATTTTTATTTTATTATATTAAATTTTTAATATTGACCGCTAGATTTACATAATATTATCCACAATCAACGATCTACATCTTTTCAATATTGACCGCTTGATTTATATAATATTATCTACAATCGGCAATCTAGATCTTTTTCAATATAGACCGCTAAATTTACATAATATTATCTACAATCAGCGATTTAGATTTTTCAATACTGACAACTAGATTTACATTATATTATCTACAATCAACCATCTAGAATTTTTTTCTACGATTAACATGGGAATTTCTAGTATTTTTCTATTATTGTTAGAGTTTCTAGCATTTTAGGATTAACATGGTGGCTTCGTTTAACTCTGCTTTATATATAAAAACAAGATAAATAGATAGATAGATAGATGTAGTAATTAAATATTCACCCAATTTTTTTTCCAAAATACACCCTCCGTTTTTTGTTTGACGCCTCTGACTTTTAAACACGTCTTTGACTATTCGTCTTATTACAAAATTTAGTGCAAACATGAAAAAATATAAGTCGTACTTAAAATAGTTTAGTTGATAAAACAAATCACAACAAAATAAATAGTATTTATATAATTTTTTTGAATAAGATGAATGGTCCAAGACGAATCCAAAAGTCAAAGCGTCAAACGGAGGGAGTACCAAACTGCAAAGTTATGATAAATTAGGGAGATAATACATATAGGAGGTGCAGTGTTTTCCATTGATACGAGACGAACGAGTGATGGATGATGATACAACACATGATGTATCTATAGAAAAAAAAATGGAAGAAACAAAAATGGATGTTTGCTTGTTCTTGATGGAGACTAAAAAAACCAGCGATGTATGTGTGGCAGCTTTTGTAGATCACGATTTCTTTGAAAGCTTTCCGTTTTGTTTGACCGAAAAAAAAGCTTCGCCGTTCTTGATCTCACGACAAGAGATCGGTTTTTTGTTGGGGAGAAGTCCATTTTACCCCCTTGAACTATCGCATAAGTTCAGTTTTCCCCCTCAACTTTAAAACCGGACAAAACACCCCCCTCAACTATCAAAACCGGTACAAAATACCCCCTCACCCAAAACCATGGTGGTTTTGGATGGCATGGCATCCTAATCAACATTTTATTCTAGAAAATAAATTCAAAAAATTTCTAGAAAATCATAGGAAGCTCAAAAAAAATAAAATAAAAATACCAAAAATACAAAATAGGTAGAATCCAAATATTCATTGAAAATACTTTTCTATGTATATACTTATACATAAAAATAGTACATAATGTATTTCATTGAATAAATAAATCAAGTATTTAAGAAAACTTAATTTGGCTTGTAGGAAAAATAAGAGAAACTGACAGAGATAGAGGGATGCTAACTTTGCCTTTCAATTTATATTTTCAAATATTTTCACCATTTTTATAGAGAACAAACAAAATTTTCTTGAATACTTTTTTAACAAATAAAACACCTTATATAAAAATAATAATTTTTGCAAATAAGTATGCACATAAACTTTACAGTTTTATTGCATATTTGGATTCTATGTATTTTTTCTATTGTTGTGCATATTTTTATTATATTTTTGTCCGGTTTTGAAGTTGAGGGGGAAAAACTGAACTCGTGCGATAGTTCAAGGGGTAAAATGGACTTCTTCCTTTTTGTTGCGTAGCCAAAGAACGATGCATGGGCCTAGGAGCCGATCGAGGAGCCACGAGCTGCGGAGTCGACTCGAGCCGAGCCGAGCGAGCGAGCCAGACGCGTACGGCCGCCCGAGCGTTGGACGCGCTTCCGTCCCTCGCGCGAAGGACGCCCGCCGCGTCATTCTTCTACCGCCTTGGACTGCACTTGCTTTTACTATGCTTTTTCGCCTCTGACACTCGCACCCACTCCCCTACCGCTTCAAGCATATCTACCATTTTATATTTCAAAAACATCCCCAACATTTCACCGTGCATACACTTGCACTATTTTTCCACCGTATTCGGATATTTTCCGTATGGTCTTACTCACATCGTTTCCTCGAGTCATCGATTAGCTGGAATCTTTTTCATTGTGTTTCGTTTTGGTGTTGGGTGTTTCGATCATGACCAAAAAAAAAAAAGTAATGCCAATGATATTTGGCGCGAGCGGACACACACCGTCTATGGCCTTGTTCTTTTTAGCGTATACACAACGATACATAACGCTGAAAAGAACAAGGCCTATGTGAGCATGCTATCGAGGAAGGTGTTCTTCACATCGAGTTGACATATACGGGCAGGAGTTATCGACGACGATGGAGAGCAAAGTATGGACGATGGTCGGGCTTCACCGTTAGATTGTTTATCCCCTCGTAATCGATGTCGGGTGTTGGGAGAAGCACCGTAGGACCCAGAGAGCCTACGGTTTTTTGTACATTTCAGCTTAATATAGTGTAGCGTTTTACCGTAGCAAAATTTAAGAGTCTTTAAATAGAGGTTTAAATATTACAAAATAATTATTACAAAATATTTTAGGAGTTTTAAGAGGACTACTAAAATCTGAGAAAAAACAATTACAAATTATTACACCGAATAGGATATACAAAAAGATAAATTTTATTACAGTGAAACACCGCACTACGCTAAGCTGAAAAGAACAACATCTACATTAGAAAATTTTTTATTTTAAACAAACATTTTTGTATTTATTAAAAAATAAATAGACTCCCTTCATCGACCCATTTGATGGGATATAAATCTCATCTCTCTGTGCGACAGGTTTTCAAATTACCACCCATATATTGGGTGGCCAGCAAATGCAAAGCCGTATGAGGAAAATGGCGCCTAGCGGTAAATCTAGACCAATGGGTATAGATGGTCAAACGGGCGGCACGGCCCGGGCCTGTCAAGGCCACGGCACGTGCCGGCCCGTTAGCACGACAGGCCTCATGGGCCGCTAGCAGGCCTCGCGGAGGAGCCAGTCAGCGAGCGCACGCGGGAGCCGGGAGGAGGAAAAAAAGGGCGAGCGCCGGACTCGATCCCGCGCCTGGGAGGGGACTAGCGCCGCGCTAGCTAGCCAAATGGCCGCAGATGCCTTTGTATTTATATGGGTGAATGGTTCCAAATATTCCTACGGATAATAAACAGAATCAAAAAATAACGGGCGTGTCGTCTTACCACCTGCTCAAGTAGCGGCCCGTGCACTAAGACGCTCGTCGGGCGGTAAAGCCAAGACTACTGCTTACTATCGTCTTGTCGCGCGTGCTCGTGCCGGGCCAAATCAGCGGGCTTTCGGGCCGGCCCATTTGGCCATCTATGCCAATGGGACGACGCCATGTCGGACGATACATCTGCATGTTTCGTTTGCCCAACATATAGGCAGTAATTTGAAATCTCACCGTATAGACAGCATGGATTAGATCTCGTTAAATGGGTTGGCGAATGGAACCGATCTATTTAATTTTAATAGGGATAATTTTTTAGTTCCGCTCAAGGCCTTGTTTGTTTCAGATTAAATAAAATAAAATAAAATAAAATAAAAAATTGTTATTTTTGTATAAGCCAAATGATGTAATATTTTGTAGTCATTTTTGCGGGGTTTTAAATAGCACTTTTTAAAGTTTGTAAAATATTTTTTTCATAAATTTTTGAACTCGTTAAAATATATTTTGAGGAGGGTCACAAATTTGCTACAGTAAAACACAACTCTACATTAATCTGAAACAAACAAGACCCAAATCCAGTTCCCGCCCCTAGCCGACGGGTAGGCCCACGCCCCACGGGAGGCGCGCATGAGCAGTCGACCGCAACGGGTTGCGGTCGGTCCCTTATTTTTTTATTTATTTCGGAAAAAATGTAAAATACTATAAAATCCGGCAGGCACGGGCCGTACATTGGCCCAGTGGAAAAGGCCCTGCAGCTTGCAAAATATTACGGGCCCCCGTCTTATCGGCCCGTCCTGGACATGCATCCGGATTTCTATGTTCTTCGCCGGACCCACAAGTCAGCTTCCTATTCTCGCTGTCCGCCTCGCCGCCGTGATGAGCCACCGCAGGCGATCTCACGCCGCCGGCTCGTCGCCTCCCGAAGACGGCGGCGGCGCGACCGCGACCGCCTCCGCCTCGCCTTCGCCGGGCAAGGCGGCGGCGTGGGGATCGGATCGGAGGGTTCTGGCGCTCGCGCTGGCCTTCCGCGCGGCGAACGCGCTGCTGGTGCGCACCTACTTCAACCCCGACGAGCACTGGCAGTGCCTCGAGGTCGCCCACCGCATCGCGTTCGGGTAAACTCGCCTCTTCTGTTGCTGCTGCCGTGAATCTTGTGAAGTTGGAGTGGAATGGCAATTGGATCCGAGGTCATAGCCAAAAGGATCCGGCCGTGCTCGGAGCTGAAGCTCGCGAACCGGAGCTTCCGTGCTCTCTCTACTCTTTCCGAGAATTTGACATCTGTGAAGCTTGCTGCTGGTTGCAGGTATGGCCACCTTACATGGGAGTGGAAGCGAGGTCTTCGAGGTTATCTCCACCCTTTGATTTTTGCTGCCCTCTACAAGATTCTGGCTCTGCTTCACTTGGATACCCCTTGGTTTATGGTAATCACTATACTAGTTTACGCCAAAACTAGGAGTGTATCACTGAGCAAATACGTGCAACAGGAGCGTACAGCTTGCGCCTCTAGTCATAACTCATCATAAGTCATGTGGAGTATGAACTGTCAGTGGACACAAGTTATGCCACCAATTTACATGAGAGAGTACTTCTGGGCACATTATCAGTCCTCCGCAGTTATCAATAGGATACCTGTGCTACCTAAATTCTTAGTTTGGCTGGCTTAAAGCTGGTTTAGACATGGTGTTGCTTTTGTGATGCCAGTTTGTCGAAAATATTCAGAATTTTACTCTTTTTATGCACAATCTCTATTTCAGGCAATTGGCCTGCAAACTTAATATGAATAGCAGACCTGCATTTGTATCTTTTATCATTTTCCATTACTGAGCGGTAGTGTGTACTTATCTCTTCTTTTCTGTATTTTTTTCTGGTAGGTGATGGCTCCACGTCTTCTACAATCAGTCTTTGCATCTTTCGGAGATCTGTACTTATTTAAACTTTCCAAACTTATTTTCAGTGAGCATGTTGCTCAGTGGACAGTATCCTTGAACTTATTTGTACACATATGATTTTCCTTCCATGAATGAATAACACCAGTTAACTAGCAGATGTTGGCCTTAACAAACTATTTCAGTTATTTTCACAGTTGGTTAACTGGTTTATGTTTTTTTGTATCACACGGACACTTTTGAACAGTCTGGAGACAGTTTTGACTATGGCTGGACTCTATTATTGGTTTGTTGCAATTGAGTCTTCCAAGGGATCTTCAGTTGTTTCAAAGCAACAGGGCACAAGTCCATCATCAAGAAAAGCGGCACTGCTCATAGCTGCCTTAGCTTGTGCCGTTCGGCCAACTAGTGCCATAACATGGCTATATGTTGGTCTTTTGGATTTTGTTCGGATAAAATCAAAATGGCAATTTCTCTTTATTGATGTCATTCCACTAGGGTAAGAATTCATATTTAAAACTCACGTCAACTTGCAAATAATAAGTTTTTGCCCAGGGTATGTTTTTCTTGTGTTACGGGCCACTAAGGGTGGGGGCGGGGTGGTGCATTGTTCATATGATACAAGCAAGGTAGAAATTCCCATATTGTCATAAGAGATGTAAGATCAAGCCTTAGTGATTTAGATAGTTATATCACCACTAATCATCCTTAGCAGTTACTTATTTGTCTTTTAGGCCAATGTTGTTCTTTGTGACAGTTGATGAAACTTTCATACATTACCTGAAATATTTTGTGCTGCTTAATCTTTCTGCAGGGTCATTGTCCTTGCAGCAACAACATTCATTGATTGGTGGATGTATGGTTCCAAGGTCATAGTGCCACTTAATTTTTTGAAATTCAATCTATTTTCTTCAGGAGGAGACTATTATGGAACACACGTCTTCCACTGGTATTTCACCCAAGGTTTTCCATCTATGATTTGGACGTTCTTACCATTTTCAATATTTGGAATCATAAAGGCTCGAGAATGGAGGCTTTCGGGTCTAATTGCCTGGGTATTAGGGGTTTATAGCATACTTGGACACAAAGAGTTTAGGTATTCACCTCTTCTCATAAGCGTGTAATGTTCTTGGAATTAACTAATCTCTCCTTTACCTATGCATGGTATGATGTAAATAGATTGAATTCCACAGGTTTGTTCTTCCAGTGCTGCCTTTAGCGTTGATGTTCTCAGGCTACTGCTTAGCTGCAATGTCGCAATTCAAGGGCAGAAGTCCGCATGGGAAAGGACACCTATCAAGGCTACAAGCTTCTGTTATTCTTCTAGTTATAACCAATGCTCCAATGGCCTTATATATGTCCCTATTCCATCAAGTATGTTTTTGCGTCAACATTGTTCTTTCTTTATGTTGTTCTAGGTTTTTATTTTTTTTAAAAAAAAACTTTAAAACCTGTTTTATGGGTTTACTTTTGTTGTTTTTCTGTTTTTATTAGCTTTCCTATCAAAGTAATATTTTCCTGTGTTTATAATTTTATATAATTATATGCACCTCTCATTATGGCAGAGAGGAACTGAAGATGTCATGTTTTATCTATCAAAAGAAGCCCATGATGGAAAAGTGAAGGGTGCCCTGTTTCTCATGCCCTGCCATTCAACACCTTATTATTCTACATTACATTACAACTTACCTATGCGCTTTTTGGACTGTACTCCAAGGTAACTATCATTTTTACTTTTTAAAATCAAGTAGGTTTAACAAACATGTTACAATATAGCCAATTTCCCCTGACCTTATTTGCTTGTTCCCAGTGACAACAAAGGGACCTTGGATGAGTCAGATCGTTTTCTCATGAATCCATCTCATTTTGTGGGTGAAGTTTTTGAAAGTTTATCTTCCTTCAGTCACATTGTATTATTTGAATCTGAAGAAAGACATGTTCTTCAGCTGCTTCTCCGCAATTCATTTCAAGAGGTAATATGCCATTGCACCATAGCAATAACGTGTCTTTGTAGTTACTGCTTTCAAGTCTTTGTTATTTTTTAAAAATGATTTGTCATTTTTTTTAATTATGTAACAGTAAATACAACTAGCATATTGTATGCCATACTTCTAATGATTAATAATTTAATGGCAACTGTGATAATCTTTAATGAAATGGATGGGTAACATTCATTGCATGCTGTGTTCTATGCTATATGGTGATTAGGTTATTATTCCGTGTCTCCTTGGCGTAGCACTTGTTAATAGGTGTTATGGTTGACAGGTTAGGAGGTTTTTCCACTCCCACTTCAAGATTGACAGGGACCTTCAGTCGTCTGTTGTTGTATACTCACGGGTGTATAATGATTGACATGGCTGAAAAGGCTTGTTACCTCATCTAACATCTGATCATGTTATGACTGGCATGGCTGAAAAGGCCTGTTACCTCATCTAACATCTGATCATGTTTTGGCCTTATTAGTTTTGTCATCATTTCTTACATGAGTTGTAACGCTGTTGGATATTATAAATTGGGATGATTGAGGATTTGACACTCCATAGGACATGCTTTCAGGATTTGCTGCTCCATGGTAATTCAAAAAATTTTACTCCATAGGAAGTTCAATCTACAATTTGCTTATTTTGGCATTTTTGGATGTACTTCCATTTTCCCTCTTTTCACCGCACCAGAAATGACCCTTACGCCTGTTTAGTCCATCGGAGGTCCAGTCAAGCCTGTTCGTTGCCTGTGTCGCAGCAATCACCAGCTTAACTGATTATGTGCTGTTCCTTTTTACACATGCGCTGCATAGCAGCATTCAGCATGAAAAAATAAGTCTCTATGTCCATGTTATGTGCTTCCAAGATGAAGCCTACATAATCTAATATAAAAAAAAAAATCAACGGAAGCCTTTCATACGTAACAGGCCAGCAGCAATGAGGGAGAGCAAGAGCGAGGTGTGCAAGGTCTGTTCATTTGTTTTTTCACTCATTCGCTGTTTCTTCACATAAATCTCTACTCCTTTGAAGAGAGAGTAGGCCGTGCGTCGACGGTTCGCAGGCTTGCAGTCGCAGCACACCCCGCCTCTGCTTTGGCTCCCACGCCCCCCACCTCCTTCCCAACCGCCATGGCCTCCTCCCCGCGCACGCCTCCCATCGCCACTCCGAGCCACACGCCCTCCCAGCACGCCCTTCCCACGTTCCCCCTGCCCCTCTCCTCGCCGCCGCCGCATCAGCCACGCACCATGCCGAAGCACGACGAGCGCTATGAGGGCAACGGCGACCTCCCGGCCAATGCCTTCGCGGGTCTCCGTTCCCCAATCCAGCCAACGGCCACCCAGACGCCAGCGCTCAGGTGAGCCCCTCCCGATCCCCTCCCAACGCCTCTCCCTCCCCAGTCCCTATCTCTAGCCGCCCCTCCCTCTCCCCGGCGTCTCCAGGCGACGTCGCCGCCGTCCACCGCCCCCAAACAGCGACGGGTCCACCATCGCTCCTATTGCTACCTCCTCCTTTGCTTCCCCCACTCTTCAGTCGCCGCCGCCGCCTACTCACGCTACGAAGGGGATTCGATCCAACACCTGGTGAGCAACCCATTGCGCGGCGCGTAGCTTCCCCTTTCTCCTGTTCGTCATTGTCACTCCTGCTCGCCGTCGACCTCTCCGCGCTCTGAAGGGGACCACCATCCATCGCATCTCGAGCGCAGCGGCGGTGCGTCTCCAAGGCGGCGGACTGCCGGGGAAGGAGGAGGAGATGGGGGTGCATCTCAGCACGCCCAAGACGGAGAAGTACTACGTGGACGGCGAGAACGTCCGCCTCAGCTACAGCGTCGCCTCCATGCAGGACTGGCTAAGGTTTCGTGCTAGCTAGGTCGTGCTCTACTGAGATGCACATCTAACCTGAAATTTGAATCCGTACAGCACTGGTTCGCGTTCCTGGTATGCAGTGTAGATTTTAAATGTTGGATTGATCGGCGAATTGCTGCTAATTTATTGTGTGGGACCACTCCACATAGATTGAATGAATGAATATAGTTGTGTTTCCATTATGCCCAAAATGGTGTTTGCCCTATACATGCAAAAGCTTGAGGTGTCGATTGTTGAACTTCATGATGTAGGATTGAGGTCGGATATTTATGAGCCTTGAGTATCATGATCGAATTTTGCTTGTTGCCAATAGGAATTGCTTGCTTGCTACATTATTTTCAAGGGATCACCATGTCTGTTTCTCATCAAAAGCTAATCCAGCAGGTATTTATAAACCTTGATGAGTGCACATCCTTTTTTAGCGCCTATGATAGTCATGGAGGTAAAGTTGGCAGTTTTCTATTCTGATCAAATTTATTTACTATTGCATTGCCCCTTCAGTTTTAAGCATTCATTGGACTAATATTATATGAACTTTGTACAACATTAATTACAAATAGCCAGAACTAGAAGTCAAGAAGGTAGAGATGCATGTTGTGTTTAGCAATTGGCTTAAATGAGATCATGCCTTTCTCTATGCAAAATTAAGAAATATATGCTTTATCAAATTAGCCTTCTGCATCCCCGATCAGCTATTCTAATATTGAAGTCCTGTTAGCATTTCTTTCTTTCCCTTGCTATTAATAAAGTCATATGCATTAGGACATTGGGATACTTAAGAAGAGTTGTGTCCTTTTTATATCTGAATTTGAATGGAATGGTACTATTATGTTTGTTTGGCTTTAACAATGAATATTTGCATATCTTGAAATTAGATATGTTTATCGTCCCTCCCCGAGCCGTTTTCCATGCTTAACGATATAAGTACGTTTGTGTATGGAAGCATTTTTATCTATATTGTTAAGTTTTGCTTTTTCTCATTGAAAAAATGGTTAAGTCCATTGCATTATAAAATAAACCGATTTTGAGTAGTGGAAAAAGTGTACTTTATGATCGGTTCACATTTGTTCCATGCGTTTATATACCAGGACGCTTGCATTTGCTAGCTGTCAGTTAGGCTCTAGCAATTAATTAGTCCATCAGTTAGAAGCATATGTGCATCACTGACCACTATTTGCTACATTAATAAAGTTGGTGATCTATCAGCCTAATTGCTATCCTTGGTTAGCTCTATGAACACTATTAAACATAATCTATAGCCGTTAAACTCCAATAAAGGTCGGCAGTGAAACTGCTTCCCCGTAAGCTATCTGTTAATTATCGAAACTTGCAAATGCAATATTTTGCTTATGTAGCTGTAGTAGTAAAATGATACAGATAGCTCACAGGAAGAAGCATAATTGGATATTCGTTTTTATTTTCAAAAGGTTTTTTCTAGCCATTAAGCACCTAAATTTTTTTAACGAAAAACACCCATCAAATTAATCTCAACAACTCAATTTCCATGCCTGGATCGGTCCAAGAAGGATGGTATCTATCGGGGATTAGATTACGGCCCATTGCCATGGCCCACTCTCTGACGGCCCAATCGAACAGCCTACCAGGGCTCAGCTCTCTGGAAGGTTCTATCTGGCCCATATGCATCTTGCCGAACAGCTTTCTGTCTCGAACAGGAGTTCTGCACGGCTACGTGAAGACCCGGACGTTGGTTTCCCGGATTGGATTAGGAGTTGTGATCCCCAAGATTAGGAGATTATCTTATCTACCGTAGGTTGTATTTGGCATGTATGAGTTCGTTATGATCTCGTAGTTAGCCCGGCCCGATATTCCCTCGGTAGATCGGTTTGCTCTGTACTACATAAACCATGCCCCTACGGCATTTAGGGGGCATCTGAGGACGAGTTTTACGACTTGAACCTTAGCCGATAGATTTTCGCACACTACTCGCCGAGACCTGCTGATCTCGCCGAGTTCCACCTTGTAATTCTCTTTGATATAAAGAAAGGCTGGACGTAGGGCTATTATCTCTCCCGAGAGGCTGAACCAGATAAAACCCCTGTCTCTGCTCGTTCGTTGTTCGTGGTTGTTTGGCGTGTCTCCTATCTTCTCCTTGAAGAACCTTGGTTGACTTGGGTCAATATCCCAACCGTCGACAGCTGGCGCCGTCCGTGGGGATATAGCATATCAAGCATGTCGAACTCTATCAGCGACCAGGAGATTCTTCCTGAGCACTACGACTCAGAAGGGCAGGATGTCTCTTCCCCTGCCAGATCAGATCGATCCCTTCGGTCTTGATCGCCTTCCAGATCTGGTTCCTCGCTTCCTTGCTCGGGATCGAATCTCTTCGCGGGCAGCTCTTCGCCCGAAATAGCGTCTGTCCGCGACGAGCTCCGTGCTCGGGTCGGATTACTGGCGGGCACTTTTCGCCCGAGAAGAAGCGTCTCGTCCCGCGACGAGCTCCGTGTTTCGGGATCGATCAACTTCAGCGGCGGGCAGCTCTTCGCTCATGGCAAGACGTCTCGTCTCGCGACGAGCTCCGTGCTCGGGACTAGATCTCTTCGCCGGGCAGCTCTTCGCCTGGAGCGCGCGTCTGGTCCCCGCGACGAGCTCCGTGCTAGGGGACTAAATCTCTTCGCGCCGGGCAGCTCTTTGCCCGGCGGCGTCTGTCTCGCGACGAGCTTCAGGTTTCGGGTGGATCAAAATTCTTCCGGATCCCGGTACGTTTCGCTGGCGGTGGATGTTGGGAGAAATGACCGCACTTGGAACATCGACCAGTTTCATAAGTTCCTCGTGTAGGTCTTTCGTTTCCTAACTTCGCTTTTTCTCAAACTTCGCGCTTTAGTTCGTCCAAGTCTCTCGGCCGCCATGTAAAGTTCAACCCATTGAACGGTGAATGTTCGCGCCTCTCGCGCCTCCTCACCACTTGTCTTCTCGGACTACTCTTTCTCTCGGTAACACTTGATGGTTGCCCGGTCTTGCGAACTCTTGGCTCCGCAATCTTAAGGGTTTTCCCGCCAGTATCTAGCTTCAACAAGTTCCTAAACTCGAGTTACGTAACACGGCATCCGGCCTTTGCGGCTAAGCTCGCTCGTAAGCCTCCGCGGCAGAGGCACTTACCGCCACGCAGACAACCACTTGGCAAAGCTCGCTCGTAAGCCCTCCGCGGAGGCACTTTCCATGTTCGGTTATCTTCGAATCGCCTAACTTACGTTAACGAGCGCCTCGAACGAGTCGATCAGATACGGTGTCGCTTAACTCTCTCTACGACGTGCTTGAAGTCGCAAGTTCAGTCTTCATGCATCGTCTGCATCGGGCTAGGCGTCGCTCTTTCTCTTGTGCACTGCTTGAGTTCGCAAACTCAGTCCTCGAGCAACAGACAACGTACTGGAGTTAGGCTAAGCGTTCTCACCGGTTTTCTTAAAACTTTCTAGCGCTGTTCGCCTTTGCTCTTGGTTTCGTTAGTCCTTGTCTTTTCTTCGCTCTTTTTGCGTGAAAAAGTCGCTTTCGAAGCCGCTTTCGGTCGACTTCGCTCGATTCAAGCGCATTTTCGGCGGTCTTGAAGTTGCTCGGCCGGCTCCTCGACCCTTCCTTCCGCGATGCTAGTCCTCGCGGACGGTATGTAAGCTCCTCGGCTTCTTCCGGCTCCTGAGGATCGCCTCTCCTCGGTCATTGGGACTTGAGCTGAATTTCGCAACCCCAGACGTTTTCAAGATTCCGCCTTTCCTTAGCATTGGTTTTTCAAAACCTCGTTGGTCTTCGCTCCGTGCGCCTCACAGCATCTGAGCATGTCTTTTTATCTGGCGGCGACTTGTACAGCTCCGGTTAACCGAAGTGGTGCACCACCGATGGAGTTCTGCCCACCGTAAGCCGATTCTCATCGCAACGGCACTCCTAGCGCTGGTTCCACACCCACCGAGGCGACACCAACGATGCACGGGTCCATGCCCGGATAAGATTTCGCCTCAGACGTCTTGCTCGCGACTAAGGTCCCGATCGCCTTCCCGGTTAGCGGTCTTAGCCACAATGGCTGACTTGTTCGCACACGCCTTTTTTATCTATGCTACGCCCTTCCCGACACGGTAATCGAACAATGCACCACCAACGAGTCACGCCCACCGTAGTCGATTCTCATCGCAACGGGCACTCTGGCGTCGGTTCGCGATTCGCCGCGGTGACACTAACGCTATCAAGGGACGTGCGGAAAAAATTATGTCTTGTGCGGTAGATCGTCTTTGCGTGTTTTCTAAAACTCGCTTTGCTCTTCTTAGAGCCTCGTTTTGCTCTTTTTCCCCTGGCGGCTTGTTTCTTGTTTGTCTTCGCAGGAATACAGAACGGGAACATCGACCGTGATGGTCGTGGCAAGGTTCCGTGCTTCCCATCAAAGCCGATGTCAGATCCTCTCTTCCGGGTTTGCTCGCGCATGCCGGGATCGATTCACTTCACCACAGATGATTTTTCGCTTTGCCGCACCGACCTTCACAGTTCGGCTAAGTCAAGGTAATCGCCACCAACGAGTCCCGCCCACCGTAGTCGATTCTCATCGCAACCGGCAAGCCCATCGTAGTCGATTCTCATCGCAGCGGCACTCCAGCGCCGATTCTGCGACTTGCCAAGACAACGCTTATCACCGCCGCAAGGAATACGTCATGGGTAAAGCGTTGATTTCACACGTTCTCTTGCGGCTCGATGCGATCGGGTTGTGATTCACCTCGCGTCGGGCGATTCTTCGTCCGGAAGCAGATCGGTCCTCGCGACGAGCTCCGTGCTCGGGGTTGATTGCCTCGCGACCGGCACTCTTCGCCGGGCGCTGGCTCTACCGCACGTCTTCGCTGGTCGCACTTTCGTTCCTTTAACGAGCTCCGTGCTCGGGACTAGATCTCCTTACTTGGTTCCTTTGGCGAGCTCTACGCCGTGGATCGGGTCACCTTCTCTCGTATGCATTGTCTCGCTCTCGCACACAATCCACGTCGAGGGCGATCACCTTCGCTTCCAGAGCATAACGTTTGCTCGAGGCGCAATCTCTATTTCTCGAGCAAGCTCTAGCCCGAGAGGTGGTTCCCTATCTTTTCCTAGGCATCCGAATGCTCGGATGCAAGAAGACGAGTCCGTCTCGCGACTTGCTATGTTCATTCTCCCTAAGATCGATCTTACGACGCGGTGGTACGCTCTTCACTACTAAGAATCCAATCCTCCTTGATGACGTTCACTTCAGGAGATGATTCACCTCACTTCTTTCGATTTACAGATCGAGGGTCGGGTACTCGCTTCGGACAGATGTCGTTTCTGCTCGATGTAATGAGTTGCCCAAGACCGGCGGATTTGTTCGGTCCCGAACAAGTATTGTTCGGTTGAACCTTAACCTGTTCGGTCGATCGTTACATGTCTCTGTAGCAGCAAAATTTTCCTCTTCGTGGCTTGGAGTCTCAAGAGGAAGACCCCACTCTAGTGAGTCCTCCTACTTGAGTCTCGGGGGCTAGCTGTCGGGGATTAGATTACGGCCCATTGTCATGGCCCACTTCCTGACGGCCCAATCGAACAGCCTACCAGGGCTCAGCTCCCTGGAAGGTTCTATCTGGCCCATATGCATCTTGCCGAACAGCTTCCTGGCTGGCGTGATGCGTAACGGCCAAGGAATCGTGTTTGAGTCCGTCTCGAACAGGAGTTCTGCACGGCTACGTGAAGACCCGGACGTTGATTTCCCGGATTGGATTAGGAGTCGTGATCCCCAAGATTAGGAGATTATCTTATCTACCGTAGGTTGTATTTGGCATGTATGAGTTCGTTATGATCTCGTAGTTAGCCCGGCCCGATATTCCCTTGGTAGATCGGTTTGCTCTGTACTATATAAACCATACCCCTACGGCGTTTAGGGGGCATCTGAGGACGAGTTTTACGACTTGAACCTTAGCCGATAGATTTTCGCACACTACTCGCCGAGACCTGCTGATCTCGCCGAGCCACCTCTTGTATTCATCTTTGATATAAAGAAAGGCTGGACGTAGGGCTATTATCTCTCCTGAGAGGCCTGAATCAGGATAAAAACCCCTGTCTCCTGTTCGTTGCTGTTCGTGGTTGTTCGGCGTGTCTTCTATCTCCTCCTTGAAGAATCTTGGTTGACTTGGGTCAATATCCCAACCGTCGACAGTATCTCTTTTTTTTCAATTGAGGTGGTGTTCTTATGTAAAAAATGCAAGCCCCGTATTAATAATTTAACTACCTTCTATTTTCAGGTAAATGGAATGATGGTAGAATCATTTCTTGTGGCCATCTGTTTTATTTGCTTGTGATGATCGGTCAGACCTTCTCAGCCATTAGTTAGGTCAAATATATTCTTATTATGTATGCGCATTGGATTGTTAGTACTCTAGGCATTGGATTCTTGTATCAGCATTTTCCTTATGTATGCTCTTTCATTCTCTTGTGATTGGCCATTTGTACTGGATGCTGACCGATATAGAAGTTTCTCTTGTCGATGAAGTTTGCGGTTGACAATTGGTATTATCATTTCTTTATTTTTGTTCTACTGGGCAAGAAAGTACATTGACACATCCTACATATCTCACACAAAACAGAATGGAGGCCATTTTGGGTTATACAAAGCAGAAGTAATGACATCTGAGTTACATTTTGGGCATGAGCTTTTGTTTTTAGAGCTAACAGTCCATGTTCAATTTGATAGAGATATCTTAATATAGCAATATGAACCATTCACCTATATCAAAGCTCTAAACATTATGAAAGATCAAAGCTCTGAACAGTAAAGAAACATCTATACTGTTGGCATCACAATCGCTTACAAACTGAAAGTTAAGGATAGAGTAACATGCCTGTCTCTACATGGGAGTTGCACGCACGTATGGGTAGTCACCTTTTCCATGTGTTGCTATGAATTATTTTTTTATTTCTTTTATGACTTCTGTTAGCGAGAAGAGAGGAAGGATTTGTTACATGTTGCCTTGTAATTCACCATTTATGGTATCATATGTTATTCATATTTTTTTTCTTTCATCCATTTTAATCCATTGCAAAGCACGGGCATTGTACTAGTATATATATAAAGTAACACCAAACTAACAAAATAATATGAAGAAATCATGTGTCATGTATGCCCCCCAAAACTTATTTTCAAGTTTTTTGTTGGGCAGCAAACTGCACAACAAGGCTCACTGTCTTCTCCATCACATGTGCCTATCTTATTCGTTGGTTTCCCCAGTCTCATTTCCTTGTAATTTACCCCAAACCCTGCAAATACATCATGGTAGTGCAACAAAATTGCATGATGTTTATGCTCTTTAAGTGAAAGTGCATAAAATAAATAAATATTTCTGTTCAGTTACCTCATGAAGTAACAGTGAATTGGTGAATCTTGTTTATGTTTACTATTACTGGAATAATGCCTGATACCTATATATACCTGGTAATGTATATATCTGGTTGAACACAGATTTTATCTATGTACCTGGCTGTGACGTCACCAGCTCGCCAAAAATATTATGACATTTCTTTTATTCAATAGCTTTGGATATTACAAGGAACGATTCTTTGATGGCCACATGACAAGGTGTGGACAATGTCAACTATCCATCTTCTTGTTAATTGTGTATGTGTGCGCTTTCTTCAAGTATGTATACATTAACTTATGATGTTTGGCTTCTGTTTGCCACATCTGAGAATATTTCTAGTGTTTTAAGCACATAAATGTAAATTATCAAGCTTTTATTCAATTTACCAAAGCTTCTTTATGAGCTGAGTGCCTGTATATATTTTGAAAGTGCATGTATCGTATTATATACTAGTAGTTTGTCCATGGAAAAGAAACTCTGAAGTGAAGTGGAATATGGACACCGTGCCGATCGCGATCGGGGCAGTGGAGTGGAGATGCCGATGGAGAAGCCGCCGTTGATGGAGCCGACCAGAAAATGTACTCCCTCCGATCATAAAAACAAATCGCAGTTGACTTTTTGACACATCTTTGACCATTCGTCTTATTCAAAAAACTATGCAAGCTATCATTTATCTTGTTGTTATTTGTTTTATCATTAAAAATAATTTAAGCATGACATATATTTATATATGTTTGCACTAATTTTTTGAATAAAACGAATGGTCAAAGATGTTTTCAAAAGTCAATGGCAACTTGTTTTTATGACCGAAGGTAGTAGTTAATTGCATGCATGGTCCGGTCCAGGCATGTGGGAGTTCATGACTTGATACGCATGGTCAAACCATTTGGCTACGGAATGCATATCATTCGGGAATTTATATTTCATTGTAAAATAATGAAATATAAGATTTCCTAACCATCTTTTCTTTTTGTGTATTACTCCCTCCAGTTTGATATTTTATGTCGTTTTAGACAAGATCTCACATACCAAGGAGTGATTAATTGCAGTGGATAAGTATCTCAAAGTGCTGCACCTGTGCACCAAAAGTGTGTAGCCTAGTGGTATGATTTAGTAAATCAATGTAGGATGCCTAGGTTCGAGACATGGCTCCGTAGCTTTTTTTCATGCGGCTGCACATGCAGCGTGATTGAGATATTTTGCATCGCTCGTTGCCGCGCCACTCGTTGCCTCATCGAGTCCGGCAAGCATGGGCGTCTCATCGACGTCGTCCAACCCAGCGACATCCATGTGCTCTAGCTACTCAGCTCCACTCGAAAATGGCTGCTCGGTCTACTCGTCGGCCATTAGAGATGCTAATGGCAGCTGCTTATGAACTGCGTTGCTATGAATGCAGCCAAGCGCTCATGCTACATGCAGGCATGCAGCTCAAACGTCGTGTTGGTTCTCCAAAAGATGCCGCTGCCGTCAATACGCAATTAAGTGCTGTACTCAAAAGACGCACCGAACGTTGCAGCTACAGATATTTCCCAACTTGATGCAAAATGCTCCAACGACAAGAAATATCAAACTGGAGGGAGTATATACAATGGCACACACCCAAATCTCTTTTCAATTTCCGCATCGGGGCAAATTTGTGGCGAACATCAGGTACATAATACATTGATGCTTTTATCATGACATTTGTCATACATCTTAGGGAAGAATCTTAAGATGTCATTTTTTTTGTCTTCAAGTATATATTTTATCTTCCCATTTATTTATAAAGTTAAGATAGGATGAAAAGAACAGTATATTTAAGAACCAACTAGCTATTTCAGTAGAAACCCCAAAAAATGACTGAACTTACGCAACTCGGAAAACATAAAGGCCACCAGGACACAGGGCCCAGCACGCCCTTACGGCCCATTTGTAACCCCCCGCTGCTCTCCGCTTTTCCCCCATATAAAGCGCTAGGGTTTTAAGCCGCTGCCGCCGCCGCCGCCATTCGTCATCATCCCCTTCGCCGCCAACCCCAGCCGGGACAAGCAAGCAAGCAATGGTACGCGCGCGGCGCTCCTCCTCCTCCTCCTCCAAACCCTAGCTAACTTGGTGGTATGGTGGTGTGCTGATGTGGCGGTGGTGCAGGGGAAGGGCACGGGCAGCTTCGGGAAGCGTCGGAACAAGACGCACACGCTGTGCATCCGGTGCGGCCGCCGCAGCTTCCACCTCCAGAAGAGCACCTGCTCCTCCTGCGGATACCCCGCCGCCCGCATCCGCAAGTGTAAGCATATGCCAGCAACATCTCCCATCACATGCTTCCCCCACCGCTACATCTTTAGAGCATTCATGGTATCAGCAAGCATGTAATGTAAACTTGGGTCTTTCCAGTGAACCCGCGTTCCTGATAATCCGTGACTGACAGCTCACTGATCCAAGGTACTGCTCACACCATGTGAGCAGGCGAGAATAGTGTTTCCGTGTTTCTTAATCGGGTGTGGTTTTTGTGTAGAATCACTGCTGTATATGCATTTTGCATTTAGTTTGTGGAATGCTAGTATGAATCATGAATCCTGTATTTGCATATCATGTTTTTAGAGATGCCATGGCAGATTCTATATTCAAGGATTTTTTTTCTGTTTGGTTTTGACTCAGTTGTGTGATAATGATTACTCTGATTCATCAATCATTTGTTATCTTTATTTTGCGGTTGGTTAAATAGAAGGCATGGTTTTAACTATGTGTTTAATGTAACGTTTCTGCTAGCACAGATGGTATCTGTTTTGTGAAAACATGCTCTTTCTGATTTTTTTTTTGGAACATTTGTTGTGCCTAAACTATCTAGCCTCGTCGTGCTTCTAATTTGATATTTCTGTAGCATCTCAAATAATCTTATTTTTTTTCTTTCTTGCATTCATTTGTGAGGGTCAAATGATTAGCAACAAAACTGCAACAATATGATGTGGTTATACTCGTGTGATTCTAAAGTATTTAAGAATCTGATGATCCTTCCACAGTTTCTGTTTCACTGTTAACTCTTCTGTCAAATTATTTGTGGTGTGCTAGTTCTGAAGTTTTTGTTCTTTGAAAACATGCACTTTTCTTTTCCCTTGGAATGTTGTAAGCCTCATATGCATTATAAATGCATATTTACCTTTTGCTTGCATGCTTCCATTTTTAAGGATCAAGTGATGAGGAGTAAACTGCAACAAGATGATGGGCGATGTAGTCCTGTGATTCGTAATGTATTTAAGTCTCTGATGATCCATCCGCATTCTCTCTATAAAGTCTTTTGCCTTGTGTCTGTTAGGCTAAATTTCCCTTCCTCCGACCTTTCTTTTTTCTATCCTGTATCTTCATATGTATTTTGGTTTTCCTCTTTTTTTTGGACTTCATTTATTTACCCCTTTGGCCTTTGTAATATGTTGATCTAACCTATTATTGAGCTTGTCAGTTGGATACCATATGAACTGTTATTTTACCTGCAATTTGGATTGCCTTGTATTAATACAGCGATGAATCATTTTAGATAACTGGAGTATGAAGGCCATTAGGCGCAAGACCACAGGAACAGGAAGGATGAGGTACATGCGACATGTGCCTCGCAGGTTCAAGAGCAACTTCAGAGAAGGTACCTGACAACTGACATGGATGTTGACTATTGGAAGTTAATAATGGAATTGTCACTTTTCTGTTTTAAATAAATCACGAGCTATCTGATTTAATATGTATATGGATATATTTTTTGTTTGTGCCTCTACTCAGGGACTGAGGCTACACCAAGGAAGAAAGCGGCTGCCAACAACTAGGACCGAGGCTACACATGAAGCGTCAGCGATGTCCGGATTTTGTCATCAAGAAGCTATAAAGCTAGAATTTAAGAACTTTTGAATTGATTTACCACCCGAAGTATTGTTTTCATAGTATGAAATGCTGACCTGGTATTATTTTAAAATCCATCTTTAAATTGAAGTCAGATCATCATCATTTTTCTGAATTTTCCTACCGTGTTCTGTGCTCTGACATGTCTTTTTTTTTTTGTGAGCATGTTTTATTTGAGGATATAATCCCACAGTGCATATATGATTATATTGGGTGGAGTTATGCAAGTCTTACGATCTTAATGAAGCTTTTGACCTGTAGACTGTATTGCATGTTGTTGGGGAAATGTTGGATTCGCCATAGTACCTATGAGGCTAATCTTTTTACCAAGCAAACATCTTTTCGGGATGCCTTTGGTTAAACAACGTTATGGTTAGTTTTTGAGTATCGTGGGGATCCGATCATTTGGTCCCACATATATCACACACCTTTAAAGACCTGGATTTTTATTTGTCGCTGGGAATTTGAATCTGGGTGTTTTTATTTGTCTCTGGGAATTTGAATCTGGGTGGTGGACCGCTGGTAGCCTGAATTTTTGTTCTCTCTACGGACTTTGAATCGCTTGGTGAGCCGCTAGCAGGTAGCAAAGTGAGGCCTGAATTTTTATATGTCTTCGGAATTTGAATTGGGTGGTGACTGGTGAGCCGCTAGCAGGTAGCATCACAACTGTAAAGAATTATTTGGGTTTCTGACGGCGCTAATTAACCATGGCAGTTGTTTGAAAAAAAAACTTTGGCTAGTTTATGAATTGCGCCTATTTGCTGACACAAAGTATATATATTGGCCGAGGACTTCCTTTTACTTGCAGCATCTAAAATTCAGGCCAATTCGATTCCACACTAGATGTATATGCATATATGCAAGTAAAAACCGCAATGGGACTTTCTTAAGGTGATTCAGTGGTTGAATTTTGCCTATTTTTATTTTGAAATATTTAGGTAACGCTGTGACATTCACAATTAACGGTGGTAGAACAAAAGGATAAGATTTAAGACAAGACTTCCAAAAGGCATCGTTATCTTCATTAACTGTTGAAAACAAAAGGAGGGCTATGTGTTTAAAAACCAACACGACCATGTTGTCTGCCTATGCTTCATTTGCTTATCTATATTTCGAAAATCGTACTGTAATGTTTTGCTTATTGGGCCATTTTTTAGGCTGGCTCGCGAAGCTCTTGAAAACAAGTTTAAATGAAGTTGACTGCCTTCTCTGAGGTCGAAGTTTAGTTTTTGAACAAATACAGTAATTGTAAGCGAAGTAATGGTAAGCGAATCAACTAAGAGCATCGCTAGCAGGATCTTTATATTTCGTTCTCTATATCCCTTTTCTAAATCACTATTCATTCCCTATATTTTCATCATCTCCAGCAGAGCCTCTATACTTAAAAAGAAAGATAGAGAGTCTCTAAATATAGAGACACTATCTAGGGAGAGTCTCTAAATTTAGATGCTAAGATAGAGACCCTGCTGGAACGTTATAGAGACTGAAATTGTGCGCAATAGTGTTTTAGGGAATTGTTTAGAGTCCCTGCTAGCCATGCTCTAATAAACCCAGGCCATGGGAACAGCCCATCATTCGACATGGCGAAACAAAAGGAGGATTGGGTTGCTTAACGGCGTTTATTTTTTTGCTAAATGGGTTATTTTGGAGAAATGAGTATAAGGAGCGAAACCGTTTTGTTATTGGAAATGGTCATATATATGGCCTATACAAGCCATTACTCCAAGTAGAAACTCAATGTATCGTTTATTATGAACAAGAAATCATAGAGAGAAGGGAAATGCTCTTCCAGTTCAATTAGGACAAACACTTGTAAGTTCAATCAGGTTACATGGAACCTCTTATTACAGCCATTAGAGATGGATAATAATATATATAGGATGAAACAGCGAGCAGATGACAGTAATATATAGGATGGAAATGCATGCCCGTGACCGTGAGCATGGGCTTGGCTGCTGCTGGCGGCGCGCCTGATCGATCCTCATCACTGGCTGCCGGTGGTGGAGCCGCCGGACACCGCGTTCTTCACGGCGGTGGTGGCGCTCTGGGCCATCTGCGCCACTTGCTCACCGGTCTACACAAGGGAAGGGAAGAAGAGAAGGGATCATCAGAGGAGTCAGAATCTGCAAGCTAATCATGCACCATTATCATATCATAGCAACTTAATGATGGAGTTGATGCTGCACGTAGTATTGCACTTACCTGCTGAACGACGCCGGCGGCGCGTTGCTGCTGCTGCTGCGCGCTGTCGGTGGCGGCGCCGGCGGCGTCCTTGACGGACTGGGCAGCTCGCTCCGCCTGGCACTGCATGCACACGTACATCGATCACCATCAATCCATCATGCTTCTTCTCTTCCAGCTCCAGCTCGAAGAAATTAAGAGTCACAAGTCTTTAAGTCTTTATTGCTAGCTGCTCACCTGGCCCTCGGCGTGAGCCTTGCCGGCCTGGAAGGATTGCCCAACGTTCGACATCCCTCCCTCCCTGGTGATTCGATCGATTGCAAGCTCGATATCTATCGATGGAGAGTTTTAAACAGTACTTCGGTTTCCAGCTGCTCGACGAGTACGATCGTGTTCTTGCCGTCTCTGGTTTATATAGGCGCTTGCATGCTCTTGTAATCTCGACAAGTGTCCGGATTTGCATGGGCGCCCGAGAGAACGGGTCGTAAATGTGCCTGGTTTAGATGCTCCAAAAATGGCAGACGCTAAATTAGGAGAACCCATCATCAGAGATGTCCCTAGACTGACTGGATGGAATGGATACTAGCTAACCTAGCGGAGTATTGCTTCTCCATTTTTTTCTCTATTTGGATGAATAAATTCCCCGGGTGAGCATCATGCATCTTAATAATTCGCCTGCTTACAATCATCTACATGTATCTATGACTAATCCTTGCAGCAAACGATTCAATGGATTGGTTACACACCCAAAAATCATTTTTTTTTCAAGAAAAACTACGTACAAGAATAACATCATCATCATCATCATTATCATCATCGTCGTCGTCGTCGTCATCGTCATCATCATCATCGGTAATACCCAGCGAAACAGCTAGACTTGAAGCGCGGCTTGGCTTCATCGAGCATGGTGAGCACATCGCACATGGAAGGCCTGTCGCGCGGTATCGCAAGTTTGGGCATCAATCTCCAGGAGCAACCATAACAAAAGTATGAATCAAATAGTGTAACGAGTATAAATCATACTTAGTTTGAAATCTGCTTTTTTTTCCTAAAACTAATATGAACAATAATTCCAATATTCTCGAATAAGAGTATAAATCCATTTTGGCCAACCCATGCCTATATAAGCCCATGGTGGGTGGCCAACCCAAACACACCTTCACCTTAAGCTTGGGCAAGTCTGGCTCGGGCTCCTTTAGTTAATGAGTTGGCTCGACTCGACTTATTTAGAATAGATTCAGGTTTGTCTTGGGTTCCCTAGAAGCTCACTCCGGCTCATGGGCAAAAAAGAACAACATGAATGCAGCAACACTAAATGAGCACCTTTCTCATTGAGCATGGTGACAACTTTGGATGTTGCCATAGTGGCAGTGAGGTCGGATAATTTCATTCTCCTGTTGCCTGGTCGAGATGGACCCAACACCAACGGTGTTGTGCTAGGAGCAAGCAGACAAGTCTTCTTATTTCTCGTCCGTTCTGTCAAAACCTTCTTTCTTCAACCTCGATTCTTGATGGAGCGATACTGGACACTGAGCTTGAAAGAGCAGCCACCGAGCCCGAAGAATTGGCGACCATGCTTCATCCATTAGCCCCTAGGCTTGAATGAGTGGCACTCCTTGCTCCAGCAACGTCGGTTGAAGGAGCTCCTTCGGTCGCCGCAGTTGCAACGAGAGGAAGGGAATGTGGAGGGTGAATAAAAGGTGCACGGGATGGATTTTTCTCCATCCATCGCTAGTGGCTGGCTAGGGTTAGGGATTTCGTTGCCCATCGGTGGTGACTGTGGAGTCGAGTTGGGTGGGTGAAGTGGGGAATGGAGATAGGGGAAGCTAGTTGTGGAGTTGTGTTGGGCTGAGTTGTTGTCATATGAAGTGTCCCACATGAGTTTTGGGCTATTGAATTATCATCCATGTTTAGTAAAGTAAGACATAGCCGCCACCTCCATTGAATGACACATTGAGTAATGAATCTTGTTCAATCAAATCCTAACACTATGTAACAAGTGCCATTGGCTACCTAATTTTTTTCCCATGTGGATCAAAAATCCTGAGTGAGCATGATGCGGCTTAATTATTCACCTGATTACAATAATCTACACGAATACATGGCTAATTAATCCTTACAAACTCAAAAAACCTTCTTTTTTCAAGAGAAAAAAAAAATCTACGTACAAGAATGAACAGATCATCATCATCTATGCAGCCATTGAACAGCTAAGCGTAGCCGGAGTCCGGCGTCGTGCTGAACACCGGCTTGTCCTTGTCCACGGCGGCGTCGGCGGCGGTGGCAGTGGCGGTGGAGGTCCCGCTCTTGCGGCGCGGCTTGGCCTCGGCGAGCATGGAGAGGACGTCGCGCATGGAGGGGCGGTCGCGCGGCATCCTGGCGGTGCAGAGGATGGCGATGCGTAGGACGAGCAGCATCTCCTCCCTGACGTGGGCGCCGCCGCCGGCGACGAGCGGGTCGAGGTGGTGCTCGACGGTGTTGGCCCTGATCTTGTCCCGCACCCAGCCCACGATGTCCTGCCCCTCGCCGAACTCCGGCTCCACCGCCCGCCGCCCCGTGACGAGCTCCAGCAGCACCACCCCGTAGCTGTAGATGTCGCTCTTCTGGTCCACCTTCATGGTGTAGCCGTACTCCGGCGCGATGTAGCCGTAGGAGCCGGCGACGACGGAGACGGGCTCGCCGGCGCCGGCGAGGAAGCGGGCGAGGCCGAAGTCGGCGATGCGGGGCTCCATGCTGGCGTCGAGGAGGATGTTGCTGGACTTGATATCGCGGTGGATCACCGGCGGGTGGCAGTCGTGGTGGAGGTAGGCGAGCCCCTGCGCCACGCCGGCGGCCACCTCGTAGCGGGACACCCAGTCCACCAGCGCCGCCCGCCGCTCCGCCGCGCCGCCGTGCAGCGCCTCCCACAGGCTGCCGTTGGGCATGAACTCGTACACCATCATCGCGTCCGCGCCGTTGTGCATGTACGCCACCAGCCGCACCGTGTTCCGGTGCCGGAGCCGCCCCAGGAGCCCCACCTCCTTCACCACCTCCGGGCTCAGCTCCCTGGCGGCGGCGCAGTCCATCGCCGCCGGCCGCCACAGCTTCTTCACGGCGACCACCGTGCGCGCGCGGGGGAGCTCCGCCCTGTACACCACGCCCGTCGCGCCCATGCCCACCACGTTCGCCTCCTTCACGCACGCCAGCACGTCGGCGCACTTCACGTCCAGCCGCTGGAACACCGTCAGCCGCCACGGCCACGCGCCGGATCCCTCGCCGAGGCTCTCGTCGTCGCAGCACCCGCCGCCGCCGACGTACCACCGCCGGTACGCGTACCGCCCGCAGAGCAGCGCGGAGACGACGGCGAGTAGTATCCCCACCAGCCACCCCGCCGCGACGTGCCTGAGGCGCGCGCCGCCGCGGGGGCGCGGCCCGGCGGCCGTGTCGCGGCTGCTGAAGCACGGCGGGAGCACGCCGCCGCACAGACCGGCGTTGCCAGCCAGCTCGTCGGGGTTGATCGAGCGCAGGACGCCGTTCCCCGGCACGGGCCCCGTGAGGTTGTTGTACGCCAGGTTGAGCGTCTCAAGCGCCGGCGAGCTCCCGAAATTCTCCGGCATGCCGCCGGTGAGCAAGTTGCTCGACAAGTCGAGGATGGCGAGCGCCGGCATCTTCGCTAGCGCCTTGGGTATCTCGCCGGCGAGCCGGTTGTGCCGGAGGTTGAGGTTGACCAGCCTTTGGCACGACGCAAGGCTGGACGGGATCTCGCCGACGAGCCGGTTGTTCGACAGGTCCAGCGCGCCGAGCGCCGGGCAGTCCTGGAACTGGTCGGGAAGGTCGCCGGAGATGAGGTTGTCCGACGCCAGGAAGCTCTGCAAGCTGGGGATGGTGAGGAGGCTCGACGGAAGCGAGTACTGGAGGTTGTTGTGCGACACGTCGATGAACGACAGCGACGTCGACGCCGCGAGGTCGCCGGGGATCTCGCCGGAGAGATCGTTGCCGGCGAGCTCGAGCCGCTGCAGAAGCGGAAGCTTCCCGAACCCGGCGGGGATGGTGCCGTTGAGCCGGTTACTCTGCATGCGCACGCGCACCAGCGACGTGCACGAAGCAAGGCTCGCCGGGATGCCGCCGGTGAAGCCGTTGTTGAACATGATCAGCTTGGCGAGCGCCTTGCCGGTGCAAATCCCTGCCGGCACGGGACCGGTGAGGGCGTTCGACGACACGTCTACCCACTGCAGCGGCGAGCTCTGGCCGAGCGCCGCCGGGAGCGGCCCCGTCAGGGAGTTATTCCATAGCTCGAGCACCTCCAGCTCCGGCATGTCGCCGATGGCCACCGGCACGGCGCCGGCGAGGTGGTTGCACATGAGGTTGAGCAGCCGGAGGTGGCTCAGCTGCGCAACCTCGGCGGGTATCTCGCCGGCGAGCAGGTTGTCGGAGAGGTCGAGGAAGACCAACGACGATATGTTGCCGAGCTCCGGTGGGATCTTTCCCTCGAGGTTGTTCTTGTAAAGGTAAAGTGAAGTGAGAACCGGGAGCTTGCCGAGCTCTGACGGGATGGTGCCATCGAGGTTGCCGACGGCGAGGTCGAGGTACCGGAGGTTGGCGAGGCTGCCGAGCTCCGGCGGGATGCGTCCCTCGAGCTCGTTGTAGCCGATGATGAGGCTCTCGAGGGACTCAAGCTCGCCGAGCTCGGGCGGGATCTTGCCGGTGATGTTGTTGCCGGAGAGGCCCAAGAACTTGAGCTTGGTGAGGCTCCGGTAAGCCGCCGGGATGCCACCGCCGAAGAAGCTTCCCCGGAGGTCGATGGACTCGAGGGACGTGGCGTTGGCGAGGTCCTCGGGGAGGGGGCCGACGAAGTTGTTGCCGGAAGCGTTGACGGCGACGAGGCCGGCGCAGGATCCGAGGCCGGCCGGGAAGCTGCCGACGAAGGAGTTCTGGCTCACGTCGAGCACCTGGAGGCTGGACAGCGGCGAGAAAGACTTGGGCAGCGCGGTGGCGAAGGCGTTGGAGGAGAGGTTGAGGACGGTGAGCGACGGCAGCCGGAGGACGTCGTCGGAGACCTTGCCGCTCAGGTTCTTGCCGGAGAGGTCGAGGCGATCGACGGCACCGGCGGCGTTGCACCCGACGCCGGTCCAGCTGCAATGCGGCGACGGCGAGGCCTTCCAGTCGGCGAGTGCGCCCAGCGAATCGACGAAGCCCGCCTTTAGAGCGAGCAGCGCCGGCCGCTCATCGCCGCCGCCGCCGCCGCCGCCGCCGGCGGCGCCAACGCTTGTGGACAAGATGAAAGGCAGTAGTGTCACTAGGAGCAGCACTGGCGCCCTTGCTTCCATTGGAATCTGGAAGCACTTTGCTAGCTTAGCTCCTAGCACTACCTCTGACTCTGCTCCTGCTGCTTCTAGTGCTGTGCCATGTCAGTGTCTAATGCTTTGCAATTAATTTAATTACTCCACCGATTGCATGATCTGCAAGAACAGCAGAGGCTGCGGCTACCTAGAGATCATAAGACAGCAGAAAAGACTTTATATGATGGTGAGGGGAAGATTGGTTCTAAGCAGTAGGCATACCATTTAAAATCTTCTTGGCATTAGTTTAACGTTTGATTTTGTTTAGATGCTTGTACACCTCACCTAGTGAGCAAATATGAGGTGTTTTCAGCATTAGATTAAGGGCCTAACAGGCTGGTTTTTGGAGCTGGAGGGGAGGAGGATGAAACAAAGAGAAGGGGGCATGAGAACATGGAACATGGAGGGAATGTGTTTTAAAGTCATGGCTTTTCCATCCTGCTTTTGGGGATGTAGCATTGTTTAATCTCTTACTGTATGTTAATCCTCCAGATTAGTTAGAATAGGAGTACATGTTTAATTTACATTCCCTATCTGCTCAGAGATAGTAGATTAGCTTTAGGGTTTAGGCACCTTACTAATAATCAGAGGCTTGCTGTAAGCCTGTAACTAGGAGTTTGTGTAGGTTTATTCTTTGGAAGCTTCTGCTTATAAAGATTTAAGACCATCACCAAAGACATCATAACTTAGATCGTCTCAATCACTATTCACACTTTTTCACTATTCATTTACATTTATCTCTCTACTATTACACTCGCTACAGTACTTGAACATTCTAAATTAGGGCCAATTGGACATTGGACATGTCCTAAATACAAATTTACTACTGCATTGTGTTGGTGCAAGTCCAACAATTGAATTGATTTAACAAGGGTATTAACCATGTGGAACTATCTGCTAAGCTAACTATGTAGAACCTATCTGCTAAGCTAATCACGAGCCCATGAAGATGACAAGAGCTACTCCTATTGAGCAACAGAAATACTACTCATCCTATTTCACTTTGAACAGTCAGTAAAAGTATAGAACAGGATACTTCCTTGGCAGAGAGATAGAATAAGTTAACCCAAAGAGACAAGAGGGTATAATGTCCTTGGTGCTGTCCTGATGCAGGCACCCTAAGATTTTTATTCTTTACACATGCCCAGCATAAAGAATAAAGAAAGTTTACCCTGCCAATGTGTGAAGCATATGCACAGTGGCTGGTGCATGTGGTAATCTGCCTAAGTTGACATTGTTAAAATAGGTTTGCTAGTCATTCCTGTCACAGTGGGCAGTACATGCTGCTGTTACTACAGTGTGCTTACAATGAGATAATTGGTGCTTTGCCTGTCACATGTCCCCACTCCCCAGTAGAATGTCACCACTACTGCATCAGACCAGAGGCAACAGAAGTACTAATTTATTTAGATAGATTAACAAGAAGAGTTGACATAATCATAAGGCTGCCAAACAATCAGTGAGAAAAATGTGAAGTGATTGTTTGTTCAAAAAAATGTGCAGTGATTACTGATTAGTAAATTTGGACTGCATGGTTGGCAGTCTTCCAAGTCTGAAAATTTTGATCATGTACAAGTAACAGCAGTGGCATTAGGGAAAGAAGCACAGAGTTGGGGACTGACAGGTGACATCAGAGTAATTAAGGAAGCGACCCTTGTTTCTTAAAATGTGAAACCTGCAACCACCATTGTCCTAACGAAACTCTTTTCTTCTTTTTTTTTGGCATGATAACTGGCTAGAGCATCGATCGCCTAAGAGCCTTGCCCCAAACCTCTTCAAGCTGGCACGAAGAAAGAACCGAACGATGGCAGCCGAATGGACTATCAAGTAGATTTGATGCTCTTTGTATCAACAGAATGGACTAGTAAATTTACACCCTCCATCTGATTCTTTCTAACTTGCTCTACTTGAGAAATTAAATGAAGGATTTAAGCCCCAGCTAGCTACTGCACAATGCATACAAGATTCCTTACTTTGGAGGTACATATATATTGCATGAACTGATGAACACGTTCAAAACTTTGTGCGCTATACCGCTGAAGTCATACAACTAAGGAAATGGGTAAGACTATAGAAACCTATTGTATTCGGCAACAACTAAATTAGACTGATCATGGTGATGATCACAGGAAAATAACCTACTCCCTCCGGTGTCAAAAAACTAGTCATTTTAGCCTCTTATCCAAAGTGCCAAAAAACTTGTCGTTTTAGCCTTTCATCTAGAGTAGTAATTAGATGAGACCTTTGGGAAACCAAAAAGAGAGGCATGCAGGTGCATCTATTGGCCCATGAAAAAAGTTTTCATAAATTCATTGTTACCAATTAATGAATCAACTAGTCTTTTATAGGAGCCTTGGTATTCTAAATTGTGTCTAAAACGACTAGTTTTTTGACACCGGAGGGAGTATATCTGCAGGTAGCTAATAAGAAGAAAAAGGTTGGATAGGACATGGGCAAGAATGGAAAGCAAACATAGGAACGATCAAGATTATTTGCGCTAATGCAAGTGCAAGAACAATACTATATCTAGTTCTTGTATAGTTGCATTGCATTTGGCTCGGATATAAATAAGCCTTGCACATCCTGATTCTCCATTATTTGTTTAAAAATATGCATATATATTTTCATCTATACTTTCATACCTTTTTTAGCCGAAATAAACATTCATACCTTTGTAGACCTGATTTTGCACCATGGAAGAAAAAGGAATTGAAGACATTTGAATAGCTGAAAATTGCACCTAGTATGAATCAAACGAAATTCATATATATGTGTCTAGTCCAATTTGATGTGTCTGGCACAAATCAGAAGACGGCAAGCTTCTTCAAATATGTGCAACACGCACCAAAATGGCTAAAAACATATCTCGATCGATATAGCCAGAGAACTTAAAGCTAAGCAGAATAATGTGAACTTGGCAGGTTGCAAACAGTTAACGTACTCAAGAGTCAAGAGTGATCATACGTTGCCGTGAGGTGCTATTTAAGCAACTGTTGGCGCCAACCGTACTTAATCATGCAACCATGAGTTGGGTGTAGGAAAAAGAAATTAAAGTTCATGAAAGGCTCCAAGCCAGCAATGCTAGCCTGTGACATTCTCTTATCATTAGCCTTCTCTGCTTCCTTGCAATCCATTGATGCAGCAGCAGCACAACATCATTGTGTACCAACTAGCTAGCTCGCGTTGTGGAATCATCACAATTAATTAAGCTCACTTAATTATTTGCAAACATCATGACGAAGCATTAGTTTCATTATTCAGATTGTGAGCTGCCATGTCGACTTACCCTTAAGGTAGAAGAAATTCAGGCAAGCTGCATCACCGGTGCAACTAGCTAATGCATACGTGCTAGGCTAGCTACTGCTTTAAATTTCAGTAACTCATTGTACAAAGGAGCTGGAAAATTTTTATCATACACTCCAACTTACCCGACAAGATGGCAATAAACAACGTCGTCTAGCGTTGATATCTATCATGTATGTCAGCGCCTTTAGCCCAGCTCGAGTAGTCCTCTTGGACAGTACAAATTAAGCTACCATGCAAGACTCTTGTCATTACATATTGTAATATCAATGTCAAAAACCAAAGACAGATAGACGAGCTCCTTAACCCTCAATTGCGTCCTCTTCTTTTTCATCTCCTCAATCATAGCTCATAGGCATCAAAGTGTAACGACAATTAATTAAACAGATCGTGATGAATGATTGATAATTAAGTAGTTACGTTGGGGGTTGCATGTTGCAAACTGATTGAGTGGCATTTTCCCCAGCCATGCCTTGCTCTGAGAATCTTCCCATGTTATGGTTGTTGCTCCATGCAGGACGAGAAGGCAGGGTTGGAACATCCGATCGAACACAGCATATATTCAGGACGAGAAGACAGTAAAGTAGTTTGCTGTCTACTTTATTTACTATAGGTTCAGGCCGGTTTCAGCTTCCCTTGTTTGAAAACATTGTAGTTTATGGTTTAAAAAATAATGGCAGTTGAAACTGGAGGATTATGACGATGAATAAACTAATAGTCTAATATCAACAATAATTACGGGGGTACATCAACACAAATTATACAAATGTCTCGCTACGGGAATGCATGAAGTTTCGACGGTCAAGCTATAGTCCTTCAGAATACGACCTCTCTGTTGACGGTTTACACGTGGCTGTCGATTTGAACACCTCTCTCAACGACTGAAGAATAGGCTGTCAAGAGACTTGCCGTCAGCACCCTAGCCGTGGATGGCACGCCGACATCATCAAACAATCTCGACAACCGTTGAAATGGTCGTCGAGAGAAGAGCTCTACCCAAGCACCCTGATTGGCCGGGCTTTGAGGCGCGCGGGGTTGAGCACCTCTCTTGACGGCTCGAGCCATGACCGTACGTCAAGAGATTAAAATTCTGAATGACGACGGGAGGACACGGGTTCAAACATGCAACCTTGCTAGTGAGCGCCAGGGCCACGTATGACGTATCACCCCGCCTTGTTTTCAATTCAACCATACCACACACAAATTTTTAGAAGCTCTTTCGACGACATCTAGCTAGCCGTTGAGAAAGATGCACCCTGCATCGACATTACTTAATTGTGTGGGCCAAATCGCGGCGCACGGTAGGGGCGCTCTCTCGAGTCTCGACGGCTATATTGAGGATATTGAGAGAGAGTAATTCATTTATTTTTCTAGAGCACATAGTTATGAAATGTTCTCAATTAAATTTTTTTAAAAATGTATTTAATTTTAAAATTTTAACAGATTGAGATATATCATAAATTTAGTAAAAACACCCAGGAATAGTCACTAAGAGAGTTAAGAAAAGATCATTGACAGCCCGTGGTCGAGACAATCTCTCTCGGCGGCTTTCCAATGGCTGTCGACAATAAATGGAGGTGCCGGTGTTCGAGCGGATGATGGCTATTTTTTAAAGAATAGTTCTAACATCGTAATATAAATATTTTTGGAATACATTATCTAAAAAATATTTTCCCCATATAATTTATAGAAAATTTATCTCGAGGAGATGATATGAAAGCTTTCTGTGTGATAATTTAAGAAACCAGTAGCTAGCTCTCTGTGTTGATTTTAAAGTAGACTAATTGGAAGGGGATCGGAGGTGGAAAAAAAACAGGAGATGGAGCTAAGCTTATTGCATAAGTTGTAATAAAGGAATCAATTATCATGCAAAAGTAATCATGGAGAAACATGGAGATTAATCATGGAGAGGGGAATATGTTTAGTGGGTAAGCATAGCACATGCACACATGTGGCCCATAGACGACGTTACATAGACACCAATAAGCTGATGAGGTTGGCCATGTGAAACCCTCTTGCTAAGCAGCTTCGCCTTCCAAAGCATGCATATGCATGATTTTTTTCTTCTTATTATGATATCCACTTCCATGTGGGGCCATGCTGGCTGGACCCAGCCGTCAGTGAGGCCGCGCCTGCATGCAGCAGGTCGACTGGAGATGATCTCGTCATTATTGAAGCTGAGCTCAAGTGTTAATCATGGAGATGATGACGATATATGCTAATTTGCACATAGTTAATCTTCCTCCACCCTAATGAATCTAAACACAATGTTATCTTGATCATATTTTTTCCCCTTAAAGTGTCGCGTTTGGTGAGGCATGTGAGTGCCATTTGGGTGAACCTTTTGGAAGCTGGAAGCTTATATCATTCCTCAGTGGCAGCAGCCGCTGGCTCTGCCTGCTCCATTTTTGTTTCCTTTTTACACGCCATTGCAACCAACACCCAACGCCTGCCTGTTATTGGATAATGAAATAATCGTTCTGACCTCTAGATCCTGACTGTCAGTTGTATTATCTGTCGAAAAAATCCAATTTTTTAAAGAAGGAACAGTGTAAGTTGGAAAATGTGATTTAATTAATCCTAAATTTCAAATGAGCTAACTGAGCTTTGTCATAGTGAGCTATGTATTAAATTTTGTTTTTTTCTAACAAATATGTATTACAACCCTGACCTATCTAAAAATTTATTCTACATAACTGAGCTGGAAAACATGTTAATTAACACACTCATCTGTGAGCCATTTAAGCATCTTCACTAAGTACGATGGAAGGTGCTTTTGATGGAAGGTGGTCTTGATGACATGGCATCCGGTTTTGTCCAAGCCGCATGCACACGTGGTATATTTAGGTTTAGTTCTCTATAGCTTATCTTATTTGACTTATTTACTTATCTGATTTATTTTGTAACTTCGAGAGCTTTAATTCCGAGGTGGACTCGTGAGTTAGGTCTCCAATGTTTGACTTGTTTTTAGAGAGTTTTTTAACATGCCTTCAAGATAGAAAAAACACAGATTAAAAAAATAAATTATTTATATTTTAAACAGAGATAAGTAGATAAGTCAAATGAGTAAATTAGCATTTTTACCCATAATATAAAAAATCCAAATACATATTGGTGCATAAAAAACTCATAAAGGTTAGAACCTTGTTTAAGTTTCAATATACGAAACTAAACATTCTAAACTAATTCGATATTTTTTTAAAAAATAGTTTCAAAACTTTTAAAAACATTTGACATGCGGTGCATATGGTGAATGCAGGCCGAAAATCCTGGCCCACGATACCCTAGAGGACTTGGATCTCGGATTCTCGGATAAAACTGAACAGTTGAAATCGGGCCCAAAACACGGCCCATGGAGTTGCATGTCCTAAAACTTGGAATAATTAAGCAGCGAGAAAGCATGCATGGGAAACTGAAATGATTCAAGCAACTGAACGAGATGGCCCATGAGGGCTGAGGCCATGACTTAGCATCGAATGAGAATGCTAATGTTGGTATCTCCCACACAGAGAGTCTGCAAAACTTCATTTCTTTATAAGGGGTGAGATGTAATTAGTCGCCGAAAATCATTCGGAAAATATTATGTTGTTATTTTCAATCAGATATGTTATTTTTCAGAATTTCACATAGAAATGTTTTTTTTTATTAGTTGATAGATGCCATTGGCTTCCGAGAAATGCCAATGCCAATGCAAACTTCAAACTTTGTATGTAGATATTTCTCTCTCTCTCTCTCTCTCTCTCAATGCTGGCAGGTGCTGTGCCTTTTCATTTAAAGAGAGAGAAGGAATATGTACAACTGACATCGAAATGGTGGTATTTGCGCCGACCGAACCATGACCGATGTTAAAAAGGAAAAGGAAGAAAAAACCTAGGCCAAGACAACGCAAAAGGCCACCAAGTCAGCCGTTATCATAAAAAACAAAAGGTTGCATTGCATCTTAGCTATGAGCCTACGACGTTCTATGTAATACTCCGGCTCATGTGGCCATGTGAATGAGATTGTGGAATTAGTCCCATATTACTAGTTGAAACAGTTATATTAACATATAATGCCTGTTGGAGCCAAACATAGCATCTCGGGTTAACCCATTTGTACGAAACGAGGCCGAAAGTCCAAATAGATGCTATGTGTGGGCTAGCTCCGTTGGTGGGCTAGGCTCTAAGCGAATTTGAACCAAAGCGTTACATTAATTCTACATAATCAAGTGGAACACCTGAGCCTCGATCGGATTGCGAGGTTTGTTCAAACACTCTTTTGTTTCTCTCGTTTCAAATATTCCAGCAAGCATAGGCCACAAGTCCATCGAAAGCTCTTCAGTTTGCAACATCGGTGTTGGGTGGTGCCAGCACGATGCAGTTTGCAAGGCCTGCACCCTGCGAACTCCATTTGGGGTGGCCGGGGAGGGAGAAAGAAGAAGATGAGAGTGATGGCAATTTTAGTATAGATAGTGTATGGAGACATGGGACAAATGGTTCGGTTTCATAAAAAAGTGCCACCTGGCGTCTATGATAGCGTAGTTCCAATTTTGTTCGTTTTAAAATGAAATATCTACGTACAAAGTTTTCGGTGCCATTTTTTGGAAGCCGCAGCTCAGCAGTGGCATCTAGTTGATCTATCCAATTAACCGTAGATTATTTGTGTCCTTCAGCTTGAATGAGTTATTTGTGGAATGACATGGTGTTTTCTGTTGGAAAAAAAACGAGGTAATCCAAGCAGGAGCAACACGATACTTTTTTGAAAAGGCAGGAGAGCTGCCATGTATTCAAAAGCAGGAGAAAGTTACAGTGTGTGGGGAGATGGAGGCCCCTCCCCCGTGGGCCTAGAGGAGGTTAGCTAATTACAAAAGGAGCACCCGCAGCTTCCCAAAGGCGCAGGTCGTCTAGAAGGTGATTGAAAAAAATGAGCTGAGGCCTTTCGGTATTCCGAAAAATCCTGTTATTGCGCTCCAACCAGATGCTCCAGAGTAAAGCGCAGGCGGCGGAGAGTGCACTTCGGGGAGGCGGGCCGTCAAGTAGGATGTCAGTGGACCACCAACTGAGTACACAATCGTCATGAAGCCACCCGGAAGGGCTTAGACGCTGAGAGTTGAGCAGTGTCGCTAACCTAACCCAGGACTGCCGCGAAAAGGTACACTGCAGGAAGAGATGCTCCGGAGTTTCGAGATTCCTATTGCAAAGGGGACAGAAGTAGTCGTTGGGCAGCTGGCGACGGAGCAGTGCATCGGCGGTGAAGACGCGGCGGTGCAGCAGAGTCCAGAGGAAGAACTTGCATCTGGAAGGGGCCCACAGTTTCCAAGCTTGATGCAGGGCCGGCCTTGGGACCCGGCCAGCAAGTTGGAGCAAGTAGGCTGACCGAACTGTGAATCTGTGGTTAGGGGTGAAGCGCCATGGGAAAAGATCAGGCACTTCTGGCTTGGGCTGCAAGGAAGCCATCCGCGTAAGGAGCAAAAAGAGCTCTGGTAACAACTGTGGCGTGAAGTTTTGACGGAGATCCGCTAGCCAGGTAAAGTTTGAAGTTGCATCGAGCACCGATCTGTTTTTCCTGGAGGAGGCCTTGTGGAGGCCTGGTGCAAGCGTCTTGGGGGCGTAGCCGAAGAGCCAGCGGTCATCCCAGAAGGAGGTAGAGCCCCCGTTACCAAGGATGACGTCAGAGCCTGCTCGAAGGAGGTCGCTGTCCGGACCCGGGGCAGTCAGGGGGAGTGAGGCCCAGGCGGGCTGAAGGTGCTGCCGACTCAACCAGAGCCATCTAAGCCTCAAGGCTCGGGAGAAACGTCGGAGGTCCAGAACCCCAAGGCCACCAAGCGAGGTGGGTGAGCAGACGACATTCCGGTGATCTGCTAGCGGTACATTGGGAGTCAAAGCCGTTCCTGACTAAGCGCTGCAAGAAAGCGTCGATTTTTTTAATGACCGAGTTGGGGGGTTGGATAACCGAAAAAAGGAAAGTTGGTAGGGCGGTTAGAACCGCTTTTAAAAGTGTGAGACGGCCGCCTTTGGACATGAGGGGACCTCGCCAGCCAGCCAGACGTGAAGCCACTTTGTCGATGATAGGCTGAAAGTGAACATGCCTTAGCTTGCGGGTGGAAAGGGGCATCCCCAGGTACTTGATTGGGAAGGAAGTTTGCTCGGCTGGTAGGGCTTGCAGGATGGGTTTGAGGTCGAGGTTTGAGCAACGAATTGGTACCACCTGACTTTTGGAGAAGTTGGTGCGCAAGCCCGTTATGTTCCCAAAAGTTAGTAAAATCTCGGCCAGGGCGGAGACGTTTTGTGCAGTGGGGTGCAGGAAGATGGCCGCATCGTCGGCGAACAGGGATATGTGGGCGTGTGGGAGCGGACCATCCAGCGGTTGAAGAACAGCGGAGGTGATGGCCTTGTTAAGCATAGAGACCAGAGGCTCTATGGCCAGGTTGAACAGGAACGGGGAGAGCGAGTCTCCTTGTCTCAGACCTCTCCGATGTTGAATGGTGGGAATGGGGTGGTTGTTGAGGAGAACCCGGGAAGAGGAGGTGGCGAGGGATAGGGATATCCAGTCCCGCCAGCGAGTGCTGAAGCCCCTGGCCCTTAGGTTGTCAAGTAGGTAGGTCCAGGTAACCGAGTCGAAGGCTTTTTCTAAGTCCAGCTTGAATAGGAGGGCCGATGTACCGGATTTGTGGAGGGCCACCGCTTTTGCTGGACCAGCAGGAAGTTGTCCTGGATGTGACGATGTTTCATAAAGGCACTTTGGCACGGCGAGATCAACTCATCCATGAAGGGAGCAAGGCGGGAGGCGAGGATTTTGGTGAAAAGTTTGCCCACACTATGGATGAGGCTTATGGGCCGGTAGTCCGCGGGGGAGATTGGGGAGTCTTTTTTGGGGATGAGGACAATGTGGCCTTTGTTTAGATTGGCGAATCCGGTGGCGTCTAGGTTAAAGAGGCATTGTAGGGCGTCAAGCAGGTCTGCGGAGATGAAAGACCAGCAGGCCTTGTAGAAGCCCCAAGTGAAGCCGTCGGGCCCAGGAGCCTTGTCATTTGGGAGAGAGAAGAGGACGGCTTTTAACTCTTCGAGAGTGAGAGGAGCATCGAGGGCTGAGAGGTCAACTGTGGGTAGTGCCAAGAAATCCCAATTGAAGGAACGACGCAGGGTATTTGTGGGGGCGGCCGAGGATTCGCCGAAAATTTTGGTGAAGTGGTGATGAAGGGCGGCGGACTGGTCATGGAATTCAGTGTGGAGGCCGACGTCCGTTTGAAGGGAATGGATGTGGTTTCTGCGGCGACGTCCATTCGCCCTAAGATGGAAGTATTTGGTGTTGGCATCGCCCAACTTGAGCCAGGTGAGACGGGAGCGCTGCTTCCACCTGATTTTTTCGATGGAGCTCAGGCCAAGAACTCGGATTTTTAACTGTTTACGAAGGGTTATCTCCTCTGGGGAGAGCTCGCGGGCTTCCATAGCTAAGTCGAAAAGCCTGATGACCTCCAAGGCCACCGCCAGCTGAAGTTTGATGTCGCCGACCTGGGAGCGACTCCACTTGGAGAGGGCGGTCGCAGTACGATCCAGCTTGGACCGGAGGCGTAGCATTGGGTGAAGCTGAAGGGCCGAGGTCTGTGCAGGGGAGCTTCCGTTCCCGCACCAGGCCTGCTCGGCAACCTGGAGAAAACCGTCCATGGAGAGCCGCAACACGATACTAGTACGTGCTGAACATAGCTGGTCGGTGAACATGGTGCATGAGATGGTGCATAGAACAATCATATCGCGCTGGCCGATCGATGTTGGCTCATTCTGCATGTCTTAAGCTCACTGAAAACACCATAAGATATTCCCTTTTCCACTGTATTAATAAGGGATTAGAGATGCCCATGAAAATGAAAAGATAAGCATATATGGAAGACAAGAGCCAATACAGCTGCGGAACTCGGAAGTCTTGCCTTTCCCTACAACATCAGCCAAACCCAGTCCAAATTTTGTTCCATGACTACATCATGACGCTCAGCTGGGCTGAAAAGAAGCCCATATATTGGAGATGGCAGTCCGGCGGCCCACCGAGGCTTGTCCGAATCAGCCCAGATATCAGGCGGGCCTGCATCTGCATGCATGTCTACCCTAGAGCTCCAACACGACAACTGCATGCAAATTTAATTGTGGGGGAAAAACGAGATAATTAATTAGCCCACAGAAAACCAAACCAAATCAAGCTACAGTAGGCAATCGAGGATCAGTTGTCAGCTGCTTACAGTCAGAATCAGTGGTGATCCAGTGAGCCATCCTGCTCATCATCTTCACATCTGCTGTCATGTCGCCAGCAGCGGCACACCCCGGCGACGACACTGCTCTGAATCCCTGGCCGGCCGCCGTTTCATCTTGCGCCGGCCACATGGTCGCCGACGACGACGAGCAGCGGCTGATCTCCGCCGCGACGTCCCAGCTGAAGCTGCTCTTGCTGGAGACCGACGACGAGCTCGTGATCTCATCACCCTGCTGGCTTAGGGTCTGTGAGTCCTCTTCATCGTCCAGCTGCTGCTGCTGCTGCTGTCTTCTTCTCGAATTCCTTTTCTGGAAGCTTACAGCCCTCTACACCCGCGAAATAAAGGTACTCCTGATTAGCATGCATGCACGCACGCATGAAGCTGGAATTAATGTAGCTACTCCAGTTAATTTGCTCCTACCGCAACTAATTAATCCTAAAAATTAATTGCATATGTAATTAGGGACAACATATAATTACCTTCCATTTCTTGGCATTGACGAGTACCGTGGAGCGGAGGTTGGACGTCTGAGCTGACTGAGCAGCAGCTCGCCTGAGCAGCTCCCTCATCCTGGACACGACGGCCTTCTTCCTCTTCGACTCCGGCGTTGCTCCGCCTCCATCGTCCCCCGACTCCGACTCCGGCTCCGGCTCTGACTCCTCGTCGATGATGGGTAGAACTCTGCACGCGGGCTCAACACCACTACTATGCCCCATACGCACTAGCTCAGTAGCTCTAATCGATGGCTCAGTACTGATTACTGAATCAAAACTAACTAAAGCAGATATGCATGCATGTGTGCTCTAGTGGCGGCAAGCTCGTTATATATATGGCTTAATTACTCACGACCGACCGTATCACATATATATGCATGCATGTCTGATCTTGTAATTTGCAATTTGCATGCACTACGCTTGATACCATATATCACCATATGCATGTGAATGAAGGACAAGTGTACAAAAATATGCATGTACAGCTTCGCATTGCATGTTCGGTTTTCGGCGGATGAGCTGGACAGTCAATGGCCAGGAACGGGACACGTCAATCTACTCGCCCAGAATTAATATAGATCTGCCTCTGTCCGTCTGCTTCTCAATCACCAAGGATTCGATGCATCCGTTGGAGGTGTGTCGTCACTCGCCTCTCTCATCAGTCCAAGAGCACAGACGGATTAGTCTACATTAATTGTAATTAGATTCTGTGAGGGAATACAAGATTAATCAACAAACTCATGGAACGCATGATCGAGCGTGAAGGATTAGGTAGTGATTAGCATTGATGCGTGCCTGCTTAGTTGGCCATGTGATGGTCCATGCATGCAGCAGGTAAAGTACTGGATGATGGGCCGGAGGCCCGGCCCAGCTATGTATTGATCCCCATGACAAATCTTTCGGCTCGAATAGTATTTATGAATTAAAATCCTGGACAGAAGAACTAGCTGGCTAATTGCTTCCATCCATTTGGCTATAATTAATACAGTATTTGATCTCCACTTTATCATGTGAAACTCTGTGAAAATTAAAGCTCGTGCATGGAACCGGAATGCATGGGGCTAGCCGGCTAGCAAGGGAGGGTTTGCATGCTTGGTTCGTCGGCCGTAGAGTAAAATGCACCGGCGGCCCTCGAACTTGGCAGGGGGTGTCATTCCGGTCCCCGAACTCAGAAAACCAGCTATTCGGGTCCCTGAACTTGGCACGGGGTGTCATTTCGGTCCCTGAAAATTAGGATAAATCTTATAAAACTATGAGAAAATCATAAAAACATATAATCATAAAATTTTTAAAGAAAATGATCTTTTGAACGAATAATATTTTTATGAAAATTGTTTTAAAGAAAATGATTTTCAAAATCATAAAAGACGCTTATGATTTTCAAAATCAGAAAACCCCTGCCACGATTTTCAAAATCATAAAAGATTATTTTAAAGAAAATGATCTTTTGAACTAATAACATTTTTATGAAAATCGTAGTAGGGTTTTATGATTTTGAATGAAAAAAGATTTTTCATTCAAATTTTTTATGTTTTTATGATATTTCTAAATATTGTATACCTGTTTTTGAATGTTTTAATTACTTTCTAAAATTTATATGTTTTTTCTTATTTTTTTTATATTTTTAATGATTTTTCTAATTTTTTTTAGTTTGGAGACCTGGATGACACCCCTGCCAAGTTTAGGGACCTGGATGACACCCCGTGCAAGTTCGAGGGACCGAATATTGGTTTCGAGTTCGGGACCGGAATGACACCCGTGCAAGTTCGGGGACCGAATATTGGTTTTCGAGTTCGGGACAGGATGACACCCCCTGCCAAGTTCGAGGGCCGCCGGTGCATTTTACTCTCGGCCGTATATCATATAGCAGTTAAAGAAGTGGCCGGGATAATTAATGGGCTAGAGGCCCAGGACAGATGGGCCGTGTTTCCCCATGACAAAGCTTTCGGACCGAACAGAATCAATGGAGTATTTTGTAAATCCAAAGCCTGAAAGGTTACCTTGTTTATTTATTTATTTTTGATTAAGGGCAACGATTTAAGAGAGTGATGGTACCGGCCGAGTGGTCGTTCTCTTCCCCTGTACGGCCTCTGTACCAACTACAACGACATGCCATTTTTCAATGGGACAGGCTCCAGCCCAGGCGACAAGACGCCAAGACGCTGCCGCCTGGCCCACCGTCGGCACATGGCGGCGAGCCCATTGTTCTGAGTTTAAGCCAAACCGTTTTTCAATTAATACAGGAAGATTAAGATACACATTAATTGGCATGATATTCTCCTGCGGAACGTCAAAGACGCGCCAACGTCCGACTCAAGTGTAGGAAATTGAAGTAATGTCAAAAAAAAAACAGCATATAGAAATTTTGCATAGCTTATCATGCATGCATGCGGATGCAGGGTCGGCAGCCCTGATAGGCTCAAAGGGCCAGCTAGGCCCTTTGCACGCACGCAGGCACGTCCCATATTCTACGTGTGTGAATCTCCATGCATATATATATAGGCAAAGTCATGCAATCCATCGATCATCGCCGACATCTTCTCCTCCATAAATCTATGCTCCTCTTATTGTAGCCGTTCATTTCATGCAAGAGACACGCTGGGTACAGCAGGCTCGGAAAACCGCATCACTTCTAAAAAAACAATGGCCTGGAACAAGGGCTATAGCTATCAGAGACAACTAGATCGGGTTTTTTAGGAAAGAAAAACTATCTCGTAATTAAGATATAGGTTTTTAGGAAGAGCTATCTCGAATAAGGACGCCTGTGTACTTCACTGACCGTCTCTGATGTGCCCATCTTTTGGATGTGACTTTGCATCGAGATGGCAATGTCTAATAATTAATAGCGCATCAGCGATAACTCTATAAAACAAATCTAATGTTACCGCAAGCTATATCTACTAATTTTACACCGAATGTGTTATGATCGCCTCCCCCTGCTAGCTATCGGCCGCCACCATCCTCCAATCGCTAGGCCCACTTCTCCTCTGCCCCTGCCACCCTCCAATCATCAACCCAGGCCCTACTCTCCGCCTAACCCCCTTATCTCCACTTATCCGTCCACCCGACCCGTTATCTCCTCTTGCACCTTCGGCCACCTAGCTCCCTCTTGTATATAACTATGCCAAAGTACAAGTAAATTTTCAGATCTATTCCATGATTAGACTTTTGGATAAATTAATTGACTGTTGCATGCAACTTAATACTCTCCACCTATGGCATGACCATCCACCGCCTTGGGACCTCCCCTTCAAGCTTCAACTACAGGGTAAACCAAAAAAAACCCTAACATCCATTAATTAGTAAGCATTAGAAACATTTTCCATACATAATTTGGCCGACCGAGCAGTATGACGTCTTCTAGTCGAGAATCCTGTACGGTTGACAATTAATGAATTGTCCGTAGCTGGTCCTTGGGTGATACCATGGGATAACGGATACCCGGCCTGATCCTCCAGGAGCCTCAAGGCCACACTCGCAGGAGATGCGGCGACGAGATTAATATTCTCATACTAGTTAACCCTCCTACTCATCCACTCTTCCAGATTCAACGCTCCCAAACTCTTTGATCACTTGATTCCGTCAGACACAACTTAATTAATTATACTACCAACCAACAACGTTACGATTATATGCTGTGCTGAGTTCCACACAGCCCAAAGGGCACATAAATTGACCCCAGATCCCAGGAACAGGTCACCGTATAGCCTGATATATATATATGCTGCTTCCCTGGACGCAACGAAGATAGGTACAACCGTACGTACAAGTACATACCAGCAGCACGGATCTCCAAGCATCCAAGTGATCAGCTCCTGCAACTCTGATCACCCGCTACCGCTAGCTATAAATACCACTCCATCGGTGTAAGATCCAAAGCATAAAGCCAGTAAGCCACACCACACTGAAGCCACAAGCTAGCTCAAAGGCCCAAGCTCCTAGCAGCTTCACTCAGCTAGGTCGCTACTTCTCTTTGCCTGATCTGATCTTGCATGTGATCGCAGCTAGCTACTCAGCGATGGCTGGTGCGTTGGGCGGCCCGGGCAGCTCTCTTCACGGAGTGACTGGGCGGGAGGCGGCGTTCGCGTTCTCGACGGAGGGGCCGTCGCCGCCGTCGGCGTCGGATGGGAGCTGCAGGTTCAGCCTCCCCGTGGACTCGGAGCACAAGGCCAAGTCGGTGCGGCTGCTGTCGTTCGCGAACCCCCACATGCGCACCTTCCACCTCTCGTGGATCTCCTTCTTCACGTGCTTCGTGTCGACGTTCGCGGCGGCGCCGCTGGTGCCGATCATCCGCGACAACCTGGGGCTGAGCCGGGCGGACATCGGCAACGCGGGCGTGGCGTCGGTGTCGGGGTCCATCTTCTCGCGGCTGGCGATGGGGGCGGTGTGCGACCTGCTGGGGCCGCGGTACGGGTGCGCGTTCCTGATCATGCTGGCGGCGCCGACGGTGTTCTGCATGGCGGTGGTGGAGGGGGCGGCGGGGTTCATCGCGGTGCGGTTCCTGATCGGCTTCTCGCTGGCGACGTTCGTGTCGTGCCAGTACTGGATGAGCACGATGTTCAACAGCAGGATCATCGGGCTGGTGAACGGCATGGCGGCGGGGTGGGGGAACATGGGCGGCGGCGCGACGCAGCTGATCATGCCGCTGGTGTACGACGCCATCCGCAAGTGCGGCGCCACCCCGTTCACGGCGTGGCGGCTCGCCTACTTCGTGCCCGGGGCGCTGCACGTGGTGATGGGCGTGCTGGTGCTCACGCTGGGGCAGGACCTCCCCGACGGCAACCTCAGGAGCCTGCAGAAGAAGGGCGACGTCAACAAGGACAACTTCTCCAAGGTCTTGATCCATGAATTCATGCATATATATTCATGCATATATGATATATCACCATGAATTCATGCATATATTCATGGATGCATGCGCAGGTGTTGTGGTACGCGGTGACCAACTACCGGACCTGGATCTTCGTGCTGCTCTACGGCTACTGCATGGGCGTGGAGCTGACGACGGACAACGTGATCGCCGAGTACTTCTACGACCGCTTCGACCTGGACCTGCGCGTCGCCGGCACCATCGCCGCCTGCTTCGGCATGGCCAACATCGTGGCGCGCCCCGTGGGCGGCCTCCTCTCCGACCTCGGCGCGCGCTACCTGGGCATGCGCGCCCGCCTCTGGAACATCTGGATCCTCCAGACCGCCGGCGGCGCCTTCTGCCTCTGGCTCGGCCGCGCCTCCACCCTCCCCGTCTCCGTCGTCGCCATGGTGCTCTTCTCCTTCTGCGCCCAGGCCGCCTGCGGCGCCATCTTCGGCGTCATCCCTTCGTCTCGCGCCGCTCCTCGGCGTCATCTCCGGCATGACCGGCGCCGGCGGCAACCTCGGCGCCGGCCTCACGCAGCTCCTCTTCTTCACCTCCTCGCACTACTCCACCGGCACCGGGCTGGAGTACATGGGCATCATGATCATGGCCTGCACGCTGCCCGTCATGCTCGTCCACTTCCCCCAGTGGGGCTCCATGTTCTTCCCGCCCAACGCCGGCGCCGCCGAGGAGCACTACTACGGCTCCGAGTACACCCAAGAGGAGAAGAGCAAGGGCCTCCACAGCGCCAGCCTCAAGTTCGCCGAGAACAGCCGCTCCGAGCGCGGCAAGCGCAACGTCGTCCTCGCCGACAACGCCCCGACGCCGCCCGGCAACTCGCCGGACCACGTCTGAACGCACCCCTTGCTCCCATGGCGCGCGCCGGGGAACGGTTTTTTATCATATGTATGTAATCTTGCATGCATGTATGCAACGCTATAAGCAATGTGACATCGTCGATCCATGGTCTAATTAATACGTAATTAATGGTCTAACGAAAACAAGAATATGGTTTAGGCCTTGATGCCTACTATTCTAGCTAATTGCTTGCACCGTCCCCGGCTCCGACGACCCCCTCCACCTCCACCTCGCTCGAGCATGGTTATTAATCGTACAAATACACGGAGTCCCGCGGTTCGATATATAGCTAGCAAAGGTTGAGAGAGACATAAACGATGCGTCAATCTTCATTCAGCCTGTTAGAGACGAAATTCAAGCTCAATTCCTCGACAACATGCTTGAAGAGTTTAGTGGCATCATCCGAAATAAGTGTGCTCATAATTAATAAATGCAAAGTGCTTTCTCATACAACAAGCACAACATAGTGTTCACAACGAATAAGTTAGCCAAGGGATGGTTGCACAACCCTTTGTGTCCTCTTTGCTCCACCGGTCCCGAATCCTAGAGATATATCACCATCCTCTGCCCCTATGCAGCCTAAACTTGGGGCCTTGTTCTCGCTCAAGCTAACTATCATATCTTCGCTCGAGCCCTCTCCCAACAAGACTACACCTAAAGATGAGCGGGGGGAAAGGACGGTGTTGGCGTATTTCGGCTGATAGGTTTTTCGGGATCTAATCTGGTTGTTTGGCAGTGGGGGTGTGCGCAGCCGGCTCACTCCTCTCCTCTTTCTTCAGCACAAGAACACAGTGGATAAGATAGAGCGGCCCGCCTGCCTTGAACTTTTTTGTCACACCGTAGCAGATGTGAAATGGGATGGCTACAGAGACGCTCACAGCGTAGCTGACATCACTAGCGGGGCGGGGACAATCATACTGTTAGAGCCCCGCCCACTCCGTCAGAATGGTTCTATCTCATTGAATGCTCCGGATTCGGTATATCTCGGAGAAATCCTTAGCAAGGAAGCCTCCTTACACCTTCGTCCTGTATCCCCGACAATGGGGCCCGTGTACCCCCTGCTGCTCCTGTGTTCTCGCCCAGCGCCAGCTCGCCAAGCGCCATGTGACCTAGTCACCCGGCGCTTGGGGCCTGATCGCCCGCCTGCGCGTCGGACGCCACGCGTCCTAAACAAACAGCTTGAACTTAACTTTATCTGAAACCAGACCTTGATCTGTTTGGGCCCGATGTTTCCAAGTATAGGCGCCTCGATTGACTTTTGGTCCCACTTGGCAGCGGGACGGGGGCACACCCCGGTGTAGAATACACCGACAGACAACTTGATTATCTATATGATATTGAATTTTTGGAGAGAGCACCGTCGAGTTTTATAAAATTCCAACCAATGTCATCAAGTCATTGTCTAGATATGAGTGCCACTATTGCTATTATGGTAGCCGCTGGTCATAGCCTGTGCGGCCGTGGGTTATGCTCCTTGATATTGTGTATCGGGGTTTAACTAACTTTTTTGTATTGTTTTTTCTTGTAGGCAGTAGTCTGTTGCTTGCCGCGCTCTCGCTGATGGCTGGGCCCATAGGAGGTCTTGCATGAGGCAGACGAATGCCATGCAATCGCTCCTTTTGTATCTAGACACTTCTTTTAATAAATCAAGGCAGTGCTTCTTCCTTTTCTAAAAAAAGAGAGATGCAACTATACAAATACTACTCTATTTGTTGCCATTTTGATTATTTTAAAACAAGAATATGGTTTAATTAATGCCTACTGGTTTTCAATATCATAAAAAAACTGTGATGTCAATTCACAATGAAAGTCTACGATGGTGGAGAATAACTATAATCTAACCATCTAAGTCATAGTAACTTACGGATTTATTATCAATAAGCTAGTCCATTATAGTTATTTTTCATATATATTGTTGTAAACTTTTATTGATATTATTGTTTCTTCCACATATCATACTCAATTATTTTTCCTAGCTTAATAATTTAATATGACACAAATAATTGGATTATACTTATTTTCCATATATATTATGGCAAACTTTCATTGCTATTTAGTTTTAACATTAAAAATACTTTTAATATTAAATATGATCTTATTTTGTTCATAAAAATATAAGAAATATAAAGGTGAAAATCGTTTGTCAATCCAATGTTCCATTCGAAAAATACGGCCGTTCGTATGGCTGTAAGGAGCCGTCTTAATAATTGATATAAATTAAGGCCGTGTCGGTGTAATAAATACCGGGGTACAAAGAGTCCTGAGAAGATCCGGCGGGCCCCACGCGTCAGGCGGGCGAACAAGGCCCCAGCACGTGGGCAAGCCCCTCAGCGACCAAGAGGGCCCCACGCGTCAGGCGGGCGAACAGGGCCCCAGCGCGTGGGCGAGCCCCTCAGCGCCCAAGAGGGCCCCACGCGTCAGGCGGGCGAACAAGGCCCCAACGCGTGGGCGAGCCCCTCAGCGCTCCAGGCGGGTCCCACGCGTCAGGTGGGCGATCAGACCCCAGCGCGTGGGCGAGCCCCTCAGCGCTCCAGATGGGCCCCTCAGGGTGCTCGTCCTCGCCGCCATCTCTCCTGCCCCTGCTCTGACAACGGGGAAGTTTGGATAAGACAGAGCGGCCCGCCTGCCCTGAACGTCTTTCTGTCACACCTTAGCAGACGTCAAACGGGATGGCTACAGAGACGCCCACAGCGTAGCTGACATCACTAGCGAGCCAGGGACAATCATATTGTCAGAGCCTCGCCCACGCCGTCAGAATGGTTCTGTCGCATTGAATGCTCCGGATTCGGTGTATTCCGGAGAAATCCTTAGCAAGGAAGCCTCCTTGCACCTTCGTCCTGTATGCCTGACAATGGGGCCCGCGTACCCGCCGCTTTCCTGTGTCTCGCCAAGACCACCGCTAAGCGCCATGTGACCGGTCGCTTATTTGAAAGGACCGAGGTGGCGCCTATAGGGGGGTGAATAGGCGTGACACCAAATTCAATCTTTAGCTGCGCTGCGGAGGTAGGTTCGGACTGTCCGTGACACCTCTCGGACTGTCCGAGGTCAACTGAGAAGATTTTGCCCCCAAATCTACGGAAGCGTCCTGCACCACTCAAATAACAAGAATACCACAAGCAATATCACAAGGACACAATATGATTCACAAGCAAGTATGTGTGCAATAATATCTCACAAGATAAGACAATCAAGCCAATAGCTCAATAATCAAATAAACCATGCTTGAGAGTGAGAGTAGATAAAACCGGTAAGAAGATGGAGGCTCAATGATTTGTTTTCCGAAGTTCGGATCCTTGAGGGGATCCTACTCTCCGTTGAGGTAGGCTCCAACACCTTTGAGTCTGAGTCCCACTTGACTCTTTCCCTCTTAGATTTGTGCCAACGCACGCACCGACTTTGCTTCTTGATTCCTTCCCTTGCGGAGGCGGAATCGTACCTTCACAAACTCGCGGTGGCCAACCACACCTTATCGGTGGCTCACCGGTGACGCCTAGCCGTTTAGGAGTCCTCAACCTCCAAGGGTAATAGATGCTCAACGAAGAACGAACTCGGAGATGTACTCAAGTGCTCAACAATCAAATCTTACTTGCTTGGATTCACACTTTCTTCACCAATCTTCTCTCCCACTAGATAAATCACAAAGATTCAATCCTTCCTCCTAACACTCCTCATAAAGGGAATTAGTTAGATTTAACCCTAATCCCTTCTCAACTCTTCTTTCAAAGAGGATCACTAAGATCTAGGGTATAGGAGGTGTGGGAGGCTCAAGAACAAGAGGATATGTCAATAAAATTATGGGATGGCCGTTAATTGCAAGTGGGGAGAGAGGGGCTTTAAATAGATGACTTGGAAAACTAGCCTTGGGGTTTAGATCTCGCAGACTTCGGACTGTCCTGAACTTTATCGGACAGTCCGGTAAATCAGATAAATCAAGACAGAGAGCACGTCTGGAGGGTACCTCGGACAGTCCGATATTCGGACAGTCCGGACCAAACCTTCGGACAGTCCGAACTCACGGACAATTCCGTACCAGATCTTGGACAGTCCGAGACTGCATCACAGCCTCGGCTAAAATATGGATAACTTTTTGCTCCGAACTCCGTTTTAGGTGATCTTGGGCTCTACGGAAAGCTGAGAACAAGGGCTATCTAATCCACAAGGTATCACCACCTAAAACCCAAGTGAGTGATGCATAGATCAAGGGAAACCAAAGCCAACTCCACATCTTTGCACTCTCTAACCCCCACCAATCACTTCTCTTTGTCTCCTCACAAGGATTGATCGATTGAGCACCTGAGACATATCAAAGACATTCTCCATGGCATCCCCCTTAATAGTACGGTAATCCTTAGACTCAAATGAAAGCAAGATAGTACAAGTCTAAGAAAAGCACTTGCCGTCTTCTTTTCTTGATGCCGTCGCAAACTTGAAGCAATGTGCATGATGACCTTCACCAAATGATTGATAACGCCTTCACCTTGCCAACCTTGACTTGGTTCACCTCATGATACTTTTGTCTTATCGACTTTGACTTGATCATCCCCCGACGATCTCCACGTCAAATCGATCTCGACTTGATCCTCAACTCTTGGTGACACTGTCGTCTTGTTGACTATGGCTTAGCCGTCATCCTCTTGATATACCTTAGTCATCACACACATGCACGGGACCTAATTCTTTCCAAATCACTCATTAAATCCATTAGCCCCGAAAGCTCAATACATATGAATAAGGTTATGTTCGTGAGCAATTAAGCGCGTCAAGTGTTTCATACAAGGAGACACAATATGAATAAAAACACTTGACACAATATTATTTATGAAGTGCATCATGACATATATAATTAATCTATATGCACTAGAGAGGTGATTGCCAACATGATGAAACAATTAAATCATGGCAAAGAACACAATCTTCACTTAAATGAAGCACATGAAAGGATATATAAGAATTATATATGTGCTAACAACATTTAGAGTAAGGGTGAAGATGTGGACTAAACTATATTAAACTTTACTAAGTAAGATGCATGAGAATATATACAAACAAGGCATGCATGCACCAATTCCATTTATAGCAATACGAAGTTTAATTCTAGATAAGATATAGAGCACTTGCACATGAGAAATGCAATAACAAATGTAGATCAAGGATACCGAGTTTGCATACCTCAATTAGCCATCCATCCTATTTGCATATATCGGACTAACGAAAATCTATAATCAAGTGTGTTAACCTCAACATAAAACATGAGCATACCTTTCTAGGATGGAGAGCTTGTCCACTTGTTATATTTGATTCTCCTCTAAATAGATGAAACTAATGTTCAACTTTGCAATAAACATATTAGTCTCATAACAATATAATCAATCACTAAACTAAGCATTGTCATTAAGTGTGTTTGTCATTAACCATCAAAATCACACAAAGTGTACCTTGAACTTACACCGGCGCCTAGGGCCTGATCGCCCGCCTGCGCGCCGGACGCCACGTGTCCTAAACAAACGGCTTGAACTTCACTTTATCTGAAACCAGACCTTGATCTGTTTGGGCCCGATGTTTCCAAGTATAGGGCGCTCCCTGATTGGACTTTGGTCCTACTTGGCAGCGGAACGGGGGCATACCCCGTGTAGAATACACCGACAGACTGCTTGATTATCTATATGATATTGAATTTTTGAAGAGAGAACCATCGAGTTTTCAAAAATTCCAACCAACGTCATCAAGTCATTGTCTAGATACGAGTGTCACTATTGCCATTATGGTAGCCACTGGTCAAAGCCTGTGCGGCCGTGGGTTATGCTCCTTGCTATTGTGTATCGGGGTTTAACTAACTTTTTTTTATCGCTTTTGCTTTTAGGCAGTAGTCTGTTGCTTGCCACGCTCTCGCTGATGACTAGGCCCATAGGAGGCGCGCGAGGAGGCAGACGAATGCCATGCAATCGCTCCTTTTTGTATTTGGACACTTCTTTTAATGAATCAATGCAGTGCTTCTTCCTTTTCTAAAAAAAAAGAGAGACGCAACTATACAAATACTACTCTATTTGTTGCCATTTTGATTATTTTGCATCTTGGCCTTTTTGAAATGCTTTAAATTTACTTTGTCATTTTACTTTGGTATTAAGCTTTTTAATAAGCGTTTGTAATGGTCGCATGCACCCCTAGTTTGTGGCTTTGTGCAGAGGTGGAAAGTTTCTTCTACTCCCTACAGTTACATACTACTTGACATTTTAGTTTTGTCCTAAGTCAAACTTTTATAACTTTATCTATAAAATTTTTTTAGACTATTTGGATTTTATACATAAAAACCATAAATATAAATTTGTCTTGAAAAATATTTTCACAATATCATATTTTTATGAATTTTGTAGATTAATTTCATTAGTAATTAATGGTCAAAATTGCATTTTGAAGAACGTGTCAATGTCCAAAACGGTAAGTATTATGAAACTGCAGGGAGTATTATCTAAAAAATATATGTAGTTTAATTACTTAATATTACATATAGATCTTTAAAACATATGCAGGTTAATACCGCAAGTAGCTCAAAATTATTACCATTTTATTTTGTCAATGTCTTCCTTCCGATGTGCATCGAACATCTTTAGTGATACGTGGGTTGGCACAATCAAACATAATGCTTTTACCATCCTTGTAGAGGTACCGCTAGGTACCAGGTTCCGAGAGGTATCATTTCATATCTAGCCATTGATTTAGTAGATATACGATTGGAAATAAATTTTTGCCCTCCTCTCTTCTCTTTCCTCCATCGTTGCCTCGATAGTGGTCATAGGAATGACGGCGCAATGGTTGCCGACGGCAACATGCACGGGTGGCCGCGGCTGCCAATTCAACGATGGGCACACATGGACGGTGCGTGAAGGTGGTGCCCACTGCCCAGCTTGATGCAACGCAGTGGGTACGGCGGGGTAGCAGCGGCAGACCGTGATAGGCTACCACTGACGGTGAAGAAGCACAGGTGGAGGACGACATGATACATGGTGTGATGTGCAGGTAGCGGCCAACACGGGGCAGTGGTCGGCGGCGTGCATGTTAGTGAGCAGTAAGGTGAGAGAGAGGAGGGGGACATGAAAAAAAAAATTCTCAAATTTACCTTTACAGTTGTGTGGTTTTACGGGGTACTAGAAAAAATTAGAAGTGTTGTATTAAGAGGTACCATCTTATCGTAATCATCAGATGTATCGTGATCGCCGCCTCTGATATAGAAGATAAAAAAGGTATCAACGGTACTAAAGATAGTAGGGAAAAGTGTCGATTTGGTCCTACAACTATACCCGTCGGGCCACTTTGGTCCCTGAACATAATATCGGACTTGTTAGGTCCTTGAACTTTTAAAACCGAACTTGGCTAGTCATTTGACTAGTTAAAACGGTGGTTTTAAGGTTTTCACTGACGCTAATGTGGCAGATTTCTTCTACGTGGACGACATTTGGGGCTGCCACATCGTTACCACATGGCTGCTACATCAGCAAAAGTATGTCAGATCTGCCACGTAAGCTGCCAGTCCTCCTAAAACAACCGTTTTTACCAGTCAAAGGACTATAGCCAAGTCCGGTTTTGAGAGTTCAAAGACCTGACAAGCCCGGTATTGCTGTTGAAAGACCAAAGTGGTCCGACGGGCGATGGGTATAGTTGAGGGACCAAATCGACACTTTTAAATCGCTCATCAAACATATATGCAAACATACATACTTATCAATTGGCAATTGCTGTCGCTCTCGCTTACTCAGCTTTGAGCGTGTACGTACGGTTCATGAACGTCACCCTCCTTGACTTTGCTAAACTAATCCTATATATATATATTAATATACCCTTTGCTTTCTTTTCTCCATCATTGTTTCTTTTAGTTAATGATATTCATAGTGCCGATTGAGCTCAAACAGGAGCCAAGTAACACATCTGATCTATAAATTAGCATATACTGTCCTATCTAAAGTTGACATTGGATCGGGCAATCTCCAAGTGCACATTTCATCCGATTATCTTGCTCAGTTATATATTGCAATATTGTAGCTGGTGATAAGGCATTTGCTGGGGTTCGATCAGCTCCAGCAAGTACCATGAGCTGTTACCATGGGGTTTGTTTAATACACTTCCAAGAACTTTGGGCTACCACCAACACAACTTGTTAGCCAGCTGAAATTAATTGTTCTTAATTTGAGCTTCTTATAGTCGACAACCGTACGTACTTGATCGATTACATCACTATGAAAAGAAAAGGTATTTTTGTCTTTGACATAGAGGACATCACTGTGAAAAGAAAAGGCATTTTGTCTTTGCCATAGCAACTTATTTCTTCCATTTTTTTTTAAGCTATCTCCCCTGTAACAATATCAGACGTGATTCTAGCTTATTTAGAAAATGAAAATCTTGTTCCAGCCTGACGGCGTGTTCTCCGCTTCAACCACCGCGGATCACACCCCTAGTCAGATTTCTATCCTGCTAGCCCATCAGCCGTGCTCGTTTCGATTGGAGCGTGGGACGCAGCAAAGAGCAACACACGGGGATTACCCAGGTTCGGACCCCCTCGCGGGTAATAGTCCTACTCCTGCTGAGCCTTAGCTCTTTTCTGGTTGTGGTTGAATGGAATGTGGTTACAGAATGCTTGTGAACTATGTGTTCAAAGCGCACGTACCTTCTCCTCTCTCTCTCTTCGCTCCTTTTATACAAGCCTTGGACTGGCGGAGAGAGCCGTGGGGTAGGCGATAAGATACTCAAGATAATCGACGAGACACGACAGAGAGAAAAACGTCTTCTTTGCTTACGCCGAGCGGCGCGCTTCGCGCTGCCATAAGTGGCCTCTCGCCCGCATGCACACACCGGTGAGATGCATGGCGGGGCCCACCGCTCCTCCCGACGCGGACGGCCATCTTAAGCAAATCTTCTCTGCGGTCAATTCCATCGCGCGCACAGTGATGTACCGCTCGACTGCAGGGTCATCAGTAGCGTAATCATTTCTTCACCGTCTATCCGCGCGTGATGTCGCATTAAATGCGCTCGTCCTTCGCAGCAGGGGGAGCCTTTGCCCAGAAGACTCCTTCCGCAACGCTCCCTGCCACGCGGGCCCCGCTTGACAGTGGGGGGCCCTACGCGCGCCGTGGGGCTCGCCCGCCGCGCCGCTGGTGCGTGGGGCCCTCGCCCGGCGCGATGGGCTCGCCCACACGTCGGGAACTCGTCGCCGCCGACGTGTGGAGCCTCGCCAAGTCTTCTAAGGTCTCGCCCACGGCTTGGGCTGCTCGCCGCCCACCGACGCGTGGGGCCCATCTGAGCGCCGAGGGGCTCGCCACGCTACTGGGTCGATCGCCTACGACGCGTGGGACCCGCTTTGGCGCTGAGGGCTCGCCAGCGTTGGGGCCTTGTTCGCCCGCGACACGTGGGGCCCTCTTGGCGTGAGGGGCTCGCCACGCCACTGGGGCCTGTTCGCCACTACCGACGCGTGGGGCCCTCTTGGTCGTTGAGGGCTTGCCCACGTCTTTGGGCCTTGTTCGCCCGCCGACGCGTGGGGCGCGGATCTTCTCGGGACTCTTTGTACCTCAGTATTTATTACACCGACACGGCCTTAATTTATATCAATTATTAAGCGGCTCCTTATGACCATCTGAACGGCCGTATTTTTGAATGGAACATTGGATTGACAAACGATTTTCACCTTTATATTTCTTATATTTTTATGAACAAAATAAGATCATATTTAATATTAAAAGTATTTTTAATGTTAAAACTAAATAGCAATGAAAGTTTGCCATAATATATATGGAAAATAAGTATAATCCAATTATTTGTGTCATATTAAATTATTAAGCTAGGAAAAATAATTGAGTATGATATGTGGAAGAAACAATAATATCAATAAAAGTTTACAACAATATATATGAAAAATAACTATAATGGACTAGCTTATTGATAATAAATCCGTAAGTTACTATGACTTAGATGGTTAGATTATAGTTATTCTCCACCATCGTAGACTTTCATTGTGAATTGACATCACAGTTTTTTTATGATATTGAAAACCAGTAGGCATTAATTAAACCATATTCTTGTTTTAAAATAATCAAAATGGCAACAAATAGAGTAGTATTTGTATAGTTGCATCTCTCTTTTTTTAGAAAAGGAAGAAGCACTGCCTTGATTTATTAAAAGAAGTGTCTAGATACAAAAAGGAGCGATTGCATGGCATTCGTCTGCCTCCGCGCGCACCTCCTATGGGCCCAGCCATCAGCGAGAGCGCGGCAAGCAACAGACTACTGCCTACAAGAAAAAACAATACAAAAAAGTTAGTTAAACCCCGATACACAATATCAAGGAGCATAACCCACGGCCGCACAGGCTATGACCAGCGGCTACCATAATAGCAATAGTGGCACTCATATCTAGACAATGACTTGATGACATTGGTTGGAATTTTATAAAACTCGACGGTGCTCTCTCCAAAAATTCAATATCATATAGATAATCAAGTTGTCTGTCGGTGTATTCTACACCGGGGTGTGCCCCCGTCCCGCTGCCAAGTGGGACCAAAAGTCCAATCAGGGAGCGCCCTATACTTGGAAACATCGGGCCCAAACAGATCAAGGTCTGGTTTCAGATAAAGTTAAGTTCAAGCTGTTTGTTTAGGACGCGTGGCGTCCGACGCGCAGGCGGGCGATCAGGCCCCAAGCGCCGGGTGACTAGGTCACATGGCGCTTGGCGAGCTGGCGCTGGGCGAGAACACAGGAGCAGCAGGGGGTACACGGGCCCCATTGTCGGGGATACAGGACGAAGGTGTAAGGAGGCTTCCTTGCTAAGGATTTCTCCGAGATATACCGAATCCGGAGCATTCAATGAGATAGAACCATTTCGACGGAGTGGGCGGGCTCTAACAAGATGATTGTCCCGCCCGCTAGTGATGTCGCCACTGTTGTGAGCGTCTCAGTAGCCATCCCATTTCACATCCTGCTACGGTGTGACAAAAAAGTTCAAGGCAGGCGGGCCGCTCTATCTTATCCACTGTGTTCTTGTGTTGAAGAAAGAGGAGAGGAGTGAGCCGGCTGCGCACACCCCCACTGCCAAACAACCAGATTAGATCCCGAAAAACCTATCAGCCGAAATACGCCAACACCGTCCTTTCCCCCCGCTCATCTTTAGGTGTAGTCTTGTTGGGAGAGGGCTCGAGCGAAGATATGATAGTTAGCTTGAGCGAGAACAAGGCCCCAAGTTTAGGCTGCATAGGGGCAGAGGATGGTGATATATCTCTAGGATTCGGGACCGGTGGAGCAAAGAGGACACAAAGGGTTGTGCAACCATCCCTTGGCTAACTTATTCGTTGTGAACACTATGTTGTGCTTGTTGTATGAGAAAGCACTTTGCATTTATTAATTATGAGCACACTTATTTCGGATGATGCCACTAAACTCTTCAAGCATGTTGTCGAGGAATTGAGCTTGAATTTCGTCTCTAACAGGCTGAATGAAGATTGACGCATCGTTTATGTCTCTCTCAACCTTTGCTAGCTATATATCGAACCGCGGGACTCCGTGTATTTGTACGATTAATAACCATGCTCGAGCGAGGTGGAGGTGGAGGGGGTCGTCGGAGCCGGGGACGGTGCAAGCAATTAGCTAGAATAGTAGGCATCAAGGCCTAAACCATATTCTTGTTTTCGTTAGACCATTAATTACGTATTAATTAGACCATGGATCGACGATGTCACATTGCTTATAGCGTTGCATACATGCATGCAAGATTACATACATATGATAAAAAACCGTTCCCCGGCGCGCGCCATGGGAGCAAGGGGTGCGTTCAGACGTGGTCCGGCGAGTTGCCGGGCGGCGTCGGGGCGTTGTCGGCGAGGACGACGTTGCGCTTGCCGCGCTCGGAGCGGCTGTTCTCGGCGAACTTGAGGCTGGCGCTGTGGAGGCCCTTGCTCTTCTCCTCTTGGGTGTACTCGGAGCCGTAGTAGTGCTCCTCGGCGGCGCCGGCGTTGGGCGGGAAGAACATGGAGCCCCACTGGGGGAAGTGGACGAGCATGACGGGCAGCGTGCAGGCCATGATCATGATGCCCATGTACTCCAGCCCGGTGCCGGTGGAGTAGTGCGAGGAGGTGAAGAAGAGGAGCTGCGTGAGGCCGGCGCCGAGGTTGCCGCCGGCGCCGGTCATGCCGGAGATGACGCCGAGGGAGCGGCGCGAGACGAAGGGGATGACGCCGAAGATGGCGCCGCAGGCGGCCTGGGCGCAGAAGGAGAAGAGCACCATGGCGACGACGGAGACGGGGAGGGTGGAGGCGCGGCCGAGCCAGAGGCAGAAGGCGCCGCCGGCGGTCTGGAGGATCCAGATGTTCCAGAGGCGGGCGCGCATGCCCAGGTAGCGCGCGCCGAGGTCGGAGAGGAGGCCGCCCACGGGGCGCGCCACGATGTTGGCCATGCCGAAGCAGGCGGCGATGGTGCCGGCGACGCGCAGGTCCAGGTCGAAGCGGTCGTAGAAGTACTCGGCGATCACGTTGTCCGTCGTCAGCTCCACGCCCATGCAGTAGCCGTAGAGCAGCACGAAGATCCAGGTCCGGTAGTTGGTCACCGCGTACCACAACACCTGCGCATGCATCCATGAATATATGCATGAATTCATGGTGATATATCATATATGCATGAATATATATGCATGAATTCATGGATCAAGACCTTGGAGAAGTTGTCCTTGTTGACGTCGCCCTTCTTCTGCAGGCTCCTGAGGTTGCCGTCGGGGAGGTCCTGCCCCAGCGTGAGCACCAGCACGCCCATCACCACGTGCAGCGCCCCGGGCACGAAGTAGGCGAGCCGCCACGCCGTGAACGGGGTGGCGCCGCACTTGCGGATGGCGTCGTACACCAGCGGCATGATCAGCTGCGTCGCGCCGCCGCCCATGTTCCCCCACCCCGCCGCCATGCCGTTCACCAGCCCGATGATCCTGCTGTTGAACATCGTGCTCATCCAGTACTGGCACGACACGAACGTCGCCAGCGAGAAGCCGATCAGGAACCGCACCGCGATGAACCCCGCCGCCCCCTCCACCACCGCCATGCAGAACACCGTCGGCGCCGCCAGCATGATCAGGAACGCGCACCCGTACCGCGGCCCCAGCAGGTCGCACACCGCCCCCATCGCCAGCCGCGAGAAGATCGACCCCGACACCGACGCCACGCCGGCGTTGCCGATGTCCGCCCGGCTCAGCCCCAGGTTGTCGCGGATGATCGGCACCAGCGGCGCCGCCGCGAACGTCGACACGAAGCACGTGAAGAAGGAGATCCACGAGAGGTGGAAGGTGCGCATGTGGGGGTTCGCGAACGACAGCAGCCGCACCGACTTGGCCTTGTGCTCCGAGTCCACGGGGAGGCTGAACCTGCTGCTCCCATCCGACGGCGGCGGCGACGGCGCCTCCGTCGAGAACGCGAACGCCGCCTCCCGCCCAGTCACCCCGTGAAGAGAGCTGCCCGGGCCGCCCAACGCACCAGCCATCGCCACCGAGCTTGCGCTTGCTGAGTAGCTAGCTAGCTGCGATCACATGCAAGATCAGGTCAGGCGAAGAGAAGTAGCTACCTAGCTGCTGCTGCTGCTAGGAGCTTGGGCCTTTGAGCTAGCTCGTGGCTTCAGTGTGTGTGTGGCTTACTGGCTTTATGCTTTGGATCTTACACCACAGCGGTGTCGAATTTATAGCCGTGCCAGGGAGTTGACATTTCGACCGGCTTGATCACCCTGGTGCGCTAGGGTTAGCGCTAATCGGGTTGCAGGGCCCACATGGCAGCGGCACAGGCCGTGGTCGACGCGCGCCAAGTCTATGTTTTGTTGTGATTAACTGGCTCCATTATTGAAGGTGACGGAATCATGGCAGGATTAAAGAAGGTAGGAGGCTGGAAGAGGAAAGGAGAGGAGGAGTAAAGAAATGGATTCCTCGGCGCCGCATCTCTGGAGCTGGAGGTGGCTCCATCCCGTGGGATCAGCCAAGGATCGGAATCTGCTGTCTCCGTTGACCCTGCATTCCCAGAATCGAGCTGAACGCTCCGGCCCTATTCGCTTCTGAACTCGCTCGTTTCGATAAATGCCCCCTAAATTTTGTTCTGAATCTAAGTTTTTTGGTTAGTTACTACCGATGGTTTTTATACTCCAATTTATGTTTATAATTTAATTGTCTATCTATCACCGATAAAATACGGGTACTCATTTGCTTCAAAAAAAATACGGGTACTCATGTGTTCATGTAATTTCATGTATGCATGGAGCTATTATTTTTTTTTAAAAAAAAAAGAACGACACTACACTACCGAAGGTGTTTGTTTCTAACGTGTAATTTGATTTCAAAAGAAATATAAATGTTTCTACGTAAAATTGATTATGCCTTTTGGGACATGTCGACATGCTCCGAACCCTATGGCTGTGTTTGGTTAATTTAGAATTAGATTGGTGGATAAATTTATCAGTCTTAAACCTGTTTTTTGTCTGGCAACCAATTTAATTAATCTATAACCATTAGATCTGAGATAATTGATAGTTACTAAAAGCTATCAAGAATGATAAAACAGCTCTAAAACTAAATGTTTTGTAAGACAATGAGCAAGGGACGAATCATGCACACGGTCCCGATTCTGACTTGCATAGTCGCATTGCATCTCCTCCTGCATTCCAACAGCCGTCCTCTTAAGATCTGCATCCGAATGCATTGCCTGACTTTGCAAACCACGTTGACGCTGGCACTGAACAATTAGGGGACAAATGACCTTTTGTGGTCTCCATCCAGAGCATTCACCACAACAAGTCTTTGCTGCCTTGCACAGCTTATACATACTGACGCTCCAGCATCTGCAAATAATTTAACAAATCATGACTGGTTACAGCATGAAGATTTCAACGATTGATGCGTGTGTCGCGTCGTCGGCATGAGCATGACATGGATTATAGTTTTGTCCCTGGGAAGCGTCAAGATGTAGCCAGCATAAGTACATCGGAAAAACGGTGTGTACATGATCGATTATTTTACAGAAATGTCGAATACCGACCAAACGAAGAAAATATTTTTTTATGAATTTTATGAGTATTCCATATGTATAGAGTTGAGCTATGGTGCTTCGCGAAGTACGGATGTTTTGGTGCTTTGTGTTCGGTTTGCAAAACCTATGACCGATGTGAACGATCCGCACCACTCATTTTGATCTTCTAGTTTATATGAGCTCACAAACAAAATTTTACATTTGTTTAAATTTTTTTTACTATTTTAAATAAATTTTTGAAAACCAGCCTTTTGGAGGCTCCGTAATAACTTAGATCATAAGTTTTTAAAAATCTGTTTAAAATAGTAAAAAAAATTAAAAAAATATAAAATTTTGTTTATGAGCTCATATCGACTAGAAGATAATGAGCGGTTCGGATCGTTCACATCGGTCATAGGTTTTGCTAACCGAACGCGAAGCACCAAAAACATCCGTACTTCGCGAAGCACCATAGCTCAACTCTATATGTATATACCATTAAACAAGTTCAGTGGGGGCTAATTAAGTAATTAGACAAAGTTTTAATGTGTATACAGGAAACAGTGGTCAAAGCATGACTACGAGGCTATAATTGTAGTGACTTAAGTTTTAGGAGAGCAACATGCATTAGGGCATTTTGAAAGGGTGGTTTGGCTTTTCCAGGGAGTGAAGGATGATGTGTTCCCACAATTGTTTTCTATATTCTTCATCAGAACAGGACACTCCAAGTTCCAACCACAGCCAGCGAACAATTAAATTGTTTTTTTTTTTTTTGCAGGCGCGGAATCCTACATTCCTACTTATGAGAATATCGGTAACGTAGAATATTGATTATGTTGTAAATAACAAAGGAGTGTCAACCAATTTTTACATCCAAAACTAAAAGAATTCTGATTAAAACCACAAGGCAAACAATAGCCGCTTTTCCTGGCAATTTTTAAATTATGGAACTTACAAAACGGAAATACATCTCATTATTAAGACCGCCTACTCGTTTCATTTCATTGCTTCTTTGACAAGAGAACGCCTTCTCTAGTAGCACTATCTACCACACGACAAGACACTAGAGTTGCCCTTTACAATGATAAAATACTAACATACAAGAAGAATACTCCTACCCTCATTTTCTCATGTCCATAACCAGTACAAGGCCCACATAGTGAAAATGATGACGTGCATGAAGATGAATTGGGTGCCAAAATGAAGCGAACCTGCGCCAAAATAAGCAACAGGTAGGTTAATCAAGGATGCTAGAGAATGTACACCACAAATTCCCTTCACAAATGGCTTGGCCGCCTTTTGCCGCTATCGGTCCTCGATCTCTTCGCAGGCTTGGCCCAGTGGATGTCTCCAATGCCCGGGGACGAGCTCCCCACACGGTCGGATTGCTGCACAGAATGTGTGCCCCATCCAGCTGAATGCATGGACTGCTGGGATGGGTGTGGATCTCTTTGGAATGGCGTCCTGGCAACTCTGGGAGAGGGCACTAGACCCAAACGCCCAGGGTTGGTTGGAGAAAGTGGTCCTCGGCCTGAACTGGATGGAGACCCAATGCTGGCCCTTGGCCGATCCTGTCTCTTCTTCTTGACAATGACCAGATCACTAGGGTGCTTCAACAGCCCTGCACCATCTGGGAGTTGGTCCCTGCTACCTGGTCCAGAATGCCTGGAATCCCTATCAGATTTAGAGTGGCCCCGGCTAGGAACCTCGCCTGCTGACACATGCTGATTATGTTTGCTACTGCCAGAACCATGCTGCTCTGCTTCACTGGTGCTCGGACGGCGTTTATGACCAGTAGAGTGCTTTGTTGATGGGGCAGATGCGCTACTTGCACCACCTCCAGGATTTGAAAATGACATTGCATTCTTGGCTTCTCTGAAGTCCGAGTCTGGGAAGGCAATCTTCATTATATTGAAAAATAAGTTATGAAGCGTCTCGGCTTCTACTCGGACCTGCATTTAAATGGAGCAAATTAAGCCTCTAGCAGTTAAATACAGAAATAATTCTAGAATTCTCATTAGCTGCTTTTAATGTAAGGTGGCTTTTCAAAACTGGTTCCAGTCTACTGTTCACAGATATACTGATAACTGGCAATAATACGGAACAAAAAGACCATAATATCTTCTCCATGATCTACATAGATAAATAGGGCACGAACACCTCCATTCCCATTGCTTGCCCCCATGAAAAGTTTAACTTAAAAAATGCATTGTAAATTAATAACCATTTGTGGCACAGCATGTGCCAACAAGAAGAACTCAAGCTTCCAACGGTGACCCTTTAACTTTCCTTGTTTGATGATTATTTGCTCTTTGCATCGAGTATAACTCTCTTTGTTTGATGACTTTGCTCTTTAGATTGAGTAAAATAAACTCTAAACTCTAAACCCATCATATCCATGTAAAAGATGCAGTTAATGTTTATATATAAAAAGAATATCAGTACACTCATTAAGTATCATAGCCAACATGTATCAAGTTCATGGTTAGCTCTTAATCAGTGGTGATTGTGTTTGCAATTTTTCCTTAACACAAAACACTGGCACACTGTACATTTCAAAATACTATAAACAGATATGAGCTCTTCTACAGCGGTCTATGTTACCCTGTAATGTTAAGAGGTCACTGGGCCATTACATCAAATATATCTATGTATTCATCCATATGCAGGGTTTGTAAAAAACCAATACAAATAGACAAAGATGAAGCTGTGTTTAATGATATAAGATTACCTCATGCCTATAGCTGAAATGCTGGACCACACTTTTCAACATCTGTTGCATGTCTGCTATGAATTCGTTTACATTACCGTACTCAAATCCATCAACTCGCTGTTCAATTTTTTGTAGGTCAAGAGTGCTGCCAGCCAGACCTTTGAATGAGGAACTTTCATTCCTTCGCCACCAAGAAGATATATTGGGTATCATTTGATGACCCTCTTTATCAATCCTCCTCCAAAGCTTGCTTATGACATTCTTGCACTGCAGGTATTGAGGTTGAGCAAAGTTATAACCATGCGTCCAAGCCATAAAAAGTTCTTTAAATAACTAACAAGCTTAACAACATGGACCAAAGCATATACCAAAAGGAAGCAATGAGGTTCCAAACACAGAATTAAGCTTCAGTGATAAATGACTTATCCACAAACTAAAACAGTAATGCAATGAGGTTCCAAACACAGAATTAAGCTTCAGTGATAAATGACTTATCCACAAACTAAAACAGTAATGCTAACCTCTTGTTTTCCAAAGATCAGAGGTAGCTAAAACAGTTGATCAAGATCCTTTAAAGAAGAGGCAGTAGGTAGTTTTAACAAAGCAAACCATCTTAAGAATACAAAGTATCCCTACCTTTCTTTGCATACTGTCAGACATCTTTGTGCCGCTGAAATCTGGACCAACAGAATCAGCAACCTTGTTGCTCCAGTTTTCCTTAGTGTGTTCAGCAGATCCCTCACCAGACAACTGATTTACTTTCCCAGACCTAGAAGCAGGGGAGACCTTTCTAGATGGCATGTTCCGCTTCTGCCTTACTATTGGATGAACTATGTCTTGCCTGGAAGCAGGATCAGCAAAAGCATGGGCATCTTGCTCAGACTTAAGCTGTGAATCATAATCACCATCTCCTTGAAACACAAGAGGAACACCCCGTTGGGGGAAGTTTCCATCTCCACAAGATCTATCTTCTTGTTTTTCTGCATTAGGTCTTGGACGAATACGGATACTCCGCTTGCGTTTAATTTTTGGTTGCAGCACCTGTTCATCCTCAACATCATCTCGTTCATGGTTCCAGCTTCCTGATTGCTGCAAATCCATATGCGAGTCCCCTGATAATGCAATCTCTCCTTCCTCTAGATCATCTGGCTGTAAATCATTAGTGGAAAGAAATATTGTACAGTTAACCCAAGCATGGACAAATTTAAAAGAGAGAGAGGAGATAAATAAGTAAAATGCCTCAGACATACAGTTCTCTTTGACAAAGTGCTTGGGCGGGCATCTAAAGCGGACAGAGACCGCAACTTCTTTGAAGACGAGGAAGGTGCAGGTGGTGGTAACCTCCGGCTTCCAGATGAAGATCCTGTTGAGCCAGCTTCCTCAGACCTATGAGTGTTTCTGCTCCCCATCCCATGGGCAAAATCGTACCCATCATCATTGGCAGGATCTTCCTCTGATTGATCCTTGTTATCAGGTTCTAAATCATCGTTGTCCTCTTCATCTTCGAACTCTCCTATTTCTCCTTCAGGCAGAGATGAGGTATTCCTCTCTTCAGAATCTTCATCGGACTCTTCATCCTCCTCTTCATCATCAATCTCCCTGTAGATGGAATATTTACCAGACCCCTTCGGCCGACCCCTTCTTTTCTCAAGTTTGTCACTAGTGTCAAGAGCAATGCCACCAGATGGCATATTTCTCGAAGGCTTTTTGGATAAGCTTGCCACAACAGCATCAAGCTCCAAAGAATTAGCACGGAGCCACTTTGGAACCTGATTATGTTTCATCATATCACCTGTCCAATCGAATTCTTCATCCATCTGATCAAAAAGCTCTACTTCATCCTCAGTTCGAGCAATCATACGGTTAACTTGCTGCAGTGAAGGAACGTCATGAACAGTTTCTTGATACCTCTCTTCATCATGCAGGAGCGTCTCCAAAGTCATACGCCGTTCCTCATGGGTCGTTCGTTGATCAAAACGACCAGCATTAATGACTTCATCTGCCATATCAATTTTGTACTGTTGGATATTGTTGCGAATGAGACTTTCAATTGAGCCCATGTATCTGTCCTTCCCAGCAAGATCATCCTCCAAATCCCCACTTCCTCCATTCCTCAACTCATCCTCTTTATGATAACTCGAGATGTTATCAACAACAGCCTCCATGTAAATAACCTTCACATCCCTTGTCTGTCCTATACGATGAGCCCTGGCAACTGCTTGCTCTTCATTTTGTGGATTCGGATCAGGGTCATAAATAACAACAGTGTCCGCACTCTGAAGATTCAGACCTCTGCCAGCAGCACGAATACTAAGCAAGAATATAAAACAGTCAGAACCAGGCCTGTTGAAGTCAACAATTGCTGATTCACGGTCTTCCAAGCTAGTTGTCCCATCAATTCGCCTATAAATAAGTTGCCTCCATTGCAAATAGTCCTCTAGGATGTCAAGAAGTTTTGTCATAGTGCTAAAGAGTAGTACACGGTGACCTGACCTATGGAGCTTAATTAGAATCCTATCAAGATTCCACAATTTTCCACAAGATCTGATAATAAAATCTTTCCCATAGTAATTCATAAAAGGGTATGACAGCAAAGGATGGTTACAAACTTTCCTCAACTCCATGCATTTGTTATTGAGATTTTTATATGTCTTGACCTGGTACATTGGATTCCTTTGAACACGCGCTTTCTCATCTTCAGGATCAACCCTAATGGTGCCAGTCGATTTGATCCAATCATATATAGCGCCTTGAATGGCAGACATTCTGCATCTCAAGACAATGGACTCCTGCAAATGACATGCTAATTTAATAGTGCCATAAACTTGCAGAACAAAGTTATCAAAAAGTAAGCCTAAATTCTACGAATCAGCATCAAACATATGATTGACAAGGGGAAAAGTATGGCACCTTTCGAGGAAGTGAGCCCTCAACATCCTCGACACGCCTACGTAGCATAAAAGGTTCCAAGATTTGATGCAGCCTGTGAATAATGATCACTTTCTTCTCAGTCTCCAGCCAGTCATCTTCTTCTTCACTATGTGTAGGAACATCCTTCTGAAAAGGCTTTGAGAACCAATCTTGAAACGCCTTGCGATTGTCAAATACTTCTGGCAACAACAAATTCAGGAGGGACCAGAGCTCCTTGAGGTCATTCTGAAATAATCGCAACAGAAACATCAAACAACAGCCTAAAACGCCAGAAAATAAACAAGTGCAGTGCAGATGTGAAATAGCTATACGGGCATATAATTGAAAGGAATTCCCATGAACCCAGGAAAGAAAAGGTTCCATCAATTTATCACGATGCACAACTATACCCGAATTAGTTGACTAATCAACAAATGTTTATTAAATTTTACCTGTAGAGGAGTGCCAGTGAGAAGAAGACGTCGCTGGCAACGATAACGGTCAAGATCACGTGCCAAGACTGATTCTCTATCCTTCATACGTTGGGCCTCATCAATTATAATATATTTCCAATCAATTCTTGAAAGCTTAGAACGGTCAAACATGACAAATTCATATGTTGTTACAAGAACATTAAATTTCACAGCTAACACCTCCTACAAGATGAAACCAAAGAAAGTTCAGAAAAAAAAATTCTACAAGGGATACAGGATTCGCAGAATAACACATATATTTGCTACCAAATATGCTTATCCATAAAAATTTAAAAAAGGATCAAGTTTTGTTGAGAAACAAAAAGGGGTACATTGATCATAGCACCGATACCACGTCCAACTTACTTGAGAGAACAGTTTTTGCCTTTGATCCTTTGCACCAACATAAAAGATGCATGATGCTGCTGGCAACCAGTTTAGCAGTTCACTCTGGACAAAAAATGGAAATAAAGTAAAAAATTATATTTCTAAACAAATGTTTGCATCACAAAATAGATATTAAATAATATTTGCTCAAAGTACAATATGAAAGGAAAATAGGACCTTCCAATTAACCAGGACAGCATTTGGCACTATTATGAGATGTGGTCCATAGTTCCCTTTAAACTCCATCAAATATGCGATCAATGCCATAACCTGTTTAACGAAAATGGTGCAACAATGAAAAGCCATTCCAAACAGCATGACATTGAAAGAACAGAGGGGAGCGACCAAGTAAATTATTGTGAAATAATGAAGTTAAGAAGGTGAGCCAGAATAAAGAAGGCACACCTGTACAGTCTTGCCAAGACCCATCTCATCAGCCAAAATACCATTCAACTTATTATTGTATAGAGAAAGCATCCACTGAAGGCCCACCTGGATAACAAGCAAACCAAACAGTAAGAACCTTTGTGATAGACCAGCAGGCTATAAGTATATTGCCATTCCGCACAAACAGTAAATTAAAAGTACATGCCATACCAGTTGGTAGTCCCTTAAAGTTCCTGCTCGCAACAGTGAGGGTTGCCTTGTTACTCTCTCATTCACAGCATGAGCAAGAGTATAGTACCTAAAAGAACATAACAAAAGAAAGCTTACTGAGGTTGAAAAAAAAAAAATTGAAGACTTCATTGATCTGCACAAACCACCCAAATGGCCAAATGTCAATTAGAAATAATTACTGGCTCCAAATTAGAGAAAAAATTTATAGGACATTTACTCAGGAGTCAGCAACATATATATAATATAATATAGAAATTAATTTACAGTGAGTGGAGAACAAAGACATTATTAAGAGGCACATTCTCAATAGTCAATTACTTACTTGTTAACACTCGTGTTCTCCCTTGGTGCATTCATCTCAGAGAACGTGTTCCTTATCATAACCTCCTGACCAGCACACTGTGCAGCAGCCTTCACTTCTTCTTCAGAAAGACCCTGTTAAATAAGCAGCATACTCTATTATTTACAGGACTAACTAATGACAGGAGCCTTGGAGAAAGCAGCACACAATTATGTTGTGGCCAATATGCCATCTTCCATGGTGCATGGGGTATTAAATTTTTTAAAACACAGTAAATAAATACTAGTACTAGTATTAAACTGGCTAATACCATTTTCCCTCTAATTTATAATTGATGGATGGCAAAACAAATGCTATGATATCTCTCATACTGCATGCCAATTTGATTTTGCCCAGTTTTTTGTCATCAAACTATTATTTGGTTAGTAAGAAATATTATATAAAATTGTGGATTTGTACAGTATAGTTTTGTTATCTGTCTTATGGTTACTTGGAAAAAATTCTAGTAGCCCGTTGGTCCATAAAGCACCTGTGGATGAAGAGCACAAACAAAGTATGCTAGTTGTGACTTGTGATTGGCAGGCATAGGGATATGGCTAGATTAAAAAAATGCTCATTGGATAGGTAGCCATTGAACATGTTTCACCACCTCCATGCTATCACGGTAGTATGTGCCTGATTTCCTCCGTAGTTCCAACCCCTATGCTAGAATTTCTGGCTCAGCAACTATAACACAAAAATAATTTGTAACAGATGAAAGATTTAGAGTTGCTAAATTACCATCTACATCGTTTCACCAGCAGAAGGGGGAAAAAGGATCAAATATAGATGGGTAAAAACAAATTTCATTATTCAAAGTGAATCACGGTACCTGTGCTCGTGCAGCCGCTGCAGCAGCATTTGCTGCCTCTTCTACCTGTTGCTGATTCTTGGCTGCAGTTATTTTCCCTCCAAGCTTATAAAGGTACTCTTCAGTCTGGGTCAAGAATGAAGATAGAACATTGTATCTTTGGGCTGCATCACCAGGGACACTAGTTTGCTGTTCCAACAATATTTGTCGATATCTTTCCACATCATTGTTTTTTAATGCCTCCATTCTTTTGTTGCGGTCATCGTCCTTTTTCTTTGAGAATTCCCTCAACATCCTTTCATGGTACTTGGCCACCCCCCGGTTACGAGCTATCCGTGCATCACGAATGGCCCAATGTGCCTCCAAAAGCTTCTTACGCCACTGAAAAATGGATTTCAACTGCTTCTCTCTTGAGGCTTTCTGCATCTGCTGAACTTGCCTTATAAGCTCAGTGCGTTGACGTTCACACTGCCTAACAAACTTTCTGTATAGCCTATCAGGCATTGCCATTATTTCTTGTTGCTCCTGTTCAACTTCATCCCTCAGACGAGCCTGAAGTTCTAGGAGTTTCAGCTTTTTTTCTTCTATCTGCAGCCTTAATACAAGATCTGGTTGGATCCTCTTCCTCTCCAGATTAATTGCAAGCAAACCGGTGATTTTTTTCAAGTTATCCTCACGTTTCCTGCCAAGAACTATGGTGCCTTCCTGAGCTAACAAATCTTTCACATCATAACCAAGTGCTAGATTACTGTTGTAATTTGCAGGTCCCAAGGAATCATGTTTCCTAGTGAAGGATGGGAAATCAAACAACGGACCATGATATTTTCTGGGAACTTCTCTGGGTGTTGGTGCGCTACTTGTTGAACCAGCTCTTTTTGCCTGCTCAGCATCTGCTGAACCACTTTCTGCTGGTAAGGACTTCCCCCTTTCACCGCTGTAATCAATTTTCCCAGGTGTTCTCTGGATACTCCTTTCTGGTTCCTGCTCAGATTTAACCAGAGTGGTGTTACTTTGTTCCGGTATTGAAACTGGTCCAATTCTAAGAGGCTCCTTGGGTGAAGCTTTCATCACTTGCATGGGGCCACTAGCAGCAGAACTACCTTTGTCTTCTGAAGCAGAAACCTCCATCTTTGGTAAGCAGGGTCCCTTCAACAATGGGGGTTTTTCATGAGCTTTATCACCACTTTCCATTGGCCTTCCATGTTCATCAGCATTGCTTGTAGCAGGCCTTTCACGATTATGTGTAACTGGAGGCCCAGAAACCTGTTGCACTTGTGATTCGGGCAGCGGAGGCGGAGGTGGCGCAGACATAATTAATTCAAGAACCTCTGGTGGGAGTGTACGATCACCACGCTGAGATGCAAACAAAAAAAATATAAAATGGTATGAGATCAATCATCTTAAAAGGCCACGTAATTGTAGATTGGAACTCATGAAATAACTCGTAAAGACAACACGCGACCAAAATTTAATTTTTTGTACCTTCAAACGCCGAAAAGCTAATATCTGAGCTTTAAGTACATGAAGTTGATGTTTTGTGAAACCCATATGCGGTCGAGCACCCTGAGTTGGGGCTTGTGATCCTCCTGTTTCACCAGGACCAGGAGCTGATGTAGGGGCAGTAGCTCGGTTAGCCTGCTGCAACTGTCTCGCATATTGCATCTGCATGGCTTCCGAGCTAACAACGGTATTCTTTGGATTGGGCTGCTCGGGAATCTTATTGGCATGTCCAGAACTTTGTGTCATATGCATCATTTGCCCGCCATTGCCGATTGTCATTGGTGGCCTCACAGCCCTCTCGTTCGAGCTATCCCTGTTATGGGCAGATAACTGCTGCTGCATCTGCAAGTTGCTCATATTCATCACCTTAGCCTCTGCTCCACCAGAAACTGAGGAGCTAGGAGGGAGAGGCTGGCGTGGCTTCAATGAAGCACCCTGACCAGGAGCATTCCCATGCCCTGTGCTATCGCTGTTTACTTGTGAGGGCACCCCTTGCTGCTGTTGCTGTTGCTGTTGCTGCTGCTGCTGCTGCTGAGCCATACCTGCTTCAGTCTGCTTCTGCATGGCGGCCATCCTGCTGGACTGCAAAATAGGTAGGAGCTGAGAAATGAGAGACGCATTCGCAGGATTGGACAGATCAATGTTGTTCTCCTTTGCCCAGGCATGGATAGCTTGAAAGTGGGCCATTGCTAAAGGGTTACCACCACTACCACCAACACTGCCCATGGTCGTCTGGGCTTGCGTTGGCTGAATCGGCCTCACCATACCCGCTGATGACAGCTGCTGCCCAGGAACTCCTTGTGGTGGCATAGGAGGCCTCACATCACCACTTCTTTGCTCGCTATTACTCGGCTGTGTCTGCTCTGTCTGCTTTTCCACCTGTTGAAGGTGTTCAGATTGCCTCTTAAACATCTGCGCATGGGCCTGGGCCTGAAGGGACATCAGCTCGTGCATCTTTGAAGGGTTGGCAACCGCGTCCTGGTCCCTTGCAGATGGCCCCGCCATATTCATCTTGGCCTGCTGCTGCTGCTGGAGGAGCATCCCATGAGACTTGTGCTGCTGTTGTTGCTGCTGCTGCTGCATTGCAAACTGCAGGTATGCTTGCATTGGGTTCTGGCCGTGCTGCTGCCCTCCAACCAAGCCTTGTGGTCCACCGGGCTGCGGCAGGTTCCTCTGGGGCTGGAACGGGGGCATCGGGCCTGAGGACTGAGGGAAGACACCGCTGCTGCCTCCTCCCCCCATCATGCCATGCAGGCCGCCGGATTGGTAGGCTTGCTGCTGCTCGTGGTGATGCATCATCGCCTGCAACATCAGGCAAACCGTTCAGAAGTCTCGACCCCGTAAAATTGCGAAGGGGACAAGCTGAAAACCTAAGAGCATGACCGGACAATTGCATCATCAGCATCAGCATAGCAAGCCAAAACACCTCTAGAGAAGCAGGCACCAAATGCGAACACCAACAGAGAAGCAGAGCTCAAGCGAATCAGCCCTCGGGCACAGAATGAAAATCCAAGATACACGGAGACCCCAGCAACGGAAGAAGGCGTAGCCACCACGAGCAGGCACCGGGAGTGGGAGCACAGTGGAGGCCGGTTGCCATTTAAGGCAAGCCCACGTCAGTCGCCGCCTTTCCGCCGCACGCGCGTCGGAATTCTCGCAAATCCCAACAACCGCGCGCTTCCCCACCAATCACATCGCCCACGCCCACCGAGAAGACCCCAGGGCCGACAAGGAAAAAAAAAAAAAAAGTAGCAGCAACGAAATGGAATCCCACCGCCAAGGTGGGGGCAGAGCCAGGCTGACCTGGTTCCTAAACCCTAGCTGCTGCTGCTGCGACGGCGCCGGCGATGGCTGCTCCGGCCGGGGCGACGTCGCCGGCGAGCTCCTGGAGCTGCCGGAGGGGGCCCCGCCGGGCTGCATGGGAGCTCCTAGATCTGACCAATTCGGGGCTCCAGCGCGCGCCCCCGACGAGATCTAGGTCCGTCGGGCCGCCGGATCGCCGCCAGGGACGGGCTAGCGGGGTTCCGACCGGGGCTGTGGGCTGTCAAACCCTAACCTCCGCCTCGGAGTCGGAATCGGAGTCGGAGTCGGGGATTTTTCCTTTCTTTTCTTGTTTTTTAAATGGGCTGGGGAAAGAGAGCGACAAGCCGAGCAGGAGGAGAGGAAGGAGACAGGGGGACCAATCGTTCGTAAATTAGAAGGAGAGGGTGGGTTTTAAAGTGAAAATGCCGGTGGGAAATATTTTCAGATTAGCCCTCCAGACTTTTGGATCGAATGGCATCCTACTGCTGATTTGTTGTGGTGTATAAAGCCCTCTCTGATTCTTTCTTTTTTTGTTTTTGTTGTAGTTCAAAAATTAATACTCTTTCCAAAACTATGAAAAACTAAATAGATTATTTAGAAATAATTTTAAGTTTTAGAGAAAAAACTATAAATTTTTAAAAATACTTTCAAATATTACGTTGAATGATACGTACAAATATTTCAAATAGAACCGGAATTTGATTAAAACAATGAATCAAGAGAGCCAAAAGAGCTTGCTGAGCGAGAATGTCGTAAGTTTTGGCGTATCTTTGGAAATTTATTAGTTTTGAATGGAGTGGAGTTGTTTTTTTTTTTGAGAAGACAACCCAGCTTTATATTAAATCACAAGCACCCAAACCATACAAGGAGTTTACATCACGATTAGTCAAGCTAAAAACATGCTCTAAATTAGGTCTGGCCCATTTCACTTCTGGATTCCCGTAGCTAATTTTTCCGAGCAAATTAGCTGGGATGCGGTCGTCAACATCCGCATGCCATTCGCCTTCTTTGCCACTTAACTTTCCCCACTGAGCAGCTTGGTGCGCCATTTCATTTGCTCCCCGACAATGAAATTGGACAGCACACGATTGGAGTTCATGCTGTCTTCTTCGCAGATCGGTGAGAATTGGGGCGATACAGGATCTGTCATGATCCTCCGCTAAAATTTTCTTTATCAGCGTTGCACAATCAGTATAGAAGCATTTTATTGTGCCCGTAAAATTGTTGGCTAGCTTGAATCCCTCCACCAAAGCTGCTGCTTCTGCTGATTCGGCATCAACTTGTAGCCCCAGATTAGTCACTCGAATGGCTGCAACCTCAAAGGATTTGGTTCGGACCACTGCAGCACCGAATGCCTTCTTGGATTTAGCATCAAAAGCTACGCCAACCAAGCAAACCATACCTTCTGGGTAACTCTGATTTTTGAGCTCAGCTATTCTTTCCTTCTTCCTTACCAGCTCCTTCCACTTCTTAATTTCTTCAAACGAGTTTTTAACCTTCCGAGCCATACCTTTTTAAGACATCAGGTATGCTAGAGGTGCAAGGGTTGATTAATTTTAAGAAGTCAATAACCTTTTTCAAAAAAAGGTGATGTTCATGGGCATCAAATGGTAAAGAATAAAAGGAAGGTAGGTTGTAGCTTTAACTAGGAATAAACGATAGCCAGGTCAAGACTCATGCTAATGTGGCATGACCAATTATGAGGATCGGCAAGCAAATGAGTCGAGCGAAACAAGGTGCAAGGACATAGGCTTTTTTTAGTGCGGTTCGATTTGATTTTGTTTGGTTGAGGTGTCCATTTAAGGTGCAAGCATGCGGTAGCACCACGTTTGCAGGGATCCAGGCTCCATGTTTTGCTCTCGGGCGGGGTCTTCGCTTGATGGCTCTTTTTTCTTTGGTCTGATTGGCACCGACGGTCAGTTCTTCAGGGCTTAGCAGCTTAATAGCTTATCTTCATACAAAAATAGCATACACTTTAGTTTTTTGAGTTTATTTTTTCATTGTCTCGAAGGTATGTCTTAACACTTTAAAAATCAAGTCATACGAGATGGATCCGGACCTCGAATCTATCTCAAGAGGTTCTCAATGTTTTGTCATTCTAGTCGTTCAGCTGCTCAACCGTTCAGATCAGCCCAAAAGAACAAGTCTTAACCAGGACGATGGTTACAATGTACTAACAAAGAAAAAAAATGAATCTAGCAATTGTGTGTCCAACGTTGTTGTGATTCTCCCCATCAGTTTATATTTGTCTTTTCATGTTTAATTGGGATCCACCCAAATCATCTATGGAGTGCTTTGTAGAATGTTATTCTCTTACTATCAACAAAAGTAAATATTTTTTAGACAAGTTCTAATTCAAAGTTTCAAAATTTTATTTATGCAAATCTTTAAGAAATTTTAGATTAGAATCATGAATATCATGCATATATATTTATCTTGAAAAGCACTTTAATAGTACCATACTTTTGTGGGGCTTATAAATATACTAAAGTGGTCAAAGTTGCATTTAGAAGGTCGTGTCCATGTCTAAAACGGCAAGTCTTTATAATATAGCTGAAATATGGCAATAGTTTCTTTGTTTTAATTAGTCCATATATTGCTTTTTTTCTTGGTGACATAATTATTGGTTTGTAGCTCTAAAACATCTACCCGAGTCGATAAGCTATAATGTATTTTTTACAAGTTTTTGAAGTAAGATTGAACCAAATTATGGTTTTAAAAAGGAAAAACTTCCTCTCGTATAGCTCCACGACAAACTTAGTCCAAACTTATCACTCCCATGTACAAAGTTTCTTCCGGTAACACCATTACATTAAGTATTTCCTTTCCACAACTTTTATGTAGCACTACGTTAAATCTCTTCCTCTTTCTCTCTCGTTATCCCTCATCACCCCCGCCCCCTCCCCCCTCCCATCTCCTCTCTCTGTCCTCCTACCAGAGAGAGAGAAGGCGAGGAGAGGGCATGCCCTATCCCTGTGTAGTTGATGACACGATGTGGATCTTCACCCACGGTCCAAGTATGCCTCATGTTTTCTCTCTTGAAATGGTTGTTCATGTTCATTTTGACAGATTTGATTGGTCCAGCCCCAATTTGGTAGTCTATAGCACATGTTAACATTCTCCATCACATATTTTTCTCTTCAAACTGGTTTCCCAATTCTATATTCCACCTGACCTTTTTATTGATTATGTTTTTATAAAATGAACCTCTTTGTTCTTGATAAGTGTATATGTAGTTCTTGCAATCCAACTTATTTGTTAGTTTGCTAACTTCAACATTTAGTATTTTTCATGAGTGTTTTTTATGAAAAGAAAAAAATGGTTGTTATTTGTCAAAGAATGGTCCAGCGTTTATGAAGAAGAGCCAAAGAGATTAGAGATTTGTCTATTTGTTCATCCATTAAATGTTGGATGTTTGTGCGAGACTTATCTGTTTGTTCATCAATTGAACGTTTGATATTTGTTCATTAACGGAATAAAAATCATCATTATTTGTCAAATAAAGTTTATGTTGTTAGAGCCAGAGAGATCAAAGAGTAAGGCAGAGATGATTGAATGGGATATATATTGAAGATGATAATGACTCAGAGAATGCTATGTATAGCTAACAACGGATTTATTTGGTGCTATCTAATTGGACCCAATTATTTGAGTGGTATGTTTGGGAACACATTATTGCGAAGTGCTATGAGAGCAATTTCCCCCCTTTTTTTTTGAGAAAGAGTCCACTCATTTATTCCTGAAGCTTCCACGAAATTACACCCAGGTCCAAGAACAAAGTCAAAATTACAACGGAGTTCCTAAAGGACCTAGACGAACAACGCAGCATGAAACTTCTCCTTCTCACCACGCCTGTGACAAAGACGAACGCCATGGCCGACGGCGACGAGCTCCGGAGGCACTCAATCAGGAAGCGGATCAAAAAGCCCCTAGCAGTAAACATCTTGACGGCACCAAAAACTGACAATACCTGAAGAAAAGAGAGCTCCCCAAAGGATGAGCCATCGCCGATAAGAACCAGCAGCATCAACTTCGACGCCGGCGACGGAGTCTCCACCGGCAGAACACCACCTACACCTCTTCCTCCTACTCCTATCTTCCCATCACGCCGGCTCACCTCCACCTCAAACTTCTTCAACAAAGAAGAAAAAGAGGAAGAAGAAGAAGAAACAACGACGCAGGGTCTGAGAGAGCTTCCCAGGAAGACGAAGGACGCCGAAGCAACCGCCGACTCCGACGAGACCTCGCCAGAACCAAGCTTCCTCAACGCAGGACGCCTCCCCGAGATCCCCTTTATTCCCGGCCGTAGACCATAAAACTACAGCTATACACGGCTCTACCCAGATCTGTGTCCCCCCCAACTCGGTGACGACCCGTAGACCGCCGGCGGCGAAGGGGGAGACCGGATCTGAGCAGGGCGAGCTCCTCCTCCTTCTTCGCCTTTTCCTCCCGCTGAGCCGCTGAGTCCCTCGCTGAGCAGCCGAAGTCGCGGCAAGAGGATTTGGAAAAGGAGATGCCCTGCTCAATTTTCCCCCTTTAAAACCGCTTTTCAATTATAATTATTTGGTTTTTAAGTCCGACATAAACAAATCATACCAACTAATATAATGAAACAATAAAATAAACTTTAGACATTTTTCAATGAAAAAACAAACTAGGCTAGTGGTGGTGGGGCATGGAGATGGATTTATGTCAACATATGTATTGGATAGGTTTAGCCTATAAATACTTTGGGTTAGATATATTAGAGTTTGCTCGATGGTGGCTCTTGATTGCCAACGAGTTTTTTGCTCTCCCACAACATGTTGGTGGGCTTTGAATCAAGTAATGTGTGAGCAAATTTGAGGTGGTGGTTGTCCTCGAGCCCTTTAGAGTTGCTGGATGGTAATGGTGGATTTCCCTTCATTGTTTTGATTGTTCTATGTCTTTACTCCGTTGGGGACAGAGTTTGAGTGGAAATTGTAGGCTTGATCTTTCAAGTCGATGACCATGCATGTTGTTGGATCCAAATCTCATAGTCGAGAGTTGATCACCACAATTCAGTCTCCATCCACAGTGGTGCCACAACGATTGGATTTGGCCGAGGATCTTTTGTAAGAAAGGAGTTTGTGATTCGTCCATCGATGTGGCTTTGTCTCTCTTTTATGACAATGTTGTTTCCGTTGATTGTGATGGAGTCACCGCTAGTTTGCCCCGGTGCGTGGCAGTGTTGTGCGTGGGTGCTAGGTTCAATTGCAGGTTGATGGGTGGTGTACGTGTTATCGTATGGCGCCAGAAGCCATTTCTTGGAGGAATTTACAACTAAGGAAGTGGAAGCCGTGCAAATAACATTATGTCGGTAGAGAAACCTATGCGGAATAATTTTGCATGTTGTTTGACTTTGGGTAGGCTTGCTTGCATCAAGTTTTTTTTATCTCGGTAAATTTAGCTGGAGAAATAAGATGCCACATTGTCATACAAGCTGCGAGCTGGAGCAATAGCATCAATATAAATATTCTTTTTGTAATGGCAATTATGAATAAACCGAACTTTATAATGGCACGAGTGAAAAAAATCCTAAATATATATACGACCTAAAAATGTGGCTATTGGTTAGGTAGTGCTAAAAAAAACTTAGCTAAATAAGGATATATGACTATTATTGGGTGTTATTTATATATCTCAAATTCTCAATGACCTATTCTTGATAGAGCTGGCCAAACGGACCGGGCCAAATGGGATCAACCGGCCGGCTCAAGATTCATCGAATCAATCAAAATTTGCACGGTTCGGTTAACCGAATCGAACTCGGTAGAGGCCTCGGCTGCGTCCAGCCGGTTTGGTTCAGATAGTGATAGTAATGGTAGGCCTGTTGGTTTCTACCGTTAGGTTCGTCATTGTAGCATGTTTATTTAATTAAATATATTCATCTATATATATTTCTAATGATATATAGTGTATTTACGCAATTTATAGTGTACTTTTGTAAAATATAGTGGTTTTTCTTAATTTATTTAGATTTTTTTAATTAAAATAAACCAAATTAAATAAACCGGCCGCCGATTCGATTGATTCTTGTCTTGAGCGAAAGCCAACAAGCCAAGCCCATTGGCCACCTCTGATTCTTGATAAGCCAATAAATATACTAAGAAAGAACTTATTCAATTTGTTGGGAGAGACATTTGAATATTTTTTTATACTAGGTGGTTGGATATCTCTAGATATGATCTGATTTGTTTATTACCTTATTTGTGATCCAAATTTGAGGTTTTTCCGCATTAGTTTGGAAAAATATTATCTTATTGTCTTTGTAGATCTTTGAGCCTTTTAATAAAAGCAAATATAAATAAATAGGATTTGACACAAGGCAACAATCTCAATCGATTTCCTGGACCATAGATGAAACATCTTTATTGGGCACATAAAGGACTCAACGGAAGCATAAATGACTAAGAGTTAAATAAAAAAATCATTCGCATGATGATCAGTATAACTGTAAATAAATATGTAGCTAAACATTTTAGCCCCACGGAAAACGAAAATAAAGGAATTTTTTATGTATACCATTACAAAGTCACTAATTCTTTGGTTTTGCCATTACATAATGCATATTATTTTACATGCCATTATTTTTGCAACAATACTTCACCGGTGCCATTCTCTGGAATTTTTGGGCTTTTCTAGCATATATGAGATGCAAATACGGTGAAAATACACATATGACATATGGGCCCACATGTCATCCGCTACCCCTTCTTCTTCCCCCTCATCCTCTTCTTCCCTCCCCTGCCTATCTCCCCAACTACGGTGGCCTTCCCGTCAAGCCCCTTCTCCTCGGCGTGCACCATGCGCGGCGTCGGTCATGGCTTCGCACACGATGGCGGCGTCGTGAGCTCAAGCAAAGCGCGATGGCGGCTATCGCGGAGGAGCTCACGAGGATGGCTTCGTGGCGATGGTGAGCTCGCGCAGATGGACTTGAGCTCGCAGAGGCGATGAGCTCGCATTGGCGGCAGCGGACCTCATAGTGGCAGTGGCGGAGCTTGTGGAGGCGGCCAGCGACGAGCTCACAGTGGCGAGCGGCGGCTCGGCCCGGAGCTCCGGCGAGGAGCCGCGTGGCGGCGGCTGCCAGCAACCTCGTGAACGACGACGGGATGAGAGGAAGAAGAAGGTGGAGGAAGAAGATGAGAGGATGATACTCGGGGCCCACACGTTAAAATCGTATTTTGATCGTATTTTAGTTTTGTGTACGTCGTAAATCCTCCGAGAAAGGAAAAAAGCTAACAATGACATCATATATTTGAAAAAATAATGTCATTTAAAACAACACGTATTTTATAATGGTAAATCCGAAATAAACGAATTTTATAAGGGCACGTACGAAAAAAAAACCGAAAATAAAACGAATAATAAGTAGACGAGCCCTACAAAACACCCGTCTCAAATCTCCCGTGCTCGATCCTCAGCAGTGCCACGCCGTCCGGCCGCGGCCTCTCTGTGCCCCCGCCCCCCGCCCCGCCGCCTCCTTGTGCCACCGCCGGCCGCCGCTCTAGGCCCGTCCCGCCGTCGCCCTAGGGCCCCACCGGTCGCCTGCCGCTGCATCTTTGTAAACGACGCCGCTGCTCTAGCTCTAGGCCCGCTCCGCCGCCTCCCTGTACCGCTGTACACCACACCGTCGGCCGCCGCCCTAGGCCCGACCCGCCGCCTCCCTGCGAACCACGCCGTGGTCGTTGGGCCCCGGCGCCCCGCTGGCCGCTGCCTTCCTCCCGGTAAACCACACCCTGCTAAGCTCGCCAGCCAAACCCTAACCCTAGCTCTTCTATGGCCGGAGAATCCTCCCCCTCCCGCTCCCGCTCCCCCTCGCCCGCTTCATCCTCCGGCAAGCACCGCCTTTCGCCCGACGTTGCTGACCTTGATGGCTCCCCGAAACGCCGCAAGCACCATCGCCATCGTCATGGCCACCACCACCGCCGACACCGCCATGTGGAGGTCAATGACGCCGCAGCGAACGACGAGGTCGAGGAGGGGGAGATTCTGGACGATGGCGCCGCCACCATGGATGTGGATGCGGAAGCCCAGCAGCCTACCCATCCGGTCTGCTTCCATCCCTCTCTCTCCTCCCCCGTTTAACTGGAATTATTAGAGCCAATTCTCTACTCACATACACGACCCTAATCGGTAACAGTAGTGCAATTCATATCCTCGCTCATCTGTTTTGACTTTGTCATCTGAATTGATATATTAGAGCCAATTCTCTACTCACATACACGCCCCTAATCGGTAACAGTAGGGCCCTTCATATCCTCGCTCATCTGTTTTTGACTTTGTCATCTGAATTGATATTTGAAAATATGCGACTAGAAATCTAGTACCAATCCTGACTGGTGTTTTCAGTTGCATTTTTTTTACTACCGTGAAGCTTTTTTTAAATCCCTCTTCTTTAAACGATGCAAAATGCATGTTTTGGTGCACTCACAAAGTTACGACGGATGACCAAAGCGCTAACCAAGCACCATTGCCACTCTTAATACTTCAAGTATGATTTCAATCTTTCATGTGCAGTGCAACTCTTTGTTATGGCCCAGGCCCAAAGTAAATCTAAAATCCTAAGCAGAGAAGGTAGCGTACCAAGAAGTAGTGTACCTAGAGAAGTTTGTTAATAACTTGGCAGAATGGCTCTTTTTTCTTGGTAATAACATGCATTTTGTTCTTTGACTGACTTCGTTTTTTCCTGTGCTGCTATCCCAACCATGAATTCTACTTATTGTTTGAAGTGTTCCAAATGCAGGAGCCCTTTGGTAATTGTGCTGATATGAACTCAAACATTGATGCAACCAAGCAGCTTGCTTCTCCGATGGCCAGTCATTCTTCCTCAAAAGACGAGTATAAGTCAAATTATAGTGCCTTGGAGTCTAGAAGTGGAGCTATCTTTTCAAGCAACACAGAGGATATTAGAGAATATGAACAAAACCAAAGGGTGTTGAAATCTCCACAACCAGTAATGGAGAAGGGAAGGAAGTATACAGATGAGCATCAGACTTCATTTTCTAAAGAATTGAAAGATCACTCTAGAAGATCTCCTTCATCTAGCCACCGCAGCGAAACTCATGCCAGGGGTCACTCAAGGTCTAGAGAAGCTGGTGCTGAAGCTAATGGTTTGCGATTAAGTGTAAGGAATGATTCTGACTGTGACATCAATGATAGGATTGATAAGTCCGGTAGGCATGTGGTTAGAAGCCATGAGAGCAAGAGAGAAAGGAGCAGAAGTAGTGTTGTCCGTGATGGACATGACGAGTGGAATGATAGCCGGGAGAAATATAGGGATGAGAGAAGGCACAGAAGCAGCCTAGATAAAGTTGGTTCACATGAAGCTACTCATAGGGACAGAGAAAGGAGCAGAAGCTATAGTAGATCTGATCGACGGGAAAGTACACATCGCAATCGTGATGAAAGCAGTGATAGGGAAAGGCGGAGTGGTAGTTCAAGGCATAAAGACTATGAGAGAAGGGATACAAATAAAGATAAGTATAAAGGATCTGACAGGGTTGGTATTGGACACAATAGGGAGAAAGCGAGAGATGATAGAGACAGGGGACGGCATAGTGATAGGGAAAATGAAACCCATAGAACTGGAGAAGGCAGTGACAGAGTTAGGAATAGTGATAGGCACAGGAATTCTACACGCTCAAAATACAGCATGTCTGATGGTCATAAAGACAGGTCAAGGTCTGGGGAGAAAGGTAGAGATGTTGACCGTAGAAGCCAGAGATCTGAAGAAACAAAGGAAAATATTTTCAGGTAAGACATCTTTCATTTGGTTTAATACCCTTTTTCATCTTTTAGTTTTTTTTCTGGAACTTTATAGTTTCTCTTGTTTCGTGATGTTAGGGAGGATGATGAAGAGAAGTACCAAGAGAAAATCAAACAGCAGTTAGCAATGCAAGAAGAAGATGACCCTGAGAAAATTAAGGAGGAAGCAAGGAGGAGGAAAGAAGCTATTATGGCAAAATATAGGCAGCAACAATTGCAGAAACAACAGCTGGAATCCGTGCCTAGAAGCAACGATGAAGGTAATTTGATTAGATTAAATTAGTCAGCCTAATACGTGAACTACCAACTACCATACTTATACTATTTGGCATTCCAATCAGTCTATTACTTTATTTTCACTGACAAATGCACTGTTGCTTGAATGCTTGTACAGAAATGGGAGCAATGTGTAGAGATGAGACTGCAGATCTGAAAGATGATAATGGTTGCGGCTCTGTGATCGATGAGGAAGCTGAAAATAAGCTTGATTCGTCCGATGCACATATTGTTGAAACAAACTTTGTTGTGGGCAAATCTCCTGCTCATAGTGATGCTTTATCGAATTTTGGAACATTGGGCAATGAGACGGCAACAGGTGTTTCAGGCCTTGGCAAGGGCACTCCAAAGGTAATTGTATTCTCTTACTCAGCTTCAAAGGTTTTATGAAATCAGACCATCCAGAAAATTTATTCTCCTCCTTTAAATTTCCAGAGCGAGAGATCAGCGGATATGTTCTGTGATGACATTTTTGGAGAATCACCTGCTGGACTTCGAAAATTGGTACGATATTTATCCGTTATTCTACTTAAGAGAGGCCACTAGTGTGGAAGCGCTCTTTTGCCACAAACTGTTCCTTTGAAGGAAGGTGCTAGAGCACGCTATAGCGTTCGGATCAACCGAACGGTATAGTCTTCCTCCTTCCACTTCTGCCGCCGCTCTGTTGCGCTTTCCTCCACCGCTGCCCTCCTCTCTCCTGACAGCTCCGTGAGCCTCCTCCACCGTTGCCGCCGCTTCCGCCACCACCCGTGTTCGGCGGAGCCCTCGCCACCTTTCCACGCCACCCAACTCCTCAAGGGAAGGAGTAGATCCACCTGCCAGGTTGCCTTCACCTATGCCCGGTGCTGCGGCGCTTGGCCGCCCCCCACGATCCCTTACCAATCACTGGCCGCCTACTCCCCTGCATCCCTCTATGCCCGCCAGGCACAAAGGAACCCATCCCACTCCCTCGAACCCGAAAGGCTGGTGGCAGCGGTGAAGTCGGCGGTGGCGCGGGGAGAGAGGAAGGAGCATAAGAATGGGTGGAAGGAGAAGGTATACCGTCCGACGGTATACTGTTTTCTAGATTTTCTTTTCTTTGAACTGTGGTCGCTGTAGGAATTGTTGAAATGTTGCTTCTGGGTTATTCGATTTATAGTTCTGAGAATTCTTTTGAAACATGACCACAACAGTTAAATAAATGGGAAATTTGCTGTGCATCCCTGTAAATTTGCACCCAGTTGCTATATGCCACTAATGCATCTATGGCATGTAGGCCCTAGATCCACATGTCATAGACAAATGGCGTGGCACAACGATTTTTTTCCAAAAAATGCTACAATTTTTGTCATAATGCACACGTTCCCCAATGGACATTGGTTATGATGCTTAAATTACTTCTCACGCACACTGGTTGGATGTGTGAACAGTAGCCCGCAGCTAGGATTAACTAGTAGCTAGTTGGTTCATTATCTTCTTGGTTAAGTTGTTAGCATAGAATAAGGGATTCTCTGCTGTTAGTTAACATTAGATAAGATTATTTGTTAGCTTGATTGTAATTTGGCTGGGTATGCTCTAGTCAGCATTAGGAAAGGCAAGCAAATAGATAATCAAGTTCCTTATGTTGCTTGCTTCTTCTGCGCCACATGTGGTGCCGCTGCCAGCGAGTCCATCTTGCTGACGTTCTCCCTCTCAAACAACTCCTACCATATCACTCACACAACTCCCACCATAACACTTCTCTGAATTTATAATATTACATGAGCCACATTCAAATTTTCTTTTACTTGTCTTGCTTAGCAGCTCAGGTATCTAACTTTGACAGGTTGCTGAACTTTGAAGATGAGATTTGTTTTTTTTTTTTTGTAATGTTGGATAAAAATGTCATTCTTATGTTTACTCATTCTCAGATCATTTTGTTCTGCAGGGAAAGGATGATGATTTGCGGATTGAGAAAAATGCTCTTCATGACAACTGGGATGATGCAGAAGGGTACTATAGTAAGTTCTGTTATCTTGTGCTCAAATTTCCTTGTTAGTGTCTTTATTTTGTTGAACTGTGCCCAGACATTGTTACTGTACTCCATCTTCGTCGTCTTACATTTTATGAATGTCCGCAGCTTACCGGTTTGGGGAATTGTTGGATGGTCGCTATGAAATTACAGCAGCACATGGGAAGGGGGTGTTCTCAACAGTAGTCCGGGCAAAAGATCTTAAAGCTGGGAAAGATGATCCTGATGAGGTCGCTATTAAAATTATTCGCAACAATGGGACAATGTGAGTTAAATTTCCTAGAAGTAATTTTTTGGGTAATACTTGTGATGCGAACTAAAGCATTACATTTTGATTATGCAGGTACAAAGCTGGTAAGCAAGAGGTTTCAATATTGGAAAAACTGGCAAGTGCGGATCGTGAAGACCGACGTCACTGTGTGCGGTTCATTTCTAGTTTCATGTACCGGAACCATCTTTGCTTAGTTTTTGAATCTCTAAATATGAATCTTCGTGAGGTATTAAAGAAATTTGGTCGTAATATCGGGCTTAAACTGACTGCTGTAAGGGCATATTCAAAGCAGCTTTTCATCGCCCTGAAGCATCTGAAAAACTGCAAGGTTCTTCACTGTGATATAAAGCCAGATAATATGCTGGTATGTCACCCTACTTAGTATATTTTTTTGCATTCATTATTAGTCTATCGTGCTATATTTTGTTTGTCTTCTGTAAATTTTGGTCATGCAAAACAAGTTTGCAGCTTTAGTAACTAGATAAATAAATAATCTAAATAAATATTTGGATGATGTTATCATTTATCCTTCATTTAGGTCTACAGCTTACTTCATCCATTATTGTAATTTGTAAAATCATTTAGTAAATATCCTTTGTAGCTGTAACCCTTTGCTTATATATTTTAGGTGAATGAGGCTAAGAATGTGCTGAAGCTATGTGATTTTGGCAATGCTATGCTTGCTGGAATGAATGAGGTTACACCTTATCTTGTGAGCCGTTTCTACCGGGCACCAGAGATAAGTGAGTACTTTATTAACTTGTAACTTACTTCTTTGCTATGTAGATTATATGTGGTTTGCTTTCATCTGCTGTCTGCATAGTACATACTGCCCTTTAAATGTATTTTACTTCTAATACGTTTTTAATTATTGCAGTTCTCGGATTGTCCTATGATCATCCGTTGGATATGTGGTCAGTTGGCTGCTGTCTACATGAACTTTACACTGGAAAAGTCTTATTTCCAGGCCCATCAAATAACGACATGCTTCGGCTTCATATGGAATTGAAGGGCCCTTTCCCTAAGAAGATGCTTCGAAAGGTTAGATAATTAGTAGGAACTTTGTATTACTTATTTCATATTTGATTTATTTATTGCCTTTGAAATAGGAAAAACAACATTCCATTACAAGCCCACTAACCATTTTATTTGGTGCAATGAAATCCCCGTAACTCAAATTTTCTATTTGAGCCTCTGAACTATTCAACATTGTGTAATTAGGTCCTCGGAGTTTAGTTTTGTTTATTTCAAACCCTTGTAATTTTTAAAATTATTTTTAATTGACCAGATTTGTGTATATCTGGACTTTTTGTTCAAATAAGGCATAATAACTAGTACTAAACCTTTATGATGTGTTTTAGATATTATTTTTCTGCTAATATGGAATATGCAAGATCTTTTTATATACATCCTTTGACCAGCTTACTATTTGGATGATAATTTTCTCCAAAGAACATCAAATCAAGAAAATAGTTTTGTGCATTCTTAGTTTTCTGTTACAAATCTTTGCAACCATACCATATATTTATAGCTGGATTTTTGAGAACTTGATTACACAAACTGAAGTGTTTTACAGGGTTATAGTGTACTTCTGCCAAATAGGACATGCATTTTTTTGGGTACTGTACAGCAGCAAGCTTGTGTACTTATGTTAAACTCTTGAGTGAACATACACATATTCTCTAAGTAAATGTTCCCAATTACACAGGGAGCTTTCACGATGCAACACTTTGATCAAGATCTCAATTTTCATGCTACTGAAGAGGATCCTGTGACAAAAAAAGTATGTGCACATAACCATATTCTCTTTTCTGTTTTTGGTTAGGATGATTTCAATTCTTAATTTAGTTTCTCTCTGTTTGTAGGCTGTGAGGAGGGTGATTGTGAACATCAAACCAAAGGATATTGGTTTTTTGGTCTCAAACTTTCCTGGCGATGATCCAAAAATGCTATCCAATTTTAAAGATCTTCTTGAAAAAATATTTGTCTTAGATCCAGAAAAGAGGATAACCGTATCACAGGCACTTGGCCATCCATTTATTACTGGCAAGTGAAAATAAGATGTTGGCTCCTCTTGACATTGTTGAACTTCTACCTTGTAAACTACAATTTGGGTTCCTCTTGTCTAATCATTAGCATTTCTGTCTTGTGTCCTGAGAGCTATGAGATCAAAGATCGCCGATGAAGCATGGACCATGGAAGAGATGGCTGTCTACAGGCCTTGCTGGCTTGCTGCATGCACTTAATCATTTGGATATGTTCGTTGCTTGTAAGACAACTGGCATGCTGGCATTCCATTCCCTGTATACATTCTTTCCTATGAGTTTACATAACCTTTATACATGCCTACCGCTTCATTTCTCTTAATAATTGGGCTGACCTGGACAAGAAAGGTTCGATGTATTACTAATGATTGAAGTGAGCAAATATTTGGATGTACTTGTCATGCTCCCTAACTCAGCAAGCTTTACTTTTGTGAGCTACCAAGTGCCTGTGGTGATGTTTAGAATTGCTTGTTTTGTATGCTTGGCCTCAGACATTGACTTATTTGGAGATGCAATGCACCATCTGTTATCACTGCTTGATAAGCTCTTTTCCATACTAACACCACTGGCCTTCTTTATTGTTAATTGTTTCAGACATATACTTATATTTGAATTTTAAGATTCCAATTCTTCTTTCGTTCAGGGTTTCAGCCAGTGCTTCTGCTGTGTGCACGTTTTATATGCTAAAGGGCGAACATAAGAAGGTACCCTGGTTTGATATCTGGGTAACTTACAAGTGTCTATAAAACGTGATACATTTTTTTTTGTTTTTTAGATTGTAGTTCTGTGATTAAGTTGGTTAGGTAAGTTATGTGTCGACCTAATGATATCCAAATTTTATAAATAATGAATGTTGGGAACTTGGGATCTTCATTTGGTAGCCACTTGGTCCTTCTCATAATATCTGTATATATGAATCTATATTTTATTTTGGGGGATGGTACTGGTATAAACACTTCTCACAATTTTTTAGAGCCTTTCTTCTACATTTACCCACTTATCCTCATTCCACTTGTAGGATGAGCAGTGGATGGCTGAAAATTTTTATGTATAATTAATAAAATACAAAAAAAATGTAGCATATTCACATTTTTTTTTTGCATAATCAAGGGCTCAAAGCTGTGGAAATTTATCTGCCTTTTGATACTTTGTATGAATTGATATTGTTATGTGATGTCTATATTTATTATCTTAAGTCTATTCTTATTATTTCCTCCATGTGGAATATCAATTGAAATTTTGATTTTGCTTTTATGTTATTGAGGCCCTGGGATGGAGATTATTCCATGTGCTGCTTCTACTAGGCACTTACATGGTAAATTCTTTCAACTCTAGATACGTTCCTGTTATTAATTCATTCTTAGGATACTTAATCAATGTTTATATTGTTTGAATTTTAATACTAAAAGATTCATGCTGCGGCTTCTTTACATATGTATATGTATTGTTTCAACTGCTTAGAGGGATTAAGCAAGTCATGATAGACAATTTTTTTACATTCCTGTTAGGTTTTCGTGAGCTTTGTTCTATTACACATTGTGTTCTTATTGAGTGCTCATCTGGAAAGACATGTATCTGGTTATGTGTTGCCCCCAGTATATAAAAATAAAATTGGAAGCTTCCTTCTCTTCCATGAAATGGAATTTATGAGGAATTGGAGAACTTTAACTATATCTAACAATTATGTCCCTCACAATTAACAGAAGTGAGGGTTAGATAGAGCCAAAGATGACATCCATATCTCAGTTAACAAACACCAGCAGCGAAGCGCTATGCTGGACCTTTTGTTTTTGTACTATGAATGACGATCAATTCTGGTGGTATTTTTATTAGCTGAAATTTGAAGTTTAGCCATACTATTGTTGCTTTTAGCTTCATTCAGTTGTATTCTTTACAATGCCATTTGTTAAATTTAACCTAAGGCATATACCTACCTTGATATATTGGCATTAAGATACACAGACGTTCATCTAATATTGCCATTAACGTAAAATTTTGCTTGATTTCTTTCTTTAGCTGTAGTGCTGTTCTACTTGAAAAGTTGACCTGGGCAATCCTTCCTTGTTTTGAAGGACTGGATATGAGCAAGTAGTCAAGATATTGTAGCTGTTTTTTTTTTAATTTTGTGCCTATCTTTTCAGTCAAACTAAGTTTTTTAGACTGGTATGAGGTGGCTGGTTCACTGCAAACCTACTACTACCAGTATGGTACTTAGTAATCCATTCCAAACTAAACATAAAATATTTTAGAAGGTTTATCAGCATGTGTGCTCTTAGTATCGGAGTGGATGTGCTAAAAAAGAAAGGGGATTATGTTAGTGATATCATTCATGGCTAAATTCTTACATCATGCATATTAGATGCACAGAATGCTCCGTTAGAATTGTTTGGTAAAATACTGAAATTTTAGGCAACACTTTGGTTATGAGATAGCCTTATGGTAAATGTCTTTTATTTTTACTGCACAGTGTATTTGGTCATCAAAGCCATTCAGTATTTTGTTAAAACTAGTGCCCTTTTACAGAGAGTTGATCAAAAGTAAACCATATGTGTAGCTTTTACCCATATTGTGGAAGGAGACATCTGTACGTGTTTCATGTGTGACACATTTGTTTTGACATAATTTGAGGCTTGTGTTATATGTATTAATTATCATGTCCTTTTTGTTACGAGGGTATTCCCGTCTCCCCAGAAGTAGTAGGAGATGTAGAATGATGGTATTTTCCAACAAGAATTCATTAAACTTGATCTGTTACCTGTGACACTGAAAATTGATACAATAATATCATGTTGATGTCCTCATACGGTCATATGTCAAAATGGTTTAATTGTAATTTACAGTTGTTTTTAATAAAGTGGACACTAACCATGTGTAATATTCGTGGAACATTGTATTAGATAGGCACTTATTTTTATATATGAGAAAATTACATTATTGACCCACAAATTTGGAGTGAGTCGCACTTGGCCACCCAAAATCTGAACTTTGTTTCTTGGCCCCTTCAACTTGTTTCCATTTACACCTTAGCCTCAAATCTTCAAAGCTGTTAGGGCTTTTGTTATACATTGATGTTACCGTTTAGTGTTGGCTAGGTTATCCATGTGTATGAGGGATAGTGAAGTGGAACGTAACATCATCTTTCATTCTTCTCAACCCCTAGAAAAAAAAATTCATCTTCTATTGTGGCCCCCCAACTTGCATCAATTCTCACTTATCTTATTTGATTGATTTATTTATAGCTTAGCTTCTAACTTCAAGAGCTTTGTTAGGTAGTCTCGAGTGTCTGATCTTTTCATTTTGCTTGTGTTTTACAAATTTTGGACAAGTTCTTTGAGATATAAAAAAAAGTGAATTGAAAATTCAAATTATTTTCTAATTTGAATGAAGATAAGTAAATGGGCAAATAAGTCAAATAAGGTAGATAAGTTCACGATAACAGGGCCGTAGTCTCTTGAAATTGAATTTTACTTTTCCAAGCCATTAAACTTGTACTCCTTTCGTTCTATTTTATTTGTCGTCATTGATTTTTAGACATGTCCTTTGACCATTTGTCTTATTTTTAAAATTATTTAAGTATTATTTATTTTGTTATGCTTTGTTTTATCATTAAATGTTTAAGTATGACTTATATTTTTGCATATTTGCACTAAATTTTTGAATAATACGAATGGTTAAAGGTCATGCCCAAAAATTAATGGTGATAAATAAAATAGAACGGAGGGAGTTTTCATTTGCAACCTAGGCCCAAAATTGTTAGGGTTTTCGTTAACCTCTGAGGACAGCCGACAACCATTTAAATTTTGCTACACCAAATCTTGAATTTTAGTGTGTTTAGATTTACTCTTTACTTTTGCCAACTTATTAATTTATTTGGCAACTTATTAATGTACAGGAAGAAGCCCAGCATTGGCACTCTTAAATCTGGCCCAAGTGGCACGTATTAACACCTTTTCTCTCTTTTTTGTTCTTTTTAGTGGGACAGGGAAAAGAGTGATGGACCATAAAATAGAAAGAGAAAATTGCACTATTGCCCTTTGAACTTGCGACAATTCTCATGTGACCCCGTGAGCTTGAGTTTTATTTTTCCACCCCTCTAAAATTGTGTATGTTTGCACGGTTGCCCCAGAACCGTTAGAGCAATCGTTAAGTGCTGACGTGACGTTTATGTGATCGTTAACCGTTGATGTGGATGTCACATTGTAGCTGAAGGATACATGCCAGCTCACATGCCTAGTTATTGATGAAAAATTCATAAAAACTAGAAAAAAATAATAAAAAAAAGATCATAAAAACTTACAAATTCATAAAATTTAGAAAAGTAGGCAAAAAAATTCAAAAAGTCTTAAAAATTTGAAAAAACAAAAAAAGGAAAACAAAAAAAACTAAAGACATGAAAATTAGGAGGGAGAACCCTGTAAGACTTGTTGATTTTCGAAATATTTACCGTGGCTCATCTTGATGGCAATTTTCTAAACAGTTTTATGGTGCATTAGGTGTGATATGTCGCTCAGTAGTTGCATTAATATGCATAGCATAGGATACATTTCTCTTAAGAGATGCCGTTGGATCAAAATTTTGGAGGGAGCATTTTCGCCAAGACATTAGTTCGACATAAAAAAATTGGTGAAAGATGATGCATGCAGTTTTGAAGCTTTATTTCCCCAAGAAAAAGCGTTGCTGTGTGTAGCAAATGAAGAGAATTCTGCTGACGGCGGAATGTTACTCAATCCAGGCCGGGTCCGCCTCTTAGATTTACTAGGTCGTTTACTGGCATAACAGGTAGCTCAAGAACGGCATTGGGAGCTCAAAATACCTGAAGAAACAAATGTATCACGGCAAGCTAGGTATAGGTAGAGGATACAAATGAAATGTTACTGGCTTATCACACCAACATACTAATGCCAAAGGACTCGACTTGCCCTGCAGAAGCAAGAGCTTGGAACATCACATGTTCCTTCCCCCTTGCTCTCAACACAACTCAAGCTTCCCTGCCCCCGCCCCGCTGCTGCTGCCCAGCCCAACGCCGGAGCATCGCGCCGCCTACGAGCTTATTGCTCAGACTCCTAAGAGCTTCCTTCATATGACTGCCAATCTCACGGTAGCGTTCGTGGCTCAATCTTTGGTCTCGATTTATAGGGAGAAGGAAGCTGAGATCTTGGGGACAGAGGAGCACAGTAAAACGGCGAATCTTCCATGGATATACTCGTCACAAATGCTTCACGTTCACGTTCACTCCACCTCCATCTTGTCCCTTTGCCTCGTGCTCGTCTGTACCTTGTGCTTCCTTTTGGCTTGGCTAGCTACCCAGTTGTTAGTGCTTCTCTTTAATTTCTTGATGTGTCCATCTGGTTCTTGTTTGATCATCCAATGTTAAAGTTAATCGCCCATCAGCTGTGGCTGGTATATGCTCTAGGATATATCTCCTGGAGCTGAGGGATTCTTCGGCTAGTTGCAAATATTGTACTACACAGCAACGTGTGGATATTTGCCCCACATAAAGCAGAGATGTGCTTGGGAGCAGCTGAGCGAGCTTACATGTGTCGATGCGTCGTGAGTGCCTCAAATATTTGATGTTCGCTTTGTGGAAGGTTATAATATAATTATTATCATGTGGATCCTGATTCATGCATTGAAAGCAAGTATGGAGAAGGGGAAGGACCAGATTAAAAGAGAGGATTGGTTTATCCCTCTCTCTTCTGTTGATCCAGGATATCATGACTCGTAAGCATGACACGAAAGATTAAAAGCACCATGTGCTGTATGATGCAGGCATGCAGCCAAGTCACTGACGCAAGTTGGCCAATTTATTAAAACATTTAAGTGGTTCCTCTTACTGCAATTATAGAGTTTAATATAGGCATCCAAAAATGGAGTAGAGTTTCCTACATGCTTTACCTGTTCTAGTCCCCGGATCGAGTAGATAGAACACATAGATATACAACTTTTGAATCATAACCATCAAATGAATACACTTTACATCAGAGTACATAAGCCAACATGGCTAATATAATAAATCTCAGACACACAGGCTTTTAAATAAAGGAAGACTTAAATAATTCAACTAAAGAAAATAGTAATACCAAAATGTTTCCCAAGCAAACTGTAGAGCGAGCTCCTAAACGTCAGATTGTCAGAATAGCCTTCATCTTAAACTCCAATATTGACACCAGCTACTTGAACTCCGGAGTTGAATCTGTCCTCTTGGAACTTCTCCTCAAGGTAAGGATTCTTCGAACTCCAACCTGCTCGTTCGAATGAGCGGCCTGCATAAAAGGCTGAGTGAGTACGCGAATACTCAACAAACAGAGCTGGCTATATACAACAAAGGCTTAAAAAGGAGGGGCAAAGTTCTTTTGCATAAAGTCAGTTTTGTAAAGTTCACCCTATGTCTTTAAAACATAGAAACCATTGGAGAATCAAATATTTGAATCATTGAATTTCACAATTTTTGTCGACCGCCAGTTTTGTCCAAAGTGGCTAGTCACGGTTCTACATCGTAAACCTACAATCTCACATTCACAGTCAACTTGTGTGGATAAAACGAAACACACGACTTCTGTCATGGTTTTCCTTTAAAAACATTTAAAAAACAAAATGTTAAAACTACCAGAGAGATACAACTCCCCATCGTTCGCTCTTGACCTTGGGCAAGGATGCCATGATAGTTGTACACTCTGCATAGGTTGCACGCTTTGCCCATATGATACAATGCTCTCCCATTGGGTAACATTGTAATGAGGCCTTTAACAATCTAGCTCTTAGCTGGTATCCCCTCTAAGGATTCCCTGCAGCGTAGGATGACTTTTTATTGGCTGTGTTCCCTTCTTCAGCCTGAATGATGACGTCTAGATCTTTTGCACCTTCTCCGCCATTTGGGATGGAAAAACCAAGAGTTTAAAGGGTACTTAATAAAGGTTGTCCTGTTCCAGCACACATGATCGCAGTGTAGTATTTAGCTCGACTATCTCAAGGAATCGGTCTTTAGGGAAACAGGGTGGGTCTCGCAGTACTGGGCCCAAGTGTTGTGCTGGCTACACTCGTCTTGCAACCAATCGAGTGGGTCCTACACTGGGCCCAATTCTCGTGCTTGCTGCACCCATCTTGCAACCAGCCACTCCAACCTGGTTTTGCAAATGTTTATCCCGATCGCACCACTATCATCTAACCCACTTAAAAACATGACAACGATCGTCATTTAAAATCATATCAAAACAACATAATGAGACAATTCATCACAAGTATGATTAAAGAGTTTTAAGCATTTTAAGCATCATGCAAAACCTAGATTTGTGAGTGTGGCCATATAAATGTGATATATAATAATCTATGAAAAACAAGGATAATTTTAATATGAATAATTGTAATAATATTGTATGGGTGTAACTAAACTAACTAATAAGCATTTTTAGTTTTTAATATAGCAAGCTTTTCAACAAATGTACAAAATAAAGTTCATAACCATAAGTGTCGAAAGTTCGTAACGTTGTCTTGTATTTAACAGTAAACACCCCCTTCCGGATTGTCGGCAAAATTCCTTTGTTTGCGTAGATCTAGCGTGTGCGAATAAGACAATATTGAAATATGCAGAAAATCACATAAATAAAATGTATATGAAAAATTACAGAAAGTATATATGAATTTTATGCACAATTAAAATTTATTTCATAATTTTTTTATGCATATAAATAAAGATATAATTTTTTAACTGCTGCAGCAAATTATTATATACAAAAGAAAATTAAAACTATTAGGCCATACGGCCCACACCGAACCAACACCCTCGGGTCATGCCGACGAATTTATTACTGTTCTGGCTTTAATTTAAATCAGAATTAAAAAAATAGATCCCTGTTTTAAAAAATTTAAAAAATAGCTTTCGACGCTCATTGGCGGCGTTTAAAAAAACGCCGACCAACGGGGATTTTACATGTGGAACAAAATCCCCGTTGGTCGGGGGAATTTTATAACTCGCCCGACTAACGGGCGTTATTTGTCTGCAGGTATTGCAGATGGCGAGTGAAAAACGCCGTATGGAAGGGCCTTTTTCAAAAACGCCCATTGGATCGGGCGATTTGGTACCGCTCTTAGCCGTCGGGTGGTCGGGGAATAATCGTCCGTCTAACGGATGGATTTTCTAGTATAAAACCGCCTGATTGACGGGCGGGATTTGTCTGTCTGACAGCCATGATAGCGGCCATTTCTTGCTTTAATCGCCCGACCAACAGGCGGATTTTATTAAACGCCCGTTAGGCGGCGTCGGAAGGCTATTTTTTAATTTATTAAAGCAGAGATATATTTTTAAATTCTGATTTAAATTAAAGCGTAACGATAATAAATTCTCATGCCGACCAATTTGGACCGCGCCTCCCTGCTGTGCCTCCTCCACGATCGACGCGCTGGCCTGGGCAGCTCCGCCTGGCCTCACCAGACACCCCCGTCCGCGGCTTCCTTCCCACCCCCTCCTTCGCTGGGCCGCATTCTTGCGCTACCAAGGCTCCCAATTGCTGCAGCCAAGACTGATACTGGACCGTTTGCTCCTCCCCCCGGACAAGACGGCCCACACCGACCCCATCTGCACCATGCGCCATGGCGCCTGCAAGCTGGTTGTTTGGTCTGTTGGGCAGCGCTTACTGTGGCTTTGGGCCTCCTCACGCTCTTCCCATTTGTATGCAGGCGGCTCCACGCCCGCCTACTTTGCTAGCAAACCCGAATTTTTCTTGTACTAGCTTTAATTTAATTGAAATTAAAAAATAATTTCCGTTTAATAAAATTAAAAAATAGCCTCCCGGCGCCCGCTGATCGGGCGTTAAATTTTAAACGCCGGATGGACGGGAGAGTAATTATATCACACCCGTTAATTAGGCGACATATAAATAACGCCCGTCCAGCGGACGTTATTTAAATATCGCCTGTTAAATGGCGTTTAATATGGGCGCTTTGTCCGATGGGCGCTTAATAATTGGCGCCCGCCCGGTGGCGCTTTATATGCCAGTGGCCCCCCCTCCTTGCCTCCTCCTACCACTGCCATCAATTGCCTGGGAAAAATTGGTCGATTAATATGGAGATTGAGAAAGTATGTCGCAATGTTTTAGGTCGTTTCATACCCTTTCTAGGGCGTTTTCCATTATGTTATTTGATTCCCTCCTTTTTTTCACATTATAAAATATGGTACCGTTACGACATTATTTGATTAATTTGTTAACTCCGTTCAATTAAGTAGAAAAATAAAAAGAAGTAAATAATAGTAAATTTCGAGATGATGATTAGTTTTTTCTATCGGAGCAAATAAACGGTTTATGGTTTTAAAGAACCGGAGATTAAATAATAAAAATTTGGATTACATAATACAAACAATGGCACGCATGATGCATAAAACAATCTAGCATAGTAGTGCATCATAACTAAACCTACATGCCTTAGGAGATTAAAAAGCATAGTTGTCATATACGATAATAATACTCTTTGGGTGCGCGGGGTATTTTCCTTCGCAAACGCACTAGGTCCTGCTTCCCTGGCTCTAGCAGCTCTCTCGCTTCGCACGCACGATGCCAAACGCTCATTGAATCGCCATTGTCGGTCGACCTCGCTGCGCTGAAACTCTTCTCTCGCTTGCTTGTTTCTTTCTTCACGGAGGGCATCTTGCCACCGTTCCTCGGCCTCGCCTGCGCTCCGCCCTTCGGTGCACTGCCGCTCCATATCGGGAGTTTGCTCGGCGTCAAGTATTGAATAAACTCACATAATGGAGGCTAAAAGATCGATGTTAGCATCTGCGTGTATATGTTCGTTAGGGAAGAAATAAGTAAGAAGTGACTTCTGAGGTACTTTGCCCTCCTCTCCATGTCATTTGTTCGATCGACGCATAGTTCGCGACTTCCAATATCTTCTCCCACATTATAGGAAAAGTCTTGGGACTTCCTCAAACGCAAAGATCGCCGCATAGACACATTGGCGTTGAACACCTTCCGGACAGATTCGTGGAGAGACTCCTTGGTGGCGATGGGAACTCCATATGAGTTGTCTTAATCTTTGAGAGGTTTGCGAAGTGAAGTACTTAGAATAGAAGAGTTCTTGAGCCCTGGCGAGCAAAGACGAATGTAGCGCAGTGAGCACCGTCTGCGCAAATGGTGTCTTGAGAAACGAGGATCACTCCTCCTTATATAGCCGAGTGTGTGATTAAATCATCATTACCATGTAATTTATTAATAGCTAATTACTTTGTTAGTAAATTAAACGCATGTTTAACGAGACATGACATGATATGAGCTGATTTGGCGAATCGCAGACAGGCGGTGAGAGCCCACAAAGAATCGGCCTTTTACGTATGCAAACCCGATTCCGCACTCACTTCAAGACAAGCAGGGCACGCACTTCAAGGCGAAGGAATCCGAGGCGCGGGCAGAGCCGAGGCGTGCGCAGGGAAGAAAGAAACAAGGTTGTTTTATGCATCATACGTGCCATGACTTGTATCACGTTAATCAATTTGTTTTAATATTTAAGCATCGGTTCTGAAAAACAATAAAATTTCACGGTGAAGATACAGTTCTTGTGCAAGTAACTAGTGTTTCAAAACGAGATATGTGCTACGGGTGTTAGTGCGGTGCGAGATTCGTGGGCACGGTGCGCTATTTAAAGGACATCGGATTAAGTAGCGAGGTGTAGGCGAGGAGCGCTTTTAAAACACTGCATACAAACAACGTGTGAGCAGTTTTACCTCTTTATCTTGTCACATCGCTTGGTGAAATAGTACGATTCAATCCTGTTGCTACTCGTGATGTTATCTCGATGTCGGTTGCAGTGTCCACCGACGGAGAGAGAAAGGGTGGGATTAACAATGCCGGCGTGACTAGTCAATTTCACGAGCGATGGCGTGAATTATTGGCGTAAAATTATTTAATATTCATTGCTTGAGCGATTGCGGTGTGGTACTCCTTCCATCTATAAATACCATGCCTCCGTAAGCTTCGAACCGCAGAAACTAAACTACACCATGGCAAGCTGGGGTCCTTCGTCACGTCCTTTCATTCCTGATACTTGGTGGGAGTCATTTGGCCCAGGGGAGCATGCTCGTCCTTCAGATCGACATGCGTGTGCTGGACTACGACGACTGGAGAGATGGTCCAGCCCTCCTCAGAGATCGAAGCTGTGCTTCAATTTGGCTATGGCCGAAATGCCAGTGTGGTAACCCTGCCGTTGTGCAGTGGTTCAACCATGTCCATGAAGGCTTCACCGGTCGTAGATTCTACCGGTGCCCTGACTACAACGTAAGTATCGTCCTTATTTTCTCTCATTGATCTCGTGCTCCACTAAGTGTATGAAGTGAACTCACAGATTCCAGATGTTACCTGTGGATGGAATATGTGGATGGATGACCCTTACCCGAGCGCCGCATATTTTTACATCGCAAGCCTTCACGCGAAGATAGATCGCTTGAAGAGCAGGCTCCATGCACTACGACCATCTCGCACAAACAAACAATTCATCAGCGCCCTTAAAGGCGTCGCCAACAGCCGCCGGCGAACGCGGAGCCGTCAAACCGCATGGTTCTCGATCAACAGTATATCCCAACTCGTGTTTGTAGTGACACCACATGGCTCTGCGGATGCCATTACCCCCACACACCAAACGCAGAAGTTCTCCGGCGAAGATCGGTCATGCAGCATCAATATCCAGGGTACTTTGACACAACGTGGGAAGCGACTTCTCAATGTTCAGCGACGTGGTGCTCATGTGAATGCCACAATCCTTTTACACAGCCATGGCCATGCACGTAAAATAGTAGGTATTCCAGGGAGTGACGACCGTACGCTACAATTGTTGTATGATTGGTGTTGATGCGACTTATTACGTAAATGTTCCATGAGTTCAATTGCGATGTGTTTTTCCATAATAGGAAATTTCGAAGGCATTTTTGGCATTCCGAAATTTGTTTAGGCAAACAGTGAAAAAATTCGTCGTTGCACCATTTTTACGTTGCGCTGCGCTGCGCTACCGTGTACGACGGAACCTACGTCATCGAGCGTTAAACGTTGCACGGTACAGTCGAGCGTGGGCAAAATAACACAAACAACATAATAACAACACGATATGTATATGTTACATAGTAGCGGTGCTAACAACACACAAAAGGTATGGACTAACAAAAATCCTACGGACGCCCCCTCTTAGGCTTCACGCCCCCAACAGAACCATCAGCTCGAGACTTGCGCGCACGTCCGAGCTGTGTAGACAAAAAAAGTGAAGCGGTCCGGGGCCCCAACGTCCCGCTGCGGTCGAGGCTGTGGGTCTGGCGTCGCATGCTCTGGCTGCGACGGCTGCGAGACGACAGGGGGTGCCTCAGACAACTGTGACGGCCCTATCTCCTGGTGACTCCCAAAGAAGTAGTCCGAGTACTCCTGGTACGCCGGTGGCTCGACGAGAGGGCTGTAATGCATCTCTGTGCCAGCATCTGGGCTGTCCCAAGTCGATCTGTACGCAGGAGCTGCAATGTATTTGTTTGTAAGCATCATCACATATGCGACTATGAACAACAAAAACAGGACAACTAACCATCAAATGAGGGCACAGTAGGTGGCCTCAACGACCCGTGAAGCGTAGAGGCCGTCTGAGTGGACGACCCGACGACGCCGACGATGGGGACGGAGTGGGCGCGAAACCCTCCGAACGACCGAGCACGCCCCGAGGGGGCCGGAAGACAATTTGAAACCCTCCGGACGACCCGGGCACGTCCTGAGGGGGCAGGAACGACGCCTGAAACCCTCCGGACGACCGGGCACGCCCCGAGGGGCCGGAAGACTCGAAGGCAACCGATGCCCCAGGACACTCGGTCTTTGGAGCCCAAGGACGCTGGCCGATCGTGACGCGACGTATATTTCATTATTATGATTCATATGTGCATGTTGAAGGGAAAAAATAATTTTGCATTACTATACCGGAGAACGGGGGTCTGGGGGCGGCTATAGGTACAGGAGCGAGGGCGCCTGGATCGGCGCAACAGGACGACAACCGAATAGCTCGCGTGGTCTTCTCGTAAATCCTCCTGAAGGTGTCAAAGACCTCGCCGCCGTCATCCGAATACCCCCGAACGCGCTCCATGGCATGCCGTGCTTCTATGTTGGACCGTCGCACGAAGTCTTCTTTGTTGAACAATGATCCAAAACATGACATCCCATACAAATGTAAGTTTTATGATACGCATAAACTAATAATTATCCGTCACGAGATAGAAAGGTTACCGCTGATATGCAGCACCGTCGGTGGTGCCGAGGGTACGATGTCGGAGACGCTAGCTACGCGCACGATCTCCTCAGAGGCGTGTATCCGACACGAGTGCGTGCAGAAGCGGTACGCATACCACCGAGATACGCTGGCGTCGCGGTTGTCGTCGTACTCTCGGTCCTCATCGACGAGATCCTCCGATTGCAAGTTCCCACTGTTCCACCCATGGGACCATCAGGACCCCAAATAGCGCCGGCACTCTGGCCTCGTCGGTGACCCTATATCATTATTAAATCCTTAGACCATGCCACTATCAAATAATCAACAATTGTAAAGAAAATATGTGTATCGAACGCATTGGTGAACGTGGACGAGGAACGGTGTGCACGACGGTAGGGAAGCTGCTGCCAGGAGCTCGAATCGACGATCACCTGTGCGGTGAGTACTCCTCGACAAAGATGTCGAAGAGTACTTGGCTTCCTCGTAAGCCGAAGCTCGAGTCACGCAGCGTCTGAGCGACGACAGCCAAGAGGTGCACGAGCCTCGACGAGGTCGTGCGGTAGGGCGCCCACTCAAGTCGTGGTCCCGCAGCTCGTCCAAAGATCCGGACGTAGTCCGGTAGTCCTCATGGGCGGACGTGAGCCCACGTCGGCTACAAAATTGGTAAAATTGTGAAATTACAGCATTTCAATAAGATTTACTCGGACAAATCGAAAGTGTGGTTATTTCATTACCGTCGGGCGAAACCACGTAAACCCCATCGTAGGCCTATCCTCCTCGGTCTCGTGGTAGTAAACGCTGCCGTACACTGCGTGATCCATGAGTGGTCGATCGACGGCGATCCTCTCATACGACCACAACCAAGCAAAGCGAGGACGACCAGAGGTAGCCGCAAGCACCGCAGAGGCCCAATCTGACGCTGGTACTGGTCTCCCTCATGAGTCGGCGATCGTCTACAGACTGGAAGAAGAAACTTGTCCACCGCATTCCCAGACGTGTTGCAAAACAACACGTACCCGAACAGCCAAAGCAGGTAAGCCTCGAGGTGTCTAGACACCGTAGCCTCGTCTGCCTCCGGGTGGATGGTCTCCGCCTGTTGAAAAGTTTCAAAATGTATTATGCATGACGTTATTTGGTTAAAAAATATAATTTTCAATTTTCTTACCGTAAACTGTAGTATCCACCTCTTCGTTGGCCCGTGCGTCTCCGAATTTGGAATGGGCCTGTAGTTCGGGGAACCCGGTCGCCGCTGGATATTCGCGTATCGGGCCATCAGCTCAGCCCGCCAAAGTGGCGACACGTCCACAGCCACCACTGGGTCACCCGCACAGGGAAGTCCTAGTATATAGGACACATCCTGTAGGGTGGGGGCGACCTCACCACAGGGCAGGTGGAAGGTGTGGGTCTCTGGTCTCCACCGGTCGACGAGAGCTGCAAGCAGAGACCGGTCGAAGCGTAACTGCGTCTGCTGAAGCCGACGCGAACGACTGTCGCTCCTCCAGGTATCGCCCAAAGATCCGCACATTAGAAGCAAGCGGCAAGGCGAACCTGCATGTTCATAATAAATAAGATGTCGTAATCTTTCATTGAGGAATATACAATTTTATGTTCTCACCGTGAACCCAACGGCGTCGACGATCAAGCCTCCTTCGGTACTCTAGGACGAAGGTGGAGCCGACGTCCTCAACGGCACTCTGCGCGATCGATGCCTTAGATCCACAGCGGGATCCAAAAGGCGATCGGCCTGCTGTCCGCCACCCTCGTCTGTCATGCTGAAGCACCTGAAATGTACGGATCAATGTAAAAAGTAATTACGGATTATCATACTTCAAAATAGCAAAGATTCCTCATTTTATGTAGTACATGTCTGCGATGAATATAACATTATTGCAATACATGGTACGAAGTAAATATAGCAAAGATTCCTCATCGTATATACTGCATGTCTGCGACGAATATAGAAGTATTACAATACATGGTACGAAGTACAAGGGAAATGTTATGTCGTTATTACATGACATCCATGAATATAAATATTACAAATTTCGTCGCATTACATTACATGTCCAGTCAACGGAAAGGACGTCGACCGTCGTGTCCTGACCCTGAAGGTCCAGCCTCCAAATCATGCATTCCACCACTGGGATTCTTACAGTTGACGTACGTGTGACCGACCTCATTGCACCTGCTGCATATCTTCAAGGGACGCCCTGCCTCCGACTGATCCATGTCATTTCGAATACGTCGATGCACTCGGCGTCCTAAGTTGCATTTCAGCATGTTCCTATCAGGGACATGCCTACAGTTTGGCGTCGGTGGATCAGTGAATGACCCGTACATACCATACCCATATATCTCAGCATGCCAAGTGTGCAGTATAGCTTTTTTCCTGTAATACTGGGAAACATAATTGTACGTTAACTGATTTGTCATCGATGCCGCTGCAAGTACATGAGAGCAAGGCTTATGTAAAAGTTTCGGATTACGACAGGAACACTTGCATTGATCATCGCAAGAATACACTCTGCTCGTTCCTCGACGTTTACGCCAAGCCGAGCCCTATCCATGCAAATGAACTTCATACCTCACCGTCCGCACCCATTGCGTGAGGTGAGTGTAGCTGTGCCTTCTTAACCTTTTCAATGATGTACTTTGTCACAACCCCAGAAAAGAACAACCGATTGTCAGACATGACAATTGAGGTCGCTCGACACCGGTCCATGAAATACTTGCAAGTTCGGTGCGTAATCCCTCGACAATTGCTACGAGCGCGGCGGTTCTGGTCCTCTCATGACCCAGTTGTATACCTCCGCCAAGTTTATCGTCATGATTACGTACCACGCCTTCGAATCATACAAAGAATGCCCACTTCTTTTTGGACGATCTTCAATCCATTCGAAAAGTTTGTAATTCTTACATTTCTCACGTTCCCACCTCCCTAGTATGCTTCAGAGTCACTCATCCAACGCCCCGCCAAAGCGGATTGAACTTCTGTTGCTGATTTTGCTTACACAAACGCTAAACAGATTCATTAAGTGCTTACTCTTGAGCGGCTAAAGAAATTGGCACCCATGTGTCTCATGCACCACCGGGTATGAATGTTCGGCCACCGAGCGACTCGATAGTCTGACCCAAACTTAATTTCTTCGATCGCCGCCAACAACCCAAGATGTCTATCATGAATGATACAAACATCCGTCCGCCAACAACAACCGTATGCTTCACCTCTCTAAGAACCGATTACAGACTCAAGATTCTCACCTTCCATTTAAAGCAAATGCCACCGGCAGAATCTGATTGTTGCCGTCAACGGCAATTGCAGTCAGGATTTGACCCTTATACTTGCCAGTTAGGAATATTCCGTCAACACATAGAACTGGAGGACAATTTTGAAATCCCCTAATGCACTGCCCCAAAGCAAAGAAAACCCGCTGCAGAACGAACTTTCCAATATCATCGCCCTGTGCCTCTACCTCTTTGTAATCATAATATGTCCCCACATTTCTCTTAGCTATGGCCGCCAACAGGGATGACATATTTGCATAAGATGCTTCATATGTCCCAAATCTCATCTCTAATGCCTTTTGCTTTGCCCTCCAAGCAGTTGCATACGAAATGGTGTACTGAAATTGTTCCTCCATGGCTCGAATGATAGACCGAGGCTCGTAATTCACGTTCTCTGCTATTTGATTCTGCATTATCTGCGCAACCATTGTCGATGTTAGATTTACGTTCATCTTACATCACCACCGTACAATTGTGCTCCTCACTATTGAACAAACCCAAGATTTCTACCCACTTTCCTTTAAAGGCATGCACACGCCAAGGACAACCAGGACAACACACATCACATCGCACACACACCGGCTAGACTTCACAACCTGAATTCTCTCATAAGTGATAATGCCCAAATCTTCACGGTATCGGCAATTCTTCCTTCGAGGGTATGTCGCTCCTTGTGTCACCTCGCTCGGTGGTATTCCAGTTTGTTTGAGTGCCTTCTGATAGATAGCTCGCAAAGTTCGATGAGTTCCACTCGACCGGCACGACATTTTGAAACCCACCGGGACTCTCATCGTCTAACACATCTTCCTCAGGGACTTGCTCATGCTCGGCATCCTCGGCCTCCATCTCCGCAACTATAGCTTCAATATGCTCCCCCTCATCTGCGGCACCTGTTGGTTCCTCTGTTGTTTGTTGCTCACTTGATCCCTCTCCTGCCTCCTCCAGCTCCTCCACCTCTTCCTGCACCACATGCTCAGTGTCGTCACCATCTTCCTGCACCTCTTCCTGCAGTGCTCCTTCGATAGGTTCATGCAACGTTTCTGCATTTTGTTCCCTACATTTCGCCTGAACAAGAAGTGCTAGTGGCAGTCCTCGTTCAGTGGCGATCTCGACATAACGCCTCCATCCTCGGGTTGCCTTTATCGGTAGCAACTCCCAATAAAGTCTTTCCGTTGAACGGCTAGCAACAGCGCTGATATCCAGACCATATTCTTCGGAGTTAATTTTGAACGTCCTTAACAGCCAATTTTCAAGCCCTGCTAACGTTCTCTCCGTGGGTCTAGATATCCCCAACATCACTGACTGGAACGAAGATAAGTCTACCCCGTTTGGACCAAAATTGATATCCCCTTGTCCGTAATAAACATTAAAATATTTTCTGTCTGCCATTCACCCTGTAAATAAAAGCCATGAACTACTAATAAATTTTCTTTACTTCCGTACTCACAAAAACATCTTAAACATTTATCGCTTTTAATCCTTTGTACTATGCATTAAACCTACGTGCATTATACTTCATATAAAACGAGCCCTGCTACTACCCTAACGACAGACCTACACTGTTCTCGGAATTTATAAACCCTAACCGAACTCGTAAAAAAATAAATATACGCACTAAATCAACGATACCCTACCTTATAACCCTAGTTATAACACTAAATATAGTCTATAATATACCGCATATAGTCTATAATAAATCCTAAAACTAATTTACATATGTCATACAAAAACCATATCGAATATTATCCTAATTTAAACCTCTAAATCAAATGTATGAAAATATTACGAAATTACTTAATATTATCCTAATTTTTATTGGAACCTAATCGCTAAACTAAATATTCAATTTATCATATTGCTAACCTACCTTGTTTTCAAATATTACGAAATAATAATACAAAAGAGTTTAAAATTACCTTTTCTTTTTCTCCTCTTCTCTCTCTCTCTTTCCTCTCCTCCTCCTCTCTCTCCTCTCCTCTCTTTTTTGTGCTGCGCTTTCATTTGGGGAATGAATATTGTGCCGATCCAGCCACGGGCCATGAGGGTTAAGCGCGATTTAGCGCCGTCGGTGGGCGATTTATTCTCAGCAGCATTAAACGCCCGATTTAACGGGCGGTTTTTATGCGACAGAATAAAACGCCCGATTTAACGGGCGATTATTGCCGCCACTGGGACCGCGAGCCGTTGAGGTATTAAACGCCCGCTGGTTGGCGTTAATAACTATCGGTTTTATAAACGCCCGTTTAATGGGCGATTAATATATAGCGCTTGCTTTCGGGCCGGAGGCTATTTTTTTAATTTTATTAAACGGGAAATTATTTTTTAAATTTTGAATTAAATTAAAGTCAGAACAGTATTTAATTCTAGCAAACCCTGTGCTGGGCCGCGCCTACCCTGTGATGGGCCTCCTCACGCTCTTCCCCCGCTATTAATCCATTATGCACCCATTTTCACTATTTATCCATATTTCTTTGTTATATTTTATTCGGTACATTATTTAAGAACTGTGATTGGGCGTCATTGGTGATGGCAATGTGGCCTTGTAATACTCCGGCCCAATGTGTTGTGAGGCCCATGTGGTCCATGTGGATGTGATGGTAGGATTAGTCCCATATTGCTACTTGAGGAAGAGCTGTAGTAGCATATAATGCCTGTTGGAGCCAAACATAGCACCCCGGGTTAACCCTTTTAGACGAAGCGAGGCCGAAAAGTCTAAGTGGGTGCTATGCATGCGTGGGCCAGCCCCGTAGGTGGGCTAGGCTCTAAGCGATTTTGGGCCAGGGTGTTACAGATGGTATCAGAGCATCAACCCTCGCTGTGCGGCAGATCGTGTGGGCTTAGTTGCGCGAGCATATTGTGGGTTGGCACTAGACGCACGGCCGTATACCGAGGGGGATCCTGGACATTTGCCACTTAGGCAGTGTGTTGACGAGGGCGTCAGCCCATTAAGGGTGGGTGAGTGTAATACTCCGGCCCGATGTGTTGTGAGGCCCATGTGGCCCATGTGGTTGAGCATATTGCGCATGGCATGTGTGGGCCTAGAGTGGTTACACTGCATGGCATATGGGTTGGCACTAGACGCACGGCCGTATACCGAGGGGGATCTTGGACATTTGCCACTTAGGCAGTGTGTTGACGAGGGCGTCAGCCCATTAAGGGTGGGTGAGTGTAATACTCCGGCCCGATGTGTTGTGAGGCCCATGTGGCCCATGTGGTTGTGATGGTGGGATTAGTCCCATATTGCTAGTTGAGAAAGAGTTGTAGTAGCATATAATGCCTGTTGGAGCCAAACATAGCACCCCGGGTTAACCCTTTTAGACGAAGCGAGGCCGAAAAGTCTAAGTGGGTGCTATGCATGCGTGGGCCAGCCCCGTTAACCCGGGGTGCTATGTTTGGCTCCAACAGGCATTATATGCTACTACAACTCTTCCTCAAATAGTAATATGGGACTAATCTTACCATCACATCCACATGGGCTAGGCTCTAAGCGATTTTGGGCCAGGGTGTTACAGATGGTATCAGAGTATCAACCCTCGCTGTGCGGCAGATCGTGTGGGCTTAGTTGCGCGAGCATATTGCGCATGGCTTCTGTGGGCCCAGAGTGGTCACACGGCATGGCATATGGGTCGGCACTAGACGCACGGCCGTATACCGAGGGGGATCCTGAACATTTGCCGCTTAGGCGGTGTGCTGACGAGGGCGTCAGCCCATTAAGGGTGGGTGAGTGTAATACTCCGGCCCAATGTGTTGTGAGGCCCATGTGGCCCATGTGGATGTGATGGTAGGATTAGTCCCATATTGCTATTTGAGGAAGAGCTGTAGTAGCATATAATGCCCGTTGGAGCCAAACATAGCACCCCGGGTTAACCCTTTTAGATGAAGCGAGGCCGAAAAGTCTAAGTGGGTGCTATGCATGTGTGGGCCAGCCCCGTAGGTGGGCTAGGCTCTAAGCGAATTTGGGCCAGGGTGTTACAGATGGTATCAGAGCATCAACCCTCGCTGTGCGGCAGATCGTGTGGGCTTAGTTGCGCGAGCATATTGCGCATAGTTTGTGTGGGCCCACAGTGGTCACACGGCATGGCATATGTGTCGGCACTAGACGACGACGCCAGATACCGAGGAGATCTCGACATTTGCCGCTTAGGCGGTGTCGACGAGGGCGGCCACCATTAAGGTGGGTGAGTGTAATACTCCGGCCCGATCTGTTGTGAGGCCCATGTGGCCCATGTGGATGTGATGGTGGGATTAGTCCCATATTGCTAGTTGAGAAAGAATTGTAGTAGCATATAATGTCTGTTGGAGTCAAACATAGCACCCCGGGTTAACCCTTTTAGACGAAGCGAGGCCGAAAAGTCTAAGTGGGTGCTATGCATGCGTGGGCCAGCTCCGTAGGTGGGCTAGGCTCTAAGCGATTTTAGGCCAGGGTGTTACAGGCCTTCTCTTGATTTTTATCACCTTCTTAATCAATATGCCCACCCAAAATATGCCTGCAGCACCAGCCACCTCGACACAAGAAACGGAGGAAGTATATAGCAGTGAATTCTATGCTTCTTCAGTTTGTGCATACATGTTCTTTTTTTTTTTCAAAAAAATGGCAGGTGTTCTTCCTATTTTATTTAAGAAGGGGAGGCAAATATACAAGCAGGTTTAAAAACAAATAAAAAACAAGGAAGAGACGACAGGAAAACAAAGCCGAGGTACATATCATAGAGGGCTCGACCAGCAAACATTACCCATGATTCTCGAACTCAAAAGCCAAGTCTCTGGTTTAAATCAAGGTTGATCAACTGGAGAACCGCATCCTGGGAACTGTAAGACGCTTGAAAGATCATATTATTTTGGAAAAAAAGTGTCGATTTGGTCCCTCAACTTGTCCGCTGGACCATTTTGGTTCCTAAACCTCAATACTGAACTTGTGAGGTCGCTTATGTAACAAAATCGAACCAAATTAGTCATTTGACCAGGTCAATAGGCGGTTTCAGGGTTTTTTGCTTGTGTGACATCCATACATAATTTTTGCTGACTTAATGGCCACATGACATTCATCTCGTTGTCCTATCTCTCACTTTTTCTCTTAAAATCTCTTTTTTTATGGAGATAGATCGAGAGATTTTTTTTTGAAAGAGCAGAGAGTTGAGTGGATTAATAATGAGGCAATGACGTGACAGCCCATGTGGTCATCATGTGTGCTAAAATTGCACGTGTGAGCACCACGTTGGCAAGAAAACCCTAATACCGCTGTTTGACCAGCTAAAGAATCGGTCAAGCCCGGTTTTGCTACATGAGGGAGCTCACAAGTCCGATATTGAGGTTAGTGATCAAAGTGGTGCAATGAGTATAGTTGAGGAACCAAATCGACACTTTTTCCTTTTATTTTTCTCTTTCCATATGTTCCAACAAACATAAATGACCACTCCATCGAAACGACACTTCAATTTGTCTTGAAAGAATTTTTCTTGCGTGTTACCACCAGCCACGCCGATGCTAGAACTCTGATCAGGAGGGATGATCACGCCTGAGCATTGGCTTCTGAGAATGTTTCATGCATGTGACACATGCATGAGATGGCGAACGTACGCAAAGAAACTAGAATCAATTAATGTTCCAGCACATTCTTGGAAGCAGTACAGGACATAATTAAGCTGCATGCATACTAACAGGAGTGACAGCAGCAGACATGTAAGTAGCTACGACACTGACACAGTACCATATTATATAGCAGCTAGAAGCAGTACACTTAATTCAAGTTGCAACGTACACGATCGACAGCGAAGATAATTAGCCTAGAACCTTGGGAGACAGATTGGTGCTACTAGGAATCGATCTCAGGATCGGACTAATTCTGCTTGATGATCTTGAGCTCACACATTCTCCGAGGCCGACGATGGCGGGAGGAGTGGCTGCTTCAGCTTGCAAGAAGCAGCAGCAGCAGAAGCCGGCAGCTGGTCACAAATGGCGGCGGCGGCGGCTTCCTTGGCGGCGAGCGCCCTCTCCTCGCTCTTGCCGAACAGCACCAGGTACAGCCCAGCCACGATGAACACCGCGCCGATGACCCTGCTTAATCAATGTATTCAAGAAATGAATCGTGGTCGTGGTGCCATATAGAGATATGGGAAATGGAAGGCATGATGAGTAAATTAATATATATGCATGCATGGTAGGGGTACACGTGCCCTCCGAGGTAGAAGTGCTCGCCGAGGGTGAGGGAGGCCATGACGGCGACGACGAGCGTCTGCACGGGCTGGTACACCGCCACGAACACCGGCCCGCCGCGGTCGATGCACCACGTCTGCACCGCGAACGCCACGCCCGACGCGATCAGCCCCTGCATCCATCCATCAATCCATGATGATGATCACCGGATCCATCCCTGCGTGTCGAGTTAACATGATATGATTGATATGCACTGGCAGTGGCTGACCGCGTAGAGGATGGTGAAGAGCTCGGAGGCGGAGGAGACGGCCCAGGCGGCGGCGTCGCGCTCGACGAAGGCGGCGATGGCGACGAACTGGAGCACGCCGAAGAAGCAGGTGTAGGAGGTGAGGGAGAGGCGCGCCGGGTAGCGCTTCAGCACCGGCGCCTGCAGCACCAGCCACCCCGACCACGACACGCAGTGCCCCATCAGGTACACGCACCCCAGCGCCCAGCTCTTCCCCCCCTCGCCGCCGGCCGCCGCTCCCAGTCCCAGCTGCTGCTTGGCGCCGCCGCCGCCGCCGCCGCCCGGGGGGCCGAAGATGGCGGGGCCCTTGAAGAGCGTGATGACGGAGGCGCCGGCGACGCAGAGCAGCGTGCCGGCCACCTTGGCCAGCCCGTCCCGGCGGCCCAGCCGCACCCTCTCGATCCCCAGCGCGGCGGCCATGGCGAAGGTGATGGCCGGGACGGAGTTCTGGATGGCGGAGGCGAAGGTGGGCGACGTGTGCTCCAGCCCCAGCAGGTACAGCCCCTGGTTGGCGGTGATGCCGCACAGCGCCAGCAGGAACAGCTGCGCCAGCAGCCCCACCGACATGGCCGGCCGATCCTTCCGCTCGAGGAAGTAGGCGGCGGGGGCCAGGAGGCAGAGCGCCAAGAGGTTGCGGTACACGGGGAACACGAGCTTGCTGACGCCCATGTTCAGCGCCACCCGCGACACCACGTGGAACCCCGCGTACCCCAGCTGCAGCGCCACCATCGCCACATGCAGCCGCCCCCGCTCCGCCGCGTCCCCCATCCTAGCTACCTCAACCTCAAGCTCAAGCTCAAGCTCAACCAGCACTGATGAGCTCAAGCAGATAGCTAGGCAAGTGCACTGCGATCGAGCTCAGTACTGCCATGCCAATGCTGCAGGGCGCGGCCATTTATAGTACTAACCGGTGGCCGCCGGAGCAGGTAGGGTGAGGTGAGGTGAGCCTGCCGGTGACGATGGTTTGGACTGACGTGAGCTAGGGTGTACTACATCTCTGTCGTCTTCTTGTCTCCCCAGCTTCAGCTATACCTCCTCTTCTCCTGTACTACTACCCTAGATCGAGCCGCATGGGTTGGTTGTTTCGATGGCACAGTGGGGGCACCTGCTGCTTATCACCGCACTCCACTCCAAGGCCTCAGCTCACCTGTCAATGCTCTCACCTCAAGCGTCCTCGTGCTCTCCGGTGCTGTGCCTGTGCTGAAATTATCTGAATGTTTGCTGTAGCGAAGCTTTTGGCCGCTTCCAACAGTGGATTCGGAAAATCCGAAACTAAAATGTTCTGTTCCATTTGTGACTTCCACATTTTCGACAAAACCATGTCAGAAAGGGATAGATCAAATAATTTAAGCAGACAATCTGCCAAGAACAACGCAACATTCAACACATGCGATTTTGCAATGCACGATTTTGATTGAAGTAAAACCAGGAATTTTCTTCTCTGAATGATCACACTCGGACGGCTGCAATTTCACCAGCTGAATCACCAGGGTCAAGCAGGTGGGCACCCATGCTGAATTGCTGATGACCAGACCTGCGCCCTTCTGATCACTTGCTCTCAATTGTACCAGGGCGTGCAGGCACATCCCCTTCACTCCTTCATCGATGGCGAGAGAGGCAGAGTGAGGGAGAGCGCACACTGGCAGTGTCAGGTACCAAGTATGGGTAACGGGTGTCCTCTCCCTTTCTCGTGTCAATTCCATCATCCTCAAGGGCAGACACACAAGTACATGTCTTTTTTAAGCTTTTTGAAAAATGCACTTGCTCGCCGAGAGCTGCCCATCTCCCCTTAATTGGCCTCTTGTGCATGTTTCCTTGTTACCTTTGGCATCTTACAGCTTTTGTTTTATTTAGAACCTTTGATTAAAAATGTTTTTTTTTGTTAATGCTGACCAAAAGACATTGGAGCAAATGAAACTAACCCTAGCTAGTAACAGAATCAGAGCCTGATGCCTATGCAAACAGTAGTACAAAACTGAGGACAACTATGTTGTGCAAGATGTAGCCAGCATTAGTTGTCTTCACCATCTTTATCCTCACTGCACAATGGTGGTCGTCCTGCAGGCTTCCATGGAGACAGGCCAGCATAACACTGCTGCACTGCATGAATGGGCTCACTCACCATCTATTCCTTTCTTTCTGAGGCAACAAAACATCTGCCTTTCAGCAGTTAAGCATCTCAATGTTGGTGTGTACATACATCATGTCTGGTGCCTTTGCCTTCACACTGTTGTTTCCTGTGCCCTGCATGAGCCTCACAGCCATCATCTCAGCTGTACTCCTGCTTTGTTCTTGTTATATGCTTGGAATGCAAGTATTTAATAGGATTTTCAAAGGAAACAACTGTTTATAAAAAGCTCATAACTTTTGCGTCAATGCAAATTATATGTGGTCTCTTCCTGCAAGTCATGGTTCAATAGTACTTAGTACTTGCACTCTTTGCTTCCTCAATAGATCTAGGCAATGCTACGCGTCGGCGATATTTTGCAGCTTGCCTTGTTCCTTGTTTGAACTACATCTCAATTCATGTACTAGCACAAATGGATCCAACTTCATTTCTTGTCTCTCCCGAGATAGCCTTGTGATAACCTTTTTTCTCTTGCATCTCAAACTACCTAGCTGGAGATGCAGGGGAAGCAATCCTTTCTGGTGGTCCTATATGATCCCCTTGTTACAAGCTACATTTGTTTAACCTTGTGGTCTCAGCTCACAACCCCTCACACACACTACGCTAAACTACTCTTAGAGCAACCTTTATGCAGAGATAGCATGCTTTGCCACCTCAAAAGCTTCAGGCAAAACAGTGCTTTTCTTCATGTGAGCCATTAGGTATATATTAGTTTTGCATGGCTTGCTGTTGGCTGGTGAATAAGATGAGATCTGTAGATCCCAACAGGTTTGTGTCATACCCTTTTAAATACTCCTGAATGTGTGAGTAGGAGAGGGACACAGTGTTGACAAACGGCAGGGCAAATCTAAGGACCACTCCTTTTCTGATGAATATTATGCATCTGATCACTGACCAGCAAATTGTTTGGCAAGAAAAAGGACGAACTTTGCATGTGATTCGGGAGTCAGTAAGCGTGCGTCGTAGACAGCAAATTGACAAGAAAATCAGACAGCAAATTGACAAGAGGTTTTCAGACACCGTTTCTTTTGCCAGATCAAAGTTAGGAGACATTACATTCTTAACGAGCCTTTGAAACACTATTCTCTATTAGGTTTAATCCTACATGAAATATTGGTAATGGAAGAACACAACTTGAAATACGGAGCCATACCTCTCCACTAAGCTAGTCTTGGTTTGAGTTAGAGTTAGGCCAGAACCTTGATTGTGGCTCCAGTTGAGCCAATGGATAGGGTGACCTAGACACAAGGCCGGATGTTGGTCTTAGTGCAAGACGGATCGCTTCTGGCCATGAGAAGATAGGATTGCAACAGGCTCTAGCTATTTTTTTTTTTTGAATGAACTGACAGGAGCACTGCCTAATTACTTTATAGAAGAGATTAAAAAGGTACAAACTGGCACTTTACAAGGTTTTGGTTATGCACTCGCCCTTGGTCACGGTCGCTATCAAACAGAGCGACCACGAGCACATTCTACTCTAAGGAGAAGAGTCCCTTATCCATAATCATCGTCACCAAACGCTAAAACTCTATCAAATCAGTTCTTATAAGCATAATAACCTCCTTGAAAGACGCATAGTCTTCTTGGAAGATCCTTCTATTTCTTTCTTTTCAAATATTCCAGCAGGTATATATGACAATGCCATCAAAATTCCTTCTAACTGATACATCAAATTTACTTTTCATATTCCACCACCAGTCACTGAATGTTTGGCCGGCTGCTCTAGCTAATTGTATCAAAGCCAAGGTCAGTAACCTAAAATATCTCCTAAAGATCACATGGGTTTCGATGTTTGATGAGAATGATTGTTGGGTTTAGTTCCACATTAGATATTAGTGATGAGAAATCATAACTTAAAAAGTAAAATCATCCCTCTACCACTAGGAGTCTTTTAGGTTGTGTTGTTGAGTCAGGACCTTGACTGTGGCTCTAGTTGAGCCAATGGATAGGGTGACTTAGATCCGAGACCAGGTGTTGGTTTTGGAAAGAGCCGAATTGTTGCTGGGTCCTAAAATGGTAGAATCGCAGCGAGCTCTAACACCCCCTTTGTGTATTTAAATTTTCATCAACAGCGTATACAAGTGGAAGTTGAGCTGTAGTTACAATGTAGGCCAGCGTTATTAGGATTATATAATCAGCTGATACAGTAGGGAAAAAAAAGAGAGTAAAATGAAAACAGGAAGCTTCAGGCACTCCTTGAAATGGCAACTCGAACTACCTAGTAAAGCTATTCCAGTCGTGTTGATCATATAGCAGCATAAAGCATAGATTGTTCTTCCGGAAGTGATTCCTTGAGTTTTCCTTGAGTAAATCTCCTCAGCATTTCCAGGGAAGCTTTTGGTTGGTCCATCGGAACCATGTGACCAGCATTATGAACCTGCATAGACTCAGAAACAATTTCCTAGTGAATTATTCAGTCAGGCCATATACCACACCTGTTTCTGTTCATTCTTGATCCATGGACCATCTAGCCTATAGGTGAGCAGAAAATTGTAATCTAATTCCATCTAAGCATTAGACAGGCAGAACCAGGCCGAGTGGTCCTTATATGTGAGAATATAACCATTACAAGACCTTCCTAGGTTATCTAGGCAAACTTTGTCAAGCAGAACTACATTCACTGGTTCACAGCAGAAATACTCTCAATTTTGTACTAAGGTTCTGAGAGAGAAAAAAAGAACAGCAGGTACAAAGATAAAGTGAAAGTGTTCTTATCGCAACCTTGAGAAAGCTGAGTGGCCCGTGGCTCTTCAAAATTCCAGCTTCTGTGCTGTCTACTAAGAACGATGACTCATGTGATGATACAAAGTCTTTCTGGCCAGACCATTCCATGGAATGAACCCACCTTGAATTTCCTGTTCAAACTCAAAAAAACCCATACTTTATATCTAAAGTGCCAGGTTAACTAGAAGTTATATATCCCATAAATAACACAAAGTTCAAAGTCACAACTTGCAGTTGAATTGCAATGCCTTTGTATTTTATATATTTTACAAAGGCAAGATGAAGATGCAATGTTAGCATTCCTTTTTGGTTTCAGAATAAAACAGAATGCTATTTTTCATCCCTAGTACTTCAGAAAGGATTACTTAACACAAAAATATTGACACGTCGTGCATTGATTTAGAATCTGCACTTGTGAGAATACTAGATGGTAAAAATTTATCCGCAATAGTAAATTATTATGTGCAGTGGTATTTTGCTACTGTGCCTTTTCCTTTTGCTCTTTCTTTTGGTTTATCGCTTTACTGGTATGGCGATATACGAATCACACATAAACAGGCAGCTAGAAAAATAGTTGACCACAGACACTTTCCATATGATTTGATTACAGAAATAAGGATTTTTTTTTATCAATTGTGAAGGAATTTAGATATTACATGGCAGCTCAATAAATGAAGTGTGTGAGTTATCGCTTGGATTGGAAAGCAGTGACAAGGGTAGGCTGGCAGTTAGTGATGTAACGGACTGATATGTTACCACTTACTTACTTGCACTAGCCAAATGTTGATTGATTTGAGGTGATATTTACCAGACACAGTTGTTGCCAACACTACAATTATAAACCTGAACTTACTGCTTGTAAAATATGAGTAAACTGGAGCATCTATCTAAATTCTAGAATAGTATTCCAATGGACTAGAGGGCAAACAATGTGCAGAATCATAACGAGCAAAAGTGCAAAATTTAGAAAAAGAGACCAGTGTATCCTTACCGAGCCAATTGCATATAAGGTCATACTCCCCAGCATATATAAGCACATTAATCCCATCCTCAAGTAAAGCTGGGATGCCAACTTCCAAATTCCTCATCCAGTCTGTGAGCATTGCTTCATAAACTGTAGTGCTGCATGAGACGAATTCAATGTCACCAACTCCAAGTGCTTCTTTGACTGCTTTATCACCAAAGAATTTCTCCAAGTTTGAGAAGTCATAGCAAAGTTTCCCTTCACATTCCTTCCTAACGTCATAGTACTGTAAAGAAGCCATTAATACATAAGGCTTTTTCATGCCAATCAACTGAAGCAATTATTAATTTAACAGTAACCGTCCACCTACATTCTTTGTCCCAACAAGCTTCATGATAGAGTTGAAAATAGAATTGCAGACCATGTATGCTGCCATGCAAGATGCTTTCCCATTGGTACCTGAAACATCAGTAGGGGGTCAGTAATAATTCTATCAATCACAAAGAAAACCTCAGGATGTGATTCGAGTGTATTTCTTTAGTGACAAATACTCCTAGACAAAAATAGATGGAACTTTAGTCAATTATATTTTGTGCTCTAACTAGGCTGATCATTCAAAAAGTTTCACCATATTTCGAAGTATATGTTTGTCTCAGTCAATAGCAAAAGAATTGTATCTTGTATCAATGATTACAAGAAAATAAAATATTTTGCGCAAAGGCTTCTATATATTACTGACCACAAAGCTTTATTGCAAATTCACACGGTGGGATGAAGTTGTTGATCCTTGCATAGTCAGACTTCTCAATAAGTTTCATGTCCAATGCATAGTCCGTGTAGGCTTTGTATTGGATTGCAGGATCCGTGAGACCATTACCAATGGCAAAACCCTACAAGAAAAACAGGAAAGAGTTATGTACATGAACAGCGAGGCATTTTGAGAATTAAAAAGAGCGCCTTAATGAAATGGCAGAGAGCCTGCCCCTTTTCGTCAAAAAAAAAAAGAATTAAAAAGAGATTGTAAAACTTGGGGTAAAGATGGTACCTTTAGGTTTATGTGAATGCCCTGATTTGCTTTGTTCCCTTGGTGAACTCGACTTGCAAATGCTGGAATGTAGTGGCCAGCATAAGATTCTCCAGTTATGAAGAAGTCATTCTTTGCAAATTCTGGGTGCTTCTTGAAGAAAACCTGAAATGGAAATAAAAAATAAATAATTCTCGCATAAAAAATAATCTTCACATTGTTACTCTGCTGAAGCCAGCAACTAAACACATTCAAACCTTACACATGCACCACTCTGCTGCAGAAATCTCTCTCTTCCATCTATAATATTCTTTTTTATAAATAATTTTTTTATAAATAACCTTACACATGTTAGTCTGGTTGAGGGCCACAATTTATTTATAAATAATCTTTTGCTATCCCTAATGCATACACAATCAAATTTGGCATATCCACCCTTTAATGTAATTAAGTTTCGTACTTACAACAATTTGTAGGACACAGGAAGATTTTGATTACAGAAGAATAATCAGTAAGGGCCCCAATTCACAAGATGGACAAATTGAAGAGGATAAGTAGTCAGGCATAGCAGCAGGCGTACACATGCTCCCACTCTTGGACTGTTGGTGTCTTGTCTTAGTAATATACTACTGTATATTAGCATAAGAGTACACTACTGAAAATATAATTGGATATGTTTGTCTTAAACAGGAGGACGTATGTTGTTTGTTTGTATTCCTAAAGAGTTGATCGATCAAGCTTGTGTATTGAAATAAATAAAAAAAAGGACACATCATTTTAGTACCTGGAGAAAGCCATATAGGTCATTGCTGACACCTGTCTCATCATGACGAGTATCACGATCATCAGAGCTGTAGCTAAAGCCAGTTCCAGTGGGTTGATCAACAAATATGATATTTGAAATCTGCAGGTATCAAAATATACCAGAGAAGGTAAAGGAAACTATATTCATGCAATTGACAATGTCAAACAATATCTCAACATAAGTTGGGATCTGACTACAACGATGATAACATATCGAACTTCGTTAACGATTCTATACAAAAGATGGGGAAACAGCTATATGAAAATTTCCATTTAAAAAAACAGCTCTATGAAGCGTCACGCACTCATGCGGTCCAACTATAATAAGGCATGTACTCCAGTCGTTGTTCTAGTAGCAAGCAATGACATTAAACTATATATGGCAACTTTGATTGGTAAGGTGCACGTGAACTAAAAGTCGTTAAGACACCAAATACGGTAAGTTGGCATCAGTTATCTGAAGTTAATAATTAATGTTGTACTAACAAACATGAAGGTTCTAAACCTAAGTTCCTTTTTTCCAACAATTACTGGCTTCAGCTGAGAAACCTTTAAAATGGTACCATCATCTCTATGGCTTAACCATGGCTTTAGTAATTAAAACAGGTTGAAGTAACTTATACGTGCTGCTTTCACCAGGTTAGGTTCCACAGTCCACACCAAACGGTCGAGTGGATTATGGATTTCTTGCAAGCAAAAATGCAACACCCACAATTTCACCAAAGTAAGTTGGTGCCATTAATCAATAGGTAAACAGGGTCTCCTAAAGACAAGGATCACTCTAAACGTAAGGTGCATTGAATAACATGTATGCATAGTTCTTACCGTGTCCCAACCGAATTTGTTCCAAGCAAGCGACATGTTGTTTGCAATGGTGAAAGGGCCGTTCTCGTAGAAGACGGCCAGCTCGCTGCTGCACCCTGGCCCTCCCGTCAGCCAGATCACCACGGGGTCCTCCTTCTTCCCCCTCGATTCAAAGAAGAAGTAGAACATCCTGCAACACACACAAGCGCCGCCGCACCCAATTGCAAGTTGCGATTTAATTTTCCTCCTCGGTTTTCAGCAAAACATCCAACACTCGCGCTCAAAAGAACCAGATTGCCATCCAAAGATGGCAGCTTTACGGCAGAGTAACCGAAGAGGAGGAGGAGAAGCGATGGACGGTTGGCGGCTCACCTGGCGTCGTGCGTGTTGGGCAGGCGGTAGTAGCCGGCGTGGTGGCCGAGGTCCCCGACCCCCTGGGGGAGGCCGGGCAGCCTCACCCGGCGCTCCAGGAGCTCCCCGGGCGCCACGCTGGGGGCGTCGCCGGCGGCGGCGGCGGGCCCGGCTTCCCCGGGGAGGAGGTTGAGCGCGCGGATGAGCCGCTCCGCCTGCGCCTTGGGGAAGCTGGCCTCGCGGGGCAGCCGGACGCCGTCCACGGCCGCGGCGGCGGCGAGGCAGAAGACGAGGAAGAGGAGCAGGCGGCCGGCGGTTGCCATTGCAGATTGCATTGGTATGCGTTGCGGGATCTCGTGGGATTGGTTTTTCCTGCGATTTTATAGCGCTCGTACCGTGAACGGAAGGGACCTGCTCCTGCTTGTTAGTGTTAACTGCTCTGCTCAGCCTTAAAACCAACTTTGCTTCGAAGCAGCGAGATTCCGGGTTTCCGGCTCCGCCTCGCGCTATCCTCCCTGCGCCTGCGCGCGCGCTTTCGCCTTCCAAGACGTTTCCTTCTGTATTTTTTTTTGAGAGAAAAAAAACATATTTTGTGTAAAACTTTTAAATCGAAACCGATGCAATTCACGCTTTTGTTCCTCATGTTTGCGCTGGAGTGGCAAAATTTGGCTTTTTAGCAGAATTGTAGACATTCCCTTTTGCATTGCGGTTTTGTTCGGTTCGGTTTGGCTGAGTTAAAATTTTTTTTTTTTTACAGACTATTCGCTGTAATATTTTGGAATAATTTTTCGGAGTTTTGTAGGATTTTACATAAAGACCTTTAAAAAAAAATTACATGATTTCTTAATATTTTTATATTATTATTTTGGTTATCAATTTTTAGCCCAACCAAACCAAACCGCGAAACTAAATGGGCCATTGTTTCGAGGAGAATAGTGTGGGGTGCCGAAGGGTTGGAAGATGGTATTTTTATATTAAAAAAATTGTATTTTTGTAAAACAGATGTGGGTATGCATTGTATTCATGTTGTCATGCGTAACATATTTAATCATTATAACATATTAGCGTTTTACCTAAAGAAACATGAATTTACACTGCAAAAAATATCCGTCCAATTAGTTTTTATAAAAATGAATTATGTTGTTTTGACGGTGCCAAGGCTTTTGAGGCTACACCAGTATTTTTTTGTTGTCAACTTGGATCCTTTTTGTTTAGGAAAAAATCTACTTACCCCCTGAAGTATTGACACAGGCGCACATAACCCTCTGACTTCGAAAGCAAGGTAACCAGTCTCACGAGGTATTGAGGGTGGTTTTGCCACGTGAACCGGATATGTGGACTGTTTTGTCCACGTGGACTATGACGTGACACTCGATTCCCTTCTTCTACCCCTCTCTCTCTCCCCAGGCCAGCGTCGTCGCCTCGCCTGTGCAGCACCCCGTGTGCCTCAGCGCCTCGCGCCAGCCGCCGTCTTTGCCTCGCGCCAGAAGAAGGAGGAGGGAGGTAACGGTCATTAGAAGAGGAAGAGGAAGAAGAAATGAGAGAAGAGAGTGACATATGGGTCCCACGCTGGAAATAGATTGAAAATAAAGAAAAATTCACATGGACTGCCCCGGCGGCGAAACCACCCTCAATATCGCTCACGAGGGGTTAAATGCGTTGGTTTCAATAGTTCGTGGGACTGGTTACCTGGTTTTGGAAGTCGGGGGGTTATGTGCACCCGGATCAATACTTCAGGGGGTAAGTAGACTTTTTCCTTTTGTTTAAGGTGTCTTTTTGTTTAAATACCTTAGTATACCTATCCATTATTAAAAGTTAAAAAAATCAGATTGGAAAGAAGTGGAAGAGAGGTTTGACAAAAAGTTGAGTAGTTAGAAAGATAACCACTTGTCTACTGGTGGTAGACTCATGTTGCTAAATTCTATCTTTTCTAGATTACCTATGTTTATGATGTGATTCTTTAAGATTTCTCGCATAGTTCTGAAAAAACTAAATTTTTATAGTTCTGTGTTTAGTGATAGTCATAAACAAAAACATAGGTTGGCTAAATGGAATATCGCTTGCCAACCTAAAGAACAAGGAAGTTTACATATTTAAGATTTTGATATTAAAAACAAGTGTCTACTAAGCAAATGGTTGTTTAAATACTAAATGAGGACATAGTTTTGGCAGATTTTGCTTCAAAATAAATATATGTTGGGTAAATTTCTAACCAAGTGAAGCTAAACACCCCAATTTTGGAAGGGTCATATGATGGCTTAAGAGATATTTCTTTCTTTTTACATTTTTCAAGTTAAAGAATGGTTCTCAAATTAGATCTTGAAAAAAAAACTTGGCTGGGCCATATGCGAGCAATTTACGAACCTCTTTGTAATTGTCAGGAATAAAAATTTAACTGTTTCTGATGTGTTTCGTTCGGTCCTCTTAAATATTTCTTTTCTTAGAACTTTTGGAGGGCAAAAATTACTTGATCGGCAAAACCTCATGGTTCAATTGAGCCAGCACTTCTAACGATATTTGTACGATGACGTTGTATCGATATTTTCTCCCATATCTTTTAGATAAACTATAACTGAATTTGCGACACCATGTTTGAATCTTGGTGGGGGTAGTCATCCCGGTTTTGTCTCTATTAAATGCCATTTCATGGCCGAACATTGTCCATTTCCAAAAAAAAAAAAAAACTAAATCGGTTCAGTTGGTTACTGGCAAGCTGGTGGCACGTTTGATGCAGCAAGTAAAGGGCCTTTTCCAACATCCGGTGACGACGACCTCAAGATTACGCAAAAAGACTGAACTGTGATCTGTGAATCCCAAAACCAGGATGGTTTGAGTGACTGCATTTCAAGGTCACTTCTGTCTCAGTTTATGCTCCCTTTATTATTTTTTTCCTGCTGCTTACCGAAATCTGTTGAACCTACGATGTCACTGTCAGTTTTGCCTTGCTGGACCGGTGGACCCTCTCCTCCTTCTTCTCCAAACCTTAAATTTCATCTGATGTTTTTAAAGACATGTTTATTGGTAGCCACATCTTTCCTTGTTATTATAGCACTAGGGTTAAAATAAAATATAAGAAAGTAAATATAGTAATTATTATGGAAAATTGGGTAATAATAAAAAAAATGGATAAATAGTATTTGGGACGAGGCTAGAATGTGACTAGCATTACACATGCTCTAACGGATCATATTTTTTTACATAATGGATCAGATTATTTAGGATCAAGTGATATTTTCTCTCTGATATTCTAGCTGTATAAGCCATCTTAATAAATTATGTTCGAAGCCCTATTTTAAAAATTGTGTTTATGAATACACGCATGAATGAATGGGCTGTTAAATTCAACGGAGTTTGGAAAGTTTGGTACTACATAGACATAGTCAGGATCGCCGTTAGGTGGTACGTGAAAATTCCCTATCTGACGTGCTCGCCTCAGTAGCTGTATTGTACAGAATCCGAACCTATCGAGTAGAGCGTTCACCAAATAAACAAACAGTAGAGTGTATATGCAGTTCTTTGATTTGGCTTGAAAGGCCGGAAAAATCAATGTGACATCTCACTGATTAAAGACACACATCCTTTCATTGCAGCATCTGTGCTGCATTAAGCCATCACCCAAGTGCGAAATAATTGGCTAATGGGAATTTTCTAATGGATCTTTTTCAAACAGTATATCCTCCAGTGATGCTGCAATTTTTTTTCATCCAAAAAGATCTTTTTGCTAAAATTAATAATCTTAATATCCATCTGTTCAGCAATTGGTGTGCAGACTTTGTATCAACCAGAGTGCCGCACGCATGACATAATCAGCACGATAGAGTGCACAACACAGGCGCATCATGTTGATTGTTAAACACGTAGTTCATCAGTATCTGAGACCCTTGCAGTAGGGTTCCTTGCACGCAGCAGCATCGACCCTGACGAATTGATGGAATCTGCAGCCCGTAGCAAGGCTTGTCAGTTGCAGATTGCTTGCTTTGCTTCTTCCCTTGGATGGCCACCACCAGCACCAGGGGCCATTGCTTTGCTTTCGCTGCTAGCAAATAGCTGGCCCATGCTTGGGCTTGACTGCTCGCTTGCTCCAGCACAGAACAAATCGTTTTGATCTCTCCATCTTATGGATAATTTTTTGGAACGGCAATTACTGCATTGCTTCACACAACCATTCTTTGCCAAGAATTCAGGATGTGTGTTTTTTTTTTTCCGGATGATAGAATTCCTTTAAGCCTCTATATCAGAAGTCGTACACGGTCCTGAATTGTTACATCGAGGTTACGATTGTTCCAACCATAATAGAGAAAAGTCCATTGGTTTTTCCCTTTTAACTCTAGAACCGGACAACCAACATTCATGTGCTATTAGTACTAAAGAAAATGCCCCTCTCACCCGAAACCATCCCGATTTTAGATGACGTGGCATCCTTGTCATCATGCTTTTCATGAAAATAAATTATGAAGAATCGAAAAAAATCATAGAAAGTTTAGAAAAATAAAGTAAAAATATATAAAGCATAAAAAAATGTGTAGAATCCAAATATGCAGTAAAAAAACTGTACTTCTACATAAAATAATATGGGAAAAATATATTTGTTTTATAGGGTCTTTTATTGATTAAATAAATCAAGTACTTAGGAAAATTAGTTTGTAGAATACTAATAAAACTTTTTGTATTTCAAAATAGTGAAAAATCATATAAGATGTATTCTAGGACAAATAATTTTTCATATATAAGTATACAGACAAACATTATTTTTGTACTCCTAAGTACTTGATTTATTTAACCAATAAATTGTTTTGTATTTCAAAATAGTAAAAAAGTCAAATAAGATATATTCTAGGATTTATTTTTTCATATTTAAGTATTTTTATTGCACATCTAGATTCTACATTTTTTATTTTGTAGGTATTTTTATTTTATTTTTCTATGCATTATATGTTTTTTCATTTTTTTTGATTTTATTTTCATGAAAACCATGGATGCCACCTCATCGAAAATTGGGGTAGACTCGGTGCGGAGGCTTTTTTGTTCGGTATAAATAGTTGAGGGAGGTTGTAACCTTTTTTTCGAGTTGTGGGAGCAAAATTGAAATATGTCCAGTCCATCGTAATAAGACCTGTGTAAGTTCAGAATCGCGGGCCTTCATTTCACTTTGGGCTGAAAAGGTTGGACCGGAGCCGTGAAGCCCACACACCAGCCCAATATCCTATTGTACAGCGCTGCATTGTGCTCGACTATGATTTGTATCTGAAAGCATTCAGATACATCAATATGCGTTCTCACACTGATATGATTTGACAATTATTACGAAAAAACAATCGAAAATCTAATGATAACTCGGTGAAAAAATCATACTGATTATGGATTCATGGTGAAAGGTTTAAATTTTGAACTCAGAGCCGATTTGCGGTAGCTCGTGGGAGTACATACTGCAGAACTCATAGAAGCTTCTTGCCATTGTCGCTGGCCCTGGTGGGCGTCGTCTTGGTGGCGGCGGCGGCGGCGAGGCTGCCGTCGTTGCCGGCGAGCATCATGTACTTGTCCTTCCTGGTGAGCGCGGTGCACTGGTACCCGAGCTCCTTGGCGATGGCGCTCTGCACGTGGTTGGCCACGTCGACGGCGCTCCTCCCGCCGGCGGCGCACGTCTCATCCGGCCGCAGCGGCGGCAGGAACGCCACCGTGTACCCGGGCCTTGGGTTCATGTAGAAGAAGTAGGGGTCCAGGAACTTCCACCCCCTCGCCGTCGAGCCGTAGTATGTGCCCTGCTCCGCCTCCACCGCCACCGGCACGATCCGCTCCGTCAGCTCCGCGAACAGCGCCGAGAAGCGCAGCAGGAAGGGCTCCCGGCACGTCGTCCCCTCCGGGCACACCACCACGTCGCCCTCCTCAAGCAGCGCCGCCATGCGCGCCGCGTCCGCCGCGCGGTCGCGGCTCAGCGCCACCGCGCGGATCGGCGACATGGCCGTCGACAGCCGGCTCACGCTGTAGGTCACGCACGTCACGGGGCGCCCGAGCGCCACGGAGACGATGATGGGGTCCAGCGCCGTGCGGTGGTTGCACACCAGGAGGGACCCCGGCGAGCCCCGGCGCTGCGGCGGCGGCGGCGCCCCGCGCACGGACAGGCGGATGCCGGTGAGGCGGTAGGTGTGGCGGACGAGGCGCGGCGGGACGAGCAGGTTGAGGAAGACGCGGAGGAGCGCGAGGACGAAGCCCACGGGGAGGTAGGCCAGCGCGAAGAGCGCCTGCGGCGGGTCGGGGCGGCGGACGAGGCGGCCGTCGTGGAAGATGACGCGGGACAGCAGCTCGTCGGCGGCCGCACGGGGCGCGCGCCGGTCAGGTGGCACCATGTACGCCTCCTGCGCACAGAAGAGAGAGACCGAGCAACCGCTCGTCAGTTTTGGCGCCAAGTAGTTAAGCGACTATACTCCAGCAATAATACGAGACCAAAACGGCCAGTAGCAAAATTTGAGCACGCTGATCTCTGTTTAATCTGAAGCAAACAAGAAGGAATAAATGATTAGTGAAATTCACAATTTCACACTAACAAGTAATCAAGCACCCGTAGAAAAGCTCACTTCCAAAGCATCTTGTCACAGTTTTGTCCAAGCATCTTCCTAGTCCTAAGTGCCATCTTAGGTGAAAAAACCCTGCTTTTTTTCCTAAGCACCTCTCTAAATTTAAACCATCCACAGCATGTTCTTCGTAATCACATTCTCCATAAGATTATTCACCACGTTCTCTACAAGATTTCAAATCATTCGTTCCTAGAGCAGCTTCCTCCATATCCCTAAAATCAGATGGACAGTAAAATACTCCGATAACCACACGTGGGTGCTCTTGAATGGCTAGAGACACAGGCACTTGCATTCAAGAGGTGGTTCTTGCACAGTTGTGCTAGCAGCAGGTTCCCGTGGACCAGCAGGTATAAGGTTTTAGTTTTGACAGTTTTGTCAGTTAATTCGTTGCACCAACTGCTCATTTTCATTGCTTCTTCCTAGTAACTGCCAAACATTTTAACAGGATGAAGAAGGGAGGTTTGGGTGGCACCATGTTTCGCATGATCCACATTGACCACACAAACAACAAGGAACAGATCAACTGAAATATACGGAATTAGGTCCCGTTCGGAATGCGGGAATTTACTAGAAAAAACATTTTGACCAAAAGAAAGTCTTATGAGCATTGTATTGCAGTTGACTAATGTACATGGCAACCATCAGGTAGGTAGAAGAAAACGGAGAGAACATTGTTCTTACTTTCTTACGAAGAGACAGAAAAAAGACATCCATCTGAAAAAAAAGAGCTAAAAAACTAGGGACCATTCAAATTCTTGGAAGTCCAGCAACCACGAGACACGATGGCAATGAGAAAAGATGAGATGAGATGAGACGAGCACTCAAAGAATAATAGTAATGGTTTTATGGCGCTATGAATTGGAGCATTAATTTTTGAGCCAAATCAATGAATTATTAGTGGTCACTCCAATACCCCAAAATTGTGACCGATGCCAGCCAACGAATCACAATTAATCCAAGAAAAATGAATGCCTTTTTTGATCAATCGAAGGAGAAAGATTGGATCTTGCACTGGTTTAAATAGTAGTCTTACCTTGCAGATGGCCATGAAGTCGTGGTCGCTCTCGCGGTCGCCGAGGCCGACGTCCGGCATGTCGCCGCCGGCGAAGAGGCGCTGGACGGTCTCCCTCTTCTTCTCCCCGACGAGGACGGCCTTTATGCGGCCGGTGAAGCGGCGGCCGGAGGCGCAGGTCTCGAGCTCGGTGCCGGCGACCTCGGCGCCGAGGAACTCGCGGACGAACTCCCCCACCATGACGGCCGGTGTCGCGGTGACCACGACGCGGCGGTCGGCGCAGCCGCGGAAGACGGCCCAGGTGTCGGCGCGCACGCCGGCGGCGTAGTGGCGCGGGAGCACGCCGCGCGCGACGGCGTCGACGTCGGCGACGCGGAGCCCCGCGAAGGTGATGAAGACGAGCAGGGAGATGGCGGCGGCCTCGGAGAAGGCGACGTAGAGCACGAGCAGCAGCGGCGCGACGAGCAGGAGGGCCAGCGCGCGGAGGTAGCTGCCGGCCTCGAGCGCGATGAGGAAGTAGTAGGGGAAGGCGGAGGACGACACGAGCAGCGTGCCGTCGAGGTCGGCGGCGGCGGTGCGGAGCGCGCGGGCGGCGGCGTCGTAGGCCGTCACCGGCGGGAACCTGTCGCGTGCCGGCGCCATGGAATCAAACCAGAGAGCGAGGCAGGAGAGACAAGTGGAGGAGGCGCCTAGTTGTAAGCGAAAGCCAACATGTTTGGGTTGGTGCGTGTCGTTGAGCCGATCCGAGTTGACGAGTGTGTGCGTGTGTTGTGTATATATCCCAGTCGCAGCAGCTGCTTCTGCATTGTGGTTGCTCAACCGACCGATCCCAATCGGATTACGATCCCAAGCAGCAAACAGTATTATTTACTCCTATTTAATCATCGTCATGAGGATTCGGGGTGTGTTAAATCTTTTTTTTTTTGTGTCAGAGGTGCAAAACTAATGGCACATACGCCCACACATATGAGCACGTCCGACACACTGGCACCTAGATTAGAGACTTAGCGTCCCTGTCACATGGGCACGCATAATCTCACTAAACACGGACAAGTTTATATATGGGGGCTACTAGGGGACAGGATCCCGTCCCGCCCTCGCCCGGACGGATAGCGCCCACCGCCACGTGTCCCCGCGCCTCCCACTCGCCACCCGCCCCAGACGCCTCGCTCCTCGCCGCGCGCCCGCCTCGCGCTCCACCAACTCCCCGCCGCCCACCACCACCCGGCTAGCGGCGCCCCCGCCCCCGCTGCCAGGTACCACCCGCCACCTTAACGGACGGGACGGCGTGGTCCCCTCCACCGCCGCCCACCCGCCGCTTTCCTCCTCGGCTCGTGGCGCCACCGCCGCCTTGTCGCCGCCTTCGACAAGCCCCCTCCCATCCGGTCCGCCTCCCCGACCTCCTCTATAATCGGAGAAACCTAAATGTTTCCTAACCCGTGGCGGCGGCGCGAGGCTCCTCCTCCTTCCTCCTCCTCCTTCTGCAGACGGCTTGCACATGGCTGAAGGAAGCAAGGCGAAGGGAGCACGCGCGAGGCGAGGGTGAGTGGACACGTGTCGCATGGGGAGGGATCCCGTCCCGGACGGGATCCCGTTCCTAGGAATTCTTGTTATATATATTCATTTCGTTTCCTAAGATAAAAAGTATGTCGTTTTTGCTAATAAACAGACGACCGACGTTTAGAGAAGTCTTAGTCGATTTCTCACGTACCAAGATGCTTCCGTTCCATCTTTTATAAACCACTCGAATTATGATTCGGAGCAACAAACCGTATTATTTAATTAATCATCATCATGAGGATTCGGGGTGTGCCAAGATGAAAAATCCCCTTTTTTCAAAGGTACAAAACTAATGGCACACACGTCCACACATATGTGCACGTCCAACACGGTGGCACCTAGATCAGAGGCTTAACATCCTCGTCAAATGGTCACACATAATCGCACTACACACGGGCATGTTTACATATATCCATTTCCTTTTTTTTCAAAAAAATTATATCTATTTCTCCAAAACATCGCATAAAACACAAAATACCACGTACTAAATGGATAGCACGAGCTTGCCACCGAGCTAGAATTCTAGACCAGCCATTGAAATCTTGCATAAAAGTGGTAGTATCCAGGAGGGAGCATGCTGAAAGCGTCCGAAGGAAACATATGGGATCATGGTGCCTGTCCCATCAAATTAGATGAACGACGGTTGAACGCTGGACGGACGGCAGGAGGAAAGGCAGGGAGTAGGGTACAAGTGTCTGGCCTGTTTAGATAGCGAGTTGGTTGACCTGACCCATCCGCCCTAATTCCAATTCAATTTGCAGCTGCACAGTTCCAAGAGCCTATTCAACACAGTTTGGTCAGTTCGGATGGCTGCCCCTGCCGCAACCGCGAGCGCTGGTCGACTTGATTAATGGTACGGCGCCCATCTAAACGAGAAAGTGATCAACCATAATCACTGATGTGATTGCCCCTTGATTCAGTCCTTCCTTACCTGCTGCGCCCCCCCTCTGAAACTTCAGTGTCATTCTTGCTTGCCATTAAGAAGAATGCCACAACCAATCCCTACATTCCGTGTCTCCACATCTCTAGAATGAATAAACAACCCATTTGCCCACACAAACGACCATAATTCCTCGTCTTCACACCTCTAGAATGAAAGTTTTTCGCCCACATGAATGACCATAATTCCTCTTCACACCTCTAGAATGAATAAACAAGTTTTTTGCCCACATAAACGACCATCCAAACGGTGTCAGCAAGAAAGGCGAATGAGGATTCGGGAACCATAGCCACAAGCAGCTAAAGTCTCGGCATGCATAGGTGCACAAATAACAAAGTGAATACAAACTTCTTTTCTTTCAATCGAAAACTAATAAATAAATAAGCACACAGCCAAAAAACGAAGAAAATCCAAACTTCTTTTGTTGCAATCAGAATCCAACATACAGGTACACAGCAATGCACTCTATCTCCCCACTCCGTTTAAGCGGTTTAACTATTAACTACTCCCTCTGTCATTCTCTCTAAATTTCTTTCACACTTTACACTACTCTTAAATGTTGGAGTATGTGTGTGAGCCCATGTATCAGACCCATCTAGAGGCCCATGTACTCTACTATATTACCACCCTTCTAGGGTTTGGAATAATATAGCACTCATTCTCTCATTCTAACATGGTATCAGCCTTCCTCTCCTCTTCTCCTCCCTCCTAGCGCCCCGCCAGCCGCACGGCCGCCATTGCCGCCATGGCCTGCCCTTCCCCCCTCCTCCTCTTCCCTTCCTCCTCCTCCTCTTCCCGTCCTCGGCGCGTCCTGCTGCCTGCTGCCTTGCTGCTGCTGCCTCGCCGGCGGCGCTCTCCTCCGCTGCCGCCTCTCCCTTGGCGGCGCTCTGCTGGCGGCGCATGGTGGCCTCCTTTGCCGCTGGTCATGCCCATTGCTGCCCGTTGCGCTGAGGTCGTCGCCGCCGCCCGTGGTCGCTGTCGCCATGAGCACCGCCGCGCTTCGCCGCCGATCCGGTGGTGGGCGCGGCTGAAACAAGGCTGCGGTTGCACCACCGCCGCTGGCCTCGCCCGCCTGCGCTCCGTGATCCTTCCTCGCCGCCGACATCGCCGCTGGCAAGCAACTCGCCACGGCGGACTCCGCCCTCGCCGACGCCCTCCTCGCAGCCAAGTCTGAGGCCGCGGCGGCCCAGGAGCATGTGCGCGCCGCCGCCCTTGTTTGGGAGCGTGAGCGCACCGCGGCCGATGCTATTGCTTGCCGTATCGCCGAGGCGGAGCTCCACCTCTCCGTTCCCACCGACCGCCAGCCATCCTTCGACTACACTGAGGCTGCTGCCACCTCCTCCCACCCGGCCCCGCCCGCTCCGACGTTATCCCGGCCGGATCCGACCGATGCGATGGTCGCCCAGCTCCACCTCCAGTGCTGGCGCCCGAACATCCGCCCCGTCCCGATCGTCCTCGACCCGCTCGTCCTCCCACGGCGCCAAGCGGACTCGGTCCTCTCACCTCCGCCGCTACGCCCTGGACGACCACGTCCTCCTCGACACGCCGGTCGCGGCTCGGTCCCTGGCGTGGCAGCGTCTCGACATCGTCGTCCTGTCCTGGATCGTTGGGACCCTCTCCCTCGATCTCCAGGACATCGTCCGACCCACGGCAGCATCTTCAGCGTCGAGCTGGCTGGCCCTCGAGGGTCAGTTCCTTGGCAACGCCGAGGCCCGCGCCCTCCAGCTCGACGCGACCTTCCGCCACTTCGCGCAGGGTGACCTCTCCGTTGGTGAGTACTGCCGGCGGATAAAGGGCATGGCCGATACTCTTCACGACCTTGGCTGGCCGGTGGAGGACCGGATCCTGGTCCTCAATGTCCTGCGGGGCCTCAACGACAGCTTCGGCCACCTGCGGACATGGATCACCCGGCAACGCCCCTTCCCCTCCTTCCTGCAGGTTCGGAACGATCTTGTCCTGGAGGAGATCACCAAGGGCTACACTTCAGGGTCTTCCTCCTCTACGGCCCTCGTCGCCGCTCCACGAGCACCACCGCCCACCGCCTCTCACTACTCGGTCCTCCTCCCCCGCCAAGCCAAAGTGGAGGGCCGTGGCGTGGACGTCGTCGTCGGGAGGGGGGGTGGTGCCGGTCATGGAGAACACGCCTACCTCTGCCACTGGTGCGCCTGGCCATCCTTCGCCAACCCATGGTCCGGCAAGATCTCGATGTGGCTATTCCAGAACCACCGGGGACTCGACCAAGAAGAATGGCGGCCATGTTCATTGGGGCTCCTCCTCCTTCATTGGCAAGAAGACCCCACACCGCCGGCCTGGGCTCCACCGGTGCCAGACCGCCTCCTCCCACTGGCTGCCGGGTGAGAGACCAGCCACTCACTCGGTCCTTCAAGACCATAGGTGACACCACCGGCCAAGACTGACTGGGTGGTCGACTTCTGGTGCCTCCTACCACACCACGCCGGACGTTGGTATACTTTCCTCCATCCGACCTCCCCATCCTTCTTACCCCTCTTCCATCATTGTCGGCAATGGTTCTTGTCTTCCTATCACTTCCGTGGGGAGTGCAGGCACCCATGGTCCTTTTCGTCTTCCCAATGTTCTTGTTGCCCCCAACATAGTTCATAACCTTCTTTGTATTCGCCAATTTACAACCGACAATTCCCTGTTCGTCAATTTGACTCCTCTGGTCTTATGTGAAGGATTTGGCTTCCGTCGTCTCCTCCGATGTGACAAAGACAGGGCCCTTTACACTCTTCGCTTCCTTCTTCCATTGCATCACTTTCCACTTCTTCGTCCATTGCTTTCGCCGCCACCACTTCTTCCACTACTCGGCACCGCCGCCTTGGCCACCCGGCCGCGACGTTTTGGCTCGGCTTAGTCAGAGTACAGATGTTACTTGTACTAGGGCTCTTGATGAGCATCTTTGTCATGCGTGCGGTTGGGCGTCATGTTAGACTTCCTTTTCCTACCTCTTCTTCACACGCGGCTCATATTTTTGATCTTGTTCATCGTGACACGTGGACTTCTCACAGACTCAAAGATTTCGGCTATAAGTACTATCCGGTGATGGTTGATGATTTCTCTCATTATTCTTGGACTTTTCCTTTGCGCACTAAGTCCGAGGCTTTCACCACGATTTCCACTTCTTCGCAGGTGTCCACTCGTTCGGCCTCACCATTAAGGCCGCCCATTGTGACAACGGGCGTGAGTTCGACAACAACGCCCCGCCTCCTTCCTGTCTCGCGGTGTCCAACAGCATGTCCGTCTCCCTATACCTCCCCTCAGAACGGCAAGGCTGAGCGGATGATTCGCACCACCAACGATGTCATGCGCACCCTTCTGTTCCAGGCTTCTCTCCCTGCTCGCTTTTGGGCAGAGAGTCTCCACACTGCTACCTACCTGCTCAACCGCCTACCCTCCACTGCTTCCCCAGCTCCCACTCCACACCACGCTCTCTTCAGTACCCCTCCTCGCTACGATCACCTCCGTGTCTTCGGGTGTGCGTGTTACCCTAACACCTCCGCTACAGCTCCCCACAAGCTGGCACCCCGCTCGACTCGTTGTGTGTTCCTTGGTTACTCCCCGACCACAAGGGTACCCGCTTGACCTCACTTCGCCGGATCCTCGTCTCCCAAGACGTTGTTTTCGACGAGTCGGATTCCCTTCTCCACCACCTCCACCCCCGCCCGACCTCGTTTGGAGTCCTCGCTTCCGCCCGACCGGTGGTTCACCACCCTTGTCCGAGTCTTCTGCAGTTCTCCACCGGCGTGTTTTCTCGATCTTGCCGACACCGCTCGGTGGTCTCGGCTGTGTGCGCTGCCCCGAGTTCTCATTGGGCCTCGCGAGGCCCCGGCGCTTCATTGCGCCATACGCTGCCCGGTGGCACCGTCTTCGACACCTCCCACGCGCTACGCCCGGCCCGTCAGGCGCTGTTTACCACCGTCGTCAGCGCCACCACGCCATCGACACACATTGGCGGCGCTCCTCGCCAGAGCCGCGCCGGTGGTCCTCGCTGCGCCACACGCTGCCTCGAGTTCGTGCTGCCCTCGGCGCCTCCCCGCGCTTACGCCCGGCCCGCGGCGCGTTTAGCACCGCCGCCCGGCGCCACTCGCCGCCGACGCCATTGGCGGTGTCTCTCCGCCGAGTTACCTTTTGCGTGTTCTCGACAAGGCTCGCGACGAGCCGTCGGTGTACGACCCGCCTCTCCTCCATCGGAACCCTCGTCATGTTCACCCTATGGTGACGCGACAGGCGGCTGGTGTTCTTCGTCTCAGGATCCTCTCTGCTGCCGCCACCGAGCCGCGGATCTCTCCAGTACCTTCTTCCGTCCGTGACGCCCTGGCGGATCCTCTTTGGCGCCGCGCGATGGAAGAGGAGTACGCGGCCCTTCTTGCCAACCAGACATGGGACCTGGTGCCGCGTCCGTCTGGTTGCAACGTGGTCACTGGCAAGTGGATTTGGACACATAAGCGGCGAGCGGATGGTACCCTCGATCGCTACAAAGCTCGCTGGGTTCTCCGGGGCTTCACACAACGCCCCGGCGTGGATTATGATGAGACTTTCAGCCCAGTGGTGAAACTCATTCTGAGGCGCAGATTCTCTCACCGGCGCTCCCGCCCTCGGCCCGTGCATCTACCGGATGTGAAGAATGCGTTTACGCATGGCACTGACCGACATGCCATCGCAGCCAATGGCGGGGTTTGTGGATCCGGCTCGCCCTGAGATGGTCTGCCGGCTCAACAAGTCTCTCTACGGCTTGAAGCAGGCTCCTCGGGCTTGGTACTCTCAGTTTGCCACATTCCTGCTGACTTTGGGTTTCACTGAGGCCAAGTCAGACACTTCTCTGTTCGCTCATGCAATGGGATAAGATCGCATATCTGCCGCTTTCTATGTGGATGATATTGTGCACACACCTCAATCAAGATTTGCTTCAACAAGATCACCACCTCTCTCAGAAAGGTGAGTTTGCTATGAAGGACCTTGGTGTGCTCCACCACTTCTTGTGTCACTGTTGAGCCCCGTCCTTCCGGACTTCTCCTCCACCAGCGGCAGTATGCTCTCGATATCCTGGAGCGGGCAGGATTCACTGACTGCAACCCTTGCTCCACCCCTGCTTGACACCTGTGCCAAGTTGCCGAGGTTGAGGGTCCCCGATTCTTGACCCTATCGCTTACAGGAGCCTTCATGGTGCCTGCAATACTCGCCTTCACCCCACGGACATCACCTATGCAGTTCAGCAGGTCTGTCTTCATATGCATGATCCTCGAGAGCCGCACCTCACTACGCTGAAGAGCATCCTCCGCTACCTTCGTGACACGGTTGACCACGGCCTGCTTCTCCACCGATCTTCCTCCACTGACCTCGTCGTCTACACCGACGCTGCCTGGGCCGGGTGTCCGGACACTCGCCGCTCCACCTTCGGCTACGCCATCTTCTTGACCGGCAACCTTGTCTCCTGGTCGTCCAAGCGGCAATGGCTGGAGTTTGAGATCTGCGGGGGTGTTGGAGTATGTGTGAGCCCATGTATCAGGCCCATCATGGGCTCACACATACTCCAACACCCTTCAGCATCAACTACCGACGCAATGAGTTTGAGATCAGTGAAGAAAGAAAACATACACAGGAAGATTCTCTCTATCAGCAACTCTATCCAAAACGAACCTACTGTGAATGCTCTAGACGGACAACTTTTGCCCTATTTCATAATCACATATACATATACCTACTAAGTACATTTTGATCCATGCTGCCTTGTGAATGGCTATCAGCTCTCCATCCATCGCCACAAATTTGAGGGGGTGAGCATTTGATTTTTTGTGGGTGCACCATGAGTTTGTTGCTCAATCATAGATGTCCCATGAATTTGGTGACTTTCCTGTTAAACCATCAAAAAAATTGACGATTTACCACTCTCAAAATTGGTTCTCGCAAATTATGCCACTGCTGCTGCATGAAAGCTTCCAGTGATGCACTACTTTGATGGTGTTCAATGATAACACAGAATAAGAGTTGTTGTGAAGGACGGTGTTAATGTACAGGAAACAAATGGATTGACCTGAACATAAGAACATTACAAATGGATAAAGCAATTAGTAAGTAAAACATAGTCCCATCCATCCTCTTTAACACATAAGAATATGCTCAAAGCAAGCTAGGGTTGAGTTCTTTAAGTCTCATAAAAATTGATCAGAAATTCTTATCAGTTCTAAGCTTGTTTCCACACCATCCTCACTCAGATACCGTCCTTGGAATCATCACAAAACATACAAAACCAACCAATCCCAAAACAGGAAAAGTTGAAACAGAAAGTCTAATACAGAATGATAGAATAGCTGGAAAGTAGAAAAGTTAATACAAAGCGATTGCAATGTTGATAGCCAGGATAAGTGCAAACTATAATTTGTTAGATGATTGCATGATTCAGTATGGTCAAAACTAAGGTAAACCATCAGTTAGGGTCATTGGTTCTAAGGCTAGATTTGCTCAGAAATTCCATTCAGTTTCGGTATAATCAGATAAGGTACACAAGAGTCACCGCATTCAGATACCGTCCTTCTAGGAGTCATCACAGCAGATCATCCATAGGATCGCAGAATAGGAACTCAAAGCAACACTTCCTGAAGTTAAAAAAAAAAGATTTATGACAACAGCTTGCTTCGCTGACACAGTTTGCTCAGAAGTTATTCAAAATTGGATGAAATCATGTAAGGAGAGCTAGGCCACCTTACTCAGATACCGTCCTTGTATTGGTCATCACAGCAAGCAATTGGTTATAGGCACCTGTCTTCGAGAGTTTTTAAACCGAAAATGAGAAACATATAATAAGCAATAAAAAAACCATGTATGTGCATCTTTGCTCAGAGTCTCAGATCAGTTTAGGATGTAATCACGTGAGTCAATCTTTCAAGAGTGACCTTACTCAGATACCGTCCTTGAAGGAGTCATCACAGCAAACAACGCAAAGACAAAGGAAGAGATATGCAAAGTAAAATAAAAATCTTTTTCATCCAGAATAAAGGGAAAACAGGTCAAGCAACAGATCCACCATATTTCAATACAGTAAACAAGCATTCAAAAAAGATTGCTCCAGTGCCTATCATCATGGTGCCCGCTATTTAGCGTATTTTGTTAAGGGAAGAATTGAAGGGTGTTTGCTCAGACATCATGATCAGTTTTTAGGTATAATCATGCGAGCATAGATCACTCGCTCAGATACCGTCCTTGTAGAAGTCGTCACAGCAATTCAAAAATCACGCTTCGACGCAAATAGTGGAAAACATCACTGCTTCATAGGAAGCAGCAAAACAAATCAAACTGACACAGGATTGGTACCTAAGTTTCAGCATCAGCTCACACACGCGAACCTACTATTCATCCATGCCATCACGCTAATGATCCAGACAAAAAAGGAACACACCTTGTGAAGGCGCACGAGCATCGGATCTAAAGAGGAGCAAAGGCGGGAGGATGGATGGGACGGACTAGACAAGAGGTATAGGAGAAGACGAACGGGGATCTTCGAAACCCTAGATCTTGTGGGGAGGGCGAGGTTGAGGGTGGGGGCTGCGGCGACGATAGGTCTTCCGTCTCCACACCATTTTATCGTGGTACAGATGCAATCTAGGGAATGGATAGTATACACACAGGCCCCTAATAAATGTGTTTAGTTAGAAAATGTGTAGTCTAACAGAGAATGATAGCATTGCTAAAAAGTAGAAAAGTTAATGCAAAGCAATTGCAATGTTGATAGCCAGGATAAGTGCAAACTACAATTTGTTAGATGATTGCATGATTCAGGATGGTCAAGTCTAAGATAAACCATCAGTTAGGGTTTTTGGTTCTAAGGCTAAAATTGCTCAAAAATTCCATTCAGTTTCGGAATAAACAGATAAGATGCACAAGTCACCCCATTCAAATACCGACCGTCCTTCTAGGAGTCATCATAGCAGATCATCCATAGGCTCTCAGAATAATAACTCAAAGAAACGCTTCTGAACTAAGAAAAAATAGATATGGCCACAGCTTTCATCGCCGACTGAGTTTGCTCAGAAGTTATTCAGGTTTGGGTGTAATCATGGAAGGAGAGCCAGGTCACCTTACTCAGATACCGTCCTTGTATTGGTCGTCAAAGCGAACAATTGGTTATAGGCACCTGTCTTTGATCCAGAACAATGACCCGAAAAGATAAAACCACCACCAAAAAATCTTACTGAAAAAGGCATACAAATAAAAACCAGAAGCCAAACCAAGGCCAAAACAAGAGTTTTTAAACTGAAAATTAGATACATGCAATAAGCAATAAACAACCATGTATGTGCAAGTTTGCTCAGAGTCTCAGATCAGTTTAGGATGTAATCACACGAGGTAACTCTTTCAAGAGTGACCTTACTCAGATACCGTCCTTGAAGGAGTCATCACAGCAAACAACGCAAATACAAAGGACGTGAAGAAATGCTAAGTAAATTTTAAATCTTATTCAGCCAGAATAAAAGTAAAACAGGTCAAGCAACAGATTATCCATATTTCAATACGGTAAACAAGCATTCAAAAAAGATTGCTCCGGTGCCTCATCAGCGTGGTGCCAGCTATTTAGCGTATTTTGTAAAGTGGAGAATTGAAGGGTGTTTGCTCAGACATCATGATCAGATTTTTGGTATAATCATGCGAGCATAGATCACTCGCTCAGATACCGTCCTTGTGGAAGTCGTCACAGCAATTCAAAAATCACGCTTCAACGCAAATCGCGAAAAACATCACTGCTTCTTAGGATAGGAAGCAGCAAAACCAATCAATCTGACGTAAGATTGGTATCTCAGAGGCTCAGATTCAGCATCAACTCACACGCGCGGACTGACTATTCATCCATGCCATCATGCTAATGATCCTGAAAAAAAAAATTGGAAGACACCTTGTCAAGGCGAAAGCGGGAGGTGGCGGGCGCGCGGCCGCGTGAGGCTGGGAGGTGGCGGGCGCGGAATGCAGCAGCCGGCGGGGCTCCTGAGAGGCGGCGGCGCAGCGGCCGGCGGGCGCACAGGGGCCAGGCCCAAGCAGGACAACAGGAGAAGCCAGTTGGTGGACAGCGGTCGGTGAGGCGACTCGGCGCTGGTGGCTCGGCGACGTCGGCGCTAGGTGCCACCGCGCCAAGCGGGACTCCGGGAGGCGGACGGGTGGAGTTGGCCGGGCAGCTGCTAGGGTTAGTTGTTCGGCTGCTGTATATATTAGACGCGTTGGGGTAGTTGGCCCAATGAGTAAAAGGATTCGTGGACCATCGGACAGGCCATTGAGGCTAAGAAGAAGCCCAAATATTAGCGGTTCGAGTTTGCAGCAGCTATAGCTGGCTATAGCCGCAGCTAAGCCATTTGAAAAATACGGCAAAAATCAGTAATGGGTTCACAGATTCTATCACTTCATCAGTTCACATAACCATGAGTCATCATTCATCAGTTCACAGGAACATGGCTCCAGGAAGATAATAAATTCTCAATTCTTAAAATACAAGCAGTAAATCATATACCCTTCAGATTGCTTGTTATGAATTTTGAAGGGTGGTGCAGCAACATCACACACACATATATGAGAAAAATACGAAGTTCACAAATATAGATCTCCCACAAATCGAGACACAAGTTCTGACACAAGGTTCAGCATCCAGATGCCATCTAGTTCAGCATCATGTTCAGAGAAAAAAGAAAATGATTTTCAGCTGTACAACAGATAGTCTCCAAGTTTAGAGACAAAAGATTCATTTTATCCGGATCAAGCAAAAGGACACGGTCACGGTGAGCACTTACCCTGCCAAGAGCCACGAGTTGAGCATTCCTGCCGGCCTTGTCCGAGTGCAGAGTAGACCAGGATTCACGCCATCCTCGAGCAGGGATTCGACCCAGCCACTCCCAACTTCTGGTCTGGTCGCAGCCGTCGTCGCATGCCGCCGCCGCCTTCTTTTCGGGGCAGAGAACGAAGAGGGCGAGAGAGAAGTGGGGAACGGGTGGCGGCTAGGGTTAGCCGGTAAGGCCCCCGCGTTATATAAGCGATTTAGCTAAATTTTGGGCCGTGAGTTGAGGAGCCCACGCTAGAACTAGGCCCGCAAAACATTTAGCGGACGCTACAAGATGGCCCAGTCAGCGGCTATCGCGGGCTAAATGCAGCTAATAGCTCCTACAAACGCATAGCGGCAAAAGTTAAATCTCCTAGCGGCAGCCCTTACCGGCAGCAATCTCGAATTTTTATTTTTTTTATATTTATTTTTATTCATTTATGCAAAATTGTATATCGGTTTGAACTTTAGACACAAATAGGCGCCGGTCGAGCGTTCAATTAACGACCGGATACCAATCGCACTTTGAAAGCACGACAGGACCCCCTCACACGCGTCATTTGACAGGACATTTTCTCGCATCGGTCGCACTTTCAACGCCGACGATGTGGACGCCGCCCACGCTCGAAGGCTGTCGCGCCGCCTTGCGGCGGGCGCGTTGCACCCGAGCCTCACGCTTGCGCACCGCTCGAGCCAGCGCGCTCGCGCGCCACGCCTTGCGCCATTGCGCCTTGGCGGCGATTAGGAAACCCTAACGCGCCTAGGCGCGCCCGATAGGGCTACGGTTGGGCCACGGTGGGAGAAAGGCCCATTCTTATTTTCGTAGGGCGACTGGGTCCCTAGGCGTGTGCATGGCGGCAGGCGCATGGCGCGGGCTTGGCGCGGCGGGCGGGCGGGCTGTGGGGGCAGCATGGGCTGCAAGCACAGATCGGCGTCCCCTGTCGTGCTTTGAAAGCGACAGTTCCCTAGCCTGACCAAGATGATTTGTAGGGTCTGTCGTGCTTTCAAACGGCGATAGGTACCTGATAGTTAATCGAACGCTCGACCGGTGCCTATTTGTGTCTAAAGTTCAATCCGACGTACAATTTTGTATAAAAGAATAAATATAAATATAAAAAATAAAAAATCCAGCAATCTCTAGCTAAAGCCGGAGATTTAAAACCTTGCCCTTAACCCTACTCGGCCTTGACTCTGTTGCCGGAGCCTTTTATTTTTGCTCTATTGAAAATTGGGACCAAAGAACTATGTAGAATTCCTCCTTTTTATCGTCAAATAAAAGCCAAAAGCTCAACCACGCCCAAAACAAGAGTTATTAAACCAGAAATGAGATGCATGCAATAAGCAATTAAAAAAATATGTATGTACATGTTTGCTCAGAGACACATATCATTTTAGGGTATAATCATGTGAGGGGCACTCTTTTTAGAGTGACCTTATTAGATGCCATCTTTGAAGAGTCATCACAGCAAAAAAAAAAACATACTTTGTGAAGAAATACACCCTGTGAAGGCGTGCGTGCATTAGATCTGAAGAGGAGCGAAGGCGAGAGGATTGATGGGACGGACTAGATAGAAGGTCTATGCGAAGATGAATGGGGATTTTGCAAAACCCTAGATCTCGTGGGGAGGCCGAGGGTGAGGGTGGGCGTGGCGGCGGAGATAGATATTCCATCTCCATGTAATTTTTTTTTTATCACAGTACCAATGCAATCTAGGAAATGAATGCTCAATACTCTTGCTCTTGGCCTTGTTTGTTTCAGTTGGAAGTCACTATAAACTTTAATCCTGAAGGATGTCCTAAAGAGTTCAAAAAACCATGTAATTTGTTTTATGAATTTTAAGAAGAACTATTTAAAATAGCACGAAAATAACTGCAAAGTATTACGTTTTTTCTGGTTTATATGAAAAATAATCATTCTTAATTTAATTTAACATAATCTGAAACAAACAACCCTTGTGTAGTTCTGCAACTTTCCTGCCCCTCATTGAAAATTTGTAGATTAAGACCTTGTTCTTTTGAGTGTTGAGTAGAGTTGAGTATTACTCTATCAAATTTTAAGGGTACTCGAAAAATGATCTAAAAAGCTTGAAAGAGTAATAAAAAATAGTTTTGTAATCTCTAAGAAGAACCAATTAAAGCTTCGTAAAAAACGTTATAAATTATTACATCATATAACTAATTTCAAAATACTCTATACCGCGTAGCTGCGTCTAATCCAGCCTTCTCGCGGTGGCTACGTCCGCGTTTTTTGTCGACCGTCCATTTCGCCCGATCTACGGCTAGGAACGCGCTGCATCAAAGACATCTCACCTAACTCGCCACACGCCTCCGGCGCTGCGTGTCCACGCTTACCTTCTCACTGCGTGTCAAGCCCTCGCAGTCTCGACGTTTTGCAAACAAACCTCCATCTTTTTCGTTTTTTCAGACATGTCCTGCTCTTCAGATCGGACCCCTTCACAGACATGAGATTTTTACCGAGCCCCTCATGTTTTCCCATTCAGCAGAATACGCCCTTTTGCTTTCAGAGGTGCACCGGTTTTTTCCATATTTACGACCTCTGTGCCACCCAACAAAACCCTTCATCCCCGTCTCTCCCTTCCTCATTTCACACCATCCCACCTCCCAATGTGCCTCTCCCACCTCCCGCTTTCCTCCCTCTTCCTTGCAGGCGACGGCCACTCTCTTCCTCACGTCTCACGGAGCGGGCGCCACCATCTCCTAGCCGTCAGATTCTCGTCTGCCGCCTCTGCAGCACTTGCTTACCGTGTTCCCACCCATGCAACACCACCACCATCCCTTCTCTCGCCATCAGATCCGCCCCTAGTCCGCCGCCGTCGCTTCACGGTCTCTATGCCCCGCGACCTCCAGGGTGTCCAGATCCGGCGACGCCGTCCTTTATGCCGGTCGGATCCGACGAAGATGGGTCTCGGGCTCGCTGGATCCATCGACGGCGGCCACCGGGGCGCCGCCGCACCCCCTCTCCAGAACCTCCTCCCGTCCTCCAGCTTCTTGTCAAGGGTGGCTACCGAAGCGATCGAGTTCGTCAAAATACATATAATTTACCGATTTGGTATTCCTCAAACGATTACTACTACCAAGGATCGGTATTTATGTCAGAGGCGTTTCAAGATTACGCCAAGTTTGGGAATCACAACGATTAATTCTTCGCCAGATATGCTCAAGCCAACGCCAGCGTAGTCTTCAAACAAGAGTGCTATAAACCGATCAGCTTAAAAATCGATGAAAGGCAGCGGGGTTGGTATAATACTTTGGCGGATCTTGTTGTGTGGTGATCGGATTGCTAAGCATGGGGCTCGAAGGTATCGCCATTTGAGCTAGTTTACGGTCAAGAAGTCATCCCGCCAGTTGAAGCCATCATCGGTTCTACGAGGGTCAAGAGCGTAATAACGTAAAGCCGATGATTACAATAGGTTGATGATGGATAAGTTGGATGACATGGTGGCGATTCGGTTAAGGGCTCTGGAACATATTGAGCGTGATAAGCAAAGAGTGGCCAGACATTATAACAAGAAAGTTGTGCCGAAAACTTTTGAAGTAGGAGAACTCGTATGGAAAACGTTTTTACCGATTGGCTCTAGGGATCCTAAGTACGGAAAGTGATCTTCAAATTGGGAAGGACCATTTAAAGTCAATCGGATTATTCCTGGTAATGCGTATATCTTGGAGACGCTTGAAGGGGATGTTTTCGGTAAAGCAATTAACGCCAAGTATTTGAAAAAGTATTATCCTAGCGTTTGGGTCGGAGCTTGAGCTAGGGTTTGTAAGAGCCGATTCTATGAATCGCCTATAGTTCAAAGGTCGTTTTGCACTTGACGCGTTGAAAGTTTTTCAACACGTTGCTGTTGATGTAAAGCCGATTCTCAGAGAATCGTCGGCAGATCTAATTACTATGCAATTTCGCTCATTGTTGTTGAGTAGAAGCCGATTCTAAATGAATCGCCTAAAGACATAAGATGAAGACGATTGCATGAAGAAATGGTTATTACCAAGGCACGAAGGCCTTAATTGGTTTCGCCCAAGGGGCAAGATCAAACATTGTTTCTTAATCGGTAAAACAACCGATTCACACATAACAGTAAAATTTGGCTCGCAGGCCAATTACTCGCAAAATTCATAAATAGCGGCCTCGGTGGCTGAACATGGTATCCGGATCCGATTGATAGTTGTCTGCGTCTTCCTCGGCGGATCCGGGAATTATCGGGATCTTTTTCTTCGGCCAAGATCTTGCTAGCCCGCAGTCTTCACAATGCTATATTGCTCCTTGGTCACGACTTCGTGTCTTGAAGCTTGAGAGGCATCGACTTGGCTTTCTTTTTTTTCGGCCCAGCCTGTGGATTTGACCCGTGAAACCGCTTTGGAAGTAACGTTTTTGCCGATTCCGCTTCGCAGCCGATCGAGTTTATCGTTTTGCTCGCTGGCATCTTGTACTAACCCTTTCAATTCGCCTCCGATCTTTCAATGCTTCCTTTGGTGGAGCCGATCCAATGCAAAGATCGAATCGGTTTTCTTTGGCGAGGGCAAGACTTTTTGGATGGCCGATGCCACCTGCTCAGGGAGGACCTGCGTGATGGAGTCGGCTATTTCGCGGATGGCGGAAGTGTTAGCCAAGAAGGCTGACTCATCACCAAACAGTTCCCACATCCGCTTGAGCTTGGCGATGGTCTCCGAGGAAAATCGGTTTTTCTTGGTAGGCTCTGAAATTTGGTGAATCGACGATTATGGTTGGGGCGACGATGTCCTGATCGGGGAAGACAGAAAATCCAGCTCATCGTCGAGCCAGCCCATATTGGAAGGATCGAAGTTGAGCTCATCGTCTTTCTTCCCATCATACGTGATGACATGTGTGGACACCATCGTTGACCTGATCGGAGGCTGCGGGGTTGAAACATGTAATCGACGAAAGATGTTTTAAGTTACAAGGTATCGGATTGTGGAAAATAGCATAAATTAAAGCAAGGAAAGCCGACACGTCTTGGGGTTGAAGGTCGGAGGTGTCTAAGAGGTCAAGGAGGAGGCGGGTGTATCATCCTTCTTTTGGGTGGGTGATGTGTCCCAAAGAAAATACCGATAGAGTAAAAGCTAGTAGGAATCTGTGGATTTCGAAAGCGATCAAGTGCTTACTGTGTCACATACCGATTCGGTGGTATCGGGCGTACGCACCTTTTGAGATCTTGGCCTCTTGATGGATACTTTCTTCCTTAGGCCAGGCTCGCCTGTGGGTTTCCCTGTTGAGGAAGGTCAGTGAGCGATCGGATATTCTAGAATTTTCTATGAACACTGATTATACCTCTTTTCTTCGGCTGAGATGAGCTCTGGGCGAAAGCCGACGGACTTCAGCGGTGGAATGAAGTCGGCCACCGTCGCCAATAAGCTTGGACCTTGGCGTTGTTCGCCTCGAAAGAAATAATGCCGTTGTCGGGATTAGATTACGCCCATCGCCATGGCCCACTCCTCGACGGCCCAATCGAGCGACCTACCAGGCCCAGCCTCCTGGAAGGTTCTATTTGGCCCATATGCACCTCGCCAACGGCTTCTGGCCGGAGTGGTGCGAGTAATAAGGAATCGTGTTTGAGTCCGTCTCGAACAAGAGTCTGCAAGACGGCTACGTGAAGACCGGACGTTGGTTTCCGGATTGGATTAGAGTCATGATCCCCAAGATTAGGAGCTTACCTTATCTACCGTAGGTTATATTTGGCATGTAACCGAGTTCATTCACGATCTCGTAGTTAGCCCAAATTTCGATATTCCCAGTAGGTCGGTTTGTTCAAGACTATATAAACAGGGCCTGTGGCGTTTATAGGACCCCGACCCTTAGCCGATAGATTTTAGATACTACTCGCCGAGGCTCTGCTGATCTCCGAGTTCCACCTTGTAATCCTCTTTGATATAAAGAAAGGCCGGACGTAGGGCTATTATCTCCCGAGAGGCTGAATCGGGATAAAACCCCCGCCTCTGTTCGTGCTGTTTCGTGGTTGTTCGGCGTGTCTCCTATCTCCTCTTTAAAGAACATTGGTTGACTTGGGTCGATATCCCAACCGTCGGCGGTGGCGCCGTCCGTGGGGACACGCAGATTGAGCATGTCGAACTCGAGTCAACGATCTGTAGATACTTCCCGAGGGCTACGACTCGAAGGACGGGATGTCTCATCCTCGTCGATTCAGACGATCCGTTCGGTCTCGAACACTTTCCGTGATCCGAGGCGATGTCTCCGCTTATATGGCGTAGATAGCCTCGAGATCGCACTCCGTCATTGGCGAGCGACTACGGAATCGATGATCTTTACGACGGTTTAGATCCGCCGATTCCAAGGCTATGTCGGTAGATTCTACTGTGGTGACACGCCGATGACACCGCCTAGCATACCTTCACATGGCCCCGCAAAGATTAACATGGCCGATCGCGGAACCTCCGAGAGATCTGCGACGGCCGTGGATCGCTGGCAGGTCGGGCAGTTAACTCGCCCAAGCATCAAGACGAGGTCATACTGGTCGCTCGTGAGCAAGAAGTCATTCGCCGCACCTTGACGATTCCATCAATCGGACCTTGGCACGGTTTAGCGACCGGTAAGCGGCAATCGCGACCCACCTCGCTTGCCGACGCTTAAGTCTCCGCAAGCTTCCTGTTGGGTTAATTTCGCGTGGCCGGACTCGGTCGGGCGAGTAACGCGGATGGTTCGAGGATCCGGGGCCCATAGATCGAGTCGAGGAGCGGCTCGAAGCTATAGCAACGGTCCTCGATCCACCAATCAAGCCGACCTCGCCCGCGTAGGCGTCGTTGTTCTAACCTAGAACGATTGGTGAAGGCCTAAAGTCTCTAGGAGAAGTCAACAACTCCTCCAGGCCTTGAGCCAAACCGCCGGAATGATTCGGACAGACTCGATCGATCGCGTGACCTCCGTCGCCATCGAAGGATCACCGCCCATGAGCGAGCTACCAGAGTCGCCGCCGCTTCGCCAAGTCCTCGTAGTCATCGCGACAACAGGGCAAGCGCGCGTGATGATCACGGACGGTCCCTCGTGAGGAGCGATCGTCGCGACCACGAGGAAGGAGCGTGGTGGATTGTCCGGAGAGAGTTTCTCCAGCCGAATCATCCGTTCAGCGGGGAGTTCCTCCGCGCCGCGGGACCAACGTCTTCTCAAGACTAGGTTCTGCCGGGAAGGTGGCGGTCGTATGCTTTGGGCTGCAGGCTTTCTCCGAGCGAGCCGGTTTGTCCGGTGGCCCTCAAAATTCAAGCCCGGTCACATGGAGAGGTACAATGGGACTCGAACCCGTGAGGAATTCCTTTCCATTCACGCCACGGCCATCATGGCGGCCGGGGTGACGAGCTTCGTTATGGCTAATTACCTCCCGACCGCCTTGAGGGTCTTTGCTCGGACGTGGTTGTTCAATCGGCAGGAGGGTTTCATCGGCTCATGGAACCCGACTTTGTGACGCCTCGATCGCTAATTTCGGAGAGTATTACGTGCGTCTGGGCAAGGAGGATGATCTGCACCAGATGATCCGGATGAGCGGGAGACCCTCCGTAACCGTGAAGCGTTTCATTAAGATCCGCAACACGATCTTGAACATCTCGGATGAATCATCGTCGCGCCTTCAAAACGGAGTCCGCGACGAGCAATTTCACCCAGATCTCGAGATCAATGAGACTGGACCGCCAACGACCTATTCAAGGCGGTGGATCGCTATGCCAGCGCAGAGCGTTCAATCTAAAAAGGCGTTCGACAAGGCGAGCCGCCTACCACTGGTGTGGATGAGAAGAAGAAGAGCAAGAACAACCACGGTGACAAGAAGTCCGGAAGAAGAAGAATAAAGGTGATGCGAACAATACCGTCGCGGTATGGATCGCGCACCTCCTCCCAAGGATGGGCGAAGAAGCCCAACAATAACTACAAGGGCAAAAGCACGCTTTCGAGAGGCGGACAAGGCAAGAAAGGTCAAGCGGCCGATTTTGCAAGTTCCACCAGCACTACGGGCATGACATACGCCATTGCAGAACTTGGGCCGCAAAGCTCGAAGATTTCTACAACGGCAAGGGCCCAATGCCCACCTGCCCGAACAAGGTGATGCCTTAGAAGGCCAAGCGCCAAACCGACGATGGTGACCGGAAGGCGATGATGAGTATCAAGAACCGTGAACCATATCGCCGTCATCTTGGCGGCTCCTCGGCTTACACCTCTCGACGCACCTCAAGGAAGCCGCCGAGAGGTCCTAACGTTGAAAAGGCAAAACCTCGGCGAAGTCGATGAAGTGGACCGAGGTCCCCATCTCTTTCTATCGGGAGGATTGCCCGTTTGGGATGACCAAGCCTCACGGCTCCCTCGGTGGTCGCCCGACCATCGACAACGCAAGAGTTGGCCCGTGTACAGAGAGCGGCGGGGCGCTTTGGACTTGCTTTCGCTAAGGTCTTGGACGAGATGCGATTCCTCGTTCTAAGCTGAAGGAAGTCGCAATGCCTGTCGACGGTTGAGATATCGATCTCAAGTCGCTAAGGTACTTTAAGATTGAGATAGGAGACACGCCGAACAACCACGAACAACAGCGAACAGGGAGACAGAGTTTTTATCCTGGTTCAGGCCTCTCGGGAGAGATAATAGCCCTACGTCCAGCCTTTCTTATATATCAAGGATGAATACAAGAGGTGGCTCGACGAGACGAACAAGTCTCGGCGAGATTATCTGATACAAGTGCGATAAGCGCAATGATCCGATGTCTACGAGGTGCTAAGATGCAAAAGCTCTTGGCCGTGGTCCTCTAAACGCCATAGGGGCCTGTTTATATAGTGTTGAACAACCGACCTACCAAGGGATAATCGGTCGGGTGACCACGAGTCCAGAACGAACTCGAGACATGCCAAATACATCCCGAGGTAGATAAGGTAATCTCCTAATCTTGGGGATCACGGCCCTAATCTAATCCAGGAAACCACGTCAGGGTCTTCACGTAGTCACAGAACTCTTGTTCGAGTCGGACTCAAACACGAATCCTAGGCCGCGACAAGACCGTGCCGGCAGAGGTCTGTTGGCGCAGATGCACATGGGCCGATAGAACCTTCCAGGTTTGGGCCTGGTAGGTCGCTTGATCGGGCCGTCGAGGAGCCGGGCCATGGCAATGGGCGTAATTTAATCCCGACAATGCCCTTCTACGGATTGTTCCGGAGAAATCAGCCGTTAGGCGGGTTGTCCGCCAGATTACCTTCGCAACCCAAGCAACTTCCGGACGAGTTGATCACTTTCGGCGTGGTCGACTTCCCATCCAGCGTACAACACGATCTTGGGCGAGCCATCTCGGTAAGTTTATGGTCGTGTCCCACCACGCTTACCATTGCGTGAATATACGGGTCTAACGGTGTGATCACGGTCAAGGGCAACTAAAGTCGCTCGGATTGCGACGGCGATCCCTGCATACTGATCGACCAACTTCCGCCATGTGATCTCAAGTTCCACGGACCAAGTCTCAGACGCCCTAGGGTCTCCTTCACCGGTAGGAGAAACCAAGGAAGTTCCGTTGTCCCTTGATGATACTTCCAAGCGGTTCACTTGGGGGCCAATTTGGACCCCAAATAGGAAAGCGAGCTCATTGCCTTCCTCCGAGCTAATGAGATGTGTTTGCACAGGAGCCATCGACATGCCCGAGTCCCAAGGGAGGTCATCGAGCACAAACCGGTGTCATTTGGACAAAAAGCCTGTTCGCGGAAGCTTCGTCGCTTTTACAATTCAAACGGGGATCATCAAAGATCGACAGCAAACTACTCATTAGGGTTCATCCGCGAGGTTGATCACACCGAGTGGTTAGCCAACCCTGTCATTGTAAAGAAGAAAGCGGCAAGTGGAGGATGTGTCGATCACACAGATCCGAACGCCGCTTGTCCTAAGGACAACTTCCCGCCTCGTATTGACCGGTGGTCGATCGATTGCGGATGCCCACCTCTGAGTTTTTGGATGCTTACTCGGGTATCACCAAATAAGCATCTCCCGAGGATGAAGAGAAGCGCCTTCATCACCCCTTCGGCACTTTCGCTATCGACCATGTCTTTCGGTCTGCGCAACGCGGTGCCGCGTTCGGTAGCTTAATGGAGAAGTCCTTCCCGAGCAGTGCGGAAAAACTCGGAGGTCTATGTCGGCGACATAGTTGTAAAAACAAGTTTGCTCGGATCATGTAAAAGACACGCCGAGACCTTCGTAATCTCACCAGCATCGAATAAAATTAAATCCAGAGAAGTGTACCTTTGGTGTTCGATCTGGAATGTTGCTCGGTTATGTTATTGGTTCGGAAGGTATTTCTGCCAACCCTGAAAAAATAGAGGCCATTGAAAATATGCAGGCTCCAACTACCGTAAAGGAAGTCTGAGTCTCACGGGCGGATGGTTGCTCTAAGCAGATTTATTTCCGTCAAAGTGACGCGGTGCGCCTTCTTTAAGGCCCTGCGTGTAACATCCCAAATTTTTAAAACCAATTTGGCACGTTAATAATTTCTTAAGTGCATAATTTAAAAATGTTAAATCACTCATTATTGCATCATCACTTCATGCATTGCATCTGAATTAGGAAAATAATTTAAATTGTTCAAGTCTATGCCTTTGGTGGAAAAATATGGTAATAGTTTTAAATAATATTTTCTATAAACCAATACCCCATGCGAAGTTATTTGAAAATAAATTATAAATTTTGGGGAAACAAAATAGTATTTCCTAAAAGTATTAATTTGCTAAAAAGGTTTTGGAGAAAATAGGTTCTTTGGAAATCAGGAAATTCAAAACTTCTATTTCCTTCCTCGGCCCAAGCTTCCCGTGCCGCCCCTTTCCTCTTTCTCCCGCCCCTCTTCTCCTCTGTTGGGCCTTTGCCCTCACCAGCCCAACTTCGCCATGTGCCTCCTTCCTTTTGCCTCTGTCTTGTGGAGCCCGCCGGCAGTGGAGCCCAGCGTCGCCCCTCCTCCTCTTCTTCCTCCCTGTTTCTTTCCTCTGTTCGCCTCACTGAATCGCCGCCATTGTTCTCTCTCTCTCTCCCGGGGCCTCGCCATGGCTCCTTTCCCCATGCATCGCCGCCCCTACACTCTTCCGCGGACCCTCTCCGCCCCTACCCCTTTCTTGTCTTGTCGCGGCCAACCACCTCGGTCCGTCGGGTCCGAAACATTCACTTCACGGCACCGGCAGGGATCAAGCCGACGAGTGCCAAACCGCGTGGCATTGAATGTGTCGGCGGAGCTTCGCCATAAGTGGGGAATCTGCTCCCCTTTGCTCTCGCCTTCGCGCCACAGCTCTGTTGAACTCCGAGCCGGTCGTCGTCTCGCCGCGTCTTCTATTCTCCTTCCCTACCTCGCTCTCGCCCCGTTCGGTTTAACATCACCCGGGATTGACTTCATGGTCGCCCAATAAGCTCGTCAAGCTGTTTAACCGACGCGTGTGATCCGCGTAGCGTGTCCCGGAGCTCGCACGTCGTCGCCGTCGCGGTCTCATCGCCTTGCCATCTCCCCAACCCGGCGAGCTCAAAGGTAGCCCTTGATCCTTCCTCATTGTCATCCCCGAAGTATTGGTGGCCGGCCGTGTGCTTCATCACCACCGCAATGCTCGCCGTCGCCATCGCCATATGCCGCCGCGCCGCCCTCGCTCAATCCATCATTCGAGGTGGTTAGCACGCCATTGTGCCCGCTTTGCTCTCACCTCGCTTCGGTCGCTAATCGAGCCACGTGGCGGAGTAGTCGCCGCCGTTGGCAGCGTCGCCGGGTTCCTCTCCCTGTTTTCCCTTCTTGCCTGCGGTGCCGCCCGGCAATTGGGTCACCGACCCACCAGCCATTGCCGCTTGCCTCGCCTCGCCCGCGTCGTCTCGCCGTTTGGGGCGTTGGTCGAGTTGCCAAAGGCTGCTCGATCCTCTCTCTTTTATTCTGTTTTAATTTCTGGTTAAATCATTTTATTTGATATCTAAAAGTATTTATTAAAATAGCTTGTGCATGCTAAAAATTCGTAAAATTTGTGAAACTACTTTATTAGTTTCGAACCGGGAAAATTATGTATTTGCATGTCATGCATTTGGAATCCATTTTTGGTTAAAGAGATATGCTCTAGGTGCATCATTAATTTCATGTGTGTAAATATTCTATAAAAATTCAGGAAAAATACTTTGGAGGTTCTTTGGACCCTAAAATATTATTTGTATGCATGGCATCCATCCAAAGATCTGTTTTGGTCATGCAAGTAATTTTGAGATGGCATCATTCCATGTGTGCATTACCATTTAGCATCATGTTTCCTTTAAATGAAAATACATGAAACATGGGGTTCTTTGCATTTTCATAAAAACGACATGACATAAAATGTTTTACTTATGTGTGTTGTATTGCTTTGCATGCGTGTGCTTGGCGTTTAGGAGGTCAAGCTCTCGAAGACCCGATCGGCACGCCCCTTCGCTTTTCCGGAACCGATCAAGGCAAGTCCCCTTTGATCATATTGAGAAGCCATTTTTGGTTATTGAGTAAAATGTTATTAGACTTGAAATTATGCATGCTAGTTTAACGGTTAAATGCCGTATTTCCTAGACTTAGTTATCGTGACCGAATAGAAAGGTAAGAAATATGGGAGGATTAAACCTAAGGCTAAAATATGAATTGCTCTTATTTATATGCTTTGATTGTGGTAGGATAAATGCTTAAAATCATTTATGCGGAATGATTCAATCATTTGTGTGAAAGGTGAATGTTTTGAGAAATGGTTGGAAAAGGGTGATTTAAAGATAGCGCATCAAGGGTGATCTTTGAGTAGAAAATAATTTTCCTCTTACCCCAAAATCTTTCCGACTAGGGAGATATTTTGTCGGTTGGTGCTGAGGGCACCATGTTTTGAAACGGGCTAAAATATCAAATCTCCCTAGTCTAAGGAATTGCTCATCCTATGATCCTATGAATCGAGCCATTCTGATGCGACCTCGAGTCCCGGAATGGGGACGGGCCCGATCGTTAGCCCTCGTGGTTGACGGTCTTGTGGCGAAACACCGTCTGGTGCGTATCCTCTCGAGGTAAGGCGTACCCACTCTGCAGAGTTAAAACTGTCATGATAGTCGTGCTTTCATGGTTATGAGCTTGAAGGACTGATTATATGGTAGTTTCTTTATTTTAAAACCAATTTAGAAAAAGGGTTTTTAAAGAAAGGATTTGAGATGAGTAAGGATTTGAGAAGGATTTCGTTTGAGCTAGGGGCCACCGGTGATATTCCGAAATGGGTATCGGCCTATCGGAAAGTGTCACGGAATGGACCTAGCGAGTTTGAGAAAAGAAAAGAAGAAAGAATTTTGTTCTTGCTATGTACTTGAGGCCAAGTGGCGAGAACCGTTTGAGAAGAGCCCAAAGAAAATGTTGAGATTTAAAGTTTCAAATCGCTTTGTCAAAACTAGGTTAAATAAGCTGCGATTTCCGCAAATATCCTAAACCTTCCTTGTATTGAACGCATTTGCATAATTCGGACTTGCGAGTACAATTTGTACTCACCATCCTTTTCTCCCTCTCTTTTCAAAACTTCAACAATTTGGTCCATCCGAGTATGGCCCGCCGTCCAGGAGGAGGACCCGGATTACGTCGAGGCGTTCTCCGAGCGAAGAGTATGAAGATTAGGGTTGCTGCGTTCCTCTGACCTCCGTGCACATGGGATGAATAAAATTTTAGATGATGTACTAGGCTTGTATCGTTGTGTACTCGATTTGCGACTGCGAGCCGTTGTATGTTGTTTATCTTGGACTATGTTCCGTTTGTAATAATAATATCGTTAGCCTATTCGTTTACGTATATACGTGTGTACTAGCCATGATCCTTGGGACTAGTACGAGGTTTACAGTGGAATCCGATCTTGTAAATCGGTGCCGAAACCTCGCATAAGCACAATGGTTTCAGTGGGCGGAAGAAGCCGATAGATCCTTCCGGGATGCGAGCGATACTGTCCAATCCTCCGTCTTGACTACCCCGCGGCATGGCGAGCAGCTCTGCTTTGTACCTAGGTTACCGCCACAAGCGGTGGCGCGGTCTTGGCGGTCGAAAGGAAGGCATCTGACGACCAATCTATTACGTGGCGAGGTACTTCACGGATCAAAGGCGTTACCACGAGGTCGAAGCTACTCTCGCCTTGCTCATGTCCTCCGGAAGCTTCGCCACTACTTCCAAAGCATCAAATCTGGTCGACCACGTTCCCCTGGGAGAAATCCTACGGAACAAGGAATCTAGCGGACGTATAGCTAAGTGGGCAATGGAACTAGCGAGTTTGATCATTATTTCTTTGCCCGAATCGCTATTAAGTCACAGTCTTAGCTGACTTTGTCGTGAATAGACTTGCCGCCCAAATCGAGAAGCTCGAGCAACTTTGATGAACCCTCTTGGACCATGTTTTTCGATGGCTCGCGCCCGGAAACTTCGGGGTGGTTTTGTTCTCATCTCCTCAAGGAGAGCAACTCGATATTCTATCCAACTACACTTTGCGGCGACTAACAACGCTGCGAGTACGAACCCTCCTCGCGGGACTAAGCGTGCAAGTCGCTTGGTGTCCAGCGGCTAGCCGTGAAGGAGATTCACGGTGGTCATCAATCGAGTTAACAAGGAGTATCGGTCTTTGCGATGACTCAATGGCGCGATACGGTTGAAGTGAGGAAGTTGGAGCGGTATTTTCGATTTTTGAAGTGCTCTTCGTGCCGGAAGGACAACTTCTTGGCCGACCATTTGCCCAAGTATGGATCCTCACGCGAACTGCTTTGGGGGGTGCTCGTCGATACCTATACAAGCCCTCAATCACGTCTCCGGACGAGGCAACCGAGACAGTGGTCTTTGTCTCCGTTATCGAGCAGTGCCAGATTGGACAACGCCATTGTCCGTTATCTTGCGAGATGGGACCACGCCGACGATGAAGCCGAGCGCCCGGCTTATAAGGCGTCTTTGCTCCATACAAGCTTACGGACGGCATCCTTTACCGTCGAGGTGCTCTGGGAGTTCTCTCCAAGTGTATCTCGCAGCAGGAGGGTGTGTTCCTTCTTAGGGACATACACGAGGGTGCCTGTGGCAACCACGCCTCCTTCAGAACTCTGGTCGGCAAAGCGTTTCGCATGGGCTATTATTGGCCTACCGCGTTACAAGATGCCCGGGACATCGTGACTAAGTGCAAGCCTTGCCAATTTCACGCCCGGAGAACACACAAGCCCGCCCAAGAGCTCCAAACAATCCCCCCATCTCGGCCCTTTTCCACATGGGGTCTGGACCTACTCGGCCCATTCCCTAAGGGGTACAAGGGCTATACACACCTGCTCGTCACCATAGACACTTTTACAAAGTGGATTGAGGCAGAGCCTGTGTCGTCTCTTCACGCCAAAACGGCTGTGCGCTTCTTCAAAAGCAACGTGGTCACGCGCTTTGGGATTCCCCATAAGGCGATCACGGATAGCGGTATCGATTCGAGGCGAGCTATTCGAGAATCTGCGAGCAATTTGGGCACCAAGGTCTGTTTCGCCTCGTGGCACATCCACGAGCAATGGAAGCGATCGGCGAGCTAGCAGACGAGATAGTCCGAGGGTATTAAGCGGCGGGTATTTGCTGCTCGGCGGAGCACAACAAGGCTGGGTTGACGAAGTCCTTAGTCCTCTGGGCGATTCGCTTTCTGACGGGCGGCCGGAAACTCCTTCCAATTGGTCTATAGTGCGAAGCCATCCCGCTTACCGAAATCGTGCTTGGTTCGCCTCGCACGAGCTCGGTCAACTTAGTTGACGATGAGCAAGAGCGCCTCCTCGATCTCGATCTCCTCGAAGGCACACGCGACCGGGCACAAGTCAGAATGGCACGCTACCAGCAAGATCTTCGTCGGCACGCTGCCAAGTCAGTTCAACCAAGGGCTTTGAAGGCGGGCGACCTCGTTCTGCGCCGAATCCAGAACTTGTCCAATGCCAACAAGCTAACTCCACGCTGGGAGGGCCCATTCACGGTCGTTTCTTACCTTTCGCCCGAAACATTCGCTGGCTATGGAGGACGGGAGAGAGTCGACCCGGCACTTGGAACATCGACCGACCGTAAGTTCTTTGTGTAGGTCTTTTACATTTTCTTAGCCTGCGCTTTTGTAAACTTGGCGCCTTAGTTCGTCCAAGTCCCTCGGGCACCATGTAAAGTTCAATCCAATTCTCGGTGAATCCTCGCGACCTCTGTGCCCCTTTTCACCGCTTGTCTTCTCGAGACTACTTTCTTACGGTAACACTTGATGGTGCCGGTCTTGCGAATTCTTGGCTCAGCGCTTTTGGGATCTTTCCTGCCCGTGTCGAGTTTCGACAAATTCCTAAACTTCGGGGTTGCGTAACACGGCCTTTCCACCTTGTGGCTAAGTGCGCTCTCGTAAGCCCTCCGCGGCGAGGCACTTCTTGCTTAGCACGACCACTCGGTAAATCTGCTCTCGTAAGCCCCATGCGGCGAGGCACTTTCCTTGTTCGGTTACTATCGAATCGCCTAACTTACGTTAACGGCGCGACTACGGAACAAATCGAGCAAGGTACGGTGTCGCTCTGTCTCTCTACGACGTGCTCGAGTTCGCAAGCTTAGGTTCTCGAGCATCGTTAAATGCGGGGCTAGGTGTCGCTCTTTCTCTTGTGCACTGCTCGGGTTCGCAAACTCAGTTTTCGGCAGATACTGCACAACGTGGGAGTTAAGCGAGCGCTCTACCGGTTTTCTTAAACTTCCTAGCTGTTCGCTTTTCTCTTAGTTTACATTCGTTCTTGTCTTTTCTTTGCTTTTTTGCGGGAAAAAAGGTAAATACTTTATTACATTTACTCAAAAGTTTGGTACAAGGCCCTTTGAGATTCTGACAGCGGTGCTACTTAGGAGCAAGCTGCTCCTTGACTCCTCAACTTCTAACTTGAGGCGCACGACCATACTGAGCCTTAATTCCTTCCGGACTTCAGCTCGGGCGTTCGATCTCCTCCTTGCTCCACTTGGCTTGCGCCAAGCCTCTGCCCGGATGGCCTCGACCTCCTCGGTCTTGGTGCTTGTTGATCGGTCGAGCCTCGCTCTGGCCGACTCATTGCTCGGCCGTCTTGATTTGCTCGTCCGGCTCCTTGACCTTCTTCTCTGCGGTGATCGCCCTCACGCGTCATCCCACAGATCTCCTCGATCTCTTCTGTGAAGCCCGAGGTCGAGATTTTTGCAGAGACCCCATGAAGTCCGCTTTCCTTGGCAAGCTGGGCCTTGAGTCTCTTGGCCTCCGCCATGAGTAGTCCGTCGTTGGGAAGCGTCGGCCGCTCTTGAGCCACATCGAGCGGCCCGGCCTCTCCTCCATGATGCTCGCCTTAATGGCTTCTTGCAAGCTCCTCGGCCTCTTCTAGGAGAGACTCGCGAGAACGCCTCTCTTGGCCGCTTGGACTTTGAGCCTTTTCACCTTCGCCTTTAGCGGTTTCGACTTTGGGCTGGTGCAGAGGGCCTCCCCGGACTCCTCGTCCGGAGGTGCTCCGGAGGGGCCAAGATCTGGCGCTCCGCTCGATGGTGACTCCGTCCTCGAGCTCCTCCATGGTGTCCCCGAAGACACGAGAGAAAAGAACAAGTTAACGCTGCGATGATGTAGCTAAAATGAGCAAGATTTGGTCTGGTGCTTACCTTGCCAAGTCGGCGTTTGATCCATGGCGAGGCGGTCCTCGAGCCATCGTCCAAAGCCCTTCGTCTTGGGATGAGACAGCGCGCGTTCTGCCGTCGCCGCCTTGATCGCTCTTTCTTTTTGCGGAGCGCTTTTGCTTTCGGGAGGCGGGGCGGCAGGCGGCGCTTTCGTCTCCGCGCTCCTCTCCTCTTCCTTTTCCTCTTCCGCCGAACTTCTTGAGGCGAGGCCGAGCCACTCTGCTGGGTGGCGCCGTTGTCCCATGGCGGGGCGACTTGCGCGACACGCTCGGGGCTTCTTCTGCTCCACTGGCGGCGGGCTTCACCACCTTTCGCCGGAGAATCCGTCGCCTCGGGGTGAGCTGCCCTGCGACGAAGTACTGGCGAACCGGCTGCTCGGTCCCGCCAGCGGCTTCCGGGCCGTCGTCTTGGCCCCATTGTCGCGTGGCGCGCGCGCCGCTTCCTCCGTCTCAGCCGCTCCCAGCGCTTTTAAGCGCGTCGGCTGCTTCGCCGAACGGCGAGCAGGCTCCATGCCGCCGGCTTGTCCTTGAGGCACGCCCGGACCTCATCGCCCGCGATGCCGTCGCGAATCTTTCGGGCGGCGGCGACCGCTTCAGCGCCTCTTCGGCGTCATCTGTAGCAATCTCTCCTTGGGCGGTGATGAAAAAAAGTGATCGTTAAGTCTAAAGCGGTCGATGGGTGATAGATTTAAAGATCGATTCCTCATTACTGCCGTGAGAGGCTTGATCTGATCTTCTTATTTGGAACTTTCGGCCTCTTCTCGGGGGCTCCTTGGCGGCTTCTCGCCTTGGCCCTTAGGCGTTCGTGGCGGAGCTCGGCTCCCTGGTGGTGGCGCTCCTCCTTGGCGCAAGAAGTTTTTCCTTGTGTGCGACTTCTTCTTGAGCCTCCTCGCTCGGCGACACATTGCGGCCGATCCATGCGGCGTGGTGAGCTTGCGTGTAACGCCTAAGCCGAAGGGCCATGGTCTTTACCTCTTCGTCGCTCTGCTTTCGGCGAGGAGGGAGGGCTTGGTCTCTTCCTTTGGGGTGACCGCGCGCCCGCTTTGTCACTTTCGATGCGCTCGTCGCCCTTGGTGGTCTCTTCGACGGTGGCGGCCGCCGTGTCATGATGAGCTCGCGTCGGCTCGGCCGCCACCTTGGGCTTAGTGGCCGCCTTGGCCTTGCCTTCTTCGCCTTCTCCTTCTCGGACCGGAGAACTCCTCTCGATCCCTCAAGGATCGGTGGTCCTCCTCACGCGCGTTTTGAAGTGAGCATTAGCGCTAAGCAACATTGCAAGTCTAGCAACACGACCGAGAGTAAGTGATTTACCTCGTGCATGCGGGACGAGCTGCGTTCTTGTGAAGACAGTGTCGCCACCTCGCGGTGACCTCCCGTCCTTCTTCGTCGCCTTGACATGGCATCGACCGCTCGGTCACCCATGCGTCGGTTGGCTTCTCTGACCCGAGCAGAAGGGATTGTTAGTTCCTGTTCGGAGGAAAGAATCTATGTAGAGGTTGAGTCTTAAAGGCATAGGACCTCCTCCGCAGCGGACAGATCCTGTTCGCTGTGAAGTCCCGAATGATCTCCCTGCCCGTGAGCCCGAGGCTCACGAGAAGCGATCTTCCTTGTCGTACCAATCCTCGGCGGACATTTCCGCCGAGGCATTGGGGTTCCTTCTTGGCGCCTTCCGGTGAAGACGAGTTTTTGTCGCCGCTCCGCTTCTTTGTAGAACCACCTCACCACCACGCGCCCATCCAGTCGAAAGCAGCGGTGGGCGAGGGTCTGGCGTCGTCGGCGGTGGCCCGGAGCTTGAGGTAATAGCACCCCTGGCCAAAGCGGCGGAGCCGCTCCTCGTCCACTGTGTAATAGTGGAGAGCAGACCCACCGGTGGATCGATGCCGGATAGCCCTCGCTGCGGTGTGCGAAGGCGGCCATCTGGAGGATGGAGTTCGGATTGAGGTTCGCCACCTCCAATCCGTGATGCTCAAGAAGGCCTCGGCGAAGTCGCTCTCGGGAGACCTCAACCCGAGCAGTCGGCTGTTGTCGACAAACTCTCCTCGGCGGCTCGGAGTATCCTCTCTCGGGTAGCCTCCATTACGGTGTCGATGTGGCCCTCCTCCTCCCAGATCCTAAGGTCCTCCTCGGTCAAGCTAGTGCCCGTGAATTTGGCCATAGCGATTCCCTGTATGGACGGCGGGGTTGGTGATGGAGTTTGGGTGCTTGATCTTTGGCGTGGTTAGAGCTAGGGCTTAGAGAGGAAAGGCGTGAGAGCAGTGGCGGCGTGAGCGGCTTGGGTACTTTATAGTCCGTGTGAGTGGCTCAGAGCGGTTTTGTCACAAGCGGCTAGTTTTTACCACAACAATTTGGGTAAAGCGGTCGTCTGTTTTATTCTTGTGACAATAGGAAGTTCTGGTTGGAGTGCCGCTAGCGGCTATTTTTTCGAGGTTGCGCCTTTGAAGGTCGAGTGCCTGCTTTCGGACAGACGTTGCTTCTGTTCGACATAGCGGGGCGCTTCAAGACCGAAAGCGAGTTTGTTCGGACGAGCATGTCTTGTTCGGTTGAAACTTAACCTGTTCGGTCAATCGTTACACGTCTCTGTAGCAGCAAAATTTTCCTCTTCGAGACTTGGAGTCTCAAGAGGAAGACCCCACTCTAGTGAGTCCTTCCACTTGAGTCTCGGGGGCTAGGTGTCGGGGATTAGATTACGGCCCATCGCCATGGCCCACTCCTTGACGGCCCAATCGAATAGCCTACCAGGGCCCAGCTCCCTGGAAGGTTCTATCCGCCCATATGCACCTGCCGAACGACTTCCTAGCTGGAGTGGTGCGTGGTAATGAGAATCGTGTTTGAGTCCGTCTCGAACAAGAGTCTGCAGCTACGTGAAGACCGGACGTTGGTTTCCCGGATTGGATTAGGAGTCATGATCCCCAAGATTAGGAGCTTACCTTATCTACTAGTAGGTTATATTTGGCATGTCTTGAGTCGAGTTCACGATCTCGTAGTTAGCCCTACCGATATTCCTCGGTAGGTCGGTTTGCTCAAGACTATATAAACAGGGCCCTGTGGCATTTAGAGGACCACGACCCTTAGCCGATAGATTCTCAGCATACTACTCGCCGAGACACGCTGATCTCGCCGAGTTCCACCTTATAATCCTCTTTGATATAAAGAAAGGCCGGACGAGGGCTATTATCTCTCGAGAGGCTGAACCAGATAAAAACCCCATCTCTGTTCGTTCTTTGTTCGTGGTTGTTGGCGTGTCTCCTATCTCCTCTTTAAAGAACCTTGGTTGACTTGGGTCGATATCCCAACCGTCGATGACCCGAGTTAATGTCGGAAAATGAGTGATATAATTTGGTAAACTCATGCGATTAGTGACCTCGCGATTAGAAGAAGATCGTAGTTTTGGGACTTTGTCCTTTCATTGTCGAATCCGACGAAGGTCCCGATTCAGAAGAGTTTTCCTCTTTTTCGTCGTTATCGTCCGAGGCAGAAGAGCTGGAACTGTCAGTGTCGATTGTTTCTAATTCCGATGAAGGCTCAGTCATACCAGCGATCTTCGGCCAGTTGGGTCTGCAAGTTTTCTTTCTGCTGGTGATTCGTTCGATTAAGGTTGCAGCTCCACCCTTGGTGGCATATATATCTTTGGCGATTGTTTCCCACCAGAGGTCGAACTCTGGAGAAGTGTCAGACCACATTCTAAGCTCCATCGGCATTTGAAAATCGATGTGTGCAGCAGATAGGATCCCGTATGCCGATTGAGGGTTGAGATCTTCTCTGGCGTTCAAATGACGGTATATACATAAATCGGGAATATTCTGTCCCAAATTAAATTGCCGAGCAACCACGCCCGGGTGGTAAAACTCGTAAGATGGTTTTCTGATGTGAGTCCTTGTACTCAGGATGGCAAAGAAAATCCCTGGAGAAATGAATTCCTTGTATGTTGCCAGGGTTTCTCCTTTCAAAGTGTTATCTAATCGGAAAAACGAGGGAATCGGATATCTATCTAGATCAGTGTAGGGATTGAACTGTTCTAATCCGTATTCCGATTCAGACATTGTATAAAGGGCAACCATAGACATGGCAAGATCTTCTTGGTTTAAACGCCGTCTGTTGCAGTTAACTGAGATCATTTCCCCATATGATTTGCACGGGCGATCCATGCTATCGGATTCATGCTCGCTTGGAAATCTTAAGCTGAAATCTAATTCGCCAAGGGAGTTGTATATCTGAAGTTTCAGGAATATTCCGATAAACCAAAAGGGACCACCGAGGTTGCCAACTGAGTATTGGGCTTTTGGTGAGCAGAGACCTTCCCTGATCTCGTGCATCATCCGATAGGTGGCTCCTAAGAGGTATTTTCCGATTGCTAATTTTTGGCCTGACGCCAGTGCCTCGGCTACTCCCTGGTATACCTTGCTAGGGCTAAGTGACTGACCGCAGAAGAAGAACCGATCGAGCCACATGTTCAGGAAAGCAATGTGCTCTTCGTCATCCACTTCATCGGTTTTCTGGTGAGTGTTGATGTAACGCTGCCATCCAAAATTTTTCTCGGGGACCAATTTCAAGCTGGCGGAGAGGTCGAAAGCCGATAGCATCTCGCCATCGGGGCTAAGTCCGGTTAGCATAGCCACATCCAGAAGTGTAGGGCTTATTGGTCCAGTCGGGAAAAGGAAAGCGTTCGCAGTGTCGCACCAGAAATAAGCCGATGCGGCCATAATTGGTTCGTCTGCTGGTGGTGGAGATAAAGAGAGAAGGATGGCATCGGTTATTCGTAGTTTGTCCCATTGCTCTTGTTTTTAGCTATAGACCCGAATCAGCCAGTCCTTATATCCCTTGATCGGGCTGGGCCAAGATCTGAATGCCGATTTCCAGCTATCTACACTAAGTTTATCGGCAAATAGAGGAAGTCTCCCTACGGAGTGATGTATAAAATCCGATGGATTTCGGTCTCCTACTGGTCCCAAAGAATACAAAGCTTCGGAATCTGAGCATTGAATCAGTACCTGAGACATAATGCCGATTGAAGGTTGGTGAGACTGGTGGTGCGCTAACTGCTGAAGGCTCTGGAGATTCCGATGCGAGAGCCGTGCACGAGTAGGAGAGTGTGAAAATGACGGCGAACGGTGCGCTATTTATAGCCATGGTAAAATTAGGGTTTTACCGCGCTTTTCGGCGTTCTGATTTAACCCGTATTATGCATTCGGTTGACACGTGTTCTCTGAATGGGCCGAAAGCGAGAAGTTCTGAGGGTAAATGTGAGGTGTTCGGTGTAGAAAATCCGATTTTACTTGGAAGTTCGGCTAATGAAGTATTCATTGCCAAACTTAGGGCATATGTTGACACCCAAATTTGGCGAGAAAATCGGATGTTCGTGAAAAGCCGAATATGATAAGGTTTGTTAGGCCAAATCGAAATGGGCTTTATCGGCAAAGGAGAAAGGCGGAATCCGATACTTTTGAGACTTCGGAAAGAATACGGTTGGATCGAAGTTGCAAGCAATAGAATAGGTCGTATCGGTATCAACTTTGTAACACTATAAATAGGCCTTTAAGTCTCGGTAGAAGATAGACAACACTCAATACACAAAACAATTTCTCGAATCCGATCGACTTCGTCGAAAGGTTTCAACTCGCAGGTAGAGCTATCTCGATGAGATAATCGATTCTCTCCTTGTAACCCGTATGCATGGCTGCATCATATTGATCTCGTGTATACAAAGCATGTCAGACTGTCTCGGGATTTTCCGATCTTTGATATGTTCTCGCATATTGCACTGTCTCGATGTAATCGATCTGTAATATGTGTTTATCCTGTAATGCTGATCATCAAATATTTCATATGTTTCGCTAAATTCGATGTATGCAACTGTCTCGTTTAGTCGATCTTGTATACGTTTTGTTTGGGGTTTGCATCTGTTAATGTTTGCCGATTGGTGTTACACTACCCTATTAGTCTTTAAATCTTTAAATCGGTTTATTGGCTTACATCTAGCTTTAGATTTGAATACTGTCTTGGCCTGATCAATCTATTCTAATCTATTTCTCGATTTGATCTAATGCACTGATGCGAAGGTTTATTGCTAATATTATGCCAAAAATACCAAAAAGAAATAAGAGATTTAAATTTGATTATTATTCTGTATTCATTTGCTCTATCGGACCTAGAACCGATAGAATCTATAATCGGATAATTCAAAAGCCGATTATAGAAAAAACCTGATCTGGCTATTTCAAAAGCCGATTAGGGTTACTAGCAGAAATGCCCGTGCGTTGCAACGGGAGAAATAGTGCTTGCTTGTCAGTTGCCAGATGAAAATCTTGAGACCCTCCAATCCATTTATCCAATGACCATCTGCGAAAAAGAAAACAAAAGAAAGAATAACCGGCAAACATATCTCAAAGAACATGTTGGTTTAAAAATCTATGAAACTGCTAAAATTGGAAATTGCACTTGGATTGACCATTTTCCCTCTACCCTCGTTAACGTGCTCACGATCATCTGGGACTAATACCACGCTGGCTGCTCACCTAGGAGTCTGGGACTGAAACCTCAAGACTCATACTGGCTACTCACCTGGGACTTAAACCTACTGGATAATTAACGATTTCAGTGGAATTGCAAAAGTGTGCAGAGAATACCAAACCTGCAATATTGAAACTATATAATGATTTCAGTTTTTTATATGGTGCGGTTGTACTAGGAGAGTTGTATCATGGAACACCAAACCTATAAAGAGGAACCAGATTATACACATGACCTTTTGGATGCAGTACCAGATAATGCATACAAAGTGCAATGCAGTAAATAAACCATGAAGATATTAAAAAATCCAGGGTTCAAAAATAAGTCCACCAAGAATAGAGGCAAATTTGAACATATTACATTTGTTTCACCCAGATTACATTTAAATCATTTCACATACAATAATTCAAAGCAATTCGCTTTTAGCAAACCCATATTCTCATCAACAGGGTTGTAAACCATCTTCTTAATCGGTGGTGCCCCAGTATCCAAAACTCCATCACTATGCACGGCATCTTCTCCTATTGGATCAATGGCAATAGGATCAGTGGCATCAAATCGCCCTTCAGCCCAAGAAAAAGACCAATCTATATTATTATTTGTCTATTCATCCGTGACATCCTTGGACTTGGGTTTCATCCTGGAGCCTGCAGGCCATCCATAGAAGTATTACGCAAAGTTTAAAGTAAATCGTCACAATAGAAAAATTACAATTCTTTTGCAGTTGAAATGCAATTTTTAAGGCAGACCTCCAAAAAATTGTGGATGCAACAACAATTCTGCTTAACCAATATGAATAATATAAGATATAATGCAAATTGGGTTAATTCTGTAATAGAAACTGTTACTAATAGAACATTTTAGACGCTGCTATCCTTGAAAAGAAGGTAAACAAGACCATACTTTGTATAATTCTCTTGCTAATGGAAGCCAAACATGCCTACTTATATATTGATCTCTCCCAAAATAGACAGGCACAAAGGCTACCATTCAACACCTGGACCGAAACCTTCTCAAGGAGACAACTTTTTAATGCCTAATCACTTGGTTGCTGTAGGCTTGAAAGCTACTTTGAAGTAAATAATTTCACCATTTGATACCCCTCCCTGCATGCACGCACATACAAGTGACAAATACTGAGTCATCAGTCATATTTCTCATCAAATGTGGTAGAATTTGAGGGAAGCAATACCATCAAGAAGATGGCCTGCTTCATGCACAAGGACCCTGCGCTTGTATGGAGGCCAGACACATAAGATTTGGGTGAGGCAAGTACCACCAAGAAAGATCGCATCAACTGTTGCTAGCGCTAATATGGCAGCCAAGTTGGGCCTTAAGTAAATTCCTTGAGTTAGTAGAAAAGATACACCTCCAAGAAATACTGCCAGAACATATGGAGAATTTCCCGAGAGACCCCACTTCTTGGGTGCAAGATTTGCAGCTGAAAAAAAGTGAGTAAGATGAGAGTTATGTAATATCATAAAGTCCTCCAGAATTTCCCTATCAGCCTGTTGCAACTATGAATTGTTACGGAGTACTGCACTATGACATCAATAGGAAATAAGAAGTAAAAAATTCACTACAATCTTTGCAAAAGGAACAGTAGAGACAGAAGAAAGGTGGGTATGACCCCAATTCTCACCTTCAAGCCTGTCATCTCCTGTAAAACTGTTGGTGTCACTTCTCTTGGTCCCTCTAGAACTGCATCAAAAGAAATTCATATACACTGGTCAAATACAATTATTAATTAGTTGGGCTCAGTAAACACGAATTGATTACTGTTATATAACTTTTAAATTTAGAGGGGATTCCTTCGAAATATCAATTGGTACACATAAACCATCATTTGGCAATACTGTCGCAACTATATACAATTCCTTCGAATCATTTACTGCATCCATATGTTCTAAAATTGTGGATGCAACAACAATTCTGCTTAACCAATATGAATAATATAAGATATAATGCAAATTGGGTTAATTCTGTAATAGAAACTGTTACTAATAGAACATTTTAGACGCTGCTATCCTTGAAAAGAAGGTAAACAAGACCATACTTTGTATAATTCTCTTGCTAATGGAAGCCAAACATGCCTACTTATATATTGATCTCTCCCAAAATAGACAGGCACAAAGGCTACCATTCAACACCTGGACCGAAACCTTCTCAAGGAGACAACTTTTTAATGCCTAATCACTTGGTTGCTGTAGGCTTGAAAGCTACTTTGAAGTAAATAATTTCACCATTTGATACCCCTCCCTGCATGCACGCACATACAAGTGACAAATACTGAGTCATCAGTCATATTTCTCATCAAATGTGGTAGAATTTGAGGGAAGCAATACCATCAAGAAGATGGCCTGCTTCATGCACAAGGACCCTGCGCTTGTATGGAGGCCAGACACATAAGATTTGGGTGAGGCAAGTACCACCAAGAAAGATCGCATCAACTGTTGCTAGCGCTAATATGGCAGCCAAGTTGGGCCTTAAGTAAATTCCTTGAGTTAGTAGAAAAGATACACCTCCAAGAAATACTGCCAGAACATATGGAGAATTTCCCGAGAGACCCCACTTCTTGGGTGCAAGATTTGCAGCTGAAAAAAAGTGAGTAAGATGAGAGTTATGTAATATCATAAAGTCCTCCAGAATTTCCCTATCAGCCTGTTGCAACTATGAATTGTTACGGAGTACTGCACTATGACATCAATAGGAAATAAGAAGTAAAAAATTCACTACAATCTTTGCAAAAGGAACAGTAGAGACAGAAGAAAGGTGGGTATGACCCCAATTCTCACCTTCAAGCCTGTCATCTCCTGTAAAACTGTTGGTGTCACTTCTCTTGGTCCCTCTAGAACTGCATCAAAAGAAATTCATATACACTGGTCAAATACAATTATTAATTAGTTGGGCTCAGTAAACACGAATTGATTACTGTTATATAACTTTTAAATTTAGAGGGGATTCCTTCGAAATATCAATTGGTACACATAAACCATCATTTGGCAATACTGTCGCAACTATATACAATTCCTTCGAATCATTTACTGCATCCATATGTTCTAAAATTGTGGATGCAACAACAATTCTGCTTAACCAATATGAATAATATAAGATATAATGCAAATTGGGTTAATTCTGTAATAGAAACTGTTACTAATAGAACATTTTAGACGCTGCTATCCTTGAAAAGAAGGTAAACAAGACCATACTTTGTATAATTCTCTTGCTAATGGAAGCCAAACATGCCTACTTATATATTGATCTCTCCCAAAATAGACAGGCACAAAGGCTACCATTCAACACCTGGACGAAACCTTCTCAAGGAGACAACTTTTAATGCCTAATCACTTGGTTGCTGTAGGCTTGAAAGCTACTTTGAAGTAAATAATTTCACCATTTGATACCCCTCCCTGCATGCACGCACATACAAGTGACAAATACTGAGTCATCAGTCATATTTCTCATCAAATGTGGTAGAATTTGAGGGAAGCAATACCATCAAGAAGATGGCCTGCTTCATGCACAAGGACCCTGCGCTTGTATGGAGGCCAGACACATAAGATTTGGGTGAGGCAAGTACCACCAAGAAAGATCGCATCAACTGTTGCTAGCGCTAATATGGCAGCCAAGTTGGGCCTTAAGTAAATTCCTTGAGTTAGTAGAAAAGATACACCTCCAAGAAATACTGCCAGAACATATGGAGAATTTCCCGAGAGACCCCACTTCTTGGGTGCAAGATTTGCAGCTGAAAAAAAGTGAGTAAGATGAGAGTTATGTAATATCATAAAGTCCTCCAGAATTTCCCTATCAGCCTGTTGCAACTATGAATTGTTACGGAGTACTGCACTATGACATCAATAGGAAATAAGAAGTAAAAAATTCACTACAATCTTTGCAAAAGGAACAGTAGAGACAGAAGAAAGGTGGGTATGACCCCAATTCTCACCTTCCAAGCCTGTCATCTCCTGTAAAACTGTTGGTGTCACTTCTCTTGGTCCCTCTAGAACTGCATCAAAAGAAATTCATATACACTGGTCAAATACAATTATTAATTAGTTGGGCTCAGTAAACACGAATTGATTACTGTTATATAACTTTTAAATTTAGAGGGGATTCCTTCGAAATATCAATTGGTACACATAAACCATCATTTGGCAATACTGTCGCAACTATATACAATTCCTTCGAATCATTTACTGCATCCATATGTTCTAAAATTGTGGATGCAACAACAATTCTGCTTAACCAATATGAATAATATAAGATATAATGCAAATTGGGTTAATTCTGTAATAGAAACTGTTACTAATAGAACATTTTAGACGCTGCTATCCTTGAAAAGAAGGTAAACAAGACCATACTTTGTATAATTCTCTTGCTAATGGAAGCCAAACATGCCTACTTATATATTGATCTCTCCCAAAATAGACAGGCACAAAGGCTACCATTCAACACCTGGACGAAACCTTCTCAAGGAGACAACTTTTTAATGCCTAATCACTTGGTTGCTGTAGGCTTGAAAGCTACTTTGAAGTAAATAATTTCACCATTTGATACCCCTCCTGCATGCACGCACATACAAGTGACAAATACTGAGTCATCAGTCATATTTCTCATCAAATGTGGTAGAATTTGAGGAAGCAATACCATCAAGAAGATGGCCTGCTTCATGCACAAGGACCCTGCGCTTGTATGGAGGCCAGACACATAAGATTTGGGTGAGGCAAGTACCACCAAGAAAGATCGCATCAACTGTTGCTAGCGCTAATATGGCAGCCAAGTTGGGCCTTAAGTAAATTCCTTGAGTTAGTAGAAAAGATACACCTCCAAGAAATACTGCCAGAACATATGGAGAATTTCCCGAGAGACCCCACTTCTTGGGTGCAAGATTTGCAGCTGAAAAAAAGTGAGTAAGATGAGAGTTATGTAATATCATAAAGTCCTCCAGAATTTCCCTATCAGCCTGTTGCAACTATGAATTGTTACGGAGTACTGCACTATGACATCAATAGGAAATAAGAAGTAAAAAATTCACTACAATCTTTGCAAAAGGAACAGTAGAGACAGAAGAAAGGTGGGTATGACCCCAATTCTCACCTTCCAAGCCTGTCATCTCCTGTAAAACTGTTGGTGTCACTTCTCTTGGTCCCTCTAGAACTGCATCAAAAGAAATTCATATACACTGGTCAAATACAATTATTAATTAGTTGGGCTCAGTAAACACGAATTGATTACTGTTATATAACTTTTAAATTTAGAGGGGATTCCTTCGAAATATCAATTGGTACACATAAACCATCATTTGGCAATACTGTCGCAACTCAATTCCTACACCCCTGTCCCAATGGTTAACATTGCACACAAAATCAGAATTCAGAAACCTAAATATAATATATACAACGCACTCAATTTGCATGGACCCATTGATTCATTGGAACAGGTAACATACTGCGTTTCACACCAAGTTCTGCAAACCTTTGCATACCTAGACACTCAAGGGCGTCCAACTTCCAAGACCAACCGTCCAATTTAGGCATAAGGAGAGGTCGCAACTCACCAGTGTTCTTGCACTTGCCGAAGTTGGTGAGGATCCCGCGGTCGGAGAGGAACTGGTACGTGCGGCCGACGAGCCTCATGTCATCGGCGTCGATGCAGGCGTCCAGCACCTCAGGTCTGGGGGTTTTGGGCATGGGATTTCGCCAGGAAAAGGAGGAGAGTCAAGGAGGGGTGGTGGCACCGTCGGGACGAGAGGAGGAGCCGGAGGCGGCGGTGACGGCATGGGGGAGTGAGAGGAGGAGGCTACGGCGGCGGCCACAGCAAGGGGGAGGAGGCAGGCGGTGGTGGCGGCGCGGGAGAGCGAAAGGAGGCGGCGGCGGTCGTTGAAGAGAAGTAGAGGGAACGGGGGAAGGGACGGGCAGGCGGTGTTGGAGGAGAGAGAGGGAGGGTGGGCGGGAACGAGCAGGGATACGCGCGGCGGGCGGAGGGGATTCCCGCTAGGGTTTCACGCGGGCGTGCGCGGGTGGAACCCGTTCGATCGCGATCGGATGGTGCGGGACGGGCGACGGACGACGTACGAAGAATAACGAAAAAAAAGTGGAAACTCTATTCTCTTTATTATTAGGTAGAGATAAAAAATACCAAAAAGAAATAAGAGATTTAAATTTGATTATTATTCTGTATTCATTTGCTCTATCGGACCTAGAACCGATATAATCTATAATCGGATAATTCAAAAGCCGATTATAGAAAAAACCTGATCTGGCTATTTCAAAAACCGATTAGGGTTATATTACTGACGATTTTCTCCTTGTTAATTTATAGGTCAAATTAACTGGCACGCTTGATTTTTCTTGTTGCGACACAACCTCAGAGTTGACGCTTCGACACGTGTGTTCACGAGAAGCTAACTTTTCGTGTCAACACTACCATAAAATACTCACCTCAGGTCGACTCCGGAAAGAAGAGTTAACTCGGAGTCTCGGAGTCGTCCGATGAAAAAGATACCAATATTAGACTGAAGGGCAGAAGAGAGAAGTGTCCAGAACCCTAGACCGCCGCCGCAGATACCAATGGAAGCGTGGCCGCCTCTCGCCCCCGCCGCCACCCCGGATGCCGCTTTCCCGCCTCCTCCTCCCGCCGCCGCCGTCGGCGGGGCCACTGCCTCTGCCGGGGCGTGGGGCGCGGTCGCGGCTACGCAGCGGAAGTCCGTGGCGGAGGAGTCGGCGGCGCAGGCGGTGAGCAAGCTCGTGGAGAGCTGCGCCAACTCGAGCGGTGTGGCGGTGGCTGTGGTGGATGCCAACGCCGCAATATCCGGCGGCTCCGCGCTCGCCTCCACCGCCGGGAGACTGTTGACTGTGCCGGCGGTGCTGGAGGAGGTGCGCGATTCGGCCGCACGGCGGCGCCTCGCGCTCCTCCCGGCCCCCGTTGAGACCGTCGAGCCCGCCCCCGAGTTTGTGAAGAAAGGTAGCATCTGTAGCCTCGCCGGAGCCTTTTATTGTTGCTTTATTGATAACTAGTACTGAAGAACTATGTGAAGTTCGTGTTTTTAATCTTCAAATTTATTGGATTCCGTTGCTGCGCCATGTATTTTTTGTTTTTGAATAGCTGATGGCTTGTTTAGGCACTGCTTTTCTCTGACCTAGGGGAAACCTGTGTGGAATTATAAGGGCATATATACATGGAAGAGCAAATTATGTGTAGTTTATTCAAGCAATTTAACATTCTGTATTTACTGACATTGTGCAGTTATCATTCCCCCCTACTACGATATGTTTGCAGAAGTTACTTTCCAGTATCGACTCTTTTGGATCTAAGAATCACTTTATTTAGAAAGGCTAACTTGTACATCATCATTGTTGGCAGTTGTCAAATTTGCCAGGGAAACAGGAGACCTACAAACACTTTCAGAAGTTGATATCAAGGTTATTGCTCTAGCCTACATGCTGGAAGCTGAAATCCATGGGACTTGTCATTTGCGGGAGCACCCTCCTCCTCTCCGTGTGGTGAATGTCAGGAATTCGCAAGAGGCTCCACTGCCGGGATGGGGTTCTAACGTGCCTAACATAGCAGAGTGGGAAGCACTGGATGAGATGTCTGAAGCAGGCGGAGATCGTAACTCTCGGATACTTCCACTGAAGGATCTTGAAAACCAAGAAATCCCTACAACTGACACCAACATTATTTCTGAGACGCAAGGGGAAGCAGAACATCAGGCTACAAAGAAAGATGCAGGTATTGCATGGGAAGATGATGAGAATAATGATGGTTGGTTGCCTGCTGTTAGTCGCAGCACACACAGAAGATACATACGGAGGAAGGCAAGGCGTGATGCCCTCAAGGAATTCGAACAGAGTGTTGAGACGAGTTCTGTTGCTCCATCAGTTGATGATGATAAAATTTCATCATCTGGAAATGGTCTGTATCCAGCATATGACCTTTCTGTTGTTCCAGAGAAAATGAAATCAAATGCCAATGGTTTCGAACATCACGAAGAGAGTGAGCCCCAAATTGCTGGACATCATTTGAATTCTGAACAAGTAGCTATTGCAAAGGATGGAGTAGGCGATGTGAATACTGTTGAGGAGAGTGATGCTACCGATGCATGCACCAAAGGATTGGATAATTTGGATATAAAAAGTGAGATCGAGGAAAATGTTGATGCATCTTTTGTGGATGATGAGAGCAGCGAGCAGAGTTGGACACTGAGATCCTTATCTGAATCTACTGTAGCATGTGTTACTAGTGACTATGCCATGCAAAATGTTATCCTGCAGATTGGCCTCCGTCTCTTGGCGCCAGGTGGCATGCAAATTCGTCAGTTCCATAGGTATGGGAATTTAACATCTTCATTCATCAGACCTGTTTGACTATAATACAGATCGAACCCTTGTTCTACTTATAAAAGCTTCTCTCTCCCCCTCTCCCTCTCCACCCCCATCTCTCTCTGGCACTAACCTGTTGGGAAGCTGGTGTGACAGGTGGGTTCTGAGGTGCCATGCTTGTTATAAAGTGACCCAAGAGATTGGGAAAATATTTTGCCCAAAATGTGGCAATGGCGGCACCTTACGAAAGGTCTCAGTAACTGTTGGTGAAAACGGGGTCACTATGGCTTCGCGACGCCCACGTGTAACACTTCGAGGCACAAAAGTGAGTGCCGTTAATTTCATACTTGATGCTTATTTTGCTTATTTTCTTTCATATGGGTCATCTGGGTCATATGCCATTGATCATGTGTGGTTTTTGTTGCATTTGTGATTAACGTGTCAATGATGGTTGAATATTTTTGTATTGTCCAGATCTCCAATAAATAAAAAAATACATTTCATACAATATTATCACAGAATTTGTGGATATTTTCTTTGAATTCTTTCTATGCTTTTCATTTTTCAACTTAGCCTGAATACTTCGGTTGGATTTTTCTGGACTTTTTGTGAGTTGAATTGATTATGGTAGTGATGATGACTATTTTAATTTTTATTTGTTTCCTATCTTATTGCAGTTTTCCCTCCCAATGCCCCAAGGGGGAAGAGACGCAATCATTAAGAATCCCATTTTACGTGAAGACCAACTTCCGCAGAAGGTTTTGCATCCCAAATTGAAGAAACCGAACAAACAGGTTACTCCCCTGCCATTTTTACATACATGAAATCGTGAACTACCTGTCAGTAACAAGGGTCCATAGTTTTGAGCGCTTAATTTCATGACCTATTATGACTAATTGAATTTCATATAGAAATAACTCTATTTACCATTAATATTCATTATAGGAGGATGATTTTTTGGGCATGGACGACATATTTTCACACTGCGGTGAAAAGAAAGTACCACTGAAACCTCCAGTAAGGAAGGCACTTGCGATGTTCAGCGGTAAAAGGAATCCGAACGACAACCACTTTTCTCGCAAGAAGCACTAAGTTGTCATATTTTCTTCCTTGTGCTATTTGGTTTTCATCATGTAACGGGCGTGTGCGTCATCCATACTTGCACCTATATATCTTTGAGCAATGAGCAACGAGGAGATTTTTGAAACATTGATTCATGTGAAGCTGACAAGCAATAGCATGCATGTCTGCATCTCTGTCTCGGCGGTAGTAGGTAGATAGTAGTTCCATGTTTGTTTTTTGGCGCGTGCATACATGGGAGTTAGGAGAAGGGAGACAATTCACCGACCCGATCGGATGCAGTTCATGTCCTTGGCTACAATGCAATAGCTTGGTTTCAAGGAGACGGGAGGTCGGAAAATTTGTTATTTTTATATAAGCCAAATGCTATAAAACTTTATATTCATTTTTGTGGGATTTTAAATAGTTCTTCTTAGAGTTCGTAAACTATTTTTTTAATATAATTTTTGAACTCTTTAAAATGTTTTTTGAGGGATTACAACTTTTTCAGATTAAAGATTTTAGCAACTTTCCGCCCATGTCACCTACTTCACACATTTTTTTCATTGGCGTACGCAAATAGAGGGTAGCCTATTGGTGGAGATGTTTCCACAGGTGATGCGATTGGGCTTTTCCTCAGGCAAAATCAATGTTTCCTCGTTACTTCGCCATTGTCGGAGATGGAAATAAAGTGATACACTGCCTTGCCTCCCTTAGCTTATTGTTTTGATCGGGGTTGAGATCTAAATTGTCAAGTACACCGAGCCACCTGGATTGTGCCTCAGGCTGGCTGCTGACCCTATCCTCCGCGAATCAACTATATCGTAACGCTAGGTTACACGACATTGCCCCTTTTACGTAATGCATAGGATACATAGAGCCTAACTAAACAATATCCTTTCTTTCCAATTACAGCTCAAAGTTCAAACATAACTCTTTTTTTTTGAAGAATAGGCGAGAGGCCTTTTCATTCAATAGAGAAGGGGAATACACAGTTACGGAAACAACAGGAAAACACAGCAACCGACAAACACGTAGGGACGCACTCCCTCTAACACCAATTACATGTCATCGTTTCTTAACCTAAAATCTCCCAAAGCGGCCGCCGCGACGTCTGAAGGCCAAGTACTGGCATCTCTGAAAATTCTTCCGTTTCTTTCATTCCAAATATTCCAAATAGCGTGCAAGATTAATCCATCATCCAAAGCTCTTAGTTTCCCAGGACCGGTACGTTCATCCCACCACACAGCGAAGGGAGAAGTTTGGAAAGTGGAGACATCGGTGACCAGCAAGTGCTTTTGAATGATGTGCCAAACCTGCCTGGCAAACGGGCAGGACCAAATAAGGTGAGTGGATGTTTCATGCGAAAGCTCACAGAGGACGCACACATCCGGAGCTGGCCATCCCCGACGAACAAGCTTGTCAGCCGTTAGGATCCTGTCCTGAATGACTAGCCAATCAAGAAAGCGGACGCCGGTGCCATACAGCTTTCCAAATTCTTCCGTATTGATGATCGGCGAAAGACCCAATGAATTGCATGCGGTAAGCTGATGAAGATGAGTATCGACCTGTCGGCGACGAAGTCCATACAATAGAATCAGAATCCTGTGATAACAAAGCGGCACCATCCCTGACTTCATTCTAGACTGAAAGGAATTCCCGCAGCTGCTGACGCGAACGAAGGCGTCTAAGAGGGCGCATCCAGGATCCAAAGAGCAACGCATCACGGACTGGAGGATCAGACCGCCGGGTTAATCGGAAACAGGATGGAGCAACCTCTTTTAAAGGAATGTTACGAATCCAAGGGGAGTGCCAAAAAGAAGTCCTCGAACCATCTCCTAGCGATATCTTGGTGTTGGCCCGGAAAAGAAGCTGATCTGTAGAAGAAAATGGAAGTCGCAGACCTAACCAAGGCCTCGGCGCAACATCCCAAACCTGCCAAAGGAACCGAATTCTCAAAGCTGAACCAAATCGAGAAATATCCTTGACACCCAGGCCGCCAAGCTCCTTGGGCCTGCAAACCTTAGCCCAGTTGACCAAGCAGTGCCCACCGTTGCATTGTTCAACACTAACTCTAGTAAATGCTCAAAAGATGTTGCCAAGTCTTTTATTGTGTTTTGGATGGTATGGAGAACATGCTGGCAAGTGGCAACCCGCCGTCACCATGATTTCGCTTGTCTAATAACAACAAAAAAATACAGGCGAAAAAAAAAACCTAGTGCATGGCACCAAAGGTACGATAGCAACACAAAAGACGCCATCACGGCATAAGACCGATCACCTTGCCTATCAGGTGAGCGTGTATACCTACAAGGCTACAACACCGCCAACATTCAATCAGCCAACAACTTGCAGTCATTGTTGGCCACACTAAAGCACATCCGCTCTCAAGCGGCAAAAAAAATAGCTCCTAGAAACGATGGTTATTGACGGCCTACCAACAGTGCGAAATGAACCATGTCGACGCATTCAACAAGACAGAGTATCACAGACATGGGCAGCACGAAGAGCGGATCCCGGGTGAGCTGAGGGACCCACTGGCATCCTCTGAGATAGCTGCCGACAACTGCCAGGTGGGTCCAGGGTTGAGTACGGCAGAAGATCCCGATTGCCGAGGGACAATGTCCGACCAAGCCGAGCTATAGGTGAAACTGTGGATCGCATAAGCTCAGGTTTGCGGTTTACACAAACAAATACGCTTTTTTTTTTTTATTGTGGAAACAAGCAAAGAATATGTCCAACTCCAACCTAAGGTACGTACGGTGTGCTCTCTTCCTCTCTACATGACTCACGCATTTCTTACAAAGAAGAATCAAATCAATTGGCAGTATACCGCGCGCATTAATCCATGCATTCCATGCACAACACGACGCCACGCAACATGCACGCAGCACCCATCCGTCAGAAGAGCAGATCATCACTCGTCGTGCTGAATCCGCCGTACATGTCTCCCATGTTCAGCAGATCGAAGTAGCCACCTCCCGCGATGCTCGCGGCGGCGGCGGCGGCGGCGGCGGCGCTCTGATGATCCTGCTGCTGCGGCTGCTGCAACGCGCCGTAGCTGCCGCTCATCTGGTCTCCGAACGCGCACGCGCCGTGCGACGGCGTCACGTTGCCGGAGCTCGCCGTGGAGGCTGGCCAGTGCGCGGACATGGAGTAGCTGTCCGGCCCGACGGCCGCCGGAATCCAGTCGGAGAAGACGAAGCCCTTGGGCTGCTGCTGGACCTGGTGGTGGTCGAACGGGTCGGCGGCGGCCGAGACGGCGTGGTGGCTGCCGCTGCTGATGTTGGCGTCCTGGTCGTGAGAGGTGGCGGTGCTGGCGCTGCTGTTCTTGACGTGCTGCTGCAAGGATGGCTCGGTGGCGCTCATGGAGATGGAGGAGCTCAGCTCAACCGGGTTCTTGGGGCTGGACGACTCTTGCCCCTGCATCACCCTCTTCTTCAGGTACGAGTTCCAGTAGTTCTTCACCTCGTTGTCCGTCCTCCCGGGCAGATGCATTGCTATCTGAGACCACCTGAAACATCAAACCATCATCAATCCAGCTTCATGCTGATGAAGTTCGAAGAACATATTAATTCCAATTGAAAGTACTAATATGCTTTTGCATGTTCAAGATATCTTCTTTTGTGATGAATTCTCCTGTCGATGCACACGAGGAAAGATTCAGGAGGATGGGTACTGAAGCGAGTTGTGTGAGTACTTTTTTTTAGCAAAAGAGTTCTGTGGGCATTACTTGTTGCCCAGCTTGGCTTGAAGGCTGATGACCATGTCCTCCTCTTCCTGAGAGAACATTCCCCGTTTCAATCCGGGCCGCAGGTAGTTGATCCAACGCAGCCGGCAGCTCTTGCCATTTCTCTGCAGACCTTTGAGCAAACAAATCCAAAAATGCAAATGAATTTCAGAAATTATGATGTAAACTTGAGGGTGAGACAGGTAAGCAATTTCCTTATGTGAAGACTAGGTGAGCTCTGAGCAAACTAGACTCTAATCGGTAATCCGTTGACTTATTTTGGTAACACGTCAGATCAATTTTCCAGAATTTCAACTGAATTGTGCTCAAGCATGCTCATGCCAGGAGCAAGTGGAACTCTTAAGCCAAATGTAAGCAAACAATTCACTCTCAACCATATATGATATATCTATTCTGCATGGCATGCATTGGATTAACAAGTACTACGAATGTGCATGCAGAGATGAGACATGTGAGAAGAGCTCACCAGCCTTTGCAGGAACAGCACTCCAGCAGCCAAGGCCATGCTTGAGGATGTAGTCCCTCAGCCTCTGGTCCTCCTCAGGAGACCACAGCCCCTTCCTGTAGTTCATCTTCGGCTTCTCGCAGGACCGGCACCCCATTGCTCTCTTCTTCTTCTTCTTCTTCTTGTTCTTGTTCTTCTTCCTTCTCCCTTCCTTGCCTTCTTTGATATATTCTCTTTCTGTTCCTCTTCTCTGTCTATCAGGAAAGATGAGCTGTTGCAGTAGTAGACTTGCTGTGCCAGTCCTCTGCACCATGTGGCCCTTCTGATTTAAAGGGGTGTCACATTTTGTTCTTCGGTTTAGTTTAATCGGGGGGAATTAATTTGGTAATTGGTGCACATGCATGGGATCATAGGGGAGGGGGGGCTTGGTCAGAGGATGTCACCTCTATTTCGTCGTTACAAAAAAAAAGATTCTGAGAGTTATTCACTCAACTTTGGCTTTGCTCTAATCATATGGATGCTTGCGGGCACTAGGAGCACAGTATTTTTTTTTGAGTTTTTTTTTTTAGGGAAAAGGGGGCGGGAGTTCCGCCGATCCATTAATAGATAGAGAAAAAGACGGTCATAATTACAAGTGGTAGGGGAGGGGTGGGGGGCCCTCTGCCCTAATCTAGCCTAGATCTATTGGTGATGAACGCCACAGCAAGAAGTTTGTTATAAGAATGAGACAATTAAGCATTTGTTTTTTGATTGCCGCTTTGCTCGTGCGGTTTGGGGTGTTTTGTTTGTCGCCATTGGGGTTAAACAACCAACCGGTGTGGATATGATGTTTGGTTCGTGGTTAAAGGGCTTTGATGAAAGGCTGAGACCTTTATTTCTGTTAGGAGCTGCCGCGTTATGTTGGTCACTCTGGATTTGCAGGAATGATTTGGTTTTTTAAAAAAAGAGCTCTTTTTTTCCATTGCAGGTTATTATTTCAACGGCGCACTGGCTTACGAGCTGGGCTATCCTCCAGAGGGCGGACTTACAAGAGTCGGCTACGGAGGGTTCGCAACTCTTGGTGCATACGGCCAAGGATTTTTTTTTCCCAGGCATATGGGTGGCGGTCTAGTCTTCGGATTGAGGGTCACTAGAGTGTGTTTGTCTCTCTTGTTTTCTGGCTGTGTGTGTTTGCAGAGGCCGAAAGTTATGCCAAGACTTTGTATCTTCTTGATGTATTGTGCTTGGACATTTTTATAAAGCTTCCTTTTTCGAAAAAAAAAAGAAGTTAGCGGCTGCGTCTCGTGCCGTAAGCGTTGGTGGTTGGGAAGTTTGGTAAAAAAAATACGGCGGTTGCGTTCCTTCCAAATGTTCTAAAGGGTATTTTTTTTGAGTTGGTAAATTAGAATTTTTTTTTTGTATGGGTTGGCTGTACTGGCCGCTAGGCAGTAGGCACTAGCTTAGATCAGGTTGTCAAAGAAATCATCAGGGTTTTATGTTCAGATAAATGCCTAAGCTATGGAAGACTGTAACTGTTACTCTGTTAGAGACCGTGTTTTCTGATCCGGTAATAACAAAAAATGATTCAATTTGTTTATTGAAAAACATTGTGATACAATAATCAGAGTGATGGAGGTCAGACTGTCTCCACCAATGATGAGTGGAACATTGACATGAGCTGTTCTTGCAATAAAACAGACTCCTGGATTAGCAATGACAAGACCTGAGTAATCCACCTCTTGTCATGTCAATCATTGGAAGACATCAACCTAGAGAAGGTCAAGAATGGAGAGCCTGGGATACAAGAAAAGGCATACAATTTAGGATCCAGAAGGATTTGCATTGCGAGGACCAAGAAGACGAAAATGCTTCTTGGCGAAGGCGCATATATACATAAACAAGGACCTCTCAAGCACAAGTGAATAATGACGAGGAACTCGAATGCCATCCACAGCGTTCCTTTCGCATGCCTCTGTCAATCAGATGATGGAAATCTTAGTCGCAATACGCGGTTTTCCTCATGGTGATTCATGGCATTGGCCTATTTCAGCAACACGTAGCTGTCTCAGCATCATCAGTGCTAGTCACTAGTTAGATGATGCTAACTTTGCAAGAGTATAAATTGTTTCAGTTTGACAGCTAACGTCATGCATTGCATTCATCGACCTTGTCCTTTCGTTGCTGAAGTTGTTTGCAGAATCTTAGTGCAGGTATACCTGTCTGTGTTCTTTACCTCTTACTCCCTCCAGTTTGATAATTCCTGTCGCTGGAGCGTTTTGTGTTTAGTTGGAAAATTCCTATCGTTTTAGGATGCATTGATTGCAATCAAAACTTTACGTGGCCCTAAAACCATTTGTTGGGTGTGCATGTAAATAAAGTGTAGCATCAAAATTCGAACCTAGACATGCAACTCATGGGAAAGTGGGAACGACCACTAAGCTACAAGCATTTATTTGACCATATGGAGTACTACGAGATATTTAATACTTCCTTGGTATGTGAGATCATGTCTAAAACGACAGGAATTATCAAACTGGAGAGAGTAAGTTCCTTGCTCAAGGAAAAGAAAGACCTCACTCTAGCGACAGATGAACCAATGGCAAGTTTGCGTCATGGCTCATGAGAACGAACTCCGACTTACGGTCACCTGCAAATGTTCAGGTTTAGAGGCTCTGCCCGTTCTGCTACATCTAACATGGTATGAATTCAGGGGAAGAGGTTCAGAGTTCGGCTAATTAAATTTATGAAAAGGTATTTACCTGGTGAAATTTAATCAACAGGTTAATTTCCAGGGTTAAATCAGGTCACCCGCTTATACTAGCGCAAAGGATAAGTGACCCCATCTCTACTAGTGTATGGTATGCTAAGCTTCTATAAGTAATATATATGCCTAACAGTTTCACTCTCTCCGTAACCAATACATGCCAACAAATAAAACTGGGCCCTTGGGAGACAAAGAAACCGAAAAGAAAGCGTGCATGATCCAACGAGCAACTATAATTTACCTGGAAATGAAGATGTATTAGCAAAAACCGTGATCATATACTTGAATATAGCTCATAGGATTATATGCTATGAAGTCGTATCATGCTTCATATCTCTGTCCTATTTTGATACACAGCCATGTCCTATAAATTAGTACGATTCCATGTGAGCTCAAAGGCATCCTAATCTCCTGTTCTCTGCCTCGGCATCAAACAAGGGGATTTGCTGATGACAAAATATTAAAAGAAGTAAATTATCTCCTCAAATTAGCCGACAGATATAAATTAATGCAAGCTATGCCAAATACCTCTCTCAGCAAATTGACTTGTGCACAAGTGCATGTGGACAAACACCTAATCTCCAAACAAATTCGCATCTTGCGCTATAAATTACTTGCTCCTGGTTAAACTAATGGCGTTCTTCTGATGAAGAGAAGGATGAAGGAATCTTTTTGCCCCAGTGAGAACTCTGATAATTCCACACATCCTACATGAGAATTTTCTGACCTGCAAGGCTTTCTTGTTCTTGTTCCTGTCTAGAATGTAAATGTGAAGAGTGAATTGAAAACTCGGTGGCCGATTAAAGAAACAAGGAGAACGATGGTGATGTGCAAAATATGCTTGCTAATTAAGCTGAGGAACCAGGAATGTGCATGAGGGCTTAATTGTACTTCCAATGATGGGATGCAAGTCAATGCTTGCTTCAGAATTAATCAACAGACAGGCAAGCAAGATGGGACAATTGTATACACAAGCACAGCTCACCCGGGTACGGATGGAATAACCAATTAAAACTCCACTGCAAATTGTCAGTATATCTCGGCAGAAGTATTGCTAGAGCTGAAAATATATGTCATCTTGCTAAGCATGTATAATTAAAAAAGTAGTCATCGTTAAGGATTTTAAGAGGGAGGGGATGCAGATTGCTGAAGCATGAAGCATGAACACTTTCTGGGTCCATTAATCCATCCTCTTTGTTGTATGCAGCATGTACCATCTTGATGACTAGCTGTGGTTTATGCATGTAATGGTTTATGTATATATAGGAGCAAACAAAAAATCTTATCCGATTAATATAAGTACATTATCATGGACTCATGACAATTAGCATAATGCAAGGAGATTAGTGCAAAGTGGGGGAGAAGTGGGGATCCATGCAAGCACCAAACCCAACGTAGATCACATTAAAATCTAGTATACTTGCCAGCTTTTAATCTAAAGTACTACTCAGTAATCCATGATACTAATTGCTATTCAGTAAAACAATCAATCTGTAGAGCAAAGGTGAATAGGGCTGTGACAGAGTGAAGAAGAAGAACAAGGAGAAGGAGGAGGAGGTTGCCGGATTCGCGGGCGGGAGGCTCGGATCTGGCGGTGTGTTAGCCGGAGCGGTCGGAGTGGGTCTACTCCAGGGTCGTGGACCGGTGGCCTCGTAGCTTGGCGAAGCTCGGCACCGGATTCTTCTTCTCCTTCTTCCCCTCCCCCTTAGCCCGCCTCAGTGGAGGCCGCTGGGGGGGTTTGTTTTGGTAGTTGGTCGGAGCGGACGGAGCAGGTGGGCTCTAGGGGCGTGTGCTCGACGTGTTCTCGGCTCCTCCCGTGGTGGCTTGGTGGATCGTCTCCCGTCCTTAGCAACACGTCGACCCCCTGTTCATAGCCTGGTCCCGTTCTCGTCCACCTCGCCCTCCCCTCCCTGCGAGGTGCTCGGTGGTGTAGGTCGGCTTCTTCTGGGTTAGTGTCAGGGTTCGGCTTGTGTCGCCTGGGTGGCACGGCGGTCGGTCTCCTTCGCTTCCCGTGCGCGGGTCACCAGGCGTGGTGGCCCCTCTACAGCGGCTTTGGCTGGCGACCTCTTCTCCGGCAACGTCCTCGTTTTCTGCCTCTTGACCCGGTCCCGTCCTTGTCGTCTCGACCCTCCCTTTCTCTGAGGTGTCCAGTGGCTTGGGCGGCTTCCTCCGCGTCGAGTGGCGGCATTCGTTCGCGTTTTTCGGCGCTGCGTCTTAGACCGGCGACTCAGTTCTTCTTTGCTTTCGACCGTCGGCGGCCTTTGCCTTCTGCTCTAGTAGGGTAGGTCTTAGGCGAAAGCCTCGCCCTTTTGGGCTGGTGTTGGCATCACCTTGGGTGTCGTTCCCTCGCTGGAGGCATCACCTGTTGGACCTTTCCCTGCTCTAGGCGAAAACCCGAGCGGCTTTGCGACGGCGGCGGGTTCTCCCCGTCGTTACCTCGTTGGAGGCGTCGTGGTTGCCGTTCTTGTGCTTTGGGTTTTCGCTCGGTCTGATTCACTAGGAGTCGTTTGTTGCTGTGTGAGTGTTGGTGGTGTTTTTCCTTCTCCCTCACCTGTATCTCTTTGTTCGGCCTTTGGCCTAGGTGGCGTGTGAAGTGCATTGCATTCTCTCTCTCTCTCTCTACAGAGGTGGTGTTCCGGTGTGTTCGGAGGTGTGTCAGGCTCTGGCCAGTTTGAGTGAAAGGCATGGTTATACCTCGTGTTTGCACGGGTTTTTATTTTATTTTCTCCTGCTGATCAATGAAATAGGACGGCAGTTCTCCTGTCCCTCTTTCAAAAAAAAAAAGGAGGAGGTTGACTAGTCAACGCCGTACAAGAGGAAGGCCGCCGATATCGTGCGACTGTCGCTGCAATTGGGCTCTGAACCTGGACTGGATCAATGCAGAGGGAAAGCCTAGCCCAAATGGTCCGTGTTAGGCCCAATATATGAATGCTAGGCTGGTATCAACATGGCCGTAGTAGCTAATGGGCCAGCAATCTCTAGAGTATAAACAGGACGGGCTCTTTACTTATTTTTCTCTGGAAAGACTACTCCATAAGACATGGAAATGAAGGGAACAGCAGGTGTTGCAAAGAAAGTCATACGATTAGGTTCATTATTCGTTGTAAAAATAGATCAGCGCGTACATGGTCAGAAGACATGACAGAGCAAAAGAATCATCCATAGCAAATTAGCAACATGACAAGAGAAGAGATCAGGAGAGAAAAGGGAAAACAAAAGCAGCTAGGCTAGCACGAACACGTACTACCGTACCAGTTGCAGCAGTAAGTAATCCATCCAAGAATGAAGAATGACACGCACACGGTGAGCAGAATGGCGATGGCCGATCAGCTCATGCGCAGCCTGGAGCCTTGCGGCGGGCGGCGGTGGCAGGTGAAGAGCTTGAGCACGCCGTCGGAGCCGCCGGCGACGAGGGCGCCGGGGGCGTCGGCGGCGGCCTGGCGCCAGGCGACGGCGCTGACGAAGGCGTGGGGGTCGGGGTGGGGGTCGGCGAAGGGGTGGAGCCAGACGGGGGTGGGCCAGCGGAGGTCGTAGACGAAGACGTGGTTGGACTCGGAGCCGCAGGCCACCAGCCCCGCCCCGCGCCACACCCCCATCCCCACGAAGCTCCGCGCGCTCACGTGGCCGCTGTACGACCGCACCTCCCGCGCCGCCCCCTCCTCCGGCCCCGCCGCCGCCCACTCCCACAGCCGGTGCGTCCCGTCCGCCGCCGACGTCACCACCCGCCGCCCCGCCGCCCACCGGACGTACGTCACCGCGCGCCCGTGCCCGTCCATGGACGCCACCGCGCCGCGCTCCAGCGCGCGCACGTCGTACAGCAGAGCGCGCCGGTCGGCCGACCCCACCGCCAGCTGCGGGCCCCGGCCGGGTCGAACTCCACGCAGAGCACCGCGCCGCCCGCCCGCGCCGTCGACCACCCGCCGGCGCCGGCCGGGCGCGCGGGTCCCACGTGCGCCGTCCGGTCGTCCGACCCCGACGCCGCCATCGCCGCCCCGCCGCGTAGTCCAGCGCCCACACGCGCCGCCCCGCGTGCTCGTCGCGCTCCCACGCCGCCACGCCGCGCTCCACGTCGTACTCCGTCACCACCCCGTCGTAGTCCGCGCACCCCACGTGCGCCGCCCCCGGCCGCCACCGCACGCTGCTCAGCTTGGCCGGCGCGCAGATGCACGCGGCGGGGGCGCCGCTACCGGACCACAGCTCCGGCTCGCCGACGTCGTACACCCGGATCTTCCGCGCGATGCCGCCGGTGGCGAGGAGGCGGCCGGTGGGGTCGAAGTCCATGCTCCCGATGGCGTCGGACGCCCCCGGCAGCGAGGGGGACGGCACGGTGGCCGCCAGGCGGAACTCCCATTCCAAGCGCGGCGGAGATAGCTCGGCCTCGCCGTCGTGGGCGCAAGCAGCAGCCGGAGAAGAAGAAGACGACGAAGACGACGTCAGGGGAACAGCTGCAATGTCGTCGTCGCCGTCGGCAGTAGCTGCTTCTTGGCGGGAGGAGGGGTTGCTCATGGGACGACGAGGCAAGCTCAAGCTCAGCTCCGAGCTGCAGGCATCGTACCTATGGCTATCCACGTACATGTGTGTCGTCGTCGTCGTCGTCGTCTCGATCGATCGATATGATATGATATGGTTTCTATGTGTAATGCATGCCGCTGCAACGTGCTGCATCCATCAAGAATTCATTTCATGAAACGAGCAAGCTGCAAGCGAGATGAGCCTCTTAATTCTGTGCTTCATGGCCGTGTCGAATTACGTTCTGGTGGCTCTGGTTTGTCCCGGGGGTGGCCATGGGGGGGCTAGCCGAAGCTTAATTGCTAGAGAGAGAGAGGGGGGGAGGGAGATGATGGCCTGGTGTTTAATGGAGAGCCACAGGACAGAGAGAGGAGAGGAGAGGAGGAGGGTGGCAATGGCGAGGCCAATGAGAGGAGAGGTTTGGGTTGCATCGCATCGATGGATGGATCGAGTCCTGTGGCTGGAGTTGCACCCATGTCGTGGCCACCTGCAAATGCAATCCAAGGACCGACCAACCTTACGCACACAAGCAGAGACGATTCCACCTTTTTTTTGTTTGTAAAAAAAATGAAGATGCTCATAAACTGTCGTGTATTGTTTATTTTACTTGATCCAACATCTAGGGTTAAACAAACGATGAGCAATATATTTTCTGAAGAATATATGACTCCGCATTTTCGTCTACATATGTATTTTTAAGACAATAGAATAAACAAAAACCCTAAATACGTAAATGTGAAAGTAACTTTAATTTTACATTAAAAATATTCAACTACTTAACTCCCAAACAAAATAAGGACCTCCGTACAGCTATAGCAAAATACGAGGCATTTTGTTGTAGCCATGGCTATATATACAATTCCTTTGCGTAATCATAAGTGAGGGAGGAATACCGAATATCCGAATATCTGCACACGAAAATATGCATGTCATTTGGAAAAAAACAATTGAGAGTTTTAATTTAGATATGGACTAGATTGGTGGTGACACTGTTGACAGGTAGGCAGCCAGTAGGACGTATGGAGTAGAGTGACGTGCCAACCCTCCGCCCTCTAGCTCACTAATTACCCTGCAACTTGGATGTATCATCCGTAGCTTCAAATTAATTAGCTTGATCACTGATCAGCATGCAATCGATGATATATTTATCAGGTGGAGTATACGTACTACATATGTACGTGTGGAGTAATTTCCTTGATATCGATCATTATTTTTTGGAAAAAAATATATATTACACCCTGAGCTATGAGCATTCGTCTACATATCCTACTGAACTACGAAGTCAGGTATCCAACCCCACAAAACTGTGAAAAATGTGCAGATAACCCCCCGCAGTGGTTTGTTGGACGGTTTTGCCCGTGTGGCAAGTGAAGTGGATGCCTAGTCATAGAAATAAAATAAAAATATAAAATTCCACCTCTGTGGGTGTGGCCCACATGTCATGCTCTATCCACTCATATCCTCTCTCTCTCTCCCAGCATAGGGATGGGGATGGCGGTAGGGGAGGCTGAGGGCGGTACGGGGAGAAGGACGGCGGCGGGGCGACGCGAGGATGGGGACGACAGCAGGGGAGGCTCCGGGAGGAGGAGGCACGGCGTGGGGAGAGGCGGCGTGGGGCCAACGGCACGCGGGCGGGGAGAGTACGGCGGGCACGGGAGGCGAGGGGCTGAAAATTGGGACGACGGTAGGGGAGACGTTGGGAGGAGGCGGCGTGGGTAGGAGGTGGGGAGGCCAACGGCGGCGCTAGGAGGTGGCGGGGAGGCGGTGACGTGGCGTGGGCAGGAGGTGGGGTGGCCGACGGGGAGGCACTGGGAGGAGGCAGAGGGGGAACCGAGGTGTGGGGATGAGAGAGAGGAGATGTTTATTTATTTTAGTTTTTTTTAAACTGAAATGCCACCTCACCTACCACATGTGCAAAACCGCCCGAAAAACCACTATGGGGGTTATCTGCACCTTTTTCACGGTTTTGCGAGATAGGATACCTGGTTTCGTAGTTCAGGGGTATATAGACGAAGGGTTATAGTTCAGGGTGTAATATAGACTTTTGTCTTATTTTTTTAATGTAGTAGTACACGTGTGGTGGTAGAAGCCATCCGGAAATTAATTAGGAATTTTGAGCTTGTAATTAACAGTAGCTTAGCTAGCTAGCGTGCGTGGCATGAATGATCACTAGTCCCTTTAATCATGCTTGATGGAGTAAATAGCATGCCAAATCATACGCAACAGTAATTAATTAAAGATCCATGGATGCGAATTGCTATGCGACAGTGGATAAGATCCAATTATCCAAGTGGCCCACTTATCCATTTGTGCAGAACTACCTCCTCTCCACATGGTTTCTTTCGTATATCTGCACTACATGCACATTACGTGCATATGTAGATAGGACCCACACGCACACGTGTGTAGAATGAGCTTCTATTTCTGTTTTTCTAATGCTCCTTTCACATCATAAAAAGTTGAAATTTTAGACATGTCTTCAAATAAAATTTTAAACTCTATTCATGCAAATCTTTTTGAACAATTAAGATGGAAGATACATGGAAATCGCTTGTATTAATGGGTCATCTCGTAGGATCATATACATATAGTTTCTTCTCCAAAAAAGTTTCCATTATATCATATTTTTAATGGATTTTATAAATAAATTGCGATGGAATTAGTGGTCAAGGTTTCGTAAAGCTAATTTTGAATTGATTACTTCTTATTGAACACTAAGCGATCAAGATTGTGAACGATGGAAATCTGCACATATGCCCATGGATTTATCTATGCAATTTAGGGGTACACATAATTTTTTAAGTGTTTGTATGTAGAGTGTAGGTGGATTGGAGACTTCTATTCGCCATCCTCTAATCGTTTGGTTCCAAACCTAGTTTACTGCATACAATTATAGTTTAGATGTAGATTTTCATATAAAAATAGAATGTCATTGGTTTTGTTAAACGAAATAGTGAGCATTCTGGTTATACAAAGGGGAGTACATTCTAAAAACGCAAATATTGTTGTGGATAATAATATGAATTTAAGCTACTATAGCAATATTTACGAGGTAGTTTTATCGTCTCATTTTATTTGCTGGTAAGGTAATCTTCGAGGCTTTTGAGAGCAGCTTAAATAGTCTGATACACTTCATCTAACTTGTTTTTTTTTTTTAAAAAAAAAATGAAGTGCATATTTGAGAGAAGAGAGAGATTGGTGATATGTAAGTAATACACTATGCCATTACACATGTTTTGTACGCTAGTTAAAATCTGATTAATTTTTTATTACTTGTAATTTTTTAGTTGGCTCTGATATGTATATACTCTTTTTCAATAATTTATAGGAGTGGAGTGGAAAGCCAAGCTAAACTTCGGAGCGAGGGACAGCCGTACGTGCAAATTTATGCTGAAAAAAAGGCCGAGGAGCGGTTGTGCTAGTACGGCGGAAGTCCGACGTGGTTTCGGATTCGGATTTTCGTGGGCAGGGGAGGGGTTACGTGTGCTCATTCCGTTCACACCTTTGACCTTTCATGCAGATCAGCGATGCACTGCCCTGCCTCGACAAACCCTCCAACCCTGTGCCTCTAGGCTCTAGCACATCATCCCAATTACTAAGCTCGCCGCCGCCATATATGTGTGTGTATGTTGTGTATGCTAATTTAATCATTGATATTGTTCATGTGATATTTTCTTGATTTCTTCCACCCAACGACCACCTTTCCACGATTCTCCTGCAATTTTTTTTTTCTGGTTATCACAAATAGAACCATGCATGGTAGGATCATCTCCATTTAAAGATTATCTTTTGCCCTCATCCTTTCTCACACTATCTTGCTTGCTTTAAATGATCTTCTTCATTGTTCTCTCCCTAAATAGATTATCTTCTCTCATTCTTTTGAAAAGAAATTATTTCTTATTTGTCGCTATGTCATTTCCTTCGAAGGGGTGCTTTTAATTAGAACTAATATGACGTATGGAATGAGATACTGAATCATCCAATTCAAAATATCTTTTTTTAAAGATTATGTTATGTAACATTTTATTGTTATTTTTTCAATGCATTAGATGGTTTCCTTAAATATTCTAAAATAATTTTTCGTATAGTTTTTAACCCCGTCTAACCCTGTCTAAAAGCATCCTTAATGACTTCTAACGTATATCAGTTAGACATTATTCAAACATTGTTCACATCTTTTTTTTTACTATTTATCTACATTTTTCTTTCATCTAGGAGTATTTTGTTTGTTACAATACAAGTTCTACCTAAGTTAAGTCCTATCATACATGCCTAACCAAGCCTATTTTCGAGGACTCAACCTTTCAACTCATAATCTACTACTAATATTTAAGCGAACTTTGAAGCTTAATCAAAGAGAGAGAAAATAAAAAGAAAACACGATGGAAGACGATCTAATTATCAGCCATGAACGTACACACCCTATTAGTTTCCGTAAAGCTACGAATGATAAACTTTTTTTCTTATTTTTAAACCGCCAGCTCAAGGTTAAATTCTGCTGTCCCCTAGCCGGTGCAAGAGATGCGTAAAAGCAGCAGCCACATTGCAGAAGACAGAATTAATTAAAAGGCACTAATTAACGCGCGTTTCACCTTGCCACATATGGAAAGGAAAGCAGGCGGCCACCTTGCCACGTCACAGGCATGAAATATTCATAGGTGAGTAGTTTGTTGTCGCGCGTCTCATTCTAACCACGAACAAGAGAGAACAGAAAGAAGCTGATTAGGGATTGGATGGTTAATCAGAGGAAGAGGCAATGCAACGGTAGCATCTTCTTATGCCGGTGTGTTATGTATATCTTTTATTTTATTTTAATTTTAATACAACCTTACGTGCAAAAAAAACATGTCCAAACACTTCCGCCTTCTCTACTACAGTACATAATAGCAGCGGGCAAGTGATGATTTGATCACTCCTATTGTGGAATAATAAATCTTGGCGATAAATTTAGGGTTGGCGTCAGATTCAAATCTTATTGCTAGAGGCATGTAGAACTCTCCAACCACCTGGGAAGAGCTTTGCGTCATCTCCAATGAATTGGAAGAGCATGGTTGGGTGGATTTGTAGTAGGTCTCCTTTGTGGGAAGGAGGGAGATTGTGCTTCTTGCTTCGGTTTTGTAACACTTTGATCCAAATTTGATTATAACTTATAAAATATAGGAAAAATAAAAAATAGTTTAGACATGATTTTACATACATTCAAAAATTTGAATCCCTCTATTTCAAGTTAGAACATACGATATGTAATATTTTAGAGTTTTAGATATATAAAATATAAAATAGGTATTTCGGACATGAGGAGCGCTTCCAATGACAAAATGTAACAGTACTGATGAGTGACACAACCGATAATAATCATTACATGTAATCCATAAAGGGAAAGAGTTGAGTTGCAATGGCACATGATGAGTTAAGACATATCACCATGCCCTAGTATCCTCTCCTAAAAAGTTTTCATGTTTTTCTAAGTATATAATGAAGTATGCATATGCAGCCAATGCCTTGACAAGATGCCATATGTGTCTTAGTTAGTTTCAACTTACCGACCAACTCTTATTTCCTCCATAATCTAGTTTACACAGAAATATAAAATCTATTTTAGAGATGTTGATCCAATAAATCATTTTTTGCACATTAGGAGGGCTTCCAAATGGAAGGATTTAACAATATTGACGAGAATAACATAAGCAACAATAATGAATAGACATGGGAATATAAAAATTATTTTAGAGGTATCGGTCCAATCAAGCAATTTCGATGTTGCTAAGTAGTTTCTATTTGGTTGTACGCACTATCACACACTACAACAAATCGTAGGTGAAAGGAAGCATGGGTGGTTTGATGGACATCACAACTGATATTGTTTGGTGATCGTTCCTTGCTCCCATTCATATGTATTTTTTCAAGCTATATGAAAAATAAGAAAATATCAAATTTTACGATATTATCAACAAAGTGAAGTTTTTTTTATAGCTGTAAAAGAAATGGGCAGACTAGATCCGATACTAACCGTTGATATTCAACTATGATTTTTCAGAAGACAATTCAACTGCTATTTATATGCATCCAACGAGAGCTATTCGCGAAGCAGGGGTGGTCGGACGCCTGCTACTAGCGGTCAAATGTCCATTCGACCATTGTCGGTCTTATTCTACCTTTTTATTTGAAGATATAAAATTTTAAAAACTATAATGTTATCAGATATGCGTAAATTTCAATACAAAGTTTTGTGGTATGTTTATGGTCAATATTTTATTTAAAAAACTTTTAAGCTGGTAGAAGTTTAGATCGAAGGTACTCTGTATTTTGACAGAAGTTTAGATCGATGGTATGCATTTTGATAACATTTATATTTTTAAAAAGTTTATAGATTTTTTAGCCTAACCGGTAAACCAGAGATATAAAACGGGTCAATGGGGGTTGTTCCTGACCGTCAGATGGGCATCGGACGGGCAGGAGTGTGCGCCGGATGGACCTCGGCTCCCCTTTATCCGTTACCACTGCCCCACGTCGTCTCCCACCACTCCGGCCATGGAAGCCTTCGCCGCCGCCGCCCCCGCCCCCGCGGCCGGCGTCTTCGCGGGCTCCGGAACCTCGGCGCGCTCCTTCATCCTCCGCCGTCGAGGCGCCTCCTCGCGCTCCGGCGCCGCCCGAGTGCGCCTCCTCCACAGGCCGCCGCGCGCCGCCGGCGATGGAGGGGACCTGCCGCCGCTGGACAAGTGGGACAGGATGGAGCTAGAGTTCGGCCGGTTCCTCGGGGAGGACCCCAAGCTCACTCTCGCCAAGGTCGCTCTTCTACGTCCTACTATCTGCCTGCAAATTATCCCATCCCTAGAGAGTAGAGACCGTAAATTACAACGAAATGCTGCCTCTTTTTTTTTTTTTTGCATATTTGATTGTAAATTCGTACGCGCGTCAGGATGGGATGTCGCATTTTTCAATCGATATTAAACGGTCGTCGCAACTTGTGAGTGGAGACAAGTACTGTACTATGGTTCTAGGAATTTTTGGTGCACACATTAGTGTTCGATTTTGTTTGAAAAGGAAATTATTATCGAAATTTAGCTGCTGTCGTGATCGCATGAGCTTCCCATCTTGGTTGTGATGAACCATTGCACCATCCACTAAAACTTCTCGGTTGTTACTCGTCATCAGTCGTCACAGTTCTAATACCGAATTGGCTAGTAAGTTGTTTCTTCTGAGTCTTGTGGCTGGAAAAGTATGAGTCCCTATATATCATGTAGATTTTATCATCAGATAATCATGAACCGATATGGTACAACTACACACTATGATAGTGTGTACCATATTGGTTCATGAAGTTTTTTTGACAGCACATGTTTGATACTGTGTTTTGGAAACATGTTTAGTCACTTGATTCAACTTAGCAATCAGCATGGCACTCATGTGTTCTGTACTAATTCTTTCAGATACTGCTTAAGAAATCAGATCCAGATGCTTCATCCCTCGATGTAGAGAAACTAATAGCCAGCAAGAAGGACAAGTTGGATGATATTTTGAGGGGGTTCATGGATGCAGATAACCAAGACTGGACTTCGAAAATGCCAGAGCCAATAAGCAAGCCCACGGAAGACAAACATTCTTTGGGTCCGTCAAGGCCTGCTCTGGGCAAAGCAAAGCAAGATGAGCCTTCTTTGACTTTGCTACGACCACCAGGAAGCAGACCGAAGCAAGATGAACCTTCTTTGACTCAGCTGCGACCAGTAGGGAGTAAGCCAAAGGAAGCTAATCCTTCTTTAACCTTGTCGCGGCCAGTGGGAAGCAAACCAAAAGCACAGGGCAAGCTGGTGCAAAATAGTTGGCCTAGCAAGGAGAGTCTAGCTGCCAGAACAGAGTCAAGTGAGGTTGGGAGCACCTCAAGAAAGAATAATGTTGATGTCACCTTGCGGAAACCCACTGTGTACCAGAGCGAAGATGATGGACTGAAGTCGAAGCTGAAAATCAAACCAAATATTGAGTTGAAAATGAGGAAAGACATGGATGAAGATTTAACCAATATTTCTCTTCTTCAAAAGCCAGAGGCTGCAAAAGATATTGCTAATTCAAACCAAGAGCCCTCTTCTGGTTCTGCCTCAATTACTGTTAGAGATGATGCCAATGATGTTGAGGCAGAAACAAATGGTGAGGTACAATGACTTGAATGCAATAGGCCGTGATTAGATTGGTTCTTTTGAAGGTGATGATGTGCAAATGTTTCAAATTTCAGGTCTTGATGAAACATCGGTGATCGGCGGTAGTTATGCTCAAAAATCAGCTCAACTTGCTGGCGATCCTAGTGCAGGTAAGGAAAGCATAAGAGAGCTCTAATTTGCTCTTATTCATCCATAATGTCAGTTATATAAGCATTTTCAAGGACTACAGCCATCTGAGCAAAGTTTTATTCAAGAAATAGACTCTTCCGCTCATCCGGTGGATAACCAATCAGCGACCAGCAACTGTTTCTCTATGCAAGCTTTCTTGCAAGGAAAACCTAGGAGGTACTTTCTTATGGACCTAATGCAACCGTATTTTTTGAAGCAGCTTTTTCATCACTTGGTATCCCATCGATCTTTATATTTTCCATGAAAATTTTGTATTCGAAATTTCTGCTAATACTGCTAGTTGTTGGTCTGCCCATAAGACAAAAATGTTCATGTCTATGTGATTACTGCCAATTATAAATACTTATGATTTGTTCCATCTCTGCATTTTTGCATTACATTATTCTCAAAAAACTTGTGTGGTTAAACAGTAGTTCCTTGCTGTTTTTGTGGTAATGTTCTGTTGCGTTCTTCTTTGAATGAGTTTCTTTAGAAAACTGCATACTATCATTTTCCAGTGCATAGACTTGTATAGTTCGTTGTTGCGTGATAACTTAGAGGTTAGGATGCATATACATCACATTTTGTTTAGTGCACTTTGAATATCACATTATGCTCCAATTTTGTGATCCTTCCATCATTCTTAGATTATTTTGCCCCCATGAGAGTGCATGCTTTATGTGGTTGTGCTAATTTAAAATAGTGTATCCCTTTTCTCCCATTCTCCCTGCTCTTACGCTTATGATGTACTGATAGTCTCACAATGTCTTGCATGGTGATTCAGCTGACACTGGTATAGCAATTCTTACTTTGTAGGAAAGACCTATCTGTTGAAGCCTTGCCATCTATAGTTGATGCTGAGAAGATGAATTCTAGCGATGACACAAAAATTTATGTTGATGATGGGGGAAACGTCCTATCTTCAAAATTAGAGGTAACATGAATTCCCTGATATTTGAACTTCAGCCTCTCATGGTCTTGCACAATTAACAATAACAATGATTAGAGTGATTGGAGCTTCTATGGGACGAGATGTCCCCTATTAACTTTTTAAAGTTATTTTTTTGAATATGAACTTTTTTTAAAAAAAGGAAACTATGAATCATAAGTTGTCTTTTGTTAAAAAAAACATAAGTTGCCGAATCACTGATGCAGGACATCACGGAGACTGACTGGAAAAGACTAGAGCATTATGCAAGTACTGGAGAAAAGGTTGAGGTGGAGCTGATAAACTGCAGCTTGAAGGGATTTGTTGTAAGTTTCTATTATGTTTTGGCAGATTATAAGTTATAGTTTTGTTGCCTGATCTTCGTTATGATTTCCTTTCCAGGTGTCACTTGACTCGCTGATAGGTTTTTTACCATATCGTAATCTTGCCACGAAATGGAAATTCTTAGCATTTGAGACATGGTTAAGAAGGAAGGGTGGTGATCCTTCCTTGTACAAGCAGAGTCAGGGCATGGAGGAAGGCTTTGAGCTTAATGGTCGGAACATAGAATTGGAATCTAGTTCAGTCTCAGAAGAAGCTCGTCAGGATCAAGGAACTTTGCCATCTAAGCTGAAGTTTGAAGATCTTCTTCAAACATACAACCAAGAGAAATCCAAGTTCTTATCATCATTTATTGGTCAAGTATGAAGCCATTACTATTGTGCTAACATGCATCTTCATTAGTATTGTTGTCGTTAATATGTAATTATTTTGCAGAGGCTCCGAGTATCAGTTGTCCTGGCTGACAGGAACTCCAAGCGAATTTTTTTCTCTATGAAGCCAAAAGAAAGTGAAGAATTAATTCAGAAAAAGAAAAGTCTGATGGTACTTTTGCTCTCATTAGTTTGCTCCAACATTTTTATGGTTTTTATTTTCAGCATCCAAACTCTAATGTGCAATTCTTAACCTTTTCGTAAATTCATACCCACTCAATCTGCTGCGTGTTGATAAAGTGGCTATGTCAGCTTTGTGCTGCAAGAAATTTGAAACATGTCAGATCTAATGCAGTGCTCAACCCTGACTGTAGCATGAGCTGTTTAGTCAGTGTTTGACTTGCTTAGCAGTTAACACCTGCTTCACTGTGCCTGATCTCATGCCAAAATTGAACAAACCTATTGAGAATGTCTGGTTGAATTGTCCGTGTCCCCAGTAATCTCAATTGATTTAGTGAAGCACTCAAGCATTACATAGAACATTTATTTAATCTCCAGAATGTACGTCCGACTTCTTTCTTTGCTTCATCATTCTCTCTTTAAGATTTTAATTTCATTTAGGTTGTTTCTATACCAGAATTTTATCTAGGTGATAATATCAATTCTTTGTCACTTTTTACGATTATGGAGTAAAACGAGTGTCTGTTACTCTTGTGTATTGTCTTGTAGAGCCTTAAATATTTTTTTCTTATTATGCAGGCTAGGCTTAATGTTGGAGATATTGTTAAATGCACTATCAAACGATTTGTCTACTTTGGGATATTTGTTGAGGTAGGTTAAACTCTACGTTTATATGATTTTTCATGAAGTTTAGCATCTAACAATTTCTTTGATCGAAGGTTGAAGGAGTTCCTGCATTGATTCAGCAGTGGGAAGTGTCATGGGATGATACCTTAGATCCATCAGTTTCTTACAAAATTGGTCAGGTAAACACTTAGTGTTTGTAAGCATCAGTTTCTTTTGCAAAGGTTTGTGTTGAAGCTGCCAGCCTCTGTATACTTGAGAAATCCTTTCCTTGGAAATAGATATATCATTTGTTGATTTGTTGGATACGTGCTTGCTCATAAAATGTGTGTGAGAGGATTCAACAGTTTTTTTATGGTTATGAATATGATGCTACCCTTTTCCCCTTCAGCCTCACAAGGATAGCTCTATATTTACCATTTGAACTACTCTGTTCAATAGTGCTAAAATACTTGCTAATAAAGTTGTCTTCATTTCCAGGCTGTGGATGCTAAAGTTATTCAACTGGATTATAGTAATAACCGTATCTTTTTGTCACTTAAAGATGTAAAGGTACTGGATTTGTTCCCCCTTCTTCGCATATTTGTTCAGCATATTGCATTTTTGGTTTCAGATTTTTCATTTGTTCTTGTCCTTTCTCCTTCCCATGATATGCAGCCGAATCCATCAGTTGGAGCGTTGGAGGCAGTTATTGGCGAGGAATTATCACTTGGTGGAGCTCTTGAACCTGTACAAGCGGATTTTGAGGTTTGTTCAGTTCATTTACATTGAGCATGATTTAACAGTTCTAGATATCTGAAATTGGAGAGCATGCGGGTCCTTCCAATTTTTTAGTTTGCTATGTTCTTGTCTTCACTTAAAGTTATGGCTTTTTTTTGATATTTTGTTGGACTATTTGCTAAGGTTAACAATGTCTGGAAATGCAATGGCTGTTTGCTGTGTATATCTTTGTACATATTACTTTCATTTATTTTTATTTCTCCCTCTACATATGTTCTCATCTTCATAGCCCTCTGCCTTTTTTTTTTCTTTTGAGAAAGCCATTATAACCCTTTGTTATCTGATCACCTTTTTTCAGTGGCCTGAGGTGGAAGCCCTGATCCAAGAGATGAAAAGTATAGAGGAAGTTAATGATATTTACAAAGGGAGATTCTTCCGAAGCCCAGGATTAGCTCCAACCTTTCAGGTAAGACAAAAAATCTGAAACATGATTTATTACCTTACCCCAATTGCATGTTTGCTTGTCACAGAATCAACCATTTATGTTGGTTCTCGGAACTGATGTCTTATTTCTTGCGAAATTGATCGGTTGCCAGGTATATATGACACCTTTGGTTGGTCGCAAATATAAGCTCCTTGCGCGCTCTGGAAACAATGTGCAAGAGGTATGGACTCTGATGGTCAAGCGGGTCTAAATGACCAATTAGATTGAAGGTTATCATTGGTCACTCTTTACATAGTGTGTCCGTCCTCTTGTGCAGGTGATGGTGGAAACATCATTGGACAAGGAGCGGTTGAAAGATGCAATTTTGATGTGTACAAATAGGGTGACCTAACGAGGGCTTCCACACTGGAATTGTATCTAAATTCACGAGATCATTTGAGATCTTTTCTTGTTGATTTTGCTATGAAGAGTGAAATGATGTGGCTATCCAAAATCACATCATTTTAGCACATTTTGATCTGTGTATGCCTGAATTTGTGTTCCCTAAACCTGGTGATATGTAGTCTAGCATTGTAATAACTTCGTAGATGAGCAGAGGCGTGTGTAACTGACATGTGCTGGATGCACAGAGGATTGAAATGAGCAGGCTTGGTTCTCATGCCTCTGTTTCTGGAGGGTATGCATATGCAGGGGTTAGAGGCGTCCATCGATCACCATCATGGCCGGAGCTGATTTGTTTGTAGTTGCTACATGCCTACATGTTAGTTAAACTAGTCAATCCTTTGAATTTATCTCTCCTGAACTACATAACTTTTGTAGAACTTTCCACGACAATGTTTTATATTTGTCCTTGAGAGTTTTGAATTAAGCTAGCCACTCTGAATCTACTTCTCTTAGGTTAAAATTCTGGAAAATGTATACTTTGAGAAGTTGGAACGTTTGATTCGAATTTGGCTCTTAAGAGTTATGAGAAGAGGCTCCAATATTTTGAAGAAACAGGAAAATTTTCCATGGCAGCAGTGTTTAAGAATTGTCTTTTGACATGACATTACAAGAGTGCATGATGTTACATGTTGACAATACAATTGAGTGCATCAAGTTACATGTTTGACATTGAGAAGCGTATTTGGTTCGATTAGTACAACACTCAAACAGAGTAGGCACGCTCAGAGCTCGCTGATAGAAGAGGGTCAGACATGTCGTTTGTAATAGAGCGTGATACATGTTTATATATACTCCAAAGAGTAGATACGAAAAACACATACATAAAAGTGATATAGAGTAGCTACGTCGGAAATGAACAATGATCATGATCAGGCTAGCCAACAAAATTGATCATTGATTACAATGATCTTGATCAGGCTAGCTAACAAAAATTGATCAGGCATACACAGTCAGAAAAACTACTACTAATGTATACAGTGATATATAATTAGCAACTACTACTGACAGAATTTTGTGCTTCGATCAACCATCGGTCTCGGAGAAGGAGGAGAGGAGCATTTCCAACTCATCATCCCACGACGGATGTGTTGGCCAGCTAATGAGGTCATCCACTGGAAACTGCTGCCCATCTGTGGTCTCCTCAAACGCGACAAGATCCAGCAGTAGCACACCGGATGATCCCAGCTCCGACGTGTAGTCCTCAAGGGCCGGCAGAGTAGTTCCGGCATCGTCGTCGGCGACCAAATCTTTCGTCTCCGGCTCCCTCTTCCGCTTCTTTGAGTTCCTTCCATGGCCGGTGAATCGGATGTGGTACGCCATGACCGACGAGACAGCGAGGTCGGCGGGGGCCGTGACGGCGTACTCGTCCATCACCCACCCCGTGCTGCCCTGCTCGCCGTCGGCGTGGAAGTTGAGCAGGTATTTCCGCCACGCGATCTCCTCGCCGGTGCCGGGGACCACCAGCTTCTCGCCGTCGACCGACGTCTTGGACCTCTTCTGTCCCTTCCAGCAGCCACCGCCGGCGCAGGTCCTCCTCTGGCGGCTGTCGGTGCGGCTCTTGGCGTGTCCGGCCGCGAAGAAGAAAGCGTCGTTCTTGCGGTTGCACTTCTGCAGCAGTTCCCACGGCGGCGCGCTGAGCGGGTCGGCCTCGACGATGATGCCGTCGAACGGCAAACTCTGGCCGCGGAGGCGAGGGAGGAGGTAATGCGCGACGAACTCATCGTCCACCGGATCGAACTTTAAGCCCGGCGGGAGGAGCTCCGCCAAGCTCGGCACCGCCATGACGCCTAGGGTTTGGAGGCGCAGAGGATAGGGGTTTTGGCGATGGATGCGGGGGGAGGGGGAGGGTTTTGGGCCCGTACGGGAGGGAGCGCGGGCGCGGGGCGACTAATTAAATAGAGGGACGAAGGCGGTGGCGCTCCCGCCCGCTTTGCGTTCCCGCGCAAGTTCAGCTGCGCAATGTGGAGGCCGACTCCGCCTGCGCAATGTGAGCTTCCCCACGCGGCCGTCTCCGCCTCCGCTACCCCACGCGGCCAGGCGATCGATCGCTCCCCTCAGGGCTCAGGCGGCCTCGCCGGCGACCACGACAAGCTCCCCTCCGACGACCCCTGCTCCGCCTAGACCCCCTGCCAAGGCGCCCGCCCTCCTCTCTGGTCCCTGCTTCTCTCCCTTCCTCCCTCCCTCTCTCCATATTAAATTTGTGTGGGATTAGCTTGGAACCTGAACCAGAGGATTATGTTTGCTCTTAGTTCCAAGAAAAAAAAAAGGCATTTTGATCGATCCTGGCTCTGAATTTCTGATAAACATGCATGCCCTCATCACTTGTCATGTACCATGGCTTTTCCCCTGCCTCTTTACCACTGATCAATAATCACATGGTTGTCCAGCAGGTTCCTGTATCAATATATTTTTTTAACCTTTTGCAGGAGCACTGCATATGCATTAAAGTGTGAAAAACATAAACATCTGTACAAGTGTGATTTTTTTTTGAGGGAAAAGGGGCGGGAGTTCCGCCGATCCATTAATAGATAGAAAAAAGATGGTCATAATTACAAGTGGTGGGGGAGGGGCGGGGGCCCTCTGCCCTAATCTAGCCTGGATCTATTGGCGATGAACGCCACAGCAAGAAGTCAGCGGCTGCGTCTTGTGCCGTAAGCGTCGGTGGTTGTGAAGTTTGGTGAAAAATACGACGGTTGCGTTCCTTCCAAATGTTCCAAAGTGTACAAGTGTGATTAGTTAAGCAAAAAGGTGTCGAGAACTGGAAGTGAACTCAAACATTGGTAGAGTTTAGTGGTGTATAGCATTGGAGACTGGATTGAGGTGACGAAGCGCGGACGATGCGAACTCCTCGAGGACCGGCGCTGTCGGCGAGAACCAGCGTGGGAGGAGGCCCATGGGAGGAGGCTGGGAATTGTGGGGGCGCCTGGGAGGAGGCCGGGAACTTCGCAGGGTAATTAAGACGATCAGTCTATTAGATGGTGAGTACGATCGGTCAATTAGATGGTGAAGTGAGGAGAAGATTAGGCAAAATTAGGCCCTTGGATGGAGATGTAGGTGTGGGACCAACTCAACTGATACTTCTATATTAGTAGAGACGGAGATAATGTCAGTGGTCCACTTAATCTGCATGTATGAGCTAGCAATGTACATCGTATCAGCTTTGCTTTGCTAACATGATGCAGGGTGTTATCTGGAACTGGTAGGGAACATTTTGATCTAAACTACATGTTTGGTCTTACCATAATGTACCCAGCTCTTATCAAAGGCTCGTTAGTCTATTATTAACACACTTTTGGTAGATCTTCCCCCAACCCAGCCTTGTGGAAACTCAAGTCAAACATACTCTATGCCCGGATAGAAACAACTGAATTTCCATTGTAAACTTGTAATAACTCACGCCATTGGTTATTCTGCTACATTTTCCACGATACTTTGATGGTTTGCTCAGTTAATGCACTTGATGCAATGCTTAATCCCACATCAATATTCAAAAAGTGAGCTCATTTGCCAGTGCATTTTTCAGACTCTGCATTCATTGTCTTTACGAGGATATATTATTAATATGTTCCATTTGGCTGTAATTTTCAGCGCCTGTACCAGCAGATGCAATGGAAGACCAGATCTTTAAATGTAAGTGATCATAATTGTTCATCCTTAAGCTGGTGAAGTATCTGATTCTGTTCCATTTTGAGTTTATGAAGGCCTCCTTTTTTGTGTTTACTTAGCCCACTGGATCTGTCATAAATCTGAGTATTTACCATAAAAACTTGACTTAACTGATATATCTCCATCTAGTGATGTTCATGGGTTATTGTTATCATCTGACTGCTAATTATTTTTTTCCAGTCCCTCCGAAGTTTTTCTGAAATTCTTAGCCTGAAACATATCTCTTTGTGTTTGCAATATAGGATATTGAATGTGGCAGATTAGCCAATATAGGATTTGTTAATGATTTGTCATTGCAAGAGATGCATTTGAGGATTTTCCCAAAAAAGATGTGCCAAGCCATTTGAGTTAACCAAACCACTTTGTCAGTTTTGCATGATATATTGGACCTACTTCCAAGTTTATCAGTGTTTTTTTTTTCTTTTCTTTTTCGAATGACCAATGGCATCCTGCTATTTGTAAATTTGCAACCCCACTGTGCTCCATTTAGCTCCTTTGTTGGAGATTGACATATATGTATTTTGCATGAATATGTGGGCATCAAAGCTCCATGACATCTGCAGACATGCTTGCACCAAGATTGATTGCAGACATGCGTACACAAAGATTGTTAAGATAATTAACATGTTTGGTGAATTACGTCAAAGCTATGCCCTTTTTTAGCTTTACATAAAAGGACGTAATATAGTCAGTGCCACTTTTATTTAAACAAATGCATATATATTAAAGTATATGCTGGTATGTTTAATAGCTTGGGCTCACCTCCGCATGATTGTATCTAGTTGTTGTTTTAAATTGCAATTGAAAACAACCATTTTACCTTATATATCACAGAGATCGTTACTATTGTATTGATATCCCTAAAGTTATTATAGTTATTATTCTGAGACACTCAGTGGTTATACTGATTCAGGACAGTTTAGGCGGTATAGCTCAACCTGGAAATATATATAATACCAATCATCAACAAACAACTCTGCCAAGAAATGAACCATCCTCATCTTATAATATGGTATGGTGGCATGGTCCTATAATTAGCTTGTCTAGTATTGTAGTTTCATGAATGACCGGTTCTCAATTTTATTTCAAAATTTACAAAATTCCTGGAGATATACCTTTTTTGTAAGTTATCTTCATTGTTAAAGAGGTTGGTTTTCCTACATAATTTTTTTAATGATTTTGTATGCTTCATGAAGCTATCTCTTAATAGTATTAAATTAAAGAAATTTGACTATAAACATGTTAACGTGCAAGCTTTTTCCTTATAACCCATGTAGTAAAAAAGCATCGTAAATCTGTAATTTATAAATATTCACATTTCTATGTACACATGTAAGCTTTTGTCTTGTAGTTCATGTGGCATTTTTTTTTTGGTAATTTAGAAATATTCACATCTCTTTTCATTTATATTGCACAATGTGGAGGGGGGATTGGTGGTGTGACCTGCTAGGGCAAGATTGCTAGGAGAGTGTGGCCCAATAAAGGCCCATTACAAATACAACTTATACAGCCAACAATTTGTTAGTTATTTTTTAAAAGAATTAAATGATTATAGTTGTGACATAAACACATGTTTTGAGGAAAAGCACATCTGTGAGAAAGTAGAAAAACATGAGTTCCGGTTAGCAGAAGAACATGTGGCATGGATTTCAATGTGTGAGGCTTTAATGAACAGGGAAATTATTTATATGCCACTCTAACGAGCGATTAATAGGCACCAAAATTAGTTATTTTAATTCCACAGCGTGTCACTGTCACATAATGGGGGTTATGGTTCTTTGGGTTCTCTACAAGCAACGATTTTAAAATAAGCATTAGGTTTTATTTCACCACATATGACCCTTTATGCATGTGTGAAATGCTGAGGCACAGTTTGCACCCATTTTTATTTAATCTAGCCTACTAATGCTATGCATTTCTCCTCCACTTTATTGATTTCCTAGAATTATCCAAGTTTTGTTCTATATTCTGCAGATCCTGAGATGCAGAATGAAATTGATAATTGTGTTTACAAGGGGAGAGCCGACTTTGATGTTTTTGTCCTGGTAAGTCTTAAATCTGTCTAAACTTGAAAGTAGTTTGTGCTGTCGTACGAAGATAACATAATGTTCACATGGAAAGCTTCTTCAGGATATTGTTTCATACTTAACAAGCTTTACATGCTGCTAACAAAGCTGTAAGCTTGTGATCCTCTATGGTAACAATAAACTATGTTTTTTTTGTGTGTCTTTGATGAACTACTGATTTGGCACTTGGCACTTTGAGTTGAAGACATGGTTCCTGTCTTTCTAGCTTCTAGCTTCTAGAAGACAATAATTATTAATTTATATCTAAATCAGTTGCTCAGTTTGATTGATGATTGGGACTACTTATGATGGAGGAATGTCAAGCAAAATGTAGTGCATGCACTGCATTTATACTATTTTTTGTGTTAGTGCAATTGAATATTTTTACTCTATAGAATACGTTTTGCATCATATTTTCCTTTTTGAGAAATGTGGCAATCCTTTTGACTTGTTAATATGGGTATTATTTTGCCCCCAAAAAAACATTAGACTCTGATGGAAAGCCTGCATGTATATGCATTGCTCCACTGGATATTACGGCTTTTTGTGTGGCCTTGTGATTGCCTCATGAACAGACATGACCTGGAGGAGTAGGCTATGAGCCAGCAATACACATCTCACTGCCAATCTGTTGGCCCCCGGGTGTACATGGACATCCATGTACAAGTGGTAATGGCAGTCTTCAGTAGCCTCCACTTTTTGAGCCATCTTGGTTAGCTCCTGTAGACCTGTACTCTTGACACTAAGCCGGTTCTGACAGCCAAAGCACAAACGCTTTATCATTTTACGTTTGATGTTGTTTAATTTGGTTGATACGGGATTGAAAGGTCACTCAACTCAGTCTACCTACAGAAAGCTAATTGACTGAGTGCACTTACAGTGATTCTGCTGCACTGGTTTGATGCACAGTTTTTATAGGAGAAAATTAAAGGGATTGATGACAATAATCAACTGTTACGGCTGATTTGTACCTTCTTTTGAACAGCAGGGCTATTCTCCTGATGAATGGGAACATGCCACATTGATACTTAGACGAACTAGTTATCAAGTTAAGTCCAAACATAAGGATGAAGTTGTAATTGAAGAGAAATATTCACCAAATCTACAGGTATATTCTCTTGCATGTACATTGGTTGTTTTAATTTTTATGATTGCTGAAGCATGGTGCCTGACATATTTATTTGATTTCGTTATATTGATTTCTTCATGGCAGACAAAATTCCCAATGGACGAACCACTCAGTTTGTTTTAGTAAGTTCTGGGGGTGCAAATCTACCATTTAATATAAGCTCCTTGCGCGCTCTGGAAACAATGGTCACTGAAGGTCAAGCAGGCCTAAATGAATAGATTAACCGTATGCATTATGCTCTTATTCTTATGATGCACAGATATTATTATAATTTCTTGCATGGTGAGTCTGGTATAGCAATTCTTACTTTGTAGGAAAGGCCTACCTGTTGAAGCCTTGCCATCTATAGTTGATGCTGAGAAGATGAATTGTAGTTATGATTAAAAAATTTCTGTTGATGATTGTGGAAATGTCCTATCTTCAAAATTAGAGGTAACATGAAATTCCTGATATTTGAGCTTCAGCATCTCATGGTCTTGCACAATTAACAATAACAATGATTAGAGTGAGTTGAGCTCCTATGGGACGCGATGTCCCTTATTAAGAGCATCCCCAGCAGGGCCTTCAAATTTTCCTGCATCGCTACAGTAATCGCTATAGTAACTGCTACTCACATGGACCAAATTCCCTCCTAATGCATTTGAAAAATTTTGAAATAGAGGCCATTTTGGGGGGTGTGATGGGGATGCTCTAACCTTTCAAGTCATTTTTTTGCATTTGATTTTTTTAGAAAAATGTAATTATAATTTTAATTTTGCTAAAAAAACATAAGTTACCGAATCACTGATGCAGGACATCACTGAGACTGACCGGAAAAGGCTAGAGCATAGCATTATGAAAGTACTGGAGAAAAAAGGTTGAGGTCGAGCTGATAAACTGCAGCTCAAAGGGATTTGTTGCAAGTTTCTAATATGTTTTTCCAACCAATTTCTGGTTTTGTCAGATTATAGTTATGTAGCCTCGATGTTGCCTGAACTTTGTTATCATTTCCTGTTACGTGCTTGAAAAGCACGCAACGGGTAAGGCCCTTGACGCGGGCGAGACGGCCGTTTATCGTTGGCGACGCCTTGGCTGTACGGAGCCACCAGCCGTTTATCGTCGGCAACGCCTTGGCTGTACGGAGCCACCGGCCGTTTAATCATAAAGGATACATGACCCTCCCTTTTATAGGGAGCACCGACTTAGTCCCTAAGAAATGACCGACTTAATCCCTAAGAAAAGACTCAGCTTGGATAATAAGAAAGGATCTAATCCTAATCCTAATTTTGGAAACCATTTAAACCTAATCACTAACTAAGCCAAACATGCTACAGTACCCGATACAGTGCCACGCTGCAGTAACGCGTGCTGTTCACCGTTCATGTGGGCCCATGAGTGTAACACTACTCCCCCGTTCGAATCAACCTTGTCCTCAAGGTTGAAACTCGAGAGATCTCGCCAATCTTCGCGGAGCCTCCCATCGCCCATGGAAGCAGTACGGTCGCGAGCGCCGGTCTTCATAAGCCATGGGGAGAGGATCGCCTAGCTTTGATACCAAATTGTTACGTGCTTGATAAGCACGCAACGGGTAAGACCCTTGACGCGGGCGAGACGGCCGTTTATCGTCGGCGACGCCTTGGTGCATCTGAGCCACCGCCGTTTATCGTTGGCAACGCTTTGGCTGTACGGAGCCACCGGCCGTTTAATCGTCGGCGACGCCTATGAGATCTTATCTCAATTTTTCTTCATTGCTTGGATGATCATAAAGGATACATGACCCTCCCTTTTATAGGGAGCACCGATTTAGTCCCTAAGAAAGAACTGACTTAATCCCTAAGAAAAGACTCAACTTGGATAATAAGAAAGGATCTAATCCTAATCCTAATTTTGGAAACCATAGAAACCTAATCACTAACTAAGCCAAACGTGCTACAGTATCCGCTACAGTGCGCGCTACAGTGATGCGTGCTGTTCACCGTTTATGTGGGCCCATGAGTGTAACATTTCCTTTCCAGGTTTCACTTGACTCGCTGATAGGTTTCTTAATTACCACATTGATATTGTAGTCTTGCTACGAAATGGAAATTCTTAGCTCTCGAGACATGGTTAAGAAGGAAGGGTGGTGATCCTTTCTTGTACAGGCAGAGCCTAAGCATGCAGGAAGGTTTTGAGCTTAATGGTCGCAACATAGAATTGGAATCTACTAGTTCAGTCTCAGAAGAAGCTCGTCAGGATCAAGGAACACTGCCATCTAAGCTGAAGTCTGAAGATCTTCTTCAAACATGCAACCATGAGAATTCCAAGTTCTTATCATCTAAGTTGATGTTTTAAACCACATCCACATCATGGCTCAGTGTCTGGATGGCCTGTAATGTTGTAATCTTGTCATTTTCATTCTGCTTCTATGTTGGTCCACCTCCTCTTCGTTCTCTGACCATGCTGATCTCCCTGTCAGAGTTTCAGTATGCCAGCTAACCTGTTGGTTAAGAATGTACAAGTGATTTGCCCCATCTCCATCTCCATGGAAGAGCAGAACCAACCTGATAGCCTTTTAATATACACACACACACTTCTTTTTGTTGAAGAAAGAGGGCAATTTTCCATGGGCGTGCTTGATAATACTTGTTTTTTTTAAGGAATTGGCAGGAGCACCGCCTAAGCTTTATTGAGGGAGCAAAAAGATAACAAACCAACACACTTAAAACTCGTCCTAGACGAAACAGAAGGCAAAGACGCCCAGGTATTAACAAACAAGAACTGAGAATCAGGCCTAACACTCGGCCTAGTACTAAGACCGGAAGAAGCACCGATGCTGGTCTGAAGCAGAGGAAAAAACAGAGCAAGAACGCCAGTGCAACAGTGTCAGCGAGCAGATTGATAATACTTGTCTTTTGACATGACATGACAAGAGTGCAGTTGAGTGCATCAAGTTACATGCTTGACATTACGAGAGAAGAGCGCATCAGGTTTATATAGAGTCCATGAAAGCAGGTACACCCTTTATTCCTATTATTATTACTGGCTAGCTGCATGGAAAGAAATATACAACAATGGCAGAGAGATTGCGTGGCCTTATTGCGGGAGTGGGAGGAGGGCCGAAGAGAGAGCAGGGTGGCATCTTCTTCTTCTTCTTCTTCGATCACATCACAATCACATGCTTGGCTTGACGTTGAGGCGGTTCCCAACCTTCATCCCCAGCGACGTGTCGCACTGATATATATGGAGAATTAATTAGCGACCAAGATCGTCGAGTGATGGACTGATTAATTGGTGCATGGTAGCTGTACTGTACCTGTGAGAGGAAGCCGACCCAGACGGCGCGCAGCTCGGCGGAGACCTTGGGGTGCGCGAGCGCGTCGGCGAAGCGGCGGGCGAAGCGGTCCTGGCGGTCGGGCGGCCAGGAGCGGTATCGCTCGCCGGGCTGCTTGAAGTCGTTCTGCTTGGGGATGGTGGCCTTGTGGCGGCGGCCGGCGAGGGGGCGGGAGGGGACGGCGGCGGCGGCGGGCACGTCGGCGGGGCGGAGCGGCGCGTGGCGGGAGGGGTAGTAGTCGACCTCCTCGTCGCGGTGCATGAAGTTCATGAGGCCGTCGTAGTGGTTGTTGTGGTGGGCGCACTTGGGCGCGTTGACGGGGAGCATGAGGTAGTTTGGGCCGAGGCGGTAGCGCTGCGTGTCGGCGTAGGCGAACACCCGGCACTGCAGCATCTTGTCGTCGGAGTAGTAGATGCCCGGCACCACCAGCCCCGGCCCGAACGCCAGCTGCTCGTTCTCGTTGAAGAAGTTGTCCGGGTTGCGGTCCAGCACCAGCCGCCCCACCGGCCGCAGCGGGAACTCCTCCTCCGGCCACGTCTTGGTGTCGTCCAGCGGGTCGAAGTCCAGCCGCTCCTCCTCCTCCGGCTCGATCACCTGCACCAGAAACTGCCACTCCGGGTAGCTGCCGGCGGCGATGGAGTCGTAGAGGTCCTGCGTCGCGTGGCTGTGGTTCCGGCCGCCGACGAGCGTGGCCTCGTCGTCGGTGAGGCAGGAGACGCCGCAGCTGGGCTTCCAGTGGAACTTGACGTAGCGCGCCTTGCCGGCGCTGTTGAGGAAGGTGTAGGTGTTGACGCCGAAGCCCTCCATGTGGCGGTAGTCGGCGGGGATGCCGACGTCGTCGAAGAGGAAGAAGAAGGTGTGCAGGCTCTCCGGGTGGTGGGAGAGCATGTCGAAGACGCGCCAGTACTCCTGGATGTGGGAGCGCGGGTTGGGCTTGAAGGCGTGGATGACGTCGGGGAACTTGATGCCGTCGCGGATGAAGAAGACGGGGAAGTTGTTGCCGAGGAGGTCCCAGTTGCCCTCGCGGGTGTAGAACTTGACGGCGAACCCGCGCGGGTCGCGGATGGTCTCCGGCGAGCCGCGCTCGTGGATGACGGTGGAGAAGCGGACGATGACGGGGGTGCGGACGCCGGGGGAGCGGAGGAAGTCGGCGCAGGTGAGGTCGGCGACGGGGTGGGTGCACTCGAAGAAGCCCTTGGCGGAGGCGCCGCGCGCGTGCACCACCCGCTCCGGGATGCGCTCCCGCGCGAAGTGCGCGATCTTCTCGATCAGGTGGTAGTCCTCCAGGAGGATCGGCCCGCGCGGCCCCACCGTCAGCGCCTCGTCGTCGTTCCACACCGGCGCCCCCGCGTTCGTCGTCGTGCACCGCCGGTCATGCGAGCTCGACGGCCGGAACTGCAACCACCATGCACCATGAACAACCACGCATACGCACACAAAAAAGATTACGTTTTTATTCAGTGCCGGCCCTCGATTCATCCATGGATGCAACTAGCTCGCTTTGCTTCTCCCCAAGCTGAGAGATCAATTGCAGTTCACCTGGAGGAGGAGGAGGAGGAGGAAGAGCTCACCTTGCACGGATCCATGTCGAGCGAAGCTTCACTGTTTCTGTTTGGTGCTCCGGTTCGGTGCTCTGCTCTGCTCGCGAGCCCACCCACAGCGTTAAATAGCGGCTCGCCGGCCCTGGCCTTCACTCTCTGCCATGGTGGGGCCCACCAGCAGATCACTCTCGCTCTCTGTGGCATGAGTTTGGCAGCGTGCTACCCCCTCTTCCTCCACTCCACGTCTAACTTAACTGGAATTCTCAACTCTTTTTTCTTTTTCCCCATCTTGCTATCTCAACGTAATACAAAGCATAGTACCTCTCACCTATCTTCTTTGGACTTTTGGTACATACATTTAGTGTTTTTTTATATATATATCTCTCATCTTGATCTCTAACCTCACAGATGGTTCCGTGTTGTTGACGACCGGCCACACGTCGTACATTGACCGCCGCTAATGCTCCGTCGCATGTGTTTTCCTGCATTGCCACTACACCACACCTTATCCCCATTCCCCACATTGCTTGCGTTGTTCGTGCCCTTCGCTACATTGCCCCCATCTTTTCATCCTCCCACGAGCCATGTCCCTATGACTCTCCTTGCTGTCTTACGAGCGGCATCTTCCGTTGACAGCCTCTTACAGTGAGCTTCGCTACCTTACAAGTGGTTGCCCACGCTAGAGCATCGTCGGTGATTCCTATGCCATGCCATATAATGGCATAAGTGAGATATAACGAAGAGAAAGAAGAGGAAATCTATAAATATCAAAACTACCCCCGCGTTGCCACGCATGCATGGTAACTTAACTAAATATGGTACTCCCTCCGTTCTAAAATGTAAGGCGTACATGTATTTTAAAAAGTCATTGTTTAAAACGTTTAACTAATAATTATGTTTGGAACATATATGTTCAATGTTATGTATGTGATATAGTTAGATTCGTATTTGAAAGTAATTTGACATGATGTTAGTTCTATAATTATTGATGATATAATATGAAAGAAATTAATGGTTAAAGTTTACGTTTGTTGACTTTATCAAAAAATTTTATGCCTTGTATTTTAGAACGGACTGTATGGGCACGCACTGCATGAGCACGTGTGACATGACTACCGATAAGCAGTCTACAGCTGAGCTTCAGATCCGATGCCAGACGTACGTGCACGTGTATGGATCGGACGGTTCACACGGAGTGGGCGCTATGTCCATAGATCTGAGTTTTTTTTTTTTGAACAAAATAGATCTGAGTTTTGATTTATGCGTACATACATACGCCCTTGCATCAATAATGCAGCTAGGAATGCGCGCGTGACATATCTTTGGATTTTAGCCACCTAGCTCTTGACTTAACCACGAGCTAGGGTATCCATCTCAACCTAGATGATCTCACAACCTAGCCCGATCACGGTAAAATTAATCAATCCTCTCCCCTCCAGATATTGATTAAAATAACTGGAGACTCCAGTAATCACGCTAGCTGGTGATTAAAATAACTGGTAATCACGCGCGGACACGGGTAAAAATCAGCCCGTCCTGTTCATCTTCCAAGCCATATCGATTAGAATAATGCGCACAAACGATTTGATAAATCCAAAATCATGAATGGAGAGGTAGCTAAAGTACACGCAAATATTGCAATCACTGAACAGTATAGTAGAAAAGGAGCTAGCAAACAAGAAGAAATGGAAAATCGGTGATGGAAGGTAGAGGGATTAGTCAGCTGGGGGCCAGCAAGCACGAGCTTGACTAACAAAAGGAGATGAGATTAGATTCCATGGATGGATGTCAGGATGTGTGTGCTGGCGTGGTGTTGGGTACATGACAACAAACCGCTCTGCCGCATGCTTGATGGGATAAGATCGATCGATCACACCCGCGCGCTGCTGCTGCATTCCGATCGATCCATGGATGCATGCATACATGCCAATGCCACCCACAAAATATCTCCCCTCCCATCTCCTTCCTATTCCATACATGAAGTATGATTCTATCTAGAACAGTGCTGCGGTTTCTCTCGTCAATTCTCATTCTTGCAAGCTAGATCTAAATGTCAAATGATGGTTAACTGCTCCCTCCGTTCCGCTATGTTTGACCATAGTACTACTCCCTTCGTTTCGCTATGTTTGTCCATAGTACATATATCATGTGCACCGACCAATGAAGTAGTTGTTCCAAGAAAAAAACCATATGCAAAGACTATCATGTTCCAACTATTGTTCTTCTTGCAAAACATTTGATTGAGGGACAAAGAGTGAAAACATCACAATAACTACATACACTCTTGATATTCGTAATAGACAAACATTATGAAACATATTTTAATTGTCGAGACCGTACATGAATATAGTGAAACGGAGGGAGTAGTTATGTGTAAGTGATCGCAAGCTATAAAGTTATATATTTATAGGTATATTCTTGCAAGCTATAAATTACCTCTAAACACCGTGGATAGTCTGGTGCCCCGTATATTTGTGTAGCTAGGTTCGTGTCAGTCTGTAATATGACATAAACTCTTATTTTTATGTTTTTATATCCCGGTAGGTCCATGTGTTTATTAATTGTTAAAGGTACAGAATTATGCATGGTTCCAAAAATCTCACGTGGATTGCTCGCAAGTATGTCGATTCCAGAAATAAATTGAGGAAATTAGGGGGGCCCACTCCCTCTAAAAGGAAAATGGATCGACAGTGTACGTGCACCTATTTTTTTGTATAGTAAAGATCGACGGTACACCTCGTCTAATTAATTAACCCAATAATTAATGCACGCGCGCAGTCGATCGTACGTACAAATCATCGTCATATGCTGCGCCTTTGTTAATTTCGCATCATCGATCAGAAATTCACTGCATCGATCGACCTAGCTCGCTCGCTCATGTGGCCCGGTTACCATGCATGCATGCATCTGAACATTGCATGTTTTCATATGAAACACAGCATGAACTAAGTTTGAACTTATCGATGATGTTACTCGGTCGGTGATTAAGCTACGGTCTACATATACATGTGCCACCGTACGTAGAAGGTGTGAAACTATACGTACGTGCACTTGCATTAGTTCCAAACCAGCATGCAGCTAGCTAGCTGATTTTTTTTTATTTTTTTTTTGAAGTAAGGCAGGAGGACTGCCGTATATTCAATAGACGAAAATCTGTTACAAGGTGGGGGGAGAAGTTGGCCCCTCCCCCCGCGGGCCGACAGTTTAACTAAGTAATTACAAAAGGCGCTCCTGCCGCCTCCCAAAGGCGCAGGGTGTCCAGGAATTGGTTATAGAAAGCGGGTAAGGTGGTCTCTGCATTTCGAAAGATTTGGTTGTTACGCTCTATCCAGATGCACCAAAGTAGTGCGGCGATGATGGAGAGCACGCTTTTTGGGGCCGGGCCGTCTTGAAGGATGTCGCACGACCACCACGCAGGTACGCTATTGTCGTGAAGCCATCTCGAAGGGTCTAGCCGCGAATTGTTGAACAGCACAGCCAGCCTAGACCAGACATGTCGGGAGAAGGCACACTGCAGAAACAGGTGATCCGGAGTCTCGAGGTTACTTCTGCAGAGGGGGCAGAAGTAGTCGTTGGGAAGCTGACGGCGTAGCACGGCATCTGCGGTGGAGACGGGACAGCGAAGGAGCGTCTAGAGAAAGAATTTGCACTTGGAAGGTGCCCATAACTTCCAGGACTGCTGCACGGCCGGCCTTGCGACCCGACCAGTGAACTGGAGAAGGTAAGCCGAGCGGACAGAGTAGTCCTGGTTAGGGGAGAAACGCCAAGTGAAGCGATCTGGCACGGCTGGTTGAAGCTGCCAAGCTAGCACCCTCGGAATGAGCGAAAGGAGTTCCGGGATTAACTGGGGAGTGAGTTGCTGCCTCAGGTCCTCGATCCAGGTCATGTTGGAGGTCGCGTCAAGCACTGTTAGCCAGATCATACGATGGTTAGCCACTGGTGCCTTTTGTGATTTTGTCGAGGGACGTTGCAAAAACGAATCGATGGAAATTTGTTCTATGTGTTAGGTAAATTAACGGGCTTTAATCGGCCCAGAAATTTCTAAAAAAACCATATGTGGAAGAAATCGTGAGAACTCTTGCTTCAATACATATTGCTAGTGGGAGATTAGAGAGACACCAACTTAAATAATAAAGTGTGCTTGTCGCTAGCTTACGTGAGAAGAGAGGAAGAGGAGAACCCACACACTCGTCTAGCTTGGCGGTGCAAGGCGAGCATTTGCGTGAATGGTCCGTCGAAATCGGGCTCTCCAACATACGGTATCGATGAACAAATAAGATAGGCTCCTGTCATCGCTGGAGACTTATTTTACGCTGCCGTCGGCTCAGTTTGTGCCTCTCCCATGCCATTTTAACTCGCTAGTGGGCCATCTTTCTGGAACAAATTTTTTTAGAGGGATCTATATTCTTGAAAGAAATTTATGCGGAAAAGCAACACTTTGGTACGGTGTACCAAGCGTGATACATGGACCGTACTGAAAAGAGGTCGTTATTATGCAAATTCCACATAAAAACATCATGTTCCGGATATTTCATAAGCGACTATATATACAAATGATGTCAAGCAGCTAAAGTTGGGTCCACTAAGGGCCTTCGAGTAAGCAGATTAGATGGATTATTGGTAAGAACCCAAGCTACCGTGTCATGTTTTTCCCCCGAAAAATATCAAAAAGAAAATAATATTGATCTTCGTGAGGTGTAGAGCCCAACCAACCACGTTCCCAAAAACAGGTATGAGTTTTATCTCGAACATTGAAAGACCAGTATTTAATTCTTATACCGAGCGAAAGGTATGTTATTGAAGATGCTCTTATGGCTGTGGAGAGAGTCTTGCCATATATTCACCGAATGCGCCGCGCCGCGTCATTTCACGATGGGCGGCTTGCATCGGCATGTAGGTTGCAACTTGCGAGCAGTGTTCGCCTAAACGCGTTTAAACCGTCGTCTACACTCGTCTAAACACTAAACTGCGGGTATGCGTGTAGTTTAGGGCCTAAACTCCAAATTAAACGGAACGACGTTTAAACAGTCAACGCAGTCAAAAAACGGTTTAAACGCACCAATTAAACGTGAGGTAAACGCGTTTAAACCACTGTTTGCACGTTTTAAACAGTCGTCTCGAAAATAAAGAAAAATTTGGCCGGCTGGGCAGAACACTTGGGCGGGAGGCTGTGCGCGGGAGAAAAATTGGGTGCGCGGGAGAACACTTTGCCTACTATCTACTCAGTTGTCATTGTGTCTATATTAATTAATTGCTTATACCAAATTGTGCAACTCTATGCACGCCTCAAATCATATTGAAGAAAAATGTAGTATGAAATTATGATGTATATTCAATGCTACAGTGCAAACCGTTTTATTTATCGTCTAAACTGTCTAAACGCTAAACTGTGGGTCCAGTGGCGGAACCAGGATTTCTCTAAGCCTCGAGCGAACTATTAGGCTAGCCTATTTGCTAGATCAAACATAAAATAATGCTCATAGTAATGAATAATAAGATTTTGGTCTAATTAGCAAGCAACTAATGTTTTTATGAAACTCCTCAATTGGTTTTCTAAGACCAGGATCAGCAACTATGTCATCATGATTAAGCTATAATACCTGAGCCGGCTGAGCGGTAGAAGCTCCTGGAGTGTTGCTTGCTCCAGTTCCCTCCGTCTCAATGGTAGGCTCAATTGGGGTTTGAGTTTGATGGTTGTTGCTAGCTCCGGTTCCCACTGTTTCTTCGAGATTTGGATTGGAATTTGATTGTGGCGTGACCGGTGTTATTGGCAGTGTCCAAAAACATTCCAATGTCCTAGCCCTCTTCATCCTCTAGTTTAGGTATCTAGGTAAATCAAAAAATTACAATGCATGAGTGTGTCACAAGTCACAATCTCACAATCTCAAAATCTCAACTCACGGTGTTATTGGCGGAATGGCGGTCGGAGGCGGCTCGAGCGCTCGGTGGCCTGCGGGAGGCAGCTCGGTGCCCTGCTGCGCGCGGAGCCCGGAGGGAGGCGGCGAGAGGTGGACAAACATTATGAAACGTATTTTAATTCTCGAGACCATGAACGAATATAGCGAAACGGAGGGAGTAGTCTTGTATAAATGATTGCAAGCTATAAAGTTATATATTTAGTTATATATTCTTGCAAGCTACTCTATAAATTACCTCTAAACACTGTGGATAGTCTGGTGCCCCGCATGTTTGTGCAGCTAGGTTCGTCGTGTCAATTTGTGATATGACATAAACTCTCATTTTTATGTTTTTATATCGGTAGGTCCATGTGTTTGTTAACTGCTAAAGGTACAGAATTATGATTCCAAAAATCTCACGTGGATTGGTTGCAACTTGCAAGTATGTCGATTCCAGAAATAAATTGAGGAAATTAGGGGGACACTCCTCTAAAAGGAAAATGGATCGACTGATCGACAGTACGTACGTGCACCTGTTTTTTTGTATAGTAAAGATCGACGGTACACCTCGTTTAATTAACCCAATAATTAATGCACGCGCGCAGTCGATCGTACGTACAAATCATCGTCATATGCTAGCTGCGCCTTTGTTAATTTCGTATCATCGATCAGAAATTCACGGCATCGTCCTAGCTCGCTTGTCTGGCCCGGCTACCATGCATGCATGCATGCATCTGAACATTGCATGTTTTCATATGAAATACAGTATGAACTAAGTTTGAACTTTATCGATCGATGATGTTACTCCGTCGGTGATTAAGCTACGATCTACATACATGTGCAACCGTACGTAGAAGGTGTGAAACTATACGTACGTGCACTTGAATTAGTTCCAAATTAACCAGCATGCAAGCAGCTAGCTAGCTGAATATTTTTTACTAAATGCCAGATCATACGATGGTTAGCCACTGATGCTCTTATATATGTCTGTGGAGAGAGTATTGCCTGAATATCAAAGGGAAAAAAAAACCCTAGTATTTTCCGGTTCAAGTGACATTTTCCTTCTGTCCTCATACAATGTACTCCCCTCCATGCACCGAACAAGGATCAAGGATGGACATGTATTCACCGAATGTGCCACGCCGCGACATTTTTTACGACGGCATCGGCATCGGTATGTAGGTTGCAACTTGCAAGTGGTAGCCCCAGCCCGGTCCCTCAAGTCGCATATGCGTGAGCATGATTCATTGATGCATGGCTGCCCAACTCCAAAAACACACCCACACACACACGTATGCATCGATGGTAGCCGCCGGCAAGCTAGCTAAAAGGACGACCGGTCGATGGCGACGCCCTAAGAGCAAGAGCCAAGAGGGGTCGTATCAGTGATATGAGATCAAAGGAGTGTGTGAGTGAGCAGCAAGCAGCAAGTGGGCTTTGGGTACCAGCAGCTGGGGACCCAACCGCACATGCATGCCAGCTTGTCAGCTACCGCTACCGCTACCAAGTATGTGATCGATATCAAACTTTAAGCAGGATTATATTCGTCTTAATTGAGTTAACCTCATGGCACGTGTCATTACTGGAATCGAAATCCTCTGCAGTTACGGCGCTAGCTGCCGCTACGGATATATACCTTAGGGGGTATGAAAATTATAATGTTCCAGATGTGAACATTGAATGATAATTATACGATGTACATTCATGCACGGATCAGATGCAGGTGTGGATCCGCAGGAAATTCCAGCGCAGGTGCGAAACTTCCCATGCACATACCTAGGTCTTCCTTTGAGACCTACCAAGGTCAAGAAAGCGGACGTCATTCCACTAATTGAGAAAGTAAGGCGCAGGTTGGGGAAGTGGAAGGCCAATCTCCTTTCAAAAGCAGGTCGTCTAGTACTCATCAACTCTGTCCTTTCCTCAATGCTAGTATACCACCTCATGGTTTTCAAGATGGATAAGTGGGCAATTAGGAAAGTCGACAAGATTAGACGTGCCTTTCTTTGGAAAAGCGAGCAGGATTGTCATGGGGGGCATTGCTTGGCAAACCGGGCCAAAGTTTGTAGGCCAAAGGAGCTGGGGGGACTAGGAGTGATCGACTTTGAACGTTTTGGGAGAGCACTACGTCTGAGATGGCTTTGGTATGATTGGACCGCGGATGCAAAGCCTTGGCGGGGTCTAAACTTAGCCACACCGGCAGCGGATTTAGCGTTATTCAGGGCAGCCAATAAACTCAAAATTGGAGACGGGTCTAGAGCTGACTTTTGGTCGTCCCCCTGGTTGCATGGGCAATCCCCGAAGGATCTAGCACCGCTATGTAGCAGGTTAGCTAGAGGAGTGCATATTAATGTTCGGGATGCCATCTAGACTGGCTCCTGGATGACTCCCCTCACAAGGATCTCCGACATGCAGAAGATCTTCGAGTTCGTCCATTTGTGGACGGCGGTGCAGACTGTGGTGTTAACATCGGATGAGCAGGACACGGTTTTTTGGAATCTGACAGGTAATAGGATCTACAATGCGAAGTCTGCTTATACAATTCAGTTTGCGGGATCCTTTCGAGAACATGACTATAGGAGAATCTGGAGAGCGAAGGTCCAACCCAAGTGCCGTTTTTTCTTTTGGGTTGCAATACAAAATAAATTGATGACAGCGGATCGCTTGATGCGTCGAGGGTGGCCTTGTAACAGCCACGACTGTCCTACACGGTTGTTATGACCGCTTCCATTTCCTCTTTGGGATATTGGTGGGACTCTCTCACGGGGGGAAGTGCGGCTAGGCGAGAGGAAGACGGTATCATAATACTCATTTGTTGGCATATTTGAATTGAGAGGAACAATCGAATTTTCAGAAATGTTGTTCGGTGGCCAGCTGATGTAGTTGAGGCTATCATGTTTGATGTTGTTTAGTGTATGGCGTTGAGCATAGCGCTCGTGTTTCACTGTTGTATTGCTCTCTAGGCTTTTGCCTACAACTGTGTTCTCCCTTCTTACTTTGAATGTTGCCTGTTTACTTTCAAAAAAAAAAACCAGGGTGTGGGTGTCTTAGCCATTTTTAACGAGGAAAGGATCGGTGGAAAGTGGAAAATTAGTTCAAAATCCCCACCACTCCCATGAGACCCCGGCTGTGATTAATATTTCCAAACAATGCATGTCTGTTTCTAACCCTTTTAAAAGTCCCTCGTCATGCACTACCCTGTAGGATCGGGACGTCGCATCAATCTCTCTAGTCTCAATTATTGTACTTGCAAAAGAGGTGCCATTGGAGGCCGGGTACATGAAATCGGATAATCCTATCTGAAATCTCGCATATATATATAATCCTATCTGAAATCGGATATATAATCCTATCTGAAATCTCGCAAATATATGTACGTCCACCACAATATATATAATTTCAAATAGCAAGCTTTCCTTAGTTACACCGGGAGGGTGCCTAGCCTCAAAGAAAAATTCCTACACATCAATCGCAGTCCAGGTTATGATCGATGCTAGAATGAGTGCAGTGTTGTGCTGTGCTAGGACGGTACTATATATGTACCATAGGATCTGGGTGCCATGTCTATGCATGTGATCTTCTATATATGCACGGTACCTCCAAAAGAGAGGAGATCATCACCTTGTTCAGATCATCTATTGGACATCAGGTACACCTTGAGATACGGGATCATCCAATCCGACTATGTCCACATAGACGAAAAGGAAGATCGAAAATAATGAAGGGCTTGGTCATTCAAGAAAAGGTTTTGGCTAGTGGTCAGTTGATGCCACCTATAGCTCCGTACCAACCACCTGCTGCCCCTTGTTCGTCGAGCACTAACAGAGTCTAATCTAAGACTAACACAGCGGAAATTTATTCTAAACTAGACAGTAATTAAAACAACCAAGCAAGAGAACTAACGCAAAAAAGATCAAGTACAAAGAAAGAGATCAAATATCGGAACCCAGCCTACTCATCGATCAAATCCATACATGATTCCTTTTACAATCGAAGCACAGATCTCTCAAACTCCTCTCTAATCTCTCTCTTTAATCTCTGAAATTTTCTCTGAAAAATACTTTATTTTAAAAAAATTTCGCGCCGTAAAAAAAACTAGAAAACCCCTATTTTTTTCATCACCAAGAACCGTCGCCGTCGTCGTTTGCATTTGTAACATACAGCACCTCGTCACTTGGGCCGCTGACCCAAGCCTGCTCGCAGCTCCTCCACGGCGCATGGATGCTTCTGGCCCAACTCGGCCTAAATTTGATGTAGCACAAACCTAAATACAGAGAAATTTTTTTAATGTACCCTTCCCATGCTGCCAAAAGAAGAAGAAGAAGAAGAAGAAGAAGAAGAAATTTGATGTAGCACCAACCTAAATACAGAAATTTTAATGTACCCTCCCCATGCTGCCAAAAAAAAGAAGAAATTTGATGTAGCACCAACCTAAATTTCAAAGCCTTGTAATCAACTAGCCCAAGTTCAGCACTTCCCCTCTAGCATTTGGTGCTTGGGATCGGGTACAATGATAATGTGTATGGCCGCAACAGTGAGATGATAACCAATTAAGATGGCAAATTGCCCAAGCTTGAACCAACGAAAAATCTTAGCGAACAAGGGACTTATGAGAGAAGGCCCTAGCTTTCTGAGATGGCATTTTGGTTTTGGATCTCAATTCTCTCCAAGGACCCAAAGAACAGGGAGCCCAACGATATAGTGAGAAAGAAAACAGTAACCAATTCACTAAATGTATCCATTTCATAAGATTTATATCATCATCTACTGTTGCTAAATAGGTCTTGATTACTGCGGCTATGCAAATACTACCTCCGTTTTTTTTTATTTGACGCTTTTGACTTTTTGACACGCCTTTAACCATTCGTCTTATTCAAATTATTTTTGTAAATAGTATCATTTATTTTGTTGTGATTTGTTTTATCAATAGAGATACTTTAAATATATCTTATTTTTTAACATCTTTGCACTAAATTTTTGAATAAAACGAATGATCAAAGACGTGTCAAAAAGTCAAAGGCGTCAAATAAAAAAAACGGAGGGAGTACGAGCCAATATATTATGCTTATAAAATCCAGATAGATTAGGGGCACTTCATTGGAAACAAATAGAGGCCGTAGATTATGAAACACAAACATATGCTATGATTAATGATTAATAAATAATAGAAGCTTATGTAAGCAAGAACAGAACTCCTAAACGAGGATGGAGGAGAGGCAGCCAGAGCCAGGCAACAGAACATCGCTAATTAGAAAATTAATGCACCTTTTGTTTCTTCACATAAATTCCGATGCGAATCCGCTATAATAACAAGGAAATCATCAGAAAGGAAGTAGCAAGACTCAGCAACACAACTCCAGAGCGACACCGGCACCGCTCATGAGAGAAGCAGGCGATTAGTCGGTTCCTCATGTCTGCAAGACTGCAACCAAACCGCCCACCCCCACCCCCACCCCTAGAGCAGCAGTGTCATCCCCCCTAAAGTACTGCAGTAGTAGCCATTACAAAAATTTGGGTCGCTGTCGGGCTTTGGTCCATCATCTACAGCTCGTCGTGCTCGTCGTCGACGCCACCCTCACCCTCGGCGCCACCTCCCGGGGCGCCGCCGGACTTCTGGTAGACGGCGGAGATGATGGGGTTGCAGACAGCCTCTACCTCCTTGAGCTTCTCCTCGTAATCCTCCTTCTCGGCAGTCTGGTTGTCGTCCAGCCACTCCAAGGCCTCCTTGAGGGCTTCCTCCACCTTCTCCTTCTCCTCACTCTCCAGCTTGTCAGCCAGCTTGTCCTTGTCCCCCACCGTGTTCTTCATGTTGTACACGTACGTCTCCAGCTGGTTCCGGGCGTCGATCCGCTCCTTCACCTTCTTGTCCTCCTCCGCAAACTCCTCTGCCTCCCGCACCATCCGCTCGATCTCCTCCTGGCTCAGCCGCCCCTTCTCATTCGTGATCGTGATCTTCTCCGATTTCCCCGTCCCCTTGTCCTCTGCCTTCACATTCAGGATGCCGTTCGCGTCAACCTCGAACGTCACCTCGATTTGAGGATTGCCCCTGCACGCATCAATGCCAATGTTTCAGTCAGCGTGCGCACACATATCACTGGATGAAAGAATTGTTACACATATGACACATCTGAGACTGATCATGACGAGAACAAACCTGGGAGCAGGTGGAATGCCAGAAAGGTCGAACTTGCCAAGAAGGCGACAATCCTTAGTCATGCTGCGCTCACCCTCAAAGACCTGTAGACAGATTAGTAAGAGGTTATGTCTATGCTGATTCTGAAATTTCCAGCGGGTGGAACAAACATGGAGAGCAAGCAGATCACCCAGTGTTTGTTACCTGGATAGAAACGGTGGTCTGCTGATCCTGGTAGGTGGTGAACACCTGGGACTTCTTGGTTGGGATGACGGTGTTCCTGGGGATCAGCTTGGTCATGACTCCACCGACCGTCTCGATACCAAGGGTGAGGGGCGCCACATCCAGAAGAAGGATATCTGCATATCAAGATGATAGCAAGCAAAGCAGTGTAAGCAGGATGATAACTGAAGCTTCCATCTAATAGGGTGACAAGAGTATCTTCATCTAACCTTTGGTTTCATCACCACCCTCGCCACTCAAGATGCTTCCCTGCACCGCAGCACCATAGGCAACAGCCTCATCAGGGTTGACACCCTTGTTTGGCTCCTTGCCATCAAAGTAGTCCTTGAGGAGCTGCTGGACCTTGGGAATCCTGGTGCTACCACCAACAAGAACAATCTCGTTGATCTGGCTCTTCTCAAGACCAGCATCCTCCATGGCCTTCTTCACAGGTCCCATGGTCTTGCGGAACAGATCGTTGTTCAGCTCCTCAAACCTGGCACGGGTCAGTGGCTCCGAGAAATCGGTCCCATCGAAGAGGGACTCAATCTCAACACGGACCTGGTGCTGGTTGCTGAGGGCTCTCTTGGCACGCTCAGCTTCCCTCCTCAGCTTTCCAAGAGCACGGTTGTCCTTGCTAATATCCTTGTTGAACTTCTTCTTGATCAACTTGATGAAGTACTCCATGATTCTCTGGTCAAAATCCTCACCTGGGGAGAGTATACAATTCAGTCACATTAGCCGATTGCAATGCTCAACTTAAAGGACTAATGAGATGACAAATTAACTACAAAATAAATAACTAGGTTAATGCAAATGGGTCCACGCACACTTTATTGACAAGTAAGAAATCAAGACATTTTTCAATCAATGAATGTATGTACTGACTTCCACCAGAAACAGTGCATGCGTTGCAAAATTCCAATGCCATCTAGCTTTTGCAAAATTACAATAATGTATTTGGCATCAAGATATTCAGAATGTATAATCACCCCTTATGGCATGGTTGAGTTTTAAAGATGTCAATACAGCATGTCGTAACAAGGTGACACTATCATAGTAAGCAGCAGCATTATATATTATCTTAATGGAGTCGCAATTAGTAGTTAATGACAAAGAACAGCTATCATACCTCCAAGATGGGTATCACCATTTGTGGCCAGCACCTCAAACACACCGTTGTCAATGGTCAAGATACTGACATCGAATGTCCCACCACCCAGGTCAAAGACAAGGATGTTCTTCTCACCACCCTTCTTGTCCAAACCATAGGCAATAGCAGCAGCAGTTGGCTCATTGATGATCCTAGCAACATTCATGCCAGCAATGATACCAGCATCCTTGGTTGCCTGTCTCTGTGCGTCATTGAAGTACGCTGCAAACATGAACAAAAAAGAGTGAGAAATTGCATTCATGTTCACGAACCAGCACAATTGTGTAAAAATTTGAACAGAACCAGTACTACTACTAACCAGGAACAGTGACAACAGCATCATTGATCTTCTTCCCAAGGTATGCCTCAGCAGTGTCTTTCATCTTGGTAAGGATCATAGCACTGATCTCCTCAGGGCTGAAGACCTTGGTCTCTCCATCCTTGATCTTGACCTGAATGTAAGGCTTGTCTTCCTTGTTCACAATCTTGTAGGGGACAAGTTTCATGTCCCTCTGAACTTCCTTGTCTTGAAACCTGAATAAGAATGTTAGACGTTCAGGCACCATACATCAGCGCAAGAAAGAAGAACAGACAGTAGGGAAAGAAGCATTACTTTCTTCCAATGAGACGCTTGACATCAAAGATGGTCCTCTCAGGGTTCACAGCAGCCTGGTTCTTGGCAGCCTCACCAATGAGCCTCTCGCTATCGGTGAAGGCAACCCATGAGGGTGTGATACGGTTACCCTGGTCATTGGCGATAATCTCGACATGACCATTTTTGTACACACCAACACACGAGTAGGTCGTACCAAGATCGATACCAATCACGGTACCAAGCTTCTTGGTCTCCTCCTTTGCAATCGAAAATGCAAACAGAGATCCTGCACACAGAACAGCAGATGATAAGCAACGTATTTAATTCACTCAAACTAATTTAGTCTCAGCGGTATGCAGCTTACAACACCCAGTGCACGTCAAAGCATAAGAATTGCAGTATCAGCATATTTTGTGCATCTAAATGATGCACAATCCAGAAACAAAACTAATCTTGCTACCAAAAAAGGACCTCACATTCTCACGCAGTGCCCTGAGAAATGTTGGGGCAACATCTGACTCTTTCCCTGGCATATCGCACAGAAGTGTGTAATTGTAGCCGTTTCTATCCACGGCAAGGCCAGATCGCCGCAGCAATGCAATGAATTCGAATCGAACCCGCTGCTCGGGAACGAGGGGCCAAGTCAATGCAGCAGCTCGGTTTGAATTCGAAACACAACGCATGAATCGCCACCATTCCTCGCGCGACTACGACTGAACTCATCTTCACTCATCAACACCAAATCAATCATCCTAACCATAAACGGTAAGCCCTAAATCGCACCACATGCATGAACTACGCAGGTGACGGAGCCCCCACACTCCCCACTCCAGTGCACTCCCTCCCATCACACTAAAACTCTCATCCGCAAATCACACGAACCAGTTGGTAAACGGGCCCCCGCCAAGACTTCAGATCTCTCCAGCCCGCAACCGCATGCAGCCGCCGGCGAACTCCCCCAGATCGAGCGAGCATCTCCTCGGACCAGACGGACCCAGCCCACGCGCAGATCCCGACGAGAGTAGCAAGGGAGGAGAAGGGGACGCACCTGCGAGCAGGACGCCGAGCAGGAAGGCGGATCCGCGGAGCCGATCCATCGCCGCGACGACGACCACCACCACCAGGCACCACGTCACCACACACGCACGTCTCCCTGGAAGCTTCTAGACTCTTCTTCTTCCTCCTCCTCCTCCTCTCCGGGCTGGCTGGCTCGCGTCGATCGATCTGGTGGGCTTCGGACTCCTTCAAGTGGTTTATAAGGGGGTGGCGTGAACGGGGTCGCGACCCGTCGCGTTGGCCGGGACGTCATGAGTCCGATCTGGACCAGTGGGAGGCGGACACGTGGAAGGCCGAGCCAATCGGCGGGGGTTCTGTGCTGGGGCGATCTCCGCCGTCCGCGACTCCCATCCGACGGCTTCGATGGACGCCTCGCGCGACGCCGTGGGATTGGCTGGGTGGCGTGGCTCTAGTCGCTGACTGATGGCTACCGGCTCCCTCTCGCTCCTTCGGGGCGGGTCGGTACGTACCGGTTCGCACCGACCGGCCAGCAGCCAGCTGACGGGTGGGCCAGTGTTTACCTTTTTAGGTGAGAACATAGCGATTAGCATCCTCGCTTGTTTCGGTTTAAATTAAATTGAATAAAAGTTGTTATTTTTATTTAAACTAAATTTATTTTAAGAGACCGAAATATGCCGATGTACCATGTCAGTGTAAAAATACATCTTTCTGTAGACAACGACACTTGCACATCGATATGAGCAAATCTTTCGACTTTTTTTTCCCCTCAAATCAGTGTTTCAGTTGACAAAACTTTTAACGAGAGAGTCATCGCTTTTTCAAGGCATAGAATCTATTGTACTTTTAAATATATAGGACCTCTTTCTTAGGGCATAGAATCTATTTTTATTTATTTTTATTTGCTTTTAATATATTGATTCTATATTTTTTTCCGTTTCCTTTCTTGCAATGCTCATATGTATAGGCGAAAGATAAGGAAAATGAACATGCTATTATCAGTTATTGAGAACTTTGGGCCGATTCTCAGTTCTCAGTTGCTACTTGCCAAGTCCTCCCAGAAAAACGATGGTGTATTGCTTATTTGCTTATGACCATCTCAAACGATTCTTCCCAGCTTAAAATGCACTCTTTAAATAATGCATGAATATTACAACACAGAGCAATTTCTCGGACACTTAACAAGACATCGACAACAACACATTACATCAAGGTGAATTCAGATAGATTTTCCGTTTCAATAGCAATAAAAAAACCCTCAGAAGGTAAGAGCACGGAACAGCACATTCCAGCGTGAAACCGTATTGCACATAATCATTATTACATTCCAAACTTAATTGCAATGAAATATTGTCAATGCCGTGGTTGACATTATACGCTCTTACCACAAGACAAAGGGGCAAACTAAACCGATTTGGCCTGGCTGAACACCCGGAGAGGAGTAATCTCTAGCTCGATGCATTGCACTGACCCTGATGTCCAGGCATCCATGGGTCTTGGCTCCTGAGTACTAAACATTATTGCATGCTAGATTGTGCTCATCTACAAAAAATTTCAAGTGATAGCCACAGTAGAAGGTCGAGTGAAAACTACCATCCAATATACAGCTGTTCAATAGTACATGGAAAAAGATCCTTTCTTTGGCGAAAAGGTCTCTGACAAATGACATTTTCAAAGAGAAATTTTACAGTATAGAAAAATAAATACGTCCAATAACCTGTGTTGAATAGAAGACCAGTCGCCCTGCCACAGGTTTAGCCTTAACAACAAATCGACAGCAGACAACACATGGCATCAAGCTGAATTCAAAAAGTTTTTAATTCCATTTCAAGAGCAACTGTCAAAATACAAAAGGGCATAAAGGTCAGAACAACTCAAAATGCCCATAATGCTAAACTACACCTCAGTGGCATAACATAAACCAGTTAATGGTAACCTTTCCTATAAACTGCTAAACTGCACCACTTACATATAAACACCATTCTGATCTAACTAGCAATTACTTGTGAGACATAACATAAACCCACGTAGGATTCTCAAAACACTGCATGATAACAAAGCAGCTACTGAGTATGGCTCGAATCATCTCCACCAGAGAGCAACCAGCGCAGATACCCCGCTCCATCGTCCATGGACGAAGCCTCACTTGGAGTCGTCACCCTCTTGCGTGTCAGTGTTTCGGTCGTGACAACTTTCCTCTTCCGTCCACCTCTTGTGCGCGAGCGCAGCTGTTCATCCATCTCCTCGAAGCCACCCTGCATGAGGCTAGCTTGTCACGCAGATGATTTGGCAGTAACAATAACGCAGGATGTCTGACAAAATTCATGTGCCACGCATGAATGGTGTCATGTAAACAATTTTGGCTATTTAGTACAGAACAGGGGGAACTTTGACACTTTTAAGGATTGATGAAAAGGATGACAGGAGTTTTTGGGTAGCAAAACTCACTTCAATGTACACATGAGCACTGGATTTCTCATGGTTGTCCCTCACATGCTTGTAGGGGAATACCTTCCCACACCATGCAAATCGACAAGCAAAAGGTTTGGCTTGGTCATGACATGCCTTCATATGCTTGGTAAGATTTGATTTCTGCAATGCATTGGCACACATGCCAATTTAAGTTCAGAAGTTCTGTGCTAAGTTTAAGGTTAAAGACGCTAAAAAATTAAAAGGTTGAAAAAACAGCATATTTACCGATCTAGTCTTACATTGGAAAAGGAGCATTCACAATCTTCAAAGCTGCATTTCATCCTTTCAGTGGAGGCTGCCCCATCATGGGCTCGCAGGTGACGTTTGATGTTCTTTTTAAGGTGTTTTTCCCCACATATATCACATTGCACATATTGATGACAAGACAGGTTATGAGCCTTCAGGCATTCAACGTTTGTGAATATCTTCATGCAACCTGGTTCACAGCAGATTACTTCCACATAGTCCAATTTAACTGCAACAAAACAACAAACATGATCTCAGATTTGGAAACTTCAGACAAAAAAAAAGGCCATAACAAGGAATAAAGTTCATTTAACTATTGATTTAACAAGGGACCTAATCTATCATTAGCCAGTGAGAACATACCATGCGATTCCTCGTGTTTCTTCAGCTTTGATGGGTACTTAAAAGCCTTGTTACAGCCCTCCTCCTTACAAACAAACAGCTGGTTGTTTTTAGTGGTGTTTCCATCCACATGGAGCTCCTTAACGTGTCTTTGAACATTTGCTTTGATGCTGAACTTCTTGTCACAACCATCCACAGGACAAGCAAACAACTTTCCTTGATGCTTGATTATATGCCTGTTCAAGTGATCTTTTCTTCTATAGCTGAATGGACAGTCTTCAAGTGGGCAAACGAAAGGTTTCTACGGTCAAACAAGAAACTGAGTCAAAATTTAAATAGTTCCAATGCTGGTTTCTCCAAACTTACAAAGAAAGAACAACAAAGAAGTTTTGTCTATCTGCCTTATGTCAAAAAGTTCAACCACATGATTGCCAAAAGCAGAAGACGGCAATATATTTCCATAACTGGAATTTGATGAAGCTAAAGCTGTTGACTGAACAGAATTGTATGTTCAAAACTGAATTGATAAGCAGTAACCGAAAGACCAAGACACACAGTAAATGAATAATATTTGAAAGTATAACTGAATTGCCCATCGGCTTAGACTTTTGGGTGAACTGGTTGGTGCGTACAACTTAATATGGTATCAGGGCCATAGATTTTGAATTTGAATCCTGGTTTAGATGTAATTGTCGCTTGCTCCTATTTTCCACGTGTTGAGGCCTAAGGCTCCACGTGAGAGGGAGTGTTGGAAAGTAAAGTGAATTGCCCGCCATTCCCCATCAGCATAGCCTTTTGCGTGAATTGGTCAGTGCATGCAACTTAATAAATAATAACGATTAAACCAAAACAATTTTGACACATTTTCTTGGAACTATCAAGGATATGGGTTACATAAATTTAATGTAGTCTCCCCTTGCTGCAAAAAATAATAATGTAGCACAAACCTAAATTTCAAAGCCTATATATTAACTGACCCAGTTCTGCGATTTCCCTTCAGCATAATTGGTGCATGGGATTGTGTACAATGACATGTGTATGGTCGCAATAGTGAAATAATAATAATAAAGAAAATTTCCCTAACTTGACTATTGTCACCATAGCGAGCATAGAACCAACAAAAGAATGGCCCTCGCTTTCTGAGATGACATTTTGATATTGGATCCTCACCTCTTCTTGCAGCCCCCCAAGGAAGCTCACAAAGATGTAGCAGGATAAAGGATGGATACTGCCTCCCTTATACCTGAAGGATCCTCTAAATCCCTAATCCACCTGATCCTTAATTGTTGAGTACCATTTTCATGTTTTATACCAGAAAGATGTAGATGGCACCGAAAGAATTGTCAGCACCATAGCGAGCTAAGGGACCCACAAGAGAAGGCCCTAGCTTTCTGAGATGACAGTTTGGTTTTGGATCTCATCCTTTCTCAAACTAAGGACCCCAAAAAACAGGAAGCCCAAAGAAATAATGAGAAAGAGAACAGTACAACAAAGGAGATAGATGGACTCCTAAATTCACTGGGTCGATCCATTTTATAGGATTTATAACATCATGGTGTAAAAGACAGTATCTACTCATTGGTCAAGCAGTCTTGATTCCTGCGGCTATGAACGCACATAATGGATGCCAGTAAAATCCAGAGAGAGATACTTCATTGGAAACAAATAGATGCAGACTATGCAGTAGATTATGCCAATGCCACAAACTTACGCTATGATTAATATAGAAGTTTATATAAGCAAGAACAAACCTCCTAAATGAGCGTGAAGGAGGCAATCTTGTTGGAGCTTCACAGGAGGTCATCCCAACCTGTTACTAGTCCATTCAAAATTAATAAATAGCCTCATCGCATTTTGGAGTTCTCTAATGGGATCCAATGCTTCACGCTGTTAAGTATCTAATTCCTGCAAAACAATCGTATTTAGCATATTGTACAGAGTAAAAAAATTATCTGATGGTCAGAACCACAGACCCAGAAATACAGTACAAGCATGTTTCTATTTAAATGTATCATGCCTAATTAGAATCATTAAGGTGAGATAGCACTGCCACCACAATAAAAACTAGCCCATGCTAGACTAGGCAGAAATGCCAACCTCATTGGAATGACTTTGCATATGCTGCTTCAGATGAGCTGGCTTCTGGAAATTAGCTCCGCATTCTTGGCAGGTATTTTCAACCTCATGCACAATTTTTTCACCATTTAAATTGTAAACGTCTGATTTGTCCAGTTCATCCTAGATTAAATTGAGAAAAAAATATAGGAGATTAACGTAGAGCAATATCGTATGGAATCCAAAAAGGATGACACAAGATGGAAACATAAGGAAAAATAGATATAATGATTGATCCAAAAAATTCAACCAAAGCATAAAATATTAAGGCTCGGTTCTTTTCAGCTTAACAGCTTAACGACTTATCTACGTTTTAAAAAGACATGTGTTTTGAATTTTTTGAGTCTATTTTTTCGCTGTTTTGAAGGCGGGTCCTAGCGCTTAAAAAAACAAGTCAAACGAAATGGATCCGAATCTCAAGACTACCTCGAGTTCGGCTATTCAGCCGTTAAGATCAGCTCAAAAGAACATGGCCTATTTAACAAAAGGCCAGGTGACTGAATAGTGAATATGGTGGACACAATCCATGAAAAGGAACATGATATATAGAATAAACACCCCTTAAAGTTTGGCTTCATATTCCAAGCGCAACAATGCATCAATGGTTTATTGCTGTATGATGTAAAGTGAATATTGAAACAGAGCAGAACCCACTGTTATAAATAAAGATAGACATGGACAGCAACTTTTTTATTTTGGAAAAAAAGTGCATATGGACTTTAAGCACTTACGTGGGTAAAGAGTGGGTAAACAGGCATATGTTCCCAAAACAGGTACTAAGTTGTATACCTTGTGATGATCAACCATGTGTGCTCGAATGAGACATTTCTTTGACCTAATAACTGTGCAAAATTCACACTTGTAGCGCCTTATATCCCTGCAACGGGTCTCTTCAATTGTCGCATCTTTGTCGATCTTATCACCAGAACACATCTAACCATGAATGAATCAGAGATTCAGAGTAAAAACAATGCAGTACACAAAGACCATGAATTATAAACAAAGAAGCAACAAAATGAAACATTGCGAGGTACAAAATATACAAGTCCATCTAGATAGTTGAAATGGACCAAATCAACCAAAGAATCCAACATACTTGCGGCTGGAAAATGTAGTTTTTTAGCCAAACTGACCAAATCAGAATGTTGAGAAGCTTAATTAGTTTCATGAGAACAACATACCATTTAGAAAACCTCTGAATTTTAGTTTTCAAAATGAAATAGCATCAATGTATCCCTGAGTTCCAGGCTAGTGAAGCCAGGCAAAGAAATTTATAATGCCTTGCCATCAGTTTACAAGAATCAAAGATCTATTTGATCTAGACTTGAGTACACTAATAGAACTTTGAAAATTCGATGGTGGTATTAATTACACTACAACATCCTCAAATTCAATATTGAAAACAAAAGAAGTTGGAATGCCTCTCATGTAATAATCAAGGAAGAAATGTCGGGTATATGTTTCTATATTATGATTTGTTCATCAACAAAGACTGATGAACCATTTTTTTCCACTGGAGATGATCTAAGATCCATCTTCAACAGCCTATCCATGTCTTTCAAGATTTCATAAACTTCCCTCCGAGCAACGTGTGCCTTATCCTCTACCAAGAACTCATGGACAACACCATCAACTTCAATCCAACTACAACCTGGTTTTTTAAAGATCCTCTTAGTCAACATTTGTTTCCTAATGTCTAGAGCCTCCCTCCATCTATTTGAGAAGGCATACATGTTCCAAAGAAGCACATAAACCCCCTCGTCATCGGGTTCTCTCTTTATAATTTCCTTTCCAGCAATCTCAGCCAGCCTATTATTGCCATGAACTAGACATGCACTAAGAAGTGACCTCCATATAACAATATCAGGTTCCACATCCATATCATTAATCAGAGCTTCTGCCTCCTCAAGTAGCCCACCCCGCCCTAACAAATCAACTATGCATCCATAGTGCTCAATTTGGGGACGAATATTGTAGAATTTACTCATACCATTAAAAAGCTCTCTACCTTCTTGAATTAACCCAGCATGGCTGCATGCTGACAAAACTGAAACAAAGGTCACACTGTTTGGGACAATGCCAGACCTTAGCATGCCCCAAAAGAGCTCAACAGCTTTCCTCCCATCACCCTGGACGGTGAAACTAGAGATCATAGTTGTCCACGTGAATGTATCCTTCAAAGGCACTTCTTTGAACACAGAAAATGCCATCTCAATGCTTCCACTCTTTGCATACATATCCATCAGGGCATTGCTAAAGATTATATTTGAGCCGGCATTAAGTTTACTTCCGTATCCATGGATGACACGGCCTAGGTCCAGTGCACCAATGTCAGCACAAGCTGATAAAATACCTACAACCGTAACATGAGTAGGACGGTGGCCCTCCAGTACCATCCTACCAAACAGCTCTAGAGCTCTGACAGGGCTCCTCCCCTGAACATGACCAGTGATCAGTGCTGTCCAAGAAACTGTGCTCCTCATAGGCATCTGATGAAAGAAGGACAAAGCTGAATCCAAGCCGGCAGACTTGATATATCCATGCAGCATGGCACCCCAAGTGATTTCATCTTTCAAAGGCATTGCATGAAACACCTTTAGTGTGCCCCCAAACTTCCCACATCGACTATACATATCAACCAAAGCATTGCCAACGACTAACTCCGAGTTCAGTCCACATCGGAAAATCATGCCATGCACTGCCCTACCACCACGGTGATCCCCGACCGCGCCAGAGGCCAGGAGAGCACCGACAACGGCAAAGCCATCTGGGCGGTGGCCAGAGGTGACCGCACGTGAGAACAAGGATATAGCCTCCCAGTGGCAATCCAGCTGCAGGTGGAGGGTCATGAGGCTGGTGAAGGAGATAAGGTCAGGGTGAGGGATCTCATCAAACAACTTGCGTGCATCATCAGCGCGGCCGAAATCGGCGTAGGAGCGGAAGATCTTGCAGGAAATGGACTGGTTGTAAGGGTGGAGGCCATGGGCCAGGGCCTGGGCATGGATTTTCTGGAGGTCTCTAGCTGATCTGCACTGGGTGAGAAGGTGGTGGCAAATGCTTCTGTTCATCGGAGGCAGGCAGCATTCGTGAAAGGAGGGGATTGCGCTCTCGCTCTAGGGCAGCAGCACCTGGAATTAGAGCTAAGATTACTTGGATAAAATCAAAGCTAAGACTTGCTCATCGTCATCGCTCATCAGAAAAGAAAAAAGCCCCAAATCATACACGCACAGATCAAACGCAGACCAAATCGAGAGAGCATCCAGCAAGTCACTACTCCTATAGCGATGAACTCGGTAGGAGCGCGCATGGAGGAGCATGATAAATCATGAGGACGCTCACCTTGGACTTGGATTGGCGCTCTACTTGTGCTGCTGGAAGAGCGGGGAAGCGGCGGCGCGAGGGGTTACAAGACGAGGACGAGCGAGCAGCGCCAACGCCGAGCCAGCTCCCTCATATGTTACTGGTTCTGGTTGGCATAAACCCTAGAGGTCGCTTGGGCTTGTGGGCCTTTTCGCTGTTTCTCCTTACAAAGAGATAGGAAATTGGCCCAAGCCCATGAGCAATGCAAGTATGGCTGTATGTGTGTGCAGGTACCTATGTGCGTTGCGCGCATGGAATTGGGCCAGCAGCGACAGCTTGTTGGGCCAACAACTTGCATGGAACATCTTGTTGGGCCACGCAGGCCACTAGGCCAGGCGAGCCGGGCCATTTGAGCTATACTATACGATCAGTCCGCTTGCTCGTCTCTGGCGATCCCTCGCGCTTCCTCCATCTTCGGCAAGATCCGCGCCATCCCCGCGCACCCCACGCCGCCTCCGGCCACCGCCAAACCCACCGCCGGGCAGCCGCCTCCCCGCCTCCTATATGTCCGGGCACACGGAAACCCCACCCCTAACCCTAATCAAGCGCCGCGGAGGCGGCGGCGAGGTGAACGGTGACGGCAGCGGCAGCGACACCTCCGTCGACTCTCCTGGCAAGCCCGCGTTGCCATTCAAGTCACAAGTCGGTATCAATTTTGTTTGATTTGAACTGCTTTAATAAACCCGATACATAAATATTGGTTGCCGAGACCCAGTTGCCATGGATCGATCGTACAAGAGAACCTAAACGCAGTTTTGCTTGCATACTGTTGCTAGCCAAAAATTTATTCTTATGTGAGCGCGCTTCGTTTCTCAACATTCACCTTTAACTAGTACATCAGACTAGGCATAAACCTGTATTTGCGAGCTTTTGATTAGTGTATCTGTATTAGTTTTACGGAGTCGCTTACATTGTCAGCTTTCTTTTTAGAAAAATTTCTGCTTCGGTGTTGGAAACATGCTGGACAAAGGGAGCTTAAAAAGGGAAGGCGAGACTCTCACAAGAAGCTCGGAAAGGAAAAGGAAGGAAAAAACTTATCTCACAAGCAGCTCAACAAATAGCAGAAGAACATGCAATGAAGGTGAGGCAACTGAACTGAGTTCTTCATACCAAAGTCTGCTAGTCCTTCCTCTCTTGTGGACATTATTCGTACATCCATTTGAGCACTCACAGTTGTGTTGTATCGTGTTTCTTTAACTAGGTGACTTGCCCTCGGACTCATATCAAGGTGGCTCGAGTGAACTCAGTGAAGGACTTCTTTCAGATTTGTCTAAAAGTGTCGTCTCTCTTGCTCTGTCCGATGGTGATAGCATGTGCTTTTATATCTCTTACTTCTCCAGATATATATATTTAAGCTTTGCTAATTATAATTGATTTTGATTACGATCCTGTGCAGAACACACGGTGTTATTTGAATGCTCAGGCATAGTTGTAGGTCGTGCAGATAATGTTACAAGGTTTGTGACCACAGCAAGCTTGGTTAAAGCTTTAAATGATAAAAGAAAAGACCATGATAACTTGAAGGTTGGTGCTCCTAATTATCCTTTACTAATTTTTTTTTACAGAGGATAATTGTGATCATTGTTTCTCTTCTCTTGCTTTATCATTATAGGTTGAAGTGCGCCATGAAGACAATGTTGTCATAGGGCATTTGGGAGAATATGATTTGGAAAAGAACATTGCTGCTGTCAACGTCGAGAATTTCCTTGACCTCTGTGACGTACATTTCACATACATGTTCAAAAAATCTGTTGATGTAGTGACCGTTGGCCGTGACATCTCTGGCAAATTAATGGGCACATGTGGGATATTGATTGATGATTCAATTAGTTCCGATGATAGTGAAGACATTATATGGGATGATGATTGCAGAGGATCTGATTGTAGTGAAAAGCAAGAGCTTATGTTGTCCTCCTGTAAAATCCCTAAGGTAAACTTGCATTACAATCTGAGTATTTTATTTTGTTTCTGTTATTTTACGCATTAAAGTATGCCTCAGGCAATAAAGTGATATTTTTTCAATGTAACTGTTGTTTGTTGCCACTTTTATTCTATTCCAGTGTTACTCATGTTGCTTGTAACTATTTTCTTTTGTCGGTGCCAGGTATGCGAAGGAGGACCACTTTTTGATTTTGACGGGGACTTTGTTGGCATGAACCTTTATTTGGGTATAGAAGGAACCTTTTTCCTGCCAAAGATTATAGTTCATCGATGGCTGGGGCACTGTACATCACTGCGAGATATCAAATTCCCCAAACGGCTCAATTCTTCTAAGAAAGTCAGGTTTGTCATAATAGACTGGTAACACCATTACCCTGTACAAGATTCGTCATGATAGTTTCAATGTTGAAGCCAGTTTATTAGCCTAACTTAATTAAACAAATGAATTCTCCGTCCTTGCTTAATGTTCCCACAATGGATTATGACGCCTCCTGATTCTGGGGTTTTTGAATAACATTCGCTCAGTTCTTTATTGTTTTATGGAATTATTTATATCCATACTACTACTGATACTCGTCTATATATTGTTCTTTTCCGACAATTACATTCATGTAGGTGTTGCATGTTGATGTGCTGGTGTGATCCATTTTACTTTTGGGTTAGTACTAATGTTGATTTTTCTTCCACAGGGTTGGAGAAAGACTCACAGGTTAGATACCTAACTCTCATCAGGATGGTCCGAATATTTGTTATTTTATTACTGACATTCATGTTTAGAGCATCCCCAGCAGGGGCATCAAATGAGCCTGCGTCGCTACAGTAATTCGATTTTTTCCCACCCAGTGCGCTGCTTCTTCCTTGGCCTGCTGCTTCCCTCCTGCGGAATACAAAAAATTTTGGAGTACAGACCGATTTGATGAGCCAGATGGGGATGCTCTTATTTTTGTTAATATCTATTTGTAGAGTCATCACAAATTGTCTGAATTTAGCTATTACATGCATTTGTGCTCTCGTGATAACAATTGACTAGTTTGGCTTTTTAGTTTTACAGTTGTACTTTCATAAGAGTTAGTGCTAATCAGTTAACTTTGCTACTCAATTTCATGGGTATGTTCAAGCAGCAGGTTGACATCGTATATTGATCTTGGTATTGATATTATGACAGAAATTTATGTGAATGTTACTTATCGTATCCAATATTGGTACATGTTATTGTTAATTATTTGACTTCTTTAATGTTGTTTGTACCAGTACACAACAAGGACCAATTTGGGGATTTAGAATCCTTGGGTTATCCTGAGCCTCCAGCATCAATGTTAAATGGTGAGCCGGTGCCTGTAATTAGTGTGACTTTACATGCATTGTGTCCTTTTTACAGCTTTGTACCTTGTATCGCTTATAATCACAATTATCCTACCATTTGTCTTCAACCAGATGGTGTGTTGGTTGATACTTTTGAAAAGCCTTTCGGCGACATATATGGCGAAGGTGTCTGGGGTGAACTAAGTGAAACAGCTGCCTCTAACATATGTGAAAATGTCGTCGCGCTTGCTTCATTTAATGGTGATTTTACAGTATTGTGCTGTTTACAATTTCATATTTGTATCTGATCACAACTAACTAATAATCAAATTATTGTATGCAGGAGTACAAAGGAATTTTGCATGCACTGGCCTTTTTATTGAATGGAATGGGTGTACCACTATTCTGACTTCAGCGAGCTTGCTTAGAACTCCTGGTGATGAAAACAAGATTGTTGAAAACTTGAGGGTTGGTGCTTGTGCTTCTATTTCATCTGTGAACCCTGTTCTTCTAATGAACCACTTAAGTCTCAATTGTATCATTTACAGATTGAAGTGCTGCTTCCTAACAAACAGCGCGCAGAAGGGACATTACAACATTATAATTTACATCACAATGTTGCTCTAGTCAGTGTCAAGGATTTCTGTGCTAGCCAACCAGCAAAAATTGAGCGTCGTTGGCGTGGCTCTCGGAGAGTACTAGCTGTAGGGCGTAGCTTCGTACACGGCAGCTTAATGGCTGCAAGGGGGGTCTTTGCCATTATGGTCGCAGTTAATGGCAACAGGGATCTCCGGTACACTACTTGTAGAATCAGTAAGGTACGGCTGCTACTTTTCTTATCTGCTTATATATGTCGCGTCAGAGTATGAGTTAAACTGCTACATCTGTTTAACATTACCGATAACTTTTTCATGTTACCGGGTTAGGCTGGTATTGGAGGGCCCCTTCTTGATTTTTGCGGGAAATTTGTTGGCATGAACTTCTATGACAAGGAAGGAGGAACCCCGTATCTGCCATGCGATGTAATTCACAAGGTCCTGGAAAATTTTAAGACAAAAGGGTATATCTAGATTTTGTTTCTGGGTATTCCAAGTGCCTGTCATTTACCATGAGAAATTTGAGAATTTTATTAAGCAGGTTCAGTCAAGCTTATTTTCCAGTTAAAATACATTCTTTGGTGTGTTTGATAGGACTGATGCTGAAGTTGGCCATGATGATTATGCATCTCGTGTGCTTGACTGGCGTATTGCTGGAGTAGCTAGCCATTATTTTCCAAATACGAGGTATTCTGATATATCTCATTACTATCAAGTTAATTGGTGTTTATGAAATAGATGTGACATTATGAAATTTGTGGTTCACATTGCATCGTGGGCAGATTATTGGATGATGGCTGGCCCGTACCCAGGCCATATTGGTGTCATCTTGACGATCTGGATAAGCATGATCCTGACGATTTGGATGAGTATGATTATCAAATTCTACTCAGAAGATGCGGAATGATGCTTGCCTAGTGAAGCTGCCGGTTGCTGTGCGGTGCGGGAGACCTGGCTCCCTTGGGCCAACCGCTTCCGCAACCAATCGGAGTGGCAAAGTCATCTTGTGAGTTGGCAACATCGAGATGTAACAAGACTGTATGTGTGGTGCCCGTTTATTTTAGTTATCCCGACATGTATCGTCTAACCCTGTAGCATTAAATTATCACAAAAGTCGCGGGATGGCAATTGGGGTGTGCTTAGTTGTACAGTTTATCTATACTATAGTGTTGTGCTTAAGTTGTACTGCAATTGCACTTGGGTTGTGGTGTTGTGCTTAAGGGGGCATTCTTTTCAACTTACAGGGGGGCATTCTTTTCGACTTACAGCTTATACTTGCAGCTTTTCGTAACTTCAGAATTTTTCGAGGTGGTTTCCTTTGGAATTTGCATAAGATTCTTGGATTTTAGATGTATTTTAGGGTCTGTTCTTTTGAGCTGATCTGAACGGTTGATCAGCTGAACAGCTGAAATGACTGAACTTCGAGAGCTTCTCGAGATTCGAATCCATTTCATTTAACTTGCTTTTTAGAGCGTTAGGACTCACTTTCAAAACAGCAAAAAAAAAAATAGACTAAAAAAACTCAAAACATGTCTTTTCAAAACATAGATAAGTTGTTAAGCTGTTAAGCTGAAAAGAACTGGACCTTAGACGTCTCGTGTCTTCGACACGAGAAAAAACAATTTCAAAAAATAAAAAAAATTCAAACCTGTTACGGAGTACAAAATAAGTCGAATTGCATGCCTTGTTTGTCTTATTTGATTTTTAAATTATTATTGAAATCGTTTTTTTCATTTCGATGTCTTATTTGATTTTTTTATTTATTTTTGAAATCGTTTTTTTTTTCATTTCGAAGGCCGCCTAAAAGTCATCAAACTCGTGAAAACCAGCTCCTGAAGCCACCTCAGAAAATTCTCGAAGCTATGAAATAAGTTGTAAGCTATAAGTCGAAAAAATGTACCCCCAAGTTTTATTGTATTTTGTTGATAATCCAATACTTTACGGTGCTCAAGCTTTGGTCGTGCATCGCTCGAGAGCTCGTCTGTCGGTCCGCCATTGGTAGGGTGTGCTTTTCCGTTCGATCCGAGCACGGCGGATCCGTTCAGAATCCTATTCGAGCATAGGAAAATGATATCCGGGAATGATTTGAATTTGAATCCGACTATCCGATTCTGATCCCAACCCGCATATTCCAAATATCTAGAGAAATATCCTTCCTCCCCGCATGCATTGACCGACCGGGCGCTTGTGCGAAAACCGTACTTCCTGTTTGGCTCATTTCGGCCAAAATGGCAAAGCAGGAAATTTTGATGGCTCCCCGCGCGACCTCCGCTGCCTTCCCGTGCAGGAAGTGCGGCCAGCTCATTTTGATGGGCTCCCCGCGCGCAGCCCAGCTCATTTTGGCTCGCGAGAGACCTCCGCTGCCTGCACGAGCAAAAACAGATCGCGCGTCCGTTTCCTTGTTAAACACGCTAAAACATTCCATCTCGAACGTTCATGTATAGGAGTGTCCCTTGCGGAAGCTTCAGACGCACACTTTAAAACATTGTTTTTTTTGCAAATTAAAGAGTTTCATATTAATCAGAATAAAATTACAATCAACAAGGATCAAGTCCTTGTTACAGAAAGGAGACAAAATCTCCCATAAGCACACTCTAGACTTCCTCGCTGATCGCTCAGATCTTGAGGAAGCACAATACACCCTTTAACAAGATGAACGACACGAACTCCGGCATAAGCGCCATCAGTCCCCTAACTTGATCTTGGAACGCCGCAGGATTTACTAGCAGACGAGCGCAGCTACAATGCTTACCAAGTCCTGTACGCGATAAAGACGGTGATTCGATATCGGCTAACCACTTTGTTCCTTTGCCATATCTGAAGGATAGGGCGAAATCGGATATTTGCCCTAAAGTTGAGCTGCCTCTGGATATTTGCTCAAAGTTGAGCTGCCTCTGGATATTTGCCCTACTTGTCCTCTTTTGGTTTTGCTTTTGCATTCGAGGGGTGATTAGAAAATTGCTGAAACACAGCCCGAAGGCCAAGGCATGCATTGACGACCGCCGCCATGACGATGACGACTTCTTGGATGGTCTCGGCTTTACGCCCACCGCCGCCTTGCAGTACTGACGAGCTCTGGTACTCCTTCTCCACCGCTCGTCGCCCGTGAGCACGGACGGGTTGTTCCGGCCTCGGCGACGTGGTGGCATCTCCGTCGCCGACGAGGAAGTCATCGGAGAACTTGATCTGGAGGTGTGCGGAGGCGGTGCGGTGGAGCTCGAAGGCGGCCTTTCTTGCCCTCGGCGGCGGAGGTGGAGAGGAGGAGGAGGAGCGAGGAGGCGAGGGAGACGAAGGAGAGGACGGAGGAAGAGGTGGGCGGGAGGAGGAAGTAGGCCTCGCCGGCTGGAGCTCCTCGCCGGGATCCTCTCGCCGATGAGCAAGACGTCGGCTGACACACGAGTCTGCGGCGGCAGGCGGGCAAGCAGCTAGGGCACAACAATTGTCTAATCACCCCCCTCGGATGCAAAAGCAAAACCAAAAGAGGCCAAGTGGGGCAAATATTCAGAGGAAGCTCAACTTTGGGCAAATATCCAGAGACAACTCAACTTTGGGGCAAATATCTGATTTCGCCGAAGGGTGGTGTTCGCCTATTGTAGGTGCCGTCCGGAAAGATGCCGATCTTTGGACTCGTCTCCGACAGATCAACTACACGGCACTAACGGCATCAACAAATTCCAGTCAGTTAATCTATCCTGCATAAGAACAGTGATCATGTTTAGGCTAAGGCTAATATTCATAATAGATCATTTTTAGATCATGAACAGTAAGATCTAACATTAAGAGCTTAGATATTTGTTTGAAATGGATTATGAAGTTAGGAAACAACACAAAATAAACCTATTTACTTCCCCTTTTTTATATAGGGTCTGTTTTCTATTTTCTTCTTTTTTGAGAAGGGTTCCATTCATTCATTCAACACATTAGCCCTCTGATACAATCAAGATTAAGCTCGAGACTTACAAGGGTTAAAGCAAGAACACAACACACTTTACAGCTACCACCGCCTGCCGGAAAAAGAGGAAGTGTTACTGCTCATCGCTGTATTTGTCGAAGCACCTGCTAGGGCCCATTCAGGGTTACAAGTCTTGGTTCTGCCTCTGCCTTAGACAATCATCTAATGACCTATATAGATCCACGCAGTGAGAAATTCAAGTTGTTATGCATGACACATTAACACATATAGAGGGAATGATGAAGAGATGGTTATTGAAGCAACATCGGCACTCAATGTTTGTCGATGATTGGGAATCGGGCTCCACGAGTCGAGCTTACTTGTTGATTGTGGACAACGGACCCTTCTCCTCAAGGGCTTTGCGTTCGGGGATGGCAGATCACGCAAGACACGGAGGGGGAGACGATGATTTTTATCCTGGTTCAGGCCCCTCGCGGTGGAGGTAATAGCCCTACATCCAGCCTTTCTTGACTATAAAGAACAAGAGTACATGGTGGTGCCAGATTAGATCTGGATGGTTCCCGGCGTGTTCATGGGATGAACACCCGCTATACTATGGCCCTCACACAGGAGGACGAGGTGTACAGATGTGATAGAGATTATCGGGTAGACGATCCCGGTAGAAGATGGGAGATTCCCCTAGGAACCCTCACGCAGGAGGGGTATTTATACTCGGGACTACGGGCTATACATGGTAAATACCCCTAACTTGTAGGCTAAGTCTTCCATGCCTTGGAGATTACTTCGGGTACCGTCTTGGAAATGAAGTCGGTGGAGAGCCACGCCGCCAGGAAACCTTAGGAGCACCGTCGCGTCTTAGGCCAGGCCGGATTGCGCAGCTTTGTCTTGATCAAGGGCTACAAGGCAGAGAGGCTGTCCGTATAGCGTTGATGACCGGTAGGACTCTCGGTCCTTGGCACCAAGGCGAGACGTTGTCGGGTGTCATTGTATTTTCTTCGGGTAGGGTTATCCAATCCCCGACAGTGTTTGTCTTCGACTTGCATTTATGTGTGTTTTAAACTATCACTATGTCAATACTTTCTTCATGTCATTAATATTGATTTTTTAAAAAAAAATTCCTAGGTTTGAGATCTAAATCTACTATTGATGAAGATATAGGCTTCAAAGAAGCGAATCTGCCTTTAAAAGCTGCTGTATTATTTCAAATTAGTAAATTTGACTTTCATTTGTATGTTACTTTTCGATTAGACAAATTGAGATATGTGATAGGACAAATTTTTATCGTACGTTACTATAAGCATCATTTATCGTTTGATCTAACAACTAGACTTGCCGTTAGTTAACTTAGATGTTATCGAAATCCTGGATCCGTCACGGGATCTGAACACCGCTAGTTGGAGGAAGGGAACGCGACCCACAAGCTGCAGCCTTGGATTTGGAGTCGAGCTGACCACCGCACTGGTTTTAGATGTTGCGCGCCCTCCGAGGAGCAAGGCAAGGCCGCGCGGTGCCTGCCCCTTTCCTACTCCCTCTGTCTCTGCCTCTCTCTTGGTCTCCCTGAACAGCAACAGTTGCTGTTGGCTTCCTTTTCTCGCCACCGTGCAGGGGCAGATCGCGGCTGACCCATGCCTTCTGCCGTGCGCCGCCAAGAGTCGCTGCTCCACCTATTAGATTGGCTGGCCGTGGTGCCCTTTGCCATGGCGACGCGGCGCGAAGAGGACGGGGAGGCAACGGCTCGAAGGTGTCTGGGGTGAACTAAGTGAAACAGCTGCCTCTAACATATGTGAAAATGTCGTCGCGCTTGCTTCATTTAATGGTGATTGTACAGTATTGTGTTGTTTACAATTTCATATTTGTATCTGATCACAACTAACTAATAATCAAATTGTATGCAGGAGTACAAAGGAATTTTGCATGCACTGGTCTTTTTATTGAATGGAATGGGTGTACCACTATTCTGACTTCAGCGAGCTTGCTTAGAACTCCTGGTGATGAAAACAAGATTGTTGAAAACTTGAGGGTTGGTGCTTGTGCTTCTATTTCATCTGTGAACCCTGTTCATCTAATGAACCACTTAAGTCTCAATTGTCGGAGGCGATGGTGGCGCAAAGACAGGCAACACTCAACGAAATACCGTTCATCCAAATCTCCGGCGAGTTCTGCTTTGCTTTCTACACGATCTTGCCCTGCTCTTCATCGACCATCGACTTCGGTTGGATCGCGGCACTGCTTCAGATGTCTTGCCTCCGACCACCTTGTTGCAGAGTGTCGAGACCCCCTTCGTTGCAGAGCCTGTGGTCGTAATGGCCATAGATCCTCAGACTGTCGCGCTCGCAAGCGTCCTTTGCTTGTCAGGAAGCGTGCTTCTGCACCGTTGCCTGTCTCTCCCCGTCCTTTGGACCCTCGCCTGCGCCTCCGCAAAACATCTAGCACCATTTCCATGTCAGGTTCTATGGTGGCTGAACTTGCCGTCCTCCACTCTTCCTATGCGGTGTTGTCCGTTTGCAGAGGTAGCTCTCAGTTTTCAAGCTTGGAGCTCAGTGAAGTCCAATTTGCTGTCGCGAAGGTCTCTGGTACCTCGAGGGAGAGCATCTATATCACCAAGCACTTTCCTGAAGACTTCCTCATCAGGTTCCCTTCGTTGGCCAGTCGGGAGCGGGCTATTAAGCGCGGTCGCTTCTTCTTCAGTGGGTTCGATCTCTGTATCCGGCCTTGGCAGCCACTACCTACGAAGGACGTCACGCGGATGCCTTACCGTGTTCGTCTTTGCTTGGAGAATCTCCCGTTGCACGCTTGGAATGAACACGTTGCAGCGGCGGTTATTGGTAGCTCTTGCTCTCTCCAACTTGTTGAAGATCGGACCCGTCGCCGTGCAGAGACCGCCACCTTCAACCTTTGAGCTTGGTCCACCAACCCTGCTTCAGTGCCTAAAATCCACTACCTCTCCATTGTTTCCCCCGTGTTGGACAAGGATTTGCTCGAGGTCAAAGAAGCGGCAACCTTCAAAGTCCTTGTCCACCTAGACTTGGTGGAGGACTATTCTTCTAGCCGGCTTGGAAAGCCTCAAGTCTCCCCTATGTTATGGAAGCTTGGCGTTGTGGACGGGGAGGAAGTCGGCAATCTGTCTCAGCTTGTGAACAACGGCCTCCCTTCTCATCACCATAGTCGTCGTGATGAAGCAGTGCTACATCGACGTCGTCGTGCTTCTTTACCCATCTTGGCCAAGCATCGTTGGGTGCCTGTGGTTCGAGCTTCACCTCGCAAGACAGTTCCTGCTTCGTCTGGGCCACTCGTCTGCGCTGTTGTTGGGCAGGCTTTCCCGTTGGCAAGCAAGCATTCTGAAGCTGGCCTCCTAGGACCCCTTCCGAGCACGCCCCCTTCGTCTTCCGCCCCTGCTGCTTTGGTTGCTGTCCCCTCGATCGCGACAGCATCTCCTTCCAGAGTAGCCATGCCTACTAGGTGCCCTCAAGGCTTCACCACCTCCCCTGCATCCTCTTCGGCACCTTCCTTTGCTCCAGTGGCCTCCATTGCTCCTACCTTGGAGGTTCTTAGAACATCTCTCGTAAACTCGCTGGATCAACTAAAGGAGGTTGTCACTGCGCCAATGCCTGCGGTGGGGGAGAATGAGCTGCTTGTGGCGCCTATTGTCGCTCCATCCCTGCTGCAGGAGTCCATGCCTCTTCCTTCCCTGGATGAACTGTTATACTCTCCGAGCCTTGCGCCTGGGCCAAGTGGGGACCCAGCTTTGCCGGAGGTCGGCATCGACATGCCTCCCAAAGGCTCACACGAAGATCTCTGTGCCTTACCCCTCGTCGAGGAGCCAACTGTCGTCGAGCCCCCTCCGTGTTTGGCCGGCCTAACACTAAACATTTCTCGTAGCGAGGATGCTGTGATCGACGTCAGTTCCAGGGGGACATTTGCGTTGTCCCCTCCCCTTTCCAAGGCCCTAGCCGTTGCCTCCCAGGCTCAAGGCTTGGATCCTTCCTCTCCTTTGTCGATTGGTAGCTTTGCACGCAAGTTTGTCGTTCCGATCAAGCCGCCGATCCTCCAGGTTTTTCGTCGCCGTTTTCGCAAGCCAACCAAACTCACGGCTTCGCCAAAAAAACGTCGCAGTGCCTGCCTTGCGGCCAAACCAACAGCTAACCTTCCTATGGTGGAAAAGGCGAAGCGGCTAGTCGCTCAGCGTCTCGAGCCCTGGATGACGGGTGAAATTTAGTCCCTTAGTGAATCTTCCACTCTTCAGCTTCTCCTTGACGCACCTCTTCGGGAAGACACAATCTGTCGGCACCCGATTTACAAGATCGGATTCCACCTGCGTAAACCCGTACTAGTCCCAAGGATCATGGCTAGTACACACAGATATACAGAAACGGAATAGTGCCAACGATATTATTATTACAAACGGAACATAGTCCAGTACAAACAACATACAACGGCTCGCAGGCCGCAAATCAGAGTACACAACGATACAAGCCTAATACAACATCTAGAATTTTATTCATCCCACAGGCACGGAGGCTGTAGGAACGCGTAACCCTAATCTTCATACTCTTCATCGGAGAACGCCTCCTCGACGTAATCCGGGTCCTCCTCCTCGGACGGCGGGCCATACTCGGATGGACCAGCTGTTGAAATTTTGAAAAGAGAGGGAGGAAAGGATGGTGAGTACAAATTGTACTCGCAAGTCTGGAATTATGCAAATGCGGTTCCGTACAAGGAAGGTTTAGGATATTTGCGGAAATCGCAGTTATTTAACCTAGTTTTGACAAAGCAATTTCGAAACTTTAAATCTCAACATTTTCTTTGGGCTCTTCTCAAACGGTTCTCGCCACTTGGCCTCAGTGCCATAGCAAGAACAAAATTATTTCTTCTTTTCTTTTCTCAAACTTGCTAGGTCCATTCCGCGTGACACTTCCGATAGGCCGATACCCATTTCGAATATCACGGTGGCACCTAGCTCAAACGAAATCCTTCTCAAATCCTTACTCATCTCAAATCCTTTCTTCAAAATTCCCTTTTCTAAATTTATTTTAAAATGAAGAAACTACCATATAATCAGTCCTTGGCGCTCATAACTTGCATGAAAGCACGGCTATCATGACAGTTTTAACTCGCAGAGTGGGTACGCTTTACCCTCGAGAGGCTACGCACCCAGACGATGTTTCGCCACAAGACCATCAACCACGAGGGCCAACGATCGGGTCCGTCCCATACCGGAGCTCGAGGTCGTACTGTAATGGCTCCGTTCATAGGATTATAGGATGAGCGGTCCTTAGACTAGGGAGAGTTTATATTTTAGCCCAAGAAAACCGGTGCCATCTCGCACTAACCGACAAAATATCCCCTAGTCGGAAAGATTTTGGGGTAAGAGGAAAATCTTTTCCTATCAAGCATCACCCTTGATGCGCTATCCTTTAAATCATCCTTCCCAAACATTTCTCAACAATATCTCATTTCACACAAATGATTGCATCATTCCGCATAAATGATTTTTAGCGGTTATCCTACCTCAACAAAGGCGTTTAAATATGAGCAATTCATATTTTTAACCTTAGGTTTATCCTACCATATTTCTTACCTTTTCTATTTGGCATAATAACTAATTCTAGCAAATACGGCGTTTATCCTTTAAACTAGCATGCATATTTTCAAATCTAACAAATATTTTCTAAATAACCGAAAATGGCTTCTCAATATGATCAAAGGGGGGGACTTGCCTTGATCGGTTCCGGGGAAAGCGAAGGGGACGTCGTCGATCGGGTCTTCGGGGACTTGCCCTCCTAAACGCGCACACGCATATGCAAAGCAATACATCACACATAAGAAGGGTATTTCATGACTTGCTGTTTTTAAATAACGGGACATGCAGCAACTTTTAATGCATTTTTGTTTAGAAGCAATATTATGCCAAATGACTTGTGCACACATGAAATGATGCCCTTACTAAACCATGAATACTTATAACAAATGCATGCTGCATGGATGACATGGAAATCAATATTTTGCGAGTCGAGGATCGCTAAAGCATTTTCTTTTCATTTAAAAGAAATATTACGGCCATTTCCAAAATGCGCATGAAATAATGCACCTAGACCTAGTTATTTAGCCAACGAAGGATGATTCATGCATGACATGCTTATGTATGATTTTATAAGGTTCAGAAATGATTAAAGTATTTGCAGAAATTTTTCCAGAATTTTTACAAGGCTCTAGCTATTTTTACAAAATGATTTATACAGAAGTCGTAAAAGAAAATAAGGAACGGGCCCCCCTTCGGCTCCTGGGCCGGCTCGGCCGACACGGCCCAACAACGGGGCGCCCTTGGCAACGCGCGGCTGAGGCTCGTCAAGCCTTGGTGGTAGCGGGACCCTTCGCCCCACATGGCAGCGACTCCGAACGGAGGAGAGGGGAAAACAGAGGAGGAGCACCCGGCGGCGGCGCAGCCAACGGCGGCGACGACTCCAGCCACCGGGGCTCGATTGGGTGCACAGAGGGAGTGACGGGCTAGGCGAATGCAATGGGGGTATCGGTAGCGCCGGCGATGCTCGGAGGTGTGGCTTGGTGAAAGACGACGGCAGCGACGCATGGCGTCCGCGGCGCCGGGGAGAGACGGGATCAACACCCGATTCCCTTGGCCGAAATCAACCGAGGAGAGGGGGAACATGATCGGTGAGCTCACCGAGGCGGAAAGGACGACCAGGCGGCGGAATTACGGTGGCGGCGACGGCGCGGGCTCCGGGGACACGCGGACCACGCAGCTCCAACCCGATCCTGGCGCTGGCTCCACTGGAATAACCTGCGCCACCCCAGGGTAAGGTCGAACCGAAGGAAAGCGAGGGTGAGGTAGGAGGGAAGAAGAGGAGATGGCGGTGGAGCAGGCGAAGGCTCACGGCTCGGATGAAAGGAAATGTGTCGGCGCAAAGCGGAGAGCAAAGGGCAGATTCCCCATTTAAAAGCGAGCTCGCCGGAGAAACCCTTGATGCGACGAAGCGGTTAGGTAATCGCCGCGCCGATTCCGGCCGGTGCCGAAGGCGAACGCATTGAACGCGAGGTGGTCCGCCGGCGATAAGACAAGGAAGGGTAGGGGACGGAGAGGGTCCGCGGAAGAGTGTAAGGCGGCGATGCATGGGGAAAGGAGCCATGGCGAGGCCTCGGAGAGAGGAGAGAGAGGCAATGCGGCGAGGCAAGCGGCGGCGCGAACAGAGGACAGGGGAGAAGAAGAAGGGAGGAGAGGCTGACGCGGGGGCTCCATCCGTCGGTGGCTCCAGTGCAGCAAGAAGGTGACGACTGCTGGCGAGAATGGGCGGCAGCGATCACGGCCCAACAGAGGAAAAACGGGAGAGGGGAAGGAAAGAAAAAGGAGAAGAGAGGAGATGGGCCGGGCAGGCTCGGGCCAAAGATGGGAGCAAATGGTTTTAAGTTTTCGGATTTCCCAAATGCAATACTCTTTCAAATATACTTTTTAAATATATTAGCACTTAGGAATTATAGTTTTGCTTTTCCCAAAATCTATTACCAAAAGCCTGAAAAACAAAAATACCAAGTTCTCCACCCAAGGGCATAGACTCGGAAGGTTTTAAATTATTTTCCAATTTAAATGCAATGCATGCAATGATGATGCCATGATGCAAGATAATAAATGATTTAATATTTTTAAATCATGCATTTAACAAATTATTAACGTGCCAAATTGGGTTTAAATTTTTGGGATGTTACACAATCGTCGCCCTAGCTGACCTTACGGGGGTTTCTCTGACTGGCCCAATCCCTGAGCGGCCGGTCCACACACCAGTGTCTCCTTCGGAGACAACCACGGAGACCATCCCAAACTATGTCTAACGCTTCCCTTCGCATCGTAAACTGGAATGTCCGGGGCTTGAACTCCGGAGCTCGGCGTAGTGTTCTTCGCAATGTTGTCTCCGCCTCAAGGGCTTCAATTGTCTGTGTGCAAGAGACCAAGCTTGCAGTCGTCACTCCTCAAGACATCTCCGAGTGTCTTGGACAACGCTTCTCCAGCGACTTAGCTGTTATTCCTGCTGATGGCACAAGGGGTGGGATCCTTCTCGCCGTCGACGAGAGTTTCTTTGTCCTTTCAGGCCTCTCAACTGCAGCTCACTCCCTTTCAGCTGTTGTGACCTCCAAGTTAGATGGCCAGGCCTTCAACATTACAGTCGTGTATGGCCCCCAGACTGCACAGCAAAAGCTTCTCTTTCTTAATGAACTCATCACGTCTGCACCACCGGCGTTTGACTCTCCATGGCTCGTCTTAGGAGACTTCAACCTTATCTATCAGAACTCCGACAAGAGTAACAACAACGTCAACCCATCCCTCATGAGTGCCTTTCGTTCAACCCTGGATCGTCTGGCCCTGCTCGAGTTGAACCTGTCCGGCCGAAAGTTCACGTGGAGTAATGAGCGTGCCAACCCTACACTCACAAGGATCGACAGGGCTTTTTGTACCGCTAACTGGAATCTCCTCTTTCCAGCAGCCTGCCTGAGCGCTCTCCCTACTCTGGTCTCAGACCATGCGCCCTTACTCCTTCTAGGTGAAGCGGATCACCGAAGGCGCTCTTGCTTTCGTTTTGAGAACTTCTGGCCTAAGCTCGATGGGTTTCATCAAACCGTCCAATCAGCATGGGGTAGAAATGTTGTCTCCAATAACCCCTACAGAATTTTCCACATCAAGCTTTGTCATACCGCTAAGGCATTATCCAAATGGGCAAAAGAGAAGGTTGGTGACATCAGGGTCCAGATAGAAGTGGTCAAACTCCTGATCCTACTATTTGACCAAGCACAAGAAAATCGAGCACTCTCTGTCAGAGAGTTAGAGCTTCGCCAACTCCTGAAAGCCCGTTGCCTTGGTCTCGCCTCCTTGGAGAAAGCTAGAATCAGACAAAGGGCACGCATCAACTGGATCAAGGCCGGTGATGCCAACACCAAGTTCTTCCATTTGCGAGCCAATGCTAGACAACGCAAAAACTTCATTCACTCCCTAGAATCGCCATCCGGTGTAGCAACTACTCATTCGGAGAAGGAGGCTGAATGCCATAGATTCTTTCAGGAGCATCTTGGCTCCTAAGGCTTTAGAATAGTATCCCTATCCTGGGATCTTTTGGGGTACGCACGCCATGACCTCGCTGCATTGGAAGAGCCCTTTGATGAAGTTGAAGTTAAGCAAACAATCCTCTCCCTCCCACAAAACAAAGCACCTGGTCCGGATGGCTTCACATCAGAGTTCTACCATGCCTGCTGGGACATCATCAATGAGGATCTCATGCAGTGCGTCCTTCGCTTCTACAACCAGGATGGTTCCTCTTTTGGCCTTCACAACACGGCCAACATCGTCCTACTGCAAAAAAAAAGGATAATTGCATGTCCCTAGCAGATTACAGGCCAATTAGCTTGATTCACAGTGTTGGCAAGATCGTGGCCAATCTCCTTGCAAATAGACTGGTGCCCCACCTTGACAGCTTAATCTCCAAAAGTCAGAGCGCCTTCATTAAACGTCGATGCATCCATGACAACTTCATTTACGTTCAGAACGTCCTACATGATCTTCACAAGAACAAGAGCCCAGCTCTTTTCCTCAAGCTGGATTTTACGAAGGCCTTTGACTCCGTCCATTAGGGATACCTCTTAGAGCTCTTGGACAAGTTGGGGTTCGATCGGAAATGGCAGAATTGGATCTCGATGTTGTTGGGTTCAGCGTCATCCTCAATTCTCCTCAACGGAGATTCAGGCCCTAAAGTTTGGCATGGTAGGGGTGTACGTCAAGGAGACCCCCTCTCCCCCATGCTCTTCATCATTGCCATGGACCCCGTACAGAGGCTCTTCCAGCATGCAATGGGCCATGGGCTTTTCTCCCAGATCAGCTCCACCCCTCTCACTCTGCGTACCCCCCTCTATGCCGATGATCTGCCGTCTTCATCGGTCAGGACAAAGATGAAATTGAAGTCGCCATGACCATCCTTAAGCTTTTTGGAGATGTATCGGATCGCACACTAACCTAAGCAAATGTGCGATCTACCCAATCAATCTGTCAAGTCAACCTCCCCATGATCCTCGCCTCCTTCCCTGGCCGCCGGGACAATATGCCTTGCCGCTACTTGGGCCTTCCCCTTCATGTTCGCAAACTCCGGCGTGCTCACTACCTTCCTCTTGTGGACAAGTTAAAAGCTAGGCTTCCCGCGTGGAAAGGAAAGCTACTCTCCAAAGCCGGTCGCCTTACTCTGGTCAACTCCGTCCTTTCAGCTCTGCCAACCTACTTCATGACAACTTTCCAGCTGCCTAAATGGGTGATCAAGAAGATCGACAAGATTCGACGTTCTTTCCTCTGGAAAGGATCAGATAATGCCCGTGGAGGGCACTCTCTTATCAATTGGGAAACTGTTTGCCGTCCCAAACGACTTGGAGGTCTAGGGATTTCAAACTTGCAGAAGTTTAGGAGGGCTCTGCGTCTTCGTTGGCTTTGGCACGAATGGAAGGAAACTGACAAACCTTGGGTGGGTACACCCATCCCTTGCGACGATACGGACATGGCCCTTTTCCGTGCTTCCACAACCATCCTCATCGGCAATGGCAAGAAGATAGACTTCTGGCATGATAGATGGCTCCAAGGCACGTCGCCGTGCATCATTGCCCCCAACTTGTATTTCATCGCTCGCAACAGGCGTCGCAACGTGCATGAACAACTATCTAACAACAGGTGGATCAGAACGATTCGACACCTCACCACGGTTACCCAACTTCAAGAGTACCTGCTTCTGTGGCGCCTTGTTCGACAAGTTAACCTAAGCCCGGATGTAGATGATGACATTGTTTGGAATGCCACTTCCTCAGGGGAATATACGACCAAATCAGCTTACATCAACCAATTCATTGGGAGCATTGCAAGTGGGTGGGCCTCTTCCGTTTGGAGGACTCAAACAGAAAACAAATGCAAATTCTTCGCCTGGTCACTGCAACATGGTCGCATCCACACGGCTGATGTCTTAGCGCGCAAAGGCTGGCCTCATCCACAGAGTTGCCTGCTCTGTGGTGCTAGCCCTGAAACGATTGATCACCTTTGCGCTCACTGTCCAATTTCAATCGCCATCCGGGCGACATCCGCCACAATCTTCACCCATTCGCACGCCCCATGCGGTTTTGCATTGGTGGAGCCACTCAGCACATACCCAACCAAAGGCGTCCAGAAGAGAATTTAACGGGAGGGTTATCTACACGCTGTGGAACATCTGGAAGGAGAGGAATCGTCGTCTCTTTCAGCAGCGCAGTCTGAGCCATGCTCAACTAGTGGCCAGAATTAAGGAGGATGTTCTCGTTTGGGGGCGTGTTGCCCAAAGACATAGCGAGTAGTCGTTTTACCTGGGCTTTTCTCCCTTCCCCCTCCCTTTCTGTTCTTTTCCCTCCCCTTTCTCTCTTGTATATGTACAGTGCTCTTCTTCTTTAATAAATCGGCAGTGCTCCTGCCTTCGGTTCAAACAAAAAAAAAAGTCTCAATTGTATCATTTACAGATTGAAGTGCTGCTTCCTAACAAACGGCGCGCAGAAGGGACATTACAACATTATAATTTACATCACAATGTTGCTCTAGTCGGTGTCAATGATTTCTGTGCTAGCCAACCAGCAAAAATTGAGCGTAGTTGGCGTGGCTCTTGGAGAGTACTAGCTGTTGGGCGTAGCTTCATACACGGCAGCTTAGGCCTTGTTTGTTTCGGATTAAATTAAATTAAATTAAATTAAATGAAAATTTGTTATTTTTGTATAAGCCAAATGATGTAATGTTTTGTAGTCATTCTTGTGGGGTTTTAAATAGTACTTCTTAAAGTTTGTAAAATATTTTTTTCATAATTTGTTGAACTCGTTAAGACGTATTTTGAAGGGATCACAAATTTGCTACAGTAAAACGCAACGCTACATTAATCTGAAACAAACAAGGCCTTAATGGCTGCAAGAGGGTTCTTTGCCATTATGGTCGCAGTTATTGGCAACAGGCATCTTGAGTACACTACTTGTAGAATCAGTAAGGTACGGCTGCTACTTTTCTTATCTGCTTATATATGTCGCGTCAGAGTATGAGTTAAACTGCTACATCTGTTTAACATTACCGATGACAACCTTTTCATGTTACCGGGCTAGGCTGGTATTGGAGGGCCCCTTCTTGATTTTTGCGGGAAATTTGTTGGCATGAACTTCTATGACAAGGAAGGAGGAACCCCGTATCTGCCATGCGATGTGATTCACAAGGTCCTGGAATATTTTAAGACAAAAGGGTATGTCTTGATTTTGTTTCTGGGTATTCCAAGTGATTGTCGTTTACCATGAGAAATTTGAGAATTTTATTAAGCAGGTTCAGTCAAGCTTATTTTCCAGTTAAAATACATTCTTTGGTGTGTTTGATAGGACTGCTGCTCAAGTTGGCCATAATGATTATGCATCTCGTGTGCTTGACTGGCCGATTGCTGGAGTAGCTAGGCGTTATTTGCCAAATAGGAGGTATTCTGATATATCTCATTACTATCAAGTTAATTGGTGTTACAAAAGTCGTGGGATGGCAATTGGGCTGTGCTTAGTTGTACAGTTTATCTATACTATAGTGTTGTGCTTAAGTTGTACTGCAATTGCACTTGGGTTGTGGTGTTGTGCTTAAGGGGGCATTCTTTTCAACCTACAGCTTATACTTGCAGCTTTTCGTAACTTCAGAATTTTTCGAGGTGGTTTCCTTTGGAATTTTCGTAAGATTCTTGGCTTTTAGATGTATTTTAGATGTCTCGTGTCTTCGACATGAAAAAAACCAATTTTTTAAAAATAACTAAAAAATTCAAACAAGTTACAAGATAAGTAATTCAAACAAGTTACAAGATAAGTCGAATTGCATGACTTATTTGTCTTATTTGATTTTTTTTATTATTTTTAAAATCTTTTTTTTTCATTTCGAATATTGTCTTAAAAGTTATCAAACTCATGAAAACCGGCTCTTGAAGCCACCTCGGAAAATTCTCGAAGTTACGAAATAAGCTGTAAACTATTGGTTGAAAAAATGTACCCCCTAAGTTTTATTGTTTTTTGTTGATAATCCAAGGCTTTACAGTGCTCGAGTTTTGGTCGTGCATCGCTCGAGAGCTCGTTTGTCGGTCCGCCATTGGTAGGGTGTGCAAACGGGTGGGCCAGTGTTTACCTTTTTAGGTGAGACCATAGCGTCCTCGCTTGTTTCAGTTTAAATTAAATTAAATAAAAATTATTGCTTTTATATAAGCTAAATTTATTTAAAGATACCAAAATATGCCGATGTACCACGTCAATGTAAAATACATCTTGACAACGACATTTGTACATCAATACGAGCAAATCTATCGACTTTCAACTTTTTTCCTCTCAAATCGGTGTTTCACTTGACAAAACTTTTAACGGGAGAGTCATCGCTTTTTCAAGACATAGAATCTATTGTACTTTTAAATATATTGATCTCTTTCTTAGGGCATAGAATCTATTTTATTTTTATTTGCTTTTAATATTTTGATTCTATATTTTTTCCGGTTCCTTTCTTGCAATGTTCATATGCATAGGCGAAAGATAGGAAAATGAACGTGTCATTATCAGGTACTGAGAATTTTGGGCCGATTTTTAGTTCTCAGTTGCTAGTTGCTACTTGCCAAGTCGTCCCAGAAAAACCAAGTCCTCCCAGAAAAACGGTGGTGTATTGCTTATGACCATCTGAAACGATTTTTCCCAGCTCAAAATGCACTCTTTAAATAATGCATGAATATTAAAACACAGAGCAATTTCTCAGACACTTAACAAGACATCGACAACAACTCACTACATCAAGGTGAATTCAGATAGATTTTCCGTTTCAATAGCAATCAAAAACCCTCAGACGGTAAGAGCACGGAACAGCACATAGTGAAACCGTATTGCACATAATCATTATTACATTCCAAACTTAATTGCAATGAAATATTGTCAATGCCGTGGTTGACATTATACGCTCTTACCACAAGGCAAAGTGGCAAACTAAACCGATTTGGCCAGGCTGAACACCCGGAGAAGAGTAGTCATCGCTAGCTCGATGCATTGCACTGTCCCTGATGTCCAGGCATCCATGGGTCTTGACTCCTGAGTACTAAACATTATTGTATGCTAGATTGTGCTCATCTACAAAAAATTTCAACTGATAGCCACAGTAGAAGGAACAACAAAGAAGTTTTGTCTATCTGCCTTATGTCAAAAAGTTCAACCACATGATTGCCAAAAGCAGAAGAGGGCAATATATTTCCATAACTGGAATTTGATGAAGCTAAAGCTGTTGACTGAACAAAATTGTATGTTCAAAACTGAATTGATAAGCAGTAACCGAAAGACCAAGACACACAGTAAATGAATAATATTTGAAAGTATAACTGAATTGCCCATCGGCTTAGACTTTTGGGTGAACTGGTTGGTGCGTACAACTTAATATGGTATCAGGGCCATAGATTTTGAGTTTGAATCCTGGTTTAGATGTAATTGTCGCTTGCTCCTATTTTCCGTGTGTTGAGGCCTAAGGCTCCACATGAGAGGGACTATTGGAAAGTAAAGTGAATTGCCCGCCATTCCCCATCAGCATAGCCTTTTGCGTGAACTGGTCAGCGCATGCAACTTAATAAACAATAACGATTAAACCAAAACAATTTTGACACATTTTCTTGGAACTATCAAGGATATGGGTTACATAAATTTAATGTAGTCTCCCCTTGCTGCAAAAAGTAATAATGTAGCACAAACCTAAATTTCAAAGCCTATATATTAACTGACCCAGTTCAGCGATTTCCCTTCAGCATAATTAGTGCATGGGATTGTGTACAATGACATGTGTATGGTCGCAATAGTGAAATAATAAAGAAAAATTCCCTAACTTGACTATTGTCACCATAGCGAGCATAGAACCAACAAAAAAATGGCGCTCGCTTTCTGAGATGACATTTTGATATTGGATCCTCACCTCTTCTTGCAGCCCCCCAAGGAAGCTCACAAAAATGTAGCAGGATAAAGGATGGATACTGCCTCCCTTATACCTGAAGGTTCCTGTAAATCCCTAATCCACCAGATCCTTAATTGTTGAGTACCATTTTCAGGTTTTATACCAGAAAGATGTAAATGGCACCGAAAGAATTGTCAGCACCATAGCGAGCTAAGGGACCCACAAGAGAAGGCCCTAGCTTTCTGAGATGGCAGTTTAGTTTTGGATCTCATCCTTTCTCAAACTAAGGACCCCAAAAAACAGGAAGCCCAAAGAAATAATGAGAAAGAGAACAGTGCAACAAAGAAGATAGATGGACTCCTAAATTCACTGAGTGGATCCATTTTATAGGATTTATAACATCATGGTGTAAAAGACAGTATCTACTCATTGGTAAAGCAGTCTTGATTCCTGCGGCTATGAATGCACATAATAGATGCTAGTAAAATCCAGAGAGAGATACTTCATTGGAAACAAATAGATGCAGACTATGCAGTAGATCATGCCAATGCCACAAACTTACGCTATGATTAATATAGAAGTTTATATAAGCAAGAACAAACCTCCTAAATGAGCGTGAAGGAGGCAATCTTGTTGGAGCTTCACAGGAGGTCATCCCAACCTGTTACTAGTCCATTCAAGATTAATAAATAGCCTCATCGCATTTTGGAGTTCTCTAATGGGATCCAATGCTTCACGCTGATAAGTATCTAAATCCTGCAAAACAATCGTATTTAGCACATTGTACAGAGTAAAAAATTTATCTGATGGTCAGAACCACAGACCCAGAAATACAGTACAAGCATGTTTCTATTTAAATGTATCATGCCTAATTAGAATCATTAAGGTGAGATAGCACTGCCACCACAATAAAAACTAGCTCATCCTAGACTAGGCAGAAATACCAACCTCATTGGAATGACTTTGCATATGCTGCTTCAGATGAGCCGGCTTCTGGAAATTAGCTCCGCATTCTTGGCAGGTATTTTCAACCTCACGCACAATTTTTTCACCATTTAAATTGTAAATGTCTGATTTGTCCAGTTCATCCTAGATTAAATTGAGAAAAAAAAATTATAGGAGATTAAGGTAGAGCAATATCGTATGGAGTCCAAAAAGGATGACAAAGATGGAAACATAAGGAAAAATAGATATAATGATTGATCCAAAAAATTCAACCAAAGCATAAAATATTAAGAAACAAAAGGCCAGGTGACTGAATAGTGAATATGGTGGACACAATCCATGAAAAGGAACACGATATATAGAATAAACACCCCTTAAAGTTTGGCTTCATATTCCAAGCGCAACAATGCATCAATGGTTTATTGCTGTATGATGTAAAGTGAATATTGAAACAGAGCAGAACCCACTGTTATAAATAAAGATAGATATGGACAGCAACTTTTTTATTTTGGAAAAAAGTGCATATGGACTTTAAGCACTTACGTGGGTAAAGAGTGGGTAAACAGGCATATGTTCCCAAAACAGGTACTAAGTTGTATACCTTGTGATGATCAACCATGTGTGCTCGAATGAGACATTTCTTTGACCTAATAACTGTGCAAAATTCACACTTGTAGAGCCTTAAATCCCTGCAACGAGTCTCCAATCGTCGCATCTTTGTCGATCTTATCACCAGAACACATCTAACCATGAATGAATCAGAGTAAAAACAATGCAGTACACAAAGACCATGAATTATAAACAAAGAAGCAACCAAATGAAACATTGAGAGGTACAAAATATACAAGTCCATCCAGATAGTCGAAATGGATCAAATCAACCGAAGAATCCAACATACTTGCGGCTGGAAAATGTAGTTTTTTTAGCCGAACTGACCAAATCAGAATGTTGAGAAGCTTAATTAGTTTCAGGAGAACAACATACCACTTAGAAAACCTCTGAATTTTTGTTTTCAAAATGAAATAGCAACAATGTATCCTTGAGTTCCAGGCTAGTGAAGCCAGGCAAAGAAATTTATAATGCCTTGCCATCAGTTTACAAGAATCAAAGATCTATTTGATCTAGACTTGAGTACACTAATAGAACTTTGAAAATTCGATGGGGGTATTAATTACACTACAAGATCCTCAAATTCAATATTGAAAACAAAAGAAGGTGGAATGCCTCTCATATAATCATCAAGGAAGAAATGTCGGGTATATGTTTCTATATTATGATTTGTCCATCAACAAAGACTGATGAACCATTTTTTCCACTAGAGATGATCTAAGATCCATCTTCAACAGCCTATCCATGTCTTTCAAGATTTCATAAACTTCCCTCCGAGCAACGTGTGCCTTATCCTCTACCAAGAACTCACGGACAACACCATCAACTTCAATCCAACTACAACCTGGTTTTTTAAAGATCCTCTTAGTCCACATTTGTTTCCTAATGTCTAGAACCTCCCTCCATCTATTTGAGAAGGCATACATGTTCCAAAGAAGCACATAAAGCCCCTCATCATCGGGTTCTCTCTTTATAATTTCCTTTCCAGCAATCTCAGCCAGCCTATTATTGCCATGAACTATACATGCACTAAGAAGTGACCTCCATATAACAATATCAGGTTCCAAATCCATATCATTAATCAGAGCTTCTGCTTCCTCAAGTAGCCCACCCCGCCCTAACAAATCAACCATGCATCCATAGTGCTCAATTTGGGGACAAATATTGTAGAATTTACTCATACCATTAAAAAGCTCTCTACCTTCTTGAATTAACCCAGAATGGCTGCATGCTGACAAAACTGAAACAAAGGTCACACTGTTTGGGACTATCCCAGACCTTAGCATGCCCCAAAAGAGCTCAACAGCTTTCCTCCCATCACCCTGGACGGTGAAACTAGATATCATAGTTGTCCACGTGAATGTATCCTTCAAAGGCACTTCTTTGAACACAGAAAATGCCATCTCAATGCTTCCACTCTTTGCATACATATCCATCAGGGCGTTGCTAAAGATTATATTTGAGCCGGCATTAAGTTTACTTCCGTATCCATGGATGACACGGCCTAGGTCCAGTGCACCAATGTCAGCACAAGCTGATAAAACACCTACAACCGTAACATGAGTAGGACGGTGGCCCTCCAGCACCATCCTACCAAACAGCTCTAGAGCTCTGACAGGGCTCTTCCCCTGAACATGACCAGTGATCAGTGCTGTCCAAGAAACTGTGCTCCTCATAGGCATCTGATGAAAGAAGGACAAGGCAGAATCCAAGCCGGCAGACTTGATATATCCATGCAGCATGGCGCCCCAAGTGATTTCATCTTTCAAAGGCATTGCGTGAAACACCTCTAGTGCGCCCCCAAACATCCCACATCGACCAAAGCATTGGGCAAAATTGATTATTTGCCCCAAAGTTGAGCTGCCCTTGATTATTTGCCCAAAATTGGTGTGCCCTTGATTATTTGCCCCACTTACATGTAGCTGTGACAATCTTGTTTCCAAGGGGTTATTTGCAAAATTTACAAACCCCTCTGACTCCCCTCCGGCGCCTGCGCCCTGCCTCTCCATCTCCCATCCCGCCGGCGCCCTTCCTCCCGCCGGCTGGTTCCCTCCCGCCGGCGCCCTAGTCCACGCCGCCTGGGGAGCCTCATGTGACCGAGCTCCTGGATGGTCATGGACAAGGAGCCCTTTCGGAGGAACCGAGCCCACCGGTCGAGCACCTTCGACACGTCGGCCTCCGGCTAAAGGGTGGCGATGTCCCGCGCAATCCCGACGAGCACCTTCAGGTTCTTGCGCACCCGGTCGCTGAAGGACGAGCGCGCCGCGAGCCGAACGTGGTGCTTGGGCAGCTCAACTTTGGGGCAAATAATCAATTTTGCCAAAGCATTGCCAACGACTAACTCCGACTTCAGTCCACATCAGAAAATCATGCCATGCACTGCCCTACCACCACGGTGATCCCCGACCGCGCGGGAGGCCAGGAGAGCACCGACGACGGCAAAGCCATCTGGGCGGTGGCCAGCGGTAACCGCACGTGAGAACAAGGATATAGCCTCCCAGTGGCAATCCAGCCGCAGGTGGAGGGTCATGAGTAGCGCATCAAGTTTACACATGTTTTCACAGTTTACAAAAACATGTAAACTGGCTGCAGGGTCATGAGGGACATGAGGCTGGACAACTGGCTGCAGGGGTCGGCACCGTGCAACATTGCGCCCCACCTCTTCAAAATTGTAAGAGGAAAGGATTATACCGTCGCAGATTTGCTTCCCAATGATAGATGGATAGTCATGGTGCGACATCTCAACACGGTGGAGCGACTTCAGATTACCTCCACCTTTGGAGCCAACCGTGGTGTGACGCCACACATGCGGTGATGAGATCATTTGGACTCCAAGCTCGGATGGTCGGTTCTCTACTAGGTCGGCTTATCGACTCCAATTTGGGCGACGGGTTGGTCCTTGAAGACACCATATGGAAAGCGCAGAGAAAACAAATGCAAATTTTTGTTCGGTCTCTCGCCCATGGGCGCATACATATCTGGCCGACGTCTGGCTCGAAAAGGTTGGCCTCGCAAACCCATCCATTCTTTATGCCAAAATTATCCTAAACCATCAATCACTTGGCTCTTCATTGTTACAGATCAGAAGAGTTTGGAATGAGGTTCTCAATCAATACCCTCAAACGCCTAAATGGACAAACAACATGAGTTTACTGCGGTGGTGGATCGCAACCTCTTTCCAAACAATTGACAAAGCTACCAAGAAGGTCCTAAATGGTCTCATAGTCTACACTATTTGGAATCTTTGGAAGGAAAGGAATAGACGCATTTTTCAGCATAAGAATCTTCCTTCTAGGGCGCTAGTTAATAGAATCTTGGAGGAGGTGAGGGGGTGGAGCATGGGGCTCCTTGTCGCTCCAATGTAATCTCTTTTCATTTTTCTAGCCGTGGCTAGGTCCTTGTCTGATGTCTGATTCTCTTCTCCTTAATGAAATGGCGAGATACCGCCTGCTGTTCGTTCAAAAAAAAAAACAGTTTACAAAAAATAAATCCAACTGGCCACGGCTGTGGTGCACCACGGGCGCGAACATCCGGCTAATACGTTCTATTGTTCATGTAAGGATCACCACATTCTAGAATAGTAGAAATTACGCCGTTAATTGAAAAGAATATATCCAATCAATTATAGTATAACAAATTAATAAGGTTTGCTTCGGAAACTGGGAACCGCGCTCTCAAGAGCAGCCGAGACCACGGACGTGATTTAATTTTAGTTGGTGTGAGGCCCAACGACCACCCTTCTCAACAGCCCGGGGCGACGGCCAAGCTTACGGGAGGCTAAGGCCGCGCTGTCTTTCCGGACAAGGGCCTGGTGCGATCCGGTGATCCGGGTACAGATCCTTCGTATAGCGGAAAGAGGAGAATGATACGAACCGTGAAGACACAAGCAATTTACCCTGGTTCGAGCCCCCATTGTCGGGCAATAGCTCTACTCCAGTCTTGTTGATTATATAGTGGAGAAATAGTACAGAGGTGCCGAGACCGGGCTTGAAGGCACCGATCCCGAACTTACAACGGTGGCGACTAAAGACTAAGACTATTGCTAAGGAAGCTTCGGATGCAGGTGTTGCTTGGGTGCTTGGAGCTATCGGTCAGATCTCGGATCCCTTCGAACGTCCAGAAACCCTCCTTTTATAGGCGCGGCGAGTTGCCCGAAGCTGATGCGGTGGGCTCACGCCGGTCTTTGCTTTAGTGGCGATGCTCTTGTCTTGTTCTAGGCTTCGTCGGTCTCGAGCCCGCGAGAAGCCGGTCCGTTAATCTTGGATACGATTTGTCTTGAGGCGCCGTCACGGGGAAAACCTTCTTTAGGAGAAAGCACTTTCCTTTATCCCAATATGGCATTGATTGGATCGGGCGACTCGTCGCCGCTTGCCGTTAGGGCGTCGCGAAGCGTAATAACCGTCCGTTGCTGTCAAAAAAGGCAAACGACAAACTGAAATTTGGTAGCGTGTCCTTCCTCGCCACGGGTTCGAGGGACACAGATTCGTTCGGTCAAGGCCGAGAAAGTACGATGGCACGGCGGTTATCGCCGCTTTGCCCACTTAACAGCGAACGTTCGCGCGCTTTCTCCGGTAAGGAAGTTCGAGGCGCGCCACGCCGGCGAGACCCAGACAACGTGGTTGACCGGTCAAGCTCAGGCGGACTCTGGTGAGCTAGGTGCTTGGCCAAGGTGGCCTTTTGGACTTCTGCGCGCGTGGTGGGCGATCTGGAATCGGCCAGTCCATCTCGAGGTGGGCCGCTTATCAATCACCAACAATGGGTACTCAAAATTAATGATGGGTATACTAGAGCATACTTTGATCAATATTAGAGATGCGTCGCACCATTTTTCTTCTTTCAAACCAGTGTCGCCCTAGTACGTTATTGTTGAATAAAAGCAAGAAATTTATAGAATATTGTACAAAAATCATGATACATAAAGGTTTCTTGTCATTATATAATTAGAATAGTGTAGAAACTTAGTATCATGCAGGTGTAGGTCTATATATTTCTATCAAAGTATGATTAGAATCTTACTAGGTATCATCCATCCAACTACTTTGTATATCTATATAAGAAGGACACCACCCATGCCATGTCATTCAATTTAAGAACACGGTGGTAGTGGTGCTCGTTGAGAGTGGAAAAAGGTGAGATTGGAAGTAAAAAAGTCTACCAATTTCAGTGCACTAAGCAAATAGAAATAAAAAAAACAATTAAGTGTTAGGTTGACAATTAGGTGTTAGGTACACCTCAACTTTCAACAGCTATCATGCTAGTTATTTTTGTAATAGTATAACAAATTAATAATGGATAAACTTAAAATTAATAATGGGTATACTAGAACATACTTTGATCAATATTAAAGATGTGTCTCTCCATTCTTCTCCTCCTCCTTGACCAGTGCCGGTATCCAGTGTCGCACCTCTTCTTTCAAACCAGTGTGCCTCCAACCATTGAATCCAGTACTTTTTTTTAAAGGCTCGCATAAATTTCAATCTTAAAATTAAATCCAACCTCAAAATAATAATCCTCATAAATTTTTAATTCATCAGCTCCTTTGTGATGCTGTATATATCCCAAGTTATCAGCCACAATTCCTAAAACTCTACCATTCATATTAAATATTTACGCAGATATTAATCTACTGTCAAAATTAGGACTTCGATCACCGTAAAGACATTGAAAAGCAAAATAAATATCAGAATTCTTAACCACAATTGTATTATTGGAATAGACTTTAAAGAACCTATTAACTATGAAAGCACATAATTATAAGAGGAAGTTTTTGTGGCTGGAGCGATTGCTACCGTATAGAAATGATTGATATCACTATTATTAAGAAATTTCACTGTCTTACATTTGTGATATAACTTAGTCTTCAAGACACATAGATTTATATTCTCCGATATACATACAAGTGTTGCTGGCTGTTTAAAACCATTAAAAATATTCACGCAGACCTCTTCATAAAAGTTAAATATCGTTGACTGCGTAAATATGAAGGTACTTTCACCTTGATTTAATATAACTGAACCAATGCAGAAAATATTGATACGTCTGCTCTACTCCACTAACACCACATTTTTATAAATATATTTAAAAAATTAGAGTAATCGATTTTCAATTTCTACATAAGTCATATTCACAACATAAAGACAAGAAAAATGTATCAACTAGTTATCTTAGAAATAATATGTCAAATAGCAACGGATTAAAATTTAGCCATCGCGTTAAACTTTTGATATTTCGGATTAACGAATTAATGTGAACTAAGAATTTAGAAAGAAGTGATTTCGGATTGGTTAAGTTCCTAATGCCAAAACCCTTTCTAAATCCTCAATCCGAAACCCAAATCCATAATTTTTCAGTCACCCGAAATCTTAAAACCTAAGAATCGGTTATACCGAATGAAATTTGTTAATGTTTTTGAATGGAAAAGAATTAAGAATAGCCCAAATTTCACGGAAAATTTATCAGATTAGAAAAGGCCCAAATTTTCTTACAACCCTAGAAATCAGATCGGGCAAATCTCCATTGAAAATTTTCATTTTTGGCCGTACCTAGATCAGTATCCGTCGTCGGTGTCCTTTTAGGCATCGCCGACGTGCTTCCGGTCGTCGCCATGAATCCCTTTCGCCGTCGCTTCTTCCTCCCGTCGTGCTCTTCCGCTTGTCACCGCGTTTTCACACGCGATGTGGCGGAGCTTCTCGGCGGAGGTGCTCGCGGTCGCCGGCGAGGAGCTCAGACAGATCGCGCCGCTAATCTCGCGTCGTCGCCGCGTCATTGCAGCTCAACATCGCGCCTCTAAGCCTACCATCGCAGCGAAAGCGCGACAAGCGGAGGAGCACGGCGGGAGGAACAAGCGACGGCGAAAGGGATCCATGGCGACGACCGGAGGCACGTCGGCGATGCCCAAAAGGACACCGACGACGGATACTGATCTAGGTACGCCCAAAAACAAAAATTTTTAATGAAGATTTGTTCGATCTGATTTCTAGGGTTCTAACAAAATTTGAGACTTTTCTAATATATTAATTTTTTCATGAAATTTAGGATATTCTTAATTCTTTTCCATTCGAAAACACTAACAAATTTCATTCGGCATAGCCGATTCTTATATTTTAGGGTTTCGGATGGCTGAAAAATTAGGGATTTGAGTTTCGGTTCGGAGATTTAGCAGGGGTTTTGGCATAAAGAACTTAACAAAACCGAAATCACCTCCTTCTAAATTCTTAGTTCACATTAATTCGTTAATCTGAAATACCAAAAGGTTAACCCGATGACTAAATTTTAATCCGTTGCTATTTCACACATTATTTTTAAGATAACTAGATACATTTTTTCTTCTCTTCAGGTTGTGAATAGGACTTATGGAGAAATTGAAAAACGATTACTCTAATCTTTTTAAAGATATTTCTAAAAATATGGTGTTAGTGGAGCAGAGCAGACGCATCAATATCTTCTGCATTGGTTCAGTTATATTGAATTAAGGTGAAAGTACCTTTATATTTACGCAGTCAACGATTTTTAACTTTTTTGAAGAGGTCTACATGAGATTCTGTGATGGTTTTAAACAGCAGCAACACGTATGTAAATCGGAGAAGATAAATCTATATATTTTAAAGACTAAGTTATATCATAAATGTAAGACAGTGAAATTTCTTAATGATAGTGATATCAATTATTACTAGCGACAGTAATCGCTCCGGTCACAAAAACTTTCTCTTATAATTTACCTGCTTTGATAGTTAGTAGGTCCTTTGCAGTCTATTCCAATAATGCAACTGTGGTTGAGAATTCTGATCTTTATTTTACTTTTCAATGCCTTTACGATGATCGAAGTTCTAATCTTGACAGTAGATTAATATCTACGCCAATATTTGATATGAATGGTAAAGTTTTAGGAATTGTGGCTGATAACTTGGGATATATACAGTATTAGAAATGAGCTGATGAATTAAAAATTCATGAGGATTATTATTTTGAGATCGAAATTTATGCTAGCTTTGTAAAAAAAGAACTGGATTCAATGGTTGGAGGCACACTGCTTTGAAAGAAGAGGAACGACAGGCACACTGGTTTGAGGTTGGATTTAATTTTAAGATCGAAATTTATACGAGCTTTGTAAAAAAAGAACTGGATTGTCGGAGGCACACTTGTTTGAAAGAAGAGGAGCGACAGGCACACTGGTTTGAAAAAAGAGGAGCAACACTTGCTACCGGCACTGGTTTAGCAATGATTTGAAAGAAGAGGAGCAAGTCGCAATGATTTGAAAGAAGAGGAGCAACACTTGCTACCGGTTTAGCAAGGAGGAGGAGAAGAATGGAGAGACACATCTCTAATATTGACCAAAATATGTTTTAGTATACCCATCATTAATTTTGAGTTTACCCATCATTAATTTGTTATACTATTACAAAAATAACTAGCATGATAGCTGTTGAAAGCAATTGCCAACCTAACACCACCGTAATTGGTAGACTTTTTTACTTCCACACTCTTAACTAGCACTAATATCACCATGCTCTTAAATTAAATGACATGGCATGGGTGGCGTCCTCCTTATATAGATATACAAAGTAGTTAGATGGATAATACTTAGCAAGATCCTAGCCATGTCTTTGTAGAAATATATAGACTTATACTTTCATGATACTTGGCTTTTAACATACTAAAATTTCTACACTATTCTAATTATATCATGCTAAGAAACCTTTATGTATCATGATTTTTGTAAAATATTCTAGAAACTGTCTTACTTTTATTCAACAATAATATACTAGGGCGACACTGGCTTGAAAGGAGGAAAATGGAGAGAAACATCTCTAATATTGACCAAAGTATGCTCTAGTATACCCATCATTAATTTTGAGTTTACCCATCATTAATTTGATATACTATAATTGATTGGATATGTTCTTTTCAATTAACGATGTAATTTCTACTATTCTAGAATGTGATGATCCTTACATGAACAATAGAACATATTAGCCGGATGTGTGCGCCCGTGGCGCGCCACAGCCGTGGCCAATTGGTTTTATTTTTTGCAAACTGTGAAAACATGTGTAAACTTGATGCGCTACTCAAGTTCAAAGAAAATAATAACAAACTCACCCTGCAGCCTTTGATAATGGATGTTTTTTTCAAACTGTGAAAACATGTGTAAACTTGATGCTCTACTCAAGTTCAAAGAAAAAAAAACACCCTGTAGCCTCTGATAATGGAAGTTGGGTGAATTGTTTCTCACAAGCTCGTCGTCTCCTCCATTGAAAAGAAACGGAACATTATTAGTATTAGGTGAGCGCGTCCATGAGGCCCATGCATGGCACACATGTTAAACATGCATGGGCCAAATAGAGAACCCAAGATAGATAACAATAATTAATGTGTGTAGTGCAAAACAAATGATAAACAACACTGTCATCAACGGGGCACCAACATAAAGATGGCCTGAAAGCAAGGGACCGCATGCACTAAAAACAACACAGGGGGGAACACAGTTGGAGCCCCAAAGACACACTACACAACAAAACCTCTTTATAAACCAACAGTATCCTACTTGCTAATTCTAAACTATATCATGGAAATGAATAAAAGTACTAACTGCTCGTCATATGAACAGTTGACATGAGAATATATAATAACTGATATTGGACAACTCAAAAGTGAATACTATGAGCACAAAACCTATTTCAACTTGCGTGATTGAGTACACCACCAAATTTCAAAACGGAAATTTCAGGGGACGGGATCCCGTCCGAGCGGGATTCGGACGGGATCCGTCCCTGCACCCAGCAGAGGAGGAAGAAGGGTGGAAGGAGGAGCTGACCTCGCCGTCGAGCTCACCGCCGCCGTTTGGGTTATGGTTCGAGGGGTTTGGGTTCCTTAGGGTTTAGAGAGAGGTCGGGGAGGCGATGGACCGGCGGTGGGTGGGGTTCGTCGAGGCGATCATGGAGGCTGCGGTGGCGGCGCCGCCGGCCGAGGAGGTGAAGGCGGTCGGCCGGCGGTGGAGGAGGACCGCCTCACCCTCGGGTTAGGGTGGGCGGCGGCGGGGGCAAGAGGGCGGAGCGGTCGGCCGAGGCGGAGGAAGGAGACGGCGGGGGTGTGCGGAGCAAGAGGCGAGGGGCGCGAGGCGAGTGGAGGGGAGGGATCCCGGGGTGAGCTCCCGACGGGATCCCGTGCGCTAGTCGCCCCCTTTCAGTGGCTTTAGATGTAAATTTTCAATATACACCGCAGAAATACGTGCCATAATATTGTAACAGAAGTAAGTGCAATTACATGTCAGCAATCATGAAAGTTGTACATCTTCATGGCATATTTGGCAACATTCTTTAGAAGACTGAAAGATAAATAGTATAAGCAATTTCGTTCTCTATCTATATAAGAGCTTAATTACCGATTTACATGGCACAAGAAGCAAACTACAATGGAGAGATCTGACACACAAATTTTAGCGATATACAAATATTCTTTGAAGCAAATATATACAAATAATAAATTACAGTGCAAAACGACCCCACTAATAAATAGGCGATGTCATTTGACCAGTCATATTCTAAACAGTTGAGCTTCTAAAAGGGAAAAAAACAGTATGGAACCACGCCAACTGTTTCAGGTAATCTATTTTTTCAAAATTTGTTATCCCAGAAAAATCGACCAAAAGATGAGATTTTTCATCCCTGCGCTAGCTTTCAGGATTTGCACAGCACAAAATCCCTTTGTGACTGACGATGACGGTGTAAAGCTCCTTGCAATGTTTGACATACTAGCAAAAAAGCCCGTGCGTTGCAACAGGAATTAAAAATCCTCTCATATATTGAAACAACGAAGGAAACAGTTTTAAAAAAAAGTAAACAATTATATTTAGCTAAACTCAATTTGCTAAGCATTCCTCCTAAGATTAACAAGATTCAAATGTCTTCATGTGTGTGTGTGTGTCTCAGAAGTAATTAACAAGATTGCATGCTAATATGGTTATTCTGTGTAATTTAGCACCAACATTCAGTACAAATTCTCTAGAAAATTACAGTGAAGTTACCTTGTTGGCCTGAACTTTATTATATTAAATATAAAAACTTTCTCAAACATGCCGTGTTGCATAGTTCCAAAAGCTTCATCTGAAATATGAAGACTAAAAATGCTTCTAGCTTTAAGGTTATTTCAGATTGATACAAAAGTATGCATGGAAGCAATTCCTGTAGTGTAGGACAATACAAGGTTAGAGTGTAACCTACCAGTACAGCATCCGGCCACTCCTGAATTTAATTGAAAGCATATAAAGAGCACAGAAACAGTAACGACAAAATGAAGACGTAATGGTCATTTTGTATTAACATTAAACTACAGACCACTGAGCATATATTCATTAATAACAGGAAGAAGCACTGATCCCTTGGCTTAATGCTTCCTATTTACTAAAAAGAACATGAAGAAACTATGCCTCAAGAAAGCACTTAACATTTATGACGTAATAATTTGATGTCAGAAACTTTTATAGTTGTCCTATCTTAGTCACTAATGATTTATTTCAATTAAGTGAGCACGTACATCTTGGCCATCATCCAAACATAACTGATTTCACACACGTCGAAAGCCACTAACCAGAAAGATTTGTAAGGATGGAAGGGCCTTCAAGCTGTAACCTTGAGAGGAGTTCACAAGTAGATTATACCATTAACGTAAGGGAATACTACCCATTTTACATCAGTAATAACATCAGAAGAAACTAAAGGCTCTTGCACATATGCAGATCTCACACATGATCATTCAACTTCTCAACATTATAATGTGTGGACAGGCAGATTTTTTATTTTATTATCTGAGGATGCTACGAATGCTTATTGTTAAGGGATGCTAGGAATGCATGAAAACTGATAACGATTCATGGAACGATCGAAGATGAACACACATATATTCAGAGATCCCGCAATGACAAGCTACACCAAAAATACACTGCTCACATTACCACATCCAAGTCGTAACTATTAGTAACTGAAATTTAATAACATCTCCTGTGCAGATGAGCATGTTCGATAGCCTATCGAACACCCTCCCAAAAACAACCAATTGGTGAAATTGATTCGTCAAAACCTAGGGACTGATACATAAGAAGAGTTAACACAGGAACAGTTCCACTAAGGGGCTTGAAAATTATAGAGTTAGGTTTAGGACTTATGAATTTGAATTACACTCACCGTATATGCGGCTGCCAGGCAAAATATGGTTCCTTGGCCAATCATGTATGACAACGTACGCAGGATAAGGTAGATGTACACTGCATTCTTCGAACTATTCCATGCAAGCACAGCTGCAAACAAAAACACCCAATTAGCATCCAGTCCAAACGATGTTATGTGCATACAGCCAAGTGACATATTAAATCGTGCCTGACAGGAACAACCATATATATGGGCAGGTCCCATGAGCATGAAGTTATGTGGCACAAATATGGCACATACACATAGAACTCACTTTAAGAGCAGAAGATAGTAGTGAAAAAATTACCAAAAGGAAAGATGCATGTGGAGGCAGTAAGGAGGAGGAGAGGCTTCCGGCCATATTCATCCGCTAGCTGGCCCATCAGAGTAAAACCTATTGTCCTGAAAATCCCTCCTACCTGCACTCACCCGAATCAACGATGAACAGTTTCAGAAAATTAAGTTTCCTGAAAAATAGATATAACAAACATAAAGGAAAATGCATGTTCGCTTGTCTACTAAGTGTGTTTTCTTGAATGCACACTTGTATTCTTTCCGTCCTGCTGGCAAGGGCAAAACAGAAACATGAACGCTGATCGCATAACTTCTCTTCACAAATGAGTCGCGTGTATACCATAAACAGATACATGATGCCATATCGCCATTTCATTGATCATTAGAAAATCAAACAAGAGCAAGGATAAAATGCCCAATCGATTCACTCCAGGAACCCTAATCCCCAAATGTCATCCCCAAATCGAGGACGCCCTCAAAGCCTATCGTTCAAATCCACATCGAAGACTCTTCTCGGACGTACGCAAAGCTGCCAAATCAAATTGTTCAAATCCACATCGGCTTGGGCGTCTACTTGGGCGGAATTCTCCAAGCCAAAAACCAAATCGAAGCTGAAAGGAGCCTACTTGGGTGGAGGATGTACCTCTTGCAGATTCGCAGCCGCCGGGGTGGAGGATGTACCTCTTGCAGATTCGCAGCCGCCGGCTTGGGGGAGGCCGCGTCGAGGGCGGTGGCCGGTGAGGTGGGTGGGGGCGACGCCGAGGCGAGCTGCCGCGCTGCGGCCTGCTGCGCCATGGCAGCCTGCGGCGCCATGCCGGCTGCGGCCGCGACCGTTGCCACCGTGGCGACCGTGGCCTGCGGGGCCATGCCCGCCGCGGCTGCAGCACCGGTGGAGGGCGGGAGGGGATGAAGCCGGCGGCGGGGTGTCGGCGGCGAGTCTGGGCCGGGCGAGGAGATGGTGGAGGGAGGAGGAGAGGAGGGTGGCGGTGGAGGAGGAGAGAAAAGGGAGGAGGGCGTGCGCGAGAAGGGCGGTGCCAAAGAAAACGAAAAACGGAAACTCTATTCTCTTTAGAGCATCCCCATAACACCCCCCAAAATGGCCTCTATTTCAAAATTTTTTAAATGCATTAGAAAGGAATTTGGTCCATATGAGTAGCAGTTTGTACTATAGCAGTTACTGTAGCGATTACTGTAGCGATGCAGGAAAATTTGAAGGCTCTGCTGAGGATGCTCTTAGTCTTTATTATTATGTACTAACCAGCTCATCACAGGGAAAATTTTTTCTATGACACTCAATTGGCACACTAGTTTCGAAAAGACACTAAATTGGCATCTAATTCCTCCCAAACACCCAATTCGTCATTTCTTCATTTTAGTGACATTTTGGTGATTTCTCGACCTTTTCGAGCCAAATACGTGAGTAAATACAAAGAAATACGCGACATGTGGGACCACTTGTCGACCTCATCTTCTTCTTCCTCCTCTCATGAGCACACACAGAGAGAGATAAAGGAGGAGAAGAGAGAGGGCCACAGGGAGAGGGAGAGGGTCGCCAGTGGCATGGCCTCGATCTTGGCGAGAGAGTCGCCGTCTGGCGCTTGATCCGTGGCGAACAGCAACATCGGCGTCCGAGGTAGAAGGCGGCGGTAGGGAGGGGTGAGGGAGGCGCCAGTGAGCTCCCAAGAAGCTGGCTGGGCGACCCTTTCCCTCTCCCCGTGGCCCTCTCTCCCTTCTCCTCCCTTTATCTCTCTCTCTGTTGTGTATGCCTGCGAGAGGAGAAGGAAGAAAGAGTGAGGCTGACAAGTGGGTCCCACATGTCAAGTACGTATTTCTTTGTATTTACCTGCGTATTTGGCTCGAAAAGGCTGAGAAATCACCAAAATGTCACTAAAATGAAGAAATGACGAATTGGGTGTTTGGGAGGAATTAGATGCCAATTTAGTGTCTTTTCGAAACTAGTGTGCCAATTGAGTGTCATAGAAAAAATTTTCCCGCTCATCACATGGTAGTTGCTCTGAAGGTTGAAAACTGCCATTTTTGGAGCAATAGGCCTGCAAATAGCCGGCGTGAGAAGATACATGGAATTAATAACCATTATTGTGTTTGTTCAAACAAATAACCATTAATGTGAACCAAAATTGAATGTATTTCGGAAGAGGGATGATCTACTCCCTCCGTTTTTTTGTTTGACGTTTTTGACTTTTTGGTACGTCTTTGACCATTCGTCTTATTCAAAAATATAGTGCAAAGATGTAAAAAAAAAGACATATTTAAAGTACCTTTATTGTAAAACAAATCATAACAAAATAAATGATATTTACAAAAATAATTTGAATAAGACGAATGGTCAAAGGCGTGTCTAAAAGTCAAAGGCATCAAACAAAAAAAACAGAGGTAGTATTATGTATGCTATACTAATAGTAAACGGATATTTTTTTTCTTAATCCATTTATCGTATCTATGTCAATGTGTATCCATTACTAACGAAATCTATGCCCATATGAAAGAAATGATGTAAGAAAGATTAGCATTAGGTCCACGCAAATACATGTTCGCAACGAAGCAACATGTAACCGGCCAAATATGATCATTAGGCTAGGCAATAAGAAAAATAAGAAGGGCTTCAACAAATCGTTGACAGCCAGCACATGAAACCCTTTTCCATGTGTTTGACATATATGTTACTAAAAATCTAAATATGCAAGGAAAAAGCTACCCTTGGTTAGATCGCTTTGTACAGCCAAAGTAAATTAAGTTGCCCAGATATGAAAAATGAGAAAGAACAGAGGTCGGTCGCTGCTCAATATGAAGTCTTGTGAGAGTAGAAGCAATGTTGAGCATAATGGAACCATCAAAAGTAGTCGGAATAAAAACATTTTTGCGAAATGGATCATAATAAAATGGATTTTAGGTATCTAGGGAAAATTCACTTGGAAGTAACTATTTCCTAGATACCTATGCACGGTACTTCACGGTTGAATGAATCAACCAGAAAAATTCCTAAAAAAGACCTAAAGTTAAGGATTTTTCAATGGGTAATGTTGCTCTAATACCTAACCAAAGAGGATCGTAAAAAATGCTTGTTCTCATATTATATATATCCCATGGAGGAGGGGATTCGGACTTGCAGCACTGCGGAATGCGGATGGTAGAGAGAACGTTGTAACTTCCGCCATGGGAAGAAAGGCCATGCCGTGGGAAGTGGGAAGAGACCGGAGACGGCCAGGAGGAGGCCGGCCGTGGCTGCTAGCTTGTGTGCATCTCAGACAAACAAAAGAAAAGGAAGAAAACTAAGATCAAACTTGACAAGAATTCTAGCTAACGATGATGGCAAATGCACTAATATATAGTGTTACATGAGTTGGTGCTAAGATATATATACACTTATGTCATGGCCAAGCAAGGAAACCACTTCACTGGCCACAGAAATATGGCGAAATAATTGCAGTCCTTTGTTTTGGGTTGCATCAATCCAGCCAAGCCAAACATTTCAACCTATGCATACTTAGATTAGATCCGCGACATTCATGGGCATTTCATCAATCTGTGTGCTGTAGTACTGCTCAATATCTCTCAATATGCTGATGTCATCCTTTTTCACAAAATTGATAGCCACGCCCTGCAAAGGCACATAGTAATCTTCCATGTCATCAGAATCAACACATAAACATCATCATTATTATCATGCTATGTGTCATTCAAGGGGCAACCATTTGGACATGTAACAAGATTGGAATCTGCAATGTATGAACTCTAGGATAGGTTACACATCGAGATCCACATATCCATTTTTCACACATAAATTGACTAGACCACATGGTTGCCACGAAGGTAAGGCGTCCTGCGACGTGCTCAGATCTTTTTACCCTTTAAACGCTCAAGGCATGAGACGAGGCAACTTCATAGTCTTATAGGTTTGTCATGCAGATAATAAAAATAATAAGCAAATTGTTAATAACATGCAAATAACAGACGATTTGAGTTTTTTAATATATGGCTTGATTATTTATGGGGCCCACTAGAAAGTTAAAGAAGTTAAGTTGAACAGAGCAAACCCCTAAGAATCAAAATTTTCTAGCATGAACTTCACAGTGGAATAAAGAGAGGTGCCTAAGTACCACAGAAGAGATCTGTGACATCACCTTGCGGCCAAATCGTCCAGAGCGACCGATGCGATGGATGTAAAGCTCACGATTATTTGGGAGGTCATAGTTTATGACAAGAGAGACCTGAAAATGAAAATAACTCACTGTCAAGGCAAGAATTATACGACCAGACACAAGGTGGTCCAACAAATGGAGCTGCAGCTGCTGGATGCACGGTTATGAAGGATCAGATTATCATGCCAGGAAAATTACAGCAGCCAAGATAAAGCAAGCATATATAAAGCAATAGGCAAATAGACTTGCCTGCTGAACATCCAGCCCTCGAGCCCAAACATCAGTTGTGATTATAACACGAGTTACACCAGACCTAAACTCAGCCATAATGGCATCCCTTTCCTTTTGAGGCATGTCACCATGCATAGCTGAAACCGTGAAGTTATTTCTCCGCATTGTTTGAGCAAGCCAATCCACCTGGCCAAAAAAATTGTCATTTTAGCATAAAAATCATCAATGACGTCAGTTGGGCATATTTTGAAAGAAAAAAAGGGAAGAAAAAGATTGTATGCATTGGTTAAATAACTACATTTTTCAAACTTGTTAGTAGATTTATGCTTGGACAAATAAGTAAGTTTTTGCACTGATCGACATTGATAAGTATACTCAGATAAAGCAAAAAAAATCTGAGAAATACGCAATAATCCAACCAAGTACATTTACCTTTCTCTTAGTGTTGCAGAAGATGACAGCTTGGGTGATGGTCAGTGTATCATAAAGATCACACAGCGTATCAAACTTCCATTCCTCCTCCTCAACAGCAACAAAGAATTGTTTGATACCCTACAAACATGGCATGAAATATGTAATTTTTAAACAAGATCAAATGTGATGTCGTAAAGGAAAACAAGCGGTGGTATTTACCTCTAAGGTCAACTCATCACGTTTCACAAGGATTCTAACTGGATCAGTCATGAATTTGCTAGTCATGTCCAAGATCTCATGGGGTAGAGTTGCAGAGATCAAAACAACCTGTATACAGCAAAACAATACATAGTTAGATTAGTATGGATACTCTCCTCTGTCAAGTGGATACACCGTTTAATCTTTTCATCAACTTCCTGGTGCTCGTGTTAAGTTTCGACTTCAAAATGCTTTCCTTGTCATATGTTAAATCAAGGATGTGGCAAATGCATTTGATAACATAAAGAAAAAAAATTAACAAGAAAAAGGCCAAACCAAGGAAAGGGGGAACAAACAAAGCATCGAGTAGATATGAATATATACATTATCAAATTAAATCAAAACAGACTAGATGGATAGGCTGTAGGCATCACATTTGTAGTAGAAAATAGAAAGATGATGCAAGTAAAAGTGCATGCACACAGGCGAAAGAGATTAAGATGCACATAAGTGGCAACTGGCAAATAGGAAAGCAACAACATGCTGAGACGAGATACTAAACAAACAACAATTCAAATGAGTGATTTGTGAAAGAGACCTGAAGTTCTGGGGGCAGATATCTGTAGACATCATATATCTGATCTTTAAAGCCTCTGTTCAACATCTCATCCGCTTCATCCTATGGTGAAAGCATGTTAGCCTTGTTTGTACATCATGAGGTTATAAAGGGGACAAGTACAGTATGACAACAGTACACCAACCAGAATAAGGAGCTTGATAGCTCTCGTACGCAGGGTCCTTCTCTTGATCATATCGCATACTCTTCCCGGTGTTCCTGACACAACATGCACGCCATGCTGGAGCTTTCTAATATCCTCACCTATACTCTTGCCACCAACACAAGCATGCACTTGAACGCTGATGAATTCACCGATAGCCCGTACAACTCCCTCTGTCTGTGTGGCAAGCTCCCTAGTTGGCGACAATATCAGTGCCTGCACCCTAAAAAACGAGCAAACAGAAGTGAATGGTATAGCCTGCCAGCATCAACTTAAGGTTAAATTACTATTATATTACGATTTAAAGGTACATTAATTACTATTACATACGATTTAGGGCCTGCTTGGATTGCAAGTAGTTTTTTAAGCCAAACAAATACCGGCCATCCAAGCGGGGCCTTAAGGTTAATAACGGCAAAAACCCTAACCCAAAGTTAGCCCATGTAATGATGTAAACACCCTACAGACAGAGAACATATATGCATGTATGTTTGCATCGATCAATGGCGGCGCCTAATCAATCCCAATTCTAGTAGTATAATCTGATGACTCGGAGACGGGTAAAGCAAGCAAAGCAAGAAACTAATAATGCGATAAGAGATAGGGAGATCATGCAAGGCATGCAGTTTAGCAAGAAGCAAGAATCTAATTCTAATTAATCTAAAAGGAGAGGAGAGGGGGTGGAGATGGAGGGTTCTTAGTTCTTACTCGCGGGCGGCGGTGTCGACAATCTGGCAGACGGAGAGGGAGATCATGGAGGACTTGCCGGTGCCGGACTGGGCCTGGGCGATGACGTCGCGGCCGTTGATGATGGGGACGACGGCGCGCTGCTGGATGGCGGAGGGCTTCTCGAAGCCGTAGCTGTAGATGCCGCGGAGAAGGTCGTCTTTGATGCCCATCTCATGGAAGCCGTTCACCACCTCCACGCCGTGGGAGGTCTCGAAACCGAGGTCCTCGTCCATCGCCGACCGCCGCCGGGACCGGGACGCCATGGCCGCCGCCATCGGCTATCGACACGACGTTAGCGTAATCGCGTATTGAATTCCCCATGGCCCATACACGATAATATATATACTCCAGAGCTGGCCCATATCTGCCTCTTCATGGGCCTCGTATCTGGTAAAAACTTTTCCGCGGCCCAAGCCGGTGCTGAGCCGTACTGCATCCTCTGCCGTTAATTGAACGAGCATGGCGAGATTAACATACATACATTTATTTGTTGATCTTTGACTCTGATGTAGTAAATGTCTATTACGAAGGATTATTTTGTTCTAATACGTCGTCGTATTGAGTTTTATTTTAGTCTGTATAGTAGTCGATGAAGACTCATGGCTGAGATGGACTCCTTTTCTATTACTTTCTATCCCAAACTCCATTTGGATTTGTATAGTACTTCGTAGTGTAGTTGATCAGAACTTCTTTACTTGTCAAAGACATTATAACTAGTAATACTATAATCAACTGCATAGATCCTTTTTTTTTTTTGCTTATGCAGGAATTTCTTCAAAGGAATTTCTTTATTTGTAGTTGATCTTTTTTTATTTGTCAAAGGAATTTTTTTTTATATAGGTCACACAGTTTGGGACTATCCCAGACCTTACCATGCCCCAAAAGAGCTCAACAGCTTTCCTCCCATCACTCTGGACGGTGAAACTAGATATCATAGTTGTCCACGGGAATGTATCCTTCAAAGGCACTTCTTTTAACACATAAAATGTCAGAGCGCCTATCCCGTACGTTTGTTCAAAAAAAAAAGAAGACACTTCTTTGAACACAGAAAATGCCATCTAAATGTTTCCACTCTTTGCATACATATCCATCAGGGCGTTGCTAAAGTTTAATATTTGAGCCGGCATTAAGTTTACTTCCGTATCCATGGATGATACGGCCTAGGTCCAGTGCACCAATGTCAGCACAAGCTGATAAAACACCTACAACCGTAACATGAGTAGGACGGTGGCCCTCCAGTACCATCCTACCAAACAGCTCTAGAGCTCTGACAGGGCTCTTCCCCTGAACATGCATGACCAGTGATCAGTGCTGTCCAAGAAACTGTGCTCCTCATAGGCATCTGATGAAAGAAGGACAAAGCTGCATCCATGCAGCATGGTACCCCAAATGATTTCATCTTTCAAAGGCATTGCATGAAACACCTTTAGTGCGCCCCCAAACTTCCCACATCGACTATACATATCAACCAAAGCATTGCCAACGACTAAAAGTTCAGCCCGCATCGGAAAATCATGCCGTGCACACTGCACTGCCCCACCACAACGATGATCCCTGACCGCGCCAGAGGCCAAGAGAGCACTGACGACGGCAAATCCATGGGCACGGTGGTGGTTACTAGTTGCCATAAACCCTAGAGAATGCTTGGGCTTGTGGGCCTTTTCGCTCTTTCTCCTTATAAAGAGTGAGGAAATTGGCCCAAGCCCATGAATATAGACTCTTTTCGGACCGTTCGATGGCCTGCCACAGGGCCTTCTTGGCCGCTTTATGGATGCCATGGCCTCACGGACGGGATTAGGATCCTCTGTCATTTCCTCTCTGTCAGTGATCCAATGTCACTCTACCATATGGCAGAGGATCCACGACCTCACGGACGATGTACTTCAAATTTACAAGTTACTAGCCTGCCTTGAATGGAAAAATTGCAATACACTTGTCAAACAATGGCTACGATTTCAGGATTGTACATCTCTGTTGCCTTCCTGGCTGTTACAACTCAGCATAGAAAAATACAATTCCACGTCAATTGGGATAGATAAAAGTGGGAAAAAATAATACAAAGGAAACGTAGATTTACAGTGGGTTTAGATTAGATCATAGCGGTGTACACCTATAAAAGTTTTTAGATGAATCTAATCGCATCTAACTAACTACTAGGAGTAAAATTAAACAATCAATTAATCTACTCACGCAACTACAGAAGTGCGCTAGTTAATTAGGAACTAGTTAATTAATGTATGTATGTAATAATGTATGGTTGGAGTTGGAGGAAGGAATGCATATATGGATTGGATCCATCGTTGGTGGATCACTGGATCCTGATGGGTAGGTAGCTGGTAATGGTATAGTGCTATGTGGCTTCGGCGGCGGGGAGGGTGGCGAGGAACTGGTCGACCATGTCGTTGGTGGCGGCGGAGAAGACGCGCATGCACATGGGCGGGTAGACGTTGGCGAGGGAGAGGATGGAGGAGGGGAGCGACCAGATGCCGTCGCCGCAGATGAGGCCGGAGGCGACGGCGGGCGCGAACATCTGGGCGTGGAGGGCGTCGGCGCGGGTCCAGAGGAAGAGGACGCAGCTGCCGATGCACATGTCGATGGTGAAGAAGGAGCCGAGGAAGAAGGGGACGGCCATGCCGAGGGCGCTGGGGATGTAGCCCTGGATGCGCCACCGCCGCTGCTTGGCCACCTCCTTGAGCGCGCAGATGGCGATGATGGCGAGGAAGAAAGCGGCGCAAGCGCAGTGAGGTTGCCAGCATTGCCCCACCCGTTCACCCCTCAAAGATAGCGATGCCCCAGAGATCTTCGCGTATGGCGCCGGGTACCCCTCCTCCACCCCCACGTTGTACGCCTTGTAGAAGATCCAGAACACCACCGGGCTGATGATGCACCCCAGCCCCGTGCCCATCACCTGGAACAAGAAAAAGATGAGATTTTGAAGCGAAAGAACTCAAAAGGATGAGATTAATTAAGGAGCAGATTTTAGATCGATTTTGAATCGGAAGAAGGGATTTTGAAGCCGAAAGGAGGGATTTTGATGCGAAAGGAGGGATTTTTCAAATGCATATTGATTCATCCATGGAGCGAAGGACTCAAGAAGAAGAGCTCGATCGAGACCTGGCTGACGAACATGGAGCGCGGCGACGTGAGCGTGAGGTAGCCCGTCTTGAAGTCCTGGATGAGGTCGGAGGCGGTGGAGACGATGCCCATCATGAGGCCGCAGGCGGCGAGGCCGGCCACCACGCCGCCGTCGCGGGCGCCGATGTTGGCGCCGAAGATGAAGATGGCCAGCTTGCCGTAGCTGCTGGAGAGGGACCAGTCGGTGAGGCCGGTGCCGTAGGCGTTGCAGAAGGCGAAGACGGGGGCCACCACGTACGCCCACACCACGTGCTTCGCCTTCAGCTGCCGGAAGATGTGCGGGATGGCCACCACGGAGATGGCGGCGAGCAGCACGTACGCGGCCGCCGCGATGGACGTCGGGATCTGGTCCTTGAGGAACACCTGCGCGCGCCGCCGGTCGTCGAAGCTCGGCCTTTGCCGCTCGCTGGCGTCGCGCCGTGACGGTCTTCTTCGCTGCTTTGCCGCCGCCGCCGCCGGTGCGCTTGAGGTACATGTCGTAGGAGGTGCGGAGGAGGATGGAGAAGAAGTTGAAGAGGCCGTCGCCGATGATCATGGCGATGGAGATGAAGACCTGGTAGCCGTTGAGGCCGTGGAGGCTGGAGGCCGGGAGGTCGGCGTCGTACCAGCTGCCGCGCTTGCTCTCGATGTAGGGCCACATGAGCCCCCAGGAGAGGACGGAGCCGACGAGCAGGGAGAAGTTGATGATGTAGGGGCAGATCATGCCGACGCCGACGTAGGTGGCGGAGAAGTCGAAGTAGAAGCGGCGGCGGTAGGCCGCCATGCCGAAGGTCGGGAAGGAGCTGAAGCCGCAGCCGAAGCCGCCGGAGTAGAACCACTGGAAGAGCGACCAGAGGAAGCTGGCGGCGAAGGACTTGAAGAGGAAGGACACCTGCTGCTTCGCCTGGATGGCCCCCTGCGGCGTGTGGAAGCTGTTGATGAGGTGCGCCGTCGCCGACCCGCTCGGGTACGTCAGCTTGTAGCTGATGATCATGATCTTCCGCAGCGGCACGATCGAGAAGAGCCCCACGAAGCTCACCAGGAATAGGAACGCCATCAGCCGCCCCAGCGACGGCTCCTCCACGTTCATGCTCGTCTTCGCCTCGTCGAACCCCTCCGCGATCTTCTTGCTCATCCCCAGGATGTACGTCCCGAACCCCCCTGCATCACAATCAAAACCCACAAATTCATTCATTGAATTGAGAATTTGAGATCGAGATCCATTGATCCATTGATCCATTGATCTACAGGAGGAAGGGCTTGCCGCTGAATGCGATGCTGGAGCAGGAGATGACGCAGGTCTGCACCACCGTGTTCTCCTGGCGGGTGAAGGGCTTGGGGAAGATGCCGCAGCGCTCCAGCGCGCTGGTCCACGACTTCATGAGGAAGAAGGCGAGCAGCCCCGCCGAGACGTTGAGCGACGGCACGATCCCCGACGTCAGGTTCAGCTTCATCACGATGAAGCTCAGGAACACCCCCAGCGCCGCGCTCACCACCACCGACCGCACAGTGATCTGCTCCGACCACGCCGGCAGCGCCTTCGCCTCGAACGCCTTCTCCGTCGACGACGCCGCCGCCTCCGCGCCCTCCATCATCACCGGCCGCGCGCCCGGAGACGGAGGACAAGGATGATCGAGCTTCAGCTACAGCCACCAACGTAATATTAATTGCGTACAGTACGTACGCGTGCTTGTTGTTCTTGATCCCTTTTTGTCAGGAGGCGGATGGTTAATTAATTACTGGACAAATAGCGCAGTGCTTATTCTACAATATACCAGTAATTGCATGCTATCGAGAGCGGTGAGTCATAGTAACTAATTACTAATATCGACGTTTTCATTAATTAATTCCTCCTGATAATTAATTTTCACGGTCAATTTGTGAGCCCAGGCAGCGGATGGTCGGCATGCAATCTCGCGCAAAGTGCTCTATTGCATGCCTTCGCTTCCACAGAAATGGCTAAACTTGGCAGGCATCTGCGGCCGGCTAATTAAGCTATTAACACGCGCTGCTCGGATGGTACGTGGGCCATATACGAAGTATTGCATATCTGCATATTAAGCTATTATTATACCCATTATCATATACGAAGTATTGCATATTTGCATGCCTTCGCTTCCATATACTCCCTCCGTTCCAAAATATAAGGCGTATTTTGACTGGAGAAAAGTTAAACTTAGCAAATTTTGACCATAAATAAATCAAATAATATGTATTGTTAATATACCAAATTTGTATCAAATTGTTCATATTTCAAAGTGCTTTTTATACAGTATTATATTATAACAATTCATAATATATAATAGAGGAATCAAACGGTCAAACTATACCTTTAAAGACTTTTGTGCAGTCAAAATACGCCTTATATTTTAAAACGGAGGGAGTATATACAAATGGCTAAACTTGGCAGGCATCGGGCAAGTCCTTCGTATATGATAATGGGCCAGTGCCCAGTGTTATGCTGTAGGTTGTATGGTCCATTCGTTGTATGGGCAGTTCCACAATGCTTTTGATGCCTCATTTGTTACCGGGAAGTTGCTGAAAATTTTAAATTTAAAAAATTATGACTCCTGTCGACGGTTGGGATATTGACCCAAGTCAACTAAGGTTCTTCAGAAAAAGGAGATAGAAGACCCGCTTAAGCTATGCGAACAGCGATCAACGACGAACAGGGAGACACAGGGTTTTTATCCTGGTTCAGGCCTCTCGAAGGAGATAATAGCCCTACGTCCAGCCTTTCTTTATATCAAAGAGGATTACAAGAGAGAACTCGGCGAGATGAACAGGTATCGATAAGATTATGGGTGTACAGGAAGCAATATGCGATCTTCTGGTGCCTATCAGCTGCCAGATGCTAAGACGTGCCCTCTACACGCCGTAGAGGCTCTGTTTATATAGTGTAGAGCAAACCGACCTATCAAGGGATAATCGGGCCGGGCTAACTACGAATCCGTAGCGAACTCGATACATGCCAAATATATCCCGAGGTAGATAAGGTATACTCCAATTCTTGGGGATCACGACTTCTGCTCCAATCCGGAAAACCACGTCTGGGTCTTCACGTAGCCGTGCAGAACTCTTGTTTGAGTCAGACTCAAACAGGAATCCTAGGCCGTTACGCACTGTGCCTACCAGGAAGCTGTTCAGCAGGATGCACATGGGCCTGATAGAACCTTCTAGGGAGCTAGGCCCTAGTAGGCTGTTCGACTAGGCCGTCAGGGAGTGGACCATGGCAATGGGCCATAATTTTATCCCCGACAACTCCTCAAAGAATAAAAAATGTCATGAAAATATTATTTTACATGGTCTAAGAAAAACTATTTAAAACCATGCCAAAATAAATACAAAGTATTACATTGTTTGGCTCATACGCAGAGATAACAAATTTTAATTTAATTTAAGCTGAAACACCTTGTTTGTTTGAGCTGAAAGTTGCTGAAAACTTTAATCTGAAAAGTTTGTGACCACTCGAAAGTCATCTTAAAGAGTTCAAAAAATTATGGAAAAATATTTTACGTACTCTAAGAATAACTATTTTAAACCCTACAAATATAACTATAAAGTATTACACCATTTTGCTTATACAAAAATAACAAATTTTCATTTATTTTTTTTAAATTTAATTTAAGCTAAAACAAACAATACCTAAGAGAGTTGTTAGTTGACGATATACCTTTTTTTAGGAAGGGCGGGAGAACTGCCGATGCATTAGAGGTGATTTTAACGCCCTCCAATTCATGGCGGAACTCTAAAGCAAATTAATTAATTACAAGAAGGTCCCTGCTGATACCCAAAAACACAGGTCATCTAAGAGAGTCGTGAGAAGAACCGAAACTGAACGCTTAGACTGCTGGAAGATTCTGTGTTGAGCTCGAACCAGAGGTGCCAAAGGGTCCCCAAGACAACGCTTTCAACCGACGACATGATGTTGCTGTCCCACTAGTTTGCAAAAAAGCTCTTGTACGTCCAAGAGTAGGGTCGGAGAGCCATAAAATCAAGATGATCTGTCAAGCTTGACTAGATGCTAGAGTTGTAATCGCATTGGAGGAAGATGTGTGACGCCTTCTCTAGGTTATGGCGACAGAGGGGCGGAAATAGTCGTTAATGAGCCAGTGACAGAGAAGGGCGTCGGCCGTGAGCACCTGGTTGTGAAGCAGCAAACAAGAGAAATACTTGCATTTGGTGGATACCCATGAAGACCAGATGCGATGGTTGATGGCGGAGTAAGTACTACCAAGACCAACAATTGTTTTCTAAAAAAAAAGTACCAACAATTGAAGCTTGTAGGCGGACTGGACTATAAACACCCCCTTCGGAGCTGAAGCACCAAACCGAAGGATCCAACATCTCGGGTCGGTGGTGACCGTAGATAGTAATCTGCAAAGGTGAACCAGCTCTAAGGCGGTTGTTAGGTCAAAGTTGCGACGGAGATCTGCAATCCAATTGAGATTGTGTAGGGCATCCATTATTGACCATTTTCTTCCTGGATGCTAGGCAAAAAAAGCTTAGGTGATAAGCTCTTGAGGGTGAGAAGACCTTGCAGCCAATTGTCATGCCAGAAGGAAAAAGTTGCGTCGTTGCCACCTGAAAGAGCGAGATATCGATCTGGTGAGGGGGGGTGGGGCAAGACTTCGAGCCCAAGGCCGGGAGAGTGAGATTTTTTGGATCCATAGCCAACGAAGGTGTAGCGCACGAGCGAACATGCGTAGGTCGAGAACACATAGCCCCCAATGAAGTAGGGTGGCATATAGTCTTCCAATTCACTTGGCAATGGCCGCTCGAAGAAGAGCTAGAGCCTCTCTAAAGCCAGACGCAACGGATCTTGTTGACGCTTTTAAGAACAGAGGCAGCTCTTTTGGACATGCAAGGACCCCTCCAACCAGCAAGCCTGTTGGCCACCTTGTCAATGAGAGGTTGAAAGTGGACGTGACGCAACCTTTGGATGTGAAGAGGAAGACATAAACAGGTCATGGGAAAGGTGGTAAGCCGGGCAGGGGAACTTTGGAAAGGTATATAGGTATTTCACGTCAAACAACGTGGGAAACATCGCCATGTGTGAAATAAATAAAACACTTATAAAATATTGTGTGAAACATTCATGTAATACAATACATAAAATGCTCATAAAAACACATCATGAAACACACGAAACATGATATGAAACACGTACCTTCAACACGCTGGGACTGTGGGAGCATAGCATGCGTGCACGGACCGATCTCGAATATTTGATGTTCTAGCGAATGAACAGTATGATTTTTGAGGGCAGAGCTGATTGCATGGTCCATTGGAATGAGGGAGATGGAAAACTGTTAGCAATAGTTGAAGTGAGAACATTAGTGAATGCGATTTTATTTAGTGCTGTATTGTTTTGGGACATAACAAAATTCATTCCAATGTCGTGGTGTAGTTGGTTATCACGTCAGTCTAACACACTGAAGGTCTCCGGTTCGAGTCCGGGCGACGCCAGTTTGTTTCAACTCCTTTTTATTTACTAATGACACTATTCATTTGTTAGGTTTTTGTTTTTTATAAAAGCTTTTTCCATTATGGCTGAACCATGCTAACTTATTTCCATCAGATGACATCAGTATTTTTGTATACGTACATCAAAATGGTAGTGAGCTAGCTTGTACCAAAAATCATCCATGCACAAAGGAGTTTTCTCTTAGGCCAATTTTTGGTTTGCTAATATTATTTTCTCACATTATTTTGATTGTGAAAATTTAATTCTTTTGTATTGAAAAAATATACATCTGTGTAATAGGTAATACCAATATTTCTGTATATGAATTTGTCTTTTATCATAGGATGCATTTGTCTGCTGTTCTAAGTTCAACCGTGTCATGCATCCAGTGGTTAGTTAGGTTTGTTGTTTCTGGCTTAATCAACTGTTTAGTTTTTTTACAGATCACTGCAATATATTTTATTTTGTTAATATTGTATTATTTCTAATTCCATGTTATATATTTTTTTATCGATCTGGTTTAATACTCCTAGAGACCTGGTTTTCGATTCATTTTGGGCCCTCTTTGGGCCTTTTAAAATACAGATTAGGCTTCTCAAATAGGTTGAATCATTTTGTTTTTGGTGTGCAGGAATGGATTGCTTTCTCAGGCCTTGTACATTTCAGCTTAGCGTAGCGTTTTAATAAAATTTATCTTTTTTATATAGCCTATTTGGTGTAATAATTTGTAATGATTTTTCTCAGGTTTTTAGTAGTACTCTTAAATATTTAAAACTATTTTTAAACTATTTTTAAATAACATTTAAACCTCTCTTTAAAAACTTTCAAATTTTGCAGAAACGCTACGCTACGCTACGGTAAGCTGAATTGTACAAGGCCTCAAAGTCGCTCCCAAATCCCAATAGTAAAAAACTTGTAAAAAAATATTATGTATTGTACGTGTAACTTTATGAAGAAATTGCGGTATAATAAGGATGATAAAGTTTTTAAAAGCGCACAAGGAATCAAGCTGTGACAGAGAAGACAAAAGGCACGGCACAGCTGTATTTTCAGATGAGATCTCCACCACCAGAGCGGCAGGCGGCAGCAGTAGGAGCCGAGTGCGCTGCACACAGAGGAGTCCACGGACGCCGCCCACCCAAAGATTCTTCTCCCGGATGGCCGGCGAGCTCCGCCACCGCCACGTCCCGTCGGCCAACGGGGAGGGGGCCACCGGCGCCGCCGGCGCCAAGGCCGGCCCGTCATCTGGCGGCGAGGAGGCCGAGCGGCCGGGGAGGAAGGAGGCGCTTGGGTGGCTCGAGTGGGGGCGCGGGTGGCTGGGCATCGCGGGGGAGTTCCTCTTCCAGCGCATCGCCGCCAGCCACCTCGCCAACCCGCTCGAGCTGCCCCCACTCGAAGGCGTCTCCGTCGTCGTCACCGGCGCCACCAGCGGCATCGGCCTCGAGATCGCTAGGTCACTCTACCTCTATCTCCAGCTCCTGCCTTCCTCTCCTTCTTCCACCTGTCGCTCCTCTTGCCCTTACCGGGTAGAGATGGATACGGCGTCCAAAGATTGGATTTTTTTCCTTTTTAATCTTTGCACCCTTTGTCTTTCGCTTACCGACAATTCAAGATGGATTTTTTTTTTTGACAATTCACGCATTCATTCATTGATTCCAGAATAGATGTTTGGTTCAGGTGTAGTAGGTTCTCATTTCGAAAGAGTAATACACTAGCATGTTTAGAACACGGTGTAATAGGATGTGTGGTCGTGTGGATTGGGTTGAGCTTGTCTGGCTCTTGTTGGTGTTTATTTGGCTAAGGTTAGCAGATTTCTAGAGTCAAACGGAGAAATTTATTATACACTCATCGTTGGGGGCCATGTGGATGCGGCGTGATGCATCTTTTTATACTTGTCACAAATCATTTACGGAGAATTGAGCAGAACTGATTTATTCCTCCACCCAAAATTAATGAAAGGATACTAGTGTAGAATGACATAGTACAATTCTTTTCTTTTATGCACACGTTAGTGAATTATGTTTAGGTATGTGGCCGTAGTTCATCCTCTATAATAGATGAAAACAAATACTTCAGGAACTAAAATTGCGCTTGTTGTGACTTGTATCTCATCAAGAAAGGCAGAATATTTTCAGACTACTATGCAAGATACCTTTTCTTACCTGACCTCCATTCCATTTTGGAGCAACTAGGTCATTCGGTGTCATCTATCTCACTGCACTGCAAACTGTGGGAATGTTTGCATGGAGTTAAGTTTGACTCAATAAATTTGTATTGCATCCTGCATTGTAGAAAAGTTCTAGAAAAGTAAGAAGGTACCCCCTCAGGTCACAAAAAGAAGTCGCCGTGGACTTTTGCATACGTCTTTGATCATTCGTCTTATTCAAAAAAGTTATATAAATATTATTTATTTTGTTATGATTTTGTTTATTATTAAATGTATTTTAAGTATGACTTATATTTTTACATATTTGAACTAAATTTTTGAATAAGACGAAAGGTCAAAGGCGTGTGCAAAACTCAACGGACTTCTTTTTGTGACCGGAGGGAGTACTAGCTCCAAATAAGAGATCAACACTTTGTTCTGAAATACTGAAACTCATACCGACTATCTCTTCCCCTGTGATCAAAACAGACAACTCGCACAGGCAGGGGCCCATGTTGTGATGGCAGTTAGGAGACCCAAGATGGCACATGAGCTGATTCAGAAATGGCAGAATGAACATCCGGAATTTGGAACACCACTTAATGTTGAGGTAATCGTGAAGATACTAGCTATTGGATCCTGGGTGATGAATGGATGGTTCAAGTGCTGATTCTTGATTTTTACTTGTCATTTGACACATAGAAATTGAATTTGAGCTGCTGGTTTTGTTGCTCCAAGTAGAATTCTAAATGAACAACAAGCAGTATGTTTCCTACGTATACGCTCGCATTTAGCATTCCTAATCAATTGGAAGGAACTCTGCTGAAAACGCGTATTTTCAATGGTAAATATATTTATATGGTTTAGCGCCAATCTGACACATTTGAATATTTGAATATTATACTTGTAAGGTCATGGAGCTTGACCTGGTATCGCTCGATTCGGTTGTCAAATTTGCTGATGCTTGGAATGCTCGTATGGCACCTCTACATGTGCTGATCAACAATGCTGGCATTTTCTCAATAGGCGGTCTGTATACTTCAATAGCTAATTTCAGTCTTTCAAAATTGGCCTACTAAATTGATCCAACTTGTGAGTACATTGTAAATATTTAAATTGTTTGAGAGGTAACTAACTCTTTACCTTGCATGTAGAGCCTCAGCGTTTTACAAAGGACGGATACGAAGAACACATGCAAGTGAACCATCTTGCCCCAGCATTACTGGCAATGTTGCTTGTACCTTCCCTTCTTCGAGGCTCTCCAAGCAGAATTGTAAACGTCAATTCAGTCGTGAGTTTTGTGCTCTAACCATTTCCCTCTATGCTATTTTTACAAACTGATTGCTACAAGCGTATTCCCTGATCATGTATACAGCAGGCTATTTACTCTAAAAGAATAACCTAAAATTTTGATAAACTTTGAATTCATTATTCCAATGTAAATTGAGAAACATTTTGAGTAACAGCTTTGCAGTCAACTTTCGGCATCCAACAGGCTTGTCTTGAATTTCAGATGCATACAGTAGGTTTTGTGGATGCTGAAGATATGAACATGACATCTGGAAAGCGGAAATTTAGAAGTTGGTTGGGATACTCAAACAGCAAGTTAGCACAGGTATCATGAAAGGACAGGTTACCCTACTTATTTTTTTTTTTTCTTGTGCCTCTTTACATGAAGTGTCAGTATCTAAGCTATTTGTGCATGCTAATTTCATATTACTAAGATCTGTGTTATCCTCGTTTGATACTCAGGTAAAATTTAGCAGCATGCTTCACAAGAGAATTCCTGCAGAAGCTGGCATCAATGTTGTTTGTGCCTCTCCTGGGGTTGTTCACACAAATGTTGTGAGTTCCATATCCCCATTTGATTATGTGATTTCATTTATGATGCTTTAGGAGGTGAAAATTGAAGTGTCTTGTGCCGATCCATGAGAAAATCACCTCGCAAGTTGCATCTATTCTGGGCTTCATGTCATCATCCTTAACAAGGAGCTCCATCGATTATCCTAATGAACCACAATTAATTTGCAATGCCATTTACTAGCTTATCATGTATGTTTCACTTTATTTTATTATCTGGATGTTGCCGAACATGCATTACATGATGCAGGCAAGGGACCTCCCTAAGGTTGTGGTTGCTGCATATCATTTGATTCCCTACTTCATATTTGATGCTCGAGAAGGTGACCTTTTGGAACTTTTGTTTGCTGGCCTTCTGTCAGTTAAGAATTTCTACATCTTCTGATGCACAATATTTTATTTCTGATCTAATGCAGGCTCAAGAAGTACATTATTTGCAGCTTCTGACCCCCAAATCCCGGAATACTGTGAGATGTTGAAGTCTGAAGACTGGCCTGTTTGTGCTTGCATTTCATATGACTGTAATCCGATGAATGCCTCTGAAGAAGCACATAACCTTGAAACATCACAGCTAGTTTGGGAGAAGACACTCGAGATGATTGGTCTCCCATCAGATGCCCTGGAAAAGCTCATTGCAGGGGAATCAGTTCAGTGCTGTTACGGACAACAGGAAGCAGAATAGGATATTCTAAAACACACGTTTAGCTTGATCCAATTCATAATGGTATTAGTTTTCTAGTTGATTAGGAATATGTTTCAATACTTAATTAGAATACGTTTTGCCATTGCCCGAAAGTTGGTAGATCTTAACCAAAAAAAAATGGAGGGTGATGAGATTGAGCTTGTTATCATGCATCTTTGTGGTTGTTCGAGGTAATATGAATGTCTTTTGTTGTGGTAAAAAAAGGAGAATAATAAACTGTAGAGTTTGTTGTAAAAACGTGTTTCCCCATACTTTTTTGTGGTTATGATATTATATGAATGAAAGCCTTTTTCAATTTATTTTCCTCACTTCTTGTCTTGGTGTTTTTTTTCCTTCGCTTCTCTGCACCCTAAACGTTTCCCCGTACTTCTGCACCCGTACTTTTGTGGTTATGATAGCACATTATTGAAAACCACCTTTGTGATTTATTCTCCTTTGCCTCCTTGAAACGCTGCAAAATTTATTTCTATACATCTACGCTTCAAGTCTCATGTTCCTCCAGTAATGGAGTAGCAGTCATATCCGCCGGGGCAGAATTTCTACAATCAGTTGTCCGCCGGTCTAACTACTCTTGAGCCAGTAGATGGCCGAATTTCTACATGGCAGACAAAGATTCATCTAAACTGAAACATATTTTTATTGCTATCCATGTGCTCACATGCTCAGCTCTCGCTAGAAACAAAGCAAGTACTGCCAAGGCAATCGCAAAAGAAAGGTATCGAGTATAGGATATTGAGAAATAGAGTTGACAACTTCCACTATTACACATTTCGTACTCATACGCGAGACAGGAGAGCAATGAAATATTTGCCAAGCACAATGGTTAAGATCCAGATTAATTACAGGCATCACCCTCCTCAGCGGGGCAAGTAGTTTGGACAGAACTGCCGGAAAGAACAGTAACGCACACCGAGAACTGCAAGGTAGGCTAGGAAACTCCAGGGAGACCTAACAAACATTTCGATCTGCCAAATGGATGAACAGCAGCACAAGTCAGGATTCTGTGCTCAAGCATTGGGCGGCCAGAGCTTTGGATCTTGAGTTGTGTCCACGGCAGTTGGAGGCAACCATTGCCACATTGCCATTCCGGGGAACGCTGCGGGGGTTGGAGCATCTTTGTTGGTTGGAGCTTGGAAAGGTGGGGCAAACGAAGGGAAAGCAGCAGGATGAAACGCAGCTGGGTGTGGGAGATGAGGAACAAATGCTGCAGGAGCTATGCTCATTGCTTTGACTTGTTGTTCCAGCCTCTCCTTTTCTGCCTTCAGGCTTACTTTTTCGTCTCGCAGCTCATTCTTCTCTGCCTGAAAAATAACTGGCATTTGTAAAACAAAACCAACAAATTTGGCCAGAGATATACATATAGATGCGTGGAGAGTGGGAGGTCAAATCAACGAATACCAGACGTGCAATTTACGAAGGATGGTAAATCTAGTAAAATGTTACTGGACAAAGACCAGCAGTCGCACATAAAGTCAAATTGGGCACAACTAAGAATGCATGGGAAACGCTCTAAAAAAATGCATGGGAAAACAGTTGTGTTTTAACTCTGGTGTTGAGAACAGCAAAAAAGATCTCTCATTTTCAGGACATGGCAAGAGTTTAACAGCCATGAACAAGTATTGTAGGAAGCATAGTCTTGTGGAACAAGATACCTTGAGGTCTTTTATTGTTTCTCGCAGCTTCTCATTTGATTCTTTAAGCTTTTCTGCCTCACCTCTGAGTTGTGCCAACATACAAGATGCATCGCTCAATATATTTGCTTTGTCCAACTTAGCTTGCTTGCCAGGATTGATAACTGAACTTAATTCAAGGAACCTGTGATTGAAAAATTGGACCACAGATGTTATCAGCGTAGACTACAGAGGGGAACCATACAAGTAAGCGCAAATACATGTTTTCTAAATGGAGTGATGGTTTAGATGCTAATATGGCAAATTCCCAAATCCCAATACCTGATATTCAGTTTATCCCTCCGTATTTTTTCACGGCAAGCTTTGGACTTTGTAACAGATGAAGATGGTTCCTCTCTACCTCTGCTCAACATGAAAGATATTACTCATGCAAATGAAGTATGCATTAGCTTAACAAATAAATGAAGCAAGAAAATACATAATACATTAATACAGTGTGTTAGTTGTGTTAATGGTACCATTGGCACAAATAAGTAAGCAATACTGTGTTACAAGGTATTCAACAAATCAGATTACAAAGTGACAGGATATAAAGGAATGTATAACAGGATACAATGAAGCTTTCCAATGTCAGTACTTAGTGAAAACAAGTCAATGTATTTTAAAACTCAGATGAATAAGATTGAGAAACCCCTGACCCACCTTTTCCCCAAAATGGATTGCTCGAGAACACAACCATCTCCACTGGCATCCTCAATCCCAAATCTGTCACAGTTACAGTGCCAAGGTAAAGCAGCTAATTAGTCAATGCGAACAGGATATAGGGCAGTGTTGCTACTGAAGTATACTAAAAAAGATTCTCTTGTTCATGTTTCCAATAATGAGTGCTACAAAACTAACATCCAGGAACAAATATATACACATCGCTCCCATATCGATACTCGGTACAAACCATGAAATGAACATCCCATGCCAGCTACCATCTAGCACACAAGTGTCTATTACTCTATTTCTACAAGAAGGGCACAACAAAATCGCTGGTTTGCTACCAATAAGCTCGACTGGGCTCATATCCACAATGGAACCGTCACATTTATAACATGAGTTAACCGGGTTTCACTGGAACCTTTGCAACATTAGCTAAGACCCGCCCTGACGTAATTAGTATCGCAATTCTTCAAGCCTTGAGAGGCACATATGAATTGCAATCTCCCCCAGATATAAATGCTGACAATTGCCCCTAAGTTACATCAACTAAATGTTCTTCTTGCCACAGGCACAAGTTCTTCTCTCTCTTAGCAAGAGCACACACAAGCTCTGCGAACAAAAACCAAGTATTTAACGCCGGCCGCGATTTTTTTTATAAGAAAAACACATCTTTAGCGACACGGACAGAAAGACTACAAAATCCACGAAGCAAACTCACAGTATAGATGTAATTTACTCATTAGGGGAAAAAAACTGTTCTTGTTGCTATCGCCGTACCCTCCATCGCAGGTCAGCGCCGGCATGCCATCGCAGAAGATGGCGAGGTCGCCGTCGTCTTCGCCGCCGCCGCCACCAATAAGGAAGTCGTCAATTGGGTCGCCGCCGCATCCGCCGTCCATCGCTCCGGGGAAACTGCCGCGGTCAGGGTTAGGGTTCGGTGGAGGCGGCCTCCCTGAGCAAGATTCTTTTGCCTAACAAGTCCTCGTCAGGTGTGAGACGGTGCTCGCGAGAGGGGTGTTTCTGTGATTTCCGTAGCTTTGGAGGGTTGCTTTCTAGTGGCGAGTGGGCTGGTGGTTGGGGAAAGATACGAGCACGTTGAGATGGATGGTTTGTGTTTGGTCTCACGTGGTCCTACTCATCGTCTTGTTTGTTTCGAAAGAACGATTTAGATCAATGTCTCTCATTTTACCCAAGTGAAAAGTTACGTCTTGTGTGCTTGAAAAAACGTATTATCTTATTTTCACAGCTATGCTGGTACAAATATATATATAAAAAAAGATATGGATCGATTATTTGCAGTTATATACGGCACAGACTATGACATTTCTATTGATGTGATACAATAATTGTATTAAAATAATAAATTATCACTAGTTACAACGAGAAGACGATAATAAATGATATTGTATCGTAGGCAGGATAATGGCACAGTGTTATAGTGCGATCTTGGCATGACGAAGTTTTCGATGATTTCTTTTAGTTTCTTTGGTATTGACCAAGGTTGTACTCTTGGATATATCAAGTTTTATGGGAGGTTTATTCACTTCTTTTTTTAATGTAATAACGAGGCTTCTGATATTTGCATTAAAAAACATTGATGATAAAAAATAAAAATATATCTATTTAAAAATATTTATAAAAAACTAGGCAACCATGGACGAAGGAAGGTTGACATTTCAGTTCTTGGTAAGAGGGCAAATTAATGTTAATTATTAGTGTTATATTTTCGTGTAAAAACCATGAACACAACGTGAAGATTAAACGGTGTATCCTATATTCTCCTTCTCATATATATGTGACTCTACGAGTAAATGAAAAAAAGATGAACACAACCATTTCTTTTATCAAAACAGCCACAGGTAAAGTGAAAATAGAAGGAGTAATAAAAGAAAAGAGTGCGACTATTGGACAAAGCACACAGCCACAGCCACAGCCACAGCCCACAGGTGTGTGCACAGAAGATGCATGGGACCGAGCTGTTCGTGTGGCTGCCAAATACCAGCACGTGGTGGAAAAGAACAAAAAAAAGAAATCTTCACCGTCCGTTATAGAGCCGATCTGACGGTGACAATTTAGTGGTCCTATTCTCCTGAACTTAGCTGGGCTCAATCAGGCCTGAAATGCAAATATCGACAAAGAGCTTTCCTAACTTGTAAATCTTGAGCCTGAAAAAAAAAGGGGGGCAGATTGTTGAATATTCTGACATTATCAAAAAAGGATGCCTTTCTTCTTTTCTGCCCATTACTCCATATGATGATATGAATTCTTGTGTGGGCGCATAAAAAATGAAAGTGAAACAAAATCTTTATTTTGCATATGGCAGTGGGGCCTAAATTTAGGGAAGCAACCATGATCACCAAGATATGTAAAGAGGTGAGCAACTACCTTGAGTTGGATTTTCAGTCTCTCAAAATTGCAGAAAGGTAGATGTTTGCTCCACTTGAGCTACACACACAGATGGATGCTGCTCCACTTATAATGGCAGGGCCATCAATTCTAGTGCTGCAAATTATTTTCTACCTCTGCTTTATACCACCCCCAGCAAAGAAATGGATGGAATGATTTCCCCACTTCTTTAACACCACCACCATGCTAAAGAACATGGATTTGCAGACACCTGGAAATGTGCCTGGCTCCAGTTTAACTATTGTGAGTGCTACCTGGCCCTAATCGGCTAATTTGCACCACACGAAAAAAATCAGGTATATTACATTGCAAGTACATTATGTGTCGAAATAGGAGTGTGTTATGTAATGCTTTTAGTGTCTAACAGTCAGTGATAGTGCTTGGTGCTCTGGATTGACATGTTGCGCAAGCTTGTATCTGCCCAACGATTTTAAACCTTGCATTTGTGTTGTTTGGAAATATCTATCTGGAGTAGCTTGTGTTAGGAAACCTAACTCAATTAGTTTAGCCTAATTACAAGGATACAGATGTAATGCAAAAGATTTAGGATGCGTTTGGTTCTTTGACTTGTTCAGCTCTAGCCGAGCTAGGATAGGCTAGCTCAGGTCAGTTTAGCTAGCCTTGCCATCTATGCTTGTTTGGTATTCTTTGCCCGGGTCGTTAATTTCAACTGCTTCGTAAAGATTGCCATTGAAAGCGAGCTGATTCGGTTCTCCTGGCTGAGCAAGATTTTTCTTGCTAGCTCGGGCTAATTTGCCTAGAAAAGCTAGTGTTTTTTTTCTGCGCTAGCAAACAACTAGCCTAGCCCAGTAAAGCTATAGCCACCCTAGCCAAGGATCCAAACGCTCCATTAGATATCAACTAGCTCGGGTTTAGGCTAGTTTAGCCTGCCTGAGGATGAGTCAATGCGGTGGATTGTAGTAGTCGCAGGATTGTAGTAGTCACAGGGAGACGTACGTTTTGCATTGACGGCGTCACTAGGGACCTTCCCAGCAGCTCCGGTGTGGAGCCCACAAGATCGGATTGGGTAGAGAATTAGGGCTTAATGGCAAGATTAGAGTGGACGTGATTAATTAAATAACCATGCACCAGATATGTTAGGGGTGATGTCCCTGATCAGGACTTCAAAACGTTAGAGATAAACTCAACTAGGAATAAACTCGTATTAGATGACCATATGAACAAATTTAGTTTGAGAATAATTCTAACAGTTTGTAATAAGTATGAAAGCTCTAGCTGTGGTGAGAGTATAAATGAGTAGGTTTATGAAACCATACCCCATGATCACATCTGTAGATACATACGAAGCTCTTTCTGTTGGGAAACCACCCATGGGGGGAGCCCGGCCCGGCACAGGCCGGCACACAGATGGTGCGGCTAGGGCCGGTCGGCGGCTCCACCTCGGTGAGTCCCACTTATGGACCTGGCCTAAACCCTAAGCAGTACTATATAAGAAAAGGTGGAGCACCCATTGTATAACAGATCTGAGAAATAATAAAGAGAAGCTCCACCCATACATCTTTGTGTCCCCTGTGTTTGATCGTTCTCTGTGATTGATTGTCCACGTTTATACCTCGGACTACACCTGGTAGCGAGGTTTCTCAACACGTTATCAGCACACTCGCTCCTTGACGTGCCGATCAATCCGCGAGGAAGACTGATCTGCATCCACTTCTACCACGAAGGTATAATTTGACGCACCAATTACCCAGTAGATCGTAATCTGTGCTTGAATTTGATTGCAGATTGAGAATCTACGTGTTGTTTCCCTAGTAGATTGGAATTTTTTTTGCAAAGAATTTTAGTAGATTCGTTTTTGGGGAATTTGTAAAAACAATCCTGAAGATTGATCTCGGCCTCGCCGCCGCCCCGATTGTCGAAGGGAATGATTAAGTTGCATTACTAGAAGTAATACGCCAGAGAGGGTTGCAGTACCAAAGAATTGAAGGTACCCCTCAACCTGTTCAAAGGCCTCAGAAAGAACAGGGAGTCTGGTTCCTTCAACCCAAAATACCTGGGGACGCCTGGGAAAAAAGGGAAAGAGAGCTTATCATGAACAAATCACTAAAAATGCCCCAAATAGTGAAGGGGAGCCAGTTGAGACCTGGCAGCTGGAGAGAAGCCTGCTAGCGAGGCACTCCCAGTCTTGAATATTCCATAGCAGGAATAAATGAATGAATGTATCGATCAAAGTGTGTGCACACACCGGCGATAAGAACTAAAGGAACTTGCTCTCGTGATGGAAAATAGCGGTGCAGAGCAAGTAGAAGTGCACGAAGCACCCCATGACTAAATGGTCATATGAATTGTATTATTAAGGGAACTTACGAATAGAGTAACAGCCAAAGTCGACATAAATATATATCATATAAAAGAAGGCAAGTACCGTGGTATACTAGCATTTTCTTTAGAAGAGAAATGAGGATAATAAATTAGAATGGTACATAACAAGGCTGATAGCTCGACGCTTCATGAAGAAGCTTATTCCCTAGTCATGGTATTCCTTTAAATATATCTCATTATTGGCAGTACTCAACTTGAAGTTGAGAGTGAAATTTGAATTGAAAGATGTTGTTACTGAATATATGTATAAGAGACTTGGATTCGAATTTATGAATGAAGATACTTGAAGTATCACCTTCCGTAACCAAGGTAGAGCAAATAGAAACATATAGTGTGAAACTCTAAAAGTCACTATATAAATTAAAGAAGAGAATTAGAATAAGTATGCTCATACTTGAAGTATGGTAAACTAAACACTGCTTTGGCTTGCAGCTCGAGCATTTTCCTCATGGGATCATAATGCACCAGGAGACCTATACTCAGAAGATTTTAGAAAGATATGGCTTTAGCAGAGCTTATTTCTGAAGAACCCCTATGATAGGAAGATCTTTGCTGAAAGATAGAGACTCCTTCCGACCCAGGGAAAAGGGGGAGGAAATCCTCGGACAGGAAGTCCAGTACCTGAGTGCAATAGGAGCACTTATGTATCTTGCTAACAGTACACGGCCTGATATAGCATTCGCCGTGAACACGTTGGCTTGATATAGTGCAGTGCCCACGAAGAGGCATTGGAACGGAATAAATGTTATCTTTCGATACCTCCGTAGAAGCATTGATCTTGGCCTGTTTTACAGGAAGAACCAAGATATGAATATTGTTGGTTATGCCGATGCTGGGTACCTTTTGGACCCGCATTCTAGTAAATCACAAACTGGGTATGTTTTTCTGTGTGGTGGCACTGCAATGTCATGGGAGTCGTCCAAGCAGACGCTTGTGGCTACGTCCACAAACCACTCGAAAATCATTGCATTATATGAAGCATCTCGTGAATGTGCATGGTTAAGAAAAATGGTGGAACACATCCTGCAGTCATGTGATTACCTATTGAGCAAACCCCTACAATTATCTATGAAGATAATACCGCTTGTGTTGCACAAATGCAAATGGGTTATGTGAAAAGTAATCTCACTAAACATATCGACCCCAAGTTCTTTTATGCGCATAAACTACATAAATTGAACGAAATAAGTATCCAGCATACCAAATCCTGTGAGAATTTGACTGACCTGTTCACGAAGTCATTACCTACCGCCTCCTTTGAAAGGTGTGTTAGGGGCATTGGAATGATCAGGCTCAAAGAAGTGCTGAATTCATGGAGAGATAATTCACACGCCCTAAATTAAAACTTTGGCATGAAGCTGGAGTACCCATTTCGATTTAGAAGGTTGAATGCAATGTTGGGTGGTTTGTACTCTTTTTCTCTTGGTGAGTTTTTCTGAAGTGTTCTCACATAAGGTTTTTAATGAGGCAAATCGTGCGCACAACAAGCGTATGCTATGTACTCTTTCTCCAATCCTTTTTTCCCACTGGGTTTTTGGATGGAGTTTTGATGAGGCATATGCATCTCGCTGGCAAGGTCCAAGGGGGAGTGTTGGAAAACCACCCATGGGGAGCCCGCTCAAGACAGCCAAGACACTGACATGGTCTTGCTAGGGCCGGCCGGCGGCTCCACCCCGGTGGGTCCCACTTATGGACCTGGCCTAAACCCTAAGCAGTACTATATAAGAAGAGGTGGAGCACCCATTGTATAACAAATCTGAGAAATAATAAAGAGAAGCTCCACCCATACATCTTTGTGTCCCCTGTGTTTGATCTTTCTCTGTGATTGATTGTCCACGTTTATACCTTGGACTACACCTGGTAGCGAGGTTTCTCAACACTTTTAAAAAGAAAGAAAGAATATAGGCATTTCTAAAAAATTCTAGATATGGCAACGAGAGCATGAAGTGGCCAAGAGATTTTGCTAAGTGGATTACACCCCTCTGCACCCCCAAATATTTTATGCATGCACAAATGGTTGACATGTTTTGAGCCGTTGCTTCTGATGCAGTGCTCATCATGAGATTAAGGAAAGCTAATTCTGGATGCAAAGCAAAAGACAGCACCGTCACATCCCCTAATGAACCCCAAAAGAACCACCACCAAGATTGTAAGAAGAAGAAGCAAAGACTGTACAAGCAAGCAAGGTGATGGAAGTGCTAGTGCTACATATATAAATTCAGCAACAATGAACGCTACCAAGCATTAGCAATAGTGCTGTGGCTGACCCAAAAAATCAGCCCTTTTTTTTATCATATCCTCAAGAACATCTTTCGCACTCTGGCATTTGATGATTCTAACTTTGCCAATACACGAACGGTTGCTAGGCGTCGTGGTTGCCGTCTTGCGCTATGGGTTTCCGTCAGGTTTGCTACTCTAGGAGTCGTTTCGTCGCTGTGTGAGTGTTGGTGGTGTTTTCTCTTCTCCCTCTCCTGTATCTCTTCTTCCTTTTCGGCCGTTGGTCTAGGTGGCAGCGGGGGGCTGCTTCCTTTCTTTTTCCTCTTTTCGTGGTGTTCCCGGCGGTGGTCGGGGTTATGTCTGGTTCTGTCCAGAGTTGCAGCGGAGTGCTGCGGTTGTACTCCATGTTCGCATGGGTTTTTATTTTATTTTCTCCTGCTTATCAATGAATTAGGACGGCAGTTCTCCTGCCCCTCTTTCAAAAAAAGGAATATGAGAAAGGTGCCTGAAATATGTCAAGTGGAAAACAAAGCTGGACCAAACGATATGCAAAGGCTAGGGCTAGGGGTTAACTGAAGATTACTAATGTATATATGCAGCTATCTTGTGTGACCAAATGGTAACTAGTAACCCCCACTTTGCTCTAATCAATTGGTCAGCTGCAAAGTATGCCTTTTTCTAGAGTAATCGTGAAGCATGCCTTTTGGTCTTGTGATCCAAGACACCATCACACCAAAACAGTAGTTCCAAAATTGACTGGCACTAAGCTACTACTTAATTAGCTAGCTGCTCATGGATTTTGTAGCTGGTAAAGATGCTACTTGGAGTGTACCTGAAGGCTGTTCAAAATTCGTTGTTACAGCACAGACAAAAATTTCAGATCACTTGCTCACAATTTTTAAAAAATATCTGAAACAGTCCACAAATAATTATTTGGCAAATAAGGAGGCACCATAGTTTACTTCGACCTGCAAAACCTTTATTAATAATTATTCTGCATTTTATCGGCTTGGACCATATCAGTCGAAGCATGAAAAGCTAATTTAGGGCAATCATACAGCACAAGTAAAGCGCGTCAATTCCGCCGACCTAAGACTTTGAAATCCTGTTTTATTTAACATTTGAAGTGTGAAATAAATTTCATTCCAATCTCTCTTTTTTTAAAAAAAATTATCACCAACCCCTTTGTTCAGCCTTTGAATTGCAGGGGAACACGCTTGGTTGCTCCATCAAGGGACCTTCCATATCTGACTTAATTTCCTGGAGTGATTTTTTAGCAATCTGGAGAGATTATTCAATTCATCTGGTTTGGACTTAACCATTCGCCATATGTGAATTATTTACTAGCCCTCTCAATTATTATTTTTTCTATACGAAAATAAAAAAGTGCAAGTTATAAAGAGGTGATGGGCTAATCTGCACCAAACCCATACGCATCCTTGTGCTTAATGATTCATGGAATCCTCTTGACCCAAAGCGTGTAGAACCACTCACCTGTGACACATTTGATTGAAATATAGCAATCAAATGAGTAAAGTTAGTGGTTGTACTGGAACTGTTTTGTTAAGCTAGTTGGCCATTTCATATTTCTAGGCCAAGGCGAAGGGTAGGAAGTAAATTACTCATCCCAATAAAATTCATTGGACCTATGCATGTTTCCTTGCTGCTGCGAGGTCAACCATGCATATCCTAAACTAATCTCAGGTTGTTACCTGAGCCATAAGTGCTTGGCTAAGATAATTTGGTTTGGATCACAAGCAAGATGGACTGCCGCAGAAACTTCTGACCAGACTAAAAATACATACCAGCTGACTTGGATGCATGCACTGACAAAGAAAGCTTCTAATCTTATGTAATCTCAAGCCACCGACGTCGGTAATTTCCTTCCAAAAAAAATGAACTAGGAAAACATAAGGAGTAGACTAGAATTATTTGTCGATAGAACTTGCTGCATTGTTTTTGCAGCTACTTGTCGTTTTTTCACATAGTGGTGATGGTGCTGCTTGCCATTAGTATTTTCAAATAGAGAGACGGCTGCTAGCTAGTACTCCCTCCGTTCCAAATTATAGGTCGTTTGACTTTTTTGACACGTACTTTGACCACTCGTCTTATTCAAATAATTAGTGAAAATATGAAAAAACTCAAGTCCTTATTAAAGTACCTTTCACGATAGACTAAATCATAACAAAAATAAATTATAATTATAAATTTTTTTGAATAAGACGAATGGTCAAACTACGTGTTCAAAAAGTCAAACGACCTATAATTTGGAACGGAGGGAGTAGCTACCAATCTGGTGTACAGTCATTCTTTGGCCATTGCATAGCTAATTAAGGTTGATGAAATTAATAGTATCACCCAAAAAAAAATTGCTTCAAAGAGCATCATGGCTGGCTATTAGCTAAGACAGCTGACCAACGTGTTTTTTATTTTGTTAATTCTTTGAAGACCTTCCATACCACCACCATGTATTTATTCTAAGTGCTTATAAGTAGCAAAACAAAATCGCTAACAAACAAGTGGGAAATGGTGCTAGAACACAATAAAAAGAGAACGTATCCTGTGCAAACAGGGTTCCCGTGCAAACGCCGTGCAAACCAACTAGCAAAAGTCATGAAAAATTCTGAAAAAAATCATACACGTACTTCAAGTCATACTCCACCTATATATAAAATTTTAGGTTCAAATTCGTTATATTTAAAGCACAGCAAAAATAGAAAATTCTGACAGATTTATACTAAAAAATCTGTCAGAATTTTCTCTTTTTTGTTACTGCTAAAATATAACGAATTTGAACCTAAAATTTTATATATATGTGGAGTATGACTTAAAGTATGTGTATGATTTTTTTCAGAATTTTTCATGACTTTTGCTAGTTGGTTTGCACGGCGTTTGCACGGAAACCCCGTTTGCACAGGATACGTTATCCAATAAAAATGGTAACTATGCTATCTTCTATTGATATATTGAGGCTTCACCATATGTTGCTGCAAGTTTAGGATATGCCTCAAAACATTTTCATATATTACCTTTGATAAAAAAAATTGATGTGGCAAATATACCTGTATTTAGCCCATCCCATCAAATTCTAAGCTTCACCGTTCATCATTCGAGATTCCAAATTTAAAAATATCATATAATATTAAAAAACAATTGAATTTAAAATTTGAAAAGTTGAATTGTGAAGTCCAAATTTTGATGATGCAAGTGTATTGGCTAGCTAAATATTATTTATGAAATGTTTTGTATGTGTTTTAAGTTTTTTAAAAGACTGATTTTGTCATTTTAATGATAAAATATGAACTTTACTAGTTAAGGATCTTAATACATTATTTGGAGGCTCATTTTTTAGATGTTTATTTTGTATTAGCTTTGAATTCCTTTACAAACACAATATGCAAATGTGCTTTCGGGTTGTATATATATACACTACTAAATTTGCAAGACATGACGGAGCATCAGATTATCCACAATAAATAACATAACCACCGCTGTTAGGTACACTAGGGCCAATTTCGTCAACAAACAATTGGATGGCGTCGTAGCATAGGACATTGATAGAAGTTTGTTATAGCCAACGACTTTATTTGTTTTTTGTCGCCGGAATGCACGGGCTTGCAACCATCCGATCATCTTATGTTGACTTTTTGGCTAACCCCTGCGGCCCATGCGTGACCAATCGAATCCCTCCATTTCGATCACAGTTGCCACGTGTCACACCATCGCAGCGTTGACTTTCATTAGCCCCCCTAATCACCGGCTAAAAGAGGTCTCCCGTGCCGTCCTCAAATTAAGCTCAACTTTGAACAAAAAAAACACAGGCAAGAAAATGACACAAAGCAATAGTGGAGTACCATCATGCTACATTGCTACTAGTGTGTGTGCATTAATTCTCCATAGCTAAATCAGCCCTAATGCATCCAAGAAGACGAGCCAAACAAAATCAAATCAAGCACTCTAATCCAAAATAAAAAAAACCTAACCAGAGGCATGTATGTACATTCATGCTGCACATATGACATACCATGCCAGTTTTCTCTGCCTTTGAAAACCTGAAGAATTAGGACAGCTCAGAGCTCAAGTATTAGACTAGTTAATCAAGAGTCAAACCCACAGACACTAGTTAACCCATCTGGTCATCTCTCTCTCACACTCTCTCTAGCTCTCTGTATCTATTTCTTGGAAGCACGCATGGAGCTAGTTAAGCAAGCTCAAATTGGATCAGCAGCTAGAGATGTGAGTTTCTTGCTCCTTGATGCATGCATGGTTTGATCAAACCATATCGATCGATCAGCTTCTTTCGAGGTATGGGAAGAGGAGCTGCACGGCTCATGGTGTTGCTGCTACTGCTGCCCGTGCTGCTCTTGTCGCAGTCCCAGCGCTCCGCCGCCGCGCCCTGCGGCCCCGGCGACCTGGCCGCGCTGCGCGGCTTCTCCGCCGGCCTCGACGCCGCCGTCGATGGCTGGCCGGTCTCGTCGGCGGACGACGACTGCTGCGCGTGGCCCGGCGTGGTGTGCGGCGAGGCGGGCGCCGTCGTCGAGCTGCTGCTGCCCAACCGGACGCTCCGGGGGGTGGTGGCCGAGGCGGTCGCCGGCCTGGCGGCGCTGCGCGTGCTGAACCTCTCGAGCAACGCGCTCCGCGGCGCGCTCCCGGCGGCGCTCCTCCGCCTGAGCGGCCTCGAGGTGCTAGACGTCAGCGTCAACGCGCTGGCCGGCGCGGTGGACGCTGCCGCCGGCGAGGTGGAGCTCCCGGCGATACGTCTGTTCAACCTGTCCTACAACGCCTTCAACGGAAGCCACCCGGTGCTCCCCGGCGCCGGCAACCTCACGGCGTACGACGTCTCCGTCAACAGCTTCGAGGGCCCCGTCGACACCGCCGCCGTGTGCCGCGAGTCGCCGGCGGTGCGGATTCTCCGTCTCTCGATGAACAGGCTCTCCGGCGATCTCCCGGTGGGTTTCGGGCAATGCCGGTCGCTTCTCGAGCTCTCGCTCGACGGCAACAGCGTCTCCGGGGCTCTCCCCGACGACCTCTTCGGCCTCACGTCGCTGCAGTTCCTCAACCTCCACAGCAACTCCCTCTCCGGCGAGCTCTCGCCGAGGCTGCGCAACCTCAGCCGCCTCGTCCGCCTCGATCTCTCCTTCAACGCCTTCTCCGGCGCGCTACCCGATGTTTTCGACGCGCTCACCGCCCTCCAGGAGCTCTCCGCGCCGTGCAACAGTCTCGCCGGCGAGCTCCCCGCCACGCTCTCGCGATGCCGCCGCCTCCGCGTCCTCAACCTCCGGAACAACACGCTCGCCGGCGAGATCGTCCTCGACTTCATTGCCCTCAGGAACCTCGTGTACCTCGATCTCGGCATCAACAACTTCACGGGCACCATCCCGGCGAGCCTCCCCGAATGCAGGGGAATGACCGCGCTTAACCTCGGCCGGAACAGCCTCACCGGCGAGATACCGGCGACTTTCGCCGGTTTCTCCTCGCTGTCCTTCCTCTCGCTCACCGGAAACAGTTTCTCCAACATCTCATCGGCGCTGCGGACGCTACAGAGCTTGCCCAACCTGACGAGCCTCGTGCTCACCAAGAACTTCCGCGGCGGCGAGGCGATGCCGGCGGGCGGAGGCGGCATCACCGGCTTCGCCAACGTCGAGGTGCTGGTCATCGCCAACTGCCAGCTCTACGGCGAGATACCGGCGTGGCTCGCCGGCCTTCGGAGGCTGAAGGTGCTGGACCTGTCGTGGAATCGGCTCGCCGGCACGATACCACCGTGGCTCGGCGAGTTCGACCGCCTCTTCTACCTCGACATATCGAACAACTCCCTCCAGGGGGAGATCCCCGGCAGCCTGACTCGGATGCCGTGGCTCGTCGCCGGCGGCAATGGCGGCGATGCGGCGGGCGGCGAGGCGCCGGTGCAGGACTTCCCGTTCTTCATACGCCGGAACTCGTCGGCGAGGGGGCTGCAGTACAACCAGGTGAGCAGCTTCCCGCCGTCGCTGGTGCTGGGGCACAACAACCTCACCGGCGGCGTGCCCCCGGCGCTGGGGAAGATGACCAGGGTGCACGTCGTAGACCTCAGCTGGAACGGCCTCTCGGGGCCCATCCCGCCGGAGCTGTCGGGCATGTGGAGCCTCGAGTCGCTCGACTTGTCGCACAACGCGCTCGACGGCGCCATCCCGCCGTCGCTGACGCGGCTGAGCTTCCTCTCCCACTTCGACGTGGCCTACAACAACCTCTCCGGCGAGGTCCCCGTCGGCGGCCAGTTCTCCACGTTCTCGCGCGGGGACTTCGAGGGGAACCCGCTGCTGTGCGGCATCCACGTGGCGCGATGCGCGAAGGCGGAAGGGCCGCAGGCCGTGGACGGCGGCGGCGGCGAGAGGAGCGCCAACGCCGGCGTGGTGGCGGCGATATGCGTGGGCACGGCGCTGCTGCTCGCCGTCGCCGTGGGCGCGACGTGGCGGGTGTGGTCGAAGCGGCAGGAGGACAACGCAAGGGTGGCGGCCGACGACGACAGCGGCAGCCTCGGGACGGCGGCGAGGTCGACGTTGGTGCTCCATTTCCCCGACGGCGGCGTTGGCGGCGGCGAGCGGACGGTGACGGTGGAGGAGGTGGTGAAGGCGACGGGCAACTTCGAGGAGTCCCGCATCGTGGGGTGCGGCGGGTTCGGGATGGTGTACCGCGCGACGCTCCCCGACGGGCGAGAGGTGGCGGTGAAGCGGCTCTCCGGCGACTTCTGGCAGATGGAGCGCGAGTTCCGGGCGGAGGTGGTGACGCTCTCCCACGTCCGCCACCGCAACCTCGTCTCCCTCCAGGGCTACTGCCGCGTCGGCAAGGACCGCCTCCTCATCTACCCCTACATGGAGAACGGCAGCCTGGACCACTGGCTCCACGAGCGCGCCGCCACCGGAGCCGGAGAAGGAGGCATGCCGTGGCCGGCGAGGCTGCGCGTGGCGCGGGGGGCGGCGCGCGGGCTGGCCCACCTGCACGCGACGTCGGAGCCCCGCGTGCTCCACCGCGACATCAAGTCGAGCAACATCCTGCTGGACGCGGCGATGGAGCCCCGGCTCGCCGACTTCGGGCTGGCGCGGCTGGTGCGCGCGCACGACGACACCCACGTCACCACCGACCTAGTGGGCACGCTGGGCTACATCCCGCCGGAGTACGGCCACTCGTCGGTGGCGACGTACCGCGGCGACGTCTACAGCTTCGGCGTGGTGCTGCTGGAGCTGGTCACGGGGCGGCGGCCGGTGGACATGACGAGGCCCGCCGCCGGCCGCCGGGACGTGACGTCGTGGGCGCTGCGGATGCGGCGGGAGGCGAGGGGGGAGGAGGTGGTGGACGCCGCCTTCGCCGGCGAGGGGAGGCACCGGGAGGAGGCGGCGCGGGTGCTGGACGTGGCGTGCGCCTGCGTCAGCGACAACCCCAAGTCGCGGCCCACGGCGCAGCAGCTGGTGGAGTGGCTCGACGCCATCGCCGCCGATTCCGGCGCCGCCACCGGCACATAACCACCCAAAGATTGCGTCTTGCGAGCTACTCTTCTTCCATCCTTCCCTCTGCTCTGCATTTCTATTTTGCTAAACACAGGCTAATTAAAAGTATATTAGATCAATACATGTTGCAGGGACACTGCGACAGCACACATGTATAGCGAGACAGGGTATTGCCGGTTGTAACATACAATTAGGGAACACTGCAATTAACTCAGTTGCGGCTATTGCTCCTGGACACTACATTGTCGCTCCTATGCCAAAAGCCAGCACAATTAGGTGCTACTTAGAGAAAGCTATCCTCGTATTATACCAAACTCCAACTCCCCCTCTATATTTCCCTCTAAAACACTATTAGGGCTCATTTGGGAGCCCATTTCCCGGCCGGGATCCCGGGCCTTTCCCAGGGTACAATTCACGACGGGAATATTTCCTCTAGATATTTTTCGGGTCCATTTGGAACCCAAATTCCCCCCAATATTTTCCTCGGCCCAGCCCAAGCTTTCCCTGGGAATCGATCCACCTGCCCTCACTCGTGGAACTTTTCCTCCTCTTTGCACCTCGCCTCGCCTCGACCTAGCCCAGCAGTCTGGCCGTCGCCCGCCCATGCCGCCGCTCGCTGCCTTCCTTCTCCACCGCTTCCGCCTTCCCCTTCCCCCCTGCCGCCGCCTCAGACCCCACCCACGCCGCTTCCTCAGACCCCCACCGAGGCAGCTTTCCCGCCTCCACCCACCGCCGCCTTCCCGTTCCCCACCACCACCGCGTCCTCTGCCAACGCCGCCTTCCTCGCTCCCCACCACAACTCCCACCTCCGTCTTCTTCCCTATTCCCCACCACCGCCAACTTTTTCACCTCATAATGCAACCCTAGCCGCTCGCCTTGTTGCCTTTCTCTGGTAGTCATTCAACCTACGAGGCTCCAAGAAGGCCAGTGCTCTGGTAAAGATTCCTAAACCCTTATAATTCCAAAATTTGTAAATCACCTCATAATTGCAATGTAATTTTGTATATGGTTTCCTTTGAGAAAAGTGTTTCGACCAACTCAATTCTATTATCTTGTTATTTGTTCCAGGACACAAGATTTTCTTGCACTTTCATCGGTGACACTAGTGAAATTCATGCAGAGGTTCAAGAGCAGATTGATACCAAAGTGTCTCGACCAACTCAATTCTATTATGTTGTTATTTTGGCATGATGTTCATGTTCACGTCCTGTGTTGGCATGATGTGTTTTTATTGTCACAATTATCGGTTGATGTTGATTTGATTGAACCTATGAGGAGGATCATGGCTAGGAACTAAGATTTGACTGCTTCCAAGCACCTCGAGAGCCATCTGAACCTGTATGCTAATGAAATACATGAACTGCTATTATATGTGAACAGAGATGTGTCTTTGCATGCAGCATTTACATTAATGTTGAATCAGTGATGCATAAGTTGTGTGGTCCTATTTTATAAACAATTTTTATAGATGAACATTGTACCGTGGCTAATTTTATGTCTTTTTGGTGGATGAAATTGTTCAACACAATATCTTGATCAACGCAATGTATTTTTTGTTTATAAATTCTTGTCTTGTTGCTGCAAGATTCCTGGTCACACATGCAATGCTTATTCAGCAGCACTGAATTAGCAGTTTAGCTTTATGATTCCGCGGGTGACCGTTTGGTTGCTGCCTAAAACCCCGGGTGGGTAAAGCGTGGGTTGATTTTTCCTCGGGTCTCAACTGGACCAGGGAAAATCCCCTCCAGGGAATTATGCGGCGTGGAATTTCCCTGCCAGCTCCCAAATGAGCCCTTAGCGTCCCCTCTATCCATCCCTCTAAAATTCATTCATAAATTACACTACCCTCTAAAAGATTCCTTCTTTCCAGCAGCCCCTCTATATCTGATACAGTATTATACAGGGCCTCCTGGAGTTGGTCAGCCACTTTCACAAAAAAAAACTAAATATACACGGGTTCCAAAATACCCCCTGTTAGCTACTCGCCTACTCCTACCTCTGATACAGTTTTATTTTAATGAATTGTAGAAAATCATAGAAAAATCAAAACAATAGAATAAAAAATATTTAAAATATTGGAAAAATGTGTAGAACCCAAATACTATAATTTTATGTGCATAATTATATGTAAGATTATATTTGTCCTATAATATATTTTATTGATTAAATAGTTTGAACTTTTTGGGAAAAAATCGGCTTATAAGAAATGGAGAAAACTAAGAGAAATATAGGAAAATTAGCTTTACCTTTTAATTTGTATTTTCAAATTCAAATTCAAAATTAGTTTGACCTTTTAATTGTAATTTAAAAATTAAATTCAACATTCAAAATAGCATACTTACCTTTTGAATTTTTATTATTTTCGACAAACAAAATTTTCCTAAATTCTTTTTTAATCAATAAAAGACACTCTTCAACAACAAAAATGGCATATAATTACATAGACAAACATTTACTTCTATTGAATATTTGTATTCAATGTATTTTTCTAATTTTTTTTGGTATTCTTATATGTTTTTATTGGGCTTCCTATGATTTCCTACAATTTATTAAATTTTGTGAATTTATTTTGTAAAAAAAATACTGACTAGGATGACATGTCATCTAAAACCATGTTGTTTTGGTTGAAGGGGATAATTTGACTGGTTTTGATAGTTGAGGGGGGTTGGATGACCGGTTTTAGAGTTGAGGGGACAAAACCAAACTTTTGCAATAGTTGAAGGGGGGTAAAGTGGACTTCTTCCATTAACTAAAGCCCATGACTCCGGCCCTCTTTGATACCTTGTTTAGTTGTAGTTTAGTTGTGGTTGGGAAAATTTGACCATCTTTGAATGTGCATTGAAAAAGCTAAATAAATTATTAAAAAAATATTCTTGAGATCTTTGAGAAAAACCCTACAAAGTTCTAAAAAATTTATTTTCAAAAAATAAAGTATATGACCTATACAAAATAGTTAAATTTTCCCAACCACAACTAAACTAGAACTAAATAAGGTATCAAAGAGGGCCTCCATGAGCAATTCTGGCCTACCACATCGGCTTTCAACAGCAAAGTGGCAAACTGGCAATCCCGATTAGCAGAGGGTAAGAATGGATGCAGAGAGGCTATAAGATCAAGGAGGGGCCATCGGCTTTGCCACTCCGATGTTCATGAGATGACATGCATGATGCATTCACAGCCGACACAGATTATTTGTTGTCCTTACATTATTGTTATTATTATAAAAGTTGTTGGCATTTTTCTCGGGCTTTAGGCCAGGCTTTGGCCGGACTCGTGCTCAAGTAAAGTAAAATTTATTCAAGTTGGGTCGGCTCTATATTGCTTTTAGAGTATCGGGCTTTTTCAAGCCCAGCTCAAAACTCGACCAAAACTTGACCAGAGACATGATCACATCTACCCTACAAATACCAAGAACTTCGCAACTACCTCTTGTTCTCATCTGTTTCTCAATTTCCCATTGTGGATTTAGTCAGAGGTGGCAGTCGTTGTATTGTTCTTTGATCCTAGTGATGTTGTCTATGATGCCCGCGTGTGGAAAGAAATGAGCTACTTGTATGTTTGCCCTAGTAAGATGTGAATGAAATTTACGTTTGGTTTAGAGGTTCTCTTTTGTAAGATGAAAGTGCTTAGTTGTATAAACATCCTCCCTGTGAAAAAAAGAGGTGGTTGAACACAGACACAAACATGGGACCGAATTGTTCAAATGGGAGCATTCGCACGTGCTCTATCCTTCACACTCTATCTCATTATTAGCTGCTCTCTCTAATCTTTTTTCTAATTTTTTTATAATATACACTACATTTAAAAAGATTAATTCTCTGAATCAGCCACTCTATTCAAAGTCATGCATTTTTAGAGTCACTCTTGAGATGCTCTGCAGTAGTTTATGGACCCACCGGACTAGAAGCTTCTCAAGCTCAAGCATTTACTTTTCTAGTTAGAGACCAGCGTCTTGGAGCTAACATGGGATCCGCCCAAAGACCGACAGGTTTAGGTACTTCACTCTGGCTTGGTATGCATCCGGGGCCGGCGGGGTCAAAGGCATGAAGGAAATCTATCATTATCATTCATCAATGGCAATGAGTGTAAATTGCTGAGAAACGGAGCCCAGAGTGGCACCTCCGAATCCGTCAAACCGCAGTCAAAGTACGGACACCCGAGCTTAGGCCTGAGGCTGAGGGCCTGAGGCCTAGCTTGCTTTAACTGCACCTTGCCACTCACTCACACACGCCTGCACTGCCACGCACACACTCTCCTCCTCCTCGCCGCCGCAGATCTCTGTCTCCGGCGCTCCGCCGCCATGGAGTACGAGCGCATCGAGAAGCCGTTCCCCGCACAGGCACCCCCCTCGCCCCCATTATTTTTCTCCTGGGACTTCTTTTGGCCTACCTGGTTCGGTGGAGTAATGTGCGGCGCTGCTGCTTGGCTGCTCGCTGCGTGTCGATTAGGGCGGCGGGTTCTCGCCGAAGCGGCTGCGCGCGATGCTGCTGGGGGTGGAGAAGCGCCGCAAGGGGCCGGAGGCGGATGACGCCGCGGCGGAGCTGGAGGAGGAGGAGGAGGAGTACGGCGTGGTGCCCAAGGCCTCCGTCAGATCCGACGCCGACTCCGATGCGCACAGTGAGCATCTCTCTAGCTCTCTCTGTCTCTCCCGATGGCCGGTGCTGGCAGCGCTGTTAGTCAAGCTCTCACATTGGAGGAGGTGTTGGTTCCCAGCATTGCTCGATTTGGTCAATCTGGTGGTGAATACGGGGTGAATTTTGGTCCATTTCACAGTTTCACTATTGCTTTTACAGTCTCAGACTGGTGGTCTGAGTAGAGAGCGGGTGATCTTCATGCTCCCATTCACCAAGGTTGCTGTAAGGTTCTTCTTCCCTTCCGGGCATTAAGAGCACAGCACAGCGAGGAGACATGCAGCCTTTACATGCGTAAATTAGCGGCGCAAGATGCCGGTTAAGGTGTCTAGATTTGATTGGCATGTAGAGAAGTGCCAAATAACTAGCCTTTTCTTGATGAACCATGGTTGGTGAATTATGACTTTGTGGTCATTTTAGTTATTGAGATGTCTCTTCTTTTGTCATCATGGGAGCTATGAAGGGCATACAAGTTCAATTCCTTCATGTTTATTCGCATGTATCCCTGGATTTCAGGTAGAATGGTCATATATTTTTAGTGGAAAGTTGCCCAACAGAAAGTTGGATACAATGATTACTTAATCTTTAGTCTATTTTTGAATGTTCAACCGTGGTCGTGTTTTGATTTTTTTTTTCTGTAGGAGGCAGCATATGCGAAGAATACAAGGACGTTGATGTCGTGAGCACCATCTCTGAATCTTCATCCTCTTTGGAAACAGGGAATGGGCACCGATCGCGAGACACCCACTCCATGGGTTCGAGGGTCAGGGTGCCTGAGGAGGACTCTTGTGACTCAGAGAGCGTGGCTTCCAATTTTGAGTTCCACAAGGAGAGAGGGGCCGCTGCTCGGTCGGTGGGAGCAGGAGTTGTACCTCCATTCTCAAAGCCCCCGCCATCAAAGTGGGATGATGCACATAAATGGATTGCCAGCCCGACGACAAACCGTCCTAGTAGGGCTGGTGGAGCACCGCCAAGGAAAATGGAGAAAGCTAACTTTGGTGGCGGGAGGGTGCCAGCAACGAAGGTTGTGCTGGAGGCTACAGAGGAGATAGATACTAAGAGGATTGATCCGAGCCAAGAGAAGAGGGAAATAGGGTGGCAGAAAGCAGTGAATTGGGCCCCGCCAGATCCCTATCCAGAAGTGGAGACTTGTGCAAAGACTGCACTTGCTGCAGAAACGGAAAGTACAACGGTTGATTCAGCTGGTAAGGAGCGCATTCTTTAAGCCACCATACATCAACTCTTCCACTCATCAATAAAGTAGTTTTTGGAGCCATTATGTGGTCTGATTAATCCTTCCACTAAGAATCTCATTGATCTTCTCTTCATATGTTAAGAAACCATCCACTAATAAATATCTCATGACAATGCATAAAGATTTCTTTACCTTCCAGCAGTTTAGCGAAAGATGAAATATATATACATAGATGAATGCATATAATTAACATGCTTTTTTGTTCTTTTAGATGGAGTGAACAAGAGATGTAAGAATGTGACCATGAATTTCTTTTCCCAGGCTTTGTGCAGCATAGTTTCATTATCCACGCGTGATCCTCCATGCTGTTAGGTTATGTGTATAGTGCATTGCTACATTTACCCTTAACCTTCATGAATCATTTGCAACAGATGGTTTTCTCTCCTTTTTTTTAAAAAAATGAACAGTGTAATTTATCTACTTGTATATCTTACAAATCGAATGTGTGCAGTTGCTTTTAGTCGCCATGATTCATCTACCATGCTTCAGAGTGCATCAACATGCATCCCACCCCCACCAACAGTTCGATCAGTATCAATGAGGGACATGGGTACTGAAATGACTCCGATTGCAAGCCAAGAACCATCACGAACAGGAACACCAGTGAGAGCAACAAGTCCGGATTGCTCTCGCCCAACTACTCCACGAAGGACATTAGGTCCCAATGCAATTGGTGCCGTTATTAGCCATGGCGAATGTAGCAATACTGAATTAAGCGACCAAGAACTGCAAATGAAGACTAGGAGAGAGATAATGCTTCTTGGCACCCAGCTAGGTAAAACTAACATTGCAGCCTGGGCAAGTAAGAAGGAAGAGGAAAAGGATGCATCACTTTCGCTCAAGACAGTTCCTATGGACCAATCTACACATAATGTTACTGAAATCCGTGCAGCTGCATGGGAGGAGGCAGAAAAGGCCAAATACTTAGCAAGGTGCGTTCATCTAAGTGTCTTTCTCTGTCTCGTAAAGCTCTTGTGCTTGTTGACTTACTATGCTGTGGGCTTGTGGTTCTTATCTTTAGGTTTAAGCGAGAAGAGATCAAGATCCAAGCATGGGAAGATCATCAGAAAGCCAAAATCGAAGCTGAAATGAGAAAAATCGAGGTAAGCCAATATGAGCGTGGCCTCAGATCTCCGATAGATTGTTGCATATAATTTGAGAATTGAGATGATTCTTTTTTTGAAATTTTTAGCAGTCGTGTCAATTTTTTTGCACAGCATTTCCATAGTAAGTTCAGCTGAGGACAAGCACGTTGACATCTTGGTATTGCCAATAGTGCACATCATGTTAGTGGCATATTTGGCAGTAGCAGTATAAGTTACATGGGAAGCTCAGTATCTTCTGTTCAGTAATGCGAGGCTGTAAGGTTACCTTGGAGTAATAACTTTCCTCAGGACCAAAAAAAAGACTAATTTTGACCTTATCTTGGACCAAAAATATAGTACTGAGAGTTGAGCTGTTGCTACTCCTATTCTTTGGGTCAGCGTTGATGCCTTGGCATTCCTATTCTTTTGTTCATGTTTAGAATGTACAAAATTAAAGAGTTTTTAATCTGAATGGCTATTCTTTTTCATTTTTGAGCTCAATTTTTCAAAGTCCCCATGCTAATGGAAATTCTGTGGTCTCTGTTCCTCAAGGTTGAGGTGGAGAGGATGCGCTCCCGGGCGCAAGACAAGCTGATGGGCCAGCTCGCATCCGCAAGGCACACCGCCGATGAGAAGCGGGCCATGGCGGGGTCGAAAAGAAACCGTGCAGCTGCAAGGACGGCGGAGCAGGCAGAGCACATCAGGAGAACTGGCCGGGTGCCACCATCGCTTGGCTGCTGGAACTGGTGCTCGTGACCGTTGCAGGCTTGCAGCCAAAGCTGTGCTCTCCCCCTCTCCCACTGAGTCATCCAGCAGTTCTGGGGCATCACCTGCTGCCCTCTACCAGTGAATGAACTGGATCGTGCCTTGTAGAATCTTGTATCTTTTGATTGCTTCAGTACATATGTGAGAAAAGAGCGAATACCTTGCAAGTTGTAACTATATGTATAATATGCGAGCTTTTCTTGCCTTTTCTGCTGTGCAGTTACATGCTTTAGTGTGATCACAATGCAGATCTTGTTCATGTTCATGTGCACAAGATAGTGATACATAGTTCACAATAATTAACGTTGCTACTAAAAAATTACGCCGCAACAGCTAGACCGATACATGGAGTAATACACTAATCAGAGAAAGCCTCTGCTGTTCTTATTCAGAGTAGAAAGCAGAGAGAAGCCGAAGCCTCTTTCCTTCTGTTCAGATTCAGAGGGAAGGCGCATAGCTGAGCCAAATCCAGATATTAATACGGAGCCAATTCTGCAAAGAGAAAATCTTGGAAACGTTATATCGATTCAACCTCCTAAACGGTCCTGCGCCGCCTTCTTCCTCCTCTCCGATGCCGCCGCGCCAAGATTTATGTTAAGAGTTCAAGGATGGTGAGCGGTGGGGTTGGGGTTAGGGGGCGGTGCGTTGAGAGCGTCGGCCGTGGGTGGTGGCTGCGGTGGTGGTCGTGGGGGAGACACGTAGAGCACTGGAGGAGGGAGTATAGGGTTCTCTAGCCGCACCCTTTTGCAAATTACATTACTCTCATCTGAAGTTCCATATACTGCGGCATTGTGTTCTATCATAGCTGGACACATGTGAATCGAAGATTAAGCTACAGCTAGTAAAAAGTACATCTTGATCCTGACAAAGATTCAGATACAGCTAGTAAAAAGCACATCTTGATCCTGACAAACATTCAGATACAGCTAGTAAAAAGCGCATCTTGATCCTGACAAGCAGCTAGCTGTGCTAGCAAAAATCGAAGCTTGGGAAGTGGAATGCTGGCGATTGATTGATGTGTTACTCGAACTTCTTGATGAGGGAGAGGTCGTTGAGCATCTTGTCGATCTTGTCAGTGCCGGCGTCACCCTGGAACCTGCCGCCGGAGCGGAGGGAGGGGACGAGGGCGGTGGCCTCGTCGGCGGTGTCGGGGCAGAGGTTGCCGAGGGTGCAGAGCTCGAACTCGGCGAGGCCGTAGCGGCTGAGCGTCTCGCGCACCTGGCGGACGGCGTCGGGGTTCTTGTAGCGGCTGAAGCGCTTCACGTACTGCAGCGACTTCTCGAACACCTGCGACACCTGCGACGACGGGTCGCCGTCCGACATCTGCTGCACCTGCTCGTACTTGTGCTCCAGGATGATCGCCACCTCGCAGTTCATCAGGCACTTGGCCTTCAGGAACTCTGCGCAACCAGGCAAGCCCTAGGGTTAGCCACGCCAAATCATCTCATCACCTGCCCTCGCCGCCCGCGTCACCGCGTGCCGGAGGAATCGGGGGGAAGGGAAGGGAGGGGCGCACCTTCGCCGATCTTGAGCTCGGCGGCGTTCTCCTCCTCCTCGCCGGACATGGCGCCTCCTCCTCCTCCTCTGCTTCTTCTTCCGCTCCGATCTGAAGACCAAGCAAGATGGGAAGGAGACGAATAGATGAGAAAATTTTTACTGTTTACCCATAAAAAATCACGCAAATGAAAAAATGCCAAAGTCACGCTCGATTACAAAATGACCCAAGCGCTCTCGGTCGAGGCGGCATCGGGGCATGGCGCTCGGCGGAGCGCGCCAAGCTTTTTCGCGCGCCAGGCGCCAGGCTCGGCGTCCTCGCCAGGCGCCAAAGAGTGGCAGCCTCGCCGCCAGGCGCTAGGTGGGGCAGTGGCATGCGCCATGAGGCAGCATGAGTATGATGTGGCATGTGTGGTGATGTGAGTGTGATACATGTGGTGGCAGCGGCTTGAGTGGTGTGCCTGCATGCATGCATGTATGATATGCATGTAGCAGCGGTGTGGCCATGCATGCATGCATATGGTGGCATGGCTGAGCATGCTAATATATACATGCACATACATGCACATACAGCCATGGCCATGCATGCACACACACACACACACACACACACACACACACACACACACACACACATGCCACACACACACACACATGCCACACACACACACATGCCACACACACACACACACATGCTCATGCCGCCATGCCCAGCCCCTTAGGCGCCTGGGCGCCGCTGGCTGGCATGGCGCGGCCTGCTGAGCCCTGGCTACTGGCGTGGTAGTGAAGCTCTTGGGCTCCGCCGGCACCATGCCCGATGCCGCCTGACCGAGAGGCGCTGGGGCATTTTTTGCAATAGGCGTAGGCGGCGATTTTTTCGTTTGCCTGATTTTTTATGGGCAAACAGTAAAATTTTTCAATAGATGATGAGTCGGGTTGGGGTTACTGGAGTGGGCCTCCCCCGATTTTATTTAATGGGCTAATAAGGCCTGGGCCCGTGGGCCGCGGACTACAATTCTTTTTTTTTTGAATTCTTCGAGCTGTGCGGGTCCCAATGCCAGCGACTGCGGCTTCCATTGACGTGGATCACTCGAGTGTGTGGACTCGCTGCCTCTCCCTCGTGTCGTCTCGTCCTCGCAGCTCGCCGCCATGGCCACCGCGCCCACGTCTCTCTCCGCCTCCGGCTTCCACCTGCGCGCTCCCGCTCCTCCGCGCCTATTGCCCCCTCCTCCGCCATCCACGCGCTTCCCGTGCCGCCGCCGCACCGCCTCGCCGCGCCGCCACGGCGTCCGTTCCCCGCGCGCGGAGGCCAAGGACGTAGAGGCGCTCAGCGCCGGGGTCTCCGTGTACAAGCCGCGCTCCTACGAGGTGCTCGTCTCCGACGCCGCGCGCTCCCTCGCCTGCGCCGTCGACGACGGCAAGACCCGCCTCGAGATCGAGTTCCCGTGAGCTCTCCTGACACCCCTGCCTCCATCTCATTCCAGCTTGCTTACGTGTTCTTCTTTCTTCTCCCCTCATCTCGTCATCCCTTTGTGATCCACATGTTCTTCTCTCATGGATTCTGATTACAAGGCCCCTACCGAGCAATATCTCCTCCTACAAGGTGTGCGCACCATGCTACTTTCTTCTACTTGATTTCCTGCTCCAAATTGCTGTCACTCCCTTCTTAAAATGCTACGGCGAACGACCAAAAAAAATGCCTGCTTCCTCAATGGATATTTACATGGATATGATGGATTTCAGTATATCAATGCGATGTGTTGTATAATTGGTCTCGGATTCAACATTAGCTGTATAATGTGGCCGTTTCTGCTTCGTTCTAGTTTGATGGAATGTATTTTTACTCTGAATTGAAGGGCTCTTCGGATGAGTTCATCGACGCCAACATCCAGCTTGCCATCGCTGTTGTAAGGAAGCTGAAAGAGCTTAGGGGCACTAGGTCTTGTATAGTAAGTCCAGGCTTCACCCATATCCCGCTCCACATTTGTTCTGGATGCGCAAAACCATGCTCACCTATTCTCTTCTAGCCAATCTCAGGTCTTTCCTGATCAACCAGAAAAGCGCAGGGCCTCACAGTTGTTCCGAACAGCTATAGACTCGGTAAATGGTGTCTCATGAAACAATGTTTTTCTTAGAGACTTAGAGGCTGCAAAACTTGGTTTGTTCTTTCTGTGAGTGTTTGATGGTACCTGCTTGTTTGGATAATGCTCCATTCTGTTCCCACCTTTTCAGATCGAAGGTGTAACCATCAGTTCCCTTGATGATGTGCCCACTGGACCTGTCAATAACTTTTTCAAATCAATAAGAAACACTCTGGATTTTGATTTTGCTGACGATGACGAAGGTAACTTGTCTAACGGATTTGTCTAGTATAGTGTGGTACAACATTAATAAAAACACAAATCATATGAATACGATACCATGGAGCTTCTGGTTTTCTTCCAGTATAAGATAAAAATTACTAACTGAAAAATTCCATGCGCCTCTTCTGCATTGAAGCCTTGTTCTATACAGGGTTTAGTTGATTTCTGGCAAGCACCTTATGCCAAAAGCCACCAGTTCAGAAAATAGTGTTGATATGCCATTTTGCATCGACGGATTATCACATTTCAGAATGGAAATAAATGGATGACTGAACATGTGCATTTTGATCATAGGGGTATGTGTATGGAACAACGGAACAAACATAGGCAGATTTCTTATGGTTGGTGCCGTGGTACACATTGGGATGCTATTATCCGAGCATAAATTTTGTTTCCATTTTCCCATCATAGGAATACAGCAGCTAGTACAATTACTAGAATATGAGACAACTATAAATTTCTGAAAAAGATGTTCATAACTAGCTGGCTAGTGTTAATACAGATCGATGGAAATCGGACGAACCACCTTCACTGTATGTCTTCATCAACTGCAGCACACGTGACCTTTCATCTATAGAGAAGTATGCGGTATGTTTAGAACTATTCTTTGTTTATTGATAAAAGGCATGTTGTGCTTTCCGGGGAATGCTTGGTTTACATTGCATTGTTAAAATTGTTTGTCGCCAAATTAGACATTTGTCTTGTACAATTAGAAAACTATCATGCCTTGAGCTTGATGCAATATCAACATGAGTAGGAATCGAGAAAGGAAGATGAGAGAATGCCTTATACATCATATGTGCATCATTATTTTCTTTATAAAATTGCTGTCATCTAAGCAAATGCCAGGGGGTATTGAATCCATAAATTACATTGGTTCTCTTTTATCTAAACAACTAGTTTCATTTCCTTTATAGAAAAAAGGGTAAACTCCAAACGTCATTTCATGATAAACTAGCATCTATTGCAGTTTTCACACAGAAATAAATGGAATGCAGTATAAAGTTGTTGAAAACCAATAATATTCTTATCACTTTACCAATTGTATTAGTTATGACAAGGTGTTGAGTCGTCCTTGTGCATTGTTCGTTGTTCAGGAAAATTTTGCCACATCTGTACCAGCCCTTCTCTTTAACCTTGAACTAGATACCCTACGGTATGTCTTCTATATTCCATTGCAAAGCTTGTTCCTTCTTAACATTTTGAGTGCGGAGTGCCTCAATGAGGCAGTAACATATGAACTTTTCCCTCCAGTTCTGACTTGGGGCTTCTGGGATTCCCCCCAAAAGATTTGCATTACCGGTTTCTTTCTCAGTTCACCCCAGTATTTTATATCAGGCAGCGTGACTACTCCAAGGTATTCATTTGTTTTACCTTTTTACCTAGCTAATCTTCTTTAAGTTTCTGTATGTGACTAGCTTTTTTTCTTTATAGACAATTGCAATTACTCCATACATAGTGAGCTACAGTGGTGCTGTATTCCGCCAATACCCAGGTAATACTGTGTGATGTGGTATGTAGCCTTGGCTAGAAGCAATAATGTTAGTTTTGCAACAGAAAGACCAGGTTGAATAACATAGAAAAAGGAGTTTGTATAGGTAATACCAGCTCTGTTCATCATCACTATCAGCTATTGATCTAGTAAATTTTTTGTTTGTTCAGGGCCCTGGCAGGTAATGCTTAAGCAGTCTGATGGTTCGTATGCATGTGTTGCAGAGAGTGCAGCTCGTTTCACTTTGGGGCAGGTCATACAACGTATTATTTGCATGGATTAGTTAATATCTTTTTGAATTGTCAGGATATGATATGATGTGTCATATTATTCATTTAGGCTAAGGAAGAATTATTAAGAGTTCTTGGTTTACAAGAAGAACAAGGAAGCTCTCTTGAATTTCTCAGAAGAGGATACAAGGTCTGAATCTCATATCATTTCATTTAGTTGATATGTTGAATTGCTATAACTTTTTTTTTTTTGCTTTTTTTTCTTGCAAAACAATTAGCCAAGGAAAGTCTAAAACTTTCTTATGGCAACACCATTGCACTTTCAAAGTGTCCTCTTGCCTATCTGCATTTCATAGTCGGCCTTTTTCTTTACCATCTGAGGACTGAGGTAGTATGTGATGCAGAATGCTACGTGGTGGGAAGAGAATGTTGATCAGGAGAAGTCGTCTGCATGGCGAACTTGAGGCGCTTCTGCCTGCTGCTGGTTGCTGATCTGACCGGCGAACGGAGGCATATTGGGTGAACGGCCGTTCACGTTCATGAATCATGAGCTGATGATATGACTGAAGTTTAATCATGGAAAGAAGCCCACGCACAAAGGTTGTCGTAGTACAGTTTGACATTGCCTGTGCTGCAATTGCAATATGCTTTGTGATTTCTGAGAGAATTTCCTCTCTTTTGGTGACTGTATGTTGAGTTTGGGCTGTAAACTAGAACCTGAAGGTGGAATGCAGGGGGATTATGGCATGTTTTGGGTACCTGAATATCTTACAGCTTACTTTTTTTATTACATTCTTTATTTGCTTATCTTGCAATACATTTTTTTTCTTTGGTGACTTGCTCAAAAGAAATTCTTTAGTGTCTAGTGTGGTAAATTGGCAAAGGAGCTCCAGAAGTTTCTGTAGGAGTAGGAGACTAGGACACTAGGTGGAGGCAGGTCAAAGAGCACGGACGTATTTAAAGATGTGTAGAACCTCAAGGTCCCATCTGCAAAAAAGACCATCACGAAGAAGAAGAAGAAGGGAGACTGGAAATCGAAGGAGAGATCGTGGGGGATGGAGGCGAGAGGAGCAGCCTGCAGATCCAGCGCGCTCCTGTTCCTCGCCACCATCCTCGCGGCGGCGGCCGCTTCTGCCTCTGCCTCCGCCATCGGCGACAAGTGCGCCGCCTGCAAGGCCGTTGCGGTCAGTTCCGACCTCCATTCCTTTTCTTTTCTTCCCAATTCGTTCGTAATCTTTTCACATCATCGGGGAGGAGAAATTAGCTTGCAAGGGTGTAAATCTCTAGATCTTGAGGCATTTGCTGGGGGCATTGTGACAAAGTACAATTTTGAATGCACGCTAAGTTTCAGCAATTTGGAACGCGCATTGTAAACGTTCTGATGTATGGGGATGGTCTTCTTTGCAGGTTGAGCTAGAGATTGGAATTTCAAGTGTAAGTGAACTTTCTTTCAACTGGCTCTGATTAAGTCGTTTCTACCATCGTAAACATTGCTGGTTTGGGGATTATGTTTGTTGCAAAGTAGCTGTGTCACTCATTTTAGTTGGATATTATTATTCTCTTGTCTTGTTACTGGCACCATGGATCAATTATCAACTATTCCTGAGTTTTCTAATGCAGGAGAAACCAAGAAATCACTTGGACTTGCGCAATCGTTTGAATTCAAAAGGTCAGCGTGAAGGGAAGGTCATTGATTACAGGTATGTTAAGCTGTTAACTCTTGTGCCCAATGATGAGGAAGAAGAAGAACATCCCTGTGCGTCACACACTGACCATTTGCTGCTATATTGACATTAAAATATTCACAGTAGTAAAGTAGATTTGTGTACACTTTGGTGGGTGCAGTATAAACTATAGCTGCATGATATTTCACCATATTTAATGTACATGCACTGTTTTTGGAAGAAAAAAGGATTATTTGTTGCTAATTTAACGCTCAACATGGAGTCTTGTTCATCTTTAGTATCAGTTTGCTTCACACACTTAAGTAATAAGTTAACAAACATATTTTTAGTAACGATATTGAATTGTTTATGTGGTGCAGAGTCAGTGAGCTTCGAGTCGTAGAACTTCTAGATGGTCTATGTGATAAGATGCAAGATTATACCCTGCAGAAGGTAGAAAATAAATCAATTTATTTATGCTGCATCTATTTTCTAGATATTAAGTTTGTACAAATATACTATGTGTGAATTTGGTTAGCAGCACCCCTTAATATTGATGTGTTCTATATGATGTCAGAACCTTCCCAAACATTTCTGTTCAGCCATCTAATATTTTTTACTGCATGCAGCTGGAATCAGGTGAAAAGGGATGGATTAAAGTAACAGACTGGAACAGTTTTCAAACTGGTAAGTCTTGTGATGTTTTGGCTCCTACATGGTCTTTTTATGATGTGTAGTTGTACATCTATACCATGAAGATTGGAGTGCTATGGTTGGTCAATAGTTTCTTCTACGATGTTAATGTAGTCTTTCTGCGAAGTTGTTCCATACATGGTCATCTCAGGAAATGCAGGAAACACTAAATTTTTTTACTGTGCACTCTTTTAGCGCACAACTTTTTGTACTTTCGAACGCTGATATGTTTGCTATGATACACTTATTACAACCATATATGATTCAATGCTGTCAACATTATATTTATGCTGAGTAACTAGCAAACAACCATTCTACATTTGTACTCACATTGCTCTCAATCTTTCATTACAAGAAGATATATGTTCTAGTGAGTTTTTTTTTCTAAATTCTAATTGTGTGCTGCTTTTGTCAATTGTCATGATTTGTTTGTAGAAAATAAGGCAGCTGCACGAGCACACTCCAAAAATTTATCCACGTTTTGCGGAAGGTACACTGTAGTTTTCAGTTCTTTATGATAATTTTTCTGATAGAATAAGCACTGTATGTATATTGTATAGTTTTCTTACAATATACACAAGTCAAAACTTTGTCACTTTGCTAGGTATTCATTTCATTGCCAAATTTCATGATTGTATCAAATAGTTTTGTCTACATAGATAGTTTTTTTTTGTTGGATGACATATTTTATGCTCTAGCTGGCCTCTTATTATAACTTTGTAACGGTGACCCTATAAAAAAAGAGAACTTTTTAACAATGCTCTTCTATCTGGTGAGCTCAATTTACCTTGGTAATACACTGAACTTAAAACTGGTTATTTACTTCTGGATTCATTTTAAACCTCTTGCAGTCACATTTTGCCTGTACACAATGTCCTTTTCTAATTGCTGATCTGTTTTTTAATTTGTTTTTTGGGTCAAGTGATATTCTTATTTATTTCAATTGAAGGATGAATAGACTCTTTAGTCCTCATGTGCTCTGAAAATTCAAAATTATTGGTTATTTTACCTTTGTGGCTTATGAACAAGATCATCTAGTATTCAAATCAACTGACAAAGTTCACTCTTCTCTCAGGTTGCTTGAGGAAACTGAGGATGATGTAGGATTCTTGACTTGAATGACATCCATAAAGTGTTTTCTATAATTTGACTACATGGATCTTGTTATTTAGTTGAAGCAAGACCTTTGCTATGATACTTAATTTCTTATCTCGGACTCTTGTTGCAGCTTGCTGAGTGGATAAAAACAAGGTCTGAAGAATCAGGAAATGTGAGCAGGGCACTTTGTGAAGATATTAGCAAACACTGTCAGTCCACAAGGTACGCCAGAACCGATATGTCAACACAGTATGAGTTGAATGTTTTATCAGAATAAATGTTATTGTCTTGTTTCTTCTTTCCTCTAGCTATAGTTTGCTAACATGGTTTTTTCGGGATTCTTTCTCCATCCTGTCACCTCCAGGGCTACCACCCTGATTGACGATGAACTATGACAACATGTGTTGATTTCAGCAAAATCAAAACAGTTGAAAATGTCAAAGAAAAGCTCAGGTAGTCTCATACTGTCGTCAGTCTGACATGAAGGGGCCATTTGGATTGTTTGTGTTGTGACACCCAAATTGTTGAGGGACATAATTCCATGTGTCGTTTGTCGGTCTGGACTGTTCTGTTAAAAACATTCGAACAGTAGGCAATTTTGCATACTGCATTATAGTTGAAATTCAAAACAGTCCTGTGAACTTACCTGGTCGAATATCTGTAAGATGACGTTGTTTTACGACGCCTGTGCGTCCAATTTCCGGGAACGCTGCCTTTCCAATTTTTTTGAACTCCTTGGTTAATGCATTTGAACCTTTTTTTCTCATCTGAAAAATAAGAATTCCGTGAAACATGTGGTTCCAAAATTGCCATTGATAGACAGTTGTAAGTCGTAGACCCCACTTCTCCGGCATGAAATAGGGGAGGTTTGAATAGATTATGATTGTCGCGTATGTCGAAGATTGTTTGGTAGTATGAGCATATCGCATGTATCGACTGGGACGTGGAACAATTTGAAAAATGAGACGTGCCCCAATTTTTACGGACATTGCCAATCGTTCAATCGCCAGTTCAAACGACGACTAATAAATAAGCCGCCTTTTCAAACAACGGGTTATTTAAACCGCCGTTTGAACCGGCGGGCTGAGGCTATTTTTGAATTTTATTAGATGGAAAATCAATTTTCTATTTTTGAATTAAAATTAAAATAAATTTAAAAAGTCAAAAAATTCCTCCCAACTCCCCCCTCCCACACACATTGACCCCGAATCCCTATCCCCCCCGTTCCCCACTGCACCAGCACCACGCCGACGCCGCCACTGCCCGATGCGGCGACGCCCCGGTGCCCCAGCCTCCTGCCGCCGTCCGCGCTGTTGCTGACTCGCCGCCGGCCGCCGTCTGCGGGTCAGCTTCTCCCTCTTTCTTCCCCCCTCCACCTCGGCTCCTCCTCCACCCGCTAGCTCCGCCGCCCGTCGGACCCGCCGTCCCTCCCTCCCCGGTTTCTCTCACTCTCTCTCGTGTACGTGGAGTCGCCGGGCCATGGCCGAGCGCAAGATCCTATCTAGTTGTATATTTGACAGAGGTGTACCGGGAGATACCCGCTCGATTGCCATCCCTAGCGCGCGGCGGGGTGAGATCGAGCTGGTGCGGGTGGGCGGCGGCGGCGGCGGCACCGGCCACCGTGTGGGAAATTCTTCCTCAGACGTCCTCCAAGCGTTGCTCCCTCCTTCTCCCCCTTCTCTTTGCTGCGCCGCCACCCGGCTTCCACTTCCCGTCTCCAACTGATGGCGCCGTTGACCGGATCCAGCCGGCTGCGGCGACACTGGAAGGAGTCGAACCGAGAGACCCACCACACGTGGACGGAGGAGGTGCTCCGAAGCCGGCGGTGGTGGGGCTAGATCCAACCAACGGCGGCGGTGAAGGCCCCATGCGTCGAAGGCAGGTGGTAGGAGGGGGGTTGGATTGGTGGCGTGGGGCGGTGGGGATGGGGCCGATCCATGGGAGGGGGGAATTCGTGGTCGTGGAGCGTGGATGCTTGATTGGGCGTAGCAGGGATCTTACGTTACCACTTTGTCTGAATTCCAAATGCAAGTCAATCAATTCTATGCTTCGTACAGTTTTCCTATGTTATCAAGGAGTCCTCCAGCTACATATCATTAGCGATCCCTCTAAATCTGCCCTGCTTACTCCAAAGTGCTATGTAAGAGGGGACAATGATTTGTTTATGGTTCTTCCAAACGGATGTCACCCAATTTCTGTATTGTGGTACAGTAGCGATAAAATTGTGACCTAGCATCTGGATTAGTGTAGGAATAGCTTTGCGGTTAAGCTGCGCAGATCTTATGTTACATAAGATGAAGCTCAGCAAATTCATTTCTGAAGAAAAAGGGAATATGAGCAGTAAAGACTTGTTATATTGTACACATGGAACTTTTCTTATGCTTATGTGAGATAATTTTGATGGTTTATAATTCATGGTGCTTACATTGCATGGCTTATGAGTGTTAACCCTGAATGGTACTGTTCTTCTACCTATTCATTGTCCTGACAAAGACCACAAAATATTGCATGATAGGGCAAAAAACGCTTAAGTTGATTTATGGGCTCAGAAAAAAATGCAGTCTAGCTACTTTAAACTAGAATGCAAAATGTTGCTAGCCTCCTATTAGCGCTCACTCATTTTTTTTATTCCAGCAGAAACACAAGGCTGTGAAGCACCTCGGCTACTATATCACCATTTCTGTGGGGCTATTTTGAGAAAACCCTTCTAATCTGACTGATTGGGTTGTAACAATGAAAACACATGAGCGCGCTGCTAATTTGGCTCTTGCAGGTACATTTGTTTGTTCAATTCAGCCATCACCGTTATGGACAGTGTTCATTATCTTCCCTTTTCCTTTCCGCAAACTGAATATTTGCGGACTTGCAGTCCTTATTTATTTTGCACATACGCAGGTTTGAGCTTGGCACCTCTTGTGGTTAAAGTAAACCCAAATGTGAACGTGATATTGACAGCATGTCTTACTGTCTATGTGGGTTGTTACCGTTCTGTCAAGCCAACTCCACCCACTGTGAGCAATATTTAACTTTTTATACATTTATGTAGCTGCTGACTACTACTCTCATAGATCATAGATTAATCTTAGCATTCCATTATATGGCTCTTGATTCTCTGATGAACTTAGTTTTTTTTTACATTTGTCATTTTGCAGGAGACAATGTCTAAGGAGCATGCTATGCGGTTCCCTTTAGTGGGAAGTGCTATGCTTTTGTCACTGTTCCTTCTATTCAAGTTTCTCTCAAAAGACTTGGTCAATGCTGTTCTCACTGCCTACTTTTTCATTCTTGGCATTCTTGCGCTTTGGTAATTCCGAATTTTCTAAAGTGTGTTTTTTTTCTGTATGTATATGGGATTGGCTCACTGGCGGGCACCTGCACCTAGGGGAATCGTGCAGGCGCTGTGCGCAGGAGGCAGAAAAAGCACCTCCACTCTCCAGTAGAATTTTTTCCACAAAAAATATACGTTTTTTCCAGTGAAACAAAAGGTGGAAAAACAGTGCAAAAACACTGGAAAAAGTACAGGTGCCTGGAATTTGCGAAATCGTGCCGGCGCAAAAAATTCCACTAAATTTCTACTTTTTTCCACATTTTCATTTACTGGAAAAAAATGTGTAGCGATAGTCGAATTTTTTGCACGAGGTTTGATTTATTATATTTATTTTGTTTTCATATTTGACAGTGCAAATTCTGGAAATAAAACAGTACGAAGTTGAAAAAAATGTTTTTCAGTAAATTGGTACTGTTTTCCACTTTTTCATTAGGTAGAAAAATGAATTATTTTTATGAAAAAAATCAGACAGACTTGGGGCTGCACATAACATATGTGGCGCGTGCTGGGACCCACCCAGGGGTTCTCGGACGTGCCCCACACCTGCACATTGTGCAGCGGCTGCATGGAGGGGCAGGCGCCTGCGCACAAGTTCCCAGCGCAGGCACCTGCCAAATAGCAGCGCCGAAAAACTTTATACTGTGATTGTGAACTTAACAGTGTTTTTGTGCCCTTCTTTATGCAGTGCAACTTTGCTGCCTTCTATAAAACGTTTCCTTCCAAAAGGATGGAATGATGATGTCATCGTTTGGCGTGCTCCACTTATTCATTGTATGATCCCAACCCTTGTTTTCATTCACACCGTTTCCAATTATGTAGCTCATGCCAAATTAGAAAAGATGTGTTTCTGCTAGTATTCTTTTACTGTACAACAATATTTGGTTGTATATTTAAATTGCTATTTCACCATAAATTTGAAAGGATTGTTGACCAAGGGTTCATACTTGTTGTGTGTCATTAGTAGAATGATGTTTGATTTTTTTCACAGCATTTTGATCCATTCTTTTTTGTAGACCATTTTGTAGGGGAAATGGGAAATTGTCTTCATTATATTTTGAGAATATGCTATTGATCCATAGCAAAAGCTGCTATTGATCCATAGCAAAAGCTAATCAAATTCGCATAAGAATTTCAATGAGTGTCTCTGTTGTTCGTAAGCACTTAACTGGCATGGAAATATACACCTATGATTTTTTTCACATGGACATGGATGTCTCTTTTTTCCCTGTTTGAATTAGATATATTTTTACTAGATCTGCTATTCTTTTTTGCTGCTTCTGGCGTAATATAATATGACCACTGATTTTGTCATTAATTCTTTTTTTTTGTGTCTTTCCTTATTGACAAAGATAAAAAGGTTTACCCTTCTCAATCATATCCAGTTTTATCATGCTTGTCACCTTTTTACAAGCTTGAGTCTTGGTGATTTTAAAGTCCACCAACTCCTTTCAGCTCTCTCGGTGGAGTTTACCAAGTCTCAAGTTGTTGCCTCAATCCCAGGATTTTTCTTTTGCGTATGGTATGCCGCGAAGAAGCATTGGCTAGCAAACAATGTTTTGGGAATTGCTTTCTGTATTCAGGTTTGCCCTTACTGCTACTTGTGAGTTGAGGTTGATATGAACTAGTTACAAGTTGGAAACACCATTCTAAAAGGAACTCGGTCTTCATGTGCATAAAGTAAAAGAGGATCAAAGACAGTGCATTTTTATTGGCTGGAGACAATCTTATAATTTCTGTTGTTGCCTTGTTGGCCATAAATAGGTTATATGAGCTGAATTCTTCATAGATATGATTTGTTTTCCTACCCAATTTTTAGTTGGACAGTACTATAAATTTTTTAGCTAAAAAAGAACTATAATACGTTTCATTTTGCAGGGAATCGAGATGCTATCTCTAGGATCATTCAAAACTGGCGCTATTCTCTTGGTATGCATTCACTCAAAGCTTTCCCTGAACTGAAACTTCTATACTTCTATTTTCTGATGGACCTTGCAAGAACACTTTTAGTCAATGCAGTGGCCCAAATTTTTTTCCTTTTGCTCACCTCCCTGCTAAAACAGTCCTTACTATTGGAGCATGGCATATGGGTACCATGAGTGGTTGAAATATCTGGTCTTCTAGAATTTCCACTTGTCTGTTTGGTCTTCTTTTGGGCGTGGAAAGAAAATTTGCTATCTTTGTAGGAAACCAATCTATTTATCTATTGTAATGCCTTGTTTTCATATTTTAATTTTATAATTAAAATCAATTTTGAAATCATTTATTATTTGATTCGACAATTCACAGAAATATTGATTCTTGCTGGTGTATCATCCTGTCAACTATTAATGTTTTCCTTCTCCAAAGTATGTGGCATGCCTCTGTATTGTGTAAAACACTACCACATCATCGTTAGGAAGGAATATTGAACTCTGATACCACTTTCTCGTGAATATGATTAGTTGGAACTTTCTACTGTTATACTAATCACCTAAAGCTTTGCCTTTCTAATCCTTGTTTTGTAACCGTATGCCCTTTCAAATGCTAGTCGCAGCTTATTATTTGTTATGGCTGAATTATCTCTATTGATTAAATCCACATATTGCCAAATGCTTCGCTGATCATTCTAATATTGTTATGTGAACGGTTGCTCAGTTTTCTTTTGCAATTTCAGGCTGGACTTTTTGTGTATGACATTTTCTGGGTGTTCTTCACTCCAGTAATGGTCAGTGTTGCTAAATCATTTGATGCTCCGATAAAGGTTAGTGTTCTGTCTCAGTGAATTCAATCATCTTTTACACCCTTGTAATATGGTTCCATTTACAATTAGTTCATTGACCTGGTACTCTCTCTCTCTCCTTTTTGCATAGCTTCTATTTCCAACTGCAGATGCTGCACGCCCATTCTCTATGCTTGGCCTTGGCGACATTGTAATACCCGGTTAGTAACAATCTATCCAACTGCAGATGTTGCATTTATAATATACTCTTCGTTTTTTTGTTTGACGCCTTTGACTTTGGACGCGCCTTTGACCATTCGTCTTATTCAAAAATTTATTGCAAATATGAAAAATATAAGTCATGCTTAAAGTACCTTTAATGCTAAAACAAATCACAACAAAATAAATGATATTTACATAGTTCTTTTTGAACAAGACGAATGGTCAAAGGCGTGTCCAAAAGTCAAAAGCGTCAAACAAAAAAACCGGACTGAGTACTTTTCTTTTTTAAAAAATTTATTAGCAATGTCAGCTACATTACAAGTGTAGCTCAATTCTACCAACTGTTCTTTGCAAGCTGCTAATTGAGCTGGGTTTTTTTGTTTAAAAACAACTTGATCAACAGAATTCAACTGGTTCGCCACATCAATCGGATTCCTTTTTCTTTTGATCTAAAGGGGCATAGTTGAGTAAAGAAACTAGTCGTCAGCACTCTTTTTATTTGATGTAGAAGGTAGCATTGACTTCAAAGCATTTTGTCTTTTTTTGAACGAATGGCCAGGAGAAGCATTTTGTCTTTAGAACTTGATAAACGATTGCGTAGTTAAAAACAGTAATGGAGTGATTTCCTGATTGAATTTGAGTGATATGCTAGGTTGTCAACGAATCCTACCATATGGTTGGGTCCATGTTTGACAATAATTGCATAGATGTTTTCTAAGCTACTTGAATAATTGCATAGATGTTTTCTAAGCTACTTGATTGCATTCGCTTTTGAGTCAACACCATTGCGACCAATAACTCCATTTCTTGCTCCAGGACAGTACAGTTTATATCAAATATGACCGGTCCTAGTTCCAGTTGATGCAAACGTGCCATTTCTGAATCTGAACTCTGACTTCATTTATTTGGAAGATCAATTCTGATTTTGTTATTTAGATGGAGTTTGTTAGGACTTAGGTAATTGTTTTTTTAAGGATGGTGATGTTCTGAAGCACTGACTCTTCATTAAATCCTCAATACCCATGAACGAGTATTTGGCGGTAAATATCTGCTTATATGGTGTTAAAGCTAGGTATACCTTTATATGTTGAGTAGCACAAAATTAAGAATAACCAATTGAATTGCAAAAGAAAGAAGTTGTTTTAATTACCCCTTCCCGCCAGTAAATGGTGCTTCCCTGTAATGCTTGTAGTCAAACACTATTATCTTTGACCATATTTATTGTTTTAAACCTATTGTTTGCATGAAAATCTTACGAGTGAATGTGCCATTCAAAAATACTTTCATATTATATTGCACTCAACAACTTTTTGGAGTGCTCAAATGAGCTTCATGTTGATTTTGGTAAGTTCAAAAAACAAATATCGCTCTTTTGTGACTGGAGGTAGTAATTTGTATTTCTGCCTTTTGTTGCAGGTATATTTGTTGCACTTGCGCTACGATTTGATGTGTCAAGAGGGACTAAGAACCGTTACTTCAACAGTGCATTTCTGGGATATACTGCAGGTTTGACTGTGACGATAGTTGTGATGAACTGGTTTCAAGCTGCACAGGTGAGTTCTGTTACTCAGGTTTCGTGCTGTCCTGTTGTAATATTACACTGTCTTTTTTCCTCATCTTTGTCTGGTTTATGCAGCCTGCCCTACTATACATTGTTCCTGGCGTGATTGGTTTTGTTGCTGTCCATTGTTTGTGGAATGGAGAAGTAAAACCGGTTAGTTTGTTAACCTTTGCCATGATTTTTTCTACCTTGCCATTTACTTTCAGCAGCATATGAAATGCTGCTTTGGGATCATGTGGCCATGGTAAAAAATCCCAAAACATTGTGATGATCTCCAGAATGTTGACAGCAATCTCTCGTGCCATATACACACTTGTTTCTCATTCCAGTTTCCTGGATATCAAAATACGATATTTATTGAACTATTTTCCATGGGCAGCTACTGGAGTTCAACGAGTCGAAGGCTGAAGGGGAGGAAGCTGGTGAGGAAGAAAATAGCGATGAGAGCAAAAAGGTGGACTAGCACTTAACTAGCCTCAGTTATTTGAGGAGAGGGAAAACTAGGCAGAGAATTTCATGCAAGGTCGACAGCGTAAAAGGCTGGACAACCTTTTGAATACCGAGAACTTAGAAACGATTGACTTGATAGAACTTTTGCTGTTTGATAATTGCCTGGTCTCATCTGGTGAGGAGGAGAGGAGGGAATAGATGATAAGAGAGTTGCCTTAGGATTCAGTGACATGACTTTACCTGCCACCTACCTTTGTTTTCATACCGACTCATTTATCATATGGTGGTATTTAAGAAAGGGTATTTAAGAAAGATTTGAGCTGAATCCTCGTTTGCATTCCATGAATTCCTGTCGCGTTGATTTTTCCAAATCATGGGCCCTCGTTTAGACTTTGGAGCGAATAAATTTCTATGATATGTGCACCAGTCATATCCGTCGTAAAGCTAACAAAGCAGAAACATGAGGTTGCCAAGCCTTTTTTACTAGGTCAAGTAAGAATATTACGTCGTATTTACTTTTTTAAAAGCAAGACTCGGTAGAAAGAAAGCATGCAAAAGAGGCGGCGTCGAGTGTGGAAAAGGAGCTGCAGAGAATCTGATCCAATTCGTGGCTGACTTCCGAGGCTAACGAAATTCTGATTCTTAGCTGCGGTATAGAGCAGAGCAGAGATTTCTTCTCTTGCCCTTGTTTTGTCCATTCCGTTGCGGCCGCTCTGCTTCACAGGCTCTAGCATTAGCAACATCTTTAGCTCTAATTCTCTCGAGAGAAAAACATCTTAGCTCAAATTTGCCATGTAAAAAAATGTCACGCCACAAATCCCACAAAACGAAGGCTGGTGTTGCTTACTACTTTCTGCATGTGATTCATGCATCGTATGGGTACTAAAAATCTATCTCGTTCCGTTCCTTCTTCCCAATGGACGGTCGGAAGTTTCACACACATTTTGGGTGTAAAACCAGGGAATTTGCAGACAGCATCAGATGCTAGCTAGTCACATGTGGGCATGTCCAGATATGTATGCCTCACTACCAAGTTTTCTCCCTTTAAGCACTGGGTCTTTCTTACATGTTCTTGGTATACACTCATTCCAATCCTCAATTCTCCTTTCGAGATTCCGCGATAGTGAATCAATTGAACGCGCTTCAAAGATTTGTTCTACTTTTGGAAGACCCTGCGTTATGTCACTAGATCTTGATTTTGCATATATAAACGTAACTAATCTATCTCCTTTGTAAAGGATTTCCCCAAAATGACCATGAACAGTTGCTCCTGTAGTAGCCAAATAAGGCTTAGCTGCTCTTATAACAAAGGAATCAATATTAACAATGAAAATTTGACCTGATTTTTTTGTATGTGATTTAAATAGACATACATTTTCTCAAATAAATACTACAAGGTGAATTATTGCTGATGTCTCCTCCCAAGAATCATGATGGAGAAAGTGTCAATTCAAATGGAATGGATCCAACATGATGTTACTATCGAAATTAGAAATCCTTTGATTTTTATCTATTAAAGAGTATTTAAGCCCTTGAAGTACTTGAAAGGTTTGTTTCAAATTGTCCGGGAATAAATATTTTTGTAACAGGATCTGATTATGCGTTAGTAAATAGTAAGATGAAGAAAAATAACTTTGGAGGGAAAAGGAGACAAATATGATTCGACGGCTAAGATAGTGTTGTTTTTTATGTCCCGCGATATGGAAATTAATACCAATCATACGTACGGAGCAGCTAGGTTAGCAAGGTGAAATCACCTGGCTTGTCCATCGAAGTTCACTGGCAGATGCTAAGGCTAGGCACAAACACCAAGTTTGTAATGCCAATGAATCGCTTAAGGCGAAAGCCGACATTTCTGACCAAAAATACCTAGCTTGGCTGCATTAACGAAAGGACCTGAACCCTTAGAACAGGCATACATGCTCATGTATTATTTTTTTAGGACATACACGCACCCAAGTCATATCACATGAATGCGCACACAAGTCATATTTTTTTAAACATTTTGGCGCCTATTTCTTTCACATTGAAAACTTATTTTGGTGTTACTTTCTATGGTTAGCTGGATGTCAAATATTTACTCAACCACCAAATAATTTGGTGCCTATATCTGCTACTAGTTTTTTTTTTCTAGTGCTATTAGTTTCCTTCCTAGTGCGGGCCAAAGAAAATTGAATGTACATACAGGGTGTCATGAAAAGAAAGAGCAAGCGAGGGATAGGTGGAACTATCCAATGGATATATGTGGTTTGAAATTTTTTTGAATGGAAATAAAGGAAACAACAGGCGCGGGAGATGAGACGTGCAACTAATAGAACAGAAGGAAAGAATAGGCATGGGATAGATGAAACTATCCAATGGGTGGACGTGATTTGAATTTTTTTTTTAAAAAAGAAATAAAATAGCAGACATGGATATTAATAAGTGAAGCTATCCAATAGACAAACATGATTTGAAATTTTTTAAAAGAGATTGATTAGCTGTCCATAAGTGTGGGAGATGAGACGTGCAACTAATAGAATGGAAGAAAAGACCATGCACGGGATATGGGAGTACTATCTAACAAGTAGACATCATTTAAATTTTTTTAAAATAAAGAAAGAAAAGAGAAGACACAGATATTAATAGGTGGAACTATCTGACATTTTAATGAGCCGCTAGACGAAAGGGAGCTAGCTAGCTATGGGGTTTCTATGACCTTCCCAATTTAGTTGTTATAATTCTATCATCTATAATAATAATCATCGCATACTATAAAGATTCTCTTCATGTTTTATTCTTACTTCACACATGATACTATGAAAATTCGTTCGTCTAGCAAGTCCTCTGTCCATAAAAGGTTTAAATACGCAATTTTTTTGCACGGCCTGTGAAAATGGTGAGAAGTATGCCCACGTAAACAGATGAAAAAAATATATGAACATGCATGCTCTGGTTCCTTGAATAGCGAGAGCGACCTTGCAACTTTTGCCATCGTCCGTACGTTGGTGGTGTGAACTTGTGATACACGTTTAACAACTAATCTCCCTTGCTGGCTATTAACCTCGATCAAGGCTCTTGGTTGTACGAGTATATCATTAACTTGATGACACTTATCCTATTGTTAGTAGGGCATACCAAAGGACATTGACTCGAATCGCCTAGAAATTAAAATTGAATCGGCCTACCTATGCAGTCGATCGTTTGTGTAAACAAACAAAAGAATAAAGGCAAATTATTTTGGAAGCTAGCTAGGGACACATCACACATGTATCTGCGCGCATGCATGCCCCCATCCTGTCACCCTCAGGCCTCAGCTTCTCTCAAGAAAGAGACCGTGCTTGTTTGCAAGTGAGATGCTCCTTTGCAGTCAGTACATGCTCCGATCAAGTCTCTAGTGTCTCGATTCTCCAAAGAAATCTTCGCTACATGTAGGCCGACAAAGACTAATCTTATTTTATCCTAATGTAATCGTGCGACAGGAGAATCCAATCATGTTGACATGAACATACATAGACTAAACAAACAAGCTTTAATTGTCCTTATATACCTTTCTTTCCCTAACCACGCACTCTAAGTTTCGAAGGTTGCATGTTGCAAATATGGCAGCTAGGGAACGGGATTCTCTGACTTAGCGCCCACTGCAGTTGTGTTACTGACATGCGGGCCCCACATGCACAGGGCCCACATGTCAGTGACCCACCGCCCTCTGCAGTAAATCAGAGGATCTGGTTCCAGCAGCCAGACCACCGAATGAATATGCCCAAATCCCAATGCATGCCCTACGCTGGAGGCCTAACACTGTTGGCTTAGGAGCCACCATGCGAGTGATCTTGGTCTTTTCAAGCGGAACTAGGTACTATAATTCATAGTTCAAGTGCAATTTTTGGAAGAGCGAATTATCAAATATCTCTGAAAAGATAATGCATGCGTTCCACGGATAATTTTCTTTTGAGCTCATAACTATGTCAATATATTGAATATATATGTGATAACAAAATTGCACACTAGAATTTAGGCCTTTTGATTCGTGTGGTTTTGGAAGACAAATGAGTAAGGATTTTTTTTACGAGTGAAATGCCTTGAATTTTTCAATTTTAAGGAATGGTTTTGTTGTATGATCAAGCAAAAGAATCTTTCGTATGAGATGTGAGGCCAAAGGGTAGTCTTCAATAGAATTTACTCCATTGGAGAGAATACTAGAGGAATCTTAATACCATATTCCTACAAATCAAATCAGTACCGTAGAAAAAAAATCTTATGGATTGTATATTTGTATTCCTACAAAAATCTTTGGGAAATCCTATGAATCAAAAGAGATCTTCCACATCTGTTTGAGCACAGATGCAATTTAGCTAATAGTACAAAACAAATCCTAAAAGTTTTTATAGAGCGCTCGACAATAGTACAGAACCTTAACTAAAATCGAGAACCCAAATACCCAATTAGGAGTATAACCTACGCATGGTTTGATATGCAAATTGCTCAATCAATAATCCACAGATTTTTGCCATCTTGTAACGATGGGCTTATAGCTGATGTGGTAGACCATGAGCCCCCTCGTCCCTGGGTCCATGTCCAGTCCAGCCCAGGGAGCATTTGCTTTGCTTTCTGCAGTCCCCACCAGCTGCCATGTACCATCACCATCCACATCTATCTCCCTCCCTCCCTCTGCTGTCTCCCTGTCCTATAATGCCCAATCACCCCAAGAAATGAGCTCAAGGCAAGCTCATGTCCATGGTTTCTTGAGGAGTCACGCAGCAGCCAGCAGCCCAGCAGCCAGCAGCCGGGGAGACCGAGGTTTCCTCTTCGTGGGGAACACCAAATCCAGCTCGTAAGTTCAAGCCTCTCCTATGATTGCATCCAAATTAAGAACTAGCACACACACAGACCACACCCTGTGTCACCATTTCCCATTCTTTCTCACAAATCCCCACTTTTTTCCTCCTACCAATGCCTGACATTCCTGCCGTTTCTTGGGTTTTGAGCAGGAACTTGGAAGAAAGCTGTGTTCTTGGACAAGTTCCCCTCCCTGATTGGTCGCTGACCCCTAAGGGGTTTGATTGGCGCAAGGCGCCTGTTTGGTGAGTTCTTTGAGGTCCATTCAACCCGTTCTTTCTTGGTTGCGAAATTCTAAGCACAGAACGCATGAAAAATGCCGGATTTTGTGTTTAGTTCGTTTGGTTGCGCGCCATTTTGGGCATTAGTTCCCTTTTCTGCAGGAATCGCCCGTTCCTTACCACAAGAAAGTTCATGGAGCATAGTATAGCGACATGAACATGCCTGTTTGTTTGTTTGTTGCTGTCTGCTTGACACAAGGAATAGAATAAATGCCCCGGCGGGTTCTTATACCTTGCACAATCCAAGGTTTGACACTGCTGTTTTTGTTCTATTCTTAGCAAAAGTGTGTGGAAACTGGAATATGTGGAGAAAGTGTTATTGCCACACCGCACGTTTGCTTTTGACTGAAGGACCACATTTGTTAAAACTGTTCCTTGGATGAGGCAATATGAACAAAGCAGATATCCAATGATGTTTGCCGAATGGACCTAGGAGTAGGATCCGCTTTGCATTTCCTTTGGCTGAATGTTTCTTCACCTTTATGATTTACACTATGTAAAAGAGATAATTCTGAGGTTATCCTTCTTCCTAGATTTGAGATAGAGACATGGTATAAATCAAAACATCGCGTAGTTTGCAAGAGGAATGTTTTACGATTGGCGTCTTAGTTTAACCATCTACCTCCCCCTCTTTTTTTCCTTTCAAGTTGCTTTTCTTTGCAATATTCGGTCCATCCATTAGTCTTATTCCTATGATTACTTCCTCCATCTTGTTTTCTGTTTGGCAAGCCCTGCTTTCTTATTGCTATCTTTTGAACTGAAGCTTCAAATGCTGGCACTTTTCAGCATGAATGATGCTTTTTATTTTATTTTATTTATTTATTTATTTATTTTTTTTGGGGGGTATTGCTATCCTAACAAGCTTGCTCTATGTTTTTTCTTGGCAGGGTTTTCATACATTAATAGTTTGCTAACATGTGGGTAATTGCATAAGTGCCTCTGGCTTTTTGCACCATTCAAGCCACAACTTTTTAGCAAGGCACCGTTTGAGCCACAATGAAGGTAGATTTTCTGGTACTGTTGATCCTCTCCCTATTCCTCTTCCCTAATGAGATCAGCAAGAGCTTAGCTGCCAGGCCTTCCGTTGTGAATATCGGATCTATTCTTCGATTCAACTCCACCCTTGGAGGTATTTCGGTGGTCGCCATCCATGCAGCCTTGGAGGATATCAACTCAGATCCAACAATTCTAATTGGAACAACATTACAGGTTCAAATGAAGGATGCAGACTGTGATGATGGTTTCCTTGGCATGGTTCAAGGTAGAGTTACTGTATTATCCCTTTCTTTTATTTGTGTGTGTGCTAAATTGCATCCTTTAGATAATGTGTGTTAAATAGTATGTGCTTACCTTCTAGAGCTGTGATGATGAAAACATATTCCTTGTACCAGCTTTGCAGTTCATGGAGACTGATGTTATTGCAATCATTGGCCCACAGTGCTCCACAATTGCTCATATCATTTCATATGTTGCAAATGAGCTCCGAGTGCCATTGATGTCCTTTGCATCTGACGCAACTCTCTCATCGACCCAGTTCCCATTCTTTGTTCGGACTTCTCACAGTGATCGCTATCAAATGGAAGCTGTGGCAGCAATTGTTGACTACAACCAGTGGAAGATAGTGACTGCCATATACCTTGATGATGAGTATGGTCGAAATGGCATTGCTGCTTTGGATGATGCACTTACGGCAAAGCGCTGCAAAATTTCATACAAAGTTGGATTTCCATCCAATGCGAAAAAGAGTGACCTCCTAAATTTGTTGATTAGTGTTAGAGACAGGGAGTCTCGAGTTATTGTCCTCCATACCGATTCAGGACCTGGACTCAGACTTTTCTCTCTGGCGAACCAAATTAATATGATGGGTGATGGTTATGTATGGATTGCGACTGATTGGCTTTCTAGTTATCTTGATGCTAATTCATCGGTTCCTGCTGAGATTATATATGGCATGCAAGGTGTTCTTACTTTACAGAAACACAGCCCTAATTCAAAGATGAAGAGTGATTTGATCTCCAGGTGGAGTGCGTTAAGCAAACGGTTCAACCACAGTGATCTTCGCATAAATTCTAATGGATTTTATGTTTACGATAGTGTATGGGCAGTAGCTCGGGCTCTGGATGCCTTCTTTGGTGATGGTGGAAGGATTTCCTTTTCAAATGACTCAAGGTTGCGTGATGTAAATGGAGGAACTCTTCACCTTGAAGCAATGAGTATTTTTGACATGGGAAATAAATTATTGGACAAGATTAGAGGGGTAAATTTCAGTGGGGTGTCTGGGCAAGTGCAATTTAATGATGGGCATGAGCTCATCCATCCTGCCTTTGATGTCATAAACATAATTGGAAATGGATTGCGGACAGTTGGTTATTGGTCAAATTATTCTGGCCTATTGTCAACTGTTCTTCCAGAGGTTCTGTATTCAAAGCCTCCTAATAGCTCTCTAGCCAATCAACATCTCTATGATGTTATTTGGCCTGGGCAGACTGCGCAGAGACCTCGAGGCTGGGTTTTTCCTACTAATGCGAAGGAGCTGAAAATTGGTGTCCCCTACAGATTTAGCTTCAAAGAGTTTGTCACGAAAGATAACACTACTGGGTTAATGAAGGGTTATTGCATCGATGTGTTTACTCAGGCTTTGACTTTGCTTCCTTATCCTGTTACCTACAAGTTTGTACCATTTGGTTCTGGTATGGAAAATCCTCACTATGACGAACTCGTACGGATGGTTGAGGCAAATGTAAGCATCGGCATGAAATGGTTTGTGTTGTTTTTTTTTCTTCACATTTTATCATGTGGTACTGACAGGGTTAGCTAATCCTGCAGGAGTTTGATGCAGCAATAGGGGATATTGCGATTACAATGAACCGAACTCGAACCACTGATTTCACACAGCCCTTCATTGAATCAGGCCTTGTAATTTTGGCTCCAGTTAAGAAGCATATAACAAATTCCTGGGCATTCTTGCAGCCATTTACTCTGGAGATGTGGTGTGTTGTAGGGTTGTTCTTTCTTATTGTGGGTGCGGTTGTTTGGGTTCTTGAACATCGAATCAATGATGAGTTCCGTGGTTCACCACGAGATCAAATAATAACTATTTTCTGGTAAGGAGCTGTTTTGCACCTTTTATATCAGCTATCCATATTTTTTTTGAATGGTAATCTATATATCAGATATCAGTTCAGTAATCTTACAAATGTTGAGAGTTATATAAGTCTCATCAAGTTTATTGAACTGTGTAAGCAGCTAAAAACTGTATTGCTCAAATATTGGCAAGTCCTTCAATTAATGTGTGTGACTGGAAAGTCTGAGTGATCATCAATGGATGAAATCTTGTGGTTTTAGACTGGCTGGAGTCTGTGTATGCAGTCTATTTTTATATGCTATTGTGATGCATTATTCTGTCTCTCTTAGTTTTGTTTTTGAAGTGACTCTCAATGTGTATCACCTAATGTTTTTCTGAATTCTGATGACATGATTATTTGCTCTGAAATGTGTGATAATAGCCTCAATTTTAATTGTCTGCAGGTTCAGCTTTTCAACTTTGTTTTTTGCGCACAGTGAGTAAACCGACCTTTTTCTATCCTTTTTTTAGATGAAACATTATGTTGTGACAAATTACTTTCATCTTTAATTTCTCCCAGGAGAAAATACTAGGAGCACATTAGGACGTGGTGTCTTGATCATATGGCTATTTGTTGTTTTGATCATTCAATCCAGCTATACTGCAAGTCTTACTTCCATCCTGACTGTGCAACAGCTTGATACTTCTATAAGGGGAATTGATGACCTAAAAAATAGTGATTATCCTATTGGTTTCCAAGTTGGTTCTTTTGCAGAAGAATACATGGTCAGGGAACTGAATATCTCACGGTCGAGGCTAAAAGCTCTCGGTTCTCCAGAAGAATATGCTGAAGCCCTCAAGCTAGGCCCTAAGAAAGGAGGTGTTAGTGCCATTGTCGATGAGCGCCCCTACGTTGAACTGTTTTTATCAACTTACTGCAAGATGGCGGTTGCTGGCTCTGATTTCACCAGTAGAGGATGGGGCTTTGTAAGTATAACTAACTTAAGCTGTACAGCATGGATTAGTATATATAGAGAAAATGATCTTGCACTGCAATTCTGAAATCACAGCTCCTTCAAAAAAAATACCTATGGTAACTTAAACTGTTTTAACTTGTACTGTCTACATAGCTGATGCCTTGATGGCACACTCTTTAAAATAAAAAATCTATGCGTACTTTGTTTCACTCATTAAAACATAGCAATTTACAAAGTTCACCCTCTCAGGCATTTCCAAGGGACTCGCCTTTGCAAGTAGACTTGTCCACTGCGATCCTGTCATTGTCAGAGAATGGGGAACTGCAGCGGATCCATGACAAGTGGCTCATGACGGGCGAGTGCACAGCTGACAACACTGAGTTTGTCGACTCAAACCAACTTCGCCTTGAGAGCTTCTGGGGACTTTTCCTCATCTGTGGTGTCGCATGTGTGCTTGCGCTGCTCATCTACTTCAGCATCATTCTATACAAATACCTGAAACATGAACCACCAAGAAGCTTCATCTCATTCCTCGACGACAAAGAGCCACTACCAAGGAAGAAGCGGTTGAGCCAGTCTGAAAATTCCATGTCAACTACATCAACAAGCAACCATACTGTTCTTGACATAGAAAGGCCAGTGAAGCCAGCAAGGAATGGTAGTGTTATTAATATAGTAAGCTAGTGAGCGTGCACAAAGCTAAGACATTTATACATTTTCGACCTCAGATACGCTATCTTTGGGTCGATCTACCTAATATACTTGAGAATAGATTCAGAGGCTGCGTAGGGAATGATATATGTAGGGTTTTTAGCACCTTGGTGATGGAAAAATTCAATTGAGTTTGCTATGGCAACTGGGAAATTGTATAGAAGGTTTTCTTGCCTTTAATGGTATTATGAATGGATGGAATTCTGATAATTTCTGGGGGCGACTAGCTAATGTGTTCCCGTCGGGGGGCCAACCCGACGGGATAGGCCCCGCGGCCCGCGTGCGCTCTCGCAAACATTCCCGCGTGCGTGCCAGTTTCTTGTGCCGGCGCGAATGGTTTTGCATGGCAAAAAAAGGAACGCGCTTTGTGTTGCATGTGCATGCATGCTAATAGCCAATTTTGTTTTACAATTTTGTTTCTCCTAAAACCAAAAGTCCAATTTACTCCAAACCAATTTTCCTGGCCTACTATTATTTCATTCTACCTACAGTAATTATTTCATAATTTTCTGAATTATGTTTGCAGCCGTCTTTTTCGCATGTGCCTCGTTTTGCGTGCCGTCGTCACCAACTTAGCAGAGCTAACATCAAGTGACGCTGATGGAGGGAAAATTATTCCCGTCTGAGGTTGATTAGAACTGAGGCGCGTTTTAATTACTTAGGCGTCATTGCAAGCCACGCTGAGTCGAGGCCGCCGACGTTTTCTCGAGATTCGGTATCGTAAAAAGGTATCGTAGGGGTATCATGTATCACAAAAAAAAGTATCAGTATCGTGGTATCATGTTGAGTTTCATGGTACCATTGAGGTACCGCAAAAAAAAATATAATGGGAAGGATATCGTATATCACAAATCAAGTATCGGATCAGAAGTATCATCCATCATTAGGTCAAAAAATCAGGTATCAGATCAGGAGGATCATCGAGTATCGTGTCAAAAAATCAAGTATCATATTAAAAAATCAAATGTCGGCTCAGAAGTATCATCGATTATCAGGTCAAATAATCAGGTATCGGATCATAAGTATCATCGAGTATTGGGTCAAACAAAAGTATTATCAAGTATGAGGGTGTTGAATATCAGTTGTATCGGGCTCCTCACGCATGTCCTCGGGTACTCCTCGCGGGCTCGTGTTCTTCCACCGGTGCGTGCCAACACGTTTTTTTTCTCTACACGCTGCATGCAGTATGTACGTCACTCATGTGCATGCTGCTAGTTGTTGTATGCGTTGTCTTGTAGTATGCATGCCACTAGTTTTGCAAGTCAACTGTTTGTATGTCTATCATTTTTTTCTTTGCTACGGAAAAGAAAGCTTTACAATCAAGTATCGAATCAGAAGTATCATCGAGTATCGGATAAAAAAAAATCAAGTATCGGATAAGAAGTATCATCGAGTATCGGATCAAAAAATCAAGTATCGGTATCATCGAGTATCGATAAAAAAATCAAGTATCGGATCAGAAGTATCATCGAATATCGAATAAAAAAATCAAGTATCGGATCAAAAGTACCATCGAGTATCGGATCAAAAAATGAAGTATCGGTATCATCAAGTATCGGGTAAAAAAATCAAGTATCTAATCAAAAGTATCATCGAGTATCGGATCAAAAAAATCAAGTATCAGTATCAACGAGTATCGGGTAAAAAAAATAAGTATTGGATCAGAAGTATCATCGAGTATCGGATAAAAAATCAAGTATTGAATCAAAAGTATCATCAAGTATCAGATCAAAAAAATCAAGTATAGAATCAGAAGTATCGGTGGTATCATGTTGATGGTATCGTCGAGTTTAGGTATTGGAAACAAGTATCAAATATGACAAACAAAAAAAATCGGTATCAGCAGTATCAAATTGATAATATCATTGAGTTTCGGTATCGAAAAATGTATCACAAGGTATCATATATCATAAACAAAAAAAGTATCGGTATCGATGATATCAAGTTGATGGTATCGTCGAGTATCATTGAGGTATTCAAAAAAGTATCATAAGAGTATCGAATCCAAAGTATCGATGGTACAGATTGGTAGTATCGTCAGATAATACTAATTCTACCTACTAAAAAATAAAAAATGTGAAAGTATTTAAAATGGGTTTGTTAGAATTTTAGATAAATTATGAAATTTGTTCTATGCAATTTGGACTCCAGATAAAAAAGATATAAAAATGAGAAATTTAATTGCAAATATAATCAACTGCATTATTTGTCTCAGTATGGAGCAGTACTATGAAGTCCACTAGCTAGCTAGCAGCCGAGAAGCGCACGCTGGAAACACAGGATGGCGGGAGCGCGCGAGGCGGATATCCAACGGCTAGATCTGTCCCGTCCGTGCGCGCGGCCGACGGGATCTCGTATAGAAGCATTTCTGTTCTGATAAATGCCTTTTTGGAATATCTCTTGTGAATTGTGATGTACGTTGACTATGAGTCTATGAGCAGGGAAGTTTCATCTTGTCCAAATCAAATGAGATTTGTACAGCTGATCTGAGGAGGGAACAATTGGTTTGTTTGGTTTAGGCGTACTGATACTCCTGAATGCAAGTATAATCCCTGAGAATTGCACTCACTGTTATTCCTGTATAATTTAATTGCTACAGATGCACCCTTAAGATAATAAAGTAAACAAACAGTAACAATATTTATAAAATAAAAAATTTAATAATGAGAAAAAAGATGTCGAAAATGGGATATTCTGAATTCCTATGGATATGATGGAGTGGCGGCAGTTGAGCGCGCCATTTCGGCTCCCCTCTCTCTCTATTCCATCCCCGTCCATGGCTTCCTCCGCCCTGCCTTCTAGAACCTTCCACGGCCATTCGCCTCGCTCTTTCGCTCTGAGAGAGACCTATACCCCATGCTGCTTCCCCGGCGCCATCTCCCGGCGGGGGGCGGCAGTGCAGCTCCTCTCGGTCGGCATCTTGACGGCCGCCTCGCAGCCGCCGCCGCCTTCGCTTGCCGCAAGGAGGGGCCGCAGGAACATACCGCCGGAGGAGTACGTATCTGCACGTACGTCACTGCACCTTCTTCCTGATACTGCTGGTTTCTTGATTTCTACGTGTATTTTGCACTTCCAATTTCCAAAGAACTTGGGGTATTCAGCAAGTTCCAACTTTTGCTATTGAACCATAAGATTACAGAATGGCAATGCAGCCTGTATAGATTAATTAAAATTCCTTTTGTTTAATTTGATCTGAGAGCTGTTGGAAGCAGCTGATGGCCTGAAGTATTATGATATTGAGGAAGGGAAGGGTCCAACTGCTGAAAAGGGCTCAAATGTGCTGGTAAACTGTTCCCATCCACACCAAAAAAAATGGCCTTCATTCTAAAACAGCAATTAATTTGTTTTTCCCTGAAGGTTCACTTTGATTGCATATACCGTGGCATCACCGCAGTGTCAAGCCGTGAATCTAAGCTTCTAGCGGGCAACCGAAGTATTGCGCAGGTCATCTGGGAAGCTACTCCTGATCTTTTCAATGCTAATACTACTGAACTAGGACATAGGGGATTAAGATGTTTGTGTGTCTTCCTCTAGTAGCCTTATGAGTTCACTGTTGGCTCGCTGCCTGGCAAGGAGCGAAAACGAGAATTTGTGGACAATGCCAATGGGCTATACTCTGCACAGGCTGCACCGAAGCCTCCACCAGCAATGTACACAATAACTGAGGGAATGAAAGTTGGTGGAAAGGTATGGAGAAAGAGAATTAGCACATGAAGGAAAATAATTTGGCCTTTCAATCTTTACTATCGTACTGAGTTATCCTCTGTTTTGTTTGTATCTTGGTTATGCAGAGGAGAGTAATTGTCCCTCCAGAGCTTGGTTATGGCAAAAGGGGGATGAGTGAGATACCGGTAAGAGTTCAATTTACGAAATCTTTTGGTCATGTAGCTTGATCTTGTATTTTAGCGAATTGAAGTATTGAAGCAGTGATGTTGCTTCCTTTCAGCCTGACTCCAGTTTTGAACTAGATATAGAGCTTTTGGAAGTGGTTCCTCCTGCAGAAAAATGATCGTTTTTGTTTACATCGAACGGAGAACATTAACAAGGTACTTGTGACGTTTCACAAAGTTTAGAGGAATATATCTATGTTGTATGTACTTTTACATCCTTACTAATTGGACATGTAATTGAGAATATGTTGATATGATATATTTCCCGGGCAGAACATTTTTGCCCATTCACCAGGAATTTCTAGCTAAGCAAAAGTTAAGTCGATAAAATACATATATTAAATTTCTCATCAATTATATTAAAGCAAAATTGTGTTGAAATATTCTCCACAATGCCATGGAGCCAGTTTGATTCTATAGAAAATGGTAAATTTTGATCTGCCATTGTGATGGCAGCATGCTCTGATGCCCATTCAGAGGTCCTCAGGTCCATTGATATCCTGAAATGAAAGAATAAATATTGTCTTGTTAAAAAAATCTATGGTTGTATGTGCTTGCTTTTATATTGAGATATGTATAAATATATATATTTACATATCAAATAAAGTTTAGCTTTGCTATTCAGAAATTAAATGTTAAAATGAAGTTTAATCACATGTTTAAGATTTTGATCCGCATAAACTGAATGCTGATAAACAAGTTAAAAGACCAGAACTTAGATCTGCATTCGCTTTTGGACAGCAAAATTCGTGGAACACTTATGAGGCTATGAGAGTACATGTTGGGATAAATTTACCTTGTTCTCGATTACTGCTCCATCTGGAATTTCCAGCTTGACACCAGGTTTTGCTGTGATGGTCACTTTGCCCTAGAAAACAAAGAGAGAGGTAAAGAAGGGACATTACTCCAAGTTTTAACTATTGTGAGATATCTTTCTTCAGAACTAATCATGATAGCAATCATACAAGGAAACAAGCTGCACATTATCCATATAAATTCTTATAAGAATGCTTAAAAATAGCAGGTATGAACATATTCTTTGAGATATATAGACAAGATTCACAAGATTGTGATAGTCCCATCTTCTATAAAAAAAATAAAATCGAAATAGTTCAGCAACTTTGTCATAAGTACCTTAAGTACTACACCAGAGCCAAAGCAAACATCACCAGAAACCTTCAAACTGTCAAGATCAACAATGCTAGGGATCGACTTAAAGCGAGCAAGGAAGCTCCCAACCTGCCATTATGTGAAGAAAGCAGATCATGCTGTTTGTATTTGAAGCTCACAAATTAATGTTAGAACCTTTTTCCTAGTGAGTGATTAATGTTAGAACCTGACCTTCTTGAACTCAGGGCCCAACTCAATCGAGGGATTTGATGGATTTGTTCTAGCTGAATTGCGTGTAACGAAGCCGTCAACCAAGGTATACAGATCAGACTACAAGGAGAATAATTTCAGTTAGAAACATGAGTGACCAATATCATTTATTCATGCTGTCGTACAAACCTGTACTAATTGCAAATCTGAAGTTGCCTTCACCGGCAAGAACCGGGACCTTGGAACATTGATACCAATTGCATGGTCGAAGAACTGGCGCAACAAAATACGATGTCATTTTTACACACCATGATATATGATGAATATATAGTTATATAGTAGTTTGTTAGTACTCTGATTGCAGCACCAGCTGCTGTTTCCAACTGAAGAACTTTCACTCCATCCACTTCCTGAAATCATTTGTTGCCCACAGATATTCTATGTTACATTCTTTGCAAACCATTTGTAAATTGTGAAGTTCATGAAGCAGCTCTTATAGAATAAGAGTTCTTTTGAAATGCATTGGTACCTTAGGGTTTGGAATGATTTCCATCTTGAGGGCATCAGCTTCAACAAGGCGTTTGATTGCCTTCAAGTTCACCCATCTGCCAAAATTGATATTAAATAACACTTCAATAATGTTTTCTAAACAGGAATAAAATTATGAATTCACTTACAGATTGTTGGTGTTGAAGATCTTGAATTTCTCAATTGATTTGAATTCATTCACCTATGTTTCATAGAATTGTGGAAGCAATCTCAGAAAAGATCTATCATATCTTTCTGATTAGTGATAACATTATTATAAACACAAAAAATAGTTTATAGCTTACATGTGCATCAGGAACTTGCGCAATCTCCAGAAGCTGGAAAAAAAAAGAGGAAACGTTAATACCACTACAGGAACGTGCGTTGAAAAGGACAAAGTCCTAAACAGCTTGTTTTCATATGCAGTTCTCCACAATTACTCATCAAATTTGTTTGCAAACTGAAACAGCAAAGGATAGGAAGATGTGTTGTTTTGGTACAAGCAAACATAAAATTACCTGAACCCTTCCTTCATATGAGATGAGTGTACCGCCTTTCACGTCAGCCAAAGTTTTGGGGGTAACCTAAAAAATGGTTGTAGAACTTTACCAGCCAACCACATGTAGTTTTACGCCATCAAATATCACACAATTACATACCTCCATGCAATATTCATTCTGCTTATGGATCAAATGGTTCAATATCTCTATTCAATAGTTAAAGGCTTAGAGCATATGCAAAGCAGAATATCTCATTCCTTAACTAGAAAGTTTGTAAAAGAAAATGTTGAATGACGTGTTTACACAAGGATACTCATGTCCACTATAGCGCCCAAATTATCCGAGTTTGCAATGAACACATACTCTTTTCCCTGCAATAGGGTCAAAAAGGTAATGTTACATTCATGGAAACATCGGATGAAATATGGAAGGTACTAGTATTCCCAGATGATTGCAAACCTGTGAGAGTAGTAAATCAAGCTTGCCGCTGTTCAACAGGGATGGGAAGATATCACCATGGCCAGGAGGGTACCTTCATATTTGCGTTAAGTGAAAGAAAGTCAAATTTAGTCTGTGTTTGCTGTTAAAATGAATTTGCTGATATAACGATGTATGAACAGCTTACCAGCCATCTTTGTCAGTCTTCCCCTTGCAAGGCCATGGCAAGAACTCATCAGCTACCACACGGGGATACTGGCTCTGCATTGGAACAAAATGTTTTAATGTCAGTAGCATGTTCTGAAAACTAGGACTGACATGAATATATGATCCAAAGAAACAAGGTTGCAACACCAAAAGAAAATCTGGTTGGAAAATGAACATACCTGATTGAAGGTATGGATTTCGATGCTTGAATTGGCATATTTCTCAACAATCTGCAGTTTAAGTGTACTAGTTACTTAGTTAGCATTGAAAGAAGTATTCAATCAGGCCTGAGGTTTGTGGTCTTCAATGTGAAGAGAGATATGGATGCTGAGAGTTTTACCTTCAGAGTGTCCTCGTGGGTGTTGAAGGAATTCATCAGAAGCAGTGGCACATTGCTGCCATACTTCTTGTTGAGCGACTGTAAAAGAAAGAGATGGCATATCATTGAATAACCATATTGCAGGATAGTAGAGCATGCTGTGTAGTCAAAGGGAACACTAGATGAATCATCCACGATGTTTTAATTAGCACACCTCGATCTGGATAACAATCAGGTCAAGGAATGTGAATCCGTTTCGCACTTCGATGACAGATCTGTAATGTTATGGACAGCTCGTTGAAATTCGAGAGCATGAGTATGGGAGCTTTTATTTCAGCATCAGCACCATGTCAAGAATGCTACTGCTTCAATCAAATATTTTTTTATTTCCTTTTTCCCCATGAAGATGCTAATCAAGAAACTAATGAGAAGAAAGAGCTTGTTGCAGCTTACTTTGGTCCGGTGCATCCCATGGTCGTGCCCAGACCGCCGTTGAGCTTCAGCACGGCGAGCTTGTTGAGCAGCTTCTTGGTTGCCTCGATGTCTGCGCTTGAGGGGAGCAGTCAATCAGTACATCGAAAATGAGCCAGTAGCCACCAACTAATTCTGTTTCGATGCGTCAAATCGAGAACCATGCATGCCGGAGAAGAGGAAGAAGAAGAAGAGGAAGAGGAGAAGAAGAAGAAGAAGAAGAAGAGGAAGAGGAAGAGGAAGAGGAACCTTGAGGTGGGGCTTCGAGGGTGTCGTACGGCACCACCACCTCGTCGGTAGGAGTGTGGATCTTGGCCCACTCGATGTGCTCCTCGTCGCCGCTTTTTTTTCAGACATGATCATGGATTGAAACGGAAGCATCAGAACGGCATTGCGGTCGATGATTCATTAATCGTTCATTTCATCATGCCACAAGATATATCTTTGATGCGACGGCCTACCTGAGGTAGCGGGAGACGAGGCTGACGAAGCCGGACTTCTCATTGTCACTGCACATCACATCAAGAAACCGATCAGGCGGCGGAATCGGAAAGGAGCAGCGGCGGAGAAGAAGAAGATCTCGTCGGCAATGGGTGATGGACCTGATCTGCGTGAGGCCGGCGACCGCGTCGCGCAGCCTGGCGAGCTTGGCGTCCGCCATTCGCAGGATGCGAGGCGAGATCTCTGTTCACTTGTTCAGGCAGGAAGGGAGAGAGTTGGATCGGATCGGAGGAGGAAGAAGAAGGGTGAGACGAAGGCGAAGGCGAAGGCGAAGGTGGCAGTGTAGTTATTATAGTAAGCGCGGGAAACGGAGGGTGGTGGAAGGGATGCATTGCGCGCGCGGCGGAGCGGCTGCGGCGCTGCACCACCCATGCCGGAAGGAAGCACCCCTTCCTTTTCTTGTTTCATGCTGCGAAAAATATTTTTTCTCTCTCTCTCTCTTGTTTTCCCCTTCAAGGAGCATACAGAAATATACTCGAGCAAATATCCATCAGAGCATAAAGAAAACTGTTTTGCTCACCGCCAGTCGCCTGGGCGGGTGGCATACCGAGCCAGGCGATTTTTCACGCGCAGAGGAGGAAAAAGGGGGAGGAGGAAGGAGAAAGCGTACCTCGTCGCCGTCGAGCTCCCCGTCGACCTCACCGTCGCCGCCCTCGAGCTCGACGCCGTCGAGCTCGCCGCCGCCGTTTCGGGTTAGGGTTAGGGAACATTTGGGTTCCCGGGGTTTAGGGAGGTCGGGAGGCGAGGCACTGGCGGTTGGTCGGGATCGTGCATGGCGGCGAGGCGGCAGCGCCACGAGCCGTGAGGGAGATGGCGGTCGGGCGGTGGTGGATGGGGATCAAGCGGCGCCGGAGAGGTTAGGGTGGGGGTGACAAGGCATGGAGGTTGAGGGCGAAATGGTCGGCGTGAGAAGGCCACCGGCCGCATGGAGAGAAAGAGGTGGCGGGTGAGGCGTGAGCGCTTGAGCAATGCGCCGCCTCGGTTAGGGTGGGCGAGGCGTCACGGCGGTGGAGTGGAGGAGGAGGCGGCCGGGCGGTGGTTTCGAGGCGGTCAGGGCGGTGGCAAGTGAGGCGCGGAGGGAGGAGGAAGAAGGGGATCGAGTGGCGGGGGGCTCCGTTCGCTCAGGTAAGGCAGAGGAAGTGGATGCCGCTGGTCCGTTGGATGGCGATCCAACGGCCCAAAAATCGCCTGCACAGCACACCCAAATCCAGGCGACTGTGCAGGAGTCGGTCCCGAAACTAAAGAAAATATACTACAAGTTAATGTCTATTAGATATTATGTGTGTGGGAAATTTGATTGTGAAAACTCTGCAAACATATACTCCACTCCGTGTCATCATTCTCTCTAAGAGGCACTGTTCTTTTTTGTGCAGAGAAAGGGATATTGCAAGTTAGCCTTGCATCGATGTAAGCCGAGGGCCCACATGCCTATGACACATGGAGTGTCCAGGAGCAATTGACAGAAAATTTTGGTGACCAAGCGCCAGCGTCGAATACTGCAGAATAATAAGACATCCAATGATAAACACGAACACCCATGAGACATGGCTAGGACACTGCAAACATCATAGCGATGTACCGTGTACTTGTATCCTTTCTTCATTTCTTGTAAGAGTCTTAAGTTTCATGTGCCAGGCAGGATAGCATCCACGACATTTCCGCGGAATGCAAAAACAAGCAACCATTCATCTAGTTCCAAATCAGATATTGCGCAGGTCGCATCAACTGATCAGCACACTGAAACGATTTAAGATTCTAGCATCTATACAAAGAATAATGTCTAGAGACTAACCAAAGAACAAAACCAGATATTCCTGGAACGCACTCCAATCGTAACCTTTCACCAACCCTTGAGCTATTGTTTTCTTGTACTGACGTATACGCAGATATGGAGGTAGTGTTCAGGGTTCTTCAGGTTGTTGGCCACCCAAAGGAACGGTATGTCCATGTCGAGCTCAATGCCTTGCACCCTTACTAGCTTCACTTTGGTATTCTTGGCCACATTTCCCTCTAGCTGAACTGCTGAGGCAGGCTCAACCTCCTCAGAACTTGGGGTGATATCCAAATCATCAGGGACTGAACTCAGTATCTCCATCTGTTGAGACTCATCAGCTCGACCTGAGGGCTCTGATCTGAAGAAGCTGGGCAGCAATGTTTTCAATGCATGTTCCAGGGTGATGTAGCTTCTACCTGCATTATAGAACAAAGTGAACAGCACGCGAGGACAAGCTCATCATTAAAAAACATAATATTTACTGCAAAATATAGTTTCGATTGTTTCAGGTGTGATAAAAAGTGCAACAATTTTTAGGTCAAAGATAAAATGATAAGCCCAAACCCAGCAATTTAAAGCCTTTGTAACTGTTAAAGTAATGTACAGTATGTGTGCATTCTACCTCAGAAATAACATCTGCACAGTGGTAATACAAAGTATTTCTTAATTAATGAACACACAAAAGGCCATCGTGCTATCTTCCACATGGTAACATAAAAAGTATTCACAACACTGATACACACCTTCCTCCTTCCGAATCTCAAATGGCCGATTTATATAAGATACACTTTCCCAGTCATTAACAGGTGCTGCATCTTCTAAATTCTCAAGATCTTCTTGAACACTGCGGACATACAACCGAACAGGGACCCTGCCTAACCAGAGTTTAATGATAAGAGACAACACAACAGATAGAGATATCTTAACATGACACATGTCCATTTATTATATAACTTTTAAAAGTGTACAAGAAGCTTTACAAATAAAAAATTTATGCATCAATTAACTATTATATCAAAGAAAAAGTAATGGCTACAAGAATATTCAACAAATAAAGGAAGTAGATAATTCAATACAAAAAGGCATACATGGTTTGCTAGATCCAGGAGATTCAGGCTCATCAGAACCTTGTTGGTTCTCTACTGATGAAGTTCGTACCACACAATCCTCTTCCAATGGTCCAAGCCTAAGCCTAGTGGAGATATTTATATAACCATCTAAGTTACCTAGTAACAGAAAACATCACGATTGTAGTTAGAGAAAGAAACTAAGTATTTGAAGTATAAATCATACTCAAAAAGTAGAAATTACTAATAGTTAAAAGAGTGTTTGATGGGTCATTTTACGAGCAATCACACATTCTTCATAATGGACTTACGAGGTATACATAGGATTGAAACTTTTTTTTTTCTGGAGAATGTACCTTTCTTTACTGATTCCCACAGAGCAACTTGATCAGCCTGGGACATATTCATCACATTTTTACTGTTTCCAGTTATGATGAAGGCAGCCTGCCCATGGAAAAACTTACATTCCATATGTTTTCCAGTGGGGAGAAGAAATTCAGCAAAAGTAGTTCTCAAGATAAACCTCTTTCAGGGAATTGATGTAGCTCCACTTTACACTATCTTCACCATCACATGGTGATAAAATTTCTGCAGGATACCCCCTAAAATGAACCTGCAGTCCGGTACATAAGATGTGTGGACAGAATGAACAACCGCACAAGTAACAAAGAAAACCACATAGTAGCGGAATAACATATTAATGCAATGGACCTTCATATTTTAGAAATCAGAACATAAAGAAATCACTAACTGTAATAATATCCCCAACTTCTTAAATATTTTACCACACAGCCCCGTAAAGTAAAGTACTATAAACTCGTCGAGTTAGTTTGTCGATTTCTACTCTATGAAGTATTTATGGTCCCCCTTCACACACTAATTCGTGAAAGATTATAATCAAGGACTACAAAGTGCATCACTTCCCCCAACAAAACCTTTTTACTAATCTAAGTGGTTCTTCGTTGAAAAGAATTATTATTTTAAGTAACTAGGTCCTGAGAGCATGGTCCAAATTAAGTCAAACAGCCAAAGCTTCAAAACAAGCAAACTTTCTGGATATTTCCAATAAACCTGAGGATTAATGCATAACTTAACTAGTTCATCAAATGAGTTGAACTAATCCACTCTTACATATACTGTATTGATGAACAATCAATGCCCAAAAAACATCTTACAAACTGTACAAGAGAATAAGCAAATAAGTAAAAGTAAAATTGACAAAAAAAGTACAAGAAATATCATAGCCTTACAACCAAATTCCATGGCCTTTCTGGATCTGCACATAGAAGATCGAAAAGAACTCCAATGGGTACATACCTAAGAATGCCAAGACAAAAGGGCAGTCAGCAATTTAAAAGTTTAGGGCAATAACATCGTTCTAAAGAATTAACATTATGGCAATTGGAAGCCTTAGATATTGTCAAAACATAGCAAGCATTACCATTTTAATGGTAGCCCTTTATATTCAAACCAAACAGTATCAACACCTGGTGGGAGTGCACTGCTGAAATGAGCCTTTACAATAGGTACCAATAGTGGCAGATACCCAATTCTTGACCCTAAAGTCTGTTCTAGACAAAATAAAGCTCCATAAATGTCAAGTGAAACCAACAATGTAATGAAAAGCTGTATAACTGTTCTAATATTAAGTTTATTAACGTAGGGAGAACAAAAACAAAGAGAAACATGTGCCTTTTCGTAAAAACAAAAAAAAATAGCGGTCAATATCACATCGGTGTTGCACACAGATGTATAGCTTGCATAGTTGCAGTTAAGGGTGGGTAGGATGAAACCAACGCCATGTATGATGTAACAGATAACACTTAGCACATAGGATGCTAACACAGCAAGCAAGCAAGTATTTCATGTATGGTAGATTGTCAGATTGGTCTTAAAACAGATATTGTGTCAAACAAAAGGAATTTCTTGTGCTCTTAAAGCAATGGAGCAAATCTTTCCCACTGCACTCATAATCACACGCACATCAGGCTTGCCAGAGAAATGACCATGCAAGCTCTGATGGTTTCACTTGTAACAACCAAATGTCGTCGGCTGTCATCCTCAATTCCTCATAAGCTAAGCGCATCATAAATTTTTTATAGGCAACCCCAAATTTTGTTTGGACAATTAGATGAAGCTTACACTAGTGACTAGACCAAAAGGCGCTCGGAAATCTTCTGCATGCTACGAGCACCTACAGCCTATGCAACTGTGATCATAACAGCCAAGAATTCAAGAATCGTGTAGTCGGAGTCAACCTGCAAGCTATGCAATTGTGATCCTAACAGCTAAGAATTCAAGAACCGTGTACTCGGAGTCAACCTGCAAGCTATGCAACCTGCAACTACTAGGCATCAAGCATCGAGATTTTTTTTCAAACGTCAATGGAAGATCGGGCACCGATGATCAAAGTCGGCGACTAGTCGGAACTAAAAGGCACCGAAGAGGTCGGGGAGAGAGATGCTACCAGGAAGGGCGGAGGCGGGGGGAATGCGGTGACGTCGGCTTCGTGCAGGTGGACCTGGAGCGGCACGGCGCCGCCCCAGACCCGCTGCGCCGCCTCCTCCGACCACGCCGCCTCGTCGCACGGCGCCGCCATTGCCGCCGGCGAGTAGATCTCAAGGGCAGCTCGGCGGTCGGTGTCTTGGTTGATACGGCGAGCAGAGGAGAGGAGTCCGGCAAGGGTTTGGCTGCCTGCGCTGCTGTTCCCCAACCGTCCTTTTCTCTTTCCCCTCGCAAACATCCACATCCACCGTCCAAGTTCCTCGTGATTTGCGTGCAGCTTTAATTATGATATTATTTTTTAGGACTGACTTATCATCAGACGCCTAAGAGTTATTTATCTCTCAGTCGATTTTCTAGACCGTTGATCAAACGTCTCTGTAGGGCATATTAAAGATCTAACGGTAGAATCTAGCTATGTGAAAATCGACTGAGGACACATTTAGCTCTTGTCGCGTTGTCGCTCATTGCAAGGCTTTCAGATCCGCTCAAGAACGAGCCGGGTTCGCCATCGGCGACGCCCGCTTGCGCTGGAGTGGTGAGTTAACCTTGATGGCCCCTTCCCGCTTTCGTCGCCGCCTGCTGCCCTCTGTCTGGCCATTGCCGACGAGGCTACCCTCCCTAGCTAAGCCCCTAGCAATGACGGCCTCATCCACGCCCCCCCCATAGGTACTGCTCCCCAAACCCTGCCTCAAGCCTTCTTCGCTCTACAGAGCCCCTACCCACCTCAGCCAGCCCAGCTACAAGGACATCGCCGTCACCAGATCTGGTACCTGCGTTGGCCGAATGGTTCGATTCGCTTCTCCAGTGCACCTGTGGTCTTCATGGCGCGGATCCGAGAGGATTTGCTCGCTGCAATTGCCGCCTCCGCCGATTTGGACTTGATGGCCGAGTCACTCCGGGCGGTAGCCGGGCGCTTCAAGACCGGAGAGACTCGCCGCTACCGCAACAACAAAGAAGAAGCCGCACACTCAACCAAAGCAGATGAAGTGATGGCGGTTGGTGCAGCATTAGCCGAGATATTGGTGGCATGCTCAAGGCTCGCTTCCCCACCTCCCACCGAGCCGCGAATTATCGCCTCACAACGGAGGAAGGAGAAGACCCGCGCTGCTTCAGATGCCTCTCGCTTCTCACTTATGTGCCAATTGTCGGACCCTATTAAATGTCGCCTGCCTGCTCCGCCACATCGCCGACACTACCGCCATTCCAAGTCTCTCCATTCCCGCCTCCACTCCACCCCACTGCGCCTCCTCCGCTTTGCCTCCTCGGCCAAGATGGGCAAGCCGAGAACCGCCTGAGGAGCGGGCGAGCTGCGCCTCACCGACAGCCTCCCCGAATCGCAATGGGCGACGGCGACTTCCACTGGGCCACGGCCTCCTTTCATGGCACCGCGACCGAGCTCAGGGCGGCGCCGACAATCGTCCACTTCGCGCCATAGGGCGGCCGATCGCCGCTACTCCAATGTCCACGCTCTCCAACCACGCCCGAGGATTTCTCGCGCTTCAACCCCAAAGAAGAAGCCGACCAGTTGCCGACCGTGGCGCGCCGCCATGCCTCCTTCGTCGTCCTCTTCAAGGCATGGAAGCCGCGGTTCACCTCCACGCCGGCTCCCATTCGTCACCGCGTCCGTCTTTGTCTTGAAGGTGTCCCGATGCACGCGTGGTGTCCACGCGTCGTCGAGAACATTATCGGGCCGGCCTGCGTGCTCCAGTGCGTCGAGGAGGAGTTCTCGCGCCTTCTCGACACCGCCACTCTCAATGTCTAGGCGTGGACGACCAACCCGGACACCATCCCCAAGACTCACCGCCTCTCCATCGCGCGCCCCATGACAGCCGGCAGCGACGGCGGCTCCGCGTCTTTGCGCCCCATGGAGTTCTGCTCAGCATTCGTCATCATCCACCTCGACGTGCTTGAGACGCCGGAGGATCCGCGCCGCCATTCCAGCTACGGCGGCAGGACACGAGTCATCAAGTTCGACCGACCACGGGCAATCGACGAGCCGCGCCGCGGCCAAATCCGTCGGGAGCGCCTCCCCGAGCCACCGCCGACACGATGACCGCGACCGAGAGGATGACGATCGCCACCGACAAGATGACCGCACCACCGCCCGCTTCGTCAAGGCTTTCATTTCTGCCGCCATGCCGGGCGCCGAGGAGTCCCGTGAGGCGATACCACCATCGCTGCGGACAGGGCGAGCTGCTTATCGCTACCGCCACGCGTACTTCGGTATGCGTGCCCAAGCTCAAGTCTATGCTCGTCCCCAAGGACGCTGCTCCCTCTTCGCCGTCAACCCAAAGGTTCGGCCGGTTATCGCCTTTGTTGTCACCCGACATGCGCGCTTTCCTGGCCGGACAATGCTCGTTGAGCGAAGGCGACATCACTTGGGCGGCGCCTCCTTCTCGGCCGCGTTGATCCTGGCTGAGGGCGGTCGCCGCTTCTCCCGGTGGGGCGGGTTGCCGCGGTCGCCGCGAGCCCGCCATAAAGCTCGATGGACGCCGCCACGGCGGTAGCCGACGGCCGCGCCGACCCCACCTTTTCGCTGGCGCCACTCGCCAAGACGGGCAGCGGGCAAGACTTGGGAGGGCCGACGCCTCGCACTCGCTCGTCCAGCGCCGTGTCGCCAGATGTGAGCCGTGAATGGACACCCACTGAATCATCTTGCTCGGCCTCAGAACAATACAACCACTCCCCCTCGGCCCGTGCTACAGGTCTACGCTCGCCGTCGCCTCAAGCTCAGCAAGCGCCCATCTCGTTGCAGTGCACGCCTCGCCGCCCAGAACGCCACCAACACCCCAGTGGAGACCCGTGCACGACAGCGCATTGTCAAGGTGATGGAGCCCTGGGCATCGGCGGCCTCTTCACGTGACCTCTCCACCATCCTGGCGAAGCCACTCCCTGAAGCGGCGGCTATGGCTTTGGCGGCGCTGGCGAACTTCACTTAGGCGGCTCGGCAATGGCCGATTCAGCCACTACCGAGCTCACCGGTGGATGTCCCACCTTGTCGTCTACAAGTGCTCCATGAAGACAAGCCTTATCTTTTGTTTTTGGTCAACCTGGGGTGTAGCTGACTCCACTTCGATCTCTGTCAACGCCTGTTATATCGGTCTTAGCGTCGTGTCAGCTCTTCTAGAAGCTCGTCGTCTCTCTGGCGCGTTGCCTCTGCACCGCCTTGTATCGCGTCTGTATCGGCCAAACACTTTCTAAGAAGAGTTATGCTATCCTTTATGTATGCGGCGACCTTGTCCACTTCGGCTCCGACAACAAGGCTGCACCGCTTCCCCCATTTGCTGCCCCCTGGTGATTGATGAATAGTTCAGATCGTTTGCACTTGCTTAACTGGAATGTCAGAGGGCTTAATTCCGGAGCGCGGAGAAGTGTCCTCAAAAACCTTGTCATCACCTCTGGGGCCAACATTGTGTGCCTACAAGAAACAAAACTTGACATCTGGGACCACATTTTGACTACATAGTGTCTAGGCCAAGCCCTTGCGGACCCGACGTCATTTGTGCATCGCCCGGCTGTGGGTACGCGAGGTGGCATCCTGTTAGCGGTCAAGGGTTCCGATTTCTCCATTTCCGAGGTTACCCTTGATGAGTTCTCACTTTCAGTGAAAATCACTGCTAGCCATGATGCGTATGAGTGGTGGGTTACAGTGGTCTATGGTCCCCAAGAGTGTGCACATAAATTGGCCTTCCTTGACGGCCTAAAAAATGATGTGGGCCACTCCGACGAACCGTGGTTGGTAATTGGCGACTTCAACCTCATTCTGCACCCTGAAGATAAGAACAACTCAAACGTGGACCCTGGTTTGATGGACGCGTTCAGATCCACGATTCACAGTCTCCACCTCAGGGAGCTCCGTCTTTTAGGCCGTTGCTTCACCTGGAGCAATGAACGGGCCACTCCAACTCTGACTAAAATTGACAGGGCCTTCTGTTCCACGTCATGGGAACTCGCCTTCTCGGACTCGATCCCTCCTGACTCCGCCCTTATCTCGCACCATGCCCCCTCCCCGATCAAGGCAACCCCAAAGCTTCCGGCTCCTCGTGTTTTTAGGTTCGAAAACTTTTGGACTACCTTGGAGGGCTTTCTACCCACGGTACAAAGTGCGTGGGAGCGGACTTTAACCTGCGCCGACCCTTACAAAAGACTACATATCAAGTTAGAGCGTACGGCGAAAGCGCTCTCATCTTGGGCTCGCACTAAGGTCCCTTGCATCCAACAGAATCGGCGATTGTCGATGAGTTGATCTTATTGTTTGACAAGGCCCAGGAAGCCCGTGTGCTCACGGACTTGGACAGGAATCTCAGAACAACCCTAAAGGCTAGGGTCACAGGCTTGGCAACCATTCAAAAAATCCGCATCAAGCAAAGAGCACGCCTCTCGTGGCTTCGGCTAGGCGATGCCAACACCAAATTCTTTCATCTAAGGGCGCCCAACAGGAGGAAAAAGAACTTTATCTACTCCCTTGACACCCCTTCTGGGGTCACCGTCGAGCACAACCAGATGGAATAGGAGTGCTGTCGGGGATTAGATTACGGCCCATTGCCATGGCCCACTCCCTGACGGCCCAATCGAACAGCCTACCAAGGCCTGGCTCCTTGGAAGGTTCTATCAGGCCCATATGCATCCTGCCGAACAGCCTCCTGGCTGGCACGGTGCGTAACGGCCTAAGATTCGTGTTTGAGTCTTACTCGAACAAGAGTTCTCAGACGGCTACGTGAAGACCCGGGACGTTGGTTTCCTTGATTGGATTAGGAGTCGTGATCCTCAAGACTAGGAGTATGCCTTATCCGCCTCGGGATATATTTGGCATGTATGAGTTCGCTATGATCTCGTAGTTAGTCCGCCCGATATTCCCTCAGAGGTCGATTTGCTCAGACTATATAAACAAGGCCCCTACGGCGTGTAGAGGGGCCCCGCACTTGATCTTCGTGATTATCGCTTCTTGTACACCATAATCTCGCCGAGACTTGTTCGCCTCGCCGAGCCATCTCTTGTATTCATCTTTGATATAAGAAAGGCCGGACGAGGGCTATTATCTCCCGAGAGGCCCGAACCGTGATAAAACCCCTGCTCTCTGCTCGTTGTCGTTCGCATTGTTTGGCGTGTCTCTATCTCAATCTTGAAGAACCTTGGTTGACTTGGGTCGATATCTCAACCGTCGATACCGGCGCCGTCCGTGGGGATACGCAGACGAGCATGTCGAACTCCGTCGCCGATCTGTAGATACTTCCCGAGGGCTACGACTCGGCGAAGGGCGGATGTCTCGCCCCCGCCGCTCAGACGATCTGTTCGGTCTCGAACGCTTTCGCGATCCGAGGCGTATGTCTCCGCCACATGGCGGAGATAGCCTCGATCGCACTCCGCCATCGATTTATTTACTACGGAACCGATGATCTTTACGACGGTTTAGATTTATCGGATTCCAAGGCTATGTCGGTAGATTCCACTCGTGGAGACACAGCGATGACACCGTCTAGCGCATCTTCGCGGGCCCCCGCAGCATTAACATGGCCGATGTAGGAACTTCGAGGATCCGTGACGGCCGTGGCGGCAAAGCAGGTCGGGCAGATTAACTCGCTCGGCATCAAGACGAGGTCGCGCGCAGTCGCCGCGAAGCAGACGCCATTCGCCGCAGCCTCGACGATTCCATTAACCGCACCTTAGCACGGTTTCGCGACCAGTAAGCGGCAGCTGTCGCGACCCACCTCGCGCGTGCGGCGCTTAAGTCTCCCGGCGAAGCTTCTCCTGTCGGGTCAATTCCGCGTGGCCGGACTCGGTCGGTCGAACGCGGATGGTTCAGTGGATCCCGGACCCATAGACCAAAGTCGGAACGGCTCGAAGCTATGGCAACGGTCCTTAGATCCACTAATCAAGCCGATCTCGCTCGATATGGCGTCTTGTTGCGACTAACCTAGAGCGACCGGTCGAGGGCCTAAAGTCTCTAGGAGAAGTCAACAACTCCTCCAGCAAAAGCAGCCTAAGTCGCCGGAATGATTCGGACGGCTCGATCGATCGCGTGACCCGCCACCATCGGCGATCATCGTCCATGAGCAAAGCTACCCGTGGTCGCCATCGCCGCCAAGTCCTCGTAGTCATCACGACCACGGGGCAAGCGCACGCCGACGACCACGGACGGTTCCCCGCGAGGAGCAGCGTCGTCGCGACCACGAGGAAGGAACGTGGTGGATCGTCCCGAGAGAGTTTCTCCAGCCGAGTCCTCCTGCTCAGCAGGAGTTCCTCCGCAACAGACCAACGCCTTCTCAAGATTAGGTTCGCCGGAAGGTGGCCGGTCATACGCCTGGCCGCGGGGCTTTCTCCGACGAAGCCGGGCCGTCCGGTGGCCCTCAAATTCAAGCCCGGCCACATGGAGAGGTACAATGGGACTCGTAACCCGGAGGAATTCCTTTCCATCTACGCTCACGCCATCATGGCGGCCGGGTGACGAGCTTGTTATGGCCAATTACCTCCGACCGTCCTTGAGGGTGCCGCCGGACGGGTCGTTCAATCGCCAAGAGGGTTCCATCACCATGGAACCAGCTTTGTGACGCCTCGATCGCTAATTCGGAGAGCTGTTACATGCGTCGGGCAAGGAGGATGATCTCGCACCAGATGATCCGGATGAACGGGGAGACCCTCCGCAATTTCGTGAAGCGTTTCATTAAGATCCGCAACACGATCCCGAACATCTCGGATGAATCTGTTGTCCGCGCTTTCAAAAACGGAGTCCGCGACGAGCGGCTCACCCAGGATCTCGAGATTAATGAGACTGGACCGCCAACGACTGTTCAAGGCGGCCGATCATATGCTAACGCGGCAGAGCGCTGCTCAAGATAAAAAGGCGTTCGACAAGGGCGAAGCCGCCCACCACTGGTGTGGATGAGAAGAAGAAGAGCAAGAAGAATGTCCCCGTGACAAGAAGTCCTGTAAGAAGAAGAACAAAGGTGATGCGAACAATACCGTCAGCAGTATGGATCGCGCTCCTCCCAAGGATGGGCGAAGAAGCCCAACAATAATTACAAAGGCAAAAGCTCGCCAGTGGAGGCGGACAAGGCAAGAAAGGTCCGAGCGACCGATTTTGTAAGTTCCACCAAAGACTACGGGCATGATATACGCCATCAGAGAACTTGGGCAAAGAAAGCTCAAGATTTCTACAACGGCAAGGGCCCAATGCCCACCCCGCCCGAACATGGTGATGCCGGTAAGGCTAAGCGCCAAACCGACGATGGTGATCGGAAGATGATGACGAATATCAAGAGCCCGTGAACCATATCGCCGTCATTTTCGGCTCCTCGGCTTACACCTCTCTGCGCAGCCTCAAAGAAGCCGCCGAGGTCCACAACGTCGAAAAGGCGAAACCTCGGCCGAATCGATGAAGTGGATCGAGGTCTCCATCTCCTTCTCTAAGGAGGATTGCCCCACCGATGACCAAGCCTCGGCGGCCCCATCGGTGGTCGCCCACCATCGCGAACGCGAGAGTTGGCCGTGTCTTAGTAGACGGTGGAGCGCTTTGGACTTGCTTTCGCCAAAGTCTTGGACGAGATGCAAATCCTCGCTCCAAGTCAAGGAAGTCGCAATGCCCTTCTACGGAATTGTTCCGGAGAAGTCGTTGCCGTTAGGCGAGTTGTCCCGCCTCGTCACCTTCGCAACCCAAGCAACTTCCGAACAGAGTTGATCACTTTCGACGTGGTCGATTTTCCGTCGGCAGACAACGCAATCTTGGGCAAAGCCATCTCTCGGTAAGTTTATGGTCGTGTCCCACCACGCTACCATTGCGTGAAGATACCAGACCTAACGGCGTGATCACGGTCAAGGGCAATTACAAAGTCACCTTTGGATTGCGACGAGCGATCCCTTGCCCCGGTCGACCAACTTCCGCCGCGTGGTCTCAAGTTCCGCAGACCAAGTCCAGACGCCTAGGGTCTCCCTCCACCAGTGGAGAAACCAAGGAAGTTCCATTGCCGCTTGATGATACTTCCAAGATAGTTCACTTGGGGCCAATGACCCCAAATAGGAAAGCGAGCTCATTGCCTTCCTCCGAGCTAATGCGATGTATTCGCCGGGAGCCATCCGACATGCCCGAGTCCCAAGGAGGTAATCGAGCATAAACCGGCAGTCCGCCGACAAGAAGCCTTTCGCCAAGCTTCGCCGCCGAATTCAAACAGGGATCATCAAAGATCACTATAGCAACCTTTCATTCATTGGTTCATCCGCGAGGTTGATCACACCGAGTGGTTAGCCAACCCGTCATTGTAAAGAAGAAAGGCGGCAAGTGGAGGATGTGTCGATCACACAGATCTGAACGCCGCTGTCCTAAGGACAATTTCCGGCGCCTCAGATTGACCACCGGTCGATGCGATCATGGACGACAACTTTCGAGTTTTTAGATGCTTACTCGGTTACCACCAAATAAGCATCTCCCGAGGATGAAGAGAATATCGCTTCATCACCCCTTCGCACATTCTCGCTATACGACCATGTCCTTCGGTCTCGCAAGAATGTCGGTGTTAATGTTCCGCTTTAATGGAGAAAACCTTCCCGAGCAGTAGCGGAAAAAACTCGGAGGTCTATGTCGGCGACATAGTTGTAAAGAGCAAGTATGCTCCAGATCATGTAAAAGACCCGGCGAAACTTTTCGTAATCTCACCAGCATCGAATAAAATTAAATCCGAGAAGTGTACCTTTGGTGTTCGATCCGAATGTTGCTCGGTTATGTCATTGGCTCGCAAGGTATTTCGCCAACCCCGAAAAAATCGAGGCTATTGAAAATATGCAGCTCCAACTACCGTAAAGGAAGTACAAAGCCTCATCGACGGATGGTCGCTTTAAGGTGTTTATTTCCGTCAAGGCTAACGCGGTCGCCCTTCTTTAAGGCCTGCGCAAGCACAATGGTTTCGATTGGATGAAGAAGCGATAGATCCTTCCAGATCTCAAGCGATACTCGCCCAATCCTCCCGTCTTGACTACCCCGCGGCTTGGCGAAAGCGGCTCCTATTATACCTAGGTTGCACGCCACAAGCGGTGAGCTTGGTCTTGACGGTCGAAAGGGAAGGCATACAATGACCAATCTATTACGTGAGCGAGGTACTTCACGGATCAAAGGGCGTTACCACGAGGTCCGTGGTTACTCTACGCCTTGCTCATGTCCTCCAGAAGCTTCGCCACTACTTCCAAAGATCAAACATTGGTCCCACCACGTTCCTCTAGGAGAAATCCTACGGAATAAGGAATCTAGCGGACGATAGCTAAGTGGGCAATGGAACTAGCGAGTTCGACCGTTATTTGTCGCCCGAACCGCTATCAAGTCACGTGTCCTAGCCTGACTTTGTCGCCGAATGGACTTGCCCGCCTAAATCGTGAAGCCCCGAGCAACCCGATGAACCCTCTTGACCATGTTTTTGATGGCTCGCAGACCGAAACTCGGGGCTGGTTTTGTTCTCATCTCCTCAAGGAGAGCAACTCCGAGATTCTATCCAACTACACTTTGCGGCGACTAACAACGCCGCAGAGTACGAGGCCTCCTCGCGGGACTAAGCGTGCAAGTCGCTTACGCCCAACGGCTAATCGTGAAGGAGATTCACGGTGGTCATCAATCAGTTAACAAGGAGTATCGCCGCGATAACTCAATGGCGCGACACCGGTTGAAGTGAGGAAGTTGGAGCGGCATTTTCGATTTTTCGGTGCTCTTCGTGCTGTGAAGGACAACTTCGGCCGACCAGCTATCCAAGTATGGATCCTCACGAGAATCTGCCCGCAGGGTGCTCGCCGAGCACCTTCACAAGCCCTCAATCACGTCTCCGGACGAGGCAACAGAGACAGTGGTGCTTTGTCTCCGTTATCGAAAGCAGTGCATGGATCGACAACGCCATTTGTCCGGTACCTTGCGATGGGACCCGCCGACGACGGCCGAGCGTTCCCGGCTTACAAGGCGTCTTGCTCCATACAAGCTTGTGGACGGCATCCTTACCGCCAAGGTGCTCGGGAGTTCTCTCCAAGTGCATCTCGCGGCAGGAGGTGTGTTCCTTCTTAGGGACATACACGAGGGTGCTCAGGCAACCACGCCCCTTCGTAACTCGGTCGGCAAAGCGTTTCGCATGGGCTATTATTGGCCCATCATATAAGATGCCCGGACATCGTGACTAAGTGCAAGGTTTGCCAATTTCACGCCGGAAGGCACACAAGCCCGCCCAAGAGCTCCAAACAATCCCCATCTTGGCCTTTCTCCACGTGGGGTCCGGATCCGCTCGCCCATTCCCTAAGGGGTACAAGGGCTATACACACCGCTGTCGCCATAGACACTTTTACAAAGTGGATTGAGGCGAGCTCGGTCGTCTCTTCACGCCAAAACGGTTGTTCGCTTTTCAAAAGCAACGTGGTCACGCCGCCGGATTCCCCATAAGTCGATCACGGATAACGGTATTCCGCCCGGCGAGCTATTCCAGAATATCGCGAATACCGGGTACCAAGGTTCGTTCGCCTCGTGGCACATCCACGAGCAATGGAGCAATGAGCGAGCTAACGGACAGATAGTCCAGGTATCAAACGGCGGGTATTTGTCGCTCTCACGAAAGCACAAGAAGGCTCTGGTTGACGGGTTCCTTCATCCTCAGGCGATTCGCTTTCTGACTACGGCCACCGCAACCGGAAACTCCTTCCAATTGGTCTATGGTGCGAAGCCATCCCGCTCACGAAATCGTACTCGGTTCGCCTTCAAGACGAGCTCGGTCAACCTAGTTGACGACGAGCAAGAGCGCCTCCTCGATCTCGATCTCCTCAAGGCACACGCGACCGGCACAAGTCGAATGGCGCGCTACCAAGAAGATCTTCGCGCAAGACGCGCCAAAACAGTTCGACCTAGGGCTTTGAAGGCGGGCGACCTCGTTCGCGCCGTGTCCAGAACTTGTCCAATGCCAACAAGTTAACTCCTCGTTGGGAGGGCCTGCTCACGGTCGTTTCTCTTGCCGCCGCCCGGGCCGTTCACTCGCTATGGAGAACGGGAGAGAGCCGACCAAAGACTTGGAACATCGACCCCTTCGTAAGTTCTTTGTGTAGGTCTTTTTGTGTTTGCTTAGCTTTGCGCTTTTTGTAAACTTCGCGCCTTAGTTCGTCCAAGTCTCGGGCACCATGTAAAGTTCAATCCAATTCCTCGGTGAATCATCGCGCCTCTGTGCCCTTTTTCACCTGCTCGCCTTCTCGCACTACTTTCTCTCTGGTAACACTTGATGGCTGCCCGGTCTTGCGAACTCTTGGCTCCGCAATCTTAAGGATCGTTCCCTACCCATATCTGGTTTCGACAAGTTCTTAAACTCAGGGTTGCGTAACACGGCCTTTCCACCTTGCGGCTAAGTTCGCTCGTAAGCCCTCCGGCAGAGGCACTTATCGCTTCGGCGCGACCACTTGGTAAAGCTCGCGCTCGTAAGCCCCCATGGCAGAGGCACTTTCCTTGCTCGGTTACATTTCTGAATCGCTTAACTTACGCCAACGAGCGGACTACGGAACGAATCGAGCAAAGGTACGGTGTCGCTCCTTCCCTACACGACGTACTCGAGTTCGCAAGCTTAGGTTCTCGAGCATCGTCTGCATCGGGGCTAGGGTGTCGCTCTTTCTCTTGTGCACTGCTCGGGTTCGCAAAACTCAGTTTCAAGCAGATGCACAACGGGGTGGGAGTTAGGCTAAGCGCTCACCGGTTTCTCAAACTCCCTAGCGCTGCTTCGCTTTCTTAGTTCTGTTTCGTTCTTGTCCTTTTGTCGCTCTCTCTTTGCAGGAAAAAGGTAAGTCTTTATTAACAAATTTGCGGTACAAGAGTCCACCTCGGGTTCTGACCTACTGACTATTTAGAAGCGAGTTGCTCCTTGAGCTCCTCGATCACTTCTTTAAGGCGCAGGACTTCCCTTGGGCTTTGAACCCTTCTCGGCCTCCTCACTGAGACGATCGGCTTCCTCCTTGTCGCTCTGGCCAGCTCAAGTCCTGCGCCAGACGGAGAGCCTCGACCTCTTCGGTCTTGGCCCTGCACTGGTCGGTCGAGCCTCGCCTGCTAGCTCTTGGCCGCTCGGCGGTCCCGAGCTGCTCGTCCCAGCTCTTCGACCTTCTTCTCCGCGGTGATTGCCTCACCGCCATCCCACAGATCTCCTCAATCTCCTCCCCTGTGAAGCCCACAGGTTGAGACCCTAGCCTGAGTCCGCTGGATGTTTGCTCCTCCTTGGCGAGTGGGCTTTAAGCTTTTGGCTTCCTCCGAGAGCCTGGTTCCGCCGATGGGACGCTTCAAAGAAGTCGCTCTTCAAGCCACTTCGTGCGTCCGGCAGCTCCTCCATGGCTTTTCGCCTTCACGGCTATGCTGCTGAAGCTCCTCGGCTTCCTTTAGGAGAGCTCGAGAGAATGCCTCTCCTTGGTCACTTGGCCTTGAGCTTCTTCGCTTTCGCCTTCAAAGGCTCGGCTTTGGGCCAGGAACGCTCGCCGGGATCCCCTTTCAAGATGTTCCTGAGTGATGCAAGACGGCGTCTGCTCGATGGTGACCCCATCCTCGAGTTCCGCCATGGTGTCCCCAAGACCGAGAGGAAGAACAAGTTAACTACGTTGCTATGATGTGGCTAAGTTGAACAAAGTTTGGTTTTGGTGTTTACCTTGCCAAGTCGGCGTTTGATCCGCGACGCAGCGGTCCTCGAGGCCATCGGCCACGGCCCCGCCTGCGTGCGGGATGAGGCGGCGCGTTCTTGCCGCCGCCGCTTTGCTCGCTCCTTCTTCTTGCGGGAGCGCTGCGCTTTCGGGAGCGGGAGCGACGGGCGGCGCTTGCCTCCGCCTCCTTCTCCTCTTCCTTTTCCTCTTCCGCCTCGAACGTCTTTGGCGAGGCCGAGTCGCTTCCGCCGGCGGCGCGTTAGGTCCACCGGCAGACGACTTGCTCGACCGCCTGGGGCTTCTTCTTGTCCCCGGACATTGGGCTCCCACCCGCCACGGAGAATCCTGCCGCCGGGGTAGCGCCCGCGACGAAGCGCTGGCAAGACGGGCCGCTCGGTCCGCTCGGCGGCTTCCGAGCCGCCGCCTTGGTCTCAAGTCCGTGGCGCCACCCGCCGCTATTTTGCCTCCACCGCTTCACGCGTCTTTGAGCGCGTCGACCGCTCATGGAGCTCGGCGGCAAGAGCTCCACGCCGCCATTTTGTCCTTGAGGCTCGCCACCTTCACCGCCATGACGCCGTCTGCAGATGTTCGGCAAGAAGGACCTCTCAATCGCCTCCTCGGCGTCGTGCGTGGCGGTCCTTCTTGGGCGGTGATGAACGAGTTGATCATTAAGTCGATGCGGTCGGAAGGTGGAAAGATCAAAAGATCGATTTCTACATACCGCCGTGGAGGGCTTGATTCGATCTTCCTCGCGTAACTTTTCGCCTCTTCCTCGGGGGCTCCTTGGCGGCTTCCCGCTTCGCCCTTGGACGTTGCGGCGATGAGCTCGAGCTCACCGGTGAGTCGAGCACTCTTCTCGCAACGCAAGGAGTTTCTCCTTGCGCGCAACCTCCTCCTCGAGTCTCCTTTGCTCGGCGACTGCTCGAGCCGCGCCTAAATGGCCGGGTGAGTCTGCGAGTAACGCCTAAGCCGAGGGTCATGTTCTTTACCTCTTCGCCGCTTTGCTCGGCGAGGAGGGAGGGCTTGGTCTCTTCCTCATTGGCCGACCGCGCCTGTTTGGTTCGCTTTCGGCGCGCTCCGTCGCCGCACTGGTTTCTTCGTCGGTTCGCGGCCGCCATGGCGCTGGCGAGCTCAGCTTCAGCGGCGCTGCCGCCACCTTGGGCTTTGTGGCCGCCTTTGGCCTTGCCTTTCTTCGCTTCTCCTTCTCGGATCGGAGAGATCCTCGACGATCCCTCCAAGGATCGGTGGTCCTCTGCGCGCGCTGTAAGTGAGCTTTTGCGCTAAACAACATTGCAAGTCTAGCAACGCAGACCGAGTAAGTAATTTACCTCAAATGCATGCGGACGAAGACATTGCTTGGACACGGTGTGCGCCACCTCGCCGGTGACCTCCCGCCCTTCTTCGCCGCCTTTAGCATGGCATCGACCCGCTTCGGTCACCCATGCGTCGGTTGGTTTCTCCGCCGGCGTAAGGGATTGTTAGTTCTGTTCGGAGGAAAGAATCAATGAAGAGGTTGAGTCGAAAGGCACTTACCCGTGCTCTCCCTTGTAATGTCTTCCCATCCTCTATCTTGTAGAAGGGATAGGACCTTCTCCGCAGTGGATGATCCTCGTCATTTGTGAAGTCCCGGATGATCTCCCGCCGTGAGCCCGAGACTCACGAGGGAGGCGATCTTCTGGTCAGTACCAATCCTCGGCGGACATCTCCGCCGAGGCATTGAGGTTCCTTTGCCGGCGCCTTCCGGTGAAGACGAAGTTTGTTGTCGCCGCTCGCTTGTCAGAGAACCACCTCACTCCACCACGCGCCCATCGAGTCGAAAGCGGCGGTGGGCGAGGATCTGGCGTCGTCGGCGGTGGCGAGCTTGAGGTAGTAGCACCCCAAGATCGAAGCGGCGGGGAGCTCCTCGTCATCAGATAGTAGTGGAGGAACATTTCACCGATGGATCGATTCTCAGATAGCCTTCACACAAGTGTGCGAAGACGGCCATCCGGAGGATGCTGCTCGGATTGAGGTTCGCCACCTCCAATCCGCTAATGTTCAAGAAGGCTCGATGGTCGCCGGAGATCGCAACCCGAACAAGGCGAACTGCTCGGGTTAACGAACTCTCCCTCCAATGCTCCCGAGTATCCTCCTCTCCGGCGACCTCCAGCCATCATTGCCAATGTGGCCCTCTTCCTCCCAAATCCTAAGGTCCTCCTCGGTCAGTTAGTGCCGTGAACTTGGCCATAGCAGTTCCTGTGATTGGACGAGGTGTTTGGTGGTGGAATTTGGGTACTTGATCTTCGAGCGCTGGTTGGAGCTAAGGCTTAGAGAGGAAAGGCGTGAGAACAGAGTGGTGGCGCGGGCGGCTTGGTGCTTTTATAGTCCCGTATAAGCAGCTCAGAACGGTTTAGTCCCAAAACGGCTAGTTTTTACCGCAACGGCTAGGTAAAACGGTCGCTTTGTTTTCACCGCAAGCAATGACAGGAAGTTACTGTTGGAATCGCTAACGGCTATTTTTTCCAAAGGTTCCGCTTTGAAGGCCGAGTGCTCGCTTTCGGACAGATGTCGTTCCTCGCTCGACGAACGGGTTGTTTCAAGATCGATCGGGTTTATTCGGCCTCGAACAAGTCCTGCTCGGTTGAACCATAACCTGTTCGGCCGCTTGTTGCACGCCATTGTAGCAAACAATATTTCCTCTTCGTGACTTTGAGTCTCAAGAGGAAGACCCCACTCTAGTGAGTCCTTCCACTTGAGTCTCGGGGCTAGCCGTCGGGATTAGATTACGCCCATTGCCATGGCCCACTCCCCGACGGCCCAATCGAATGACCTACCAAGGCCCGGCTCCTTGAAGGTTCTATCAGCCCATATGCATCTGCCGAACAGCCTCCCTGGCCGGGCACGGTCGGTGAACGGCCTAAGATTCGTGTTTGAGTCTTACTCGAACAAGAGTTCGCGACTGCCACGTGAAGACCCGGACGTTGGTTTCCGGATTGGATTAGGAGTCGTGATCCTCAAGACTAGGAGTATGCCTTATCGCCTCGGGATATATTTGGCATGTATGAGTTCGCTGCGATCTCGTAGTTAGCCCGCCCGATATTCCCCAGAGGTCGATTTGCTCGACTATATAAACAAGGCCCTACGGCGTGTAGAGGGGCCCCGCACTTGATCTTCGTGATTATCGCTTCTTGTACACCATAATCTCGCCGAGACTTGTTCGCCTCGCCGAGCCATCTCTTGTATTCATCTTTGATATAAGAAAGGCCGGACGAGGGCTATTATCTCCCGAGAGGCCCGAACCAGATAAAACCCCCATCTCTGCTCGTTCTGTTGTTCGCATTGTTTGGCGTGTCTCCTATCTCAATCTTGAAGAACCTTGGTTGACTTGGGTCGATATCCCAACCGTCGACAAGTGCTCTCGTTTTTTTGGGGACCATCTAGCCTCCAACTTCCCACGGAATTTGACACTGGCGTGGGATACATTAATCCAGCCAAGGCAGGATCTCCTGGAGCTCGAAGACCCTTTCACAGAGGAGGAGATCAGCTCGACCATTAGGTCAATACCGGCGGACAAAGCGCCTGGTCCGAATGGGTTCAACGGTACCTTTTACCGTGTTTGTTGGCACATCATCAAAGTTGACTTGATCGCGGCGGCTTCTTGGTTTGCGACTGGTCACTCAAGCCACTTCTCACTTCTTAACTCAGCCAATATCATTATGATTCCTAAGAAACAGGACGCGAAGGATCTTGCGGATTACAGACCCATCAGCCTCATCCACAATGTTGGCAAAATCTTCTCCAAGCTGCTAGCCAATAGACTAGCTGCTAAGCTCGATCTCCTTGTGAACTCAGCCCAGAGCGCCTTTGTAAAGAAGAGATGCATACAGGACACCTTCCTGCGTACCCAAGCCAACATCCTAAAACTTCAACGGCAGAAAACCCCGGCGCTTTTCCTTAAGCTTGATTTTGCAAAAGCCTTTGACTCCGTTCAGTGGAGTTACCTACTTGAGCTGTTGCAGGCTAAGGGATTTGGAGCCCGCTGGAGGGATTGGATCACCAATCTTATCGGTTCGTCCTCTTCAACGGTTATTCTTAATGGGATCAGGGGCCCGAGTTTCATACACGAAAGGGGACTTCGTCAAGGCGACCCTCTCTCCCCCATGCTTTTCATCTTGGCCATGGACCTGCTCCACAAGATCTTCGACCTGGCGGATGAGAGCAACATTCTTGCACCGGTTGGAAACCCCCCGCTTCGAGACCGTATCTCCCTCTTTGAGGACGATGTAGCCATCTTCATTCAACCCAACAAGCAAAACCTTGACTACACCATTAGTTTGTTGGACAGCTTTGGGGCGACCTTCGGCATCACCTTGAACAAGGCCAAGTGTTTGGTTTACCCAATCCGCTGTGATGGGGTTGACTTGGAAGCTACCCTCAATTCCTTTGATGGCCTGAGAGGCACATTCCCCTGCACCTACTTTGGGTTGCCTTTACACCTCCGTAAGCTTCGCAAGATCCATTTCATGCCTCTTTTGGACAAGATCGCGGGCCGTCTTGCCCCTTGGCGTGGCAAGTTCTTTTCCAAGGCTGGACGTTTGGTCCTTGTACAAGCAGTCCTCTCGGCCATCCCGACCTATCTCATGGCCTCCACTGCCATACCCAAGGGGGTCATAAAGAAGATTGACCAACTCAGACGGGCTTTCCTATGGACAGGCAGTCAACAAGCTAATGGAGGACAGTGCTTGGTGAATTGGGAGGTAGTCTGTAGACCCAAAAACCTCGGTGGTTTGGGTATTCCGGACCTTCATCGCTTTGGCCGGGTTCTCCGTCTCCGTTGGCTCTGGAGAAATTGGTGTTCCCTCGACTCTCAGTGCGCTACCGACGACATCAATTTCACCGCGGCAGACATTGCCCTTTTCAAAGTCTCCACTCGGGCTGTGGTTGGCAATGGAGAAGACTTCAAGTTTTGGGAGGATGCCTGGCTTGAGGGCCGTTCACCTAAGGACGTCGCCCCCCTCTTGTTTGACATTGCCACGCATAAAAATCGCTCAATCCAAGATGGCCTTCAAAATCTTAATTGGATCCGGTCGATAGTGCATTTGACCATGGAGGAGCAGCTTCTTCAGTATTTCACGCTTTGGGAGAAAATCAATCAGGCCACTCCCCTCTCAGATAGCCCCGACGAGTTGCTTTGGAAACTCACGACAAACGGAGCCTTCACAACCAAATCGGCGTATCATATCTAGTTTGCTGGCGCGAGAAGGTCGGCAAGGGCGGATCTTATTTGGAAGGCCCATGCAGAACCAAAATGTAAATTCTTCGCGTGGACTCTTACCCAAGGTGGGCTCAACACGGCAGATGTCCTAACCAGAAAGGGGTGGCCAAACCAACAATTATGTAGTTTGTGCAACCTGATGCCGGAAACCTAGGATCATCTCTTCAAGAACTGTGCCTATGCTATTGAAGTTTGGAGCGCCACCTTCGGGCAATCCTTCGACTCCACGGCCCCCCTTTGGGACTGGTGGGAATGCATGCGGTCCGGGATAACTCCTCCATCTCAAAAGGAGCTAAATGGCAAGATGATCTACACTCTTTGGAACATCTGGAAGGAGCGCAACCGCCGAATCTTCAACCAAACCTCTCAACTGTCGACACTCACGGCAAGAGACGCGGCGACCGATTACCAACTTTGGCTTTCAGCACTGTCTGTTCCTGGCTAGTCTAGGGCTAGGACGGTGGTTTTTCCCTTTTTCTTGTAATTATGACTCTGTCTTTTCCTCTTTCTATTAATGGAGCGGCGGAACTCTCGCCTTTTTTTCTTAAAAAAAAAATCGTCTGAGACTTATTTAAAAATCAGTCGTCTGAGAAGCAGCAAAACCGTATTTTTTTTTTTGTCAGTTATTCATCGCTTCGGTGACATCTCACCACGTTTTTTTGGGAAATTTTTGATAGTTATATATAAGGGGTGTTTAGACTTTCACCACCATAGCTATTCGGTCACTGTGGAATCAGATGCAAAATATTGGTCGTGTAGAAAGTCCATGATCGACGCAAGCACGGAGAAGTTGAGAAGTAGGAGAACAAACGGAGCAATGACAACGAACACTGGGAGCATGATAGGGCTAGGTTAGAACGGCAAGCCCAAATGTATGGCGCCTAGGTCTGAGATGAGGATGACGAGGGAGTGGCAGCGGCAAAGGTCGCTGGGAGCATGAATTAAGGTCACTGAAGTGCAACTGAGCAAGGAGACAAGGTGCAATGACTTATCTCCAAATTAGCGTCACGTTGATTGATGCAGTGAATCACATCGATCATGAGCACATGGGGCAGCCTCCTTACCTTCGTCACTTCACTCTTTGAAGCATCCTTTTATAATTTTTTTTTTAACTCGATTGCGTGGACCTAACGGAGAGACGGTCGATTGTGTTTTGCACAATAAATTCATACGATTTGCAAATGAATTTTTCCATAAAAGCGTACTTTCCTATATATATATTTGCATAAAATCTACATGTGCTTTTCTATGCATATTCGCATTTGGCATACCATCTACTGGTATGTTGCTTGTTATGAATTTCGTTACATCTCATTCATCCATCAATTCATAAGTCTAATCATTCAAACATTGTAGAGATACTTCCTGTAACACCCTGGCCTAAAATCGCAGAGTCTAGCCCACCTACGGGGCTGGCCCACGCATGCATAGCACCCACTTGGATTTTCGGCCTCGGCCTTGCTTTATCCAAAAGGGTTAATTCGGGGTGCTATGTTTGGCTCCAACAGGCATTATATGCTACTATAACTCTTCATCAACTAGCAATATGGGACTAATATGCTCGCGCAACTGAGCCCACACGATTTGCCGCACAGCAAGGGTTGATGCTCTGATACCATCTATATCCCTGACCCTAACTCTTCATCAACTAGCAATATGGGACTAATATGCTCGCGCAACTGAGCCCACACGATTTGCCACACAGCAAGGGTTGATGCTCTGATACCATCTATAACACCCTGACCCTAACTCTTCATCAACTAGCAATATGGGACTAATATGCTCACAAGAATCGAGCCCACACGATTTTCAAGACAAAGAAGGGTTGATGCTCTGATACCATCTATAACACCCTGACCCAAAATCGCTTAGAGTCTAGCCCACCTACCGGGCTGGCCCACGCATGCATAGCACCCACTTGGATTTTCGGCCTCGCTTCATCCAAAAGGGTTAATCCGGGGTGCTATGTTTGGCTCCAACAGGCATTATATGCTACGATAACTCTTCATCAACTAGCAATATGGGACTAATCCCACCATCACATCCACATGGGCCACATGGGCCTCACAACACATCGAGCCGGAGTATTACACTTCCATTTATCCGACTTAGCTTTTTTTTAGAGCATCTTCTTATATTTACTGTAATGAGGTTTCTCGGTGCATTGTACAGAGTAGAATTCGCTTTTGCTTTCAAATAAATGGAACATATTAGACTTACTAAAATTATTTACTATTTTGCATGTCTTAAAGAATCTCCAATACTATAGCCGATCACTAGTTATATAAAATGAACATGTCATATTATAGATAATAAACACACAGCCTTTTCAATAAACTAATTATAACATTGTCTTTAAGATTAAAATGACCTCACGGAGAATCTTATCGAAGATGCTCTTACAAGTTTTTTTTTTGGCCCATCAGTTTAGCTGTATAGAGAATCTTGAAAAATATGGATAGCAACCAAGTACCAAACATACCCTAATTTTGGTCACCACCACAAAATTTTGGGAACCAATCTTTGTTGCAATTTCTATGCGCACCTAGAAGTCTATCAAACACACAGATTGGTTTCATAAAACAGATAAAAAGATACCAACTAATTACACAACGAAATTTCTTCTTAGAGCAAAGAGTACTCTCATTCTTCTCCTGTAACCTCAAAACCTATCTTTGTTTTCAGGTAGACACTTTGAAGCACCCCAAGATTTTTTTTTTCAGTTGTCCTGTTCCAAACTCAGCCTGTTTTTCTGTTCTCAGACAGCATTCTTACGGAATGAGATCAGCCCAACTTTGACAGGGCATCAACTTTTTCCCTTCTTGAAGTAATGTAAGATCTGTGCTGCCAAGATGTCGACCCATGTGTCCGGCACGCCAGGCAGGCACCAATGCATGCAGTCCTGCCCCCAGATCGCCACAGCGTCCTTCTTCCCAAGCCAGATAGCTGGATGGGCATCGGCACGGAACTCACTCATGTAGGTAAGGTTAAGCAGCTTAATATCTGTGCTGATCAGGGCCTCCTGAATTGCTGAATTCACCAATCTTGCCTCTTTGTTCACTCCCCCAAACCTGGGGTCAAACCAAGAGTCGAGCTGCGCAGGATTTTGTAAAAAAAAATGTCACAACTAGTATTTTGACATGTATATCTGAATTGAAACAGTCTAATCATCAATCAGAATAGTACCTCATGCTCTTCGAGAAGTCTATCAAACACACAGCTGCCATTGTGATCCCATTCACCTCCATAAAAGTGTCTAGGTGACTGTGAGCGCCATAGCTTCAGTGTTTTACTTGGAACCTCCCTTTCGATGTAAGAGGTCATACTTTTCAAAACTACTTTCAGTCCATCATATATGTCTAGCGGAGGATCAATCGGTTTTCCTCCTCTGTAGAAAATAAGGGGAGTTTCTTTTGGAAATTTGTGTGGACCCCACCTGATAATGGAGAAATGCTTAAGGATTACAACAGGAATGGTGACAATAAAGTAGACATAATACTATAAAAGCAAGCACACCAGCATGCTTGTTAACCCAGTATTATTACGTTGCAATTACAAAGAACATGCATATAAATTTACAGAAAAGCACAGCCAGAAGGACACCTACTCTTAAAAGGAATCAGCATTTTAAAAATTAAAACACTTGAAGGTTGTTCATGAAAGAGGCTTTTATAAGCATGAATAACCAAACTTACAAGTGACCGCCAAAGAGAGAATTTGCAGATTAAAAACCAGTATCACAAGTAATTTTTGCAGAACCTCAGTAGTCAGTGCCTTGAACTAAATTAGAGAATCAGGAATTTCCACTCCACGTTACTACTCACTAACAAATAGAAGGATGAATGGGATACAAAAGCATGGAATAAAAAACTTGAGGCTAGAGAATAATTAACTCACCAATGTCCAGTGTTGAAAATGAGCACATCATAGAACTTGGTGACATTTACCCAATCATTGGCAGGAATATCAACATCCACCCTGTAAGTTTCCTTAATTCCGTCCTTCTGAAGTTCATTGGAATTCTCTACAGGCTGCTGCCTTTGTATCATTAGTCACCACCATGTGAGCTTTATGATTGTAACATATGAAGTATATATATATAAAAAAAAAACAGTCCTTCCCATTTATAAGCACAAGTGCATGCAGTAAAAGGTCAGATGCCATAGGTTTTAAGTTTAACATGCATAGTTTTAAGCTATTGAAACAAACACCCACATGACTAAAGTTTATGATTCAGCATACATCAAAAAACAATGCACCATATTACTCAGTAAACACACTTTTGAAGACATTAGCTAACATAACCAATGAAACACCACTGGATTTCAGTCCCTTACACATACAAGATCCTAAATCTGATCCTCATTCCCGCAGGGAACGTTAACATCACCCATTCTCTTCGAATAACATCTCAATACTCCTAACAAGGTTGCAAAATATCCATTCTTTCATCACCTCGCAGGCAATCCATTTTCTCTCGGTTTTCCAAATGAGTAAATGTGTGTTGAAAAGAATCAACAAGCTGTGTTGATTGGAATGAAGTGTGCAGGCCTAAATATCTTGGTGGTTTAGGAGTTAAGAGCTTGGTTGAATACTTGAATTTGGTACAGCACTCAGATTGAGTTGGATGTGGTACTCCTGGTTTGACAGAGGAAAGCCTTGGGCAGGGTCATCAAACCTGTGTGATTCCTCTGATGTGGATATCTTCAGAGTAAGAACCATGGTTAGCATTGGGGATGGGGAATCCATTGATTTCTGGACAGACAAGTGGCTCGGTGTTTCTACCCTTAAGGATTTTGTTCTGTTGTGCTATTAGCAGACACCAAGAGAAAATATCGCAGTATGTGATGCGCTGCCCGAGGGATATTGGATTTGATTCTTTGTACTCTGGATTCCTTGGAAGTGCTTGCTCAATTCATCAAATTATGGCTTGGTCTGCGGATGGTAATACTTGATGCTGAAACACCTGATCACCTACATCAGCATTGGGCCAATGACAGTATTTACAGCGCTAAAACTGCCTAGGATGTCCAATTATGTGGATCTTTGGGAGATGCTAATCACAGCTGCATCTGGAAGGCACAAATTGAACCAAAGTGCCCAATTTTTCATGTGGATCGCAATGCAAAACAAAATCTTAACAGCTGAGAACCCGAATAAACGTGGCAGAATTCTATTATTTACCCACTGTGCGGAGCCCAACCTGAGACTACAGATCATCTTCTTGCTTAATGCTCTTTCACTCAAGTCCTGTGGTGAAACATGTTGAATGATCTAGATGAGCAAATGATGAGTCCACCAGCTCCTTCGGAGCATTTCAGATCTTGCTGGCATAATGACAGGCACACAGGCAATAGTTCGATGGAATCATTGCATACACATGTTGGAATTTCTGGAAGGAACAAAACTTTGGTGTTGCAAGTTTTTAAGCTCATTCGGCAGGACAATTTAAATAAAGTCCTCGTTTTTGAGTCAGATGACCATGGCTTGACTATCCCCAAGAAGGGCTCTTTCTTCTGGTTTTTTGTTTGAACTCTTAAAAAAGGCTTTTCCTCCTTTAGTTTGTCATGATGGTCTTCGAATGACTGCAGCTGCCTTTGTCTGCACATCCAAGTGTGAAACATTCTGGAAATTTTTAGCTTCCTTTTTTGGTTTCTTCCTTGTATATTAGTTTACACCCTGACTAAACAATGGACACTCATGTTCGTGGCATCACATCTGAGATATCGTCGTAATTGGCACAGGTTTATCGAAAGCCCTCCACTTTACAAACGTTTATCATAAAGAAACCAAGCGGATTGAAATCTCTTTAAGCTAAGCTAGAGTATGCCACATGCCCGTGTTTGCTGTTTTCTAGCTTCAAATCGTGCAGGCCATTATGGCTGCACCATAGATGATTGCAAACCATCCTCGGCTCCCCGCTCAACAGAACGTCTGGTCAAGCTGTCCAGATCCTATCACCACCTCAATCTAATCTAATCAAAGTTTGTTTAACAAGAAATCTAGCCAGAGTTCATACTAATCTCGCACGAACATCGCTCTGATATGGCAATCTAAAGGAAACCCATAAAGCAGCAGCATTGAATGAGCTGATGTCACTCACGTGTACTTGGCGAGCAGCACAGCGCGGTGGTAGGCGACGACGACGTCCTCCCTGGGGAAGTAGCCGCCGCGCCACGCGCCCCGCCGCTTCCACTTCCGCGCGCCGCCGTCCGCCGACCGGAGCGCGCACAGCAGCGCCACGACCAGGTTCTCCGACAGGGAGTCCCCCACGAGGCCGATCCGGCGGCCCCTGGCAGCCGCCAGGAACGCGGCGGCATCAATCCTCGGGACGACGGCGCCGCCGCAGCGAACGGGCGCCCAGGAGAGCGCGGGGACGGGGGGGCGGTTGTTGCGGAGGCAGTTCCAGGCGTTGCGGTGGAAAGGGCAGGACGGGGAGTAGAGGGGCGGAGGCGCAGGCTGTGGAGTGGGCACCCAGCGGCCGGCGGTGGCGTCGGAGGGGGCGGCGCCGCAGGGGAGGGGCTGCGGCGGGTCGAGTGGTGGGGGGGAGGGGAAGAGGAGGAAGAGGGTGAGGATTATAGGGAGGAGGAGGAGTAGTGGGACGCGGTGGCGCGGCATTGGGGAGGAGGGCCTGCCTCCGGCGATCCCCGGCGGCGAGGCGGGTGACGGAGCGACAAGAGAGATTTCCAGGCTTGTCCCCCACCTCTGCTACGCTTCCAATCTATTTCCTGCTCTCTCTCTCTCTCTCTCTCTCTCTCTCTCACAAAATAAAATTCTAATTCATATGAAAATAAAATTCTAATTCATATGAAAATAAAATTGCTTCCTTTGAAATTTTCGTAAAACTTCCACCTCAAAAATAGAGCATTGGCAATCAAGAGCGAATATAGAATGCAATCGTCGACGGCAAAGCTATTGTTCCCATGATACATTGTTCGTTAGGGTTTATTGTTTGATTCATAGTCTTAGGGTGTGTTTGTTTGATTCAGTCTTCAATAACCAACGTGCATCGATGCTTTTCTTACCAATTATCAATTATTAATAGTGTTGATCAAATTTAACTTGTTACACATCTTTGTAGCATGGAACCACCAAACCATGATTTTGAGAACTTGTGAACAACCGCTTGCTCCATTTTAGGATGCAGTTCAAGAAAGAAAATGTATCCTACACAAAACGAACCCAATAAATTGAAACACGAAATTAGATGAAAACCAAAAGGAGAAAAATGATTTTTTTTTCTTTTATTACGATCTAGACACTATTATTTTCACGATCCTATACAACATAGAGAAAGTCCAGAAATATAATACAAAACTACAGAGCAAATGCCGTTCTTCCAGTGTTTACTGTACTTCCAAAGGCTGGAAGATCAAAATTAGGCACCAAACTTAGCTTTTGTTCAAGCAAATTCCTGCTCGACCACACCATGTTCCTGTGCGCGACTGACTGATACCAATTCCTTCTCAGGTTTGTGCTTTACTCTGTTCCACATACCAGTTCCCAATTGATTAGAGTGACTTTTGAAAACGAATATATAAAACCTATGTGAAACATTGGAAATTATCAAGTTACAACCTTTCTGAATCAATACAAAAACTTTGCTAAAAAAATTATCAAATACTACTGAATCCAAGAAAAACACATAAACAAAAAAAAAGAAAAATGTGTACCTCAAGTCATTGCGTAGAATCTCTTTTCGAGAAATAAACAATCACCCTTTAAGAAGACAAATTAAGAAAACCGATGAACAATAGCAATAGTTTATAACTTCACTTACAAAATAATACTTCCTCCATCCAAAAATATAAAACATGCACGCATTTCAAGATTTAAACTACTTAATATTTGACCAATAATTTATTCAACAATATGTACAGTTTGTGATGCACAAATAACATCATTGGATCCATATTTGAAAGTATTTTCTAATGGTCATAAATTTATTATTACGAACGATATGCAATAAGTGAAATTAAGCATCAAAGTATAGTTTTGAAGACCATGCCAAATCAAACCACGTCTAATATTTTTGGACGGATGGAGCACAAGCTAAAATGTCATAAATAAAATGTAAATTGTTATTATCACTTTTGTTTAGAAAATGTATCAAACTGCCAAAAAAAAAATTGATCAACATAGAATCAGAACTCACATAAGAAATCTAAACTAAATAGAATATCTTAAGCTAGTGAACCATAAAAAAAAATGATATATACAAATAGCATAGTCTATTAATTTAACCCTTTTATACAAAAAAAAAATCCAAATCAAGCCTAAAGAATTCAAATAAATCAAATTTAAGTCTAAGTTTAACTGACCGATCTAATTTAATAATTCCTTAATACATTTTAGCAAAATTATTCATAATTTCAAATTGAAATAAACTAAAAAAACATTATAAGTAACAGCAAAAAAGGTTGTCGTGATTGAACTTGCAACGATATGATCTGAGTGCAAACAAGCATAACCTAGTGTACAAAACTCTTATAATAAAACACAAACTCAACAGGTTGCAGGATCTAGTGAACCCTCAAAAGAATAAAACAACTAAACATTAATCAAATTCACCTGATGAAAGAGCATTAAATAAAAATTGCAGATCAAAGTGTACAGTACAAGGCACAATTTTTAGTATCAATAGGCTTGATTCATTCAAATCAATCAAATTCTCTACAATACTTGTACATAGAAATCTATATTGCCAAATTTTCGATACACTTGCACATCATTTTCATGACTAGACAGGTTGAAAAAATACAGAAAACAATAAATAGTTCAAAATACATTACAATAACCATTTCTGTCATTTAGGTTAACATATTTAATGGGAAAAGGTTAAAAAAATAAAAAGAAAAGTGCACTAAGCATCACATCATCTACCAATTTACACCCTCAGTTTTATCCAATTCAGTTGTAATGTAGCAAACAAAACAGTTGTGCATGCATTTACAATCTAAGAACTAGTTAACACTCTGACTACATAAGAATAAGAAAGCAACACTTGGAACACTCCCTATATTGATAACGGATATCTTCCCTGTCGCACGGGACAAATGATTTGAAAAAAAAAATCCCATTAGGACCAACCAGTATGAAGGACTTTGTACCCCAAATTTGTTCCAACAGATTGACAAGAGAGTTCTTGATAAAGCCTCTGATTGCTTGGAGGTGCTTCTGCCACTAAAAAGAGACTAACCATGTATAATATAGCATGATGATTTGTGCTACATATACAGTTGCATGCAAAGGTAACACGCATGAAAAGATCAGCTCCAGAAAAAAGTAGCATTCGTTAGACAGCAAGACTGAAAAAAGCAGAGGAACAAATTGCTTAAAAACTACTAGAAAGCATGGCTACCTACATATAAAGGTGAATTGTACTATTGTACTAGATAACGAGAAGAGGTTGCATTTTAAGTTAATTGCACCTAGTGAAGAGTAAACGTAGAGACTCCACAATCCAAATCAGCTTGGAAGGTCTTCTTGAGAAATATAACATAATTAATTAGAAGAAAGGCCATTGCCTTCTCTCTTATGATTGGGTATCTGAATTAAGTTATGAAAGTTTGATTACACATTCAATGGCATCATATATTTATGAATTGCTGCAGTATTCATTATTAGCAACACTTTTGAAAAAGGAAGGAGAGTAAAAGTGAAAAAAGATGTTAGAGACGACAAAAAAAAGTCATTCATATTTGTATAAAGAAAAGAAAGAGGATAGGAGAAGAGAGTATAAAGGGAGGCGACAACCAAGAAGTATATCATGAAGCCTTGCAGCTGCGCAGACATTATGAATTTTGTAAAAGAGAATGTGCTATACAGTATGATTAGTCTCATGACTAGAGATTTAATGGACAAAATTTCCAGTTTGAATCAAGGTGGCAGGAGTGCCTCTCGCTCTCTCACTTTTGGTGGAATGCAATCAAATCCTAATGGACAAAAATCTCCCAAAATCCAACATAAATCTCCCCACCTTTTGTTTCTGCAGATCCAAATGTACCTCCAAAATCTGATCAAGCAGCTCAGACTCTAATCCATAACACCAGGAATTAGATCAAACAAGAAAGGCAGCCTCCACCTAGCATCAGCCAGCGTTATACTGCCACAGGGAAAGGGAATGAGGGAGAAGAGGAGAGAGAGAGCACCAGAACTGAGCTGAGGCGGTGAATAGTCCACCGTCCACGGCCACTTTGCAGGCTACGTTGAGTCGTTCCCCGCATGGCCGTGTCGCTGGAGTAGAGATGGAATCAGAGGTCTCTTTTTTCTTGGCAGCGTTTCATCTCATGGATAACCACCTCCTGCTGTCTGAGGCAAGCTTGAGAGCAGCCTCCTGTCCAGCTTCACGCCTGCCGACTCAGCCTCCCTGACAAGCTGCCGACACTTGGCCGTCCTCCCTGCCACTGCGTAACCTTCAATCAGATGGCCGTAGATGTCACTCGTCGGGACGAATCCAGCCTCCTTCATCCTTGACAGGTACCGGAGACCCCTCGCCGGATCTTGCAGCGCCACACAGAGCTTCACGATGACACGGTACGCCGGCAGGTCGAGCAGGCAGCTCGCCTGCTCCATCTCCCACACCAGGGCCAACGCCTCCCGGTGCTGGCCATCACGGCACCTGCTGTGGATCACCGTTGTGTACATCACCACGGTTGGACTCCCGCCGGAATCTTTGAACCAGCTGAACAGGCATTCCACGGTTGCATACCGCCGGAGCTTCACACAGGCCTTCATGATGGCCGTGACATCCTGTGGGCGCAGGTCCAGCTCCGGCCTCTCGCCGAGCTCATCAAGCAGCGCGGCAGCGAGCCCGTAGCCTTCCGGCGTCCGGGCAGCTTCCAGCATCAGCTTGGCGTGGATGCTCGGGGACAGCGTCCTGTTGTTTAACATGGCGAGCTCGAGGAGCCTGCGCGCGAGTCCGACCTTCCCTGCCCGGATGAACCCGCTCGCCATGGCTTCCAGGACGGCGCGGCTCGCCCAGGGGATGCACTGCTCCAGAGCCATCTCCATCCTCAGCTGGCCGAAGCGTGCGAGGACCTCGACGGCGGAGGCGAGGGTCCGGTCGTCGGGGAAGAGCGGCACCGCCGTCTGCCTCTGCGCCCAGCAGAGCGTCTGGAGCGCTCTCTCGGGGAGCCCCATGTGGCCGAGCTCCCGGATGGTCATGGACAGGGAGCCCTTCCGGAGGAACCGAGCCCACCGGTCGAGCACCTTCGACACGTCGGCCTCCGGCGGAAGGGCGGCGATGTCCCGCGCAATCCCGACGAGCACCTCCGGGTTCTTGCGCACCCGGTCGCTGAAGGACGAGCGCGCCGCGAGCCGGACGTGGTGCTTGGGCGCCGGGGCGAGGGGCAGCCTCGTCTTGTGGGGCAGCGGCAGCGGGAGAGGGCGCTGCCTCGCCGGGTCGGGCGGCCTCACCGGCTTCCGACGCATCGGCCGGTCGAAGAGCGCGGAGATGGCATCAATCTCGTCGCTGCTCCATGCTGAAGAAGAAGAAGCAGCAGCAGCATCGCCGTCGTCATACCTCTGCTCGCGGCACTCCGGCAGCTCGTTGTGATAATTTCGAGGTGATGGCTCCGAGCAGGCAATCCGAGTTCTTGACCGGAGAGGAGCATGGCCGAGGAGGCACCGCGCGGGAAAAGGCGGCGGGAAAACGCCGCGCGGTGCGGGGAGCGGCCGGTTCAGCAGAGACATGACTAGGGGCGGATCTATGGAAGACCGATGAACTAAATGAAGATGGGACGATGGCGGAGGAGGCGGGGATGGCGTACCGGCGGCCGGCGGCCGGCGGAGCAGGAGCAGGAGCAGGGGAGAAGGGCGCCGTGCCGGTGTCGGTGTGGGCTGTGGGGGTGGGGGTGGGGATGGCTTCGCGGCCCAGCCCGGTTATCTTATCCCACAGGAAGCCAGCCCACTTAAAAATAATCGAGACAAGTATATATATTTATTAAAATACAAGGTGTACGATGAAAAGATCTAGAGCTGATTGAGCCAATGAGCCATCTCTCACATACAGTCACATGTCAAGGTAACTGATTGTTTTGCATGCATGCTAACATACATATCTCTGGTAGGAAAACATAAACAAATGGTGGATTCGTTTAATAAGAAACCATGACATCAATTAATTTGTGTAATTGTGTTCGGACAAGTTCGAATTATGGTTTAATCGGTTTGTTGTATGCTTTCTTCAAGTATTTAATAAATATATTTGCATGGAACTAATGGTGTTGTGACTGTCGTGCGGTACCACAAGTGTAGATCAATAAATAGCACCATTTAATAATGTCTTCTTAGATAACCTAAACCGTCTCTCTTATTCATCGGAGGCAAGGACACCTGTCTTCAAAGCTCATGTAAACCGACTTTGATGCATGAATGATGTGGGTGAAATCTACGTATGAGACGGGTCTATTAATAAGTAGTCTCTATTGATATGTATATCAAAGACATGATGAAGTTAGCCATCCGTGATGCACCATGTATCAGGGACGGTTTTGATGAACTTTCTCTGATAATTTGGGTTCTCACTGTTGGTACAGAGAGGCAGTTCGGGAACCATCTCTGATGATAGTTCCGAACCATCTCTGATGCGGTGATCTACAGCAGCGAAAACTAATAGGTTGTTTGGTTGGCTGCATTTACAGAGATTTGCATCTACAGATGCAGAATTTTGCTTTTTTCTTGTGTTTCGTTGCCTGCATCTGGTTTTGAGCCTGGCTCTGTGGATGCAAGATTCTCCATGCAGCCTGGCTTTGGAGAAACACAGAAAATGGACGTTTCTCTGGATGCAACGCATGGCGGCCTTCTGTTATGTGCATGAGGCCACAGTCAGTCACCATATCAAGCTATGCATGAATTGCTAACGTGGCAGGTAAGTTTTTATTTTTTTTGTATCTTTTTATTAGCATATCCGATTACCGAACTGATTACAAAAATGGATTTCTAACATTTTTTTTAACAGAACTAGACCATACTCGCTATATAAATTTTAAAATAATTAAATTTCAAAATATTCTCCTACTAAACACTCAACCAAACATTGTCTCTACATTTGCACATCCCGTATCTCACCAGCCTAGCTGAGTCAGACGGGCCAGGCTCGTGAGAGAAGGCAACCAAACAACCTATAAGTGATCCAATGTTTATGTCGATTAAATATATTTTACGTCCGTGTACTAATCCCTCCGCATAATTAAATATATATTTTAATTTAATATTGTGATATTGCATTGGATCAAATGGGGACTCACTAAGGTTGTGTTTCTTTCGGCGGTTAAATTATAATCTGAAAAGGTTGTGGTGTTTTATAGAAGATTTAAAGGGCCAAAAAAATTATGAAAAAAATATTCTTGAGATCTTTGGGACAAATTGTGTAAAGTTTCGAAAAAATAACTATAAAATATTTCAAAATATAACCATTACAAAAATGACAAATTTTAAGCTGCAGCTTATAATCTGATTATAAGCTGAAATAAACAGAGCCTAAGCCACTACTATAAGCTAGGATTGACCACTAGGCCGAGGCGCTAGCTCAAACAAAACTATATGCGACGCATACATGGGCAGCATGATGCGAGCAACAAAACTAAACTAAGATATGCAACTCAAACGTAATTCAACACGTACTGCAGGAGGAAACTACAAGCACATGATGGAGCATCAACTCGTTAATTTTTTTAGAGTATCAACTCATTAATTTTTTTTAGAGTATCAACTCATTAATTAATTGCTTCATTTGGCCCTGGTATTTTGTCAACATAGCAGCGCTACAGCTACTACTAATAAGTGTGGATTCAGACTCTCTCTCTCAAAAAAAAGTGTGGATTCAGACAGTGATTAACTATAGCGAGCAAGTGTGGTCTGACCCAGACCCAGTACTACAGAGTAGTATACAACACTCCAAAGTCCAAACCTCAATTACCAATATTTGTATCGCCACAATATATATATCTGTTTAATGGCAACATATCTAGTGCTAAAGGTAGTTTCAGTGCTAGATTAGAGTTTAGCACATTAGCATTGAAACCACCTTTAGCACTAGATATGTTGCCCTGTTTAATTACCTACATGTGTGCTTTAGTGCTTTAGACTAGATGACGGATGAACTCAACTCTAGCTAGTTGCATCAGTCCTGTGTGAAAGCAAGTCACAAGACCCCATTCGATTTCTCCTCGCATGCCCATATCCATGGTCAACAAAACACGCTAGAAAATTCAGTTTTGACAATCTGAAACTATAGTCAAGCAGTTCTTAGATATTTAATTTAGATTGGATCGGTGGCGATTAGTCGTTCACAAGATTATTGGTGCGTCGCTCTCTTCCTTAATTTCCTTAATTATTTTCTTTCTTCTGAAAGTTAATGGCTTCCCTGCTTTGTCCTTCAGGCTTGAGGCAACCATGCATGCTTCCAAGCCCACTGCCTAATTATACATGTGCTTTGGTCTTTGCTGTGACAAAGCATCCACAGCATCTCTGATCGATCCCATTGCCGATTACTCTAGTACTTTGGTATCTAAATTGTATGGTAGTCTTCGCCTCTGTGATGTCGATCAAAGGAGGCTTTCCGAGCCTATAAATTTCCCAGCAACTTCAGGTTTCCACAAGGAAACAGGAGTAATTTAGATGGTAGCGTACGCTTCAGAAAGAGGGTCTGAATTCCTGACTTGGGTGAAGCAACTGGCAGCTTCAGAAAAGGATGAACTTTTCCTTTTGGCCGCTTCGCTGACTTGGTGGTACAGCGTACAGCACATCAGACCTAATTCATCTGGAGAAGAACTGAACGAAAACGACATGTGCCTATGTATGTGAGCCTTCTTGTCACGGTCTCATCATTCTTGGCCAATTGCAATGGTGAAATTGCAAGTGCTTCTCTGCAAAAAAGAGGATGAGAAAAGGGAAAAGTTGGCGTTTTTCTTAGCGCTTTAGATACCTATAATGCATCTGCTGATGCAGAGGTGGACTTAGTGGCGTTTGGACCGACGACATGATCTTCTTCTTCCCGTTTGGTTCTGTCAACTCAGCCATTCCACAGTATAAACGCATTCTGCAGGCCGTCGCACCTCGCCACTTGATGTGTTCAATCATGGTTTGCAGGCGATCGTTTCATAGATAGATTATCATCAATGGAGCACTTCTACCAATTGTCACTGGCTCACTTTTAGGTTTCGTTACATCTTGTCTTCAGATATGTGTGATGCAACCTAGGATGTAATTATCAAGAGCCGAGGCAAGATAAATGTCAACTATATGCAAGTGATGGAGCACTAGCTATATGCTGAAGATAAGCAGGTAAAAGGTTAAAAAAAAAAAGGATTCTTTTGCTTTCCTCTTTGCTGCCAGTCAATTTGCTCAGCCGTCGTCAACTAGCTCACTTTTAGGTTTCGTTACATCTTGTCTTCAGATATGTGTGATGCAACCTAGGATGTAATTATCAAGAGCCGAGGCAAGAAAAATGTCAATTATATGCAAGTGATGGAGCACTAGCTATATGCTGAAGATAAGCAGGTAAAAGGTTAAAAAAAAAAAAGGATTCTTTTGCTTTCCTCTTTGCTGCCAGTCAATTTGCTCAGCCGTCGTCAACTAGCTCACTTTTAGGTTTCGTTACATCTTGTCTTCAGATATGTGTGATGCAACCTAGGATGTAATTATCAAGAGCCGAGGCAAGAAAAATGTCAATTATATGCAAGTGATGGAGCACTAGCTATATGCTGAAGATAAGCAGGTAAAAGGTAAAAAAAAAAGAAAAAAAAGAAAGGGGATTCTTTTGCTTTCCTCTTTGCTGCCAGTCAATTTGCTCAGCCGTCATCAACTGCAGTTCCATGACTGCTATTTTGTGCAGCAGCCAACACTCTCATTGTATCTGTGTATGTATTCGAGAAAAGGATAAATATAATTCTTTTTCACCGAGACTTTCTCTTGCAAAGGGAAATTTTCACCAAGAAATGGACCTGGAGCCTGGACATCTGATTTGAACTGGTAAACCCTGACCAAGCAAGAATATTTGCTTGCATCATGCATGGCGTGCCATGTTTTGGCGTACTTTCGGGTTTCTTGTCCTATGCTCAACTGATAGTGATAGGTAGAGATGAGAAGGAAACAAAAAAAAAAAATTATCTTGAGGTGAAAAATATATATGTATGGTAATGTCCATTCATCACTTGGTGTTGAGTATATCTTAGGTGTGCTCGATTGGTTTTATCAATTTTAGGAAGATGATCCCCTGCGATAGGTAGCATAGGTGAATAAGAAGTTTCAGGGCCTGTTTGGTTGTTGCTTAACATTATCTAGCCTAAGGTTAGCAAGCTGCCACAGGTTCAAGCTAGGCTTCCCTAAGGGTCACCTGATCCTTGAAGCTAGACGACTAACACTGGTAGCTGGTCAACTTGGTCCTCTCAGCTCCCAACATACTTAATCTCTGCCTTACATATGTGGGAGTGAGTGATCAAGGGCCTCGGTAAAGATCATATGGTACTATCTCTAGAATGGCGAGGCGAAAGACCATGGTGGTCACACATTGGTCAACTGGAACACTGTCTGTCGCCTAAAAAAACCTTGGTGACCTGGGGCCTGGGGGGGGGGGGGTTCGAGCCTCCGCAAGTTTGGTACAACTCTTTGGCTTTGCCAGCTCTGGCATGAGTGAAAAACCTCTGGCAATTTGTGGACCGGACAATCACGTCTTGCACTGTGAAAGACAAGGCTCTCTTCTATGCCACAACAAAATTCGTGATAGAAAATGGACCAGGACCAACTTTTGGCATGACAACTGGCTACATGGGGAAGCAACGCGTCAGATCGCCCCCAGCCGTTTACCGGATCGCCAAAGGGAAGACCCGAACAATGGCAGCCCAGCTAGGCAGCAAGAGGTGGATTAGATCCATTCACCATCTAATCAGTCCTTCACAAATTCTAGAATTCATCATGCAGTGGCAAAAAACTTCGCCAAGTTACACTAGGTCCAACATCCAAAGACGACATCATCTATACGTTCTCAAATTCTGATTCCTACTCTTCATGCTCCACATATCGCCTTTAGTTCGTAGGCAACACATACTTTTCTTTGGCCAGCAACATCCGGAAAGCGAGGGCCGAAACCAAATACAAATTCTTTGTTTGGTCTCTCAGGCACGGCATGACTCGCACAACTAACGTCCTCGCTAGACAACTACCCTCTGTGTGGCATCATGCCGGAACCAATCGACCACCTATACCGCCATGCACTCATTGCCCGTTTGCGACGCTGGTTTGGGTGGAGGCAATGAGGTCTGTCAACTTTAACATTTCTCAATGCTAAAGCAACATGAGGTTTTGGCGTTTAGCGATTGGTGGACCCATTCAGCTTCCACCTTGCAAAACGTTGTGAAGCGTGATTTTACTTGTCTTGTCATCTACACCATCTAAAACATTTGGAAGGAGAGGAATTTTTCGTCTCTTGTGGCATCGCAACAACCCCAACTCTCTAGTACCGATTAGGGCTAGTTAGTGGCGATATTTTTTTGGTTTAGGCGGGCTATTGCTATTGTTTGTAGTCTCCCTCCCACGCCCTCTCCTAATTCATATACAAATTGTCCTTTTTAATAATAACAACACTCCTGCCATTTTTGCTAAGAAAATCTTCTTCAAGTGACAAGCAAAAAAAGAAGTAATTTCTATCCACATAAATTCCATAACTGCATCCTCTTCCTAGAATATTTATATGAACACATCTGAATAAATGAAATGGTAGTTTCTTGGTTCATGATGTAAGCATGGTTTTATATTTGTCTAAAGTCCCCTTAAAAAAAGTTTTGTCTAAACTGATAGACCAGCAAAAGCACAGCAATTGGGTTTGACACTCAAGTGAAATCAACAAAACGCAAATACTTTGACACATTCCAGCGCCAATAATTAAAGCTGGTTAATGGTGTTCTCATTTTTATGTTTTTTTTATACCAACATGAATAATATTAGAATAAAAAGGTATTAATCGAGGATACCCTTAAAAATGCCCTTTTACTACTGCATTTGTCTTCCTGCTCTTGGAACAATGGGAGGAAAGAGTTGCAAGAACTACGACGTACAACTACGAGCCATCTGAACCTGCCTGGTCAAACAAACCACCCCGTAGACGGTGCCTCAGTCAATAGACCAAGTCTAGCCACACCCCAACAAAACCCCAAGTCATTAACAATTTGTTTTATTTTTGTTGCCTTTTAAAATTTAAAATTTACGTACTTCTCTTCTAGGAACGCTTGCTAGCTAATCATGAATCCACGTCGTTTATATGTCTGATGTTCTTTTTATAAGCTAGAAAACTGATCGTGATGTTCTTTTTATAAGCTAGAAAACTGATCGTTCAATACACATGCATATATTCCAAAGAACAATTCTACAATATATCATATATCATGTCCACAAATAGATCATGAGATTATTAGATCAAACATAATGAATCGTCTAATATAGTTTATCTGCATATTTTAAGAAATCCAAAAAATACATACATTCCTTTTTACATGTGACTGTAGCTGGAGGGAGACTACTAATAAACCCATGGAAAGTACATGCTATTTATTCTTAACTCCAGTCAGGGGTAGGCCACACGCAGAAACGAACCGGAGACTTCTGCTGCAGCTCCTCCTCCTGAACTCTGCGGTCTGCTTACTTATAAGCAACCTTGACTTCCCATTCCCCCTTCCCTACTCATCCTCCTCCTCATCTCCTCTTGCCTTCACCTCAAAGAATCATCCTTTCTTCCCTAGTTGCTTCTTGGTTGCAGAGGCGGAGGGGGAGAGAGATGGGGAACATCTGTGGTGGCTCGGGGAAGGGCCATGGGGCAGTGGATTTCAGGCCGTCGAGCCCAGGTGAGAGCCCTTCTCAAGAATTCCTATTTCCTTCTCCCGTAATTTTTTTAGTGCGATCTTTTCAATTCCTGGATCCTGCAAGTCGGACTTGTCATAGGTGAAGGTTTTCTTGGTTTCTGCTCAAACATTTCGCCTTGCTATAATAAATAGGGAACACCATGGTTTTTTCAGCCATATAATATATTTATATTTTACCTTTTAAATTTCATATATCAGTTCTCCTAGGTGAAGATGACGATGTTGTTTCTTTCATATCTAGAGGTGCTCTGTCTTATTATTTAGGGGGTGGTGGGGATCAGGACAAGCAACCTGTACGATTTCTTGGTTGGTTTTGGAAGTAGAGACAGACAAAGAGATTAACCGTATTACCATCAAACCATAGCATTTCAAGCTCAATATTTTCTTAGTTTTTTTTTATAATAAATCTATGGATGAATCTTTGTTTAGCGACAGGTCAAAATTTTGGGAATAAAAGACCCCAACTTTAGTTGAGCTGTACGTTTTATTCACAAATTTCTCCCACTATCAAACTCAGTTTCCATGGCAATTTGATCTAATTGTATAACAGAGACAATAACCCCCAAGACAAGCGGCAGTGTCACCACCAGCAATAGCACCACAGGGAAGCTCTCCTCCATTGGCAGCAGCTTCACGGTCTCTACTGGAAGCGGTGGCACAAGCAGTGGATTCGATGAAGGGGCGTACCCTGAGGGTCACATCCTGGAGGCGCCAAACCTCCGGACATTCACATTCATTGAGCTCCGGACGGCTACCAAGAACTTCAGGCCGGATAGTGTCCTTGGGGAGGGAGGTTTTGGGAGAGTGTACAAAGGATGGGTGGATGAGAAGACAATGAACCCGGCGAAGAGTGGCACGGGCGTGGTTGTTGCTGTCAAGAAGCTAAATTCAGAGAGTATGCAGGGGTTTGAGGAATGGCAGGTAAAGTTTGGTTCTTTTCTCTTAAATAAACTTAAAATTTTGGATGTGAAGTCGATGAGCATAAGGATAGGAATCCTGGCAAGCTCTGGGAGTTTGACTTGGTCTTCTTTGCTCTTGATGGTGATTGCGATCAGCACAAGCAGGAGAGTTCATATGAGCTTAGTATTGTATTGTTAGTTGAAGGATGCAGTTCACTTTTTGTTGATACACCATTAATAGGCTGACTAAAAAAATCACAACAGTTTTGAAGATTCTCATGGTCACTTTGTGCTTATTGTTCTTAGTGCTTTGTTTAACTTCTGATGACTTGGCTGCCAGTTTTATAAAATGTAATGGGTAACTGTTTAACGAGCCTTTGTAATCTCGATGCCAATGGCCCGATGCTGACCAGACAAACCCAATAAGTCACATGTTTATCGCAATGCAGTTGTTTTCCTTGTTTTATTAGCTCTGGCATTTTCAGATAAAGCACGATTTCAGCAATTTGCTGCATATCCTTGCAAACTGTGGCCACAAACCCACAAATGTAACTCAATTATTTTAATGTAGTTTAATAGATGCCTTCATTTTCTAAATGTTACTACAACTATCATATCTAATAGGAATTTCTCAATGTTTAACTGCAGTCAGAGATAAACTTTCTGGGAAGGCTTTCTCACCCTAACCTTGTCAAACTATTGGGCTATTGCTGGGAGGACAAGGAACTATTGCTTGTGTACGAATTCATGGCCAAGGGGAGCTTAGAAAACCATCTTTTCAGAAGTAAGTTACTACTGATAACCATATGTATCATCATTTTTCTTTTGGTACTTTACTGAAAACAATTTAGGTTGATGGCCTTGCTCATGCTCGTTGCATTTATTTTATTTCTCTGCAATACTTCTGTGGTAGAATACAGAAATTGGGATCTTGATGTATGAATAACTTACGGAAACTACTTGACTGTAACCTGATATTGTAACTGACTACATTCTTTTCCAGGAGGATGTGCTCCACTACCATGGGAACTGAGGCTGAAGATAGCCATCGGTGCAGCTCGAGGACTTGCTTTCTTACATGCATCAGAGAAGCAAGTTATCTACCGTGACTTCAAAGCTTCTAACATCCTTCTAGATGCAGTAAGCTTTGTACTATTCATTGTACCTTCTGTCTACTAGTTCTTTATCAAGTACAAATGCTGACAACATTTTTGGGCAGAACTATAATGCGAAGCTCTCTGATTTTGGGCTTGCTAAACTTGGACCAACCGGTAGCAACTCGCATATCACAACTAGGGTCATGGGTACATATGGATATGCTGCTCCGGAATATGTAGCCACTGGTATGTGTCATTTATGCCTGCCACCTACAAATATATGTTGCCTCAAAACACCGCCTGCAATGAATTTCAAACACTGCCTCCAGTCATAGAGTACAAATTGGAATGGAAACAATTTTCGAATTGGTTTGGTTGCCCCCACATCACCACAGATATCTCAAGACCTTAATTCCTTACCAGAATTACTGTTCACATCAAATAGGCTTGCCATTCATGTCATTTACATGTAAATACTAGGCACATGCTCTCTCTCTCTCTCTCCCCCCCCCCCCTCTCTCTGGGGAGGGGGTCGTTTTGAATATTGGCTACAATACAATACAAATATTGGACCATGCATAACAATATTTTATATGTATGGCTATTCCTCAACGTCACTTTCCACAAAAAGAGCAGAAATGACGTGCACTCAATTGCCCTTATTCTCACCATTGTAATCTCAGTTCGTGTTTCATTGACAGTTCGACACAGAAGTTTGAATTCATACATCTAAGCACCTTTTCAAGTTGTCACTAGCTTCCTCCATCCCACTAAAATCTAGTTACATGTGATTCTATTTGCATTTACTTATTTAGCTATTGATGATTGTTCTCACTACATTCCAAACCATGTCTAGGTCATTTATATGTCAAGAGTGATGTCTATGGCTTTGGAGTTGTGATGCTAGAGATCCTTTCCGGTCAGCGAGCACTAGACCCCAACCGTCCAAATGGACAACTCAGCCTTGCTGACTGGGCGAAACCCTACTTGGCTGACCGGAGAAAGCTTGCCCGCCTCATGGACCCCCGGTTTGAGGGTCAGTACAATTCCAAACAAGCTGTCCAGGCGGCACAGCTGACGCTGAAATGCCTGGAAGGTGAGCCCAGGAGCAGGCCCTCAATGAAGGAGGTCCTTGAGACTCTGGAACAGATCGAATCGACGAAGAGCCGGGCAAGGGACACAAAAGGAAGTGGGCCATCACGGGACCGCAGCCATGGCCGCATCACGGCGCACCAGCGGTCATCGCCACGCAATGATGCTCGTCGTGGGTCAAGGGTCAATGGCCACCCTACGAAGGTGCGGTGATCCCGGCATTGGAGCTGATGGCATTCTTCCTGTAAATGGCCTAAATTTTGCCTGATGTTGAGTTTGCAATGTTTGCTGCTGTTGTTGTCGTCATGAAGTTGGTCCTGCCTGCCCAATCATGCGAGTGTAAAATGTAGCAAGAAAGAGAGATACTTCATACTTGTAAGTTGTACCAATAGGAATTTAGGGAATAATTCTTCGATCTTGCGGGATCACGGCTGTCTTTGATGTTGACTTGCTGTAGATCTTCCAATTGGAGCCTGATTTCTGTGTCCATTCTGTGGGAACTGACCACATGTAGGAGTATTAAGTTTTAACGAGTGTGCATAATCTGGAATCAATGCAACATGGAGTTCTTTCTAAATTCTGTCTGAATAAAAACCACATTTTGCTGTGATTTTAACAGGAACAAATTATACACGAGGGAATCAGTGTGGCACTAAAAACGCTGGAAATGTCAACACAATGAATGGAATGCGTGTGTTGACCTGACAATGCTGGTATGAGATTAGATAGCAACCACCAACCAACCAGCCTGCTGGGCTGGCATTTGTGAACCGTAATTGGCCGTCCATTTTGACGTCAAAGCTAGCTCCATCCTCTTCTTCTTCGTGTCTCCAACCAACCAGCAAGCCAAGAAACAATATGCCCATCACGAAGACGATGACCAAGATGACTAAAGGAAAGAAGAAATGTAGAAAACCAGTGCGTGAGCGAAAATTAGCCTGAGGTAAAGAGACCGTTGACCTCTTGATTTAGTCAACCGCATCAGGCTTCATAGCAGTTTTCGTGGCTTTCGACCGTGCCATGGAGAATCGTACGAAAACCGCTGTTTTGACACAGTTGAAGAATTAAAAGCTTAAATCCAAATTTTAAATTAAAAATTCAATAAGAAATCTATTACTATAAAAGTGAAGTTGTTCCACACCATATTAAAGTGAAGTTAAACAAAGCCACCACATTAATCTTAAAATACTACAAGTTTTCACGTTAATCGGAGAAAAATAAAAAAAACCATATGAACTATAATTAAAACAAATTAAAATTAAGAACAGGGATAAGAGTCCATATCAACAGTAAAACTATAAAGTATAGGCTCCAATTTAAAAATAATTTAGCAGTCGGTATCAATTACAAAACTAGCCGTGAAATTGCGTAGGACACTATGCTTGTTCTAAGTATAGTACTGTAAAATAATTCCAAGCTTGTTACAACCTACACTTTTCTCTCTACTGCGTGGACAGTTTGTCCAACACCATATGTCTGTCTGCATCCGTCACTCACTGACCCAGGCTTGACGGGAGAGGTGGTTGACAAGGTAAAGGAAGAAGAGTGAGGCCATGAGGAATGAGAGCACCTACGTACATACGGTTGGTGAAATCACCCAAAGTTTTGAAGTACGTTATAATAGTATTCAACTTTGATGGAACTATTTAGATTCACAACTGTCGGAGATACTATGAAAGCAATCACTCGCGAGACTGAAATGCACATGTTCATGGGGAAATTCATGCACATATTTTATATTTGTATGCTCACATTAATTTTTTCAACTTTTTTGTTCGTTAATTATTGTTTTCATATAGAGTAAGTTTTTAGGTTAAGTACATTCCAATATTCTGTTTTACTTCTATAATTTTTTTTGCATGTGTATTGTTTTGTTGTTTTATAACACCTATTTAACTAATACTCTCTCCGTCTTTTTTTTACGCCTTTGACTTTTGTACACGTGTTTTACCATTTGTTTTATTCAAAACAATTATGTAAATATCATTTATTTTGTGGTGATTTGTTTTATCAATAAAGGTACTTTAATGTAAATATCATTTATTTATGCACATATTGTAGGGCTCGGGAAGCCGAAATAGTAGATTTATTACTGGTGTATTTTATGGCCGGCCTATAATGGTCCGTAACAAAGAAGGCCCACGTCAGATCGGCCCATTAAAGTGGTGGAGAAGAATGTTTGATGGGCCCCTCTCACTCCCGGAAACAGCAAAGCGAGGCGGCCTTCCCCATCTCGAGCTCCGGCTCCGGCGAAGTGTTCCGGCCATGCGGGTGCTCCCCCTCGCCCTCGCTGCCGCCATCTTCTCCGGCGTGACCGCCATCCTCATCTACCTCTCCGGCCTCTCCTCATGTAATTAATGCACCTGCCGCTCGCCCCCAGGGCCTTGCCTTTTCTTGCTTTGGTTGCTTGTGGTGTGGGAGATCCTCATGTGGGATGAGTGCGTGCAGATGGCGGCTCTACGGTTTCGGAGGCCGACTTGGCGGCGCTCGCCGCGCTGCAGAGCGGCTTCGGCAAGTGCGTGGTACGTTTTTTTTTTTTTTTAATTGCTGATCTTCATCTGCCTCTTCTGTTAATTTCTTTCTCGCTAACACCAATCAGGGTTGAGTTGTAATGTCTATGTGCAAATTTGATGCTAAAATGTGATTTCTGGGACATTTACTTCGGAAAGCCACGAGCTTTGGTAGATTGGTAGGATAACTGTTTGAGGAAAAAAAAATCTTGAGAGAATTGTTGTAATGCTTACTGTGTTGTAAATGGGTACGCATAGCATGAGTCTCTCTTTTTTCTGTTTCAGATTTTGGTGGTCATATATATTTATATTGGAAAAAATGCAGGATGCAAATGGTCTAGGACTGCAAGCGGTTGGTGGGGAGGATTACTGTCGAGTTGTAATACAATACCCAAGTGACACAGATTCTAAATGGGTAAGTGCACACGTTCTGTTATTTCATCACTCACGCGGGCCTTTCCCGTTTCAACTATTTTATTTGGTCATGTACTTGCATCTCATCTTATGTTTTTCAAATTTTACTACATTCAGGGTGAACTGCAGTTCCTTGTTCATTACATCTGATAGCTGGAGCAGCTCACCTGATATTTGTGATTGCTTTCTTGTTCTTATCGATTGATATTTGCAGAAAGATCCAAAAACTGGAGAGGCAGAGGGTTTGTCATTTGAGTTCAATCTCTGTGAAGCTATAGCCTCGTGGGAGCAGGTGAGCATGCTTTCTACTATGATGTGTATGTGTTTACCAAACCAACTGGTGTCAACAATATAAATGCTGAACACAAAATGACATCAGTAATGTTCATCGAATTGTAGCTACATGAGTTTATGTGTTGCTATAAACGCTGTCAAATAAGCTAGTGATACAGTCAGTAAGTTGTTTTAGTTAAAATATATGCACATACTTTGTATTAGCTCTTTGTATACGCTGTCCGCTCATTTGCCTTGCTGTTAACCTGGTACATTACTATATGTTGGCTACTTCGTCCTTGGAATAGTATTGTGCCCCATTTCAATGGTCCCCCCCCCCCCCCCCAGGTTCGCAATAGCACGACAATACTCACAAAGGAGTACATTGATGCATTGCCAAATGGCTGGGAGGAGTATGCATGGCGCAGGATCAACAAAGGAATCCTTCTGTGGGTAGACATCAGTCTTACAGTTTCACATAGACTTACAATATGGTTAACTTCACCAACAGATTATTGACTATGTTTAGTTTTGAGCTTGCAGGAATAAGTGCCAGAACAGAACTCTCTGTATGGAGAAGCTCTCACTAGTTCTGCCTAAGACACCACCATACGTGCCTCGACAATTTGGTAGATGTGGTGTAGTCGGGAATTCCGGGGATCTTCTTAAAACTAAATTTGGGGATGAGATTGATTCATGTGATGTCGTCATTAGAGAAAATGGTGCACCCATCCAGGTTTTTTAAGATACTTATGTCTACCGCTCTTGTTTTTCCACTTAAACATACCCTGACTTCTCCTGTTTTCACTGCAGGGCTACACGGAATATGTTGGTACAAAGAGTACATTTCGCCTTCTTAATAGAGGATCTGCAAAGGCATTAGATAAAGTTGTTGAGTTAGATGGTATGTCTGCCAGCCACCTTTTTTTTTTAATCAGCCAGTCCTATACTAGACGGTCCTGAGATAAAAATGTGTGATAACTTTTTATGGTTACAGAAACAAAAAAGGAGGCACTGATTGTTAAGACGACAATACATGATATCATGAACCAAATGATTCGGGTACTTAGCTATTGTGTCTTAGAATTTAGAACTATGTTGCCTTAGCATATGTTCCATGCTTTCTTACCTGCTTGTTGGAACTCTTGCTATGCAGGAACTTCCAATAACCAATCCTGTATATCTAATGCTAGGAACATCATTTGGTTCCTCTGCTAAAGGCACTGGGCTAAAAGCGCTTGAATTTGCTCTCTCCATCTGTGACAGTGTAGACATGTATGGCTTTACAGTTGACCCTGGTTACAAGGAATGGTTGGTGATCCTTGATCTTACTTATTAACTCTGAAGTGTAAGGCATACAGTTTTTCTTACAGCTGATGTTATGATCTTTCAGGACAAGGTACTTTTCAGAATCCAGAAAGGGGCACACTCCGCTACATGGGAGAGCATATTACCAAATGATGGAATGTCTTGGTGTGAGTTTCTCTCTTCATCTCATGCAAGCTAATATTTTCTTGTTCATCCATGGACCATCAAAAATATGTTTGATTGTAATCGCATGAAGAGATCACTTATTTGATGTAAAAATCATATGCAGCTTGTAAAAATCCACTCACCGATGAGAGGTGATCCTGGCAGGGTTGTAAAGTGGCTGCCAACCAAGGACACTATTGAGGCTGCTAGAGTTGCTTCTGAGAAATTGTTGAAGTAAGTTTGGAACTACCTTTTTTTAATGTGTTGTTTTCTTCTAATCATGAAGACAGCCCATAGAGCCTTACTTAGGGTATTGGACGCTGTTTTCATCTTCTTAATTTTGGATCAGTGATTGAACTTTTACTAACCAAAGTAGGCAGACACACATTATGATCTATGTTCTATAGCATGAAACTTCATCACTGTGAATTGCATTCTAGGAGACCTGGGGCTGGAACCGATGGGCCCCTGAGCACATGCACGATGATAAAGGAGCGCGAGAAAGGAAAGGCACCAAACAGATCTGGCCTCCGAGATGCTGCCATGAGTCACCTTGAGTACATGAAAGGCGCCACCAGGTATCCTCTGGAACGGAATGTTGGGGGTGGTTACCTCTGCATGATTAACGATAGATAGGGGTACAGTTGTGTGGCTTCCATTGGACGTCCTAGATGGTAAACGGCTTAACTCATGGTGCATTGAAGAGGAATGCAGTTCCTGTGTGCTTAAAGTTACTTGGTCTGACCTGTATGCCAGTTTGGAAGCAATTTTGGAGCATTTTTTTGGTCTAAGAGCTTATAGTTGAGATGATTTGTGCATGAGTAGTCAGCTAGTCACAAGGGTTTGTAACTTACGTCAAGTGTTTTAAGTGATGTTTGTGTAATGGAATGAACTATGAAGAGATGAGAGTCGCCTGGTTAATTTACCCCCATGTAAGTATGTAACTAGAAATCTGCCACATGCACTTGATACCTGTAATTGCCAGTGGTCATGGATTATTATTTTGTTGCAATTACATGTTGAAGCTTGCTCTGCGATAGCAAGTTAGTTTTTCGAAGTTGTTTCAGAGTACATACTGGCACTACTTGTTAAATTCTGTTTGCCATTGAACATGATGAACATCGCCACCTGCTGCTAGGCTGACACGGCAGGACGAACATGCAGCAAAGATTTCTTTAGAAAGCAGTAGTAAGGAAATTGCAGACAGTTGGTGAATCCAGCAAAATGCATGCGTGGTCAAATAAACGAGCTGTATGTTGTAAAGCTTGTGCTAATTCAGACTAGCGTCACAAAAATGGTACCCAAGAAGCAAGTCCTCAAGGAGCAAACGAATCCCCCTTCCATGCATACAAACATCTAGTGGTTCATTCACGAGCTCAGCAGCATCAGAACCTTAAACATCAGAGAGGCCGGTAATTACATTATGTGATTTAAGCAAGTAAACCCGACCTTGATGCAGACTGTTGAGTGCTGCAAAAAAGTTCTCAAAGATAGCCTATTCGTTTTATTCTAAACTGGTCATCGACAGCAGCACATTATTGCACTGTGCTGAGTTCTTTTTTGCCACATCCCATGATGTCAGCTCTCACCGGCCACTGCGGTGCCGCAGAGGGAGGTCAAGCAGATGTCGTCGCAGTCGCCGGCTGCCGACTTATTGGGGATGCAGTCGTCGATGCACTTGGGTTTGCAGAGCCACGGAGGCAGGTGTCTCCTGCACTCAGGGTAGCACTCCTTGTAGCATCGGCAGAACTTGGACATGGCGGCCACCTCATGGCCAGGAAGCAGGATGAGCATGCAGCAGAGAGCAGCAGCCACAGCTCAGATCTTGTTCCCCTCCATTCCCTCTCACTCGCTGCACAGGCAGAGAGTGTTAGACATAGGCCAATGATAACTCGCTTCTTTTGCACAAGTATTGACTGTGTTGTGCAGGAGAACAAATGACCAAATGCAGATGCAAATCAGATGCATGAACAGGCAAGGGTCATGATGGATGCTCACCTATGGCAGCTTCTGAGAACAAGTGAGAGCAGATGAGTCTGATCAGCTGATGTTGTAGCCTGTGATTCATGGCACACCGGTGCCCCCCTTGTTTATATACACTGTGGTGTGGAGTGGAGCAATAGAGTGTGGTGTTTGTCATCTGTATTTTTTTTTTCTTCAGAAGATTCAGAAAATAGTAGGATGGAAACTGCATTTATTTGTCCGTTTCCATATGAGAATTTACTTAATTTATGTTCCAGCTGTACATAAAAGGAGCGCATTCTGTTTTGTTTCTGTATTAGCATGATACGGGAGGACTACAGGAGTGATATGGCGCTTGCATTGCATGACAGCTTCAGAGATTTCGTCTCTGAGGAGAACAATGCAGCTGTATCATAGTCACAGGCTCACAGCGCCACATTGCGTTCCGAAAATAATATCGATGAGTATAATTCAAACGTACATATCGGTTAATGTTAGAATATGCTCCAGCATATACGCGCATCTTGTAGGCTTAATTGTGTATATTAGTCGATCATCTAATTACTCTCTCTCTCGTTTATTGCCTAGATTAGCATCCTGGCTAGTTATGACTAATTATAGGCTAGTTAATGCTAATTACGTGCTAGTTATGGCTCCTGATTTGCTGCATGAATCATCGAGTGATTCACCAATTTTCTCTCTGCCGTTTCACTCAGTTCATATGCCAGTTCTTCCACTGCTTGAAGCAGATACACATATATGATTGCTAATATCATTTTGATTAGCTGCTGGTATTGCCATGGATGATCAAATCCACTGCGCACTCCTCTCTATGTTAAAGATGGAAATATGGTCGAATACTATGGTCACTGATGTCGTGTGGCAATAATCGATTGTAATAGCAGCAGTACTACCCATTCGGAAGTGTATTTCAATAAAAAGTATACAGATCGAAACATTAACCCTTTCAAATTTCAAAAGAAAAAAAAAAGAAAAAAAAATAGATTGCTGATACTGTTTCGATCCAACAGACTACTAGCTAAAGCTTTACAATATCAACAAACACAAAATACAGACAAATCTCGAAGAAAGGAGGGGGCAGTTCAAACTACCGAAGACAAGATAATCGTACTTGATTCATATAAGTGCTCTCTCTCTCTCTCTCTCTCTGAAACACAAAACCCCCATACATACTAGCACATAAAAGAATCGTATCTATCCAGCGAAACTTTACATATTTTACATGCCATCCAGGCCGATCAGTCTGGTGCCACAAACAACAAACAAATCGCCAAGTCAAAGGCTTAGCAGCATCCACAAACTTACATATTGGAGGTTAATGAACATGAAAAAAAAAAATGCTCTCCTAGAGTATTGGGATTTAGACACCAGCATGATCATGATGAGGCTTCAGGTCCATTTCAACCTGATGAATTGTCCACTGCATGCCCTCCAGTTTCTGCAGTTCAAATAGGTTAGCAAAGATCTATCTGACAATGATTATTAAGAGCGGTGACAATGATTCAGATTACCTTCACAATTTCGTGGTACTGCCTTGCAATTACATCAAAATGTGGATCTACGCCTTGGTATTCACGCAGTCGTGAAACCTGAAACAAGATAAAATATCACACCACAGAAGTTTTCGTAAAAGAACTCGTATAAAGGGGACACTGAAAGATAAGTGTCCATTCTTTCTTTCCCCAAACACGCAGATATGTGATAACTACTACAGAATATTACATGCATGGTTCTTGTTACAAAATATCTTTAAAATACCCTCTAGGCTGTTAGGTAAATTAGACTTGGCTCATTCTTGATGCATCCCAAAAAATCTATATGAAGTCATCAAGTAATAGACTACTAGTACAGAAATCCTAGCTTCTAGCTTGTGAAAACTCACAATGTAAGATACAATCTTCCTCAAGCTGGATTTTTGTTCAGTGACACATTATTACTGGCACCTCTAACATTGACTCCTTCATAGTGCTTTTTTTTTCACCCACAAGAAACCTGCTAATGTTGTCTCTTGTGATTCCAATAGTCGTACTCTTTGTGAGCTTTTGTGAAATGTGGAAGGTGTGTGAACAGTCATGCACCACAATCAAGGTTTGCCCCCAAAGAGTACATGACAGCATGATACTCGTGTACCAGTTCGTATGCAAGACCTACAGGATTTTAACAGTCCTTCGTCAGTGACAGCCTTATTTTAGATTCTAGAAGTATGGTTCTACTACAAAAATAGGAAAAAGTCACATGTGGACACAGGAGAGAGAGGAAGGAGAGAACAACATGTGGACCCGCGCTGAAATATTTGGAAGAAAAGAAAAGCCACATGGACATCTTATATGGCAAAACCGCCCATGTGGATAGGTGAAGTGGCAAAACCACCTCTAAAACCGCCTGCAGGGGTTATTTGCACCGGTTTGAATCCTTGGGGGGTATAATACCTAGTTTTCAAAGTCAGGATCTTATGTGTGCCCGAATCAATACTTCAAGTGGGTAAGTAGACTTTTTCCATAAAAATATAATGACCAAACTGATTGCCACAAAAAAAAAAAAACTCTGAACATCAACCATTCTCAAAAGGAAATGGGATGATCATATAACCTTTTGCATGATCCAGGGTGGCAGTGAAGGGCTATAATTAATAATGACCAGATAATTCAATTTTAGCAGCAAGGAAGGTGCAGTATCATACCGCTTCATTATACGAATTGGATGCTTCTTTCGTGGCCTCCACAAGATATTTCCTGCAACAAAAAAGTACATATGTTCAGATCGTTCTTTACTAATAATATCACTCAATTAATTGGATCCATCTATAGAATATTCTATGCTGATTAACACATTAGATCAATTAAAGGCATCTTTACCTGATCCTATGCAATGCTGGTACTGTATCCTTGGTGTAGGTATCACGCAAGAGATGATGCTCAAGATAGCTACCAAGAAACAAAAAAGTGGGATCAATTAAGTCTCTTGATCCTAGCACAGTTGGAAATAGGAGTAAAAAATCCACAGCTTGCAAGAAAGAATTAATTATGTTCAACAGAATAATATGCTAATGTCAAAGATGCAGGTACCAACCTAAGTTTAGCGTTCATTGTCCGGCACCTTTTAATAAGCCAGGTCTTCTTTAGATCATCCTGTTAGCCCATACAAGAGAAATATAAAACATTTACACAAATAATACTAACAGTGTGAAGAGATTCCTTGTTTTCTTCAAAGAAGTAGAAACACAAAAAGAAAAGGAGAAGACTTACATATTGGTATTGATGTTCCAATTTTTTGTCTTTAACAAATTGTATAAGTACAGCAAGAATTTGCTCCAGGACCTATATGAAAATTGAGCAGTCATAACTCATAAGTAATTGAATAGAATTCAGATTCCAAAGGAAAACTTTCTACTAAATAAACTGGGTGTTTGCCTAACAGTCAATTTGGACCTCTCAATTGAATTGGGGTAGTGGAAATGGTGTGCCAATTCAATCCCAAGTAGAAAATAAAATATTAATTTGTGTGACAATTCAAATTTCATTGTTTCATTGCCAAAGAAATTGTACAATAGAAATGGAGCCACAAGCCAATTACAGATCTTAGGAGGGCCTCATTTAGTTGCACATGAATTCAGTTGTAATTTAATTGAGCCACAATTCCAATTCATAGAACATTCAAATAACATATATTTAGGAAACCCAATTCCAGTATCTCAATTTTCTTTCCCAAATCCGGTGTCCTGAAAAGATTAGTCAACATCTACAAACGTACATTATAGTGTTCAGCAAATTTCCTATCCATGGAAGCAAGATCCTCCAGTAAAAGGGCCTCTTCCTTTTCTATCTCTTCGATGATCAACTTCACCCTGTCAAAGGGGAAGATGAAATTATGAAAATGGCCATCACAGACTGCCTATATATATTCAACTCTAAGTAACGTGGACAAAGGACATTGTTATCAGGATAAGTTAGCTATATAAATGGATGAACTTTGACAAAGAAGGGATAGTAATATGATATCAGTACTAAAAAAGAACTAGGAAATATCTGAGGTGAAATGTTTCAAAAGCATCCCTCAAAAAAATGTTTCAAAAGAAAATGAGGGCATTTTACCAGAATGTTAAACTTGTGCTGAGATAATACGAACATAAAAGGCATTTTTGCATTCGCCAAATAAGTAAATAACCATTGCAAGCAACACTAAGATGGAGAAATTCACCTTTCTGGAAGTCTGGCACTTGAAATTTGGCTGATGGATGGTGAATCTGCAGCGCATTTTAAATGTTAAGATGATAATAATAAAGAAATCCCAACACAAGAAGTTTTACTGTGTGCTTTTTTACTGATCTGCTCAGGATGTATTGCATAAAATGATAAGAAGACAAATTCAACACTAATAAAACAAAAATAATCTCTATTCACCCATAAGTTTCAGTAACGGACCCCTTTCATCCATAGCAAACAGATCAGCTAAAGCATCACACTTGGCTTCTAACCGAGCCTCGATCTCTCTAGACAGAGTTCTCTGATAGTCAGCCATGTCCTGCAGTTACAGATCAAAGGTAGATCCTTTCAAAGTTCAAACAACTGATTTTGAAAAAAAAAATCATGTGTCTATTCAGCATTTGTCCAAAAGGGGGGAAATCATTTGAAGTAAGAAGCAAACACCAAACATGTTCACATTTCCACCAGAAACATACAAGATGTATCAACTAAATAAACTCTGAAATCGCTAATTGCTAGTTCAGATGATAGCTTCGATGGCAAATGTACTGGTCATTATACATACCACAGTCATAGCCGGCTGATCTTGCTGCACCTGATAGAGATAATCCGATGTGATTCCAAGAAAACGATCAGGAACGCCACCGACTCCAGGCTCAACCGGCTCCAAGCCACCATTACCAGGGGCAGTCGCACCAGTAATTGAGCTGCTAGTGCTGCTATAGTTGTTGTAACTATTAAACATTGAACTCGAGCTGGGTGTGGCGCTTGTCATGGTACTATCAAATGAACTCCTTGACAGAGTGCTCAGCTTTTCAATCTCCTCCTCGTGCACCTCTCCATCCTGCGAGAGTATTGGGAGCCTCAACCTCTGTGCCGCCTCCGCAACCGCCAAATGGTGATCCAAAGACTCGTACACCTGGATCGATCCCAACAAAGTAAGCTCCAACACCAGATTCCATTTTTTTCTCATATTGTTATCCATATTGATGGAATCGGTAGTAAACATTTCTTGCTTCGTTAACCGCTTCAATTCACATTGCTAGCTCGGTCTGCATGGGAGAAGTGTTACCTGCGGGGAGCAATTGAGCTTCTTGCCGGCACCGGCGCTGCCGGCGGCGATCGCTTGCTGGTACTCCTCCACCATCGCCACCGCCTCCGCGTACACGGCCTGCAGCATGGAGGCAGATCTGATGAGAACCCGCGCAAACCCTACAACCGAGATCCGGCGAGCGGGCGGGGGCACTCACCAGGGCCTCGAGGTAGCGCGCGCGCTCCGCCGCGACCTCCTCGCGCGCCTGCGGCGGCACGGCGACACAGACGGAGCGGTGAGAGACGGTGAAAGGTTGGTGCAGACGGGGCAGCGAGGGGGCTCGACGCACCTGGAGGAGGTCGGAGTGGGCGGAGTTGGAGAGGAGGGAGGCGTCGGGGGCGAGGTGGTGGCGCTGGAGCTGCTCCACCAGGTGGGCCACCTCCGGCGGCGGCGGCGGGAGGGAGGCGGCGGCCGGCTTCGACATGGCGGCCGTCGCTCCGGCGAGTTGGTCGCTTGCTTGGGCTAAGCGTTTGAATGGTTGGGGTGCTGTCCGTTGGATCGGCAAATGGACGGGCGACCGTGCACTGCAGCCGCCCGATTCATAAGCCTCGCCTGCGTAGTACAATTTACGCTACGACTTTTTTTTTCATACGTGCCATTATAATTTTTTTTTTTCGGATCTACCATTACACAACGCTTATTATTTTAAACGACATTAGTTTTGAAAATATCTATCATAGATATCATTGTGAGGTTTTTCGGAGGATTTACGACGTATACAAAACTAAAATACGACCAAAATATGCTTCTCACGTGTGGGCCTTGAGTGTCATCCTCTCATCTTCTTCTTCTTCCACCTTCTTCTTCCTCCCAACCCCACCTCCGGAGAAGCGCCTCGCTGGAGAAGCCAGCCGTCGCCGCACAACTCCTTGCCGCCTCCGCTTTCGTGGCACCACCATTGCCGCCAAGACGCTAGCTAGCCACCAACCACCATGCGCGAGAAAGACGGGAAGGCCACTGGAGTTGGGGGGGATAGGCAGGGGAGGGAAGAAGAAGAAGGAGTAGAGCCAAAAGATGACATGTGGGTCTCACATGTCATATGCGTATTTCCATCGTATTGGTATCTCGTATTTGTTGGAAAAGCCCGAAAATTTCATAGAATGGCATTGGTGAAGTATTATTGCAAAAAGAATGGCATGTAAAATAATATGCGTTTTGTAATGACAAAACCGAAGAATTGATAACTTTGTAATGGTATACATGAAAAATTCATTTACAACTAATTTCCTGTATTGCACCAAAAAACTTAAAATCCTCTGTTTGTATTTTTAAATTATCTCTTCTCTTCAATACCACTGGTTTATATTTTTGCTCCCTTCAGTGCTACTCAACATTGTAGAGCTATAATGGAGCTACATAAAAACGATTATCCTCATGCCTTTTTAATACTTTGGAAAATAAAAAAAATCATTCAAATGGTATAGAATTAAGAAAACAAATTGATATTTTTTTCTACAGATTCAAAAAAATGTGTAGTCAAATTTAAAAGTGATTTTTAGTGTAAATTTAATTTAAATTTAATATTACCTACCGCTTCTTATTTAAAAAAAGAAACTAGTAAAAAATATGGAAAAATATAGATGTTTCGACAAGAAGTAGAGCATGGTTTTACATAAATTTAGAAATATGAATCAGTCAATTCAGAGTTAAAATGTAGGATATGTGATTTTAAAATTTTTAAAACTTGAAATTATAAAAAAGGTATTTTAAGCATTGATGGACTTTCCTACTTTGAAACTAGACCTAACAGCAGTGGCACTAGAAGGGACAAAAAATGGCATGAGAGGGAACAGAGGATCCTGATGTGTAAAAAATGAATGGTTTGCTTGAAATTCAGCTTTAGAAACGTGCTTTCGCGGTGCTTCTCTCCTCTGCCCTATCAAATATTAATCATGCCTTCAAAATTTAGAGCACATTTGCTCCGTAGCCAAGGTTTGGGACGAAATATTATATTAGGGCGGCAATTGAACAGCATATTTATACCAGGGTCTATTTAAAGATATGGAAAAAGAAGTAAGTGCATGGTTTTTTTTTATAACAATACTTCTAATTTCATGGTTGATAATATTTTTGAGATACGACGTCGGTGACTTCCCCAACTTGACGCCATCAGGCGGCATTCCGGCGAGGCGGCGTGACAGCTCCTCTTTCTCCCTTATCTCCAGTCACCGCTCTGCCTACTCCCTCACCGAAGCAGGTAAAAACACAGCAGAGGCGGGCGCTGCGGCCCCACGCTGAAACTCACGAAGAGAGCCTGGAGAGAGAGGAGAGAAGAGTAGGGGAGAGAGAGGAGAGAGGGGGGAACGATTGGAGGAAGAAGAGGAGAGGGGATGACATGTGGGGCCACTGCCAGATTGTATTTTACCGTATTTTGGATTGTATTTTCAGCTCATATGTCCCTAAAACTCTCCAAAATGGCATATATGCACGATTATTCACTCTGTAATGTCGTCTGTGATATTAGAGACTCTACGGTAGCATTTGCGTCCAAAGACGACTCTACAGTGGTATGTATGCTTTTTACCCTATAAAATATTATATTGAATAGTCTATATAAAATAATAATTTTTTACATCAATCAAACAAAACAAAATCAAACTGTGAATCAAAGAAGCCTCTTTATGCCACTCCAAATTTCGTAGTATTTTGGAATACAAAGTCCAAGGTCTAGGTGCCATTGACATATAAGATGACACCTGAAGTCCTGAACCCACATGTATTAATATTAATATATGAAGTGACATATCTGAAAATGGCACGCTAATATGAAATTAATTGAAACTAATATGAACTCTTGTGTTTGAGAAAAAATAGACGGCCTATATATACTCGTATTTTTTTTTAAGTAGAACGTAAAAGAGCTGAAGCGATGGAATGAACTGACAAGGATGGTGGACCTGAACTACAATCTATGAGGAAAGACAAAATTAACGCGATCTTGTCCTGTACTACTCCAGCTACTACACGACGAGATATGAATTGAATAAATGAGCCATGGCTGAGCGTGACTTAACGCGCATCGACTAACAACAAGCACAATCACGCTGCTCCACACGATAAATATATTCCTGACAAGAAAAGGGGAAAAAGATCTTGGCTTGATCCTCTTCACTTTTAGTGAAAGCATAGTTTCACACTTCCAAAACAAGCAGTAGCTTGTTTGCTTAAGTGGTTCATTTATATTAGTGCCTTTGTAGTGGTTTAAACTGAATTGAAAAGAAATTAATTTAATTTTTTCAGTTCATCTTTAATCATCATGAAGACATTTTTTTTTTTTAAAAAAAGCAAGGTTTTATATGGCATGCTATAGCTTCACAATAACACCACAGTAGCTTTATCAGGCGTAAAATGTTTCAAGTTTAATTTAACGGTTTTGCTAGATCGCAGGCGCCTGCAATCTAGCAATGTTGCAGGAGATTTTTTCTTTTACATCAATTGAACCAAATTTTCAAATCAAAAACACGCAGGCAGAGAAGGAAGAAGGGGGGGGGGGAAGGTGGAGAGAGGACGAAGGAGGAGGGAGCCTACCTCGCCGTCGCCGTCGACCTCACCGTCGGCCGGTTCAGGTTAGGGTTTGGGGGGTTTGTGCTCCCCGCTATAGATTAAGGGTTGGGAGGTGGAGGCCGATGGTTGGTCGGGGTTGTGAGGCGGCGGCAGTCTTCTTGAGGCCGAGGTAGGGAGATAGCGGCCGTCTTGGTCACGGAGAGCGGATCTGGGTTAGGGTGGGGCATGGCGGCCAGTGGGAGGTTGGAGGCGGAGTGGTCGACGGCGAGGCGCCGCCGGCCGGCGGCGATTCTTGAGAGGCAGTGGCGGCGGAGGTGTGCGGAGCGGGATCGGGGGAGCTGGCGCTGGCTCGGTCGTCCCTCACGTGCGAAACAAATGGGCAGATGGGTCAAGCGTGGAAAAATCGCCTACGCGCGGGCCCAATCGCAGGCGACCGCGGTGCAGCCGCTCCCTTAATTTAATATTCGATTCATCTTAGCTCAACCAAACCTATTATAAGTTCATTTTCACTTTAGCCTCTGCTGTGCTCTGCCTTCCATATCCAATTCGCTCAGCTACCTCTGCTCCTCCTGCGTCTGCCTGTGCCTGTGCTCGCGCTGGTCTCGGCCATGGAGGGCGCCGTGCTCTGCGCCGCCAACCACGCGCCGCTCACTCCCATCAGCTTCCTCAACCGCGCCGCCGTCGTTTACCCCGACCGCCCCGCCATCGTCGGCGCCGCCCTCTCGCCGCTCACCTGGAGGGACACCCACGCGCGCTGCCTCCGCCTCGCCGCCGCTCTCGCCGGACTCGGCATCCAGCGCCACCAAGTGGTATTTGCGCCCCCAAGAACCCATTTTTATTTCAGCGTCTGTTCATCTGTTCCTGCTTAGAGAAGAAAATCCATTTCTTTTATCTGAATCTAACCACCTACGCATAATTGTTCAGTGAGTGAGTGAGTCCTCTTGGATTCCGTGCAGGTGGCCGTGTTCGCGCAGAACATCCCTGCCTTTTGGGAGCTGCACTTCGCCATCCCCATGGCCGGCGCCGTCATCTGCGCTCTGAACTCGCGCCTCGACGCCGCCATGGCCTCCGTCCTGCTGCAGCACTCGGAGGCCAGGGTCATCTTCGTCGACCGCGCGCTGCTCGCCGTCGCCCAGGAAGCGCTCAGGCTCCTGGCCGAGGCCGGGGCCTCCCCTCCCATCCCGGTCTTGATCAACGAGCTCCTCGACGACGAGCCGCCGTCCAACTCCCTTCCGGCGGCCGGCGGCTACGAGTACGAGGCCCTTGTGAGCGGCGGCGGGTCGCCGGGATTCGACATCCGGTGGCCGGCGGACGAGAACGAGCCGATCGCGCTGAACTACACGTCGGGGACGACGTCGCGGCCCAAGGGCGTGATCTACAGCCACCGCGGCGCGTACCTGAACAGCCTGGCGTCGGTGCTGCTGAACGACATGTCGGCGGCGTCGGTGTACCTGTGGACGGTGCCCATGTTCCACTGCAACGGGTGGTGCCTCGTGTGGGGCGTGGCGGCGCAGGGCGGCACCAACGTCTGCGTCCGCAAGGTCACCGCCGCCGCCATCTTCGACGGCATCGCGCGGCACGGGGTCACGCACATGGGCGGCGCGCCCACGGTGCTGAGCATGATCGTCAACGCGGCGCCGGAGGAGCAGCGCCCGCTCCCCGCCGGGAGGAGGGTGACGGTGATGACTGGCGGCGCGCCGCCGCCGCCGCGGGTGCTGTTTCGGATGGAGGAGCTGGGGTTCCTGGTGATCCACTCGTACGGGCTGACGGAGACGTACGGGCCGGCGACGGTGTGCGTGTGGCGGCCGGAGTGGGACGCGCTGCCGGCGGAGCAGCGGGCGGCGATCAAGTCGCGGCAGGGGCTCCACCACCTGGGGCTGGAGGTGGACGTGAAGGACCCCGCCACCATGCGCAGCGTGCCGCCGGACGGGGAGACGATGGGGGAGGTGATGTTCCGGGGCAACACGGTGATGAGCGGCTACTACAAGGACGCGGCGGCCACGGCGGAGGCGCTCGCCGGCGGGTGGCTCCGGTCGGGGGACCTGGCGGTGCGGCACCCCGGCGACGGGTACGTGAAGATCAGGGACCGGTCCAAGGACATCATCATCTCCGGCGGGGAGAACATCAGCACCATCGAGGTGGAGGCGGCGCTGTTCGGGCACCCGGCGGTGCTGGAGGCGGCGGTGGTGGGGCGGCCGGACGACCACTGGGGGGAGACGCCGTGCGCGTTCGTGAAGCTCAGGGAGGGGAGCGGGGGCGTGCGGCCGGAGGAGGTGATGGCGTTCTGCCGGGCGCGGCTGCCGCGGTACATGGCGCCGCGGACGGTGGTGCTGGTGGACGAGCTGCCCAAGACGGCGACGGGGAAGGTGCAGAAGTTCGCGCTCCGGGAGCGGGCCAAGGCCATGGGAAGCCTCCCCTCCTCCTCCTCCTCCTGCAAACCGCATCAGCCTACACGCGATAGGAGCAAGCTCTGAATTATCATGCTGTGTCTTGTATGTGAAAAGGGAGACAATCCAATCGTGTGGTGATCAGGGATTACAAAACCGCGGCTAACCGGTCGAAAACCGCGATTAACCGGTGAACCGGTGGGGGTCGGTTTAGGGAAAACCGGCCGGTTAGGTTTGAATTTAAATCAAATTTGGTTCAAATTTGAAAATCGGTGAAAAAATCTGAAAAAATTCCATAAAATAGTAAACGTTATTATATGAGTATTGGCTGAAACAGAATTTGAAAATTCGAAATATTAATGCGTTTTTTGTTTGATATGAATAAAAATAATTAAATAAATAAATGGAGAATATGCCAATATGCCCCCATATATGCCTCCTTCGGACTCCTACCCGCCGACACTCCCAGCACCGAGCGCCTGCCTCCCCACTTTCCCGTGGCCGCTTCTTCTCCTCATCTCACGGCGTCCAACAAGACGGCTAACCGTGAATCCGTCCGGCTAATCCCAGTGAAACCGAAGCGGCTAGCCGGCGGATCCGTGGCTAGTCGTGTGAATCGACCTCCATGCTGCTAGCCGGAAGATCTGGCGGTTAACCGGTCGGCTTTGCTGTTAGCCGAGTACTGTGACGGCGTCGGGCGCTGGTGGTCATGGTGGCGCCGAGGCGCCAATGGCTAGCCGGAGACGGCCGTGACTAAGCCGAAGCTAGCCGGTCGGCTAGCCGTTTTTTGTGGCTCTGGCCGTGGCCGTGGCACCCCCCTCTTTTATCTTTTATTTTATAAATGCGCATATGGTTTATTTGATAATTGCTTGAATGTTTGTATGGGTTACGTAAAGATTACGATTAGGCTTGTATGGATTAGGTAAAGATTAGCGATCCGGTTTGCCTTTATTTGATAAATACTTGTATGCTTTATTTGATAAATACTTGTATGATTTGATAAATACTTGTATGCTTTATTTGATAAATACTTGTATGATTTGATAAATACTTGTATGCTTTATTTGATAAATACTTGTATCTTTGTATTACGAAAATATTTTGTGTTGCCATGCGGTGAGAATGAACTAATGGCGACGAATCTAGCGATCCGGTTTGGGAGTATGGTGCGAAAGTGAAAGGTGGTTTAAATGCAATTTCGCAAAGAAACCAAAGCGGGAGGTGGCGCAAGCGATTTAAGCACCACTTGGCGGTCGTGGCAAACAATGTGAAACCTTGTAAATCGATCCCTCCCGAGGTGAGGACTTCTTTCGACAGTACTGGATAGAACCGCGAAAAAAAGACCGAGAAAGCTAGAGCGGCTTAGATTGGAAGAAGCCGCAGACATCGCCAGGAGAGGTGGAGGGCTTGGCGGGAGCGGGGGCACCACATGGGGGTTATGGTAGTGGTGCGGCGGTTGGCGGAGCCGGGCACCACATGGGGGTTATGGTTGGCGGGACACCGGGTGATGATGATGGTGCACCACGCCTGTGTCGCACCCAATGACTGGGGTTTCGGGAGGCTGATCTTGGTGCTTTTGGGAGTGGTAGACAAGGATGGCGGCAGAAGACAACGGAGGTTACAACGAACAAGAGCAATATGAGCAGTGCCATGGCTGCGTCGAGGATGGAGTCGACTTTGGTATGGCGAGAGAGAGGTATGAGCATGGCGGTGGAAGTGGGGTGGTGGTCTGAACTCGAGCCTAAACAAGGGATGTTGCGGCGAATGTTATCGCGATCGGGCTCACAAAGGAAGCTCGACCTATCGATGCCGGTCCCACGGTTGACCAAGAATTGACCTGAGCGTGTTCTCTGTCTCACTGGGAAGGCAAAAAGGCGAAACGTCACGCTTGGCATGGGGTGGGCGGATGGTTTCACGCGTCCGGCATTCTGGGAGGAAAGCAGATAATCCTTACTTTGTCATTGCCGTAAGGAGACACAAAGATTAGGTAAAAATTTAAAGTTGTTTTTCTTACTTTATGTACTATTTTGTTGCCAACTAATCATATTATGCCATATGTTGCTTTTGTAGAGAGGCGGTGCAATCACCGTCTGGTCGTGATATTGATGGAATATATTTAGGCAGCGAGGAGACAGAGATCAAAAGAGATGGAGGTGTGGAAAGAGATTGGGGTCACTATGGAGTGACTATAATGTGTGATTCTTGGACGGGGCCCTCTTGGTATGAGTATCATAAACTTTATGGTGTAATCGCAGCGGCACAACTTACTTCTTCAAATCAGTAGATGCAACGAACCGCACGCAGGACACTAAATTCCTCGTCGAGGTATACTTCGTCTTATTTGTTGTTGTTTTACGTTCTATTACCATCTATTTGTTGTTGTTTCTGAACCAGCTATTGTTGTTTTCATGCGAGACAATACATAAGGTGGTGAAAGAGGTAGGGGTGGAGAATGTTGTCCAGTTGTCACGGACAACGGTGCCAACTATAAGGCGTGTTTGAAAGCGAGTAAGAAATACATGTCAATCATTTGGCAGCCTGTTTGGCTCACACTATCAATCGATGTTGAAGGATATTGGAGAATTCCCAAAAATAAAGCAATTATTGATAGTGCAAAGAGGATATGCCGATGGTCGTATAACTCGAGAAAGCTTCATGCTATGATGAAACAAGCCATCGGCGGAGAGTTAGCGAAGTGGAACATAACTAGATTTGGCACCAACTACACTTTCTTAGCGAGCTTTTTAAAGCATAAGAGTGCCTTCATGAGGTGGATGGCAAATGCGAGTTCAAGCTACCTCTTACCGCCATCTGCAGACGGACAATATACACATCAAAATTTGTCGGATCTCGTTGGTGGGCTAGAGTTAAAGAGTTTGTGATTGAGTTGAATACTTGTATACTTTTCTTCGTATGGCCGACCAAGACAAGATTCCAACTATATGCAACGTGCTACCAATGTACCATGATGTCCGTGGATGGATGTTGAGAGACATCCAAGAGCCCGATCGTCACGCACTACTTAACGGTTCTTGATACTGTGTTTAGAGATGTGGCGTATGACACTTTTATTGGAGCAGTTAGTATTGAATTGTTTTTATTAATTTGTTTTATTAAAATTTTTTGTTGAATTGTGTATTTTTTCTATGCATTTGCGGCTTTGAGCCCATCCTCCACTATAGTAGAGGCACTATCGACACCATGCTAGCAGATCTCGATGGGCATTTGATAGAATGATGACAGTGTTACCGCGCCCAAGCATTGGTGGAAGCAGATGTGTGGAGGAGAAAGGGTGGTTCCTTCATTTGGCGATCGCATATCGATGGCAATACATGACAAAATTAACCTGTAATTATGATTTGCGATCTACCATGATATAATAGTGATGGAAGCGATCGTTAATCAATGTATGTTGTTACGTGTAGGTCAATGGTGGACCATGTTTGGCACGGACACGCATAACGCTTCAAATGCTTGCCAAAAGATTGTGAGCAGTCTGTGACCTCTAGTGGATGTGAGAGAAATTGGAGCACCTTCGCCTTCATTCACACGAGGCCCGTAACAAACTTGGATATAACAAGTCTGCACAAGCTTGTTTTTGTTTGTTACAACTCAAGACTTCGTCTTGAGCGGGTCAAAACTCAGACGAGGGATGTAGAATATGATCCTGCAGACCAACTCTTACATCTTTCAATTACACGCACGAACAGCCCAATGTTCGATTGGTTGGAGAATGGAAGGTATGTTTGTTATTTTTGTTTAGCCCAATTCTAGCACAGGTCATGAAAATCTAATTTGCATGGTATGTTTGTTATTTTTGTTGTAGGTCAAATTCTACTCCAGTTTTAGATGAGGACAGCACTGACACTGACAACCCACTGCCATCAACATTTGTTGTTAACCTAGAAGACCCCGCCACTATCCAAGAAAAGACCAAGGGCAGAGGTGTGGACGAGTGGAAATTTGAGCGAGAATGTGGGAGACACTCACATTGGTAGAGAAAGACTCGCTTGCCTCCTCCTATCAAGCGTTTATCGAAGAGGACGAAGGGAAGAGGCCGTCCACGAAAGAAGATTATGAAGAGGATAGTGATGCAAGCGAGGAAGAAATTGCAAAAAGTCCCACGTATCAAGAATCAAACGACAGTTCATCCTCAGATGATGGGGAGGATGATGATGGGGATGATGACGGAGATGGCGGTGATGGTGAGGGTGGGGGTGGCGGTGATGATGGCGGTGATGACGATGGTGGTGACAAGGGTGGGGGTGGCTTGCAACTTTGTGACCAAATTGTACCCACAAGGTTTCTGACCTATCTCACAGGAGCCACTAGGCCCGTGCCATCCACGTCTAGAAGGGGCAAGCAAGACAACCCATAAGACCGGAGAGCTCAAGCTCACGAGTGGTACTTATACGGGTTATAATTTGTTTCCTCCGCCATATCCTCAACCAATTAATCAACATATGAGGAAAGTATATGAATGGGAAATGCCAGATTATTATGCAACTCTATATCAAAGTTGGCAAGCCTTTGCACGGACCACGAGTCAAAGTTGGGAAGATTTTAAAATAGACTTAATGAACCACCATGGTCTAATAGTCATGTCCACAGAGGAGTCTTGCAAAGCATACCACGAATTTGGACTTCAATATTTTAGATATTAGATACAACTTACAATGGTAATATTCATTCCGTTGTATACTTACATATATTCCTTTATAATATGCATGTGTAATTTTTTATGTCTCATTTGTAGGTGTCGATTGTGTGCTAACGCCTCCTCCATTCATCGTTCTGATTAATACGCTTGAGGTAAGCTTTTGATAAAAAGTTCGGTATGACATCTTAAGTTGTGACTTGTGAACTATGTATGAAATAATAAGATGGTGGTTATATAATATATGCTATGAAATATGTAAATTATGTTTCTTTGTCTCTTGAGTGGATGACCAAATTATAGGGGAGTGTCTTTGTCGAAATTTTGTAGAAATAAAGAACTTAGTGGCAATTCTTCTATTTTTCTATAATGTTTTATGTCCCTAGTGCCAAATTAGTGCTAAATTGATATTTGTATGTCCCTATAATTTTTCCGACAAGTAAAATTAGTTCCAAACTATAGGCAGATTGACATTTGTATGTCCCTATAATTTTTCCTATTTTGTCTATAATTTTTTCAAATTATAGACAAATTATAGCAATTCTTCTATTTTTCTGTACTTTTTGTATGTCCCTAGTGCCAAATTAGTGCTAAATTGACATTTCTATGTCCCTATAATTTTTTCGACAGTAAAATTAGTTTCAAATTATAGACAAATTGACATTTGTATATCCCTATAATTTTTCCTATTTTTAAATTGATTTTTCAATTTTTTCTCTAATTTTTCTATTGTCATCTAAACAGAACAGGTTAGCCGACTAACCAAATCGGCTAACCGAAAACCGAAGCGGTTAACCGGCGGGCCGCTTTTTGAATATGAATTTGAATCTGGCGGTTTTTCCACGAAATTTTCCGGTTAACCCCGAAAACCGGTCGGTTAGCCGAGCCGGACCCCTAGCGGTTTTTGCAATCGGCTCGGTTTTGTAAACCCTGGTGGTGATCTCATGTTTTACTAGTACTTTGAAGAAATTTTAATCTAAATTAAATTTCCCAACAGCGATCAATAAAACAAAAAGCTTTACAGTATACAAACCGTTCATTCCTTAGGCTGTCTCCAACAGCCTTCCCTAAAACACCCTCTACCCTAAAATAGGGGATGGATTCTTTCCCTATGTGCTCCAACAGCATTCCATATTTTGTTTCCTAAAATAGAGTTTTTCTCTCCATCCCCTTATATTTAGGGGTTCTCTCTCCTTCCCCTATACAATTTGTCGGTGTAATAAATACCAGGGTGCGAAACGTCCTGAGAAGATCAGGCGGACCCCACGCGTCAGGCGGGCGACAAGGCCCAGCCGTGGCGAGCCTCTCAGCAGCTCAAAGCGAGCCCAGCGCGTCAGTGGGCGAGAAGGCCCGGCGTGGGCGAGCCCTTAGAAGACTAAGCGAGGGCCCACCCGCCAAAGTGGCGACCGAGGCCCAGGTGGGGCGAGCCCATCAGCAGCGTCGGCGAGGGCCCCATGCACCAGTGGGCGCGTGGCGAGCCCCTCGGCGTGTAGGGCCCCCAGCATCAGCGGGGCCCACGTGGCGAGGCGCGCGGAAGAGTCTTCGGGCGAAGGCTCTCCTGCTGCTGCGAAGACGGCGCATTAACGCGACATCACGCAGCGGATAGACGGTGAAGAAATGATTACCGCTTCTGATGACCCTGCGGTCTCGAGCGGCCACATCCTGTGGCGTAGAAGAATTGACCGGCAGAGAGAAGGTTTGCTTGAGATGGCCGCCCGCGTCGGAGAGAGCGGTGGGCCCTACCCAGCCTCACCCATGTAATGTGCGGGTCGATGGCCACTTATGGCGGCGCGAAGCGGCGCCGCTTCGGCGTAAGCGGCGGCACGTTTTGCCTCTCTCTGTCGTGTCTCGTCGGTGTACTAAAGTATCAGATCGCCTACCCTCGGCTCTCTCGCTTGATTCAAGGCTTGTATAAAAGGAGCGGAGAGAGAGGGAGGAGGGGGTACGTGCGCTTGGAACCCACAGTTCACAGGCATTCTGTAACCACATTCCATTCAACCACAACAAGAAAAGAGTTAAGGCTCAGCAGGAGTAGGACTATTACCCGCAGGGGTCCGAACACAGGTAATCTCTCGTGAGTCGCTCTTTCTGCGTCCGATGCTCAAATCGAACCGAAGCGGTGATAGGCTAGCGAGTTAGAAATCGACTAGGGTGTGATCGCGGTGGTTGAGCGGTGAACACGCCGTCGATGGCGCGCCTGTGAGGGAGCGCTAGCATCGATTCTGCTCTTGACTTCATCAATGGCGGATCGGCGATCCGCGATGGACCAGAGGCGGCCGCTAGAGCCGCTGACCCGCAGCGTCGGCCACGGCAATGGCGGTGGATCGGCCGCGGCGATCGCCTCGGCCAAGCTAAGCGGCGCTGACCTTGGAGAGTGCACTCCAAAGACATAACCTCCATGCGGCGTGGCCTGTTTGGACAACCCACCGTGCGGTGACTCCGGACTCCCAGCGCTCCGTGGTCGGCTAGTTTGGCCCTTCGTCGATGCCGCCAGCGGTGGTGCAAGTTTCGGAGACGCGGAACCGGCGCTTCGCTTCCTCCGTTCCTTCTTGCCCCCACGTTCCTCTCGCAGATCTCTGGCGGGAGGGGCGGGGCGAGATGATAGAAGCGACGACTCCTCACGGGGTTCACCAGACAAAGCGTCTGGTGGGCGGGATCTCGGTCCCACTTGAGGACCGCCATCTACGACAAGGAGAAGACTGCGACAAGCTCGCATGGCGGCACGACCGGGTCGCGATCCGCGCCGATCTTTGCCGCCCGTGGGGACCAGGAGGGTTCCCACGACGCTGCCTCCGCCGAGGAAGGAGGTGTCTCTTCGGCGCCATCCGGACGGCGGGCTCAGCGAGCCGGAGTGCGCATCCGGGAGCAGGAGGCTTGAGTCAGGCACCGCGCCTTTTTTGAAGGCTGCGCCGCGTCCGATGGCCGGAGAGGTTCCGCCCACCCCATCGAAATACGACGGCTCCACCAACCCTAACGAGTTCTTGCAGATCTACACTACGGTGATGCAACCGGTGGAGGGTCGGGAAGGTTTCGCGAACTACTTCCTGCGGTGCTCACCGTGAGCCCGCTCTTGCTCATGAACCCGCCGGTCAGTGGGGTCGTGGAAGGAGCTCTCGAGCTCTTCATCACCAACTTCAAGGCACGTTTGAGCAGCCCGAGTCGAGGACGACCTCCACAACGGAAGCGAAGAAAGGAGAGTCGCCGCGCGACTACATCCGGCGCTTGGTCAGTCCGCAATACCATCCACGACATCTCCATCGACGCCGTTGTCACGGCATTGGAGGCGCCCGAGACCCTAGGGTCAAGGGAAGATGGCCACCCGCAAGATCAAGACGACGGAAGAGCTCTTCACCTGGCGCTGACAAGTCGCCCTCGAGCGAGGCTCGCTTCGCCCACCGCCTGCAGTGGGGACAATTTGAGGCGAGGCCGGACTTCGAGAAACCCCCGGCAAGGACAAGAAGAAGCGTAAGGCGGCCGAGACCGGACAGGTCATGGCCGCCGTAGCGACGACAACAACGAAGACGGCGGCGGCACGCGCGGCGAAGCGCGACGGAAAAGAAAGGAGGAGGTCATGGTGGAGGCAGCGGCGGCAGCGGCAGAGCAGTTCCGCGCAGCGGCGAAGCGACCGCCGTGATCGCGGCGGCCCTCGCGGCCGCAACGACGGGCGAGACCGCCGTCCCCGCGAGTGGAGCGGGGGGGCTTATTGTCCCATTCACGCGCAGCTCCCGACTTGGCGGATTGTCATGTCGTCAACAAGTTGGTGGACAAGCGCGTCCGCGGCGGCAAGCTTCGGCGGCGGCAAGGGCAAGGAAGCCGCAACAGCTTCCAGGTGGCGGGCCTTGATTCTTATCATCCACGGGCGGATCGGCCACCTATCCGTCTCACGCTAACTTTAAGCGTCGCGATGAGGAGGTGTCGCCCGCCGTGCGGGCGGGTCAACAAAGCGGTGGCGTGGTCGGAGCGACCGATCGCGTTCGATCGAGCCGATCACCCCGCCAAAGACCGCCGGCCCAGGCATCTCCGATCGTGGTCGCGCCACGGTCCGGAATGTCAAGTTTGGGCGGTCTTTGGTCGACGAAGGGAGTTCTCTCAACCTCTCCGTCGCCCGAAGTCGCCAAGACGCTCGAGATCCAAAGAAGCAGAGCTTCGCCCGACGCTCCGTTCTTCGCATCACGGGCCGAGTCCCCCTTCGCGTCGGCCTCCGGTGGCGTTCGAACTTCGACAATTTCCGCACTAAGATGCTCGAGTTCGAGGTGGCGGACTTGACCTCCGTATAACGCCATCTTGGGTCGGCCGGTGACCAAGTTCATGGCGGCTTGCCACTATCGCATACATGGTGGTGAAGATTCCGGCCGGTGGCCCCATCGTCTTGAAAGTGGATCGCCGGAGGCGCCCGCTGCGACAAAAACGCTCTCGCTCTGGCGGGGCAATCGGCGCCGTAAGGCCGAGGCTTCGACTGGAGCTCCTCGGCGAAGACCGTGCCTCCCGGTTCGTCCGCGGAGGTTAAGGCGGTCTCCCTGAGTGAGTCAGACCCGGCGAAGACCGTTCGGGTGGGCGCCTCTCTCAGCGCCAAATAGGAAAACGCGCTCGTCTCCTTCCTCCATTCTAACGCAGACGTGTTTGCGTGGCAACCGTCCGACATGGCTGGGATCCCCAAGGAGGTGATTGAGCACAAGTTGGCGACGTTCCCCGGCGCGCGACCGGTCATGCAAAAGGTCCGGAAGCAGTCGGTTGAGCGTCAGGAAGTTATCTGCCAGGAGGTGGACAAGCTTTTAAGGGCGGGGGTCGTTCGGAGCGTCGCCCATCCCAGATGGCTCGCGAACCCCGTCCTCGTCAAGAAATCCAACGGGCGGTGGAGGATGTGCGTGGACTTCACCGACCTCAACAAGGCGTGCTCGAAGGATCCGTACCCGCTGCCCCGCATTGATCTCATCGTCGATTCCACGGTGAGGTGCGGCGGCTATGCTTTACGGATGCGTGCCGGATACTACCAGATTAGCATGGCCGAAGAAGATGAAGACAAGATCGCCTTCGTAACGCCCATGGGCGTCTACTGCTACACAAGGATGGCGTTCGGACTAAAGAATGCGGGTCCAACCTATCAAAGGGCCATGCATATCGCTCACCGGCCCCAGATAGGGCGGAACCTGGAGGTGTACGTCGACGATCTGGTGGTGAAATCAAGAAAGCGGAGGAGTTGATCGGCGACACAGTGGAAGAAACCTTCGCCAACTTGAGCAATCTTGCATCAAGCTCAACCACGAGAAGTGTGTATTCGCCGTTCCGTCGGGTAAGTCGCTAGGTTTTCGTCTCCCGAGAGGATTGAGGCGAACCGGACAAGATCGCGGCGATCGAGAATATGAAGCCCCGACGCGACTTGGCAGATCACGGTGCTTGGTGGGCTGCTTGACCTCCCTGGGCCGCTTTATAGCTCGCCTGGGGGATAAAAGTCTCCCACTACTTAAGCTCCTGAAGAAGACCAACCAATTCGAGTGGACGGCGGAAGTGCAGGAGGCGTTCGATGGGCTGAAGAAGTATCTCTCTTCCCGCCTGCGTCTTTGGTCGCCCGAACCAGGCGGCCGTGATCCTTTATGTCATGGCGAACCCTCGGTGGTCGGTAGCGGTCTTTGGTGGCGAAAAGAGAAGGTGTTGATGCCCCATCTACTACGTCAAGAAAGTCCTCCACGACGCCGAGACAAGGTACTCACAGCACCAGAAGATGCTCTACGCCGTGTTGACGGCGTCCCGAAAGCTGCGTCACTACTTTCAGGGGCGAGAAATCACCATCTTAACCAAGTACCCCTTGCGGAGATCCTCTTCAACCGCGAGGCAACGGGTCAGTCGCCAAGTGGGCCATGGAGTGGCGGTCGACCTCAAATTCGCTCCCGAACGGCCATCAAAGGTAAGCTCGGCGGAGTTAAATCGGTGAGTGGACTCCGGCGGACACGGTCAAGACGCGTCGGTGCTCTCGCCGTGGACTCTCTTCTTGACGGTTCGTTCGGCTTGAGAAATTTGGGGCGGTGTCGTTCGGTGTCTCCTACGGCGACATTATCCGGCACTGGTGGTCTTTGGAGTTCGCGCTACCAACAACGTCGCGGAGTATGAAGGATTACTCATGCGGGCTCGGGGTGGCCGACCACCGGGCATTCGGCGGCCGCAAGTAAAGGCGACTCTCTCTGGTCATCAACCAAGCGAGGAAGGATTTCACCTGCTCGGATCCCGTCATGCCGGCCTACCTGGCGGAGGTGCGCCGGTTAGAGCGGCGCCGAGGTTTGGGCTTCGCGCACGTCCCTCGCCGCGACAACTATATGGCGGATGAATTGTCCCAGATTGCCTCGTCAAAGGCACCTGTTCCGGCTGGGGTTTTTGAAGAAAGACTCACGCGGCCGTCCGTCGCGACCCCAGTCTGGAGGGGCGACACTTTCCTGGCGCAGCTCCACTCTGGAGGAGGCGTCACCGATCTCGCTCTGACTCCCGGTTGGAGGGAGGAGGCGTAAGAAGCGCCGAGGCGGTTGAGGCGGAAATGCCAGGCCAGGTAGAGTACGTCGCCGACAATACACGGAATGTCGTCACATTCGTCCGGGAAGGTCGATGGATGGATCCGATTCTAGCCTACTGCGGGACGGAGTGATCCACGGCGATGCTGCTTACCGAGAAGATAGCGCGCAAGGCCAAGCGCTACGTCCTGGTAGGTGGGGACCTGTATCGCCAGGGCGCAAACGGAGTTCTACTGAAGTGCGTCACTCGGGAAGCGGAGAGTGCAATTCTCTCTGAGATCCATGGAGGCATGTGCGGGAGCCATTCAGGGAGCCGGACGTTGGTTGGGAAAGCTTTCCGCCACGGCTTCTATTGGCCTACTGCTCTCCAGGATGTCTTCGAGCTGGTGAGGAGATGCGAAGCGTGCCAATTTCATGCTAAGCGGATCCACCGACAGCCCAGCGCGCAAACCATTCCGCTCTCTGGCGTTCGCGATGCAGAAATTTGGACATCTGAGCCCGTTCAGCGGGCGGCACGGAGGTTACACACATCTGTTAAATCGCCGTCGACAAGTTCATCAAGTGGGTGGAGGCATCACCGTCCGGCGATCACGCCCATTGCCGCCATAAAGTTCATGAAGAGCATCTTCGTCCGGTTCGGCGTCATATGAGATCATCACCGACAACGGCCTTCGGTTCAAGCGCCGATTTCAAGATCGATGCGAGGCTGGGTACCAAGTTGTGCCGCCTCGTTGCACATCCGAAGAGCAATGGGCAAGTGGAGCGGGCAAATCGCGAAGTACTCGAGGACTCAAGACAAGGGCTTTCCACGATCGGAGAAGCGCGGCAAGCGGCGGGCGGAAGAAGTCCCACTATATTGTGGGCGCTGCGGACAACTCTAACAGAGCCACCGGCGAGACCCTTTCTTCTGGTGTATGGCTCGAAGCGGTGCTCCCATCGAGCTCGTCTTTGGGTCCCCAAGTGGCGGCGTTCAGCGAAGAGAGACCACGGCCGGCGTCGGGATGAAGTAAATCTCTGGAGGAGATCGAGAGAGGCGGCGATCGGGGCGCCGGTGTCGCGAGCCTTCGCGCCGTTATCACGCAAAAGCGGATGTGTGAGAGGACACTGGCATGGGCGACCTCGTCTGCGCAAAATCAAGCGCAGTTGAACATAACAAGTTGTCTCCCCGTGGGAGGCCCTTCAAGGTGGTTTAGATCTCCCGTCCGAGCTCGGTCCAGCTCGTCTTGAGGATGGTTGCGAATTAGCGAACACTTGGAGCGTCGGCGGTGAGGAAGTTCTACCCGAGGTAGGCTGTTCTAGGAGCTTTTTGACATTCCTTTGGAGCCGAAGCGGCGAGGTCTTCCTCTCGCTTCGCCTCGCCTAAATTACATTGTACAAAGCCATCTTCAATAAAAAGATAAGTTCTGTCTCTCTGCGGGCATCTGTTTTTTTTTTGCCTTAAAGTATGTTAGAAAGCACTCTGTTGAAAGCTGGTAGCGAAAAAGTACTTAAGGCTGATGGCCCTTAGTTGCAAGAACAAACGCTTAAACTTTTTGCCGGGCGAGGCGAGGCAGACGGAAGGCGGGTTCTAGCTGGTGTGTATACCGCTCGGTCTAGGTAACGCAGCAACGACAAAGACCAAATGACTAGACCACTTCAGGAAGCTAAACTCTCGCCACGTAACGTTTAAGGTCGGTTTGCCGAGAGGTCTGTAGGGTTGAAGTAACACGATGCCTAAGGAAAAAGCGCCACTTGCAGCAGAGCGTTACATCTAAAACTTTTAGCGATCGGTTGTTTAGCCTCAAAAGTCGTTAGAAAGCACTGCTGAAAGTCGGTAGCGAAAAAAAAGTACTTAAGGTCGATGGCCCTTAGTTGCAAACAAACGCTTAAGCTTCTTGGTGGGTGAGGCGAGGCGACGGAAGCGGGTTCTAGCTTGGTGTGTACGCTTTCGGTCTCAGGCAACGCGCCAACGACACACCAAATGACTAGACCACTTTCGAAGCTAAGCTCTCGCCACGCAACGTCTAAGGTCGGTTTGCCAAGAGGCCATAAGGGTTGAAGTAACCAGATGCCTAAGGAAAAAACGCTCACTTTCAATAGAACGTTCTGTCTAAAGCTTTTTGCGTTCGGGTGCCCCAGTTCTTTTCGCAAATATAAGTTCTGCGCAAAGTTTGGTCGAGGCTCGCGGCAAAAGAGCAAAAGTTTGCATTAACTCCCCGTCATCATCTCCGTCGCCCTCTGCTGGCGCAGCGCCGTCCATCATGGAGACGCGGTTGGCGGCGGCGTCAACCCGCGACTGCTCGAAACCGGTCCAGTTGGCGCGAAGGCTCTCCGGTGGCGGCGTCAAGGTCAAGCGCGCGTTTGGGCAAAGTTGATCAAGACAAACCACGCCGCCGAGCGCCGTGGCGACCGTCTTCGATCGCCCGCGCCCGCAGCACCACCGGGAGATCGCGCAAGGCCTCGGTGGCGCGCCCCACGGCCCCAGCATATTGCGCGGCGGTCTCCTCCAATGGAGAATACAAAATAACGCCAGTGGTGCAGGACGTCCCGGTTGTGGTAAGCGGCGCGCAAAGATGTCGGCGAGAACCCGGCGGCGCCAGTGCTCAGCGGAGGTCTTCGGCGGCTTCGTGGCCAAAGCGGCGGCGACTTGCGCCGTCCGGCCTCGCGCCGCCGTTTCCCCGCGGCGATCTCTGCGCCGATCGCCGCGGCTTCGCCAGCAGCTTCCTCCGCCGAGGCGTGGCGCTCTACCGCGTCGCCAAGTGTGAGCGGCGCGAGCGCTTCGGCGGAGCGACCAACGTCGTGGCGATAGCACCACGGCATTGGCGTCGGTGCGGCAGCAACGGCCGAAGGATCTTCGACCTCGTCCCCGCGCGATCTCCGGGCGAGAGGCCTCGCCTCCGTCGAAGGAGCAGCGGGCGTGAAATTTGGCGAGTCGTCGCGGGATGGAACTCGAGGCCCAGCGTCCGCTCTATCCGGTGAAGATAAGCGAAAATGTGGTTCGGTATCTGGCGTGCGGCGTGCTAACCCTAGCATAAAGTATGCATAAGTGTAGAAAGCTACCGGCACGGCGTGTCGAAAGCAAAGGTTGAGGGGGCGTCAAGCCGCTGGTTCTTGAAGCGGCGGCGGCAAGACCGCTACGGTTAGCGCTGCCGAGCAGCGCTTAGCGCGAGTGGCGCCAGAGCGGGAAGCGCCAAAGACGACGGCGGAGGCAAGCGGTAGCGTCAGCGCCAGCGCACAGAAGCGTCGGCCAGAGAGCGAAAGAAAATCGGGCGCAGCGACGCCGATTCAAGAAGAGTCGTCGCGCTTTCGCCGGTGGCGGGCGGCAAGAAGAAAGCAGGCCCCCACCGGAGGGGGCCGGAGGAGGCGGCAGGAGCTCAGATCTGGAGGCGAGCTCTCTTGAACTCCTCTCCCTCCTCGTCGTCGTCGGCAAGGATGGAGGCGCTTCCGAGAGCGCCTTCGGAGTCGGCCGCCACGCCGAGCGGCAAGAACAAAGCTTTGGCGGTCGCCGAGAGGCGGTTCATGGATCTCAGTGGCCCTCGGGCCACTTGGACCATGGGACCAGAGACCTCCATGGGGGCGACCACGCAGCAAATCTTGGTTCGCTCCGTGGATCCCGATCGCAGAGAGGCGGATGGTCTCCGGCAAAGAGATGTCGCCTGACGGCGCGGTCAGAGCCCCCTTGACCATCGCCGAGCACGTTCTCCAAGACACGTTCCTAGGGTGGTGGCGAAGAGAAAAGAAGAAGCCGTAAGTCACAAGGTATCAAAAGACAAGAAACCCAAAAGATTGAAGGAGCATTTACCTCCGGGGACAAGACGGACTCCATCGTCATCACCGTAGTATTGCCAGGCGGGGCGAACCCTCATGCGGAGCGGGCAGAGGCGACGCCGCAAGAAATCCGCCACAACGTGGGTTCCGGTGAGCCCGTTGCGGCGGAGCTCAGCGATGCGCCCCAGCATCTCCTCCAGCTCCGCTGAGTTGTCAGGCAGAGACCCCCAGCTGGCAAGGGATTCCGCAGACCCTCGGGAGGTCAAGGTCGTCGCGGCCACGGAGTCCTCCACGTCTGACCATTGGCGGTGCCGATCCTTCCGATTGGACTTAACCGTGACCGGGAGGAAGGCGGCGGCGTCGCGGGCGTGAAGTAGCGACTTCAATGGCCCCTTCGGGCGCGACCGCATGCTGCGTGAAGAGCGGCGCCAGGCGGGAGGTTTGGCATCGTCTCCACGAACATCTCGCAGAGGTGGACGAAGATGGTCGAGGCCACGACGAGTTGGGGAAGGTGCGTCGCTGGATCTCGTAGGCGCGAGCACCGCCAAAAAAACTCCTAATACGGCGGGGACGAGCCCCCCGCCAAAGACGTGAAGGTAATAATCTCCCGTCGCGGGGCTTGGCACGATGGTGCGGCGCGGAACAGACGGAGGTGAGCGCACGAACCCTTGAGCCGCGTCGCCACTTCCTCGCCGGCGAGAGGGGCGCGAGCGCCCAGCGATGGCGTGTTTCATGGTGACCCTTGCTGCGCTTGGGCGCCATGGAAAACGGCGGAGGAGTTGGCGAAAGAAGGTGGCAGCGGCGAAGAGGGCTCTGTGGCAGCGGCGAAGGAGGTGAAAGGCAGTTTGAGGACTTAGCGTGCGGAAGGATTGGTCGCTGCGCCAAGGGGAGTATTTATAAGCAAGACGCGCGAGATTGGCGGTTTGGATTCCGACCCCACGCGCGCGCGCCATCATTGCCCCGTGCGTTTCGATTTCTCGCGAAAAGCGGCGCGGATATCCAAGGAAGATCGTGCGCAGGTGGAGAATCAGGCGTACGGCCGCCGCAGAAGGTGGGCCCCCCCCACGATTCGTCTCCCGCCGCACAAGAAACGGAAAAAGTGTCTGCGCGACGGTTCGCGTATCATGGTGGACCCGGCTCTGTCGGTGTAATAAATATCGAAGTGTGAAGCGTCCCGAGAAGATCGGCGGCCCCACGCGTCAAGCGGGCGACAAAGGCCCCGCGCTGGCGAGCCCTTAGAAGACTAGGCGAGGGCCCCATACGCCAAAGCGGGCGACCAGCCCCAATGGTGGGCGAGCCCATCGCCAGCCGGCGAGGCCCCATGCACCAAAGTGGGCGCGCTGGCGAAGCCCCTCGCGCGTAGGGCCCCCCACCATCAGCGGAGCCCACGTGGCGTGGGCGTTGCGGAAGGAGTCTTCGGGACGAAGGCTCTCCCTGCTGCGAAGACGAGCGCATTGACGCGACATCACGCGGATAGACAACAAGAAATGATTACCGCTCTGATGACCCTGCGGTCTGGAAAGCACATCCTTGTGGCGCAGAAGAATTGACCGCAGAGAGAAGATTTGCTTGAGATGGCCGCCGCGTCGGGAGGAGCAGTCGGGCCCTACCAGCACCTCACCAGCAGGATCAGACTGGTCGATGGCCACTTCGATGGCACGCGAGCGGCGGCGCTTTCGGCGAGGCGGCACGTTTTGCCTCTCTCTGTCGTGTCTCGTCGGTGTACTAAGAGTATCAGATCGCCTACCTCTCGGCTCTCCCTTGATTCAAGACTTGTATAAAAGGAGGCGAGAGAGAGAGGAGGAGGGTACGGCGCTTGGAACCCACATTCGCAGCATCTCAGAACCACATTCCATTCAACCACAACAAGAAAAGAGCTAAAACTCAGCAGGAGTAGGACTATTACCCGCAGGGGGGTCCGAACCTGGGTAATCTCTGTGAGTCGCTCCTTGCTGCGTCCGACGCTCAAATCGAACCGAGCAGGCTGATAGGCTAGCAGGTTAGAAATCTGACTAGGGGTGTGATCCGCAGTGGTTGAGTGGTGAACACGCCGTCACAATTTTCCATATAGGGAACAATGTTGGAGATGGAAGAAATATAGGGTGAGATTTTTTTAAAGGAAACCTGTATATGAGGTTATAGGGGATCAAATTTAGGGATTCCTGTTGGAGACAGCCTTATACTGTTTTAAACCATTTTTTCTTCGATTCATCACCATTAAACCATTTTTCCTTCATTTCCCACCATTTACAACAACATTCGTTTCAAAAAGATTTTTTTTTCACTCATACCATTATAAAATTCGATTTCTTCGGAATTGCCATTAGAGCATCCCAATAGCCCATCTACCTCCATGTAAAACACTATTCACAAATACATAAATAGTATTTTATAGAGTGGTTTAGAAGAGTTGTTGGGGATGCTCTAACATAATGCATATTTATATTGATTGCATTATTTTGCAACTATCTATCACCGATGCCATTGTGAAGCATTTTGGGGATATACGAATTATATGCGAGCCAAATAAGCAAGAAATATATAAAATACATGTGGCTCCACATGTCATTCTTTCCCCTCTTTCTTGCTCCTACGAGGAGACGCTGCGGCTGTGGACCGACTCCGGCGAGGGCGGCTCTTGCTCCTACGAGGAGACGCTGCGGCTGTGGACCGACTCCGGTGAGGGCGGCGGCGGCGGGTTTGAACTCGTCCTCCCGGACCTCGGCCTCAACAGGCTCGTGGACTTCGTCACGCAAAACTTGCTCGTCGTCGTCGCCATGGTTGCCCTGCCTCTAGTCATCTCGCAAGTGCTCGACGGCGGCGCCCAAAGCGTGACGCTGGTGTGCCATGAGCAGCAGTCAGGAGAGGTCGCCGAGGAGCCCAAATAGGCAGACTCAACGACATCAGGCCGTACAACGAGGAGGACAAGAACTGTTTCTTGAAGAAGTTTGCACTAAGGGTCGTCGTGGCCTGCCGCTGTCGTCGCTGCTCACCTCACCAGTGCCCTCGTGCACCTCGCCGCCCGAGCAGCACGGCGACAGCTACGGTGAGGCCACGGTGAGGCCGGTGTCGGTGAGGCCGCGGCGGCGGCTGCGAGGTGAAGAGGCTCGACGAAGTTAGGGAGATGGGAAGCTTCGGCAACGATGGCAGCACTCCGGTGAGAGAGAGCATAGGAGGAGGAAGGAGGAAGAAGAAGGAGGGAAAGAGGATGACATGTGAGCCCCATATGTATTTATGTATTTCTTGCTTATTTGGCTCGCGTATAATTCGTAAATCCCCGAAATGCCTCATGATGGCATCAGTGATAAATAGTTTCAAAAGGAATGGCATCAATATAAGGCCCTGTTTGTTTGAGCTTCTAGCTAGCTTTTAGCGTCAAAAGCCAGAAGCTCAAACAAACAACCAGCTTTTAGAACCCCTTTCAAAGAAGCCAAAAGCCACCAAAAGCCCAATTTGTACTGTTATTTGAGCTTTTCCCAGAAGCTAGTTTTTTGTGGCTTTTCACAAAAGCAGCTTTAAGAGAAACTGCAGGTCAAACAAACAGGGCCTAAATATGCATCTTGTAATAGACTTGATCACGGAAGCTCGGCGAAAAAGCCCTACCGAAGTGCATCGGGCGGGCTCGGCTCGTTCGCAAGCCGTTGGTCGGGTAGGGCCGGTTCTTTTCTGATTTAAGACGTGGCCGGACTTCGGGTCGGGCTCGGGCCCGGTTTCCGAGCCCGACGCTCCGGGCCGGGCCGGGCTTGGGCCTGGTTTTTCGGCACCGGGCTTTTCCCGGCCCGGCCCGGCATTTGAACAGGTCTATCTTGTAATGGCAATTTCAAAGAAACCGAGCTTTATAATGGTATGAGTGAAAAAAATCCTTCGAAAAATTCACGAAGAAAACGGTGAAAGAATTTTTTTTTGAGAAAATACTTAAAACTGCCATTAAGTGATTAAATCGTTTACAACAGTAGCAGGAATAACAATGGCCTCTGGGCCCCAAAGTTTAAACCAAATCGGGCAATGTACCAAAGACAAACCCGACTTTCGCAGAGAGCCCCATTTAGCAAGTTTGTGGGCTGTTGCATTCAGTGCCCTCGGGAGGAAGCCCAGACGCATACCACTTCTGCACGCCGCTTTGATAGCCTCGACCAAATCGCCCCACCTGCCCCTATCTTCCTCCTCCGTCGACCGCCTCCCACCACTTCTGCGGTCAATTCGACGCAAGATAGTCGCCACTCGAGGTTCCTCCCTAGCTCCCTCCCCAGACAGATCGCCAGGGTTTCAGCTTCCGCCGGCTCGGATACTCCAATCTCCGGTCGAACCACCGCCGCTATCAGATCGCCAGTTCCGTTCCTTGCCACTGCAGCAACCATGGTCAGATCTCCATATTTCCACGCCACATCCACCTCGATTCGGATTTCCCTACTCCCAGGTTCGCCAAGTTCTCGGAGGAGAATGCACCAAGTGAATATGGCAAAAGGAGAAGTGCATTTGGCACGATGGCATCATCCAAAAAAAAAGTGAACATGTTCATAAAAAAAGGAAGTGAGTATGGAGTACTCACTACAGAAGGCTCAGGTGCGCACAAAACGAATGCCACTAACTACTATCTACTGGAGTAATCACTAGTGCTAAACACTAATCCAGATTTGTTTGCTAGCTATCAGGTGATAGTCTCTCACCTGCCCTGCTCTGCCAAGCCGCATACGCTGACGTAACGCGACAGGGGAGACAGGTCGAGCGCGCCGCTCGACGCCGGCGAATCGCCGGCAAGTGTGCCGTCGTCGTCGGTGGCGATGGCTTCTTCCGCTCCTCCTCCGCCCCGCCTCCTCCCCCGCCTCCTTGCCCTAACCCTTGCTCTCGCCGTCGTCCCCTCCGCCTCCGCCGCGGGCAGGATCCCGGCCCCCCTCACCCCGATCTCGCGCAACCTCTACCACTCCAGGTACGCCCACCCCTCTCCCCCACTCCACCCCCTCCTGCGATCTCTCTCTCCGTTATGCTCAAATGTTGCGCTTTTAGCTCGTAGATTTCGGTGATTCCTTTCCATTTCGACCTGCCCACCCACATTCCTCCTCTAGCTCGGCTCGAGATAGCTAGCCGCTCCATCAAACTTTAGTTTCCCAATGCATCAACTGCCAGATGTAATTTTTTCGCGTGATTTTAGCTCCCCATTGTGTGCGCGTAGTTTCATCTGGGATTGGTGTGTGATAGTTTTGTGCGATCTCCCCCGCTACAGACTACAGTACTGCTCCGCAAGAGAAACCCTTGACTCCTCGGATACTTGATGGATGCGATGCTTTTGTGCAAATTCTTTGTCAACAATGAAGGCTACATATGTTAGTGGCTTACAGATGGATGGACATCTAACCTTTCATTTTGTTTTGATAAATGGTAAACCAAGTTGCAAGGTTTTACAGATTTTTCTTGGAACCTTGCCTTGGTAATTTGTTAGCTCCTATACCATATTGACTTGCCAATCTTGTACCCTTTTTTTTTCCACTATGCATTCATAGTAAATGCCTTTCTTTCTTTTTTTTAGTGATTCTCTTCTGCGTGATATCAAGGCTTTGGTTGCTCGACATTCAGATAGGTTGAGTGTAAGTGGTTTACCTTTTGTTGTTTGTTTGTCATTGGTTGATTTTCCTAATATTCTTTTTTATGTGTTTTATGAATGAATCTCTGCAGATGGACACTATAAGGGGAAGTAACAAAGGCTATTCCGCAGAGATGTTCGTTGTTACTTTTAATCAAGCAAAGGAATCCATGAGTAATGGCTCTAAGGTTCATGTCCTTCTGGTTAGTTTCCAACAAAATTCTCTCTACATTTTTTTTCAACCTTAAACATCATTCTGTCGCTCAGTTTTCACTTCCATTCATCTAATGTCCAAGATCACTTGTTTGCTTCACAAAGTTTGTTCTCTACTCCGTCACCTAAGTTGAGGCAGCTTATAGCATAAAAAAAACTGTCACTCCATTATGTTTTTGCATGTTTGTTTTACAAATTAAATTATTGATGTCTTGCGGTTTTGACAGAAAGGTTCATTGTCTTCCAGAGCTTTGGGCAGCACGGCAGAGAACTTATCACCTCTGAACTTGCATTACGTCTGCTCTATATTTTGACGGAGAAGCGTAAGATTGCCGGTGTGGATCTATCATCCTTTGAGAAAATGCTGGAGAATCTTGTAATCAAGGTTAGTCCTGTAGCAACTTCTTATATATATTTTGGTTCTCGGCTTGTAGAATTAATAAGAAATTTGTGGAAAGCAAATATGGTAGCTACTCTGTTATGCACTGCACCAGATCAGTATAGCTTTGAGGCTGGTCTGCTCTTTCAATGGAACCTAGATAGGCAAATATATTGTTAATTTATTATGGGGCTTGTTCTGATGCCAACTTTGTGAAATTGAACGACATGCTATCTACTTGATCATTAAAATATCATTGTGCAATGCACTAGCGGTTTTCCATATATGTAGATAATAACATATGATATGGCTAAGTGCCCTTAACTCACTCTTAAGTTGTACCCAGAACAAAGTCATGATAAATTGATAATGAATAACTTAATATGGTGTTTGTAAAGGTATCCTTTCCCTAAAAAGGTTCTGTACGAATTAAATTGCTGGTTACTGCTTATGTTGTTGTTCTAATTTGAATAGACCTGATTTATTCTGAAAAATAGGACCTTTAATCACATTCTGTTCTTTACTTTCACACTCTTTTGCCTTGCCCTCTTTCTTCTCTTTCTTGTTTTATTTCTTGTGTTCTACATCAGTAAAAGAGATCATTTCTCAAACTAACGATGTATGGTGGTATTTTTCTAATATGACTTAATTCTCTTAGGTGGTACCAATGGAAAATTTCAATGGTCGTAAGCGTGTTGAAGCAGGGGAGCTTTGTGATAGGAGAAATGGTGACTGGTCTTTTTTCTTACAAATCCATCACATGAAGCAGTTTCTGAGCCAACTTTTTATACCTTGTTTTTTCTTATGCAGGAAGGGGAGTTGATCTGAATAGAAATTGGAGCGTTGACTGGGGAAAGAAGGAAAAGGTTGGTGTTTCAGTGGCTTTTCATGTTGTGCACCATGAAAACCTGGTTTCTTTTGACTTTAGCTATATGTAATCTGTTGATTCTATAATATTACTTAGATTCAGTCTTGAAGTATAGTAGTTTCTTATATTAATTTCCACATTTTATGGCTTTGTGTCTCTGTGGAATTACTAATTGAACATGTGTAATTCATATCAAACATAGCATTGCACTCAAATAGCAAGGCTGATTCATGTTGTGGAACACTAAGTTTGGGTGTTGTGTGGTCTTTCATCAGCATTGCTGGTGTACGTTCTCTGTTGGTTGTTGCCTTGTTCGGTTTGTTAATCAGAGTTTTACAATCATTTTACCATATATACATTTTCCTATGTTACAGGACTATGACCCATACGAGGAGAATCCTGGTAGTGCTGCTTTCAGCGAACCTGAGGCTCAGATCATGCGAGAACTATCCAAGTCATTTAAACCTCATATCTGGGTGAATGTGCATTCCGGAATGGAGGTAATTCATCCATTGTGTTCCTTGCTATTCCATACTTCTTCACATAATAAGCCAGAACGCTAGATAATACGTTCATGCAGGGGAAGCATGGAAAAAATGTCAATACTCCAACTTTAGTATCAATTTCAAATATTATTCATCTAGTGGTATTCTGAAATGTCTTGATCGATGCCATCAATTGATTGTTGCATCCCATTCCACCTCTCAACTACAGGCCTTATTTATGCCATATGACCACAAGAATACTACACCAAATGGAGCTCCTGCTCGTTTAATGAGATCAGTTCTAGAGAACTTGAACCATCGCCATTTCCAAGATAGCTGCCTAGTTGGATCAGGTGGTGGAGCTGTAGGGTATGCACATCTAACAAGTTTCTTAGTTTCCTTGAATCCTACTAGAGAATTATGCTAAGGCTTTAACGAAGCAAACTACCAGGTACCTTGCACATGGCACCACAACTGACTATATGTATGACATTGGAAAGGTGCCAATGCCTTTCACCTTTGAGGTCAGTTAATCTGTTATCTCTATTCCTATTGTCAAACTGTATTAAAACAATAGGACTCACCTTACTTTTATGGTATTCAGATATATGGAGATGAGACAGCATCTACCAGCGATTGCTTCAAAATGTTCAACCCTGTTGATAAGACGACATTTGATGTATGCAATTCAAGTATCTGCATATTTACATTTTTTTAGTGGTCATATTATTGTATGGGCCATATATGCCTGATCACCATAGATTTTTCTTCCAGAGAGTCATTAACAAGTGGTGCATGGCGTTTCTCATACTTTTCGAGGAAGGGTTGCGAAACCTGCTTGATGGTCAAGTAGTACCTGAAGGTACATTGGATAATTGGGCCCCCATGGGAGGAGATGCTGTTGAGAGAAGTGTAACAAGGAAGACCGACCTTGGAAAGAGGAAACTTGAAGGCCTTGACCTTGGAATGCAGGAGCTAAGAACATACTTTAGGCTATTTATGTTATCAACATTCTTGTTGATGTTCATGTTTTGCACAAGGATATCAAAGAACAGGCAGAGAGAATCAGGTAACATTTTCAATACTTAAAAGAGTCCCGCATAAGAATTGATTGGAGTTCCCTGTTCAGCTCAGTTTTGTTTGGCAAAATTGTTCACCATTTGTTGCCTCAGATGAACCAAGTGCATGAATCATTCAAACTTGGGAGGAACTTTTGCCCTTGGCCACTTGGAGATCCACCGAATTGGAGGTGATAAGGCTGGTAGAATCAGGATGGTCTCCATTTAGATACTAACTGAATGCTAAATGATCTTTTTTTACCTTCAACAAATCATAAATGTAAGTTGTAAAGCTGTTCATATCAGTTATTCCTGATGAATAGGTGTAGAATCAGATTTGAAATTTCCCTTTTGAAGGTTGTTGTTCAAACACTGGACGTTGAGATTGAATTATTGACAGATTGAATGTAATATTCCTTTCTCGATTTATGAATTAGCATTTGCAAACACAACCTGAAAGCATCCTGCATGTGTTGGCTGTAACCCAGCTAGGGATGGAAATGGGTCAGATACAGCCGGACGGAAGTCAACCCATATCCGTTTTTATATTTTTTTACCGGATACGGATTCGAATATGGATAGTGTTGAATTTAGTTGGATACGGTTTTTGATCAAGCACGGATCAAATATTTAAACAAAATTGGGTTTTACCATAATACCTCAATAGGAAAAAACGATATAATCTACCCTCGTTATTGATATAGCAATTTAAAAAAACATACAAAGCAAGTAAGTGGTCTTGCATATAGTAGCAGCTGGCATGCTTGTAAAGTTACTCAAGCACATCGGCATCTAAGCCAAGCCATACATTAGCAATAGCTAATGCTTTGAATCATCGTGAAATGGATAAGCCTAAACCTAATCTCTTTCTTTGCACAGATAATATTCGGATAACAAATCACTGAACACGGATAATATCTTTTGGGTAGCAATATTCATTGGATAACCCCTAGCCCATATCCGTTTAAAAATCCGGATAATTATCCATTTCCGTTCAGATAGAAAAAAGAGTTCGAAATCAATACAAATCGGATGCGAATCTAGATTTGGACAGATGTCTTTGGAGAGGAGGCGCTAAACTTATACGCATAATAGGTATAAAACCTACGCATTTGAGGCCGACAAAAGCAACATGTTGTTTACAACGTCAATGCAACTTTTCTATTTCCTTCAGTTATGTTCTGCTTATCACGAAAAGAAAGATGAGATTGAAGCAAGCAGCCACACATGCTTGAAAGTCTGCACAATTTCAAACCGCACCAGAGGTGTGTTGAGGTTACAGGTACTTGAAGAGAAGCCAAACAATAACCACAAGCATTACTATAGCAACAACGGACAGCAGCAGGGCCATGCATGAGCAGCCACCCTTGGTGCGCTTGTTCAGAATCGCGAGCCTCCTTTGCACCCGCTGAACGAAAAAAAAGATGTCATGTCAAATAAAAGATCCATTCGTGCAAGCTTTACACAATATCAAATGGTAATAAGATTCCCCATTGGATAAGAATGCGGTGTTGAAAGAAGGAATAAAAATATAACCTGAAGGGTTGAATTTGTAACATCAACATGATCATCTAAGTCATCCTGCAAACATGAAGATTGGGCTATCATTATCCAGAATTAAGAATAAAAATATAAATAAGCTTTGCAGGAAGGAACTAACAATCAATCTTGTATGCAGTTCGAGCTCTTCATTGACTGCTAATGCAATATGTTTTGTGCTCAAAACTGTCTCTTCAAGCTTCTCAAGGCCCTCGTCTTGCTCTGTGAATTGTAATAGTAGACAAAGATCAATGAATTAGCTAACATGCAACAGTCACCGCTCCTGCAAAACAACACGATTTGAAAGCAACTATACACAAGCAAATAGCAAGAAGGCGGTAGCTTAAACAGACAAAGCTGAATAGGGCACATAAGGTGCATGTTGGCACAAATAGCTAATCATGCTCAATCGAATTCAATAATCCAAAAGTTTCGTCATTTTCTTTTGAAATGAGAATGGCTAGATGAATAGTAATAAATAATAAGTCATGCATCAGAACCTTTCATGATTTGCCTCTGAAGGCCAACAATCCCTTGGTTATCCAACCCAGCTACTCTATTCATGTCATCAGCTGCTTTCTTACTCTGGCCAAGCAAGTCCTCCCTAAAATGAAGAAACACATGCGTGGCATATTAATTATATTATAGACAAAAGGTTTTTCATTAACATGCATCTTACCAAATTTCAATGAGATCAAGCATTGACGAGTTTCATTTTTTTCCAAAAAAAAAACATTATGACAGGATGATATCAGAAAGCACTATGAAGAACACACCTGTTGGAAAAGTTTGACATGTTGAAACTTGTGGCCATCTGTTTTACTCTAGATTTCAAATCTGAAAGCATGCCTTGGCGCCTATGTAACTCCTTGTTGGTACTGCACAACATGATAAAAATAAATTAAAAGAAAGAAATAAAGATAACAATCATAAATTTCAAAAGGCACCAGGTCATGTCGCCAGTCATTGTCTTATACAAGTCCTTGCATAGGTTAAAAGAAACTCTAGGTATCATACTATCATGCAAGTACTATTGTGATAAATCTGTTCTTGTGTGAGCACAAGAGTAAGCACTGATCAGACATACCCTACAATATGTCTATTACGATCAAGCTAATAGGATAAAATACTCCAGTTTTCTCGTAAAAAAGCAACCTGTACAGATTTACAGATGTGCTTGGTAATTGGTATTTCAGACAGGAGCTGCCAGACTGATTGCCAAAGATTGTCAACCTAGTTAAATTTTGATTCTAAGGACGTGCAAAGCATGGAACCAACAGCATTCATCAACATCTATACAAAAGTTCACCAGGATCTTTCTAACTTTAGCCACTAACTTTCATGTTAATATTGTGCGACTATTAAAGGGATTGCCCAGAAACAAATATAGCAAAATAGTCGGATGCTCCGCCTATGTCCTACATCAGTGTACGGGCAGAAGAAAACATACATTGACTTCGGAGGGACCTTGGACAGCAACGCCTCCAGGCTATCCAGCCTAGTCCCAAGAATGGTGATCTTCCTCCGGATGGCCGACGTGTGGCGCATCGCTTCGGGGCCCGACTGCGGGATAGCCCCTCGATCAGCGACCATGGCGGTGATGTCATCGGCGAGCCTGCACGCCTCGCTTACTTCCCTCGTCCATGGATCCGAAGGCGACGCCATGGCTGGTCAACCCAAAGCACCGCCGCAAAGCCAATATGAGTCGCCCGGCCGACGAAATCATCATCAAAATTGAAAATTTTGAGACCACAGCACCATCGAATTCCAAGAATAGGCGGGCGAACCTGGTGGTCGGATCCTTCTCGTGATGCACGGCGGCGGCGGCGCGGATTGGAGGCTGGAGATTGGCCCCGGCTCGTCGGCCTCCCGCTTGGCTTCCTCTCGCGGCCTTGGCTTGCTTGCTTTCCCCTTTCGCGCAGTGGTCTGCTTGGTGTTCCCCTCCTCGGGAGAAAATTGACGTCACGCCACTCTCTCTACTCCAGAGTCCAGATATGCCATCTCAGCATTTCCTCTTGTTCACGCACATAAAATGACACTTCTACCCTTCTTTCTCTGGCCTAGGCCCTTCTCCTCCCTCCTACGCCGTCGTCAGCCCCCGATCCATGTCCTATGTTCTTGCACACGCCATTTTAGGCCTTGTTTGTTTAAGGTTCTAGCCAGCTTTTAGTTTCAGAAGCCAGAAACTCAAACAAACAGTTAACTTTTGGAACCCTCTTAAAAAAAGCCAAAAACCATAAAAAAACATTTGTACTGTGGTTTGAGTTTTTTTTTTTCTAGAAACTAGTTTTTATGGCTTTTCTCAGAAGCAGCTTTTAGAGAAGCTGCAGCTCAAACAAACAGAGCCTTAGTTCATCATCACTGTTCCTCTACCACAACAATAGCGCTGCGCTAGAGGATAAAACAAGCCTTAGACACTTCCAACGTCAATAAGAAAGTTTTAATTAATTAAATCTATATGAAATTGAACAAAAATAATAAAGAGTTTAGGGTTAATAAATGAAAACCGAGGAGGGAACAAATTTTGTAGGAAACTTCATTGCAGAGTTCGGGCCTAACTATTAATGAAGAAGCTACGGGCACGACAAAACCTATGATTGGTAGGATTCGATTGAAAAGAAAAATCCTATTATGCGGCCACAAGCTACTGCCCCATCACCGAAGTAAAGAAAGGAAGCGGAAGAGGCAAAGAATGGATGTCTCATCGTCGGCAACCCTTCTCTGCCAACTTCAACGGGAGCCACCCACGGTGCCAAAAGGAGAGAGAGACAATGGTCTTATTGCCGAAGAGGAGAGAGTGGCCTAAGGGGAGATGGAGAGAGAAGACGAGGGGATGTGGATAAAGTTGTTTTTTTTTACGTGTCTACCAAATGAATAAAAAAAACGGGTAGAAACAATTTTAGGAGCTCAAAATGACAAAATAAATAGGTGGCAAATGTTTGAACTAAGTTGACATGTTAAATTTGCTAAAAAAAAAAACGAGGACAATGCAGCGAGACTACCTACCGAGTGTGACGTAACGCGAATTTTCTCCCTTGCTGGCTTTGACGAAGCCAAGCGAAGCGAAGTCGAAGACGCGGAGAAGAGGCAATTAATTAACTATAATTCTCTCAGAAGAAAAAATAAATCCTGAAGATGGGATGATGGGCTAATTGCGGTGCTTATGGGCCGTCTATGTGTGCCGGCCTATTTAAGGATGGGCTGCAATGGGCTGGGAGGAAACGGATATCACGTGGCGAGGAGCTGGACTGGATGACATGACACGTATCACTGCAAAGATCGGAGGAATAGAAGTGCCCTTGTTCATAAGAAACATTCTGATTCTGATTTATTTGTACATCCTTACCGATTGCTATGCTCTCTCAACCCATAGGAAGAAAATATTTGATATTTTGTAGCCAGAAAAACCTGTCAATATCAAGGTTTTTCTAAACGAAAAGAGAGTATGGTTTATATATAAAAACACATTGTACAATATATTTCTACATTTTCTGTACATTTTCTAGAAAACTTCAGGTTACTGTCTGCATTTTTGGCACCGTTTTTTTCATCAGCTCTAAGGCCATTTGGAAAAGTTATGCTTCAATCAAGGCATTAAAACCATATATGTTGCTGGCCAAACAAAAAAGGAAAACGGAAACGGAAGAGATGGCTAATGGACTAGAGACAATTCTACACATAACAGATAATAGCCAATAGGATAGCCTAATCAACATAATAGGATTAAAATTCAAAGCAACAAAATTTAGCATTTCGGTTTAGTTTTGTGGTAGATCAAAGAAGAGTTTTTTTTTTTTTTTGGGGGGGCATTTACAGCTAATTAACGGCCTGACAGATTTTTTTGTTCGCAAATATGAGCTCTAAGGTAATCCAGCCAGACCAACACAATACTAATATTACATGTAAAACATAACTGCTTAATCTTTTTTTTTTCTTTGCTGTCATCAAACATGCTGTACGACTGAAAAAATAATTGCAATCTTTGGTTTATCCTGAGTCAGTCTCTCAGCTTGTTAATTCTTCAGCTCATGTCAGGAGATTAGATTTGAATCCCTTAGGTCATGCTTAGCACTGATGGAAATGACGTCAGTCCCCTGTTATGAGATTAGATTTGAATTGATTGGGCCACGTTTAACACGATTTCTCAGAGAACAAAGTAATGCAGAAAAACTTGGGAACTTCCAGAAAAACGGTATGAAAAAACTGCATAAGGACCAGGAGAAGAAAAGGAGAGGACAAGATGTTATATACGCTACACAAGTTTTTTTCAGGCTAGCAAATTAATTGCAAAACTATACCCTTTGTATTGTTTCTTACAGGAGTTAATGGTTCATATAGTTGAGACTCATTAGTTTATGTTTTAGTTTGTTTTAACTTTTATTATTGAGTAACAAAGTTTATTTGGTATGTTGCAAAGAAAACTTTATTTCTATAAACCTCCAGATAGAGCAACACAAGCACACCCGCCAAATTAACCCAAAAGGAAAGGTTTCTTCCCCTTGCCAAATTGTTATCTCTTGTTCGTTTACAAAAAGAAACTGTCTGTATTGGCGTGATTAGCCAAACTGCATGGTATTTAGTACTGAGAATTCGCGTGGATGATTCGGTGGTTACTTCTTCCTGGACGATTTGTTGGGGGCCGTCATGGGCATGGCGGCATCATGATCGCGACTTCTCTTGTTCTTGGATGATCTGCCGCCGGGGTGGACGTCGGTCTTCTCGGGATTGCCTCCGGCGATCGCCGCCTTCGTCGTCGTCCTCCTCCTCGGCTCGCTGGGTTCACCGGCGGCGCCGACAGTGGCGTGCTGCCGCCTCGCCATCTCCCGGCCGTAGTAGGCCCTGCACGCCGTGACGAGGGAGTTGTAGGAGCGGCCGCCGGGCGCCTGGTACCGGAGCTCGCGCCGGCCGCCGCTCTTCGTCGCCGTCCACAGCGTCCACCCCGACGCCACCAGCCTCTCCTTCGCCTTCTCCACCAGATGCTTCGCGTCGGGGCTCCTGGCCACCACCAGGTTCACGTACTCAGCGATCACGTCCACCTCGCCCGCCGGGAGGTCGTCGTCGTCGAGAGCGTCGCCGTCGTGGTAAACCTGGATGCCGTCGCCGTCGTCGTCGCCTAGGGGGTGCATGTCGCCGCCGATCGTGAACTCGAAGTGAACCAGCTTAATTAGTTTGCCGCTGCTAATGTAGCCATATGCATCATCGATCTTCTGATATGAGTATCTCTTATCTTATATATACTCGCAACAAACTTTTGCAAGAAAGATGGAAACTATTAGGTCGATCCGGCTCCGAATCAAGCAACTCATATTGTAACTTCTAAATTGAAACATACCGATCATGATTCGTTCTGTTTTCCCAACATTTTTTTTTGTTTGTTAAAAAGCCCCCGGGCTTCCCACAAATTGTGCATGCAGTCCCTCTTCCCTCTCTCAATAGCCCCCTCGCCGATGACCAACCAATCTGCTTGTCGTGTGTGATGTGTCTTAGTCTGGGTGGTAATACCGTTCAATGGGCGGCTCACCGAAGACATGGTTTCCATTGTATTTTTCTTTAGAATGCAATGGAAATTGGAATGAAAAATCCCTTTTGGAAAAATGGGCGGCTCACCGCTCACGGTGATAAAATCGTCCTTGAAACAGTTTGCGGATGTTATTCGCATCATTTGACTTACTTCCGGGTGCAGATATCCGATTTTCTAGGCCAAAGAGGTAAGTGTTCATACCATTGTAGCTGAGAGTAAAAGGTAGACTTTTTTATTTGTAAGTGGATTGAAAAGTAATTAGCAAATTAGCTCAATACGCGTATACATAGCCCGTCAATTCGCGGTATAAAAAAACAATTGGCTTTCGAACCTTCGATGCAGACTAATAAATTGAGTATATTAAACACATCAGTTAAGCCTCTGATCTCTGGTTAAAACCATGGCTAAAATATCATTGATTGCTGAAGGGTATGTGTTTGCGTGAGCGTAGCAGCAGTTGCCTGTCGGTTTGACCTTTGAGATGAAGCCTGCTCTTGCGGCGGCAGCAGGAGCCTTCCTCCAATCACAGCCGCCTCAGGTACACGCTAAACATGCACTTTTTTTTCTCTCGTCAAAATGGCTTTGACCACTTGATAGATGCTTGTTTTGACCCATTAAAACATCTCGAAGTAATATGGTATTTAAGAAGTTAGTAGATCAAAAATAATTATTACTAACTTCTTGATGAGAAGCAAATATTAATAAGAAGCAAGGTAGCAGTCTTCAGGCCGTTGATACACAGTTCACATGGATTGGGTTTTCGTCTAAGAATTTTTCAGGAGAGGATGACACCAATAACTCCACTCTAAGAAGGGGAGTGATGTTGAACGACGTCTGCATTGCCCACCCCAAATGGCAGGACTTTCGCCTAGTACACACCTCAAAACCACGCCAAAAGGGTCAAGATAGGGGAATGATGTGAATACCGAAGTTGCAGACCCACGCCGCCACAGCACACCAACGAGGAAAACCGCCCAACTCCGCTTAGCCTCGCACGGAAGTCGGGGAGGAGCAAGATCGGTGAAGAGACGGACCTCAGCATGGTGGCGAAGGATAAAGGGTTCGCCATCGCCAAAGGAAATAACTCAGGGTGGGAGCCAACAAGAAGTTAACCTATCATACTCTCCATTGCAATGGGAATTGGTTCGCGTCAAGGAGCTCGCCGCCACACAGACTGGGCTGTCGCCGGCCTCGCACCTTTGGAGCAAGCCCGCTTCGACCACCATGCCACTAGAGTGGCCCTGATCCGATTGTCGTGCTGCCAGATCTAGCCTCTGCCACCGAAACATCCCCCCCAAGCGGCCTCTACCCTCTAAGTAGAGGTAGAGGCCGCTTCTATAATGTTTCGAGTAGCTTTACATCATGGTTTTTATATAGTTTTATATAAATTCATAGAAATTTTACTAAATTTTCGTGTAGTTTTATGCCGTATACCTTTTCTCCTCTTCGACGATGTGATCCGTTAGATACCATTCATTAAATTACAAAGACTGCACCGGCATGACGTGAGATCACAGGCCCATGCATTCTTGATTAGTGTAAGAAGAAAAATGCAGGATGAATTTCTTGCACTAAATAATACCACAGTTATATAAAAAAATTATTATTACTGTTTAGGAGTATATTAATTGAAGAAGTCCATGCTTCAAGTCGCCTGTGGCAACGCAAGGGAAGCAAACGCGCGCCGCACCACCACCCGTCGCCTCGACTCGTCGTTGCTTCATAACCTCCTCGCCGCCGCCTCCACCGCCGCCGCCACCACCGCCGCCACGCCATGATCTAGCTACCAGCAGCGCAGGAGCACCCACCCCGCGAATCGCGATGACCACGATGAAGCCCGGCGGCTGCGTGGAGCAGTACTCCCGGTCGGGCCTTCTCCCCTCGGCCTCCCGCCGCCGCCTCGCCGCCGTGCTGGCCCCGCTGCTGCTCTTCCTCGCCGCCGCGCTCTCCTCCCCCTCCTCGCTCCGCCTCTCCTTCCTCGTGCCCCGCCAGCCGCCGGCGCCGGCGCCCGAGAGGGCGGGGTGGCGGCGGCGGCGGGGCGCGGCGGGTGGCGGTGTGCCTGGTCGGCGGCGCCCGGCGGTTCGAGCTCACCGGCCCGTCCATCGCGCGGCACGTCCTGGGCGCGCTCCCGGCCGGCGCCGCCGACGTGTTCCTGCACTGCCCGCTGGACGCCGACGCGTACAAGCTCTCCCTCCTCTCGCGCGCCGCGCAGCCGGTCGCCACGCTCGCCGCCGTGCGGGTGTTCCGGCCGGAGCCCGTGGAGGAGACGCCGGCGAGCGCGCGCGTCCTCACCCCGGCCAACTCGCCCAACGGCATCCAGGTTCTCCATCCTCCATCGCCATTGCTGCATCTGCAATTCTGCATGCCGTCTCGTCTGCACTATCTTACCCACCAACATCGATCGATCTTGGCGTCGTCTTACATGATCCTGCTCTAGATTTTGATCTCGATGCGTTTTTAAAATTCTTTAATTTTCAAAAAAACAAAAAAGTGGAAAGTAACCGCAGGCGTCGTTAATTGAGGGGGCGGTTTCCTTGGATTCAGCAGTAGCGTTTGGTGCCTTTCTTTGGGTTGGTGACTAGCTACCCTCCGTCTCAAGATTATCGAGCATTATGGATTGCTTTGGATGGAAGAAATTAAATTCATTAAGGTTGATCAGATCAGCATTGCCATCTTCCTGACATGTGTACAGTGTAGCTAGCTCACGTACGTACCATGGTACGTGATGACCCACAGAAACGACGAATCAACGAGAGAAAATGCATGCCTCGATCGCCGGACTTTCCAGGATGTTTGATTAGTTCGTTCGTCGTCTGTGATCAGCGACGGCGATGGAGCCCATCGACCAACCAAGACAGAGCCCACAGGAAGATTAAAAGGAGGGAGCAGAAAGTGGACTTGCCTTGCAATTCCTTGCTGTAAGCATGGTCAATTCCAGGAACGTGTGGTCCGCAACTCCGCATATGTGCGATGCTGCTGCTCCTAGAGATCAATTCTTAGGTAGAAAAATCTTTTTTCCGCGTACGATTAGCCAGCCTTGCGGCGGCGAATTCATTTACTTGAGTACTTTCTTTCTTTATACTAATATTCTTGTCCCATTGCATCTTTCCAAGTTTTCTAGCGTTGGTGTATGGAGACAAGTATTACAAGCGCCGATTATAATATAAAATTTATTATTTTTTATAGACCATATTGTAAATACTTTGTAATTATTTATTGAGTCGGTCTGAGGGATGGGATCCCGTCGTGACAAGGCCGCCCAACCTCATTTCTTCCACCACGCCGGCGACCACTGCCCTCCTTCTTCCCCGCTGTCTCCTGCTCCGCGCGTCTCTCCCACCGCCTCGTCACTCCCCCTCCCTCCCTTCCTCCCAGGCCACACGTTAGCCCCGTCCACCCTAACCCGAACAAGCACCGTGTGTCGATCCACCCATCGTCGCTTGCTTGACCACGTCCATGACTTGGCGTCGGCGCCTCCCCCCACACACACACACGCACAATCCCCTCCCCACCGTCTGTCTGCCGCCACCCCGGCCACCCTCTAAGTTTGGCTGGTACAAACAATCCTAATCCATACGTACGCCATCCCCAAGCTCGTCGACAGCAGTGCAACAGACAAGAGGGGTCGGCCGCCGTCGACGCAAGAGCACCGGTGGGGAGAGAACCAAGGCCGCGTGGGAAAGGTTAGGGTTTCAAAGCGCTCTTTTTCCCCCCCTCTCTTAGTGGGTTTTTGGGTGCAATGTTTTTAAGTTTCCTAGCGATGGTGTTTGGACACACAGGCATTACAAATGCCGTATACGGCATGTACAATAGTAACGCTTTGAAAAACGTCTTTTGACCAGGCATCAACTACAAGGTACCGTATAGAGCATGCATGTACGAATACGATAGATGTATGGGCTTAATTAGCGAAGGGGATGGGCGCCTAAGTTAGGTTGGTGTTTGTTTGGTGAGGGTTCTCTTGTAGTCGTTGAAATATATGCAAGCGCGTCTGAATTTGTAAACGTCTTCTTAACACATTTGCATGCGAGTACGCCTGCGTACGTACGCCTCGCTAATCCAGCCTTAATTAATTAATCATGCATGGATCAATCATGGATGATTAGCGCTGGCTAATCACTATTACTATTTATAATTAATTAACGCATGCAAATGATCGATTGATCCATGCAGGGTCTCCTCCAGTACTTCCGCCTGGTGGAGGGCTGCCTCGACATGATCCGCCAGCGCGAATCTCGAGGCAACTTCACCTACGCCTCCGTCGTCCGCACCCGCGTCGACGGCTTCTGGGCGGCGCCGCTCCCCGCCGCCGCTGCCTTCCCCCCCTCCGGCGCCTACGTCGTCCCCGACGGCTCCCGCTTCGGCGGCCTCAACGACCGCCTCGGCGCCGGCGGCCGCGCCGCCTCCGACGCCGCGCTGTCCCGCCTCTCCATGCTGCCGCGCCTCGCCGCGGGGGGCTACGAGGAGCTCAACTCCGAGGCGGCCTTCCGGGCGCAGCTGGAGGTGGCGGGAGTCGCCGCGCGGGAGCGGCGGCTCCCGTTCTGCGTGCTGAGCGACCGGCGGTACGCGTTCCCGCCGTCGGCGTTCGGCGTGCCGGTGGCGGCGATGGGGAGCCCCGGCCCGCTGAGCGGCGCCAAGTGCCGGCCATGCCGCCCGGCGTGCCGCGGCGAGTGCGTGGCGGAGCACGCGGCGCGGCTGGACCGCGGCTTCGGCTGGACGGTGTGGCGGAACGGGAGCCTGGAGCTGTGCGACGGCAGCGGGCCGTGGGAGGAGGGGTGGGAGGCCATCTTCGACGAGGTCGCCGGCGAGGAGGCGGCGGCGGTGCGCCGGCAGGTTGCGCGGATGGGGTTGGAGGAGTGCGCGGCGGAGATGGAGGCGCTGAGGGCGCGGAGCCTCGTGTGGGACGCGCCGAGCCCGGAGGAGATTTGCCGAGCAGGGCTGCTGGGAATTGCCGGATCGCCGCCGGCTGCGGCGAGCCGCCCCGACGACCCTGAGTGGGACTCGGACATCGACAGCAGCACCGACCAACCTTGACCAGATGGTCGATGATGTGTGATTTGTTCATTAGTTAAGAGATCGATCGGCCGACGTACAAATTATACGCAGAAATTGCGATAGCTAGAGTTGACATGCTAGTTAAATCCAAGAGATCGTCGAGCTCCTTACTAAGGGCAGTTCAATACAAAGTTTTTTTTTTACAGGATTTGTTAGAGTAGAGATAAAGCATCAATAATAATAATATAATATAATAATAGATACAAGCCTGAGCTTCCCCCGCTTCCTCCTCCACCTTGCCACGTGGCTTGCTCCTCGCCCAGCGCGAGCTCGCTAATATAATAATCGTTTGACATGCTAATTAAATCCAAGAGATCGAGCTCCTTACTAAGGGCAGTTCTATACAAAATATTTTTTTTTACAGGATTTGATAGAGTAGAGATCTTAATTTTGTTAGCATCGCATGGATGGATCTATAGCTAATTAATGGGGCAGAAACATAAATAAACACTCGAAGGGGTAATAAACGTACTAGTACTAGTACAATAATTAAACTGGTTGCAAAAACTGGTCGCACTGGCACCGAGCGCGGTTTCTCCTTTCAGGCTCTTGGAATTGGGTGTGAGATGGTGGAGGTCCGTGGGACATTGTAGGTGTGCAACCGCATTGCGTGCATGGGAGCTCATACATCCACATCGTTGCTGGTGCCCTTCACAGCAAAAGATTGGAGACTGACAGGGAGCCAAAGCTGGATTTTCTTTTTTAAAAGGATATGAAAACCACCGTCTAACTTTATTAAGCAAGATAAAATATAAGAGAGAGAAAACTTACGTGAAGCGCGGGGTACAACCGCAGCACGCTCGCCGCCACTCCGGTCAAAGCCTGACCACCACGCTCGTAAGGTGAACTAGCAACCCTGCGGCGACACAACATACGCATACCTACACCCCCATGCCATCACTAGTAAAAACCTCCAACACACGAGATGCTTGGCTGACCCAATCGCAGCCACCCGAGACAACGGTTAGAAGAACGAAATAGAGCTGAAGGCATCGTGAGTCGTCACCACCGACCACGTACCACCACATGGAATACTTGTCTGAAACACACAACCGCTCCTGAAGACCAAACCAAATGCACTGAAGAGCAGAGGACCGGCCGCCACCACCAGAAAACTAGAGGGCGCCAATAGGTTGACGCTAGCCACCAACCACACCGATAGTGTTGCCTACCACAAGGGGACAATCTGTTGCTGCTGATGAAGGTAGAGGAAGAGTCGGGCACACCGTTAGAGGAGGCCACGGAAAGGGAAGAATGGGCATTGCCACCGCGAAATAAGAGGACAGCGATGTCGTTTCGACCTCGCGTCGCACGCGACAAAGCAACCGCTGCTGCCGCAACCCACCCAACAGAAAGACGGGTGGCACAACAACACGGGAAGGGGACCACGACGCCACTCCAACGAGCAAACTGCGGCAGGGCCACAACCATCGCTAATAACAGCTATAAGGGCAGCCGCAATGGTGCCTAGTCAGCTCTCTACAAGAAATCCATGTCAGCATCTATCCTATGTGGCAAGCAATTAAATGAGGAGAGAGGATGATGCTATCTATGGACCTGGCGAGAGCCGATACGAAGAAATCGAGACACTATCGAGAGCTTATCGGCATACAGTCGACGTGATGACCGCTCTGCAACGCGCTTTTGGATCCACCGCTCCACACTAGTACTCCCACTATGTTCTTCTAATTCCCCTCTGATGTCGTCTTCCCCGAGCGCTCTTCGTCTCCGACGCGCCAAATCCCTCCCCTTCCCGCGAAACATACGCGCCAAATTCCTCTCCATCTCCTTCCCGCGGCGCCCTCGCTCCAAATCCCTCCTGTTTATTTCCCGTGGTGCACGGACCGTCCATTATCCATCTCTCCACCTCCCCAAAACCTAGCATCCCCAATCTTCAAATCTCTGCAAGTGATGAGCCACAGATCCAAAAGGAGGTTGCTCCCTCGCCTCAACCTTCGGTAATTTGGATTTCCTTGGGCGGTGCCTTCCCATCATCTGGTGAAGCCATGGCCGCACCTACAGGTAACGCCGCTTTCCATTCCAAGTGCGCAGTGGATTCCAGGGAGAAATTGATTGTTTGGTCTTTATATAGGAGCTCTGGATTGTTCGCAAGTAGTATTCCTCCAGCCCTTATTTTTATAGTATTCACCGATACTTGTTGCAACTAGAGATTTTGTCTGTGGTTAATTTGTTGTGGCATGATACTCATTGTGGACAGTACTTAGTGTCTTGCGCTCAAGTTTTTTTTAATCATGGATCATAGCCGCACTGCTCTCACATCTCCAGAATTTAGTATTTGGCAATACGCTCATGTGATTTGGATATCTAGCACTTTCTTTCTACTGTACATGCCAACAATATTTCTTTGTTTAATTGGTCATTTGCCTCTTCCGTAGGTTGGTGGACTGCACCTCGGCCAATGAACGGCTCATTTGTTTCCCCGTATGGAGCTTGGATGGGCACCGTACCCACACCAGATGGCTATAGCAATCAGGACATGGCTACGAATTCATCAGAAAGGTAAAGAAAAAAAGAAATTGATCTGCTTATGCTGTTAGGTCTTATAGAATAAATTTATGAAACATGTGTTATCTGAAACTCTTTTTTGGGATGGAACATTGCTTAAAAAAAAAAAGGAGATATCGTACAATTGCAGTCTGTGCTATTGCAAAATCGGTTTTATAGCTATCTTACAGTTTGATATAAATTGCAGTCCACCTGGCGGGTTTCTAAATTTTCTCCACAACAGCATGACTTCATTCCCTGCAACACAATCTGATCCAATCACTCAACGCAGTACTTCAGGCTCTAAAGTTAAAACTGTCATTAGCATTGATGATAGGGATGATGTTAGGACAGAGAAGCGCCTTTCATGGACACTAGATGAAGATGTGCGATTGGTAAGTGAATTGGCACTGAATTTCTATGTTTTTTTTTGCATTCACAAACATTTGAGCAATCTCCAAACTTGTAATCTATGCTATAGGTAAGCGCCTGGTTATTTCATTCGAATGACCCAATTAATGGCAATGGCAAGAAAAATGACCACTATTGGGGAGATGTGCATGCAGACTACAACAGCACTACACCTTCTAATAGGAAAAGGAAGGTGAAGCATCTCAGAGATAGGTTTCAAAAGATTAAGAGATGGGTCGGATTTTTCTGTGGCTCATGGAGTAAGGCTACCTCAATTTATGTTAGTGGTCAATCAGATGACCAATTGAGAGAGAAGGCACTGCAATTTTATTTGGATGACTACCCAAAAGAAGGTCCATTCACTGTTATGCACTGCTGGAAGATTATGAGGGACGAACCCAAGTGGCTTGCAATTCTGGAGGAACTTGAGAATCCGAACAAAAGAAAGTTGGATGGTGAGGGAGGAGTTGGGGACAGAATAGAAAAGCCTGAAGATATTAGTGAAAAGGAGCATCCGATTGGAACGAAAGAAGCTAAGAAACAACGTTGTGGCAAAGGCAAGATCAAGGCTGAGGACATTGGATTGGATGAAGATATGAAAAAGTATATGGATATTCAAGCTGCAGCTAGCAAACGGCATGAAGATTTCTTAGTGACCCAGCAACGTGTTTCTGATGCAAAGGTTGAGGCAGCAAAGCTAAGAAAGGAGGCAGCCTTTTTGGAATCATACAAAGCTTTGATGAGCATGGACACTAGTGTCATGGATGAGGAGTTGAAAGCTGAGCACATGCTAGGCTTGAAGATTCTACGTGAGAAGATTGTTGGCAGCACTAATTAAGGTACTTGCATTACATACATTGCATATAGTTATTTACATTAATTTCTGGGATACTCTATAAAGATTAGTTGTCCAAATCCAAATTGTCATCTACCAGTCAACATGCACAATAATTGTAGTTAGCAAATACATGCAGCCCACAAATTCTGCATTGCAATCACGTACTACAAAGAAGTTAGCAGTCAACATGCTGCAGTGCAAATAACTAGGAGTCCAACTTTCACTTCCAAAAAAATTACTCCCAGGCCGAAATTCTATGCAGGCTGCATCTATATATGGCCCCCTTCTTCAGCTGTATATGCAGGCTGCAGCTCCTTCCTTTCCTTCCTCCAAATCTCAAATCCTCCTATGTTTAGTTGTCCCAAAAAAATGTCCGATGAGTCTGATGATTCCATAGACCCAGCTGAGATATACACTGTAGAACAGTACATGGCCGAGCAAAATATCCTTAACTCTTTTGCTGGGCGGATTGAAGCGAAGATCAAGGCTAAACTGGAAGCTGGTCCATCTATGCGTCGACATGGTTCAAGAAAATACATTGACAGGGATCATGAAGGTGCTCATAAGCAACTCTGGGCTGATTATTTTGCTGAAGATCCTCTATACTCTGATGCAATATTCCGTAGAAGATTTAGGATGAGGAGGCATGTTTTTTTAAGCATAGTGGATGCCCTAGGTAATTGGTCTCCCTACTTTACTCTAAGGAAAGATTGCACTGAACGCAAAGGACTCTCACCATTTAGAAATGCACAATGAGAATCCGTATGCTTGCATATGGGACTGCGGTGACATGCTAGATGAGTACTTGAAGGTTGCGAGAGGACTGCCTTTGGATTGCTTGGAAAATTTTGTGGAAGGGTGATCGAGGTATTCGGTGCTAAGTACCTTGACGCCTACGATTGAGGATATCGGCGTTTGCTCCAAGAGGAGAGTCACGTGGCTTTCTGGAATGTTAGGTAGCATTGATCGCATGCATTGGAGATGGAAAAATTGTCCAATGACATGGAAGGGCAATTTACCAATGGTCACCATGGAGTGCCAATAGTCATCCTTGAAGCCGTAGCTTCATATGACCTCCATATCGGCATGCATTTTTGGTGTTGCGGGTCCAACAACGACATCAATGTGCTCAATCAGTCCCTTTATTTCTTGAAGCGATAAAGGTGAAGCTCATGGTTCGGTTTTATCATCAGCGGCAGCGAGACAACACTGGATATTATCTCGCCGATGGAATTTACCCGGAATGGGCATCCTTTGTGAAGTCTATAAGGGCACCTCAACTAGAGAAGCACAAGCTATATGCGGTCTGACAAGAAGCTAAAAGGAAAGATGTGGAGCGTGCTTTTGGAGTGCTGCAATCTCGCTTCAACATTGTGCGTCGTCCAGCACGATCTTGGAGTATGAAGGTTCTTCGAAAAATCATGAAAGCTTGTGTTATTCTCCATAATATGATAGTGGAAGATGAGGGAGAAATAGTTGACAAGCCTATTGATCTAAATTCTATCCCACGCACATCAATTGTCCTTCCACTAGAAGTGCAAAAGGCCACTAACAGTAACCCATGTTTCAATGACATTCGGCGTAGAAATGCTGCTATCTGTTCTCACTCAGGCCATACACAACTGAAAAATGATTTGATTGAGCACATTTGGCAACGTAATGGCAACAGGGAAAATAATTAGTCAACTTTTTCATAATCTTTTCATGTAAGCTCTTGTAAATAATTTTCTTGCTAATGCAATAGTTATCGAGTACTTTGACTTATAACCTTTTCTTTTTTGTTCTTTCAGGAACTGCTACTAGATTGCTGGTTTCATACTTCAGATTTGTGAGATCTGAGCTTTTGGTGTGATACTTCATACAGGCTGAGGAGGATGTTGTGGTGTCATATGGCTTTGAGCTTTTGGTGGTTGTTCTGCGGCAGTCTTATCTATTGTTGTTTGGTTTGATTGTAACTCGTCTATCCTAAAAGAATAGTGACATGGGGAACTTGTTTAGACATTGATTAGTGTCGCTACTTGCTTTTTTAAATGTTCCAGTGCTATTGTTATCTATCTTGAAATTTAGGTAAATTTGGTATTGTGGTAATTCTGAAGTTTATTCTTTCAAAGTGATGAGGTTTTGTTTCATGCGGTTTTGTTTCCATGTGGCCACATACATGGCTACAGTGATGGTGTTCAATATGGATCATTGTCACTCAAATGTGCAAGCAAGCATTAAAAGTAGCTATAGACATCTATATAGATACACCATTGCAAGGGTTCACTATATTATGGTATATAGATGACATGGACCTTACTATAGAGAGCAATTGCGTTTAACCATTGCGGCTGCCCTAAGAAAGGACAGGCCTCGTCGCCACAATGGTGATTCCTCCAAGAAGGGGAATAGTGCTAAGGGCGTCGCTACCACTGACCCGAATAGGCAGAGCTCTAGCCTGGGTGGTCTCCACAATCGACGAACCCTGTGATTGGCTTGGTGGAGTGGTTTCACCTAAGACAGGACACGGTATCACACCAACACCTAGTTGGAACCATACCCCTAGCTAGCGCATCTAACTGAGGGATTGGGGGTTGGGTTGTGTGATCAAGGGTCTATTGTATTCCCTTTATATATCTCTCTGCAACGCCAGCATAAAGTCTTCCTCTCTTCCCCCCTCTCTCTAGTCTCCCCACAGCAAGACAGCAAGGATAAGCCTCGTAGATATAGAGAATAGATGACTAATAGGCCAAGGGGAGACAAAGGAGCTAAATGGGGAAAGATCAACCATGGAACCTGTTTATAACAATTTTTACGTAGATATAAAACATCCATAAAAATTATTCAAAATATTTTATTCGTTCATGTGTGTGTGTTTTTTTTAAAAAAATGCTTGGCTGTTCTCAAGAAACACCCGTCGAAAAAATTCCCCTTTTTTTGACATTTGCAAGTTCAACCAAAATATTTGTAGTCAATGTTTTCAAACATTACAATTTTTTAAAATATACTCCCTCCGTCCTAAAATAAGTACAGTTTTAGCTATGCACCTAGACTTAATTGTGTCCAGATGCATAGCCAGAACTGCATTTATTTTGGGACGGAAGTAGTAGGTTGGATACAAAGATCATGCATATATTCGTCAAGAAAGTATTTTAGTTTTATTTGAGACATTAAAATTGAATTAGGCCAAAAATATATCTTACAAATATAATTTTGAATTTGTAATCGTCGAATATTCCCAAAGAACACAGTAGTAATATTAATAATCAAAATAGTAGCTTAAGAAATTGTACCCTAAACCCTAGCTTCAGGGCCGAGTTTACATCTACAAACATAGTTATTTCAACTAGGGGAGGGGAGGGGGTAATCTTATTTAACCTACAAAAAACTAATGTTCTTCAATACCATCCTCTAAAGCAGCATGATACCTCAGAAAAATCACTATACACTCCTCTTAAGCAGAATTGGTAACAAGAAACCTTCGAGACATGACAAACTGGACACAGGCCAATAATCATGAAGTACAAAACAACACAGAATTTCTGTTTCCACGAATCCTTTCCTTGACTCCGGAATTGGTAACACTAGGCTTACCAAAAGCATATAGTTTTCTTTCTCCTCCACCTCCCCCAAAAAGTCCATATGGACCTTATAGAAATTAAGATCCTAGATGATTTATTCAGACCGCTACAAAAAAATATGATCCTCCAGGGACCAAAGAGGAGCACCAATAACAAAAGCCAATATATTTCTGTAGCATAACCCTTCCATAGCATGAGATTCCCTTGCCGCAGAAGTAACGTTGTGTTGTACTACCATTCTTCAAGATTAATCAACGCTTCAAAACATACAATCGAAAGTGTATGCTGCTCCAGTGCTCCATGCCTATCAAGATTTTAAACATCTTCCGCAAAATGTGGAAATGATCGAGGCACACTCTTTATATACGGGTTGTCTGCTGCAGGGGGGTGAAGACAAATTGAATTAGTTAAGTTGTTTAGATTATAATAATGCCACAAAATCAGGCAATTGGGCACAATTTTGCTGTTGAGCACATTAGTCGAGGAAAAGACTGTTGGATATGATCTCGGTGGCTAACCATCAAAACCGAGTCCTAAGGGGCTAACCGCCCACTAGCGCCTTGATCGGGGGCGCTCTAACCAACCTTTGGTGCGGCCCCCTGCTGCACAGCGCCGTATAAGTAGGTTGTTAGTCACGGATTAGCGGTTAAATCGTGATTAGCTCAACCCCTAACAACCCCTAATCACCTCCATCTCCCTGCGACCTCTACGGCCTCTCTGCACCGAGCCCTCTCCGTCGACCCAGCTCATTAGCAAGAAACTCTGTCTATCCCGATGGCGAACTCAAGCAACAGTAAGAGGAACCCTAACCGGTTTACTTTTGGTGTTTAATCTTTGGGCTAAGATCTTGTATCAGTCTTCCGCATTACGTTTTAAGAACTAACATTTGGTATCAGAGCGGTACTTAGCCCGATTAAACCCTAATTACGTTTTAAGATCTTGATTAGCCATCGGATTAAAGTTTTTTACTTCACGGATTAATGAATTAATATGTGTTTAGAAGGTAGAAGGAGGTGATTTCGATTTGGGTAAATCCTAATGCCAAAACCCCTAAGAAATCCCCAACCCGAAATCAATTTTTCCTCTTTTTCCCCTCCAACCGAAACCCTAAAAGCTTATTATTGGCCATGCCGAAGATAATTTGCAAATAATTTCGGATGGAAGAGGATTAGAAAAGGCCCAATTTCACGAGAAAAATACCGGATTGGAAAACCCCCAAAATCTTATGAACCCTAATTTCGATTCGGGCAAAATTCAAGCAAATCTCATGTTTTTTTTTGGGCGTACCGCTGTTAGTTGCCGCCGGCGTCTTCCTGGGCGTCGCCGGCCGCCTACGCCGACGCCGTGGGCAGCTCCGTCTCGCCTTCCCTCCGCCGCGTCACCTCCACGCGCCGCTGCATCTCGCACGCGGCGCCACGGAGCGGCTCGGCAGAGGCATGCGCGGCGCCGGAGCACCACGCGCTGCCGCCGGCGAGGGGCTCCGCCGCGCCGCCGTCTCGGTTTCGGTGTCGCCGCTCAGGCCGCCGCCGTTCTCTCAGCTCCCGTGAAAAATGGATCGGGGCGGTGGCATCTGAGTTGGGTTTTCCCCGAGCTAGCACCTAGTTCAGCCGTTGTGTTTTGGATGGTTCGGATTCATTCTGTCCATGCGCTGCAAACTCCAATGGACCAAAGTTGGAGAGCGACTGTGTGTAATTTTTTAAAGGCATCGGCTTATGTGCTCAAGTTGTTTTTTAAAATATATTAATCATGTGTATGCCTAATCATGTTTAGATATGGGTGCTAAGTCTGATTAAGGGCTAATAGTGCTTAGATTATTTTCTTAATCTTATTGTTAACAATAATTGTTTTAGATTAGCCCTTAATCATTTTTTATTATGCTGCACTACGTGAAGCCCTTATGTATGATGTCTTATGTATTTTGGCTCATATCGATGAATTAAGAATGGGGAGTAGAGTTTAGAACTCTAATTTAACGATTTGGGCCGACGCAGCTTTTGGGTCAATTTAGTCCGATTCTAATGAACAGTGCCTCTGATTATTACTGTTATACTTGATGATCAGGGTTAATTATGCACTGCTTAATTTATGCAATGGCACTGAGCCAACTTAGCCTGATCTGATTAAGATGCTAATTGCTTCTTTAATGCCATCGGTTAATTATGATATAAGTTAATCAAGATTATGTTAACTATGTTTAGATTAATGTCGGTGATTAGTGCTAATTGTGATTCAGTTAATGCTCAATTCATGTTGCTGTTAGTTTCCATGGTTTTGGGGTTACGAACAGCATTTAGCAGGAGGGGAGTTATGCAGATTAAGAACCCAAGTAAATTCCCCAAATTTAAGATAAACCCTAAAGGCCGGGTTAAGGTCATTTAGCCAAATCCGTGGCAAAATTAAGTAAAATTTGGGAGAAGATTAAGAAAAGGGACAAATTAGATGAATCACGTCTTTCCCATTTTTCCCTCATTCGAGGGTTTCATGGCGCACCTTACGGATCAGACCCCGGTGGGACTCCTTGGCCTCATGGGAAGCCGTAGTCGCCGTCGCCGCCGTGCCCTCCGCTTCACGCCGCTTGCGCCTCCGTTTGGCTCCTCCGCCGAGTTGCCGCCTCGTCTTGTGACGCCATGAGCGGCTTCAACGACGGAGCGCCAGCCTTGAGCCAGAATGACGTGATCGCCGGCGAGACCTCAGCCGCGCGCCACTGGGGCGTTTGGTTTGGAGGGGTTTTCCCTGGTGTTAAGCTTTGGCGTTTTGTTTTCTGCGGCGGCATCCTAAGCCGTCCAATGGATCCAACGTCGCTCCTGCCGCAAGCTGCCTCAAGCTGGGCCGACGCCAGGTGCACTACTCAGCTGAGCTATGCGTGTTTGTGAACTGGCCCAAGAGCAAGTTGCCAACCCGCATGTTGCTAAGAATATTAAAAGGATAATTTTGCTATGATTATTGTCTTAATCTCACGTTTTAATGTTAATTCTAGTGCATACTCTATTGATTAATGCTTATGGGTTTAATGAAAGTTTATTAACTGATGTTTTGCACTAGTTAAGTTTTTGTTTGGTAAACAATAATTATGCATTAGTTTTCCTAATTGCACTATAAGCATGGCACAATTTTTATGGAATGTGATTTTTTATGCTATGTCTCTAATTAAAACTAGAGAATTTAGATTGACTCACAATTATAATTTCGATCAAGGTTGATTTATAGTTGTGTGTCAATTTCTATAATTATTGCTCCTTTTCGTTTTCTGCCCAACGGTGATCCGAATTAGAGCAGTAATTTTTATGATACAATTTTATGTTATCCTCTAAATGTGCCATTTTAGTTGGGGCAATTCATTAAGATTAAGTTATGTAATTTTCAAGTGCATTAATAATGATTCCCGTATTGTTAATGCACTATTTTAATGATAATGGTTGCCCAAATAATGATGTGTTATTTTTATGAATGTTTTAGTGCACGAAATTTTATTAAGTATGATTAAGGAATTTCTAAATTTATTTAGAAATATTAATATTTAGCGTTGTTTTATGATTTTGTGCACTAATTTAATGACAATGATTGTCCAAAATAATGTACATTAATGTCAAATGTGATGTTGTTTACTTAATCATGGTTATTTACGTTAATTCTTGACAACTACTATTTATAAGTTGGTTATTTAGTTTATTTGTTGTCATGAATATTTTTATGACTATGATTAATTATTGATGATTTACTGAATTCATTTTTTGATGGTTTACTTAAGTTAATTCAGTAGATCAGTTCACTGCTATTTAAATAACGTTATTTCTTCCGCTGCATTATGTTGTCTCTAATTAAAATGGAACCAACGAGAAATTTTAATTAGAGATTCAATTATGTTTTTGGGATTTTGTACTGACTCATGATTATATACTGACCAACGTTGTTTATATTCATGAGTCATCTCATGAGATTATTTAATAATGCTGTTTTGACTACTAAAGTTGATTATGTCCCAAATTGAATGGAACCAACGAGAAGTTTAGTTTGGGACTTACCTATTTAAGTTAGTGGATTTTGTTGATTTTGGCGGTTCATGGTTATAATCTAGCCAAGGCTGTCTATGATTATGAGCTGTTAAAATTTAAACTTCTGCTATTATTAGAATTGTTTTTTGATGTTTCTTGTTGTAATCTGGCCAACGCTGTTTACGACAATGGATCATTAAAATTCAATTTCAACTCATGTGATATTTACTTAAGCTATATCACTTTTCGTTTCTGCCCAACGGTGATGCGAATTGGAATATGACACTAGCATGTTATTAGCCCGATCAATGGATTAATTTCATGCATGACACTTAGTCTCCTAATGTTCGAAGCAGTATTTTCCTAATGTTCTCTTCTATATGTAAATGTGATGTTACTGATAAGCTGAAAAGTAGCAGTGATGAGACTTTTATCGAAATTGTGGCACTCTCGTTTGGGCCACATTTCGAAGGGGAGAATGGAGCGTCTCATTCTAAGGAAGAGATCTCCACCCACCCATTAGTTTCGACTCAGATTAATGGAGCCTTTGTTAAAGGCAACATGTCAAAACAAGTTTATAAAGATGTCACACAAAAGATAAGGCTATTGTGGTTAGCTCTCAGTGACATCATTTGATGGTAAGTTTTTCCTCTTTTTTTTTTCCCTTTATGTCCACTAGCGTTTCCTAAAGAACAAAGTGGTATCGATTTTATTGTCCAGATTCGTATTGCATTTCAAAGAATCATGAAATCAGTGGGAGCTCTGTTTTAGTAGGAGCTCAGAATTAGTGGGAGCTGAGAGACCAAGAAAGTAGATTTTAAGGAGATGTGGGATTATGTTTTCTTCCCTGACATCCCAAGAAACTACTCTTCTTGTGTCTCAGGTTGTTGCACCTATAGTCGATAACATTGTAGTGGCACTTCCGACTGTGGACTCATTAATGTTGCTAATGATAATGTCCCTAATGCTAAGTCTCAGCAGCATCCTATAAGGACTAATGAATAAAGTTTCCTTTAAGAATTGTGCCATGCTCATAATTTTTTATGTTCTTTTGATGAAATGGATAATAGAATATGCCTTAATATGCCTCGTTTTGACTTAAAGAGTCATGGTGAAACTTCTTATGTGTTGCACATTAAAAAATTCACCAAGTTAGGTCCAAGACATACAATGACAAGAGTACTGAAGATATAAAACATGTATGAGTACTCTAGCTCACCTGCTAATATTGTCTAGGGCAATAAGTTGGGATTTCCCATATTTAAGGAATCATATTGAAACTGATCAGATAAGTTGATTCCTTGCGCTTCTACTATCGGAAGCATTATGTAAGATCAAGCCTTTATGAGCCCTAGTTTGTTTTATGTCATCGGGATACTTGGCAGAAATAAATTCAATCCAGGGTTGGACCGCTGGAAAATTATTAAGAGTCTTGTTATGTGCAAGACGATAATGTTTACATGCTCAAATATATAAGTCTTACGGGGTGTGGTGATAAGAAATCCACGTCAGTTTGCACCTACACCCATACATTTTGGAGCCTAATCGTGGAAAGTCTCCAAATCGTTCTCAGTTGTATTTCTATTGATGAAATTTTATTTTTTTGTGGCATGTAATGAAATCAGCAGGCAGATTGTATGTCATAAGATTTTTATCCCGAAAATTAAAGTGGTTGACAGTTTTTCTAAACCACCCTTAGTCTTTTATGTTAACAACAACATGTCAAGTGTTTTCTGCCAAACACGTTGACGTTAGAGCAATGTTGTGAAAGATATAGCCCAGAATCAATTAATTAGAGTTATGTTAAATATATTAAGTTTCTTTGCGCTCTTATTATAAGGCTTACCACCCATTTTTGTGGTTATGTTGCCGGCATGGGTTTATTGGAAAGCCTCAGATTCTGGATTTAAGGGCCATTATGCATCCAACTCCCGTAAGCCTAAGTTTTTTAATCAATCGAGATAGAATGTTGCACTATAGGTATTGAGGTCTCATTGGCTGTATAAATAGTATTTGCGACGCTTGTCTTGGTGTATCATTTCTATTGAGAGTGAACTTATGTTGTTAGCCTTTTTCGATCAAGTGGGAGAATGTTGGATATGACCTCGGTGGCTAACCACCAAAACCGAGTCCTAAGGGGCTAACCGCCCACTAGCGCCTTGATCGGGGGCGCTCTAACCAACCTTTGGTGCGGCCCTCTTGCCTGCATGTAGCCGTATAAGTAGGTTGTTAGTCACGGATTAGCGGTTAAATCGTGATTAGCTCAACCCCTAACAACCCCTAATCCCTATCCGATCTGGGAGGCGCTGAAGCACTGGGAAGGCCGTCACCGGCGAGATCTCCGCTGCCTCCATCTCCCTGCGACCTCTACGGCCTCTCTGCACCGAGCCTTCTCCGTCGACCCAGCTCATTAGCAAGAAACTCTGTCTATCCCGATGGCGAACTCAAGCAATAGTAAGAGGAACCCTAACCGGTTTACTTTTGGTGTTTAATCTTTGGGCTAAGATCTTGTATCAGTCTTCCGCATTACGTTTTAAGAACTAACAAAGACATGATAATTTACTGGTTTTGACATGCAGGTAAGCAAATCACGGTTGCGGCTTACTTTACATGGTTTATACAATTTATCACTATTTCTTTGAGACAACAGGTCATCAGCAATCCTCTCAGCTTGTAGTTTTCATGGCCATATTTTAATTTTTCAAATACCCATTCCTCTCTAATGAATGACAGAACTAATGCTAGTTTACAGCAAGGCACTATTCCATGCTAGCAAAGATTGGAGCAGATCTGTGCAAACTTTTGCCATTTTTTGTTTCTCAAAGATTCAGGTTATACATTAGGATTTTGGTTTTTCCATCTTACACTTTGACTGAATGAATTCAAAGATAATCACCGTGACACAATCAATTAAGTCAAAGAAATAATGTTTCAGTAAATCAAGGCTAAAGCAAGTACCCGCAACAAAGATAACCTTCCTCGTGTGCGGTCACACCTTCATCCTACGCAGCCACTTGAGAGAGCTCTCAAGCTCGCTATATGCAGTCACCTGTGCAAAGCTCTTGCTCTGAATGCTATAATCGAATACATCATATGCATCTGGAACCCTCCCGTCCCGACACAGCGCCCTGACAAATGTCGCATAAGCTGGCTTCTCCAGCTTCATCCCAGCCCCAACCATGGACTTGTACACCTCGATGGCCTTGTCCAATTTCTTGTTCTTGCAGAGCCCCATGAGCAGCGTGTTGTACGTGCGCTCATTGGGTTCGCAGCCCTTGGCCTCCATTTCCTCGAACAGCTTGAGTGCGCCGAGTGCGTCGCCATTGACACACATGCCGTTCATGAGCGAGCTGTAGGTGATGACGTCCGGGACGTGGCCCGCGGCGACCATGTCGTGGAGGCAGTTCATGGCTTTGACGATCATCCCGGCGCGCGAGAGGCCGAAAACGAGGGTGTTGTAGGTGACGAGGTCGGGCTCGACGCCGTCGGCCTTCATCCGGCGGAAGACGCCGAGGACCCCCGCGTGGTCGTCGGCGGCGCAGTGCGCCTTCATGAGGGAGTTGTAGATGTGGGCGTCCGCGCGGACGCCGTGGTCGGCGAGGACGGGGAGGAGCTGCGCGATCTCGCGGGGCTCGCCGCGGCGGCAGGCGGCGTCGGCGAGCGCGACGAGCGCGGGGCGGGGCGCCGGGGAGGAGTCGGAGAAGGGGAGCTTGGCGAGGAGGTCCCGCGCGGCGGCGATGGAGCGGTGGGTGGCGAGGCGGCGGAGGAGGAGCGCGAGGGAGTGCGTCGGGAGCGGGATGGTCGGGGCGGCCGCGAGCGCGAGGTCGGCCGCGGCGTCGACGTCTTCGTCGGCCGCGGCGCGGATGGCGGCGGAGAGGTCCGCCGGCGTTCTGATGGGCCTCTTCTCCGCCGGCGGCGCGGCCGGGGCAGTCGGAGCTGGGGACTTGGGGGCTTTGCAGGGTTTAGTTTCGGCAGGGCGAGGTGCAGAAGGAGGAGCAGCAACAGCGGTGGTGATGGTGGTGGAGGCAAGGGAGGGTTTGCGGACGGCGAGCTTGGCGGCGCCGGCGCGCACGGCGTACGGCAGCTTCCCCATGGTCACAGCCTGCGAGGGCGGAGGCAGACGAAGGGATGGGAAGGGGAAGGAGGTGTTCGTTGGGCTATGTGGTTGTGGGCTGGTGGCCCATAATTAGATTGGGCTAGGTTGGGCTGGGCTGGGCTGTCTTTCACCTATAATGGAAAGAGAAGGAAGAGTTGACGGTCAACGGCGCAGCCCAGAGCCACGCCCCACTTGCGCCCCACTTGCACGACCACACGCAGACCTGGAATTCTGTCCTCAATTGCGTTTGCCCCCCTCAAGTTTCGCAATTCACCCATCACTTCTCGTGATCTACAAGTTGTGTGAAGGATTACGCCCACTCGCTCTTCGCTCAGGCTCAGGCCCTGTTTGGAAGTTGAGTATTTTTGTAGTTTCTCTGCAAAATCATAAAGTGTTTGGAAGCAACCCCAAAAACTATTTTGAAAACCATGGTATTGGTAATACCATGGCATTTTTAGAGTATTGTAGACTCCACTCTAATTTAAAGTTTGTTCACTTGTGTTAGCAAATCATGGTATTGAAAAATCATAGCATTTCATGATCATAGCAAAACATAAATTATGATATTACAAAACCATGGTTTTAAAAAACTTTGTTGCCAAACAGGCCCTTAGCTCGCAAACATTTGTAACACTCCAAGTTTGTGTAACACTTCAGTCCAACATGGCTCAAAGAGCTGTCATCGTTTTATGGATACCCGTTTACTCTTTATAGAAGTTTTGGTAGCACTTTTTAGTCCTGTTGGCTGGGATGTTAAGTTTGGTAACTACTATATCTAAAATAAAAGTGTCGTTTTTCTGATGGAAGGCTTGAACACATAATAACCATATGTTTATCGTGCAACATGCTGCTCGTGGCAAAATTTGTTAATGGCCAAACACAGCTTTGTTGTAATCACCTGTAGGGCTATAAAAATAGTTAGAAATGTCGTGTTACGGGCTTATGGCTCATGGAGAAAGACAATGTTCATCATGTGTTGAAATTAAGATGGATGATGGGTAAAATAAAAGTATACATGTAAAGGTGACAATCTATACAATTTTTATTTAATTAAACTAGCATCGTAGACTGTTGTAGGTAAACTAGGTTGTTTTTTTTAAAAAAAAAATCTCGATTGAAAATTCTTCTAAACTGCCGGCATAATTGATATCCAATTTGAGTGTTTGATTAAATACCCAAATCGAAGCTTTCATGCACTCAAATAAAAAAAACAACCCTTCAAACCAGGGACCTAAATTTAAAATTCAGAATTTCCAAGTCGAAAGCCCCTCAAACATAAATAGCATCGCATAAAGGGATCGAAACGCAAAAGGGCTTCTCCTTTTTGCCTTTGTTCCCTCCTATCGGCTATCACCATTCACCCAACCGGCGGCCACCGTCGCAAGATCCTGCATAAATTCCTCGGCCAATCGCATCACACCAGCACGTCGCCTCCCCCTCCCAGCGCCTCCCGATCTCTCGCTCCCTCCTCCATCGAGTTCTTGATTGCTTCTCCCTTCTGATCGATTTGGGGATTGCGGGGGGCGGCGAGATCAGGGGCTCAAGATTCGCGGGGAGGAGGGAGGGATGGGGTACATTGGGCACCACGGCGTGGCGACGCTGCGGCGGTACAAGTACAGCGGCGTCGACCACTCCCTCGTCGCCAAGTACATCCTCCAGCCCTTCTGGTCGCGATTCGTCAACGTCTTCCCGCTCTGGTTCCCGTGAGCACTGCTTCTTCTTCTTCTTCTTCTTCTCCTCCTCCTCCTTCTTGTTGTTCTGTGTATCTTTGTTCTTAGAACATTCCCCGTGAATGCCTTCTCTTTTGGTGCATGCTTGATTTTTCACTTGCCGTCGCTGTGATATTCAGTTCTAAATGCGTAATGCGAGTGTCTAGCTGAGATGTTGATGAGTATCTTCTTGTTCGGGCAGCACAGAAATGATTCACCAGCCAAACTGGGCTCCCAGCTATTGTGCTTGCATGATGGACTCGCTGTATTAATGAGGAATCATAGGCTTTAGTATAGCGTAAGGAACTATCTTTAGCTTGCAGAGCATCTTACAGGGGCTGCATTCAGCGGAGAATTATGAACTTTTGCTTAGTGGGGTCATTCATGCGTCGCTGAAAAGGCATGCTTTGCATCTATTTTGTAGTCTACTTCTGGAATAGTTGCCAGTTACCATGAGCATGCTTGTTTATGTTGTTGTTTCCTGTTTGCTGCCAAAAGTTTTCTACTTTGGCAATCTGGCAAAGCATATGTTGGTTATGTTTATAAAAATAATCTCGCTAATATAGCACATCAAGTTGTCTCCTTTGTTCACATCTTGCACTAAATACTAACCTTCTTTCTTTTGTTTCCATGTTGGAATCGACTGCAGACCAAACATGGTAAGAGTTCTGCACATGCTGTTATTATAGCTAGTTAGCTATGCTGTTTTTGTTGAGTCGTGAATCGTGATAAAACATTGCTTCTTTTTTTCCGTCAGATTACACTGACAGGTTTCATGTTTCTACTGGCATCAGCATTCCTTGGCTTTGTAAGTACCTTTTATTGCGATCTATTTTCAATACAGGGTTTTGTTTCTCGTTGATTGTGGCTAATATTTTGAAATCCCATGCTTTATCACTGTAACCATTTTTTGCAGTTGTATTCACCACATTTAGATACAGCACCCCCTAGATGGGTTCATCTTGCACATGGGCTTCTTCTCTTCCTTTACCAGGTATTAAACTTTATGTGCTCACCCAACTATGCAGTATTTTACTATCATGCCCCCTTTGCTGCATAATGTATGCATGGTATTCAACTAATGCTTATAGCCATCAATATGCACTCTGCAGCATATGCTATTAAGGACTTGCTAATTAATATTTAATATCGTGTATGTCAAGGTTCCTTAATGTTTGGTGGATTTGTGATAGTTTCTTCTGTTAGCCTGGGATATTTAAGCTTACTGAAATTTTATTTAGATTTTCAACCACTGCCTGTTTAGATTACTATTTTACATGCTGAAACATTGATGCAGACTTTTGATGCTGTGGATGGTAAACAAGCAAGACGTACCAACTCATCAAGTCCTTTAGGCGAGCTTTTTGACCATGGTAACCTTCACTGCCAATTTTGCTTGGTGAACTCACATTAGAAAGCCTATATGTGATTCTGACAAGCTTTTATCCTGAGCAGGGTGTGATGCTCTTGCTTGTGCTGTAAGGCTATTCATCAGTCATTTTTTCTCTTTTGTGTGCAAAGATACTGAAATTGTTATGAACTGATTACTTTATCCATTAGTTCGAATCCTTGGCTTTTGGAAGCACGGCAATGTGTGGAAAGGCTACCTTCTGGTATTGGTTCATTTCAGCTGTCCCGTTTTACTGCGCAACATGGGAACAGTGAGTTCATGTGTTCTTGCATTCCTATGTTAGGACATCAAAGTTCGTTGAAGCAAACATTGCTCTGATTCATTTTTATATTATAATAGTTTAACAGTAAATTGTTGTTCCCAAATGAGCTGTATTTTTCTTTCTCTGGATCATGTCTCGCATATGATTCTTATCTTTACAATGTTTTGTAAGCTAATTTTAAATGATGTTATGTTTCGCTGTTTCAACAGTTCTTAACTGCTTATGCTAGAGTGCTACCCTTTCTTTTTTTTTTGGATCTTAAAACTTGGCTTGTTTCATCGGACATAATGCTCTTGGTGTGTGATTTGTTATGGATGATTCAGTGTATGCAGTATATACTCATTTGGTTACTGGTCCACTTTTCTCAAAAAGTGAAAAGCACAAATTGTTTGAAGCAAATTGTGGTATAACTAACGAGTTGCGACCACCTAATACAATACAACCTACAAAGATATGTACCTTTTAGTTCCTGCAAAAGGCCTAGAAGCACTAATCATGCCAAGTTTGACAAATGACAACCTAAATGCTATGCTCATGGCTTGTGCTGTTAATTGTTGATCCTTTATAGTGCACTGCTTTTGATTATTTGTACATCTACACTGAGCTTAACAGACTTTTGCAGTGGTTTTGAGTACTATATTTGCAGGTAACACATCATTGTTTTGATTGCAGTTTTTTTACGAATACACTTATTCTTCCTATAGTTAACGGACCAACTGAAGGCCTTATGCTGATCTATGTGTGCCACTTTTTCACGTTTTTCACAGGTACCATTTTACTTAAACACTAATAAGTTTCCACAGCAATAGTCTATGTGGAACCGGCAGTCTTTTTAGATTTTCCCTTTAAATGTATAGTGCATAGGTATCAGTCATTTACTTATATTTGAAATTATATAATATTACTGATAGTTCGTCTTTCCTTCCATAGGAGCTGAGTGGTGGGCACAAGATTTCCAGAAGTCAGTGCCCCTTCTAAGTTGGGTACCTCTCCCTCCTGGTATGAAAACTACCAAAGTGACAAGCTCATAATTTTATTTTAGCTTTTGAATTTAGATAATCATGTGTTTATCAATTCCTTTAACTTTAGCCCAACAATTTCATCTGTTTCCAGTGTAATTTTCTGTTATCTCTGAAAACCGCAACATAGGGTTGGACAGTAACAAATTATGGGATTCCCTATGCTAAACTTTATTTCTCTCCTAATCGCCTTTTCCAGAAATCCCGATATATGGCATTGTGCTGTTTCTGATGATTGCTTTTGCTGTAATCCCAACAATTGGATCCAAGTAAGTTTTATCATAACAGCATATGCTACTTTTATACAGTACTTAAGCTATTCCTTGCTTCTTTTTCTATTTATATACATTATTATTTATCCAGTAATCTTCTTTATAAAATCAGCGCGGATTACACTTGCCACTATCTTGTCTGTCAATTCTAAACTGTCAGACAGGCATTTTTTGCTCTTTCATTTGATTGTGAATAAAGAAATATCATGTCAACTCTTGGTACAGACCCACAGTTGCAGTTTCACCAATTGATACCACTTTAGCTTATGTGTGTTTTTGCAGAATAGATCTGAAACACCCTTGCAACAAGTAGTTCTAAATCTAATTCTCCTTCTTGAAATCATCATCAGAATACTCATGCTAAGATAACCTGAGTTTTGGTTTGTGTCAAAGTTTGTTTTCGTCCACATAAATGATGTGCACATTTGGTAGTGAAGCAAACACATTAGGTATAGTTTTTAAAATGTGTGGTGGACTTTTGTCTTGGCTATATGGTCTTGTTTTTATTTCATTGGATAATGAGGCAAGTCTCCCTTAGTTGATGAAACAATTCTTTTGAACAACCTGCCACATTTGTGTAATTTGGAAGCAAATTTGTATACCTGTTCATTTTTTAATTTTGGAACTAGTCAAATATTAAATTATGATCATGCTGTACTAAGTTGATGCCATGTCTGTAACCCTACAGTATTCACAATGTTTACAAAGTTGTTGAAGCAAGAAAAGGAAGCATGCTGCTGGCACTAGCAATGGTAATATCTAAATATGTGTTTGTATTTGCTTCTCATTTCTCCATATGATTTTCTTCTTTTGTACAGCTCTTTCCTTTTGGGTTGCTCTTGGCTGGAGTTCTTGTCTGGTATAGCTGTTGATCCTTCCTTTTTTTAAAAAAAAATTGATCTGAACTTAGCTGAAGCTAGCAGTCTTGGAAAAAAGCTTCTAGTATATCACCGATGTTCCTGAAGTATATTACATTTTTACACAGGTCCTACCTGTCTCCTTCAGATATAATGAGAAATCAGCCACATCTGCTAATTATTGGAACCGGTTTTGCGTTTGGTTTTCTTGTGGTAAGGCTTTATTCTAACTCGTACAACTATTTTGCTCTTTTATACACCCTTTACATGTTTTAAACTAATTTTGTAACCATGCCATCCTACCTGCCGTACTAAGCATTGCATTGTTGCATTGAATGGGTTGCAATTCTTGCTCTTGTTTTTGCTGCCTATTCTTTTAGGATCAATATCCTTGCGGCATCTTGTTTGTATTTTTAGTTTTAAGATTCAGGTTGAGGTTAGGTTTGCTACTTTATGCTTAGGTAGGTATAATTTAGGCTGATATGCTTATTTAATTGTAATAAACTCTCTTTTGAAAAACTTTATGTAATAACTTAATATTGGCTTATATTGCTGCTCAGGGAAGAATGATACTGGCTCACTTGTGTGACGAACCCAAAGGTTTGAAGACAGGAATGTGCATGGTACTTGTCTGGTCCACCTTCATTTCTTCTGTTTCCTTTTACAAACTTCCTTATGTAGTGTATGCTGGTGTGTTTACACATCGCTATGTCTAAAAATTGTCTTTCCCTTTTGCAGTCCCTCGCATATTTTCCATTTGCGATTGTAAATGCATTGACTGCCCGACTTGATGATGGGTTTGTTTCTATCTACCATCATTATCCTGTACACTATGATTTAGTGCATCATCCGATTTCATGGTCCTTGGTTGTTGCAGAAACCCCCTCGTTGATGAGCAGCTAGTTCTCCTGATGTACTGTTTATTTACAGGTACTAAACTATTTTAACAGCTTAGTTGTATTCCCTTATAACACGTTGCAATTGTACCGATCTGATCATTTTATTTATAAATTTGGTTACAAAGTAATCTTTTTTTTTTGTTTTTTTATCATGGGCAATCAAATCTGCTAATTTATCCATGAACGAGCATGATGTCCCATGTGGCTAGATCTCGTATTTGATATGGGCTTCTTTTCGAACCTCATATTTGATATGAATGTCATTTAATTTGCTTTTATTTTATTATGTAGATTTTAATCTAAGCCATTATAGTTACGGTCCACAACAATTGACAGCGTAGATCTTCCTTTTTCTCTCCGATTAACGTGGGAATTTCTTCGTATTTTATAATTAATGTGGTGGCTCTGTGTAACTCTGCTTTAATAGAATAGTGTACTTGTTTAAATCTGCTAATTTATACATGAATGTATGGGTCTACTTTGCGTACTACTTTTGTAAACTTTTGATAAGTAGCTGAGTTGATCAAGCTATTCCTTACAGTAAAGTTGTTCACTTAACGAAAGAGGGGGAAAAAACATGAGAAAAAGCTTAGTCTTACCGTTGTCATCATAGGCTGTTTTTGGCTGTGGCCTGTCGGTACCATGTATGTTTAATCTCACTATTTTGATCAATTCAACAGTTGCGCTGTACATGCATTTTGCTACATCTGTTATCCATGAAATCACCAATGCACTTGGGATTCTTTGCTTCAGGTTTGTTAATCATTATTGTACCGTCTTTTTCACTTTTTTGGGACATTAGTTGTTTAACATAAAGTTTGCTTAATTGCAGGATCACCAGGAAAAAGGCATAATTCTTGCCCATACACGTGCGTTGCCCTGATCAAATCTCAAGCATGCTATTTACCGAAACACACAAATAGTCATATTTATGTGAACCTAACCAGATGCTGCTATCTGAATTGTATTTACATGTCATTACAGGGATGTTCTCTGAAATTGACATCTACATTAAGAACTTCTGCATATGTGAAAACGATGCATTTGAAGCAGTTCACATTTTTTGTTGTATCTTAGAGTATATGTTGCTGCCATGCTCGGCAAATTTTTTTGGGGGGTAATGTTGAGCGGACTGGCAGACGATGCCCTTTATAGTTTCTCATTGTAACATCAACTGAAATGCTTTAGTAACGTAGCGTTAAAAATGCATGTTCTATCCATCATCCATGTCTCCATCCTGTTTTTTTTTTTTTCCTTTTTTGGTTTGAGGATTCTTCCTCCTTTCTGAAACGGGTTGATAGTATCCTTGTGCATACCAGTTTGCATCGAATGAAGTGCTCATACTTTTGAGGTGAATGTCAAATTTGCGCAGTCCAGTGGAAGTGCTGGTGCATTTCATGACTTTGTTCCAATGTCATGTACTGTAAATTGCACAATCATTCTTTCCCAAGATTGGGAGGCTAAACCTGGACAGGAAAGAGTTTTTTGTTCTTTGGATCCTTGTGGTAGTTACCAGGGTAGAGTAGTAAGTAATTGTAATGGAAAACGTTAATGGCATTTCATCCACGGCCAACGGCAGAGTACCATGCATGCACTGAGCTAGCTAGCTGGAGGCCTATGAATGTCAAGGCAGGTCTCAATTCATTCACCAAATCACCAGAATAAATTGCATCCTCGCCTTCTCCATGTAGGAGTATATCACTCACACAATGCTCTGGCTGTTTTGCACTATGGCCTAGTTCTTGCATTGGCTTCAGTCTCTTCTGTGTCTAGTGATTCGTGTCTGCAATGGCCGTGCGGCGGCGAGCCGCGGCACTCCGGCTGCTTCTTGTGGCCACGGCCGGGGCCGTCGCGGCAGCGGCCGGGGCGAAGGTTCCGGCGATGTTCGTGTTCGGCGACTCGACGGCCGACGTGGGGAACAACGACTACCTGCCGGCGAGCAGCGCCAGGGCCAACTTCCCTCACAACGGCGTCGACTTCCCCGGCGGCAAGCCGACCGGCAGGTTCAGCAATGGCCTCATCGGCATCGACTTCCTGGGTGCGTGACCCTGTGCACACGTCTCTGATCAATTCTGGATAAAAAAAAAACTTTTTTTCCCCCCCTGTTCTAACCAGTGATGGAACCTGCAGCCATTGCCTTGGGGTTCAGGAGCAGCCCACCGCCTTACCTATCTCTCGTCGCCAACAGCAGCAGCGACAGCGACGAGGTGACGAGCAACATGACGGCGACCATGGTTGCTGCAGCCTACATGACAGGAGCAAACTTTGCTTCTGGAGGCTCGGGTGTTCTTGATTCCACCGTACGTATAGTATCACTCTCATGCATTTCCGGCCCTGTAGTTTCTGATGTAGACCATGTTGTCACTTCTCATTTTGTTTGTATATATATCGATTATAAGTCTGTTAGTCTGTGGTCCTAACTCCTAATTAAGTACATCTAACATGTCAAGTTCTATACGTATTTATATCCCTTAGTTTACTGCCAACAATTTCTGCCGGAGCAAGTGGTTTGTTATTACCTAAAGTTGTGAAAATTCATCACGATTTCAATCACCTTTTTGTACCTACAACTGTTAATTCGGTGAGGCACAATTCCAAAATTGGAGTTCCGCCTTTCAGAATTATAACCAGTAGTACAATTTAAACCTCTGCCAGTGCCAGAATCATTGACAACCAAATTATAAATGACAATTACACCAGGGAACTACCATCAACATGACGAAGCAGATCGAGTACTTCTCAGATCTCAAAGACCGGATGTCGATCAGATTGGGCGCCAGCAAGGTCTCAGCCTTGCTGTTGAAATCCATCTTTTTTATCAGCGCAGGCGCGAATGATGCCTTCGACTTCTTCTCGAAGAACAGATCGCTGGACTCCTCTCTTCAACAATTCTGTGAAGCTGTGATCTCCACATATGATAGCCATGTCAAAGTAAGGGATCTGATCAGTCCTTCCTTCAGGCTTGAGCTCATCCAATTGACCAACTCCATATGCTATGGCCCTTAGCAAGTGCCTCCGCCATTGCTGCATGTTATGCTATTCAACACTGAATCAAAACTATACCTTAAAATATGAATGGAACTTACATCCTCAGCTTAAATATACCCTATCAAGTATATAATTGTGCAAGTGTTGCTGTGCAGACATTGTACAATTTGGGAGCAAGAAAATTTGCTGTGATAAATGTGCCAATGATTGGGTGCTGCCCATACTGGAGAATCCAGCACCCAACCAGGGAGTGCATCAAACCACTAAATCAGTTGGCCAAGAGACTGAATGACGGTATCTGGGATCTATTCGGTGACCTCAGCTCTGAAATGCAGGGCATGAATTATTCCATTGCCAGCTCCTATGAGCTTCTCTCCAGTCTGATTGAAAACCCACAGGCTGCAGGTAAATTGCAACAATCTTTGCAAGATTATCTGACTCAAACTCACACCCCTAACATTGCCGTAGTTGTACTTAGCATGCACTGCACTGCAGCTGCCTCTTTTTCCAGTATATCTGTGACACTGCTCACTGTTTGTTTTCAGGTTTTGCAGAGGTGAAGAGTGCATGCTGTGGTGGTGGCAAGCTTAATGCTGAGGAAGGGTGTACCCCCAGCTCCATTTACTGCAGTGACCGCAGCAAGTTCCTCTTCTGGGACCTCCTGCACCCTACCCAAGCCACCTCTAAGTTGGCAGGCCTTGCCTTCTACGACGGACCGGAACGATTCGTTACTCCAGCTACCATCAAGCAGCTAGCTGAGGCATAAACTTCAGCATCAGAACTAGGATTAGACCAAGGCATCTTTGTATCATTGTTCAGCACGATAGAGATGCTGAACTAGCCAAACAACAGAGAACACCTTGGCATTCATCTGAAAACCTACACAGATGGGGAGAAAAATTGTCCGAGTTTTCTCAAAAGCTTAAGCACGAATGGTTGCCGGTTGCTGGCATCAGGAGATTGGTCTGTGCTCTCCTCAGGCACCGGAGAAGTCCACTCAGTAGCGAGCCATTGCTTCACCCTATCTCGCTTCGCCACAAGCCGCCCTTTGTTCCTCGTGGACAGCCTCAGAGGGCTCCCCATCCTGCTAAGAACCTCTTGCGCCACCTCCCGCACTTTGGGCTCGCCTCGGACATCGCTGTGCTTCCCAATGCCACATACTACAGACACCTCAAAGGGCAATGTGCGGCCCTTCATCGTGTCCACCCACTGCAGCATCAGCACATAGGTTGCAGTTCGACTGAACCCATGCAGGTTGAGCTTCACTTCCGTCTCCGACCAATCCATTGCCTTGTCCAGCACCGACGAGGAGGCCAGAAGCTCCTGCATCACCTCAGCTTCTGCTGGCCATGGAGAAACAGACTTGAGCTCCCTGACCAACTGCATTGTCGACAAGGGTAGAAAAGGGCCCAGTTCTTGAGCCATTGAAACCACTGTCGGGCAAGAGTTTAGCACAAAGTTGTAGGCCTTGGTCGTCGGCATGACGCGCAGCTTCCGCATCTTCTTCAACCACACCAGCATCCTGCCATGGTCACGGCAGGAGCTGTAGCAGGAGAGGACAATGTTTGCCGCTCCGGTGCCAAGGCGGATGCCGGCATCCGACATGGACGCGATCACCCTCTCCATCTCATCCAATGAACCCGACTTGCCGTAGCATTTCGCAACCAATCCAAACTGGAACGCGTCGGGCTGGTACCCCAGCGAGACCATCTGCCGCAGCGCCTCCTCGGCCTCGGCGGCGAGGCTCATCAGGCACAGAGATTTGATCATGGCCGTGTACGTCTTGCTCCCGGAGGGCGGCAATGACCGCAGGTGCGCGAAGAAATCCATGGCCCGGTCTTTGAGACCGCGGGAGGAGAAAGCAGCCATGAGGTCACAGTAGAATAGAGCCTCATCGGAGGCGGATTGGAGGTGCGAGACGGAGTTGGAGATGAGGGATCTTGATTCTTCGGTGCTGCCGTTGGCTTCGAGCAAGGCGGCGACCGCAGCGGCATGGATCGAGCTCCACTTGAACCACCGAGCCTGGGTGACCGCATCGTAGAACTGCAGCATGATTTGCGGTGAAACAGGCGCTGGCTTCGTGACCAAGATCATCAAATTATGCGGAGAAAGCTCGCTGTTCTTGGTATAATTAGGCCCAAAGATCGCAAATTTAGACGGTGGAGAGTTGGGGGCGGGAGAGGCGCGCGCACCGCGATGGCGAGGGGGTCGGAGTCCATGAGGAGGCGGGAGAGCGCGGCGAGGGCGGCGCGCTCCGACTTGGAGCCGACGTAGCTGCGGATGACGCGCTCCGCCGCGCCCGCCGTCACCGTGCGCTCCAGCTCCGACATGAGCCGCCGCTCGCTCCGCCAGCTCGAGCCCCCGCCGGACGCCGCCCGCCGTAGCGACGCCGACGCGGGAGAGACCCGCCGGCGCCGCGGCGCGGCCGGCGCCGGCGCCGGAAGGGACGCCACGGCTGGCATGGCTGCTTTGAGACTGGCGCGCGGCTGCGCAAATCTGGTAGTATCCCCACAAGTGGCCGTGCGCATCTTCTTCTTGCTCCAGTATCAGCTATCCGACACAGAAAAGTTTAACATGTATGAATTAGGAGAAAACTTCCACGGGTGCATTTAAACTAAGATCCTGTTTGTTTGAGCTGCAGCTTCTCTAAAAAACTGTTGAAAAAAAACCATAAAAAACTAGCTTATGAGATCACAGTATAAATAGGGCTTTTGGTTTTTTTAAAGAGAGTTCCAAAAACTGACTGTTTGTTTAAACTTCTTGCTTGAAACTAAAAGCTGGCTAGAAGTTTAAACAAATAGAACCTAAATCCTACTCCGTCCCCAAAAGAATATCATTCTAGCCCCAAAAAGTAACTCTCATTTCACAAATTTCTCTCTCCGAGGATCTAACCCAGATAAGTACCTCTCATCTCACAAATTTGGTTCCAAAAACTGACTAGAGAGTTCCAAAAACTGACTGTTTGTTTGAACTTCTTGCTTCTGAGACTAAAAGCTGGCTAGAAGCTTAAACAAATAGAACCTAAATCCTACTCCGTCCCCAAAAGAATATCATTCTAGCCCCAAAAAGTAACTCTCATTTCACAAATTTCTCTCCTTCGGATCTAACCCAGATAAGTACCTCTCATCTCACAAATTTGGTAAGAAGAAAACCCACGATAGTGTTTTTTCCCTTCTAAAAACTCTCTCCAGTCACAACTTTTTGTTGTTACTTGTGTAGGTTAAAGTTTTCAATATTTGAACTAGTATACATTTTTTAAAAAAAAAATAGATTGAAGTACAATACATTATGTATAGATTTGTCTTGAAAAATATTTCTATAATACTAAAATTTTGTTGAGTCATTCGTGCTCAAAACAAGTACTCTATTTGCCCTTTAACGTCAGGAGAGACTTCGAAGCTCCAACAGTCACACAATCACGTATGCAAAAGAAATGTAGATACGCATGACATGTAGGACGAAGCTTGCAACTTGCAAGACGATAACAAACAAAAGATTTTTCTCGTACAACTGCCAAGAGGATCATAATTGGATATTGATTTTTCGGTACAGCTCTTGTATCGTTGTCATTGTTGCTAACACTAAAGAAGACAAAATAACAAAAACGGTAAACGCTAACATGAGGGGGCAAGGGGGTAAATGAGCCAAAACAACAGCGATTACAGAAGAAAATTATCACTATACATTATAATTCACTTTCCTTCTGTAGGGTGCTGCACTTGCACAATACTACACTCAGCGGCTTTCTTCAATACTGAAAGGAAACCGGACTTTGTTTTCTTGACACCTTCAGTGGCTCCCACCTGTTAGCAAATGAGATATGATAAACAAAATTGGGCACAATATGTTAGAATTATTGGACTTTTTCCCATATATTTGAGAAATGATTTCTGTAAAATCTCAAAGGCCTATGCAAGGGGATGTGAGAACTCTTTAGTATCATATTGCTAATGGGAGAAGAGCAACACTAAATTAAAATAATGAGGTGTGCTTCTTCTTGCTAGCACATGTATCATGTATGGGAGAGATGAACACACATGCGCACTCGCCTCACCGGGCTTGAAGGCGGAACAGATGCAGGACACCTGCGTGAATGGTCCGTCAAAACTAAGCCATTGCAGTTTATTTCTTTTTTGCTCTGAAATTTTTGGTAACACGATTATGAGATATGAAATAGTGGATCAGATTGCAGCGTGATTTTGCAACGCGTTCGGCCATCGACTCTGTATATAAACCACGCAGCCGCATCGAGAGAAAAAAGATCAGAAATCTCATCCTCTCTATTGTGCCGTCACCTTTATACTCCGTCCAGACGTTCAGCGTGCACTGGTCACTGGGAGAGCAGGTCTCCAGAACCCTCATGCTGAGATCCTACGCCGGGGACGACAAATAAGGTTTTAGGGAAGCGCATCGCGCGACTGCTCGCGATCTTCTTGCTCTCCGTCCGCGACGATCTACTACATCTGCTTCCTCTACATCACTGTTGCGGTCTTCATCGGCTTCAACACCGTAGCAACGGGGTCGTCGTCACCCTATCTCGGTTTCAAGTTCGAGGAGGATCGGTATGTATTCCTTGCTGCCCTATCCAACAGTTCTTCGACTGCTTTCTGCTTTGGTATCTATGTCTACAATATATTTGTGAAGCTCCATGTTGTTCATCAATCTGTTAGAGCTTATGAATTATCTGCTAATTAAATTAAACCTAAAAGTGATGATTTTTCCAAGATGATTTTTCCAACACAATACTGAACATGAAACATCAGCGACAAACTGGGACAAAACAACTTCTGGTGCTGTAACTGCTGTGAATCTTGAGAGATTTGTTGAAACGTTTGAAGAATCGGTAATATGATTCAATATTTATTGCAAAGAACTGACCTCTTTGGAGAGTCTTTGAAGGATATCCAGTATCTGGGAGAAGTCGGGCCTTTCAGCCGGGTCTCCATGCCAGCATTTCTGAAATAGCTCAGCGAGTTTGGGGTGAGTATCTTTTGGAATCATCGGTCTAATGCCCTGCAGAAAATGTAAACGGAAAAATTAACTTCTGTAGAGATAGAGAGTGCTACCTTATAATCGTTTTAGAAACATTTGGTATTCTTTTTCTTATGAATCCATTTGAAGGTCAGAGCTCATTTCCTACATGATTTTCTGCAGCTTTATTTATTATAAATAGGATGCACAAAAAAGAGAGTCCACTACTTTAAATGACCTTCCTTGAAAGAGCAAGGATGGCATCGTTTTTTAATAGATTGCTTCAAAAAACAATTGTATCACTCCCTCTTTGTAAGTGCACCGCACATGTCCCTTACCTAAATTAGTAAATAAAGAAATCCAACATCATCTAGAGACTAGTTGTATAATGGATCCCATCAAGTATTATAGCCAGGTATGGACCAGCAGAATGTATGGACCAGCAGAATATAAGTAGTCACTGCAAATGCTTACTTACATTCTGAACAACACCTATGGCTGCTTGCAGTGGTGTTAGGTACTCGTAAGGGATCTGAAAAATGGAGCAGACAAGACAATCAATTTAACTTACAAGTACATATTTACTGGTTAAAATGAAAATAAAAAACGGAAGTTTATTAATGTAGAAGAATATAACTGCAGTTACCTGGCCGGTAAGCAGCTCCCATAGAACAATACCAAAACTAAAAACATCTGCTTTTTGGTCGTAGAGCTTGTGTTCTATGACCTGAAGTTATAATAATATACACATGTTAAATAAAAAAAGAAATTGTTTTTTCGTGCCAACTCAAATTTATATGATAGTGCACCTCAGGTGCCATCCAACGATAAGTTCCTGTCTCTGCAGTCATCACTCCAGATTGATCTTTCACACGTGCAACACCAAAATCTGCAACCTTCACAACCTGATTTTTTTTTTCTATTTTTAGAGTTTAACAATAGAATCAAATATCACTTTGCACAGTTTTTGTTAGAACAAATAGCATGACAATTACTGGCCTTGTTTTCATCCATGAGAAGATTTGCCGTCTTGAGATCACGGTGAATTATGTTGTTCTGATGCAGGTAATTCATTCCTTTAGAGATGTCTGTTGCCATTCTCAGTATTTCTGGAAGCTTGAAGGTGCTGTTCTTTTTATGGAGATGATCATACACACTCCCTCCTGACATGAAATCTAAGACAAGTGCACATGCAAAAAAGAGATGAGGCTGTCAAACACTGTGGCACTACAAGCTAAAAAACATAAACATCGATCCCGTTGTAATACACCTGTTACGATATATAGGTTGGGTTGTCTTGTACAGGCACCGATAAACTGTACAACATTCCTATGGCGAACCTTTCTGCAAGCATGGATGAATCAACAAGCTATTTACATACAGTTATTACTTAAAAAGTCTACATACATATAAGTATGATTTTGCAGTAAGAACAAATATGAGGATTCAATATCCTGAATAATAACACATGCACAACAAATGGAAATGGAATATGAAACCATTTCGTGCATGCTAGCACTAGCAAACAGTTGTAACTAACCTCATAATATACACTTCCTGCGCGAAATCTCGGTACATATCTGCGCTGATGCGCTCAGGTCTCACTACTTTAATGGCTACATCCTGACTGCAGTATGATCCATGGAACCTGAGAAAGCAAGATATCAAAACACACTCGGTGCCAAGTTTTGTAAAGGTATGATGTTTTGATCTTACAACCAACAAAAACTAGAACTTACAGGTCACCGTTTGATCCAGAAGCAACCTTGTTCCCAAATTTCAGCAGATTCAGATTTATTTCCCAAACATTTGCTCCGTCTGTCGGTATTTCCACACCAGCGGATGGCATATTCTCTTCATCATGCTGACCTTCCAATGGTGGTGGTGGTGATGAGCTTGATACTGGCCAAGCTTGTGGCTGAACACAGCCCCGATTTGTCAGACAAAGATCACATGCTTTTGATTTGAAAAAATAACCAGAAATGGCTGTTGGTACCAATTCAAAACGTGAAAATATTTTTTGCAACATGGAGACATGAAAAAGTTATGGTTATGTATTAAAGTTCCGTATTCCTTCTTTTCAGGTAAAATTTTCCTAAAATTAAATAGGGTATGCATTTTGTACAGTTGTATGTATACAAGTTCAGAAAAGAAGGGAAGGAAGGCATGACCGATGCTAGTTCTATTTTTGCCCAACACTATTCACAGCAACTCATTTTTTTACTATTCACTGACCTATTTCTACAGTATTGGGCAACAAATAGTGCTACCATTGGACATGCTAAAGGGCTATACCTCAAAATTGTGAAACTTCTCTAGTATGTTTTGTCGTAGTTGCTCAGTACCCTAGGAATTCAAGAAAAAAGCTCATTATCAACATGAAAAATGGAGCATATTGTTGAACTAGCTGAAGCATTTATCAGAGCAAAAATAAAGATTAGACAAACAAACTCTAATATGCTGGAAGCAGAGTCATTGCATACCCCGAGATGCCAACCAGTGACAACAAATACATCCAGTGAGTAGCCATCAATTGTTGAGAATGCATGAGCTTCTTGGATGTCAAGACCAAGCTCACCCAACAAACAAGTCAGCTGTGGAAGTACAAATGGCAAAGAATAAGAGTCCAAGCAGTTGCTGAACAAAAGTTCTAACCTGAAGCAATTTCTTGTAAAGTTCCAGTTATTTTGTTGTGGCATGACCTATTGATTTCTGATTTTTAAATTAGCTTGCTAATTTTGTTATTCTTTTCAGTTTATTTCGCAAAACCTATTCATCTATTCTTGCCTCTCGTTTCTTCATGATTACATTTACGAAAGAAAAAGAAATGACAAGTTTGTTTGTTTGTGTGTGTGTGTGTGTGTTCAATTTTTTTTTTACCTGACTAAGGAGCTTTGGCTTATCAGTTGTTGCAAAAGTTATCTCATGCATTGGCCTGCAAAATTCAGAACGCAGAAAGAACTGATCAGCTACAATGAATGAATATATACAAAAGGCACACATTTATCCAAGTATATTAATTCAATTTTTCATTTTTCTTTGAACTAGCAATCTCCAGGTGTCCATACATAGGCTTCAGTTATGTGGCTGGGCAAAAAGCTCCGTCAAGTTTGGTCCCATATCACATTTCAGCCCCACCAAATCACCCATACAAAGTGGAGAAATATTCATATCCAAAACAAAGCTATATATACATAATATCTTAAATCATTTCAGGAGCTGATTTGCAACTAACCACTACTGTTTTCATTTATGAAAGCATAGATCATAGAGGCCTTCAAAAGGTAAATCCTGCCACAATGCAATATCACGGTTTCAATGTTTACGATTTCAACATGCAATACCATGCCCACTAATTTGTGAAGAAAAGCTCAAAAACAGTTTATAAAGGTCCAAATTCTTTAAAAGAATCATGAGATTGTAAATATAAGCATTACACCTAAGCGTGTGTGCAGGTACTGAAAATCTGGAGAAAAAAGATCTCAGAAGCAAGAATGGCACATGAACTGAAAAGAAAATTATGTACTCCTACCTGGAAACAAGATGAACACTACCATCAACATCGTTACTGATACTCCCTACATCAGGCTCACTTGTTTCAAGCGCAAGAGCCTCTAGATTGGAGGAGGAACCAAACGCAGGAGGAGGGTGAACCCTGAAGCATTGTGCAGTCATGTCATAATTAGCAACAGATGCATACAAGAACAGCCATATGTAAATGAAAGACTTCCTAAAAAACGAACTTTATCTAGATATATATAGATTGTACATACAGTTGCCTAGGCAAGTGATTGTAAGCAACGGACTCCATCCCAGGTTGCAAAGAGTCATGAATATCACCATCAAGAATCCTAGATACCTAAAGATCAAGGTACAAGAACAAACCGTGTACAGTCACATACAAACAGCAAGGAACATATGCTTATAGTAAGCCAAGAAAAGGTACGTATATTGCAACGCCTAAAAGTTGAAGCTTTTACAAGATCTACTCTTTGGGACTGTCGGTCAGGACAAAGGATGAATAAATCCCCAGAGACAAGAGCAGAAACATAATAGAAACATATGACGGCATATTGGCACGAGCTAGCAACGAAAATATTATGAAATGATCGATATATGTATATATCTCACCTGAACGACGCGCACCGACAAGGCGAGGCGCCGCTCCGGCTCGCGCGCCTCCTCCAGCAGCCGCTGGTGCGTCATCACGTCCTCCGCCCTCTCCGCATTCACATCCAGCGCATACCTGCGCACACGCGAGGCGCCGGTCTTGAGCGCCGCCGCAACACCAGCATGCAAGAACGGAGCCGTGGAAGAAACCCCGGGCAGGGGTAGGGTGCCTCACCGGGCGGGGAGGCGGTGGAAGTGCGCCCAGAGCGCGTCCTCGAACGCCGGCGAGATCTCCGCCGCGTCGGCGGCGCAGCCGAGGTCGCGGAGGCGGGCGAGCACCTCGTTGTACACCTCGAGGCGGCGGCCCTGCTTCTCCCTCCGCGCCCCCCCGGTGCCGGCCTCCGGCGGCGGCGGCGGCGGCTCCTCCACGGGCATCGATCCAGCAAGATAAATGGCGGGCGATCCAAAGGCGGCGGGCGTCAGGCGACCCAAGAACGGCGGCGGCGTGTGCACGAGACAGCCGTGCTCCTACTGGCTGTGCATGGGGTGGTGGTGGTGGCGCGCACGTGAGGAGACGGCGAGAAAGGCGAGACCTTTATAGAGATGGAGACGACGCTCTGCGGCTTAGGGAAGAAGAAACGGAGAGCCGGAGGGGGAGAAGGTCTCGGCGCTGTAGCCTTGAGCCTTCACAGGGCAAGTGCGACAAGAAGATGGAAAGGGATTATGGATTTGATTTTCCCCTCGACTATATCGCGATGGCGAAATTATTACATTGCTAATTTTTGCGAGGGGAGCAAATCCGAAGATAAGGCTGTGTGGCGAGGTGATTCATCTTGCCTTTTGAGCCGGGATTTGGATTTGGATGAGCACGACTGCACGATGATTAAAATAGGGGAGGAAATTAGGCAGAGTCAAAGTGCGATGTGGAGAATGGAAGACGGTTGCTTGCACACAGGACACGCACACGCCGTTGTTCTCTCACATGGTTCCTGCCTTCTTGGGGTGCCCTTTGTTCAAGAGAGAAGAAACAGGAGTACCACCACACCAGGACCCGGATCCTCTGACAGGTGAACAGTAAATTATGTGAGGGGAATTGCAGAGAACTGTAGCAACAGAGGGAAACACCGTAGAAAATACCGCGGAGTTTTTACTGTAGCAAAACACTGTAGCAACACATCTCATCGGTATGCTTTAGATCGGACGGTGCAGATTCAACCAATGCAACAAACACTGTTCACCTCTGCCATTGCTCATGCAATGTCAGGGGATCCAAATCCCACCACAGAAGGTATCTGCTATAGGTCTACCCGTCATTTCTGATTGACACAGAAATCGAGTAGATTTATTGTACGTTCAAGATAGCTTAGTTTTATTTGTCTAAAAAATTGTGTTTTATTATTTTAGAATTTTTTGTTAATCATAAAGTTACCTCTAAAATCTTTTAAAATTACATAAACGAAACGAACTAGTTTTAAAAAACAGATTTAAAATGTTACACTATCTATTAAAAAGAGAAAAAAACATTGTTGCCATCTAAACTTGTAGTGAATCTCACTTAACACTCAAAATTGAGCTTTACTTTTTTTCGCCCCCTTAAACTCGTATATGTTTGCACATTAGCTTCAAAATCGTTAGAGTTTCAGTTAAATGTTGAGGTGATCGTCCCATGTCTATTAAAATGTTGACATGTCCATCAAATGTCAATCTGGTGTACCACATGAACATCAACGTCATCTTATCCTTTTATCCCTCTCTCTTTTGCCCACTAAATAACCTTCCCCCTCTCTCTCTATGGTTGGATGGGCCTCTCCTCCTTGGATGGCACTCCAAGCCATCTCCTCCTCCCTTGGTAGTGGGCGGAGCCACGCTCCTCCTCTTTCTTGGATGGCGTCCCAAGCCATCTCCTCCTCTTCCTAGAAGATGATCGAAGCCAATCCTACTCCTTCCTGAAAACCGACTGGAGCCACCTCCTCTACATCCTTCTCCCATAGACACAACAATCAGACCCACTCCTCCTCCTTTTGGGCCAATGGCTCGAAACTCCAACCGCATCCACCAACAAGGCACCAAGAAGCAAGCATCCTAGCGGGCAGTGGCACTAGATGACATGACAGACCAAGGGGGAAAGAAAGGGTAGAGAAAGAGAGGGGGCCTGATCACCAAGGGTGTAGGGATTTGACCAAGGAGGAGAAGGGAGAGGAGGCTCTGACTAGATGACATTCACAATTGAGAGAAAGAGAAGAGAAAGAGGAGAGGGGCCAGGAGAAAGTGATAGGAGGAAAAAGATGAGGTGGATGCTAATAATTGCAAAGATATTAGCCATATACTCCCTCTGTCCTACAAAGAGTGCATTTTTAGTGTTCAAAAATTGTCTCACAAAGAGTGCATGTTTAGACGTGGAGCCCATCAAAGAAGACACAACCCATTAACTCCCCCACTCCCATCTCTCTCTATATCCGTTCCCCACCAAAGGAGACGCATGCACATTTAATTATTTTGGGAACCAAAGCAACAGCACGCTTGTGCATGTAATTAATTAGGGGCAGATTAGTCATTTGCCTTTCACACTAATCTGTCTGAAAAAAATCAGAAATGCGTTCTTTGTAGGACAGAGGGAGTATGCATTTAATGATATATCACAACATTTAACAGAATTTTAACAGTTTTAGAAAAAAAAAATGGTGCTAACGAATGCAAATTTAAGTGATAAAAAGAAGTTTAAGTTTGAGAGTTGAACGAGATTTGTTATTTGTTAGGCGACTGGACAACGCTATAATTTTCTCTGTTAAACAATAGGAGAGCTGTCATGTCTGTGACATCCTAAAAATTAAGGAGCATATATATATTCGCGAGTCAAACTTTTGCAAAAAAAAATAATAAAATAAAACCACGAAGTAGCATCGGTTAGGAAGGTGTGATTGCTGCTCCAATGTTATCTTAGTTTATCTAGAGCGGGTAGTAACTTTTTTTCAAAAAAAAAAAAAAACATGGCCTTCGTCTTGCCATTTCAGGCTCACTTGCTCCTTCTAGGTCGATCTTAATTTCCCAGAACATGCACTAGCAATTTAATTTACGAATTCAGAGTCAAACTTGCTTAAGGTGGAGTATATTAATTTATATGATCGGATATGCCCATTACGATTCTCCGCATCACATGCACCATGACGAAAGCGATTAACGAAGCCATGACAGGCACTAGCTAGCGTCGGAGTGGCATTTGATTTGCTAGCTAGCTTCCACGTCTCAAGCAGCTAGCCAAGTCATTAAACAGGGATTAACTTAATTGGGATTAGGCGGTGCCGGACAAGGTCTCCAGCTCAGCATCGATCTCGGGTATACTGATTAGTTGACCGTTCACGTGATTTCCATATTAATTGAAATATACTCCCTTCTTTCCAAATTACGGGTCGTTTGACTTTTTTGACACGTACTTTGACCATTCGACTTATTCAAAAAATTTTATAATTATAATCTATTTTTGTTATGATTTAGTCTATCATGAAAGGTACTTTAATAATGACTTGAGTTTTTTCATATTTTCACTAATTATTTGAATAAGACGAGTGGTCAAAGTACGTGTCAAAAAAGTCAAACGACCTATAATTTGTAACGGAGGGAGTAGTATAGAAAGTCCCACCTCAATCAAAAAATAGTAGAAAATTTACACAAGTAAAAAAAGATATATACTGTACATATATGCATGGGCCAGATTAAATTCACTACAGGAAAGCAAACCATTTTCGACGGCTAAAACTGACGACACAGGTCAACTGCCCGTCGACACAGCCTAATGTCGGCGGCTGGCCGACGACAAAGGTTCGACGACACTATGTGGATGACAAAGCCATATTTTATCGGCGGCCTAACAAAATCACAACGACACAGACATTCAAGGGAGGGTCGCGCAGTCCACCCTGCACAAATCTTTTTAGTCGGTGTACAAGAAGCCGCCGACATAGATGGAACCGCGTACTAGCCCCACATAGCAGAGAATAACCGCGTCTGCCATGTGGGCCTTGGTGGAACTGCCGATGCAAAACATTATTTTTGTCTGCGGCCATATTACCTGTGTCGATGGCCAGTGACCCGACAACCGTTTTTGTCGGCGGCCTGAAAGAAGCCGTCGCCACAGTCTGTCGTCGGGTCTTCGGCCGACGACACAGGTATTATGGCCGCTGACAAAACTTGTTTGGCGGGAACCGAATTTCAAAATTCCAAAGGCGGGTGCTCGGCAGCACAGGATATGTCGGCGGTTTTGAATTAGAGGACGACACTGGTGGCCTAAGACCGTGACTGTCGTCGGTTTATTTCTAAGCCGCCGACAAAGACTATCTTCGGCTCTTTGGCCGCCAACATAGATTTATTTGGCTGCCGATACAGAAATTGTTTCCTGTAGTGATTAATAAAGTTGAAGAAAATTCCCACCTCAATCTTATAATAAGAAATAATTGAAATAAACATGCATGCCAAATTAAAGATTGAAACGAACCTAGCTGTGCAAATGCATGTTACTAATATAGTAAGGTCATGCACCGATGCACATATACCTGATTGATCGGGTGTAACAATTTAGAAAATTAATCGTTTAAAGCTCTCTATTATATCACCTATATATACACAGGTACTACACGGTAAAATATTTGGTGCAAAAGTTTTCTAAGTGCACAAGTGCAAAAACTCACCATGGTACTTTAGATCCAACCTGGACAACCCATATGCATTGAGGATGTACAATGGTGTTAGTAGCTTCATATATAACCATGATAACCATTATTTTAAATTTGTGCGAGTCAAAGATTTGTAGCTTCAAATATGATTATTTTTTAACTATTTAGATATGATTTGGTTATGTGATTCCATGTATGACTTCATCCAAAAATGCTTCAATAAAATTGTAATTTTACTCGCATTAGCAATTAGGGCCTATTTGCTTCAAGCATTGCACTTGTGCCTTGCGAGCTGAATCGCCGCCGCAGTGAGGCGCGCCGCACCGCGAAAATGAATCTGGGCGAGGCGGTGAAGTGAGGCAAAGCGCGAGTCTTGTTGTGAAATAAACGCAGCGTCGGCTTGGCGCGGCGGCCACAACTGCGGCGTGGCGTGATGAGGCATCCATCCAAACAAGCCCTTAGTTATCAATCTGGGAACACCTCCACGTCCAAACATCATTCAAATATCAGACGTTTCTCCCTCCGTTTAAGGCATATAGTTCAAATAATATTGTTTAGAAATAAGACATACATGTAAATTTATCGATGTTTTTACTTGTCTACTCATATATTTATTACATAATTCTCACATGCATTTATGAAGAACTTTTTAATACGATGTTCTCTTTTATATTTTTAAATCATTTACAATACGAGTAACATGATAATTTTCTTTTTATTTTCTTTTGATTTCATAATATTTTTAGTCTATATGCTAATTTAAAATAAGTCATACGTAAAAACCGAAAGGAGTATTTATAGCCATAAGGATCGACTAGTATATGACTAAGTTGACGCAAAACTAATAATCCTATCCTGACTAGAGGGCGAGCGCCAGGCGTCGGAGCGTCGGACGTCCGACGCATGGCGCTCGGGCCGGACCTGCCAGGGCCATCCGATAAATTGCACCGCGCCAATCCGAGCGCTCGCACGCGCCCACGTCCCTGCCTTCCCAGACAGCTAGCTAGCAGGTGGGTTTGATTAAACTTTCGATTTTTGTATAAAATTCAAACAGTGTTCAAAATGCGTAGAATAAATTTCATAATTCTTCTAAAATCGAGAGCAACCCATTTTAAATACCTTTTGAATTTTTCACCTTTTGAATTTTTTTTATGTAAAACTAGGAGAAGGTACTTATGAAACTTACATCTATAAAAGCGAAACTTGGCCGTGTGTTGATGAAACTTGACCGTGTGTTGATAAAACCTGATTCATTTAACTTCGATGTAACATCATGAAACTTGGATGAAACCTGTTGAAACTTGGATTGATCTGATGAAACTTGAAGAAACTTGTATGAGACCTGTTGAAACTTGATGAAACTTGCATTAAATCTGATGAAACTTGACAGTTCGGCAAGTTTAACGAATATGAAAACCAAGTTTCAGTATGCGAAACCCAAGTTTCACCAGATAAGTTTGAAGATTTATATGGCAACAAACATCTTGTTTTGTTCGTAAAAATACAAGGAATATGTTAGCCCAAACGGTTTGTGGATTGGAACACCCAGTCAAAAATTATGGTCACCGGAAGAAAAAAAATATCGTGAGACCCACTGCATGCCAGTACAGTACAGCTCCCCTCCCACAATTCGCGCGCCGCGTCCCGTCAGCGAGGCCGGACGCGCCGGCCCTGCGAGTGTAAGCCTTTCCGTAGTATTAAATAAATATGGCTGGAACTTGGAATCGAGCAAGGATACGATAAGACAAATGACTGTGCAGTGAGACATGTGGATGGGATGTTTCAGTAGCTAGCAACTGGGCAGGCTCGACTGGCCGCGTCTCAGCTCTCGCAGAATTAGCTACCCACCGGCTGCGACCTGTATTTAATTGGTCACAGGTTTGCTTTGTATATGTGGTTAGTTAATAAAGAGCGTTTGTTCATGTATATAGCTTTATCGACAGTAATGAACTCGTACTTAACTTGCACAAATTAGTAAATTAGCGTCTAAAATAGAGTGCTAATCGCCACTGTTGTATACATGATGAAGTAAAACTAAAAACATAGTAACAGTAAACGTGTGGCAGGCATGTATTTAGACTTTGCCTCGTTTGTTTTAGATTAAAATTAAGGCACAATTAGTTCTATACCATCGAAAGATCCAAAGTTTTGGTTTATACCACCGAAAGAACCTGGTTCACTTTAATACCATCCAAAACTCCTTTTGTTTCTTTTTTTTACCACTCCGTCGGCCTCCCCTCGACTCTCGTTGCTGCCTCCCGTTATCTCCTCTGGTGGCGACTGTTCAGTATCGATCTTTGCCCTCCCGCGGCGAGATCTGTTCGTCCCGGTCGCCCCAGCGTCGGCTCCTCTCTTGGCCGCCTGCTCCTTTTCCTCCCGATCGCCCCAGCGCTGGCTGGCCCCCCCTGCTCCTCTTCCTCCTAGGCGCTGTCCCCTCCTGGCCGCCCCTTGCGTAGGCACCTCCCCTCCTGGCGAGCGCCCCTGCACATCGGCGGCTCCCCTCCTAGCCTCACCTTTTCAGCAAGCCACGCCCAGGTATGGCTCCCCTCCGCCCCTTGTTTGGTGATGCATGCATGCAAGTAAGTAGGGTATTACTTACTTGAGGAAATTTGATTCTGGAGGTTCGTGTGATTTATAAATTTTGATAACGAGATTGATAACAGTAGATTGATCTGCTAGTTGTACACTGTGCTTTATGTTTTTCATGTCTCGTGCTACACGATTTGTTTGGTGCTGCATGCATGCAAGCTGAGCTGCGAGCAGGGAGCGGTAGACGTGCTAAGCAAATATTAGCTGGGAGGAGTTCCAGCGAACTGCAGCGATTAACGTGAACACAGCGGCGGCGGTGTGGACACTAACGGGAGGCCGACGGAGTGGTAAAAAAAGAAACAAAAGAAGCTTTGGATGGTATTAAAGTGAACCAGCTTCTTTCGGTGATATAAACCAAAACTATGGATCTTTCGATGGTATAGAACCAATTTTGCCTTAAAGAAAATTAAATTAATTTTTTTTATTTTTTTATAAGCCAAATGATGTAATGTTTTGTAGTCATTCTTGTGGGGTTTTAAAAAGTACTTCTTAAAGTTTGTAAAATATTTTTTTCATAATTTTTTGAACTCGTTAAAACGTATTTTGAGGGGGGCCAAAAATTTGCTACATTAAAACACAACTCTACATTAATCTGAAACAAACAAGGCCCTTTATTCACAAATGGATGGGATAGCGACAAACAAAATATCTCTATCCTTCCCATTTTCCTGCCCAGCCCATTGAACTCGGGCACATCACCAGGGTGACTCCATGAAAGTATCTATCTATTGTATATAGGACACAGTTCGATGAAACCACCGCGTTAATTTTAAAATACTAAAAGTTTTCACATTAATATAAAAAAATCAGAATTAAATTCTCATGTTTAATCAGAACAAAAGATTTGTACCGTCGATTATAGTAAAATCGAATTATAGCGGTATAGATTTGCTTATCAAATCTTTTGAAATTATAACGCTATAATTGTTAAGTATTTTATAGTTGAATCCAACTGACATACATAATCTAATACTCCCTCCGTCCCAAAATAAGTGTTCTTCTAAGCCTTATAACTTGCTCCATAATAAATGATGTTTTAGAGGTGGACCCCACCTCCCACCGCTTTATTCCCCACTGGCCGCATCATGAGCGTCCCCTCCAACGCTCCCCTCCTCACCTCGACTCCTCTTCCCACTCCCTTCACCACAATCCTCTCCTCCTCCCACTCACCTCGCCGCAATCCCCTCATCAATCGCTCCTCCCACTCCACTGCGCCCCCCCTAGACTCCTACTCCTGTGCAGCGTGAAGATGGACGGTGGCAGTGGTGGGAAAGGGCAGTGACTACCGATCCGGATGCACGGCGGCGGGAGAGGGCCTCCGATCCGGATGTGCGGCAGCTGGATCCGCGTGCGCAGACGAGAGCTCGGACGCAGGGGCCTCTTGAAGAACGATCCCGAGTCAAAGGAAGAACTCAATGGCGTGGAAGGGGACGTCGTCGGCGAAATCGTGCCGGACTCGGAGGATAAAGGCGGCGTGGTGTACCCCAAAGGTGCTATAGCCGGCGTGAAGGTGGATGCAACGGTTGCTGCGGCCGGCGTGGAGTACATCGTGAAGCCTAGCGGAGGGAAACGCGAGCGGCCGCCAATCCTGATGCGCGGTGGCTGGATCTGCGTGCGCAGGAGAGAGCTCGGACGCGGGGGCCTCTTGAGGAACGACCCCGAGTCAGAGGAAGAACAATATTCCAGTTCATCTTCTTTAACACTAACCTTGATGCAGATGCTGGATTGCTTCCTGGGGTTCTACTTCTTCGGCTGCACATGGTTCATTGAGATCAGGTATTTCTCTGCCTTCTCCATGTTCTTGTGGTGGACAGTTGAGATCCATAGCAATGTACAGGGTTTTTTATGGTGTTATGGTGATCCAGGGGCAGTGATCTACATGAGGCATGGAGATAAAGGGGCAGATGGAAATGGAGATAACCTGGTGATTTGGTGCCCTCTTATAGGCTTTGTCACATGGGTTACATTGTTTTGGCGCGGTTTATTAAAAAATTTGGTGCCTTGGATGTTTTGCCCTGTATTATTAACAAAATTTGGTGCCTTGAGTTGTTTAGGCCGCACTCTTAAACTTCTTTTATTTTATCTGGCGTCAGAGACTTATTTTGGTGCATTTAAGGCCTCCTGGCGCATTGTTTCACGCAAGAGAAAAAAGCTGTACTCCTGAATCATTACTTTATACTCGTGCACGTAAGATCCTGGATCAGTACTTAAAAGTTGTACTTTATAGCCACTTTTATAGGGTTACATGGGTTCTTTACTCTATCCTTAGTTCCTCCAAATTTTTCTAGAAGAACACTTATTTTGGGACAGAGAGGGTAGCAAACTAAATAATCTAGCAGCGGAAATGTGTGAGTCACCATGTTAATTAATTACTAATAAACAGAAGGTCTCAAACGACTTGTCCTTGCCATCTCCGTTCTCGTGGTAGATAACTCAATATTGGTACGACCAAGCGTACATGTGTTATCTCAACCTATTTAGTTGATGCCCAGTTTGCCAATATTTGTCGTGACTAACTTGTCAAGCATGTCTAAGGTTAATTCATCAATTTGCTGGCCACACTTTGATAAAAAAAAAATTGTTTTGCTTGTGTGTTGTGCCTATGAACCAATCGACGGTCTAATGTTTTCAGAATTGTCACACTTTAGTTATGGCACAACTTGAGGCAAAACTTAGGCACCAACCAAACATACCTATGCCTCACTCTTTCCTTAACCTTTCTTCGGTCTCAAAACTCACAACATAACTTTAAGGGACCGACTACGGTCTGCGCTTTGCATTTTGCGTTCGTCGGCGCTCCTTTTTTCAAGACGATTATACGAAATTTCACTACGATTATACGAAATTTCACCACACAAAATCTTGAAAAAAGATATAAAAAGTGAAAAAACTCAGTAAGCTACCAATGCGTCGTCGATGGCGTTGCCAATGAATGCACGCCCACGCGACGTCAAAACGAAAGCGGTGAAAGCAAGAATGGCGTGGCGTCGAAGGCCGACGGCAATGAAAGCAATGGGAAGCAATGGCGTCGGCGGCGAAAGCACGCTGCACTGGGGCAATGACATCGGCGGCGCGCAGGCGTCGGCGCCGACGTCGCAATGAGGTAGCGAAAGACGCTGCGTCGGCGGCGAGTGGCGTCGGCGGCGGCAGCAGCGATAGCAAGCAGAAGAATGAATGCGAAGCATGGCGTTAGCAAGCGAGCTCATGACAGCAAGGCGTCGGTATGTGGTGGCGTCGCTGCACAAACCTACGAATGCAGGCGCCGGCGGGTAAGCAAAACCGTAACTTTAAAACTTTTGCTTCTTTTGTCGTGCAAAGTAGCTAAAAAGTGGCCTCCATCCATACATAATATATAATGGGCCGTGTGCAATATTGTACCAAACTAAAAAAAAAAGCTAAAAAACCCCTCAAATCCTCAATCAACTCAACATATGCATTTTTTTTATAAAAAAATATTGTTTTTTGTGGTAAAACAGGATTAAAACGAGAAGCCGAATGCTTAAGTGGGTGCACATAAGCAGGCAATAAGAATGCCATATGCCAGCCGGAAAAGGGGAAAGAAGAAGAAGAAGATTTGGCCTGTTTGATAATTTTTTGAAAATAAGCAGGCTTTAAGCCCAGTTTATAGTGCATGTTGGGCTAGCCCATCCTAGTACTGCTGGCCTTGCACTTTTTTGGTTCCATGCGCTCGACCATATCATTAAGCACATTCATCAGACTATTCCTTAGCTTCCAGGCAAACATGTCTAATACATGGTCGTGAATTATACGATTATAGTAGCTTGTTAGTAATTAAACAAGAATCTACGTTCCAACGTTTAAAAAGATAGAGAAAAACTCCCAATATTTCTTAGACTATTTGTGTTAAGTACTATACTAGCTAAACTGCTGAAGCAACAATAGCACCAGTATGCTACATTGGCGCAAACACAAACATCCTACCTCACCCCATATTGGCAGTCTTCATAGCTTACTATTCTGGTAGGCTTGTAGCATCCATGTCCCAAAAATCCTGATTAGTTGATAATTATTCCTCAATTAATCTCTAGTCGATAGTCCTTCTCTTCTATGTACCGATTAGTTCCAACTAGTTCCCATTACCTCTAATTAATCTTGTCTAATTGATAATCTCTAGCTCGTTGATGGATTACCGATTTTCCGCACCTCGTATATGCATACACGTCCGTTTTTCTTTTTCATTCCATGCATGTGTTGAAGGCTTTAGACCCTCTTTTATTTGCAAAATGATTTGGTTTTGTTCGATTGAGTCAAAATTTGTCATTTTTATTCAGACTATTCAGGGTAACGTTTTGGAATAGTTTTTTGAAACTTTGCTGGGGGCTTTTCTCAAAGAACTTAAAAAATAATTTTGGATTTGCTTAAACCCGTCGCTTCAGGTTCTTGCACAAGGCCTTCATGGCGATCGGGTTCGAAGCAAAGCAGCTGCAGCGGCAGGCGGCCAGGCAGCACCACTCCCAAATATTTTTAAGTAGATTTAGTCTTTCTATTTTTTTTAAAAAGATCTCTAACTTTTAAGTTAATCATAACCGTGATCAGACGGAACCACAAATCAAGCGAGGGCCTTGTTGTGCGCGATTAGAGAGGGGGAAGAGGAGAATATAATGGCCGGCCAGGCCAAGAATCCCATTCCCCAACACACACGCCACATCCACATGCATGCTTGCGGGGCCCACACGCTCCACGTCACTGACAAGATGGCCCCACACCGTGAAACGCATAAACCACCGCCTCCCTCGTTCCATGGCGATCCGCCGCCACCAGAACCGCTGCCGGCCATGCCCACGTCCGGCCACTCGCCACCGCGGCTCCACGGCGACCTCGACGTCACCATCCACGAGGCTCGTGACCTCCCCAACATGGACATCCTCTCCACCCTCCTCCGCCGCCTCTGCCTCGCCCCGCGGACGGCGCCGCGCCCTCGGGGAGGGGGACGCTCCATCTCCGGCGACGGCGACGGCAACGGCGACGACCACCACCACCGCTTCCACCTCCACCGCCACAAGCAGCAACCCCGCGGGAAGCACCTCCTCCCCGCCTCCGACCCCTACGCCGCCGTCCTCCTCGACGACACCCCCCTCGCCACCACCTTCGTCGTCCGCAACTCCGACGCGCCGGAGTGGTCGGTGCGCGTCCTCATCCCCCTCGCCCACGAGGCCTCCCACCTCGTCTTCCAGGTCAGGGACGCCGACCCCTTCGGCTCCGACCTCATCGGCGCCGCCAGGCTCACCGCCGGGGATCTCCTCGCCACCGCCGGGGAGCCCCGCGAGGCCGTGTGGCTCGACCTGCTCCGCCCCGACGGCCGCGGACGCCCGCGGCCATATTCCGCCATCCGCGTCTCCGTCGCGTTCACCCCGGCGTCCGGCACCCCGAGCCCTCTCGCCGGCGGCGTGCCGTCGTATTTCCCGCGGCGGCGCGGGTGCGAGGTGAAGCTGTACCAGGACGCGCACGTGGCCGCCGGCGAGGTGGAGGGCGTGCCGGGGGTGTACGAGCCCGGGCGGTGCTGGGAGGACGTGTGCATGGCGGTGCTGGGCGCGCAGCACCTGGTGTATGTGGTGGGGTGGTCGGTGAACACAAGGGTGCGGCTGCTCCGGGACGACATGTCGCCGGAGATGGCGAAGAAGGCGGCGGAGGTGGCGGCGATCTCCGGCGAGGAGGTGGAGAAGATGACGCTGGGCGAGCTGCTCAAGTTCAAGTCCCAGGAGGGCGTCCGCGTTTGCCTCCTCGTCTGGGACGACAAGACCTCCCACAACAAGTTCTTCTTAAAGACGGTAATTAGCGGCAAAATTGATTATTTGCTCCAAAGTTGAGCTGCCCTTGATTATTTGCCTAAAGTTGAGTTGCTCTTGATTATTTGCCCCACTTACACATAGCTATGAGTGTCTAGTTTCTAAGAGCATCCAAAGAGGCCTTTAAATTTCCTCTATCATTGCGAAGAATCTTCTGATGTCATTACTGATAAGAAATTCCTCTCACATACACCAAATTCCCTCCTGCTGCATTTGAAAAATTTTGAAATAGAGGGGCATTTGGGGGGTGAGATGGGGATGCTCTAAGGGGTTATTTGTAAAATAATCAAACCTCTCCATCTCCCCTCCCGCGGTGCACCTGGTGCAATGCCACCGGCGGCTGACTGCTCGCCTCCCGCCGCCGGCCGACTGCTCTCCTCCCGCTGGCGCCCTTCCTCCCTCCTGCCGGCGCCCCGCTCCTAGCCGGAGCCCTAGTCCCGCCCGCCCCGACGGCCGCCGAGTCCTCCCGATCGGCCGAGTCCTCCCCGCCGCCGGGAACGCCATGGCCGGCCGGCCTCCGCCGCCCTCCCCGCCGGGAACGCCATGGCTTCCGCCGCCCTCCCCGCCGGCCCCCGAGGCCACCCCGATGGATGCCGAGCCCTCCCAGCCGGCCCCCGTGCCCTCCCAGCTTCATGTACGAACAAATGCAGTTGTTTCAGGTTAAAAACAAGCTACAGCAAATCATCTTTTCTGGCAAAGAATGCTCCACCATTTTGTGAGATCTGGTTTGTATGGAGAGGAAGACACATATGGACCAAAGAATCAAGTGTGGCCATTGATAGCAGCATCTCAGTTTACAACCAAGATGATGTTATGACAAGAAAAAGAATTCGGTCCAGCTCAAACAGTAACGATGCTTTATTCCATACTTGATGACTGGTACTTTAGGTGTGGGGTATCAAGTCCTCCTGATCTTCATGAAGTTTCACGTAATGGTCGATCTAATTATTATGAAATTCTTGGAGCTGATGCCAACCATTTCTATAATATGAACATATCAAATTTGCATGATGCAGAATCTGCATTCAACTCAACTTTCTAAAAATTAAGCAAAAAACTATAACAGGGCTGGACTCTTCTATGAGAAGATTAGCGATCCTAAATGTCCGTGCTAAAAACATAGGCATTTGGATGGATGAATATGTGGCAGAGCTGGAAATGATCCAATCTTCCATAGAAACTTTAAGGCAGGAAAAACCAAGAACGCAAAAGCTGGAAGACAGACCTATTGGTCAGGTTGAAGGGTGCACACACAGCCATGCTAGGTTGCCAAATTCCAGTTTAGTTACTCTTGGTCATGATTCATTTAACTTCAGAGAATTGACATTGTTAGATGTGCAAGCTGCAACATGTGAATTCTCAGGGAGCTTCAAAATACGGGAACAAGGTCATGGATGTGTTTATAAAGGAGAGATTAGAGAGGGAGGGAGAGAGAGAACGTGCAGGAGAGAGAGAGAGATTAGAGATGGAGAGGTTTGATTATTTTGCAAATAACCCTCTGGAAACTACACACTCACAGCTAGGTGTAAGTAGGGCAAATAATTAAGGGCAGCTCAACTTTGGGTAAATAATCAAGGGCAGCTCAACTTTGGGGCAAATAATCAATTTTGCCGTAATTAGCACGGGATTAGCACCCATTTAGCAGTAAAAAATCGATTTTGATGAGAAATTCATCGAGAATTGCAATGGTGTTGGTGCAGGCAGGATTGATGCAGACCGGCGACGAGGAGACGAAGAAGTTCTTCAAGCACTCGTCGGTGATCTGCGTGCTGGCGCCTCGCTACCCGAGCAACTTCCTCAGCATGACGAAGCAGAAGGCAAGTCATCGATTAACCAAGCTCCATCTTGAATCTCTCTCTCATGGCTTAATTAATTAGTACTAGTATCTTGGGAATGCATTGCTGAGTGCGACGCCCTCAGCGTCCAGGTCGTGGGGACGCTGTACACGCACCACCAGAAGTGCGTGCTCGTGGACACGCCGGCGTCGGAGAAGACGCGCCGGATCACGGCGTTCCTCGGCGGCCTCGACCTCGCCACCGGCCGCTACGACACGCCGGCGCACAGGCTCTTCCACGGCCTCGACAGCGGCGACGTGTACAACGCCACGTTCGGCCCCGACCGGCGCGGGCCCCGGCAGCCATGGCACGACCTGCACTGCCGCCTCGACGGCGCGGCGGCGTACGACGTCCTCACCAACTTCGAGCAGCGGTGGCGGAAGGCGACCAAGCGGCTGCTCCGCAAGTCGGCGTCGCACTGGAAAGACGACGCCTTGCTCAAGCTCGAGCGCATCCCCTGGATCGTAAGCCCCGCCGCCGGCGCCGGAGAAGGCGGCGGCGACGACCGCCTGCGCGCCCTGCCGGAGGAGGACCCCGAATGCTGGCATGCCCAGGTGTTCCGCTCGATCGACTCCGGATCGGTGAAAGGGTTCCCGCGTCCTTGGGAGACGCAAGAGATGGTGAGCTTAATCATCATCACTCACTGACACTGATGAATCATCGCTCACTGACACTGGTGACTGGTGAGTGGCCGTTGGTGCAGGCGGAGCTGCAGCTGGTGTGCGAGAAGAACGTGGCGGTGGACGAGAGCATCCACCGGGCGTACGTCGGCGCGATCCGGGCGGCGCGGCGGTTCATCTACGTGGAGAACCAGTACTTCATCGGCGCGTCGTACGCGTGGCCGGCGTACGGCAACCCCGGCGCCGCCAACCTGGTGCCGATGGAGATCGCGCTGAAGGTGGCGAGCAAGATCGCCGCCGGCGAGGCGTTCGCGGCGTACGTGGTGGTGCCGATGTGGCCGGAGGGGGCGCCGGGCTCCGGCCCCATCCAGGAGATCCTCTTCTGGCAGAGCCAGACCATGGAGACGATGTACAGGGTCGTCGCCGCCGCCATCCGCGACAAGAAGCTCCAGGGCGCGCACCCCCAGGACTACCTCAACTTCTACTGCCTCGGCAACCGGGAAAAGGTGCCCGCCGCCGGCCGCCACGGCCGCCCGCCGGACCACCCCGACAGCACAAACCCCGCGGTAATCAATTAATCCTCGATTGGTCGATTAATTCTTCGATCATCGGTATACTTACCAATGGCGCTGGGCTGATGGTGATCTGCATTGGAAGGCGCTCGCGCGGAGGCACGGGCGGTTCATGATCTACGTGCACTCCAAGGGGATGATCGTGGACGACGAGTACGTCATCGTCGGGTCGGCGAACATCAACCAGCGGTCGCTCGCCGGCTCGCGGGACACGGAGATCGCCGTCGGCGCCTACCAGCCGCACCACTCCGGCGGCGGCGGCGGCGGGAGGGGGAAGGTGTACGGGTACAGGATGTCGCTGTGGGAGGAGCACCTGGGCAGGACGGGGTGGCCGGAGCTGGAGGCGCCGGAGTCGCCGGCGTGCGTGAGGCTGGTGAACTGGGTGGCCAGGGAGAACTGGAGGAGGTACGCGGCGGAGCAGCTGGAGGGGGAGCTGCAGGGCCACCTGATGAGGTATCCGGTGGAGGTCCGGGACGACGGCAGGGTGGAGGCGGTGGCCGGGCACGAGTTCTTCCCCGACGTCGGCGGGAGGGTGCTCGGCTCGCCCAATCAGTATCCGGATGACCTCACCATGTGATGCATATATGTGGTTTAGTTGATGTTTGTACTTATATATTATTACAAGGTCGCTGCCAAATGTTATCATTTTTTTTTCTAAAGAAAACTGAAAACTTTAGATAAGATGTGGCTAACAAATGTTGCGTTTTAACATGTTTGGTTGGATTATCTTGTCTTCATGTCTTGGGTTATCTAGCAGAGCACAGCCACCTGAATCGCAATCCAAAGCTTAAGAAACTTCAAAAGCTTGGTAATGTTGGAAATACGACACCACATACGAGACCAGCAGCCATCCATCAGTTCATTCCATCCGGATTTGCGCACTTTATGTACAAGTTTAAAGCAAGCCACCGAGGGCTAGCTCTCTCCTGGCTTTGCACCGTCTCGAATGGCCGAAGCTTCAAAGGAATTGGCTTCACCTGAGTTATTGGGAAGCTCCCTTCCATACCATGGTCTTTCTTCTTCCGCCTAGCTACAAATCTGATGCAAAGGACAGGGCCAACTGGCCAGGACATAGGAAGGTGGGCTTGCCCTGACACCGTAGCAAGACCTGCACATTGTAGTGAATAAAAATATAGGGAGGTGCTAGCTCACGGGCGCCTGCACCCAGCCGATTGTGCAGGCGCCTGCAGCTAGTCACGCAGCACAGCAAAAATAGCCACGCAGCACAGCAATAAAATAGAAACAAAAATAAATCTATAATAAATAGAAAACAAAAATAAAATATATAATAAATAGAAAACAAAAAGAAATCTATAATAAACATAAAACAAAATATATCTATGCAAAAATCAACCTCGCGCAAAAAATTTCACTATCGCGAAACATTTCTTCCATAAATACATATGTGGAAAAACAGTAGAAAAAATGGAATTTTTTGCAAAAAATTCCACTATCGTGAAGCGTTTCTTCCATAAATACAAATGTGGAAAAACAGTAGAAAAAAGTGAAATTTCCTGCGCCTGCTCGATTTCGCAAATTATACGACCAAAAAATCTCTTAACGTGAAAATAGAAAACAAAATAAGATTTATAATAAATAGAAAACAAAATAATCTATAATAAACGGAAAACAAAATAAATCTATAATAGATCATACCTCGCGCAAAAAATTCCACTATCGCAAAACATTTTTCCAATAAATGAAAATATGGAAAAACAGTGGAAAATTAGTGGAATTTTCACTAATTGAGTGCTAATTAAATAAAAAATAGCAAAGAAATAAAAAAAAATCAAAAAAAAATAGAAAAATATTTAAAATGGGTTGATTAGGATTTTAGAAGAATTATAAAATTTTTTCTACGCAATTTGAACTCCAGATAAAAAAGAAATGAAAAAAAAGAAATTTAAATGGAAAAAACATGAACCTGTACAAGGCGCTGCATGGAGAGACAGCGTCAGCGCAAGGCATGATTGCCACGCCGCAGCATCTATGAAATAGCCAAAGCGAAAAATATAAGAGTGAAAAATATGGATGAATAGTGAAGGAGAGGTGTGAATAGTGATATGATTCCTAATTTAGAACACTATTTGTAGGACGGACTTAAGTCCTTCATGCCTAAAGCACCCAGATGCTTAGACAATTAAACTTTCACTAATGTTTGTTTTGGAAGACATGATTTCCTTTGTATTTCATTTTTAAATGCAATGAAAAATGGAATAAAAATTCCCTTTTGATAAAAAAGTTTCTCACGTAGTTTACCTTTTGTTTGAAGGATCAGGTAGGGTCATTTTCTTTGGTGCAGTTCCTCCAAGCCACCAAGAGCTCTTAGAATCTTGGCTTTGGCTGTCTCCTAAGAGCATCCCCATCTGACTCATCAAATGGGCCTCCACTTCAAAAATTTTTGTATTGCGCAGGAGGGAAGCAGCAGGCCAGGAAGAAGCAGCGCACTATGCGTTCAAAAATCAAATTATTGTAGCGATAGAGACTCATTTGATGCCCCTGCTAGGAATGCTTTAACTAATGGCTTCAGCCGAGTTGTTATGAATACAAGATCATCCCCAGGTATAGCTTTAAAGAGTAAAAATTTTAGACAATTCCGAGTGACAAAGTAGCGACGACCACTATTTTTTTTTTTTTTGGAGGAATGCAAAAAAAAAAAACGATGAGATGGAGATGCGGGGTATCGATCCCCATACCTCTCGCATGCTAAGCGAGCGCTCTACCATCTGAGCTACATCCCCGCAATTGACATGCCTCAAACTTTAATAGTGAAATTAATAAATATGGACAACGCCACTCCACCGACCTTGTTCGGGCATGCCCGGCCCAATCCACAGAACCTTATTACGGCCGGCCCACTACATTATGCGCTCGAATTAAATACTGTTCTGACTTTAATTTAATTCGAAATTAAAAAAATAATTTCCCGTTTAATAAAATTAAAAAAATAGCCTCCCGGCGCCCGCAGAGCAGGCGCTATATATTAATCGCCCATTCAACGGGCGTTTATAAAACCGCATAGTTATTAACGCCGAACCAACGGGCGTTTAATACCTCCAACGGCTCGCGGTCCCGTAGCGGCAATAATCGCCCGTTCGTCGGGCGTTTTATTCCCTGTCGCATAAAAACCGCCCGTTAAATCGAGGCGTTTAATGCGCTGCTGAATAAATCGCCTGATTGAATGGGCGATAATCGCGCTTATCCTCAAGGCCACTGGAACTGCACAAGATCGGCTCGATATTCATTCCCACGTGGCAGAGAAAGAGAGGAGAGGAGAGGAGAGGAGAGGGAGGAGAGGAGGAGGAGGAGGAGAGGAAAAGAGAGGGAGAAGAGGAGAAAAAAGAAAAGGTAATTTTTAAACTCTTTTGTATTATTATTTCGTAATATTTGAAAACAAGGTAGGTTAGCAATATGATAAATTGAATATTTCGTTTAGCGATTAGGTTCCAATAAAAATTAGGATAATATTCGTAATTTCGTAATATTTTCTGTACATTTGATTTAGAGGTTTAAATTAGGATAATATTCCGATATGGTTTTTGTATGACATATGTAAATTAGTTTTAGGATTTATTATAGACTATGTGCGGTATATTATAGACTATATTTAGTGTTATAACTAGGGTTATAAGGTAGAGTAATACGTTGATTTAGTGCGTATATTTATTTTTTTACTGAGTTCTGGTTAGGGTTTATAAATTCGAGAACATGTGTAGATATGTCGTTAGGGTAGTAGCAGGCTCGTTTTATATGAAGTATAATGCACGTAAGTTTAATGCATAGTACAAAGGATTAAAAGCGATAAATGTTTAAGATGTTTTTGTGAGTACGGAAGTAAAGAAAATTTATTAGTAGTTCATGGCTTTTATTTACAGGGTGAATGGCAGACTGAAAATATTTTAATGTTTATTACGGACAAGGGGATATCAATTTTGGTCCAAACGGGGTAGACTTATCTTCGTTCCAGTCAGTGATGTTGGGGATATCTAGACCCACGGAGAGAACGTTAGCATGGCTTGAAAATTGGTCGTTAGGACGTTCAAAATTAACTCAAGAATATGGTGCGGATATCGGTATTTGTTGCTAGCCGTTCAACGGAAAGACTTTATTGGGAGTTGCTACCGATAAAGGCAACCCGAGGATGGAGGCGTTATGTCGAGATCGCCATCGAACGAGGCGCCACTAGCACTTCTTGTTCAGGCGAAATGTAGGGAACAAAATGCAGAAACGTTGCATGAACCTATCGAAGGAGCACTGCAGGAAGAGGTGCAGGAAGATGGTGACGACACTGAGCATGTGGTGCAGGAAGAGGTGGAGGAGCTGGAGGAGGCAGGAGAGGGATCAAGTGAGCAACAAACAACAGAGGAACCAACAGGTGCCGCAGATGAGGGGGAGCATATTGAAGCTATAGTTGCGGAGATGGAGGCCGAGGATGCCGAGCATGAGGTATGAAGTTCACTGCATGGATAGGGCTCGGCTTGGGCGTAAACGTCAGAGGAACAAACAGGAGTGCATTCTTGCTGATGATCAATGCAAGTGTTCCTGTCGTAAGCCGAAACTTTTACATAAGCCTTGCTCTCATGTACTTGCAGCGGTATCGATGACAAATCAGTCAACGTACAATTATGTTTCCCAGTATTACAGGAAAGAAGCTATACTGCACACTTGGCATGCTGAGATATATGGGTACGGTATGTACGGGTCATTCATCGATCCACCGACGTAATCGTAGGCATGTCCTCGATAGGAACATGCTGAAATGCAACTTAGGACGCCGAGTGCATCGACGTATTGAAATGACATGGATCGATCGGAGGCGAGGCGTCCCTTGAAGATATGCAAAGCAGTGCAATGAGGTCGGTCACACGACGTCAACCGTAAGAATCCAGTGGTGGAATGCATGATTTGGAGGTGGACCTTGAGGTCGTCGACACGACGGTCGGCGTCCTTTCCGTTATTGGACATGTAATGTAATGCGCGAAATTTGTAATATTTATATTCGTGGATGTCATGTAATAACGACATAACATTTCGCTTGTACTTGTACCATGTATTGTATATCGCTATATTCGCCGCAGCACATGTAGTATATCGATGAGGAATCTTTGCTATATTTACTTGTACCATGTATTGCAATAATGCTATATTCATCGCAGACATGTACTACATAAAATGAGGAATCTTTGCTATTTTGAAGTATGATAATCCGTAATTACTTTTTACATTGATCCGTACATTTCAGGTGCTTCAGCATGGCGGACGAGGGTGGCGGACAGCAGGCCGATCGCCTTTGGATCCCGCTGTGGATCTAAGGCATCGGTCGCGCAGGAGTGCCGTTGAGGACGTCGGCCCGACCTTTCGCCCTAGAGTACCGAAGGAGGCTAGCCGTTGTCGACGCCTGTTGGGTTCACGGTGAGAACATAAAATTGTATATTCCTCAATGAAAGATTACGACATCTTATTTATTATGAACATCTGTTACGCCTTGCCGGCTTGCTTCGGTGCTTGGGATCTTTGGAGGCGACGATACTGGAGGAGCGACAGTCGTTCAGCGTCGGCTTCAGCAGACGCGCAGTTACGCTTCGACCGGTCTCGCTTGCGCTCTCGTCGACCGGTGGAGACCGAGACCCACACCTTCCACCGCCTGTGGTGAGTCGCCCCACCCTGCGAGGATGTGTCCTATATACTAGGACTTCCCTGTGCGGGTGACCCAGTGGTGGCTGTGGACGTGTCGCCACTTTGGCGGGCTGTGGTGATGGCCCGCACGCGAATATCCAGCGGCCACGGGTTCCCGAACTACGTGCCCATTCCAAATTCGAGACGACGGGCCAACGAAGAGGTGGATACTACGGTTACGGTAAAAAATTGAAAATTATATTTTTAACCAAATAACGTCATGCATAATACATTTTGAAACTTTTCAACAGGCGGAGACCATCCACCCGGAGGCAGACGAGGCTACGGTGTCTAGACACCTCGAGGCTTACCTGCTTTGGCTGTTCGGGTGCGTGTTGTTTTGCAACACGTCTGGGAATGCGGTGGACAAGTTTCTTCTTCCGTACGCGCAGGCGATCGCCGACTCGCAGGGAGACCAGGTACCCGCGTACAGTTGGGCCTCTGCGGTGCTTGCAGCTACCTCTGAGGGCTCAGGCGATCGTCTACAAGAGGAGGAGGCGAGCCCGTTGATCACTGTGTCGCCCATCGCCGCTTGCGGGCCATTGTGGTCGTATGAGAGGATCGCCGTCGGTCGACCACTCATGGATCACAGTGTGTACGGCGGCGTTTACTACCACGAGACCGAGGAGGATAGGCCTACGATGGGGTTTCTGTGGTTTCGCCGACGGGTAATGAAATAACCACACTTTCGATTTGTCCGAGTAAATCTTATTGAAATGCTGTAATTTCACAATTTTACCAATTTTGCAGCCGACGTGGGCTCACGTCCGCCCATGAGGACTACCGGACTACGTCCGGATGCGTTGGACGAGCTGCAGGACCACGACTTCGAGTGGACGCCCTACCGGCACGACCTCGTCGAGGCTCGTGCACCTCTTGGCCTGTCGTCGCTCTGTACGCGTGACTCCGAGTACTGGCTTACGAGGAAGCCAGTACTCTTCGACATCTTTGTCGAGGAGTACTCACCGCACTGTGGTGATCGTCGATTCGGGCTCCTGGCAGATTTCCCTACCGGTTGCACACCGTTCCTCGTCACGTTCACCAGTACGTTCGATACACATATTTTCTTTACAATTGTTGATTATTTGATAGTGGCATGGTCTAAGGATTTAATAATGATGTAGGGTCACCAGACGAGGCCAGAGTGCCGGCGCTATTTGGGGTCCTACGATGGTCCCATGGGTGGAACAGTGGGAACTTGCACTAGAGGATGTCGTCGATGAGGACCGGGAGTACGACGACAGCACGTACGACGCGTATCTACGGTGGTACGTACCCGCTACACGCACTCGTGTCGGATACACGCCTCCTGAGGAGATCGTGCACGTAGCTAGCGTCTCCGACACGTACCCTCAGCACCACCGACAGGCTGCATATCAAGCGGTAACCTTTCTATCTCGCACGGATAATTATTAGTTTGTCTGTATCATAAAACTTACATTTGTATGGGATGTCATGTTTTGGATCATTGTTCAACAGCAAGACCTCGTACGACAGTCCAACATAGAAGCACGGCATGCCATGGAGCGCATTCAGGGGGGTATTCAGATGACGGCGAGCGAGGTCTTTGACACCTTCAGGAGGATTTACGAGAAGACCACGCGAGCTATTCGGCTGACGTCCTGTTGCGCCGATCCAGGCGCCGTCGCTCCTGTACCTACAGCGGCCCCCAGACCCCCGTTCTCCGGTATAGTAATGCAAAATTATTTTTTCCCTTCAACATGCACATATGAATCATAATAATGAAATATACGTCGCGCGCGATACCGGCGTCCTCGGGCTCCAAAGACCGAAAGTGTCCGAGGCATCGGTTGCCTTCCAGGGGTCTTTCCGGCCCCCTCAGGACGTGCCCGGGTCGTCCGGAGGGTTTCAGGCGTCGTTCTTGCCCCCTCAGGACGTGCCCGGGTCGTCCGGAGGGTTTCAGCCGTCTTTCCGGCCCCCTCAGGACGTGCTCGGGTCGTCCGGAGGGTTTCGCGGCCCACTCCGTCCCTCATCGCCGACGTGTCGGGTCGCCCACTCGGACGGCCTCACGCTTCACGGGTCGTTGAGGCCACCCATGCGCCCTCATTTGATGGTTAGTTGTCCTGTTTTTATTGTTCATAGTCGCATATGTGATGATGCTTCCAAACAAATACATTGCAGCTCCTGCGTACAGATCGACTTGGGACGGCCAGATCTTGCACAGAGATGCATTACAGCCCTCTCGTCGAGCCACCGGCGTACCAGGAGTACTCGGACTACTTCTTCGGGAGTCACCAGGAGATAGGGCCGTCACAGTTGTCTGAGGCACCCCCTGTCGTCTCGCAGCCGTCGCAGCCAGAGCATGCGACGCCAGACCCACAGCCTCGACCGCAGCGGGACGTTGGGGCCTCGGACCGCTTCACTTTTCCGTCTACACAGCTCGGACGTGCGCGCAAGTCTCGAGCTGATGGTTCTGTTGGGGGCGTGAAGCCTAAGAGGGGGCGTCCGTAGGATCTTTGTTAGTCCATACCTTTTGTGTGTTGTTAGCACCGCTACTATATAACATATACATATCGTATTGTTATTATGTTGTTTGTGTTATTTTGCCCACGCCGATCGCATGCGGCAACGCTTAACGCTCGATGACGTAGGTTCCGTCGTACACGGTAGCGCAGCGCAGCGCAACGTAAAAATGGTGCAACGACGAATTTTTTCACTGTTTGCCTAAACAAATTTCGGAATGCCAAAAATGCCTTCGAAATTTCCTATTATGGAAAAACACATCGCAATTGAACTCATGGAACATTTACGTAATAAGTCGCATCAACACCAATCATACAACAATTGTAGCATACGGTCGTCACTCCCTGGAATACCTACTATTTTACGTGCATGGCCATGGCTGTGTAAAAGGATTGTGGCATTCACATGAACACCACGTCGCTGAACATTGAGAAGTCGCTTCCCACGTTGTGTCAAAATACCCTGGATATTGATGCTGCATGACCGATCTTCGCCGGAGAACTTCTGCGTTCGGTGTGCGGGGGTAATGGCATCCACAGAGGCATGTGGTGTCACTACAAACACGAGTTGGGATGTACTGTTGATCGAGAACCATGCGGTTTGCGGCTCGCGTTCACGGCTGGTTGTTGGCGACGCCTTTGAGGGCGCTGATGAATTGTTTGTTGTGCAGATGGCTGTAGTGCATGGAGCCTGCTCTTCAAGCGATCTATCTTCGCGTGAAGGCTTGCGATGTAAAAATATGCGGCGCTCGGGTAAGAGTCATCCATCCACATATTCCATCCACAGGTAACATCTGGAATCTGTGAGTTCACTTCATACACTTAGTGGAGCACGAGATCAATGAGAGAAAATAAGGACGATACTTACGTTGTAGTCAGGGCACCGGTAGAATCTACGACCGGTGAAGCCTTCATGGACATGGTTGAACCACTGCACAACGGCCGGGTTACCACACTAGCATTTCGGCCATAGCCAAATTGAAGCACAGCTTCGATCTCTGAGGAGGGCTGGACCATCTCTCCGTCGTCGTAGTCCAAAGACACGCATGTCGATGCAAAGGACGAGCATGCTCCCTGGGCCAAATGACTCCCACCAAGTATCGTGAATGAAAGGGCGTGACGAAGGACCCTGACTTGCCATGGTGTAGTTTAGTTTGCGGTTCAAGCTTACGGAGGCATGGTATTTATAGATGGAAGGAGTACCACCGCAATCGTTCAAGCAATGAATATTAAATAATTTTTACGCCAATAATTCACGTTTACTGTTCGTGAAATTGAATAGTCACGTCAGCATTGTTAATCCCACCCCTTTCTCTCTCCGTCGGTGGACACTGCAGCCGACATCGAGATAACATCACGAGTAGCAACATGATTGAATCGTACTATTTCACCAAGCGATGTGACAGCATAAAGAAGTAAAAACTGTTCACACAGTGTTTGTACGCAGTGTTTTAAAAGCAGCTCCTCGCCTACACCCTGCTACGAATCCGATGTCCTTTAAATAGCGCACCCGGTGCCCACGAATCTCGCACCGCACTAACACCCGTAGCACATATCTCGTTTTGAAACACTAGTTACTTGCACAAGAACTGTATCTTCACCGTGAAATTTTATTGTTTTTCAGAACCAATGCTTAAATATTAAAACAAATTGATTAACGTGATACAAGTCATGGCACGTATGATGCATAAAACAACCTTGTTTCTTTCTTCCTCACAAGACGCCTCGGCTCTGCCCGCGCCTCGGATTCCTTCGCCTTGAAGTGCGTGCCCTGCTTGTCTTCAAGTGCGTGCGAATCGGGGTATGCATGCGTAAAAGGCCGATTCTTTGGTGAAACATCCCGCTGTCGCCGATTCGTCAAATCAGCTCATATCATGTCATGTCTCGTTAAACATGCGTTTAATTTACTAACAAAGTAATTAGCTATTAATAAATTACATGGTAATGATGATTTAATCACACACTCGGCTATATAAGGAGGAGTGATCCTCGTTTCTCTGCACACCATTTGCGCTGCACGGTGCTCACCTGCGCTTACACATTCGTGCTGCTCAGTGCTCAGCAACTCTTCTATTCTAAGTACTTCACTTCGCAAACCTCTCAGCATTAAGACAGTCATATGGAGTTCCCATCGCCACCAAGGGAGTCTCTCCACGAATCTGTCCCGGAAGGTGTTCAACGGCCAATGTGTCTATGCGGCAGTCTTTGCGTTTTGAGGAAGTCCCAAGACTTTTCCTATACGTACGGGAGAAGATATTGGAAGTGCGCGAACTATGCGTACGATCGAACAACCGACATGGAGAGGAGGGCAAAGTACCCTGTAAGTCACTTCTTACTTATTTCTTCCCTAACGAACATATACACGCAGATGCTAACCTCGATCTTTTTAGCCTCCATTATGTGAGTTTATTCAATACTTGGACGCCGAGCAAACTCCCGATATGGAGCGGCAGATGCACCGGGAAGGGGCGGAGCGCAGGGCCAGGGCCGAGGAACGGTGGCAAGATGCCCTCCGTGAAGAAAGAAACAAGCAAGCGAGAGAAGAGTTTGAGCCATGAGGCCGACCGACAATGCAGATTCAATGAGCGTGAGGCGACTGTGCTGTAAAGCGAGAGAGCTGCTAGAGCGTGGAAGCAGGACCTAGTGCGTTTATGAAGGAAAAATACCCCACCGCACCCAAGAGTATTATTATCGTGTATGACAACTATGATTTTTAATCTCTTAAGGCATGTAGGTTTAGTTATGATGCACTACTATGCTAGATTGTTTTATGCATCATGCGTGCCATTGTTTGTATTATGTAATCCAAATTTTTATTATTTAATCTCCGGTTCTTTAAAACCATAAACCGCTTATTTGCTCGATAGAAAAAACTAATCATCGTCTCAAATTTACTATTATTTACTTCTTTTTATTTTTCTACTTAATTGAGCGGAGTTAACAAATTAATCAAATAATAAATAGCGGTACCGTATTTGATAATGTGAAAAAAGGAGGAATCAAATAACATAATGGAAAACGCCTAGAAAGGGTATGAAACGACCTAAAACCCTAAGCATTGCGACATACTTTCTCAATCTCCATATTAATCGACCAATTTTTCCTGTGCAATTGATGGCGGTGGTAGGAGGAGGCAAGGAGGGGGGCCATTGGCATATAAAGCGCCATTGGACGGGCGCCAATTATTAAGCGCCCAGCTGGACAAGCGCCTGATATTAAACGCTCAATAAAGCAGGCGTTATTTATATGTCGCCTAATTAACGGGCGTGATATAATTACTCTCCCGTCCATCCGGCGTTTAAAATTTAACGCCCGATCAGCGGGCGCCGGGAGGCTATTTTTTTAATTTTATTAAACGGGAAATTATTTTTTTAATTTCGAATTAAATTAAAGCTAGTACAGTAAAAAATTCTTATGCGCTCCTTGTCTCTTTTCCTTTCCCCTCTTACCGAGTCTCCGACGCCATGAAAACTGCCGCCGCCGCCGCCTCCGCCTCCTCGCCGGAGGCGCCGCGCATGACCACTGTCTCCCGTCACTACTTCGGCGGCGCCTCATCCGAGAGCGACCACGACCTCCGCGTGGCCATCATCGAGGTGCACTAACGCTCCCCTCTCCCATGTACGCTGCAGGGCAGGTGTTCGGTGAATTGCCGCACCGCGCTCGGGCGGCGAGCGCCTGCGCGTTTTTTTTTTTTTTTTGTAGACTTTGCTTATTTTCTTTTTTCTTTCCATTCCTATATCCATGTTGACTTTGTCTTGAGTCCTGACAAGCTGTTCTTGGGTGTGCAGAATATCCAAGAGGACTACGGGATGTTTGTCTGGCCATGCAGTGTCATTCTCGCGGAGTACGTGTGGCAGCAGCGGCCACGTTTCTCTGGCTCCAGAGTCGTTGAGGTACTCGTCATCTTTATGCTGCTCCTCAATGCTCATTGCCAGGGATGCCACGTACAATGCAGGTACTTAGAAAGATGCTTAGAAAATAGAACCCTTTTTTTTTTTGCCAAGTAGGATAGCATCCGGTGTTTAATGAGATGGAGAGACGCTTAACTAAGCATCAGTGTTTAAAGGATGCTATGTGCAAATAAACTCCTATGTAAGCATCTTTGCATTGTTATGTAACTTTTCCAACCTAGGTGTTTAGTGACGTGTCAATATTTTCTCTCCTTAAGCATCGGTGCATAAGCACCTTGCATTGTACAAGACTAGTCCTCTTGTTGTTTTGATGTAGCATGTAAAATGGAATTTTCTCTATGGCTCTGAAAAACCTTTGGTCATTCATCTCCATGTTTAGGGCTTTCATTAGTCTACTCTGACCTCCAAATTCCTTTATTGTGAGTTCATTCAAAGGTGGAATGACTAATCTGTTTATTCTGCCCCATTTCTAGAATGCCGTTTTTCCTGATACAGTTTCCAACTTGCAGCTTGGTGCCGGAACTTCACTACCTGGTGTAGTAGCTGCGAAGATTGGAGCAGACGTTACACTGACAGACATTGCACATAATACAGAGGTCAGTTCCAATCCGTCCATCTAGTTGTAAAATGCAAAGAATGACATAGTGCCAATGTGTTATTTTCATTTCTTTAGATTCAAAGTTTCAAACGTTATCAGCTGGTGCCTGTCAATTGCTTGATGTTAATTGTTTTCCTGTTTTCTCTCTCTCAATGAGTAGGTACTGAACAACATCAGACAAATATGTGATCTCAATAATGTCAGCTGCAGCGTATGTTTAAATTTGGAGTAAAGAATTTGACATGTTACAACCTAATATAGTGCTGGGTTTAAAGGTAATCCAAACTCATGCAGGTATTAGGACTTACCTGGGGAGATTGGGATGAACCTATATTTGATTTGCATCCTCATATTATTCTTGGAGCTGATGTGTTTTATGATTCATCAAGTAAGCTACTATTCTGCTTCATCTATAAATTACTGTAAGGTACCTAAATATTGTTGACTATGTGATGGTCTATAATAATATGCCTAAATTAGGCTAGCACTTTCCATTTGTGTAATTATTTTTTTGTCTTAAAAACTTATCACTGCATCTATTTGGTAAGATTTTGATGATCTCTTCTCGACGGTTACCTTTCTTCTGGAAAATTCTCCTGGGGCGGTGTTCATAACTACATACCACAATCGCAGGTCCCAAGGAATCACCTGTTTCATCTTTGCTTAGAAAATAATGGGCAGCTCCATTCATAATTGCTTGCTTTTGATTTCTCATGCAGTGGACACCATCTGATAGAGTTCTTGATGGTTAAGTGGGGTCTGAAATGTTTGAAACTTTTGGATGGCTTCTCCTTCCTGCCATCACGCAAGGCTTCTTCACTAGAAGGAAACATTCAGCTTGTTGAGATTGCACTTGACAAGGAAAAGCCTAATGATCTTTCAAGTAATTGAACCTTATCGTCTTCCTTTCTTGATTAAAAATCTGTAGCATGCATAAAGAATGGCTCGTTTTGTTCATATGTTCAGTGTCACATGAGTTGACGGTTGCCACACCCAAGAATGTTACATGATATATTTGGGCTGCCTCTGCATCTTAGTGTTGGAATCAAGCCAGATCCTGATATAGGAAAAGAAGGAGGAGGAGAGAGGAGCAAGCGCCATGTTTGCTGCCACAGAGAGAGAGAGAGAGAGAGAGAGAAGGCTAGGAACGAGCAGTGGGTAAGGAGCAAATGGGTGGGTAAGGAGCAAGTGAAGTGTTGCAGTGAGCGAACGCCCAAGTAGAATCATTTCTATTTAATATATTGTTTAACTAATTATAAGCTATCGAATTATGTTCAACTAATTTGCTTTGCTTGCTTGCTACGTATGCATCCATTGTTTTACCATTTTATTAGTGTTATAACCCTAGGGGTTTATGGGCCAAAAGCCCATATCAACCCTAGGGGTATTATGGGCAAAACCGAATTAGGCTAGGCTTTATATATGAACCCCTTGTACCAAAGAGAGAAGACATCAATAAAGATCATTGTGCCTAGCTTTGTCTCTCTAGATTTGTCTCTTGTCCATTGTGTTTGCGTGCGTGTGCGATACCGATTTACAACACGTTATCAGCACGATCCGCTCTCAGGTTTGTGATCATGGGTATGTCACTACCCGCAACTGATCTATTATCTCCGATCTAGTAGATCGTTGTTCTTGTTTTCAATCTATTAGTTTTCCCTTAATTGCTAGTAGATTGTTCCTTGGCCTGTAGCCAAATCCAACGCCGCCGTCGCACAATCGTGCCTGCACATACGCCGCTATGTCCCGCCGCACCCAGTAGGCGTCACGTGACACCGCGCTGTCGCTGGAGCACGCCACGCCATGGCCGCACCCCGTCGCTCTCGCCTCGGCCCGACCTCGCGTCGTTCAAGGCCATTGGTCTCGGCACACCGCCGCCTCGCTTGCGCCGTTCGTGTCGCCGGTCTCGACCTCGCGCCCTCACGTCGACCTCGGATGGACCGACTACGACCATGCGCCGCCGCTCAAGGCAGCGGCCGACCGAAAGCACGCCAAGCGCCCTCAAGACCGCACATTGTGCCGCCCGCCGCCGAAGGCCGAGTTAGGATTGGACATTAGTTCTCCGTCACATATACACTAGAGCAGAATGGCATTGTAGAGCGGAAGAACCGGACATTGATCGAGATGGCACGGACCATGCTGGACGAGTACAAGACATCGGATGAGTTTTGGGCAGAGGCAATCAACACAGCAGCTCACTGCATCAATAGATTGTACTTGCATCGGCTCCTCAAGAAGACATCTTATGAGTTACTCATTGTAAGGCGGCCGAATGTGAGTTACTTCAGAGTCTTTGGCTGCAAGGTGTACATCTACAAGAAGCGCCAGCACTTGGGCAAATTTCAGAGCTGGTGCGATGAGGGCTTGTTTTTGGGATATGGCTCACGATCACAAACTTTCAGAGTGTTCAACAAGAGGACTGGGCTAGTCGAGGAGAGCTGTGATGTGAAGTTTGATGAGTCGACTGGATCCCAGGGACAGTTTGAGAACTTGGATGATGTGGCGGATGAGTCTTTGGCTAGAGCAGTCCAGCAGATGGCAGTTGGTGACGTCAGACCCGTGGAGGTTGAGCCAGAGGATGAGCCAGCATCAGTTCCTCCATCGACACCTGACCGAGCACCAGACTCAGGGGAAGCCTCAACTCAGTAGAGTGGCTCCAGCTCTGAGTCAGCACCAACTCCAGCTCCAGCAGGCAGCACAGCTTCAGAGTCAGCTTCAGAGGCACAGTCAGAGCAGGATGAAGCAGTGGCACCACAGTTCTTGAGGCAGCACCACACCATTGCCCAAGATCACCCAGCCGGGCAGGTGATTGGTGATCCGACACGTGGAGTGCAGACACGGTCCAGGACAGCCAACATCTGTGAGTTTCAGGCCTTCGTGTCCGAGATTGAACCAAAGAAGGTTGAGGAGGTACTGTTAGATGCCGACTGGATCAATGCAATACACGAAGAGCTCAACAATTTTGAGAGGAACAAGGTCTAGACACTTTTGGAGAGACCCAGTGACTGCAATGTGATCGGCACCAAGTGGGTGTTTAAGAATAAGCAAGATGAATTTGGGTCAGTGATGAGGAACAAGGCCCGACTTGTGGCTCAGGGCTTCTCACAGATTGAGGGTGTTAACTGTGGAGACACATATGCCCCTATGGCGTGTCTAGATGCAATTCGGCTGCTTGTGGCATTTGCAACATGCCACAACATTGTACTCAAACAGATGGATGTCAAGAGTACATTCTTAAACGGCTACATTGGAGAGTTGGTATATGTTGAGCAGCCTCTAGGGTTTGAGGACCCACAACATCCCAATCATGTGTACAAGTTGTCGAAGGCACTATATGGACTGAAGCAGGTTCCACGGGCTTGGTATGAGCGACTGAAAGAATTCTCACACTCAAAGGTTTTAGGGTTGGAAGGGTCGACTCGACCCTGTTCACAAAGATTGTGGATGGAGACCTCTTCCTCTGCCAAGTGTACGTGGACGACATTATCTTCGGCAGCTCCAACGAGGCCCTCTACACCGAGTTCAGCGAGATGATGGCCAAGGAGTTTGAAATGTCGATGATGGGCGAGCTCAAGTTCTTCCTGGGGTTCCAAATCAGGCAGCTGCGGACCAGCACGTTCGTATCCCGGGAGAAGTACATTCAGGACTTGCTTAAACGCTTTGGGCTGTAGGATTGTAAGCCTATTCGGACTCCCATGGTGACCAATGGGCATTTGGACCTTGACATCGAAGTTCGATGATTGGTGCTTTGCTATATCTCACTGCATCTAGGCCTGATATCATGTGTTAGTGTATGTATGTGTGCTAGATTTCAGGCATCCCTTAGAGAAGTGCACCTAAAAGATGTGAAACGAATATTTTAATACTTGAAACACACTCCTAGTATTGGGATATGGTTCCCAAAGGGCGCTCGGTTTGAGCTTCTCGGCTACTCCGATTCAGACTACGCTGGTTGCAAAATTGACCGCAAGAGCGCTTCGGGGGCTTGTCACTTTCTAGAAAGGTGTTTAGTATCATGGGCTTCGAAAAAACAAAACTCCGTGGCGCTATCGACTGCCGAGGCCATGCATGCAGGGGTGGGGGGGAGTTAAATTACAAAAAATGTGCATGACCCTTGGCCAATGCAAGGATAAAAATTATACGGGGCGGAAGCAAGCAGTGAGGTAGGGTTTGGGGGTCAGGCGATAGAATTTTATGTGGAGTGGCATTGGCGGGTAATTTCCTCGCAATTGCAGGTGTACTTAGGAAGACCAAAAGGGCAGCAATGCAAAGGACAGAAAACATTGGGGGGGGGGGGAGAGGGGGGGCTTGACGGAACTTGACCGAGGCACGGAGAACTGTCGAGGACCCGGACAAGAAGTGGCGGGTATTTAAATGTAAAATTACAAAGTATGGGTTTTTTTTATTGACTTAATGAAACATGTTCTGGGAGGAGGTGAAAATGCGCGAAGGTGGGGACGAAGGACTTACCACACCTCAACGACAGGTGCAGAAGGCGCTCCAACACCGCTTGTAAAACCTATAAATAGCCCCCTCTCCACCTCCGGGAGAGAGGGCTATGAGTAGTTCGTCACACACACAGACAAACACACACACAGTCACACGCATTAGCTCTAGGGCTCCGCCCAGGCAGCGGGCGAGGGCTCATCCCTTGTAAGCTTTGAGAAAGAAAGAAAAACTCACTGGAGTAGGGTTGTTAACCCGCGCCTCAGGGGAGGCCCGAACCTAGATAAGCTCTCTCTCACACACACACTCTCTCTACCGCCCTACTCGTCCCTCTCCGCCTTGCCTCCTCACCACAACCCCAAGCCACGTGCGGCCCAGGCGCATGAGCTCCCTTTTCCTACAAATTTCTTGCGGTCCGCGCCTCGGAGTCCCTAGGTCCTCCAGGCGTCAACAACTGGCGTTGTCCGTGGGGAGCACTATTCAAGAGTTACCGCGGGAAGGAGCCAGCGAAATGGTCGGGGAAGAAGGTCTCGAGCACTTACGCTTCGATGACCTTGATGACCTGTGCGACATCAATAGTTACGTCTCTGGCCACCAGGTAAACTATACCCAGGGGGAGCCGGCGGAGCATCCGTGCTCTCAGCCTTCCCCTAGAAACATGGAGGAGTGTGCTACAAACGCCTCCTCCGAGGATTTCCTAATCTGAGTTTTGTCGGGTACTGATCCAGGGTCAGCACTTTCCGAGCGGAGAAGATCCCCAGCCCGCCTCCACGCTGAAAAGAACAAAGCCCCAACCGTGCCGGCCCGATCGGTGAACAGTGCGGGGCAGCCTTATTTGGGCTTGTTACACCGGCCCATTTGGCCACCTCAGGCGCTATATGGTAGTAGTAGGGGTGAAAATGGTCCGGATCCGGTTCGGATAGGTGTCATCCCATATCCGTCCCATATTTTTTTACGGATTTGGATCCGGATCCGGTTTCGGATTTTATCGGATCCGGGATCGGATCAGATCTAGGACGGATCCGGTTCGGATACCGAGTTGTACCATATATTTCATATGCTTGACAAAATAAATTGGCATGACCTATATACCATCAATATTGGATATACACATATCACAATTGACAACAATACAACTATATGAGCATATTAACATAGTGTATCAATTGTTAAATATAAAAACTCATACTTGATGATGATTTGAATAACCAAGTAGGTAATAGGTTGACTCTAATGTATGGTATAATCGGATATCCGGACAGGGAATTTAGATATTTTCCATGGGAATTCGGATCCGATCAGATATCTCTTGTCTCAGATCCATCCCAGATCTATTTTTACTTATCCAAATTCGGACCAGATCCGAATTTTCGTCGGGTAGCAAAATGACTTCCATTCGAGAAAAAACCCGTATGCGAACCGGTCGGAAGGGAAATTACCCATCCCACCTTCACCCCTATGTAGCAGTACCTCCTCCTCGTCGAAACCTCACCGACACCCACCCACCGCTCCAAACCAAAACCCTAGCCGTCGTCGCCGTCGAAACCTCACGGACAGCCATGCCGTCCTCTCCCGGATGCCCTCCCCTCGCGGCGTAAGGCTCCCCTTCTTGCGCCCCGTCCCCCACCATGTCGCTGCCCGCCCCGCCGGAGACCTCTCCTCCCGGCTCCCCGCTCTCACTGAGGCCTCTCGGGCTTCGGCGCAGGAGGAGTATTTCACCTTCTCCGCCCCCCTCCTCTCGCCGCCGAGGTTCGGAGTAGAGGGTACAACAGTCCTCCTACGCCCTCTCCTACTAAGAAGATGGATGAGAGTCCCCGGAGCCCGCCCCGGGCTCTGAGCGGCCTGTGCTCTCCGAGGATTGGTTAATTTAGTTAGTTTTTTTGTACTGTATCAGCGCCAGGTTCATTACTCTTGATGGAGAGGGAGGATCCGACTTCTTAAATTTCTTTTTCTATTTATTGTTTTATTGTTCCGTCTAGGACTAGAACTATATACTAGGAAATAATAGTACCGGCACGACACATTATGGCAAAAAAAAGTTTGATTCAGAGTGAGAAGAAGCGGCAGAAATTAGAACAGAAATTTCATTTGATTCGTATCACAATTATATGTTTTCATAATTATCTGTATATTCAAAATTGAAAAGGTGAGAATTAACTTATGGTTCTAAATATGTCATTCAGTAGAACACTACCTGCTCATGCTCTTTCAAACTTGCAAAATGCATCAACGGACCCAAATTCGGGACTGCAAACCTCTCACTGAATGAGTCAGTTGCACTTGAAAGATCATCGTAGCTAAGGGAAATCAGATTGCTGTATTTTGGCATAGGAAACTGAGATGCACCAATATTTACAAAAAAAAGTGTTCATGGGCTGATCAAAGCATTACTATACTAGAGGTAGAAAGGTGCAAATGCAATATTTTCTGTTCGAGGATCGGTATTGTCTTCACAGTATCTGAGCGCAGCTTCAAAAACTAAAAATAGGCACAGTATAAGTTTAAATGGAGATGTTTATTGTTTAATAGCATGCCATCATGTTCTAATGTATAATAGAAAAATGTATAGTTATATGTGGTTGCAAAAACATAGATCTTATACCTTTTTTGAGTTCTTTATCGATTTTCTCTTCGACTGTTAGTCTCTTCACCTCATTACCGTGAGGGGCCTGGCGAGGAGGCGCCGTACGCTTGCCACGGACTGGATCGGTGGTAGGCTCACAGTAGGGTTCCGCCTCTTGAGGGCGATTGGGTGATGGCGGCGCCGCGTGGCGAGGAGGCCCGTGGAGTGGATCTGCGGTAGGCTCACAGTAGGGTTCATCCTCCTCTTGAAGGCGATTGGGTGATGGGGGCGCAGCGCGGCAAGGAGGCGGCCTGCGCTCGCCAAGGAGATGAGGCCCATGGAGTGGATCTGCGGTAGGCTCACAGTAGGGTCCATCCTCTTGAAGGCGATTGGGTGATGGGGGTGCAGCGCGGCGAGGAGACGGCCCGCGCTTGCCGAGGAGATGAGGCCCGTCGAGTGGATCTGCGGTAAGCTCGCCGTAGGGTGTCTCCACTTGGTGGTGATTGGGCGACGTGGGCGCAGCGCGGCGAGGAGACGGCCCGCGCTCGCCGAGGAGATGAGGCCCATGGAGTGGATCTGCGGTAGGCTTGCCATATGGTGTCTCCGCTTGGCGGCGATTGGGCGACGTGGGCGCAGAGGATAAACCCTACTGTGAGCCTACTGCAGATCCACTCCACGGGCCTCCTCGCCACGCGGTGCCGCCATCACTCAATCGCCCTCAAGAGGCGGAACCCTACCGTGAGCCTACCACAGATCCAGTCCGTGGCAAGCGTACGACGCCTCCTCGCCAGGCCCCTCACGGTAATGAGGTGAAGAGATAACAGTCGAAGAGGAGATCGATCAAGAACTCAAGAAAGGTATAAGATATATGTTTCTGCAACCACATATGACTCTGAATTTTTCTGCTATACATTAAAACATGATGTCATGCTATTAAACAGTAAACATCTTCATTTAAACTTGTGCTGTGACTATTTTTAGTTTTTGAAGCTACGCTCGGATACTGTGAAGACAATACCGATCCTCGAACAGGGGGTATTGCATTTGCACCTTTCTACCTCTAGTATAGTAATGCTTTGATCAGCCCATGAACACTTTTTTTTGTAAATATTGGTGCAGCTCCGTTTTCTCTGCCAAAATACAGCAATCTGATTTTCCTTAGCTACGATGATCTTTCAAGTGCAACTGACTCATTCAGTGAGAGTTTTGCAGTCCCGAATTTTGGTCCGTTGGTACATTTTGCAAGTTTGGAAGAGCATGGGCGGATAGTGCTCTACTGAATGACATATTTAGAACCATAAGTTAATTCTCACCTTTTCAATTTTGAATATACAGATAATTATGAAAACATATAACTGTGATGATCCTTTGGAGGCGCGTGAAGCTAACTATCGTCTGGAACATGAAAAATCAAGGTCCCATCCAAGCATCTTGAGGCTCATTGGCTTGTGTGCCACAGACACTCGTGTAAAGATTCTTGTTTACGATTTTGAAGGCTACGTCACCCTGCAGTTCATCTTGAAAGGTCTTTAAAAAATGTTGCTTATGATTCATGATGTGAAGTGTATTCTTTGAAATTTCTGTTCATAAATTATTTGTGTTTTATGTCCCTGCAGATCTGGACTGGGATGATAAGGTGAGAATTGTGTGTGAAGTAGCTCAAGGTTTGCAGCACATCTTTGATGATGAGTCTTGCCCGATTTTCCCTAAACAGGTCGGTGTACATAAGGTTTTCTTCTTTCTGACCTGTGGTTTAGAGAAAGCTAAACAGCTATTTTTCCTAAGCAGGTGAATGACGAGCAGATCTTTCTTAGAAATGGAGAGACGGCTGTCCTTTTTGATCTTAGTGAGACACATTGCGGTCTGGACAACGCAGAAAATTCAATGAGTATATGTTTGCAATCATTCGGTCGGTTGCCGAAGGGTCTGTTTGATCTCCAGGTATGCGTGATCTCCAGGTATGCGTACTACTACTTGTTGCACAGCTGTACCAGCTACCAGCTTGAATGAGTCGATTGTGTCTACTTGTACTTGTAGGGTGCTAGTTCAGATGGCTATGAAGCTGCCCAGATTGCATACGTAGCTGATCTTTGCCAAAGAGATGGAACATCGTTAAAGGACATGCAGTTCATTGTAGATGTCCTGAGTACAGCGGTTAGTGCCAACTCCCATCCCTCCTATACTACGCCTTTATATTATAATTTTTAGTTCTACGATACTGTGTGTTCTAGAACCTAGAGCTACAAGGTCTGCTAATTATAGCTTCAAAACTGTAAGCTGTACATGACATGATTATTGCGGTTACTATATTGTAAATAAAATACTGAATTAAATACTGCGATTGTGACCTTGTTTGAATCTCTGTTTGTTTGCGTTGGGATGTGATCTGAATTGAGCGCTGCCTAGGTAGCCTGCAAGATCCATGTTTTGTCCTGGAACCATTCTAAATTCCAGATTCCATCCACTACTTGGGATATCAACACCCCTGATGTATTTGCTCGACATGACAACCACTAGAAGTAGAACACCATAAGCAACATCTAAAATGCCTAAGAAATGTGAAATGTAGACATGGTGGACACCTCTAGCACTTCTATTAGCAATATTATTAGTTAGTTCTAATAAGTTTGGTCTATGCATCACAAATTCATAATTTAGCCCACACAGTGGGTACTATTATTTTTTTCACTGAAATTTAATTCCGGATTTTTTCCAAAAGGAATTTCTAGACTTACAGTCTCAGTTAAAACAGAGGAAAAGCATACGATTTTTTTTTTTTTATGATTTGAGCCTCTGAAAGTTAAAATTATGTGCTTCTATAGGATGTTTGGAATGATCTTTTCAAGCTTCAAACACCTTTGATTGTCCAGTCAGTTGACATGTGACAAAATATTAGATCGTTTGTGTTGCATATGAAGGGTAACTGTTAGTATTTCTTTACATCGTACTGTTTTTTGATAGGCATAGCAAGACCCTACCTTATCTCACAATATTCTTAAAATAATTTGCAGATGATAGTGAACAGAACACGATCTGAAAGCCGAGCTAGTGTGACAAAGATTCCTATAAGAATTGAGGATATTGAGAAGGTTCCTGCTATATCAGAGGAGATAAAGTCTAGGTTGAGATCAAATCCAAAAGTAATCTTGGAAACAACTGCTCCTTATTGCTATCTCTCAAGATTGGAAAATTCATATGGAGAGCTCACCATTGGGTGCAATCTCAAAAGCATGGTGCGTTTGTTATATTCCCTTCAATTTATCAAGTGTTAACATTTGGATGATAATCCATTTGTTACACTAAGCTACATAAAATGCTGTTTTAGCAATTTATTTTGGATGTCATGGTGAAAAAAAAGGTGATTTGATTCTTATGGCAACTTGGCAGACACTAGATAATTGTATAGTGGTGATAATCTGGCAACACTCGTGGTATTTATTGAGATAACAGCAGGGAAATTGTGATTTTGCCACCCTCTTAAGAGGTGGTCTCACCATTTTGCCACCCTCCTCTCAATGACGCGTGGGATCATCCGTGTCTTTGACAGTGGGCTAGGGTGTCAAAATGGAGATTGGAGAGACCCATTTATAATAGTGACATGTGATAAAAAAAAATGTCAACTTTAAGCAGTTTGTTGTTTTAGGTTTTATGCTCCAACCAATTCTTTGGTCAGGAGGCTCTAGTGGCCTAAATGATTATTCTTCTGTAATTGGGTAATGTAACATCACAACATGCTGTTTGAGTGAGTATATTAGGGCAGTTGATCACCAAGGGTGTAGAAAATGCACTAGTCTTACGCAACCTATCATGCCTATGCAAGTTTGTAACGGAGATCTTTTTGTATAGGAAAAGGGAGAGTGGGTATCTACGCAACAAGATATTCTTTTGGAAGCTGCTAGGATTATCAAGTCACATGCCATTGAGCTGGGAAGTACCATGCAGTGCTGTTGATTCTGATTCTTTAGGAACTTTTTGGTAGGGTAAGTATGTTTCAGTTGTTGGCACCTTTCCCAGATAGTACTATCCATCCTAACACAATAGGGGCTGCCACAACTTGCTTCCAAACTGGCAAACTGCTATGATAAGTAAATGAACTTCTCTACTTCATTCAATTCATTATATTTGCATTTATCATTTATATTGCTCAAACGCGTCAATCATTTTATGTTTTGACTTCCCACAGAACTGCAAAAATGCCCTTGGACATTATGGCGGTTTCCCAATTTTTACATCTGAGGGTATGTTCGTTTCTTTTTGGATTTGCTAGTTTGGTACTGCCATTTTCTATCTGCACACATCCGAGGCTAATTTAAGTGGAATCTGCACACGTCATTAACGTGCTTGGTTGTATGAACGACCGTTGCAGCACAAATTTATAGCTATTTCTGGACTTTCAATAGAATTCGGTTGCTTGTTATAGTTCTGAGACAAGTCTTTCTTGTAAGTCCACTGATGGTATTGCATCATTTGCAGGTGACTGTCAGGAGAAGTACATACGTGGTGTTGTGGTGGATAGCAAATTTTGCGTTTTGTGCATAGGCAACTAGGCAGAGGCAAGGACTCCGAAATCTGAATCTCTCTTTTTTGATCCAAGGTCGTATTCCACTTTTACCGCCATGGCAATGTTGAACTTACGTAATGTCATCCATTGCTGTGTAATGGTCCACTGGTAACCATTTTGCTCCGCATGCCGGTGGCCCGTGAGCGGTCTTGAGTTGACCCCCATTTTTGCGTAGAGTTCTCAACTGCTAAGAGCATCTCCAATGGTTGAGCCAGCAGCTAGATCTAAAGATGGCTATGTCAGCATTAGAGACTACCCATCCAATGGGTTGGCTATAAGGCTGGCTATAACATTTATTACTGCTTTGTTTAAAAAATAGAATGGCAATGATCTATAATAACAGCATCTTTGTGGCTCTTTTTGTGTCATCAATTTTGCTACTTCATCAAAACAGCGATGCTGCAGCAAGTACAATCCGTTTATCTATAATTATAGTTACAAAATCATAGCAAAAGCACAAGACCACTACAATTTCAAATTGGGACATGCAAAAAAAAGGTCAGCAACATGCCAAATTCTCATTCCAACACAATATCAAGGCCAACATCTGGTAAAATTTTGGCATCATGGTATTTGAAATTAACAAGTCTTTTTCCAAGCAGCACAAAATAATGAGACCCATCTCTTTATTCTAGTAAACCGGTCTTTGAGTGGCTTGGCTTCTCTTCTTCTACTATTAGGCGTGGTGACATTATAAACTGCATAAACGTCTGTCCAATACTTCTCATTTTTCTTACCATTTCCATTGATTGGATCATTAGAATTATTTAACCATGCACTCACCTACATTTAGAAAACAATAGCATGGTTGGGAAGCATGATTTACTATATACTATAATGGTAAAAAACCATGGTTTTTTACTTACCAATCGCAAGTCCTCCTCTTCTGTCCATGCTAGACGCTTTGCAGTCCTAGCGTCGTCACCATCATCTATGTTGACAACATCTTTTGAACCTGGCACAGACAAATTCTCTTTGCCAACAGGAGGACATGGTTTCGGTAACAAACCATTTTCTAGTAATCTTAGAAAACAACCAGGGGGTGACTGCACAGTGCACACATAATAAAATGAAGTATTATAATGAAAGCATATATACTTACATCACCAGATCATTTCATGTCCCAAATCAATAATTATCTCAGCAATACAAAATTATCAACAATTATCTCAGCTAATGCACATAATCACAATTATCAACAATCATCTCAGCATGTCACATAATCCTTACATATCGAAGTTGCCTGGCGCAGCCATGGCCGAGGGGTCGGTCGGCGGAGGTGTGGTCCACCAACCTGGAGGAGCTGTCATTGGTGCGGCCCTGGCCAAGGATGCTGCATATCCAAAGGGCGCCGACGGTGGAGCCATCTCTCGCTTGGATCGGGAGTTCATCTTCACAGATGCCTCCAGATCGAGGAGCGGCAGCAAATCTAAAGGGCCTTGTCGATGGGTGGCGGCAGGGGCTTGCACGGAGGAGGGAGCGGAGAGACGGGCTGGCGGGCGGTAGATAGGAAGGAAGGGAGGCGGAGGTAGGCGGCGGCCGCTGGGAGGCGGAGGAGCAAGAGGATGGGTGCCGGCGGCGGCTTGGAACGGAGGAGGAAGAGGAGAGACGGAGGCAGGCAACGGTTTGGAGAGGCGCAGACGGCGGCTTGGAAAAGGGTTTGTGGTGGCGGCGGCTAGGGAGGAGGGCAGGCGCGCGCGATTTTGGGAGAAGGGGAAGGCAGGCGCGCGCGATTTTGGGAGAAGACAAGGGCAGGCGCGCGCGAGAAGGAGGAAGACGCTCGGGAGGAGGAGGAAGACGCGCGCTCGGCGGAGGGGAGGTTGCGCGCCTCGCAGGAGTCGCAGCTGATCTGCTAGCGTCGGTGGTGCTGGCGATAGACGGGCTCCAAGAAGGCGCTAGTGTCCTCTTTTTTTGTGCGAGCCCGACGCTAAGCGAAGCGCTAGCGCGCCTCTCTCTCCTGTTTCTCTTTCATCCACGTAAGCAATTTGCTGATGTTGGCATCCTTAGAGCCAGCTGACTAGGCACCATTGGAGATGCTCTAACCCAAGCATTTTGAGTTTGCACCTCGTACAGGATGTTTTATGGCGCAGTAAGTTTGCGCAGTTTTATTACCGCTATTGTACCCAGAACCAGCATTGTGGGCCATTCTCCTTGGAACTCGAAATGCTGGAACCTATGCATGTGCACAACTTCATTGGGTGTGCTGACAGCTTTGTCCCGAGTCAAATTTGCAGAAAACCCCTTGTGGTCTGTAATTTTAGTTTTACGTACCTGCTGATTCGCGTATGGATCCGTTGCTAGTTCTCCCGTGCATTGGCAAAACACCCCCAATGTTTCCGGTCCTTCCTAGCGCTGCCTTTTTGGCCTTCCTAAGTGCAATGACGTTTGACTAAATTATGACGTCCTTGCCACTCGCCCTTCCTACTCCCCTGTCGCTTGCCTCCTCCCACATCGGCCCAAAACTTCTCCCTCCTCTCCTCTCAACATAGCACCACCGTCTTCTCACATCCACACCTAATCGCCGTTGTCTTCTCCTCCCATCATCTCTGCTCCCCTGTCGCTCGCCTCTTCCCACATCGGCCCAAAACTTCTCCCTCCTCTCCTTTCAACATCGCATCGCCGTCTTCTCTCAGCCAAGCCTAATCGCCGCCGTCTTCTCCTCCTGTCGCCTCTGCTCCTTCCTAGGTCGCCTCTTATCCGCGGTAGTCTTTTTTTGCTTCCTATGTATTGATACGAGGTTGTGGCTAATTGCGACAATCCGACCATTTCTCCATATGCATACATGTGTAGATGCCATGAATGCCAATGTGATGCACCAATGTACCATATACCATATTCTCGTATCATAACCATAGGAAATGAGAATATGAATATTTCATAACGGAGCAACCACCGCTATGTTACTTGCCTTTTACCGAAGATCGCTGGCGATTACCCGTGAGGATGATTGTTAGCACTACCTCCTGATAAAATGAATGACAAAATACTCAACACAAAATTATATTACTCTTTATTGAAGAGTAGGTACACATCTATGCTCTCACATACAGCGATTCGCCCAAACGATCTCTATACGGCTTGCTGTCCATAAGTAACATATAAATCCACATTTAGAAAATCCATAAGAACATAAAACCATTTATTTATAAAGCCTACAACAGGTTTGCAAACTTTTTCATTGGGATATTTTTAATAATTATGCCAGAAATTGACCCATAACGACGCCCAAGACATTGCCCAGTTTTCAGCAGCTTCTCATTTTCATATCTATTTTTATACTTCACGAAATCCAGTAAATAAATACATTAAATTGATCTACATAAAATTTCCAACAACTTTCACGAAGACACCAAAAATCAATTAAGCCATTAAACCTCTCTAATCCGAGCCACACAAGTTAATCACGTTGCAAAACATACTCTGCAAATAACCTGACTTAAAAAATCCGTAGCTCCTAAACCGTTCAGCCAAAATTCGCGTGTAAGCACTTTACGGAAAGATAATAAGTTATCTATAACTTATCAGGAGACGATAACTTCAGATTCGGCCTCTAAATACCCAAAAATCGATTTGATCGCTGCTTGTAATATGAAACTGCAGTACGTAGTCTATTTGCAATGAACGGCCGACCTGAAGAGTCTTTAACCCTAATTACTCGAGCTAAACTCGTTTTTGGGTGGCAAACAGTAAAGACAACGACATGATTCAATACCTAATTTGGATGATGAAATTGGGATGAGATTGAGATCTCATCCCTTCTCCTTCCTCTCTTTCTCTCCTCTCCTCCCATCCCTTGCTGCGGCGGGCGATCATTTTTTGGAGAGCTCGCTGTGGGGAGCGTGCACTACTGCGGATCGGGGCTTTCAAAGCGGCCCATCACAAACGGCTCGCTTTAACCGCTTGCGACCCGATCGCCACAAGCGGTTCGTAATAACGGGTGGGAGGTGGCGGAAAAGAGCATATCTAGCGGTTCGTGATAGAAACCGCTTGCGGATATATCACACTATAAGCGGTTCGTATCACCTACGCTTGCAATCCTCTAAGCGGTTAATGTCTGAACCGCTTATAATATCTATCTGTGCAAGCGGTTTGTATCACGAACCGCTTGCATATCTTTTTCCTTCCCACCCAACAAGCATTTAACTCTTTCTTCCTCCTCGAGCGAGAGCTCATGAGATATCTTGACGGCCGAATTTGTTCATGCAGGGAGAGTCTTTAAAATTTTAATTGGCTAATAGCTCCAAATTAAGGTTTCCAAGATAAGTAAACATGGTCTCAACATCATTTTCATGTAGACATTGCTTATCTTTTTGCATTGATGTGGAGAAATATTAAATAATCTTGTTTGAATTGAAGGGTGTTTGTTTTACTATAGCGCTCTCTCTCTCTCTCTTCATAATTTGAGGCAATATGTAGATCTATTGGGGGTTTTAAGTCTCATATTAGTTTTGTATCCTTTTTTGATGATGTATAAGATGTTGAAATTAGTTGGTAGGGGTGATTATTTGTTTTAGAGAGCAAGATCTAGCTTGGTGCCTTAGCTAGCTCTCCCTTCTAGGTCTTTTGAGGCAATGTGGTGACCTATTGGATAATTTTAGTTTCACATTAGTTTAAAATAGTAGGTAGGGTGATTATTTCAATTGCTATAGAGCTAAATAGATGTAGGTTTTTTGCTAGGTAGGTAATACTTTATGGGAGGTATGAAATGTAATTAAAAATATTTTTGAAAAAAGTTTTTTAATTTGTGAGATTTAGTTGGTTTAGCTATAAAAATCAAGAAAATTTAGAGGTAATTAAAAAATATAGCAATTAGTTATTTCGAGTTAAATATTTCAATTTGAAAAATATAATAAGTGTTCTTATTAATTTAATTGGTGCAGATGAACCGGCAATGGATGTATGCGGATCGTCGGACAAGGGAGTTCATCGATGGCGTGAATGCTTTTCTTGAAGTCGTATTTCGAGACTTGCCTCCAAGAAGCTTCGTACAGTGTCCGTGCGTAGATTGCAGGAACGAGAAAGAGCACTCAATGCGAGGGCGGATCTGAGGCCACTTGTTGATGAGAGGTTTCATACCGAACTATACATGTTGGACTCACCACGGCGAAGTAGAGCATACCAAACATAGAAGGCGAAGAAGAAGCCGATGAAGAGAAAGTGACATATGATGGTATGCCGGACGCGACGACATACGAGGGCGTATAAGATACACAAGGTGATCGGTTTGGTGTGGATGATGACTGGACGGATCTTTGCGTGTGCAGAGGAGATATCAGAGAGAAAAACAATATAGGAAGTACCGAGGATTGTTGGAGGACGAGAGAACTCTTTTGTACCCAAATTGTGGTCGGGGACACAAGAAGCTACGCGACTTACTCTGGAGCTCATGCAATGGAAGGTCGTGAATGGTGTGTCGGATAAGGGTTTCGATGAGTTCTTTGTCGCTCATAAAGAAGTTGCTCGAAAGATAACACCTGCCGGAATCCACGTATCAAGCCAAACCGATCCTGTGTCCCTTAGGATTGAAAGTACGGAAGATACATGCATGTCATAATGATCGTGTCCTATATCGCGGTGAATATGCCGACTTGGATGCATCCGATGTGCAAGGAACCCGGTATAAGGCGAAGCGTGGCGATCGGTGAAGTAGATGGGGTGCGTGAAGAAGAGAGCACCGTAAAAGCGTTGTGGTATTTTCCTCGATTCCAAAATTTGGGCGTATATTTGCAAACAAAGCGCATGCGAAGATGATGCGTTAGCACAAAGAAGAGCGTAAGGTCGACGGAATGCTTAGGCATCCGGCAGATGGCTCGCAGTGGAGGATGGTCGATCGGAAGTACAAAGACTTCGCAGACGAGGTGAGAAACATAAGGTTCGGTTTGAGTACCGATGGGATGAATCCTTTCGGAGACATGAGTAGCGACCATAGCACTGGCGGTCACACTATGTGTGTATAATATTCCTCCATGGTTATGCATGAAGAGAAAGTACATAATGATGCCGTTGTTGATCCAAGGGCCCAAGCAACCCGGAAATGATATCGATGTCTACGAAACCTTTGATAGAAGATCTTGAAGCGTTATGGAGCGGTGTAAAGGTGCGGGACGAATACAAAAGAGAGTATTTCAACTGCGTGCAATGTTATTTGTAACAATCAACGGTAGCGGTAACTTGGTAAACTGTTCGCCTAAGCGACAAAGGCTTCAATGCGTGTGTGCGGTGTTTGGATCAAACCGATGCACGTACATGAAAGGCTCTCGAAAGATGGTGTACATGGGGCATCGCGGGTTTCTTGTTGAGCCACGCGTTGCGGAAGAAACGCAGAGAATTTAATGGAAAGGAAGAACATCGTTCGGTAGAGGCATCGAAGTGGCAAGCGGTGTTTGCTATGGTGAAGGATCTGAAGGTAGTTTTGGAAAGATGCAGGAAGCAAATCCGTGCGAATGATGAGGATGGCCATGCACCCATATGGAAGAAGAAGTCAATATTTTGGGACTTGCCTTATTGGGAAGATTTGGATGTTCGCCACTCCTTTGGACTTCATGCACATCACCAAGAACGCGTCGTGTGAGCTTCCTAGGATATATAGATCTGCACGAGAAATCGAAAGATACGGTGAGTGCTCGGAGCGACCTTGAAGTCTGGGAATCGGGAAGGACCTACACCACGAAAAAGAGTGCGGAACAAGCGTACCTCTGCCGTGAGTTATACTCCAAGCAAAGAAGAAAAAAAGTGTGATAGAGTGTCTTAGCGGTGTGAAGGTCCCTTAGGATACTCGTCGAGCGTAAAGAGATTCGTTAATATGAAAGAGAACAAAATTGTACATCTAAAATCCATGATTGTCTTGTCTTGATGACACATTGCTCCGGTGGTTTTAAGAGGTGTCTTGCCCGAGTGGGTAAGGGGACAATCACAAAGGCTGTGTTCGTTTTTCAATTTGTTTCCTAGAAGGTCATCGATCCAAAAAACTAGGTGAGTTGCGGTGACGTGGTACAAAGTGTGGTTAGCCTCGAGATGATCTTTCATACGCCTTTTTGATATCATGGTTCATCTCACTGTTCATCTAAGCAAAGAGATAGATATTCTTGGGCCGTTTATCTCCACTGACATGTTCCTTTTCGAGAGGTACATGGCGTACTAAAGAAGTATGTACGTAACCGTTCTCGCCGAAGCATGCATTGCCGAGGGTTATGTGACGAGAGGAGGTGGTCGAGTTACGTGTGGACTACATTGATGATCTAGACCCCATCGGCGTCGCTATATCACGCCATGAGGCAAAGCTACGAGGTAAAGGGACACTTGGAAGAAAAGTAGTTGCATGCAACGATCTTGAACATTTAAGCAAGCACATTTCAACGTGTTGAAGCAATCGGCGATGGCCGCCCGTATGTCCTCCAACACAAGAATGCTCTCGTCTCCGGTTCGAGAGAAGACCGTCGTGGATAACACTTGAGACACATGGATTCTTTTAGCATGGTTACAAAACCATATCCTCAAGAGCAAGTCCAACAATGAGCAGTTATAACGCTGGCTCGGGACCATCCGTTGAAATAGTGAGATGGCAGGGGTACGAGATAAATGGTTACACATTCTACACGAGATCACAAGATAACAATAGCACAAACCAGAATAGCGGTGTCCGTATAGAAGCCACCGACAATACAGGCAGGGTGGACACATATTATGGATTCATAGAAGAGATATGGAGCTTGACTATGGGCCTTTGAAGGTCCCATTATTTAAGTGCCAATGGATAAAACTAAACGCAGACGGCGTGAATGTCGACAAATACGGCATGACTACCGTCGACCTCCAAGAAGTCGGCTACTTGAGAGAACCATTTGTTCTCGCGAAGGAGGTGAGACAGGTCTTCTACGTATTGGACATGTCAAGCGGACCAAAGAAGAATCAAATCAAAGACAAGAAGAAGGAGCGACCAAATCGACCGTGGTTCTTCATGGCAAGCGAAGGATTGTCGGAGTAGAGGGCGTTATTGACGAGGAAGAATACGATCGATTCGATGAGATCCCTCCATTTGCGATAGATGTTGACTTAAGCATCTGGATGACATAGGCATGGATGCTCCGCACATACTGCGCGATCACGATGAAGGAAGAATTGTAAAGTCAAAAATGTAAATGATTAGGATGACCTATGTGGTTGTATGAACTATGTTATCATGTAATAGCATTTTAAGAATTTATAAGATGGAAGCAATATTTTGGAAAGAATAATGGCAACATATTTAGAAATGAAAGTAATGCCAAAAATATTTTTTGTATTTTTGAAAAGAATAATGGGCTAATTACATATTAGAAATGAAAGTAATGTAAAAATATATTTTTTGTTTTTGGAAAAAAATAATGGGCTAAGTACATACTTAGAAATGAAAGTAATGCCAAAACAATTTTTTTTTAGTATTTTTGAAAAGAATAATGGCCTAAGTACATATTAGAAATGAAAGTAATGTATAAAAAGATTTTTTAGTTTTTGGGAAAAAAAAATAATGGGCTAATTAAGTACATATTTAGAAATGAAAGTAATGCAAAAACAAATTTTTTAGTATTTTTGTAAAGAATAATGGGCTCAGTACATATTTATAAAAAAAAAAAAGCAGGCAAGCGAAGCTCGAACCGCGACAAAGACGGGAGGCCACTTAAACGCCACGAGCTAGCCAAGTGAGAGTAAATTCAATTCAACAAAGGAAGGGCAAACCATCTTAAGCGTTCTAGACAGAGACCCGCGCCTGCGCCACGTGTGTCCCACTTCTACAAGCGGTTCGTTCTACCAACCGCTTGTAGAACCGATTTCTACAAGCGGTTTATATCACCAACCGCTTGCGAGTAGTAATTATTATCTTGCAGACGAAATTGCAAAAATTTAATTTAGCTATCAGTGTTCTACAAGCGGTTCTTTCTACAAACCGCTTGTAAAGATATCTCTAAGCGGTTATTACTACGAACGCTTGTAGAGATATTTTCTAGCGGTTTGTAATACAAACCGCTTGTAGAGTGCTTTACTATATAACTCATCTTCGCCGCCTCTTCTTTCCACCCAAATTTTTCTAAGTCCCAAGCCATCGCCGCCGTCCTCGCCACCTCGCCGTCCCACCGTCTTGTCCTCGCCACCTCGCCGTCCTCGCCACCGCGCCGTCGTCCTCGGCGTCGTCGCCTACACCTCCGCGCCGCCTCCCGACGCCTCGGCGCACTCTCGGCGTCGCAGCACCAGCAGCCGGCAGCTCTGCCCACCCTCTCGGTCGAGCCCCTTGGCCGGCGAGCCCCTCGGTCCCGTTCTCCGTTGACATTCTCCTGCCGATTTGAAGGCGAAGGGCGAGGTATCGAGCCCCCTCTTTCTCCTCACCCCCGCTCTGTGATGCACACATCCTGTTCGACGGATTGCCCACCGCCTCGCTCCTCCCTCCCTGGATGTTCTTTGTGTGATCTTCTTTGGTGGATCACTAATGGACTCTGTGATGTTGCTCGTGATGTGATTTAGGGTTTGGGGATCTTTGTTGGATGCTACTCTGTGATGTGATTTAGGATTTAGGGTTTGGGAATGTGCATATGAACACTGTGTTGGGCTTTTGCTGGGTTGATTGAGAATATTTTGGGGACCTAGCCTTCGTGCTAGGGGCTATTATCTTGATCCAGGACCACCGCACTTGTCCCTTTAATATTTTGCTCGGTGATGTTTATTAATTTTGAGGCTATGATGATCGTTAACTAGTGATGCCTTAGGAGTATTTGTGTTGTTGCCTAAATTATTATCTGAGATACACTTGCGTCTTGTCTTTTTGTGTTCTTCCTTTGGGATCTTTTATTGATCGATTAGCATCTGTTTCAATGGGAATGCTCATTCAGTTATCTTGTAATTGGCATCTAGTCGATCAATTATTTTAAGTGAAATCCACGATATATGATTGACATTAGGGCTAAAATTGATCTCTATGTTTACGGACATGACCTTTGTATACTTGTTTTGTAGAAAATTGTATAATAACTTTGGGCAAGACTTGATTCTCTTAGGTGTCTCTAGTCCTTTGATCTTTAAAAGCCTATGATAAATTGTAGATATTGATGTTGGATGGTAGTTTTATCGCAACCCATCAATATATAAATCTGAGAAACAAAATTTGTTTAATTATGGCCCTTGTTTTTATCTATGTTCGATTGTCCTTGGTTGTTTGGCTTGATTTGCAATGTGCTTGGGATATGGGGGTTTTAGCTAGGGTGTAAGGGTTGGATGGTCTCAGTTGCAACTCTAGAAATCGAAATGGCGCCAGGGAGCTGGTGTAGGTTTTCTAGGAGCTCCCGACGGCAACCGCCAACCACCCTATCTAAGCTTAGTTAGGGTTCCTAGTTGGGTTTATGCAGCTAAAGAAATTTGCATGTGTATGTGAACTTAGTGGCTAAAAAGGTGCTGTTAAAGATGACATGCACATGCTACATTTGAAACTTTAAAAAATTGAAATGGAGGAGATAGATGGCTTAAGTATGTTCAGCTTTGATATTCAAGTTCAGATTTATTTGCCAATTTCTGTGGAGGGTACAAGGAAATCATCGACCTCGTCGTCGAGCATCTTTCATTTGTGGATGGCATCTAAAGGCTAAAACCTAGTAGTTTAGAGGGTGTCGAGATGGGTACATTGAAAAACTGTACATTCAAATATTGTATTCAAATATTGTACGTTTTAATGGGTGTCGAAATGGGTACATTTAAAAACTGTACATTCAAATATTGTATTCAAATATTGTATGTTTTGATGGGTGTCGAGATAGATGACATCTAAGAGATGTATATGTTGTATTAAAATATTGTATTCAAATGTTGTATTCAAATAAAAGAGATATATATGTTGTATTAAAATATAGTATTCAAATGTTGTATTCAAATAAAAGAGATATATATGTTGTATTAAATGTTCTATTATTTGGCGTGCATGCACAAAGTGATAGATGGCGACTCGGAAGCGATGATCTTGATTTGATGCGGAAATGATTTTCTACTAAACGAAATCGCGATGGGTACTCTCATAAGCTACGATGAGGCCAACCCGGTAGATCCAACGGTGATCAGGCCGCCCGGCTCAAGCCGGTGATCACATAATCCATGCTCAAGCCGGTGATCCAACCGGCCAGTGAAACCGGTGATCGATCCATCGAGGCTCTCGCCGATGAAACTAATGTCGACGGTGTGAGGTATATATAGCTGGACACTAAAATAACCGTTTCTTATCGTCTCATAGAAATAAGCCTCGACCGTGTTCCTATTTTTTAAACCGAAGCGCCCAACGACCAATCCAAGCAAATCGAGGGCCTAACAAAAGCCGTCGACAAAGTACGTCATTACTCAAGTTTCACCTTTGGGAAGCGAAGCCCTATGTCGGCACTTGCCCTTCAACAACGCCGCAGAGTCATTGTGAGGATCACGTCCTATTAGCATCAAGACATGGTCCAAGGTTCCTCTGACTCTGAAAGAGCTGCTCGGAAGGATATAAAGGAAAACTTCACGATTAGGACGACTTACGAAAACAAGTGCAAGAAATTTACTCGAGTAAGATGGCGTTATGCTTTCGATCGTGGAAGAAGCGAGCTCGATAAAAATGCGTGGAGACCGGAACAACCCTGACTTCAATAAGTATCGAAGCTAGCGGATCAGCGGCAAGCATTCGAGGAGTACAAGCCATTTACGGTGAAGGCAAGGCCGCGAGTGAAGCGAGAACAAGGCCAATGCACGGAAGAAAAATACCACCACCATCTCGGTCCGGACATCAAGGCTATGCCAAAATAGGAGAAGCGGGAAGAAGAGCTTAGAAAAGGGTATAGTACCAAAGAAGATGGGAGCTCCGCCCACGCTGGACCTTGGGCCACGGAGGAGGTGAAGGATGATGGCAAGTGGAGATGGCACCACAAGTGCAACCCGTGAAAGAAAGGATTGTGGAAGCCATCGAGAAGCAACGTCTTTGGATCCTTGGTGGTAGGCAGGAGAATGACGAGCTTACGACGCACTCGGGAACGCAGAACATCTAGGAAGGATCGAGGACTTGGCAGCGGTGTAGTGGATGGTGGCTTCTCAAATGATCAAGCCACATCTGGAGCCGAGAAAGAAGGAAAGTAAGAGAACACAACAGAGTCACAAAATCGAGCAGAGCTCAAGGAGCATAAGGAAAACATGGCGAAATGTTAAAGCGGGAAGTGCATCTTTGCAATCGCCGATCTTCAAAGACCAGGTGGGGTTATCGTTATGCCTCCGGACAACGTGGTTAGTCCCCGAGCTCCGGTCGGCGAAGCGGCTTCTGGCGTCAAACAACGTGTCGACCGATGAATTGCAGCCGGTATCCGTGGGCGACATCACCGTGCCCGCCAATGTGAGCTACGCGTCGGCGCACAACCTCACCCTCAAGGTGGCTTACGCTTTGGCCTTCCGGTGGAGTTGGGCGATCATTCCCTGTAACCCTATACTGCGGGATACTCCAAGGTCACGGTTGGCGAGGTGGTAGCTGGATTTGAGGATATGGAGCTCGATATTCTTTGGAGGAGCGATGTGACCAAGCTTGGAGAGGCCTTCCATAACATCATCCTCTGGCGGAAGAAGTACATCGTGTTTCTCGATGGTGCGGAGGTGACTTCTATCTGAGGGAGAACACTCCACCAAGGCAGAGCTCACCTCCTCCACCAAGGCAAAGCCACGCCACCACGCAGCGCCTCGCCGGAGAGAAAGCACTCCACCACTCGCTAGCGCTATCTATGCGCAGAAGCCAACACCGCCTTGACCCCTCAAAGCAAAAGGAAGCGAGCTGACCTCAGAAACAACGAGCCGACATCTCCCCGAAGAAGCTTGCTAACAAAAGAGCATTCTGCAGCTAGAACGACACCAAGCAATAGAGGCGGCGGTTTCCCATTGAGACAGAGAATGAAGGAACTGAAAAAACACCTTATGAGATGGCCTTTGAGGAGTGAAGAGTGAGTCGCAGAAAGTCTGTGGGCGCATGGATACAGGGTATAAAGCTAAAACAAATCCACCGCCAAAGCAACGAATTGATCCAAAGATCGCGGACTTCTTCGCGACAACCGTTCAAGACCGACCGCCTCTGTTCCGACTACCAAAGAACTATCGAAAGCACATCTTCAAGAGTAAACAACCTCGGGGCACATACATGAGCAAGAAAAAACAGGAGGAGGCAAAGCGATATCTGAGATGGAGTATGACTTCATGAGGGAAGGCGGCCTTGATAACATAGAAGCCGCCGTGGATTAGCGATGATCTTCCAACGGCACAAGTTAGGTGGCCATTTAAATTTGGGTCGGTAGTTGCTGACCCTAAGGACATAAGAAAACTACTACCAAGATGCGACAGCGCATGAATGAATACGAACACCGTCCGCCAGGATATGCTTATTGCTGCGTCTCGTTTCAAGAAGAACATTTACATCGAGGGAATGATCAATTGATAAATCTTGAATTTGAAGACTGGTACAATGTGTACCACGCAGGCGCCGTCAACGTGTCCTTCATGACCTACTGGTGCCTGTGAGTGTCGACTCCACAAGATGTATATATATATATCTATATATGCTGCTTGTCGAGAACCCTAATTAATTAACTCAATTAACCCATTTTCTGTAGAATGGAGATACAAAGATTTAGAAAGCAGAAGCCGAACTCGATTGGCTTCCTTGACCCTTGGTTGGTCAACGAGGAAGTTGGCCAATACCCTGGAAAACCAAAGGAAATCCACGACTACGTTGTACATGCACTAGTACAACAACACTACAAGCCATACATACTTCTACCATTCAATTTTAAGTACGTGCTGATGTCCTCACTAACATCTCGTTCTTACATTGCTTAAGGTACCTGATGGCACACTATATATTGTTTAATTACATGTCATAACTGTTGCAATATATAAATAGGTTCTACTGGATCCTTATAATCATAAAGCTTGACCAAAGCATGATCATCGTCCAAGATTCAAGGAGAAAACCGCAAAAGGAATACCGATGGATAATTAACCTCCTTAACAAGGCGTTCTGAGCTTTCAAGAGATTGAAAGGGCGTTTTAAGAAGGAATTCGATGTCAAGCTAAGCGGTAGATGCGCTAAAGCAGCGTAATTGCCCTTTGTCAATTAATATTTCTTGTTATTCTTGATCCGTAATTGCCCGCATCGACCATAGGTAAAACAACAATCTGCGGAAACAACCTATGTGGTTACTATGTGTTCCACTATATCAAATGATGTGTCACGCGAGCTTGAGCCTCAAACTCTGAAGAGGTTCGTATATATATGCACGCAACCATGCATCTAGCAACAACTTAATAACGTTCTTATGTGCTCCATTAATTTACATTATGGGTGCACGTATTTATTATTTTTCACTTTAATTTAATTGGCGGCCCGACATGGATAAACACATGAAGTGTTACCACATCATCGGTGCTCGCATTCGAGAACAACTATTGGCTTCATTCTCGATGAGGTCATTAACCCCGAGGCGAGTTCCATTATCGAGATCCATATTCCAACACGGACGAACTAGGGACGACTTCTACGTCGTCAAAGAAGCGTCAAGAAAATACCGCAAGAAAACATTGAACTGTTTTGTCCATTTTGCACAATGTATATTAATTATAAACTTTGTAAATTTGGTGGTTGCATATAAAGTGTACATTATTACATGTATTATCTAATATATTTAAGCTTGTTTGATCGCTAATTATATGCTCATCCTATATGTATTTAAATTTAAACGACAAATAAAAAAAAACTCCTTGTCGACGGTTGGGATATCGACCCAAGTCAACCAAGGTTCTTCAAAGAGGAGATAGGAGACACGCCGAACAACCACGAACAAGAACGAGCAGAGAGGCGGGGGTTTTATCACTGGTTCAGCCTCTCGGAGAGATAATAGCCCTCGTCCGGCCTTTCTTATATATCGAGATGAATACAAGAGATGGCTCGACGAGGCGAACAAGTCTCGGCGAGATTATGGGTGTACAAGCAAATATCCGATGTCTAAGAGCTAGATCAAGTCGTAAAACTCAAAATGCCTGTGTCCTCTAAGCGCCATAGGGGCCTGTTTATATAGTCTTGAGCAAACCGATCACCGAGGGAATATCGGTAGGGCTAACTACGAGATCGTGAATGAACTCAATTACATGCCAAACATATCCCGAGGCGGATATGGCATACTCCTAGTCTTGGGGATCACGACTCCTTATCCAATCAGGAAGCCACGTCCCGGTCTTCTCGTAGCCGCAGTAACTCTGTCGAGTCGGACTCAAACAGAAGTCTTGGCCATTACGCACCTTGACCAAGAAGCTGTTGGCGGGATGTATATGGGCGGATAGAACCTTCCAGGAGCCGAGCCTGGTAGGTGCATTCGATTGGGCCGTCGGGAGTGGGCCATGTCAATGGGCGTGATCTAATCTGACGGCTAGCCCCGAGACTCAAGTGGAAGGACTCACTAGAGTGGGGTCTTCCTCTTGAGACTCTAAGTCACGAAGAGGGTATTTTCTCTCGCTACAAAGGCATGTAACGGTGACCGAACAGGTTATGGTTCAACCGAACAAGACTTGTTCGGACCGAATAAACCCGATCGAGGCCGAGCAACTCCGTTCGTCGAGCAGGAACGACATCTGTCCGAAAGCGAGCACTCGGCCTTGGTCTGCAGACATGGAAATCCGATCCGCAAGCCTTGAGCTCGTCGCGGGACCAGACGCAAGACCGGCGAAGAGTGCCGGTGCAAGGCGAATCATCTCCTTGAGGTGAACATCATCAAGAAGGATTGGATTCTTGGTAGTAAAGAGCGTACCACCGCATCCGGTAAGATCGATCTTTGGGAGAATGAACATAGCAAGTCGCGAGACGGACTCGTCTTCTTGCATCAAGCATTCAGATGCCTAGGAAAGATAGGGGATCCATCTCTCGGGCTAGAGCTTGCGGAGGAAATATAGATTGTGCTCTCGGCGAATGTCACGCTTCAGAGCGAAGGTGATGTGCCTCGGGCGTAGATCGTGTGCTAGAAGCGCACAATGCATACGAATGGGAAAGGTGACCCGATCCAGGCGTAGAGAGCTCGTCAAAGGAACGAGTAAAGAGATCTAGTCCCGAGCACGGAGCTCGTTAAAGGAACCGAAAGTGCGACCAGCGAAGACGCGTCCGGTAGAACTGCGCTCCGGCGAAGAGCCGCCGGTCGCGAGGTGATCCGGCCCGAGCACGGAGCTCGTCGCGGGACCGATCTGCGCCCGGCGAAGAACCGCCGGCGCGAGGTGAATCACAACCCGATGCGGTCGAGCCGCAAGAGAAGCGTGTGAAATCAACGCTTTACCCATGCGTATTCCTTGCGGCGAGTGTTAGCGTTGTCTTGGCAAGTCTGAACCGACGCTTGAGTGCCCGTGCGATGAGAATCGACTACGATGGGCTTGCCGTTGCGATGAGAATCGACTTCGTAGGGGGACTCGTTGGTGGCCCACTACCTTGACTTAGCCGAACTGTGAAGGTCGAGACGGGCAAAGGCAAGAAATCATCTGTGACGACCTGATCGGTTCCGGGCATCTGTGAACAAACCCGGAAGAGAGGATGCAAACATCGGTTTTGGTGGGGAAGCGGGAACCTCGCCGCGACCATCACGAGTCGGCGTTCCCGCTCCTGTATCCCTGCAGAAGACAAACAAGAAACGAAAGCGACAAGGGGAAAAGAGAGCAAGAAAAGGCTCTAAGAAGAGCAAAGCGAGTTTTAGAAAACACGCAAAAGACGACCTACCCGCACAAGACATAATTTTTTCCGGGTACGTCCCCCGATAGCGTTAGAGTCACCTCGGCGAATGCGGAACCGACGCAAGGAGTGCCCGTTGCGATGAGAATCGGCTTACGGTGGGCAGGACTCCGTTGGTGGTGCATTGCTCCGGATTACCGTGCAAGGGAGGAAGTAGCATGGATAAAAAAGACGTGTGCGGGCAAGTGCAGCCCCGCTGTGGCTAAGACCGCTAACCAAGGAAGGCGAACGGAACCTTAGCCGCAGGCAAAACGTGCGAGGCGAAATCTTATCCGGGCATGGACCCGTGCAGCGTTAGTGTCGCCTCGGCGGGTGCGGAACCAGCGCCAGGAGTGCCCGTTGCGATGAGAATCGGCTTACGGTGGGCATGCCCGTTGCGATGAGAATCGACTACGGTGGGCGTAACTCCATCGGTGGTGCACCGCCGTTAACCGAGCCGCATGTGTCGTTGCGGATAAAAGACATGCTCAGACGCGAGGCGCCACGGAGCGAAGACCAACGAGGTTTTGGAAAACTAACGCTAAGGAAAGGCGAAAAACTGAAAACGCATCGGGTTGCGAGATTCACTTAAGTCCCAACCGATCGAGGAGAGAGATCCTCGAGGAGTGGCCGAGCGACTCAAGACCGCCGGTAGCGCTGAATCGAGAACCGATTGAGGAGAGGTAGTCCTTCGAGGAGCTGGCCGAAAGACTCAAGACCGCCGAGCGGCGCTTGAATCGAGAATCGATCGGCGTTTTTTCTCGCAAAAAGAGCAAAGAAAAGACAAGGACGAACAGAAACCAAGAGCAAAGCGACAGCGCTAGAAAGTTTTAAGAAAAACCGGTAGAACGCTTAGCCTAACTCCGGCCCCGTTATGCAGTGCTCGAGGACTGAGTTTGCGAACTCGAGCAGTGCACAAGAGAAAGAGCGACGCCCTAGCCCCGATGCGGACGATGCATGAAGACTGAGTTTGCGACTTCAAGCACGTCTTGCGCAGAGAGTTAGAGCGACACCGTATCTGATCGACTCGTTCGAGGCGCTCGTTAACGTAAGTTAGGCGGTTCGAAGGTAACCGAACAAGGAAAGTGCTCTCGCGCGGAGGGCTTACGAGCGAGCTTTGCCAAGTGGTCGTGCGTGAGCGGTAAGTGCCTCTCGCGCGGAGGGCTTACGAGAGCGAGCTTAGCCGCAAAGGTGGATGCCGTGTTACGCAACTCGAAGTTTAGGAACTTGTTGAAACCAGATCTGGCGGAAACCACGATGATTGCGGAGCCAAGAGTTCGCAAGACCGGGCAGCCATCAAGTGTTACCAGAGAGAAAGAGTAGCCTGAGAAGACAAGTGGTGAGAAGGGCCGCAGGGGGCCGCGAGCATTCACCGCTCAATGGGTTGAACTTTACATGGCAGTCCGAGAGACTTGGACGAACTAAGGCACGAAATTTGAGAAAAAGCGCGAAGCTAGGAAACGAAAGACCTACACGAGGAACTTACGAAGCTGGTCGATGTTCCAAGTGCTGGTCAGCTCTCTCCCGACATCCACTGCCAGGCGAACAGCCCCGGGATCCGGAAGGAGTTTTGATCCAGTCCCCAAGCACGGAGCTTGTTTGATCGCTAATTATATGCTCATCCTATATGTATTTAAATTTAAACGACAAATAAAAAAAAACTCCTTGTCGACGGTTGGGATATCGACCCAAGTCAACCAAGGTTCTTCAAAGAGGAGATAGGAGACACGCCGAACAACCACGAACAGCAACGAACAGGAGATGGGGTTTTATCACGTTCAGCCTCTCGGGAGAGATAATAGCCCACGTCCGGCCTTTCTTATATATCGAGATGAATACAAGAGATGGCTCGACGAGGCGAACAAGTCTCGGCGAGATTATGGGTGTACAAGCAAATATCCGATGTCTAAGAGCTAGATCAAGTCGTAAAACTCAAAATGCCTGTGTCCTCTAAGCGCCATAGGGGCCTGTTTATATAGTCTTGAGCAAACCGATCTCGAGGGAATATCGGGCGGGCTAACTACGAGATAAATCGAACTCATTACATGCCAAACATATCCCGAGGCGATATGGCATACTCCTAGTCTTGGGGATCACGACTCCTTATCCAATCAGGAAGCCACGTCCGGTCTTCTCGTGGCCGTCTGAGAACTACTCGAGTCGGACTCAAGCAGAAGTCTTGGCCATTACGCAGCGCTGCCCAAGAAGCATTGGCGGGATGTATATGGGCAGATAGAACCTTCCAGGAGCCGAGCCACGGTAGGGCATTCGATTGGGCCGTCGAGGAGTGGGCCATGTCAATGGGCCGTGATCTAATCCCGACAGCTAGCCCCCGAGACTCAAGTGGAAGGACTCACTAGAGTGGGGTCTTCCTCTTGAGACTCTAAGTCACGAAGAGGGTATTTTTCTCTGCTACAAAGGCATGTAACAGGTGACCGAACAGGTTATGGTTCAACCGAACAAGACTTGTTAGGGACCGAATAAACCCGATCGATCTTAGAACAACTCCGTAAGGCGTCGAGCGAGGAACGACATCTGTCTGAAAGCGAGCACTCGGCCTTCAAAGGCGGAACATCGAAATCCGATCATAAGCAGAGCTCGTCGCGGGGACGAGACGCGACTCGGCGAAGAGCTGCCCGGTGCAAGGCGAATCATCTCCTTGAGGCTGAACATCATCAAGAAGGGATTGGATTCTTGGTAGTAAAGAGCGTACCACCGCATCCGGTAAGATCAGATCTTTCGGGAGAATGAACATAGCAAGTCGCGAGACGGACTCGTGCTGCTGCATCCAAGCATTCAGATGCCTAGGAAAAGATAGGGATCCATCTCTCGTGCTAGAGCTTGCGGAGGAAATATAGATTGTGCTCTCGGCGAATGTCATGCTTTCGGGGCGAAGGTGATGTGCCTCCAGACGTAGATCGTGTGCTAGAAGCAGACAATGCATACGAATGGGAAAGGTGACCCAGTCCCAGAGCGTAGAGCTCGTCAAAGGAACCATGTAAAGAGATCTAGTCCCCGAGCACGGAGCTCGTTAAAGGAACCAGAAAGTGCGACCAGCGAAGACGCGTGCGGTAGGAGCTCGCGCCCGGCGAAGAGCTGCCGGCGAGGTGATCCACCCGAGCACGGAGCTCGTCGCGGGACCAGATCGCGCCGAGGCGAAGAACCGCCCGGCGAGGTGAATCACAACCCGATGCGATCGAGCCGCAAGAGAGCGTGTGAAATCAACGCTTTACCCATGACGTATTCCTTGCGGCGGTGTTAGCGTTGTCTTGGCAAGTGCGAGAACCGACGCTGAGTGCCGCCGCGATGAGAATCGACCACGATGGGCTTGCCCGTTCGCGATGAGAATCGACTTCGTGGGCGAGGACTCGTTGGTGGCCCACTACCTTGACTTAGCCGAACCGTGAAGGTCGAGACGGGCAAAGGCAAGAAATCATACTGTGAACGAACCGATCGGTTCCGGGCATCGTGAGCAAACCCGGAAGAGAGGATGCAAACATCGGTTTTGGTGGGGAAGCGGGAACCTCGCGCGACCATCACGAGTCTCGACGTTCCCGCTCCTGTATCCCTGCAGAAGACAAACAAGAAACGAAGCGACAAGGGAAAAGAGAGCAAGAAAAGGCTCTAAGAAGAGCAAAGCGAAGTTTTAGAAAACACGCAAAGGCGACCTACCGCACAAGACATAATTTTTTCCGGGTACGTCCCCCGATAGCGTTAGAGTCACCTCGGCGAATGCGGAACCGACGCAAGGAGTGCCCGTTGCGATGAGAATCGGCTTACGGTGGGCAGGACTCCGTTGGTGGTGCATTGCTCCGGATTACCGTGCAAGGGAGGAAGTAGCATGGATAAAAAAGACGTGTGCGGGCAAGTGCAGCCCCGCTGTGGCTAAGACCGCTAACCAAGGAAGGCGAACGGAACCTTAGCCGCAGTAAAAGCGGCGAGGCGAATCTTATCGGGCATGGACCCGTGCAGCGTTAGTGTCGCCTCGGCGGGTGCGGAACCAGCGCCAGGAGTGCCCGTTGCGATGAGAATCGGCTTACGGTGGGCATGCCCGTTGCGATGAGAATCGGCTTACGGTGGGCAGAACTCCATCGGTGGTGCACGCGCCGTTAACCGGAGCCGCATGTGTCGCTGCGGATAAAAGACATGCTCAGACGCTGGGAGCGCCACGGAGCGAAGACCAACGAGGTTTTGGAAAACCAACGCTAAGGAAAGGCGACGAAAACTGAAAACGTACCGGGTTGCCGAGATTCAGCTTAAGTCCCAACTGATCGAGGAGAGACAGTCCTCCGAGGAGCTGGCCGAGCAGCTCAAGACCGCCGAGCAGCGCTTGAATCAGAGAACTGATTGAGGAGAGGTAGTCCTTCGAGGAGCTGGCCGAGCAGCTCAAGACCGCCGAGCAGCGCTTGAATCGAAGAATCGATCGGCAAATTTTTCACGCAAAAAGAGCAAAGAAAAGACAAGGACGAACAGAAACCAAGAGCAAGGCGAACAGCGCTAGAAAGTTTTAAGAAAAACCGGTAGAACGCTTAGCCTAACTCCGGCCCGTTGTGCAGTACCGCCGAGGACCGAGTTTGCGAACTCGAACAGTGCACAAGAGAAAGAGCGACGCCTAGCCCCGTGCACGGACGATGCATGAAGACCTGAGTTTGCGACTTCAAGCACGTCGGCGCAGAGAGTTAGAGCGACACCGTATCTGATCGACTCGTTCGAGAACCGCCGTTAACGTAAGTTAGGCGGTTCAAGGTAACCGAACAAGGAAAGTGCCTCTCGCCGGAGGGCTTACGAGAACGAGCTTTGCCAAGTGGTCGTCTTGCGTGAGCGGTAAGTGCTCTCCGCCGGAGGGCTTACGAGAGCGAGCTTAGCCGCAATTTGGATGCCGTGTTACGCAACTCGAAGTTTAGGAACTTGTTGAAACCAGGTCTGGGCGGGAAACCACGATGATTGCGGAGCCAAGAGTTCGCAAGACCGGGCACCATCAAGTGTTACCAGAGAGAAAGAGTAGCCCGAGAAGACAAGTGGTGAGAAGGGCGCGCAGGGGGCGCGAGCATTCACCGCTCAATGGGTTGAACTTACATGGCGGTCGAGAGACTTGGACGAACTAAGGCACGAAATTTGAGAAAAAGCGAAGGTTAGGAAACGAAAAGACCTACACGAGGAACTTACGGTCGGGTCGATGTTCCAAGTGCGGTCGCTCTCTCCGACATCCACCGCCAGCGTAACAGCCGGGATCCGGAAGGAGTTTTGATCCGATCCCCAAGCACGAGCTTGTTTGATCGCTAATTATATGCTCATCCTATATGTATTTAAATTTAAACGACAAAAAAACTCCTTGTCGACGGTTGGGATATCGACCCAAGTCAACCAAGGTTCTTCAAAGAGGAGATAGGAGACACGCCGAACAACCACTTAACAAAGAACGAGCAGAGAGCGGGGTTTTATCCCGGTTCAGCCTCTCGGAGAGATAATAGCCCCACGCCCAAACTTTCTTATATATCGAGATGAATACAAGAGATGGCTCGACGAGACGAACAAGTCTCGGCGAGATTATGGGTGTACAAGCAAATATCCGATGTCTAAGAGCTAGATCAAGTCGTAAAACTCAAAATGCCTGTGTCCTCTAAACGCCATAGGGGCCCTGTTTATATAGTCTTGAGCAAACCGATCTACCGAGGGAATATCGGGCGGGCTAACTACGAGATCGTGAATTAACTCAAGACATGCCAAACATATCCCGAGGCGATATGGCATACTCCTAGTCTTGGGGATCACGACTCCTTATCCAATCCGGGAAGCCACGTCCGGTCTTCTCGTAGCCGTCTGAGTAACTCGCTCGAGTCGGACTCAAACAGAAGTCTTGGCCATTACGCACCGCGCCACCAAGAAGCATTCGGCGGGATGTATATGGGCGGATAGAACCTTCCAGGAGCCGAGCCCCGTAGGTCGCTCGATTAGGCCGTCGAGAGTGGGCCATGTCAATGGGCCGTGATCTAATCCCCGACACTCCTGCTGAAATATATATTTAAATATCTAATATATTTAAGCTTGTTTGATCGCTAATTATATGCTCATCCTATATGTATTTAAATTTAAACGACAAATAAAAAAACTCCTGCTGAAATATATATTTAAATAATGCGCGCATACAGAAATGAACCAGCGGTAAACGCATTACACGCGTCAAGCAAGCGTTTTTGAACCGCTTATGAGATGCCACTCTACAAGCGGTTCGTGCCTCCAACCGCTTGCACGTAGCTCTCACGTGGCTCGCCACCGCCTTCGCCGCCATCGCATGCTGAATCGCTTGAGAGGGCATCACTAGCGGCTCTGGGAGCCGCTTGTGATGCCCCTCGGGCATCAATCGCGGTTGCCTGCAAGCGGTTCTAAAACCGTTTGCACAGGCCTTACGAGCCGCTTGGGAAGCCCCGATCTGCAGTAGTGGTGGGAAGGGCAGCACGAGGGGTATTGCACCAGGAGCGATCAGTTTTGGAGGCGGCGCACGAGAGCAACGGGAGGAGGTAGATCTGATCGTGCGTGAGGAGAGACGGCGGTGATTAGGATAGTCTTTTTGTTAACCCTCCCACTAATGGGCCCATACGGCCCCAAAACCTCCTTAATTATTTGGGGCTGTTACAAAACCGTTAGTGAAGGACATCCTCTCCCACTGTTGCTCAAATCACCATCCTTAATATATATTCACCATAATAGATAATCCCAACCTACTTAAGGGCCTGTTTGGTTTGAGTACTAACATTGCCACAACTAGCCACAACTAACTTGCCTAACTTGTCTAAGGTTAGTTCATGAAAATCTTGGCCACACTTTAGCAAGGCTAAGAGAATCTTGCCACACTTTTATGTCTCACTTACACATAGGACCCACGTAAAAAAGAAGAAATCTTGTCACAAGTGTGGCTATGAACCAAACGCATGCCTATCTTGGTCAAACCTGACTAACATAAGGCGTGGCAAGTTTTGACAACTTTAGTACATCACATGCTAAGGGTATCCCGATTATATGACTCTCTCTTAAGTCTTGTTAGGTGTTCCCTTAAATATGCGGTCATTGGTATAAAGACATCACCTAACGACTATTAATCTGAATAATGCTACACTGCCCAAAGCCCAAATCAACACTCCTGACCAAAGTATTGTATCATATTAAATCCTTGAAACAATAAACTACTAGAAATACTCTAGACATTATACCCTCAATATAAATATTATCCACTAAAAAAACCTAATTAAAAGTCATTAATAGATTTCTTACCTATCTTTTTGAGGATGCATATATATATATAAGTCTTTAGATAGATTTTCTATTTAATCTCTTAACGAGACACCTTATCTACATATTTCAAAGCAAAGCCATTCCCTACGAATACTAAAATTCTTTTTCAAATTTCCCAATTAATCTCTTCAAAATTAGGAATCTCATCTATACATTTCAAAATAAAGCCATATTCAATACCAATCATATATGCAAAGTTTTTGCTAGATTCTAGATGGCAAATAACCACTGATGTAAAAAACCAAAGAGAAAAGAACCATGAAACCAGTTCAAGTGATAGAATTGTTGTGGTTCGATTTACTAATAGAAAAAAAAAACCGTATTCAGTGCCTTTGTATCAAATGAGCTGAGTAGTTGATATTTAGGCCCTGTTTATTTGAGCTGCATCTTCTCTAAAAGTTGTTTCTAGGAAAAAAAAAACACAAAAAACTTACTTCTCATATCATAGTACTCTCTTCGATCACAAAAAGAAGTCATCGTTGACTTTTTCACACAACTTTGATCATTCATCTTATTCAATTTTTTTTATAAATATATAAAAATATAAGTCATACTTAAAATATATTTAATAATAAACTAAATCACAACAAAATAAATGATATTTACATAAATCTTTTGAATAAGACTAATGATCAAAGTTGTGTGCAAAAGTCAACGGCGACTTTTTTTTTTTTTGTAACCGAAGGTAGTACAATTTGAGCTTCCGGGGGCTTTTGGCTTTTTAGAAAGGGTTACAAAAGCTGGCTGTTTGTTTGAGTTTCTGACTTCTGAGGGTAGAAGCTGGCTAGAAGGTCAAACAAACAGGGCCTTATAGAAGGCGTTTGGGAAGGTTGTGAGGTGATTTGGCCGGAGAGGTTAGAGTGATTGATAGTGAAGTCAGCGGCGATCGGTGCTTAGAGGTGAACGAATCAAGCGGCATGATTGTAATCTGTTCAAGATGGAGAATGTATTATGGAGATGAGACCAGTGATCTATTCTAGATAGCAAACGAATCAGGGTAGTTCAAACTGTGGTCGGTAGTGGCTGAAAGTGGCTCAGAAGACAATGGTGATGATCGAGGAGAGGACGACATCGCGTGTGTGTACATGCTACAAAGGAGTTGTGAATTCCAAGTGCATGTAGAGAGTACTGTTGCAGGTGGAGCTGCTGAACTGGATATTGCCAAGTCAGTGTTTGTTCCAGAAGACGGTGGATTCGTTGGGCGGTTTGACATGAGCTGCGAAGAAAGCAACCACAGGGCGGATACAGGGTTCGCGTAAGACATTGGAAAGACTCCAGGGAGAAGGTCATATGCCCCTGTGTTTTGTACAGTGTTTTTATTTTTCTTGTATTTTTGCTTACAGAAAACGGACAGCAGTTCTTCGGTCTCCTTTTCAAGAAAAATCTCACGTTAGCCTCAAAATAGATACAGTGAAATTAATATCGCTCTTCCTTTAATTATGTACATTGTCACTATTAAACTGAAAGAACAACGAGTACAAGAGGAAAAATATATTCATGAAAGAACATCCATAAAGCTCAGCAACCCATTACAGTATATCATAAAACTATATATCCATTCTATTGGGGACACATATATATATACTGTCAAAAGATATTTAAGAGCTATGGCATAGCGCACAATTAATCTTAAGAGTGAGGTAGACGAGAAACCTTAGCAGCTCACACTTGTCATAATAAATCTTCAGATTAGATTAATCTCCTTTCACGCTGCACTATAAATAAGAGAGAGAGAGAGAGAGAGAGAGAGAGAGAGTAATCAATCAAGCTCGAGGTACCGCGGACGCAGAAGATGCAGATGCTGGAGATAGCCGCCGACTACTTCGTGCTGATGGTCGTCGTCTCCTGCCGGCACAGCATGCCCGTCGAGCCTTGCGTCCGCCGCCGGCGGCGGCGGCGGCGCCGACGACCACACGCCGCCGTACACCTCCCGAGTGAGCTCGATGACCTCCAGCAGCGCGTCCCTCACCCTGTCCGGCTGCACCACCGCCTCTCTGTCCCTGCTCTGCATGCGTACATACGGTACGTGCAGAGATATATCAATGGTGATTCAGACATGCAATGGTGATAGCAATGGCGGCGGGAGGATCGAGTAGGGGTACCACGACGCGGAGGACGTTGAGGACGAGGGTCTTGTAGGAGGTGACGTTGACGTTGGTGACCTCGAGGCCGAGGGCGTTCATGGCGTCCATGAGCCCCACGAAGCGGCCGGGCTTGTGCTCCCACAGCGCCTGCAGGAACAGCTCGTTCCCCTCCACCAGCCGCACCTCCAGCTGCGGCTCCATGTCGTGGCCGCCCCTGTCGTCGCCGGCGGCCGCCTCCGCTCCCCGGGGCCTCTTGCTGCACCCGCCGCCGCCGCCGCTGTTGGGCGGCGAGGCGTCGTCGTTGTCCAGCCCGACGAGGCTCGCCGGCGGCGGGTGGTCGATGAGGACGTCGGGGGCCTTGGAGTCCACGCCGTGGTTGTCCGGCGGTGGCGGGTTGGGGTCCTCCAGCTCGTCCTGCAGCGCCTTCACCTGCTTCTGCAGCTCCATGATGTAGTCGATCGCGTCCCCGAGAATCGATGCCCGATCCATCTAAATCAATCTCGTCACCGTCACCGCCATCAATTTCAGTTTTCACGCAAGAATCAGATCGAGATGCAAGAACATGAGACGATGCCTAGCTACGTACGTACCTTGGTGATGTTGGGGACGAGAGACCGGAGCTTGTAGAGGCGATCGTTGAGCTTCTTCCGCCGCTTCCTCTCCGCCATGAGGTTCTTGCACTGCTGCCGCTTCCCGCCGCCTTTGCCGCCGCCGGACCGCCCCTGCAGCTCGCCGTCGACGTCGTCGTCGGGGTCTCCGTCCCCCTGCATCTCGCTCCCCTCCGACCCCGACTCCGCGCCCCCAGATCGCCCCTCGCCGTGCAGCTGCTCCGCCACCACCGCCGGCGGCTCGCTCCCCGCCGCCATGTACTGCCACCCCGCGGCGGCGGCGTCGACGCCCGGCGCCTGCGCCGCCAAGAACGGGTCGGCGGAGGCCGCCGTCGCGTCGAGCAGATTGAGCGACGCCGCCGCGTACATCCGCTGCGGGTCGGCGGCGTCCCACGAAAACCCCGGCGTCTCCGGCGCCGGCCACGCCTGGCCACCGTGCTCCTCGCCGCCGCCGCCGCAGCACTGCGCCATGACCAGCTCCGCCATCTGCTGCTCCTCCGCCATCTGCACGCACGCACGCACCGATCAGCTCACCTATATACGTACGCATGCAAATGCAAAGCGCATGGCGTGTAGCGAAACGCGAGCCCTGGGCGGCGCCGTTGGCTCACGCCGATGCTGTGCGTGCTCGAGCTAACTAATTAGCTGCACTCTCTTAACTACTCCCGAGCTAACTGACACGATCCATCCCTCATCTAGTTAATCACTCCCATCGATCTTGTCATGCAATGGCGCACGCACGTATCTCGAGGCGAAGAGCTCGACGAGGCCGCCGGCGACGGGGACGATGAGCCGCGTCTTCGGGCCGCCGGCCTCTGGCTCCTGCACCGCACGCCAGCTCACGGTCAATCAGCGGATAGCGAAATTCAGCTCAGCTCAGCGATGAACGATTAAGTGCATGATTAACCGCTTCTTAATTACACTGGTGTAGGAGCAATTCGGGAGCTCTGACAAGCTGCTCTGCCAGATCGGCTGGTTGGACAGCAACGCCTGCGCGTGCATCCTGATCGATTAATGCAGATTTCATCCAACCGGCAAGAACAAAACAAGCAAACAGTCAGAACTCGGAACTGATCAGCCAATGGAAGCAAGAAATTAACTACAGGTGAGTTTTTTGAAGAAATAACCGCAGGTGAGTTAGATGCAGCATCATTAGTGCAAGCTAGGAACAAGAACCAGTGGGTAATTTCAGTATCTGACAGGCCTGATTTAGTTTACCCTATGGAGGAGGAGTCGAGTGGGATCGACGAAGGCAGGTCGCCGAGGGCCGAGACCTGCGCCTCCAGCTCGCCGCTGCAGCAGAACCCTGCCATCTCCAAGAACCTGCCATTTTTGTCTGAACAATCAATAAACCATGGATGTATGAACAATCATGAACAAAGCTTATGATCAGTGGCATACCTCTGATCAGGGGATAACCTCCAGTAGATGCAGTAGTCCCAGGCGTCTGGCCCAACAAGAGGCCTCAATGCAGCATCCACAGTGACAGAGCTGCTGCTTCCATGAGCAGCAGCCCTAATGCTCTTCAGGCTCAGGTGGTCTCCTCCTCCCATTGCACTAGGCACTGAATGATCACCTTACCTTAGGTCAGGAGAGACACATCGATGCAAGCCATGTAAGTGTCAGAGTAGAGCTATCAGTGAAGCCATGCATGCACAGATGGCATTGGCAGATGCTTTCTTTCTTGTTGTCAGGATAGGATTGGTTGATGTCATCGATGTGAAAAGGCTGCAAGAAACTTCAGGCTACGGTTGCAGCAAGGGACAGCTACCAGCTCATGTCAAGAACTACATATATGTGCGTGGATGTTCAGAAAAGCCAAGTGCATTAGAATGCTAGAATTAACTTTGCTGTTTAATCTTCCATCAGTGTTACGTATCTACAAGTAATGCAAGAGACAGAGATGATGCATCCTTCTGATCCATCTGGAGGATATCTGGAGTCATGTTTAAGGAATTTGTGGCATCAAGCAGGGGAGAGAAAGCTACCTTTCTGCTGGCTTCTTGGTGACCTCTCTGAACGAGTTGACGAAATATAGCAGTGATCAGCAGAAGGGAGAGAAGGGAGTCAGCTGAAAGCTATTGCTAACTGAAGAATCATTTACTACTGCAGGGCTATTGCATCATCTGCATATATAGGCCACACCTGTATGTTTCTCTGAAATCAGAGATAATTCGGATGATTAGTTTGAGCCAAACCTTGGTTTAACTCAGTTACTCCAGTATGCACCTGTGTTGCTGTGAAGGTTGTTTTGATTAGGTGAGTCGCAAGAAAGGTGTGAGAGTTTTCTATTTATTCAGCCGGTATACAGATGCTGCTGTCAAATTCCTGACTTGGATTAATTTAATCAGCGATAATCGTTCCTATTCGTCCTATGGTAGAAAATTAAACATATTCCAAAATCCCTGCCTTGGATTAATTTTGTTCAAAATTTGCCCAAATTGTCAAAAAGATGCTAATAGAACCCAATATGTTTTGGCTGAATTTTTGCTTCAAACTGCCTGCGGATTATTACCGATGAAATCTGATTTTCAGTTTTATCACTCCTTCGCTAAAAATGGAACTCAGATTACCAAATCCCTAATATACGTGCATCATACATGTGTCATGGGGATAAGATGTGCCCACAACCTCTTTCTCATGAGTCATGGCATGAAATTAACAACCTGTGTTTCAGATAAGAAGCAAAAGGAAGTAAGAGCCTTGTGATCTGGGATGGGGGCACTCGTGTAATTTGGCTAGCCGAGATGGTTTCATTCATTCAGATAGACATAGACAGGGGGTGACAGACACAGAGCCTCGGTTCAGGCTTCAGCTGGTCCCCTTCACATCGGCTGCACCCAGCAAACGTAAGAGTTTGTTGAGTCTGAAAGAGCTTAGCTGGTGAGATATCTGCTGATGCAGCGTTACCACATCGTTCACGCATCAGATTTCTGAGTTCAGAGGTCACAACAAAGGACAGACACAACAGAAAAGAGAATCGCAGAGCAATGAGGTACATAAACTACATAATTTGATTAAGCAGCTTCTGTGAAATGATTTTGCTGCCAAGCAGCAGATTCCAGAGCCTCTTCTGATAATAGGTAGACTTCAGAAAGGAGACATGGACAGAATTCAGAAGTCTTATCTTTTCAGGAACTGAACCTTGGTGAATGTGTGCATGGTGCATCAGTGCATGCATGCATGGTACTAACTAGACCGAACTGGAATGGTTCCTCCATTGCAGGCAATGGATGGTAGCGCCCAACTGCCAGCAGATTGCTGCTTCTCAGCTGACAGTTGCAGAGCATTATAAGATGAGCAGCTACCTGCTCTAGCCGGCTAGCCGCCGCCGCCGCTGCTCCTCTCTCATCCGCTTTCATTTCATTTTGCATCAGCGACGAGGATCGTGTTGTCGGCTAACAAAGTTATTCTACAGTCTTTCTTGAACATACGGACGAACAAGGAAGTACCAATACATGATTTGGCCTTGAACAGCACAGGATTCTTTTCGTGATAAGCTCGAATATTTTTTTCCCTGAAAAATAATATGCACATGCTCCCTCAAGAAAGCCGGCCGGCCAATGCCTCTCCTCCGTTAGTTTGACCGATCTTTTTATGCAAAGATGGCTTGTCTGTCCCAACGAAAAATCTCTCCTTTTTTTCTTTTCTTTTTTAAGTAATAAAAAAGTTTCAGACTCTGTACCAGAAGATGCATATGCCTCATACAAATAAGGTATTGAAAAAAAGTGTGATCAAGGCTCCCCAGACAGTGAATTTGTGTGGGAAGGTACCCCTCCCGAGGTCGAGTCACCCACTCGGGGAGACAACCTTGCGAGGAAGCGCAGTCAAGAATGGAGTGGGAAAACCTAAAATTTTTTCTTAGAATTCTGATTGAACTTGGTTTACAACGGATCCGAAAGCCCAGGTCCTATACATCCAAATTTTTTTTACCCACTTTGCCCTCGTAAGCACTCGGAACCTTGATAGCGAAGTGGTAATCCTACCCCTAGTTCTCTTGTTTGCCCCTTATCGGGTCGCTAAAGCAGGGCTGCTCATCCTTCCGCCCTCGCTTTCCTTTCGTTTGCAATCTTGGTACCTTAAGGACAAAACAACGGTTCACACTATTAGTCTCTACTTTGCCTCTGACTGCTAGCGGAGCCTTCCTTCGTCTTGTAGTAGCAGTAGTGGGCTGCTTTTGGCAGGCGCAAATCATCTTTGAACCCCCAAGCTTCCTTTTGACCATCAATATTGGAAGGGGATCCCAAATCTTTTCCCCGAGGCAATGATTAACGTGCGGGAAGCCCAAGAGCCACCCGACCCGCATGAGTCCTTGGCTTGGAACAGCCTACGGGACACGTGGCACTTCAAGAAGGTCCCTACCTAGGGTTTTGGTCCAAAGGGGTTTCTAGGACATGTGGCGCTTCATAAAGGTCCCGACGTGAGGCTTCGACCCCAAGGGGTCTTCGGGACATATGGCGCTCCGAAACAATCTCCACGTGAGGCTTCAACCCAAAGGAGTTTTCAGTTTATGTGGCGTTCTGAAAAGGTTCCCGCGCTGGGCTTCGGTCCAGAGAGGACTCTGGAACACATGGGCATCTAGGATGGCCTGCATGTAGTCTTGTCAATTGGAGGAGCGAGGGTCATCCTTACAACAATAAGTGTTAAAAACAAAAGACTAAAATAAGGCTTAAAAACACAAAGCCTAAAATTGTTCCTCCATACTTTATTTGCGAAGAAGGATAATGCCACCACTTCTAAAGCATGGAATGCTGCCTTGGCGCAACCGGTATATTCCTCCGAAAAAAATCTGCACAAAAGATGTCTTTGCATTTGTCAAATACAATATTGTTTCAACAAAGCCAAGTAGACCAAAGTAAAGTCGTCCACTAAAATAAGTAATCTTTGTTTCAAAGCCACTCCCCGAAGCCAATCACCCAACAAATAAGTTCAGTTCAATAGAATCTTTAAACCAAAAGTAATGTGAACAACATGCCACACACATCTAGCAAAATGCATGGCATTGAAAGAAGAGATAATGTATCTTTCCTTTTTTTTTTTTCTTGGCTTTGAAATGTACATGGAGGGATCAAGTTCCATGGAGTTGAGCCATCAGAAGTAAAGTTTGCCACTACTTTCTCCCACTTGCACTTGCCCTTTTGGTCAGAATCCGGACTCTTTTAAGTCCATGGGGAATTTTGCTTCGTTTCACGCACCAAATGCAAAACATGCAGCCACTTGCTTAAACTTTTAGGGGGGAATATTTGGTTTGATATGTTCCTTCAAAAAAATGTATACATATTGTGTGTGTGATAATATAATATCGCCCTTTTATTTTCTCAAGTCTCATTCAAGCATCCAATATTCCAATGCCATTTGCCCCTTGCTAGCTATAGCTCTTGTGTATATATATACCCCCAGCAATCATCGGTACAGGGGCCATTGGAGTGTGGGCAGGTTCCATTCTGCAGCTTTGACCTCCATCCATCCATCCAAGCATCCAAAGAACCTTGAGAAAAGAAATGGCGCTGAGGAGAATAATCAAGGAGCTCAGGGACCTGCAGAGGGATCCACCAACTTCTTGCAGCGCAGGTGATCCACACAAACACATCTCCATTGGCCGTGAAGCTTACTCTAGGATCAAACAAGTTCATCTTTGGCTGATGATGATATTCTGATGTGGTTGTTGTTGAATCCAATTCCAGGCCCTGCTGGTGATGACATGTTCCACTGGCAGGCGACCATCATGGGCCCGAACGACAGCCCCTACTCCGGCGGCGTCTTCCTCGTCACCATCTACTTCCCTCCTGACTACCCATTCAAGCCCCCCAAGGTTGCAGCAGCTGAAGATTCTCGGTTGTTCCAGCTGATTATGTATATCTATTGAGGAATGAATGTGATGAACTGTCTGTGGCATGCAGATGTCGTTCAAGACGAAGGTGTTCCACCCCAACATCAACAGCAACGGCAACATCTGCCTCGACATCCTCAAGGACCAGTGGAGCCCCGCTCTCACCATCTCCAAGGTGAGCATTGAGCAAGCCAAGCAGCCACCTGCAGCTAGCTGCAACAGTGACTGACGGCCTCACTCTCAAGCCTGAAATCTGAGCTAGCCTCACTGATGTTGGTGGGTGATGGGCAGGTTCTGCTGTCGATCTGCTCGCTGCTGACGGACCCCAACCCGGATGATCCGCTGGTGCCGGAGATCGCCCACATGTGCAAGACCGATCGCCTGAGGTATGAGTCCACTGCGCGGAGCTGGACGCAGAAGTATGCCATGGGCTAGCAATGGAGAATGGAGGATGCCATCACATAAACCAAGAATGATAATAATGATCTTGCCTCTCTAATCTCTCGAGGGTGTACTCTAGTATCAGTGAAGGATAAAAAACATGCAGCAGTTTTGGTGGCATTTCGCGTTGTTTAAATGATATGTATATCTCCGATGGCTTGCTGGTCACAACCGACGCTTTGGCCGAGTGGTTAAGGCGTGTGCCTGCTAAGTACATGGGGTTTCCCCGCGAGAGTTCGAATCTCTCAGGCGTCGATTCTTTTTCTTTTTTTTCTTTCATTTACTACTGCCATGCGATGATTCAAAAGAAAAGGCATTACTATATCTGAAATATAAAATTGAGTTGTGAAAGGCGTTAATATTAAGCAGTGAGAAGTATGCAATAAAAAAATAATTTAACCCACCAATTAGTTTTCTTTTTCGTTAGTTACTTTTCATTAGTTTGTTTTGTTGGATGAAAATCTGATGGGCTTGCGATGGTGGCGGCTTTTCATCGCCATTACCTTTGTTAGAGACGTTGTTAAAGCTTTTATCAATGTTGTCATGGATCATTTGCCTTGTTAGAGACGTTGCTTGAGTTCGAATCTCTCAGGCGTCGATTCTTTTTCTTTTTTTTCTTTCATTTACTACTGCCATGCGATGATTCAAAAGAAAAGGCATTACTATATCTGAAATATAAAATTGAGTTGTGAAAGGCGTTAATATTAAGCAGTGAGAAGTATGCAATAAAAAAATAATTTAACCCACCAATTAGTTTTCTTTTTCGTTAGTTACTTTTCATTAGTTTGTTTTGTTGGATGAAAATCTGATGGGCTTGCGATGGTGGCGGCTTTTCATCGCCATTACCTTTGTTAGAGACGTTGTTAAAGCTTTTATCAATGTTGTCATGGATCATTTGCCTTGTTAGAGACGTTGCTTGAGTTCGAATCTCTCAGGCGTCGATTCTTTTTCTTTTCTTTTTTTCTTTCATTTACTACTGCCATGCGATGATTCAAAAGAAAAGGCATTACTATATCTGGAATATAAAATTGAGTTGTGAAAGGCGTTAATATTAAGCAGTGAGAAGTATGCAATAAAAAAATAAATTTAACCCACCAATTAGTTTTCTTTTTCGCTAGTTACTTTTCATTAGTTTGTTTTGTTGGATGAAAATCTAATGGGCTTGGCAATGGTGGCGGCTTTTCATCGCCGCTACCTTATTAGAGACGTCGTTAAAGCTTTTATCAATGTTGTCATGGATTGTTTGCCTAGTTTAACTTTTTTTTTTTTTTTTGAGCAAAGGGCAGGAGAACTGCCATCTATTGATCAAAAGGAAGAAGTTGTACAGAGCTGGGGGGAATTACCCCTCCCCCCAGGGGAGTAGAAGAGCAAGCTAGGCTTAATTACAGGGAAACTAAATTTGCACCACCGCCTCCCACAGCGCGATTAAATCGATGAGGAGCTCGAGGAAGAGGTGGCGAGGCTTCTCTTCCGACCGGAAGACACGGTTGTTTCGCTCGATCCAAAGGTGTCAGCAGGTGGCAGAGATGATCGAGCGGACTCCTTTATGGGACCCGGATTGCAGGGTAATGTTCTCCCACCAAACGTTGAGGCGACCTCTCCCATGTGCTCGGAATGGCGTGGGGATGTTGAAGAGCGCGCGAGTCTACTGCATTTAATGAGCTGAAAGCGCATCCGAGAAAAAGGTGTTCGAGTCTCCAAGTTTCAGCAGCAGGCGTAAATAGGAGTTGGGGAGTTGCCATCGTTGTAGAACATCCGCTGTCATGACTCGATTCAGAGAAGAAGCCAAAGGAAGAATTTGCATTTGGATGGCGCCCAGATCTTCCAGTTAGGCAGAAGCGGCGCCGCAACGCCAGAGAATCGCAACCGTAAGCCGAGCGCACCGAGAAAGAACCGTCTGGCGAGAACCGCCAAGTTCGCTGGTCCGGCTCACCCTCGGAAAGGGTGACGCGGGATAATCTGGCGAGTAGCACGAGGAGCTCGGGGGCCATGTGAGGTAGCCAGTTTCTTCGAAGGTCGAGAAGCCAGTTATTGTTTGAAAAGGCGTCTCGCACTGATCTCGTTTTCTTAGTCGTCACTGTGAAGAGCCGTGGAGCTAAATCTTTGGGGGCACAACCGAAGAGCCAGCGATCCTCCCAAAAGGACAGGGACGATCCGTTTCGCAGGGTTATGGAGGAGCCCAAACGAAGGAGGTCCGAGTCCGATTGGTGCGGCTGTGCCAAGAACTCAGCCCAGGGGGCGGGGGCGGGGGATTTGCTCAACCAAAGCCAGCGGGTTCGAAGCGCTCTAGCGAAGAGGTTGAGGTTGAGGACCCCGAGGCCCCCTAGGGAGGTGGGGGAGCAGACAACGCTCCAGTTCACTCGACAGTGACCCCCAGTCGCGGAGTTGGAGCCCCGCCAGAGCCAAGCTCTCCTAATTTGATCGATCTTCTGGAGGACAGACTTTGGCGGACGAAGGACGGAAAGAATGTAGGAAGGCAAGACTGAGAGGACCACCTTGAGCATAGTTAACCTGCCACCTTTGGACATTAGAGGGCCACGCCAACCCGCCAAACCGATTATGAATTTTGTCCGAAGCGGTTGAAATGCACCATGAAGACGCTTGACGGATAGCGGGAAGCCGAGATACTTGATGGGGAAAGAGGCTCTCACGGTGGGAAATCTTCGAGGATGTCTTCGAGGTCGACGTTTGCACAATGGATTGGGACGACCGGCTTTTGGAGAAGTTAGTGTTTAGCCCAAGTGATCCCGCCGAATTCTTTTCGGGATGAAGGAGAGGTTGGAAACGCCCTATTTTGTGGGGTTGAGGAAGATTGCCGCATCGTGCGCAAACAAGGATACGTGAAGGTGTGCAGGCGAACCCCGAACAGGTGAGAGTGCACCAGCCTCTGTGGCTCGCTGAAGGAGGATGCAGAGGGGTTCGATGGCTAAGTTGAAAAGCAAGGGCGAGAGAGAGTCCCCTTGTCGCAGACCCCTGGAATGGTAGATGATCTCCGAAGGGTGGCCATTTAGAAGCACGCGGGAGGAGGAGGTGGCAAGTGACAAGGAGATCCAATTACGCCAGCGGGTTCCAAAGCCCCGGGCCTGGAGGTTGTCGAGTAGGTAGGGCCAGGCAACGGAATCGAATGCCTTTTCAAGGTCAAGCTTAAGAAGGAGGGCTGGGATTCGCTTTTGGTGTAGAAATTTGGCAGTGCCTTGAACAAGGAGGAAGTTAGCTTGGATGTGGCGCTTTTTAATAAAGGCACTCTGGCAAGGCGAGATGAGGTCCTCCATGAAGGGGGCTAGCCTGAGGGAGAGGATCTTTGTGAAGAGCTTGCCTAAACTGTGGATGAGGCTGATCGGACGGTAGTCGGCTGGGGTCTCAGGGTTATCTTTCTTGGGGAGTTGCATAATGAGGGCACGGTTGAGGACCTCAAAGCCGCGGCCGTCGAGGTTGAAGGGACATTGCAAGGCTGCGAGGAGGTCGACGGAGATGAAGTCCCAGCAGGCTTTGTAGAATTCCCAAGTGAAACCGTCTGGACCTGGGGCCTTATCGTTGGGCAGGTTGAAAATCACCCGCTTAAGCTCTTCAAATGATAAGTCTTCTTCCAAAGGGGAAAGGTCAGTGGTGGGGAGATCCAGGAATTCCCAGTTGAAGGAGCGCGCGGGCGGGTTGGGAGGTGAGGTAGTGGCCGTTTCCCCGAAGATGGAATTGAAGTGGCAGTGGAGCATATTAGCTTTTTCATTGTGCTCCGTGAGGGGGCCAGCTGGCGAAACGAGGGAGTGGATGAAGTTTTTACGTCGACGACCACTTGCCCGTAGGTGAAAGAACTTGGTGTTGGCGTCCCCAAGTTGTAGCCAAGAGATGCGAGAACGCTGCTTCCACTTGATGCGTTGTATAACAGAAAGGCCGAGAACCCGCAGCTTTAGTTTGCGCCGAAGGTCAATTTCCGGAGCAGAGAGACTGCGTGACTCCATGGCCACATCTAGCAGACGGATGACCTCGGAAGCCATCGCCAACTGTAGTTTTATATTTCCAATGTGGTTGCGGCTCCAGGCCTGAAGGGCTTTAGCTGTATGCATGAGCTTGTGGTTGAAGCGGAGAAGTGGGTGGGTGGGGAGGTTTTGGGAAGCCTCACACCTGATTTGCCACTTGAAGAAAACCTGGCATCTTGATCCAGAAGGATTCAAAATGAAAACGTCTTGGCGGGCAGGGAAGGCAGTTCGCCGTGAGGAGGAGGGGTGAGTGATCAGAGGCGGAGGAGGATAGTGGGATTAAGGAGCAAGAAGGAAAGAGCAGCTCCCATGCAGAGTTGGAGAAAACTCGGTCGAGTCTAACCAGTGTGGGGTTGGCTTGCTCGTTACTCCAGGTGAAACGACGACCTGAGAGGTGGAGCTCTTTTAGGTGGCATGAGTCTAGGAAGGACCGACAGCGCGACATGAGACGTCGGTTGAGGTTGAGGTTGTTTTTGTCCGCTGCTTGAAAGATGAGGTTGAAATCACCAGTCAACATCCACGGGCCCGAATAATGGTTGGAGATGGAGGTGAGCTCTTGCAGGAAAGCTTCTTTGTCGGCGTTGACGGGGGGGCCGTAGACATTGGAAATAACCCAGGAGGAGTGGCAGCTGAGCGAAGTGACCCATGCGGAGATGGAGTGCTGCAGGATGAGGGGGTCCGACAGTTGGAGAAGGGCATCATCCCAGAGGAGGAGGAGTCCTCCCCTAGTTCCAACGGCTGGGAGCGTTAGATGGCCCCGGAGGCGATTGCCGGAGATATCTCGAATCGTCTGGGCGGATGGGTCCGCCAGCTTGGATTCCTGAACCGCGAGGATGGAGGGGTTATGGGCTCTGACCAGATCCGCCACCACGGCACGTTTTGCGGCGGAGTTTAAGCCTCGAACATTCCAGTTGAGGATCTTCATTGGGAAACACTGTTGGGGGCACTAGTGTTGAATAAGCGATGCAGTTGAAGGTCGCACACAACAGAGGAAACACTAAACTGGCCGCACGCAGGCGGAGAGGACCAGGAGGCAGACCCCGGCCCACACAGGGGTAGGGTAACCAAAGACGCACCGCATGCAAGCGGTTCGAAGAGAGTTCCACACGTAGGTGGGCAAAAAGACTCAACCAAAGACCAAACAATGGGAGGGTGAGGCAAAGCCAAGCAGCGCCGTAACTGCACGGAATATCCAAACCCACGCAGGGGATGGGTATCCAAAGACACGCCGCACGCAGGCGGGTAGAACGAGCGACACACAGGTGGTTGAAAGGGCGGAGAGGCACCACACGCAGGTGGACCCAAAACACATCTAGAGAGCACCAAACGACAACACCAACTCCAAGGACCCACGCGCAGGTGGGAAAAACACGGAAAGAAAGAACTAATCATAAGAGACAAAGAGGCACACGAACGGGCTGGCAAAGCGCAGCTATGGTGCGCAAGCAACCCCATCCTCAACAGCGTCGGGGCCGATGGTGGAGAGGTCCAAAGACGGCCTAGCAAGGCCGCAAAGGTCGAAGACGACGGCGAATGTAGGAGCATCAAGAAGCGAGGAGGAGAAGAGGGACTGGAGCTGGGTGGCGAGGTCGTCGACTGCAGTGGGGGGAGGGAGACCTAGCTTGAGGGCTAGGAGGCCCTGCGCCTTACGAATGGCGGGAACCGAGGAGGAGCCTGCTGAGGCAAAGGAAGGCCTAGCTGAGGCGATCCGGGTGCTGCGACGCACCCCAGAAACTGGCTTGGTGAAAGAGGATCCTAAGGCCTAGAGGGGGGGTGAATAGGCAATTTTAATTACTTTTCTTAAATTATTCTTAATTAAGCAACAAGTTAAGAATGACCCAATCCTAGTTGCAAGTCAAGTAAGCGGAAGCTATAAATAAATCACAAAGCAACTATGACATGGCATTCAAATGAACACAAGCAATGCGAAAGAGTAAATGCGGAAATTAAATGAGAGAGTGACACGGTGTTTGTTTGACGAAGTTCGAACGCAACTCCTACTCTCCGTTGAGGCTACCCCTTGCGACAAGGACCGGCTCGCTCTCGAGCCTACCGCCTCACTCACTCCCGGTAGTCGTTCGCCACTCCGCGAGGTGGACTCACACCACCACACCGACTCGAGAGTAGCCACACGCCAAGGCCTACTCCCAAGCCCTCGCCTCCACGAAGGATATTTTGAAGTAACAAGCCAAACGCCCGATCATGCGGATCGAAGGACTTCCATGAAGCTCGGTATTGGGGTTTGATGGATTGTGGAGTTCGATGATTTTGGGTGGAGGAATGGCTCTAGATCACCTAATTGATGAGCTATGAATGTGGTAGGTGAAGTGGAGCAACAAACCTCAAAATAGCCACCACTAGATGGGTATTTATAGCCCTAGAGCAAAACTAGCCGTTGCCCCTCGGAAGAGGACAAAAGACTAGCCGTTACACTCTCTGGGGACGCCGTCCGAGCAGACTCGGACGCCGTCCGAGCAGAGCGCATCGCTCAGCAAAAAGAGCTGATCGGACGCCGTCCGTAACTACGGACGCCGTCCGACAGCGAAATCTTGTTGGAAAAAAGGCTAACCGGACGGCCCCCCAGACGCCGTCCGACCAGGAAAGGGCCTCGGTTTTTAACTCGACCGGACGCCGTCCGGTAACTACGGACGCCGTCCGACAAAGTGACGATCAAAGGACCGGACGCCTCGACGCCGTCCGGCGCCGAGAAAGCCCGAATTGAACTTTATCGGACGCCGTCCGTAACTACGGACGCCGTCCGGCTGTGGAGAATCTTGTTTTGGTGTTTGGTGGTCGGACGCCGTCGCTTTCGAGACGCCGTCCGACGAGAGAGGAATTTTTCGAGCTAAAATTTGTGGGGAATTTAGGTGGGTTCTCTCTCTAGAAATCTCACAAGGATATATATGGGTATTTTTAGAAGTGGTGGACTACGGAAACCGAAGCGAGAATTCGCAAAGATCCGCATAGTCCGAGATATTCGAACCCTTTTGAAATCCGACGAAAAACAAGAAATAAACCTAACTACTCCTAATTTATACGTGACCTCTTCTCTCGCCCGGTCACGCATTTGAAATCTTGGAGCAGCTCAGAAAATTGTCGACACTTCAAATTAGGGTTTATAAAAATCACCGAGTCTTCGCCAGGGTTCCGAGAAGTCCAAAAACCCCCTAGCCCTTTATATTGATTAATTTTATCATCAATGCCACTAATAAAAATTAGGGCTCAACGATGCTCACACTTGGCGCGCGGGCGGGGGCGCCTGGGTGGAGGGGAGGGTATCAAAGGTGGCGGTGGCAGAGTGGTGGCCCTGGCGAGGAGGGTCTCGACAGGGGAGGGCAAAAGTGGGGGGGAAAGGCCGGCCTCGAGGGGCATCGGGTCTAAGGTGGGTGCAGGGAGCGAGGGCGGCGCTACCGGAGTGAGGTGGGGGGGAAAAAGAAGATCCCCGGAGTGGTCCAACAGGGGTGTGCGGGGAGCTCTGGGAAGCGGCCCAATGAGAATTGGCCCAACAGGAACAGTAGGTGGGGGTGAAGGAGAAGGCTGCCCGAGTGGGCCGCAAGCAGCGAGCGGGACGGGAGCAGAAACTGGGGGCGAAGGGAGAGGCGGCCCGGTTGGTGCGAGCGGCGGCCCAGAAACGGCGATCGGCGGCCCAGCCCAGAAATCAGAAGAGAGGATGGGGCTCTCGCCGGGCGCGGGAATTTGAACCACCTTCGGAGGCGCAGGAGCGTCGAGATCGGTGGGCCCTTCACGGAGTCGGGACCGTGGGCCGTGTTCGACCGGTCAAGCGCCGCTGATCGGTGGTTCAGAGCACCGCTTGACCACGGGCGGCAAGAACGGCGACAACGATGGCGTCGGAGGCAGTGATAGCCGGCCGCAGGCGCAGAGAGAGAGGAGGCATGGCTGCGCGGCGGGAGCGGATTAGGTTAGCGCTGCCCTCCGTGGCGGCGGGGAACAACTTCTTTTTGGAAGTTGTTTACGCTTTGCTTGAGTGATGGCGTGAGCTGGTGTGGCCGACAGTGGTTGGCGGCTATATAGTTGGTTATGTTGTGTGGTGTCTCTGTAATGTTTGCTCGTCGTGTGGATGAGATGGTCGGGATTAATTCTTGGTGGCAATGGTTGTGCTACAATCATGTTTAGTGCTCTTCACTGGCTTTTCCTGTCCTTTTTCTCCTCACTGTATTTTTCCTCTACTTAATCCAGAAAGTCAGTGTTGTTGGATCTTTCAAAAAATATACTTTTATTTCAAAAACATTACTGTCGGTAGTGAGAAATTAATGGGAACCTCATTCACAAAAAACATTACCGAGGATGCATTAAAAAAACCCATCCGAGGTGTATCCTCCGTGTGGAAAGCCATTCTCGTAAAATTTCAGTGGAATATAACTATCCGTTGCAATTATTTACGAAAAAATGACTCAGGTTTTCTGTGATGAAACGTGTTCCAAGTTCCGACTCAAAAAAGAGTTATCGCCTGGAGATCTTGTTCTTGTGCAGCTCTCAGATTAAAAAAATAATAAAAAAATGCGGTGAACATTCACTCTATGCTTTCCAATTGGCAAAGAAACAACATATCAAAGATTACATTCCAGGCAGCAGAGCGCAAAGCAATTCTTTTGATAATATATTTCTGCCGCAAACATGCTGTTCACGATCTCTCTGCACAAGTGCATTATATTACTAGCGCAAGCTGTGGCTCCGGGGAATTCTTGTATTCAATTGGCTAAGTCAGCTTTACAAAGTCTCCACTAGCTAAATAATGCATTGAGAATGCGGCAGTGAAAAGGGGGGAAATGCAGCACTCTTCCAGAATGCATGACCATACGAAAGGAAACATAATTTTCCATTAAAGTAAAATACGAAGGAAAATAAACTGAGTACGATTACATCATGTCTACTTATGGAACAGAGATAACAGGATTTTTTCTCAAACACAGGAAATACCATCTAAGCAAGTTATCTAATTGCCACGACTTGTCAGTCACACGAGATAATCACAAGGCAGGAAGAAGGAAATGAAACAAATGGATAGCTCGATGCCTCGGCAAAGAGAGCTTGCTGCAGCTGCCAGTAGCCTAGGGGAGACGACCATGATGCTGTTTCGCTGAAGCAAGACGCAACAATAGTAAAGCATGGCAACTTCGCCCTTGTTCTTTGTCTACCAATGATTAGATCACAAAATGGAGCACGCCCCCCTCTGCGTCTTTTTCTTCTTCTTCGCCTTAGGTGGCTGCAGTACCACCTTTATTGCTGCGTCGAAGACAGCCTTGACGTTCTGCAAATCGAAAGGACCATAAATCCATGTCAGCATCCCACATGATATTGTATATTTACCAAACAGTTGGGCAGATAGCTATACTAGTTGGGTCTTTGAGCTGCATTCGATATAGTATGGGGCGCCTATTTGCTTTCTTAGTTCCTCTCCCTAAAAAGTGCCAAACAAAGTTAGAAAACATGGCTAACACAAAAGCAAGAAAAATAAGATAATGTTCAGCAGGGAATCAGCTATAACCATACCTGTGCAGTAGTGATAGGAACAGCACCAGGATGGTCCACAAAGAACTGCTTGTCATCTCGAAGATCTGCCAGTGCAATGCCAATGTGAAGAATTCAAAATGAAGTACAACCGGAAACCTAGGCATTTGAGGTTGAAGGGTATGCCATGTGTAGTTCAACTTAGATTTCAGGAGTAATTGGAATTCATAAGCATGGAAGAACACCACAATTCCAAGATAACTCTTTAGAATTATTAATAAGTATTAATAAGACGGTCCTCATATATTAGCGATGTTTAGATCAGCCCACTTTATTCATTTTTTACTTCTTTTTTAATTCTAGATGAAATCTCATATAAAATAGAAGGTAGAAGAAAAAGATATAATGAAATTCTTGATTCGATCTTCCGATCTAATTTATTTGATTTACAAAAAAAATGCAGCAAAACTGAATTCCACAGGACAAAAGCAAACTGAGGGGCAACCTGCACAGCCACAAAGTTGATATATATTGTTGCACCAAGTTCAAAACTACAGTGGTAGAAACTAAACAGCCAACAATTTGTAAGGTACATTGCAGGATTTTCTTGGAAGCAGTAAATGCAGAGTAAAAGTATTATGGACCATTACATATGCTATCATGTTAGATTCAAGTTTTCATCAATTTCTTTTCGCCATATGCACAGCATTCCTGCTATGCGATGTGCAAACAATCATTGCATGGTATTGTCAATAGCATTACAAATATCATACATTGCCATCAAAGAACTAACACCAAACTGGATCCTATATACCCTGGAACTTCATCACTGATATAATTAAAACTAATACACATGAAAACTAGATTTCTCAAATTGGAGCATACACGATTGGGTTCTTACCAAGCTTTGTTCCCACAAGAATTATAGGCACACCTGGTGCATAATGCTTCAGTTCAGGTATCCACTGAAATAGAAAAGGAAATTTAGTGTCAGGAAATATGCAGTTTGCCTTTGAATATCATAAGCAACAACTGCAACGGTGACATAAGCATACATGGACAAAAAACTATCAGGTGAAACAAACACAAGTAAAGAACTAAAGACGATGAAAAAGGAGCATAAATTGGGAGACTAGTGTCATCTCTAATGGGTGGAAAACCGGAAAGATCTATTCAAGGGTGTATTTGGGTCTATCCCAGAATAGGTTTGAGAAGCCTATTGCTTAGCTTGGTATAATTTCTAATTGAAGAACGCAACCACTCATGGAACATAATAGACATACCAGAAACATAATAATCTTATAGGATAGTCAGCTCAATAAAGGTTATCCCATAAATGATTTTAAAATTGATCATGCCAAGCAAATTTGCTCAGACTTCAGAGCAAACAAGTGCTGATAGAGATAATAAGAACTAGTGCCTTGCCTTCTTTGAAACATTCTCATAGCTGGCCTTACTGATAAGTGAGAAGGCCAGAAGAAAAACATCGGCTCCACGATAGCTCAGAGGTCTCAGTCTATTGTAATCTTCCTGACCTGTTGTAATCCCAAACCAAAGAAAGAGCTTTTACGACTTGGTACCAGAAAAGGTAGCAAGCATAACAGAAAAAAAAGTGTGGCAATCAGCAAAACAGGGCAGCAATGACAGCCAGTTACCTGCAGTGTCCCATAGCCCGAGGTTCACAGTATTGCCATCAACCACAACATTAGCGCTGAAATTGTCAAACACCGTAGGAACATAATCCTGCCAACAGCGATGACGGCTATAATAAGTGCACAGATCATCTTAGGGTACAACCAATTCATGACCCTAAGAACAACAGCAATCATAGCGCGGTGCGAGGATGGTACAACACGCCCATGGGCAAAGTCATGAGATATCCCATCCCAAGGTAAATATCCAAAGCCACGCCCATGGTACAACACGCCTTACAAGGATGGCAGTATACCGGACCCATGTACGTGGTGGTCCAATGGATATACTTCTTCTGTTTCTTCTACATGGTCACCCAAGCAAATCTACCCCCCAAAGCAGCGCGGCAATCGTGACTCGTGAGACCTTCTCTTCTTTTGAAGATTTCCTCAAAAGATTAAAAAAAATCTTCTTTCGAAAAAATGAAGCATGCGTGAAAAGCTAAAAGGGGGTGCTTTTTGGCGCTGCAATTGGTGCGGATTTGGGTGAAACTGCTCCACCTCCATTGCTATGGCTGCTGCTACTGCACCCACCAACCATACGGAAGGTGTGAGTGGTGGAGGAGGGTGGTACAGGACGGCTAGGAATTCGGAAAAGCGATCTCGCTCTGTTTGAAACGGATCCGCAGCACCCACATTGGCATGGAATCGAGGGAAAGCGCAATTTCTCCCCTCTTAATGCTATTACCGCCTTCCTACATGAAAATCAAATCGCCAGCGAAAATTTCCTTTTTTACAAAATTTGAGCCTCGCAACGAACGATTGCGACAGCCGTGGCGTGCTACGATTCGCTAAAGCCCCCGATTTGGAAAAAAAAAGATCCCCTTTTTCCCTAATCAATCGATAACCCTAGACAAGAAGAGGCCGCAATTCGCGACCGCATTGTCCTAATACGGGCCAGATTCGCAACCGCCGCACAAATCGAGCGCAGAAGCTCCAAACAGGCGAGGGGATTTGGCCCCCAAATCCAGATCAAGAACCAGCAGCTCAGCTGCACATGAAATTACCCCAAGAAACAGCAGCTCAAAGAGGACGCAAGCAAGAACCACGGCAAGAAAGCCCGAGGCCTCGGGAAGGAAGGGGGAAGAGGGAGGGGGAGGAGACGCACGGTGGGGAAGGTGTTGGAGGTGTAGGAGATGAGCATGCAGGTCTTGCCGACGGCGCCGTCCCCCACCGTGACGCACTTTATGAACCTGGACGCGCTCATCCTCCTCCGCTCGCCGCCACCACCACCCTAGCTGCTGCGGCTGCTGCTGCTGCTGCGGCTGCTTCTGCTGGTGCTACCACCACCCCCCTCCGACGACCCCTCTCTCTCTCTCTCTCTCTCTCTCTCTCAAGAAAGAAGAAGCAGGCTGGCGTCGGGAGGAGCTTGGCCGGAGGGGAGGGGAGGTGGTTAAGATCGGGAGGGCGGGAGGCGGGGACAAATGGAGGGAAGCGCAGGGAAGGAGGAGGAGAGGGTTGCGGGGGAGAGGCGCTGGAACCGGTCTCCGCGCCGAAATGGTGGGTGAGGTGAGGAGGAGGAGGGCGCTGCTGCTGCTGCTGCCTCTGCCTCTCTCTTCCCTCTCGAGGTCCAGGAGAGAGAGAGAGAGAGAGAGAGAGAGAGAGAGACGGTGGGTGGGGCCGGAGCGGTGGGTGGGGGTGGCCACGGTGTGCGCGCGCATCATTTCCTTCTTTATTAATTATTACCGCCCTACTCCTCCTCCTCCTCCTCCTCCTGCTCCCACTATTATTAACTCGTATGATTATTTGTTAATCCGTTCTCACAAAAATTATTAGTTTTATGTGTTGGCTAGTAATAATAGGACAGCAACAATAGCTCATAGTTATTTTGCATGATGTAGACGAGAGAGATTTTCTTAGCCGATGATACTTCATTTTTTTGCTGTGCAAATTGAGGGGGAAATAATCCATGTGTTCTTGTTTAACCATGCTTTGGATTTGTAGGCATTCTCTCACTGCTTGACAAGATGTAAAATACAGCAGCTGAGCTACAAACATGCCCAGAACATTTTTTTTAAGGTCAAGGGCCTTTCTGCAGCTGCCCTTGTCCTTTTGTTCCCCTTTTTTTTTATATATACATAGGATCTTTGTTAATCATTCGTTTTCCACTTTCCCTAGTTTTTAATCCCTGCCTAACATCTGCCCCGCCCCAGCAGGGATCTCTCTTTACCGGCCACCTCGGATAGAAATTCATACCAATTCTGAACTAACTAATTTAAATGAATTCTATTTAAGTTTTGTAAATAATCGTTTCAGTAAAATTCAATGTTTGTTTTGGTCGATTATCACCGAAACCTTATAAATTTCGAAAAAATTGATATCCTTGCCCACACCATATAACCAAAGTTTGCGTCAGGCACACCACAATGGGCCATTCTTGCCCCTTGAGTGAAGTGAGCAGCATCCGTTTTGTTTACAGGTCCAGCTACCAAAATGTAATATATAACATAATATAATAGTAGGTTCTGATAGGAGGAACAGGAAAGGCCCTGGAGGAGGGCAAGTAAGATTTGCTGATTGGAAGAGCGCATCAAGATTCAGGCTTTGACATGCATGTCATATGAAGCATCCATTACTGAACACCCCCCATGCCTTGAGTTATACATATCCCAGCTTTAGGAGCAGTTGCATCCTGATGCTGTGAAGCTGGGGCAGAAATCTCACATCTCTGAGTTGAGTTTTATGGTAATATTCTAGTATGAAAGATGAAAGATTATCATGCATTTAGCTGTCTACTGACTAATGCATAAGAATCATTAACATGCAAGCAATATGTGCCCTAATTAACATGGCAAACTTTTGTCTGAAAACGAATGGTTCATGAGCCAATTCCATCCAGCTGTGATTAGGAAGCAGTTGGGCAGAACCGATACACGACCACGAGTGCAGTGTACCATACATATAAGATAGTGCAGACAGCTAATAAAATCCAGGATCCAACTGGATAGATTAGATTGGAGCTCTTGTTTCATTCCACCTCCCGTCCTGCTGCACAGGAGCACCCACCACTCATAGCACCCAATCAAAATGGAAGCAGATACTGCCGATTTGATATGATGCATGTATATACGGTTCATCCAAACTTCCTTGCACACGCAAGTTAACCTAAGTACCACCAAAGGTTGAAATACCGGTCCACGTAATATAATCAAATACAAAATTGTCAAGCCGTTATAAATATCTCATCCTTGTCAGAAATTTATTTTATGACCCTTGTTGCCCATTTCTGGTCCAACAGAAGGCATGGAACAGTTGGCAAAACCTTGTCTAGTAGGCTACACCAAAGGTTAAGCATTTTGAGTAAAGGGTTGTATAGTTATTTAGATTTGTGGATCCTTTTAGCCGACTCAAGTGTGTTTGACAAAAGCATCGCAATTGTCATTGGCCCAACCCCACCGGGAACTGGTGTGATTGCTCCTGCAACCTTGGAGGCCTCCTCATAACAGACATCTCCAACGAGCCGATAGCCCCGAGGGCTTTCTGGATCCTGATTCATAACAAATTAGCAGTAAGTTTTTATGAAAGAAAAGTAATGTGTGTGCTGCAAGGGACACACCAGTAGGGAAGAAATGGGCACTGAAAGATGTGAATTACATTGAAGCACCCTAGGTATTAATGGAGTTAGGAGTTAGGACGCAGCAACACCCAAAACCAAACTCGCAGATAGGACAAGGCAATTTTAAGAGCATTGAATTGGTTGATCATTGCATGCGCTACCCAAGCATAAAAATGCCAAGAAATTCACCAGTAGTAGTCACATGTAGGGTTCATCCAAAATTTAAGCAGCCAATTTCAATTTTCATAAATGTGTCCTCTGTGGTGGGAGCACAGGAGGTGTACGGTGTCCCCATGGTTGATTCTAGAGAGTGGACTGAGAAAAAATAACCCTTATTCCAAGAAAAAATTCTATGCATTGAGATGGTAAAAAAAATGCATATCTCAACCAAAAATAAAAGAGCAACAACTTGCTATTTTTTTACGAAGGTCCCAAGTGCAACAGCAATCATATAAATCCCACCAATGAGGTGAAAATACTGGAGCCTGTCTACGATTTATTTTGAAAGGGGTTCATAGGTTTTTCCACGCAATCTTTTACATTTAGAAAATGGAGGTATACTGAAGGCAAAACACAATCCCTTGAACACTAAACAAAAAAGATAGTGAAAAGGGAAAGATCGTAATGAAAAAAATAAGTGCGGGTCTTACATCAACTGGATTGATGCCAACGTCAATAATAGCAGCTCCAGGTTTTATCCAACTCCCTCTGACCAAGTTAGCAACTCCAACAGCTGCGATGACAATATCTGCTTGTCTTGTTATTTCCTCAGGATTCTTGGTTTGTGAATGTACAATGCTAACAGTTGCATTCGCTTTCTATTCATCATAATAAAAAAAGATCAATAAGACACTCCGATAAAGTTGCTCCAACTATTTGAAAGAAAGTGCTAGGTCATACTTGTAACAGTAAAGCAGCAGGCATCCCCACAATATTGCTTCTTCCAATTACAACAGCTCTTTTCCCTTTTATTTCAACTCCATATCTGTGTAGCAACTCAATGCATCCTTTAGGGGTGCATGGAACAAAGAATGGATCTCGACCTTGCATTGCAAGTTGTCCAATGTTCAGCGGATGAAAGCCATCAATGTCCTTTTCAATACTCACGGCATTCAAAATGTTCTCATCATTCATATGCTGCAAATTATTAGATGACAGAAATGTACATGGTTAGCGGATGAAATCCATCATCATTGTCTTCGACATTAACAGCATTCAAAATGCTATCATCGTTCATATGTTGCCAACTATGTATTAACCAACATGTGTACAAGGAGGTTCAAGCATTGGTATAGACGACCAATCTGAAAATAATACCGACAACAAAACGAATACCACAAAGGGAATATAGCTCATTAGCAAAAATAATGAATATGTCGTCTTCAATTTTGCAAAAGTTCTTTAAAACAAAGTAATCGGGGGTTTGCAAAATTCAACATCAAGGTTGTTATAGAATTTAGCAGTGGTAATAAATGGTGCATAATTATCAGTAGAACATAATGTATTGGTGTGCCATATATATCTATGTAGGTGATCACTAGCTATAAAAAAATAAGTTTATATGTGCTAGTGACTAACATACCAAATGCAATTGCAGTCCAAAGGTTCTATTGGAACTCACACAAGGCAATAATGCAATTACACTAGCCAATAATGGACCAGATATTGGAACTCACACGAGGAAGGGGCAACTGAACCAAGATGCCATGCACTGACGGATCACAATTGAAGGTCGCTATGTGCTTGATGACCTCATCCTCGGAACTGTCCTCAGGCAAATTGACCTCATATGACTTGATACCGACTGCTTCACACGCCTTCTTCTTGTTTCGCACGTAAGTCTGGGAATCCTTCCTTGACCCAACTAGGATGACGGCCAGCCCAGGCACTACCCCGACGGCGTCCTTCATCTTGGCGATTTCAACAGCGATTTCCTCCCTTATTTGTTTCGCCACAAGCTTCCCATCGATTACCTTGGCAGAAGCATTAGCTGAAACAGTCGCTACACATGCAAACCGATGAACAGAATTACACAACAAAGTCTCTTCATCATTTGTACACCTAAATTTACAAAACAATGATTATCTTGTAACACTTTGTCCACAAAAAATTACTAGCTTTCATTGCAAATTCTAACGTGATACCAGACAACAACCCATGTTAGTGAGTAGCCTAGCTGACTCCTCACTGGGCATGATCTCACGAGCTTGCAATTCGAGACAGGCGGGCAAGGTCAAGTGCACGAGGAGAAATGAGGGGCACGCACCAGAGTCGGCAGACGAGGCGGCGGCCGCGGAGACCGAAGCTATGGCCCGCGTGCGCGGGAGCAATGGGAGCGCCGTGGTGGCGAAGAGCGGCGGCCTCGGCAGCGCGGGAGTACGAGTGCAGCGGAAGCGGGGCGGTGGCGGGAGGAAGGCGCGGCGGAGGGGGAGGAGGCGGGAGGTGGCGGAGGAGGAGCAGTCGGAAAGCATGGAGGACGCCATGGGCGATGGCTAGGTTTTAGGGCTCTGGTGTAGTGGTCGGAGCAGCGAAGTCGGCGGCGGCGGCGGCGGCGGCGAGGTTTCGCGGGCGCCGGACGGGGGAGAAAAAAGTTGTGCAAAGGGCGGGCAGAAATTGCGCGAGTCTCCAAGCTGCAGTATAGAAGGGGGAGAAGCTGTGAGGCCGACGACCCCGGGAGGCGGGCACCGGCGGCGGAGCCCGAGCGCAGGGACGCGACGGCGGCGAGGCGGTGAGCCCTCGATTTTGTCCGGTATTTCAGCTCTCCCGTGGGCCTCTTTGGGCTTCACAATGGTGGTCCATGACGATATATCCTAGCCCAATCATATCTTTCTCTGTCGCGTGTGTTTCGAAGCCCAGTTTGGACAGCCATAATTTTGCATAGGAAGAAGTCCAATTTACCTCCCTTTAACTATTGCAGAAGTTCACTTTTCCTCTCTCAACTCATTTGTGGCCGTTCGATGCAAGATTGGACGGCCAGATCTCACCCATTTAACACAGAGAGAGGAAAAGTGAACTTTTTCAATAGTTGAGAGAGGCAATGTGGACTTCTTCCTTTTGCGTAACACGAGGCTAGGAAGTCCGTCGCGTGTACATCTCTAATCTCTTGAGCTTGGTTGGTACCACGTGTTTCATTGCCAATTGATCATACCCTCTTTGATTCGCGGTTGGGTTCGGTTTTATTCTGCTGAACAAAAACTTATTATTTTTAACATGTTATTCGGTGTGAAGTTTTATAATGGTTTATTAAGATTTTGTAGGGCGAATGCATTTATACCATTAGAGCATGAGCAGCAGCTCCCGAATCAGTGGCGGCCTACATCAATGCCTCACACGCGGACTGCAAGCGGGCGGACGAGCGCGCTATTAAGGAAACAAAAATTATATTATTGTTTGGATTTTTTTTTTTTGCACTGCAATGCAATTTTGTAGCTTTATAATAGTATCGCGTGCAATTAATAGTATAATCCAAATAGGTTTGTGGTGGTAACTAAAAAATTGAAAACGCATCATCTTTTCAAGTTCAAAAGCCAAAAGCGGGCTAGCTGCAAAATCAAGTTTAGATGCCGGTCGAAACGTTTCTCAAATATTTGGCTACTGATACAGGAAGCCGTTGGATTCTAGCAAACAAGCAGCTAGTTACATGCAGAGGCCGCACACCAAAAAAAAAAAAAGTTTTGCATCGTTTCATGATCCAGTAATGACAAATGGCAACGTCAATCAACCACATGCAAAAGTACAGGCGGCAAAAGTAAACCAAAAAATGACCACATCCTCATGATTCATTACACACACAGATGAAAAAGAAAGAGAAACCCCTCTTATGCCTCTCATTCTGGTTGTTGCCAAACACCCTACAGGTAAATTTTATGAAGCCGCAGGAACGGCAGACTCAGCTGGGGACCCTTCCTCCTTCTGCAGCAACTCCCAGTCGACCTCCTTGAGGATTTGGAACCTTTCGTTGAGATTCACAAAACCGGATTGGGGACTGACTGCTCCACAGATGTCTGCCTTGTGTACAAGAATTATGGTGCCACCCATGTCAGGCCCATGAAGCTTACCGGTCAACAGTACTCGGAGCGGCATAAACAGAGATTTTCCCTGGTCACAGATGGACACAGCGACAAGAGGAATGTCAGTTGTTTCTCGATTGTATATGACAGGAAAAGGCATTAATACTTATGATGGAGTTAAATCTGAGCTTCCTCTATCATGAGAGAGAGAGAGAGGGGATCTTGCAACTTGACAGGATCGCCAATATTTCCGTCATCTTATTTTATGATTTTGCTGTAATTTCATCATTTCTAGCTAGTAGCTAGCTATCATGGTTTAGGTGAGAAATGTAACCTCCAGAACAAGTTACAAATAGCAGTGCAACAAAGGAAACCACAAAAGAATAAAATTGAGGATCATAATTGGTACCAGTAACACTGACCTTCCTTTTAATAGACTTGCCAAAATTTTTCACCCACTTCTGCCAACCATCACGGCCTTCAGCTAGTGCTTGAAAAAGTTCACCACTATCATATGCAGAAATGAGACCAGATGCAACCTCAGAAAGCTTGTCTTGCACCACAGGTTTAGCTTCATCACTGGAGGAAAATTAAATGTTTATTCAAACAGACCTACCACAGCAAGCAACTCACTTGAAGCAATTTACCGGATACCATCAGGAAAATAAATAAGCAAAGGATTCACAAGGATTAAATTTAATGCACAACTGTTTTCGACCTGCTTAAAGTAGCATGAAGGGGATAGGACAGCAAATTTGAAAGGGCTGCATCAGCATCAGTTATCAAATCAATGCCATCCTTCAGAAGTTCAGCAGCTTCCTGTGCAAAAAATAGTGTGTAGGATATAATTAGTGTTTCCCAAAATTGATAATATTTCAGTAGTATCTAGTCCAAATTCCTCCAAACACTTAAAAACAATCAAAGCAAAAGGATTTGTGGCGATGCTTAAAAAATAGTCAAGCATAATGTCTTGTTGATAGTTTTCGTTTGGCTGTTATCAAGAAGAAACAGAACCTCTTGAAACCAAATAGTGCTAGATGCTATAGTATATCCACTGAAGGGATCGTAAGCAGGCAAGTCCGAAACACAGATACCATTGATGTGTACCAAAATAGATGGTTTCCAGTCTTACTTTAGCAAAACCACTTTCAGACTCTTGGAGAATGCCTGTGTCCTTCCACCTGTCTTCAAATTTTTTTATGAGTATATCTGGTGGAAGTGACCTTAGATGCTGTCCATTCATCCATCTACACAAATATACAAATCAGGGCATTATCAAAATAGATCAGTGAAGCACAGTTATCATTTTCCATGTTCAGTTGTTTGAGTGAGATGGTTCCTGTCAACAAATAACAGAAGGATAGAATATGAGATAGCTGATAATAGACGTGGCCTGTGGGTAACACAAGTTTGACCAATAAACGATGTGCCTTCAAAAAACTAGTTAGCAGACAAGTTTGACCTCTCAATAAGTTCATTAGCTGTCTTATAAATGAAATAAAGCTTGGTATAAGACTCAAAAATAAAGGGAAGTGGGAAGTGGAAGCAAATAGCAATCCCAAGTTCAATTAATAATAGTATTGTGCCAAATCTTTCGATCGATCATTTTAAAAGTTCCATAAGGACACTTAACCAGAGAGAACAACAACAACAACAACAACAACAAAGCCTTTAAATCCCAAGCAAGTTGGGGTAGGCTAGAGTTGAAACCCAAAACAAACCGCTAAAAAAGGGGAAGGGGAAAAGAAACAAGAAGGACGACGAGGGTTTAAAAAGTTTTTTGAAAAGAAGCACAAGGAAGAGCCTAGTCAGGGCTCAGGTACGTGGATAGCTGCTTTCCAAGCACTTCTATCCAAGGCTAACTTAACCAGAGAGAAGCTTGGCCAAAAAGATCTTACTTCAGTTTTGTAGCATCAAAGATTGCTCCGCTTTTATTGACACGGTTTATAGTGAATTTTCCAACTGTGGAAGGGAGATAATGCCAAAGAGTGAGAACAGGTACAGAAAATGGTCATTACCATATTCAAAAATCAAACCTGTGAAAACAATGGAATAAACTATTAAGAAACAAACCTAAGTCATCAATAGTGAAGAACTCATTTTCAGTACCATCGCCCCAGCCCAAAAGAGCTAAATAATTTACCATTGCCTGAGGTAGATAGCCCATCTCTTTGTACTGCCCAAAGAAAAAGGACATGAGGGTGCATCTTTGCACCTTTTTGGAGATAACTATGTTGGGAAACAGAGTGAAATACTAAATCTACCAAATGCAATATATTGACAAATGCAGAGAGAGGTATATACAAGACACCTCTACCTAATTACTTATTTTGATGCAGATAAACAACATATATTGTCAACAGTTAGTAATTACCTGCCCCACAGAAGTAGCCCCATGTCGTTTAGACAGTTTACTTCTATCAGGAGCCAGAATAAGTGATACGTGAGCAAATGAAGGCATTGGAAATCCAAGGGCCTGTGGAAGATTGTAATGTTTCACTCTTTTTTGTTGAGACATTCATTTTAAAGAGACAAGAATTTAAATTGTGGTAAAATAGGTAAAAGCAGGTACAGAAAATTACTTTATAAATGAGAGCTTGCCGTAATGTGTTTGGTAAATGCTCCTCAGCTCTGAAAGAGAACAAGAGAAGTGCATTAGAGACAGATAATTGACAAAGAAGTATAATATATATAAAAAAACATAAGAACTTTTCATTACCTGATAACATGAGAGATGTGCATGGTAGCATCATCGACTGTGACACAAAAATTGTACACTGGCTGACCGTTACTTCTCATAATCACAAAATCACCCAGAGTGCTTAAGTTCCAACTGACCTTTATGAAACTATCTGATGCTCAGTGCATGTATACCACTTTTCACGATTTACAATTATGAATTATCAACAATAATAAGTGTAAAGTAGTATAACAGCATGGTGGTCATGAAAAAGGTCATTACCTCTCCACGAATAAGGTCGTCTATTTTCAATGACCCTTCTTTTGGCACACGGAAACGGTAAGTATATGGTGTCCCTTTCCCTAACTCCTGTTGCACATCTTCATCTGAAGCAGCTGCCCACTTCCCCATGTATACAGGAGGAAGTTGCATCTGCTTGGCAGTTTCCTTCATTTGTTCAAGCTCCTAGGGTAACAAATTGTCAAACAAAAAGTTTAAACTTGATCCACTGAAAAATAATTCCAAGTTAGGTGATGAGTATTTACTCAAAAAAGAACCTCAACAAATTGTTTACTGCGTTTTGCCAGACTTTCCTTAGTGGTGATGGTGGGAGAAATAACTTTGGCTTTATTCATACAAAACACAAAAGTTTAGGCATTTTACTCGAAGCTACAAAAATAACACTTTTGAAGAACTTTATTCTGTTCGCTTTATTCATAAGAGTTCATAAGACCCGAAAAAGCAAACTGCACATATGCGAAACAGTAATCATGAAACTGACATTTCAACAAATCATGCAGAACAAAGAAGGGGGAAAAGATACCTCGTTGGAGCAAAAGCAACGATAAACTGCACCAGAGTCCATCAACTTCTCGGCATACTGTTTGTACAGGGTATTGCGCTCCGATTGGCGATAAGGCCCGAATTCCCCGCCAACATCCGGACCTAAACAGATGCGCTGGTGATCATTCGATGTCCTCTACCAAATCATAGGCTAAAGATTTTATTTTCGCAGTTCAATGATTCAGCAGAACCGAGTAAGCTTCTCCAGCATTGCAAACAGTGAATGCTCCGTAGTGAATGTTTGCTGGATTATCAAGAGCAGTCAAGCTAATCACGTAAGAATAGTGTCATTAGCAGTGTGCATAATACCTTCGTCCCAGTCGAGGCCGAGCCAGGCGAGGTCGCTGAGGACGGCCTCCTCTGACTTCTTGGTGGACCTCTCGAGGTCGGTGTCCTCGATGCGGAGGACGAAGCTGCCCCCCTTGGAGCGCGCGAAGAGGTAATTGAAGAGCGCGGTGCGGGCGCCGCCGACGTGGAGGTTGCCGGTGGGCGACGGCGCGAAGCGGACGCGGACCGGGCCGTCGCCGGCCGCGCGGACGGAGAAGCTCCGGCGGAGGGGGAGGCGGAGGCGGAGGCGCGGGCGCACGTCAGGCAGGAGCTTGATGCGGAGCCATGGCGACCCCATGAGGGTGGCGGTTGCCGCCATCTCACCTCGCCGGAGAGAAGAGGAGGATTGGTGGACGGCGGCCTGCGGGGGGGAGGACGAGGTCACGAGGAGGAGGAGGAGATAGAGTTGGGGACTGGGGGCCCAAGCCCAACCCCCGGCCCACGTCGACTCGACCCAACGGCCCGTAGAGGTGCCTCGCTGACTTTCTGGGACCACATGGCAGCGTGATAGATAAAAGGGGCCCCGTTCTCGGGCTGGTGAAACGTTGAATTTTCCCTTTTCGAAACCACCGCAAGAGCATGGGTGTGTTTAATTCAAAGCCAAATTTGCTCCCAACTTGCCTTGGCCCTTGCTTGTTTCAAGTTAAACCAAATTAAATTAAATAAAAAATCATTATTTTTATATAAGTCAAATCATGTAATATTTTGTAGTCATTTTTATATGTTTTTGAATAGTTTTTCTTATAGTTTTTAAAATATTTTTTTAGCTTTTTGAGCTCTTTAAGACATCTTTCGAGATGTCACAATTTTTTATATTAAAATTTTCAGCAACTTTCAGCTGAAACTAACAAGACCATGGCAATAGATGACATAACTTTTGAAAGGTTAAGAATTTCTTAGCCAATGAATTGACCATTGGCAAGAAAATAAACTAGAATAAAAAAGTTCCTAATGGGAAGGAGGAATTTTGCCATTCAATGTTTGCAATCCAACACAAACCAAATTTGATCAACAGTACTGGTGTTTTGTAAGGTATATATGTATTGAGATAGATTTGCCATGCACCGAACATACCCTACCACTTTTTTTGTTCTTTGTTGTAAATTGCATCGAGTCTGAAAATTAGACTTAAAAGTTACAAAAAGAGAATTCTATCAATTTTGAACACTTTAAAAAAATCTCTTTTTTGTGTATAACTATTAATATACATGCATAGAGTAAACAATGAAGTTTTTTCTTCTTCTTTGGGTACAACTCCGACCACACCACGGCCGGGAATCAATCGGAAGGCGATGGTTCAACTTGAAGACGGTAGTAGTACGGTTTGGTTTAGAGAAAATTAATTTATTTCTATTGCAAACATTGTCGTTTTCCTGCTAATGTGGTGCAATCGGGCTTGCAACAAGCCGCGCACAATCTTGCAATGTCGTTGGAATTCGTGGTGGCCACTGAATGAACGAATGAATACATGTGCTTCTTTCGACCTAGGCAGAAATTTCGCAATTCTCAGAAAGAGTACACACACGCGAACGATTGCCATGGACAGAATCCAAAACGGAACCGACGGAATATGTATATAATCTAATCTAACTCGATCTCGTTCAGGAGGCAGCTAAAAGATACTGCATGAGTAATGTACTCCGTAAGATACGAAGCATAAGCATAATAAACATAAACAAATATATACACATGGCAGCAGCTTATCAGGCACTAGGCAGACAGAGAGCACAATAATCCGGTACCAGTACCAGTGGCTACTCCTAATTGGAATAAGGGAAAAAAGATTATTGCTGCGATGCGAGCAAATCCCAATCCAGGTTGGCTGGTCCTCTTGCCATCAACCTCTTTGGAACAAGCCAAAGGAAGGGCTTGGTGCATGAGCATGCAATACCAGCTAGCTAGCTCACTGCTGGTACAGTGAAAAGTTGAGCGCAGAGACTGACGACGCCCTGCTGCACCGACAGGCAGGCAGCTTTCAGCGAAAAACAAGAAATGGCGTGCTTCCATTTTCCAATCCCATCAACTGTGCTGCATATGAGCCCTCCTCTAGAACCAGGACGGTCGCGTCAGAATCACGACTCGCATGACGATTGGATTAAATCGGTGTGGGTTATCATCATCGGTAGGGGGCTGGGCCTAATGATACATGCAAATCAAACCTTTCCACCATGTCAGTGCCAGTATGCCACTCATGTTGTCTCCAGGGTAATTACTGAATGCACTGCATCAACCTATCATGCTAGTGCGAAACGGCCAATCATTGGTCATTGATGCAACTAATCCAATCAAGATTACTTCGCTTAAATAAGAGTACTTCGCTCATCAAGAACAGTTGGTGGCCATGGAGGTGGAGAAGGTACCTGCTGAGCTACGCAACAAACAAATGAAAATCCTCAATCCAAAACAAGAGGGGGGAGACAGGCATGGCTGAGGGAACTGACACCCGTGTCACCCAGATCCCAAGATGCATCAAAAAGCTAAACCGCGGGACATCACAGCACTGGACTGGCTTTCTGCTCTGTACCTGACCAATACCCATCCAGATGCTCGCAACATAATGCCCACCACACAATGCTAATCACCACCCTAATGCGCACTAATGCTAATCAGCAATATTAATTCACAAAGACAAGACATAATGCACCATCACATGCTGCTAATCATCACCATAATGCACACGAAGAAAATGTTGATCATCAAGATTAATTCTTAAGGACGGACAATAATCATCATTTTTCTTCTTCTTCTGCAGCAGGAGAGCAAAGCAGACGGGAGAGGGAGATGAGCATCATCATCATCTCCTCGCCATGGCACACAAAATCAATCCAACATCACCACATCATCTTGAACTTAACGACTGACCAGACCAGTTCATAGCAAAAGCCAACTACGATCGAAATCCCCGAAAAAATTAAAGATAAATAAGAAGCAGCAACAAAGGCGGCTCATTTATAGGAGCGAGCGCGCTCCAACCCAGATCGGCAAAACTAAAGCGATAGTCCCACTTTAAAGAGAGAGATTTGGGAGGCGACTTAGGCGATCCCTCACTTGGAGCAGTCGCGGGCGATGTGGCCGGCCTCGCCGCAGTTGTAGCATGAGCGGTCTCCACCGCCGGCGCCGAACCTCCCGCCCCCACCGCCACCGCCGCCGCCGCCGCCGCTGTAGCAGTCCCTGGCCAGGTGGCCGGTCTCGCCGCAGTTGTAGCAGGCGCCGCCTCCGCCGCCGCCCCCTCCGCCGGAGTTGAAGCAGTCCCTGGCTAGGTGGCCCATCTCGCCGCACTTGAAGCAGGCGCCGCCGCCGCCTCCTCCTCCACCGCCGCCGCCGCCGCCGCCGCTGTAGCAGTCCCTAGCCATGTGGCCGGACTCCCCGCACTTGAAGCACACCCCGCCGCCGCCCCCAACGCCGCCGCCGCCGGATCTCCTCCCGCCGCCCCAGCTACCGCCGTAGTTGCGGCCGCCGCCGCCAGATCCGCCCCCGCCGCGGGAGCCGTAGCCCCGCCGCCCCGCCGCCGCCGCCGCCGCCGGCACCGCCCCTGACGAAGGATCCGTCGGGGCCGGTGACGTCGACGGCCTTGGTGCGGCCGTCGTCGCCCTCGGAGATGGCGAACTCGACCTCCTCGCCCTCGGCGAGGGAGCGGAATCCGTCGGCCTTGATGGAGGACTGGTGGACGAAGAGGTCCTCGCCGCCGTCGTCGGGGGAGATGAAGCCGAAGCCCTTGGTGTCGTTGAACCACTTGACCGTGCCCTTCTGCCGCGCCGCCGCCGCCATCGCCGCCGAAACCCTAGCCAAGGGTTGGTTTTTTTTTTTACCCTCGGCCCGCCTGAATCCGCGTGCGGCGTTCTGATCTTATCTGCTTGGGATGGTCGAGTCGGGGAAGGGAGGACGTTATTTATAGCCGCCGGCGAGGCATTCGAGGAGGGGGATCGGACGGCTCCGATCGCTCCGGCGATTTGGACGGACGTGCCGGCCTCACACGTGTGGGTGGCCCCACCTGTCAGGCCAGGCAGCCAGGGGATCACCTTCCCAATTTTCTGCCCGGTGTACACGCGCGTGACTAGTGCTGGGAGTTGGGCCGTGCCGCTGCCAAGACGGCATGCGGGCCCGTCGTCTCTCGGGCGGCGTGGCACGGGCGGCAAGACGGCACGGCCACTCCAACCGTGTCAGGCCGGGCTGGCCCGAGTGGTAAAATCTAGGCTCGGCACGGCCCAAAAGCACGGCGGGCCGGCTTCGGGCCGGGCCGGCCCGAACACGGCACGGGTAGAAAAACAGCAGGTAAAATAATTTTTTATAAATTCATACTTTGCTCAAATGCAAAAGTTGTTTATACAAAAAAGATGCGTCTTGAAGTTATCTACAACTTTCGTGTTCAACCCAAATTCATCCGAGCAGCATAAGACCTCGAAAATTGAGAATTACCGAGGACGGTACCGTCGGCCCGAAAGCAGGCAGCGACAAAAATATTTTTTATAAATTCATACATTGCTCAAATGAAAAACTTGTCTACATAAAAAATATGTGTCTCGACATTATCTACAACTTTCGTATTGAACAGAAATTGATCTGAGCAATGGAAGACCACGCAAAATATAAAAAACTGATCCGTGCCTCTATTCGGGCCGGGCCGGCCCAAGCACGGCCCGTACAGTCGGGCCGGGCCGGGCCGGGTGGCACGCCGTGCCTGGTTTTCAGGCCGGCCCGGCCCCGCCCTCTTCAGGTCGTCAAGACTACCATCTCAAAATCGGTAGTCTTGAACGCCGACATGGGTTTTCGGTAGGTGCTTTCGGTAAAGACGTTGGTCTTACCCATTTTCCCAAAGACTACGCGTGGATCGCTCTTGTATCCGTCTATTCGTCTTCCTTCCATCGTTCCTACCGGAAATCGCGTGCCATTTGAGAAAATTTTGCAAATGACACCCATAGAATAATTCAAGAAAATAACTTTGTTTTTCCTAATCTTTCAAATGACAATGCTGCTGCAGATTTTCACGGTATAACATTTTCGATATTTTATCATCTTCTTCCTCCTCTTCTCACACTTTTCAATTATCCTTCGTGTTCTTCTCTAACTCTTAACAACTTCCATCTCCCGAGCAAATCGCCACTCTTGTCGCGACCCCCATTGCTTGCGCTCCCCTGAGCACAGCTTTGTTCGTCGTTCTACTTGAGCGCCACACCTACTGTTTGGCGCATCCTCTCCAAGCATTGTTGTCGTTGTGGTCCTCCTCACACTCGTCGTCACCATCTCCTGTGAGGTGTTGCTCTCAGGCATTATCGCCTTCAACAACATCGTCGACTGGATTCTCACACTCATCGTCACCATTTTTTGCGACAACGACCAACGGAGGCTTTTCGTGTCCCTATGGGTGTGGTGCTACTCTCGAGCGCGATGCTCATCAGCTCATGATGATGTGGAGGTGACGATGAAGCCAGTTATAGCGTGGGTGGCATGGCGGGCAGAGATGGGCGACATCAGTAACATGTGTGTGGCGGTATCGGGGTTTACGACAGACGAAGAGAGAAAAGGATGAGATGAGCCGGAAGAAGATGGCATGCGAGTCTCACGGGGCATTGTGAGAAAAATTGCTGAAAGTGATATAAACCGAAGAAATACGCGACACCAATGTCAGTTGGCAAAAGGCGCATGAAAGTAATGTAATTTTCATCATGGCAAAAGGCACAGTAAAGTAAAGTAATGTCATTTGCAAAAAATTTTCATTTTTTTTGTATGAGGTGTTTGGTTTAATTATTTTGATGGTTCGAGCCTAGTTGTATAAGGCATACAAGGGAGTTAGGTCAAGTTTATGGCTCTATGGGATTTTTTTCATTGTCCATATTTTGTGATGAGTTACATTTGAAATATTTCATCAAACATGTTGTGCCATGCCCATATCGTTGGATGCACCTTACTTGTTGTTGTTGCCCATGGACTCACGATTTTGTTCGTGACCTTCCCATCGTTGCTTCTGCATTCCTATGGTTTTGCACACTATCCCTTATGCTTGTTAGCCATCTTTATTGTTATTGTAGCCATTCCAAGAATCACCGCTCATTCTTGTAGCATCCTCTTATGTAGCTCTACGCCTCTCAATGGAGCTCTATAATCCACTGTTATGGGACAGCCATCCCGATATGTTGATCCCAATTGCCTTCGCACAAGCCTAACTCGCTAGAAACAAAAATGAATCTCGAATCTAGGGAGCCAAGCTAGCACTATATGTGTTTGCCAAAAGTGCCCCGAGCACAATCGGCCATGTAGGGAATAGACCTACTCATGGGCAAGCCCCGATCCAAAAAAGCCCGACCCAACAAGTGCATCTGGCTGGCCTCGGGCCTCGATGTGAAGCCTGACCATCGGGCCAGGCCGGGCTTTCAGGCTTTGGGTCGGGTTTAGATCCGAAGTTGAGGCTCGGCGCACCGAGCAGGAACAGGCTCGGGCTTGGCCTCGCGGGACCTTTCCAAGCCCGAACCAGGGTTTGATCAGGTCTAGTAGGGAAGCACACAACTATGGTCAAAACTCTGTTGTTAAAAAGTTTTGAAATAAGTCCATTTTACATACCTGAATTATCGATGAAGTCCACTTAACCCCCTAAAGTATAACATGGTCTATTTCACATACCTCAACTATAAAAAAAAACAGTGGAAACATCAACATATGGTGGTTTTAAATTTGGTTTTGCCATTTATAATTTGAATAACTCCATTGTACACTTTTGAATTATTTTTTTAAGCAACGATAAAAATGGATACCACTATTCGATCCACTTCTGATTTAGTTTCAAACAATATGAATGAACCTTAATATTGTAAAAGAATATTTAAAAATTTTATTGAAAAAATTATTTGCTTATGATTTTCTTTGATGTTTAGGAGGTTTGTTGGATTTATTTTGAATTTTATTAATAACTTGAGGTTGTAAAATGGTTTTATTTAAATTAGAAAATAGCAAAATGACCTTTAGAACCACCATATGTTGATTTTTGTTCTGGTGGAGGGTTAAGTGGACTTTGTTGATAGCTCATGGACTTTTTCAAAAAGTTTTTTTTCATGAAGGAGGAATTTCTATCATGAAGGAGGTGACATGGGCGATGATAGCGGCAAGGCATGGATGGAGGAGAGCATGCGGAGGAAATGCGAGACAAAATTACGAAGAGAGCCACGAGGAGAGGCCAGAAGGGAGGAACTACGGACTTTTGCGGGATTTTTTGCTGCACTGTCAAATAGAATGGAGGGAAATTTAAATTCGAAGGGACTTCACCACCCATCACTCTGTAACCACCATATGACACTTCTAATAGTAGAAAAAAAAAAGAACACGCAATCATATCCACGCACTTTGTACACACTCGGATGTAGGCTTGCCATGAATGCTAGGAAATTGAACGGGTGCTTAATCAACGCACGTACTTGTGTACCTAAATGTAGTTCCAAAGTTGAGATGCCGTGTCTAAAATTGTAAGGATCAAATATGGATAATTGATTGTAAGGATCGAATATGGATAGTTGTTCACACGATAGTTGAGCTAGCCACTCAAAAAGGACTACTTGGTCCTCAAAAGCTAAACTTTTTTTTAGCATGCAAGAGAGCATTGAAGAAATTGGATTTGCTATTTGGCCATCATTTACATTTAACCAGCCTTGCACAAGCACATTTAACCAGCCTTGCACAAGCGACTACCCTTCTCTTTCATGTGCAGGTGATTCTCCTCTACCACCTCTTCTTTGCCTTCGGTGCCCCTCTCCATCAGTCCATCTCCATCATGTTAGGATTAGGGTTTGGGTTTATCCTCATTAGGGTTTGGGTTTATCCTCCTCTAGGCTTAGATGGAGGCACGGGAGGAGCGAGCCAAGTGTTCCTCATTAGGGTTTGGGTTTATCCTCCTCTAGGCTTAGATGGAGGCACGGGAGGAGCGAGCCAAGTGTTGGGAAGCAGTGTTAGTGCTAACTCTTCTCCAAACTTAGGAGACTGGCGTGAGTTTAGCGGTGTTGGTGGTCGGAACGGGGCTCGATGTTACGGCACGTGGCAACAAGGGCCCGTCGCAAGTCAACTGAGCAGGTGGGTCAGACACGTGGGCAAGAGGACTGCGAAAAAGGAGGGAGACGGTGATGGTAAAAGAGAAAAAATCCTCCATTTTGGGCAGCAACAAGCAGTCGAGCACCAGACCAGTTGGAATCTCACATCTTAGAATAAATTTCTCCCCTTCCAGCAACTCCAACACAAAACAAAACAACATGTACCGATCGATAGAAGGACGCACTGCTCAGCCAGTCTCAATTCTCAAAGCACCCGCAGATAATTAAATGGAAAGAAATATGGTGTATTTCTACATACGGTCTTGGGCACAGACACAACCATCCATGATCCAAGGATGTCACTCGCAGCAGAAGAGGTTTGTTGTGGGTGTCATTGCAGAATCTGAAAAGGCAAAGGTGTCATTGCAGCGTGGCACCGCGTCAGGTCATTCTCTGGATTCGGATAAGCAACGGAGGCCGGCACCAGCCTCCAGTGCACCAGCGCACAATCCGCAAAAGATGCGGGCAACAGGAACAGCAACAGCAACAGGGCTGGGCTCCTGCACTGCACACGCTTGCCACAGCGGTTGCTGTCTTCATGGTTCCCACCTTCACATTGCTTCGCGTCCAAAGGAGTTATATCCACGCAGGCATTAGTCTGATCAGGGTCCATGATTAATCAAGGCCATGTCGAATGATGGCCTTCAGCTACCGGGCCTTGCTTTCCCACTCCATCTTCAATGCGTCCTCGAGCTGCGAGAATAATGACGAGAAGGTGCCTGCAAGAAGAGGATCAGTGATCTCGTAACCACAACAAAATCACCAGACTCGACCTTTGCGCATTACTTGCTATTAAAAGGGGAGGAAGCTGCGACACAACGTGATTTATATGCTATATTATCATATGGAAGAGCTGCCTGGTGAGCATTCGTCTATGCATTACGTAGCCTAAGCTGGCTTTTCAAGCAATCTAAATATTGAAAAGCAATCTCCTATTCAACCATGAGAGCATGTAGAGATTCTTGTCTGCTTGTCCTATTATCCAGACCTTGTGTAACTTCACTCTACAACCTGGATAATTGTAGGTTCTGTGGCAAGGGCAAGGACGGTCAATAACAAGAGAAGCAGCTTCAAAACCAAACATGCCATATGATCCGTATCTACAGGCTCTGCCTCCTACAGACCAACCGGCCAATCTCTCTCAATGGTCCATGGGACGTTCAAGTGTCATTTATGTCTCCATCGTGGGATTAGCCACTAGCAGCTGTCTAGAGCCAGTGACAAGTCATATGCTGAGCCAGCTAGGCATCAGTACCACTGCCACCCCTCTTTACTGGATAGAGGACTATTCTCAGGACCATTTCATGGCTATAGGACCAACACAGCTTGGCAAAGTAGGGCAAGCTACAGGATTTCTCATGTCAGACTGCACAGTTGGAACCTTATTGGTGCATCAAAATTCCTTTCTTGATCAATATATTTCATTTGAATACAGTGTATGAAACTGTAAAAGCATACTCACAGATACAATCGCATATCCTCCAGACAAGCAAGAGTTTGTACAGATAGAGAATCAAGTTGCAGATCGCATGCCTAGTGCTTTTAACCTATCACGCATAAATATCATACAGCATTGCGTTTGATGCAAACTCTACCATAGGATAGGACAGCAGGAAAAGGACACAAACAGTTTAACATGCAGACATCAAGGGATCTATCTGTGTTTAATTGGAAAAGCGATTGAGGTTATATGTAAAAAATTAAATTAAAATTTAAAAAATGCGAGCATATTGTCCGTCGAAGATGTGGGTCACAGTGTCAGCATGTTTGAACAAAAAAAATGCGACAGTTTCACATGAAAAAGAAAGGGTACCTGACAGTCCTTTATTCAATAATGAACCTTTGATTAGAAGTGTTCCAGGCATCTGTTCAAACACCTACATGAAAAAAAACATGATAAATTGTCTATGAAGGAACATTCAAGTAATTGAAAAGTCCTGCATGTCTGTAGGAACAACAAAACAATGTATTAGATGAATGAGATACAAGTTGTTTAACATACCAAAATACGGAAGGATATTCCCTTAACATGGCTATGAAGCTCCGTAGAGTTGTCTTTTACCAAACCAGAAAAATCATCACCATGCAAAACTGCAACCTGAGTATGTTCATCAGGTAATGTAACCTACACAAATATTTCATACAACTATTTAGCAAGAGACTGATGTGTGGATGATGAAATTTCAAGAAAAAATATTGTGGCATATTTTAAAAATCTTACAGCAATAGAAAATGACAAAGAATCAGTTTTACACAACATATTAGAAGCATTGAAAAAGGTCTCGACTGACTTCAGCACTTGGAACGCACCACATTTGCCTCGAAGACCCTGAATTTAAAAGCAGATGTTTAAGCATATAAACTAGAGAAAGCGCAAAAAATAGTAGTCGAACCAACTCACACATAAATAGAAGTTAGATCATAGGATAAATTTATAAATCAGGTTAGCCAACAGTTTTAGCTGAACCTTATTATAAGGTCAACAAGAATGAAGAAATATAAGAAACAGAGATAGTGTAGTGTTGAGGCCAGTCGAAAATAATAGTCTGAAAATGCAACACATGCAAATGAAATGCTATTCCAGCGCAGGAACCTCATCATTGTACACTAACACAGAAATAGAAAAGATAGTTGTCTCACAGGTAAAGTACATTATTACAGAACAGTAATTTACCTTATGATGGAAATGGTTAGAACTAAAAGCTTTTTGTCAATGGGAAAAGGTAGCGAGATTCATGGAACTAAACGACGAAATGCATTGTCAAGGAACAAAAGGAGACATGATACTGACCTGAAGCATAAAGGAATGGTGAACTTTTCCTGGTGTATTGGATCTAATAACATTTTTTCTTGGAGCAATGAATGACCATGCAAGGCCCCATCTAGCTGTTTGACCTTGAACAAATTCAGTAGTTTTTACAACTGAGGCGCCAACTTCACGAACTTTTGAGACCAACAATTTTAGATTTGCTTTTCTGCCAACCATCGATGTAAACCACCTAAATAGAAATTTCAAGAACATCATGAATAACAAAAATAAATTGATGTCAACATATCAGGATGTGATTTTAAACACCTGAAAGAGTTCTTAAGGGAAACACTGTCTTCAATTATATGTGTTATAAATGCCTGCTCACCGCCAAGGCAAACCATCTCTTCAGCAGTTCCACCGCACGAAGTATTTGGATTTAGACCAGCTTCCTCTATGCTCTCAAAGAATGGTGGATTGCACATACAGAAGTCAAAGCTCTCAGTATCCTTCACAACACCCACAAGGATAGGTTTTGACCCCGCTACATCAAAGACCGGCTCTAAAGTGCTGTCTCTAACTACTTCCCCAGTATCTGTTTCAGAATTGGAAGAACAACAGGGCAGTTTATTTGCATTTCTAATCTCAATTAGATCGGCTAGATGTGGATTGCTCTCCACATTCTTCTTAGCCCATTCAAGAGCAACATCAGTCACATCTACAAACAAAAGGGTGTTCCCATCAACAAAGGGGGGAAAATAGGCAACAGAACACACACATATTTCTCATGTAGCTAAATTGAAGCCTTGGGGATATGTAGCACGCAGGGTCAAAAGCATACCAGATCCAACAAAGCTCCAGCCTAGTAAAGATGCCCCAATGAGAGGGTATATGCAATTGGCACCAGTGCCTATATCAAAGCCCCTAACTGTCTCACTTGAGCTGGATATTGATGGTATGAGATCAGATAAGAGAAGGTCCTCAATCCAGTGAATGTAGTTGGATCTGTTTGGAACAGTTGGGCAGAGTTGTCCATCTGGAATCCACCTGAAAGCAGAAGTGAAAAACCATAATCATATATGAACTGAAAATAATGATCATAAACTGTATGACACAACAATCTACGAGGAAAATACGAGCAACAAATAGTGTGCATCGCATATAAGCTTCATTGTTTTTTTCAAAAAAGTGTGTCTCATCATCATGGCATCTAACAATTTTTAAGAGCGAAGATACCTCAAATTTGGTCAAACGAGTTTTTCAACATTAACCAATCTACCCTAGAAAAACAATGGAATATTTTTGAAATGACAAACAGAGAAGATGTGCCTAAGAAGCTCTGTTTTTAGACAGTGTCATGAATCAATAATACTTGTAACCTGACTTTTAAGAACAATCCAGTTAAAATTTAACGTGGCACAAAGTGAAGAAAATATAGTAATAGCTTGTGATGTCTACATTGAGTACATTTCAACACCATCCGTTACATTGATCGATGACAAATCTTTGCACAACTTCTGACGGCATTTGTCATGACAGCCAACAATAAGCAGTGTACACTCTGTCACGACCCTTTTCAGTACAATATTTTCTCTGAATGCATCGGTATCCAACACTGAAATTTACCAAGAACTGCCAGCTTCTTGTGCTCTGAGTTGTGGGAGTGGCATCATCAGTTTATAAAACGATAAGTGTGTGAAATTACAGGTGCTTGGAGGCTGAGATATAACTGGACGAACTCGAATTCAGGGGCGCGCTTCTACTTTTTCAGCAGAACGATATGGACGAGCTTAATAAGCAGCTTAGTTACCGCGGGAGCAACTCGGATGAATCAACTTGGGGTGGGAAGGGGCCGGCGCCCGGCGGGAGGTGACTAACCAGTTAACGCCGTGGTCGTGGAGGAGGAGGACGCGCGTGAGCTCGCGCGTGGCGGAGAACTCGGTGAAGTCGACGGACGCGCCGCCTCGGGACAGGGAGACGAAGGGGCGGAAGGAGGGGTAGAGCTCCGCCAGCTTCGCGAAGTCCGGCGGCGCGGAGGCGTAGCGGTTGCGCGGGTGGATCGCCGGCGCCTCCGAGCCGTCGCGCCTCCGCCGCTTCCGTTCACCTCCCATGGAAGGGGGAGAAGCTGTGAGGTCGACTCCGGGAGGAGGGCACCGGTGGCGGAGCCCGAGCGCAGGGAAGCGACGGTGACCGGCGAGGCGTTGAGGTTGAGCCCTCGATTTTCTCCGGTCTTTCAGCTCTCCCGTGGGCCTATTTGGGCTTTACAATCCTGGTCCATGACGATGTATCCTAGCCCAATCCTATCTTTTTCTGTCACGTGTTTTGAAGCCCAGTTTGGACAGCGATAATTTTGCGTAACAGAAAGCTTCGAAATCTTCGGTGTGTTTCCAGGAATTTTTTACTGTACTAGCATTAATTTAAATCAAAATTTAAAAAAAATTGCCCGTTTAAAAAATTAAAAAAATAGCATCCTAGCGCCCGTTGAACGGGCGCTATATATAATCGCCCGATAGGCAGGCGTTATTAAAACCTACTGATATAAGAGAGCCGAACCAACGGGCGTGTAATGGCGGCAACGGCCGGAGTCAATAATCGCCCGTTGGACGGGCGTTTTATCACTGTTCGAAAAAAACCGCCCGTTGGACGGGCGTTTTATCTGCTGAGAATGGATCGCCTGTTGAATGGACGCTAATTGCGCTTAACCCCTCACATGGCCGTGGCCGGATCAACCTGATACTCATTTGCCACCCAAGAAGTAGCAGAGAAAAGAGAGGAGAGGAGGAGGAAGAGAGAAGAGGAGAGGAGGGAGAGGAGGAGGAGGAGGAGGAAGAGAGAAGAGGTGAGGAGGGAGAGAAGAGAAAAAAAAGGTAATTTTAAAACTCATTATATTTTTATTTTGTAATGTTTAAAAACAAGGTAGGTTAGCAATATGGACATGATAAATTGAATATTTCGTTTAAAGCCTAGATTTAGCGATTAGGTTTTAATAAAAATTAGGTATATTTTCGTAATTTTTATGTACATTTGATTTAGAGTTTTAAATTAGAATAATATTCGATATGTTTTTGTATGAATATGTAAATGAGTTTTAGGATTTAATGTTTTATAATATATGTGGTAATTTGTAGTCTATATTTAGAGTTATAACTAGGGTTGTAAGAGAGGCTATACGTTGATTTAATGCGTATGTTTATTTTTATCTGAGCTTTACTGTTAGGGCTTATAAATTTAGAGGACATGTGTAGGTCTGACGTTAGGGTAGTAGAGACTCGATTTATATGAAGCATAATGCACGTTGGTTTAAAGCATATTACAAAGGATTAAAAGCCATAAATCTTTAAGATGTTTTTGTCGGTACAAAAATAATTATAATTTATTAGTAGTTCATTTCGTTTTAAATGCAGGTCAATGGGAGATGAAAATATTTTAATGTTCATTATGGGCAAGGGATATCAATTTTGGTCCAGACGGGTAGACCTATCTATGTTCGGTCGGTGATGTTGGGGATATCTAGGCCCACGGAGAGAACGTTAGCGTGGCTTGAAAATTGGTCATTAAGGACGTTTAAAATTAACCCGAAGAATATGGTGCGGATATCGTATTGTTGCTAGCCAGTACTACGGAAAGACCTTATTGGGAGTTGGTACCAATAAAGGCAACCCGAGGATGAGGCGTTATGTTGAGATCGCCATCGAACGAGGACAACCACTAGCACTTCTTGTTCAAAGCCAAATCTGAGGAACAAAATGAAGAAGCTTTGCATCAACCTGTCGAAGGAAGTAATGTAGTGCAGGAAGAGGTGCAGGAAGATGGTGACGACACTGAGCATGTGGTGCAGGAAGAGGTGGAGGAGCTGGAGGAGACAATGGATGGATCAAGTGAGCAACAAACAACACAGGAACCCATAGGTGCGGCAGATGAGGGGGAGTATATTGAAGCTATAGTTGCGGAGATGGAGGCCGAGGATGCTGAGCACGAGCAAGTCCCTAAGGAAGATGTGTCAGACCATGAGAGTCCCGGTGGCTTTCAAAATATCGTGCCGGTCGAGTGGAACTCATCAAACTTTGCAGAGCTATCTATCCGAGAAGACACTCAAACAGTCTAGGAATACCACCAAAACGAGATGACACAAGGAGCGACATACCCCTCGAAGGAAGAATTGGTGACAGCCGTGAAGATTTGGGCATTATCACTTATGAGAGAATTCAGGGTTGTCAGGTCTAGCCGAAGTGTGTACGATGTGGTGGGTGTTGTCCCCGGTTGCCCTTGGCGTGTGCATGCCTTTAAAGGAAAGTGGGTGGAATACTGGGTGTGTTCAATAGTGAGGGAGCATAATTGTACGGTGACTGAGGTCAGACAGAAACACAGAAATCCAACATCAACAATGGTGGCACATATAATGCAGGCTCAAATAGCAGAGAACGTTAACTACGAGTCTCGGTCTATCATTCGAGCCATGGAGGAACAATTTCAGTACACTATTCCGTATACAACTGCTTGGAGGGCAAAGCAAAAAGCATTAGAGATGAGATTTGGAACATATGAAGCATTTTATGCTAATATGTCATCCCTGTTGGCGGCCATAGCTAAGAGATATTTGGGTACATATTATGATTACAAAGAGGTGGAGGCAGAGGGCGATGATATTGGAAAGTTCGTTCTGCAGCGGGTTTTCTTTGCCTTGGGGCAGTGCATCAGGGGATTTCAAAATTGTCCTCCAGTTCTATGTGTTGACGGAACATTCCTAACTGGCAAGTATAAGGGGCAGATCCTGACTGCAATCGCCGTTGACGGGAACAACCAGATTCTGCCGGTGGCATTTGCTTTTGTCGAGGGTGAGAATACGGAGAGTCGGTCTTGGTTTTAGAGAGGCTGAAGCATGCGGTTGTTGTTGGCAGATCAGATGTTTGTATAATTCATGACAGACATCTTGGATTGTTGACGGCGATCGAAGAAATTAAGTTTGGCTCTGACTATCGAGCTGCTCAGTGGCCGGACGTACATATCCGGTGGTGCATGAGACATATGGGTGCCAATTTCTTTAGCCAGTTCAAGAATAAGCACTTAATGAATCTGTTCAAACGATTGTGCAAGCAAAATCAGCAACGTAAGTTCAATCGGGTTTGGCAGACTTTGAATGAGCTGACGATGAAGCATACCAGGGAGGCTGGGAACGTGAGAAACAGAAGAATTACAAATTTTTCAGAATGGATTGAAGACTGTCCGAAAGAGAAGTGGGCATTGCTCTATGATTCAGAAGGCCGTAGATACGGGATCATGACCACAAACTTGGCGGAGGTATACAACTGGGTCATGAGAGGGACAAGGGCACTGCCGCTTGTAGCAATTGTCGAGGGGATTCTGCACCGAACATGCAAGTATTTCATGGACAGGTATCGAGCAGCCTCAATTGCCATGTCTGATAATCGGTTGTTCTTTTTCGGGGTTGTCACAAAGTACATCATTGAAAAGGTTAAGAAGGCACGCACTACACTCACCTCACGCAATGGGTACAGACGAGTTGAGGTATGAAGTTCATTGCATGGATAGGGCTCGCCTTGGGCGTAAACGCCGAGGAATGACGAGTGCATTCTTCGATGATCAATGCAAGTGCTCCGTCGTAGCGTAAACTTTTACACAAGCCTTGTTCTCATGTACTTGCGGTGGCGTCAATGACAAATCAATCAACATACAATTATGTTTCTCAAGATACAGAAGAAAGCTATACTACACACTTGGCATGCCGAGATATATGGGTACGGTATGTACGGGTCATTCACTGACCCAGTTGGGCCAAACTGTAGGCATGTCCCGGATAGGAACAAGCTGAATGCAACTTAGGACGCCGAGTGCATCGACGTATTCGAAATGACATGGATCACTCTGAGGCAGGGCGTCCCGTGAAGATATGCAGCAGATGCAATGAGGTCGGCCACACGTATCAAAATTGTAACAAACCCAGTAGTGGAATGTACGATTTCGAGGCTGGACCTTCGTGTTCAAAGCACACGATGGTCGACGTCCTTTCCATTGACTGGACATGTAATGTAATGCGGCGAAATTTGTAATATTTATATTCGTGTATGTCATGTTGTAACGAAATAACATTTCAGTTTGGGCTTCTCACCATGTATTGTAATAATGCTATATTCGTTGCAGACATTTACTATGTACAATGAGGAGTGTTTGTCATATTAAAATTTGTGTTATCTGCATTTGAAAGTGTGGTAATCCATAATTTCATTTTACATTGATCCGTACGTCGCTGTAAAAGATTTTATTAATTCGTTAAATTCATGTCATGCAGGTGCTTCAGCATGGCGGACGAGGGTGGCGGACAGCAGGCCGATCGTCTTTTGATCCTCTCGTGGACCAAAGGCATCGGTCGCGCAGGAGTGCCGTTGAGGGCCTTCCGCTCCCAGCCTTTCGTCCGCGAGTACCGAAGGAGCTCCTGACTATCGACGCACGCTGGGTTCACAGGTGAGGAAAAAATTGTATATTGCTTAATGAAATTTTACGATATCTTATTTATTATTTATATGTAGGTTACGCCTTGCCGGCTTACTCGGTGCAGTGCGGATCTTGGAGGCGATCGCCTCGAGGAGCGACAGCCCTTCCGCGTCGGCTTCAGCAGACACGGTTCGCTTGGACAGTCTTTGCTTGCGCTCTCGTCGGCCGGTGGAGGCGAGACCCACACCTTCCACCGCCTGTGGTGAGGTCGCCCCACCCTACGTGATGTGTCCTATATACTAGGACTTCCTGCGGGTGACCCAGTGGTGGTCGTGGGCGTGTCGCCACTTTGGCGTCTTGGTGATGGCCCGAGACGCCAATATCTAGCGGCGGCGGGTTCCCGCACTCTGTGCCCATTCCAAATTCGGAGACGCATGGGCCGGCGAAGAGGTGGATACTACAGTTCTGAAGAAGAGGCAAATTCTAAATGATATTCTTTCTAACGGTGACGCCATGCATAATACCTTGTTAAACTTTTTAACAAAGGAGATCATCCACCGGAGGCAGACGAGGCTACGGTGTCCAGACACCTCGAGGCGTACTGCTTTGGTTGTTGATGCGTGTTGTTTTGCAACACGTCCGGAATGCTGATGGACAAGTTTCTTCTTTCAGACGCCCGGGATCGCCGACTCGAGGGAGATCAGTACCAGCGACAGATTGGGCCTCCGCGGTGCTTGCGCCACGCACGTCTGTCAGTGTCATCGCTGCGTGTACAAGACGGAGGAGGCAGAGCCGCCGATCACAGTCAGCCCATCGCTACTCGGTTGTGGTCGACGAGAGGATCGCCGTCGGTCGACCTCTCATGGATCACAGTGTGTACGGCTATGTACTACCACGAGACCGAGGAGGATAGACCCACGATGGGTTTTACGTGGTTTCGCCGACGGGTAATGAAATAACCACACTTTCGATTTAACAATTTGTCATCCTATCTTATTGATATTCTGTAATTTAACAATTTCACCTCTTTTGCACCGACGTGGGCTCACGCCACACCCCGAGGACTACGGGACTACGTCCGGATCTTTGGACGAGCCGCGGGACCACGACTTCCGGTGGCGGCCCTCTGGGACGACCTCGCCGAGGCTCGTGCACCTCTTGGTCTGTCGTCGCTTTATGCGCGTGACTCAGCATCGGCTTACGAGGAAGCGGTACTCTTCGACATCTTTGTCGAGGAGTACTCACCGCTGTGGTGATGCGCCGATTCGAGCTACTGACGGGAGTTTTCCTACCGGTCGTGCACACCGTTCCCGCCACGCTCACAAGATGTTCGATACTCGTGCTTTCTTCACAATTGTTGTTATCCTAGTGTAATGGTCTAAACATTTCATAATGTTGTAGGGTCACCAGACGAGGTCGAGTGCGGCGCTCTTTGGGCCCTCGCGATGGTCCGATGGGTGGAAGAGTGGGAACATGCTTTGGAGGATATCGTCGACGAGGATCGGAGTACGACGACAAGACGCTCGACGCGTACCTACGGTGGTATGCGTATTCGCCACGCCAAGACTCGTGTCGGATACACGCCCCCACGGAGATCGCACGCATTTAGCGTCTCCGACCGCACTCGAGCACCACCGACGTGCTGCATATCAAGCGGTAACATTTCTATCTCGTACGGATAATTACTACTTTGCCTGCATCATAAAACTTACAATTGTGTCGGATGTCGTGTTTTCGATAATTGTTGAACAGCTTGACCTCGTACGACTGTCCGCTTAGAAGCGCGCCATGCAATGGAGCGCATCCAGACGGGTATCCAGATGATGATAAGCGAGGTCTTTGAGTCCTTCAGGAGGATTTACGACAAGTGCAAACGAAGTCAGACGTCGACGTCTGTATATGCCGATCCAGCGCCTCGCTGCCGTACCTGGCGGCCCCCAAACCCCCTTCTCCCAGTATAGTACATATGAATTATAATAATTAAATATCGTCGCACATATGAATTATAATAATTTAATATACGCCACGTCTGATCAATACCAGCGTCCCGTGCTCAAAGACCGAGTGTCGTAGGGACGTCCGGAGGCTTGCAGGGGTCTTTTCGGCCCACTCAGGACGTGCCCGGGTCGTCCGGAGGCTTCTAGGGGTCTTTCCGCCCCCCTCAGGACGTGCCCGTGTCGTCCGGAGGTTTCAGCGTCTTCCGGCCCGATGACGACGCGCCTCTACGCCGGGTGGGTTTCGCGGCCCATCCGTCCTTCGCCGGCGTGCGTGCTCGCCCACTCAGCGGCCTCGCTCGTTTCTGGTCGTTCGAGCCACTGCTGCGCCCTTTTGATGGTTAGTTCTCCTGTTTTCATTTTCGATAGTCGCATATGTGATGATACTTACAAATAAACACATTGCAGATCCTGCGTTGCCCTCGGCTTGGGACAGCCAGGCGGGCGCCGAGATGCGCATGACCATCTCGTCGATCCACCAAGGTGTGCGAGCGATCCTCTCCCGGCGGACTCCTTCGACTACTTCTACGTGAGTCGGCAGGAGATAGGGCGCCACAGCTTGTTCGAGGCACCCCGTCACCTCGCAGCAGCCCGCGGCGAGCATGCGACGCCGAGCTACGGCCCGACCGCGGCGAGACGTCGGGGCCTCGGACCGCTTCACTTTTTTCTACGGCTCGGACGTGCGCGCAAGTCTCGGTGATGGTTCATTATGGGCGTGAAGCCTAAGAGAGGCGTCCGTGGGGACGTATGTTAGTACATACCTTTTGTTTGTTGTTAGTACCGCTACTATGTCACTTTCCATATCTTATTGTTATTAATTTGTTTCATTATTTTATGCACGCCGATTGTAATCGCAATGTTTAACACTGACATTGTACACGCAATGTTTAACGCTAGACGACGAAGCGTCCGTCAGACTCGGTAGCGCTTGCAGCAAAAAATAACGTCTAAAATGCCTTCGATTTTTTCCTATTATGGAAAACACATCGCAATTAAACTCATAAATTAAATACATAACAAGTCGCACGAACATCAATGATACAACCATTATAGCATAAGGTCGTCACTCTGAAATACCTACTATTTTACGTGCATGGCCACGGCTGTGTAAAAGAGTTGTGGCATTCGCACGAACACCACGTGGCTGAACATTGAGAAGTCGCTTCCCACGTTGTGTGAAAATACCCTGGATATTGTTCTTGCATGACCGATCTTCGCCGAAAAACTTCTGCGTTCGGTGTGCTGGGGTAATGGCATCCACAGAGGCATGAGGTGTCACTACAAAAACGAGTTGGGATGTAGTGTTGATCGAGAACCATGCGGTTTGAGCGGCTCCGCGCTTGCCGTCGGTTGTTGGCGACGCCCCGAGGACGCCGCTTGAGTTGTTTGTTGTGCGATGGTCAGAGTGCACGGAGCCCGCTCTTCAAGCGATCTATCTTTGTGTGGAGGCTTGCGATGTAAAAATATGCGGCGTTCGGGTAAGGCTCATCCATCCACATAGTCCATCCACAGTAACATCCGAATCAGTGAGTTCAATTGATATACTTAGTCTGCGCACGAGATGTATGACGGAAAATAAGGACGATACTTACGTTGTAGTCCGGCACCGGTAGAATCTCACGACCGGTGAAGCCTTCATGGACGAGTCGAACCATCGCACAACGGCGGGGTTACCACACCGCATTTCGCCATAGCCATATTGAAGCATAGCCCGATCTCTCGAGAGGGTGGACCATCTCTCCGGCCGTCGTAGTCCAACACACGCATGCCGATGCAAAGCGGACGAGCATGCTCTCTGGACCAAATGACTCACACCATGTATCAGAATGAACGGCCGTGTGGAAGGACCCCAACTTGCCATAGTGTATGTGAGGTTCGCGGTTCAAGCTTATGGAGGCACGATATTTATAGATGAAAAGGGTACCACATCGTCACGGTGAGAAGAGATAAATGTTAAGTATTTTTAAGCAATAATTCACGATATCTTGCTCGTGAAATTGACCACCATCATCAACACCGTTAATCCCACCCCTTCTCTCTCCGTCGGTGCAAACATGTCCTTCCGTGTCCTATCTCTCTCCGTTGGGACACCGCGGCGGAAGCGACGTGACAAAGACAAATAGCAACAGATTGTACGGTGCTTATACAAAGTGTCAAAGCGACATGACAAACACAAAGAGACAAAGGGCGCGTTTGGTTGGCGATCATACCGCCATCCGACCACGCGCGCCGTGAAAATTTGGCCGCTGCTTGGTTGCTCGCCGAGCGAGGCGTGGTAGCCAAGAACGGCGAAGCGACGCCTTCAAAGAACGTCTTGGGCGAAGGCGAGGGCGCTCGTTTTCGGCGCCATCTCTCGCCAATGCTCGCCACGGCGCGCCCTGGGCCACGGCGGGCCCTGGATTGGCGTGGCGCCGCCGGGCTCCCATCCAAACGTGCCCAAAAGCTGATCACACAGTGTTCGTACACAGAGCTTATACACGGTGTTTAAAAGCGCTTCTCGCCCACGCTACCGATCTGAATCCGATGTCAATTTCCTTTAAATGGAGCACCGGTGCCCACGAATCTCGCACCACACTAACACCCATAGCATATATCTAGTTTTGAACACTCCTCACTTGCACAAGAAGCGTATCTTCAATCGTTTTGAGGTGGTCTCTTATTTCATTCCGCTTAATTGTGACAATATTTTTGATTTTATTCTGCTCAACCCGCTTATATGTGTGTTCTATATGTTTCATCGTCCTTTTATGTGTAGTAGATGGATAACGTGCATACTACTACTGTCCATTTGTGCCACCTAGATGGTGGCTTTCATATATGGCCCAGAGTTGAAGCATACGAACCCTCTCAAGATTTGCCGATCGACGAGAGCTCACTACAACACAAATCCTACGATGCTTAGAGATCCGTAGTTCTATAGAGGATGGCCGCAGGTTTCCACGGGATCGACACGGTCGTGCAGATTTATGATAGTGTTGCAGATGGTTTTACGGGCCGTAGGTTTTACCGATGTCCCATGTTTGAGGTGCGATACCATCAAAATTAACCATATTAGGTTAATAAAAGGTTATTCAAATAAACTCAATTTTTTGCGAGCACGAGATTGTGGCTTTACAAAATGGATGGATGATCTATACTCCATGGTGCATCTACATACATAGACTATCTCGCACGGAAGAATACAAGAAGATAAAGATCGAGTAAATGGTCTATTGACCGTGCAAGCGGACAGAGTGGGAGCGAATGCGATTAGTTCTTGATCCACAATTTGAGGCGAACCCCCATGCACCAATTATAAATGCCTTTGTGGATGTCACTACCCGACATCCGAACGAATTTAGGCGCTTCTAAGCGAAATAAATTTCGAGAGAGTACGGCACATCAAGATCCGACTTCAGAGAAAACCTTTCATGCAAAGACTCGGTGGTGCATTTGTCCATGTCATTTTTCGATCAACCGCCTTAAACGGATGCGTACTTGTATTCCGATCAAGTCGAACAAATAAAGTGTCATTTTACCTTCTCTTATCATTCTCGGTTGTCACCGTAAAATTTTATGGTTTCTCACAACCGATGCTTAAATATTAAAATAAATTGATTAACGCGATACAAGTCATCGCGACGTTATATGGATAAAACAATTTAACATATTAGCGCATCATAACTAAACCTACACTTCCCACTCGCCGTTCAATAATTTGCCTCTCGCTTCCCTTTTATAGCCGGCGTCCGTTAATTAAATTATCAACAAAACCTAATTAGCTTCCCTAATTAGCAATTTACGTTGCATGCACGTATTAGAGTTTTATGGTCGAACTGATGGCGATGGCATGTGAAATGACGGTGGTGGCAGGCACGAATTGATGGCAGCGCGAATCCGATGTAAAAACACTACAGTCTTCTTACACATAAAGCGCCTACTGGACGGGCGCTTTATATAAAACGCCCGCTGGACGAACGCTATTTAAATACCGCCCGCTAGACGGGCGCTATTTAAATAGCGCCTGCTGGACGGGCGTTTTATAGTCAGTCGCCCGTCCAGTGGGCGCCAGGATGCTATTTTTTTAATTTTTTTAAACGGGCAATTTTTTTTAATTTCGATTTAAATTAATGCTACTACAGTAAAAAAATTCGTGTTTCCAGGCAATCTATTTTCCGGTGCCTTTTGTCTATGGCCTTGTTTGTTTCAGCTTAAATTAAATTTAACTAAATTAAATGCAAATTTGTTATTTTTGTAAGGCAAATGATGTCTTGGCCTCCCTTCCCCTGTGGGTGCCTTGTGTCTAATGCGTCTAGGCTAAAGAAACCAACTTAATAGCCCATTTGTGTTCTTGGTCAGGGAAAAAAACTTGTGTTCTACATGGAGCCTAGTGTATTTCATATTTCTAGCAAAATTACCTGTTCTTGCCTTTAAAATTCCCATGTTTGTTGAAAAAGAAAGTGAATAGTTACATGTCTTAGATTTTCTTCCACTCGTTTATTTTACCAAATTTTCTAATGGCCCAAAACCGGTCTACAAGTTTAACGGTGATGGCCGAGGTAAAGTATATATTCTCTCGTGAACATGGCAATTGGAATCTCGGCAATTTCGGTAGCCGAACGAGTAAAAAAGATACTGTGTGGATGGATATCGACTCCACTAAAAGGAGAGGAGAAGAATCGAATCCCGTCGCAATCGCATCGAGGCGGTGTTCATCGAGTGCTCGTCTCGTCCATGCAGGAGGAGCAAGATGCGATGCCGCCGCTGTGACCAGTGGACTACTGGGCCGGGCCGCGTGCGCTTCCCACGACCAAGAATCTGCCGCACGCGGCAAGGCATATCCCCTGTGCGCCTGCGGGTGGACCCGGTCCATGCACTCGCCCCGCACCGCGCCTAGGGGTGGAAACGAGCCGAATTCGAGCGAGCCAGCCTCCGGCTCGGCTCGGCTCATTCGTTACCAAGCCGAGCCGAGCTCAGCAGGGTGTCCGAGCTGAAAACTGGGCTCGGCTCGTCTCGTTAGAAGCTCGCAAGCCAGGGAAAATATTAATCTTTCGACCTTTAAGACATTAACCATTGCAAAATATAAATTAGAATTGTACATATGAGTATCAAAATAACTTGTTCATGCATATGTGGTTTTTTGGCTATTTTATGGACCTTTTGATAATAGGATATGTCATTTTCTAATGGTTAAGAGATAAAATAATCAGCAGTAGTATATAAACGAGCCGAGCCAGAGCGAGCCAGCCTCTGGCTCGGCTCGGCTCGCTAATGGCCACGAGCTGAAAATGAGGGTCGGCTCGTGCTCATTTACAAACGAGCCGAGCACGAGCCGAGCTTTTACCGAGCCGAGCCCGAGCAGCTCGCGAGCTTCGAGCTAAAGTTCCACCCCTAACCGCGCCGCACCGCTCGGCATTCCGGCACCGTGTCCACCCGACGGTGCAAATATCCGCCCCGACCCGTGTGGCTCCCGCGCCCACCCTAGCCATGGTCACCACCCCAGGTTACCCAACGCGCGTCCACCCACTCCCACTGGCGAGGTGGCCCCACCTGCGAATGTGCTGCCTCTCGCATTCGCGCCCCCCGGTCCTAACCGCGGTTGCGCTAACCCCATTGTGTTCCCTCCCGCGGTTACTGGCCGATGCACGCGATCACGACACGTGTCCGCATCTGACGGCTGGAGCGGCCTCGGGTGGCTATTTAAAGGGGACGTGTCTTCTGTTCTTCCCACGCATCGCACGCAGGTCACCGCGAGGCTAGAGAGAGAGAGAGAGAGAGAGAGATAAATCCCTAGAGCAAACCGCCTCGAAACCCTCGGCTACAAATTTTGTTAAATTTCATCAAAAAATTGAAAAATTAACTTTTAATTTTGTTATCTTTCATCAAATGACACTGGTGCTACAAATTTTCAAGGTATAATATTTTTAACAATTTTTTCCACTTTCTCGTGGGACACATATGTCATCTTCTTCTTCCCCTTCTCACACTTCTCAATTCTCCGTGGTGTTCTTCTCCAACTCTGCCAACCTCCATATCCCCAGCAAATAGCCCACTCTTGCCGCGACCCCTACTGCCTACGCTCCCTTTAGCACAGCTTCGTTCGTCGTCCTAGTCGAGCGCCACCCCTGCTGTCTGTGCATCCTCTCCAAGCACCGCTGTCGTTGTGGTCCTCCTCACACTTGTTTTGTGTCCCCATCTCCTATGTGGTGCTTCTCTCGGGCATTGTCGCCTTCAACAACATCGTCGCCTGGATCCTCGCGCTCATTGTCACCATCTTTGGTGGCAACGGCCAACGGAGCCATCTCGTGTCCCTCTGGATGCTCCTCTCGGGCGTGACGTTCATGACGACGCGGAGGTGGCGGTAAAGCAAATGATGACATGGGTGGCATGGCGGACAGAGGCGGACGTCATCGGTACTGTGTATGTGGCGGTGTCGGGGCTTATGACGGGAGAAGAGAGAGAAGGGTGAGATGAGGAGGAAGAAGATGGCATGCGAGTCTCACAATAGCATTGTGGGAATAATTGTTGGAAGTGTTATAAACCAAAGAAATACGTAGCACCAATGTCATCTAGTAAAAGGCGCATGAAAGTAATGTAATTTTCATCCTGGTGAAAGGTGTAGTAAAGTAAAGTAAAGTCATTTGTAAAAATTTTCCCATTTGGTGTACAAGGTGTTTGGTTTAATTGTTTGATGGCTCGAGACTAGTTGTATAAGGCATACAAGGGAGTTAGGTCGACTTTATGCGAGCTCTGTAGTTTGGTTGTTACAACTTGAGTGTGCTCTATGTTGAGCCATGCCCATATCGTTGGATACACCTTATTTGTTGTTGTTGCCCATGCACTCGCAATTCTCGTTCGTGCCCTTCCCATCATTGCTTCTGCATTCCTATGGTAGCGACAACTTCTAAAATTCGAAATCCATTAAATTCCTATTCTGAACAACAACTTGAGATGACCATATCTTCCAAACTGTAAGTCCGAATTTCGCGTTCTTAGACTCTACAGAAAGATAATTTCGAAACCTATAATTTTCGTAATACGATCAAAGTCTAATTCCCAATAGATTTAAATCAATTTAAGGAATAAATGTACTGTTGTACCAATTCATTTATTAAACTTCGTCTCCGCGTCTAATCACCACAAATCGAGGAAATTCATCACACAACTGATAGGGATTTCATGGAAGAACATCAAACTTCGCTACCCATCAAGATAATCAAAGGAATTTTGGAATTTAGCCCAAACCCTAAAAACTCTCTTACCTTCCTTTACCTGTCCCTTCTCCTTCCTTCTTCCCCCTCTCCTCCATCTCCTCCAAAACGGCAGCCGGCGGTGGCGACAGCGGCGGCGTGCAGGAGGTACGGCAGAGGTGGCTGCGGCGTCGAGCAAAGGAAGTGGACGGTGGCGCTACAGGGGATCGATATGGAGGGTGGAATCACGACCTCCCTCTCCTAATCTCTTAAGCCCTCACCTGTTGGGCTGGGCTGGGCCGGGCTAGCTAAAGCCCTTATAAACCGAGCTAAATGGAAGGCTCGAACTCGAGCTCGGCTAAGCTCGATTTAGCTCGAGATCGGCTCGGTTTAGCTCGAGACCTTAGGGTTAGGGGTTGGGGTTGCAGAGAACAGGGGACTTACCGGGTGCGTCGTCGACGGCTTGCTGCTGCCACGCGCCGCCAACCCGTGCCTCATCCTCCGCCATCTGTTGCCGCCACCGCCACCACCACACCCGCCGAAGCCGAGCCGGGCGCACCCGTGGGCCGCGCCTCTCCCACCACCACGCGATGCCGGCAAGACGCTCGCGACTCCAGCTGCCGAGCCGGGCCGGAGCCGGACGCACCCAGCGTCGCGCCCTCCCGCCACCACGCCGCCGCCCGACGCGACGCGCACCCACGCCCGAGAGCGGCGCGCGCCGACCACACCTCGCGCCCTCGCCAACAAGCGCCGCCGCCACCGCGGTGGAGGCCGGAGCTTGGTGGCGGTGGGGCGGGCAAACTAGGCGGGGCGGCGGCGAACCCGCATCGCATAGTCGTGTGACGGGCTGACGGCATGAGGACTGAGGAAAAGCCGAGAGCCCGAGACAGAGGGTGCGTGAGTGACGCCAAACCCGAACGGGATTATGGGCTTGTTGCCTACTAGACCGACCGAATGAGCCTATTGTGTGCAGTTCTGCCTGTTTATTCGAGTTTTCGAGCTAAAATCGAGCAGCTCGAGCTCGGCTCGGGATCGGCTCGATTTACAACCGAGCTCGAGACGCAGCTCGAGATCAACTCGAAATTAATTCGAGCTCGATCCGATCCCGAACCGAGCTCGATCCGATTTCAAACGGCTTATCGAGCCCGAGCTTTTGGTCCACCCCTACCTACGGTGGTGGATGATATCGATGGGGTGGCTGTTGAGGAGCACCCTGGATGAAGAGGATGCAAGGGACAACGAGATCCAATCCCGCCAGCGAGCGCCGAATCCACGGGCGCGGAGGTTGTCCAAGAGGTAGGGCCAGGACACGGAGTCGAAGGATTTTTCGAGGTCAAGCTAAAAAGGAGAGCTGGGGTGCTCGATCTATGAAGGGACTTGGATTTGCTCTGAACAAGAAGAAAGTTGTCATGGATGAGTCTTTTTCTAATGAAGGCACTCTGACAGGGGGAGATCAGGACATCCATGAAGGGGCGAGGACTACTTTCATTCTTCTAATAAATCAGGCACCTGCTGTTCTAAAAAAATCAAGTACCTGCCAACTATTTTAAGAGATTTTTTTTTGAGGAAAAGATAGGAGAACCGTCTTGTATTAATTCAATAGGAAAGTTACATGGACAAAATTTAGGGGGAGGTTTAGGCGCATTCGCCCCGGACGCGTGCTACAAGTGAGCTAACTTATTACAAAACGGACGCCTGCAGCCCCCCAAAGGCGCAGGACCTCCAGGAGCAAATCGAAGAAGGTCATCGGCGGCAGCTCCTTCGAGTTGAAAATGCGATTGTTCCTTTCGAGCCAGAGATGGCATAAGGTTACTAGCACAACGGATCCTTGACCCGAGGTAAGGTTGGGTTGCAGGATGTCCTCAGTCCACCAGGCACTGAGATCCTTAGTGTGGGTCCACGCAGAGCGGAGAAGGCGTGGGGCGTTGAGTCTTAAAGCCAGGAGGTCCCAAATGTGGGAGGAGAAGGGGCACTCGAGGAAGAGGTGTTCCGAGGTCTTCAGGCATCTGAGGCAAAGGACGCAGAAGTAATTATTCGACAGTCCCCTACGCAGGAGGGCGTCAGCAGTCATGACTCTCCTTAGGAACAGCGTTCAAGCAAAGAACTTGCACTTAGAGGGCGTCCACTGCTTCCATATTAGGGTTAGCGCCGTCGGAGATGTCCTTCCAGCGAATTGCATACGGTATGCTGAGCGGACAGAGAAGTTCCTGTCTGCGGAGAAACGCCAAACGGCTCGGTCCTGATGATTCGGACGGAGCGCAGCACGGCTGATATTTTGGCAGAGGGAGACCAGCTCCACGGCGAGGTTGGGAGCGAAATTCTGCCGTAAGTCCAACAACCAGTTGTTATTGTGCAGAGCATCGGCGACTGTGCGGTTTTTCTTGCGGAGGCCGTAAAAAGTTCTAGGGCCACTTCCTTTGGAGATTGCCTAAAGAGCCAAGCGTCGGTCCAGAAGAGAAAGATGGCGACATTCCCAAGAACCAGCTCAGTACCCGCTCTAAAGAGAGCCGCGTTAATAGGGTCTACCCTGTCCATCAAGACGAGGCACGATCTGGGGGAGCCGGATTTGGCCAGCCAAAGCCAACGCAATTGGAGGGCGCGGGCGAAATTCTTCAGGTCGAGCCCCCCGAGCCCCCCAAGGGTAGCCGGGGAGCAGACGAGTTTCCAGTTGACACGACACCCGCTCACCGCAACATTGTTATTTCCGGATCAAAGCCAGGCGCGACGCAGCTTGTCGATCTTCTGAACAAGTCGTTAGTGACCTACCTCCGGCAGCCGCCGCCCGCGCCGTGGTCACAGCTCCTACCGGCGCCGGCGCCGGCGCTCCAGAGCTCGCCGACGTTCCCGCCAGACGCACAGACATCGGGCCATCGATGAAGGGCGCCGTCTCGTACCGGTAGCTGCACCTGACCCCAAGCGCCCTGGCTCCGATTTTGCCGTCGAACAACCCGATGGTCGGCGCTATCGTCCTGGCGAGGCAATACCGGCACCTCGCCGGCGACAGGTCCGGCGTGCACTGCGCCCAGCTGTACACCTTGAATTGGGGAACTCCCTGTTGAAGTCGGCCTCGCCTGCCGCGTACCGCCGCGTGGAGTTGAACGCCGCGTAGTCGGCGGTGGCGTTGACGACCGCCGCCACGATGTCGTTGAACCGGGCCGTCTCCGACGACACGTTGTTGCCGTTCCAGACGTCGTACTTGATCGACGGCGGTGAGGAAGTGGATGTCGGAGTAGTAGAGCGAGCACAGGTCGTAGAAGATGATGGCGTCCTTGTTGAAGCCGCACGCTTCCGGCAGCACGCCGAAGGCCTGGACGAGGCAGCTGAGGCAGGCGGTGGCGTTGGCGTCGCCCCGGCAGAGCCCCAGCGCCGAGACCTGGTCGGGGATGGCTCCGGCCACCGCGGTGGCGTACAGGTCCGACGACGCGGAGGCGTTCTTGGGCAGCGTGGCGGCGATGAGGTCGAGGTTGGTGTGGTACTGGCTCTTGGCCGCGAAGCTGCCGGTGTTCGTGCCGCACACCGACCACGGGTACCCCTGCCCCTCCGCGCGGGGCGCGAGCAGTGCGACGGCGGCGGCGACGATGGCCACGGGCAGGACAAAATGGCGAGCCATTCTGCGTGCTGGAATGTGGAAAGGCATGGAATCTTTTTGTAGATGGAGGTAAACTAATTACCGTCGGATGCGCGGCTTTGACGACGGCCATGGCTATCGACAATGCAACCGTGCAAGTTGTTCTCCGAGTTTGGCAAGGCATGAATTCATATCGTAGTATGGACTAAGGCATGTGCAATACTGGCAGTGATGGGCTACAATCGGGTCGGATATCCCTGGGTCCGACCACTCTGGACCCAGACCCGAGACCCGACAGACCTATAGTTTTGTTCTTTTCAGTTTAGACTAAAATTACAAGCAGTCGCTAATCTTTACCTAATAATAATAAAGAGAATAGAGTTTCCACCTTCGTCCGCTCGCCGTCGCTGCGCCCAGAGCTGCCGCTGTCTTGTCCTTGTCGCCGGGGACCGCCGCCACCAGAGCCGTGCCCCCTCACCTGAGTAGCTCGCCGGAGCCAAGCTGCCGCCGGCGGCCTCTCTTCTCTCCCCTTGGCCCTCTCTCTCTCTCACTCAGCTTGGTCGAAGGAGGTGCCGATCTGGAGGTTGAAGACGAGCACGGTTAGATCCCCTTTTTAGCTAACCGGCTGTACGTTGTATACATGTGTGTACATGAACAGTGCTCCTTTATTATTTTCTACCTCTCAAACCGTAACTCCGATCCGCTCTAAACCAATTTTATTAGTCTTATATTAATATATTCTAGCTCCTGTAATTATTTGGTGCTTTTTGGAATTTTCCTCGCAGTGACCTTTTCGCGTGCGCCTCGTTTCGCGTGCAGTCGCCGCCGACTTCGCGGGATGGACGTCAAAGAGTGCCGAGGGCAGAAAAAATATTCCGGCCCAAGTTCGTGTACGTCTAAGGTCCCGTTCTTTTGAGCTGATCTTAACGGCTAAATGGCTGAACGGCTGAAATGACTGAATTTCAAACGTTTATCGAGGTAGTCTCGAGATTCGAATCTATTTCGTTTGACTTACTTTTTAAAGCGTTAGGACTCACCTTCAAAACAACGTAAAAACGGACTTCAAAAACTTAAAGCATATGGCTTTTTAAAATGTAAATAAATCGTTAAGCTGTTAAGCTGAAAAGAACCGGCCTAAGTCAAGTGTTGAAGACCAAGGCTTCGTCGCCAGCAACCCGGAGCCACGAATGTCGTCGATTTCCCGGGGATGACTCGAAGTTCGGACCGATTCAAGCAGTTGGTTCCTATGAGGATAAAGGGCCTGTTTGGTTCACTACTAATTTTGCCTAGCCTAACATTAGGAGTTTGCCACAATTGTGGCATGACTAACCTAACTAATCTAAGGAGGTGTTTGGTTCATGAGCACAACTAACCTTAGGCTAGGCAAGAAATTGTGGCTGGTGTTTGGTTTCTTAGAAAAAAATTGACGAAGTTGGGGTAGACATTTCGTCGAACAAGTATTGGGCAACTATCAACCATGCAGGTAATTTCATGGAGCTACAAGTATCCATAAGCAAGAATTAACGAATATGCTCAATAGGAGATCACAAACATGCTATCAAGCTTGAAGGAACAAAAAAATGATAAAAAATTCAGAATCTAACAAGAACCAATCCATCAACCTCATGCTCATGACTCCAGCCTTGCTCATGGCTCGGAGCGCGAGAGAGAGAGAGCAAGAGATTTGTGTGCTCATCGGTGTTGACCTTTCGTATGGCTCCAGGAGAGAGAGATGGAGAGGAATCAGAGGATTGCCTCTACCCTGTGCCGCGCTCAAGCCTCGTCGCTGTCGTCTTCTCGCGCAAGAGCTGGAGCCAGGCCGCTGCGTCGGATCCTCGTTGTCGTCGTTGTCTCGCCGGCACGCCAGAGCCTCCTCGTCGCCGCTACGAGCGAGAAGGAGCACGTTGTGGCGGTGGCGAGAAAGTGCGGCGGTGAAAAACACCGCCACAGGTTAGGCGAAGAAAGCTGCACAAAGTGACTTGAAACTTGCCTAAGGTTGTGTGGCCAGCCTTAGCTTAGAAGGGAACCAAACACGCGCCTAAGCAACTGTGGCATGTCTAAGTTTAGTTGTGGCAAGGTTAGTACACGAACCAAACAGGCCCAAAATATTTCAGAAAAGAGCTCGTTTGCACCAGGTGCAAAATGATGGCTAGCTTGATATTGTATCTTACATTTTTACTCGTAGTAATCTATCATTTTTTTAGTACATCCCCCATTTTGCACAAGCTCCTATTTTCTGTCTGATATATAGTTCTGGCATCTGCTCATTTAATTTATTGTTGGTTTGATTAGTTTATATTGAAATTTGTTAAGTCTGCATGCAAATTGTGCTATATTAAAAGGGCTTTATTTATTCTTAGTATTTAAATGTGCTATACATGAATGATGAAGCTTTGCATGTAGTACACACATTCATAAGGGTTATGCTTAGTTAGGCATGTGCTTAACCCATTCATAGGTATTTGTTGAGTTGTATAAATAAATTGGAACTACACGATATGTACTCTGTTTCTATTGCTCTGCTCAATTGTTATACAAGCTGATGGTTACAACTAGGTGTTCTCACTTGTGGTTTTCAATAATATTTTCCTTTACTCATGTAGCGTACGTCAAGCATAAAGAATAAAACGAAGCGATGATCTGGATCCCCATGTCATTAATGATCTTATTGTGCTTGTGCGTTTTCATGGGTCTCGCCGTCTCGGCTCGCCTCGGGGGCCGTACCTTCACCATATGAACAAAATGGATCTCATAAGGACAACAAAGGAAGGGAGCTGCTGCGATAACCCTCGCTCTCGCGGAAAGGAGTCGAGGGGCGCGCCGCCGTTGCCGGGCCCCTCTTCCTCCCTCTCCGGCGTCCTCGCCGGAGATGGGGCAGAGGGGACCCCTGCTCTTCTCCCTCCTCCCTCCTCTCTTCCTCCTCCAGGTTCTATCCCTCCCTCTCCCCTCCTCCTTCCCCTCCTTTCCTACCGCCCCCGTTTGGTCAGATCTGGACGTCCCCTTGTCTCCGACGGGGGTGTGCCGCGACTCTTGGACGATGGGGGTCGGTGGCGGTGAGTGGCTGGTGGTTGGTGATGGATGGATGAGCTCTAGTAGATTAGGGTTAGGGTTAGTTGGGTCGGGTTGTGCTGCTCGGATCTGGTTTTGGTACCGGGTTCCGGGGGCTCCTTGTTCTCCTGCAGGTCTCCCTCGGGTGGCGGCATCGCCATCGTCTGATAATACCTGCCGGAGGCAGTCCTCCCCTCCAAGTGGCCTCTTGGGCTCCTCGAAGGTGGATCCCCCTTCCTTTCTCCTCCCCCTCCCCTTCTCTTCCCCTACCGTTCGTCCCCGACTAGATTTGATGTCATCCGACCGTCGGCTCGTCGGCATGTGCGGGTGGAGGTGCTTAGGCTCGGAGATGCTGGTAGGGTTGGGGTTAGGTGGTTGGTTTAGGGTGGATCGAGGATTAGTGTTTAGGTCTGTTGATCTAGGTTCTCCCCCTTTGGTTTGGGTTGAGTTTTGCTTCCCCGGCGGCAACTTCGACAACGTGTTTGCCGATGTCTACAGCTGGTGGATGTTTTTCCTCGGCGGCCGGCCCGGCATAGCTCCGCCTCCCTCGGCGAGGATCTTTTGAGGTATGGATGGGAGACTACATCCCTATTGCTGCTCTTCTCTGCCTTGCTGGTCCTTCGCGTGGCGGCGCCGAGGGGGCTCTTGGAGTCCCCGCTTCGGGCGGCCGTGGAGGCGGCGGGAGGCACCTTCTTCTTCAAGCCACATCGGGGAAAATTTTTACTGTTTGCCCAAAAAAAATCACGCAAACGAAAAAATGCCCAAGGTTTACGGCAGTGCAAAAATACCCTAGGCGCTCTTGCGCAGGCGGCTCAGAGGCATGGCGCTCGTGGACGGCGCCCTAGCCGGCTAAGGGCGCTCGACGGGCGCCAGGCTAGGCGCCTGCCGGGCGCCAAGGCACGAGGCGCCCTGGCCAGGAGCGCCTTGCATGCCCTGATTAGCACCCCAATTAGCCCATGTAATTAAGGCCATGATTAGCACCCTAATTGGCCCCATGTAATTAGCATGTAATTAGCATATAATTAGCACATCATTGGCATGTAATTAGCATGTATAATTGGCATGTAATTGGCACGTAAAATTAGCACGTAATTAGCACCATGAATTAGCACGTAATTAGCATCATGAATTAGCACGTAATTAGCCAAGGACGCTCTGGCGCGCTTCACATCGATCACATGGCTGCCCATCCCATGCATCAATCCATCATATACGGCGCCACACGTTGTTCACGCCCCACAGATCTGGGACAAGCGGTGAGCATCGAGACCGTGGAATCACGGGCATCTTTTAGGCTTTAGCTTAGCCGGTTCTTTGTATAAGTAAGGAGGAGTGTATAAGGTTGTTGAAGCCTATAAACAAAGCGGATGGGTAGGGTGTGTTTGGTTCATGGCTAGGGTGCAAACGGATTGGATACAAGCGGATAGTGCCCATCCCGTATCCTAACACGTATTTTCCTAGATACAAATTCATATATGAATATCTAGGGTATGGATCCGGATCATGATACAAAGGCGTAATATAGATCGATCATGGGTTGAGATCAAATAAACAATTGGATATTTTATGTAAAATTGCATAGAACATATTTATTTACTATTATGTAAACTATAACATAATTATTTACTAAAAACATTAAATGAACAAAAATCTGGATTATAAAATACAAAAAGGTCGGGTAAATATAAAAATCAAAATATATATATATATATATATATATATATATATATATATATATAGATTATAAAATGGATTAGTTAGGATTTTATATGAATTATAAAATTTGTTTTATGTAATTTGACGCTATATGAGATTGATATAAAAATTAGTGAGAAAAATATCAAATGAATATAGATAGATTATAAAATGGATTGGTTAGGATTTTATATAAATTATAAAATTTGTTTTATGTAATTTGGACGCTATATGAGATTGATATAAAATTATAAGTACTCTGCGGGCTTACGTACATACGAGTGCTAATTATACTAGTGCTAATTATATGGGATTAGTGCTAATCATGGCATGCAAGGCGCTCTGGCAGGCGCCTCGTGCCTTGGTGCCCGCCAGTATGCGCCTACCTTGGCGCCCGGCCAGGCGCCTAGCCTCGGCGCCCGTCGAGGCGCTTAGCCGGCTAGGCGCTGTCACGAGCGCCATGCTCTGAAGCCGCCTGCAAGAGCGCCTAGGGTATTTTGCAATTGCTCAGAACCTTGGGCATTTTTTTCGTTTGCGTGATTTTTTGGGCAAACAAAGTAAAAATTTTCCACATCGGGGCTGCCCTCAAGCTACAGATCCTTTTGGTTAATCGTTCTGGTCGCGGGGCGAATGGTCTTGGCATGCTTCAACGTTGTAAACCCCAGATGGGCATCGGCTTGTGGTGCCTTGCTTGGCGTCGTCTTCGGCGGTCCCCTGGTGCTTCTCCGACGAAGGGGGCAGGACTTTAAGCAGTAGCATAGGCTCCTTTGCTGATAGGTCTAGCAGGGAATTTCGATGTTCTATCAGTCCTTGTGTGGACTTCTCTGTAATTGAGACTGTATTGTCCCCTCGTGTGATCAATGATCAATGAATGGTCTATCACCTTCTTCTCAAAAAAAAAAAAGGACAACAAAGGAAGGGACAATCGAGCTAAGAAAGTTGTGCGGTTGTCATCATCAAGTTCTAAATAATATAAGAGGAAGCGACAGAACCCATAAGCAAAAATAGCGTTGCCTAATGCCATTGAGGCATCGACTTCTGCTTTACAAGTCCAAGTTAGCGCATAATAGATGGAACATTAACTTGACAAGATATCCATCTTTTGTGCATAGCTGGGTACCAATTGGCACCTAACATATATATTATAGATAGTGCACATCTTTTAAAAAATGTATGTTTTTATTTCTCCCGTTGCAACGCACGGGCATATTTGCTATTACTAGTAATTTATAATTCGGGAGGCATTACTAGGCGGCGCTGCCGTTTTGCTTTTTGTGTTTGTGCGGCCATCCATGGCTGCATGCAAAGCATGCCAGAGGCAATGGCGGCCATACCCATGCATAGCAGCAAAGTAGCAGCAACCTTCTTCGTCGTCGCCGAAAGCAGCAGATCAGCGTCGCCGTCATTTCTTCACCGTCGAGCAGCAGCAGTTTCTTCGTTGCCGTTGCTGTTGCCGTTGCCGGTCGCCGAGCACCGTCGTCGCCGCCGCCGCCACCGGTTGCTGAGCGTCGCCGCCGCCATCGCGCTTAGCTCGATGATCGCCAGCGACACTACACGCGGCCACACACACAGACGGGCGTCGCGTGATTTTTTCCACCATCTCAAAACTTTTCTTCCCGTGAATAAAAATGTGGAAAAACAGTATAAACTCGCTGGAACAAGCAGTGCTTGCGCAAAATTGCTAGTTGCAAGCGCCTGTGAAATAGCAACAGCGTTATAATTTTCGTACAAGCCAACAGATAAGTACATTGTAGTTGGTTTTGTTGGAATTTAAATGGTTCATCTTAGAGTTTCTAAAATAATTCTTTTATATAATTTTTTGGGCTCTCCATGGCCTCTGTCAATTAAGGAGTCACAACTTTTTCATATTAAAGTTTTTAGCTACTTAATTAAAGCTGAAAAGAACAAGACCCTAGCCTGAATACCTTTGTGGGTACAAATCCAGACCTAGACACAAACAAGTAGTCGTCAGGTCTGATCGCACTGCACAGTAGCAACACTACCTTCCTGGCTTCCTCAGTACTGGCCTAACGCCCACAGTAGGAGCAGAGTGTGTCGCCTGTGGTGTGGAGTTGTACATGGGAGCCATCGGCTATGCCACCACCGACTCGAAGAAGGGGGTAGTGGAAGGCGTCGTGTAATGGAGCTTGTAGCTGACGAATTGGGGAAGGAGAGTGAGGGAGAGCCGTGTTGCCAAGGATTGGAGGGGAGGTCACATGCACCAAGGGAGTAGAGAACCTGAGACCGAGCCGGTAGAACCAAGGACCATGTACCCACGTCATCGCTATTGCTGCCTCGATCACACTGCCATGCCAAGGCCCGCATCAAGCACAGCCAAGCCAAGGCTTGCGCCACCGCTGGAGAGGCCACGACGGGCTGTTGCCGTCTAGGGAGGGAGCAGGAGGGACAGGAGATCAGAGGAAGGGAGGTGGGAGAGAGTAGGACTGTGGGGCAACAGTATTTTGGGGGGAGAATTGCCGATTTGCTCTGAAGTTGATTAGCCTTTGTCAATTTGTCTAAAGTTGGGAAGCCTTTGCTAATTTGCCCTGAGTGGATCTAATTGTTAACAAAACTTACATAGCAGTCCCCGGATAAGCAACAGGTGAGATGAGCTGGGCAGCCGAGCGGAAATTGGCCCGTATTGAGTCCGCCGCCTCCGCTTCCCCTCTCCTCTCGCGCCATCGACTAGCCAGCATCTCATGCCGTGGCACCGCCCCAAGCGGCCGCGACAACGGATTGCTTCGTCCAGCCGGTTTCACCGCCACCTCGCGCCTCGCTCCATCCCTGAGCCGACCACCGGCCGCCCCAGCCTTAGCGCGCCCCCGCACGCTGCTCCGACTGTCTACCGCGGCGCAAAGAGGAGGGCGCGATGAAGTGCCAGGAGGCGTGCCGGTGCGTCTGGAGAGGAGGCGTGGCCAGTAGCCCTTCTTCCCGGGGGCCACGAGGCGGCGACCTTCAACGGCGAAAACCTGAGGACAACCATCCATGCTTCGACCGCCACCTCCAGCGAACAGCCTCGCGCCCAGCTGGTTCTCTGGGGACTTGTATGTAAGTTTTGTTAACAGTTAGATCCACCCAAGGCAAATTAGGGTTGAGGGGTGGAGTGGTTTATGGGTAGGCAGATTGAATGGTTTTTTTCTTTTTTTTTGTTTGTTATTTTGGGACCCATGGCTACCCATCGACCAAAAATAAGACTCGGATCCAGAACCAAATCCAAAATAAATAATCTTAGCTCTAAGGTGAGACACAGATCTAGATCCGCCAGGTCAAGCACCTGTTGGTATCCGGACCTAAGGGTATTTTTGCCATCTCTACTAGTAATGTCTTGTCACTATTCATCATCCTTTTTAGCAATTGGGAGCTTGTCAATTGGTTTATTTTTCGGGTTAGGGGTTTCGGAATAATAGATGACTCTATCCCGTTGCAACCCAACTAATAGGATAGCGAGGAGACAAAAATTTCATAGTTACATGTGTTATGGTATTATCACGTGGTTTTAAGGATGGAAACGGGCATGTCGTGGATGGATGGAGCTAAACTGTATAGACCCGTTGGTTGGGTCTTCAACATTGCAGCTACATCAATTAAAAAAAAACATCTTAGTGAGCCACCACTCTATATAGGCCCACCTGATAAAACTACATAAGTGTGAAACCATACTTTGATGGTGGAGTCCATATGATGAACCCATCTGATAATACCACAATATGATACTTGTTGTAAAAGCCCCCCCACAAATTTTCTAAAAGTTAGGTGATACCCCGAAGATACCAGACGGCATAGGGAGGCCGAGAGGGCGCTGGCCTCAAGGCTCGCGTATGTCCTCCCGAGGAAGGGCGTAGCCTTCGAAGGGAACACGAAGGTCAAGAAAGCGGGGCCGAAGATAGAGAAGACCCCCAGCGAAGACCTCACTATTGGAGATGACATGGGGAACCCGAAGACCCCCAGCAGTGACCCGAAGATGTCCAAGCCCTCTATGAAAAGGAGACCCAGTTAGGATGCAAGGCCCAGAAGAAGACATCTCCTACTTTAGGGGGCCAGCTCCTAGTGGGCCAGCTGCTGTGCTGTAGGACCCCGAGAGGCCCATGGGGGCCTTCGGGGATTAGGGTTAGAGGGGTAGTTTAGTCCTCCCGTGTACTTGTAAGAGAAGCAATGATGCAAAAGTCGTTGATCTGTGATCAATGACCTTGAAGCAGGGTCGACGGGGTCTTTTCGCATCATTATTGTAAACTCTAAGCCCCTGTTTCCTCTATAAATAAAGAGGCCCTCACCTCAGAAGGGCCAAGCGATTCCTATTCACGACCATACACTTCCAGTTCCAAACCCCAAAATCTCTAGCGTGTTTCTCATCTATGTGAGAAGACGCACCTTACACTGTCCGCGAGACTCTCTGCGACAGTTGGCACCATCTGTGGGACACGCTAGAGAGTCTCACTACAGCCATGGGCCCACTGGGGTCCTACAGCCCAACATCTTCCTACCTTTGTTTGGTATTCCATCCTTCCAATTGTATCGTAATTCTCTTTTTTAGACTCTCCGGCCCCATCGGTCACCGAAGCTGAGGTTGGCGCCGAAGAGGTGTCGCCTTTGAGGGTAGCTTCTCCATCTGCTATGCCGCCTGCGGTGGGCACCTCCTTGAGGGATGACGAAGAAACCCCTCATCTGGGGGTTGGCGGCCCGCCTGCAGCGAGGATGGCAGGGCCCTCCGTCCTTCCTACGGCTTCGGGCGCCACTTCCCAGGATACGCCCGCGCTGCTTGTGGCAATGTTTTCCGAGAACCTCGCCGAGACCATGCTCTCGGCGGTCCCAGACGTCCGAGCCCTCTGTGAGGGGGTGCCGCTCGAGGTTCTACTCCACGGTCTTCAAGACAACCTCCTCTAGGTTCTCCCAATTTTCCAAGTTATCGAGCTTTTTTTTATGATACGTTTCTCATGCTTTGTTTTCCTTAGGGGGTGGTTTGGTCGAAGATGGTGGCACTCCGGAGCGCTGAAGCTCTGGCGGACCATCGCTGCCGCAACCAGGAGCTCGAAGCCCTTCGGGAGGGTGACGCCAAGGCCCACGCGCTGGTGTTGGCCGAGAGAGATGCCGCGAAGGTTGACCTGGACGCGGCGAGGGCCCAGATCGTGGAGTTGGAATCCCAGGTCAAGGGACTCGAGGGCAGGTTATGCATGCGTATGGTTGTTAACAGCTTTAATTAGGGGCAGCTAGGTCATTTCTCATGGCTACTAGTCTGTCTAAAAAATCCTAAAAATGCACTCTTTATGGGACGGAAGGAGTATGTAGTTTTATCAGGTGGGTCTATATAGAGTGGTGGCTCACTAAGATGTTTTTTTGTTATTGATGTAGCTGCAATGTTGAAGACCCAACCAACGGTATAGCTGTCGGGGATTAAATTACGGCCCATTGCCATGGCCTACTCCCTGACGGCCCGATCAAATAGCCTACCAGGGCCCAGCTCCCTGGAAGGTTCTATCTCGCCCATATGCATCTGCCAACGACTTCTGGTGGCGTGGTGCGTAGTGGCCAAGGAATCGTGTTTGAGTCCGTCTCGAACAAGAGTTCTGCACGGCTACGTGAAGACCCGGACGTTGGTTTCCCGGATTGGAATAGAAGTCGTGATCCCCAAGAATTGGAGTATACCTTATCTACCTTGGAATGTATTTGGCATGTATGAGTTTGTTACAAACTCATAGTTAGCCCGTCCCGATTATCCCTTGATAGGTCGGTTTGCTCAGCACTATATAAACAGAGCCCCTACGGCGTGTTAAGGGGCCCGCCATCATCTTATAGCTTATCGCAAGACTTGTATCAGATAATCTCGCCGAGACTTGTTCGCCTCGCCGAGCCACCTCTTGTATTCATCCCCGATATATAAGAAAGGCCGGACGAGGGCTATTATCTCTCCGAGAGGCCCGAACCGGGATAAAACTATGTCTCCTGTTCACGTTGTTCGTGGTTGTTGGCGGTCTCCTATCTCAATCTTAAAGAACCTTAGCGACTTGAGATCGATATTCTCCGCCGTCGGCAGGTGGCGCCGTCCGTGGGGATACGCAGGTCGAGCATGTCGAACTCTATCGGCGACTGTGAGATTCTCCCGAGGACTACGACTCGGAAGAGCAGGATGTCTCTTCCTCGCCGATCGGATCGATTCTTCGATCTTGATCGCCTTCAGATCTGGTTCCCGGCTCCGTGCTCGAGCTGGATCAACTTCAGCGCCGGCAGCTCTTCGCCGGCGCGTCTCGTCTCGCTTCGAGCTCCGTGCTCGGGCCGGATCTCTTCGCCGGCAGCTCTTCGCCCGAGCGCTGCGTCGTCCTCGCGACGAGCTCCGTGCTCGAAATTTGGATCTCTTCGCAGGCGCAGTTCTTCGCCGGCACGTGTCTGTCCCGTGGACGAGCTCCGTGCTCGGGATCGGATCAAACTCCTTCCGGATCCCGGGCATTTCGCTGGCGGTGGATGGCGGAGAGAGTCGACCAAAGACTTGGAACATCGACCCGACCGTAAGTTCCTCGTGTAGGTTTTCGCTTCCTAGCTTGGCGCTTTTTCTCAAATTTCGCGCTTTAGTTCGTCCAAGTCTCTCGGCCGCCATGTAAAGTTCAACCCATTGAGCGGTGAATGCTCGCGGCCCCCTGCGGTCCTTCTCACCACATGTCTTCTCAGATTACCCTTTCTCTCTGGTAACACTTGATGGCTGCCCGGTCTTGCGAACTCTTGGCTCCGCGATCTTAAGGGTTTTCCCTGCCCGTATCTAGCTTCAACAAGTTCCTAAACTCGAGTTGCGTAACACGGCATCCGGCCTCGCGGCTAAGCTCTCTCGTAAGCCCTCCGGCAGAGGCACTTACCGCCACGGCACAACCACTTGGCAAAGCTCGCTCGTAAGCCCTCGCCGCGGAGGCACTTTCTTATTCGGTTACCTTCGAATCGCTTAACTTACGTTAACGAGCGGTTCAAACGAGTCGATCAGATACGGTGTCGCTTAACTCTCTACGCACGTGCTTGAAGTCGCAAGTTCAGGTCTTCATGCATCGTCTGCTGCAGGGGCTAGGGCGTAGCTCTTTCTCTTGTGCACTGCTCGAGTTCGCAAACTCAGTCCTCGAGCAACCGCACAACGGGGGGAGTTAGGCTAAGCGTTCTACGGTTTTCTTAAAACTTTCTAGCGCTATTCGCCTTGCTCTTGGTTTCTGCTCGTCCTTGTCTTTTCTTTGCTCTTTTTGCAGGAAAAGTCGCTCGGTCGACTCTCGCTCGATTCAATCGCCGCTCGGCGGTCTTGAGCTTTCGGCCAGCTCCTGAGGATTGCCTCTCCTCGGTCGGTTGGGACTTGAGCTGAATTTCGCAACCGATGACGCTTTCAGTTTTTCGTTCCTTTCCTTAGCGTTGGTTTTCCAAAACCTCGTTGGTCTTTCGCTCCGTAGCGTTCCCAGCGTCTGAGCATGTTTTTTATCCGCAACGACCAGACGGCTCCGGTTAATCGGCGGTGCACCACCGATGGAGTTATGCCCACCGTAAGCCGATTCTCATCGCAACGGGCATGCCCACCCGTAAGCCGATTCTTATCGCAACGGCACTCCGGCGCTGGTTCCGCGACTACGCCCAGCGACACCAACGCCGCACGGGTCCATGTCCGGATAAGATTTCGCCCAGACGCTTTTACTGCGGCTAAGGTCCCGATCGTCTTCCCCGGTTAGCGGTCTTAGCCACGGCGGGTTGCACTTGCCCGCACACGTCTTTTTATCCATGCTACGCCCTTCCCGCACGGTAATCCGGAGTAATGCACCACCTACGAGTCCCGCCCACCGTAAGTCGATTCTCATCGCAACGGCACTCCTAGCGCCGGTTCGTGATTCGCCGAGGTGACACTAACGCTATCGGCGGACGCATTCGAAAAAATTATGTCTTGTACGGGTAGGTCGTCCTTGTCGTGTTTTTCAAAACTCGCTTTGCTCTTCTTAGAGCCCTTTTCTTGCTCTCTTTTTCCCTGTCGCCGCGTTTCTTGTTTGTCTTTTGCAGAAATACAGAGCGGAAACGCCGACCGGTGATGGTCGGCGAAGTTCCGTGCTTCCCCACCAAAACCGATGTCCAGATCCTCTCTTCCCGGTTTGTTCGCGTATGCGGGATTGATTCACCTACCACAGATGATTTCTTGCCTTTGCCCGCATCGACCTTCACAGTTCGGCTAAGTCAAGGTGGTGCGCCACCAATGGAGTATCGCCCATCGTAGTCGATTCTCGCCGAACGGGCATGCCCATCGTAGTCGACTCATCGCAACGGGCACTCCAAGTGTCGGTTCAAGATTTTGCCAAGACAACGCTTACATCGCGCAAGGAATGCGTCATGGGTAAAGCGTTGATTTCACACGCTCTTGCGGCTCGACCGCGATCGGGTTGTGATTCACCTCGCCGGCGGTTCTTCGCCGGAGCGCGCGATCCGTCCTCGCGACGAGCTCCGTGCTCGGGTGGATCACCTCGACCGGCACTCTTCGCCCGAGCGCAGTTCTACCGGCACGTCTTCGCTGGTCATACTTTCGTTCCTTTAACGAGCTCCGTGCTCGGGACTAGACCTCCTTACCTAGTTCCTTTGGCGAGCTCTACGCTGGCATCGGGTCACCTTCCCACTCGTATGTATTGTGCGCTCCTAGCATATGATCTACGCCCTGGGGCACATCGCCGCTTCGAAGGCGACATTCGCCGAGAGCGCAATTCTATTTTCTCGGGCAAGCTCTAGCCCGAGAGGTGGTTCTCTATTTCCCTATCTTTCCTAGGCATCTGAATGTTCGGATGCGGAAAGACGAGTCCGTCTCGTGACTTGCTATGTTCATTCTCCTAAGATCCGATCTCACCGGATGCGGTGGTACGCTCTTCACTACTAAGAATCCAATCCCTCCTTGATGACGCTCACCTCAAGGAGATGATTCACCTCACTTCTTCCGATTTACAGATCGAGGGTGGGTACTCGCTTCGGACAGATGTCGTTCCCTGTTCGACGCAACAGAGTTGCTCGGCGCCAGGCGGGTTTGTTCGGTCCCGAACCAGTATTGTTCGGTTGAACCATAACATGTTCGGTCTCCTGTTGCACGTCTTTGTAGCAGGAAAAATACCCTCTTCGTGACTTAGAGTCTTAAGAGGAAGACCCCACTCTAGTGAGTCCTTCCACCTGAGTCTCGGGGGCTAGCTGTCGGGGATTAAATTACGGCCCATTGCCATGGCCCACTCCTTGACGGCCCGATCAAATAGTCTACCAGGGCCCAGCTCCCTGGAAGGTTCTATCTGGCCCATATGCATCCTGCCGAACAGCTTCCTGGCTGGCGTGGTGCGTAGTGGCCAAGAAATCGTGTTTGAGTCCATCTCGAACAAGAGTTCTGCACGGCTACGTGAAGACCCGGACGTTGGTTTCCCGGATTGGAATAGAAGTCGTGATCCCCAAGAATTGGAGTATACCTTATCTACCTTGGAATGTATTTGGCATGTATGAGTTCGTTATAAACTCGTAGTTAGCCCGCCCGATTATCCTTGATAGGTCGGTTTGCTCAAAGACTATATAAACAGAGCTCTACGGCGTGTTAAGGGCCCGCCATCATCTTATAGCTTATCGCAAGACTTGTACTCAGATAATCTCGCCGAGACTTGTTCGTCTCGCCGAGCCACCTCTTGTATTCATCCCCGATATATAAGAAAAAATTTGGACGAGGGCTATTATCTCTCCGAGAGGCTCGAACCAGGATAAAAACTATGTCTCCCTCGTCATTTGTTGTTCGTGGTTGTTCGGTGTGTCTCCTATCTCAATCTTAAAGAACCTTAGCGACTTGAGATCGATATCTCAACCGTCGACAATAGCCTTATCTGCTACTCTATGGAAGAGATCAGATTGCTACGCCGTGACCGCTGGATTCGGCGGGTCAACGTACCAAGGCACGGAGCTACAGGGGTCGCATATGATGGCTTGGACCTTGTTTGTTTCAGATTAAATTAAATTAAATTAAATTAAATTAAATAAAAATTTGTTATTTTTGTATAAGCTAAATGATGTAATGTTTTGTAGTCATTCTTGTGGTGTTTTAAATAAGATTTTAAAGTTTGTAAAATATTTTTTCATAATTTTTCAACTCGTTAGGACATATTTTGAGTGATCGTAAATTTCTTCTGATAAAACGCAACGCTACATTAATGTGAAACAAACAAGGCCAAGGCCTTGGTGTTTGACCGAGGGGGGCGATCAGTTCGCATTGCCTGGCCGGAAGGGACGGGGAACCCGTAGAATTTTCTGTGTGATCGTGAACACGTAGACAAGTGCGCACGCGGGAACGTGTACTTACGTACCTCGGTCCTCGTCCTCGGGGTCAAGTCTTAGAGGCGGCGACAAAAATCGATCGTTAATACGGGACCCGCCAAATTGGCGCCAATTATATGCTTCACTATACATCAGAGTCCAAAAACTCGAGAAAGCAACATCGCGAGGACTAATTACTCGGCGAGTCCAGTGGCTGCCCGCTGGCCGGCTATCCACAAAACAAAGCACTTGATTTTCCATGGCCGGACATGCTTAGCGACCACGATCGATCGAGCATCCAAAGACTGCATGTAATGGAAGTTTTTTAAGAAGGTAATTAGTGAAAGTTTTTTCTGCACGGGTTAGTTCGCATGTATGACTACCGCCACTGAGAATATATGCGCGATGCAGAATTTCATTCGCTAGGGAGTACTCCTCTGTTCCAAATTATAAGTCACTGTTGATAATATTGTGTTTGTGAGAATGAACCATTGTGTTTGTGGAATGAACCTTGCGTTACTGCATATGAACCATCGTTTGATTCCTGCTCTGAAATCCACTGATCTTCACAATATCTGCTGTTGCCGGCAATCCACTGATGCTTGCTGTGGCATTTCAGATGGAGATGAGGACTATCAAAATGCACCTACGGATGGAGGAGCTACTAGTACTGTCGGAGAAGAGGGTAAGTGAATATGCCCACGCAGCATTTTCGGACTTACTGTAGCGTTTCTGGCACATCACAGTGAGCTGCAGAGTGCCCTGTTATTTGCATCACAATGAGCTGCAGAGTGCCCTGATTCTTGCGCAATCTCATCGACGCTCGCTCTCGGACACGGCGAACGCTTGCTTTCCTCGCGCTATGGCCGCGGTGACCATGACGTTGCCGTCTTCTTCAACGTCGGAGTCTGGCGCCCGGTTGACTCCAAGCACGAGCCCTTCCTCCATCGACTCGCCGCGGTCGCAGGCAGCGTGATGGCGGATAATATGGTGTGCGCACGGTGGCGGAGTCTGGGGTGGGCGCGCTGGACGGCTGGAGCGACGTTTCGTAGCGCGCTGGATCGGTAGAATTAGTGCAGGGAGTTTGGGCCGGGCCGAGCATGGCCCAAAAAAATCAGCCCGAAGCACGGCACGGCACGAGAAAAAATGGGCCGGGCCAAGCCTAGAAACCAGGCACGACGGGCCGCCCGGCCCGGCCCGGCCCGACTGTCCGGGCCGTGCTCTGGCCGGCACGGCCCGAAATAGAGCACGAGTCAGTAATTTATGTTTTTCGTGTTCTTTTGCTGCTCGGATGGATTTTAGTTCAACACGGAAGTTGTAGATAATTTGGAGGCGCATATTTTTCATGTAGACAACTTTTTCATTAGAGTAACGTATGAGTTTATAACAAATTATTTTGTTCGCTGCCTGCATTAGGACGGACGGCACAGTCCTCGGTAATTTGCCTTTTTCGAGGTCTTATGCTGCTCAGATGAATTTCGGTTCAACTCGAAAGTTGTAGATAATTTTGAGGCCCATCTTTTTCATGTATAAACCTTTTTCATTAGAGCAACTTATGAATTTATAAAAAAATATTTTGTTCTCTGCCTGCATTAGGACGGACGGCACAGTCCTCGGTAATTTGCATTTTTGGAGGTTTTCTGCTGCTCATATGAATTTCGGTTGAACACGAAAGTTGTATAGAATTTTGAGGTACATTTTTTTCATTTATACAACTTTTCATTTGAACAACTTACGAATTTATAAAAAATAATCTTTCCTGCTGTTTTGTCACCGTGTGCAGTGTTTCATTTGGCAGTTCCAGCCACCCGACGTGCTTTTAGCCATCTTTGGCCTAGATTTTGATACTCCGTGCCGACCCGGCATGGCCCGAAGTGCTGACCGGGCCGTGCCGACCCGTTTTGCACCGGCCCGAGGCACAATAGGCCCGGGCCGGGCCGGCATGGTACTGCCCAATTTCCAGCACTAGGTAGAATGGTGGCGCACCGAATCGTGCATGGTATACGAAAAGACCACAGCGTCCCACCAGACAAAAAATCGGCCTCCCAACGTTATACGTAGATCAATCCTGGATTTTTTTTTTATTTTGCTAATATGTAGCTCATTCTTGGATGGGGGCATAGTTATCAGCCCTGCCATATCTGATGACAAAAAAATTATTTTAGGTAAAAAGACAAATATATGCTGGCTATAAATATAAAAAATTATACGTTAGCAGACGTTTTGACTTTGTTGACACAAGTCGTCGAGCCTGTACCTAGTCATTTCTGGATAGGTACTTGGTGGCAATATTTTTGTTCCCATCCGTTACATCTACGTCAGTGTTTATTAGAAGGGTTAATCTATTGACATCACAACTATCAAACGAAGACGACTCCCTCGTTTGGAACCTCACCATAGGGGTTGCTACATGGTTAAGTCAGCCTACATAACTCAGTTCCTAGGAGCAACACCTTTCGCCTTCACAAATATGATCTAAAAAGCTCAGGCAGAGCCTAAATGCAAATTCTTCATGTGGACCATTTGTCACTGCCATCTAAACACAGCTGAAGTCCTCCAAGCCAGGGCTGGCCACACCCTCGAGGTGTTGTCTCTGCAATCAACTGCCGGAGACCCGGGACCACCTGTTAGCCCACTGCACCTTCTTGATCGATCCGAGTCATCATCGCCTGTGCCTTCCTAATCGACATCAGCACCGCCTCACCCCAATCCCCAGTGGACTTTCACAGATTTGTGGTGGTCGGTCCAAGACTCCGTGCTGCAGGCCCAAAAAGCACTCTTGAACGGTTTCGTCATCTGCACAATTTGGAATATTTGGAAAGAGCGCAATAGGAGAATTTTCTAGAATTCCTCCTTAGATGCGGCTCGCATCGCGCTGTTCATCTAGGACAAGTTGGCGCTTTGGCTCATTGTGTATGAGACGCTTGATTAATTAGCCCCTTCCTCCTCCTGTACATTTTCTTTCACGTTGTACATATTTCCTCTCCTTTAATGGAATGGTGGAGCTCCCGCCCTTATTACCCCTCAAAAAAATCTATAGACGTCACTGCTCGAGTCTCTATTTTGAGAATTATCACTATTTAACTGGAAGGCATATATCTGCCACGGTTCATTGTAAAATTTTGGTCTATTAACATTATAGACTCTGAAATCATGTTTCCAGCTTAGACGATGACATATGTTTTTTTTTTACCGTCTTGCTGTTTTCTTCCTCCTCCCTTGTCCTTTCCTCCTTACTCCACCACTCTCCTTCCTCTCTCTTATTCATTCCCCTCCAACTCAGATTTCCTCTCCAATGGCGGCGGCACGCGGTCATAGAAAGCAACATGGCGAGCTATGGCATGGGCAGCAGAGCAATGAGCGGAGGTGTGGTGGCCATGACATAGCTGCGGTAGCCGGTAGCTCAGTCACGGTGCTATGGGAAGAGAGGAATGAGAGATGCAGCGTGAGGAAGAAACAAGGGAGGATTGAGAATACGGTAAAATGGTCAAAAAAATTTGCCGCATCATCGTCTTAGCTAGAAAAATGTTTTGAGATTCGCACAATGGCATGGATAAAACTTTTGCAATGCGCAGTGGTAGATATATACTTTCATATTTAGTAGTAGCAATTGTTTGAATAGACAATTGTGCAGTGAAATATATCCAATTAACCCTTATTAGAATGAAAAAAAGACATCTAAGTTATTGAGATGTTGTTGTTGACAATTCAATTGTTGGCAAACAATGATGCATTGTCTCAACGACTTTTGCTGGCAGCCAGGCCAATTTGCCGACTCAAAAAACCACGTCATATGTGTCATACCGGTGGAAACGCCGGTATAACCACGTCAAAAACAACCTACTGGAGGAAAGGACCACATTCCCCCCTCAAAGGTCTTTCCCCTAGTACGACAAAAACAAACCGTTCTCTCAGCCTTTCCGCCGAAAGGAGTCCCTAGAGGGGCCCGCTTATGTCCAAGGGTGGAAGACTGACCCTGCTTAAAGCCATTCTCTAGGCCTTGCCAACCTACTTGATGTCTTTCATCAAACCTCCCACCTCCGTCATCAAGAGGATTGACAAGATCAGAAGAGGCTGGCTTTGGAATGGTTCCTCGTCAGCTTCTGGTGGCTAGTGCCGGGTCAACTGGGCCATAGTTTGCTTCCCACTAGCCTTGGGGTCCTTGACCTGAACCGCTTCGGCAGAGCTTTAAGGATCCGCTGGCTGTGACTTAACAAATCACCTGCCGGCAGTGCCTGGGCGGGTTCGCTTGATCCCCCCAGGACCTGACGCCGACCTTCTCCGTGTGGGGTGCTCCGCGACCTTGCGCAATGGGGCCTCTCTGTCCTTTTGGGACAACCGTTGGCTCTCGTGGGTCGACCCTCTAGAGCTAGCGCCGAGCCTCTTCGTGGCCTCATCCAGGAAAAACAGGACCTTCCAAAACGCTCTCGCCAACAACGATTGGATGGGCGACCTTAGGTGGAACCTATCTCCCTCCATGGTTCCAGAGCTCATCACGCTACTTTGATGTCTCTCCAAGTCTCACTCGTTGCGGATGAGGAGGACCAACTCTCCTGGTGTTTCTCGCAAGACAGCTCCTTCTCGGTCAGCTCTGCTTACAGACTACAATTCGTTGGCCGCTGCCCCTCGCCCTCCTTCCAGCGCGTGTGGAAGCTTTGGGCTCCTTCCAAGTGCAAATTTTCCTCCGAGGTCGCTTCACGAGCACGCCCCATCGCAGATTCCTTGTCGAGAAAGCATCCGCCTAACGATTATACGCCTCTTTGTAAGCTAAACCTCGAGACGCCGGAGCATATGTTCCTAGAGTGTACCTTCAGCTCCTTCATATGGGCGCGTCTGGCAAGCCTCCTTGACACTCCCCTGCTTGACCCGGATGTTTGGCAATGGCATCCTTGCCTTTCTCAGTGGTGGGATGAGGACCTATCATAGGCGGGACAATCAAATGGCACCCTCTCCATTGTCTCCGGTAATATCTAACACCTTTGGCTCTAGCGTAACAACCACCTCTTCCGCTCAGTTGAACGGCCATGCCTCATCTTCCTCCAGCACCTGCTAGATGACTTGCGGCTTTGGGTAGCCGTGGGCGCTAATTTTGTAATCGCGTAGCTCTTCGTGCCCACTGGGGGGGGGGGCTGTAACCCCCGTTAATTTTTGTAATCTTCTTCTCTTTTGATCAATAGATGGCAATTCTCCTGTCCTTTGCTCAAAAAAACAATTAAAATGTTGACAATGTATATTTCTGTCATTTTTATTTGAAGTACATAAGTGTCATTGAATAAAATCTGAGAATGAACTTTTGGTTCCTGCTTTAATCGAGGTACTCAATCCTACTGTTAACAGTGCGTTATGTTCATATATGGGCAATGACACTACTACAAAACAAGTCATCAATGTCGGTCCCAAACAACCACTAGAGCTAGTTTTTATTTCGGGGCAAAACAACAAATGCTAATATCGCCAGTCACATGTGTTGGTTTGGGATTGGCACAACTAACCAATTCTCTGAGCTAGTTTATGGCTAGAACCAGCACAATTTATTCCCTCCGTTCCGTTATATAGGGCGTCTAATTTTTTTCACCAAAACCAATACGTATTAATCATAGTCATTAAATAAATCACAGTATTAATCACGCAACCCCTCGTTATTCGACGCGACGCTGCATGGCAGAACCAAAAAAAGGTACATGCGCCTGCACGCGTGCGCCCAAAGGCTAATAAAATTTTCACACATCCGCGTAGGCCTGTGCATGCGGCTCGCGCGCCAGAGAACTTTTACTCGGCCTTGGCGCGGATCGATGGAACTACACGAAACAAATTAATGCAAATATTAAGCTGCAAGCCCTAACCAATTCACCCAAAAGCCTATGCTGATGGGGAAAGGAGGACAATTCACTTATACTTCAACACTCCCCACACATTTGCAAATATTAAGCTGCAAGCCCTAACCAATTCACCCAAAAGCCTATGCTGATGGGGAAAGGAGGACAATTCACTTATACTTCAACACTCCCCACACGTGCAGGCTCCCCCAGGCCTCAAACGTGAAATATAGTGGATGACTTATTTAATTACGCCAGACTAACTCGAGACCTCCTGGCTCGACACCATATCGAGTGCGACGCTCTAACTAATTCACCCAAAAGCTCTGGCGATGGGGAAAGAAGAAATAATTCACTTATACTTCAACAGCAAAAGTTACGCGCCCTACATTTTAGAACGGCATGTAAAGAAACTATGCGTCCTAAATAACGGAACTTAGGGAGTATATTTTATCTAACCTAGTTGCAGTACTAGCTAGGACATGAAGGTGGCAGCGACATTAATGCCTCTCGTATTCACCTCGGGGTTAGAGTAGCCACCATTGTCATCGCAGTTGTAGTCGGGGTTGTCCAGCCAATCATCAAGGGAAGTGTCATCGTCATCGAACCCTTGAGTTGAGCCCATCTGCCAGCCTCCTTCTTCGAATCCTCCTTCTCTACACCCTTGTTGTCATAATCCTCCTCCGAGAATTCCTTCGCTGACACCTAGCTAGCTGAGCAGCACACCGAAGGATTCAAGGCTTGGTCAGGTGGCGATGTGGTCCACCACCACTTGGGCAAAGGCTCGTCATAGGGCTCCTCCGCTATTATCTTCCTCATGGGGCTCCTGATTGCCGGCAAGGCATGGTGACCATGGTGAGCCCCGGACAGGATGGTGAGGAAGGTAGAGAAGGCAAAAGCTGAGGTAGGTAGAGAGGACCACAACAACACAGAAGAAATGAATTGGACCAAGGTGGTTTGAGATCGATGAAGAAATGACAATAGGGATGGACATCGAGAGGCCGAAGAGGAAGAAAAAAAAAATGGAATAGACAATCGATGTGAATGTGGTGCGGCTGCTTGCCGGAGGAACCGGGAGGAAGAGGTGGGATGGGAAAGACACTGGCTTGGTGGTGCGACTGGCACAAGGAGCTTAGTGTTTGGCCAATGACCGAGGAGATAGAGGGAGGAGAGAGTTAGGGTGATGCTAGGGGGCAAGTTGGTCATTTCATGGGGTGGGTCAAAGCAAAAATCCTGCAATTCGATTAAATAGGACAAAAATTACATGGAAACAAGAAGCCTAACGTTGTGAGCGACATCTTCTATAGGGGGCAGTTGGGTGAATCCACCCTTCGCAGGTGGCATAAAACACAATTTTCTCCTTTACCGTGGAGACATATCGGCAACCAGGGGCGGATCCACCACCAGGGCTGGTGGGGTCGCTGCCCAGGCTTAAATTTTGATGTCACTCTATATAGTACATGCTCTGATCCTGCTAAAAATGAAAGAGCTAAGAATTAGTTTATCTTGCTTTGCTAGTTCAGTTGATTTGCTAGCGATTTTGCGATCTGCAGGTCTCAGTTCGATTCCCTACTGAAGCAAAAATGTTGCTGCTTCTACATTTTTTCTCTCTCCATTCGTTTTTTACAGGGAACATGAAAAAACCTTCCCACTCGATTAATATAGAAAACTCATGAGAAAAGTCTCATTAAATAACATAGAATTATGATGAACATGCATTTGAAATGTGTAATACAAGTTTTTCAATGTAAAAACTCGGGTTTAAATAAACAGATTTCTCACGAGTATCAGAGGTAAAAAAATATGAACATACTCTATATATGAAAACATTTTCTCCTCCGAATAAGAGATGGTAAGCCTAAGGTTTAGGCTTGCCAATTAAATGATAAGCCTAAGTAACATGCCAATTAAATGATAAGCCTAAGGTTTAGGTTTGTCCAGACTTGATTTTCATCCTGCGTCCGCCACTGTTGGCAACTAAAGTTGACCTGTACTCCCTAGGACAGTTCCTGCGAGGATGCGGTGGACACACCAGACGCGACACCGTTGTTGGCGATACCATTCCTAGTGTAGAACGCCGGCCTGGACGGAGCCTGGAGGGAGACCGTTTCACTGCCGAGCATCATCACCACCGACGACATCACCGGCCGGTCCGCCGGGTTGCCCTGAATGCACAGAAGCCCTATGTGGATGCACCTCATCACGTCACTCTCGGAGAAACTGCCCTTCATGCACGGGTCTACTATCTCCGACACGGTCCCAGCCTTCCAATGTTCCCATACCTGCGCCATTTTTACTAGCCATCAGCTAAGCTGCAATTTGCGACGTGCTCTAGCTTTCTCTAGTAACGGTAGTCAGATATCCAAGTACGTAGTAGTAATTAAGCACTTACCATAGTCAAGAGATCTTCAGATTGCTGGGAGTTGTAGCAGTCGTCTTTTTTCCTTCCCGCCGTCACGATCTCCAGAACCATGACACCGAAGCTGAATGCGTCCGATTTGACCGAATAATTCCCACGCATCAGGTACTCGGGCGCCATGTATCCACTGAAACAACACGATAAGGGTTAAGGCCTATCACGCTCACCATCTCAGGCCAAATTAACTAAATTATGGTAATAATGCCAATGCCATCAAGTGTTCCAATACCTGAACATGTGTATATCTACCTGCATGCATGCTTTTAGATTCATTAAACACTGCATATTGTGCTGAATTTTGGTACTAATATTCTAGCATTTTCCGTACATGAATGCAGCAAGTCTACCATATATACCTGGGATATAGCAAGTCACCGATGATATAACTTTAGTATTTAAAAAAAATATAGTGGGCTAATAAAGGTAATTCTGAATTAGACATTTCAAAGTGAAGCTTGATTCTAAAGGTAATCTGGTTGTTAAATTATTCTTTCCACTATTATTTTATCTGGTTGTCAAATTATTCTTTCCACTATTATTTTATTCTCTTGTTTTCAGATGTAAGCTATGACAAAGACTCAGATTAGTTATGAATTATCTCTACTTTGTGTTTCTACAGCCAAGGGGTAGCCTTTTGTGGTTATAGCATTCCTCATCCTGCTGACAACAATGTCAACATAAGAGTTCAGATTACAGGTAATGTGCAATATTTTGTGATCCTGAATTTCATGTTAGTATTCACTATAAACTATAAATTGAGTTGAAGTTGTTATATAATTGCTCAATTCCTTTTCTAATACATTTTCATGAAGGTACCAGTATTTCAAACAGTCCATGAGTTGTACTTTGAAAAATGCCTTTGTCTATGCTGCCTTCGGTAACTGTTCAGATTTCAGGTTTAGAAGAGAACATATGAAGTGTTAAACCTAAACATTCTTAGGAAATTTTTCATATGAGTACCTCATTTACTTTAGGAATTGAAAGAATTGACATTTGATAAATCAATTTTAGGTTGGTGCATGCTCTGAAGATGATGTTTTGAGGTGCCATGAATTAATATATTGTAGTCAGATTTCGATCACCATGATGTTACTTTGGGACTTCGTGGCCATTTTTTTTCTTATCATCGCACCGTTTTAACACGTTAAATTAGTATTTTCTCTTTAGTTCTTACCTGGCAAGTATGGTATCCACAATATGTTTCATGCATGTAAGGCTACCAATTAGGCCTGATCATACAATGGATCTTATATAGCTGTAGTATTCTATAGACTCCAGTAACATAAATGGTAGACTAGCGTTTTTTAGGGTCTATGTGATCGCCACTATAAGTGTTTTGCTGCTATTTTCTCATAAAATTAAACCTAGCCCATACATTTAGAAGGTTTATAGTAATAGGATGCTATGTAGTTCAATTATTGCCCTTTGCTTTTGTGGTGTTTTGTAGAGGTTTTTTCTAAACTAACTGCCCAAAGTGATTTTTCTGGTGCAAATTCCAGTATTTGGATAATCACCGACGACGGTGTCATCCAGTACGCTGCCGTACGCCTCCACCGGACCCGACGCCGGGGCGCACGCTTATCTTCTCCTGCGACACCAGCGGCGACCGGAGCGCCGCCGCTCTCCTCCACCAAACGGCATTGCGGCGCTGCCTCTCCCTTGCCATTGCCGGTGCGCCATGGCTGCCTCTCCCCCAATGCGGTGGTCCAGCGTCGCCTGCCACCTTAATCGAGGTGCCGGTTCAGTTGCATGTAATTTTTTTTCTCTTTATACCATTGAGATGTATTTGGATTGAATGTGTGCGCAATTCAATTGCCATTATATGAATTAGGAATAATTTGCTTCTATTCGAATTCACCGCTGATAATTTATGTTTCCCTTTCTCCCCTTTAGTTCCGTGGCAGAGCACGGGCATTGTACTATACTATTAATAAGCGGTTTGTGGTGGCGGCGGCGGTAATTCCCTCACAGTCTCACACTCTCACTCATGTCTCCCCTCATTCCCCAATCCCCCCGTCTCGTCCCACTCTCCCAGGCGGCCTCGGCTCCTCTCTTCCCTCCCAATCCCCATCTCATGCGCGGCCTTCCTCCTCCACGGCGACGCGCCCTCCTCCTCCACGGCGGCACGCCGCCTCCTCCTCGGCGGCGGCGCAGCCTCCTCTCCTCGGCAGCGGGCAGCAGGCGGGCGGTCTGTGGCCTGTCCTCCTCCTCGGCGCGCCTCCTCCACCTCCACGGCGGCGTGGCGGGGCAGTCTGGCGCGCCTCCTCCCTCACACGGCGCGCCGACACGCCTCCTCCACGACAGCGCCCTCCTCCCCAAACAGTGGCCTCCTCCGGTCCTCCCCGACGGCGGCGGCGCTGCCTCCTCCCCAACGGCGGCGTGGCGACGCGCCTCCTCCACCCCCACGGCGATCGCGCCTCTCTCCCGGCGGCGCGCGCCTCCTCCCGGCTCCTCGACACGGCGGCTCCTCCCTTTCAGTGGCGAGGCTAGACCCGATAGGTACCCATTCGGGTTCGGGTACCCATCGGGTCCGGGTCTGGGTCCGGGTTTGGACCCGTGCACACCTTTGGGTCTGGGTCTGGGTCTATGTTTCGGGTCTCGGGTCCGGGTCCACGGAAGCTGGACCCGGAGGTATCCGGACCCATTGCCATCCCTAACACCAGGACGTTGGGTGAAACCTCGAAGAACTCAGCGAGCTTTTATCAATCAAGAGATCCATCTGCATGCAGTTTGTACTTGAAGATCCACTTGCGTGTGACCACATTAGCACCCGTCGGATGTGGGACAAGATCCCACGTGTTGTTGGCACGAAGAGTGTCGAACACTCTAGTCATATCATCGCTCCAATTGGGATCTACTAAGGCGACGTGGTATGACGTCGGTGGAGGAGACATAGTTGAGACATGAAGGTTGAGACGTTCCGAAGGCTTGATCTACATGCCAGATTTGCGAAGAGTGATCATATGATGATCATTGGTCACGTGTGGCAAGGGGGCACCACTGGCAGCAACCTGTGGTGCAAGACCAACAGGGACAACGGTGATCAATGGCGAGCCCAGCGAGATGGCATCGCTATCAACAACTTGTGGAGTTAGACCAACAGGGGCAGCGGTGACCGACGAAGAGGCGGCTGGTGACGAAGAGGCGAGGGGGATGGCACCGCTGGCAACAACCTGTGGAGGGAGACCAACAAGGGCAGCTATGACTGAAGGAGAGATGGCACCGTTGGCAACAACCTATGGAGCAAGACCAACAGGGGCAACAGTGACCGATGGAGAGATGACACCGCTGGCAACAACCTGTGGAGCGAGACCAATAGGGGTAGTGGTGACTGACGGAGAGGTAACCGTCGACGAAGCGGTCGGTAGGGTGGCCGAGGCGGGCGGTGGGGTAGTCCTGGCCATCGGCCGGGCGGCCTGGGCGGCTGAGGCGGCAGGAGTGGTCGGCAGGGCCGACAGTAGAGAGGTTGGTGAAGAGGATGCAGAGGCAACGCGGTGGGGCGCTCAGGCAGCCAATGACAGAGAGGCGACCACTGGCGAGGGCACCAGCGAGGCGATCAGTGGGGCAGCCGACATGGTTGGCGGAGTCACCTGCGAACCTCCAAGTGGACGGGGCCCTATGGCCAAAGGAGGAACGACTCGGTCGATGAGGAAATCAAGATCAGTGGGAGAGGGCATGGTGGAGGAGTTGGAGGTAAAAGGGAAAATAAACTCGTCAAAAATGACATGGGGAGAAATAATGATGCGGTTGGATGTGAGATCCAGACAGCAGTAGCCTTTGTTGTTCGATGGATAGCACCGCTCCGCACAAAGTGGACGGGGGCCTGAGCGGCGGTGACGTGCGCGACGACATGCGCCACGAAGACGTGTGTTAGTTGTTCGGAGAAGGGGACACCAACAGGACAGGGCCGCATGCCCGGGGATGTCGACGACGTAGGGGCACACTGCCGAAGGGCGTTGTTGGGCCGTGCGGTCGGAGGGTGGCATAGGGGCGCGAGCCGAAGGAGGACGGTGGCTGCACGCGGCCAGTGAAGAGGGTCGGGCGAATGTCGGTGGTCCAACCATCAACGTGGCCAGGATAGGGCGTGGAGGCGACGCCGATAGTGTTGGAGAGGACGGGCGCCACATCCAAGCCATGAGCCCCACCGCCGACGGTAGTGAAGAAGTCCGACGACATGGCCAGCAGGGCACGACGGCGTGGCCGGGTGCACGGAGGTTGCTCCTGAATATAAAATTGTTCACACCTTCCTCAATATAATAGGCAATGCTCCTACTATTTTGATAAAGAAACATTGTTTTACTATAGGTAAATGCTATCCGACGGGTCACCACTAGAACAGATGAGCAGTGTAGTGCATGAAACTATATAAAAATTTTAATGAAACTTTATGAACCTTATATGAAATAATATGAAATTATATGAAACCATCTTATGAAACTAGCCAAAACTACCAGAAAACAAACTAAAAATGACTAATCCGTTGCAACGGTGATCCGCTGCCTAGCGCCTCCTTTACTATAATATCCGCTCCGACATTTTAAGCATAATATCCCAATTCATCTAAGCCTTCAATTCTTGATACGATGGTATATAAGGATATGTACAATTAAGGTGCATAGAGATATGCTTAGGAAATAAAACTGGTTTTTTTTTACCATATAGGATAACATCTGGTGCTTAAACGAGGAGAGATGTTTAACTAGCTAGGCACCAATTTTTGGAGGGTTTTTACTGTAAGCTAAGCACCTACATAAGCATCTTTGCAATTTGTAAGATAACTTTCTGTTTAAGTGTACGTTTAGTAGCGTGTTATTCTCTTTTCTTAAGCATTGATGCATAAGCATCTTAGGTTGAACATGATCTATAGTGTCATAATAAGACACTGCTATGTAATGTTAGAGTATCTGAATCCCAGTTAGCAATAGCAAGCATTTGCCATGTAAGCACAGAATAGAACAGATTAGACGCGGAGCAAAGTACTCTTTCCTTACTCAAATCGGTGTACTGTACAATTTATCGACCAGACCTTTTACGGATAATCATTTTTCAAATATTTAGCTAATTGACAAGAAGATGATATTACGATTCACGAGTGGTCAAGGTCAACAATGGAATATTATATATATACGTCATAACAGAGAGTACAATATACTCCCTCCGTCCTAAAATATAAGGGATTTTCGTTTGTCCTAAGTCAAGCTATGCTAAGTTTGACCACGTTTGTAAAGAACAATATTAACATGTACCACATCTAGGAAGTAAACTATGAAAATATATTTTATTATGGATCTAATGATGCCATTTGATTTCGTAAATATTATTGTTCTTTTCTATAAGCTTGGTCAAACTTAGCATAGCTTGACTTAGGACAAACGAAAATCCCTTATATTTCAGGATGGAGGGAGCACGTCATAACAGAGAGTACGGTTGTTGCTGGCGGATTTGTTAACAGACAGAGCCGCTTGGACGGTTATTATAATAAAAAGAGGGAATTACCTGTGTGCCACTGTAAAAGCCCAAAATTATCTATTTACCACTCAGAATCCTCTCTTCCTTTCCATGCCACTGGTTTATATTTTCTCTCCCCTGAGTGCCACACAAACGTTACGAAGCTATAACATAGCTAATAAAGACGATTATGCCCCTGCCTTTTTAATAAGTTGTAAAATATAAAAAATCATAAAAAAATACAATAAAATTCAGAAAACATGAGAAAAATTTCTACAGATCCAAAAAAATATGTATAGTCAAATTTGAATATGAAATTTTATATTTTTAGGTGTACATTTTATTTAAAAATTAATATTACCCACCATGTCACATGAAAAAGAGAGAAAATAGTAGAAAATACCAACAAAATACAGATGTTTGAGCAACAAGTACAACGTGATTTTATATAAATTTAGAAATTTGAATAATTGAATTTGGACTTAAAATGCAAGAGATATGTTTTTTTCGAAGTTTTAGACCTAGAAACTATGAAAGGGTATTTTAGGCATTAATGGATTTTTCTAACGGTTGAAACTAACAGACCTAACGGTAGTGGCACGGAGGGAAGCAAAAAATTGAACCGGTGGTATGAGAGGGAAAAGAAGATTCTGAGTGGCAGATAGGTAATTTGGGACTTTCGCAGTGGCACACAGGTAATTCCCTCTAATAAAAACGCCATATATAATTCTTAAAAGAAAAGAATGCAGCACCTACTGGCCAGTGTTTGCCTACACGGTCTACACGGCCGTGTACACGGTACACGATGGGTTACTGTGCTGTTTAGCACATAAACGGTGTATTACACGCTACACAGAATTACACAGAATTACACGGCCTAGTCGGTCTACACGACACGGCAAAAAAAGGCGTACACGGCGTTTTTCAGCGTGTAGCGTGGCGTCTAGGCTATAGGAGATGTGACATACAGCTTGAGGATACATTTGTTGCATACTTGCACTACTTAGAATCATTTTTTTATATGTGAACTACAAATCTACAATGCACGAGTAATCTTGAAAATGTATTATTCATCTATGCCACTTGTCAGTATAATTTTCTAGACATATACATGTTTTTTATTTATATTTTAATTAAAAAGTACAAAAACGTGTAATCCAGTGTACACGGCGTGTACACGGTCTACACGCTACACGAGACTCTGCCGACCGTGTACCGTGTAGCGACTAACACTGCTACTGGCAGGTGGCAGGTACACCAATTTATTTTTCTTGCTCTGTAGTAGTAGACCGTGAAAACAACCTCCTCGTACAGATACAGATTTAGCCTAAATCTCGTATAACGAGCTGGTATTTGCCGTTGGTCTGATTGTTTGTCCAGTTAAGGCCGTCCATGGGAGCACACAATTTCCTATCTCTGTAAACATAAAAAAAAAAAAAAAGCGCCAGCAAGAACTCAATTGCTTACTTAAACTATCACATACTCATACAATAAAATAGTTGTAATCCAGACATAGAATTGGTTCATATTTTATTAGAAAAAAAAAATGTTACTACTAGCGAGAACTCACTTGGTTGCTGGTGGACGATGGAACCGGCGCCGTTAAAGTCGCACGTCCCGTCGGCCCGGCCATTGCGTTGGTAGTGGTCGTTGAAGGCGTATGAGGCGTGCGCCACCTTGGTGTCCGGATCGAAGCATCGCCCGCCGGGCTGGATGGCGCTGCAGTCGGCGCCGTGGCCGCATGCGTAGTCCAACGCCGTCTGCAGCCGCTCGTCCCCGACCGCCGCGTTCGCCACGCCCAGCTCCTGTTCGGGTCGCACAGACCTAGGCTCGACCAGTTAAACACATGTCATTCCTATTTTCTAAGATAGTGAACCAAAAAAATATCAAAAATCGATCACATTTGAACAAAATATTTTTAATAGTTCAGTTAGTAAAGCGAATTCACCTTCAGGCTCCTGGAAGACGACGTGAGCGGCGCCGGCGAAGTCGCACGCCGAGCTGGCCCGGCCGTTGCGCTGGTAGTAGTCGTTGACGGCGTAGTTCGCGTGCGCGAGCACGGTGTTGGGCTCGTAGCACGGGTTCCCGGGCTGGATGGCGCCGCAGTCCGCGCCGTGGCCGCACGCGTAGTCCAGCGCCGCCTGCAGCCGCGTCTCTCCGGCCGCCGCGTCCGCCACGCACCAGCTCCCCTTCGCGGGGCCGACGTTGAAGTCGAAGTCGTACACCTTCTGCATGTTGGGGTAGAAGAGGCCGAAGCTGCGCTCCGTGTCGGGCCCTGGCTTCTGGTTCTCGTTGAAGAGGGAGAAGATGTACACGGACGTGTCGGCGTCGGGGCGGTACGGGGTGTCGGCGAGCGCCGCCGCCCCGGAGCTCGAGCTCCCGGTGAGCACGCGGCGGATGAGCCTGCTGTTGTACGCTTGGGCGTTGGTCAACGTGGCCGCCCAGTTGCCCCTCCATGGCCACCCGCTCTCCGAGCTTTGCACGGCGACCCTGCCGTTGAGGTGCCCCGCCTGCGAACCGCGTACTTCACCGTGTCGAGCTGGGCGTCGAAGAGGCTGAAGTACCTGACGCTGGTGTTCTCGTCGAGCACGCCGGAGTTGGTGCCGAACGTGGCGTACTCGACCGGTATCTGGGCCGGCTTAGACGAGTAGGCGAAGAAGGGGAAGAGATTCACCATGAGGTAGGAGCCGGTCCGGTCCAGGAAGTCCAGCATGGGAGCCATCACCGACTGGGCGACGTCGTCCCGGAACGCCCCCATGGACGGCGGGAACCCCGGCGACTTGATCACTGTGTAGGAGAGCGGCGTCGACACCTTCACGGCGTCGGCGAGGCCGAGGCTCGCCAGAGCCTCCTGCACGTTCCTCATCGCGGGGAGGAGCAGCGGCGTCAGGTCCGGCCTCTGGTCGAACACCTCGTTCCCCACGGCCACGCCGTGGATCCTCGTCGCCGGGAGGTACGCCGTCACGTTGCTCGTCGCCCACCGGAGCGCGTAAGACCGGTCGTTGGCCGCGGAGGCGAGGTTCTCGTTGGGCAGCGCCACCATCACCTTGATGCCGGAGTTGGCCAGCGCGCGCAGCACGGTCGGGTCGGTGTCGTAGATCCTCACCATCTTGATGCCGTTCTGCTTCAGCAGCTGCACCACCGACGCCGGGTCCGGCAGGTCGTTCGCCACCCGCCCGTACGCCACGCCCACCTCGCCGGCGTCTGCGATGTACGGCAAGAAAAAGGAGCCGTTAAATTGTGACTGCGCTGCACGCGCCGCGGACTCTCTAATCTCTACACGTCGATGCCATTACCTGCGCCGGAGAAGAAGAGCAGCGGCAATGTCGCGCCGAGGACGACGACTAGGAAGCGATGGAGCGCCATGCTCTGGTTCAGTGATCCCGTGGGCTGAACAATGAAAATGGGTCAGACGATTCTTTCGTGGGTCCCGGTTAGGTACATGATCTTCTAAATCAGGTATTTCCATACACAAATTTGGTTTACTGTCTCACCGCAGGTCCAAAGCGGTCTCCGCAAGCGGTTTTGCTGATGGAAGCTGCTAACTCGGCCAACACGTGGCCATTTTGATGACATGGATGTCATGTCATGGCATACGTGGCATTCTTATTTTCTTTTTACTAATTTTAAGATGGAGCCCACACGTCATCATCATCACTTCTTCCGCTCTTCCTCCCTCGTTCTCTCTCATCTCTCTTGCTTGGAACAGGTGCCGAGCACCATGGACCACGTCTTCAGCTGCCGCCTCCGGAGTCCCGCAACAAAATCAATGCTACTGGCGCTGGCGGAGCTTGTGGCGGCGAGCGTTTGCATGATGCTAAGGCACGGTGCTGGTTGGGGTAGCCGGGAGCAGGAGGACGAGCGAAGTGCAACGCTGATCGAGGTTGCTGGGCGCAGGCGGATGGGCGAGGAGTGGTGCGTGTCGGGGCCTGTCGGTGTGTACAACACCAGGGTGCCCTCTCCACCGCTGTCAGGTGGGACCCATGGTAAAGTTAAGAAGGAAAACACACGGGGCTTAAGTTACCCAACCTAAGCAGGAGGGCATACAGGCCCCGCTACCAGGTGGCGACCAGGACACGTGGTGGCTACGGACTTACGAGTGTCAGGCAACCCGCCCAGTCAGCGTCGGTGTAGACCATAAGATCAACCAGCTTGCACCGATAGAGAAGTACGTAGTCCAGGAGCAAGAGTGCCTTGCAGGTACCGTAGGATACGCTTCAGGGCAACGAAGTGAGGCTCCCGAGGATCATGTATGAATAAGCAGACCTGTTGAACCGCATACGTGATATCCGAACGAGTGAAGGTCAAGTACTGTAGAGCTCCAACCAGAATGCGGTAAAGAGTGGCGTCAGGCACCTAAGTCCCTTCTGCGGAGAGCTTGGGCTGGGTGTCAACCGGAGTAGCACACGGTTTGCAGTCGCTCATGCCGGCGCGAGCCAAGATGTCGAGAATGTACTGGCGCTGAGAGAGAAGGGGATCTCCAGACTATCGGTGCACTGAAACTCCAAGAAAGTGGTGTAGTGGACCATGATCATTTAGAGAGAACTCGTGCTCTAGAGCAGTGATGATGCGCCCAAGGAGATCATCTAAAGAGGCAGTCAGCACAATACCATCGACATAGAGTAGGAGGTACGCTGTGTCATCACCCCGACGGTAGACAAAGAGAGAGGAGTCTGCCTTGGCTTCAACAAATCCAAGAGACTGAAGATGTGAAGCAATCATGCTGTGCCAGGCTCGCGGTGCCTGCTTAAGACCATAGTGATACTTATTGAGCAGATAAACATGGTCTGGGCAGGAGGGATCCACAAACCCTGACAGTCAGCATTGTTGATTATCTATGTAATGGTAAAACGACCCTGGAAATTATTTTTGTAAAGGTAGGGAGAGTGGTTACAGGCAGGCACAGTTTGTAAGGCTTTACTGTGAGTACTCCAAGTCTCAAAGGAAAGATGGTCAGTCATCTGCATTACTCAGGGGCATAAGATTCGTAGAAGTATGGAGCAAATTAGATAAACATGTAAGTGAAAGGTAGTGAGCATTACCAGCATGAATACATTTGTAATTAGGGACTGAGCTATTACCTCATTATACAATATCTTTCCTGATCCTTCAAAACACCATGACGTAGTGATGGCACATTGTGTCATAGTACTTGTACAGAAAAAAACGTACCCATTGGACATTCTGAGCAAAGAATAGAAGGGGAATTGAAGAGTCATCTATCTCATAAAACAAATATGGCACTTAGTAAAAATTACAGTAATTGGTATTGATCAATCATAAAAATTGACAAATGGTAGACTACTAAAATACATGAGCTGAATTACTGTAGATGGAATGCTTTAAGCATCAAGATATTCACCTATGGGAGCAGCTGCTCAGTTTATGAAATTCATGCAAAGAAAGAAGACTGGGATAAAGGGTAGGTATTGGCATAGGTAATCTTTCTATGCGACTAATTACTAACTGAAATAGGGAACTCATCATCACAGCAATATGGTTCATGCAGAAGAGATCCACAATGTGTAGAGGGTTGTGCTCCCCTAATTAAGAATCGAGGGCAGAGCAATAAGAAGGTACCTGAACCTGTTAGTGGAAGCCGGGCGAGCGACGACGGGGGGCGGTCCCGCGAGGAGGGCGGCGGCGGACTGGGTCAGGAGGAGGAGGAGGCAGCCCAGGGCGTCGGGGCAAGGAGACGGCGGCGCGGGGGCGAAGAGAAAGACGGAGGATTGAGAATGTGGTTTGGGGGTCGGCTGCGTGGTGGGTACGATGGCATTGGCGGGTAATTTAGATGCAACTATGGGTGTACCTAGAAAGCAAAAAAGGGCTGCGCTGCGCGTGGCGGAAAAATTGGAGGCCGTGGACGGAAATTGCCATGAAGGAAGTAGGGGACGTCGATGGAAAATCCGAAATTTGGAGGGGTTTTTTTGCAAATATTCTCGGGGGCAAGGGCACCGCGTGGCAGGGCTGAGGGTGCAGCACGCGGCCAGACGAGCGGGATGATGCGGCGCGTGGCGGGGCCTGGAATCGACGCGCATCGAGAGGGTTCAAAGCAGGCGGCGTGGGCCGATCTAGCCCGTCGATCGCGCCGATCGGACGGGTCGAAAAAATTCACTGATGTAGACGCTGTGCATGCTCAGGAATACGTACCGCTAGGCGGTATAAGTAGTTTAAAAATAAAAATATCCTACCGCCTAACTGTTAGCCTATCGCCTTGTGGTTGAGTGATCATCCTTTTGGCCTGCTATGGATATCTATTGTTGTCTAAAATGTAGGCCGACACCTATTTCGCACGCGATGGTATCATCGAGCAGCAGTAAGTTTTCCCCAATGCATTCAATTTGGTGATTTGGTATATAGGCTAAGTTTCGATCCTCACGCTTTCGCATCAAGTTTTAGCACTAACACATTGCAGTTGCAGGATAGCAATAGTTTAGCACCAATAAGATAATAATTCAACCCAACAAAATATCTGGTAAACTGACGGGTAATGCACCTAACGTAGGCCTAATCATTCCCGCCTTAAAAATTCCCGTTAAATAGCGCGCGCCACCCGCATTTTTGCCACGCCAACACCAAGCTCCTCCCTTTGCTTACACGCGCCGCCCACGCCATGGAAGCCCCTCTTCTCCTTCCCATCGCGGCCACCGCCGACGAGTCCTCCATCGTCGCCGGCGGCGGCGAGGAGTACTCTTCCCCTTCCAGGCTTCCACCCAGAGCATCGTCGTCCGCGTCGTCGCCGTGCTCACCGTCACCTCCGTGTCGCTGTTCGCGCAGCACGAGGCATCCAAGGGCTTCCACATCGATGTCGTCAACGCCGCCCCGCGAGGCAACTCTCCGGCCGCCGGTCTGACCTCTTCTTCGTCTCTAACGGCGAGGCCGCGCGAGCCGCGACGTCGAGCGGGCGCTCTTCCCGGACGTGTCGTTCCCGCGCAAGCGGGTCACCCGTGTCGCTGTCAGGATGGAGGACGACGGCCGCAACCTCAGCCTCACCTCCGACGCCGCCACGGTAGCGCCGCCGCCGGCGAAGTACGCTATTTCGCTCAACCCGGCGTCATGTCCAACGCCGGTGTCGGCGGCGGCGCAGACGCTGTCGCCCTGCCATGATGCACCACGCCGTGGCGCGCGATGTGGGTGGTCGGGCAGCGCGCGCCAGGCCGCGACGCCACCGAAGTCCATCGTCGAGTACCTCGTCGGCGAGGCCACCTCGTCGTCGCCGCGGCGAAAGCAACAACCAAGATGCATGTCGGCGCGGTTCCGAGGCACTGGAGCGCGCCCATGGTTGGAGTTCGTGGCGCGGTGAACTGCGCAATGAGGGACCGCTGAGCGACGCCGCTGTGGACGCCGCTTCGGCGCCCTTCCCGGCCGCTTACGCCGCCTACCTCGTCGCCGCCAAGGCCAACCGCCACCGGTTGACTCCACGTCGGACGCCGCCGGGTCCAGGGTGGCAACAATGTGAGGCGCCGCACAATGCCAACAACTAGGTCGGGCCCATGCGCATCACGCCCCCGAATGTAATTACGAAATGGAGAATGCTAATCATCAGCGATCAAATCCGTGGGGATTTGATCGATCTTATTTACCCGAGCGTCCTCCCCTCCGGCGACCTCCTCCTCCTCCGCCGCCGCCGCCGTTGCATACGCCATGGATCCTCGTTAGGGTTTAGGTGGGGTTCAGTTAAAGGTGTGGCTGGCTTAGAGGGATGGCTGAGGAGGCGGCGGCGGTTGGTCAGGGTGGAGTGAGTGGCGGGCGGAGGCGGCGGCGCCACGGAGACGGGACGGGGCGGCGGTTGGTCGGTGATGGCGGGTGGAGGCGCGACCGGGTTAGGTTGGGCGAGGCGTCGGCGGCGGAGGTTCGGTGGTGGCGGCTAAGCGGCGGCGGCAAGGCGGTGGCGGTGATGAGGCGGGGAGGAGGAGGAGGAGCGCGGAGCGAGGCGACGACGAGTCGGGGTCGGGGTCGGTGAGGGGAAGTGGAGGAGAAGGGGAAACTAAGAGAGAGAGTGGGGGGGCGCGGGTTGATCTGGGCCGTTGGATTGAGATCCAACGGTCCAAAAAATCGACTGAAAGTTAAAAAAAAAAGGCGACTGTGCAATAGACAGTCCCTTAAGAAATTAATCCACGATTAGGGACAACTAAGCACGGGGGTGGGGCATAACCGCGCTCCTAATCGTGGTGGAAGGCGAGCCTGGAGTCACTCACGGCGCCATTTATATGCCACTAGTACAATGCCCGTGCTCTGCCACGGATCAAAAAAGGATGAAAGGAAACATAGTTTATAGACTATATATAAGCATGAAGGATGATTTACAGAAAAGACATCATATGTGAACTCATTTCGGGCCAAGAGTTCAAATTAGCATTAAAACATATCTACTTGATCCGTAACATAACCCATGAGCATCAGTGCAGTTTAGAACATGATGTGGCTGCCTACAAAACGCATATTGTTATTGATGTCATTCCTTTTGCAGTCTAATTTCACTCGTGCCATAGCGGCACAATTTAGAGGATTTTCAGCACATATAAAAATAAATATGAGACAGAATACGTGTGGGACCTACATGTTATATACTAATACTTCTTCCTCCCTTCTATCTCTCCCCTCTACCATGCCTCCAAGTCGCTGATCCACCTCACTGGAGCTCCAGGCCGCCGACCCGTCCACCGCCACGAGCCCGCTTTGTCCGCTGCAGGGCGCGTCTGCTGGCCAATGCCGCAGCTCATCGCCCACCACGATCCTTCGCGAAGCCCGCCTAATTCGCCTCTAGCAATGGCTGCCGTCCACGAGCTCGTGGGAGAATGTCGATGTCTGTCCGCGAAGTTCGCGAATGCCATCGCCACCTCCATGAGCTTGCCACCACACAATTGTCGTCCGTGTCGTCATTGCTTTGTGAGCTCGTCGCCAGACACCATCGTCGCCATGAAGCTTGCCCGTCGCTGCAAGCTCGCCCGTCTCGCCTCAGCAAGAATCACTGTAGAGGCGATGTAGTATACTCGTAAAAATTTCACACTACACCAAAACATTGATCGAAAAGCTCAGGATATTAGCAATAACAATAAAATAATTTAAAGCTGAAGAAAAAGCTTACAGAACACATAAAACAGGTAAGAATCTGCCTAGTTGAGCTGAAATTATACAAGTTCGGGGTGAGGCAAAACAAACCGATAAGAATCAGCCTAGCTGATCCAATAACTCCATAAGATTATCTCATACATTAGGTCCTAATGAAGGGAAAATTTAAAATTGAATGATACACTTGATTTCTTGAAAATCATCAACAATGTGCACGATTCCATCGAGCATGCCATATAATAGAGAAAAAACAATGTGCAAAATGTAGGATCCATATTTAGCAATATAATGCAACCCTTCAAAAAAAAACAAAAACAGAAATAATTCCAAATATTTTACATTTTATCCTCAACATGAAAGGGAACCAAATAGTATGATATTAGTTTCATTGTTTAAGAGGACACTAACATTTTTAACCTTCCTTCAATGTATATTTAAATCCAACTCTTCTAAACTATGCAAGTTGAATAGACGAATCTATAAAAAGGAAGCTCTAGATTGAGCTCCTATAGTTCTATGGCTGCATATTCTTTGGGTACTTTTGGATCCGAAGTTCTAAATAATATAAATACATACATAAACAAAGGGTTCTATCAAATAAAAAGACTTGAGCGGAAGTCATGAAAATTGGCATTAACAAAATGCACTCAACAGAAAGGATTGAAAAATAATAAACCAAGCAAGTGAACCGATGAAAAAAAAAACATGTGAAGTTTACAAAGGTTCGGCAGTTGTCCTTCAGCATAAATCATTTTCTCTACAATTCAAATGGGTTTCTTCATATATGAATAATAAACGTGCTAATGATAAGAGATATGGATAAAAGACTGTAGCATAATCTTATGAAATTTATAAATGAATGGTACCACAAGCCCAATCTTTGCCAATTTCTTCTTGGCCTTCATTGGAGATGAGCTATTTAAACATTTCATAACAGTAATATAGGTAATAGACCCAAGAAGGAAGAATGAATTCTGCCATCGAGTCCAAAATGCTAGATGCAAGTCTTAACCAAGACACCACGTCAGAGAGCCCATCTTTGTCCTGAACAAAACCAGTGCAATAATAATTTGTACGGTTAATACAATCAGGTTGGGTTGGATGTGTTGTGGGGTTTGGTTGGGTTGGGCCAGGTAGGCGGCTAGCTTTCAACATCCCAATGCCGTCATCATCAGTTCGACATCGATCTCCCAACTACCTAGAGCAGAGTCTGAAGCCATCGTCGTCAGCTTGGGTCGAGAAAAAAAAAACCAGAGCATGGGCATTTTTTAAAAAAAAGAAGACCGTACAATTTGGTGCTGGTTTTGCTTTGTCTTTCAGGATCTTGTTGATCCGTGATACCTTGCCAAGCCGTAGACAAAACAAAATGAGATAACAGAGAAGATTTCCTATAAATGTATCATAAAAACGAAAAAAATTGTAGTTCCAACGAAGCAAACGATAAGGCATTAGAAGATGGTTTTGTGTAGTACATAAACTATTTCAGATCGAAGTTAAAACATCAACCTGTTTGTTTGCAAATATGAGTTGTGGTGCCCCATGCAGTCATGCAGATCCTCATGACAAGGAACTTTTTCTGCAACAAAAAAGTTTAAGTTAGCATTCACTCCAATTTTTTGTAATAAATTTCTGACAACTGAAAGATAACATAAAGCAGAAATTAGAAGATGAATCATTTAATAACAAGCATGCAACCATAATAAAATATGGTTCCCATGTGCATGAAACAAATGCAAGTGCAACCGCAAGTGCTGAAAGTCAATGTTACCCTGGAAGGTTACAGTTATTGCACGTAGCAGCAGATGGGCAATCCCTAGCAAAGTGGCCAGGCCGTCTGCAGTTTTTGCATATAAGGTCTTTGTCCCTGGAAAATAGTTCATGTTAAAAACGTTCCCCCATGAGAGAATGACACATAGAATTGTATTAAGCAAAAGTAACATTTACCTAACCATGTTTGAACAGCATGTTCCCTAAAAAAAGCACAATTGGCAAATGATAAGAATGATTTCCTTTTTCCAGTGGAACCCCATGGTGTGTTGCGTAATAATTAGGGTTACAATTTTTATATCATTTTAGACTACTATTACGCACTGACATAAATCTTGGTGAATGTAGTGTAACAGGGTAAGTGAATAATTACCAGCTGATCATGCATGCTTTGGAGAAAACATGGCTAGGGAAAACGATTATTGCACATGTGCCAATCACAAAAATAGTAAAAGTTCGGGGGAGCACTACTATGGCATTTCAAGAACAGTTACTGCAATTCATACTTCCTAATGCTAAGTTTAAGTTATTTCTCAAATTGACAATAGAGCAAGATATCAAAATGATGGGAACCCAGAGAACATAGTAAACCAAAGAGGCAAAGATATCAAAAAGATAATCGACCCAGTTTTCTCTTATCATGAAAATGTCACGACTGTGCTATTCACTTGGGATGCTGGGTTGGAAGCCTGGCATACAAGCAGGCTAGCACCTTGTCTCACTTGGCTGGAAAGAAAATAATGAATTGTGATCAAAATAAGCTACAAATTTGCATTCTTACTATTGATAGATATATGTTGCCAGGTTATAAATTATATTTTAAAGGCGATTTGAGCGATGGACATGCCTGAGGGCTCATTGCTGCGATGCTCGCATGTGGCTTCAGACATGGTGGCAGCCATGGGTTCTCCCCAATGAGTGGGGTTCCTTCGTCTGCACCAAATCAAGTAAATTATTTAGACAAAAAACTCCCGAGTTGAACACGATCCTCCCAAATGCTTCCCGAGATCAAGAACACTTTCACCGAGGGCGGCAACGTGATCCTCCTTCCGCACAAGTAGGGCGTGTGCTATGATGAAAACGCGAAACAACACGTAAATTAAGGTTGGGTCATGTCATGATGAAATCGAATGGCATTGGAAGAAGGAATGGGTAACAGGTAAGGAACTCACCAAGCGGGACCAGAGGTAGGGCGCGGAGATGAGGCGATGAGGAGGAGGAACGCGATGAGGCGAGCAAGATCCGGTAGGAGAGGAGGCGGAGGGGACTGGGTCCTCGAGGCAGAGGCGAGGAGGGAAGCGGAGGAGACAGCAGGAGGTGCTGTGGTGGTGGTCGCGGCAGAGAGGGAGGAGCGGTGGGCGCCCTTGCCGTCGTCGTCGCCGCAGCGCAGCGGACATGGATCTGGGCGGAGGAGCGGCGGAGGCGTGAGTCGCGCTTGGCGGGGAGTTGGAGCTGTGGTGGTGGTGGTGGTGGTGGTGGTGGGCGGAGAGAGAGGAGGGAGGAGGCGTCCTTGCCGTCGCGTCGTCATGGCGCGTGGACGTCGACGCTGAAGGGTAGGAGCCGGCGGAGGCGTCAGAGTCTCACTTGGCGGGGGAGTTGGAGCGTGGGAGGCGGCAGGCGGGAGCGGCGACGGATCGTGGGAGGCGGGAGCGTTAGGGTTAGGAGTGAGAGCGTGGGAGGCGGGATGGGCGGCGGATCGTGGGAGGCGGGAGTGGCTACGTGTAGATTCAACGATGCGCATAGACCAGTCCTTGTTGGATGGTCCAGATCATAAGTTGGCAGTACCACCATGACCACAAGGTGCTTTAATATAGTAGAGATTATGGGAGCTTGCTAGTTGTGCTTGTAGTTAATCAATTTTAAAAAAAAAATCCAAGTGATGGTGTGCATTTCAATGTCGTCATCGGCAGATTTTTTCTGTTTACGTGGGGGACTACGGTGCTCGGTAATGATACGGGGGAATGAAGCTTCGAGAGGCTGCTAATCCACAAGAAGGCCAAGGGGAGGGGGGCCCACATGCTGGTGACCCGTCATTCTACTACTGTGTCCGTCGCCGTCGACCGATCAGCTCCCTCACTTTTTTTTTCTTTTTTTGAGCAGAGCTCCCTCACTTGTTAATGGCGAGTGATGTGGCTCGTGGATGAAGAGATGGAGAGATATTTTGTTGTATGGGGGAGGCAGTGAGATGTGTGAGTTTGATGCTAGGGTGTTTTGGATTGAGCAGTATGGTTATTGGCTATGTTTCTTTCAAGTTATAATCAGATTATAAGCTACAGTTTAAAATTTGTCATTTTTTACCGGCTATACTTTATAGCATTTTGTATTTATTTTTTAAAGATTTTGTAGAATTTTTCTCAAATATCTCAAAAATATATTTTTATATATTTTGTGGACCTTCAAACCTTCCATCGAGCATCCCAATATTTTTCAGATTATAATCTTTTCGCCAAAAGAAACACAGCCATTGTTGATGATGGACTGTCAAGCGACGGTGCTCAACTGCTTGTTGCTGCCAAGACGACACTGCCCTGCCCAAACCGGTGAAACGTGACACTGCTTTTCCGGGAAAGGGTGTGCCTGCTTATGTTGGTTGTGTAGTATGGAGCACGTGCGTCCGTAGTTTGTACACAATATGTACTTTGGTTATGTACATCTCAAAATACAAAGGGTCACAGGTCGGAACCATATTTTAATTATTTAGAAAATATTATATGCGCTCTTAAGTGGAATTCAAAGCATTAAGGTTTAGCCATTTCGCAATACCTCTCTAGATGATGATGTTGAAATCGCATTCAAGGAATAAATGTGGCATGCTCTCTATATCCGAGAGCATGCTGCGGCCAACGATTGGGTTAACCATATGAACTCTATGGTGCAACATGAGTCAGACAAAAAATTGCATTTTGGTAGAGACTAGACCTTCCAAATGACGGTACCAACAACGCATGGGAGATGGGAGCTTGTGAGCTTGTACGCAAACTACAAACTTGACTAAGAACAAACAATCCTAGGAGAATATCATATGACTTGGTCATCGGAACCCGAGACGAGGTGCACTGTAGATATCTTACGCCACGATCTGATAAAGACAGGGTGTTTCATCTCCAAAAGCGCACACATGCGTGCTAGAATGCCATCAGCTGACAAATCTTAAGTGTTCCATCTCAAAACAGGGCCGGTCCATATAGGGGGCTCTTGGTGCGACCGCCAAGGGCCCCCAATTTTGGAGGCCCCGACCCATATAGTTAGTAGGTATTAATAAGTAATTCTATTAGTAACAAATATTTGTGGTTTAAACTTTTTAGTTTAGAAAGCAAAGTCACTAGTTATCATTATAGTTTATCTATGAAATCCATAGAAATTATAATATTGTTGAAGTACTTTTCAAAATGAATCTACATATTATTTGTATGTAGCTAATCTAAAATTTTAAAAGGTATTCATAACTCAAGTTTTAAACATTGGCCACCATGCATCTCCAACACCAAATATTTATGACAGGAGGGAGTACTAGGGAGCTCATAGATCAACTAAAAATAGTCCGTTAAATTGGCCTAGTCGCTAGCCAATTAGTCATAACAACATAGTACTTAGTCGTTGCGAGCTAGTGAGTCCACTACCATTTCATTTTCTATAAAGGCATGCATTACTTAGCACAAAGAAGATAGATATAATGGTTGTATAAAGCGGCCTAACCACCTAAGGCCTTGGCTTCACCAAAGAATACGAGGTCTTATTGGCTCGTAGGATCAACAATAAATTGACATGACGAGAGCTTCTGAATTGTAGTGACCATCGAGGTGTGGTTTTCGATTGTGAGTAGTTGAGCAATGAGTAGCTTGATTTGTGTAACGATGTCACTACAACATTAAGGAAGGACAGTGTTGCGCTTTAGCCAAGGTATAGTATTATTAGGTTTCATCTCGATACAATTCTCTCGTTTCCTAGGATCCTAGGCCCATGTGCTTTCGATGCCATGGTGAGTCACTTAAGTGGCACGTGTAAGTTATTAGCCATAGCAACATCTAGATGGAGCATGACAAAGACCGAACACATCCATGTCTCGCCCCTCCACACCTCGATTGTCCTATCACCGGCACATGCTGATCATCCATGATTAGGTTGCATTATTTATATAAAAAGTATGTCTATACATATATATTTTAGTAATCCATACAATAAATAATGACTATTAGATATATTCTTTTATAACAATTTTAAGAACTTCGTAGAATATAGATATTTTAGGATATATTTGTGTATGGATGAACTAGATTTTACAATGTGGCAATAATCCAATATTGTTAACACATTTATAAATTGATGTGCTTTAGAGTATCTTTTATAAGTCTGTGAATGACCATGTATAGATAGGTTACGTACATGGTCAGTGTGCTTGAGAAAAGGAGTAGGCTAGATACAAAAGAACTATAAATATTTTGTTATATTATTAAATCTATAATATAGTAGTCATTTGTAATAATGAGTCTCTCAATCAAGCCATGTCATTTACAGATTTTTAGTTCATTATTAATTTATGATTCGCTAGCTAAGAGAATAATTCTTAAACACAAAAATATTTAATATTTAATGTATTAAGTAATTAGAAATTAAAATTTAAAATTAAATTTAAAATGACATATTTTAGTCTCGCCCTAGGGCCCTTAGAACATTAGGAACGGCCCTATCTCAAAAAAAACTTCTACTACAATTTTGCTCTAAACAATTGTTAGTCGACGGCCAAAATTGCAATGTCAGCACACCTGTACACCTTCACCTGCCACTAGTCCCAAGTCCTTCATTAAGACTCATGGCCTTTCTAGAAAGAGAACAAAATTAGTTTAGTTATTTTGGCAATGAATCCATTAGTACACTTACAACAAAATTAACTTACAACAAAAGAGATCTTGCTTCACAACTTGTGGGATCCGATGCTAACAACGCCTTCAATGCCACGATTGCATAAGGATAATCCTAATAGATTTATATAAAAAAGCATTAGAAAGAACAAAACAACTAGACAATAAGGAATGCATAACACACCTGTGTGTCCATCAAAGTTACAGCCGCTTCATAAAATGCTTCAAAGGTGAGTGTCACTTCACCCAATTGGCTTGCACACCTGATGCAGAACTTGCACAGATTGTGCTTTGCAACAGATCTCAGCAACAAGGTATTTCTTTTTACCAAGTGCGCTCATCAAGCGACCACGTAAAGCCTTGGCTTTCGCCTTCCTCATAATCGAATCCTATAGAGACAGTAACAGTCAAACCGTATAAACACTTCTTTTTGTATCAACTTAAAGACCCTTATACTTATTTGCGACTAAAAGAACACAATATACCTTGGCTTTAAAATCATCAGACTATATGTAAGCAGCTATTCCATTCTTGTCCCAAGGAACTCCATGAATGGGGTTGGTGTGATTGACAAGTAACTCAACAACATTCCATTGGCTCCTTTTGGCAGTAGCAATAATTTGCTCTTCTTCATTCATAAGCTGTATTTTTTTAAGAATAAATAAGAGATGGCTGAAGGGCAAAGGGGTCAGAAAGAGAAGTGAAGAGGGAGCAAGAGGGAGAGATACTGGATCAAACGTGTCAGCATTAGCCCCACAACTGATAAGCTTCTCAATCATCTGGAATGTTTGATGAAGATCAGCAACAACAGCTTTTGAGATCAAAGGCTTTGCATTAACATTACATATCTACAAAATAAGGTTTTGCGGAAATCAATGTTAAGAATCAATAGTTAAAAAAATATAAGGCATATCCATCTATTGATTAAAAAAGAGCTTCAAACAAATACCTGGACCAGTCGTGCAAGACAGTCCATTGAACCATAATAAACGGCCGCAGCCAGGGGGTTAAGAAAAACACAGTATGTCCCATCAAGCTATTACCACAAACAAACAACATTAGGCAAGAAACACAATGCACAATAAAGAAGAAAGCATAAGATAAAAAAAGATTCGATGCACAATTAAGAATACAAAGAACAAAGAAGTTAATTACATTGGGTCCTTGCTCAATAAGTGCCTCAAGTGCTGTAATGTTGTTTATGGCACATGCAGCATAGATAGATTTTCCATAATAGAACTCCATATCAATATCTGCATCGAGCTTCAAGAGTGTGTTTATTGCCCAACCTTTACCTGAAAGATACTTCTATTGTAGAATTTTACACAACAAAAGATAAATTTCAATAGAAACATAAATGACCCATCTTAAAAAAAAACCCGTAGGACTCGGATTTACCCTTCATCATTGACAAGTGCAATGGAGTGGTTCCGTTTTTGTCAGCCATGTCCACATTAGCGGAGCAGGTATCAACAAGAAACCTTACATATGATGCATGCTCTCATCAGGTATCGGTGATTCTGAGATCATTGAAAAATGTAGAGCACTTAATCCTGTCGGGTTGATCATATGATCACTTAGGTGTGAACACACCTAAGTGATTATGTGCTAAAGATGTCAAAACCAAATTGACAACAAGATGTTAACACCAAGTTGGCTAGAACCTTGATTGGAGGCTCTAGAATCAACTCAATGCATCTCAAACATGCTAAAAGATTGTCCCCCTAGTGCACAACAACACTATATAAGGAGAGGACCCCCCATTGGCCTCTCAAACCCTATCAAAGTTACTAGCTACCAATTAGCTTGTTGTTGGAGCACTAGGAAGGCTCAATTCCTCTTCTACATAAGCACAAGAACAAGACCTTTTACATCGGTTTCAAGTTTAAGAATGAATTCTTCATCGAGTGAAGGTATGTGTGCATGAACTTCAATTCAGTTTTGGTGTTCTATCTAGAGTTAGTGATCCTGATTTTCCAACAATGGTATCAGAGCATGGTTATCTCTAGTTAGGACCCTTTTGTACATAGGGTTTGTTTCAAGTTCATCTCTGTTCTTGATGTTTAACATGTTCTTGTGCAAACAAGCATGAAAGTAAAGCTATCTAGGGTTTCCTATTAGTGCTAATTGCATCAAAATGGTGGGGATTGAATTAAAATTTGAGCTAATTCTAGCTATTTTCCCCAAGACCGAACCCTAGCTCGGCCATTTTCCCCAAGATTACACCGAATCGGGCAAACCCTAATCCTACAAGCATGGGCGACAACTATACCTTGAGTCCGTCGAGGCCTTGTCGCCGCCACATGAGCATGTGCACCGACTCCTTGCATGCACTTGGCTCTCGACGAGGCCGCCACCTCATGCGCCAGAGCAATCGCAGGAGGGGCCGCTGCCGCAAGAAAGCGTGCACCGCAGCCGCCGGTTGGTGGGACGCCACCCCGACGTGCGCGCGGCTGCCATGCCTAAGGCACCAAGGGAACGCCTTTTGACGAGACGCCTTGCAGCTAACGCCGCATCGCTCGGGTGAAAGGGGTCCCGCCGGCGTCACCCTTCTCCGTGTGCCTCATGTGCCTCATCGCCGCCGCGCTCGTGAGTGCCGAGTCGCCCGCACCACGCTCTCTCGCTCGCCCGCGCTGCGCCGCCGCCGCCGTCGCGCGTGAGGAGAGAGAAGGGGAGGAAGAAAGGGATAGGGTTTGGGGGAGGCCGGCCGCCATATGGGCCAAGCAGGCTAGGCGGCAGGTTAGTTGGGCTGGGCCGATTTAGGCCCGGCTCGGGCTCTTTTGGTCCGAAATAAATAGAAGTTTGGGCTTAATAAATTTCAGTGATTTATTTGCACTGTTTTAATTATGAATTAAGCTCAAATAATTATTTTAAATTAAACTTTTGGGCATTAATAATTCTAGTGCAAATGTTTAAGTATTCCAAAGTTTTAGCACTAGTTATTTATGCTTTTATGCCCAAAATAATGCAAGTTTCCGCTGTGCAATTAAGGTTGTCGTTTTCTAATTAAGTTGGAACCAACGTGAAAACTTGATTAGAAAAATTGCAAATTATACCAAAATTCTCTGATTAAATTGGAACCAACGGGAAAATTTGATTGTGAGAATTTTATGATTTCTAAAAAAAATGTGACTTATATTTATTATTCTGACCAACGTTGATTAATAAATATTTGTTGCATAATTTTATTGTTCGTATCTATTATCTGCCCAATGGTGATATGGATTTGAATAATGAAAGGAGTTTATACATTGATTTGCATTCTCCACTAATGATCTTTATTTCTTAATGTAGCCTCTAATGCCTCAAATATTGTTGGATTAATCAATGGAATTGAGCAACTCAATGGGAGTAATTATCCTTCATGGAAGGAGAATCTCGAAATAATGCTTGCCTTGTTGGATCTTGATTATGCCCTAAACAATGAGGCTCCCAAAGCGCCCGTAGAAGGTTGCGAAAATTATGATGCCCTCAAAATGGGCTATGAAATTGAAAAGGGCAAATGGGATCAATCAAATCGAAAATGCCTCATGACCATTAAGAGCTCCATTATTGAGGGCATAACGGGGGCAATGCCAGATTCCCAGTTAGCTAAGGAATATCTTAGCAAGATAGAGGACCAATTTAAGGGATCCTCGAAAGTTTATGCAAGCACTCTTATCAAAAGGCTTGTCAATGATAAATATGAAGGGACCGGCATAAGAGAACATATAATGAAAAAGTGCAACATGGCTGCAAAGCTTAAGCAAATGGAGATGGAAATCTCTGATGGATTTCTTGTCCACTTCATTATGACCTCCTTACCACAGGAGTTTTCTCCGTTTACGATCAATTACAATGCTATGAAGGTAAAATGGTCAATTGAAGAATTAATGGCCATGTGTGTACAAGAAGAAGAAAGACTTAAGGTTGAAAGGGTTGATCACATCAACCATTTTAAGCACTCAGAAAAGAATAAATATAAGAAATTCCAAAAGGAATATATGCCTAAGTCTTTCCAATTCAAGAAGAAGGGCCAATCCTCTAAGGAGACCCAGCAAAAGCAACCAGAAAAAGGCTCCAATGACGAAGCAAAGCCCAATGCTAACTCAAGTGGCTGCCACTGGTGTGGAAAAGGTGGACATATCCAGAAAGATTGCATCGGCTTTCTAAAATGGATGAATAAGAAAGGTACTGATGTTATTACATTCATAGATGAATCCCTTTATACTGATTATGCCACTAGTACATGGTGGGTTGACTCAGGAGCAACTATTCATGTTGCAAATTCTTTACAAGGATTCGCTATGAGGAAGACCCTAAGAAGAGGGGAAAGAAGAATTAGAGTCGCCAATGGCGTCGAAGCAGAAGTTGAAGCAATAGGAGAGTTCCCACTCACACTTCATACCGGCTTCACGCTTCTTTTGAAAGAGGTCCTTTATGTACCCTCTATGAGAAGAAACTTAGTTTCTGTATCATGTTTAGATGATGATGGGCTTCACTGCCATTTTGGGGATAAGAGATGTATAATTAAGTTTAATGATAATAATGTTGGTCTTGCCTTCCTACAAGACAAGCTTTATATGATTTCCCTAAATGATGCAGTGAATAATATTGACCCCTCTACATCTACGAATATCAGTACCAAGCGTAAGAGAAAGAGAAATGATAATGAGACTTCGTCGAAATTGTGGCACTATCATTTAGGCCATATTTCGAGGGGGAGAATTGAGCGTCTCATTAAAGAACAAATACTTCACCCTCTAGATTTCTCTGATGCCGATCGATGCATTGATTGCATTAAAGGAAAATATGCTAAACAAATTAAGAAAAGAGCCATAAAAAGTACGGGAGTTCTAGAATTGATTCACATAGATATCTGTGGTCCATTTTCAGCAAAATCAGTTGATGGTTTTGATTCATTCATCACTTTCACTGATGATTACTCCCGGTATGGATATATTTATCCCATTAAAGAACGTTCTGAGGCACTAGACAAATTTAAGATTTTTAAAGATGAGGTTGAAAATCAGCATAATCGCAAGATTAAGATAGTGCGATCAGATCGTGGTGGGGAGTATTATGGAAGACATACTTCATATGGCCAAATTCCTAGACCATTTGCAAGGTTCTTGTAGGAAAATGGCATAGTAGCCCAATATTCAACACCGGGCGAACCTCAGCAGAATGGAGTGGCTGAAAGGCGTAATCGCACACTTATGGACATGGTCCGAAGTATGATAAGTCATTCTACTTTGCCGGTTAGTCTTTGGATGGAAGCATTAAAAACCGCTGCACATATTCTTAATCGGGTCCCCAGTAAAGCGGTGCCTAAAACACCTTATGAGATATGGACTGGGAGAAAACCGATTTTGAATTATCTACATGTGTGGGGTTGTCCAGCTGAAGCAAAAGTTTTTAATCCAAGTGCTGGAAAATTAGATCCTAAGACTACCAGTTGTCATTTTATTGGATACCCTGATAAATCCAAAGGACATCGTTTCTACTGCCCGAATCAGTTCACAAAATTTGTTGAAACAAATCACGCTGTGTTCTTGGAAGATGAACTGATCAGGGGAGCATGACACCTAGGAAGATAGACCTTGAAGAAAAACGGGTTTATGTCCCAACACCGATGATTCAGGAACTTGTTCTTCCAGTGCATGTTGATGCAACACCTTCTGAGTCTCCTATTACTACCACTAATGAACATGATGAGGAAGATCAGGAGCCTCCAGCTGTGGCAAATGAACCACAAGATGAACCTCTTGGAAGGTCACAACGAGTAAGAAAGTATGCTACACCAAGCGACTATGCCACTTACATGAGTGAAGATATGAATGAGATAGCTTTGGATGATGATCCTACTTCATCTAAAGAAGCCATGAAAAGTGAGCATTCATCTGCATGGTTTAATGCCATAAAAGATGAAATAAAGTCTATGAGTACCAATGAGGTATGGGACTTAGTAGAGATTCCTGAAGGAGCCAAAACAGTAGGCTGTAAATGGGTTTACAAAACCAAGCGTGACTCCAAAGGGAATGTTGAAAGGTTTAAAGCAAGACTTGTAGCAAAAGGCTTTACACAGAGGGAAGGCATTGATTATAATGAAACATTCTCGCCTGTATCCTCGAAAGACTCACTCAGAATAATAATGGCGCTTGTAGCTCATTTTGATTTGGAGTTACACCAGATGGATGTGAAAACGACATTCCTAAATGAAGATCTTTATGAAAATGTCTACATGGCTCAACCAGAAGGTTTTGTTGTGGAAGGAAAAGAACATATGGGATGTCAACTTAAGAAGTCTATTTATGGATTGAAACAAGCGTCAAGGCAGTGGTACCTCAAGTTTGATAAGATAATCAGGCAATTTGATTTTAAGGAAAATGAGGTAGACAATTGCATATATGTCAAGTTCAGGGGGAGCAAATTCATTTTCTTGGTCCTTTATGTCGATGACATTCTATTAGCTAGTAGCGATAAAATTTGCTGCTGGAGACCAAAAGGTTCTTATCCTCCAAATTTGACATGAAAGATCTTGGTGAAGCGGCCTATGTTCTTGGCATTGAAATCCACCAAGATAGAGCCAAAGGCGCATTGAGGCTATCACAGAAAGCTTATATTGAGAAAGTGTTAAAGAAGTATAATATGCATAAGTGCTCCGCGTCGCCTGCTCCGATAGTTAAGGGCGATGTATTTGGGACTTATCAATGTCCGAGGAACCAATATGAAGCTGATCAGATGAAAGTGGTTCCATATGCTTCTGCTGTCGGAAGCATCATGTATGCACAAGTATGTACTTGCCCTGACCTAGCTTTTGTGACCGGGATGCTTGGCAGGTATCAGTCAAATCCAGGTCCAGACCACTGGAAAGCTGTTAAGAAAGTCCTGCGTTATTTGCAAGGCACTAAGAATTACATGCTCACATATAGGAAATCTGATAATCTCGAGGTTGTGGGATATTCAGATGCAGATTTTGCGGGGTGTAAAGATACTAAGAAATCCACGTCAGGCTACATATTCACCCTTGCTGGAGGAGCAATATCATGGAAAAGCTCCAAACAAAGTGTTACTGCATCGTCGACAATGCAGGCAGAATTTGTGCCATGTTATGAAGCTACCGGGCAGGCTGTGTGGCTCAAGAATTTTATCCCGGGATTAAGAGTGGTCGACAGCATATCTAAACCACTTACTTTGTACTACGATAATCAACCAGCAGTAATCTATTCAAGTAACAACAAGTCAAGTGGTGCTGCCAAACACATTGACATTAAGTACCATATTGTGAAAGATAGAATCCAGGATCAAACGATTGATGTAAAGTATATAAATACAAAGTCAATGTTAGCGGATCCGCACACAAAAGGCCTACCACCCAGTGTATTCAATGGACATGTTGCCGGCATGGGTCTGGTAGAGAGCCTTTGATTCTAGAAGAAAGCGGGACCATTATGTATATATGTATTCCCCTTTATGTACTAAACTTTGTTTTGAAATAGAATGATGTACTATAGTCATTAGAGTTCAATGGTACTTAATTGACTATTGTAACTCTACGTCTTGGTATATTGTTTTATTGAGAAATGAATTTTAATGTTAATCCATATGATCAATGGGGAGAATGTTGGGTTGATCATACGATCACTCAATGAAGATGTCAAAACCAAATTGACAACAAGATGTTAAAATCAAGTTGGCTAGAACCTTGATTGGAGGCTCTAGAATCAACTCAATGCATCTCAAACATGCTAAAAGATTGTCCCCCTAGGGCACAACAACACTATATAAGGAGAGGACCCCCCATTGGCCTCTCAAACCCTATCAAAGTTACTAGCTACCAATCAGCTTGTTGTTGGAGCACTAGGAAGGCTCAATTCCTCTTCTACATAAGCACAAGAACAAGACCTTTTACATCGGTTTCAAGTTTAAGAATGAATTCTTCATCGAGTGAAGGTATGTGTGCATGAACTTCAATTCAGTTTTGGTGTTCTATCTAGAGTTAGTAATCCTGATTTTCCAACAAATCCTGCATGTACAATCTGTCATGAGCATTTGGGATGCCAAATTAAGTGATGAAATATAAGACTAGTGAAATGCAATACAACACCAATTGAATCCTGCGTGTCAACATCAACATTGAGTTCCTTAACAAGTAACTCTGTGAGAAGTTGAAGACTGTTCAAAGCCGCATAATGCAGTACAAAGATACCCTGGTAGCTGAAGGTCTTAAAGAAGTTTTCCCTCATTTTCTTGTTAGCCAACGCCTTAGCCTTATCTGCATGCAATAATTATTAGAACAAGAAAAGGGAGTAATGTAATATAGGCCGAGTAAGTTTTACATACCCCCCTAGCTTTTATGATGCCTTTAGGTCCAGCCCCTTCATTACAAACAACAAATTCTATGAATCTAAGCACCTCTACAGGACATGTAAATATACAAGGTTAGAATGGTGCATGTTGAAAAAACATAACAACGAGGAGGTGGAGGTAGAGTAGATGAAGTTACTCTTCATGCGAGTATCAATTCCCCTCATGTACTTATAGGTAACTTTCCATTTTACATTGCCCACCTCGCTGTTCAAGAGCAGAAAAAAATAAAACTGATGAGATATGCATTAAAACAATGCAGAAAATAATTATAACTGATGAGATATCCATTCAAACAGTAGCAAAAAGAAATCACACCTTGAGGAGAAATTAATCAAAACAGATGAGATATCCATAAAAACAGTAGTAAAAGAACATTTAATCACACCGTTTTTTAGAGGAAACACAGATGTCATTACTCAATACGGGGGGTTGGCTAAACCACCAATCACCCACGGCCTTACCAACACTGATCAGAACACACTTAGAATTGAGATGAAAATACTACCTCTCTAGAGTCTAGTCCATATATCCTCTCACTAAGTCATCGTAGACCAAAAGCTTATCGGTTATCTCCAATTGTACTGGCTGCCACCATAGGCAACCGGGCCATCGCGTGCAACCAAGACGCCAACCACCACCCCTATAAAGGATGCTCAACTGATGTTGTCACGACCATCGACCTCATCATGGGGCACACAGCATTTGACCATAGGCAAAAAAACAAGTAGAATCTTCAGGTAATTAAACCGTAAGCGCAAACGATCATCCCACCCTCGTAAGGGATGCTCAACCCCATCTACTACTACCACGACCATCGACCTCATCATGGGGCACACAATGTTTTTTAAAAAGAAGAATAGAATCTTCAGATAAACTGCAAGCGCAAATCATGCTACAATATAGGACCACAAGGGATGCTCAAGCCCCAGTTGCTTCCACGACCATCGACCTCATCACGGGGCACACAATATTTAAACAAAACAAATAGAATCTTCAGATTAACCGCAAGCGCAAAACCATGCATGTTATAATATGGACCAGAGCAGGGGAACAGCACAGGCACCAACGGGGGAAGAGGGGAAAGAGCAGGGAAGGGAGAAGAGGGATGGAAAGGGGAGGCTGGAAGGGAGGGAGAAGGAGGAAGAGGACGGGTCCCCTCCCTCTCTCCTTCGACGAGGACGCCGGAGAGGGAGAGGGAGGGGGCCGGCGGCGGCGTGAGAAAGATAGGCTTACCTTTCTGCTGGTGGTCGTGGTGGTGGAGGAGGAGGAGGAGGAGGATCCATTGCTACAGCAGCTCTAGAAATCAAAAGAAGACGATAGTTAGTCACTAGTACTAAGATCGCAAGAAAAACGAGCGAAAGAAAGAAATCCGGGAGAGGGGACAACAATGAGAGACAAGAAACTCGCCGCCGGCTGGTGCTTCAGGGCAGCGCGTATATGGATCTGGTGTTCTCCCCCAAAATCCGAAAAGGCCAAATCGAAGGAACTGATCCAAAAATGTTAGGTCTACCTCAGACCTCACTCAACCACGATCCAAAAAATGAAAACAAAATTACACTTGAAAGCAAGGGACGTGCTCTATACACTAAACAAAAAAGGACAAAAAAAAAGGATAACAGATAAAACACCAAAAGGGGAATGCAAATCGGTGGGAACAAATTGGGCAATTGCGAGACTCCTCTCAGACCAACGATACAACCCTAGATTATCCCCGTAAAATCTGGTGGTAATACCACCCAAAAACCACAGTTAAACCCCAATAATCTTCCAAGGTTCCTCGAGCTGCAACGCGTTTCACGGGAAATTTGAAACAAGTTTTTCACTTTGTTGGTTACAGCCAACACAGCACGACGCTGCTCCAAAAAAATAACTGTACACAAACGAAGACAAGGACATTCCAGAACCTTCTAGAATCTCGGCCGCTTCTCCGCACCAAACCTCAAGCAGCCCGCAAGCAAAACAGACAAGGGGAACACCGAACACCCAAAACCAAAACAGCTCTGTTGGCCCCAGACCATCCCGGAGAACACTCACACACTCAACTGCAATTACAAATGCCTTTATATAGGCTAACACACGCACAGCCTCTCGGCCACGCACGCACGCACGCACTCCGCATCTTCGGTCACTCGTGCACGATCTAACCACCAGCTACTGCATGCACTCCACTAACTGCATGCTAACTAGCCGGCTAACTAACTAGCTAATCTTCCTACACGCACACTACTCATGCATGCGGCTGGTACATGCAAACACATGCATGACACGCATCCACCGGCTTATTAAATCCAACTAATTAACTCTCTGCTAATTATCCTAACACTAGATCTAATTAGCACACTAACTCTAATGCATGTGCACGTACAAGGGCACTGTTCGATGCCTGACTCTTAATGACTTAGGTCTTGTTTTTTCAACAGATATCGTTGCGTTTGCGTATATTATCAGAATAAATTTTAGAATTTCAAAATGAGGTGTAAAGATTATAAAAAAATAATTAAAAAATAGTTTTAGAATCTTTGGAACGAGTACTATAAGTCACGAAAAAATCGTCGCAAATTATGACAACATATAGGCTATATAAAAATAACAAAATTTGCTATAGTAATACGCAACGGTACGATACGCTGAAAAGAACAAGGCCTTAGTTACAAGATTAATCCTAACAAGCTCTCGAGCGTTTGCACCCATGTCGACCATCCCTCCAGAAGCTTCCAAAAGGCGGAAACCGAAGGAATCTCGCCGAATCGCTCGCACAAAGAGCTCGAACAGCACCGATCGATCGCACCAAAGCGCACGCACAGAATCGGCGGCCTCCTGGAGCAGAAATGCAAGTAGAAAATGCAAAGCAATCAACCCGCAAGCCCCGCAACCACCTGGAGCCGCAGAGAGGCCCGGCCGGGCGCGCCCCAGCTCGAACCGGATTCGAGATCGCGCCCTCCCGAGCGCCGATGCCGACGTTCTAGAAGTTTCTACCAGCGCCTCCCACCCCATACACCGATACACGCATGATGGCATAAACCCCCGCAAAACCCCAGAAAAAAAATCACCCGCGCGCGGGTGGAACCGCAGGAAATGCGACGATTCGAAGCAAGTTTGGAATCGAGCGGGGGAAGAGAGGGGGAGATCGTAGAGGAGACGCCTCACCTTGCGGTCGGAAGCTTCCAGATGCTTCCGAAGAGTTGCAGGAGGGGTGGAGAGAGGAGGCCGGAGGCGGAGTGGTTGAGGAGGAAGCCGGAGCAAGGCGAGTGGTGCGGCAGGGCGTATTTATATCGGTGAACTGGCCACGGTCCGCTCGACCTTGATGTTACGTGGGAAACCTGCCGCTATTGGGTTGACGGGTTTTGAATTTTTTTTTTGTCCAAAAAGGAGAGGCCAACTGGAATGTTTTCATTTAAATAAATCGCAATTATGGAAAATGCCATTAAAATTGTGCAATTGTTACAAACGGGACTGAGCCACTCCCCCGCAAGCGGCAAGGGGGGAAAATTTTGTGGATCCGGGATGCAGACCTCCTCCCGTGCGTACCCGACGTACGATGCCGACGCGTGGTCAAACTTCCAATCGAACGAAGCGGCGGCGGGGGCGATGTAGCGCTGCTTCAGTGCGCTCGGCTCCTCTACTCGGCTCGGCTCCCGGTAAAAGGCCCAAAGAATAAACGCTTCAGAAACGTGAGTGAAAAGAACAAAGGGAAGAAGAAGAAGAAGAAAAGTGCTCAAAAGAGAGGTAGTGATCCTACCCAGTCTAGTTGGTTTTGTTTCCCTTATGGCTACTTCTACAATAATTTTTTTATATTCTTCTATATTTAATGTTTGACTATAGGAGAAGATCCAAATAATGCTGCAGAAAATAGAGATGAAGTTGCTAATCCAAACCAAATGATCGTAAGACATGACTTCGACTCATTATACCATTTCATAATTTATTTACTTACATGCGCATTTTATGAACAATTTTATATTCTATGACACAGGATCTTAATGTTGGTACCAATGCTGTTAAAAGTACAATGCCAACCTTTGCAAATGATGTGTGCGGGCAGGCAATCTTCGACCATGGTTGCTCCGTTGCTCCGACCCTTAAATATGTACGGGAATTCTTCTTCCATGGCTGCTCCATATGTACAAGGCGGATATGCTAATGCCACAGTATCAAACTACAATATGTACAAGAATTCTTCTACCATGGACGCTCCATATATCCAAGAAGGATATACAAGTCTCTTGGAGTTGATCAAGATGACACATTGCAGTCAGCTGCTAGGAAATTACATTTTAACGTAGTGTCAAATCATGAGAATATGTAACCATCTTTTGTTCCTTTGTATTGTGTCCAGGAATGTTAGCACTGAATTACAGTTTGAGTTTCATTTTTGTTTTTTTTATTGGCCAGTCATGGTATGACTCCATTTACAGGAACCACACATGGAACACTGATTTTTATTGGGCACCACTGTGTATCAACTACTGGTTTTGATTGCAGGCCAATATTGAAAGGTTCCATGCATGGAGAGAATACACACTGAAAATGTATGAAACTGTCATTTGTGAACTTGTATCAGTATGAGGCTCAGCACAAGAGTTCAGGGTATATTGCAAGATTGCAAGATTTGAGTAGAAGTGTATTCAAGTGGCAAATGTTAAGCTCTGTTGTTTGTATGGAACCTGCTGTATTTGAGTAGCACTGCATTTGAATGAATGCACTTATGTGTGAACCTGCTGTATTTAAATAGCACTATATTTGAACCATTTCATTTCAGTTCAGTTTTAGCCCTTGAATTTACAATCTGAACCAGCTCAGTTCAGTTCAGTTCAGGTGGTGGTTCAGTTTTCAGGTGGACAATTGCCAGGTTCATGTTCATTGTTCAGTTTTCAGGTGGCCAATTGCTACAGGTTCATGTTTAGTTTTCAGCAACAGATGCTACATGTTCAGGTTTAGTTTTTGGCCTGAAATGCATCAGGTTCATAATTAGGTGCTTGCTAATTATCCTCCAAATCTGAACAGAGGAACAGTATTGGTTTCGAACAGTATTGGTTTCTCAAGTTGAGACATGCTGACACGCTGTCCTGCAATATCCTCCAAAATGACATGCTGAGACACGCTGTTTTAGTTTAGAATTTTCTCCATTCATGTCTTACAATGTCTTATAATCAATGAACTTGTGCTTATAACAACCATTCATTACACACACAACATATGCTAACAAGCTCAACAACAAATCCTCACATCCGACAAGCCTAACTAAATCCAAACTAGAAAGCGAGCCCTCTACTAAAACCTGAACCGGGCTCACTAAAAACCCTTTTGTGACTATGCTGGAAGAAGCACTAAGGGTTGTATTTGCTGGCTCCTTTGGTTCTTGGACACTTGAGGAAGTGTTGATGGTAGTGTCTTCTGAATCCTGACATGATCTAGCTTTGTGCTTGCAGTCCCTTTACTTCTGGGAACAGTGGCAGAGCCAGTCCAACTGAGGAGACTGGGCCCAGGGTGGCTGGGCCTTGGCTCCCGCCTAATCAGGCAGTGCCACTGCCACAAATATCTTTGAAAAATGAAATGGTAGGAAGGAATATATGCCTTGCTATTGGGCCGAAGCCCGGGCCTAGGCCCAGGGTGGCCGGGCCCTGGCTCCGCCACTGTCTGGGAACAATTTCTCAGTTTGAGCCTATGTGTAAGAAGAACAAAGTCACAAACCATAAGCAAAATTATTACTGCAGTAAAGACAAACAAAGTTTACCATTCACATAATTTAGATTGACAAACATGTTTACCAAAATTTGGGCCTGTGTGCAGCAACGACAAACATATTTACCAAAATTTAGATTGAGATACATAAATCATTCACATAATCTAGCACATAAGCTTTAAAGTTTAAACTTAATCAAATGTCTGTGTTTGGTTGTGTGCTTCTTTAGAAACTGGTTGGTGTTAGATTTTGTGTGTATGTGTGTATTACTGTATATCATATTGCCTCGTTGCTGCCAATTGTGGGTAGGCATAACTGTATATCATATTGCCTCACGCTTGGAGGCTTGCTGTTATCGGTCAGCTTCCTTTTGTGCTCGTAACTCCTCTTGCCAACACCTGTTTTCTTTTCCTCCTGGGCATCGTGCCACCGCTCCTCCGCCCTAGCTCTCCGAGACGCTGCCTGCCTCAACATCTTGTGCCGCAGTGGGCGAGTGTCATGTTTGGGTCGGATCGTGCATTGGCTGGCAACGTAATTTGACCTGCTTTTTTATTAGAGAGTTAATTTACAAAGCATCTTGATTAGAGAGTTTGACACGATTCGAACCTTTTTTTTACAACTTTGAGAAATGATCCTGAATTAAAAATGATTTTTAAAATTAAAGTGTTTTGACTTTTGGATGCAAAGATTAACCATAAGCAAATGTGCTCGAGAACCATAATTTACCTATATAAACGTATAACTTATCCTCTACCTTCACACCTTGAAGGCTGATGTGTCGAAATCCCTCAATCCAGCCATACGTTGCAAATCTAATTGGCGACACCAACAATGCATCTGATTTGTTATTTCATTCATGCACCGCTAATGTGTCAATCTTTGTCTATGCCATTAACGGAGGTTGATATAGAATTATGAGCTGTCAGTACATTTTGACATCAGAGCTCGTCAGTCGTAAGAGGGCGATAGACGTTGATAGAAGAGGATACGGGTTGTCCTCCACACGTCGGTAATGCTAACCCCGTGTTTGATAAGAGCCAGTAGTCTTGCATTACCATTTGCAAAGGCTTAGTGCCATAAAACAAATAGTCGGGGAAATTGCAATTGAGAACAATTGTGATATAAATGATATCTTTATAACAATTAAGAACATATTGGACGGTGTACCTATCAAAATCGGTTGACACCACTTTGAGCATTAATCTTATATCTGATAGCATCATTCCATATATATGCACCTCGATATAATCTTCCCTAATAGATGAAGACAACATTAATAAACCAAAATCAATGTGTCCAATACCAAAGCTTACCTTCAATGCATTATATATAGGCAAGGTCTGAACGGTACGAAGTATTAAATGGCATACAAAGTAAGAAAATATATAAGAAGGTAAGGAAAATAAGAAAGATTAAACATCAAAAGAAAATTAGCCTTGTTTTTGCCTATGTCCATCTGGAATCCACCTGTAAACAGTAGTGAAAATCCATATAATCATATATGAACTGAAAATAATGATCATAAACTGTATGACACAACAATCTACGAGGAAAACGAGCAACAAATAGTGTGCATCGCATATAAGCTTCATTGTTTTTTTTTTCCAAAAAAGTGTGTCTCAGCATTAGCTAGCATGGCATCTAACAATTTTTAAGAGCGGAGATACTTCAAATTTGGTTAAACATGTTGTTCAACATTAACCAATCTACCCTAGAAAAACAATGGAATATTTCTGAAATGACAAACAGAGAAGATGTGCCTAAGAGCTCAGTTTTTAGACAGTGTCATGAATAAAAAATGAGTAAAATACACCGGCAGCTCTCGAACTTGGCAGGGGGTGTCATCCCGGTCCCCGAACTGAGAAAACCAGCTATTCGGGTCCTTGAACTTGGCAAGGGGTGTCATTCTGATCCTCGAACTCAGAAAACCAGCTATTCGGGTCTCTAAACTTGGCATGGGATGTCATCCAGATCCCTAAACTTGGCAGGGAGGTGTCATCCAGGTCCCCAAACAATCATTAAAAATATAAAAAATAAGAAAAAACATATAGATTTTTAATGATTTTTTTCTAATTTTTTTGAGTTTGGGATCTGGATGACACCCCCTGTCAAGTTTAGAGACCTCGATGACACCCCGTGCCAAGTTCAGGGATCCGAATAGCTGGTTTTCTAAGTTCGGGGACCGGGATGACACCCCCTGCCAAGTTCGAGGGCCGCCGGTGCATTTTACTCAAAAAAAATACTTGTAATCTAACTTTGAAGAACAATCCAGTTAAAATTTAACGTGGCATAAAGTGAAGAAAATATAGTAATAGCTTGTGATGTCTACATTAAGGCCTTGTACATTTCAGCTTAACGTAGCGTAGCAGCAAAAATTGAGATTATTTGAAAAGTGGCTTAAAAATTATTAAAAAATAATTTAAAAATAGTTTTAGAATCTTTATGAGAACTACTAAAAAACTGAAAAAACCCATTACAAATTATTACACAAAATAGATTATATAAAAAAGATAAATTTTACTGAAACGCTACGCTACGCTACACTAAGCTGAAGTGTACAAGGCCTAAGTACATTCAACACCATCTATTACATTTATCGATCACAAATCTTTGCACATCTTCGGACGGCATTTGTCATGACAACCAACAATAAGCAGTGTACCCCCTGTTACGACCGTATTCAGTACAGTATTTTCTCTAAATGCATCGGTATCCAACACTGAAATTTACCAAGAACTGGCAGCTTCTTGTGCTCTGAGTTGTGGGAGTGGCATCATCAGTTTATAAAACGGTAAGTGTGTGAAATTACAGGTGCTTGGAGACTGAGATATAACTGGAAGAACTCGAATTCAGGGGCTCGCTTCTACTTTTTCAGCAGAACGACGTGGACGAGCTAAACAAGCAGCTTAATTACCGCGGTAGCAACTCGGATGAATCGATTTGGGGTGGGAAGGGGCCGGGCGCCCGGTGGGAGGTGACTAACCAGTTAACGCCGTGGTCGTGGAGGAGGAGGACGCGCGTGAGCTCGCGCGTGGCGGAGAAGTCGGTGAAGTCTACGGACGCGTCGCCTCGGGACAGGGAGACGAAGGGGCGGAAGGAGGGGTAGAGCACCGCCAGCTTCGCGAAGTCCGGCGGCGCGGCGGCGTAGCGGTTGCGCGGGTGGATCGCCGGCGCCTCCGAGCCGTCGCGCCTTCGCCGCTTCCGCTCACCTCCCATTGAAGGGGGAGAAGACGTGAGGCCGACGACTCCGGGAGACGGGCACCGGCGGCGGAGCCCGAGCGCAGGGAAGCGACGTCGACCGGCGACTGGCGAGGCGGTGAGCCCTCGATTTTGTCCGGTCTTTCAGCTCTCCCTTGGGCCTATTTGGGCTTTATAATCCTGGTCCACGACAAAATATATCCTAGCCCAATCCTTTTTTTCTGTCGCGTGTGTTTTGAAGCCCAGTTTGGACAGCAATAATAGCACCGGCCACGTATTCAGTACCAATATCCATTGTATATTAACATGGCAACATCGTATTTGGGCCATCAAAAATCATAAGAAGCTGCTTAAATCTAGGCTTCTGCCTCTAATTCCGAGCCGTTTCTTATATAGATCTAATGCTAGCATGGTAACATTTAGCACCAGATATGTTGCCAGCAATAATTTTGCGTGACACGAAGCTTCAAAATCTTCGATGTATTTCCAGGCAATCTATTTTCCGGTGTCTTGTGTGACTTTGGCCTTGTTCTTTTAAGTGTAAAGTTAAGTTGAGTTTTACTGTAGCAAATTTTTTATATATATATAGCCTATGTGGTGTAGTAATTTATAATGATTTTTTGAGTCTTTTAGTAGTTCTTCTCAATATTTAAAACTATTTTTAATTATTTTCTAAAAAACAATTAGATCAATTTTTGAGGACTTTAACTTTTTGGTAAAGTAAAACTCAAGTTTACTCGGCGCTGAAAAGAAAAAAGCCTTTGTCCGCGTCTTGTCATCCTTTCCCTGTGTGGTTAATCCAGGCTCCAAGTAAACAGTCAAATTATGTGTTTCCCAAGAGCCTTGTTGGAACATGGAAGAGAATTTTTGCACCCCGCAATGCTGGCCAAGACCAAGACACGCGTGCAAGTAACCAATCTGAAGAAAGTTGCACGTAACCAAACAGAAGAAAGTTGTATATATGCGCTGAGCCTGATTGGAGCTAAAGGCTAAAGAAACCAATTTAGAGCCCACTTGTGTTCTTGGTTAGGGAAAAAAACTTGTGTTCTACACGGAGCTTACTATATTTCTTATTCATAGCAAAATCACCAGTTCTTGCCTTTAGAATTTCATGTTGGTTAAAAAAGCAAGTGAATGGCTACATGCCTTAGATTTTCCTCCACTCGTTTTATTTTACCAAATTTTGTAATGGGCCAAAGAAAGCCGGTCTACAAGTTGAACGCTTGTATTATAAATAGCGTTCTTGAGCATGTTCCAGCGACCTGAAGGCTAGGCTAACTGAATTTTAAAGCTGAATTCTTTTGATCTTTTGATATCTTGAGTCAACTTAAAAGAAATGAAGAATTAAAATAAACAAGCTAAACAGCTACAAGGAACACGCTCAAAACTCTCGAAGTGATTAATATTGATATATTCTGATTCTGTTAAACAACCATTTATTAGCCTAATAACCACTGCACTGTAGACTCGAAATCATTATACAGGTTCTCTCGTGGTAAAAAGTCACGCTCCCGTTTTGGTACGTATCCAACGATGGCCGAGGCAAAGTATATATTCTGTCGTGAACATGGCAATTGGAATCTCGGCAATTTCGGTAGCCGAACGGTGTGAAAGCATATGAAATAAATGCCTCGCTCTTTCCGGTGTATCATTGCGTTGATGTATGACCGTAACAAATTTGAGTGACTTTGAAAAAATATCTACAAATTAAAAATAACACTTAAAAAATAATTTTAGTATTTTTGAAAAGACTACTAAAAGCCACGGAAAAAATCATTACGAATTATTCATATATGTTATATAAAAATAATAAATTTTGCTATAGTAATACGAAACGGTGCGCAACACCGGAAAGAACAAGGCCAAAACCATACCAAACAGAGAACCGCATGTTTTATTATTCTCCAAAAAAGATATGGACGGAGGTAAAAAGGAGAGGGAAAAGGAGCAGAGAAGAATCGAATCGAATCCCGTGGCATCGAGTGCTCGTCCTCGTCCTCGTCCATGCAGGGGCAGCAAGATGCGATGCCGCCGCTGTGGCCACTGGGCCGGGCCGGGCCGGGCTGGCCGGCCCGCGTGCGCTTCACGCGACCCATAATCTGCCGCACGCGGCAAAGGCATAGCCTCGGGTCGCTATTTAAAGGGGCAGAGTCCTCTCTTCTTCCCACCCATCGCACGCGCACTCACGCCGCAGCGGGGCTAGAGAGAGAGCGAGAAATCCCCAAAGCGAAGGAGAGAGAGGGAGAGCGAGCGATGGCGCCTAACCCGAAGGTGTTCTTCGAGATGACGGTGGGCGGCGCTCCGGCGGGGCGGATCGTGATGGAGCTGTACGCCGACGTGGTGCCGCGCACGGCGGAGAACTTCCGCGTGCTGTGCACGGGGGTGAAGGGCCCGGGGCGCAGCGGCAAGCCGCTGCACTACAAGGGCAGCAGCTTCCACCGCGTTATCCCCGACTTCATGTGCCAGGGCGGCGACTTCACCCGCGGCAACGGCACCGGCGGCGAGTCCATCTACGGCGACAAGTTCGCCGACGAGAACTTCGCCCGCAAGCACACCGGCCCCGGCGTCCTCTCCATGGCCAACGCCGGGCCCAACACCAACGGCTCCCAGTTCTTCATCTGCACGGCGCCCTGCGAGTGGCTCGACGGCAAGCACGTCGTCTTCGGCCGGGTCGTCGAGGGCATGGACGTCGTCAAGGCCATCGAGAAGGTTGGCTCCACCAGCGGCCGCACCTCCAAGCCCGTCGTCATCGCCGACTGCGGCGAGGTGCACGCCTAGATCATCCACCACCAGCCTGCCGCCATTCCGTCCCGCCCTAATAAATAAGGTGTTTAATTACTTGTCGAGCAGAGGGTTCTGGTATCATACACTCCTACTCCACTTTTTTACTTCGAATTCGATGCGTGTCGCTGCTGGTGTTTGGGTTGTACTGATGTACCCATCTTTGATTCCTGGCCTGCAAACATCTTGCAATAAAAAATCCTTACCTTTCCTCCCTGCGACCGCGATACTGGATAATTCGGTGGATTCGCGTTCGAGACCCCCAAGCTTGTGGTTTTAATTTCCTGGAAACGATCCTGAGAAGCAAATTCGATCTGCTGCTCTTATCAAATGGAGTGGTTTTAATTTTCAGTGTTAGTTCTATTTTTGTTTTTGTATTTTTCAAGAAACCGTATTTTCAGAATGGGGGCGACTAGGGAACGGTATCCCGTCGGGGCCCCAACCCGACGGGATAGCCCCTCCACTCGCGCTCGCGCCCCCTCCCCTCCACTCACGCGCCCTCCCCGCCCCTTCCTCCTCGCCTCCCCGCCTCCTCCTCCTCCTCCTCCGCCTTCGCCGCCGCCGCCGCCGCCCGCCCCCTTCCTCCGCCCCCAGTCTCTTGCTCAAGACACCCCGCCGCCCCAGCCTCCTTCCTCCCCTGCAGCGGCACTGCCAGCCGCCGCTCACGCCTCAGCTTGCCGCCACAAGACCTGCTGCTGCCACCCTAACCGGGGTGAGGCGTCCCCTCCACCGTCGCCCACCCGCCGCCTCCCCGGCTCGTGGCGCCGCCGCCGCCTCCGCCACCGCCCGACAAGCCCCTCACCGCCGGTCCGCCGCCTCCCCGACCTCCTCTACAATCGGAGAAATCCACATATTCCCTAACCGAACCCCAACCCGTGGCCAGCAATGAGCTCGACGGCGGCGGCATGGCAGGCGAGGCGCCGAGGTATGCCTCCTCCTTCCTCCTCCTTCCTTCCTCCTCCTCCACTCGCACATTCATGGATTGACGAGGAGGCAGGCGTGGCGCGGGCGCGGCATGAAGCGGGCGAAGGGTGCACAATGAGGACACGTGTCGCTAGGGGGAGGGATCCCGTCCGGGACGGGATCCCGTTGCTAGGAATTTCTGTTTCGGAATAGCCATGTTTGTTTAAATTGGATACTTTTACAACATGCCACCATACTATAATGTGTAAATCAGATGCCTGCCAATTTTACCATTACAAAAAAAAAGGGGTGAATACGTGCCTCCACATGTATTTTAAGATATATATTTCATAGGGGAAAACCTAAACCACAATGGCGTTATCTAATAATTGCGGCTTTATAATGATACGAATCGGTTAAATCTCGAAAATGGCTCCTCAACTTATCTTAACATAGGGTTGCTCCCTCTAAAAGTACTATTTATAAAATTTTCGTGTAGCGTGGAATAATAGAATTGCATCCTTTAAAAAATACTATTTATAATTTTTTTGTGCAAGTGGTATATTCTTAAATTTCTCTTTTCCATTATAATTTGGGACTGACACCCATTGGTGCATCCATTGTACCACGGATTGTATTTTTGCCTAACAAATACAGGTTCGGTATGCAATCGGTTAGAAAATTTGGGTATGCCTACATTTTGTATGATCAAGCTCACAGTCACAAGAATCCAGCTTAGTGTTAGAATATGCCGTAGAATATACCACGCATAATCCTCTGATTACAAGTGGCATTAATACCATTAATGGCCTGCCTAATCTACGCTTAGCATGTCCCTTCTATTAGGCTATATATTGTACCCTGTACTCCTTATTCTAATTATCGAAAGATCAATTCCCTTTCTCCACCTTTCCTCACTTAGGTCATTTTCGCATCCAGGCCGACTGGCGCAGCCCAGGTAGCAGCTTAAAGTGGACAGCAGATGTAGAAGTCTACTTAGCCCATGACCGTAGTCTGCATAGGGACTAAAAACTTAAGTTAGGCTAATGCAATTTCTGTTCACTTGTAGGAATGACCTCAAAAAAGGTATATTTTTTCTTTACGTAATAAATAATACATAGAACCTAGGGAGAATACTAAACCGAGTAGTACAGTGAGTTAATAAAATACTAAAATAAAGGCCTATCTTGAACTAAAAATTAACTAGTAATAAACAATTTGATTTTTTATTTATCTAAAAGTATTTGAAAACTATGTGAACCTAAGTAGCATGTACCACAAAGAACTTAAATAGTCACTAGTAAAATGCCCGTGCTCTGTCACGGACCATAAAAAGATGAAAGGAAAACATAATTCGTAGACAAAAATATAATAATGAAGGGTGATTTGCAGAAAAGATCGAGAGTATAGCACGTGACATGTTGTAACTTGGATCGTTTAGGTTGAAACATTATTTGACATAAAAATTATTGGTCACCAACCATCACAATAACCAAATTTAAGAACCAACTAAGTTTGATATGATCCAACTACTCGATATAACGATCTATTAGATCGCGTCCTTAGACACCGCGATGCAATCATATCCCACCTTAACTGGGTATTTTTTTCGCCACCCGTTGCAGCGCACGGGCACCTTACTAGTAAAATAAAAAATATTATAAAATGTAATACTTAATATTATATACAAAAATAATAAAGTCACCACATATGAATAACAAATAAATAAAATCCGTGCACTTTGACACTTAACACCATTTATAGATAATTGTATTTGCCGATGAAAAAATCCGACTATATTGTACAATGATTAAATAAGTGATAGCAGGATAAGTGTCGGTTGAATAACCTGTACAATGAGGCCATATTTAATCAAGCAGTGAAAAAATGCAAGGGTAAAACACCTTGCAGCTAAAGAGGATAACGGAAATTACTTAAGTTTAACAAAGAGGACACCTGATTAGTAACTAAGGGACCTCCATCGCATAGTCTACCATGTGCTCTAAGACCATAAAAGGATATATAATCATGTGTTTTAGGACCAATCACATCGTATAGATTCTGAAGTATAGAATAAGGGCCTCTACAGATAGTCCGGTATTGCCAGTGCATAATTGCTCTCACAGATGCAGCTCCTCCATCATCAATGCCTCCCTGAAAAAAGTATGTAAGCAACCAAGCATCTTAATGTATTCCTAATTGCTATAATGCAAATTACCTGAAAACCAGGTAAAAGGGGTATGACAATGATAGCCTTAAAGCGCTTTTTTTCACTCTCTGCTCGAAGAATACGCCTGTACAATGCTTCCAATACACGGTTTTTAATTGTATCATCTCCTGAAAGACTTGATATGAAAAATTGATTCTGCAAATGGGCAGCCAAATAAAAAAGTTTAGATACTTTGTTGGTATAGTCTGGTACTCTCTTGTATAGTTATAAGCACATTTAAATGAATGTTCAAAAGTGATAATTTTGTTAAACTTAAGAAACTGAAAGCATGTATCTCCTTCATATGTGCGACCTAAATTAGGAATGCCATCATCAGATATTCATATTACCTAGCAGACAGCCACAAAGTCAATGACAAACTTGGACATTGTATATATACAAGTTCCGTGGGCTGCCGTGACATTCCACACCAAACTATGATAATTAGACATTTTAGTAAAAATATAAGTCATGCACATGATCTCATATTAAATGAAAAGGCATGTACTCAACCTCTACATGGTAAAGAGCAAGACATAGTATTGTACTGCTATTCCTTCTGGTTTACTATAAGCTGCATCTTGTGATGGGGAAAAAAGATAATCACATAGATGAGGTGCTCACCACAAGGATAGAAGAAAGGCGATTAAAACACAGCCATTTACACAAAATACAACCTAATTGCATCCATTAGTAGAACGAACCTGCTGCTGATCACGCAATGCCCTTGAAAAGTACACGTCAGTGGTAAAAAGAAGCCAATCTAATTCAAAGTTTCCCAGCGGCACCTGTTTCAATGTAAAATGTAAAATGAGTAAACCAAGGGCAGAACTTACATGCTGAATATGAACAGGACAAAATATCCCATAATCCCAACTGTTGTCATGTTGGTGCCGTAAGCACTTCCTTGGATATGATAATTAGAATTAAGTAAACCATAATTTAAAATAAAATATGGATATGATAATTATAAATACCTTCTTTTCCTTTTGAGGATTTGTTGTTAGGAGTTCACGACATTATATGACACCGAGAAGAAATGTTTTATTTGTCATCAGTCAAAATAAAACTCAATAATACACTTCGAAAGCCTTATAGATCAAAATTCTAAAAACCAATAAAAGCATTCCAAAACAGCAATGGAAATGCAAAGATGTTTTACATGGTACCAAAACAAGCATAGAAAAAAGAACATGATAGAACCAGCACATCAACACCCAATAAGAGAACAGTGAGCAGCTATAGTAGTCTAGAATCATTAACTCAATCTAATATCCTTTATCTTTATCAAATGACAAATCTAATTCCAACGCTGACACTAAGCTAATCCAATGAAAGGAAATGGTGCAAGAAACTTCGTTATAAATCTGCTATTAGGTTTTTGGCAATATTTGAGATATGACAGCTGAAATCCTATGACAGCTGAAATCCTAACGTACGCATACAAGAACATACATCAGAAAATTCATATCATAATCAATTGATAAAAACTGCAAAGAAAACCCTTCTTGTATTTTTAACGCTAAACGATCTTATTACAATCATAGTTTGGGGATTCTGACAAACTATATGTCAAAACATGTTAGAAATCTGGAAAATAAATTATTAAAAGTGGTAAAAAGGTACCTACCTAGCCGACGCTGAAGATTTTGCTTTTGGCGAGCTAAACGCTCTGCTGGATTCTTGCTAGCATCATTTGCAATGTCGTATTCCTAGCAACAAAAAAAAGGACCAGAATCTGTTAGAAACTGTGCATGTTGTGGCGACGGAACAAAAAATTATAAGCTTCACCCTATCAAATATTATTGATGTTCAATACAGATCAAGTAAGGAAACTTGAGATTTTTCTGTGTGTAACCCCACTGGAAAATTAAGCATATGATTACTATGAGACAAACAAATTTATGTCTTGTCCATTCAAATTTCTCAAATCAAAATTAACAGTAAACAACCTGTACAAGTGTACATCCTAATATGAAAAACTATGAATGATCTATTTTGGAACCCAATGTCAATCTCTGCTTAACAATTACTAAGATGGTGGCGGATGAGGGAGATGGTGGGGGCGGCGTCAGCGGCGGGTGGGGGAGATGGAGGAGGCGGCCGGCGGCGCGGGTGAGGGAGACGGAGGAGGCCGCAGCAGTGGGGAGGAGGCTACGGCGTCTGGGAGGGGTGAGCGTGGGGAGGGCGTGGTGTGGGGAGGATGCGGCGGCGGTGGAGAGGAGGCCGCGGTGGCGGGGGAGGCAGAGAGAGGGAAGGGCGGCGGAGGGAGAGAGAGAGCATGGGATGAGGGAGATGGTGGCGGATGAGGGAGATGGTGGGGGCGGCGTCAGCGGCGGGTGGGGGAGATGGAGGAGGCGGTCGGCGGCGCAGGTGAGGGTGAGGGAGAGGCGGCGCGGGTGAGGGAGACGGAGGAGGCCGCGGCAGTGGGGAGGACGCTGCTGCGGCTGGGAGGGGTGAGCGTGGGGCGGGTGGGGGAGATGGAGGAGGCGGCCGGTGGCGCGGGTGAGGGTGAGGGAGGGACGGTGCGGGTGAGGGAGACGGAGGAGGCCACGGTAGTGGGGAGGAGGTTGCGGCGGCTGGGAGGGGTGAGCGTGGGGAGGGCGCAGCGCGGGGAGGAGCGGCGGCGCCGGGGTGGGGAGGATGCGGCGGCGGTGGGGAGGAGGCCGCAGCGACGGGGAAGGTAGAGAGAGGGAAGGGCGGCGGAGGGAGAGAGGGAGCATGGGAGGTGGGAGGTGGAGGGAGAGATGGAGCAGGGCGGCGGTTATGCGGGGGCGGGGCGGTGGGCACAAATGAGATCGTGGAAGGCGGGAGCATCCGAGCAGGGGAAACCCTAAGGCGGCGGCGGGGTGAGAATGGAATCGGGGTGGAGATCCAACGGTGTGCAGAGACCAGTCCTGGTTGGATGGCTCGGATTGAAAGTTCGAACTACCACCACCACGACCATAAGGTACTTTATAATAGTAGAGATAGAGATATAGTTGATAGTGTGCTTAAGCTACTTTGATTAAAGTTAAATTTTTGTAAATATGAACAATGTATGATGTATCATGGTGACAATCAATTCCAGCGACGTCGTATGCTGCCGCCTACCTTCTCCTTCATCGTGTCGCCAAACCTCTCCTCCGACGATTACTGGCTAAGTATCTGTTTTATCGGTACTGTACTCGTTTTTATAATATCTAATACCTTTTCTCAACCCATTCTCATAAATACCTGTATATCGTACCCGATTTCGGCAGGAGAGGGGTACCTACCACACACCATACCCGAGCACTGGTGTGCTAACCTATCCTTGTCGCCATCACAGAGTCACAACAGGGAGGACACGCCATTCGATTTTCACCATTAGTAATCCCTATTTTCTTGTTAGCATCATTTTCACCAATCCGATGTTGAGTACCATGTGTAATTTGAATACCGCATGCAACACTAAGGCCTTGTACATTTTAGCTTAGCGTTCCACTATAGTAAAATTTATCTTTTTTATATAGCCTATTTGGTGCAATAATTTGTAATGATTTTTCTCAGGTTTTTAGTAGTCCAATTAAAGATTGTAAAACTATTTTTTAATTATTTTTTACAACATGTAAATCTCTTTTTAAAAACTCTCAAATTATACAGTGAAACGCTACGCTACGCTAAGCTGAATTGTACAAGGCCTAAAGGGGGCCATTAAGAGATCTACTGAAATAAAGAGACGGTAGATGGCGCATTGCACATATGATGTCGTCTCATATTATGTTGTGATCAACATATTTAATACATGTATTCGTATATGTTCGATTGCGTCGTGCCTTTGTACCTGTCCTCCATCCATTCTATTCTTTTTAATATAATGTAAATAGGATATAAAGCAAATATAAATGCATATAACACATAAAAAACATGGGTAGATTTGTGGCATATGCCCCGAAATTTATCAAAACCTTCTTAAAAACAAGCACACTTAAATTGGAAAATATAAAATGTATATAAAACATCCTTGTGAATATTAACGTTCCTAAAATATAAATTCACTGAATAGGAAAGAAATGATCTTTGTTTTGAGAAGATTAGAAAAGAGATGATCTTGATCTGATTTCTCGCACCAGGACGGATGATCGATATGAGGCTTTGATTAGATATAACGGACGGCACGACTATCGTCACTTACCATAACTCTTTTTATTAGCAGAGGTTAAGGGTGATAAAATATTTTTATGGTTGGCAACTTGCCATTTTTTTTTTAGAACAGCAACTTGCCATTGATACAAGAGATTTTGGTAAACACATGGAGGTGCGATAATAAACTTCATTCACTTTTTTAAAATATTAATCCCTCCGTTTTTTGTTTAACGTTTTTGACTTTTAGATATATCTTTGACCATTCGTCTTATCAAAAAAATTATGTAAATATCATTTATTTTGTTCTGTTTAAGCTTCACTTTTTAAAAATATTATCTGTTTCCTGGGATTTAAAAGCGAAGAATTTTGTTTTTATAAAGTAGAATTAAGATTAAGTTGTACAGCCCTGTTCAATAGCGCCGGATCGAAATCAGTGAAATTTTTTTCTTGAAAAAAAACAAAAGAAATCCACGTGGATGTTTGGTCCGGTCACGTGCACCGCGCATTCCCGGTGAACCCAACCCGGGTGCTAACCACGGTTACCCTAACCCCACCGTCTTTGCCCCCGCGGTTACCGCTGGGTGCACGCGATACTGCCACGCGTCCGGATCGGACGGCTGGGCTGGCCTTGGGCCGCTATTTAACCAGGCCGGCCAGGTCTCCTTCCCCCAGATCCAGATCAGAGAGGAAAAAATCAGAGAGGAAAAAAATCCCCAAAGAAAACTACCACAAAACCCTAGGCAGCGCCGCAGCGGAGGAGAGCGATGGCGCCGAACCCGAAGGTGTTCTTCGACATGTCGGTCGGCGGCGCTCCGGCGGGGCGGATCGTGATGGAGCTGTACGCCGACGTGGTGCCGCGCACGGCGGAGAACTTCCGCGCGCTGTGCACGGGGGAGAAGGGCATGGGGCGCAGCGGCAAGCCGCTGCACTTCAAGGGCAGCAGCTTCCACCGCGTGATCCCCGACTTCATGTGCCAGGGCGGCGACTTCACCCGCGGCAACGGCACCGGCGGCGAGTCCATCTACGGCGAGAAGTTCGCCGACGAGAACTTCGCCCGCAAGCACACCGCCCCCGGCGTCCTCTCCATGGCCAACGCCGGGCCCAACACCAACGGCTCCCAGTTCTTCATCTGCACCGTGCCCTGCACCTGGCTCGACGGCAAGCACGTCGTCTTCGGCAACGTCGTCGAGGGCATGGACGTCGTCAAGGCCATCGAGAAGGTTGGCTCCCGTGGCGGCACCACCTCCAAGCCCGTCGTCATCGCCGACTGCGGCCAGCTCTAGATCCACCATCCGCCGGCCACCATGAGTCAGTCATCGCCGTCGCCGTCGCCGCTGTCGTGTCCTCCATTCCCCTCCTACCTCAATAAGGCGTCGGTCGAGTCGAGTCGAGAGTTGTAGGTCGTTTTGCGCCGTTGGATCTCAGATCAGACGGTCATGCTATCGTTTACTTCACTTGGTTGTCGCTGCTACTGCTAGAAGCTGGTGTCTGGTGTCTGGTGTTTGGGATGTACTCATCTTGATTCATGCAAACACCTGCATAATAAAATTGAAATTCGGAAAATCTCCTCTGTGTTTTGCTCTCCTCTTATATGGCGTCTATTTTTATAAATGTGGCTGGGCTCGAGGAGCAGTGCGCTTCTAGAAATTTCCGCAAGCGATTGATGCTGATGTTTGGATCTAGAGGCCATCGATAGTTTTTTTTGTGATCCCAGATATTTCCCGGAAATAGTGGAGGTATAGTTAACTTGTGGGATCGATGGTTTTTGAGAAGTGTTTTAAGAGATTATTATTGAATTGATTTTGATTTTGATTTTGATTTTGATTAGAGCTTTTAAGATTTGGAGGAATCTGCGGGAGCGCCCTTAATTTGCGGGATCGATTTTGGCAAGGTTTTAAAGATTTCGAGCAGTTTGCGGAAGCGATTCGGGAAGCGTATCGTGCGGTCCGTGGCCGGTGGCCCTGGTCCTTATCCAAACAACCGAATGGATGCGAGCACTCGACGATGTCTCGTCGGTCGTCTTCCGCGCCGCACCGTACAACCAGATCACACGTTCAGATCTTTTCGTCTTTTCTCCTTTCCAAAACTCTCGTGCCTTTTTTTGGGGGGTATGTTACGGCAATAGTATATATTAAAAAATGAAGTTTACAAGTGTCTATCTATGCTTCATTCTTGATTCTATATATTTTCCTTTTGTTTTCTGAGCTGAGAATTCCTTCCTCCCATTCTGCGAGTGGTGCCAAGTAAAACGAGGTTTCGATGGAACAGAACTCTGCGGGGGGGAAAAAAAATACGGGCATACAGCTATTTTGATGTAGAAAAAAGCATGCGAGATTATTATACTACTAGAGTTGTACTGTAATAAACAATGCATTGAAATGAAATCCTACGTATCGGCGTGGTTATCCGCACGACAGCGCAGGGCGGCGGCGTCGCGTCGCAGGGGCCAAGTTTCCGCGTGGGCTGGCTGACGGGTGGGCCCGGACGAGGGAGCCCGGCCCACCGACGGCGGGCGGGCCGCGGGGGTGCGCGTGGCGAGCGGACCCCGGGGTCGCGTTGGTGCTACGCAGCCGCAGCCGCTCTGCTCCTCGCTAATGATTGGCCAATGGGCAACACTTGCGGATGCCCCGCCCCTTCAAATTGGTCGCTCCAAAATCCAAATCGGTACGGCCCCAAGCCCCCAGGCCCCAGCCAGCCACCACCACACACGAATTTTGCTCTGTGTTATGTAGATTTTGGTAACGTACGCACACAAAATTGTGACCTCGATTAACATTATCTTGGAATCGAATTTTTTTTTTTACCACATAAGCAAAACATTAACCAAGGACGAAAGGGGAGTGATTTGAAACAAAACAAAGTTTTGTATCCAGACATCGCATAATTTACTGAACCATAGTTTTGTATCGAAACTACGAAAAATCTATGTTATGCATTGCAGCATTGGATTTCATCAAAGACTCAAAGTTACAAGGTACAACACTAACGTGTAGGGCATCAAAGAGCGCTCAAATAGAAGACTTAAAATAACCGCGATGAAATATTGAACACGAGAGAGGCTCGGTGAAGCCGGACGCAAATTCTTAAAAAAAAAACTCAAAAGAGTAGGGATTGTTGCTCTGTCATAAGTCACAATTAACCCTCTCATCATCATAAAATAGTACACATCTGTAGGGGAGGTACCCCCTCGCGCCACGTGCATGGCCTTGCCTCGCGCCACGTGCATGGCCTTGCAGCCTCTCCCTCGCTCGCAGCCTCGCTTCCTCGCCTTGCTACCGAGGCGCCACGCGGCTTCTCTCGCTCGCAGACTCGCCGACGTCGCGTCTGCCGCCAGTCGGCGCCAGTCGACGCGGTCGCCGCCGCTTCCTCCTGAGAGCCGCCAAACGGGCCGAATCAATCGGGTCAACCGGGCGCCCGTTATCGTGTTTCGGCCGGCCGTTCGGTTCGGTTTAAACGAACCGCAGCCGCCCGATTCGCCAAATAACCGAACTCGGCTCGCACACGCTTGCCGTCGGTAAGACGGTTCGGTTCGCAGATAGTAATGGCCGGTTCGTTACATTACGCGAACCGAATCGGCTTTGCCGCCTGTTGGCCCGTATCAGTAGTAATTCAAAAATCAAAACGAAACCGCCGGCGCCATCTCTCCTGGCTTGCGCGCATGGCCGGCTCGCCTCAGCCTCATCCGCCGCTCAGAGGCTCAAGGCCAGAGAGAGCGGCCACAGATACATGCGCAAGGCTGCGCCAGTCGGGCCGAAGCACGCTACCATGGCCGATCAGAATCTGGCGTTTCCCCACGCTGCACGCTGCGCCGCTGGCGGCCTAGCGTACTAGCGCGCTGCTGCTGACCGGATCGGCGATGTGGCGGCGCCGCTCGCCCCGGCCGCTTCCCGCCAATGGCAGGCGTGCACGACGACGACGACGACACGGTATGGCGAATCGGGCGGGCCGGCTGTTCGTTCGTTCGGTTCGCTTTTAATCTGCTGCGAATATAGCCGTTTTATAGCCGTTTGATGCTTAAAAATTCATAAAAATAGCAAACAATTCCAAAAATCTCAAATTTTTCCTATAAATAGGTTACCACGCCTCTTCTCGCCAACCACCCTTGCAACCATTCTCTCTTCAGTCTCTTGTGCGCATTGAGTTTTTGCAATTTGTGAGCTAAATAGGCGTTGTTAATTGCAAATTGGCTTAGTTCGAAATATTTCGTGAAAATATTTCGACCGTCATATTTGTTGGTGTGATCCTGTGAGGTTGATATATTTCCATACATTTGTTTGCTATATGTTTGATTTAAGTATTGTGATTGTAAATTAACTGTTGTTTTGTTATTTTATGCGTTGACAGCTTTTCGAAATGGCTGATGGTCGTTCTCCGTACGACAAGTTTCCCCTTAGCCAGTTCGGATTAAGACCGGAGGACTACGAGCCAATCGGCCAAAGTCTTCCGGAACCGGTTCAAGACACGGAGACTACCGGAACCGATGATCATCCAGATGGTTCCGGCCCGGTTCAACTCAGGCTTCCGCCCGATACTGCGTCGGATCGAAGCGGACTCGAGTGAACCGGTCGGAAGTGTGGAACGACTACGAGGAGTTGAAGCACCTCGTGGACGGGAGGCTAGTGAGGTATGCGGCTAAATGCAAATTGTGTGGACAGGAGTTGTCGGCGGTGTCGGGCTTGGGTACGGGGCATTTGAAGAGGCATGCCATAGGATGTAAGAAGAGGAAAGGCCCTCAAACGAGGCAAAGAAAATTTGAGCTATAACCACGATGGTTCGGTAAGTAATCGGGAGTACAATCTCGAGGTAGCTAGGGACGCTACAGCCGATTAATTGCTTCAAGATTTACCTCTTGGTTTTGGTGATTCTCCGCCTTTGAAGAATATATAAAACTGCTCATAATCCTAGATATAGCAGTGTTTCTCGTCAAACAACGACTAGGGATTTGAAAAAATTATATGCCGCCAACAAATTAAAGTTAAAAGAACAATTTAAAACCTGTACATTTTCTGTGTCGTTAACCTCGGACATCTGGGCTGGTAGGGCTAGAGAAGATTATTTAAGTGTTGTTGCTCATTATGTTAACCAAAACTGGCAAATAGAAAAAAGAGTAATTGCTCTTCGCCTTATTGATGTTAATCACACCGGTGAAAATATTGCTGATTGCATTTTGAATGTTGTTCAAGAATTTGAAATTACCGAAATTTTTTTTTCTATTACCTTGGATAATGCATCTGCTAATACTAGTGCTATGAATATTTTGAAACCTGTTTTATCTACGATACGCCGAATCATTTTTAATGCATCAACGTTGTGCATGTCATATTATTAATTTAATTGTTAAATGTGGTTTAAAAAGATTGCAACCTTATCTTCAAGTTATTCGATGCCATCTCATTTTAAATAGTTCTAATCCAAGAATTGCTGCATGGAAAAACTATTGTCGTGCATCATCTATTCAGCCTAGGAAATTTGGCCTCGATATGCCTATTAGGTGGAATTCCACCTATCTTATGTTGCAACACATATTACCGTATAGACAAGTTTTCAAGTTTTATTAACACTCAATATCGAACTCAAGATGGAACACCACTTTTGACTCCATGTGTTTGGCAAGTACTTACTCATTTACATTCATTTCTTGAGATTTTTATGAAGCTACCGTTAGCGCTTCTATCGTGTATGAGCCTACATCTTGTTCCATTATTATGTCCATTTATCATATTGCTCATCAATTAAAAATGTTTGAAAATGATCATATTTTATTTGATGTCATAGCCATATGAAAGCTAAATATTTAAAATCTTGAGAGATATTCCATTCTTATATTCTTTTACTTTTATTTTAGATCCTAGAGCTAAACTTCCGGATTAACTAATGCTCTAACACAACTTGGTGTCTGCATCGGAATTGATTATTCAAATTATTTTCTAGAAGTTAGAAGTAAACTTAATGATCTCAGATAGAAAATATGAAGAAAAGTATGCGGAGTTCGCCCACCACGACCACCACCAGATTCAACAAACGGGAAGAAAGATGTCCTTTTGGAAGACTATCACAGGAAGGACACTTCAAGTTCATCGGTGGTTCAACTCACCCAATCGCACAAGCACTTCATGGAGTCTGTTAATAGCTTGCCTCCTATCTAGCGAAAGACGTCGTCGACTTTCAAGAAGAAGAGTTTAATATTCTTCTATGGTGACAAAGAAGATGGTGGAACATATCCGGCTATCCATATTAGCACGGATGTGTTAACTGCTCCGGTCTCCACGGTTTCTTCGAGTCCGCTTTCACCTTCTTTGGAGAATCTTGAGAGAGAAGGACTTCTCCATAGTGATATGGTCGAAATATTCTTCGAGTACAAAGGATTGGGCATTAGCCAGAAAAGACGACAAGAAAACATCGTCGCCGAGAGACATAATCAAGAGTTGGCGGCTTCATTCGGGGGCTTAGAACTTGATGACTAATATAAGGGCCCAATTTTTTTCTTGTATTGTAGAGCTTTAGGCTGTACTCTTTTTTCTTTACCAAGGTTTTCTCAAATTGAGTTTTTACTTGGTAAAGTTTTTAACGAGGTAGCCATGTAAATACACGTTAATAAAAAAGCTCTGCAATGCATTTTTTATATTTCTCCATATATATTTCAAATTTTATAATTATTTACATGAATTATGGTTCACATTTCTGGATTTTTTGGATTTTTCTGAATTTTTTGAATTTTTACACGAAAACCGGGCCAACCGGGCCAACCGAATCCGGGCCGGCCCGGTTCGTTCGGTTCTCCAAGCGAACCGAACCTGGGCCGGACTGCCGGCCCGTTGGTTCGTTTGGCCCGGTTCGCATAGTAACCGGGCGGAAAAACGAACCGGGCCGGCCCGGAACCGAACCGTGCTGAACCGGGCCGGCCCGTTGGCCAGGTGTGCTCCCTCCTGCCGCTCGCTCGCACCCCGCCGTGCGGTCGCGTCGCCTGCACGCGACGCGCACAGCGCGACGCGTGCCTTCCCGTGGCCCTGCTTAGCCCATGTCGCCCCCGCCCTTCTCTTCCCCACTTTCCTGGCTCTTCCTCGACGCCCCTGCCTTCGCCAGTTCGCCTTCCCCGACGGAAGCGGATGGGCGTTGCGACGCCATCGCCTCCGCTCCACCTGGAGCCGCTGCCCCCAAGCCCAGCCTCCTTCCTCTTCCCTCCTGCCTCCGCTCCCTGCCCTCCCTCGACTCATCCGCCTCCTCTCTCCCCCTGTCCCTCCTCCGCTCGCTGGCGGCGGTAGCGGCCAAGCTCGCCGTCCCCCAACCCTAGCTCGCCGCCCTCTCTACCGCCGCGCCCGTCCTCTCACCCTTCCGTCGCCGTCGCCGTCCTTTCCCCTTCCGTCACCGCGCCACCTCTGCGCTCCTGGAGCTTCCGAGGAGGCCGGATCCAGAGACGGCGGTCTCGGCAAGGCTCGGGTCCACGCCGGCGATGGCTGCAGATGGACAAGGCGGCCCTGCTGCTCTTCGTTGGCCATCCGGGGTCCGAGAAGAAAACCCTAATCATGGAGCTCATCGGCAGATCGGATGGCGCCGCCGCCCCGACCTGCCGTCTTCGCCGATGGCGGCGGCGCCTCACCTCGCGCATGTCTGCATCAAATCCGGCGATGGCATGGCCCGGGGTGCCCGCATCCGGCTTCCGGTGGCTCCGCATCCATTGCCACCGTTTCATTCGGCTGTGATGTCGTGCTGTACAGGGTGGGCCGCTACCTGTTGCATCTTCCACGTTCTGCATCCCTGCTGGCCTGGATGGAGAATGACGGCAGGTTCGCTTTCTTTCTCTTCTTCTTCTCCTTCCCCTTCCCTTCCTTTCTCCTTTCCTTCTCATCAGGTCGACCTTCGCCGTCGCCACCGCGCGCCGACTAGGTCGCCTTGTGCTGCCGTTGGCCAGGTCAGCCTCCGTTGCTGCCGCCACCGAAGGATCTCTGCCTCCCGTCGCTTGCTGCCTTGCTGCGCCTGTGCGCCGCCACGCAGCGACCGTACCTCCTTACCCGGACGGTCTCCACCTCGCACGTCCAAGTCAGCCGCACCACGCCTCACTCTCCACTGTTCAGCACTACAAGCCTGCAAGGTAATAATCATTCCCCAAATCTTCCATATTCTCCCTCCGTTTGTTCAAATCGAATTGCTGTTTTTTTAATTCGTGCTTTCATACGTGATGTAAAGTTTGGGTATTTTCACTTTTGGTTATTGGGCCACATGGATCCAGGTATGAGCGGTTTTGTCTGTTTACAGATGATGCCCCAATTAGTGCAAATCTTATATCACAAAAAAATCAATTGCCATGCTCTTTTGTTTGTTCAGATCAACTGTAGTTCTTTTTTCTTTAATCCATGCATACATGTGATAGAAGTTTGGTCACCTTTTGTTAATAGGACACATCAGAGACAGTCAATGTTGGTTTGATTAGAACTGATGGTTAAATTTGTATAAATCTTCTGCGGCAGAGAGGGACATACCATGTGCAGATTAAAGGTTAGCGCATACTTTGCAGTGATAGTATGTTAATACCTAACGATGCTGCATGTGTAGAGCAACGATGTTCTTCTACATAAGCGATTGACGGGCTACCTGAAGATGCTTCATGGGAACCCAACAATGTTAATTAATATAAGCTGTTCAGGGGTTAAAAGTACCTGTTTTCCTTACTCAAGATTTGCTTATAAACAGAAACATGCAAATGCCAAGCAAACATTCGGGTGATGGAAAAAAATGGCTATCCTCTTGATCATTAGCTTGCCACTTCTATAGTTCAATGCAGGGGTTTTCTTAGTTTTTATTGTATTCTTTTCTATGCAACCAATTCCAGCAAGCTTTAGCCTGCAAATTATTTGTTTTAGCCCTAAAGACATAATGTCCTAAACTTTAATCCATGTGTGCACATGTTTATGCTAATTTGTTGATTTGTGAAAAATGGACCGGCACTTTGTATTTTGGGTTTGGCCTTCCATGGTCTTGAGTTTTATGGCTTAACTAAAAAATCATGTCAAAATATGATTTCCTTGCATGTCTCACTTTTACATAAAAGAAATAGTGGCCTACATTTCCTTTGGTGAAACCTATGGATTTAAAATGTGGTTTCTAGCTCCAAAGCCCACTGAACATGTTAGATTGGTAGCTATTTTTACTGTGTGCCAAATGTTCTTAGCTTTTGCCTGCCCACTATTCTGTTTATTCTGTAGATTTGCTATTGTGCTGTTTATGTTGATGTTGGCAGCATTTCAGAAAGGTATGCATTGCCCAATAATATAGAAAATGCTCGGAATAGTATGTGTGGCTATGATGGTACATTACAAACAGTTCACATATTATGGTAAATGTAGAATTTCGATTCCCTACTGTCTTTTTGACATATAGTGATTTTGTTTGGACAATTCATAGTGTATGTGTGTGTGTTTCAGTCCTGGAATTGACCTTAACCCAACTTATTTGTTTTTTTATTTATATTCCCGATAGTTGTTTCACCGCTGTAAATGCATGTAAGGTACGCATTGGCCTTTTCAGTATCCTTTTATCTTTCCCCTTCAATGCAGGTTCCTTCCAGTGTTTGTATTTACATTCCTAATAGTTCTTTGACCACTGCAAATACATGTGCGCTGCGTGATTGCTCATATTATTAGCTCAGGCTTTTGATTAGTGCGCAATAACACCTGATTATATGTGGGTTTGCATTTCTGGATGTTTCATCGTTCGAAACATGCTATATCTATTGTATTCATATTGATTGCTCTTCACTATGATGCCGGTTTGTAGATTACTTCAGTTTGGGTTGAGCTGCGTGATGGGCGTTTGCTGTGCTAACGAAAGTTTTTTAGTCCATTCATCTATTACATAGAGCAAGCCTAAATCGCATACGGGCCCTACTAGGTGTGGCATATTTGTATTATATTTAATTTATGCTGTTTGATTGCTTTACAGGAAAGCATGTTAGATGAATAATGCCTAACCTTCAGTTGCACACTACAATAGAAGGTGGTTCATGTCCCTTTTTGCTGTTAAAGACTGGTATGAGGCCATTTCCAATTCGCCGTGCTATTAGGAAGCATATAACTTCAATGAAGCAAATCTATACCTGTTGTATAAATATTTTGCCACTTTATACAAGTTGAAAACCTGCTTTGTATTTGTTGATAAAATCAATAGCATTAGATGTTTATGTTCAAAACAGCTAACTGCAAACATGTTAATGTAACTCGGATTTTGTTTACAGCAAGCTGGTGTCATGGTCTATTAGTGCTAATATCTTTTTCTGTTCATCTCATGTACTAGCTACCTCTTCAATGGATGTTACAGTTATTTTCATGTGCCCGGTTACGCATAAATTATATGAAATAACTTTGTTACACCGGTAATTATATGAAATAACTTTGTTACACCGGTATTTACATGCTTGCAGCACATGTTTTTCCCTAAACATGTGCTTGGATGATATCTGATTTGGCTGCATCTTCTGCGGTGTTTAACGACAATGATGAACGCACAGCCGTTAAGATATTTCTCATTTAGGTACTAATAGGCTTCTTCGCTTTAAGTAAATGTGGATGTGCATGCAGTACTTATTCATTGTGTTCCTGTGCAACAAAGGTTATTTTGTTATGGATTTTTTATATATAGTTACATTTATTTATTTCCCTGCAGGATTGTACCCTTTTTGGCAAATCTAAAGACTAATTGGCCTTCTGTGTGAAGCGGTGCTGGCAAGGGTGCCTACAGGTATGTGTTCCATGGTGGTTAACTTCTACTATGTTGCTGTGAGCCTTTCGAAAGCTCTTTTTTTGAAGGTCCTCGACCTATTCCAACCAAAAGCCGGCTGAACTAAAAGTTTAATCAAAGAGGGCCTTTTTATTACATGACAGTGTAATGATATAACTATATCTAATTTCTACGGTGCTTTTTTGAACAGTGGGCAGTGGATGTATAACCACTTATACATTTAAATGTTTTTTCAACTAATGTCTTTTTGCTTGGGGGTACTAGATACACATATGTTCTTGATCCAATCATATGTTTTACTTTTATTCTTTAGAGGAACAACTATTACTCCTCTTTGGTTTTTCCAATTGAAATTATGTTGAAAACTAATTGGAGTTCATACTTTTCTACAGACATTTAATAGCAAGAAATGGGAAAAGTTCAACACTGAAAAGGTGACATCGCTTGCATATGCTAGAATCAAGGGCAGGAGTGTTTTCATTGCTCACTTTCAGAATTCTAGCTTTATGAACAAACACAAATGGTGTCGTCCTATGCTTTTCCACAAAGATGGCACAACAGCGGGGATGAGGTCGGAGTTCATTATGCTCTATAAGTGAACCTGCTGTATAGTCATTTTAAGAACCTGTTGATACATGACGCATTACAAGATTCCGCTATTGGCTTGCAAACTTCATGGTTGCCGCATCTTCTCTCTTTTATCTCATTCATATCCATTTGGATGCCCAATTGTTCTTTTCCTCATGCGCATTTATTCCTTCAATTTGTTGGTCATGTACAATATGGCTAATCTGTGTAATTATTAAATCATTTGTCTCTTACTATATTTATAATTTATTATTACGTTTTCTTTTTCTTTTTTCAATGTTCACTCCGCCTCGGCGGGCCATAGGCACACTTACTCAACTAGTATTTTTTAAGATTCATAGATCCTTGCTCTATAAAAAATCTAATGCTAAAAAAAACTTGCCTCTTGAGAAAACAACCGAACTAACCGTACTGACACAAGAAAACGCTGGGTCGCGTTGGTGTTACGCAGCCGCAGCCGCGCTTCTCCTCGCTAATGATTGGCCAACGTGCAACTGCAACACCCGCTCTTCTCCTCTCTTTTTTTTCTTTTCTTTTTTGCACTCCCTCGCTCTCTTGCTATTTTGCCATGCGGCCCCGCCCCATAACATTTGCACTGCCCCAAGCCCTCAGCCACCACCACACACGAATTGATCCAATGTTTACTTTAAACTCGCTTAACATTATCTTGGAATCGATTTTTTTTACCACTTGTTCGTTTACATAAGCAAAACATTAACCAAGGACAAAAGAGGAGTGATTTCAACCAAACACGAAGTTATGGAGCTGTTCTTTACTTCCGTATCCTGACACCAGACAATTTCCTAAACCATGGTTTTGTAGCAAAGCTATAAAAATACTACTCCCTCCGTCCAACAAAGATCAACGTATTTGGTTTGGTCATCAAGACCAAGACAGGATGAAATCGTTTCGACGGCCATCTCCCCGTTGCGCGCATGTAACTACAGATTGAATGCTAGCACGCGCGTGTGAAACTGCATGCATGCATTTTGAATACGCGCGCCTTGCATGCATCCATTCAATACGGCCACAAACTAATACGACGCAGCAAGAGAAACGAGCGCATGCTTTCTTATGCGTAGATTAATTCTGAAAAAAACAAAAAACGTAATGCGTAGATCTTTACTGGACGGAGGGAGTATGTTATACGCAGCAATCCTCTTACGCCTTTTAGAATTCTTAGATCCTTACCATACACAAAAATGTAGTGCTTCAGAAAACCTAGCCTCTAAAGAAAACCCTCGAACAAAACGCCCTGACAATGTAATTAACCACGATCATTATTAACAAATGCTAAGAGTATTCCCAACAAACCCCCTAACCACCCGATAAAACACTATTTATGGACAAGCCTCTGTTTTAATATCTTTATTAAGCGGCACAATCTGGGAGTAATAATTGTATGCATTTTGGAAGATTGTTCGGTTTCTCTCCTCCCAAACATTTCAACATCCATAGGTGATTACTCCGTCAAAACGTTCTCTCTGTTTTCTTGAAAAATCTTCCAACCATATGAAATACTATTGCCCTTGGGTTCCGTATAGGACTTCCTTGTGATGCTTATCAACCGTTGCTCCGCTGAATTGAACTTATGCAAGCAGTGCACACACACGCTGAATACTCCATTCGGAGTCCAGATCTAATTGCATTGACCTTCCACCTGCGGTGCCAACTCAACCCTGGTAACCATGGTGCAAAGCTTCAATGAAGCTTAATAAAAACAAGGATATTTATGTTAAAACAATTGCAAGCCATGTATTAAAATCATGATTTAATACTTTGTTTTTAAATGATCTCATTCTCACACCTATGTTCTTGCTATGCCTGTTTCAGAGTCTGACTACTATTGCACGATCCTGACGGGCCGGATTTACTTTGTCTACTGCTCTACCAGTAAGTCAACCATGGAGAAACTCTCTCCATCTAGACCGCAGCGACCTCGACAAGAGACAAGCTTGTTTTTTTGTTCCCTCTTGGAGAGTGCTCCATTCGTCCACAAATGATATATGTTTAAGAGAAATCACAAAGATGAAGAAAAACAATTAACAAATCAACTACCCATTTAATATTAGAAATATTGTTGCGAAAGTAGAGCCATCGTTTACTACTTCTAGGCTCTTAGCCCAAAAGTTGCGTTCTCGCACCAATTCAAATACTGCATACTTGTAACATGCACACAACAGTAATAATTCTCACCTAGACATGCAATTAACTACATCCTTATACAATTAAAACAGGCTAAAACGTATATCTTTTCTAGATAAACTAAAAAACTTTATATGTAGATCATTTTTAGGCGGAGGGAGTATGAAACAGAGTGCAACAAGTCAGCAGGCGCTTTGCATCTTCGGGGAAGTCGTTGCTGACCCGCTCCGCCGAACGGGGATCTTCGGGATGTGGACGAAGTAGTCGTCACAGTTTTGCTCCTCCTTGGTATGTAGACGAAGTAGTCGCCGCCGTTCCACTCCTCCTCGGGACGAGCGAAGGGTCTTCGCGTTGTAGTCAAAGTAGCCGTAGCCGTAGCCGTTCCGCTCTTCCATTGTCAGAAAGCTGAAGGTTGTATGCCATAAAACGAATACCATTGGTATGCTCGACACAGAGAAGACACCCAATAGTCTCAGTACGATCTGCAACTGGCCATGATAGCAACCAAACCTGTTCCTTTAGCCTCTTAAACCCTACAGGTTTGGGCACTGCCTTCATCATGCGGAATCTCATGGTGCTCATCTCAAGCTCTACGATATGAATTTTGAGCATACGTGAGCTTGATCCCATCAATCTTGTAACTGAAACACTGAAGACACGCCTATCAATGCTGATTGCAAAGGCAGTCTCCCTAGAGAAAGTGATACTTAACAGTTTGACATCCATATGATGCGTGGACCAGGGAAGAAACTGAGAAGAACCTTTTACTGTTGCAATCAATATTTCTGAACTTGCTAATACGATAGTGGAACCATCTGCATCTGTGCTGGCAATATGGATGTTGTGTTCATGACCATGCAGTGTAGGAAGGGGAATCACTACTGGTACTGGATCAGATGTCATGCTAGCAATGGAGAACGTGGTGTGATTAATGTCAATCCATTTGTGGATCACGTCCACCCACAATTTTTCCTTCGGCTTGCATATTTGCAATAAACCAATCAATCATTACCAAAGAAAATCCAATGTGAAATCATATTTCTTAACCAAACTGTTTAGAGAAAAAAGTCACCATTTATCAAATTGAACATACTGTCTAGAAAACAGAAAAAGTGGGATATATGTAACAATAACCTACAGCGTTGTAAGACGTGGAGAGAGATGAAATTGACAAGATGACATATGATCTCCTATTATTTGTGATCCACTGACAGTGCTACACGTCAGGGGAAAAGAAGTGTCTGTTGGCCTAGGAGCTCACACGAACAGCAAGCAAAGCTCTCACAAGATCTCACAGGAATATTCACTTAGGAAGCAATTGAGGCTCACTATATTGTAACTGCGGTATACATTGAACTAGTCCTCAAGTTTGACTTACAAGTGTTCCTACATGTCCTATTTACAGGCTAAGTTAAACTAAACTTAGCTCAACCCATATATCTAGAACATGTACATCTAGCTATTAATATTTTAGTCCTAGTAATAGCTAGATGTTTCAGTATCTAGTATCTAGTTCATCTATGAACTAGTAGTATAGAACTGAATGTTCTAGATGCTTCTAGCATCTCCATATAGCTACCAACTAGCTACTCCTTCTACAATCTTCTAGTAAATATCAAGATTATATCTACCAGTGTTAAGTAATTTCATTAAATGCTTGATACACAGATCAAGTGTTCTGTTGCTTTTCAAGCTATTTCATTGCACTTCGTTGGCTGCATGCTTGCTGATCATGGTTCACCAATTTCGAGCTGGGCGGTGCACACATGCGCTAGAGATGTTGGTACAAGCTAAAAATCCCAAGGCACCCGATGTCCTGTGACACAGGGTAGCTGAATGTGGCTCCGCCTCTGCTACTGGATCAGATGTGATGCTAGCAATGGAGAACGTGGTGTGATTACTGTCAAGGAACATGAGGCATGATGAGTTCCCACCTATGCAAAAGGCACACAAGTCCATTGCTTCAAACTAGTCAGCTCTCACATAAAGAAGGCCAATTGCTTCAGCTGAAAATAATATCTGGCGCTGGAGTAAACCCGATCCTCTTGGGCTAGGTACACTTAGCTGGAAGGTCACAGGTGGGAAAGGCAGGTTATCTTCATGCATTCTGGGGGTTAGCAATATGGGCCGGAGTATGGAACAAGCGGATCTCCGCCAACCAAGACAGCAAACAGACAAAGAATGGAAATCAACAGCTGAATCAACTCTTTGAAATATGTCAACTAGTATATTCTCAGGAAGGCCAGCCCAATCTCTGGCATCAAGACAAATGACAGGCCAATCTCTAGAAACATTGCCCCTGTAACACAAAAATAACATATATACATCAAATCGGCAAATTTTGTTGCAAAAATTGAACAACTTGCTGTGCGCAGTATTAAGATTCTAAAGCCAAATACTTAAATTCCAATAGCTGGCATAGCGTTAAACATAACAAAACAAAACAACCGGCAAATTTGGAGACAATAGATCAAACTTTATCAAAGATTCGAGCAATAATTCGAGAACTCTGGATTGGCCAATAGATCAAACTCAAACGAGTACTCCGGATTGCAAGAACTCACCTGGACTCCAGCCGTAGAAGTGCCGCGGAAGATGTAGGGCGTGAAGGCTCCTTCGAAGATGGTGGGCGTACGTGGGACGCTGAGCGTGTCTGAAAGTAAGCGGAGGTCGGCTCGTGCAAGAAATAGGAGCATCCCCTAGGAGAAGTCAAGAAATTAGAGGAAAGATTTCGCAATTCTGTCTAAGAATCTGCATTTCTGCCCAACAATTCGCATCCAAGAACTCACCTCGGATCTCTGTAACACCCTGGCCCAAATTCGCTTAGAGCCTAGCCCACCTACGGGGCTGGCCCACGCATGCATAGCACCCACTTAAACTTTTCGGCCTCGCTTCGTCCAAAAGGGTTAACCCGAGGTGCTATATTTGGCTCCAACAGACATTACATGCTACTACAACTCTGTCTCAACTAGCAATATGGGGCTAATCCCATCATCGCATCCACATGGGCCTCATGGGCCTCACAACACATCACTTTGCCAGAAGAATCTTGATCGGAAATAGTCCAGTTTGTTAAGGACTCCTTTTGGAACCGCAAAAAAGGACATCATATATGGGTAAGCTAGTAAGCACTGAGTTAATCAATGTTAGCCGTCCCCCTGTTGAAAGTTGTTTGCCTTTCCAACTGCTGAGTCGTCTTTCAAAATGCTCTTCCACTTTTTCCAATCATTATTTGATAGTCTCTTGTAGTGTATAGGGATACCCAAATATTTTATTGGGAAAACTCCTGGACTGCATCCAAAAAGTTAATTGTATTGAGCCGCTTCTTCTTGTGCTTCGCCAAAGCAGAAAATCTCACTCTTATGAAAGTTAATTTTAAGCCCCGATAATTGCTCGAAAGCACAAAGTAATATCTTCAAATTACAAGCTTTTTCTAAATTATGATCCATAAAGAGGATTGTATCATCGGCATACTGTAGTATGGATAAACCCCCATCAACTAGATGTGGCACCACACCACCAACCTGTCCATCTGCTTTGGCTCTATTGATTATGATTGCTAACATGTCAGCTACAATGTTAAACAGAATGGGTGATAAGGGATCACCCTGTCGAAGGTCTTTTCTAGTTTGAAAATAAGGCACGACCTCATCATTAACATTAATAGCCACACTTCCACCCGAGATAAAAGATTGCGCCCAAGATATCCATTTAGGTGATAAACCTTTCATTCGAAGTGTTTGCATTAGAACGGCCATCTTACTCTGTCATAAGCTTTTTCAAAGTCAATTTTAAAAATAACCCCATTTTGTTTCTTGCGATGTAACTCGTGAACAGTTTCATGCAAGATAACGACTCCCTCTAGGATGTTCCGTCCTCGCATAAACATTGTCTGGGTTGGGCTAATTATGTGATCCGCAATTGAATTAATCCTAATGGTAGCAACTTTGGTGAAAATTTTGAAACTCGCATTGAGTAAACAGATTGGCCTATATTGTTGGATGCGATTTGCTTTTTGGACTTTCAGGATTAGAGTTATAACTCCAAAATTGAGGTTGAAGAGGGGTAAGATGCCATTATGAAAGTCATGTAACATTTGCATCAGGTCTCTTTTAATGATATCCCAAAACTTTTGATAGAACTCAACCAAGAAACCATCTGGACCAGGTGCTTTGTTGTGTTCCATTCCAAAAACCGCATCTTGAATCTCCTTCTCTATGAAAGGAGTCATAAGGAATTCGTTTTCAGCTGTACTGACTTGAGTAATGTCATCTGACCTATTCTCATCTAGAGAAAAATAATTCTCTTGAGGTTCCCCGAACAAATCTAGAGAGAAAATGTAAGCTTTGAGGTTCGCTTGTCCTTCATTTTTTCACTTTCATGATATAGGGAGAAAATTCTTTTCTTCCTATGTTTGCCATTTGCAATCATGTGGAAGTATTTAGCATTATTATCCCCAAGAAGCACATCACTGACCTTTGCACGTTGATAAAATTTACTCCCTCTGTTTTTATTTTTTGAAGCTTTTGACTTTTGGACACAACTTTGACCTTTCATCTTATTCAAAATTTTAGTGCAAACATACAAAAAAAAAATAAGTCAAGTTTAAAATACCTTTGTTGATAAAACAAACCACGATAAAATAAATGATATTTACATAAATTTGTTGAATAAGACGAATGGTCAAAGACGTGTCCAAAAGTCAAAAGCGTCAAATAAATAAAAAAGAGGGAGTAATTTCCTCTTCACGTAAAAGTTTAGCTAAATTGCCCCGAGCCTGATCAAGCTGGTTTCGCTCAGCCTCCATAAGGATCCGATTCTACGCATCAATATCGAGGTTCGTAATAGTTGACTGAAGTTTTTTTTTCTGCTGTTGTATATCCCATGAGAGTGAGCGGCCCATCCTCGAAGATGTTTGCGAAGTGCCCCCAATTTTTTATTCCATCTTTGAACTGAGTTGTGGCCTCTCACTGGTTTATTCCATATTTCTACTACCAGATCATAGAAATCCTCACGAGAGAACCAGCTGAGTTCCATTTTGAACTGCTTTCCGGTTCCTGTAAAGGCTGGTGTTCTGGTATCCAATAGCAGCGGTGTATGGTCTGAAACACCTCTATCCAGAGCTTGCACAGTTACCAAAGGGTATTTATATTGAACTCTATCGAGCTTTTCACAGGTTGGTTGGGAAAGAGAGTTTGCCCAGGTGAATTGACGACCCGTTAAGTCAATTTTCCTAAGATCAAAGCTATCAATGAGCACATTGAACATGAAAGACCACCTATCATTAAATTTGTTATTGTTTTTCTCTTTACTATTTCTCATAATATCAAAGTCTCCACCCATGAGGGTAGGTAACAGGTTTTGTTCGCATGTGCATACGATCGAGTTCAGACAAAAAAGGAGATTTAAAGTCCTCTTATACAGGACCATAAACCTCCATGAGTATCCACTTGAAGTTATCAGATTTATTGCGGAGATGAAATTTGATATAAAATTCCCCTTCCACAATCTATCCCTTCCGAAATCTATCCAAAATAACTGCATTTACTCCAAGAAGAATTCCACCAGATCTGCCCTTGGGGGCAAGACAGTGCCAAACGAAATCTATCCCTCCCGAGAGTCGTGCAAGATTCTTTTTTGACATATCCTACTTCCCAGTTTCCATAATCGCAACAAAGTGAAGATTATGATCTTTGATTGCTTCAGCAATATGAGAAAATTGAGTTTTTGCCACTCGAAATATAGCCGCTCACAAATTTGCCACTCGAAAATTGACGCTCGCAAAAAAGCCACCGCAAATAATTTCCGCTCGCACATTTGCCATTTTGGGGCATTTTCGCCTAATACACGAGCAAAATACGTAACAGATACTGGGAAATACGAGGGGCCCACATGTCATCCTCTCCTCTTCCTTCCTCCCAATCTCCAACTCCGGTGAGCTCTTCATCTTCCTCGGCGAGCTTCCACTGAATGGCCCAAGCCCCAGCCCGGCTTGCTTTCGTGTGCCGCCCTCGTGGGTCGCTCTCCAGCGCCGCCGCCGCCGCCAGCGGCCTCCTCTCGCAGACCGCCTTTCTGACGTGCGCCTCCCATGGCAAGCCATGAGCCGGCGTTGCCCTCCGTCTTGTGCGCCGCCGCCCTCGGCATGCTGCCTGCCCTCCATGCAGCGTCGCGTCCTTTTTTGCTGTCGCCACCGCCCGCCGGAGTTGGAGAGCTCGCCGGAGTGGAGGTTGGAGGAGGAAGAAGGAGGGGGAGAGGATGACATGTGGGCCCATGTATTTTCCTCGTATTTGTTGACGAAAATGCGCCAAAATGGCGAATGTGCGAGCGGAAATTGTTTGCGATGGCTTTTTTACGAGCGTCAATTTTTGAGTGGTAAATTTGTGAGCGGCTATGTTTCGAGTGGCAAAAACTCAATTTTCTCCAGCAATATAGTCATCCCCTCCCCGCCCCGGCGCTGCCCTCGGCCAAGCCAGAGGCGACCCCCCGCTCCTCGTCTCCGGCGACGGCGGCCTCGTCCCCGCCCCGTCGCCGACGGCGGCGCCGCGCGGGGCTGTGTCTCCTGGTCAGGACGACGGCGCATGTAGCCATGGCTCGACGTATTCCTAACTGATCGTCTTCCTCTTCATCAACCACATCGACGTGACTCGTTGCCTCAATCGAATCTAATGCATCCTGCTTCCAGATGACACAAGTACGCAATCTGTAAGCTCTTTCCAATTCCAACTGGTACAAAATGCAGCTACAATCGACGCATGTTCTAGTTGTTGTTCTACCTCTCGTCGTGATTGGTTTGTGCGTTTGAATAGCTAGCTTAATTACTGTCGTCTTGTTTCATTGTTTGTTTTTTTTTTTTTGTTTTTAGGCGCATAAGGCTCCTGATTCCTGAAGTTGGCCATGAAGAGCTGATGCTCCCATGCAAGCAGATCGTCCTGGAGCTGATGCTCCTAGTGCAAGCCGGCCATGAGGTGCAAACAGATGCTCCAAGTGCATGCTAATGCTCCAAGTGCAAGGAATTAATGCGGGTTACTCTGTGCCGGACATGGAATCGTCCCCGTGCTTGCCGCGCCGACGACCGTCCACTACACTGATTTTTTTAAAAAAAAAAGAAGAAGGAAAAAGACGAATACACCATTGATTCTGGGGTTTCTAATCTAATCTACGGCCGTTGGTTGTTACTCCCTCCAGTTTGATAATTCCTGTCGTTTTAGACATGATCTCACATACAAAAGAAGTATTAAATATCTCGTAGTACTCCATATGGTCAAATAAATGCTTGTAGCTTAGTGGTTGCTCCCACTTTTCCATGAGTTATATGTCTAGGTTCGAATTTTGATACTACACTTTATTTACATGCACATCCAACAAATGGTTCTAGGGCCACGTAAAATTTTGCTTGCAATCAATGCATCCTAGAACGACAGGAATTTTTCAACTAAACACAAAACGCTCCAGCGACAGGAATTATCAAACTGGAGGGAGTAATTCTTAACTACCAGTCATGATTCCATGGCTATCTTTTCCGGCCTAATTATCATTGATCGCTCATTGCTGCGCTCGGGGATCTAGTAAAACACGCAGTTGGGGTCGCTGGTCACTGCACTCGGTTATAGCTCACAATAAGTGATTTAGTATATGCTACTAGTAAATTAAGAAAATACACTATAATACAATAGAGAAACGATTGGTTTCTTCGTTCCCCCTCAGCCTGCCTAGTACAGTGAAATAGCAGCAGATGGGAGGACTAAAACAGTACGTTCAAACCAACCAAATATCGGGGGCTGTATCAGTTGAGCAGACAAACTTAACACAAATAGCTCCTGTGTCTACGTGATATTGTCCTTAATCTTTTCATTACACGCAACTAAGGTCCTGTATTTTTTTAGTTGATCTAAACGGCTGAAATATTGAATTTCGAGATCTTCTCGAGTTAGTCTCGAGATTCGGATCCATTTCATTTGATTTGCTTTTTAAAGCGTTAAAATCCATCTTCAAAACAACAAAAAAACGGACTAAAAAAACTAAAACTCAAAACATACGTTTTTTTCAAAACTTAGATATACCGTTAAGTTGTTAAGCTGAAAAGAACAGGGTCAAAGTTGTAGCGTTGGCCGTTTGCCGTTTTTTAAAATCCATAAAAAAAAAAACTAGGTTGTTTGTAGCCTTGCCTTTCTTGTGACACCCGAGCATGATACAAAGCCTTGTGAACAGTGAACTGATCCGGCGAGAGGTATGAAGCCCATTTTCATGTAGATTAGTAGGCCCAGAAATCTCGACCAAAACAGGTGTAGTTCATGGCCTGTTTGGTGTTCAACCAGAGAAAACGTCCCTGTTTTAAAGACAAACACGGACTGCTTGAAGAACAATCGTTTCAGCCCTTGGGACATCCCCACCCAAGAGCAAAACTATTTACCGTAAAAAAAAAATTTGCCGTGATATCATGAAATCAATTTTTGCCGATACTTTTCCAAAGAAAAATCGCCGATACTTGCTAGGCAAGTCTAGGATTAATAGGAAATATCATGCATTGCATTGCTTGCACGAAGAATCAAGCGATCCATTAATTAACATTTGCCCTAATGAATGAACAAATAACAATAATATCAATGGCAGAACCTACTAAATTGGCCACATTACCAAGGCCAATATACATACAAATTGGAATAGTTAACACCTATATACTACTCTGCTGGCTGCTGCCACTATATACTAGTACTACTATATCACTAATCTTACTCTAATGATCAATGATGCCAAGCCACAAAACTGCCTCACTCTACTCGCCCATGAAAAAAGAAGCTTACAAAATCACTCAATGTTGCGCTAGTGATGCCTAGTTACACTGCGGAGGATCCGTGGCCGAGATCACCGTGGCCTTGGCCGGCGCGCGAACGGCGACGAGGCCATCTTGAGCCGCCGGATCTCCTGCCGCCGGCGCCGGGCCTCCGTCGCCGCCACCCGCCGCTGCACGAGGTAGTGCCACTCCGGCACCGGCGTCGGCTTCGTCTCCGGCGCGTCCAGGTCCATCGCCGCCGCCGCCGGGTCCAGCTCCTCCTCCGGCGGTGGTGCGTTCAGGTCCAACTCCACCGGCGGCCGGTGGACGACGGCCGCCTGCACCTTCGGCTCCCGGCTATCCTCCTCCTCCTCCCGCCGCCGCTGCTCTAGCTGCAAGAGGGACACGCGTTGTTAGCCTGAATTCGGGTACAGTGAGGCGTGCCGATGTAAGACACGAGGCCTGAATCTCGGACTGTTTGTTTGGAAAGGTTGGGTTTTTTCTTCTTCTTTTTTTCTTGACGCATACTGTGCAACCAAATTGCGGCGCGGATGCTACAGCGACAAGAGAGAAAAAAAAAAGAATTTCTATGGTCGATCGATCGATCGAGCAAATGCTCAAGATTGAGGCGGGGGGCTGACCTGGCTGTGCATCTCCTTCAAGCTCTCGTTGGCGCCTCTCGAGCTCTGCAGCCGGGCTCTGTAGTCCTCGATTTCCTGCAAGTTTCAGAGTTGAGATTAATCCACCGAAAGAAACGGTAAAAGCGTCAAAACCGGGGCGATTCCCAACTCCAGGCTAAGAATCATCCAGCGCAAGAGAAATTCATGGCTTTGATACCAAGAATTCCTGCAAGAAGAACAGAGGGGAGAAGAAGCCACGGACCTTGGAAAGATGCGTGTTTTCCATGGACAGGCCGGCGACGACGCCGCGCTGCTCCTGCATCCACTGAGAGAGCGAGCAAAGAAGAATTAGATTAAGATAACACTAGGCGGAGAAGAAAGCGAGGCGAGCGCGTAGATCTCGGAATCCACTCACCTCGTCGTGCGTACTGGCCTTCCTCTTCCCCGTCTGCGCGGCCGCCTCCGCCGCCGGCTTCCCGGGGAACTCGAGCGGCGTGTCGGGGCTGGCGCGGAGCTCGTCGGCGGGGGGCTTCTGCGCCGGCACGGACCTGGGCTGGCGGCGCCCCCACTTGGGAATCCCCCTGGCCGCGGGGGGCGGGGAGCGGCGGGTCTCCACCATGTCGCAGAGGCCGCAGAGAATGGCGGCCACCTCGAGCTCCACGCCGGAGAGGTCCTCCTCGGCGAGCGCGGGGATGGCGGCGGCGGCGGCGGCCATCGGAATCGCGCGAGAGGTTTGGGGTTGGGGTTGGGATTGGATTGGTGTCTCGCTCTCGCCGCGGCTTCGCTTCGCCTCGTTAAAAAGAGGGGGCAGAGCGAGGGAGGGAGGGAGCGCGCCCCGCGCTGCCACGTGGCGGCGAGGCCGTGGGGATCAGGGCGCGCGAGCGGAGGATGACAGGTGGGGCCGCGTCCCCGGTTGGCTTCCGGTTTCCGTGCGACGCGCGTGCTCTCCCGGGCCTCTCCCCTACGCTAGATCTTCTCCGTCTCCGTGTAGGGGTGTAGCCGTGTAGCCCTAGGATAGGGTTTGTTGAAATTAATTTTGCACCAGTAAAACAAACCGTCAAAAGGTTGCTTACATTTTTTATTCTTCGTTCCAGTTTAGTTTTGATTCGATCATAAAATTATACTCCCTCCAATTTCATAACACTTGTCGTTTTAGGTTTGTTCTAAATCAAAGTTCTAAAACTTTATCTATAAACATCTTTTAAGATATTTGGATTGTGTACATGAAATCTGTACATATAAATCCGTCTTGAAAAATACTTTCACAATATCATATTTTCATTAATTTTGAAGATATATTTTATTAGCAATTGATGGTCAAAGTTAAATTTTGAAGACCGTGTCAATATCCAAAACAACAAGTATTATGAAACTGGAGGGAGTATTATTTATACGGAAACACTTGAGTCCGGACGTCCGGCCCATCCGGACCGGACTCCTCGCTCGCGCTCGCTCCCTCATGCTCCTCCTCCTCGATCGCATCGCTCGCGCTACTCGTCCTCCCCCGCCTCGCCTGTCAGATCCTCCACCGCCTCTTCTCGTGCCTCCTCGCTCGTCGTCCCGCCGCTCCTCCTCCACGCCTCGCCGCGCCTTTCCTCTGCTGTCGCCGGTGTCGCCCTAACTCCTCCTCCTCATGGCGGCCGATGCCGCCTCAAATCCTCATGCCACAAGACACGCGAGGAGCTCCTCCTCGCCATGCTCCAAGGGCCACCGCCATCTGGAGGGACGGCGGCCACGCCGACGAGGAGCACGGAGCGGCGAGCTGCCGACGAGGAGCACGGGGAGCAAGCGATAGAAGCTTCGCCGTCACGACGGCGGATCCCATGACAAGGGCAAGGATCTCATTGGATCTCGGGAAAGAAGGAGGCAAGGAGGAGACCCATCCCCATTTCGGGCTCGAAACCCGAGGTTTGCCTCTGAAACTTACGATTTATGTGCTCGAAACTTGGAATTGTACATATAAAACTTTCGTTTTCCTCGATCCGAACTTTTGAAGGACTCCGCTCATGGAAATGAACTTCTCTCCCACCAAACTTTCTGTCTAACTTTTGAAACTTGAATATCTACCTACCAAACTTGAACTTTGCACTATTGAAACTCCGTCTTACTCTCGAGACGCTTTCAAACCTTAGATTTCATCGCCAAGTTGCACGTAAACTTGAGGTTTCACGGCCTCGAAACTTCGTTTTTCCCGAAACTTAGGTTTTGCTCATCGAAACTTGTATATCGCCTACCGAAACTTGGTTTTGTACAGTCGAAACTTGGTTCTTATTCTCGAAAACTTTCTGAAATCTCAAGTTTCGTCCCCCAAGTTGCCACGGGTTATCAAGTTTCCACCGTTATTTTTCAAGTTTCAGTAGGTATCTGCGCAAGTTTCCTGCTGACGTCAGCAGGTCCGGACGGTCCGGACGTCCGATCCCTGGCGTTGCCCTTATTTATATCATAAAACCTAGTGTGATGTTCTGAGATAATGTTCTTGGAACTTTACAGAATTTCTCTTTAGAATGTTAAAAAAATTAAAATAATCTGTTTAACCTTTTCATACTTTTTAAAAATCATTAATATTTTCAACTACAATAAAAAAATAAACTAAAACAGTCGATTGACGAGGGCTTAAACCACTAGGTTTTCATACCGAAGTAATTTTCTCTTGAATGAGAGTGAAAACAGCTTTAAAACAAAACATTTATATACCGAATATGAAAGTTATAATTTAAGTTCCATTTGTTTTTTGTTTAAACTTTTTCCTGAAAACCATCACAATATCCTTATTTCAAATTTGTTGGGACTACGGGCTCTAGAAATTGAAAACTTATCAAACACTCAGCCCGATCTATCCTGGTCATATTTCTTTATATTTTTTCCTTTTGACCGATGACCTCTTTGCTTCTTATTTTACCGTGATACCGTTTGACGGTACAACAATTTGTGCACTTCGTCCTCGCGCCTCCACCTCCGTCTTTGCTCCATGCGGCTCCTCCGCCACCCCTCGATCCCACCACTGTGTTAGCCTTGCCCTAATTCCAACCATCGATGTTAACCCATTAGTTGGCCACTGTCCTGTTGTCTTCGACCATTTATATGGCTTCCACGGTGCTTTGTCTCCTCGCCCCTCTCTTTGCCCGAGGGCACGACGAACCCAACCCCGAACTCAAACTCGAAGACTAACCCAAGGAGCGTTCATGGCTAAGAAGAATGAAGGAATGTATAAGGGGACGGTTAAAGAGGAAGGAGAAGAAAGAGACTCCTCATTTTCATCGAATTCTAGCTAGTAAGTCCTTCAACTCATCACGCACAACCCTGGCTAGGGCACATCACGCGACTCCTTCAAACTCTAGCCCAAGCCCGACAGAGATGTGCTCGGCTAACTGAAAACCTTTGTTGCATTGCTGCCAACCTAGTTGGTGACGAAAACCTTGCCGATGACGGAAACCTCGTCAAAAACCCCGATATTTCCATTAAAGGCGACCAAAATCTTAAGGTTTCCGGCCAAGTTTCCAGCGAGGTTTCTGTCTACGCGCGAGATTTTCATCGAGTTTTCCATCCATGTTTCATGGTTTTCATCTCCGACAAGTTTTCTTCCAAGAAACCTGATCTGATTTGGCCGAAAGAGAACCTCATCTGGCTAAGCGGTCTTCTCCTTTTCTCTCCAACCTCTCGCCTTCACTGCAGATAAGACCAGTCGCTCAGCCTCTGAAACTTCCATGTTAAACTCCTCGAGCACGTTATTACTACTTTTGTAACTTCTTTTTTTTTTTAATTTGGTTTTGGGTTGGTTTTGAGCTTCTGGTCCCAACTACCGGTTTGGTCCGTCATGGTGGTCTTTTGCGAAAGCTGGTAATCTTTTCGCATTTTTGGTTGATTCTTTTCTGGATATTTTATACGTTTTACATACTCCCTTGCTTCATAGATTTTTGAAAAAAATCGATATATAATATTATAAAGTGGTTGATTTAATGATTTGCCGTTATAAAACGAGGTATGCGGTACATGTCAATACTAAATTATGTTTCTTCGATATATGCCAATACGAGAAAATTTGAACCCAATCACCTCTAATCCTTCTCTTCCTACCTTACCCTCTCTCTTTGCCTTTCATCTTCTCTGTCTGCGATGACAATCCAGCGTTCTTCGGTGACAATCGGCTGCGCCGCGAGTCTGTTGGCATGCGAGGAGCTTGTTGGGTGGGTCCATCGACGCGCGAGGAGCTTGGCTGCGGCGCGAGTTCATAGTGCGTGAGGAGCTCGTTGGTGGCTGGAGTTGCTCGGCGGCGGCGACACACGGTTAGATCAGTGAGCAAGGTAGAAGAGGACTAGGGCAAGGATTAGGAGTATTTTAGTCCTAATAGTGTCATAGTGGCATATACCAAGGAAACACGACTTTTTGAAAGAGGGGCAGGAGAACTACCGTCCTATTTCATTGATCAGAAGAAAAAAATTAAAAATAAAAGTTCGTGTAAGCACATGATACAACCACAGCACACCGCTGCAACCCTGGCCAAAGCCAGACACACCTCCGGCCACCGCCGGGAACACTGCATACAGAGGAGAAAGGAGAGATGCAGCCCACTGCTGCCACCTAGGCCAAAGGCCGAATAGGAGAAAGATACAGGGAAGGGAGAAGGGGAAACACCACCAACACTCACACAACGACGAGCGACTCCTAAAGTAGTAGACCCAGCGAAGCCCAAAGCACAAGACGGTGACCACGATGCTGTCGACGGTTGGGATATCGACCCAAGTCAACCAAGGTTCTTCAAAGAGGAGATAGAAGACACGCCGAACAACCACTTAACAAAGAACGAGCAGGAGATGGGGGTTTTATCTGGTTCAGCCTCTCGGAGAGATAATAGCCCTACGTCCAGCCTTTCTTTATATCAAAGAGGATTACAAGGTGGAACTCGGCGAGATCAGCAGGTCTCGGCGAGTAGTATGCGAAAATCTATCTGCTAAGAGTCCTCTAAATGCTATAGGGGCCCTGTTTATATAGTACAGAACAAACTGACCTACCGAGGAATATCGGGCCGAGCTAACTACGAGATCGTAACGAACTCAGTACATGCCAAATATAACCTACGGTAGATAAGGTAAGCTCCTAATCTTGGGGATCACAACTCCTAATCCAATCCGGAAAACCTCGTCCGGTCTTCTCAGAAGAAGGAGTAACTCGCTCGAGTCGGACTCAAACAGGAAGCCTTGGCCACCACGCATCTCGCCACCAAGAAGGCATTCGGCAAGACACACATGGGCCAGATAGAACCTTCCAGGGAGCTTGCTCTGGTAGGCTGTTCGATTGGGCCGTCAGGGAGTGGACCATGGCAATGGGCGTGATTTTATCCCCGACAGCTTAGTTCTCGAGACTCAAGTGGAAGGACTCACTAGAGCGGGTCTTCCCTTGAGACTCCAAGCCACGAAGAGGGAAATTTTGCTGCTACTGAGACATGTAACAATCGACCGAACAGGTTAAGGTTCAACCGAACAAGACATGCTCGGGACCGAACAAACACCTTTCAAGGCCGAAAGCGGCTCAGTTCGTCGAGCAGGAATAACATCTATCCGAAAGCAGAGCACTCACCTTGATCACGGACCTTTGGAAAAACTAGCGCTATGCACTCCAACAGTAACTTCCTATCATTGCAAGATGAAAAGCAGCGACCGTTTTACCTAGCCGTTGCGGTAAAAACTAGCTGATTCGGGACTAAACCGTTGCAGAGCTGCTTATACGGACTATAAAAGTACCCAAGTTGTCGCACCCCACCACTACTGCTCTCACGCCTTTCCTCTCCAAGCCCTAGCTCCAACCACGCCAAGATCAAGCACCCAAACTCCATCACTAACTCCGCTCGTCCGATACAGGAATCGCTATGGCCAAATTCACGTGCACTAGCTTGATCGAGGAGGACCTTAGGATCGGGAGGAGGAGGGCCACATCGACACCAGTAGTTGGAGGTCGCCGGAGAGGAGGATACTCGGGAGCGTTCGAGGAGAGTTCGTCGACTTGAGCGATTCGACCGCTCGGGTTGAGGTCTCCCGAGAGGCGACTTCGCCGAGGCCTTCTTGAACATCGGCCGATTGGAGGTGGCGAACCTCAATCCGAACTCCATCCTCCAGATGGCCGCCTCGCACACTGCGGCGAGGGTTATCTGAGCATCGATCCATCGGTGAAATTTGTTCCTCCACTATTACAGTGGCGAGGCGGCAGCCGCTTCGCGCCGGGTGCTACTACCTCAAGCTCAAGGCCACCGCCGACGACGCGCAGTACCCTCGCCCACCGCTTTCGACTCGATGGGCGCGTGGTGGGTGAGGTGGTTCTACAAGCGGAGCGGCGACAACAAACTTCGTCTTCACCGGAAGGCGCGGCAAAGGAACCCCAATGCCTCGGCGGAGATGTCCGCCGAGGATTGGTACTCTAACAAGGAAGATCGCCTCCTCGTGAGCCTCGGGCTCACAGGCGGTGAAGATCATCTGGGACTTCACAACAATGAATCTGTCTGTCATGGAGGAGGTCCTATCCCTTCTACAAGATAGAGGGATAGGAAGACATCACAAGGGAGAGCACGGGTAAGTGTCTTTAAGACTCAACCTTTACATCGATCAGTTCCTCCGAACAGGGACTAGCAATTCACCCTGCTCGGACAGAGAAGCCAACCGACGCATGGGTGACCGAGCGGGTCGACGCCATGCTGAAGGCGGCGAAGAAGGACGGGGAGGTCACCGGCGAGGTGGCATACACCTGCCCGCGCAACATGCTTGTCCGCACAGGCGAGGTAAATCGCTTATACCCAGTCTGTGTTGCTAGACTTGCAATGTTGTTTAAATGCTAACGTTCGCTTCTCAAAACGCGCAGGAGGACCAGCTGATCCTTGGAGGGATCGTAGAGGAGCTCTCCGGGTCTGAGAAGGAGAAGGCGAAGAAGGGCAAGGCTAAGATAGCCACTAAGCCCAAGGTGGCGGCTGAGCCGACGCGGAGCTCACCGCGACACGGCGGCCGCCAGCCGTCGAAGAGACCACCTGTGGCGACGGAGCGCACCGAACAGACCAAGCGGGCGCGCGGTCAGCCAGTGGGAAGAGACCAAGCCCCTCCCTCCTCGCCGAGCAGAGCGACGAAGAGGTAAAGACCATGGCCCTCTGGCTTAGGCGTTACACGCAAGCTCACCCTGGCCGCATGGATCGGCTGCAACAGGTCGCCGAGTAGAGGAGGCTCGAAGAAGAAGTCGCGCGCAAGGAAAAACTTCTTGCGCTGCTGAGAGGAGCTTCCACTTACCAGGAGCCGAGCTCGTCGCCTGAACACCCAAGGGCCAAGGCGAGAAGCCGCCAAGGAGCCCCCGAGGAAGAGGCGGAAAGTTCCGGCGAAGAAGATCATGATCAAGCCTCTCACGGCAGGTATGTAGGAGTCGATCTTTAGATCTCTCACCTACCGACCGCTTTAGACTTAACGATCATCTCTTTTCATCACCGCCCAGAGAGATCGCCACGATGACGCCGAGGAGGCGCCGAGCGGTCGCCGCTACCCGAAACATCTGCATGGCGATCGCGGGCGATGAGGTGGCGTGCCTCAAGGACAAAATGGCGGCATGGAGCTCGCTCGTCTGCTCGCGAGCAACTCAACGCTTAAAAGCGCCGTGGAGCGGCTGGAGACGGAGAGCGGCTGTGGCGCCACGGACAATGGGCCAAGACGACGGCCCGGGGCCGCCAAAGGCGAGACCGAGCAGCCGGTTCACCAGTACTTCGTCGCAGGGCGCCTCCCCGAGGCGACGGATTCTCCGCGAAAGTGGTGAAACCCCACCGCCAGTGGAACAGTAAACCCCGAGCGTGTCGCGCAAGTCGCCCCGCCCGGGAAACAATGGCGCCACCCGGCGGAGTAGCTCGACCTCGCCCAAGACGTCGAGGCGGAAGAGGAAGAGGAAGAGGAGAGGAGCGGCGACGAAAGCGCTCGCCTGCCGCTCCCCGCTCCCGAGAAGATGCGCCCGGCGGAAGAAGGAGCGGACAAGACGGCGACGGAAGAACGCACTCGCCTCATCCCAAGACGGCGGGGCTTCGTGGACGATGGCTCGAGGACCGCTGGCCATGGATCAAGCAACGACTTGGGAAGGTAAACACCAAGACTACTTCTAACTTAGTTGGGTAGCTTTACCGTAAAAGGGCTAACTGGTCTTCTCTCGTGTTTTGAAGGACACCATGGAGGAGCTCGAGGACGGCGTCACCATCGAGCGGAGCGCCAGATCTTGGCGTCGCTCAGGAGCACCTCCGGACGAGGGAGTCCGAGGCGGGCCCTCTGCACCGCCCAAAGTCGAAGCCAAGGCGAAGTGAAGAGGCTCAAAGTCCAAGCCCGGTCAAGAGAGGCGTTCTGCGAGTCTCTCCTAGGAGAGGCCGAGGAGCTTCAGCAGAAGCCATTAAGGCGAGCATCATGGAGGAGAAGAAGCGGGCCGCACGAAGTGGCTCAAGAGCAGCCACGACGCTTCCCAACGGCGGGACTAGGTCGCGAAAGCCAAGAGACTCAAGGCCCACCGCCAAGGAAGAGCGGACTTCGCGGGTCTCAAGCAAAAATCTCAACCCGTGGGCTTCATAGGGAGAGATCGAGGAGATCTGTGGGATGGCGCGAGGGCGATCACCGCAGAAGAAAGTCAAGGAGCTGGACGAGCGGCTCAAGACGGCCGAAAGCAATGAGTCACCAGAGCGAGGCTCGACCGATCAACAAGGCCAAGACCGAGGAGGTCGAGGCCATCTGGCAGAGAGGCGCGCGCAAGCCAAGCGAGCAAGGAGGAGATCGAGCGCCCGAGTGAAGCCCGGAAGGAATCAAGGCTCGAGGTAAGTCGTGGGCCTCAAGTTAGAAGTTGAGGAGTGAAGGAGCACTTGCTCCTAAGTAGCACCTGTTTGTCAGAATCTCAAAGGGCCTTGTACCAAACTTTTGAGTAATGTAATAAAGCATTTACCTTCTTTCCCGCAAAAAAGAGCAAAGAAAAGACAAGAACGAAGCGAAACTAGGAGAAAAGCGAGCAGTAGCTAGGAAGTTTAAGAAAACCGGTAGAGCGCTCGCTTAACTCCAGCCTCACAGTATCTGCGCGGAAACACGAAGTTTGCGAACCCGAACAGTAAAAGAGAAAGAGCGACACCTAGCCCCGCATTTAACGATGCTCGAGAACCTAAGCTTATAACTCGAGCACGTGCGTAGAGAGACAGAGCGACACCGTATTTTGCTCGATTTGTTCCATAGTCCGCTTTCGTTAACGTAAGTTAGGCGATTCCGATCGTAACCGAACAAGGAAAGTGCCTCTGCCGCGGGGGGCTTACGAGAGCAGACTTTACCGAGTGGTCGTGCCAGGCAGTAAGTGCCTCTGCCGCGGAGGGCTTACGAGAACAGACTTAGCCGCAAGGTGGAAAGGCCGTGTTATGCAACCCTGAGTTTAGGAATTTGTCGAAACTCGATACGGGCAGGGAAAGATCTTGAAAAGCGCGGAGCCAAGAGTTCGCAAGGCCGGACAGCCATCAAGTGTTACCAGAAGAAAGTAGTCTGAGAAGACAAGTAGAGAAAAGGGGCACAGAGGCCACGAGGATTCACTGAGAATTGGATTGAACTTTACATGGTGTCCGAGGGACTTGGACGAACTAAGGCGCGAAGTTTACAAAAGGCGCAGGGTTAAAAAAACAGAAAAAGACCTACACAAAGAACTTACGAAGCTGGTCGATATTCCAAGTGCTGGTCAGCTCTCTCCCGTCCTCCATAGCCAGGCGAACAGCCCCCGGGCGAGCAGAAGAAACGACCGTGAATGGGCCCTCCCAGCGCGGAGTTAACTTGTTGGTATTGGACAAGTTACGACACGGCAGTAACGAGGTCGCCCGCCTTCAAAGCCCTTGGTCGAATCGACTTGGGCGTCGTGCGTGAAGATCTTCTTTGGTAGCGTGCCATTCGACTTGTGCCCGGTCGCGTGTGCCTTCGAGGAGATCGAGATCGAGGAGGCGCTTGCTCATCGTCAACTAGGTTGACCGAGCTCGGCGAGGCGAACCGAGTATAACCGGCGGCAAGATGGCTTCGTACCATAGACCGGTTGGAAAGGAGTTTCCCGGCCGCCGGTGGCCGTCAGAAAGCGAATCGCCCAGGACGGAAGGAACTTCGTCAACCCAACCTTGTTGTGCTTTCGGCGAGAGCAGCAAATACCCGCCGCTTAATACCCCGGACTATCCGTCTGTTAGTTAAACTCGATCGCTCCATTGCTCGTGGATGTGCCACGAGGCGAAACAGACTTGGTGCCCAAATTGCTCGCAGATTCTCGAATAGCTCGCTTCAATCGGTACCGATTATCCGTGATCAACTTGTGGGGAATCCCAAAGCGCGTGACCACGTTGCTTTTGAAAAAGCGAACACCTGCTTTGGCGTGAAGAGGCGACACGAGCTCGCCTCAATCCACTTTGTAAAAGTGTCTATGGCGACGAGCAAGTGTGTATAGCCCTTGTACCCCTTAGGGAATGGTAAGCGATCCGCACCCATGTGGAAAAAGGCCAAGATGGGGGATTGTTTGGAGCTCTTGGGCGGGCTTGTGTGCCTTCCGGCGTGAAATTGGCAAGCTTTGTACTTAGTCACGATGTCCGGGCATCTTGTAACGATGGGCCAATAATAGCCCATGCTAAACGCTTTGTCGACCGAGTTCGAAGGAGGCGTGGTTGCCACGAGCACCTCGTGTATGTCCCTAAGAAGGAACACACCTCTGCTTGCGAGATGCACTTGGAGAGAACTCCCGAGCACCTTGATGGTAAAGGATGCCATCCACAAACTTGTATGGAGCGGCACGCCTTGTAAGCCGGGAACGCTCGGCTTCGTCGTCGGGCAGGGTCCCATCTGCAAGGTATCGGACAAATGGCGTTGTCCGATCCCGCACTGCCGATAACGGAGACAAGACCACTGTTCGCCTCGTCCGGGAGACGTGATTGAGGGCTTGTGAAGGTGCTCGACGAGCACCTGCCGGAAGCAGATTCTCGTGAGGATCCATACTTGGATAGCTGGTCGGCCGAAGTTGTCCTTCCTAGGCACGAAGAGCATTTGAAAAATCGAAAATGCCGCCCAACTTCCTCACTTCAACCGTATCGCGCCATTGAGTCATCGCAAGACCGATACTCCTTGTTAACTCGATTGATGACCATTTGTGAATCTCCTTCACAGTTAGCCGTTGGACACCAAGCGACTTGCACTCTTAGTCCCGCGAGGAGGGCTCGTACTCTGCGGCGTTGTTAGTCGCCGCAAAGTGTAGTTGGATAGAATACTGGAGTTGCTCTCCTTGAGGGGAGATGAGAACAAAACCAGCCCCCGAGTTTCCAGTGCGCGAGCCATCGAAAAACATGGTCCAAGAGGGTTCATCAGGTTGTTCGGGAGCTTCCAGGGATTTGGGTGGCAAGTCCATTCAGCGACAAAGTGTGCTAGGACCTATGACTTAATAGCAGTTCGGGCAGCAAATAACAGATCAAACTCTGCTAGTTCCATTGCCCACTTAGCTATACGTCTGCTAGATTCCTTATTCCGTAGGATTTCTCCCAGAGGGAACGTGGTCGGGACCAGTATTTGATGCGCCTAGAAGTAGTGGCGAAGCTTTCTGGAGGACATAAGCAAGGCGTAGAGTAGCTTCTGGACCTCAGGGTAACGCTCCTTTGATCCGTGAAGTACCTCGCTCACATAGTAGATTGGTCGTCAGATGCCTTCCCTTTCGACCGTCAAGATCGCGGCCACCGCTTGTGGCGTGCAACCTAGGTACAACAGAGCCGCCGCCATGTCGCGGGTAGTCAGACGGGAGGATTGGACAGTATCGCTCAGATCTGGAAGGATCTATCGGCTTCTTCCGATCCCTCGAAACCATTGTGCTTTTGCGAGGCCTTAAAGAAGGGCGGCCAGCGTTCGCTTTGACGGAAAATAAACTCGCTTAGAGCAACCATCCGCCAAATGAGGCTCAGACTTCCTTTACCGTAGTTGGAGCCTGCATATTTTCCATGGCCTCAATTTTTTCGTGGTTGGCGTAAATACCTTGTAACCAATAACATAACCGAGCAACATTCCGGATCGAACACCAAAGGTACACTTCTCTGGATTTTATTTTATTCGATGCCCGTGAGATTACGAAAGGTCTCGGCCGGTCTTTTACATGATCCGAGCAAACTTGCTTTTTACAACTATGTAAATCGACATAGACCTCTAGGTTTTTTTCACATTTGCTCGGGAAGGTCTTCTCCATTGTTACTGGAACGTGGCACCAAAGATTCTTGCAGACCGAAAGACATGGTCGTATAGCGTAGAAAGTGCGAAGGGGGTGATGAAGGCGATCTTCTCTTCATCCTCGGGAGATGCTTATTTGGTGATACCCGAGTAAGCATCCAAAAACTCAGAGCTGGGCATCCGCATTGCATCGACCATTTGGTCAATCGAGGCGTGCGGAAGTTGTCTTTAGGACAAGCGGCGTTCAGATCGTGTGATCGACACATCCTCCACTTGTCGCCTTTCTTCTTTACAATGACGGGGTTGGCTAACCACTCGGTGTGATCAACCTCGCGGATGAACCCGGCGTGAGTAGTTTGCTGTCGATCTTTGATGATCCTGTTTGAATTGTAAAAGCGACGAAGCTTGGCGAATGGGCTTTTGTCCCACGGACTGACCGGTTTGTGCTCGATGACCTCCTTGGGACTCGGGCATGTCGATGGCTCCGGGCATGTCACATCTGCATTAGCTCGGAGGAAGGCAATGAGCTCGCTTTCCTATTTGGGGTCCAGATTGGCCCCCAAGTGAACTGTTTTGGAAGTATCATCAAGAGACAGCGGAACTTCCTTGGTTTCTCCCCCTGGCTGAAGTTAGACCCTAGGGCGTGCAGACTTGGTCTGCGGAACTTGAGACATGCTGGTGGAAGCCGGTCGATCAGGCGAGGATCGCTCGTCGCAATCCGCAGCGACTTTGTAGTTGCCCTTGACCGTGATCACACCGTTAGGACCGGTATCTTCACGTAATGGTAAGTGTGGTGGGACACGCCATAAACTTACCGAGAGATGGCTCGCCCAAGATCGCGTTATGCAGCGGATGGGAAGTCGACCACATCGAAAGTGATCAACTCTGTCCGGAAGTTGCTCGGGTTGCCGAAGGTGACCGGCAGGACAACCTGCCCCAACGGCTTGACAGCCTCTCCCGGTACAATCCCGTAGAAGGGCATTGCGACTTCCTTCAGCTTAGAACGAGGAATCTGCATCTCGTCCAAGACCTTAGCAGAAAGCAAGTCCAAAGCGCTCCCGCCATCTACGAGTATACGGTCAACTCTCGCGTTGCTGATGGTCGGGGCGACCACCAGAGGGAGCCGCTGAGGTTTGGTCATCCCAGTGGGGCAATCCTCCTGAGAGAAGGAGATGGGGACCTCGGTCCACTTCATCGATTCAGGCTGAGGTTTTGCCTTTTCAACGTTGTGGACCTCCCGGCGGCTTCCTTGAGGTGCGTCGAGAGGTGTAAGCGAGGAGCCGCCGAAGATGGCGGCGATATGGTTCACGGTTCTTGATACTCATCATCATCTTCTCGATCACCATCGTCGGTTTGGCGCTAGCCTTACCGGCATCACCTTGTTCGGCAGGGTGGGCATTGGGCCCTTGCCGTTGTAAAAGTTTTCGAGCTTTGCGGCCCAAGTTATGCAATGGCGTATGACGTGCCCGTAGTGCTGGTGGAACTTGCAAAATCGGTCGCTTGGACCTTTCTTGCCTTGACCTCCTCCCCGAAAGCGTGCTTTTGCCCTTGTAGTTATTGTTGGGCTTCTTCGCCCATCCTTGGGAGGAGGTCGCGATCTATACCAAATGACGGTATTGTTAGATCACCTTTATTCTTTTCTTCAGGACTTTTGTCACCGTGGTTCTCACGCTCTTCTTCTTCTCATCCACACCAGGTTGGGCGGGCAGCTCGCCCTTGTCAAACGTCTTTTTGTACTGAACACGCTCTGCCGCGTTGGCATAGCGGTCAGCCGGCCGAAGACGAAGAGCCGGAGAGCGAGCACAAACGCCGCCACCCGACGCAGAAGAAGCCACCTCACCACCCAACACCTCGGAGAACGGGAGGGTCAATACGGCAAGGACGGGACCGAGCCAAGAGGCAAAGAACGGGGATGCCGTCGGAGAACGGTCGCCAGCCAATGCTGCCGGAGATGGGCCACCACGCCTGGTATCCTGCGCATGGGAAGCAAAGAGGACTAGCCGCGCGGCGCACGCAGAGCCCGCCACTAACCTGGAAAAAGCCAACCTACGCCACCGAGCACCTCGCAGGGAGGGGAGGGCAAAGGGGGTAAGGATGGGACCAAGTTAGAAACAGGGGTCGCCGTGCCGCCGAAGGACGGGAAACCCCCAACCACGCTACCAAGGGAGGAGCTGATGAACCGTCGGACACACGCCATTGGAGCCGCTTGCTCTGTCCGCTCCGGCCAGCTATCGGAGCGGACAACCCAAGAGGCCTCCACCAAGACGAGCATAGGTGAAGGGGGGAGAAGGAGAAGATGCCGGTGCCGAGTTCCGCAGAGCTATGAGGCCACCGGTCCCACGACACTGGAGCACACCCCTCCGACTGCTCCGCCAAACACACCGCCAAATCTGAGCCTCCTGCTCGTAGATCCGACCTCTCACGGAGCAGTCCCCCCGGACGGTCTCCGCCGAGACAGGCTCAAGAGGAGGGGAAGAGGGAAGAGAGAAAGCCGACGCTGAGCTCCACCGCTGTGCGTGAAGGTGGGGACAAAGGAGAATGGTAAGCGCAGTAGCGTACCCCGGCCGCAGCGACGCCAACAAACAGCCATAGAACCACATGTCACCACCGCCGATCCACCATGCCACGGGCACTGCCGGAGAACCAGAGCGAACTGGAGCCGACGACGATCCTTAACCACCGAAGCCCCATTGAAGCCACCGTTATGAAACCGCCCTGATGCATCGGGGCTCCCATAGGGAGGGGGAGCCAAAAGGAGCCGAAGGAGGACGACCCGAAGTAGTAGCAACGATAAAGCTTAGGAGGAAGAAGACGTTGTCGAATCCGCACAAGCGAATCCGGCCAACCCGCCGACAAAGTTGGGAGGCCTCGAGCCCGCCGACGACACCCCACGGCCCAAGCAGTTGTCCACACGGCAGATCAGGCCACCCGACGTCGGATCCGGCCGCCCACGGCCAGATCTAGCCACATCGGCATCACCAGATCTAAGAAGCGGGAGGCCGCCGCCGAGGACACACAGCGACTGGAGCAGACATGGACACTAGTGGCTTCACCAGGCGGCCGCGAGAACAACGCGGCGGAGGCAGCGGGCCCACGAGTAGGATTTACAGCGGGCAGTGTAAGATCAAGCCTCCCTTGGGCTTAATGTTTTGGTAATTGATGCCAACTGGGTCTCGACGGATCGCATCAAGGCTAAGGATGTTATTTGCTAGTTCTTCTATTTTCCTTGTGTGCGAAACCGCTTCGCCCATCTCGCCCATTGATGTCTACAAGATCACCTCTCTGGTTGTAGGTCCCATCGAGCACAAGTTCCAGTTCATCCGAGTGAGTTCGGCGGGTTCTAGAGATGCAGTGTCCGTGGTTCGAGAGAGTTCGGGAGTCTGATTGTCCGGGGTTTTCGTAGCCGCCAAGTTCAAAGCCGATATTTTTTTTCTTTAAGCGCGAAACCTCCCGCCGATTCCACAAGTCGACAAGATAGGCCAACAACCCTAGGTGTGGCGCCGGACGAAATCGGTATAGTCAAAAACTCGAGTAGAAAAATTTCAGCCCCGGATCAAGGTCTCGATAGCCGTCAGACGGCGTCCGTGAGCACAAGCCAAATTCGCTAAGTCCCAAAATCACACCCATCGTCGAAGCGGCGTCTCGACGGTCTTGAACGGCGTCCGACAAAGAAGCCGGATTCCAACGACCCAACTCAAAATTGGCTAAGTCGAGTTCGATCCACCGCCGGACGGCGTCCGACAAGCAGCCGGACAGCGTCCGATGAAGTTCATCAGATCTCCCAGAGCGTCCCGACGGCACGGACGGCGCTCGTCAACGAAGTGCGGCAAGAGTCACTGCTCGGACGGCGTCCGTCTTGGCCGGACGGCGTCCGACGACGGCTAATCCGCGACCAAACACTGGTGGGCCTTGTTCACGCGACGCTAGCTCAGCGACAGAAGCGCCCGATGAACCAGCCGGACGGCGCCCGGTCAAGTTCAAATTTTGGCAAAACCCACTGTCGGACGGCGTCAAGACGGAACCGGACGGCGTCCGATAGAGTGATCCAAACTTCGCGATTTAATCTGAGCCGCCCATTTCTAGGGTTCCACCTTGGGCCTATAAATAGGGGCTTGGTGTAGGGGTAAAAGTGAGAGAGCCATCATTAGCGACCACCCCTTGCCTTAGCCACCCATGAGAGCTCCTCCCATGGCACCCACCTCCACCTAGGGTTCCATGTGCTCGAGAGATTGAGAGGAGAAGAAGAGAGGAAGGAGAAGAAGAAGGTGATCCCTACCTCCTCCCATCATCTCCAAGGTTTGCCCCATCTCCCATGGCGTTTTGCCCTAGTTTTCATGGGGAGTGAGAAGGGGTAGTGGTGAGAGACGATCTCGATCTTGTGCTCTTGGGACTTCGCCACGGAGAGATCGTAAACACGCCACGGGCTTCATCAACCGTGACGACAACATCTCGCTCCATCCGTTGGAGGCACAAGTCCGCCGTGTGTCGGCGGCCATCTCCGTGTCGGGGTGCCACGATTTCCGTGTGTCGGAGCCAAATCCTCCATGTGTTGGGGGTGTCTCATGTGTTGAGGCGAAACCCACCGTGTGTCGGTGGTCGGTGCGTGTGTGTCGGTGCGGTGGGTGTGAGTGCTCTCGCTTGTGAGAGAACTCGCCTCATGTGAAGGTTTGGAGCTCGCCTACCATGTGTTGGTGAAGAGCTACCATGAGTGGATTGAGGGCTAGGGGCGAGAGAGTCCCGACTTCTCTGTGAGAAGTTTCCTCAGCGGAGACGAGGTGCTCATGTGTTGAGCACGAACTTGATAAACATCTCGGTTTCGTCTCCTCATCTCACTTGTTTAATTACGATATTGTCTTGATCGCTTGCATGTGAGTGCCATCGAGCCTCCTAGTAGTCGCTATGCATTATTGTGATCACTTCGCAACTTGACTCTAGGTCAATCGATAGCTTGGACTCTTAATTTGACTAAGTAAATCAAGCGAATCGAGAAGTAAAATTTGAAAAGGGCCGATTCACCCCCTCTCGGCCTAGGATCCTTACAAGTGGTATCGAGCTCGGGTCTCTAGTTGCTTAACCGCATAGAGATGGTCGACGGGGTAGTGTAGCCGCCAATAGGATTCTCTGCTTAGTGGCACTAATTTTAGCTTTTGGAAGTTGAGAATGAAAGTATTCCTCCGGGCTATGGGAATGGATGTTTGGAGGGTTGTAGAGTCTCCTCATGGTGTCACACTCACTAACAACATACTGCTACACCCGCACAAAACAAACTCTTAGAGACCGATGCTAAGGCTATGAGCGCTTTGTTTTGTGGTTTGAGCATGGAGGTTTTCGATAGAGTTAGCAATCTCACTAGTGCACACGACATATGGATCACACTCATTGAGATTCACGAGGGCACTTCTGCATTAAGGAGGGTAGACTAGTAGTTGTCAAGGGCGTTATGATCGATTGAATGCTTCCAAATGAGAATGTCAATGCTATGTTTACTCGGCTTAACCCCATCCTTAACGAGCTTAAGGGGCTCGGTCACACTGTTGCGAATGATGAAGTGTGCAGGAAGATGCTTCGGATCCTCCCCAAGAAGGACTAGGGACATCATCACTTATCTCACCAACTTGGTGATGTGGAGAAGCTGGCACCTGACTTTGCTAAGCAAGATCATCAGCATGCGAGATGATGCTCCTCAATGATCATGAGGACTCTCCTGCTCCTGCAAAGAATCAAGCGATCGCCCTCAAGGCCAGTGGATCCAATCAGAGTGGCCTCAAGTCAAGTCAAGCTGAGGATGGTGGAGAGATGACGTGGAATGAGCTCGAGGAGGGCTTCCAACACCTCGGCCTGTTCATGAAGCAAGCTGGCCAGTTCATGAGCAGAAATGGCTATGGAGGCAAGAAGAGGATGAGCCGAAACACTCATGCGTCATATCGATGCTATGAGTGTCAGGAGAAGGGGCACATCGCTTCAATGTGTCCCCAGAAGGGAAACACCAAGTACAAGGACAAAGGAAAGGAGAAGGGTGATGGCGAGAGGCCGAGGCACAATGACAACAAGAAGAAGAATCCCCAGAAGTCAGGGTTCAAGGGTCGCTCTTCGCAAGGCAAGAGGCTAGCTTTTGTGGGAGAATGGGTGACCGATGACAGCTCCAGCAATACATCAGCTTCAGGAGATGAGGAATCGGTGATCGAGTTTGGTCACCATGGCGATAGCTGAGTCCGTGCCACCTCATCCAGTCTTTGCTCCAAGATGTCTCACAGTCGTCACCGAGCCTCGAGAGTGGTATTCTGATGATGATGGATCTTCTTCCACTACTTCCTCTACATCGGCAAAGGCTTCACCGACTCCTGCTGGCACCTCCAAGTGCCTGATGGCTCGACCAAGTGGCAAGGTGGCGACTGGTTTCGACTCGATGAGGATGTTGAAGGCATGCGTGATTGTCTTAGGGAAGCTTGTGAGCGCTATAAGCATGAGATACTAAAGAACCTAGAGCTTGGTAAAACCTTGATTGCTTTGCAAACTAAGTGCAAAAACCTTGTGTCTAGATGTGATAGCTTAGAATCGAGCATGATACTTTGCTAGGTTCTAACAAGAATCATCATCTAAGTGCAATGTGCTAGAACAAGAACGCGATGCTTTGAATGAATCCTAGATGATCTCATGACTACTTATCATACACTTAGGGAGAACCATGAGACACTTCTGGTTAAGAATGATGAATTGGTTGCTTTGCCTCTTGCTCAACTAGTTGATACACCTGTTGATGCTTTGGATGCTGCTTGTGCCATGCTCATTATTTACATTGTTATTGCTTTTGTTATTGATTTGACTCTTGCTTGTCCTGAGGTTGCCCATAATTGCACTGGATTGGTTTCCACCTCTAGCAGTTCCTCTAGCAATGCACTAGTGTGTACACCTGATAATTGTAAATTTGCACTAGCTGCTAGGGAGCTCGCTATTGAAAATGCTGAGTTGAAGTCTAAACTTGAGAAATTTGATAAGGGGCTTGGGAAGTGCTATGAGGGTAGTCTAGCCTTGGATAAGATGCTCAAGGAACAAACAAAACCTTCCCAAAAGGGTGGCTTGAGTTTTACCCCTGAGAAGCCAAAGGGGAGGAAGAAATCAAGTGTTCCTCGAGCATCTACCCATAGGCAAGGTTATTATCAGGCTCATCCCAAGAAGAGGCATGGTAACAACTTGCACACTAGCAACAATGTTTCTAGGATGAACAATGGGCACGGCACTTGGCAAGGACCTCCTAGGCACTATAACTCCACATGGCAAAGAAAGAAACAATAGTGCTTGGCAATATGGTCCTAGATCCTATGACACATGTGCAAGGCCCTAGGTATCACAACATTTGGCAATCACCTAGGCGTAATTTCGGAATGGACCTCCTAGGCACAACATTGGTAGGACACATCCACCTAGGCACCAAAACCGCAACACTCCTATTCACACACAACCAAGATTTCCTAGAGCACATATCGAGTTGTATGATCAATACTTGCTCAAGAAAAATGATCGTGGTAGGATGATCGCTAGATTTGTTGGGCTCAAGTCGAGAATGAGCACAAGGCACATGTTTGGGTGCCTAAGTCATTGATTGATCGATTTGCTCGTGTTGCTTCCGGTTTGAAGGCTAACCCTCGGGGACCTCTGTGTGGGTCCACGAGTCACATAAGTGATCTTCTTCATGACGGGTGAACTAACGGAGTGGAGGTGCCATTGGATCATTGACGGTGGGTGCACCCAACACATGACCAAGCAACCCGGTTGTTCACCTCATTAGGGAGGAAGGCAAGATTCCCCAAGGTCACTTTTGGAGATGAAAGCAAGAGCAAGGTTCTTGGAGCTGGGAAGGTAGCAATTTCTTCAGATCTTTCAATTGATAATGTGCTACTTGTGAAAACTTTGAGCTATAACCTCCTCTCTGTTGCCCAAATATGTGATTTGGGGTTCCATTACAATTTCTCACCGAGGGTTTGTTGGTTTTGGACAAAATGAAAACTTGTGTTCAAAGGCTTTCGTTTTGAAAACTTGTTTCTTGTGAACTTTAATGAGCCTCGCTTGATCCGTCTCGACTTGTCTTGTCGCCAAAGTCTCTCTTGGTTGGCTTTGGCATAGGCGTCTTGGGCATGTCGGCATGGCAAATTTGAAGAAACTTTTCAAAACGAATTGATTCTTGGTGTGCAAGATGTGACATTCGAGAAAGACAAGCTATGCAAAGGCTCTGTCGGTAGGCAAGCAAGTGGCAAGCTCACATCCTGCCAAGAATGTCATGTCTACATCTCGACCTCTTGAGCTTTTACACATGGATCTTTTTGGGCCAACTACCTATGTGAGTATCGGGGGAAATCTCTATTGCTTAGTCATTGTTGATGACTTCTCTCAATACACCTAGGTCTTCTTTCTACCTGACAAAACTCCAAGCGGAGATGTTTTCAAAAATTTGTAAAGAAAGCCCAAAATGCTTTTGAGTGTACCTCAAGAAGGTGAGAAGTGACAATGGAACGGAGTTCACTAACACTTCTATTGAGATGTTCTGTGATGAATTAGGAATTGATCACCAATTCTCAGCTACCTACACCCCTCAGCAAAATGGGGTGGTTGAGAGGAAGAACAGGACGCTCATCGAGATGGCGAGGACAATGTTGGATGAGTACAAGACTTCACATCATTACAGGGTGAAGCGATCAACTGACTGTCCATCGCATCAACAGTCAGTACCTTCACAAGCTCTGAAGAAGGCGCCCCACGTTTGCTAGTGGGAAGGCGACCCAATGTCTCCTACTTGAGTTTTTGGTCGCAAGGTCTACATCAAGAAGAAGCGGGAGCACTTGGGCAAGTTCAGAGCGAGTGGACACGGAGTCTTCTTGGGGTACTCACCAGAGGGTCTTCCTTCGGGGTGTACAACGAGAGCGTGTCAGATTGAGGAGACTGCGATGTGAAGTTCGGCGAATCAATGGGAGCCAAGGAGAGCATGAGAACTTGGATGATGTGGACGGTGAGCGGTTGGCAAGAGCGGTGGAGGAGATACTGCTTTGGTGATGTGAGGCGATGAGAGGTTCAGAGGGAGACCGAGGCAGTTCCATCACCTCTCACCCCGAACCAATGCAGACTCGGGGAGCATTGCCTCAAGATGACTCAAGTGTGGAGCAGTTCAGAGGCGATCTGACCAGAGCCGATCACGAGTCGGTAGAGCTACCACCTCGGTTGATCAAGACCCATCACACCATAGCCCGTGATCATCCGGTGATCAAGTGATTGGGAATTGACTCAAGGTGTGCAAACAAGGTCAAGGACTGACTAAGCGTCGGTGAAGTCGGTGCTTTGGCAAGCTTCGTGAGCACACGGCGTTTGTGTCTCGAGCTTGAGCCAAAGAAAGTGGAAGAGGCTCTTAGTGACCTCGACCGGATCAATGCTATGCACGAGGAGTGAACAACTTTGAGAGGAACAAAGTCGGACCTTAGTGGAAAGACCAAGTGATTGCAACGTGATTGGCACCAAGTGGGTTTTCAAGAATAAGCAAGATGAACTTGGAGTGGTGGTGCGCAACAAGGCTAGATTGGTCGCCTGTGGTTTCACATGATTGAGGGAGTTGGTGTGGTGACACCTATGCTCTGTGTGGCTCGTCTGGAGGCTATCAGTTGCTTGTGGCATTCTCTACATGTCACAACATCATCCTCAAACAAATGGATGTGAAGAGTGCCTTTCTCACGGGTACATTGGAGAGCTAGTGTATGTGGAGCGACCTCGGGGTTTGAAGATCCTCATTACCACGACCATGTGTTCAAAGCGTCGAAGGCTTTATATGGTCTCAAGCAAGCTCCCGGGGCATGGTACGAGAGGCTAAGGGACTTTTCGATCGGTAAGGGATTCACAATCGAAGGGTCGACACGACTCTATTCACTAAGGTGGTGGATGGAGATCTGTTCTTGTGCCAGTCTCGTGGATGATATCATCTTGGCAAAGACAAATGAGTCATTGGTCAACGAGTTCAACAACATGATGAGAAAGGAGTTCGAGATGTCAATGATGGGAGAATTGAACTTCTTCTTGGGATTTCAAATCAAGCAACTCAAGACCGGGACATTCATATGTCAAGAGAAATACATCCACGACCTGCTCAAGCGCTTCAACATGGAGGATTGCAAGCCAATTCGAACACCAATGGGAACGAACTGCCACCTCGTCCTCAATCAAGAAGGTAAACATGTCGACCAAAAACTTTATCGTTCCATGATTGGTGCTTTGTTATACTTGACTGCATCTAGGCCGGACATCATGTTTAGTGTGTGCATGTGCGCTAGATTTCAAGCCTCCCCTAGAGAAATGCATATGATCGCTGTGAAACGAATACTTGATATTCAAACACACACCTAGCATAGGTCTTTGGTTCCCAAAGGGTGCGCGGTTTGAGCTCCTAGGCTATTTCGACTCAGATTATGCGGGTGCAAGATTGATCGCAAAAGCACTTAGGGGCATGTCACTTCTTGGGTAGGTGTCTTGTGTCATGGGCGTCAAAGAAAGCGAACTCCGTGGCGCTATCTACGGCGAAATGAGTATATAGCGGCGGGGAGTTGTTGTGCTGATTGCTTTACTTGACGATCCACCGTTTGACTTTAGGCTTAAACTTGACCATGTGCCTCTTCTATGCGACAACGAGGCCTTGGTGAAGATAGCGTGCAACCCGGTCCAACACTCACGGACCAAGCACATTGATGTCCGTCATCATTTCCTTCGGGATCATGTGACAAAGGGCGACATTGTGCTTGAGCACGTCTTGACAGAGGACCGACTTGCCGACATATTCACCAAGCCACTCGATGAGGCACGATTCGCAAATTGAGAAATGAGTTAAACATCTTAGATAAGTCAAACATTGCTCGAGTTGATCGCGTGGCTATGTCATTCATTGCAAATTTTTTAAGCCAGTTTGAGTATTTAGGTGCTTTGCTTGTTATACTGGATGTTGTTCATTGCCTATATGTTTATCACATGAAATTGATAGTTATAGCATGTGTTTACCTTGTTACTAGCTCAACCTGTGCTTAACTCAATATATCATGCAATTGAAAGCCATGAGCTTGTGTTAGGAGGGCTATAGCTTCTAGTCTCATTTGATTGCTCTAAACTCTTTGGTTGATCATGTGCTTCTAAGCCTAGATTGTGTTCTTCCATTTTGCACATGTCTATACTTCGCTGAATTGAGCAATTTTGAGAAAATGTTGAGCCATATTTGTAAAATGTGCGAAAATATGATTAAGCATGTCTCACCAATGACTCCTCGATGAGATAGCTTGCCATTGCATTAGGCATGAACTTAGGGAAAGCTTTGGATGACCGAGACGCTCATCTTCAGTGTCATGCTGGGTGGCGTCGCCTATGGTTTGAGACATAGTAAATTGAGAAAATTCAAGATGAAAAATGTGAAACTTTTCAATAATGAGCTCAACCAAAATGTTTTAGTCTCAAATAGGCTTGGTGATAGACAGTGTAGCTTGGAGTGCATCTTCTAGTGCTATGGTGCATCATGTGTCTCCCTTTGAATTTTGGAGCAACTCTTGATACTTCTAGCTATTGTTCATCTTATATTTGCTCTAGGTCATAATAACTTGAATTACACATCTACCAATTTGGCTCTAATTAATCTTGTGACATTGTGACCTTGAGATGGCTAGATTTTGAGTGTGATGAACTTATCGGCGTGTTTGCACTAGTATAACTTTCAAAGCGCTTAATTAGTTCTCACTCCCTTGTTTTGCTACTTTCTGGTCATTGATGACAAAGGGGGAGAAATAATAGCAAATCCATGTACATGTTTCGCAAATCCATGTACATGTTTTGGATGCTTGGGGAGAATTGAAATGCTTGGGGAGAATTGATTTGATTTTGGTTACAAGTGGTAGGTTTAGGAGATGCTTTGCTCCTAGGATAGAGATTTGGATGGAGATGCTTTGCTCGATGCTTTGCTCCTAGGATAGAGATTTGGATTGAGATGCTTTGCTTCATGAAATGTGATGAATTTTCAAGTGGTATGCATTAATTTAGGGGGAGCTCTAGTCTCACATACATTACACTCTATTAATTGGCCTAGTATCTTGTATGTGTTGAATGGCGTGCAATGTTTCTGAACTAACCCATTGCACCAGAGATTGTATTTTGTTTGCCTGGTCATGTTGGATTTGCAGGTGTTGTCATCAATTACCAAAAGGGGGAGATTGTAAGATCAAGCCTCCCTTGGGCTTAATGTTTTGGTAATTGATGCCAACTGGGTCTCGACGGATCACATCAAGGCTAAGGATGTTATTTGCTAGTTCTTCTATTTTCCTTGTGTGCGTGTCTGCTTCTGGCCCATCTGGCCCATTGATGTCTACAAGATCACCTCTCTGGTTGTAGGTCCCACTGAGCACAAGTTCCAGTTCATCCGAGTGAGTTCGAGCGGGTTCTAGAGATGCCAGGTGTCCAGGGTTCGAGAGAGTTCGGGGGAGTACAGTTGTCCAGGGTTTTCGTAGCCGCCAAGTTCAAAGCCAGATATTTTTTTTCTTTAGGCGCGAAACCTCCCGCCGATTCCACAAGTCGACAAGATAGGCCAACAACCCTAGGTGTGGCGCTTGACGAAGTCGGTATAGTCAAAAACTTCGAGTGGAAAAATTTCACCCCACCGGATTGCGTCAAATAGCCGTCAGACGGCGTCCGTGAAACACAAGCCAAATTCGCTAAGTCCCAAAATCACACCCATCGTCGAGCGGCGTCCGAGCGGTCTTGGACGGCGTCCGGCAGCTGGATTCAACGACCCAACTCAAAATTGGCTAAGTCCGAGTTCACGATCCATCGCCGGACGGCGTCCGACGGCGACCGGACGGCGTCCGATGAAGTTCATCAGAGATCTCCCAGAGCGTCCGACGGCACCGGACGGCGTCTCAGTCAACGAAGTGCGACAGTAGTCACTGCTCGGACGGCGTCCGATCTTGACGGACGGCGTCGACGACGGCTAATCCGCGACCAAACACACGGTGGGCCTTTGTTCACGCAAGACGCTTAGCTCACCGACAGACGCGTCCGATGAACCAACCGGACGGCGTCCGGTCAAGTTCAAATTTTGGCAAAACCCACTGTCGGACGGCGTCCGACGGGAACCGGACGGCGTCCGATAGAGTGATCCGAAACTCGCGATTTAATCTGAGCCGTCCATTTCTAGGGTTCCACCTTAGGCCTATAAATAGGGGCTTGGTGTACGGGGTAAAAGTGAGAGAGCCATCATTAGCAGCCACCCCTTGCCTTAGCCACCCATGAGAGCTCCTCCCATGGCACCCACCTCCACCTAGGGTTCCATGTGCTCGAGAGATTGAGAGGGAGAAGAAGAGAGGAAGGAGAAGAAGAAGGTGATCCCTATCTCCTCCCATCATCTCCAAGGTTTGCCCCATCTCCCATGGCGTTTTTGCCCTAGTTTTCATAGGGAGTGAGAAGGGGTAGTGGTGAGAGACGATCTCGATCTTGTGCTCTTGGGACTTCGCCACGGAGAGATCGCCGCCACGCCACGGGCTTCATCAACCCGACGACAACATCTGCTCCATCCGTTGGAGGCACAAGTCCGCCGTGTGTCGGCGGCCATCTCCGTGTGTCGGGGGTGCCACGATTTCCGTGTGTCGGAGCCAAATCCTCCATGTGTTGGGGGTGTCTCATGTGTTGAGACGAAACCCACCGTGTGTCGGTGGTCGGTGCCGTGTGTCGGTGCCGGTGGGTGTGAGTGCTCTCGCTTGTGAGAGAACTTCGCCTCTGTGAAGGTTTGGAGCTCGCCTACCATGTGTTGGTGAAGAGCTACATGAGTGGATTGAGGGCTAGGGACGAGAGAGTCCCGACTTCTCTGTGAGAAGTTTCTCAGCGGAGACGAGGTGCTCATGTGTTGAGCACGAACTTGATAAACACCTCGGTTTGCGTCTCCTCATCTCACTTGTTTAATTACGCATATTGTCTTGATCGCTTGCATGTGAGTGCCATCGAGCCTCCTAGTAGTCGCTATGCATTATTGTGATCACTTCCGCAACTTGACTCTAGGTCAATCGATAGCTTGGACTCTTAATTTGACTAAGTAAATCAAGCGAATCGAGAGAAGTAAAATTTGAAAAGGGCGATTCACCCCCTCGCCTAGGATCCTTACAGCAAAGACATCGTGGGAGAAGCGGTGGCAATGAAGCTCGGCAAGACAAAGACCCTCCACACCGCCGAAGCTCGTCGCCGGTGGCATCCTGATCGCCACGCACGGGTCGGGCGCAGCCCGGCCAGATCTGGCGGCTCAAGGCTTGCCGAGGAGGACTCCAAAGGGGAGCGAAGGGAGGGGGAAGGAGGAAAGGAAGGGGAGGAGGACCGCCGCCGCCGCCATGGCCGACCGTGGCAGTGGCCGACGAGGGCTTGAGGCAGCGGTGGCTGGCTCGGGTAGCAGTTCGCCCCTCGAGCCGCCTTGAAGGCGACACGAGGACAGCAATTCAAAACTTCATATCACACACAGTTCGGGAGTAGTATTTTGAACCATCTTGTTAGGTTGCTTACCACATAAGGAAACACAACTTTATAATGGTATATATCGCATAACTCGTTTTATAATAACAAATCACAGAGTCAGTTAATTTGTAATAGCATTTATCGTTTTTTTCCTAGATTTGTATAAGCTGCATAAAATCTTGAACAATGAGCTTGACTTCACTACGTATGCACACAGGTCAGAGACACGATATTTGGAAAAAGGATCATCAAGATTGAGAGAGCCTTATATGCTATCATATGCAACTGCACTGCCCTGCACCGCAAATTATATTATATTAATTACAGTCTGGTTTGGCTTTGTGCCGTTCAGCTGTGACACGAGTGACACCACTGATGTTAATTACCAGAAACAATTTTTGTCAGGTTAAACGCACATCACCAGGAATTGACTCTTGGGTAACAGTCGGCAGCATCGATCCGCTAGATCAATCTCAGCTGCGTCGGCTGCCTGCCGCCACCGTGGAACGGCGCGCAGAAGAGGTCCATCTGCGGCGGCGGCGGCGGCGGCATCGCCAGAGGAGGGAGCACGGGCACCACCGGCGGTATGGAGGGCATGTCCTGGAGCAGGAGCCGGCTGCTCTGCTGCCATGCCGCGCCGGCGTCTGGCCGCGGCTGGTACGGAGGGAAATGGAACGGCCACACCTGCTGCTGCTGTTGCTGCTGGGCTGGTACGAGCTGCCGAAGCTTCATCACGGCCGTGGTGGCGGGAAGGCTGGGCCGCGGCGGGTAACCGCCCGCGCTGCACATGTACTGCGTCATCTGCTACCCCACAAACACAAACAAGACGCATTCAGACTCCATTTTGCTTTTGCATTGTGCTTGTTCAGTTGTTCAGAATTCAGGAGCAAGGAAATGCGAGGAGAGAACCTGCTGAAGCGCTGTTGCTGGAGCAAGATTCCCTCTGCTGTAAGGATGATGCGGCGGCGGGTACGGCACTATTGCGCCGGCGGGAGTGATCTGGGGTTGTAGGTACTGAACATGCTGCGCCGCCGAATTGGGCAGGTTAAGGAAGCTGCCACTAGCCTGAAAGATGCAGCAGCAACATCGTCAGACAGAAGCAGAGGAGGAAGCTGAAGCAGGGCAGCGGAGGCAGGCACTGCTTGCTCACCATCTTCTGATGACTAGCATTCGATGGCTGAACCGGGAGCCTTGCGTCGAAGTGCACGGCGTAGAGCCTCTCGTCCTGCTGCGCATTGTTCTTCTTCAGGGTGGAGCCGCTGGGTGGCCTTGAAGCCCGGCCGTCTGATCTCTCCTCAGGTTTTGCACGGTTCTGTGATGACTTGTCTTTGTTCAAATGCATTTGGATGAGATGGCTCACGTAGACATGGGTGGTACTTCTCTTCCATGGCTTTGTAGCGCCACCATTTTTAGACAGGGAAAGCTACAGATGATGCAGATATATGTGAGCTCATGAGCCAAAGAGGTTGAGGGCAACAATTGCATATGAGAAAATCCTTTCAAGAGGTCAGTATTTACAGAATTTTCGCAATCAGCTCAGAGATGATTTCTTGTCCAGCTCATGCAAGAAGAACGACGAAGTATGTAACATATGATGAGTAGGACAGGTAAAATACTGACCTTGTCATTATTTCCAGTAGCATTAGCTTTAGTCGTTTCAGTCCCAGAATTTGTGCGCACCGCCAACGTGCTTGTACATGGCCTGGACAAGAGACACACATTAGCATATTCTTAGCAACTAGGATAGATGCACGAAACAATATCAAAGTTTTAGAAATCAGGTTACTTTATCAAACACCCATGTGATGTACAAGGTAGTGGAGTCTGGACCAAACGAGCATTTTCTGATGAAGTAAATACAGATTAGATTAGAAGTAATAGAAGTGTCACCAATATTTTAGCAAAATGAAATGTCATATTCATGGCATCTATCTATCTATCTGTAATACTCCAGCCCGATCTGTTGTGAGGCCCATGTGGCCCCATGTGGATGTGATGGTGGGATTAGTCCCATATTAATAGTTGAGAAAGAGTTGTAGTAGCATATAATGTCTGTTGGAGCCAAACATAACACCCCGGGTTAATCTTTTTAGACGAAGCGAGACCGAAAAGTCTAAGTGGGTGCAATGCATGCGTGGGCCAGCCCAGTAGGTGGGCTAGGCTTTAAGCGATTTTGGGCCAGGATGTTACAGATGGTATCAGAGCATCAACCCTTTCTGTGCGACAGATCGTGTGGGCTTAGTTGCGCGAGCATATTGCGCATGCTTGTGTGGATCTATAGTGGTCATACGGCATGGCATATATGTCGGCACTAGACGCACGGCTGTATACCAAGGGGAATTCTGGACATTTGCCAGGCGGTGTACTGACGAGGGCGTCAACCCATTAAGAATGGGTGAGTGTAATACTCCAGCCCGATCTGTTGTGAGGCCCATGTGGCCCCATGTGGATGTGATGGTGGGATTAGTCCCATATTGCTAGTTGAGAAAGAGTTATAGTAGCATAATGCCTGTTGGAGCCAAACATAGCATCCCGGGTTAACCTTTTTAGATGAAGCGAGACCGAAAAGTCTAAGTGGGTGCTATGCATGCGTGGGCCAGCCCCGTAGGTGGGCTAGGCTCTAAGCGATTTTGGACCAGGGTGTTAAATATGTTTTATCTTCGTTTCAAGTACAAGAACGCTGAGAACGAACAAGCGGTTTGCGAGATACGTTGATTTTAGTGCTGCTGTCTAGAACATTACTTTTCCTATTTTCCGGGTTGCAGTGGTCCTAGAAGGGTTAGTTTGGAGTGGAGAGATCGTCGGTTTGGTGTAGTTGATATGTATATCTTGTCCTCTTAGGCACTGTTGTATTGAGAATCATTATTTTATAATGTAGGCGTTGGTGCGGGATCGGTGCCATCTACGCATCCCAATTCTCGTGGCTAAAGGCAAGTATATGTTAAACATGTTGCTTATTGAGTGTAGACTGCCTGTAGAATTATTGTTTTGTCTTTGATATCGATTGGTGGTTTTTTCCAACAGCTATATGAGGCTTACTTGAGTAATTTGGTTTTTACTGGTATATGGTGAAGTTGTATGAGAGTTGAATGACACTGGAGGCCTTATTGTATCATATCTGCATATGAGCCAGGTCGGTGAGAAAGTCACTTTTGACTAGTCCGGTGAGGTCAGTGAGAAAGTCAAAAGTGGCTAGTCCGGAGTGCTCTGGAGTATAAGGTGTCACATCGATAGGTGTGCACCTAACTATACTGGTATAAGCTTAATGAAGACATGTGCATGTGCATTGCATTGCATGAGCAGAGGATTGTGTGGGATGTTGGTACGAGTTGATATGGAAGGATTTCTCATTGTTACTTTATTGTCGTTCTAGATGTTTATACATATACTTTGCTGAGTATTCTTCGATACTCACTCTTGCTTTATTTGATTTTTGGGTGCTCTTGAAAGCGACATGCATGGGAGGGTGTAGAACAGATCAGTTTGGCACCTGAACCCACAAATTTTTATGATTGTTAGATTTAATTTGAGTTATCTCATTTCCTAGGCTATTTAGAGGACTATTCGTTATTCTTGTCTTGTGGAGATGGATGTTTATTTTGTTTATTGGTTAAATGGTTTGCTCTTTGGTTATTATCTTCGTCGCCGTCGTTAACGGTAATGGTGGTTTGGTATATGATGTTGGCTCCAGTTGGGATGAGGTGGTCCTATGATTGGGATTTATGTTATTGTTGATTATATTCTTGTTGTCGATGGATGATAATAATTGTGCTTCAGTTTGTTAAATTGCTTGTCGTGGATGTCCATATAAACAAAGGAGATGCTGCCGAAATTTCTAATTTTTAGTAGAGTTAGTAATATTCCGAACCTGGTTGGGTTGTGAGGCCCATGTGGCCCCATGTGGATGTGATGGTGGGATTAGTCCTATATTACTAGTTAAGAAAAAGTTGTAGTAACATATAATGCCTGTTGGAGCCAAACATAGCATTCCGGGTTAACATTTTTAGACGAAGCGAGGCCGAAAAGTCTAAGTGGGTGCTATACATGTGTGGGCCAGTCCTGTAGGTGGGCTAGGCTCTAAGTGATTTTAGGCCAGGGTGTTACACCATCTACTATCTATATAAAGCAGAGTTAAACAGAGCCACCACATTAATCCTAAAATCATAGAAATTCCCACGTTAATTAAAAAAAGTAGAAATTCTCACGTTAATCATAAGAAAAAGAAAAATCTACATCGTTGAATATGGATATTATTATGTAAATCTAGCGGTCAATATTAACCTCTATAAGAGTTAAACGGAGCCACCACATTAATCCTAAAATCATATAAATTCCCACGTTAATTGAAAAATATTAGAAATTCTCACGTTAATCATAGAAAAAAGAAAAAATCTACATCATTGAATATGGATATTATTATGTAAATCTAGCGGTCAATATTAACCTCTATAAAAAACTACTGAAGCTAATCTATATATTAGAGATAAACTCTAAATCTAATCTGATATATTATCTATATCTTAACACGAATCTAGTAGCCCAAACGCGCGGGTCACCTTGCTCGTTTTAAAATTATGCGTACCTTGGGCACTACCATTCTTGGCCTTTTCCCCATCATGTACTACATAATCAGGTTTGCTAGAATTTAACTGTACAAAAACCATATTGTTAGGAAATCAAGAAACTTAATGTTTGAATGAAGGTCGTGAGAACTTAGGCTGCTAACAATGCATTACCAGCCAATGAGAAGCCTCCGTCTTTGCTGCGTGAGTTGGACTACCATCAAATTGTACTCTCAGCTGCTTCCGTGAACTGCAAACATAAATATACATGTGAGACCAATTTAAAAAGTTCCAAATGAAAGATACCTAAGGACGTCTATGAGCAACCTCTACCTGCTATTGGAGATCTCTTTAGATGGATTTGGCGAATTTGCAACAATTCCCAAAGAAATCTCCTGTATTTGCCCATCTTTTGACAAATGTGAACTTTCGTTATTGTAAGTAGCACAAGGCACATGATTTGCTTGCAAAACATTGCCAGTTCTCTCCACTGTTTGATCTGTGCAGGCAGGTTGGGTAGCCACTTGGCTGGCAGCACTTGGTGGCAACGCAGTTATTTTTTCCTCCTCCCTGATGACGACTCCTGTAGGGGCAATCTTGCTAGAATTATATATGCATCATATTGTCAAAACCGTACTACCTTAATATGAGTATATGACAACAGTAAGACAGAGAAAAGAAAAACCTTCTGAACAAGAAGTTGAAATGACATTTATGTTTGGGCTATCTTCAGGAGGGGGTGATTGAGATAGCGAGAGCAAAGCACCAGCAACTACCTCCTCCTCCATTGTGAAAGAATTCGATAGCTGCTAAGCAAGAACCCATAACCCACGTCAATTTTAGGCCATGCCCCAAGATAAAAAATGAAAAAGACTTGCGGGCAGATATATTATACATACTGAGCCCTCGTTGAATCTTGTTTGGCGATCCATAAAAAATGCCTGATTGCCGATAGCTGAAAGATGGCGTCTCTTCTGGACATAGCGCGATGATGAAGAAACAGTTCGACCCGCATGCTTGTTTATGGCTGAAAGTAAGGATACTCAGGATCGAAATATTGACTAAATCCCTAAATTAACAAACTTCCCCTACTATTGTCACATCATCCTACAAGTTGCAGCATCTGCTTATCAGAAAATCTTATCTGTTGATGTTATCAAATCGTATATGCTACTTCCTGTGTTCTAAAATGTAAGGCACGCATGTATTTTAAAAAGTCAATGTTTAGAACGTTTGACTAATAATTATGTTAGAAACATATATGTCCAATGCTATGCATGTGATATAGTTATATTCGTATTTGAAAATACTTTGATATGATGTTAATTTTATAGTTATTGATGATATAATATGAAAGAAATTAATGGTCAAAGTTTACGTTTGTTGACTTCATAAAAAAATTATATGCCTTACATTTCAGAACGGGGGGTTATTTATTCACTTAACAAAATTTAAAATATTTGTTGATGATGAATACATTTCCATTATAAAAATATTCACTTAACAACAGATGCTAGAAATATTTGTTGGCCATCCTATCCATAAATTAATAGATATTGCTAAAATAGAAAAGCCAAAGTGTCCCTTTTTCTATTTTTTTGGGAGGAAGAAAATACGTATCTTTTACCTGATCTTAATTTTCTAGGAACTGGAGGATCAACACCATCACAGTCCTCAGCAACCTTTGAAACATCAAAATGAACACAAAAGATAAGCATAAAAAACATGAAGCAAGTGACTGTACTACATGCTGAGAAGCAAAACAAGACAGAACCTTTCCAAGGGTCCTCACTCTTTTCCTGCTCATCAAACCGCTGAAGCTAGCCGTAGTCAGAGAAGAAAGGACTATATCATTGCAGTCTCCATCAGAACCTCCTGCTTCTCCTTTGCCGTTCATGCTATCGTTGCTTGATCTCCACTTCATGGCCTTAGCCTTCACTTTCTTGCGCCTGAATACCGCGCTGTAGTTTCCACCTTGGCTCTCGCTTCTGTTACTCTCTGGAAAACAATGTTTCAGATAATTGATGTTACAAATCATGTGGTAGCTAGCTCGCTGAAACAACTGTAGATAGTTAGGTATAGTTCTCAGTTCCCATCGAGGTTTAGATTAAGGGACCTAAGAGAATACGTATGAGTAGTTGATCCAGCTGCTTTTATCCATTTCCTAATATTCCAAAAGACATTTTTTATTTAAAATAAAGAAGATAAAAAAGAGGAAAGAACAAGGTGATGCCAACCTCCTGGAAACAATAGCAGGTACTGGAACTACCTGACGAGAAACTGAATAATGTGTCCTGTACTACTGTCAGGACCAATTGATCAAGGACAAATTGCTGAAATAAATGAAAAGAGTGTAAAAAGAGAGAGAAAAGAGTACAAACAGGCTTGTCTGGTGAGGTAGAACTTCTATTAACATGACAGAGCAAATGCCAGTTTTTTCAATCGAGAAAAAGGGTTCAGAAATGTCGAACGGGAGAGAGAGAGAGCAATATAAACAAACAATCATTTGTGAAATGAAAGATTTTAAAACGATCTCTGTCTCAGAAGGGATGATAGAATTTTTTTTTCTTTGTTACATGCTTTCAATTTATTCCATTTATGTTGAACCAATGCTGTATCCATGTTCCACAAGGAGTACTTGTGAAAAGGACAGGAAGCAGAGGCCAAAGCTTTGGGGGGTGCATATCTTCACGTAGGCAGTAGGTGACAAGCGTTACGACCCAAGACAGCACCATAATATCTTGGAGATTTCTTCACGAAAACTTCACCAAATCGAACCATCCAAACCAGAGAAGGATGAGAGCGAAAAAAAAATCTAGAACGCCCCTCGAAAAAGGCACCAAAAAAGAGTTTCCTGTGGCCTGCGATTCAGCTGCCAAATTTTGTATTGTCCAGTGGACCTCGCCCATCCACTAATAGAAGGCCACACTTACGGCTACCGTTTACATAAAGGGTCAAGAGTGACATTTTTTTTACATATCATACAATTCTACAACTTTATAATAACATATGCGCAATTAAACTGTTAGATAAAACCCAAAGTATTCATTTTCACATAAATGAGAAGACTTTGGCCCTACTGCTAATCCATAATCATTAGTAACTAGCTAGCAAAGAACAGTCGTACTGGTGGTCTCTAGCCAACCCTAATACATGACCATATGATGCTATATACATAAAATATGGCTAATTTTCCGAGGAAAGAACCTTAAAGCCAATCACAGAAGTTATATACCAGGTGTGATCAAGGGCCCCACCACTAACAGATCAGAAGAAAAAAGAACAGGAGAGAGGGAAATTGCTCTTTCGAGGGTGCATTGGGAAAGATAAGGGGCATTTTCGGGAATATGTAAACCACAGGGGGCAAAGTAAAAAAAATGCATACATACCAGTAGCATCAGCTGTGGGAGGAGAGGAAGAGGTGCAGCCACTCCTTGTGAGCCCAACCACCAGCTTCTCCCTCTTCTTCTCCATATGCACCATCCAAAAAGCTAGCTCAAAAAGATCTCACAAATCTCCCTTGTATTATGCCTCTCTCTCTCTCCTCTGCAGCACAACACAGCATGCACACAAGAAATGCAGTCACAAGGCATGGCTACATACAAGAAGCCAGGTGCTTAGAGCAAAGTGAACAGAAGCTTTCAATTCTTTCTTTCTTTCAGTAATAGTACGGCTTGGGCTTAAGACAAGGAGACACAGCATCCAGAGAGGCCACCAGGAGTATATTGGAAGCAAAGGCAGCAAGAAAAGTTAGGATAAAAAAAGTTGAGAGCAAGCTGCTTGGTCCTATGAACGCAGGAGAATCGGATGCTGGGAAAGCTGAATAGCTGATGAGGGAGAGGAAGGGGAGAAAAAGGTGGTAAGAAAGATGAATTTTTCTGTGGGCGGTATTTGTTGCTTGAAAACGATCCACGAATCTTTGGCACCCCCACCCAAGAATCTCAAAAGCCAAAAAATGCATTTGCATATCTTTATCCAGATGCAAATATAAAACATTTGCTGCATCCTTGGGAGAAAACAAGTAAAGCCGATGCAAGGATGTGATTAGCCTCTGATACGCCGACTCATAGTGTCGTATCATAGGAGTTGAACTCAAGTCTACCTGCTAAGATGATAAAAGTTTCAGTTCTTGTTTGTTTTAGGCAGCAAGCGGCAGAATTCATGGACGCTCAAGTCCTCACATAGCCCAAGAAACCACGAAAACAAAGAGGGAGCCCCCATGTAAACGAAACGGCAGAAGCGAATTAAGCAATAGAACAGGAGAGCTGCGAAATCCTCTTGAAACCCAGGTGCGATGCCAACCATATATAATATATAATCAAGTCCAGAGCAAGCAGCGCAGAATCCAATCAAGCTGTGGCAAGAAGAGGAGAGGGCACCGACCTCCTAAATCCAGCAGACCAGCACCTCGAAAACTCTCACAGTAGCACCATGACGACGGCGACGACGACGAAGCAGCAGCAGCAGCAGCAGCAGAAGAAGAAGAAGAAGAGGCCGGGAGAAGGGGAAGCAGGAGTGGCATATGAAGAGGTGTCCGCGTGGGTGGTTGCTGGTCTCTTCCAGAGGAGGAGGGAGTCAGGACTCAGGAGAGACGATGAGGTGAGAGGGGTAAATGCAATGCAGCTGCACTGCACACGGCCACGACGTCTCCCTTTTTGTTGGCCGCTCCGCCGCTGCTTGCTCCTGTGGGCATAAACGGAAAGCTCAAAGCTGCAACCTTTGCACTTGTCTCCATCTCTCTCTCTCTCTCTCTCTCTCTCTCTCTCTCTCATGCTAGCTTATGCAGAGCTGCAGATACAAGCTCCTGTGGGCATAAACGGAAAGCTCAAAGCTGCAACCTTTGCACTTGTCTCCATCTCTCTCTCTCTCTCTCTCTCATGCTAGCTTATGCAGAGCTGCAGATACAAGCTCCTGTGGGCATAAACGGAAAGCTCAAAGCTGCAACCTTTGCACTTGTCTCCATCTCTCTCTCTCTCTCTCTCTCATGCTAGCTTATGCAGAGCTGCAGATACAAGCGGCTGTGTTTGTGTGTGTGTGGCTAGAGCTGAGCTGCACATAAATCGCAATCAAGGCAAGTTATGATCCACCATGTGGAAAGCTTTTCCCTTCCCTGTGGTGAGATTGCCAGTGGAGTGGAGTACATGTTTTGATCTCGTCCCAGTACACGTACTGCTGTACCTCTACCTTCTGATTTACTCCGGAACATGCATTGTTTCTTGCAACAAGGAATTATTAACCATAGAGAAGGGAAAACGCGCTCTACAGCACTGCTGCACACTGCTCATTTTCACTCCTCATGATCAATTGCATGCTTGAGCCACGCAAGAATGACTGATAATGTATGCTCATGGTGGGCTTTACATAGATGTAATTAGGACATCTATAATGGCATAGTTAATTGCTAGCTATAAAAAATGATATATCACCTATACACAACAAATAAGCAACATTTTCATCAAGCGACTACTTATAGTATTGCCTCAAAAAATTAATAGAGACTCATATGCAGTACTATGCATGCACCTTTTAATCTGCTAGGAAAAATAGTTTCCCCTCTCCTATGGAAATCCCCAGCGAATCTTACGTTGTTGGCCATGCTCCAAGATTTGTGTGATGCCTCCACCTCTCTCACTTTGACTTTTACAAAAGAAACCCTGTTGAGTGAATATTTTAATATTGTGTGATGAGATGATTTTCCAATTTAAAATAATAATTTTGGATGAATATTTGAGCATAATTGATGATTTATTGGACTAATGATTTTTGGTGAGATTTGGAGATATATATATATATATATATATATATATATATATATATATATATATATATATATATATATATATGGTAAAAGTATCTAGGACTCCATGGAGCCTGTGTTCCGTGCCTTATTTGGAAACAATTAACTGCGTAGTTATTGCATTCACACCTTTGTATGGCAAATGATAATGTTGTTGTGCATGTATTTACTTTGTGTACACGAATCTTGATGAAATCCGACGGCAACAAGCAATGGAGCACTAACTCCATAGAGTCCCATTCGGACGTCCTATATATATGTATGTATGTATGTATGTATGTATGAGATTGGTTTTGTAGGAAAGAAGAAAGAAAAGAATAAAGAAATAAAGAAAAGAAACGTGCAGTGTTGTGTGGGTGTGTGCATGCGCATGCCATGCATGCAGCATGCAGTGCGGAAGGCCGGCCCAGCAGGGGCAGAGGCGGCGTGCGGCAGTCGGCCCAGCGCGGCGTGAGGGAGCGCGCAGGCAGTGGGCTGAAGCGGAGATCCGAGAAGGCCCAGGTGGGGCGTGGCAGTGGGTCGTGGAAATTATTTTTTTATAAATTTATTTTTTATTCTTTATGCAAAAATATATGCCGAGTTGAAATTTAGACAGATCTAGGCCCCTGTCGTGCTTTGAAACCGCGATCAAGCACCGGTTGCTCATTAAAAGCACGATAGCACGCTGAGAGAGCGGTTGCAGGCTGAGAACCGGCGCCGTGTAACCGATCCTTAATTGAATCAAGGGAGAATTGAGATGGTGGCATCGAAAGACCACTTGGCCTCTATTCTAGCACCGAACATTCTCCGTTACCGTATCTGGCACCGAACGGCGGCTTCGTTAACCAATTCTAGCACTCCCGTCCATCTTACCGTTTGCTCCATTTCTTCCACATCGAGCAGAGAGAGAGAGAGAGAGAGAGCAGGAGCAAGGCGGCGGATGGCTCGGCGGCGCCGATTCAACAACAATGGCCGCGGACTAGAGGAAAGTAGGGTGAAATGAAGAGGTCTTTCTGGGGGTTCGATTGCGTGTAGCTCATCGGGAGGAGGTCGGCAAGAAGTCGGCGCGGTGTCGAGTCGTCTAACCCGTCGCGACCACCATTGCCGCCCATGAGCTTCTTCGTCGCCATGCCGAGCTGCCTCATTGTCGGGAAGAAGAGACAGGAGGAAGGGAGGAGGCAAATCGGAGAGAGAGAGAGAGAGAGAGAGAGAGAGAGAGAGAGAGCATGAAGAAGAGAGCGCACGAGCTTCTTCGCCGCCCATGAATTTGCCTCCGCGTGCGGGAAGAAGAGAGAGGAGGAATGGGAGGAGGCAAATCGGGAGAGAGAGAGAGAGAGAGAGAGGAGAGCAGAAGAAGAAAGCCAGACTTGCCTCTCTGCTGCCTGCCTGCCTCCTCGTCCGCCGCCTCTCATGCATGCTCTGCCTCAGCGCCTCATGGCGACTCTCTTTGCCCATGTGCCTGCCTGCCTCCGCCTCTGCCTCCATTGCCTTGACGCCTCATGTGCCTCCTCTGCCTCCGCCTTGCCCGAGAGAGGGAGAGGTAGAGCGAGAGGGTGAGGGAGAGAGAGCCAGGGGAATCGAGAGAGAGAGAGAGAGAGAGAGAGAGAGAGAGAGAGAGAGCGAGACGCAGCTGTGGGAGGGGGGAAGAAGGAAGGGAAAGAGGTGGGACCCACATGTCAGTGACACAAGCTAACACTTCTAATAGCTCCTTCTAACACCGTGAGCGACGGAGTGCTAAAAAAAGGTAATGGATGTGTGTTTGAGTGCTACATAAATGAACCGAAAATGTTCAGTGCTAGAACTGAGACAATGTGATCTTTCATTGCCACCAGCTCAATTATTCCTTGAATCAATGATAGGTCCAGGACACTACTTACAGTGTAAACATATACAGTGTTTGATTCTTCTAATATCTATTAACATTTCATACCATATCCAATTTACACGAAACAAATTTTAAAATTTATGTAAAATCCTAAAGGACCCATTTTTAAAACTTTCAATTTTTAAAATTTTTTGAATTTTGAATTTTGAATTTACACGAAATTTTTAAATTATTGAAAGTTTAATATTTCATACCATATCCAATTTACACGAAACAAATTTTAAAATTCATGTAAAATCCTAAAGAACCAATTTTTAAAACTTTTCATTTTCGAAATTCAAAATTCAAAAATTCAAAAATATAAAATATAAATTTTCATGTAAATTCGAATTTCAAATTTCAAAAAAAATAAAAAATTGAAAGTTTCAAAAATAGGTTCTTTAGGATTTTACATGAATTTTAAAATTTGTTTCGTGTAAATTGGATATGGTATGCAATGTTAATAGATATAAGAAGAATCAAACACTGTATACGTTTACACTGTATGTAGGGTCCTGGAGCTATCGTTGATTCAATTAACGATCGGTTACACGCGGTCGGTTCTCAGCCTGCAACCGCTCTCTCAGCGTGCTATCGTGCTTTCAATGAGCGACCGGTGCTTGATCGCGGTTTCAAAGCACGACAGGAGCCTAGATCTATTTAAATTTCAACTCGGCATATATTTTTGCATAAAGAATAAAAACATTTATATAAAAAATAATTTCGTGGGTCGTGGAAGGCCAGGAATTGAGTTTGAGTTCGAGTTCGAGTAGGAATTAAGCCCGAGATAGATTCGTGATATTTTCACTATAAAAGGAGACGAGGAGGCTCGGGATTAAGAGGAGCTTTAGGGTTTCCACATGTTAATGACGACTAAGAAGATTAGGAAAATTCCAGAGGTGATTAGAGAAGATTAGAGAGAGATTAGATGAGATTTTTCAGAGAAGAGAGGCAGATTAACGAGGGGTTGTGTTAGGTTTGCAGAAGCTGTAGCAGGGTAGTAGACGTCGGGTGAGGCGTAGCCATGAGCTGTTGCACAACAAGGTAACTCATACCAGAGCAGATCTGTACTTCTTTGTAAAAGGATTTGATTGGGGAGGAGCGCCCAGAATCATTACCCCACAGATATAGGCAGGTGCCGAACTGCGTTACCAAACGTGTGCGTCTCTTGTAATGTTTTTCTAATCTTACATGAATATCTATTTTCATCGTTTGCTTCCGCTAATTAGGGGTATTTAGCGCCTACGATCCTACAAACCCTCAAAGTTTCATGCCAAAAGCAATCAAGTCCTTCCTCATCTCTTCCTTCTTCCTTGAGCTGGCCACCACCCAAGGCCACCACCGCCAGTGACCACCTTTCCATGCGCGCCAATAAGGCCACAACACGGGCTCAATGCGGTGATTGGAGTTGCTTGACACAGTGCGGGGTGCACTCATCTTGGCAACTAGCACGACACCTCAGAGTGCGTGCCATGGTGGTCACCGTCGACGACAGTAGGCACTGGGCAGCGGCTGGCTTGGAGTGAAGGAGGAGGGGAAGAGAGAAGAAATAAGGATCCGATTGCTTTTCGTTTTAAATTTTAAGGCTTTTTTTTTTTTGCAGAAGACCAAATAAAGAGAGGGAAGATGGGGAAATTCATGGGGGAGAGGAAAATCCGTGTTCAATCCGCTATGGAAATGGGTGTGTAGTCTGCTCTCTTTATTGGTTCAATGCTGAAGAATTTTTTTTTACCCAAAAGAAACCGCAATGGTGGCTCTTTCCTTGAGAATATATAAATAAAAAATGTGTATGAAAGCTCTCAAGGATCATCTGGAAACAAAATCCAAGACTACGATCATAATTTGTCAAACGACGAGGAAGAAGGTGAATATCAGCTAAAAAACTCCTCTTCCGACAAGTAAAGGACCATCATCATGTGATGCGATGCGATGCAGGTACGGGTGCTATATGCGACAAAGTTAAAAAATAGTTGCAAAAATCTTCTCTACCTATTTTGAATTATTTATGAGTTATTCCTTTGATGAATTATTCATAAATTGCTCTTCACTACCTAATTAGTTTCTCCATCTTCTTTTAGATGTCGGCCCTGAAGATCGTGGATGCTTTGGATGAGGGCGGGATGCCGCTCCTTTTGAAGGACTTGCTGGAACGCCTGCAGTATCCTACAACGGAGCCCGTGTATGACTGCGAGTACGTCAGCCAGTGCCTCCGGTCCGTGTGGAGATCGAGTAGTCTTGGAGTTCCCGACTCCCAACCCAGGAGACCCGCTGCTGAGTTTCAAGGCATACGGAGATGACGAGTACGCCGCAAGACAACAGGTTGCTCCACCTGGGATAAACCATGAAGGGTTTCGGCTGGAACGTGTGAAGGACGATCTCGACGAGCGCACCAAGACTCTGGAGGAAAAGGAGAAGGCCTTCGACGAGCTAGAAAAAACAAGCATTTGACGAAGCCAAGGCCAAGTGGGAGACCGAAGCGGGAGCCGCCGAGAAGAACCCCCGCAACCGTCGCAGGCGCAGCAACTAGAATTTATCATCGTCGCCCTGTCGTTCTACCGTTACCTGATGTCCGTACGACCATACTGTATCCGACGTCCATACCGTACCCGACGTCTGTACCAGGCCCGGTCCTGGGTTTTTTAGGGCCCGGGGCGAAATTATAAACAGAGGCCCTAACGAAAGCACAAAAAAAATTAAATTTTGCACTACTGGACGTCCAAATTTGAACTACCAGACGCCCAGAGCAGGCGATCGCCGGTCATAGGATACTTTCCTAAATTAATAAATGAGAAATACTCCAACATATTAAAACCAATAATTAGGAAAAAAATAAATCATAGATACTTTCCAAAATAAATAAATCATAGATGCTGAGAATTATTTTGTTATTTTCCTGTCCTTGATAATTAATTCTACCCTTTTATTACTTCCTATGGACGAAGGCTAAGTAGCCGATATTAACGGCAATACTATAATCAAATAATTTGGTTGTTGCATTCCTATATCACGTTTGAGTTGGCTATTTCCTGGTGTCTCGTGCTACGCTGGCGCATGTTCGAGAAGGGGTGTGTTGGTGTTTCCTTGTATGAATCTTTGTATTGTGTGGAAGAAAAGCTTTTAAATTATTTTAGTAAATATTGTCACCCTCTCCATTAGTTAACCTTCCCTTATTCTCAGCAGATGTCGCGAAAGAAGAGTGCTCGCATTGCTGCCACTCGCCAGGCCAACGCGCCGGAGGAACCCCAACCACCGCCGGTCATCGACATCAACGCCATCGCTGCACAGGCCGCGGCTCAAGCTCTCGAGCAAACCGCCGCTACCCAGCAGCCAGTTCAGCCACCGGTTCAACAACCCGCTCAACCCCAAGACCAAGTGATGATGCAGGCGCTGAACTTGATAGTGACGCAGCTCACCGCGTTGCAACAATGAGCACCGGTACCGCCAACGCCGGGCACCGACTCACTACCACCCGATCAATGTTTAAGGACTTCATCAGCACTAGGCCAAGCAATTTCACGGGAATTCGAAACCCCGTGGAGGCTGACGACTGCCAGCCGATCAGGTCAAATATGCGACACATGTCTTGAAGGGCAACGCCGCCAACTGGTGGGAGACCTATTGTGCTGCCCATTCGGACCGTGCTGCCATGACATGGGATGCCTTCTTGGAAGAATAACACCAAAACCGATCTAGCTCTCTCCTCCCCACCAAAACCGACCCAGATCTGGCCACCGCCCACCGGCAAGCCGATGCCCACGCCCCCACCACAACTAACGCGGCCGCATAACCTTGCCGCCTCCGGCACCCAGCTTCTGCGTCTGCGACCATGCCCGACTCATGTATTTGGCGCCCGCGCACATTTGCCTCATTGCGTTCAATGAAGCGCCGACTGACGATCATCACCAATGCCCGATCGCACAATGCACCCCCTCCATCTTCCTCCACCTCCGTTCAACCCTGATGTGTTGCTCGACCTACGCTGGCCCTGACGAACCACTGCCGACTTCTGGCCCTCCTGCGAGACCTCTATTGTCAGTTCTCCTCGCCTCCTGCTCCTCCTACATCGCCGTGTGTAGGGCTGGACCTCATCAAAAGGGCAGGAGCTCTCCCATTTCATTTAAGAAGAAGTAAAATACAAAAAAAGAAAGAAAAACAACCCAGAACAAAGCACCGCACAACACTGCAGCCCAACACTCCCAACATTGGCCCGAAGGCAAGCACACCACCACACGGTGAGACAAGAACATCACACCAGTCACCACCGACAGGGACAACAACAGCAAACAAAGCAGCTAAACCAACAAATAACACCGCCCCATGAACGACGGCTTAACAACGACCAAACAACAAATATTCTAGCTAGAGACCACCTGAGGACCCCTTAGGCGACGCCTCCAACAAGGTAGTGGCTCTCGTCACCGTTGCCCGCTCACAAGGGCTATGTTCTCACCCAAGAGCAAACTAGAGAAGAGCACCTACAACAATGCCTCCAAGGAGGAAACGACGTCGGAAGACATCACCATCACCAGTTCAAACGGGCAAAGCTTTCGCTCATCGCACCTTCTCCAACACTTATGTCCTGTTTGGCAACAAAGTTTTTTAAAACCATGGTTTGTGTTTTGCTATGACCATGAAATACTATGGTTTTTCAATACCATGGTTTGCTAAGACAAATGAGAAAACTTTAAATTGAAGTGGAATCTACAATACTTCAACATTAACATGGTATTATCAATACCATGGTTTTCAAAACAGAGTTTTTGAGGTTGCTTCCAAACAACGACAAGCCTCACTAGAATGGGAGGCAAGAAGACGAAAGAGGGATCTCGTGAGGGGCACTAAGAAGCGAGGGGAAACACTGCCACCGTTGCAGGGAGCCACAAGGAGGATCAGCGCGCCGCCGCAGGAGGCGACCAACATGGCCGACCTCCGTTGTTGCGGGATCATGGACGGAACCACCAACGTGGCTTGGAGCCGTGCCGCTGGGAGGGGGGAATGGCGGCACCGCCACCAGATCCGGTTGCCTCCACGTCGGATCTGTCCTTGTTGGCACCAGATCTGGCCACCACCACCGGTGCCAAGTGCCAACCCGACAATGGCAGAGGGGAGGGGGAGGCGGCGCTCATCAGATCTAGCCGTCACTGGCGTCCGCGATCGGCTGGGCAACGCCATCCGCAGTCGCGCCACCGCCACACCGATGGCCTAATCCGGTGAACCACTCTGTTACAAAATCTTACGCAGTGATGCATTTGAGAACCATGATCCTTTACAGAGAACACAACTGTACAAGATAATATTTGCAGGCCACAGGTAAGGCAGCAACACAAGCCTTCCAATCACCACTCGATCAACAGTGAGAGCGGCACCCATAATTATTTCATCATTTCAAGTGTCCTATTAACTTACACACACCAACGTACTACTACAATACCAAATTGGTTACATTACATACGTACTGTTGCATATTTCTATGAATAGCAATGCTACTCTCGAATTTAGATCGATACATGCTGAAATTAGCAGCATACATGGCAATTTGGGATCAAGCCAAGAGGTCTGCCAGTGTTGTGAGCTTCTACAAACTTTTTCTTGTCATGGACGACCATGTCACAGCCACATGCACATAAACACAATCATACATGCTGTCATAGAGTGAGAAACAAGCCATTCTCCACTTCCTCTTGAACAAAAATATGCAGAAGACTACCCAGAGACCAATTGCATACCCAGCGCCCACTGCGAGAAAGAATGAAATTCCATCTCTGTGATATTCTATACTAGCAGGAGTTAACCCAGTTTCTGAACAATTTTTGGAGAGAGGAGGACCACAAAGACCTGGGTTGCCAATATAGATTGATGCTGGGTCATCGAGCGCTCGCAGTTGATTCCCAGATGGTATATTTCCTGTCAGATTGTTGTATGACAGGTTCAACCGACTCAATGATGTGAGAGCTGATAAGCTTGTAGGGATTTCACCAGACAACTCGTTGTGAGATAGGTCCAGAGACTCCACCTGCACCAATGCACCAATCTTCTCGGGAATTTTCCCACTGAAGGCATTCCATGATAGGTTCAAGTTCTTCAGTGCCGCAAGACTGCCAATGTTTTCAGGGATCTCCCCAACAAGTTTGTTACAAGATAAATCAAGATTCACCATGTATATGATTTCATCGGTGTACAACCGCTCTTGACCCTTTGTGACTACCATAAAGTCACCTGTTGTGAAATCCATGTCATTAAGACCAATTATGAATCCCCTCATCGCACCAACCAACTCATATACGTCCCTTGCCAATGTCATCCCCATGTAGTTAGCAAAAGATTTTGGAATTATCCCTGATATGTTGTTGTAGGCAAGGTCTAAATACTGAAGCTTAATTAGCTTCGTAAGCTCAACTGGAATATGACCATAAAACATATTAGATCTCAACCGTAGGAATGCCAAAGATGGTAGTTTCTCCCCAATCCATGCCGGCAAAACCCCAAAAAATAGATTATCGGCGAGATCAAGAAGGATGAGCTGTTTGCAGTTTTTGAGAAATGGTGGAAATTCACCAGAGAGGTTATTGTTCCTTAAGCTCAGATTAATAATGCTCAGACTTGTCACACTAGTTCTGGACTCAGTGTCTAAGCAATCAGGAATGGACCCAGTGAGCTTATTTCGTGAAAGATCTAAGAAAGCTAGTGATTGCAATTTGCACAAAGATGACGGAATGAGACCAGCAATGGAGTTGTCATATAGAAGAAATTTTGTAAGCCTTGGTGCTCCAAAATCTAATGGTAGCGGCCCCGATAAGTTGTTTTTGCTAAGGTCCAACTGAGTTAGATTAATGGGAAGCTTGGGTATTGGACCACTAATCTGGTTGGAACTGAGATCCATTGCTATTGCTGACATAAATTCCAATGTAGATGGTAAAGGACCACGAATTTGATTATTTCGAATATTCAGATACCGCATTGATGAAGCTGTTACCCAGAACCAATCAGGCACCATGTCAGATATGCTTGTGTTTGAGATATCAAGTAAGCGTAACCTTGTTTGCCATCTCAGCCACATTGGAAATTTAGGTCCTAATGTGCATGACCGAAGTTCCATATATGTGAGATTGAAAGGAGGAACCCAATCAGATTTCACCATGATGGTTATGGAGTTATCAGTCAAGGTTAAGCTTTCCAAGCTTAATAGGTCTGATAAATGTCCTTCGTGTATGATGCCATCTAGGTTGTTGAAGCTTAAGTCCAATTCGGTTAGTTTTGTGAGCTTTCCTATCCACAGTGGCAGAGGGCCTGTGAGCTTGTTACGACTAAGATAAAGCATAGTCAAATTTCTTAAGGGCTCTAGATTGGTTGGCAGGCTTCCTGTCAAATTGCTGCCCGGTATAAATAAGATTTGTAACTTATTCCATGAACAACTAGGCAAACTCTGAAAGAATTCTGCTATGCTGCCATTGATATTGTATTCCAGAAATATTTCTTGCAAGTTGCATAGATTACTCAGTGTTGACGGTATCATGCCGTGAAGCTTATTCCTACCTAATTTGAGGCGCACCAAAGAAGTCATATTCCCTAGTTCATCAGGAAATGGGCCGTGGAACTGATTGTATGAGATATCTAGAGTCCTAAGGCTGGTTAGATCCCAAAACCAGTTGGGTGTGATGTATTTATCAATATTATTCCACGAAACGTCGAGTGTCTCAAGAGACGTCAGATTTGAATGCTGAAGAGCATCAGGGCTGCTGCTAAGTTGGCACATAGAAAAACGGATAACCTTAAGAGAAGGAAGCATGTTGACCACCGGGACCCAGTCCAGGATGGTGCTGAGGTTCACACCGCCCATGTCGAGATGCTCAAGAGAAGATAACCGTGAGAGCCAGGTGATATCGGTGGAATAGGTGTAATCATTATCAGAGTCAGAAAAGATACTCAAGTAACGCAAGTTGGAGAGGTTACCCAGCTGGGGCGGTATGCTTCCGACGAAGCCCGACTCAGATAGGTCGAGATATCTCAGGCTACGGAGAGAGCCCAAGAACTCTGGTATCATTTCTCCACTAAAGTTGTTGTTGCTAATGTTGAGATATTGAAGATGTTGCAAGCGAAGCAACGAGAAACTTATGCTGCCTCCTAACCACATTTCTGGACCCTCAAACTCAGACTCATAGTACGGATGGTTGCCTTGGAGATCGAGCTTGACGACATGTCCGGTCCTGTTGCTGCATCGGACGCCCTTCCAATAGCAGCAGTCATGACCCTCCCATGACGAGAGGAGGTTTGCAGGGTCCGACAGGCCTGCTCTGAAGGCGAGAAGGGCAGACCTCTCCTCCGAAGAACATCTGATGGTGGTGGTGCCGTTTGGATGAGCGGATGTGACAGTGGAGGTGGAGCGCTTCGTTTGGTTGAACAAGATCAGAAGGGATACTACTACTAGCGTTTGGCTCCAGAAGAGCTGAAGCATGGCCGTTGCCATTGGTGCTTCTTGCTATGGCCGTTGCCATTGGTGCTTCTTGCTTCAGAGTGCAGAGCTAGCAGCTTGGTCTGGAACACACATGGTATATATCATGGTTATTACTCCAGCTTGTGATCTAGTCATCTAGTTACGGCTGTGTCCCTGTGAAGTTCAATTAAGAAAACAGAGAAATAAAGAGAGTCCCCGCGGCTGTGGTAAAATGCTTCTTTCACAGGGAACGGTATCCTTTGCCCTAAGGCGGCGGAAATTAAAGTTATTTCTGCATAAACATGTGACGTACGGCAGATGATCTGCTTCCTTTTTATATAGAGTTATTTTAGGTTATATTATACTAGAGCTACTATCATGGTAATATAAAAAAAAATCAAAATCAACTTGAGAGAAACAGACGGTTCATATTCAATTTTATGTAACATAGAAGTTCACCTTTATAACGCCATACTATTAACCAGGTCCTTAAAAAAAAATTCAATCTTATAAAATTCGCATTTTACTCTAAATCATCTAAAAAGATTTGTTCCTTCAAAAGCAACTCTATCCTACATGATCAAACAAATAGATTTGCCACTAGAGATGATCTAATCATCTAATAGCACCAATCTTTTTTTTTAAACAAAGAGCAGGAGAGTTACCTTGTATTGATTAAAAGGAGATGATACAGTTTGGGGGGAGACACGGGCCCCTCCCCCCATGGGCCGAAAGGGAACTAATTAATTTATTACAAAAGGTGCACCTGCAGCCTCTCAAAGGTGCTGGTCGTTTAAGAGATGGTCGAGGAAGGTCGACGAAGGCCGCTCGGTCGAGCGGAAGATTCGGTTGTTCCTCTCCATTTAAATATGCCAAATTGTGCCTACGATGATTGATAGGATCCCGCGGTCAGGCGTCCTGCGCAGTAGGTCGGAAGACCACCAATTTGTGATGCAGTCTGTGCGGGTCCAGCACGCGGGGTCAAGACTTGCTGCCCCCAGCAAGGAGGCTAAGCGAGTCCAAACTCTGGCGCTGAAAGAGCATTGCAAGAATAGGTGTTCCGGCGTTTTTAGGTTGCTTCGGCAGAGAGGGCAGAAGTAGTCATTCGGTAGTTGCCGTCGTTGTAGGATGTTAATAGCAACAACTTGGCTCTCTCTTCTCTACTTGACACGAGGGCAACTGCCCTTTGCCATTATAGCGGAGAAGCCGGTGATATTGTGTTGGTTGTCAATTTTTTAATGTACATGTCATGACTTACGTGTTACGCTTCTGAATCATTTTGACGAGTATCGTTTCATTATCTTCTTTTCTTTGGGTTTTAGCTTTAAGTAGCCATAATAACGATTGAAATGGAAGTTTAGCGGCAAGAGCAAACCAACAACTACACTGGTCTGAAGACTTGGAATTCCATGCGATTGGGACCAGGATTCTGAAATGAACTTTAGGAGTATAGAGCAAACCAGCAACGACTTTGTTCTTAAGACATGGAGTTCCTTGCGATTGGAGCCAGGATTTTGTAAATCTGCTGTACAAATAATCTATCTGTCAAATCGATCTTACCTATAGAGTTGGGTCACGGTGTCTCACGAACATGGATTTCGCCGTGCCTAGCTTAGCGTTTGAAAAATCTAGTACCATATTCGTTGATCCGAAGCGATCATCTTGTTCAAGTCTCACAGTACACATTTTTTAAATTTTTTTTTACTATTTATTTATTTTTAAAAAAATGACTATAAATGGTAGGTTCTCACAAAATCTAAAAATGGTAAAATATGTGAAATATGAAATTTTATTCGATAGTGAGACGAATAAAATGATTTGTTTGGATCGATGACCCCCCATCACAGATTTCGTAAAGGGAGCAAGAAGCACCCGTTATCTCGTGTTTCATAAAGCGACATAGCCCAACTTATACATTGATGAAACAGAATCGTTAGTTGGGGAAAAAAGATCTACACCGCTGATCAAGGTGGTTCAAGCTATAAGGTTGTTGTAGATTAACTAGAAATTACCATTTCAATGAAAAAAAGAAAGATTGTTGGAGATTGGAAAGCACTTGGCTAACACCATCCAACCTATCTTTGTGGCCCAAGTAGGAAGTCCAAGATGGTCTAGCTCGTGGACCACCAGGATTCACCTTTACCTAGATCGAGTTATCCATAGCTCGGAGGCCAGGAAGGTCTTGACTATCCGTAGCCAAGAGGGGTGGACCGGTGCAACCAACCTTTTCTAAACTAGGTAAGACATGATATTTCATGCAGGTACTAGTGCGTATTAACACTTAGCTTGGTGCCCAAGGTGAGGACACTTATCAACCAGAAGCATCTTGGAGGTCAAGTCAGAGACGGATTTGGCAAGGACGTCGCCTCGTAGTCAACTTAGAGTTAGCCAGTTAGCTATATAAATACCCCCTTATCGTGCCTTATAACACAATATACATCCTCAATATACCGGGATTGTCTCCCTCGACGAGATTAGCCACCATAGACCCCAATCTCAAGCCTCCCAGGTCAAGGTGGTTAGGCGAGGAAGGGTGCGGGAGCAAGAGAGGGCCAAGGCTACATGTGGCGATGGCATGGGCGAAGATTGGCCAAGGCGTACTATCGTCGTGGAGCACAACGACGGCCAAAATAGGTCTCCCATCGACAAAGAGCTCTGGTGAGACCTAGGCCTAGGAAAGTTAGGGAAAATGATCGTCCGGTCAAGGCAAATTTGATTGTAGAAGAATTGAGGTGGTGGAATTGTAGCCAACACCGTGTGTTGTGTGGATGAGGTGTATACCCTCGTACACAGGTTTTGGTGTGGTGTCTCCTGCGCTGATGGGAGGGACACCCTAGAGTTAGGGATCTAGAGCTGGAAGAGTCCAAATGGAAATGGAATGCTCTTGGCCTTCCCTTCAAGGGAGGCCCTTTATTTATAGCCCGGGGTAAGGGCTAGGGTTTGATTTATTTCTCAAACACAACATAATATATTTTTAACTTTCTTTATTTTTCCGTCGCAAATACGGACATTTACTAGTAAACAAAAAAAGAGGCCTGGGCTCAGTTCCTGATTACCTGACAAAGAAAAGGTCAAAAATACACAAGGCTCACTCTAATCGGCCCATGGTACAGGCCCATTCCCTAATGGGCTGATTCCCGCCGCCAGTTTCTTCTTCCTCCACGAGAGAGGGCTCCACCAGTCCACCTCCACCTCCACCTCCTCCTCCACCACCGACAGAGGCAGAGGCCGCACAGCACGTCGCGCCGCCGCCCCAGAATACCTTCACTGCCAAGCACCGCCGCCACGGCCGTGCGTCTCCGTCCTCGCCGGCCGTGCAACGTCATCTCCACTCCTCCCGATTAGGGGAAGCCACCGGAGGAGGGCGGCGGCCGGCGGCGTCAAACCCTCCTCGCGGCCGCACGTATTCCTTCCCCCTCCAGTCCCAGTAAACCCAACCGCATCGGACTAATCATTCTTTACTTACCGTCCTCGTGCTCTTATCCACCCGCCGACACCACGGCCCCACCCCGAGCCACTTTTCTTGGTCCCACTGTCAGTGGGTAGTGCGCATGAAGCAGCGGATTCTTTCGCTAATCTTTTCATCGCCTCCGCTCTCCACCATGAATCCACCATGTGGAAAGCTTTTCCCTTCCCTGTGGTGAGATTGCCAGTGGAGTGGAGTACATGTTTTGATCTCGTCCAGTACACGTACTGCTGTACCTCTACCTTCTGATTTACTCCGGAACATGCATTGTTTCTTGCAACAAGGAATTATTAACGAGAGCAACAAGGAATTATTAACGAGAGAGAGAGAGACGCGCTCTACAGCACTGCTGCAAACTGCTCATTTTCACTCCTCATAATCAATTGCATGCTTGAGCCACGCAAGAATGACTGATAATGTATGCTCATGGTGGGCTTTACATAGATGTAATTAGGACATCTATAATGGCATAGTTAATTGCTAGCTGTAAAAAATGATATATCACCTATACACAACAAATAAGCAACCTTTTCTTCAAGCGACTACTTATAGTATTGCCTCAAAAAATTAATAGGGACTCATATGCAATACTGTGCATGCACCTTTTAATCTGCTAGGAAAAATAGCTTCCCCTCTCCTATGGAAATCCCCAGCGACGAATCTTACGTTGTTGGTCATGCTCCAAGATTGGTGTGATGCCTCCACCTCTCTCACTTTGACTTTTACAAAAGAAACCCTCAAAGTTTCATGCCAAAAGCAATCAAGTCCTTCCTCATCTCTTCCTTCTTCCTCGAGCTGGCCACCACCCGAGGCCACCACCGCCAGTGACCACCTTTCCACGCGCGCCAATGAGGCCACGACATGGGTTCAGTGCGGCGATTGGAGTTGCTCGACACAGTGCGGGGTGCACTCATCTTGGCAACTAGCACGACACCTCAGAGTGCGTGCCGTGGTGGTCACCGCCGACGACAGTAGGCACTGGGCATCGGCTGGCTTGGAGTGAAGGAGGAGGGGAAGAGAGGAGAAATAAGGATCCGATTGCTTTTCGTTTTAAATTTAAGGCTTTTTTTTTTTGCAGAAGACCAAATAAAGAGAGGGAAGATGGGGAAATTCATGGGGAAGAGGAAAATCCGTGTTCAATCCGCTATTGAAATGGGTGTGTAGTCTGCTTTCTTTATTGGTTCAATGCCGAAGATTTTTTTTTTTACCAAAAAGAAACTGCAATAGTGGCTCTTTCCTTGAGAATATATAAATAAAAAATGTGTACAAAGTTACAAATGTACAAGAGGATAATGAAAGCTCTCAAGGATCATCTGGAAACAAAATCTAAGACTACTATCATAATTTGTCAAATGACGAGGAAGAAGGTGAATAACAGCTAAAAAACTCCTCTTCCGACAAGTAAAGGACCATCATGTGATGCGATGTGATGCAGGTTAAAAAATAGTTGCAAAAATCTTCTCTACCTGTTTTGAATTATTTATGAGTTATTCCTTTGATGAATTATTCATAAATTGCTCTTCACTACGTAATTAGTCTCTCCATCTTTTAGATGTCGGCCCTGAAGATCGTGGATGCTTTGGACGAGGGCGGGATGCCGCTCCTTTTGAGGGACACGCTGGAACGCCTGCAGTATCCTACAACGGAGCCCGTGTATGACTACGATCGAGTACGTCAGCCAGTGCCTCCGGTCCGTGTGGAGTTCCCCGACTCCCAACCCAGGCGACCCGCTGCTGAGTTTCAAGGCATATATACGGAGATGACGAGTTCGTCGCAAGACAACAGGTTGTGCCACGCTGGAGAACTCTGCACTCCGTTACCTTCCAACCCGTCTCCGGGACGCGCCGGATGATGAGCCGCCGAGAAGAACCCCCGCAACCGTCGCAGGCGCAGCAACTAGAATCATCGTCGCGCGCCCTGTCGTTCTACCGTTACCTTCGTTATCTTGTTGTCGTCATCGATCGTTTATGTTTCTCGCCTTAGCGTTGCGAGAGTGGTTAGTTAATTTCGTTGCCGAACGTACTTTTATTTAAAAGTTGTGTGTGGATGGACCGTATCGAGTTGTCGAACTTCTTCACGTGATGCGGCCATGGTTATTTGAACTATCGTTTAATATAGAGCCAGTTCAAAAATATTTTGTAAGGTGGTTGCGAATTGCTAGTGGTGAATTATTATTGTTATTGTTTTATTGCCTGTTCGACATCAAGAAAAGAGGCAAGATCATGGCGAAATTTTCAATCCAAGTTGAAGTTCGAAGGAAGATAGTGCTTGTCCAAGAAGAGACAACAAAAGTGGTGTCAATGCCGTTTTCAAAAAAAAAAACCGTACGGATGTACCTGATGTCCGTACGACCGTACTGTATCCGACGTCCATACCGTACCCGACGTCCATACACCCGAGAATTATTTTGTTATTTTCCTATCCTTGATAATTAATTCTACCCTTTTATTACTTCCTAGGGACGAAGGCTAAGTAGCCGATATTAACAGCAATACTATAATCAAATAATTTGGCTGTTGCATTTCTATATCATGTCTGAGTTGGCTATTTCCTGGTGTCTCGTGCTACGCTGGCGCATGTTCGAGAAGGGGTGTGTTGGTGTTTCCTTGTATGCATCTTTGTATTGTGTGGAAGAAAAGCTTTTAAATTATTTTAGTAAATATTGTCACCCTCTCCGTTAGCTAACTTTCCCTTATTCTCAGTAGATGCCACAAAAGAAGAGTGCTCGCATTGCTGCCCATCGCCAGGCCAACGCGCCTAAGGAACCCCAACCACCGCCAGTCATCGACATCAAAGCCATCGCTGCACAGGCCGCGGCTCAAGCTCTCGCGCAAGCCACCGCGAACCAGGGGCTAGTTCAGCCACCGGTTCAACAACCCACTCAACCCCAAGACCAAGTGATGATGCAGGCGTGAACTTGATAGTGACGCAGCTCACCGCGTTGCAATAGCAGGCACCAGCCGCACCCGCCAACGCCGGGGCACCAGTTCACTACCAGCACCAGTCAATGTTTAAGGACTTCATCAGCACTAGGCCAAGCAATTTCACGGGAGTTCGAAACCCCGTGGAGGCCAGCGGCTGGATCAGGGAGATAAAGAACACGTTGGACATGGTTAATGTACTGCCAGCCGATCAGGTCAAATATGCGACACATGTCCTAAAGGGCAACGCCGCCAACTGGTGGGAGACCTATTGCGCTGCCCATCCGAACAATTCTGCCATGACATGGGACGCCTTCTTGGAAGAATAACACCAAAACCGATCTAGCTCTCTTCTCCCCCATCAAAATCGACCCAGATCTGGCCACCCCCCCACCGGCAAGCCGGTGCCCACGCCCCCACCACGACCGACGTGGTCGCCGACGCCCCACCTCGCCACCTCGGCACCCGCTTCTGCGTCTGCGACCATGCCTCGACTCGGCCGTGGTGGCCATCGCATGACGCATTGCCGCTGCCACTGCATTGCGTTCCAAAGCGCCGACTGACGACCGTCGCCAATGCCCGATCGCACAACGCACCCCCTTCATCTTCCTCGACCTCCGTTCAACCCTGATGTGTTGCTCGACCTACGCTGGCCCCGACGAACCACTACCGACTTCTGGCCCTACTGCGGGACTTCTATTGTCAGTTCTCCTCGCCTCTAGCTCCTCCTGCATCACCGGGCCTAGGGTTGGACTTCATCCAAAGGGCAGAAGCTCTCCCATTTATTTAAGAAGAAGTAAAATACAAAAAAAAGAAAGAAAAACAACCCGGCGCAAAGCACCGCACAACACTGCAGCCCAACACTCCCAACATTGGCCCGAAGGCAAGCACACAACCACACGGTGAGACAACAACATCACACCAGCCACCACCGACAGGGACAACAACAGCAAGCAAAGCATCTAAACCAACAAATAACACCGCACCATGAACGACGGCTTAACTACGACCAAACAACAAAGATTGTAGCTAGAGACCACCTGAGGACCCCTTAGACGACGCCTCCAACAAGGTAGTGGCTCTCGTCACCGTTGCCCGCCCACAAGGGCTATGTTCTCACCCAAGAGCAATCCAGAGAAGATCACCTACAACAATGCCTTCAAGGAGAAAACGACGTCGGAAGACATCACCATCACCAGCTCAAATGGGCAAAGCTTTCGCTCACCACACCTTCTCCAACACTTAGGCCATGTTCTTTTGAGCTGATCTGAACAGCTGAACGGCTGAAATGACTGAACTTTGAGAGTTTCTCGAGGTAGTCTCGATATTCGGATCCATTTTGTTTGACTGTTTTTTAAAGCGTTAGGACCCACCTTCAAAACAACGAAAAAAACGAACTAAAAAAACTCAAAACATATGTCTTTTTAAAACGTAGAAAAATCGTTAAGCTGTTAAGCCATTAAGCTGTTAAGCTGAAAAGAACTGAGCCTTAGTTGAAGGGAGGACGCGACAAGAAGAAGAAGAAGAAGCCCAAAGTCACCGACCCGGACCAACTCGACGTCACCAACGAGGGGAGACCTCTCCGTCGCGCCTCCGCACTACCACCGCCCCGTCCTAGTATGGCCTCCACCACACCACCGCACAGCCTCACCGCCGTGCCACCGCACGACCTCTACCGCGCCTCTGCCTGCACTACCACCACCCCGTCTCGGTAGGCTTCCGTCGCTCCACCGCACAGCCACCAAGCCCACGAACCGCCGCTGCACCGCCAAACTACCGCTGTTGTCCAATGTCCACATCCGCCAAGAATACAACAAGGAGAAAACCGTTGGTGAGCTGGCCTCGCGTCGCTTTGCCGCCGTGCCGCTGGGAGGGGGGAATGGCGGCACCGCCACCGAAGCCTGGCCATCCGCCACCAGGTCCGGTTGCCTCCACGTCGGATCTATCCTTGTTGGCACCAGATCTGGCCACCACCACCGGTGCCAAGTGCCAACCCGAGAATGGGAGGGGGAGAGGGAGGGGGAGGCGGCGCTCATCAGATCTAGCCGTCACTGGCGTCTGCGATCGGCTGGGCAACGCCATCCGCAGTCGCGCCACCGCCACACCAATGGCCTAATCCGGTGAACCACTTAACATATAAATCTGTTACAAAATCTTACGCAGCGATGCATTTGACAACCATGATCCTTTACAGAGAACACAGCTGTAGAAGACAATATTTGCAGGCCACAGGTAAGGCAGCAACACAAGCCTCCCAATCACCACTCGATCAACAGTGAGAGCGGCACCCATAATTATTTCATCATTTCAAGTGTCCTATTAACTTACACACACCAACGTACTACTACAATACCAAATTGGTTACATTACATACGTACTGTTGCATATTTCTATGAATAGCAATGCTACTCTCGAATTTAGATCGATACATGCTTGAAATCAGCAGCATACATGGCAATTTGGGATCAAGCCAAGAGGCCTGCCAGTGTTGTCAGCTTCTACAAACATTTTCTTGTCATGGAAGACCATGTCACAGCCACACGCACATAAACACAATCATACATGCTGTCATAGAGTGAGAAACAAGCCATTCTCCACTTCCTCTTGAACAAAAATATGCAGAAGACTACCCAGAGACCAATTGCATACCCAGCGCCCACTGCGAGAAAGAATGAAATTCCATCTTTGTGATATTCTATACTAGCAGGAGTTAACCCAGTTTCTGAACAATTTTTGGAGAGAGGAGGACCACAAAGTCCTGGGTTGCCAATATAGATTGATGCTGGGTCATCGAGCGTTCGCAGTTGATTCCCAGATGGTATAATTCCTGTCAGATTGTTGTATGACAGGTTCAACCGACTCAATGATGTGAGAGCTGATAAGCTTGTAGGGATTTCACCAGACAACTCGTTGTGAGATAGGTCCAGAGACTCCACCTGCACCAATGCACCAATCTTCTCGGGAATTTTCCCACTGAAGGCATTCCATGATAGGTTCAAGTTCTTCAGTGCGACAAGACTGCCAATCTCTTCAGGGATCTCCCCAACAAGTTTGTTACAAGATAAATCAAGATTCACCATGTACATGATTTCATCGGTGTACAACCGCTCTCGACCCTTTGTGACTACCATCAAGTCACCTGTTCTGTCAACCATGCCACTAGGACCAATTCCCAATATAAAACTCATCGCATCATCCAACTCATATACGTCCCTTGCCAATATCATTCCCATGTAGTTAACAAAAGATTTTGGAATTATCCCTGATACGTTGTTGTAGGCAAGGTCTAAATACTGAAGCTTAATTAGCTTCGTAAGCTCAACTGGAATATGACCATAAAACATATTAGATCTCAACCGTAGGAATGCCAAAGATGGTAGTTTCTCCCCAATCCATGCCGGCAAAACCCCAAAAAATAGATTATCGGCGAGATCAAGAAAGATGAGCTGTTTGCAGTTTTTGAGAAATGGTGGAAATTCACCGGAGAGGTTATTGTTCCTTAAGCTCAGATTAATAATGCTCAGACTTGTCACATTAGTTCTGGACTCAGTGTCTAAGCAATCAGGAATGGACCCAGTGAGCTTATTTCGTGAAAGATCTAAGAAAGCTAGTGATTGCAATTTGCACAAAGATGACGGAATGAGACCAGCAATGGAGTTGTCATATAGAAGAAATGCTTCAAGCCTTGGTGCTCCAAAATCTAATGGTAGCGGCCCTGATAAGTTGTTCCTACCAAGGTCCAACTGAGTTAGATTAATGGGAAGCTTGGGTATTGGACCACTAATCTGGTTGGAATTGAGATCCATTGCTATTGCTGACATAAATTCCAATGTAGATGGTAAAGGACCACGAATTTGATTATTTCGAATATTCAGATACACCACTGATGAAGCTGTTACCCAGAACCAATCAGGTACCATGTCAGATATGCTTGTGTTTGAGATATCAAGTGCGTCTAACCTTGTTTGCCATCTAAGCCACGTTGGAAATTTAGGTCCTAATGTGCATGACCGAAGTTCCATATATGTGAGATTGAAAGGAGGAACCCAATCAGATTTCACCATGATGGTTATGGAGTTACCAGTCAAGGTTAAGATTTCCAAGCTTAATAGGTCTGATAAATGTCCTTCGTGTATGATGCCATCTAGGTTGTTGAGGCTTAAGTCCAATGTGGTTAGTTTTGTGAGCTTTCCTATCCACAGTGGCAGAGGGCCTGTGAGCTTGTTATCACTAAGATAAATTATAGTCAAATTTCTTAAGGGCTCTAGATTGGTTGGCAGGCTTCCTGTCAAATTGCTGCTCGGTATAAATAAGGTTTGTAACTTATTCCATGAACAACTAGGCAAACTCTGGAAGAATTCTGCTATGCTGCCATTGATATTGTTTTCCAGAAATATTTCTTGCAAGTTGCATAGATTACTCAGTGTTGACGGTATCATGCCGTGAAGCTCATTCCCACTTAAATCGAGGCGCACCAAAGAAGTCATATTCCCTAATTCATCAGGAAATGGGCCGTGGAACTGATTGGATGAGATATCTAGAATCTTAAGGCTGGTTAGATCCCAAAACCAGTTGGGTGTGATGTATTTATCAATATTATTCCACGAAACGTCGAGTGTCTCAAGAGACGTCAGATTTGAATGCTGAAGAGCATCAGGGCTGCTGCTAAGTTGGCAACTATGAAAACGGATAAACTTAAGAGAAGGAAGCATGTTGACCACCGGGACCCAGTCCAGGATGGTGCTGAGGTTCACACCGCCCATGTCGAGATGCTCAAGAGAAGATAACCGTGAGAGCCAGGTGATATCGGTGGAATAGGTGTAATTATTATCAGAGTAAGCAGCGATACTCAAGTAACGCAAGTTGGAGAGATTACCCAGCTGGGGCGGTATGCTTCCGACGAAGCCCGACTCAGATAGGTCGAGATATCTCAGGCTCCGGAGAGAACCCAAGAACTCTGGTATCATTTCTCCACTAAAGTTGTTGTTGCGAATGTCGAGATATTGAAGATGTTGCAAGCGAAGCAACGAGAAACTTATGCTGCCTCCTAACAACGTTTCTGGACCCTCATAGTAGCCTTGGAGATCGAGCTTGACGACATGTCCGGTCCTGTTGCTGCATCGGACGCCCTTCCAATAGCAGCAGTCATGACCCTCCCATGACGAGAGGAGGTTTGCAGGGTCCGACAGGCCTGCTCTGAAGGCGAGAAGGGCAGACCTCTCCTCCGAAGAACATCTGATGGTGGTGGTGCCGTTTGGATGAGCGGATGTGACAGTGGAGGTGGAGCTCTTCGTTTGGTTGAACAAGATCAGAAGGGATACTACTACTAGTGTTTTGCTCCAGAAGAGCTGAAGCATGGCCATTGCCGTAGGTGCTTCTTGCTTCAGAGTGCAGAACTAAAAGCTTGGTCTGGAACACACATGATATATATCATGGTTATTACTCCAGCTTGTGATCTAGTAGGCGTTACGGCTGTGTCCCTATGAAGTTCAACTTAGAAGACAGAGAAATAAAGACCAACTTGGCTCTCTCTTCTCCACTTCACATGAGGGCAACTGCCCTTTGCTATTATAGCGGAGAAGCCGATGATATTATGTTGGTTGTCAATTTTTTTGGGGGCTACTAGGGGACGGGATCCCGTCCCGCCCCGCCCCGGACGGGATAGCCTCCCCCGCCGCCACGTGTCCCGCGCCTCCCCCTCATCCACTCGGCCACTCCGCATCGGCCTCCCCTCACGCTTTCGCCTCGCTCGCCTCGGCGCCCGCCCCTCCCGCCGCCTCCTTCCTCCGCCCATTGCTGGCCTAAATCGCCGCCGCTCCGCCTTGCCCGCCTCCTCCCCTCCGCCCGGCGCGCCGCCGCCACGGGCCGCTCGCGGTCGCCGCCACCCTAACCCGAGGGGTGAGGCGGTCCCTCCGCCGCCGCCCGCCGCCGCCGCCTCGGCTCGTGGCGCCACCGCCCGCCCGATGAGTTTCCCACCCACCGCCGGTCGTCTGTCGCCCGACCTCCTCTATATCCCGAGGAACCCACATATTCCCTAACCCGAACCGAACGGCGGAGGCGAGCTCGACGACGGCGGCGGCGGCGACGGGCGAGGTCTCTGGCGGCGAGGTAGGTCCTCCTCCTCCTCCTCCTCCTCGCACAACAAGGCTGGCGGAGGGGAGCCCAGGTGCGGCGGCGAAGAGGAGCTTGAGGCGGGCGGCGGGGAGGCGATGGACACGTGTCGCATGGGGAGGTATCCCGTGTTCCTAGGAATTTCTTCTGATTTTGGGGGCGACTAGCCCATGGTATCCCGTCGGGAGCCCACCTCGACGGGATACCTCCCTCCACTCAAGCGCCTCCCCGCCGCCGCCTCCTTCCTCCGCCGCCGCTCGCTGCCGCCCGTCGCCTCCTTCCTCCTCCCCGTGGCTCCGCCTCTTGCTCAAGACACCTCCGCCGCCTCGCGCCTCCTCCTCCGCCCGGCCGGCGGCGCGCGCCGCCGCCGCCTCCCCCAGCCTCCGCCGCCGAGCCGTCGCCGCCCACCCTAACCCGAGGGGGAGGCGGTCCTCCTCGCTGGCCCACCCGCCGCCGCCTCCCGGCTCCGCGGCGCCATCGCCGCCCCGACAAGCCCTCCCGCGCCGGTCCGCCGCCTCCCCGACCTCCTCTACAACCAGAGAAACCCAAATGTTCCCTAACCCGAACCCTAACCCGGCGGCGGCGAGCTCGACGGCGGCGGCGCGCGAGGTCAGCTCCTCCTCCTTCCTCCTCCTCCTTCTCTGCACAGCTCGAGCGCGGCGAAGGGAGCTGGGCGCGGGCGAGGCGTGAGTGGACACGTGTCGTATGGGGAGGGATCGAGATCCCGTTCCTAGGAATTTCTGATTTTTTTAATGTACATGTCATGACTTACGTGTTACGCTTCTGAGTCATTTTGACGAGTATCGTTTCATTATCTTCTTTTCTTTGGGTTTTAGCATTAAGTAGCCATAATAACGATTGAAATGGAAGTTTAGCGGCGAAGAGCAAACCAATGGCTACACTGATCTGAAGACTTGGAATTCCATGCGATTGGGACCGGGATTCTGAAAATGAACTATAGGAGTATAGAGCAAACCAGCAACGACTTTGACCAGTTGACCTTGCGATTGAGCCAGGATTTTGTAAATCTGCTGTACAAATAATCTATCTATCAAATCGATCTTACCTATAGAGTTGGGTCACGGTGTCTCACGAATCATGGATTTCGCTGTGCCTAGCTTAGCGTTTGAAAAATCTAATACCATATTCGTTGATCCTAAGCGATCATCTTATTAAAGTCTCACAGTACACAATTTTTTTTTAAAAAAGTTACTATTTATTTTCATTTTTTAAAAATGACTATAAATGGTAGGTTCTCACAAAATCTAAAAAATGGTAAAAATGTGAAATATAAAATTTCATTCGATAGTGAGACGAATAAGATGTTTTGTTTGGATCGATGAACACCATCCAACCTATCTTTGTGGCCCAAGTAGGAAGTCCAAGGTGGTCTCATGGACCACCAGGATTCACCTTTACCTTCCATAGCTCGGAGGCTCGGAAGGTCTTGTCTATCCGTAGCCAAGCCGGGTGGACCGGTGCAACCAACCTTTTCTAAACTAGGTAAGCCATGATATTTCATGCAGGTACTAGTGCGTATTAACACTTACCTTGGTGCCCAAGGTGAGGACGCTTATCTACCAGAAGCATCTTGGAGGTCAAGTCAGAGACGGGTTTGGCAAGGACGTCGCCTCGTAGTCGACTTAGAGTTAGTCAGTTAGCTACCTCCTTATCGTGCCTTATAACACAATATACATCCTCAATCCTAGCATACGTCTAGGCATATAGATCTCGCAAGGATTGTCTCCCTCGACGAGATTAGCCACCATAGACCCCAATCTCGAGCCACCCTAGGTCAAGGTGGTTAGGCGAGGAAAGACGCGGGAGCAAGAGAGGGCCAAGGAGAAGCTACATGTGGCGATGGCATGGGCGAAGATTGGCCAAGGCGTTCTATCGTCGTGGAGCACAACGACGGCCAAAATAGGTCTCCCGTCGACAACGAGCTTTGGTGAGACCTAGGCCTAGGAAAGTTAGGGAAAATGATCATCCGGTCAAGGCAAATTTGATGGTAGAAGAATTGAAGTGGTGGAATTGTAGCCAACACCGCGAGTTGTGTGGGTGAGGTGTATACCCTCGTACACAGGTTTTGGTGTGGTGTCTCCCGCGCTGCTGGGAGGCCCGAAGGTCCTTTTATTTCACGAAAATCCCTAGCCCCCGAGCTTTAGCAAGGCCGTGCGAGCGGTGCGGGCTTGGCAAAGTTAAGGATTTAGGAAAAATAGCGAAAAATACCCAGCCCCTGAGCGTTGGGTAGGCCGCGTCGCCGCGCGGGCTAGTCAAAGGCTTGGGTATTTAGAAAAAACCATAAAAAAACCCTAGCCCCCGAGCTTCAGCCAGGCCTGGTTTCACATCAAAACTCCTCACGGATCGGCGGGAATCTTCAAAACAAGATGATGATTGCAACCTGTCCGATGCTGCATCGAGCAAAATTGAAGATCAATCGGTATCTGGTTCATCGGAAAACGTTGTTATTTCGTCTCAGGGGCTGCATCGGTATCTGGCTCATCGGAAAGCGTTGTTATTTCGCATCGAAGGCACATTCTCAAAGGTGAACTTGTTTCGATTCTTCTGGATATTCCAAGACGTTGTAATAAATTTCTCCATAATATGTTCTCATGTAGTCAGAAGTTTGACAAAGAGAATAAACCAAGCTGGCAATATTGTCATGGTCATTAGTAGGAGAAGCGGCCCGGTTAGATCCAAGATAATGCCAACATTGTGTTGCAAATGGGCAGAAGACACAGAGATGTTGCCCTGTCTCTTCAACATTGGCCTGACAGAAAACACAATCAAAGCATGATATTCCTAGAAAAGACTTCCCTTCTCAACAAATTTCTTGTGTTTATCCAATCCATCAAGAGTAGCCAGCAGAAAACTCGACACTTGGTAGTGCAAGCAGATGAAAATAGGATTTGAAATCACATATTTAAATTGAAGCTCATATAATCTTTTGGAGCGATACAGATCAGAACCCCTAATGTAAGTCCACAAATCTTCAATGTCGCTGGATAGATTTGCTTCAGTAGACAGATGATGCCAATCCTCTGTAGCAAGGAAAAATCCCTGATCAATATATCTTTATTCTTTGCAAAAGCATAGAGATGAAGCTCTCCAGCGTGCCACAACCTTCAATTGATATGATGACTAGGATGAAGCGCTCCAACTCCTTTTAAACCCAGATCCATGCACCTCTGTAACACCCTAGCCCAACCGACTCGGAGTATTACTAACTTTACCCAAAATTACAAATTTCGACAGCATCTCCTCTGTTTATATGGACATCCACGACAGGCAATTAACAAATTTGCATATATAATCAACTATCAACTCCACCAATCAAACAACTCCCACCATCAGAATAAATTCGACAATAAACTTATGACCCATCTCACAGGTCCATCTCAATAAAGGCCAAAGACATTTCCCAATCATCTTTACCTTTAAAGATGTCACCGGAGACATTAAACAAAGAACAACCAAACTTTAAACCAATGGAATAAACAATAATTTCCTCATAGAACAAGAATAATAAATAGTTCTCTAATCAACTTAGATGCAGATAACTAAATTGACTAAGCCACTATTATTATAAGGTGTGAATGTGCTTGTGCCAAAAGGAATTGTGCTACGATCCCCCCATGCATGTCGCCTTCAAAGATCACCTAAAAACCAAATAAAGCAAGAGTGAGTATCGAAGAATACTCAGCAAAGTATAAGTATAAACATAAGGGCATCAAGATCTCTTCGACATTTACAATAACAGAGAACAACTAATACAACAACCACTCCATCACGCTTACCCCCCATCAATCGATACAATGCAATGCACATGCGTCTGTACTGTGAGCTCATACCGGTATAGCTAGGTGCGCACCCGTCGATGCCGCACCTTGCCCGTCCTGTTTCAGGCGGGGACCAATTATTCCATTCCCGTGGAGTGCCTACCAAGTAGGACTTCAGAGCACTCCGGACTAGTCATTTTTGACTTTCTCACCGACCTCACCGGACTAGTCAAAAGTGACTTTCTCACCGACCTAGCTCATATGCACATGATGCAACATGCTCCTCTTTCATATAATCAACACATATTCCATCGTATAACCATTAATGCCAAAATACTCAATTTAATCAGCAATTAGCCACTAAACTACTCATCGACTAATCAAGCTCAGGAACAAAACATAATATCAACATAGCTCAATACAAACAACTATCTGTTTAACATATACTTGCCTTTAAACACGAGGACCCGCACGATCAATTGGCGCCGAACTCGCACCACAACCTATGGAAAAGGACGAACTTCAATGCAAAGTCCACACGATTAACATGAAGAATAAACCAAGTCGCATCTACCCACATACCCCTTGACTCTAGCTTTCCGAACACCTAGACCGAGAAAACTGACAATTTCCTAATCTGGACAGCAGTACTAAAATCGACGCATCTCCAAAACCGCTCATTCGATTTTGACGTTCTTGTACTCGAAACGAAGCTAAGACATAGACGCACAACTCCTTTCATATAGCCATGACCTGAATCGGATCCTAGATAGATGAAAACCTCGTCTGAACCCGCTGCATACTAGATCGATCTACTAATTCTCTATCTCCACCAAACACCACCATCAATCCCACCAATTACACATCTAATATCAGAGCAATACTGCTGGTACATCCCTAATCGTGCACAGATTTGAAATAAACTCAAATACACATCAAACCCTAGATCGTTAGTACCTGTCTTCCTTCTAATCCTCCCTAGCCCTCCTCTCTTCTTCCCCACTGCCTCCACAATAGTGCCTACTCCAGAACGTGGGCAACACTAAAGAACGGCGGCGGTTACCTCGCGAAGTGCGACGATGCAAGGACGGCGTCGGCAACAGAGGCTGCACAACACAACACAACGGCCACGAGACGGCGAAGCGGTGTCGGCGCGCTGCGAAGCGGCGACGACGCGGCGACGGCGGCGGGGGACGACGGCGGCGACGACGACGCTGGTTGGCGATGGCAAGACCCCACGGGACGGTGGCGGCGACACGAAGCGGCGATCGACGGCGGCGAGAGCCTCCAGACGGCAAGCGGCGCGCGGCAAGGCGACGGCGCGGTTCAAGAAGGACGGCGAGAGATGGGCGGCGGCCGGGTGGTTTGCCTTGGAGGAAAACCTGATGGCCACCACCCCCATCGGTCATAAGAGAATTTTTTACTGTAGTAGCATCAATTTAAATCGAAATTAAAAAATAATTTCCGCTTAATAAAATTAAAAAATAGCCGCCAGCGCGCCACCGAATAGGCGGTATTTATGAATCGCCCGCTGAACGGCGCTATAGACCGCATACTAATAACGCCTAACTAACGGCGTTTAATAACGCTAACGGCTCGTATGGGCCGGTAAAATCGCCTGCTCAAGAAAGCGTTTTATGCATCGTCAAGATAAAACCGCCCGTTGGATGGGCGTTTAATGCTAAGCGGAATAAGTCGCCCATTGGGACGGGCGCTAAATCGCTCGTTATCCATCGCGCGCCCGCCCCGGATCTAAGACGGTGAACATTTGCGCCGCGGCAGAGGAAAAAAAGAGGAGAGGAGAAAGAGAGAGGGAGAAGAGGAGGAGGAGAGGAGAAAGAGAGGGAGAAGAGGAGGAGGAGAGGGAAAAGAGGAGACCAAAAGAAGGTAATATTAAACTTTTGGGATATTTATTTCGTAATATTGCAAAACAAGGTAGGTTAGCAATATTTCGTTTAAAGCGTAAATTTAGTGATTAGGTTTCGATAATAAGTAGCTGTATTTTATGTAATTTTTATATACATTTGATTTAGAGGTTTAAATTAGAATAATATTCCGATATGTTTTTTGTACGAATATGTAAATGAGTTTTAGGATTTAATGTTTTATAATATATGCGGTAGTTTGTAGTCTATATTTAGGGTTATAACTAGGGTTGTATGGGGCAATACGTTGATTTAATGCGTATGTTTATTTTTGTATAGTTTACGGTTAGGCCTTAAAAATTTAGAGAACATGTGTAGATCTGTCGTTAGGGTAGTAGCAGACTCGATTTATATGAAGCATAATGCATGTATGTTTAAGCATAGTACAAGGATTAAAAGCGATAAATCTTTAAGATGTATTTGTCGGTAGAAAAATAATTAAAAATTTATTAGTAGTTCATTTCGTTTTTATGCAGGCTAAATGGGAGATGAAAATATTTTAATGTTCATTACGGACAAGGGATATCAATTTTGGTCCAGACGGGTAGACCTATCTATGTTCGGCCAATGATGTTGGGGATATCTAGGCCCACGGAGAGAACGTTAGCGGTGGCTTGAAAATTGGTCATTAGGACGCTTAAAATTAACCTCAAGAATATGGTCTCGGATATCGTATTTGTTGCTAGCAGACTACGGAAAGACCTTATTGGGAGTTGGTACCAATAAAGGCAACCCGAGGATGGAGACGTTATGTCGAGATCGCCGATGAACGAGGATGACCACTAGCACTTCTTGTTCAAAGCCAAATCTACAGAGAACAAAATGAAGAATATTTGCATCAACCTGTCGAAGGAGCTAATGTAGTGCAGGAAGAGGTGCAGGAAGATGGTGACGACACTGAGCATGTGGTGCATGAAGAGATGGAGGAGCTGGAGGAGAGAGGTGATGGATCAAGTGAGCAACAAACAACGCAGGAACCCATAGGTGCGGCAGATGAGGGGGAGTATATTGAAGCTATAGTTGTGGAGATGGAGGCCGAGGATGCTGAGCACGAGCAAGTCCCTGAGGAAGATGTGTCAGACGATGAGAGTCCCGGTGGCTTTCGAAATGTCGTGCCGGTCGAGTGGAACTCATCAAACTTTGCAGAGCTATCTATCCGAGAAGACACTCAAACAGGCTGGGAATACCACCAGAACGAGGTGACACAAGGAGCGACATACCCCTCGAAGGAAGAATTGCTGACAGCCGTGAAGATTTGGGCATTATCACTTATGAGAGAATTCATGGTTGTTAGGTCTAGCCGAAGTGTGTACGATGTGGTGTGTGTTGTCCCCGGTTGCCCTTGGCGTGTGCATGCCTTTAAAGGAAAGTGGGTGGAATACTGGGTATGTTCAATAGTGAGGGAGCATAATTGTACGGTGACTGATGTCAGACAGAAGCACCGAAATCTAACATCAACAATGGTGACACATATAATGCAGGCTCAAATAGCAGAGAACGTGAACTACGAGCCTCGGTCTATCATTCGAGCTATGGAGGAACAATTTCAGTACACTATTTCATATGCAACTGCTTGGAGGGCAAAGCAAAAAGCATTAGAAATGAGGTTTGGAACATATGAAGCATCTTATGCGAATATGTCATCCCTGTTGGCGGCCATAGCTAAGAGAAATTTATGTACATATTATGATTACAAAGAGGTGGAGGCAGAGGGCGATGATATTGGAAAGTTCGTTCTGCAGCGAGTTTTCTTTGCCTTGGGGCAGTGCATAAGGGGATTTCAAAATTGTCCTCCAGTTCTATGTGTTGTGGAACATTCCTAATCGGCAAGTATAAGGGCAAATCGACCGCAATCGCCGCTGATGTTAAACAACTGATTCGCCGGTGGCATTTGCTTTTGTCGAGGGTGAGAATACGGAGAGCTGGTACTGGTTTTTAGAGAGGGTGAAGCATGCGGTTGTTGTTGGCAGATCAGATGTTTGTATAATTCATGACAGACATCTTGGATTGTTAGCGGCGATCAAAGAAATTAAGTTTGGCTCTGACTATTGAGCTGCTCAGTGGCCGGACATACATACCCGGTGGTGCATGAGACATATGGGTGCCAATTTCTTTAGCCAGTTCAAAAGTAAGCACTTAATGAATCTGTTCAGCGATTGTGTAAGCAAAATCAGAACAGAAGTTCAATCGGCTTTGACAGACTTTGGATGAGTGACGACAAAGCATAGCGGGGAGGTTGGGAACGTGAGGAATGTAAGAATTACAAACTTTTCGAATGGATTGAAGATCGTCCAAAGAGAAGTGGGCATTACTCTATGATTCAGATGGCCGTAGATACGGGATCATGACGACAAATTTGGCGGAGGTATACAACTGGGTCATGAGAGGGACCAGAACCGCCGCTTCGTAGTAATTGTCGAGGGATTACGCACCGAACATGCAAGTATTTCATGGATGTATCGAAGCGATTTCAATTGCCATGTATGATAATCGGTTGTTCTTTTACGGGGTTGTGACAAAGTACATCATTGAAAAGGTTAAGAAGGCATGACTACACTCACCTCACGCAATGGGTACCGACGAGTTGAGATATGAAGTTCTTTGCATGGATAGGGCTCGCCTTGGGCGTAAACGCCGAGGAATGCAGAGAGTGCATTCTTGCTAATGATCAATGCAAGTGCTCTGTCGAAGTCAAACTTTTACATAAGCCTTGCTCTCATGTACTTGCGGTGGCGTCGATGACAAATCAATCAACATACAATTATGTTTCTCAAGATTACAGAAGGAAGCTATACTCCACACTTGACATGCCGAGATATACGGTGCGGTATGTACGGATCATTCATCGACCCGGGCCATTAAATTGTAGGCATGTCCGGATAGGAACAAGCTGAAATGCAACTTAGGACGCCGAGTGCATCGACGATTCAAATGACATGGATCACCGAGACGGGCGTCCGTGAAGATATGCAAGCGAGTGCAATGAGGTCGGCCACACGCATCAAAATCGTAATAATCCCAAGAGTGGAATGCACGATTTCGAGGTGGACCTTCGTGGTCAAGACACGATGGTCGCACGCCCTTTCCGCTGATGGACATGTAATGTAATGCGACGAAATTTGTAATATTTATATTCGTGGATGTCATGTTGTAACGACATAACATTTCAGTTGGGTTTCTCACGATGTATTGTAATAATGCTATATCCGTTGCGGATATGTACTATGTACGATGAGGAGTCTTTGTCATATTAAAATTTGTGTTATCGCATTTTAAAGTATGGTAATCCGTAATTTCATTTTAAATTGATCCTACGTCATTGTAAAAGATTTTATTAATTCGTTAATAAAATGTAATGCGAGTGCTTGACATGGCGGAGGAGGTGGCGGACAGCAGCCGATCGTCTTTTGGATCCCTCTGTGGACCAAAGGCATCGGTCGCGCAGGAGTGCCGTTGAGGGGCGTCCGCTTCCAGCTTTTCGTCCTAGAGTACCGAAGGAGCTCCTGACTATCGACGTCCGCTGGGTTCACTGGTGAGGAAAAAAATTTAAAAATTGCTTAATGAAATTTTACGATATGTTATTTATTATGGATATGTAGGTTACGCCTTGCCGGCTTACTCCCAGCAGTTCGGATGTCGAGGCGATCGCCTCGAGGAGCGACAGCCCTTCGCGTCGGCTTTCAGCAGACGCTGCTCGCTCGACTGTGTCTTTGCTTGCAGCTCGTCGGCCGGTGGAGGCCGAGACCCACACCTTCCACCGCCTGTGGTGAGTCGCCCCACCCTACTGGATGTGTCCTATATACTAGGACTTCCTGTGCGGGTGACCCAGTGGTGGTCGTGGGCGTGTCGCCACTTTGGCGTCTTGAATGATGGTCTTAAGACGCCAATATCCAGCATGGCGGCGGGTTCCCGAACTACGTGCCCATTCCAAATTCGAGACGCATGGGTAAGCGAAGAGATGGATCTTGCAGTTTACGGTAATAGGAAATTTCAAATGATATTCTTTCTAACCGATGACGCCATGCATAATACCTTGTTAAACTTTTTACAGACGGAGACCATCCACCCGGAGGCAGACGAGGCTACGGTGTCCGACACCTCGAGACGTACTCTCCTTTGGCTGTTCGGCACGTGTTGTTTTGCAACACGTCCGGAATGCGGTGGACAAGTTTCTTCTTCCAGACGCAGAAGCGATCGCCGACTCGGGGAGACCGGTACTCGCCATAGCTTGGGCTTCAGCGGTGCTTGCGGCTACTTACGTGATATGTGGCGATCGTGTACAAGACGGAGGAGGCGGAGTCACCGATCACAGTCGTCCATCGCTACTCGGCTTGTGGTCGATGAGAGGATCGCCGTCGGTCGACCTCTCATGGATCACAGCATGTGTACTGCGGCGTTTACTACCACGAGACGGAGGAGGATAGACCTATGATGGGGTTCTTGTGGTTTCGCCGACGGGTAATGAAATAATCATACTTTCGATTTGTCATCCTATCTTATTGATATTCTGTAATTTAACAATTTGCTCAATTTTGCAGCAGACGTGGGCTCACGCCACACCTCATTGGGGACTACGGACTACGTCCGGATGTTGGACGAGCCGCAGACCACGACTTCCATGGGACGCCTCTGGGGCGACCTCGCCGAGGCTCGTGCACCTCTTGGCCTCGTTGTCGCTCAGACGCTGCGTGACTCCGTAGCATCGGCTTACGAGGAAGCGCGATTTTCGACATCTTTGTCGAGGAGTACTCACCGCATGTGGTGATACGCCGATTCGGGCTCCGGCTGTGAGTTTCCCTACCACAGGCACACCGTTCCCGCCACGCTCACCAAGACGCTCGATACACGTGCTTTGTTGACAATTTTTATTATAGTGTCATGATCTAAACATTTAATAATGTTTGAGGGTCACCAGACGAGGCCGAGTGCGGCGCTCTTTGGGCTCTCGCGATGGTCCCATGGGTGGAACGGTGGGAACAAGCGCTCGAGGATCTCGTCGACGAGGATCGGGAGTACGACGACAGCACGTTCGACGCGTACCTACGGTGGTACATACCGCTTACGCGACTCGTGTCGGATACACGCCCTACGGAGATCGTGCACGTACCTACCGTCTCCGACACGTACCCTCAGCACCACCCGCAGGCTGCATATCAAGCGGTAATATTTCTATCTCGCACGGATAATTTCTAGCATGTCTGTATCATAGAACTTACATTTGTGTGGGATGTTTTGTTTTCGATAATTGTTGGACAAGATGACCAGACCTCGTCTGCTTTAGAAGCGCGCCATGCCATGGAGCGCATCCAGACGGGTATTCAGATGACGACAAGCGAGGTCGTTGAGTCCTTCAGGAGGATCTACGAGAAGTGCACGCGAGCTGTATGTCTGACGTCCTGTTGCAGTGATCCAGGCGCCATCGCTTCCATACCTGCAGCGGTCCCCAGACCCCCCTTCTCCGGTATAGTTCATATTAATTATAATAATTAAATATACGTCGCACATATGAATTATAATAATTAAATATACGTCGGGTGCGATCCACCGGCGTGCCGTGCTCCAAAGACCGAGTGTCGAGGGCGTCCGGAGGCTTGTAGGGTCTTTTTCGCCCCTCAGACGTGCCGGTCGTCCGGAGGTTTCAGCGTCTTCCGCCCCGAGACGACGCGCCTCTACACCGGTGGGTTTAGCGGCCCATCCGGTCTTCGTCGACGTGCAGCTCGTCCACTCAGCGGCTCTACGTTTCACGGGTCGTTCAGCCACTGCCGCGCCCACATTTGATGGTTAGTTCTCCTGTTTTCATTTTCGATAGTCGCGTATGTGATGATACTTAAAATAAACACATTGCAGATCTGCGTTGACCTCGCCTTTGGGATGTGCCCAGATTGTCGAGCCACCCGGTGTGCAGACATCCTCTCCCGGCGGACTACTTCGACTACTTCTACGGAAGTCGGCAGGAGATAGGGTCGTCACGGTTGTCCGAGGCACCCTCGCCACTCGCAGTTAGCCGCAGCGAGCATGCGACTCGAGCTACAACCCGACCCGGCCGAGACGTCGGGCCCTGCATCGCTTCACTTTTCCTTTCTACGCTTTCGGACGTGCGCGCAAGTCTCGGTGATGGTTCTTATGGGCGTGAAGCCTAAGAGGGGCGTCCGTGGGGACGTATGTTAGTGTATACCTTTTGTGTGTTGTTAGTATCGCTACTATGTCACTTTTGATATCGTATTGTTATTAATTTGTTTATGTTATTTTATCCACGCCGATCGTATAATCGCAATGTTTAACGCCGACGACGAAGGCGTCCGTCAGTTCGGTAGTAGCGCAAGCAATAAGAACGCCTAAAATGCCTTCGATTTTACCTATTATGAAAAAACACATCGCAATTGAACTCATAGATTAAATACATAACAAGTCGCACGAACATCAATGATACAACCATTGTAGCATAAGGTCGTAACTCTTAAATACGTACTATTTTACGTGTATGGCCATGGCTGTGTGAAGGGGTTGTGGCATTCACATGAACACCACGTGGCTGAACATTGAGAAGTCGCTTCCCACGTTGTGTCAAAATACCCTGGATATTGTTCTTCCATGACCGATCTTCGCCGAAGAATTTCTGCGTTCGGTGTGATGGGGTAATGGCATCCACAGAGGCATGAGGTGTCATTACAAAAACGAGTTGAGATGTAGTGTTGATCGAGAACCATGCGGTTTGACGGCTCGCGTTCTTGGTAATTTGTTGGCGACGCCCCGAGGACGCCGCTTGAGTTGTTGGGTATGCGCAGATGGTCAGTAGTGCGGAGCCTGCTCTTCAAGCGATCTATCTTTGCGTAGAGGCTTGCGATGTAAAAATATGCAACGCTCGGGTAAGGCTCGTCCATCCACATAGTCCATCCACAGGTAACATCTGGAATCTGTGAGTTCAATTGATATACTTAGTCTGCGCACGAGATCTATGACGGAAAATAAGGACGATACTTACGTTGTAGTCTGGGCACCGGTAGAATCTACGACCAGTGAAGCCTTCATGGATGTAGTCGAACCATCGCACTGTGGCAGGTTACCACATCGGCATTTCGCCATAGCCATATTGAAGCACGCCGATCTCTCGAAGAATTTGGACCATCTCTCCGATCGTCAGACTCCAACACACGCATGCCGGATGTAGGCGGACGAGCATGCTCTCCTGGACCAAATGACTCCCACCATGTATCAGGAATGAACGGGCGTGTGGAAGGACCCCAGCTTGCCATGGTGTATGTGAGGTTCTGCGGTTCGAAACTTATGGAGGCACGATATTTATAGATAGAATGGGTACCATACTGTCACGGTGAGAAGCGATGAATGTTAAGTATTTTTAAAGCAATAATTCACGTATACTGTTCGTGAAATTGACTAGTCACTGTCAACACTGTTAATCCCACCTCTTTCTCTCTCCGTCGGTGCAAACATGTCCTTCCGCTGTCCTATCTCTCTCCGTCGGTGCACACCGCAATGCGGAAGCGGACGTGACAAAGACGAGTAGCAACAGGATTCTACACATTGCTTATACACAGTGTGAAAGCGACGTGACAGCACAAAGAGGTAAAAGCTGCTCACACAGTGTTTGTACACAGTGCTTGTACTGTTGTACACAGTGTTTGAAAAGCAGCTTCTCGCCCACGCCCTGGTACGAATGCGATGTCAATATCCTTTAAATGGAGCACTCGGTGCCCACGAATCTCGCACCACACTACACCCATAGCACATATCTAGTTTTTGAACACTCGTCACTTGCACAACAACTGTATCTTCAATCGTTTCGGAGGTGGTCTCTTATTTCAATCCGTTTAATTGTGACTATATTTTTGATTTTATTATGTTCAACATGCTTATATGTGTGTTTTATGTGTTTGATCGTCCTCTTTATGTGTAGTACATGGATAACGTGCATACTACTACTCGTCCATTTGTGACACCTAGATGGTGGCTTTCATATGGACCAGAGTTCAAGCACACGCACCTCCAAGATTTGCCGATCGACGAGAGCTCACTACATCACAAATCCTACGATGCTTAGAGATCCGAGTTCTATAGAGGATGGCGCAGTGTTTCCACGGGATCGACACGCCGTCGTGCGATTTATGATCGTGTTGCAGATGGTTTTACGGCCGTAGGTTTTACCGATGTCCCATGTTCGAGGTGCGTTTACTATCAAAATTAACCTTATTACGCTACAAAAATGTTATTAACAATATACTCGACTTTTCGCAGTATGTGGTTGTGGCTTTACAAAATGGATGGATGATCCATATCCCATGGTCGCATCTACATACATAGACTATCTCGCGGAAGAATACTGTGAGAAGCTAAAGATCGAATAAATGGTCTATTGAGTGTGTTTAGCAGAGTGGGAGAGAATGCGATTAGTTCTTGATCCACAATTTGAGGCCAACCCCCATGCACCAATTATAAATGCCTTTGTGGATGTCACTACCCGACAATCCGAACGAATTTAGGCGCTATGTTTAAATAAATTTCGGAGGAGTACGGCACATCAAGATCCGACTTTGTAGAAAACCTTTCATGCAAAGACTCGGTGGTGCATTTGTCCATGTTATTTTTCGATCAACCGCCTTAATCGGATGCGTACTTGTCTTCCGATCAAGTCATAAAAATAAAGTGTCATTTTACCTTCTCCTATCATTTCCGGTTGTCACCGTCAAATTTTATGGTTTTTCGTAACCGATGAATAAATATTAAAACAAATTGATTAACGTGATACAAGTCATGGCACGATGATGCATAAAACAACGTTGTTTCTTTTTTCCTCGCAAGACGCTTTGGTTCGCGATGCCTCGGATTCCTTCGCTTTGAAGCGCGTGCTCTGACGCCTTCAAGCGCGTGTCGGAATCACGGCCGCATGCGTAAAAGGCGCCTTCTTTGGTGGGATGTCACCGTCATTCGCCGCGATTACGTCAATTCATGTCATGTCATGTCTCGTTAAACATGCGTTTAATTTAATAACAAAGTAATTACCCATTAATAATGATAATGTCATAACGCTATGGTATTTGATAATGTTAAAAAAAAGGAGGGAATTGAATAACATAATGGTGCGTAACTTGTTCTAATTTTATATATATTTTTTCATTCACATTAAATTTTACAAAAATATTTCGGCCCCATCTATACATTTTCTTTTTTCGCGCTTTTAACTTCATTTTCTCGCCGTGGCGGCAATCGGCATGCGAGCTGCGAGGAGGCTGTATGGCGTGGCGGCTATTGATGGGTTCCGGCGTTATGGAAACGCCATCGGTGCTGCCATTAACATATATACCTAATCTCCATATTAATCTCTTAGGTTTTGATAAAAGTGGTAGGGGGGAGCCAGGGGGGCCCACTGACATATAAAACGCTTGCTGGACAGACGTTATATATGAAGCGCCCGGTGGAAAGGCGCTATATATGAATCGCCTGGTGGACAGGCGCTATATATAAAGCGCCCGCTGAACGGGCGATATTTATAAAACGCCCTCTGGACGGGCGTTTTATAATCAATCGCCTGCTACACGGGCGTGTCAAAATTAACGCCCGATCATCGGGCGCTGAGATGCTATTTTTTTAATTTTATTAAACGGAAAATTATTTTTTTAATTTCGAATTAAAATAAAGCTAGTACAGTAATAAATTCGTTATAAGAGCTGGCATGGGCTGGGCCGGCTTGGGCTCAAGCCCATCGGTATCACAACCTCCTGTTCGATTATCTAAAGCATCATGTTACCAATTTACTCCCCATTCATTTAGGGAAATACAGTACTATATACTCTAAGGATATGTTGTTTGTGTTTACATTTATGCATGCATGTTGCTTTGATTGATTTCTCCATCGTAACGCACTATAATTACTTTGATTTATTTCTTAAACACAACATAATGTATGTTTAACTTTCTTTATTTTTCTGTCGAAAATACGGACATTTACTACTCCATCATTTTCAAATTGTAGTTCACTGTTGACTTTTGGACACGCCTTTTAATCATTCGTCTTATTCAAAAAATTAATGCAAACATAAAATATTATAAGTCATGCTTAAAATATGTTTAATGATAAAACAAATCACAACAAAATAAATAATATCTACATATATTTTTAAATAAAACGAATGGTAAAATAGAATATTTAAAAGTCAACAGCGAACTACAATTTGGAACGGAGTGAGAGAGTAGTAAACAAAAAAAGAGGCCTGGGCTCAGTTCCTGGTTACCTGACAAAAAGGTCAAAAAAAAATAGAAGGCCCACTCTAATCGGCCCATTGTACAGGCCCATTCCCGCAAAACGCCGGTTTCTTCTTCCTCGACGAGAGAAGGCTCCACGTCCACCTCCTTCTCCTCCACCACCACCGGCAGAGGCAGAGGCAGCACAGCACGTCGCGCCGTCGCCCCCAAATACCTTCACTGCCAAGCGCCGCCGCCGACGGCCGTGCGTCTCCTTCCTTCCGGAGCGTCTCCGTCCTCGCCGGCCGTGCAACGACATCTCCACTCCTCCCGATTCGGGGAAGCCGCCGGAGGAGGGCGGCGGCCGGCGGCGTCAAACCCTCCTCGCGGCCGTACGTATTCCTTCCCCCTCCAGTCCCAGTAAACCCAACCGCATCGGACTAATCATTCTTTACTTACCGTCCTCGTGCTCTTATCCACCCGCCGATACCACGGCCCCACCCCGAGCCACTTTTCTTGGTCCCACTGTCAGTGAGCAGTGCGCGTGAAGCAGCGGTTTCTTTCGCTAATCTTTTCATCGCCTCCGCTCTCCTGCGTTGCGCCTAGCTATATAGTATTATCCCCAAACCAGATGCAAAATCCCCTTTCCATTTCCCTCTCTTGATTCCCATTTGAATTCTCTCTCGTCCTCGCCGCCGCCGGCTCGGCCCCCTTCCGGCAGCTCACCCCCGGGGAGGGAGCGCTTCCCCTGCTCCGGCGAGCGGCGGCGCCGCCTCCGCCGCCGCCCTGCTCGGCCCGTTGCTTGCTGCGGGAGGAAAGGTATCCCCTGTTCCCCTTCCCCTCGTTTTGCCCCGAAGCATCGCTATGCCCATTTTGACCCCTGCGGTGGTGCTCCCTCCCGTGCACGCTACGAATACGAGCTCTTCTTAGGTCGTGGACTAGGATCCTGTCCTAGTGATCTACCGCTGCGATTGCTGTTGCTGCGCCCCGTTTGGGTGTTCCGCCTCGCTGCTGCGAGCGGTGTCCGGCGCTGGATCGCGCGGCGCTTGGTGGTGTCGGCTGCGAGCCATTCGCGCCTATTGGAGAATTGCGTGTGATGTGACATCTAGGTAGCCTCGTCTGTTTGCGTTTTGCGGGGAGCAGCAATGGCTGCTCGTTGGTTTGATTCCTATTAGGTGCTTCCGTTTAAATTACTGTGATCCTTCGCAAATTATGTGTAGGTCTATTTGTTTGGTTTAGCCTGAACAAGTAAACATGTGGAATTCCCTATTCTAGCATGCACTGGCAGCCTCGGTCTATTTTTATTTTTGGTTTGCTGTGGAGAACTGGCACAGCTGCTTGCTATATACTTGATGCTCGTTAGCTGTCATCATTTATCAAGGACATTTTCGGCATTTTGAAGTGTATCTGACGATTGTTGCTGTGCTATAGGGCTCAAGATGGTCGTCTCATTCGTTACCAGGGCTTTAATGTAAGCAGGAACTGTAATTACAACTACTTTTATCATAGGACTGAGATAATGTTTTTAGTTAAACCCCGATCTGTCTGCTGTTTTTCTATGTTTGTAGACTTGTTCTTGGATATGTATACCCGGCCTATGATTGCTACAAGACAGTGGAACTGAACAGGCCTGAGGTTGAGAAGTTGCGGTTCTGGTGTCAGTACTGGTTTGTCTTGGATGGCCTTTCATTTTAATCTGGGATGTAATTCTTGAATTTGTGCTTGCTTGATCTCAGATGCATGGCCATGGTTTGCAGGATTTTACTTGCAGCTCTAACCGTTTTTGAGAGAGTTGGGGATAATTTCGTATCATGGTAATGTGACTGTTTGAAAATGGGGTTTTGAGTGGTTAAAGTGAGTGGGTGTGGGGATTATTTTGTGACGATGGGAGTTTTTCTCTCTCTTATACAGGTTGCCAATGTATAGTGAAGCAAAGCTGGCATTTATCGTGTATCTGTGGTATCCCAAGACACAGGTGTGATATTATGTCATATCGTCGTTTGGAATCATTAAAATGTGTTTTTCTTATGGCTTGTTGTAACAAGGGGTAATTTCAGGGGACTGCATATGTGTATGAATCATTCTTTAAGCCCTATATTGCAAAGCATGAAACTGAGATTGATCGCAATCTGCTTGAGTTGAGGACCAGAGCTGGTGACATGGCAGTTCTTTACTTCCAGAAGGTTGCAAACTACGGTCAAACAAGGTTCTATGAAATACTGCAATACATTGCTTCGCAGTCACCTTCTGAAAGATCTCGTCCTCAGGTACTTTTTAAGATGTGGAAGTTTGCTTGCTAGCCGTTATTAACTACTTATTTATTTTCCACTGCAACACTGGTTTTTCCCCTCATCTATGTTTGTGTGGTGTATTCTTTTGTGAGTTATTTCATGTTTTTTAGGCATGCTTGTGCTTGTTAGTTTTTTTTTCTTTTTAATTTGCGGTAAAAGGTTTGATATATTGCATAAACACAGAATTCTGCATGCTTTAGCCATGAACATTTTGATGTGTTAAATCGATGAAAGCAACATGTATCCGTTTCCTCCAAGCTTTTCTACAATATACTCCAATTTGTGCATCTATCATCAGTGGAAGTTATAACAGTGTGATAGTGCATATGCAGCGGTATCACTCTTTCTCCCTTATCAGTACCACTATTCACTAATGTTTGATTTGATGTATAGTGAACTTTTCCATTTTTGTTTTGGTAAGAATATTAATTCTCGTGAGATTATTCAGAAATTCAGATGCATCATATTGATGTTTGTTTTCCTGTGAGCAAACATATTGATGTTCGTTTGTAAAGCATTAAATAACACAGTGCAGCAAATTCGAATTTTACAGCCTAGCTACCAGTTGTTTATCCTTTTCCAAGCATTTTCACATCTCATAGTCATACCCACCATTAGGTTTCCTATTTGTGCCATTGTTAGCTGAATGATAATTATTATGTATTTACAGTAGAAATTAACTACACTTTTTTCAGGTGAAGTAAATACATTATCAAGCTAACATATTATGTTGTTGTGGAAAATTTTGACATATGCATATTAGTGTAGATTTTTTTCTTCTAATTTCTTTAAGAATCTTGCTAACGATGTATGAGATTTTCTGGTCTTGTGGGATCTCTAGTACTGGCATTGAGTTTACTTCACATCAGATTGTGCATTTGAGAGGTTTTAGAAAGAACCCATAACCTAGCGTTTGGTTGACTACTGTCACTGGTATCCTTTGGAACAACTTATGTATGGCAATATAGAAGGCTGGGCTTGAGTTTGTTAGGTTACATCATTTAACAAAAGTCATAGTTTCTGCTAAGTCATCAGCATCTAGTGACATTATGGAAGATATATTGTCCTTAGGTCTATTAGTACAATGTGTCAATAGTCAATGGCCTTTGTTTCTATCGATTGATAATTTTTCAGATTAGGGGTTTGATACATGAGTTATGGTTTGTGGCGAGTGTCGACATTTACCTGGAGAAAGTTAATTGACAATGTCTTTGTTGATGTCTACTCAGCTACCGTGCTATTGTACTTTTATTTATTTATTTATTTATTTATTTTTGGGGGGGGGGGGGAAGGGGTGGGTGGGTATCTAAGTAGGATCATTCATGTACTTCATTTGAATTTGCTGTAGACTAATAATATTTTTTCCGGTATGACACCATCCTGACTATAGCTATTAGCCTATTACCATTTTTGTTTTGATTTGCATTTTCATTGCATTGACAGAAGCTGTGGAAAAAAACTTATCTGCATTTTTTTGCTGGCATGTATTGTGCTTGAAACCCATTTATTCATTGTATTTGGGGCCACCAGGCAGTGCTATAAATGTAAGATGATTGCATAATGTATATTAATCTTCCTCAAGTAAACTAAGTGTTGAAACTAGCATGTGCCATAGTACCTGGTAATGTGCAACAAAAAAGGTTATCAGCGAACTGCATCAATGGAATTAAATTTAAAATGCTGAATCTAGTTTGTTGGGGAATACTCTGGTTCCTAGTGTGAGGTGATGGAAAGTTCTTACCCTCAGCAAAATAGCCTTGGTACAACAAAGTGGGATCATGATTCATTTAGGTTATGCCATGTGACAAATTGACAATCCACTGTAAAATTTGCACACTAGTGATTCCTGTCTATAGAAGTTCTTTTGCATTCTCATAAACTTCACTGAATTATTTAAATTCAACAGTCTGTTCCTGAATTAATCACCTATGATTCCTGGGGTCCACAGGCTGACAGGCCAATTATTACTTTGGCCTCTAGTGACAGGAGGTGAAACTTCATTGATGTTAGACAAATAAACTGTAGAATGTAGATATGTTTGGTTAAATGCATAAGGTCCTGCTGACACCTTTTTTTATACACTTTCTGTTGCCTTTGCTACTACTTTATTCCTTATACAGAGTGCCCCTTTTCATTATTTCATATACATTCTTTTCTTTTCATCCAATCATACCAGTAGAAAATTGCAGCACCATAGAAAAGCAAACTTATGTGTGTCCTGCGTGTAACATGGTAAAGGCAACATAATATTTGGTTATTTGCTGGCTGCGATGAAATATTAAATCTTCAGTTTAGTTTTGCTGCAACTCCATGCATCCTGTTTGCTTCTGGTAAAGTTTCATCGATGCATATTATGTATCATTTGAATGAATAGTAATTTGTTATCGTTTTGGTCTGACTGGACTTTTTGCCTTGGGAAACACTTACAAACTTTCTATTGGACCATGGTTACTAGTGCGCCTTATCACTTGATGTCCGGTATACTGCGAAGGAGACATGAGACAGCTGTTTATGCATGGCAAAGCTGTCGTATGGGCTAAATAGGCATGTGGCAAGGTCTGCTGCTGTGGTACTGGCACAGTGGCACCACGTTTACCAGTTGCGGGATTAAAACGATTCTTTCTTTTGCACTCAATAATGCTCTCAGTAAATAGGACAAGGAAACAATTTATTGGGGTGTGCGTGCGTATGCCAGTTTTTATTGTGTATACGTGAAACGAGTGAGGCGCTGCATAACTGAATTCAAACATGCTGACTTGGCTATCTCTGTCTCCCTCTCCAGGCACAGCAGCAACAGCAGCGTCCACCACCTCCATGGCATCGGCAGGCGAACCCAGCGCCGGCGCCAGTTCCTGCACCTGCACCGTCGGCGCCTGTGCTGCCTCCACTGCCCGTGCAAGCCCCTCCGATTCCACCAAGGATGCAAGCGCAAGATCGCCTCCCACTCCCAGTTCCAGCTCCCCCTCCAGGTGCCGCATCCTCTGCTGCCCAGCCACAGCCACAGCCACCTCCTGGCCCTGCTGAAGCTTCCGCCCCCCAGAACGCCCAAGCTCCGCAGGTCGATCCATCCACAAGCACCGTGCCGCCTCGCCCCACAATGCCGGACGACGAGGCAAGCCTCATCGAGGAGGCCATCCGGCTGACACGTGGCCGCCTCAGGAGGCGGATGGCACCAAATTAAACTCCCGCCAAGATGATTCTGTAGGAGCCTTTGCTGGTGACGACTCGAGGGACACTGAAATGCTGGGTTTGCTCCTCAAGTCAACTCACAGCCACAGGGTTGGAGTGAGAGACAGAGAAGAGTGTGCATGCACGCATGCACGCACTCGCAACGCGTCCCTGCTACTGTAAAAACTGAAACCAACCGGCCCGCTGGCTGGTGTTGCTTCACGGCTCGATCTGTGTATAGACAGACCCCCGTACAATACCATCAGGCAGGAAGTAGACTGTGATGTCAGTGCATCACAAGCTAGGGACAGGCAAATGCTGCGTGGTTTCTCTCATTTATGGGTTGATTACTTGATTTCAAGCCCTGATTCATACGTCTTCCCCCTCTCTGCACGCTCACAAGCGAATACATTATAGCTTCCACCTTCCCACCACAAGAAAAATACCTGCTGCTCAGTGACCGGCCAGTCGAGAGAGACTCACAGACCATCTGCAACAACGCTCGACCATTTACAAAACTTCATGAGACCCCCGGTCGTGATAAACATGTACTCTTGAGGAAATTTCTCTCCATGGCTCCCTGCCTAACCATCGAACGTGTTTGACTTTTTCATGTAGTTTGTCTATCTAGTCTCTCATCCGTTATGTTGACGAACATGTGGTCCTTTTGGAATGGATACGGTTAAGTCGAATTCTGGGCTTTGAGAATCAACTCTACAAGCCCAGAGTGCTTGGTTTGGATGAGCAATTTGGGATCTTCAAGAGAAGTCATAATTTTTTTATATTATTTTTTATTCGTTTATACAAAATTATATGGCGGATTGAAATTTAGACGCAAATAGGCGCCGGTCGCACTTTCAATTAACGACAGGGTACTTATCGCACTTTGGGCGCACGACAGGTCACTGAGAGTACGTTGCAGGAGAGATCGCGCACCTATCGCTAATTCAACGCACGACAGGCTCTCGTGCTACGGTAACTTTACACAGTTTGAACTTCTTATATCTTTTAACATTTCATACCATATCCAACTTACACGAAACAAATTTTAAAATTCATGTAAAATCCTGAAGAACCTATTTTTTAAACTTTTAATTTTTTAAATTTTTTTGAATTTTGAATTTCTAATTTACACTTGAATTTGTATTTTAAATTTTGAATTTTTGAATTTTGAATTTCAAAAATTAAAAGTTTAAAAAATGGGTTCTTTAGGATTTGACATGAATTTTAAAATTTGTTTCGTGTAAATTGGATATGGTATGAAATATTAAACTTCAAATTTTCGTGTAAATTCAAAATTCAAAATTCAAAAATTTGTTTCTTTTTATTTTTTGGTGTGCATTTTACTCTTATCCAATTATCTATCGAGTAAAGGTATGATGAGGTTTGATACATACCCATGGGTAAATTATTTGTGGTTATGATCCACACTCGTTATCCGCTACCCACGAAAATATCTATCACGGACATTGATTTGCAAGGTGGTTCAATCATGGGTTTTTTTCATCCATGCCATTATTGAGTTGCATATATTCGGGTCTACCATTATAAAGTGCCTATTGTTTAAAACGCCATTTTCTCAGCAATCTAATCTCAGCGCTGCCATTCTTATGTATTTTGAAGCAATTCCAACTTATACCAAATCAAAATACCAAACAAAATACATCCTAACAAATGAGGTCCACATGTCATACCCTCAACATCATCTTCTTCCTCCTCTTCTTCTTCCTCCCCACTGCACTCTCTCTCATCGCCGCCACTGGTCACCGGAGAGACAGCACGTCGCCGGCGTGGAGCTCCTCCGCCGCCGCCACGGAGCTCGTTGCCTCTGCCTCCACCCCCGAGGTCGCCGCCGCCACCCCGAGCTCCTCATCCGCCGCCACCCCAAGCTCCTACTCCGCCGCCGCCTCAGCCCAGCTCTGTTGCCGCCAGAGCTCCTCCGCCGCCCACGAGGTCGCCGACCGCCGCGCCCGCGCCGAGGCTTGCCGCCCCATCCCTGGCTGGCTTCGCCGCCATCATTGCCTGGCGCAGCCTGCGCAAGCTCGACGTCTTGCAGCTCGCCGCCATGGCGCACGCAGCACCCTCCCCACTCCTCTCCTCTCCCAACTCCGGCGAGCTCCGACGAGGCTCCTCCTCCGGCGGCGGCGCAGTGGAGGAGCTCGGGAGGCGACAAGCTGCGCGGTGGAGGAGCTCGGGAGGCGACGAGATAGACAGCGGAGGAACTCTGGGGGCGCGGCGGAGGAGCTCGGGGTCTCTAGTGCTCGGCGGAGTAGAAGCTCCGGCGAGCTTTGGTGGAGGCCGGTGAGCTGGAGCTCGGGCTAGAGGGAAGAGAGAGGAGTGAAGGAGGAAGAAGGAAGAAGGTGGGAGGAAGAAGAAGGTGGGGAGAGGATGACAGGTGGGCCCTGTTGTCAGATACATATTTCTCCATATTTTGGTTCGTATTCGGTCGGTGTATGCGTCAAAAATACAAAGAATGGCTCGAGAATGGCATGCTTGGTAGATAGTTGCAAAAGAAATGACATTTTAAATAATAGGCACTTTATAATGGCAGATCTGAATATATGCAACTTAATAATGGCATGGATATTTCTTCCTAAAAAAAAAAAATTGATATTGCTATTTCGTAAGCATCTGAAATTTGCCATTTCGTGCGGCCGCTAAAATTTCTAGTAAGTTTGTGTTGTTTTTCCACACTTCCATTCATAGGAAGAAATGTTGCGAGAAGATGAAACTTTTAGTGCGGGGTTGTTTGCGCGTTATGTTGTGTGGCGTCGCCGGCGATTGTCGTCATCTATGCAAATTGTGAAATCGTGCGTACGCTAAAAGTTCAGTAAATTTGTACTATTTTTCCACCTTTTCATTCACTGGAAGAAACGTTTTCAGATGGTGGAAAAAAATTCTACAGCCAGGAGAGGGAGACTGTTGCATGGGGACCGTGTGAAAAAGCTGTTGTTGCATGTTGCACCTGCAAAAAGTGATAAAATACAGATGCCTGCACAATAGCACATATAAAAAAATTTCATCCTTGATACCATCGAAGACAGATTACTTAAAGACCATCTTTCTCTCTCATGCACACATACAAATATGCAATCTCTCTCATGCACATACTCTCTCTCACACACACACTATCTCCTTATCCTCTCTCGTAAAAGCGTGCAAGTTTGATGGAAAAACGTGTGTGGGGGGAAGCAAGCTAAATAGGCCTAGGATACAGTGGTCGTAGACGTTCGGCATGTGCGGGCTTGACGATCGAGTGACGGACGACGACGACCATGCGATGCCAATGCCAATTGCAACTGGAAATCTGCCATGGAGGTCGACTTCTCCCAGAAATCGCACATACACACACTGAGCTCGACCCGCAGGTTAGCCTCAAGCACCACCTCGTTCCAACTTCCAATACCAAGTCAGACGCCCGCGGACGCATGGTCGACGATCGCCGACGGTGACGTGGAAAAAGTTGACAATTGATCGATATACCGATGCCAATGTTAGCTAGCTAGGTGCCAAGTCAGACGCTACAACTACTGCACCAGTACCAGTACTTACCGTGAACAAATCGGAAGTGGTTGCTTAATAAACAATAATCAATGTTGGACATATTTTTTTCCTTATATATATATATAGACAATAATCAATGTTGGAGATTTTTTTCTCATAATTGCATGGGATTTTGTTCAATTACTATGGTGGCTCCATTTAACTTGCTTATATTAGTTGCCTTAGTTAGGTCTCAAACTTAAAACTCCGATGATACCAAATATGATTACATGCTTTAACCATCTATCTATCTACTATATATATAAAGCAGAGTTAAACGGAGCCACCACATTAATCCTAAAATTCTAGAAATTCCCACGTTAATCGAAAAATAGTAGAAATTCTCGCATTAATCATAGAAAAAATAAAAATCTACATCGTTCAATACGGATACCATTATGTAAATCTAACGGTCAATATTGAAAATATTAAAAAGATAACTACTGAATCTATCTAATATATTAGAGATAAACTCTAATATAGAGAGATAAACTCTAATATATTAGAGATAGATTGTGAGTTGTATATATTAGTAAAAGTTCCTATCAAGAAAACCTCATTAAGAGGAGATTAACGAGGATGGTTACTATATATAAAGCAGAGTTAAACGGAGCCACCACATTAATCCTAAAATCCTAGAAATTTCCACGTTAATCGAAAAATAGTAGAAATTCTCGTATTAATCATAGAAAAAAGAAAAATCTACATCGTTCAATATGGATACCATTATGTAAATCTAACGGTCAATATTGAAAATATTAAAAAGATAACTACTGAAGCTAATCTAATATATTGAGATAAACTCTAATATAGAGAGATAAACTCTAATATATTAGAGATAGATTGTGAGTTGTATATATTAGTAAAAGTTCATGTCAAGAAAACCTCATTAAGAGGAGATTAACGAGGAGGGTTCAACCGGCTCTAGCAGAAGTTTGTTGCGTGTCTTCAATCAAAGCATCAGCCTCAGCTCCGGCGGAAGTTCGAGTTCGCTGCATCTTCTTAGAAATATTAGAAATCCAGATTTAATACTAAAGATGATATCATATGATTATTTTAGTTGTTCAATCAACGGCGGAATAAAATTATTAATCAATGAAATTCTCACGTAAATCAAGAAAAAATAAAAGATCTATGCGGCTTGGATAAAAAAATACTAGCTAGAAATTCAAATTAAATACTAAAGCTGATATAATATATTAGAGATAAACTCTAAATATGATCTGATATATTAGAGATAGGTTATGAGTTAGAGATAAACTCTATATTCTGATACAAATCTAACCGTGCAAACACGCAGGCCACCTCACTCGTTACTTCCTAAAGCGCAAGCCGGCGAGGAACGTGGGCCGTGTGCTTCAATACTCAAAAGATCAATTAATCAACAGGCAGTGAACAGTTGTGCACTGCAGCATCCGGGACACGGAAGCTGAGACGAGGTAACAAATGTTTCCAAGAACAGGGTATAAACAGAAAATAGGCTAGAACCTGACAACCTGTTGGGCGATGACTAATCCCAGAACCGACACAGTTACCAGTACTAGCAGCACACCTGCATGCTGCAAGCCAGAGACCTCGTACCTCTGGCCTCTGGTTCCGGTGTTTTACACATTGCCACCGGGCACACAAGTCAGCTTTTTTGGCCGGCGTGCCAAGTTCACACGATGTGATACCTCTTCTTGCTACTGTAGCTTCGCGTGCTCGCCCTGCACACACCACACACACACACAGCACAGCACTCTGCCCAGCATGCCTGGACGTCTCCTATAAATTGGAGAGCTAGCTTGCATGAGCACATGCCATCCCATGAACTAGCTCTTCTTAAGCAGACGATCGATCACAAGCTAGCCAGCTGAGCCATGGCTGCAAAGATCTCCTTCTTCTCCGGCGAGCCATTGCTCCTTTCGGCTTCATGCCTGGCGGCGGCCGGGAATGGCCGCCGCTGCGGCTTCCTCCGGTCGTCATCGGTGATACATCCCGGGAGAGAGTCCCATTCGCTGTCCGATGGTTTGGACATCAAGGTAGCCCATAGGCTCTCGCAGCTGCACACAAATAACATCATGATATCTTACGTCTTTGTTTAGACGTGAGAGGGAACATGAACATCAGCGTCTTCTTCTTCTTTTCGTCTTATTCTTCTTTAGAAAAAAGGTGGAAGAAAGTATGCCATTTTACAAATTAACCCATATGGATCCATGCAAGACATTAAAATTCATATATAATTTCTTTGGTGGTAAATGTAAATAGTGTACGTACCTGATATATCAAACTGTCTCTGAATTTTTTCGGTATATTTGGAAGGATTTGCTCACCATCAAACACGAGGAGGGCCTGACGAATGTACATGCGCTGCTGCATCAACGACAGAAGGACAACCGGGAGATGATGGCCACCGTTCATCACCTCAAGCTGCTTTGCATCGATCACCATTTCCAAGACGAAATCGAGAGCGCCATGGACGCATGCATGGATTTCGTCCACAGTGATAACCTCTTTGACGCAACCCTTTCATTTGGACTGCTGAGAGAAGCTGGACATCATGTTTCTGCAGGTCAGCGCATATATGCGTATTGGTCATTTCAAATATGATAAGTCATTTCAAACATGCTTATCATAGTAGTAGTAAAAGGTTTTCTTGAATACGATTTAGCTTCTTACGTTAATGCTTGCACCGTGATTCTGGTAATAGAAGGTTGATTTTAGAGCAGAGATCTTTATAATTAACTTCTGTTGGAACAAAGATGCACTTCAATCTTTGAGACGACTTTTTTTTTTTAGAAGTGAGATGACATATTAATACATATTAAAGAAAATTGCACCGCTGGTCCCCAAACCTATTCCGCCTGTGCATATAAATCCATAAATATCGAAACCGTTTATTTAGGTATCTAAAATTGCGAAATCATTGCAACCTGGTTCACGGGATGGATTTCAAGGTTGTTTTGATGATGCGGATTGCCACATCATCATGGGGCCTACTTGTCATCTCCTCCCTTCCCCTCTTTCACTTCTATCTCTTGTTCACTCTCTTTCTCCTCTCTGCTTCATGCCCCCGCCACCGCTCCTCCCCGCGAGGGTGCACTGCCGCCGTCGACCCTGTCCTGACGAGGCCGTGCCACCGCCGCTCCGTCCTATCCTGGCAAGGTCGCATCGCCGCCTCCACTCTGTCCTGTCTCGGCGCGCCGCTCGTCATGCCCCAACGAGGTCGCATCCGCTCGCCGCCTTCCTCTCAGTGTACGCCACGCCTTGGCGTCATTGTGCCCCACGCGGCGAGCTCGAGAAGGGGCGTGGCGGCGGTGAGTTCAGGCCGGCGGCGAGCGGGCAAAGAAAGAGAGAATGAGAAGAGAGAGAGAGATAGAGGGGAGAGTTGATGGGCCATGTGGCAGGTGACGTGACAGTTCACATTACCAAACCAACCTGTGAGACCATCCATTGGACCTGGTTGTAATGGTTTTGCAAGTTAGAGCCCCTAAATAAACAGTTTCGATACTTATGAATTTATGTGCACAGGCGGAACAAGTTTGGGGACTAACCGTGCAATTTTTCCTAAAATTCACCTCGATGTGGCAGATTACATTCTTCGAAAGTTCACCAATAGGAAGGGTGAGTTCAGCCTTGCTCATAGCAAAGATATCGGAGGACTGCTGAGCTTGCAAGACATATCACACCTGAACATGGGAGAGGTTTCACTTTACATGGCAAAGGAGTTCTCAAGCATGCATCTACAATCTGCCATTAAGTACTTGGAGCCAAACCTTGCAAGATATGTGAAGCAGACACTTGACCATCCCTACCATGTGAGCTTGAAGCAGTACAAGGCCAGGCACCACCTGAGCTATCTGCAGAGTTTGCCCACAAGGAACATTGCAATGGAAAAGCTAGCAATTGCAGAGTTCCAGCTTAACAAATTGCTGCATCAGGAGGAGATGCAAGCGATTACAAGGTACACAGAAAAGTATCCTCCACAAAAAAAAATTTGCTTGAACATCGCCCAGAAAAAAAAAAGAGATTCAATTATGTTTGCTTCAACACAGATGGTGGATGGACTTGGGACTGGCTCAAGAAATACCTGAGGCCCGGGACCAGATTCTGAAATGGTACATGTGGCCCATGGCTGTCCTCCCTGGGTCCTCCTTCTCTAGATACCGAATTGAGCTCACAAAGATCATCTCATTCGTCTATATTGTGGACGACATATTTGATCTTGTTGGCACAGCAGAGGAGCTCTCTCTCTTCACTGAAGCAATAAAAAAGTGAGCATGAGTACTTACTTGCTACTCTTGCTAAAAAAATATTTACCTGCCACAAAAAAAAATTTACATTCATTATAAGGAAGGCGATATTTGCCATTGATAAAGGTTACTTGACGTAGATAGATCATAGATCTTGGTGTGGTCAGGATTTTACATCTGTTGAAATGCATTCTTACAGATGGGACATTGCAGCTGCTGATTCACTCCCAAGCTACATGGCATCATGCTATAAGGCTGTTTACACCGTGACGAATGATATCGCAGATATGGTTAAAAAAGAACATGGACTGAACCCTATAGATTGCCTGAAGAAAGCCGTACGTCTCTTAGCACTTCCAATTGATTTGCCCAGATAATTAATCAAGTTGTAAGAGTAGCTTATTATGTTTTTATCCGATCTTTCTTTTTACAAAAGATACTCGGTCAGTTAAACATGAGTGATCGCTACCTTTTGCAGTGGGCCATGCTATTTGATGGATTCATGGTTGAGGCAAAATGGCTGTCTGCTAATCAGGTTCCTTCCCCAGAGGACTATCTAAGAAATGGTGTTGTCAGTTCAGGAGTACCACTTGCATTAGTGCACCTTTTGGCTATCCTAGGGCATGATGTAGCAAAGGATGCTGCAAACCTGATTGACCACATCCCTCCCCTCATCTCCTGCTCGGCAAAAATCTTGAGACTTTGGGATGACATGGGCAGCGCTAAGGTCAGAACACACTTTACCTTTGCTGTAATTAAGCCTTTTAGCCTTGTCCCTGTCAGATGCACGATACAAAGTTCTCTTTTTTTTTCAGAGACATGCAAGAATCATACTACCAATTTTCATGGTGGAATGTTGTCGATGTAAATTTTGCAGGACGAAGCACAAGAAGGAGGATTTGATGGATCATACAAGGAATTCTACCTGAAAGAGAACCCTGGATGCTGCCCCGGCGACGCGGAGGAGCGCATGCTCAGCCTGATCACGCGCGAATGGGAGGAGCTCAACAGAGAGTGCTTCTCCAGGAGGTCCTTCACGCGCAGCTTCACCGAGGCTTGCTTGAACACTGCGAGGATGGTCAGTGTCATGTATGGCTATGACAACGAACAGAGGCTCCCTGTTCTTGAGGGTTATATAAGGACGCTGCTATTCTGAATCATGGGACACGCTCAATAGAGCGTGCCAACTCCTGTAAATAGGAAAATGATCGGCTTGTGATGCTTGTTGTTGTAGAAATGGAGCTGTAGTTTATCTTTTTTTTGGAATCGAAAGCAGGAGCTCTGTTCATTCTTTATAAGAAGCAGTAATCACGAACAGTACAGGATACAAACACCAAAAAATAAGGGGGAAAAAACGCAGCAGAAAAGAGCTGAGGGAAGAGGAACAAAAACCAGGAGATCAAAAAAGCACCGAGTTGTGCGAAACACCCAGCACAAGCTACCAGGAAGGAAGCAAACTCAGCCAAGATCATCATCCCCGAGAGCTATACCTCACAGATATGTTGGAACACCTGAGAAGCCGTAGCCACGGTACTCTAAAAAACTCTTATGTTTCTCTATTAATTTCCAAATGTTCCAACAAGTGTGAGTTATGAGCCTGTCAAAGATACTTAAAAAAACTCTTCTATGTCTCTTTTATTATGGCCGTTGGTTGCTCGTCAAGATTCTTAAACTAACCACCTATCCTCTCGCAAGATTTTTTCCCCAACAAAAACCCCCTCCAACTTCGAATCCAAAAGCAATCGGCCCCTCCTTCTTCCTCTTCCTCTCTCTCCCTCCACCTCCTCCCTACCACTCGGTGGTGCCACCACAGGCGACCATTAGACCCGCCGGCGTGCAACCAAGGCGGCACGGCGGCGCAAATTTGTGCCGGCATGGTTGCGGCGGCTCGACGAGCTGGTGCGACACGCCGCGGACGGTTGGTGCGGTGGCTTCTCTGAACACTGGCATGGTTGCGCGCGGGGGAGGTCGTGGTTGCCGGTGGCCATGATGGCGCGTGGAGTTGAGGAGGAGAGAGAGGGGAGAAATTAAGAAGATGAGAGGACCTAATTGTTTGGCGCGCGCCAGGCGTCGGACGTCCGACGCCTGGCGCGCCGGCCGGACCACCCTAGACCGTTGATCCTCACGGCACCGAGCCAATCCTACCGCTCCCGTGCGCGCGCAGTTCAGCGGAGTTGCTGGTTGTCGGTTGATCATTTTTCCAATTAAACTTCTGATTTTTGTGTAAAATTCAAACAGTGTTCCAAAAATGTGGAATAAATTTCATAATTCTTCTAAAATCGAGAGCAACCCATTTTAAATACTTTTTAAAATTTTTGATTTTTCACTTTTTTAATTTTTTTGATGTGAAACTAGAAGAAGGCACTTATGAAACTTACACCTGTACTAGCGAAACTTGATCGTGTGCTGATGAAACTTGTTCGTGTGCTGAGGAAATCTGATGAAACTTCGATGTAACCTAATAAAACTTGGATGAAACCTATTGAAACTTGATGAAACTTGGATTGACCTGATGTAACCTGAAGAAACTTGGATGAAACCTGTTGAAACTTGATGAAACTTGCTAAGTTACTATTAAAACTTAAAGAAAATTAAGCCAGTGGAATTGGCTAGCACCGATGTAACTTGAAGAAAGTACTGTTGGAACTTGCTAAATATCGATGAAACTCGGCTGAAATCTAAGTTTTTCTAGAAAAAAATCAAGTTTCATCAGACGGATTTTGAAGCTTTAGTAGTGCAGATACAAAAAAAAACTCCCATGCTGCGTGCGTCGGGTAACAGAAAAAAAAAAAATCACGTAGCAAAGGAGGAAAGAAGCACTGCGCAGCGTTGCTCTCGGTCTCCTTGTTTGTAGTGATCAAAAAAGCTCGGTGGAGCTGAGAGTCGCGTGAATGTTCTCCCGACTCCTCTCGTTTTTTAAAGAATTTTTTAAGGACCTAATCTTCGCCATCGAGCCATTTTGCTCCTTTCAGCTCCTCCTGCGCGGTGCCCGCCGGGAGTGGCGCCGCCCGGAGACGGAGAGGTCGCCGCCCTTCGCCGGCGATGAGGCCCGGATCGACAGGAGCTAGCCACCTGCAGCGTCCCCTACGCTGTCCAATGATTTCGACGTCCACGTACGTACGTACGTACGCGTATTATGTCATATATATACACAAACTATCATATCTAAATACGTTGCGGCCATATATGCACATGCATATATATGCATAATGCATCTTTGCTATGGTTCGTTTTTTTTAAGTTCTTTGTTAAGTATTGGGAGGGTAAATCGTAGAAATCTCATAGTAGTGTTCAAGCTCTACAGTCTACATCACCGTCTTGCTGTCCACATACGCCATTAGAAAGCGAACGCTACCCGTTTTAGACATAATATGTTTTTCTTCTTTTATTTTCTCCTTTTTAAAACATACGCTGCAAGTAGGATTTGGTCGAATGGAATTAGTCACAACCGCTTGTCACCTAGAAATACTCCCTCCATTCTTTTTGTTTGACGTTTTTAACTTTTATAAACAGATTTGATCATTCGTCTTATTCAAACATACAATGTGAATATCTTTTATTTTGTTATGATTTGTTTTATCATTAAATCTACCATCTATATAAAGCAGAGTTAAATGGAGCCACCACATTAATCCTAAAATCCTAAAAATCCCCACGTTAATCGAAAAATAGTAGAAATTATCACATTAATCATAGAAAAAAGAAAAAAAATCTACATCGTTGAATATGGATATTATTATGTAAATCTAGCGGCCAATATTAACCTTTATAACAAACTACTGAAGCTGATCTATATATTAGAGATAAACTCCAAATCTAATCTGATATATTATCTTAACACAAATCTAGACGTGCAAACGCGCGGGTCACCTTGCTGGTTTATTTTAAGCATGACTTATATTTCTGCATGTTTGCACTAAATTTTTGAATAAGACGAATGTTCAACGGAGTGTACAAAAGTCAAAGGCGTCAAATAAAGAAAATGGAGGTAGTATCCATTTACCATATAAGGTTCTGCAAAGTTGCCGTCAAAAGTTCTCTGCGGTTGGTAAGGCTCCATCTCGAAAGCAATAACAATATGGAAAATTTGATGAAATTCTACAAGAGACGGTTTAATTTCAACGGAAATATATAATATTCCAGATGGCTAACCATTGTTGTTCCATAAATTTATGAGGACTAGAGATACAGATGGATGCCCGAAAAAAAGAAGAAGAAGTGATTTTCATAACAGAGGGACAAGCTTTTTATTACATAGTAACGCCACACCGCCTAACGCAGGGGCTGGCCATGTATTTATAGTGTTGGAAAGTGAGACATGATAAAATTACGAGGGTAACTAATTATTATGCACCGATCAGTTCACCAAAAAATCTACACCGATAAAAAAGGTATCCAAAAATTGAAAAACAGCCCTCCTGATTTCTTCTTTGTTGAGTGGCTCATCCAAGCGCTCCAATGAAGCCCGAGTGAAGGTGCTACCTAGGAAACCGTTCAAAAGCTAGAGGCACATGTCCTTGTGTAGTGGCCAGGCCAGTTGGGGACTAATAAATTAAAGCGTGTGAAAATATGGGATTTTTGAAGGATCGCAGCTATACTTTTAAGGCGAGAATGAGATGGTAGGTCGCCCTCTAGCCACAGCAGAGAGGTCGTTCTCCTACCAAAAGAAATTTGCTACGCTGAAAGATTAGATACAATTATCCTCTCTCTTCCCAGATGTTGGAAGCCATATATTTCACTTTCTATCATCAGTGTGAAAAAAGGAAAAAGAAATCGCACGATGGGCACGTGCGTCGTGCTGCTCACTGCAGCTGCGGCTGGCTGCTCCGCGTCCTGCCGCTGCTCAGTCCACTTCCTATGTATGAAACCTTATGCCACATGCACAACAAAGTCTACATATAATTCTACGCTGTCATCGTGGTTGCTGCTGCATTACAAGCAGATGTTCATCTCCTCCTCCTCCGTGGAGCCGTTGCTCCTTTCAGCATCGCCGGTGGTGCCAGCTGCCGGGAATGGCCGCCGGAGAGGCCACCGCGACGGCGCCTTCCGCCCTTCACCGGCGACGCAGCAGCCTGCGTCGACCAATGCGCTGTGCCATGGTTTTGACATCCAGGTAGCACATGGCATCAGCTTATGCATATAAGTAAGTGCTTATTATGACAATTAATTGAGGGGGCAATTGTGTTCTTTCCCTTCTTTTAAGAGGTGATTGTGATTTTGTCCTAATTTTTTTCAGACTATGATTTTACCCTTACTTTTTAAAATTGAAGGCCACCGTTAAGTGTACTTAACGGTGTCAATGACACGTGTCTTTTCATGTTTGCCCTCATTTTTATAAGTACGCTATGATTTTTCCTTATTTGGAGGACATATTATTCAAAATATTTCAACAATGACATGATAGCTCACCTGGACTAATATTTTACGGTGACATTATAGATCAAAATTGAAAAATTTTCACCTGCCTGCCTCCGCCGCTAGGGTTTTCTTTTTCATGTAGGTTGGTGGTGTTAACAGAGTTAAAAATGAGGGCGAACGGCTTGTTCAATAGAAAAAATAGGGGCAAAATCACAATCCGAGAAAAATGATGGCAAAATCACAATTGGCTTTCAAAACCAGGGTAAAAACACAATAATCCCATTAATTAATTGTTTGGCAGTTCGTTCTGTTTTTACACTTCGTTATCTAAAAGCAGTAAAAATTCAAACACGTGGATGCATGTGAGGCACTGAAATTAATTGATCCTAGTAATGAATAGTCTATATGATATATCAAATTATATCTGATTTTTTTTTTTTTTGGGGGCATGTTTGAAAGGATTTGCTCATCATCAAACACGAGGAGAGCGTGACGAATGTACGGGCGCTGCTGCATCAGCGTGAGAAGAGCAACCGGGAGATGATGGTCACCGTTCATAACCTCAAGCTCCTCTGCATCGATCACTATTTCCAAGACGAAATCGAGAGCGTCGTGAGCGAATGCAAGGTTTTCGTCCACAGTGATGATCTGCTCGATGCAACCCTTTCATTTAGGCTCCTCAGAGAAGCAGGGCATGATGTTTCTGCAGGTCAGTAAGTAATATGTACATTTCAAACATGATTTTGTCATAGTATAGTAGTAACAAGGTTTATATGGTGGAAGTTAGTAGTAACAATTAAGTTATAACATATTCTTATTTCAAAGATCGGTATCACATATTGTTATCTTCCTAAAGGTCTTCTCCTCGATGTAGCAGATGACGTTCTTCGCAGGTTTACCAATGGCAAGGGTGATTTCAACCTTGCTCACAGTAAGGATATCAAAGGATTGCTGAGCTTGCAACACATATCACACCTGAACATAGGAGAAGCTTCACTTTACAAGGCAAAGGAGTTCTCAAGCAAGCACCTAAAATATGCCACTAAGTGCTTGGAGCCAAACCTTGCAAGGTACGTGATGCAGACACTGGACCATCCCTACCATGTCACCTTGATGCAGTATAAGGCCAGGCACCACCTAAGCTATCTGCAGAGTTTGCACAAAAGGAACTTTCCAATGGAGGAGCTAGCAGTTTCAGAGTTCCAGCTTAACAAATTGCTGCACAATAACGAAATGCAGGAGATTAAAAGGTACACACATAAAAGTGTTCTCCCTGAAAATTATTTTTGCTTGTTTATTGCCCCCCAGAAAAGAATTGTAATTATTGTAAGTTCATATATGGCAGATGGTGGTTGGATTTGGGATTGGCTCAAGAAATACCAGTGGCTCGGGACCAGGTTCTGAAATGGTACATTTGGTCCATGACTATCCTCCCGGGGCCCTTCTCTAGATGCCGAATTGAGATCACAAAGATCATCTCGCTGATCTATATTGTGGATGACATATTTGATCTTGTTGGCACACTAGAGGAGCTCTCCCTCTTCACTGAAGCAATCAAAATGTGAGGCTTGATTTTATTCTTACCATAAAAAACTATTACACGTTATAGGATAGATAATAATTGTCATGGGTCTAGACTATATACACTTGATCTAGATCACAGGGAAAATCAATGAAATCTCACTAGTTATCAGCGATTATCGGTGGCAAAAGTAAAAATTTATCAAAATTTAGCGCTAGACCAACGGCTTTACAATTCATTTTTTTTATGGAAAAAATTGCATTAAAACCCCAGGAAACTTCTAGTTATCACGTGTAACCTGTGCCATCCGGTAAAATTTTGACATCACTGTTTTTTCCCTGATATAGATAGATGTTGGCACGTTCAAGATTTCACATACGAGCCATGAAATGCATTGTTTCAGGTGGGATGTTGCAGTTGCTGATTCACTCCCAAGCTACATGGCATCGTGCTATAAGGCTATTTACACCGTCACAAATGATATCGCAGATATGGCTGAAAAAGAACATGGACCAAACCCTATCGATTATCTCAAGAAAGCTGTATGTTTCTTAGCATGCTTGTTTAAATGACTTGCCTAGAAAACAAATTAAGTTGCAGGACTCGACTGGTTATATTTCTGCCTAATTTATTATTTGTGAAAAAAGCTACTCCCTCCGTATCAAAATGTTTGTCACTTTTGACTTTTGAACAAACATTTGACCATTCGTCTTATTCAAAAAATTAGCACAAATATGTAAAAAAATAAGTCGTACTTAAAATATATTTAGTAATAAAGCAAGTCACAACAAAATAAATGACATTTACATAATTTTTTTGAATAAGACGAATGGTCAAACGTTTATTCAAAAGTCAAAAGTGACAAACAATTTGATACGGAGGGAGCAGTTGCCTTTGACCATTTAACACTATATATAATGTGCTATATAATGTGCCAATTATGCAGTGGGCAATGTTATTTGATGGATTCATGCTTGAGGCAAGATGGCTGTCTTCTAATCAAGTTCCTGCAGCAGAGGACTATCTAAGAAATGGCGTTGTCACCTCTGGAGCACCGCTTCTGTTTGTGCACATTTTCTTCTTGCTTGGGCATGATGCAGAAAACGATGCTGCAAGGCTCATTGGCCACATCCCTCCGCTCATCTCCTGCCCGGCAAAAATCTTGAGGCTTTGGGATGACATGGGCAGCGCCAAGGTCACAACACACCTAACCTTTTTGCTATAATCCCTGTCCTTGTCAGATGTAGTATGATGCAAAGTTTTCATGTTCAGAAAATTAAAAGAATCACAGCAATTTTCATGGTAGAACTCTGTCATGTCGATTTTGCAGGATGAAGCACAAGGAGAAGGGATTGATGGATCATACAAGGAGCTGTACCTAAAAGAGAACCCTCGATGTGGCTCCGGTGATGCGGAGGAGCACATGCTCAGGCTGATGGACGGTGAATGGGAGGAGCTCAACAGAGAGTGCTTCTACAGGAGGTCCTTCTCCTCCAGCTTCACCCAGGCCGCCTTGAACTTGGCGAGGATGGTTGGCGTCATGTATGGCTACGACGACGAACAGAGGCTCCCTGTCCTTGAGGGTTACATAAGGATGCTCTTATTCTGAATCCAGTCCGAATGGGAGAGAGAATAGGCATTCAAATTTACATGGTGGGGCATATTAGTTTAACGCCTTGGCTATTTGGCAGGCGCCTGCGCCTAGCCTGCGCGATGCCCACCGAACTGCGCGCGATGCAGTCACATTGTACAGGTACACGTTTTTCATTTAAATTTCTTTTTTTCATTTCTATTTTATATTTAGTCCAAATTGCGTAGAAAAAATTTTATAATTCTTCTAAAATCCTAATCAACCCATTTTAAATATTTTTCTATTTTTTTTTGTTTTTTGCATTATTTTATTTAATTAGCACTCAATTAGTGAAAATTCCATTAAATTTCTACTGTTTTTTCACATTTTCATTTATTGGAAAAAATATTTTGTGATAGTGAAATTTTCTGCGTGAGGTCTGATCTATTATAGATTTATTTTGTTTTTCGTTTATTATAGATTATTTTGTTTTCTATTTATTATAAATCTTATTTTGTTTTCTATTTTTCACGCCGAGAGATTTTTTTGTCGTATAATTTGCGAAATCGTGCAGGCGCAAAAAATTCCACAAAATTTCTACTGTTTTTCCATATTTTCATTTTATGGAAAAAAAATTTTTGCGATAGTGGAATTTTTGACAGTGCCTGCAACTTGGGGATTTTGACAGGCGCCTGCACAAAAACACTTATTGCAGACGCCTGTCAAATAGTTGGTCCCTTAGTGTAATGGGATGGAGGATAACCTAACAGTTTAATGTGAAACTGCTGAAGAAATCAGTCGACTGTTGTCAAGTTAATCCCAACTATAAAAACAATTGTGTTTCTTGTCTGTCAGTGCGCAGATGTTGAGTTTTATAGAGGAAGTTGTGGAAATTTTGTACTCCGAAAATCAAGAGTCGGTAGCAAGCATATCATTTGGGACTCTACGACAAAACTTGCAACGGGACCAGATTGAATGGCATAGATTACAATGGAAGGGCTGGAATTAATGGCCCAGCTAATAGCTTAAAACAAAAAGAAAAGATGATCAAATGAAGACGATAGGAGAACCGTAGAACGTGGTAGGATGATCAATGTGCTCGAAGCAGTCTTCCAAGTATCGAGCAGCTTCAGGACGGGAGATAACTGCAGCGCCATGAACGACGGCCTCGTCGGGCTCCAACAATCCCTCAGGATTGTAGTTTGGCTCACTGCCACTGCCACTGAAGTAGCCCCTGAGGAGCTGACGAACCTTAGGGATCCTCGTGCTGCCGCCGACGACGACGACCTCGTCGACCACTCGCCGGCTGCCGCTGCCGTCACGTCCCTCCACCACCTCCTTCACCACCTCCACGGCTCTGTCGAGCAGGTCCCGGTTCAGCTCCTCGAACTTGGCCCGCGTGAGCGGCGCGGAGAAGCTGGCGCCGTCGTCCAAGAGCGACTCCACCTCCACGAGGGCTGCTTCTTGCAGGTCGCCGGCGGCGCTCAACGCCTTCTTGGCCCGCTCGCACGCCGCCGTCAGCTTCAGCAGGGCGTCTCTGTCCCCGCGTATGTCCCTGTGATGCCGCTCCTTGATGAGCTCCACCAAGTAGTCCACCACCCTCCTGGTGAAGTCATCGCCTACAATCAAAACCAAAAGTAAAGATTGAATCTTTCTATTTTATTTACTTTTAAACATCGGAATCGGAGTCGAATCCGATGGAGATGGAGAAGGGTTACCTCCGAGGAAGAGATCGCTGGAGGCGTCTATGAGAGGAGTGGTGCCGTCGATGAACTTGAATAGGGTTGCAGCGGTGGTGCGGCCGCCAAGATGGAAGACAAGGACGGCCTTGCCGTCGCCCTGCTTGGTGTGGTGGCCGTACGCGGCGGCGGCGGCGATAGGCTCGTCGAGGACCTTGACGGCCTCGAAGCCGGCGCACACGTGCCCCGCAGAACGGACGTCTCGCCTGTCGGGAGGTGCGAGCTCAACAGGCACGGTGACGATAGCTCTGTGGATCTCGTGGCCCACGTGCGCCTCCGCCGTCCGCTTCAGCTCCGACATGAGGATCCCGGCGAGGTCATCGACGGAAAATTTCCGCTCCTGCTCGTCATTGAAATGGATGCAGAGGCGCCTCCCCTGGTGCTGGGTGATCTTGTGCGGCGCAAGCTTCATGGCTCTCGTCACCACCTCGCCCTCCAGCCTTTGGCCGAGGAGGCGCTTGAAGGCAGAGATGGCTGACCGTGGGCTGAGGGCGGCGTGGTTCATGGCGGCCTCGCCGGAGAGGGTGCCGTTGGGCGTGAAGGCGACCCAGGAGGGGATGCAGAACTGGTAGTAGTGGCCGGTCATGTTGTAACCGGCGATGCACGAGTTGGTGTTGCCGAGGCGGATGGCCGCCGCGGTGCCCAGACGAAAGGGTGCCAGGGAAGAGGGGTCGTGGTAGTAACGGCAGGCCTCCGCCGAGGGGCGGAGGCTTCCCCGGCGGAGGCTTCTCCCCACCCCGAACGCCGACGCACCCGCCGCCGCCGCCGCCGCCGCCATGACCAGTACAACGCTCAAGAGAAGACGACGCCCCATCACCATGAATCAAATCAAAATCAATAATGCTTCTGCTCTGCTCTGCTGGATATATATACACGGTGGCGGTGGCCTGGGCACGTCGTAAGACAACCCGGGGCCGTCGGATCACCTCCACCCGCGTCATCAAAGCAACCCGGAGCGTTGGATGCTCCACGCGCCCTTGCAATCACAATCGGACGCTGGGCATGGAAACCTCACCGGCATATGGAAATAGAATTTGTAAATGTAAAAAAAAATTGCATATGGATTAAGAATTTCCCTTTGAAAGGCAAGCAGAGCAATGAACATAACATATGGGAAAGAAGGGACTGCCTTCTCGCCTGATTTTTACTCCCTCTGTTCCAAATTCTAGTTTAAAGAAGGGACTGCCTTCTCGTCTGATTTTTACTCCCTCTGTTCCAAATTCTAGTTTACTTCTTCGGATGGCTGCTCCTTCAGCGGAAGATCTTCACAGCCGACACTCTTTTGCGAAAGGGGATCCCCAACAACTACTTCTGCCCGCTTTGCCTAAGAAACTTGGAGACCTCGGATCACCTCTTCCTCACCTGCAGTTTCTCCAGATAGGTGTGGACTCGCATCTCTACCAAACTGCGTTCGCCAAGGCTTTGCCCCTCCACGTGGTCTCACCAGGATTGCCTCCCCACGTGGTGGAGGTTAGACATTCAAGGGCAAACCGTTAGCAGGGACGCCTCTGTCGCCTTCGCAACGTTATGTCACCTTTGGCTAGAGCGGAATAACCGTATTTTTCGCTGCAACGAGCGGCCGATTTCACTTTTCTTGTGCTCTCTTCTTGATGACCTACGCCTTTGGGAGGAGGCAGGGGCCAATTTTGTAATTAATTAACCCTCTAACTCCTGGGGTGGGACGTCTTCCTTCTTTTTCACCTCTTTTTTCTTTTTTGTTTTTCAGCTCTGTAATTTTGGCCTCTGGCCCCCCTGTTTTAATCAAGTAAAGTTAACCCTTTTGCCCTTCACTCAAAAAAAATAATTCTAGTTTACTGTTGACTTTTAAATATTTTATTTAACCATTCGTCTTATTCAAAAAATATACGTAAATATTATTTATTTTGTTATGATTTGTTTGATCATTAAACATATTTTAAGCATGACTTATATTTTTTCATGTTTGCACTATTTTTTTAAATAAGACGAATGATCAAAAGGCATTTTCAAAAGTTAGCAGTGAACTATAATTTGGAACAAAGGGAGTAGTATTTTGTACTGCCGCGTCTCAATTTAGCAACCCGCGGGCTATTTGTTTCTGATCTTCCCATCCAAGTTCTAGAAAGGGGAGCTGTCCCAAAAATGACATATTAAGTTGGCGTAGACCCGACGTGTTTTGTTCACATCTAAACATGCCGCACCTATGCTTAGGCACGCCATATAGTGGTTTAGGCAACTGCTTGGTTCACTTGCTAGTGTTGGGCATGCTGCACTTCTTACGCAGTTGGGCAACCCTTTGCCACACAAAATTGCGCCACAATGTCGGCCGCCACATTTCTTTGCCGCACCAGCCACAGGAGAAGAAAAGAAGCCTCTGCGTGGGGAAGATGGAGGTGCAAAGGAGAAGTTGTTAGGCAAAACGACCTCGCAAGGGAAGACGGCGCGGCACCCTGCTTTCTACCTCTGCCGCCCTCTTGTAATGAGTGACTTGATTTGCTTGATTAATTGCTTGTTTGCGTAATTTATTTTTTTATTTTTTTATACAAAATTGTTTTTTATTAGTTGCTTGATTTGGTAGATTTTGTGATTAACATATGGGGAAAGAAATTAAGTAATTTTTTACTCGTGCACCCAAACACTCGCTATATTTTTTTTACTAGCCTAACATTAGTTGTGGTTGTGAACCAAACACCGTATAACTGTAGCTGAGTTATCTATGCCACAACTATGGCAAGCTGTTAAAATTAGGCGAGACGATGTTAGCCAAAAATCAAACATGCTATTGATCTGATACCGACATTGGATATCAAACCGAACTTGCATTTGTTACAAAAGGCTCTAGAAACCTAAAATGGACTATGACTAGCCTCCAAATAACATAGTTGCTTCATTGGAATTTATATTGTAATCAACACATTTTGCATAGGTGTTGAAAGCTAGCTAAGAGCTCGGGCATGTTTGGTTATCTACTTGAGCTCAATCAGGTTGTATAAGCTCATCCAGACTGATAGGAGTTAGGCTAAGTGGATGTGTTGATGCTTGGGGTTCAGAACCCTTGCACTGAACTTACGCAAGGAGGATATGGGTCCCGACACTCTTCACAGAATGGATCGAACCAAGGGGCGCGACACGCAAGGGAGGCGGCACGATCGTTTTTTTACCCTGGTTCAGGCCTTTTCCGGATCACGAAAAGTACAAGGGGTGATCATGATTCCATAGACGAGATCGAGATCGCCGGTGCTAACCTCGGCATGTTGCTAGGGCACGACGAGGCATAGATGCGTATGATGATGATGATAATGATGATGATGATGATGCGAGATTATTCAATCGGATGTGGAGGATCATTACAATGCACGATACAGAAGGTATTTATAGTGTGACCTATCTATCCCTAAGTCGATTAGGGGGAGTCCTGGCTCGATATTTCATCGATTGGCTTGATCCCCAAGATGGTGTAGAACCTTCCATATCGTGATACGCTTCAAGTTATGGTTACCTGGTGTCCCTTGACTCAATCTTAGAAGCGTGGCCCACAGGGTGGTAAGGCCGAGCCCATGAGCCTCTGGTGAGCCTAAGCCCAAGAGGGTCCACCAGCCCACTGGGATGGTCGATCGCAAAAAAAAAATGGATCTAGATGATGACTGAACCAATCATGAGTAGATCCTGTGATGCCATGAGGCTGTTGTTGGGGAGGTGCTCTAACACTAGCAGGCTTATCGTGACATTATCGCTGGTGATGTTGACGTGTGCCAACCTTCGTGTGGAACTCGATTCTTTTCTACCCATGTCCACAAAAAATTAGGATAAAGTATGATATAGCCTACTACCCTATCAATCATAATCAACCCATTTGTTAACCCCTATGGACAAGAAGAGGACTAGGCCATCTATGTTATTCAATGTTTTGCTCAAGCTAAGTCTGAGCATATCCACGTCCGCAATTGACAACGTACTCACTGCATAACTTCAGATTTTGATTTACATGCGTCTAACCTCACAACTTCATATGGATAAACGATTTATATATGCTAGAGATGCTTGTTATAAGTGTGGCCACCATCTTGTCATTTTTCTTTAATTATATTTATATCTTATCTAGTGAACATAATAAGTATGTTCCATTGGCACATTATAAATTATGATCATTCGTGAAGTTTTATTTTTATTGAACATAAATAAATAAAGTCACCGTTGGTGATTAATAAGTGGTCCATCCCAAGAAGGGCCTTGGGCCAGTTCCGTACCGGCCCACCGCACGCACAGAAGGACCAGAAAGCTGCCCCTGGCCATACTAAAGGAGGTGTCTAGCCCATCAGGGTCTCCCCCGGGCTTGACCAGGTCAACCGCGCCTCCTTAGGTTCTAGCCAAGGGCATGGTGTATTAGCCCAGGAGAGGGTCCCGCAGGCAGTCCGCCTGTCCGTGGGCAGGTGGCGACAACTGTCATGTCCCACCGCACTTTCCCCGGCCTTAACCGGGAAGAACTGTGTCTCCCCGGGAACCCACAGCCCGGGGAGAAGCACGCGGGCAGCTCGTTTTGTCGTTTGCCTCCTTTGGCAGACGGCGACGGTTGTTACGCTACGCGACTCCCCCAAAGGGCGGCGCGAGGCTGGCTCGGTCCAGTCAATGCTATATTGGGGATAAAGAGAAAGTGCTTTCTCCCTAAAGAAGGTTTCTCCCCCGTATCGGCATCCCAAGACAAACACGTGTCCAGTACTAACCTGACCAGCTTCTCCCTGCAGGCTCCAGACCGGATAAAGCCCCGGAATGAGACAAGGGCACCGCCACTAAAGCAGAGACGGATGCGGGGCCCGCCGGATCAACTCCGGGCGACCCGCCGCGCCTATAAAAGGAGGACCTGCCCTACTAGAAGAGGCGTCATCTTCTACTGAGCAATCACCTAAGCAACACACGCATCCGAAACTTCTTTAGCAGTAGCCATAGTCCTTAATCACCACCTTTGTAAGCTCGGGATCGATGCCTTCAAGCCCGATCTCAGCACCCCTTGTACTGTTTTCCACCATATAATCAACAAGGCTGAAGTAGAGCTATTACCCGGCAGTAGGGACTCGAACCAGGGTAAATCGATTGTGTCTTCATGATTTGTATTGTTTTCTCTCTCTCTTTCCCTCTTCCTCACCGTACGAAGGATCCGTACCCGGATCGCCAAATCGCACTGTGCCCTTGTCCGAAGATCGCGGGCTCGAGCCCCCATAGCTCGGCTGCCTGGTCTTCAGCCGAGAAGGGTGGTCGTTTGGTCTCACACCAACTACAAATTCGTCTGCAGGTCCGTGGTCTCGCCGCTCTTCAGGAGCGTGTTTCCCAGACATCGACAGCCACGTATGAAAAGTAGATGGATATGAAATAATCAAAAATAAACTAAACCGGACCCTAATTAAAAAAATATTATAAAGTATGAAAGTGAAAAGAATTAGCAAAACATATTTTACAAAATTATATTAAAAGTTTATAATTTTATAATATGAATAATATATATAAAGACGGCTAAAAATGTTTCAGATCAAAGTATGAAAACATCTAGAAGCTCTTTTTATCATAAATATTATCTTTCATGGATAAGTAAAGAATTGTCTAGATATTAGATAATTAGGTAAAAAGATCTAAATTGAAAATATCTTTATATAGATGATTCTAGATTTATGCTATATGGTGTAGATTTTAACACTACATCACAATAACATTGTAATAGTATAAATAGAACATTCCCCTTTATATTATTGGAGATCATGGTTTAATCATATGTCCAATTAAAGCTTACTTTTAACTTTACGATGATATAAATTATACATTACATATTATCTCATAACATTACAATATCTTTGCAACAAATATAGATAGCGATATTTTTATTTCATAAAACTTTTATTGCAACCATTTAGTGTAATTTGAGCTTATTTTTAAATTCAGTATGATGTACACATGAAAATGTTAAAAATGAAATATTTTGGTTAGACGTCGCCTGGGCAAAGCAAAGCGCTCACCTATTCTTAGTGATGATAGCTCCCGTAAGTCAAACGGATACCTATATACCACTCCGATCCTACATGTTTAGTTTAACTCGCACGGTTGCACTTATACTAATGTACTAGTACTATCTTCAAACAGGGGGTCTGGAGTTGTCCAGCGGCCAGATGTCATCAGCTAGATACTCCACGTCGGCCCTACCTTAGTTAGTCGTCGTTAGGCTTAAAATTACCTGCTACTACTACTCATCAATCCATCTACTGTACTCTGTGCTACCTCCCCTAGTATCACTCATCGATCCATCTACCGTAATCTGTGATAGCTCCACCTGTAGCGATCGCCGATATGATTCATGTGACTAACATATCCATATTGTCATCATTGTTCGATCAAGGCATGTACTCTACATACTGCTGAGCTGTCGATTGAGTTGCTGTGAATTGTGATATGGGATCAGTATACGTTGATGTGTGGAGAAAGAGCATGGATGTGTATTGTGAGAGAAGGCTGGGCTAGCTAGGCGACGTCTCAGGCAGGTCTACGGTCGACGGCCAAGACTACTCTCCTAGGACAGGGTGGGTCGAGGCCCCCGCTAAACGGCCAAGACTACTCTCCTAGGACAGGGTGGGTCGAGGCCCCCGCTAAACAGATCCTCTTGATCCATGCAACTTATGTCACCTCTACCACGACAGGAAAAAAAAATTCTATACTTGACACCATCTTCATCCACCATCTAACGATCATCCGACGTTTAGAATTAATTCAGACTTCTAGTCACCACAAAATATTGATAGAAAAATGAAGATTTAAAATTTCAAAGTTTGGTTAGATTTAAATTTTGGTCAAATTTCAAAATTTAGTTAGATTTCACACTTCAGTTAGGTTTGAAACTTTTCATACTCAAATCAAATTTTGAAGTTTAAATTTGGACAGTTTCCAAAACTTGATTAAATCAGTTTCATCTTATAAAATATAGCCAGGCTCTATAAAGTTCAAATTTGAAAATTTTTGAAACCCATCTAAATTTGAAATCTAACCAAAATTTAAAATTGGATAAAATTTAAAATTTCCAAAATATGACCAAACTTTGAAATTTTAAATCTTTAGTTTTTTTACTAATCTTTTGAAGTGACTAGAAGCTGGAATTAATCCTATACGTTGGATGATTGTTAGATGGTGGATGAAGAAATACTAGAATCTTTGACCATTTCCTAGAGCCAACTGCTAGCTAAGATTCATGTCAGTTGTCGATAAATTAAATTGGCTATGACATGTTCTCTAACATTAAATATGAGTCCACACGTAATTGTTTTTTATTTGTCTTGAGAAACACTATAGACTGGCTCTTACTTAAGAGCCGGTTATTGTCTATACCTCTTTCCTCCACATAAAAAAACAGAGATGAAATGGACTCCTTATATCCAGCTAAGTTGATACCACTAAAAATGCTTTTAGAAAATGTTTAGAGGAGCAAGCTATGAGAAAGAATTCATATCAACTAAAAACCAAAAATTGAAAATGGAAATAATAGAAATAAAAGATCGCGTTGAATTGAAAAGCAGAGTTCGTATTACCTATAATGAAAAAATAAAAACAATATAAGTAAGAGCCCGTGTCTTAAAAAAAGGCTTGGTATTGTCGATGTCTTTCAAAAGAAAGGCTTTCTATCGGCTACAATAAAATGTTTAAAATTTGGAATAAAAATAATAACAATAAGAGCTCATGCATGGGGTACCATAGTAATCCGAAAATCCTCACGTTAATTGGAGGAAAAAGGTCTTCACCGTTAATTATAGCAGATCGGAATTTAGATGATACTTGTGCTCTGATACCTGCTTTTTTAACGGAACTTGGGTGATACTTTTGTTGTGATACCAGTCTTTTGAACGGATCGGAGTTTAGATGATGCTTTTGTTCCGATACCTGCTTTTTGAACGGAACGTAGGTGATACTTGCATGGTACTTTTGCTGTGACACCGGTTTTTAAACGAATCGAATTTTTTTGGATTATACTTGTCGTGATACTTTTGCTTTAATACATCTTTTTTGAATATCAAATATTCGTGTGAAAACTGAAATTTGTTTGATACCTAAAACGGATGGAAAAAAACGTAAAATTTGATTCATCTAAAAAAAAATTACGTAAAATTTTGATTTTTTTTTTTAATAGCTCATGGTACTCACGTTGATACTTTTGCTTTGATACATGCCTGATGGGTTATTCTAATGATACCCACCGATACCTATACGACAATTTTTGATCTCTCACAATATCTTGTTGAATTTGTCACGAGACAATTTTGTGTTTGATAACTCATGTACCTGCTTAAATTTGTTTTACTTGATGATATTGATATTTTTGTGTTATACCTAAAACAGAAGAAAAGTTATCTAAAACTTGCTCTTGTTTAAAAGAAACATGAATTCGGACAAGAGAACGGCTGGACAAAAGCAGCAAGTCTGACTTCCATTCCAATTTCGTTTGGCTAAATTATCTTTTGTAAGTAAAACCCCACGCCGCAAGTACCAAAGAAAAAATTTTATCTTCAAATGAGCCTTTAACTTCCACAAATTTTTAAGCATTTGTTTTTTGATTGCTGCTTTGCTCGTGCGGTTTGGGGTGTTTTGTTTGCCGACACTAGGGTTAAACAACCTACCGGTGTGGATATAATGTTTGGTTCGTGGTTAAAGGGTTTTGATGAAAGGCTGGGACCTTTATTTCTGTTAGGAGCTGCCGCGTTATGTTGGTCACTCTGGATTTGCAGGAATGATTTAGTTTTTTAAAAAAGAGTTTTTTTTCCATTGCAGGTTATTCTTTCAACGGCGCACTGGCTTACGAGCTGGGCTATCCTCCAGAGGGCGGACTTACAAGAATCGGCTACGGAGGGTTCGTGACTTTTGGTGTGTACAGCCAAGGATTTTTTTTCCCAGGCACATAGGTGACGGTCTAGTCTTCGGATCGAGGGCCACTAGAGTGTGTTTGTCTCTCTTGTTATCTAGCTGTGTGTGTTTGCAGAGGCCGAAAGTTATGCTAAGACTTTGTATCTTCTTGATGTATTGTGCTTGGACGCTTTTATAAAGCTTCTTTTTTCGGAAAAAAGAGAACGGCTGGAGCTTAGTATGGAGTATAGGCTACGTGGAAATGGAATGCAGAGCAGGCACGTCAAGGGTCGCAGCGGAAGAAGCGCAACGAGACCGCGGCGAAAAAGCGGACGCTCGCAAATCGTAGGCCATACATGGGCGACGGCCGAAAGCCACTTGTTTGCAGATCACAGCATTTCAAGTTGACTAACCAAAAAAACCTAGGCCATATGCAATGTGACAGCTACTGCTGTATTAATTGGACAACTCCAGTTTAAGACGTTCGTTGTTTGTTATTTTTCTTTCAAGACAAGAACTATCACTGGCACCGCGGGTTTTATGGAACTGCATGGACTGCTACTTAATTTCCGACGAATCCTAATTGAACTCAAATCTCACCGAAAGCAGTAGGATTTCGGTCGGTGTAATCCAAAGTACTGGAACACCAATTTAGCTTAGTTTAGCTCAGCAACCTCATTCATTTAGTGCAGCTACTTGGAGCATCTTCCTATTTTCTTACCTGTTGACCTGCTTTGGTTCATGGCTTTGCTTCTCATGCAACATTGCTATCACCTATTGCAGCTCCACTGTTGATCAGGTCTTGAGGTGGCATTGTACTACCATATTGACCTTTCCACCCAACTACATATCTGAAATAAAAATTATTAGGAGTGTATATTTTTACATAATGGATTTAAACCCAGCATCTACATCTCACGATGTATACGACCAAGAGTACTTAGTACAATAATCAATTCATACTAAGAAAGCAGCATTAACAAAACAATAACCTGTCGTAGGATCTCCATCCATGATTATTAAAAATCTCCATACCATAGACCTCTAAATATTTGCATGCCTTGATGATATCTTCTTTGTCATGCTCTTTCTGCAACAATGCCCATAAGCGTAACCAATATGCTGCCCTGAAAATAACCTGCAGAAAAGTTGCATTTTGGCCTTTGTCAAAAACAACATCATTTCGATACAGCCAAATGGCCCAACACAAATATGATGTTCCAACCAAGACTTTTTTTTTCATCTCTATAATATTCATTCCTTTTAGCCAATCATGTGTAATATGATTGAAACTCCTAGGTGGCCTTAACCCTAGTGCAATCCTGACTAAACGCCTGATTGATATAGATAAATGGCAATCAAAAAATAAATGTTGTATAGTTTCATTACTATTAAAAAACAACATTTTTTACTGCCTTTCCACTTACGTCGAGCTAGGTTATCCTTTGTTAAAATAACTCCTTTACATTGAGTTGACCGAGAAATGGCCATTCTTGTGAAGCTTCCAAAGGAATACATCTTGTCCTTGGCCTAGAGAAAATGTTTTAAATTCAATTCATCACTAGACAATCTAGTGCTTTCAGCTTACTTATCCAAATCATCTATTTTTCAATAATTAGCCTCTCTTTCCTACACATGCCACTAGTGTTCTTGGTCCACCCTCTTAAATGTTGTCTGAGGGTTCGAATTTTATATTGTCATTTCTTTATGTCATCAATGTGTCGCTGCTCCCTTTGCCAAATATTGGTCACCATATCAGAAAAGCTATCCCCAAGTAACCAACCCAATTCAAATTTGAACCTGGGTTGATTCCTAAGATGATTAGCACTTCTGATGTTTAAAAGAAGCGGTGTGTGATCGAAAAGAGTTCTTTCACCCGTCGTAATTATAACTAAGGGATATTTATCTTCCAATTGCGTATTCATTAGAACCATATGAAGTTTTCTCAAAAGTTTGGTTCTCTAAATTGTTAGCCCACGTATATTTGCGGCCAGATAAATCGATCTCTCTGAATGACAAATTGTCAATTATAGCCTTTAAAAAGAAAAAGGGCATCTCGTTTCAAAATTCTTTTTGTTCATTTCATGTACCTTTGACTTTGAGTACCCTGCAGGGCCACATATGGAAAATCTTTTCAGAAAGGGATCGTAAAGACCTGAAGAGGGAACGAAGCAGGCTGACATGGAATTAGCATTACACAAATCAATATAAACAGCTCTGTGTTTGTGTGTCTCTCTCTCCAGAGGGGGGAGCCGGACGGCGTAGCGACGGACTGCTATATTGGTCATTTTTTATGGGATAAATAATTTAAAAAGAGAAATTTCATTTAAAGTGGCACGTGGCATATCTTTTTGAGGTAGAGTAGTCGAGTGGAATCCTTTGCAAAGTGTTGTATAAAACCATATCTCTTTTTTTTTCTAATTTAAAGCGTAGGACTAAAGGTTTTTTTTTGCATCCATACCATTACAATGTGTCCCTTTAGCGTTTTTGCCATTATAGTGTGTCCCTTAGCATTTTTTTCCATTACAATGTTGGTGTTATCGCTGGTGTCATTTTAATTTCAAAAATATATTGCGCACATGCTATTTTCAACCTGAAATGATCCAAATGCCCATTTGACATATTCAAATTTATGGTGAAATTGTCATTCCCTCGCATTCCTCCTTTTTTCTCTCCCCTGCTCTCGTCTCTCCCAACTCTTGCAACTCCACCGACCCAAACCAATTGCCACTCCTTGCCTCCTCCAACCCCCGACCCGCCGCCGCTCCTTGCCTCCTCCTATGGACCAAACCCCGCCTCCACACGAGCTCCCACTTGTACCACCACCCCCACGCTTCTTGTTCCGCTTGTCGGCGGCGTCGCAAGCCTCATAGCTAGGCCTTCCCTTTTTCCTTGCCAATGGAGGAGGCGATGAAGACTAGTAGCCTAGGTGGAGGTCACCGGAGAGGAGGCGATGTCGCGGGCCTCGTAGCCAAGCCTCCCTTCTTCCTTGCTGGAGGTGGTGGTGGAGGCAGGTAGCCCGCGTTGCGGCAGCCAGAGGAAGGCATAGGGAAGGCGGTGACGTTGCATGCCTCGTGGCCAGGCCTTCCTTTCTTCCCTACCGATAGAGGAAGTAGTAGAGGACAGTAGCGCACACAATGGCGATGGCGGTCGAAGGAGGGCGCCGGGGAGGAGGCTGCAGCGGGCTGCCGATGCTGGTATGCTTCTAATCCTCAGCGCCTTTGCCGTGATGCTGCATCAAAGGACTCCGAAGAAAATACACTCACTGGAGGGGAGATTGCCGGTGATAAAGTCACCGGATGAGAAGATGAAACAATGAGAGAGGGAACAGAGGAAGAAGAAGGTAGGGACATCTGATTATTTTTAGTTGAAAATGGCATGATGATACATTGAAATTATAATGACACTAGCGATAATTCTGATGTTGTAATGGCAAAAACGCTAGAGGGATCGGGAACTTATCTTGTGCACATGGGACACCGGTGCACATGTGCAAACATTAAATCTGGATCGTCCAACCCCCATCCAAGTGCACAGGATATGCTCCGTATTTTTTGCAATTACCCCCCTCCCACCTCCCCCAACAGGTTGAGCACGAATCTGAATGGAAGTTGGACGATCCAGATTTAATGTTTACACATGTCCACCAGTGTTCTATGTGCACAGTATATGTTCCCCTACACAACGGCATGGACGAAAAATTCGATATATGCATTATATTAAAGAAATGCAACTCTATAATGGCATCCAGCAAATTTATCATTTTGTAATGTCATATCTTTGAATCCGCTACTTTATAATGTTATATATCGAATTTTACTATGAAAAAAAACAAGTTTACAGATTGTATTTGTGTAGAGTGCTCTAATGAGCACGCAAGAGAGGAGGCGGCCGCCGCCGGAGCCCGCGTCGGTGGCGGCGGCGAGGAAGCTTCACCTCCTCCTCCGCTCCCGCGACCTCGGCCCGGCGCTAGCCTACCTCGGCACGCTCCCCTCACCGCTCACCCTCCTTCCCAACCACGCCCTCAATGCCCTCCTCCGCGCCGTCGCCGCCGCCGGCCGCATCCGCGCCGCGGCCTCCCTCTTCCACCGCATCCCCAACCCCACCGCGCACACCTTCAACTCCCTCCTCGCCGCCCTCCTCCGCCGCGGCCGCTGCCGCTGGGCCTCCGCCCTCCTCGCCGCCTTTCTCCGCTCCCCGTGTGCCTCCCCCGACGCCGCCACCCTCAACACCCTCCTACACGGCCTCTCCACCGCCGCCCCGCACCCGTCCCCTCACTCCCTCCTCAAGCTCTTCCGCTTCCTGCCCGAGACCTACGCCTTCGCCCCCGACGCCATCTCGTACAACTCCCTGCTCTCGGCTCTCTGCCGAGCCGGCGACCTGCCCGCCGCCCGCAAAGTGTTCGACGAAATGCGCATCGTCCAGGAGGAAGGCAAAGGCGTCATCTTTTCTAATGTTATCACCTACACGACCATGATCAAGGCATACTGTGGAAAACGGCTTGAAGACGAGGCACTCCTGATCTTCAAGATGATGGTTACAGATGGTGTGGCGCCAAATAGGATAACCTACAACACGATGGTGCAGGGGTTCTGTGATGCAGGCAGGATGGAGCTGGTGAAGGGGGTGCTGGAGATGGACTCTTTTAAGCCAGACACATGCACTTTCAACACACTGATGGCTGCACATTGCAGGGAAGGGCGGAGCAAGGACGCGATGAAGGTGTTTGAACAAATGGTGGGCCTCCGTGTGAGGCGTGACTCTGCAAGCTATAGCATGGTGATACGGGCATTGTGTGAGAATGGGGAGTTTGGGCAAGCTGAGGAGCTTGTGGATGAGCTCTTGGAGAAGGAGGTGCTCAGGAAGCGAGGGGGTTGTGTGCCACTCATTGCGGCATACAATCCAGTTTTTTTATACTTATGTGAGAATGGGAAGGCAAAGAAAGCGAGGAACCTGTTCGGGCAGCTTTTAGATCGGAGGAGCACGGTTGATTTTCCTGCATTCAAAACATTGATCCTAGGGCATTGCAAGGAGGGAGATTTCGAAGAAGGCTACCAATTAGTGCTTTCAATGTTGAAGAGGGATCTTGCTCCTGATGATGAATGTTACATTGCTGTGATAGATGGATTTTTGCAGAAAGGTAGGATGAAGTTTGCTTGGGAGGCCCTGCACAGGATGCTGAATAGTGGCCTTCGGCCTAGCACAAGTACATTCCACTCGGTTCTTTTGGGGCTTTTGAAGAAAGGTGGCTGTGCAAAAGAAGCTGCAGATATGATTGAGATAATGCTAGAGAGAAAGATCCGCCAGAATTTAGATCTTTCGACTAGTGTGATTGATGCATTGTTCGAAAGCAACATAAATGGCCGTGCCTACAAGATTATTACATCTCTATATGACCATGGCTATTACATTAAGATGGAAAAAATAATCACGAGCCTTTGCGAGAAAAAGAAGTTCACAGAGGCAGCAGAACTTACTATGTTTAGCTTGGAGAATCATCATGATTTAGGTGTGGCAATTCCCAGTCTGGTCCTGGATGGCCTTTGCATGAGTGGTAGAGCTTCAGAGGCATTCCGGATTTTCTATGAGATCATTGAGAACAGCATTTCTGCTGCAGCTGCACCTCGCAGTTTAGTCGCACTTCATCATGCACTTGAGGAAGATGGGAAAATGAAAGAAGCTGATTTTGTCGCTAAACAGATGAGGTGCGCAACTACCAGAATTAGGCAAAGGATCTAAGGAATCACGTTGTTCCAAGAAACATTACAAACTGTATGCTGCTTCACATAGTCAGCATACATTACATCTGCAATGTTGATGCGGGATTTCATATTTGTGGCCTGGTCAAGTGCTTAATAAGAAATGGACCATCAAGAACTGAAGTTTGTCAATGATGTCAATAATGCAGATTAGATCAATCTATGTTAATGACTAATGTCCCCTAAACGATTTAATTAATACATCAGATGGTCGGAACTCGAGACGGAACAATTCAGATATCATTGTAATCTCACCTGGATCTGGAGCATTTCTTTTCAAGGGCTGTTGCATGGACATCATAGGATGATAGGAAAGGATGTGCAGAAAAGACTTAGCAAGTCCTGCATCATAGAATACATCATAGGATGAGAGGAAAGGATGCGCAGAAAAGACCAGACAGCAAATCTGCATCATAGAATTTGAAGAGCAGAACTGCGGGAGATCAAAGTGCCCGCGGGAGAATCGTCTAAGAAGAAATTGCATGAGCTCCGGTAAGCCATTCGTACCTTTTCACTTGCTGTATTAAATGTTAAGAACGGTAATAACCGCCACTACATTGACGAAGGAATATCCCAGCAACATTGGAAATGTTTGGTGTGATTCTTAGCAGCGTGCAGGTGCTCATGTTACTCACGTATGCCTTCTCATCTTGCAGACACCACATCCGTCACACTTTTCTTGCAAGTAGGGGGTGGAACCTGGAAGAGAGAGCAATTTCATTACCAAACATTGCAAACAACCTCTTGAAGTGGCTTTTAGCCTGCATGCTGCGTGTTGCTTGACCTCGAGCCATCAAGGGGAGCTCACCTCTGCAGCTCTGCTTGATACGGTAGCACCATGGATCTCAGAGGAAGCATGACCGTGTTGTCTAGTTTGCATTTTAGTTGTCACCGGTGAAGAAAAAAGGTGTACGGCTATCACAATATGGAAATCGAACAAAACTCCATTTGCTTAAGGCTATTTCAATTTTTTTTTTTGGGTTTTTACGTATCGAGTAATTCACATGTCTTCTACGCATTTTTCCATTCATATGTTTTTTGTTTCATTTGTTTTTACTTATTGGGTCCATATGTTGTGTTCAATCTGATAGCTCGATATCCTCTATAAAAGAAAATGGTACGTAAATATCGTATAATCTCAATCGTCACTTCAAATCTGAGAACTAGTATGGCCTCATTAACGGGGACAATCCATTTCTAGGTCTCAATGATTTTTCTATTTACTTGCATCGATTTTTCATGCATCGCTACTCTCACGTTTCTCTTACCCACGTTGTCACGTTGACAATTGAGAATATATAGTATCTATAATTCAGCAGGAGACATCGAAGTACATCTCCATAAAAAATGCACCATGTTCATATTTTCAGATTTGACAGCTCCAAACACACCATAAGCAATCACAAGTTCACAACTGAGTGTTCAAGATGTCAAGCAAATCCCAAAGTTACCTGTATTACAGCAAATTCGGTTTCAGTTCCCTATTACTAAGGAGCGCCTTATCACTAATGCCTTGTCTTGCCACCCAGCTTATATGATGGTGCTACCGAAAAGCTGGGCAACAAAACACGCTATTTTGCACATATGGGCCACTCAATACATTGAAACACTCAAGTAATCCCGGACACTCAATATATTGCAACACTCAAGTAATCCCCTATCTGCAAAATAAGGTAGCATAAATCAGTCAATCTGAGTGCCTAGCAAAAAAAAAAAAAACGAAATAGCATAATACAGCACATATGCTTACCTGGAAACCCAGCTCTGCAAGAGTTTTGGCATCATCCCCTCCTCTTGCATGAACATAAGAAAAGGTTGTGCCCACCTTAACAATATCCAACAAGACAAGTGAGGCTAGGAATGCAAAGAAAAATGAGTTGCACTGAAGAAATTCACTGATGTAGCTGACAGTTTTGTTACAGAGAATAAAGTGACAACGAGCAATTTTTTCATTAAAAAATTTGTAACAAGAGCCAATTGTTGTTCTCATAGCATGAATGATGGACTCTTTGTAATGGACACATGGCCTCGTGTTATGACTCAAATGAAAGTATGCCAATATCATGACTATAAGGTATGCCAATATCATGACTATAAGGTCTGAACCAGAACAAGTATATAATGTATCATGCAATTAATGCAAAATTCAACTCATTCCTCATAGTAGAACTAACATCTTCCACCATCAGCACAACAATGTGGTGATATAAGAATTAGGGCAGATGGGCTTTGCACTTTAGCATGCTTGCATATCACTAATGGATTCATTAAGGTTTGACATTGGTCACTGATGCACATCCGACACAACAACTAGTTTGCTTGGGATTGTAATTTGTAATCGAAGGAAAAGAAGTTAAGAACAGTTGCAGCAGGATGGTCACAACAGCAATAGCTCTTACCTGTTTGACAACAAAACGACCATTCTTATCTGGGTATACAAAGGCAAAAGACAACCTCGCATTCCGTTTCCTTGCTGCAAGAGCAACTTCTTTCACCTGAAACATAGCCACATTAGTGCAGATCAGACTTCCATTAAAGAAAGTGCAAATCTCCACTTCGCATGTCATTAACATGTACACCTGAGCCCCATTCTTTATAATTGACAGACCCGGTGGCATTTTGTAAATTTAAACATTCCTCAGCACTATAAAAGAAAATCCTTAATGAAAGGCAGTAAGATATGTAAGAAAGTTACAAGATCTGTGAGCTCGCGGAGTGTGGCATCCTTCCATGTGTAAATTTGAACCTCATCTTTTGGCTCCTTCCCTCTCACAGCAAACTCTTCATATTGGTGATGGCCACCAACCTGCAAATAGATAACCAGAATCAGTTTCCTGCATCACTGAGTATTTCTTTGACTATGAGCTAAAAAGTAATTGTTCAGAATTATTACAAAAGATAAAAGCTGGGCATCATAAGGATCATAGTTTATTTAACAGATCAACATCCAACCAGATAAATCTATCTTAAAAATAGATTTACACATGATCCTTATGATGCCCAGCTTTCAGCCAGAGGTGGTGAATTCCAAAAGGACAGCAAAGTAGTTTCTCTTTAACTGAGCGCACAGTTATGTCCAACACCAATAGAACACTCCTTCAGCAATGAACATCTAAGGTTGTCGAGTTGCAGTTTTTAAACTTGGATGACATGTTAGCATGCTCAATAACTATATAAGAATTGCAGGCTTTTTAAACCATGCTAAATAGGTTAATATTAACTAAGATTTTAAGAAGTGCAAATCTGAAATGTGTGACCTCATTTGTTTTGAGATCTTCAGTAGTAAGCTTTTAAACTAATTAAGCCTTTCCTTTTGGCCTCTAATTAGCTAAGCTTCATGTTGGATAAAAGGTAAAAAAAAATATCACCTAATGTTATAGCATACACAGGTTTTCCTACCAACCACCAAGCTATTGTTTCCAGTTAGATACCTATTCAAGTTTAATTCAACTGCAGATGTCATATGGACAGATCAATCTGTGCAATTAGATCAAGACACCAGAACATATACATCCATAAGAAAGTACAGCGCAAGCAAAGCAGTCATGAACCATATTTTATTAGCATTATCCAGAAAATGGCAGACTTTCCTACTACTTTGCTATGACTATCCGCGCCATAAAATACATTCAGCGTTTGCGCCAGCATTCATAGGAGTGTGTCAGAGTACTAAAAGCGCAAAATGGATTGTTAATCAGCACGAAGAAGCACATCATATGGTTGGGCGGATGGCAACAAATAACAATAACAAGGCAAGAGGATGCTTACCTTTGTGAAAACCCGGAGAAGAAGAGGACAGGTCTGCACAAGAATCCGATAGGAAGTGAGTGATCAATCAAGTCAGCTTTCGCATTCCTCTGAATGCAAAACCCAATCTAACCTAACCTAACCTAACTCGGATGAATTGCGTATGCATACTGGCATCCATGAATCTATCTACTACAGGTCGAACGCATCGCTAGGGTCGCCGGGAGCTGACCTTCTCGCGATCGATGGGCTCGGGGCGGACGCGGGGCATGGGGGGAGGCCCCCGGTGCTGTATTGGCGGCCCCGGCCGCGGCCTCATCGGCATGTCGCCCATCCCTGCCATATCTCCTCAGCAAGAAGAAGACACTGCCAAGAACAAATCAAGAAGAGAGGCGCGAATCAGGAGATGCGCCGCGCGCACAAATCTGACTGCTTTGTTCCCCAAACGGAGAATCGCTAACTGAGAATCGAAGAATCGGGCAAGCTGACCTCTTCTTCTGATGCGCGGTCGCCAGCAATTGAAGGCACTCGCCGTCGTCGCCGCCGCCGCCGATTCTTCGCGGAGAGGGGAGGGGAGGGGTCGGCGGCGTAGATGCCTCTGCCTCTGGGAGTTTGGAAGCGAGGAAACCAAACCCTACACTTTTGTAGTTTGCACCCTGCCTTTGATGAAAATTACTGCATTTCACTCTCCACTCCATTTCCTCAAAGGGTAATTGACAGTATGCCCCAAAATTTTGCAACAATTGATAGACCTTTGTTTGTTTGAGCGTTGAGTAAAGTTGAATTTTACTGTAACAAAATTTTATTATTTTTATATAGCCTATATGTTGTATTAATTTGCAATGGTTTTCGTGACTTTTAGTAGTTCTTTTAAAGATTGTAAAAGTATTTTTTAAGGCCCTATTCTTTTCAGCTTAAGAGCTTAACGGCTTAATGGCTTGACGACTTATCTACGTTTAGAAAAAACATATGCTTTGTGTTTTTTAAGTTTGTTTTTTTGTTGTTTTGAAGGTAAGTCCTAATGTTTTAAAAAGCAAGTCAAACGAAATGGATTCGAATCTCGATACTACCTCGAGAAGCTCTCAAAATTTAGTCATTTTAGCTGTTCAGCTATTCAGCCATTCAAATTAGTTCAAAAGAATCGTACTAAGTCTCATTTATGTGTCTATGATATGTTGGTCTCAAATAATAAGGCCATGTTTGAAAGTGGAGTATTTTGTAGTTTCTATGCAAAACCATGGTATTCTCAAATACCATAGTATTTTAGACCATGAGGTGTTTGGAAGCAACCCCAAAAATTGTTTTAAAAATCATGGTATTGACAATACCATGGTATTTTTGGAGTATTGTGGACTCCACTCCTATCTAAAATTTTCTCACTAGTGCTAACAAACCATGGTATTGAGAAACCATAGTATTTTATGATCATAGCAAAGCACAAACCATGGTATTACAAAACCATGGTTTTAAAAAACTTTGTTGTCAAACAGGGCTTAAATTGGGCCATATTGTCAAATCTATCAATATCTTTATTTTCCAATTTATATTTTTCACAACATAACTTTGTTGTAGGTCTATACCCTATGACCAATGACCATGGCGAAGCCTGGTCCAAAACCTTGGGCTGCTTAGAGCGCAAGATTCAGCCCTCGGTCAATGCTATCGATCTTGGTTCAAACCATACCAAAATTTGCTTCGAGACTTCAATGGATGTGACCAAGGAAAAATGCAGCCGGAGGACTATAGAGCGTGGAACTAGAAGTAATAGAATGAACACAAGGTAAAAAGGGTGTCATCGATACTCCACTGAGTATGAACAACTCACGTCAAGTATCTAGAATTATGTTTGCTTTAGTGGTAGAAAAATGGTAGAATTGTACTTGTAGTACTTTGCATAAATAGAGGAGCATGCATTGCAATAAAGACATTAAATTTATTGCAATGTTCTAACACACGTGTCAAATTCACCATCAGTGAACCCATCTTCTTCGTAAAACAAGCAAATGGAGATCCTTGAATGCCAGATTAAATGTCATTGTTTTGTTCACCCAATGATAATACACATATGTAATACACACATGAAAATACCCCATAATATTCCCACATTGTTGCATGTGCCTTCTGCCACTATTGTGGGTAACCATGCAAGCAACAAGATATGGCCTCCTTTCGCATACCATGTTCTCGAATCCCTACTGCCTGTCATGTTAGCAGGGCTCAAGCCATGTAAACACCCTTTTGAGTAATATATACTTGTTAGTAATCTTTGTAGTCTTTTTCTAAAAAAAAAACAACGGGTAGTGCGTAGGCTAAAGGCAACAGTGCAGGTTCCCATTAGATGTTCAACGAAATGTTGATTCTAAGGGGAAAAAATTGCTCAAAACAACATGAATTTTTGTTTTTTCTCTAAAAAATCATGCAAGCGTATTGAACATGCTAATAGCATTTACTATAATTTATTGACATTTTTTTGCTTTAAATTTAAGTTTGATTTCTGGACTTAGGCTGGCTCAAACTGTAACGCTCTCCTGTAAACCTTTTTGCTAGCTACTTATATGTAAAACACATACGGCCCTGTTTTATGGCCCTGTGTTGTTGATTTAATCCCATACAAATATACAATTGGCAGCTAAGTTCCTGTGGCTGACGATCGAGCGCTCTTCAGTAATTCTGACGAACACCAACAATTGTTTATCAGCTTATCTCTACTTATGCATGAACACATAGTGCGCTGTTTTATGTTGAATTTTGTGTGTGCTGTTGATTTAATCCCATAATTCTTTTGTGGCTGTACGAGCACAGCATCACGGAATGTAAGGTCGTCTTCAATAATTGTCGAACACAAACAATTGTTTATCAGCTTATGTGATACGCAAAGCAAACATAGTTTATAATAGTATGAAATTTGTATCCTAACGGCGCAAAATTTGCCTAAGAGAGGATGGCCTAATGCGACGCTTTGCCCACTCTGGAATTTATTCAGACAACAGAGCATCTTCTGATGCACTGCTGATACTCCAGGCTAATATGGAATAAAATCCTCCAAGAATTGCAGGAGATCCAAACAATCATCCCTCCTGTTCAGCAGCAGAGTATAGGTGAACGGTGGCTGTAATCTAGGACAAAATTCCATAAAGAAGTTAGGAGGTCTGATGGACCTGTCCTCTACACATGTTAGAATATTAGAAGGAAAGAAACAATCGAAATTTCAGCTAAACGTATGCTAACTTCCTTCAGGTGATTCAGCTAATCAAGCTTGATCTTTTCCAATGGAACATGGCCACCGGCGTTTTTAATGATGATGGCTGAGCACGGATTCAAAGGTCAACATACTGCTGTATAGTTTTCGCTACTGTTGCTGCATCTTGTTGTTTTTCTCATTAGCTTGTATGTTTCTGTATGACCAGCTTGTAACATAACTGCAATTTTTAGGCCACTTCTTTTCACCCTATAAAGCATCGGCAGAGCGCCTTCCAGTCCTCCTTAAAAAACAGCATGAAATGGAGCTAATCACAACGGTTCATCCCCTGTAAGACTGTGAGTTGGGACTAGTATGCTGGCAAATTCAGTAAAGTGGATTACCATGTTTCAGAATTCAGAAAACGAAAAGGATGGAGAAGAAATTAGGCAGAAAAATGCATGTGCCTTTGAAGAATTAAACTATAGTTTTATGATCGACAACAAATATTGCTAATAGAGTTGTAGTTGTTGGAGTATGTGTATTTAGGCCTATGTAGCAGGCCCGTGAGGCCCATGTACTCTATCCTATTTGTACCACCCTTCTAGGGTTTGGAATGCAAGATAATTATTCCCTATCTAACATGGTATCAGCTAACTTCTTCTCTTCCTCTCCTCTCCCCTAGCCGCCGCCGCCGGCCGCCGGCCGCCGCCGCCATGGCCGGCCTCCCCTTCTCCTCCTCCTCCTTCCCTCCTCTCTCCTCTCCTCCACGGCGCCTTCGGCCAGGCCGCCGCCTGCTGCCTGGCGCCTCTGGCGCCTTGGCAGGCGCAAGGCCGCTGCTGCCTGCCTGCCGCCCTGCTGGCGTGTTGCCGCCGCACGGCCGCCGCTCACCGCTGCGCGTGGCGTGCTCCCGCCTCGCTGGGCCGCGGGCGGCTTGCCGCTCGCCAGTCGAGGCGGCCATGACGTCGCCGCCGCCGCCGCCGGCGGGCGTGATGGGCGCCGCGCCGCGCAGCCAGCCAAGAAGCGCCGCCGCGCCGCTACATTCGATCCCAGTGGTGGGAGCGGTCGGGCACATCGCCACCCCACCGCCGCCGCCAACTCGCCCCGCCCTGCGCTCGTGACCCCCTCTCGCCGCCGACATCGCCGCCGGCAAGCAGCTTCGCCGCAGCCGACTCCGCCGCCGACGCCTCCTCGCCGCTTAAGTTCGAGGTCAGCGGCGGCACAGAGCGCAGCGCGCGCCGCTCTTGCTTGGGAGCGAGAGGCCATGGCCGATGTTTTGCTTCGCCGCGACGCCGAGGCGGAGCTCCACCTCTTCGTCTCCACCGACCGCCAGCCCTCCCTCGACTACACTGAGGCTGCCGCCTCTTCCTTCCACCCGGCCCCACCCGCTACGACGTTTTCCCCGCCAGATCCGGCCGATGCGATGGTCGCCCAGCTCCACCTCCAGGCCGCTGGCGTCCAGAACATCCGGGCCCTGGTCCCGGTTGTCCTCGACCCCGCGTCGTCCTCTTACGGGCGCTGGCGGGACCTGGTCCTCCTCACCCTCCGCCGCTACGCCCTGGACGACCACGCCCTCCTCGACACGCCGGTCGCGGCTCGGACCCTGGCGTGGCAGCGCCTCGACTGCGTCGCCCTGTCCTAGATCGTTGGGACCCGCGGTGGCCCGGCGCGTCAGGCCTGGCTGGCGCTCGAGGGTCAGTTCCTTGGCAACGCCGAGGCCCGCGCTCTCCAGCTCGACGCGACTTTCCGCCACTTCGCGCAGGGGGACCTCTCCGTTCGCAAGTACTGCCGGCGGATGAAGGGCATGGCCGATGCTCTTCACGACCTCGGCTGGCCGGTGGAGGACCGGATCCTGGTTCTCAATGTCCTGCGGGGTCTCAACGACAACTACAGCCACCTGCGGACATGGATCACCTGGCAGCGGCCCTTCCCCTCCTTCCTGCAGGTTCGGGACGACCTTGTCCTAGAGGAGATCACCAAGAGCCACACGACTGGGTCCTCTTCGACAGCCCTCGTCGCCGCTTCACCGAGCTCCACCGGCCCGCCTGCCACCTCTCTACTCGGCGCTCCTCCTGCCGCTTCCTTCCTCGGCGCTCCTCCCCCCGGGCCGAGCGGTGGTGGAGGGGCGCGCGACGCGTCGTCGCCGGGGGACGTGGTGGTGCGGTCGCGAGTACGCCCACCACCTCCTCTGCTGCTGCTGTGCGCCAGCCATCCTTCAAGAACCCATGGTCCGGCGATCTCGATGTGGCTGTTCCAGCCACTGGGGGGTCTGCCTCTCAGCGGCCGGGCGGGTATGGTCACTGGCGCTGGCCCTCCTCCGTTCCCGACGACCTGGGCTCCACACGTTCAGCCTCGTCCACCTCCGACACAACTGCCGGCATTGGGACCAGCTTCACAGCACGATCCTTCAAGACCATGGGGTCGACACCACCGATCGAGGCCGATTGATCGCGACTCGGCGCCTCGTACCACACCACGCCGGATGCTGGTATACTCTCCTCTGTCCGACCTCCCCATCCTTCTTGCCCTTCTTCCATCATGGTCGGCAATGGTTCTTGTCTTCCTGTCACCTCCGTGGGTAGTGCGGGTACCCATGGTCCCTTTCGTCTTCCCAATGTTCTTGTTGCCCCCAACTTGGTTCATAATCTTCTTTCCATTCGCTAATTTTACCGACAATTCCTGTTCTGTCGAATTTGACTCTTCTGGTCTTACTGTGAAGGATTCGGCTACCCGGCGTCCACTTCTCCGATGTGATAGCACGGGGCCCCTTTACACCCTTCGGCTTCCCATTTCCGCTGCACCGTTTTCCGCTTCGCCTTCTTCGTCCGCTGCCTTCGCCGCCACCACTTCTTCCACTACGTGGCACCGCCGGCTTGGTCACCCCGGCCGCGACATTTTGGCTCAGCTTAGTCGTAGTGCACCGTGTCCCGCATTACTAGAGCTCTTGATGAGCATCTTTGTCACGCGTGCCAGTTGGGCCGTCATGTTAGACTTCCGTTTCCTTCTTCTTCTTCGCATGCAGCTCATATTTTTGATCTTGTTCACTGTGATCTGTGGACCTCTCCTGTACTCAACATTTCTGGCTATAAGTACTATCTGGTGGTGGTTGATGATTTCTCCCATTACTCTTGGACTTTTCCTTTGCGCGCCAAGTCTGAGGCGTTCTCCACGCTCTCCCACTTCTTCGCCTGGGTGTCCACTCAGTTCGGCCTCACCATCAAGGCCGTCCAGTGTGACAACGGACGTGAGTTCGATAACAACGCCTCCCGCACTTTCTTCCTCTCTCGCGGTGTCCAGCTGCGCATGTCTTGTCCCTATACCTCTCCTCAAAACGGCAAGGCTGAGCGCATGATTCGCACCACTAACGATGTCATGCGCACCCTTCTATTCCAGGCCTCTCTTCCTGCTCGCTTCTGGGCAGAGAGTCTCCACACCACCACCTACTTGCTCAACCGCCTACCCTCCACTGCTTCCCCAGCTCCCACTCCACACCACGCTCTTTTCGGTACTCCTCCTCGCTACGATCACCTCCGAGTCTTCGGGTGCGCGTGTTACCCTAACACCTCTGCCACTGCTCCCCACAAGCTGGCGCCTCGTTCGACTCGTTGTGTGTTTCTCGGTTACTCCCCGCACCACAAGGTACCGCTCGACCTCACTTCTCGCCGGATCCTTATCTCCCGACACGTTGTGTTTGACGAGTCGGATTTCCCTTCTCCACCACCTCCGCCCCGCCCGACCTCGAGTTGAGTCCTTGTTTCGATCGACCGGTGGTTCACCACCCTTGTCTGAGTGTCCTGCAGTCCTCCCACGGCGATTTCCACGATCTTGGCTGGTGCGCTTCAATGGTCTATCTGCGCCACGCTGCCCCGACGCGACGCCCATTGCGCCACGCGCTGCACCGACGCCCATTGCGCCATGCGCGGCCCGTGGCGCTGCTCCGGCAGATCCAAGGCTTACTGCGCAACCTGGCGTTGCTTACCAGCCAGCCGTCCGGTGCCGCCCCGCCCGCCCCCGCCGCACCGTCTCCGGCGCCTCCCAAGACGCTTACGCCCAGCCAGGCGCGTTTACCACCGCCGTCCGGTGCCACCTCGCCATCGACACATTGGCGGCGCCTCTACGCCGGAGCCGCCGTGTGGTGCCCCGACTCGCTCTCGCGACGAGCCGTCGGTGTACCACCCGCCCGTCGTCCATCGGGCCCCTGGTCATATTCACCCCATGGTGACGAGGTCGGCGGCCGGTGTTCTTCGGCCCAAGATCCTCTATCGCCGCCGCCGATCTCTCCGGTACCTTCTTCCGTCTGCGGACGCTCGGGCGGATCCTCACTGGCGCCGCGCGATGGAAGAGGAGTACGCGGCCCTCCTTGCCAACCAGACGTGGGACCTGGTGCCGCGTCCGTCTGGTCGCAATGTGGTCACTGGCAAGTGGATCTGGACACACAAGCGGCGAGCTGATGGTACCCTGGAGCGTTACAAGGCTCGCTGGGTTCTCCGGGGCTTCACCCAGCGCCCCGGCGTGGACTATGATGAGACTTTCAGCCCAGTGGTGAAGCCTGCTACAGTGCGCACAGTTCTCTCACTGGCTCTCTCCCGCTCCTGGCCGGTGCACCAGCTCGATGTGAAGAATGCGTTCCTCCATGGCACTCTGACTGAGACAGTCTACTGCAGCCAGCCGGCAGGGTTCGTGGATCCTTCTCGCCCTGAGATGGTCTGTCGACTCAACAAGTCCCTCTATGGCTTGAAGCAGGCTCCTCGGGCTTGGTACTCTCGTTTTGCTACCTACCTGGTGACTCTGGGTTTCACTGAGGCCAAGTCGGACACCTCTCTCGTTCGCTCATCACGGGATGAGACTGCATATCTGCTACTCTATGTTGATGACATTGTTCTCACCGCTTCCAGTCAGCACTTGCTTCAGCGCATCATCACCTCTCTGCAGCAGGAGTTTGCTATGAAGGACCTTGGTGTGCTCCATCACTTCTTGGGTGTCACTGTTGAGCCCCGTCCTTCCGGGCTTCTCCTCTACCAGCGGCAAGACATCGTCGATATCCGAGCGGGCAGGTTCATTGATCGCAACCCTGTTCCACCTCGTTGATACCTGTGCCAAGCCGTCCGAGGATGCCGCCCCGCTTGTTGATCCCATCGCCACGGAGTTTTGCCGGGCGACCGCGAGATCTTACCTTCACCAGGCCAGACATCACCTATGCGGTTCAGCAGGTCTGCCTTCATATGCACGATCCCCGGGAGCCCCATCTCACTGCTCTCAAGCGGATCCTTCGCTACCTCCGTGGCACGCTTGACCACGGCCCGCTTTCCACCGGTCCCCTCTCGCTGAGCTCGCTGTCTACACCGACGCCGACTGGCTGGTTGTCCGGACACTCGCCGCTTCCACTTCGCCACGCCGTCTTCCTGGCGGCAACCTCGCCTCTGGTCGTCCAAGCGGCAGCCGGTTGTCTCCGCCCAAAGGCCGAGGGTGAGTACCGAGCTGCCGCAAACGGTGTGGTGAGGCTTCAGCTCGCCACTCTTGGTCGAAGCTTCACAACCCGCCGCCAAGAGCACTCTCGTCTCATCGCGACAACGCCGCGGTGTATCTCTCCACCAACCCGGTTCAACACTAGCGGACTAAGCATGTGGAGATCGACTTGCACCGTTCATGACCGGTCGCCATCGGCGATGTTCGGTTCTCCACGCCCGACCACCTCCCGCTTGCCGATATCTTCACCAAGGGTCTACCTCCTCGACCTTCTCCGAGTTTCGCTCCGGCCTCAACATCACCGTGGCTAGCCGAGATCATGTGGGGGTGTTGCCTCTGGGGTGTTTTTTTCTTGTCGGCCTCGAACTCCACTGCACCGGAAGTTCAGATCATGTGGGGGGTGTTGGAGTATGTGTATTTAGGCCCATGTAGCAGCCCGTGAGGCCCATGTACTCTATCCTATTTGTACCACCCTTCTAGGGTTTGGAATGCAAGGTAATTATTCCCTATCTAATAGTAGTATCAAATATTGCTAATCCTTCTGGATCATAAGAAGATACCACATTTCATTTTTACTATATAGCAGCAAGTCGGTCAGCCTCAGTTCACATTTGCATTTTTCTCTTAGGCACACTATTGCATTAAGTTATGAACAATAGCAATTACACATAAGTTATGACCGTTGCAGCCTATGCCAGTTGGAGAGGTTCAGCCTGAATCTTAGGGATTTTTTTTTGTGTGTGTGAAAAAGAGCCTGAAGCTCAGTTGTAACAGCCTTGTACAGCCTTTCTTCATTCCTTTATCTAAATGAAAGAGATATTAATTATTGTTTTAATCTCTTGGCACCACTCAAGCCAAATGAAGATGCAGCGACTGACGTGCAATTGGAATTTACATAGTTGCAATCATTGGAATTATTTGGAAAATTGAATGCTTACATAGTTGCATCCAACAGCACAGTGACACACCATTTGCCATTCAAAAGCTTATATGGCTGCTCCAGTAGCCCAGCACCTTCTTTGCTCCAATTTTGAAAATAGCATTCAGAGGTTCAATGGCATGAACGATCCACCATCATTTCTGAGAAAACAGGAAAGAAAAGTAAGTTGCGCCTTTGCTAGTTTGCCATGGGCATTTCAGCAGATGTAGTAGGCCTACAACATTAATAGTTCAGAAAATTCATCTCCTCACACCTTGGAACCAAACCAACGAAAAGGCTTTTGCTCTATCCATAAGAGTTAAGAGGCAGCTATTTCAGTGCAGATATGAGAAATGTGACCTTTTTGTTTTGAGCTTTCAATGGTAAGTTCTAAAATTAATTTTGCTTTTTCTTTTGGCCGGATTTGAAAAAAGTGATCTATTTGTTTTGAGCTCTTCAATAGTAAGTTTTTTTAAAAAAATACTGATTTTACTTTTGCCATCTAATTAGCTAAGCTTCATGTTGGGCAAAAAAAAATGCTGATTTTACTTTGGCGATGACTTATAAATGCAAAACACATTGGTTTCCAAATCCATCAAATGCTGCAATTAAGCCATCATGGAGGGCTACCTGCCATCACACGATATGTCTGAATCCCAAAACAGGGGTTTAGCATCACCATTTTGCAAAAGCCACATTTGTCCCCGTGAGCTCGTTCCCGGCACGATGATTCAGTGTTAGTAAAATCAACTGGGGAGTTGAATGGATCTCGCATGTTCTTCCACTGTGATCCTCCTGTTACAAGGCAGGCATTACCAGACATGTTAAGCTCATGACAAAAAAACTCAATCCCGTACGAACTTCCAGTGGCGGATCCACAACATCGCCTGGGTTCCCGTGAATGCCCAAACATCACCGAACGTTTTAGGGTTTTAGATTCAAAATTCACAAAAAAAAAAACCTAAAAATAGTACCAGTGTTTCTGAAGCATTTGCCGTGGAGAATTTCGGGGAGAAAAAAAAACTATCGGTTGGATAATTTGGATCACAAATGGGGAAAAATGCCAAACAGGGAGGGAGGGGGAGGGAAGCAGGGACCAGAGAGGGAGAGAAGCAGGGAGGCGGCGCGCGCCTTGGCAGGGGGTCTAGGCGGAGCAGCGTCGTCGGAGGGGAGCTTGCCGTGGTCGCCTGAGCCCTGAGGGGAGGCGGAGGCAGGCAACGAAGCCACGGACTCACGGAATGGGAGTGGGGATGTGGGATTGCGATGCGACTCGGAGTCGGGAACTCGGGATCGCCGGTAATTGCGCGGGAACGCAAGGCGGGAGAGAGCGCCACCACCTTGGTCCCTCTATTTAGTCCCCCGGCGCCCGCGCTCCCTCCCGTACGCGCCCAAAACCCTCCCGCTCTTCCTCCCCCCGCATCCATCGCCAAAAACCCTAGCCTCTGCGCCTCCAAACCCTAGGTGTCATGGCGGTGCCGAGCATGGCAGAGCTCCTCCCGCCGGGCTTCAAGTTCGATCCGGAGGACGACGAGCTCGTCGCGCATTACCTCCTCCCTCGCCTCCGCGGCCAGCGTCTGCCATTCGACGGCATCATCGTCGAGGCCGACCCGCTCAGCGCGCCGCCGTGGGAGCTGCTGCAGAACTGCAACCGCAAGAACGACGCTTTCTTCTTCGCGGCCGGCCACGCCAAGAGCCGCACCGACAGCCGCCTGAAGAGGACCTGCGTCGGCGGCGGCTGCTGGAAGGGACAGAAGAGGTCCAAGACGTCGGTCGACGGCGAGAAGCTGGTGGTCCCCGGCACCGGGGAGGAGATCGCGTGGCGGAAATACCTGCTCAACTTCCACGCCGACGGCGAGCAGGGCAGCACGGGGTGGGTGATGGACGAGTACGCCGTCACGGCCCCCGCCGACCTCGCCGCCTCGTCGGTCATGGCGTACCACATCCGATTCACCGGTTATGGACAGAACTCAAAGAAGCGGAAGAGGGAGCCGGAGACACAAGATTCCGTCGCCGGCAAAGAAGCCAGAACCACTCTGCTGCCGCTCGAGGACTACACGTCGGTGGCGCATCAGCCCGTTCGTGAGGAGACGACCATGAATGCTGTTCGTGAGGAGGCAACGACGTCGGAGCCAGGATGGCCGGAGCACCCGGGCGTGATGGATTCTGCGGCGTTCGAGGATGAGCCGCAGCTCCCTGTGGATGACCTCATCAACTGCGACTGGGATGTCGAGCTGGACGAGCTACTGTCCTTTCCCGACGACGAAGCCGGAACCACTCTGCCTCCGGTTGAGGACTACACGTCGGCGGCGCATCCCGTGGAGGCACCGGCGTCGGAGCCAGGATGGCCGGAGCACCCGAGCGTAATGGATTCTGCGGCGTTCGAGGAGAGCACAGATGTGGATGTTGAGCTGGACTGGGATGCTGAGCTGGACGTGCTTCTCCCATGAGGCCATCAGGCCGACGGTTGATTGACGCACAGGCTTCTTCTTCATCAGTGGAACACGTCATTGTGATGTAGATGTTGATTTAGCTGACCATCTCAAGTAGATTTTCCTTAAAGAGCTTGTAATCAGCAATTTTGTTAGCCTGGTGCTGATTTCAGACATACTCTTTATGATCTGTAACACGCTCTTGTAAGCCTTTCTACAGGCTACATGCTCTGTAATATATAACATGTTGGTTTTTGTGTATGTTGTTTGTTTAATTCCATAAAGTTGAAACTTAATTAGGTTCATGTGACTGCACAGACACGGCATGCAAACGCTAAGTTGTCTCACTTGATGTGCGTGGTAGCTAGCAATCCTAAGAACAATCAGGATTATGAATCCTAGGGAGGAGTTTTTAAACGAGCTGTTGACGCAATTGGAAAAGTGGATGTACTAACATTAACGGTTGTTTATCAAGCAAACTTAATAGCATGGAATGGACCTGACCACAAGGTTTCATCTCATGTGAGTTGCGACTTTGCGAGTATGTAAGCGAATCCAGTAAAGTGGTTAATTTACCACGTTCTACATGTCGTGGAACACGTCATTGTGATGTAGATGTTGATTTAGCTGACCATCTCAAGTAGATTTTCCTTAAAGAGCTTGTAATCAGCAATTTTGTTAGCCTGGTGCTGATTTCAGACATACTCTTTATGATCTGTAACACGCTCTTGTAAGCCTTTCTACAAGCTACATGCTCTGTAATATATAACATGTTGGTTTTTGTGTATGTTGTTTGTTTAATTCCATAAAGTTGAAACTTAATTAGGTTCATGTGACTGCACACGCACATCATCAAAACGCTAAGGTTGTGTCACTCGATGTGCGTGGTAGCTAGCAATCCTAAGAACAATCAGGATTATGAATCCCAGGGAGGAGTTTTAAGTGAGCTGTTGATGCAATTGGAAAAGTGGATGTAACATACACAATATCAAGCAAATATAAGGTCGATCGTCTCCAACAACTCTGTTTCTCTGACGAACATTAACGGTTGTTTATCAAGCAAACTTAATAGCATGGAATGGACCTGACCACAAGGGTTCATCTCATGTGAGTTGGGACTTGCGACTTTGCGAGTATGTAAGCGAATCCAATAAAGTGGTTAATTTACCACGTTTCGGAGTTCAGAAAGAAACCAAACGTACTCGTGGGGTGGAAAAGGATGAACAAATTAGGCAGAAAACATCATACCCAAACTTCAAACATCATGCATATAGTACATCCATCCATCGGGCACGCACCAAAAGAGTTGATCATGATTGATGTGCATCGATAAGCACTTATATAAATCACACATATATTAAACCCCTGTCTATAGACATCGTTGCATGCATGCATGCATGAACACATACACATGCAGATCCTCAGCCCCGCGGCCAAATCCTGCCACCCCCACCAGCTCCGGCCTCTCCGTCTTCAAGCTTCGCATCGGCCACCTCGCCCTAGCTCAACCATACCGTACCTAGCTTATTCTCCAAATTAAAACTCTGCAAATTAATCCAAATCAATCAGCCAAGATGTATCAATCAAAGGACAAAACAGTTTGGAATTAAGGGGAGAGAATTGAACCAGAGGATCTAAACTACCCATTGCAATTCAGCAAGACTTTTTAAAATTCTTTAAGCGATTTCTTGAAGATCTTTAAAACAAACAAAAAAATGAACTAGTCTGTATTCTGAAATCACCTCTAAAAAGCCTCAAAGTTTAGGTTTCAACAATTCAATGAATCAGTGCCAAGACGGTTTTCAGAAAAATTATAGGATTTATGTAAGCGACAGTAATACAGATGTGCCTGTGGAGCTTTGCTCACGAGCAGGATAAACAAAATCAGAAGTCCAGCTGCTGTTCTATTTTAATCTCAGCAATTAAACATCTCACAAATTTATTTACATTTTTATTGGCTTGCTCAAATTTTAGCAACGCGTGCTGAACTATTGAAACGATAAAAAAAAAAAAGCAAAACAAAAATGTATGTGTGTGTGTGTTGGGGGTTGGGGTGGGGGGTGGGGACAGAACAAGAGCATTACACAAAATTACAGAGTACACAGAATTACCTACTAGGACGAACCCCCACCCACCAAAAAAAAGGGCTAGAAAAAGGAACGCTGCACGAAACAATGAGCAGAATTCTTGATGGAATCTTTGTTTAACACATCTACACAGAATCTAAGCCTTTCCTTTCCTTTTAGCATCTAATGCCTGCATAGATTTCAAATGTCATAAAAACTGAACAAAGACATAACACAGAACCACATCTCTACACAGAAAATAAAGATTTAACATCAGAAATGCCCTATACATGAGGTACCTTATTCTGGAATGTTCTTATGACCAATACGATCAGATCATGCAACCTACAGAAAGATCACTTAAATTAAATCTATGGTTTTATCCTCTGTCATACAAATATACACTAACAGAAGGTAGATACGTGAGAGAAGGTAAGGTAGCAAACAGCACCTAACATCATCATCCTCATTATTTGGCTCCATTATTCCCTGTGTATTAAATGGTAGATTTACACCCTCAGAACTTACTAAAGGTAGATTTACACCCTCAGAACTTACTAAAACAAACTGAGTGGTTCGTCCATTGGGAATTTTTGTCTGCCATGAAGAAATCAATATAACGAAATCAAATAAATATGTCAGGCACTATGCTTCAGCAATCAATAGCCCAATATATGTACTTGTATCCAATTCTGACATAGTAATATATATTCATCATCCAAATCCAGTTTCAAGATAATTATATAAAAATTAATTACTAGATAGGCAACAAGGCTAATTTTGTAAGTAAATATTTCACAAACAACAGACTGTGTGCAATTCTATCCGAATTACTGTCAGCTGCCAATGTAAAGTGCCGAAATTTAATTTTCTGTTGAATATATAACAGTTTTCAAAACTATAGCCAAACCAATAGCTTTATGTGTGTGTTTTTTAGAGAATAGCCGTATGTGTTCAAGTAACCCAATATGTATCTATATCAATGAACCATTTCATTCATATTTAAACCTTTGTGCTATCGATGTTTGATTAAACTTGGTTTGAAGAATATGGTGCAGAACCATAGGTTTGGTTGTTATCCCTGCATCTTTCAAGTTGTTTTCCAGCCAAAAGCTGATGGAAGGAATTAATTGCATCCTTCAACATTATTTTTATCTTAATTAATAAGGGAATGCAGGTCCAAACTATATATGAATTGGTATCATCGGAGCACTTCTCTTGTGGTGCCCCCATATTCACTGTTGGAGTTGCTTATAAAGATAGAGACATTTCTGAAACAAAAAATGGCTGCCTAGAGGATCAACAACTAGATCGTAAGTATTTAGCAGCGCTACACAAATCAAAAAAGAAATGCTGAAGAAAGAAAGTATGTCCCTACCTTCTCCCTTTCAGTCCTAGAATCTTTAGCATTCCCATAGACAGAAATGTAATAATCCGACCAACTGGATACAGGATCAGTGAAAGCCATGCAACTGGTCTGATATATCAATTCAAATACTACGAAATAAGATTAGTGTTTCAACAGAACTTTTAAAGAAAGTTATGCTTACAATTCACTCACCTTATGACAAACCTATTAACCTCTGTGGCATTATGGACTGCAACACTTTTTGGTGTGATTTCTGTAAGAAGTAAAACAGCAACCTGCAAACAAAAGGGTTCTGGAGTCAGAGAATCATACGCATGTCTTAAACAGATTAAAAGATCAGTATAAGAGAGAAGATATACAGTCATGACGCCTGTTGCTGCACTGACACCTGCTTCACCAAACATTGCTGTTGCTGCCTCAGTAACAATAGCTGTTGCACCAATGTTGACCACACTATTTCATATAGAAGTATAGCGAGGATGAAAGAAGAAAATAATTAGGCGGATTGACAAATAAAATTAGAACAAACACTGCACAACAAAGGAAATCCATAAATTACGTTGTGCCAATGAGTATGGTTGTCAGGAAGCGAGTAACATCACTTCGGAGCATTCTGAAAACAACATTCTCAGGTTCCTTTTCAGGCAGTTCACGAACCTGAAGGAACCACAAAGAAAAATATCATCAAATAGTCGTTTATTAAATCAAAAGAGGGACATCAGTTTACAACATTTGAGAAACAAATAAAAAGTATGGAAACTTTATAAAGCACATAGCTAAAGAATAAAAAAACGACAAAACTAAAGCTGCAAATCTGGACATCAGTTTATAACATTTGAGAAACAAATAATAGAAATGGAACCTTTATAAAGCACACAACCAAAAAGCCAACAAAGTTAAAGCTGCAAATCTGATCCCAATGGAGATGCCCGCAAAACCATTACATAACAATATTTTCCATCTTTGTTTCGGGCCACGTATTTCAAAACTGTGTTATTCTCGTGAAAGTTTGCCAACATGGATAAAAATTCAAACAAAGTGTGCTGATACAGGAAGATTCTAGAACTAAAAAATCCTGATCATTCAACCAAACTTATGACAAAACTTTAAACCTTAATTAAAAATTGTACAAAACTTGAACAATAAACTCATCTCCAAAGACAAAAATTGTATTGAACCAGAAGCTTAAACCTTGGCCAAATATACACAAAAGCCTAGTAAACATGAATTGCAAATGCTACATGTGAAAATCTAATCCTATAGACGAATTTTCTGAATGTTCATTAGTTCTTTCATGTTTTGCTAGAATTTTCAGCAACTAACAAAAAATAGCATCCAAATCTAGAAAGACATGACAGTAGGGTGACAATGTGATCCCACTTACACTTTCAGGTGTATGGCTGGAAAGATCCAGCTTGACGACACACAAGTGTTCTAATATGATATTAAGACATAAAACAGGTGTATTTGGATCTCTTTTCCAAACTAAAAGTATATTATGGGATGTTTGAAGCCAGTCATAAATATTAAGACAACCAATGTACATGCAAGAGAATATACCTGTAGATTTGGTGAATATTTCTCTTCAATTACAACTTCATCCTTATGTTTGGACTTAACTTGATAGCTAGTTCGTCTAAGTATCAATGTGGCATGTTCCCATTCATCGGGAGAATAGCCCTGCTGTTCAAAAGAAGGTACAAATCAGCCGTAACAGTTGGTTATTGTCATCAAACCCTTTAACTTTCTCCTGTAAAAACTGTGCATCAAACCAGTGCAGCAGAATCACTGTAAGCGCACTCAGTCAATTAGCTTTCTATAGGTAGACTGAGTTGAGTGACCTTTCAATCCCATATCAACCAAATTAAATAACATCAAACGTAAAATGTTAAAGCGTCTGTGCTTTGGCTATCAGAACCGGCTTAGTGTCAAGAGTACAGGTCTACAGGAGCTACCAAGAAGGCTCAAAAAGTGGAGGCTTTTGAAGACTGCCTTTACGACTTGTACATGGATGTCCATGTACACCCGGGGGCCAACGGATTGGCAGTGAGATGTGTATTGCTGGCTCATAGCCTACTCCTCCAGGTCATGTTTGTTCATGAGGCCATCACAAGGCCACACAAAAAGCCGTAATATCCAGTGGAGCAATGCATATACATGCAGGCTTTCCATCAGAGTCTAATGTTTTTTTTGGGGCAAAATAATACCCATATTAACAAGACAAAAGGTTTGCCAAATTTTTCAAAAAGGAAAATATGATGCAAAATGTATTCTATAGAGGAAAAAACACAAAAAATAGTATAAATGCAGTGCATGCACTACATTTTGCTTGACATCCCTCTATCATAAGTAGTCCCAATCATCAATCAAACTGAGCAACTGATTGAGACCTAAATTAATAATTCTTGTCTTCTAGAAGCTAGAAGCTAGAAAGACAAGAACCATGTCTTCAACTCAAAGTGCCAAATGCCAACTCAGTAGTTCATCAAAGACACAAAAAAAACCATAGTTTATTGTTACCATGGAGGATTACAAGCTTACAGCTTTGTTAGCAGCATGTAAAGCTTGTTAAGTATGAAACAATATCCTGAAGAAGCTTTCCATGTGAACAATATGTTATCTTCGTACGACAGCACAAACTACTTTCAAGTTCAGACAGATTTAAGACATACCAGGACAAAAACATCAAAGTTGGCTCTCCCCCTGGAAACACATGTATCAATTTCTGAAAAACAATCCGAATCTATCAGGATATTTCAGTACACCTCCAAATCTATGAAAAGTGTGAAATTGTAGAATATTCCAACAAATTTCAAAATATGTCCAGCAGGTGTTCAATCATATCCAGCAAGTTATCTGCTCCCTTGATGTTGCTCTAGTTAAAGATGGCATCCTTCTGAGGAGGTTTTTTTTTTCTGCAGTCCTAGGCATCATCCTAGAGGGGGTGGTAGTACCATTAGCAATTTAGAGGCCTTGGCTGATGATGTCTCTTTTTCTGTTGGATTCCTGTCCTTCCCTAGGGGCCCAAGGAGGGAGAGTCCAAGAACTGAACTGAACAAAACTCTACCAATGTTTGAGTTCACTTCCAGTTCTTGACACCTTTTTGCTTAACTAATCACTTGTACAGATGTTTATGTTTTCCACACTTTAATGCATATGCAGTGCTCCTGCAAAAGGTTAAAAAAATAAATTGATACAGGAACCTGTTGGACAACCATGTGATTATTGATCAATGGTAAAGAGGCAGGGGAAAAGCCATGGTACATGACAAGTGATGAGATCATGCATGTTTATCAGAAATTCAGAACCAGGATCGATCAAATTGCCTTTTTTTTTTCTTGGAACTAAGAGCAAACATAATCCTCTGGTTCAGGTTCCAAGCTAATCCCACACAAATTTAATCAGGAGAGAGGGAGGGAGGAAGGGAGGGAAGCAGGGACCACAGAGTAGGTCTAGGCGGAGCAGGGGTCGTCGGAGGCCGCCTGAGCCCTGAGGGGAGCGATCGATCGCCTGCCCGCGTGGGGTGGCGGAGGCGGGCAGCGAAGCTACGGGCGGAGACGGCCGCGTGGGGAAGCTCACAGAATCGAGTCGGAGTTGGGATCGCCGGAATCGAGTCGGAGTTGGGAAAGCAACGTGGGCGGGAACGCAAAGGTGCGCGGGAGCGCCACCGCCTTGGTCCCTCTATTTAGTCCCCCCGCGCCCGCGCTCCCTCCCGTACGCGCCCAAAATCTTCCCTCTCTTCCTCCCCCCGCATCCATCGCCAAAAACCCTAGCCTCTGCGCCTCCAAACCCTAGGTGTCATGGCGGTGCCGAGCTTGGCGGAGCTTCTCCTGCCGGGCTTCAAGTTCGATCCGGAGGACGATGAGCTCGTCGCGCATTACCTCCTCCCTCGCCTCCGCGGCCAGAATTTGCCGTTCGACGGCATCATCGTCGAGGCGGACCCGCTCAGCGCGCCGCCGTGGGAGCTGCTGAAGAAGTGCAACCGCAAGAACGACGCTTTCTTCTTCGCGGCCGGCCACGCGAAGAGCCACACCGACAGCCGCCAGAGGAGGACCTGCGCCGGCGGCGGCTGCTGGAAGGGACAGAAGAGGTCGAAGACGTCGGTCGACGGCGAGAAGCTGGTGGTCCCCGACACCGGCGAGGAGATCGCGTGGCGGAAATACCTGCTCAACTTCCACGCCGACGGCGAGCAGGGCAGCACGGGGTGGGTGATGGACGAGTACGCCGTCACGGCCCCCGCCGACCTCGCCGCCTCGTCGGTCATGGCGTACCACATCCGATTCACCGGCCATGGACAGAACTCAAAGAAGCGGAAGAGGGAGCCGGAGACACAAGATTCGGTCGCCGGCAAAGAAGCCAGAACCACTCTGCTGCCGCTCGAGGACTACACGTCAGTGGCGCATCAGCCTGTTCGTGAGGAGCCAGGATGGCCAGAGCGCCCGGGCGTGATGGATTCTGCGGCGTTCGAGGATGAGCCGCAGTTCGCTGTGGATGACCTCATCAACTGCGACTGGGATGTCGAGCTGGACGAGCTTCTGCCTCTGCCTCCGGTTGAGGACTACACGGCGGCGGCGCATCCCGAGGAGGCACCGGCGTCGGAGCAAGGATGGCCGGGGCACTCGGGCGCGATGGATTCTGCTGCGTTTGAGGAGAGCACAGATGTGGGTGTTGAGCTGGACTGGGATGCTGAGCTGGACGTGCTTCTCCCATGAGGCCATCAGACCGACGGTTGATCGACGCACAGGCTTCTTCTTCATCAGTGGAACACGTCCTTGTTGTGCTCTGTAGGTGCTGTAGGCTTCTTCTTCATCAGTGCAAGGATGACCATCTCATGTAGATTTTCCTTAAAGAGCTTGTAATCAGCAATTTTGTTAGCCTGGTGCTGATTTCAGACATGCTCTATATGATCTGTAACACGCTCTGTAAGCCTTTCTACTGGCTACACGCTCTGTATGCTATATATATGTGCTATATATATGTGAACATGTTGGTTTTTGTGTATGTTGTTTGTTTAATTCCATAAAATTGGAACTCAATTAGGTTCATGCAACTGCGAATTATGCCTCATTGTTATGTACAAGTACTTGTTGATTATGTGTAGGCCTCAAATTGACTATTCTCCAAATCAAAATGGAAATGATATGCAATTCTAGTGGGTCGTTTTACATTATTTTCTAAAATTAGAAAATCTAGATGCTATTATCTTTTGAAAGTTGGGAAGCATTTTTTGTTTAATGTTTTCAGCATGCCACGCTTATTATAAGATGTACACTGCACATCTTTTTAATCAGAACATCCTTTTATACTTTGTAGTGTGTTGTACCCCTTTCGTGTAATATCATGAGCAGGTATTTGCAAGTGTAATCTAATATCATCCTCTTTTTTTTTTTTCTAATGAGCTCGACGAGCATTGTGCAATGCTGAGATATGGGATGAAAAAGGCCAATGGAGATCATTCTGAACGGACTTATATTTCAAGAACGGACTTATATTTCGAGGAATGAGTTTTGAGCCTGTTATTATATCTGCTGCAGGAATATAATTTGAAATAGCAGATCAGCTAGCAGTTGGAGGTTCTTTTTTATATATAAAAAAAATTCTGATCAAACAAATCTTGTTCCAAACCTTTAACATTGTTATTTCAAGTCCTGTTCTCCCTTATAGAGAGAACACTGAGCACTGAAGTCATTTTAGGTCCATACTACAGCATCATGACTTCTAGGTCAATAAGGTTGTCAATCATCATCATACCCCAATGTATTCGAGGAAACTCCCCAAAAAGAGGGTAAATGGGGTCGGTGTACGCTACCTCATCCCTAAGATTAAAAATCAGATAGAGGTTGTTTCTATTTTGACCCTTGGTGGTACTAGAGAACTCTATAACTTCATGACAAAAAGAAGTTTAGATAGTTTGTTATGTCATTTTACTTTAGCCCGTAATAATTTAAAGCCAAAGAATAGAGGATTTTTTTTTGGCTTCATTCAATTAAAATTAAGACTTTCAATAATATTGTCAATGACTTGCATAAATTCTTATAAACATGCAAAGGTTGACTTAAATAAATTCTTCTGAACGTGCAAAAATTTTTAAAAAATATTTGCTTCAATCCTTCTAATATTTGGGGATTTGGGAGTTGGGGCAGAGAAGTATAAATTTAGTTTCTTCGGTGGATAGATAGTGCTATTGTTCAGATTGGTTAAACTAGAGGGTTATGTTAGAGGAAAGTAGTTCTGCATACAATTATGAACTACAGAATAAATTGTTACATTTCTACATGTTCATCTCCGGGAAGAACTGAGAAATTCCAGTGTCACTGGAATCAGATGAAGGGTAACATCAGTTCTCTGCATTTAACAACAGCATATGATGAAAAGACGATTGATTGAATTTAAATCATCAAATTGTATATATTTATAAAAGTTTACATATATTTGAATAATTAAAGTAGTACGGTAATCAGGCTGAACCTAGTCGTTACCATTTGAACCGGGCCTAGGGCCTTCTTTTTCGGCGGAAAGTAGTTGAAAATTATAATATTTCAGCCGAAAGTAGTTGAAAAATATAATATGAAAAAGTTGTGACTTGAGGAGTTTAAAATATTATAAAAAATATTTTAGAAACTCTGAGAAAAACCAGTTAAAACACTACAAAATGACTACAAAGTACTAGGTTGTTTAACTTGTAAAAAATGACAAATTTCAAATGGTAGTTTCAATTTTAATTTTAAGATGTAAAAAACAAGGCCTATGTGCCGAACCAAATAGTGAAATCGTGAGCAGTACCAGAGTACCAGAGTAAAAACCAATGCTACATCTATTTGATATCTTGATGGTATATTCAACACTACAACAGCAAGGTAAGAATTAAAATATAAGAGATATATATAGGGAGAAATGTGAAAATAATTGAAAAGTTGATGAATAGTGTTAGGATAGTCCACGAATAAAACATAGCATAGGACATGCCCTTAGGACCAACCGACGACCTATTTGGTGATCTCTGACACGTACAAGAAGAAGAGACACTCTTTTGGGCTTGTTGGATGGAAATCTAGCTTAGCCCCCCTAAACTTTAAAGTGTTTGTGTGGTCACTAAAAGTTGTTTTTGTTTGCACCACGGCTCTATATCTGTTAGATCATTTGGAAAGTGCTTATATGGGCATTAGTTGTTTGTTAGGTGCGGAGATGGCTGCCACAATTTTTTTGTGTGATGACATCCACGTCATCTTTCTTCCCTGCAATACAAGAAAAATTAACTTACACAATTTTTTAAAAAAAACCAACTTTGATTTTAGAAAAAAAGGAGAAATTGCATAATTGCCCCTTGAATTTATAGCAGAACTCACTTAGGCTCCTGAATTTCAACTTTACTTCCTCGTCCCTATAAACTTGTGTTTGTTAGGGTTTCCATCAAATGCTAAGGTGGCAATCACCTTGTAGTTACGTGCTGGCTTGTCTAGCCAACTATGCAACTAAGAATGAGGTACCTGCCACATCATCGTTCTTTCCCCCACTTTCTCTCTATTTCTATCTCCTCCCCCCATCTCTCTCGCTCACGTTGCAGGACGTGAGCTCGACGGGGAATGGAGGTTGTCAGGCTCCTCTAGCTCGGTCAACCGCAATTTTCCTCTGAGATATCGCCATGGTAGTCCACCAAAGCTCCAGCTTACTCCTCTCTTTTCTTCGCTGATAGCCAAGGAGGTTGGCCCACATCATCGTCCTCTCTCCCCTATAGCGAGGCCACCAGGGACAGGGACATGGAGGAGGAGATCAGGGACATGGAGAAGGAGATCAGGGAGGGAAGGCTTGAGAGATGCAGTGAAGAGGGTGGCACGGGAAGCGCGCTAGTGTACACATCGAGGCACGATGTCAAAAGAGCACGTCGATGAAGGGCGATGTGCATTTGGGCAAGGCTAGAGTGCGCGACGCGAGATTGGGGAGTTAGCAGCATGAGGTGAGGGAGATGGATATGTGGTCGGAGTACGCAACACGAGGTTTGGAAAGGCTACTCCGCTAGAGCAGGTGGCACGAAGTCAAGGAGGGGTCTCACAACAGAAGTGGGGGTGGTGAGATAGAGGAGAGGGCGGCGCGACACATCGTGAGGGGTCGATGGCCAAACCTAGAGGGAGCTGTCATCGATGAAAAGCGTCGCTGCCGGAGAGTGCAAAAAGAGCTCAGGGCAGCTGCCAACTATAGGGAAGGAGGGATGAGGGCAGACGCCGACTATGGAGGAGGGAGGGCTCAGGCAGCTGCTCGCCATGAGAAAGAAGAGAACGGAGAGGGAAGTCAGGGAGAGAAGTGGAGAAATAGAGAGAGGGGGAGGGATAAGAACATGAGGTGGGTGCCACCCATCTTAATTATACAGATGGCTAGCCATCTCAGCGGTTAATGACAATGTGACATCCATCTCAGCGTTTAACCGATACTTAGGATACCACCTCGTTGTTTGATAGGAGCCCTAACGTTTCGGATAACCATGCAAACCGAGACAAGTTTATTGGATCGAGAAAGTGAAGTTGAAGTTCCAAGGGCTAAGTAATATTTTCTGCAGGTTCAAGAGACAACAATGCAATTTTCTCTAAAAAAAACTTTCCTAAAATATGAATTTTAACAAATGACTTAACAAATGTAGGCTAAGGTGTAAACGAAAACAACTTCTAAGACATGCTATACACACTTTAAAGTTATAATGGATCTAACGGATTTTTTTTTGTCTAACTTTAGAAACATAGTGCAAATAAGGAATTTGACTTTGGTCATTGTGACGATAGTACATTTTTTTTAGATAAAGAAAGCTGTATTGATCTTAGACAATTACATCGAGGTGATACAATCATACTAAGACCACTTTCAGTCTCTGCATAGTAAGTATGCACACAGACTAGAATTATTAAAAGAAATAAAGAAAACGGCATGACAACATATCACGTCGTAGCGTGCTACAACACACAACATAATCTTTATATCCGTGCACCACCATAGCAACACTTGGACTGCGAGGAAGACCCTTCAAAAGCAACACCTCCAAGAAGGAAACGACTCGCACACGAGCCACCATTTCCATGATCCAACCAGTAAAGACCAGACCATAGGTTTTCACCTTAGAGTGCAAATTCTTTGAACTTCAGACAATGCCTTCAACAATAAAGCGTCAACAATGTCACCATTGCCAGTACAACTAGTTAATGCCAGACCAAGGGATCTCTCTCCGGAGTTGAGGAACCGGTACCTAACAAGCACCACCAAATTGAAGTCCTCGGTGCTGCCTCCCCCTCCTTTCCCAGCCAATACCACCATACCTCCCAGTCTTGGCCACTGCAATCAACTATGAACTCCACGACAAGCAAATCTTCTTTAGACGAGCCACCCCATGATGACAATGTCGGGAGATAGCCAATAGGCACACACCCAAAGTCTCAAGATCCATCTAAAGACGGGATGAGTTGCTTGAGTAAGCGATTCCGTGAGTCGATGCCAAGATGACTTCGGACTTCGTGCCAGTATAGAAGCCTCTGACTAGAGATGAAGACACCGTTGCAAGGAGTAGCCGCACATCCATCCACGAGAAGACCGCCGAAGATGTCGACGACTGCTCGCACCAGAGTAGATCAAGTGTCTCGTATCAGATCCATAGGATGGGGATAAACCCGCACCAGCGATCAAAACCGGCACGAGCGCAAGGCGGGCGGGCGGCGGCAGTGGTGAGGAGATTAATTGGACCTGCTGGTGGCGTCGGCGACGGAGGAGAAGAAGCCGACAGTGAGGCTGCTGCCGCCACCGCAGTCGGCGTGGAAACCCGACCCGCTGCCGGCCGAGGAGACGCCGATGAAGGTGGAGATCCCGTCGTGGCCGGCACTCGATTTGGCCACCGCGCGCTGCCACGGCCCGCTCTGCGTCGGATCCGACCACCACGATCCTCCAAGGGCAGCCCCACTCCTAATCCGGTAGCAACACGCTGCCATTTTGGGACCCGTCGTCCTGGAAGGAGCATGGACATAAAAAAGGAGGGCCCCACCTTGAATCTCCATCCTATGGAGGAGCAACGATGGGGGAGTGCCGACAAAGTCCGCCGGTGGCCACGGGGTTGGCCGATCGAGGCCACGGCCGTCGCCCCCGGCAGCGTACTAGGGTTTGGGGAGCTCGCTTCTTGGCCGTGAGTGTGACTGACCTTTTGATCTTTCATAGGCCGTTGGGAAAAAAATTGACGATTTGTCACTCTCAACATGTGTAGTTCATTTAAATATGCCACTCTTGTGAATGACATATGGAACCATCTATGTGTATGATAGTAAGACAGAGTGGCATCTTAGCGAGGACACATGTTGAGAGTGGAAAAATATCAATTTGGGTAGAAAATTATCCTGTCCGATAATTTCGGAACCCCACGAGTCCTAATCCATCAAGCCAAGGCTTTTCCTTCTAGCTCCTCCCATTCCCCACCTAGGGTTTTGTTCATCCAAAGAAGGCCAGGACGTTAAAGAAAGCGATCACGCCATTCAAGCTCCACCCTCAATCCATCTATGCCCATGCTAGTGCCATTAATCTCTGCCGCCAGCTCATGTTCTAGAATCGATATTTGTATTATTGCTTGTTGTTGCATAACATAAAAATTCTGCATGAGCTCGCGATGAGCTCGAGCTTTGGCCGAGCCTGAGATGAGCTAGCTTACTAGCTCATGCGATCCAGCCAATAACACGCACGAGTTGGGTAGTTCCAACCCTAGTGACACCGCTGAGATTAATGGTGGATTCGAGCCGATCCCGTCAAAGCTCGAGCATCGGACTCGACATGAATCATCACCGAATTTAAAGTTAAGCTCGAGATCGAGTTCCATGGAAGCTTGGTTAGGCTCGAGCTCAACTTGCTTGAGATTGAACAAAGGGGATAATGCTGTTTTAAAGGAGAAGATAAGGCTATATGTACTCGATTAGACTCGTTTTTGAGCCCGAATTTGGCTAAATTGGCCATACTGGTTGGTTTAGATTGAAAATAGCCGATATAGTGATGTTTGTACGGACTCAGTTGGGCTTGGCGAGGGCTCAGGATTGTGCTCGAGCTAAGAACCACGTTTGAGATCGGTTCGTTTAGCTTTCGAGTTCGATCCAATCTCAAGTAGCTTGTTGAGCTCGAGTTTTTTTGGGCCCTAGTTGAGATATTCTCTCTTTTTTAGATCGGTAGCGTCGAAATATTTTTTTAGAGAGAAGTGAGAACTGTATGCGGCGTTGAAATAATGGAATAGCGAGCAAAATGTCCTAAGCATTTGCACTGCTAGATTTATTTTTATATTATTTTTTATTCTAAATTTTACTTTATAATGTTGCCTTATATTTGATATTGGTTCTTTTTATATTACTTTTTATGCTAAGTTTTATTTTATAATGTTTCCTTATATTTGATATTGGTTCTTTTTAGTCTTTGTAGTGGTTGAAACATATTTTTATTTAAAATTTATCTATTTGTATATTAATTGTGATTGATATGAACTCTTTGTATGTTTGTTATGGACTCTTTTCTTTTTTATTTTGAATTTTAATTACTTAATTTAGATGGACTAATTTTCTTCTAACCTAAGTCATTATAATATGGGTCCATAATAATCAATGGTGTGTAACTCATGAAATTTTATTATTACATCTGATATAGAATCTTCCTTTTAATCCAACACGAAATCTTATTTTTAAAATTCATCACTCAATTGCATCACTCAATTGCATCAGGTTCTAGGCTTGGTTTTTAAAATTCAACCAGCACATTGCATCAGGTTTTAGCCATTTCTGTGTTTGAAAGTCATGCCTAATAGATGCAGCCGTATCATATTTATGAAAGCAGTATTTCAGTTCAAGAGAGCATATGAAGAATAAAAACTGACCCTCAATTTAATGTTAAGCAAGCTTCAGGGAATAACTTTAAAAAACTGATCAAATTCAACATTGAACTGATCCTCTCTCAGTCAAGTTACACACACTGATGTTGAACTGATGCTAAGAATACCAAATTAATCACACATGACATAATTCCATATCAATTTAATGACTTCAAAACTGAGTACCAAATCAATTTCAGATGCCTACAAAACTAAACCAAGATCAGTACAACATTGGATGCATTCCACCAAATCAGTATTCACAGCTGCAAGGTGAAAAAGGTAGAGGTAATAAGAGAATTATTTTAAATTGTATATCAATTACTTTAAAAGTGATGTCATTTAGTAACAATTGTCAACAAAGCCCAAATGTCTGCCCTTCCTAAAGGCACTAAGACAAAAGGTGTTAAACTCCAACTCCTGCTTATCAGCTTGTCAATTGCCAAAATTACTTGGAACAAACAATTTTTTTTTCCTGAAAATGCAAAAGAAAACCTATTGATGGAACTTACAAGAACTTGAGAGGTACATGCAACATATACCTTTGGTTATTTGGTTGCTGAAATATTTTTTTGACAGGAAGGTTGCTGAAATAATTCTAGCTTGTACTTTGATTAGAATTACGGTAATGCTTCTGGCCGGACGTCCGATCCGTCGGACGCCCGGCCCAGCCCACGGCGCATGCCCCGTTCACCCGTGCGCTCGTCCGAGCCTCCACCGGGATCCATCGTGTCGTGTACTCGCGTTGCATCGCTACGAGCCTGCGCTGCATGCATGCATTGCTTTCCAGTGTATGCATGTGCTGTCGTGCATCCAGGCAGAGCATGACGTGGCCGGCTTGCTTAACCTTTTCTCTGCTTCATTTTTTTCTGTACTTGAGTTTTTTAATTGGCATGTGTGCATGCATATGTTTACTGTCACGTATGGTTGGCCAATGTAAATCGAAACATATACACACACATGCATGCATGCATGTATGCATGATTTAGTGGAAAAATATATCATGTATGCTAAACTAATTGTTTCAGCAGGCTAGACATATCGTTCCAGTAGCTAAACTAATTGTTCCAACAGGGCAAAAATATTGTTCCAATAGGATAAACCAGTTGTTTCAACAGATTAGATAAATTATTCCAACAGGCTAAACTAGTTGTTTCAACATGTCAAACATATTGTTCCAACAGCCTAAACTAATTGTTTCAACAGGCTATATATATTGTTCCAATAGGCTAAACCAATTGTTTTAGCATGCTATATATATTGTTCCAATAGGATAAACCAATTGTTTCACTTGGTTGTACGTCCACTAGGTAAAAGTAATTGTTTCAGCAGGCTAGATTAATTGTTCCAACAGGCCAAAAATATTGTTTCAATAGAATAAAACAATTGTTTCAACAGTTTAGATAAATTGTTCCAACAGGCTAAACTAATTGTTTCAACATGCCAAACATATTGTTCCAACAGGCTAAACTAGTTGTTTCAACAGGCTATATATATTGTTTCAATAGGCTAAACCAATTGTTTTAGTATGCTATAAATATTGTTCCAATAGGATAAACCAATTGTTTCAGATAGTTATACGTCCACTAGGTAAAAGTAATTGTTTAAATAGGATAAACCATTTGTTTCAACAGACTAAATTAATTGTTCCATTAGGATAACAAATTGTTTCAGTAACTTTTTTTTTTATAGCAACCTTGGTCTTGTTTTGTTCGTAAAAATGAGAGGAATGCATTGGTGCAAACGGTTTGTGGATTGGAGTACCCAGTCAAAATCTATTGCCTTTGAAAGAAAAACAAAAACGTTATGTGTTCACACTGTTTGCATGTGATTAGAAGAGGCAACTGTGCATGTGTGATTTATTGATGCATGCATGCCATATGTTGTTTCAACAATTCAAAATATTTGTTTGACCCTGGCAAACAAGATTGGTTCAATAGGCTCAATCGATTGTTTCAGCAGGCTAATCCGATTGTTTCAATAGGCACAACCGATTGTTTTGTATGCTAAAATAATTGTTTGAAATATCCAAAAACAATTGTTTCATAAGATCAAACTGATTGTTTCAGCAGGCTAATTCAAATGTTTCAATAGGCACAACATATTGTTTCAGTATGTTAAAATAATTGTTTGAAATAGATAAAACAATTGTTTCATAAGGTCAAACTGATTGTTTCACCAGGCTAACCCGATTGTTTCAATAGGCACAATTGATTGTTTCATGACACTAACATTATTTTTTTCAAATGGCCAAAACAATTGTTTCAACAGGTCAAACTAATTGGTTTCGCAGGCTAACCCGATTGTTTCAGTAGGTACAACCGATTGTTTCAGTAGGCTAACATAATATTTTTCAAAATGGCTAAAAAACAATTGTTCCAACAAGTCAAACTGATTGTTTCAGCAGGCTAATCCGATTATTTCAGTACGTTCACAGCATTGTTTCAACAGGCAACTAATTTTGCTCCATCTGGCTAATAACATTGGTACAACAACCTCATGTAATTGTTCCAAAAAGCAAATAATTTTGTTCCAAATACCAAAACGTTCCATCAGATTGGACGTATTGTTTCAACAGGCCAAAATAATTGTTCCAAAAAATTTTTATATAGCAACATGGATCTTGTTTTGTTCGTAAAAATGTCAGAAACACATTGGTGAAAACGGTTTGTCGATTGAAGCTACCAGTCAAAAGTAATCGCTGTTTAAAGAAAAACGAAAAGGAGGAATCTTTTGCTGACGTCATCATGCATGCATGCAGGTTGGAGGGAGAGAGTGCTGGCTTCCTGGCTCACACGCGCGCGTTTTGTGCTGCGCTGGCATCGCTGCATGCATGCAGGAGTGTTTTCGCGAGGAGCTGCTTGCGCGAGCGATGGGCTGGGCCGGGGCAGCGTCCGACGCACGCGCGCGCGTCGGACGTTTGACTCCAAGTCCAAGCCATAGAATTATTCAATTAACAATTTTTCTATTGAAATTGTCTGGTTGATAATTGTAGGCGATTTTTGTTTGTTACTGATCCATAAATTTTCATTATTTTGTGACCAAATGCAACAAAGTTTTCCACGACCAGCCCTTTTTAGAACCAGACAAATTAAGCCTCAGCCATTACACCACCAGATTTCTCCATGCTCACATTCCCATTACTCATTCTCATTTTTTACTTGAACCAAACACCGCCTGGTTTGTGAACATATTTTCACTATTATATCATCACACTTATGATCTTAATACACCATTACAAAGTACAAAAGGATAATGAAAAACTTGTATCGTGATACCAGACATCTGCTGCATAGGCCATTTCTACAAATAAAAAAAGGTGTATTACTTACCAGTGACAATGGAGGCCATTAGTTCAAACATTATTAGAATAACAACTATGTAGTATGTACAAGATCAATGTAGGCTTTAGTTTTGAAATCATTGTGCTACCTAATCACCATAGTCCATAAGTCCGTAACTCCTAATTTGATAAAATCTTTACTGACAAATTAGTAGGTGATCTATACAACATACATACTGCTGTGATCATCGAGCAAATGCCTTGTGTGTTATCCAGGCTGTGCAGCACCAGCACCTGTAATGTTCACCTTCTTGTTCTGTACTTGTACAGACGAGTCAATTGCGTACCATGTTGCAACTTGCAAGAAAAGGAATATTTTTCCCTATAAACTCAAAACTTGAAGGTAAATATGTTTCCATCGGAAATAGTACTTTGTTCAGATAAAAGAACAGAAGACTGTAGCCTTACTTGGATGCCATTGCCAAAGACCCAGGCACTTAAAAGGATGAATTAAATCCTCAGATAGCAATTTTGTCTGGATCTTGACAAATTTAAAAATCTAGATGCTATTATCTTTCGCATGTGTTCGGAAGCATGTCTTTTGTTTAATACTTTAGTGTTTGCAGCATGCCACACTTATAAGATGTACATTTTCACACCTTATTAATTACAACACCCTCCTATACTTTATAGCATGTTGTACCCATTTTGTGTAATATCATGAGTAGGTATTTGCAATTGTAATCTAATAACATCTTCTATCTTTCTAATGAGCTCGAGGAGCATTGCACAATGCTGAGATATGGGATGAAAAAGGCCAATGGAAGTCATTACAAACGGACTTATATTTAGAGGAATGAGTGTTGATCCTGTTATTATGTCTGCTGCAGAAGAAAATTTTGAAAGAGCGGGTCAGCTAGCTATTGGAGGTTCTACCCTTTTTTTTTCTGATCAGACAAATCTTATTACAAGCATTTACATTGTTATTTCAAGTTCTGTTCTCCCTTGTAGACAAAAAACAGTGAGCACTGAAAAGGCATCTTAGGTCCATACCACAACATGATGACCTTTTCTAGGTCAATAAGGCATCATACCCAAGGTTATCCGAGGCGCTACGCGCTAGGCAGGCGGAGAGGGACCGCCTAGCACCGTAGGTGATCTACGCGAGGCGTTGGGTGCCACCTAAGCAGCCATACTAATATATGCCATATTTATTTAGATGTAATAGGATGAAGAGAACTGCTCCTAGAGCAGGTGGTAAGGTGCTTGTGTGTAAAGCCCACTACCCGGGTTCAAATCCCCACGGGGATGGTATTGTTATAGCTGTGGGACCGAATCGGCGGAACCCCGCAGTACTCCTAAAAAAAAGATGTAATAGGATGAATTATATTCTTCAAAGAAAATATTCTATATAATCATGTCACAAATCATTAATTGCTATTAAAACCACATGATCATCATCTTAGACACATCTTAGAGCTATCTTGAACAGCCAAGTCATTGTTCAAGACCACCAATGCGAGTTGGCCGCCTAGGTCACTGTCTAGGCCCTAGGCGGGGCGGGAGGCCAGCGCCTATTCGCCGCCTAGAGGAACATTGATCCAATGCTCCCGAGGGAATTCCTGGGAAAGTGGGGGTAAGGGGTGTCGGTGCACACAATCTTGCCCCTAAGATTAAATCTCAGAAAGGTTATTTTTGTTTGACCCTTCATGATCCTAGAGAACTCTCTATAATTTCGTGACAAAAAGAAGTATAGATGGTTTGATATGCCATTTTGCTTTAGCCCGTAAAAATCTAAAGCCAAAGAAGAAATGATTATTTCGCTCCATTCGAATTAAAATGGACTTTCAATAAGGTTGTCAATGACTTGCATAAATTCTTCTGAACATGCAAATTTTTTCTTATATTTGCTTTAGCTCTTTGAATTGGTGGGGATTTGGGAGTTGGGACAGATGATTATAAATTTAGTTTCTTTGGTGGATAGATAGACGCCTCGCTATCAAGATCACTATAATAGTCTTTGTTCTTAGTTCGGCTATTCAATCTCGCGGTACCTCAAAACGCAACCTTGAAAAGGCAATTGTTGTTGTAATTAATTTATAATACTCAATAAAACTATAAACCATAAACATAGATACTTAAATAATATTGACTACGCACACCCTAAGAAACAACTAATTGAACATGCATAAACAACTCCTCCGATCGAGTGTGCACCAAGTCATTAAGCAATATCTTTCTTAATCAAGATTAATCTCCATCTTTATTTAAAATATTAAATTACAATAATGATTAAAAAATATGTGATATGCATGATCTAGGACAACACGAGACAAACTATTTGTTAAAAAGCTTCTCTAAGACATGACGATGAGTGCTCCTTCCAAAAACCTAGCACATGGGTTTTAGACTACCGCTCACCCGTGTGTGCCATATGTTACATAGTGTGTATAGCTTGCCTAGAAAATTTTGTATTGGATACATGAATTGGCAAGTATTTGGAGAGGAAAAACTTATAACTTGGTTTTTTTTGAACTAATGACAGGGGCACTAACAATTCGTTCAATGGAAGGTAGAAAAAGTTTAGAGAATTACTAATAATCAGTCGACTGAAATCCGGGGCTTCCCACTTACCCGCGCACTGCCGGCTTCATCCGCTCCGGGACCTCCCGCCGCCGTCTTCCTCCCCTCCGGCGACCTCCTCCTTTCCGGCCTTGCTTGCCATGGATTCGGGTTAGGGTTTTGGTGGGTTCGGGTTCGGGCGTCGCTGGCTTAGAGGGATGGCAGGGAGGCGGCCAGCGGTTGGTTGGGGATGGAGTGAGGGAGGCGGTGGAGGCGCCTCTGGAGCCGGGGACGGGGGTGAAGGCGGTTGGGGCGGTGGTGGCGGGGGGTGAAGGCGACGGCCAGGTTAGGTTGGGCGGGGCGGCGCCGGCGGAGGCGGCGGGGGAGGAGGAGGAGGAGGAGCGCGGAGCAGAGACAGTCGGGGTCGGGGGCGGTGGAGGGGAGGGGGAAGCGGGGGCTGATCTGGGCGTTGGATTGAGATCCAGCGGCCCAGAAATCGACTGATGGTAGGGGAAAAACCAATCGACTGATAAATAGAGGGTCCCAAAAGTTTAATTATAGAAAGAATACATAATCCAAAAAAGAAATAACAAGCTAACAGACAAAAGACCATGAGAACAACACCAAATACAAAACTACGAAAAAAAAAAAAAAAAGGTCAGTCATCAACGCCGAAGGCCAACATGTGATTCAACGGATCATGCTTATGTTCTGAAAAACTTATTTCGCTCCTTCCATATGTTCAAGCTAGTATCTATTCTATGTTACAAGGGCTACCAGATGCTTCCTGGCTACGCCACATCACCCTCCCATAAAAAATTCAAAAAAAATTCCAGAAAAATCTTTAAAAATCTAAAAAAAATCCAAAACGCGGCAAAAAATTCATAGTGAGGGTCCTTAAATGAACTTAAACATTAGAAATGTTGAATTCTATAAAATGAATTAAAAAATAATAGGAAAAATTCAGAAAATAATAAAAAAACCAAACCAAAAATATTCAGAAAATTTCAAAAAAATCTTAAAAATTTGAAAATGCACTTGTATCTTATGAAACTAATACCACACGTCATGGACGCGTAAACATCGCTATATATTACAATTCCATCGAGATTTCTTCGGGCTTTGCTTGGGCACCTGCACTCTTGTCTTAAACCACCAGCAGCCGCAGGACAAGGTGTTGTGCATCTGAGGAGGTTCAGCAACCACATGAGATCTCATTTCATCCAGCAGACGACGTCAAACTGATACGGTGAAAGAACAAGCAACCAGCTGAAGGTGGTTTACTGTTTCCAGTTATCTTATACGGAGTAGTAGCTTGGTTAAAAGTGATTAAGCTGTAGCCATAATCAGTAGTACTAATTTTAAAGTTGCTTCGCGTTTGTAGAGTAAAGTCCTTCGCGTGTAAGGAAAATAGGGATGGGCCCACGGCCCAGTTGGGCCCGAATCCGCTAACCCGATCCCATGATCCCATCGCACGTTGCTTTGAAAAGGAAGGCGAAGCGCTTGTCGTTTGGGCATGTGCCACACTGCCACTCACTCACGCCTTCATCACTCGCTCTCGGGAGTCGGGGCACGAACCACCGCCGCGCGCCATGGCCAACGGCGAGCCCCCGCGCCGCCCCCTCGCCGCCGACGGCTTCCTCCGCTTCCTCCTCCCGGCCCCCAAGCCCAAGCCCGAGCCCCTCCCGTCCTCCCCTCCTGCGCAGCTCGCGCCGCCCCACCGCCTCATCGCGCTCCCGCCCCCGCGCCCCGCCCCCCGCCCCGATGACCGCCTCTTCATCGTGCCCCCCACGCGCCCCTCCTGGCTCCCTCCGCCGCCGCCGCCCCCCGCGCTGCGGCGTTTCCCGGCCTTCACCGAGCCGAGAGCACGCAATGCGGGGCGCTTCGGCCGCCGCCATGGTCCGATGGCGCCAAAGCTCGGAGCTTTCGTCGGCAACGGAGGCCGCGCTGTCTTCGAGAGGCGAAGCGCGGGAGGAGGCTTCGCTGGGACAGCAAACGGAGGCATGGCCCGTGGTCGTGTTGTGATCAGGCGGGTGGCGCCTCCGAGGGACAGGATCAAGAAGGTGTGGGTCGCCGTGGAGAAGAAGGGCGAGAACAGCAGTGACGACGACCAGGCGGCGGCGGCGGGCGGGGGCTACGCCGGCGGAGACGAGGGCGGCCTTGAATCTGAAGACCAGGCTGAACCAGAGGACGAACAGGACGGCGATGGCCGGCGAGGGGAGCACTCGGAGCTTTCTCCTGCCATCGCCGTCGCCGGTGGTGATCACGAGTGTCACGACGGCGGAGGCGCCGGCGATCGGCCAAGCGAGGTAGTGGAAATCTGGGGGAAATAAAAAATCTGCGCTGCTTCATGTGATCATTTATACTTTGCTGAATAACTGCTGGTGCGCCTCCGCTCTGCAGCACATTGGTTCGCAATCGGATCAAGTGCCGCGCCCACGGACCAGGATGCGCAGACGGTGGGTGGAATGCCGTCATGACATTGAAACCTTCAACTCCGGTTTGCTCGCCATCTATGAGTCCCTCAAGCCGTCAGAAGAGCACAAGTCCAAGCAGCAGCAGCTTGTGAGCTCCCTAGAGAGGTCTGTGAGCAAAGAATGGCCCAATGCCAAGCTGTATCTCTATGGATCATGTGCTAATTCATTCGGCACGTCCCACAGTGATGTGGATGTTTGTCTTGAGATCGAGATCGGCATTGGAACCCCCGCCGATGTTCTTCTCACGTTAGCAGATATGCTGCGCACCGATAATTTCGAGAATGTGGAGGTATATCTTCTCTGTGTCTCGTTGCCACAGTTGATTAATTTGCTCTGTGAATAATTTGTACTCCTAATTGGGGATTTAGTATGGACTACACATGAACTTAGTTTTTATTCTGATGAAGTGGCCTACTTAGTTTTTATTCTGATGAGGTGGCCTTCTATGTCGCTTCTTGATTTACGTTGTTCTTATTTATAACATCCACAGCATGTGTTGGTTAATACGCTTCAAAATTGGCTCAGGCAATTACCGGCGCTAGAGTTCCCATTGTAAGGATGTCGGATCCAGAGAGTGGTTTTTCCTGTGACATTTGCGTCAATAATCTCCTTGCTGTTGCCAACACAAAGCTTCTCAAGGATTATGCCCAGATTGATGAGAGATTGCTCCAGCTGGCCTTCATTGTGAAACACTGGGCCAAGCTGAGGGGTGTCAACGAAACATACCGTGGAACCCTCTCTAGCTACGCGTGAGTCTGACACGATTATGCATTCATAAAGTAGTATATTGTTTCCCTCTCGCAGCTATGTGGGTTTAATTGCTGGAAATTTGGGGCCTAACCTTGTTTATGTTAACTTGCAGATATGTGCTTATGTGCATTAACTTCCTGCAGCTAAGAGAGCCCAAGATTCTTCCGTGTTTGCAGGTTTTGTAGCTCAACTTGTTTCGGTTAAAACATCTTTGTGCAAGTGCGAACTACTGAACTAAGTACTGTCTATAATAAGATTACTCTGTACCGTGCTCCTGCATGGCTGGATCTAGGTTCATGGTCTGGATGCAGGTCAAAGCAATTGTTTGCATTATAAACTTTTTTCTTTTCATTTTTGAAATTAACTTTTTCCTTTTTTTATTTGCTGGTGGAGTGATATGGTTCATCCTGGATGGCTTCTTACTGAACTATGGTTGATCCATTCAATTTTCTTCTTTCATTTTCTGGATGAAGCAGGTCCAATTTTTCTGTTTGTTTGCCCATTTGTACTCATTTTCTCTTTGACTGCATTTATAATCTTCCAGATAAGCCAGAATGAACACCATACTTCTAGTCCCTGTTTTTCATCTTCATGCTTGCATTGGTTCGATCAATTTCATCTTGGCGCAATGTGTCCTCTCCTCTCCCCCCATTTTCAGGCTATGGAGCCAACCTATACCATGGTTGCTGATGACACTGAATGCACGTATTTCGATGAAGTTCATCAGCTTGAAGGTTTCGGTGCTGAAAACAAGGAGGGCATAGCCAAGTTACTCTGGGCGTTCTTCCACCACTGGGCATTCCATCACGATTACAAGAACGACGCCATCTCCGTTCGTGTGGGGAGCACAATCAGGTAGAGTAATTACCCAAGATTCCTCTCCCAAAACCAAAACTTCAGTGTCGATCTTGTTGAATTCCTTATGGGTTTTAAATCCTCTTTGATTCGTGGCTGTGGTTTGGTTTTGCTTATAGTTGAAAAAGTTGATGGTCTTTAAAAAGAGATTTGGAAAGGATAAAAAGTTTATTTAAAAATATTTTTGAGATCTTTAAGAAAAGAAACTCCACAAAATCTCAAAAAATTATTACAAAATGTTACAATGGATGATCTGTACAAAATTTAAAAAAAAAAATTATAAACCGACCCAGAACCGCGGACCAAAGAGAACCTCCGAGAAATTTCATAGCTTCCTTCTCCTCGGTGTGAATGTGTGATGTCTCGTCGGCAGCAAGCAGGAGAAGGCCTGGACGACTCGCGTTGGAAACGACCGTCATCTGATGTGCATCGAGGATCCGTTCGAGACCGGCCATGACTTGGGCCGTGTGGTCGACAGGCAGACGATCAGGGTTCTCAGGGAGGAGTTTGAGCGAGCCGCTGGCGCCCTGCAGTATGACGATGACCCTTGCGTGGCTCTCTTCGAGCCCTACGATTATGAGCTTTGATCACCGTAGCACAAGATGAATATGAACTGTTCAAACGTTTGGTAGATGAAATAACAGCAGGTTTCATCCAGAAAAAGGATGTTATGTCAGGTGCATTTAGGTACAGTAATAATGACCAAAGGCCACCAAACATTTGCATTGCGATCTCAACAACTTTGATCGCTCTATCCATTTTGTAGTTTCCAAGAAAAATGGAATGAATGCTATATAATATCATTGTATGATCCATTGTTTGATCCTGTTTTTACAGAGCAACGTGTTTTGACAGTGAAAAAATGCACTGTGCTCTTCCCTGAGGCGTACCTAGGACAAAAGATGCTGAAAAGAAAATGAAAACCACCCTAGAAGCAAACTGGGCTTAGTTTCGTTCACCAAATCTTCCAAAGATGACAATGGATGACGACCATATGGTCGTTTGTATATGGTCTGAGCATATGGGCGTTTGTATGGCGCACTTCCGCACAGACAATGGATGACGACCACCATGATTTGGAAGTTGCGGAATGACCATTCCTGGTTGGTGCAGCTGTCGTCATCTTTGAACACTGCACCCCCCCACCCCACCCCACACACACACACACAAAATAAAAAAAAATAAAAACCACTCAACCAAGGTGATACTCAGGCTGGTTGAAGCTTTCATTATACAACATGCCAAACGGAGAGAGGAGACGTTGTAGAGCACTTCCAAACCGACTCTGAAATGGCAACATTATTCAAAGAAACCATATTAGGTTATATTGTAAGATGTTGGATGCTAGTAAATATAAAATATTTAACATATAGAAATGACCATACCCATTGAAACAAGACAAGCACCCACCAGCATCCAAGCAAGCTACCAAATTTGTTGCGGACAAGCTTTTAAGAGACAGCAGCAGAAGAAATCTCAGCATTATCATACTATTATTATTATATCAGACTTCCAAACTACAATGATAGTTCTTTAGAAAATATTTTGAACTTCCAAGCTTTTGCTTGTTGGATAGCCATTTCACAGCTTTATCAATTGGCAGCATTCAAAAGTGATCAGAAGGTAGATAGACCGCTGTAAAGAGTAGATCATGGTTTTATTGTTGATTGCTCGTACATCATGATCATGATCATTAAAAAACAATCCTTTCTTTTACTCTCTGAAGTTGAGTCATCATTAATTAATTGTAGGAAAAACAGGAACTCTCCCATCAATATAGTAAAGAAAAAAGGAAACAGACATACCATTAATAGAATGGTTCCAAAGCAAAAGCACGCACCCATTGACTGACTCAAGTACCTAAGGTCCCTTCCAGCCTGAAAACAGGGGAAAAAAATATCAGACATGTCATCGCATTTTTCCAGTAAACAAATGTCAGACTAGTACTATGTTAAACTAGTAAAATTGTCAAGAATAAGCACTATATTCTCATATATTGCCATCATTGAGCTACAAAATATCAAAGATGGTTCTTAATACTACACTGGCGACACTGCCAAGCGGTATGCCTATTGAGAAGAAATGACACCTGATCATCCAAATGCATTTTGACAAGGTTCCAGGAGAATGGGGAGATTGACCTCACTGAGAATGGCCTAGGGTCAGCCAAATGAAATACATCAACTTACCAATAATGTTCCTTCAAGGCAGTGCACTGAAGGTGTCACCAACAATATGCTGAAATATGGAATCAGCACTGTTTGCATCTGTTGACAAGGTGATGCAGAATTAATATGTTCCAGTTTCTATGTAGAAAAGCAAATAAAATGCACACAAAAACATAAACGTAAAAAAAATTAATATGACTAAAGAGACACGACCAACTATTCCTAACAGAACTGATATAACAAGGATAATCTTTTATAGACAACATCATGATTACCAATAAATTAGGACGCAAATTGCAAATATAAATTTCTGCGTAAGCATCTACAAGGATCTACTACCAAAGTACCATCTAAAGCATGAAATGATACCAAATTATAAAATAGATAAACAGGTGCCAAAAAATCTACCGCTGGTTTCAGATGAAAAGAACAATGCCAAAGATTTGTCCCTACCAATAATCTCTGAAAAGCAATCCATACAGAATCTACTTCCAGCATAACATGCAAAAAATTAAATTAATGTATGTATTAAACCTGCCGGGCAACCATTTGATCATTGGTAAAGAGGCTGGAAAGAAACCACGGAACAAGTGTTCCTACTGTTCCAACAGTCATTCCAGTGATCGCTCCGATCATGACAAGTGACTTCAACAGCATCCTTGCCTAGATTAAAAATACCTTCAGTGCCTCTGACTGAATATAACATTCATACAATTTAATGTAGAAAACAACTAAAAATGCAGTCATGCTCTAGTCCTTCAGAGCACCATCTGTGCATCACAGGTTGCATCAAGTATGCACAGTAGTGTTGGACTGTTACGTGCAAGCACGCAACAGGGGAATACGGCCCTTGACGCGAGCGAGACGACCGTTTATCGTCGGCGACGCCTTTGGCTGTTATCGGAGCCACCGCCTATGAGATCTAGATCTCAATTTTTAACTTATTGCTTGAATGATAATAAAAGATACATGACCTTCTCTTTTATAGGGAGAACAGACTTAGATCATAAGAAAAGATCAACTTGAACAACAAGAAAGGAATTACTTGAACTATAAGAAACTAATCCCTAATAGATTGAAACATATTCTAAAATAACCGCAGTCTGAGGCCATGTGCTACAGTAACCATGGTACTGTTCACGAATGCTATGGTACCCGTGGTACTATTCATGGCCCGTTTGGGCCCTGTTGGGCCTGCCCATAACATTACTCCTCCCTTCAAATCAACCTTGTCCTTAAGGTTGAAGCGATGACGCCCGAGAACTTGACGTCGATGTTGAAGTCAAAGCGCATCACCATGAGCACGTCATAGTCGCGATGGTCTTGTATGGTTGCAAAGCATCCGCCGATGAGGATGCAGATGTCGATGCTGCGGTCGCCGCGTGTGTGCTCGATGTGGAGCGACGCAAGACCTGATGCCATGAGGGTGTTCCTCTTGAAACCTCTTCTTAGGAGAAATCACGCAGGAGATCAGCATGGCGTTGCCAGCAGGATTGTCCCAATGTTGTTGTTGGTTGTCGTCAACGACGTCATTGATAGTATTGTGGTCACCGACCAACCCGGTGTCGTCATGATGGTGCTGTTTTGGAGGTGGCGCATGGCTGTCCCTGGAGTCATCGTGCTGCCCCGACTCCAATTCCTCCACCGCATCCTCCTTCCCTTCAATCTCCTCCCTTCCCTTGCCCTTGACTTGGATCAACTCAATATAGTCAGCCAACATCTTCTCCAATCTAGCCATCGATGCCCGCATCATATCTTGCGAGGTGCGTAGCTCCTCGATGGATGTCTCCAACCTTCCGACCCGCTCCTCGCTAGAAGCCATCACAGGAGGATCAGTTGGCTCTGATACCAATTGTTACGTGCAAGCACGCAACAGAGGGATACGGCCTTTGACGCGAGCGAGACGACCGTTTATCGTCGGCGACGCCTTTGGCTGTTATCGAAGCCACCGCCTATGAGATCTAGATCTCAATTTTTAATTCATTGCTTGAATGATAATAAAAGATACATGACCTTCCCTTTTATAGGGAGAACAGACTTAGATCACAAGAAAAGATCAACTTGAACAACAAGAAAAAAATTACTTAAATTATAAAAAACTAATCCCTAATAAATAGAAACATATTCTAAAATAACCGCAGTCTGGGCCATGTGCTACAGTAACCATGGTACTGTTCATGCATGCTACAGTACCTATTGTACTATTCATGGCCCGTTTGGGCCCTGTTGGGCCTGCCCATAACATGGACCCACAAAAAGCTGTTGCTATGCTACAAGAAAATAAGGTAGGTGTGTACCAATATAACAAGGACATGCACAAAGTACTTGATTTTAACAGCACCAGTCAACAGTCAAACAAAAACATATCTAGCAAAAAATGTAATCCAGTTTTTAACTAATGGCACTATAATTTTTTGTCTGCCGAATTCAGTCCCTCCTCCCTTGGGCCTAACAAAATCAGCTTATTGATCGACTCATATCTATGGCAGATGTAATTCAAGAAGCAGAAAGAATTAGTAAGCCTGAACTATGAATACTACGTTTCGTGAGAAAATGTAGAATAAAAGATTAAAAGGAAACACATGCTGAAAATTGAACTATCGAAAATGTTGCATAGCAGTTGATTCATTGGCTACAGCCAGATTCATGTATCCGGACTACTGAAAAGCATCAAAAATAAAAAAGTGCAAGTATACATGTTCATCAAGCATTAACTTGGACAAATTCTCTATGAATATGTCCTAACAACACTGTTGATGATATCATTGAGGACTATAATAATGCGGTATCGGTATTCACAGGAAATTGGCATCTATACCTTCATCAAATTGCGCTTCGCTCCATAGATCAACTCTGGCATAAATGATTGGGCAGTTTGTGACAGGGGCTCACCCCAAACAGTGCACATGCATAAGACATTAATCATAACCTTCACAGCATAAAGTAATCAATGATTTGTCATGTTTTCCTTGATGCATCATCATGGGTCAGTGTCCCATTAAAAAAAAGTTAAGTATGAACCTGGTGAGCTGCAAGAGTTATTTGGCCCATAGAAGTCGCAGAATATGTAAGTAATGCATAAAAAGCTACCTGAGTTTTTTAAAAACAAATGGTTAAAGAGTGAAGCTAATGCATGACAAATCATTAGACCCCCAGAAATGATACCTTGGATGTCATTGTCACGAACACAGGAGCTGCTATTTCAAATATCTGAAGAAGTTCACTTATTGATGGGATTGTGAATGAGAGAGCTCGAAAACCTCTATTTTTCAGATTTTGCATCATCATAAAAGCTGCAACAACCTGAGCGTATGTCAAAAGGTATATGTGATAAAAATAGCCCAAATCTGTAATGAAATTGGTCATGTGATCAACATCATAAGCAGCTCGAAGTGTACATACTACTTGGCAGTTGGCACCAAACAAATTGAGTCATTTGATGTAGCACCCATTAAATTGAACGTAAAATTAGATTGTGCGTTCATTAAATCCACAGATTGAATGATCAACAATTTTGTAAAATAGTGCTCAAGTGCCTGCAAGGAGACATGCTGCGGTCATTTGAAAAATATGGTCCTACCTGTGAAACCATAGTTGCCCAGGCAGCACCAGCAATTCCATAGCCACATACAGAGCAAAGAATTATGTCACCAACGCCATTTATAATACTAGCCGCTGCCAACGCCTTCAAAGGACCCCAAGAATCTTTCATTCCTAGACTGGGTTATAGCAAACATACAATATAATAAGAGAAGCATCCAGCCAATATAGTTGTACCATGACATCAATAGAAAACTTCAAAGTATTGTCTGAACCATTGCACTCATGCAGGTATCTAACCAAATCTTCTCATTCATAAGCGATATGAAGATGGAATTGACAAAGAGAATGAATAAATTGTACCTAGCACTTTGAGCAACTAAACCAACAAGAACTGCAGGCCATGCGAAGCCTCTAATCTGAAAGAGCGAGTACACATATTGATCAATAGTTACTTCACATGAAATCGGGTAAGTTTATTTTGGATCCTATAAAATAAGGAAGCAGATGAATTCTACAAGTATACAAAACAAGAACCAATAGGCCTTGCAGACATAATCATCCATGAAATTTGCCTGAGTTTGTGAAATCACTAAGAAAGCAAGGAAAAAGGGTCTACGCAGATTTTCCAGGCACAAAAAAATAGAGTTAAGTATAACAGAGAGTGAAAAAATAGAGTTAAGTATAACAGAGAGTGACTAGGTAATAGGAAGGTAAAGCTATCAGATGACCAGAAAATAGATGCTCACATGACATGCAAAATTGCACACCACAGGTTAACATGCAGGATTGTGACCAGCAAGTCTTGTCACCATTATCAACATACCTATACAGGTTCCTCTTCATAACTATGTTATACTTCTGTTTCAAGGAAGAGCTGTTAGAAAAAGTTTGAAGAGTATGATCTCCCTTTTGTAACCTCTACATTTCTGTATGTTTGCTACTTCTTGTACAATCCTACGAGGTTTTTCATTTCAATTATGTCATGAATTCATAGAATTAAAGCCTGAAGTGAAACCTAGTGTATGTTTGGCTGCCTATAATCAAGGGAAAAGGGCAATCAAGGGGAAAAGGGCACAGCCATAACAGCCAGCTCTACGTCTGAGAAACATGAGATCTCCTTACTATTCAACTGGAAGAGCAAAATAAATAAGTTAAAGAATGAAATTATTGACCCATACAAACCTGTGCATATGTATTGGCAGCAGAAACAATGTCATAGTTCCCTGACCCAGTAAAAGCTGGAAAACAAGAAGTATGAGCTACAGTAAAATTAAGTAGAAAATACCACATACAAAGGTCAGAAAATGAGATGGCTGGGACCAGACATGGCACATTGGCACATACTTTTTCATAACAACATATCTTAATCCCAGAATCAAACTGAAGTAGAATGCAGCGGATATAAAAGGAGTATGTGATCCCAACTTTAAACAGCACTTGCAAGCTTAGCACAAGCTAATTGACATACTGGATTTTCAATTTGTGAAAATCAGTAAAAGAGACGATCTAGTTGCATATTAAGAAAAATTGCAGCTCTTCATTAGGCAAGTCAAAATGGTCAATGCTTCAAAGTGTAACAGGCAAGACAAATAGTTTTGAGTCCATTTAATAATTTTATTTCAAAGACTTTTTACGGGACTTACCAGTCAATACTTGCGTACCAAAAATCTTAGTGAACAAAAACATTCCTATACCACAAGCAAGACCAACAAATAGCAACATAGACACTTGATGTTGTGCAAGTTCTTCATCCTGCATATAGTAACTGTAATCAGAACTAGATTATAAACAATGCAAATATACAATAAGGTGATCGTACATGGTTAAATACTACCAAAACAAGCACGCCTACTGAAATATCTCATGCACGCAACCTTTCTTGTAGTGAATAAAATATATAAATCCTGAAGAGGATACAGGCTTCTTTCACGATTTCTCTTGTGGGGTTCTTACTTTGGCATGTATTAGCCGATTTCTTCATACTAACTAGCTCCGTTAATAATCTGTATTTCATATAATTATCCAAGCACGCATAGCACAGTTCCCTGAAAGCTGTCTGTATTACGCTGAGGAATGCACGCACCTTTTGAGCCAAGGAGGTGGCCACCATGTTGGAGGTTGCAACTGAAAGAAACATGAATATGTAGCACAGGTAGTCGCAGAAGACGGTCCCGGGACCTGAAAGGAGAGGGTAAACAGGAACATTACACTGAGCCCAAGTAATCAAGATGATGGATCAACTCCATTTTTGCAAGGGTGCTAATCAATTTTGGATTGCAGGTTGTTAAGTAGACAATATTAAGCGAGGTTGCCCAAGAAACATTGTATTCTGATTCGACGCCGCCGAGTATCGCTACTCGCTAGCACAGTTCTTGATTCATGGCATGATATGGCCACAGCACATCAAGATGAAGAAGCAGGAGAGCAGAGAGCAGAGAGGGTTTGAGTGACTACCTAGTGCGGCGAGCTGGAGGGAGGAGGTCTGGCCGATGACCATGGTGTCGATGAGGCTCATGAGCGGGCCGCAGATCCAGAGCCCGAGCGCCGGCCCCGCGAAGACGACGATGTCCCGTGCCTGGGCCCATATCCCCGCGCCCGCGCTACCCACCGCCTCGTCCCCGCCCTCTTGCTCGCGGCCGCCGGCCGCTTCCGCGACGGCCGCGGCGCGGGGTAGGACAGCGCGTCGGGCGCGGGGGAGGCGCGGGGCGGGCGAGTGCGCGAGGGGGTGGACGCGGGCAGTGAGAGGAGAGGCGAGCGCGAGGCGACGGAGAGAGGCGGGAGCGGGCGCGGGGAGGGAGAGGAGGCGGAGGTGGGCGGACATGGCGGCGCGCCGGCGCCTCCGCACGTGCAACGGTGCAAAGGCGGCCGCTTTACGCGCGCAGTGAAAGGAGGAATAGTCTGTGAATCTGCCACTCCCATGGACAGGAATGACAGAACAGGGAGACACACTCTATGGTAAAATATCTTTTTTACATTCTTTTCTTATATGCCATTTTTTTCGTCGTCTTCTCTCTATTTTCCAGCGCACAATCATTCAAATGATAATTTCGGGAAAAAAATGGAGAATAAAATTAAATCCCACCTCACAAGAAAAGTTTAGATATTTAGTAATCCAAAATGGGGGTACTAAGACACGGTATATTGTTTCAGGCACTCCGCCACTTCTTCCTCGCTCTTACACAACTTCGTTTGTTCTTATAAAAAACTTCTTCACCTCTTCTTCCTCCACCCTTGCAACCTTGTTGCCGCCGCGCCATCCTCCTTGGTTTGGGTTGAGGGTGGGCGCTCCCGTGCCGTGCGGGCTTAGAGGGAGTCTAGGACAATGGCCGCACGACGGTAGGTGCGGGGAGAGGGGCAAGGCGCTAAAAACAGGGGCTTGGTCGAAGGCAATCAGGCGGGGTGGCAGGCAAATCGACGACAACATCTTGACTTAGGGTAGGTAATGTGATGTATATTTTGTTTTTCAAGCTGCAAACAGGACAATACAAAGTGCGACAATATCAGAATAGCTAACTGAATCCAATAAATAGGCAATAACTAATAAATTTATTATCTTTTGACAACCTATAAAGTTTTCGATGTTGCATTTATGTTGAGACTTCAAAATTGCTTGGTTTGTGTCGCCTAAGCCAATCATAAGCATGACAGGGTATTTTTGATGATGTTTGGTTGGTGCGATAGTTGTGGCTTACCATATTTTTTGTTATATGGCTCAAATGTCGTAAACTCATTTTTGTCCAACTTTGCTACAAATGTGGTATCGATTTTCTTTGCCACAAAAACATAGCTTGTCATACTTACCTAATGTTAAGTGTGGCGAGGTACGGCGGCAGTCCAAACAGACATGCTTGTACTATACCACTCTATAGTACAAGATGCCATGCTAATGATTTACCATCTGAGACTCCCCACACCACAAAAAAGAAAAGAACTAAACAAGGTATTATAGCGTGACCCTTACACCAGACTAAAAGAGTAGAATTATACATGCTATCCAAAGTCATTCTCATTTCTCCATAATATTAAATGGTGGCTCCATCCATCCAATATTTAGTTGCAGACAGACTGCTTTCCTTCCGACGATTTGGTCTATGGAGATAAGGCATTTTATCTCCAATCATCTGACCTATCAATCATACAACTGTTACTGTTACACACACTGAAGAACAACAATGGAGAAAGGAACTCATCATTGATCAACCAAACCAAACTTTAAATTTGTCAGCAGGGCTGAAAAGAGCCTACCCTATTTATTTACAGAATGAAAACTGGAAGTAACTAAGCTGCTGCTGCACACTGTTCTATGACTTGAGGACCGCCCCTTCGGTTATCTTCCACCCTCCTGATTTGGAGAAGGCCATCTCGTACCTAGTAGTATATTTTGTGTCATACGAATCATTGTTCCTGGGGTCCGTTACATCAGTAAGTCGGCCTGCCTCCTCGATTGTCACCTCCACGGTTGCCCGTCGACCATCTAGGGAGACGGTGATGCTGTCAATCGTGACGTCAGAGAGCGTGTACTCCCAAAACCAGACGTGGCGCCCGATCTCTGCTGCTCGGTCTGTCCATACCTTCAGCATGTTGCCATCAAGGACCTGGTAAGAATGGGGGAAATCAGTACCAACATTTGATTTGTCATCATCATGGATATAGGTAGGCAATGGAAATAGTCCTAAAAAAATCATGCACTGGCTAGCAACAAAGGTCAGGGTATTGAGCATCACCTCTTGCAATGATGCAGTAGAATGATCTGGTCCCAAGGCCATGGATTTGATACTCTGCCACTTGCGAACAATATCTTCTGCCAACTTTGCATCCATTCTAGGAATCTGTGATGGCTCTTCATCTGATGCAGGATCTTCAATAATAGTCAAGGATTGATTAGCTATTAATCTATTATGTATATCACACAATTAATGTAAGTGCTATGGTCACAGAAACATTAGCTCAAGAATGTAACGTTATCAGGTAGCAAGTATGCCAAGTCAAGTAAATACACGAGCACGACATAAATTTCCGATGTTGCCTGACTAACATAGGAAGTGAAAAAGACTTTTTTCTTACCATCAACTGAGTCAACATCATTTGCAACTGTTACAGACTCATGCTCGCTCCTAATAGCAGGAAGTGGCCTCTTACGAGGCAAGTACTTCACTCCTACTACTGTCAACAACGCAAACAATGCCCCAGCAGAAATAACCTTCAAAGCTGCATTTTTGGAATCATGGATGAGGTATCCAGCATTTTCCTGGTCAAACTTTTCAATAGATTCCTCGAGGCCATTATTAGGATTTTCCATGGCTGACCTATCTAGCTGTTCTATCAATGGAAAAACCTTGCTGAATGCTTGGAGCGCACTTGATTTTATGGTACCAAGTGCAGCTGTAGCTTGAGCGCCAAGTTTTGCTATAGCAGCAGCAGCAGCCAAATGAGAAGCACCACCACCTTCCATCCTTTCTAGGTAGCTTAAAACTTTAGGGTCATCATAGTAGTCTCCAAGTCTAAACTGCATGCCTCGAGTATCTCTGCTCCTAGGGAAAACCTCAAAAACAAGCCAAGTCTCCAAAAGCTTGCACAGCCCTGCAAGAAGATCATCCTCTTGGTCGACACTAGAGTTGTTCACAATAAACTCTAAAATTTTGGGGTTTCTAGACGAGGACTCATTATCAATTCCCAGCCAACTTCTGCAATTGCTAATATCTCCCACAAGCAATGAACAAAGTGCCCTTTCCAACGAGAGATCCATCTCGTTATCATAGTCATACTGAGAACCTATATTGAACTTCTGGAGTTGTTCAAAAAGCTCATCTGCCATCATGATGAATTGTGGCCTTTTACTTACAATTGCTTGAGCAATGTGTGCAAGCGCCACACTATAGATTTCAAACCATTCAGGTGGTATGCTAGTTGGTGTTTTTGAAAAGAATTCCATCTGAGATTTGCAAAAGAAAATGAGTTAGCACAATCCAAAAATGTTCTATTGCAACATGTACAGACTACTGCCAACTCAAATTGACATATACAGACCTGCTCTGCCGATGTCATCCGCAAAAAAGCCTCATTCATGAAGGCCTCACGAGAAAATCCTCCCCCGACAGTAGCAATGCCTCCTCTACCAACACTCCACAAAATGTTTTTCATGCCTTGAAGACCTTCTTGGCGTTTGCTTTCATACTTTTCATCAAGAGAAAGTGCAAGAAGCTCCAATACACAAGGAGGTGTTATCTCCTCCAAAGTTTCGTCAATCTGCTTCAGCAGATCAGGTGCAAGATTGCTTGCCCCATCCTCCTATGGCACAGCATTTGGATTAGTATTGCTTCCAGAACATTTTCCCTACCAAAATACAGCCAACGTACTTCAAGCCTATCTTTACATATTTATCTGATTTTATCCAATGCAAATAACATTCCAGTGAAAGATAAACAGAGAAAATAAAATCCTTTTATTGAGTTCCCTTTATTGTTTTCAGGTATTGTAGACCTCTTGTACAGTTTTTTATATCATTAGCATATACTGGCAAAATTTATGATCTCACCTGAGCCAAAATATGGCTCTTTAATATTAAAAAAATTGATAATGAAACACCTGATGGTGAAAATAGCTCACCTGTAAGATCTTAAGAGCCCTCTCAAGCACCTCACAGCAGCGGATTACATCTGGGGGGTTTACAGCCATCGCATCCCTTGATAGGTCCACATAAGCAAGAGCCATTGCTAGCACCACATCCTGCTTGAACCGCTTGGCGGGTCGGTCCTGCAGTAACTGCTCCCCAGTTGAAAGGACTATCGGTGCCTCCCCAGCCTCCTGAAGCACGCACAGCACACCTGGAATCTACTTGGCATTTGGCAGACATGCAACATAAGTTGAGAGTCCAATTATAACCTAGTGCTGTTTTGAAATACTACAATATCCAAGTCCGTTCTTTACTGGGCCTACAACCTCACCTTGTCCCAAGAAACATTCATCATAAGCACTGCATCTCGATTCTCAGTAAGGGCACGGTCATACTCAGTGCGCGTACTCTGGTTTGTGAGAGTATCATGGGCAATTTGTAGCATTTGCCGACGACCGACAAGAGCATCCGTGCTGTAGCCATACTGCGGTGGCTTGGCTATCCGTGTCTCAAATGCCCTCCTGATGCCATCACCAAGGAAATGCGGCTCTGCACCGAGGACCTGAACAAATCAAGTGCAACTAATCATTTTCCCAAGATAATCAATGATGTGTTCTTTTTTTGCTTTTCAGGTAACCATAGGCCATGGTTCCGAATAATACAATGCCATCTTTATTGAATGAGGTATGCCAGAATGTGACTTGCTGTCTATGGTTGATCGGACACTCAAATAACTAAACAAGCTATTAGCTAACCAGTCATCTAAAAGCAGTCAAAGGGTCCTAATATTGCTGGAGACAATAATCTAGCAGAAGGATTTTAAATTGAATATGTATGCAGATTGCAGAATGCTCAAAGATACAAATTTTTTACGGCAGTCTATCATCGCAGCATCAAGAATCATGTCCTTTTCTATCTGTCCAATGATATCCCTAGGACCAGGTAATTCATGAATCACACAGGAGATGCCCGTGGAGAATATCACGGCCCAACCAACCTTGTAGAAGTCGACTCGGAGCGGAAGGGAGCGGTCGGCGGCGTCGGGGAAGAGCGGGACGAACGGGGACGCGGAGGCTCCGGCGGAGGCGGAGGCGGGGCCGGGGGCGGGGGAGGCGGTGGGGAGGAGGTGGAAGTCGGCGAAGAGGCGGTCGGCCCAGCGGCTGGCGGCGCGGCAGGGGAAGTGGTCGGGCGGCGGCCTGCGGCGCGGGCGCGGGAGGGAGAAGGCGAATGGGGCGGAGTTGAGGCGGGCGAGGAGGCCCTGGAAGCCCTCCATTGCCGGCGGTGGCGGAGCCGGAGGAGCAGCTCGGCAAGAGGGAGGGGGGTTTACAAGGGATCCAAAGAGCAAGGCGTCCAGTTGTGCGCGATGCTCATGCTCGGCTGCTCGCTAGTCGCTGCTGCTCATCAGGGGTTTTCTGGGGTTCTAAATTACAAATCCTTTTTGGTTCAAATTTTTTTGTCATAATCGGCGGCATGAAAAGACCGTTTTGACAGATTATTTACTTAAACTATCGATTATATTTTTAAGCGCCAGTATTTTAAAGCTTTTTTTTAAAAAAAACTCAAATTTAGTTTTGATTGTTGGTTTAGGTTTTTCAAAATTATTGTTCAAAGCAGTTAAAGCTTGGTTTAATCAGATGATTAGTGTGAATGATGTAACACTTTGGTGCCTCCTCGTCCTTGAGCTCAAGATGCTACTGCCAACACGTTTATCTTAAAAAAAATGGGCAACATTTCTCGTAAATATTCTATATCAATACAAAACAATACACAATATATGAATCGTAATAACACTTGTATGTCATGTGCCATGTACCAAATTCCATCTCATACATGCCAACCATAGACCTTAGGATCACGCCTAATAACTTACCATGACCTTGATGTCAAGTGACGACCGAGTATATAATATAAAAGGATCGAGCATAGAATCCATTCATACATAAACAGAATCAGGCAGTGTTGACTTTAAGATCTAAAGGTAAACCTACATCACTAGTCTTATATAAGTTCTTAAAATATCTATATTTCAGTGAGGTGAGCAAAAGTGAACTACACCCATCCCGCTCAACACTTCTAAAGTGGAAGGGGTGGCTGGGTGTGTGGTTAGGGTTTGGTAAGCTGATAGGGTAAGGATGGACCACGGGTTGAGCACAAGAAAACAGGGGGTGGAATGCCAATCGATAGAACAGAGAAGCCTCTCACATGTCAGCACACGAAGGGTGGGTTTTTTTGCAAGTGCAATCCGGACAACAATCGGATGGGCAGAGCCATTGGAGAGCCGATCCGACGATCGAAAAAATGGAGGTAACGTGGATAGCTTAATTGGGCGTGGTTGCTAACCATTATATTAAAGAGAAAATTTGAGAATAGTCTCCCTCTACGGCCTGGTGTGTTTGATTGGTCGTATGAGATTGGATGAAATGAATAAAACGTGATAGGATGAAACATAATGTAGCAAAAGTTTTGCAATATTGTTCGGACAAAATGGAATTCGGACCATGACATACATCCTGAACAATAAATATTCCTTAAATTTATACCGTTCCGTATCATCCCATCCCATTTAATTGCACCAACCAAACGTATCTACAAGAAACCGTACTATTACATCCCATTAACCCCAACTCATGAACCATTTACAGTGCCATCTCTTACGGTCTCATTGAATCACTTAGGGTGTGTTTGGTTGCATCGCCCTGGATGGTCTAGTGTAGGTTGGGGTGATTTTTAGTTTGGTTGAGAAAAAACAGACGTGTTCGTCCAGCATCCTTCCATCACTCCGTAGTGCAATCAGGAGGATGGATCGATCCCCTCAAAATTGATAAGTTGGACTCATCTCAATCTCCTCCTCCCCTCACGCGCCAACTCCTCCTCTTCCCACGCGGCTTCGCCTCCTCCGTCACCACCTGCCGGGCCGCCGCCACCTTTTCTCCCTACACATCCTCGACGACGGCGACGCGCCTCCTCCTCATCATCATCTCCGGCGACGGTGGCATGGTCGGGACGGGGTAGAGGAGGGAAGAAGGGGAAGGCGGCGGCTTGTTACCGCTGCCAAGAGGAGCAAGTCGTCGGCGGCGGCATGGTGGCCGAGGTCCCCAGCCCCTTGGGCAGCCTCACCCAGCACTGCAGGGGACCCCCTCCTCTCCTCGCCCTTTCCTCATCGCGCCTCCTCCTCCTCTCCTCTCCTCTCCTCCGACGGCGAGCCTCGTCCTCCCCGTGAGGTAGATTTTAGCCTTGGCTTAGGGAAGGAGTCGAGCCGTGGCGGGGTGGCGCGGCGACAGCACGGGAGGCCGCTAGCGGCCAACCGAGGAGGGAGACCGAGAGGAGCAGAGGAGGGGAGAGAGTGGGGGCTGGCCTGTGGGGGCAGTGAGAATGAGGGAGAAGGAGATGGTCGGCGGGGAGAAAAAGGGGAGGACCAACAAAACCATCCAAACATCACATCATGGATGGTTAGATCCCTTCCCATCGTATCCTTCTGATTATTCCATGCTTGATGATGATTCATGGTGCAACCAAACACACCCATACAGTGCCATCTCTTACGGTCTCACTGGAATCAAGCAAACACACCCTTACATCTCTCGGTGTTTATTGTTTTCTTTACTTCTGTGAGCGTATTGAGGAACCTCTCTACTACATCTGCAACGGTTCTCAACAAGTCGACTTCTTTCCATGCTGATCAAGTCCTACAGTCTTGTCGAACTATCCTACATAGCAGGTTCGAAGTCTTTAGCACAAATCTGAACGATCTGATTTGCTAATAAATTGAATTTGAGAAGCTTTTTAAAGCGGCAGTGCTGATAAGTTGAACTTGAGAAGCTTTCTAAAATGGCTTGAAGAATTTGACACATTTGTTTTGACTTATTTTTTAGACTTGTTTTTTAGAGCTCTGTGATACATGAAGAAAAGAAAAAACAAACAAACCATTTATGTTTTGAAATCAAAGATAAACGAATGGGTAGAAGCAGGGGCGGATTTGGGCCTAGGGCCACTAGGGCCACGGCCCTAGGCGTGGGCCGAAATCAAAGCTATTATACCCCCCCTAAAATTATTAGGCCCCAGTCCTCACTATCCTCATTCACCAAACACCCAAAGAGAGCACCCCATTGGCCCATTCCTCACTCCTTAGCCCATTGCCTCTCGGGCTCTCCCCAGCCCCCACTGGCCACGGCCACCCACGCAATGAACTAGCGCAGAGGCAAGAAGACGACGCACGCACCACGCGCCCACGCCTGCTGCTCACTTGCTCTCAAACCCTAGGCGGCAGCGCAAAGGCGGCGGCGTGTGGGCAGGCATGGGCAGGCCGCGAGGAGGAGTGCGGTGTGCATGGCAATGGCGGCCGACATGACGGCAGGTTGGTGGGTGGCACGACGCGAGGTCGCGAGAGGGCGCAGCATGAGCCGCGAGGTCTGGCGTGTGTGATTGTCTAGGTATGAATCATGAATGAATCACCGATTCAATTTTGCATCGATCTCTCTGTGCTCTTAGATTGTCTAGGTATGAATCATGAATGAATCACCGATTCAATTTTGCATTGATCTCTCTGTGCTCTTAGTGCTCTATTTCAATCGATCAATCCCAAATTTTGCATCATTATTTTTGTTCACTAATTAATTGTACTCTCAGCGTTTCATATTGCATCCCTTAATTCTTTGAAATGTTCAAATTGCATGTGTAGGTTCAAATTCATGTGCTAACGCCGACGAAAATATGAGAGGTGGGGATGGACCAAGTCGTCTTTAATTAGGTACTTATTTTTATCAAGTTTGTTTTAGAATTAAGCATAGAATTAAGCATCGAATTGTGATACCATCTAAATTATGCATTAAATTCTTTACTTCTATGAACTATCGGTACACCGTTTGTTTAGGCGTTTGGTATAGACGTATAGTGGCCCTAGGCGTGAAAATTCACGAGCTCCGCCACTGGGTAGAAGCACATAAGTCAGGAAAAAAAAATACTCTTTTCATGACGCCCATTTTTATTTATTTTTCTGGCATCAAACTTTGCATTTTTAACACTATACTCATGGTCATATCATATGAAGTGAGTGAGAGAGAGAGACGAAGGCAACTAATGGAAGTGAGCTCGAGCTGGATGATGCGTTGGTTGTTCATGGCCATGTGGTGAACTCGAAAACTTTGCCGACGATCTCGAGGCCGGTGGGGATCTGCCAGATGAAGAGCAGGACGTTGATGGAGTTGAGCGCGATGTGGAGGCTCCTGGCCGTGTCGTTCCCCCTCTGCATGGCCGGCACCAGCGCCGCCGCCGCCGCCCAGAGCACGGTGATGGCCGCGCCGGCGAAGAGATGCGGCCCCGGGAAGAGCTTGCCGTTGCGGAACCAGGTGTTGAGCGCGCCGCCCACCGACTCCAACACCCCCACCCCCAGCAGGATCGACCCGGCGTTGAAGTGCCTATCCCGGAACGATCCCTTCACCAGCTTCTTCCTCTCCTGCGGCGATCGCCGGAGCAGAGGGGTCAGTGCTGCAATCGAGAGCTGGGGTGCGCCGGCGACGAGCAGGTGGAGCTAGGGAGCTGGTTATATACCTCGGTGAGCTCGTCGATCTTGATCTCGACCGGCGACTTGGCGGCGGGCCGCGGCGGCGGCGAGGAGGCGGCGTCCCCGGCGCCGACGGCAGCGGGGGTGGCGGCGGCGGCCGGCTTGACCTGCTTCTTGAGCTCGTTGATCTCGTCCTGGATGGTGCGCACCCGGCGCCACTGCCAGCCGAGGTAGCCCGCCCAGAGCGTGTAGGCGAAGAGGCCGCCCATCACGAGCGGGTGCACCAGCGCCACGCTCCGCCACTCCAGGATCCCGAACTCGCCGTCGGCGGCCAGCGCGTCGGGTGGCGGGAGGAGCAGCAGAGGCAGCGCCGCGGCCGCCGCCGCCCCCTGAGCGACGGCGCAGCAGGAGGAGCGGCCGGCGGCGGCACGTGCGGCGGCGGCGGCGTCCGTCGCGCGGGGTTCTTGGAGGCGGAGGCGGAGCAGGAGACGGGGAGGAGGCGGGCGGCGGCGGCCACGAGCGGCGCGGCCATGGGTGGCATTTCCCGCGCGCGGGGCGGAGGCGATCGATCGATGGGTGGAGCTGTGGTTGGTGGTGGGACGGAGGAGGAGGAGGAGGAGGAGATAAGGTGGAAGCGCGCTGGCTTGGCGCTCTCGTCTCGTGCCGTCTCGAGTTCACGCGCGGGTGTGAGATTAGTGTTCAAAGCAGTTAAAGCTTGGTTTAATCGGATGATTAGTGTGAATGATGCAACACTTTGGTGCCTCCTTGAGCCCAAGATGCTACTACCAACACGTTTACCTTAAAAAATGGGCAGCATTTCTCGTAAATATTCTATATCAACACAAAACAATACACAAGACATGAATCGTAATAACACTTGTATGTCATGTGCCATAGACCTTAGGACCACGCCTAATAACTTACCATGACCTTGATGTCAAGTGACGACCGAGTATATAATATAAAAGGATCGAGCATAGAATCCATTCATACATAAACAGAATCAGGCAGCATTGGTTTTAAGATCTAAAGGTAAACCTACATCACTAGTCTTATATAAGTTCTTAAAATATCTATATTTCAGCGATGTGAGCAAAAGTGAACTACACCCATCCCACTCAGCACTTCTAAAGTGGAAGGGGTGGCCGGGTGTGTGGTTAGGGTTTGGTAGGCTGATAGGGTAAGGACGGGCCACGGGTTGAGTACAAAAAAATAGAGGGTGGAATGCAAATCGATAGAACATAGAAGCCTCTCACACGTCAACACACGAAGGGCTTAAACCTATTCATATATGTGGGTTTTTTTGCAAGCGCAATCCGAACAACAATCGGATGGGTAGAGCCGCTGGAAAGCCGATCCGACGGTAAAAAAAATGGAGATAACGTGGATAGCTTAATTGGGTGTGGTTGCTAACCACTATATTAATGAGGGAATTTGAGAATAGTCTCCCTCTGCGGCCCGGTGTGCTTGATTGGTCGTATGAGATTGGATGAAACGAATAAAACGTGATAGGATGAACCATAATGGAGCAGAAGTTTTGCGAGATTGTTCGGATAAAATGGAATTCGGACCATGACATACGTCCTGAACAATAAATATTCCTTAAATTTATACCGTCCCGTCCACTAACCCCAACTCATGAACCATTTACAGTGCCATCTCGCATCCCCATCAGCCACTGTGTCATGCCCCCTGTATCACTGTTCACCCGCAGCCACCCCCTCCCGTAGTTACTGTAGCAACAGGGAAATATAGTTGCTGATGGGGATGCCATGCTGATCAAGTCCTACGGTCTTGTCGAACTATCCTACATAGCAGGCTCGAAGTCTTTAGCACAAATCTGAACGATCTGATTTGCTAATAAATTAAATTTGAGAAGCTTTTTAAAGCGGCTGTGCTGAAGAATTTGAACTTGAGAAGCTTTCTAAAATGGCTTGAAGAATTTGACTTATTTGTTTGACTTATTTTTTAGACTTGTTTTTTAGAGCTCTGTGATACATGAAAAGGAGACAAAAAACAAACCATTTATGTTTTGAAATCAAAGATAAACGAATGGGTAGAAGCGCATAAGTCGGGAAAAAAAACTCTTTTCATGACGCCCATTTTTATTTATTTTTCTGGCATCAAACTTTGCATTTTTAACACTACTCATGGTCATGTCATATGAAATGAGAGGGAGAGAGAGACGAAGGCAATTAATGGAAGTGAGCTCGAGCTGGATGATGCGTTGGTTGTTCAAGGCCATGTGGTGAACTCGAAGACCTTGCCGACGATCTCGAGGCCGGTGGGGATCTGCCAGATGAAGAGCAGGACGTTGATGGAGTTGAGCGCGATGTGGAGGCTCCTGGCCGTGTCGTTCCCCCTCTGCATGGCAGGCACCAGCGCCGCCGCCGCCGCCCAGAGCACGGTGATGGCGGCGCCGGCGAAGAGGTGCGGCCCCGGGAAGAGCTTGCCGGTGCGGAACCAGGTGTTGAGCGCGCCGCCCACCGACTCCAACACCCCCACCCCCAGCAGGATCGACCCCGCGTTGAAGTGCCTGTCCCGGAACGATCCCTTCACCAGCTTCTTCCTCTCCTGCGGTGATCGCCGGAGTAGAGGGGTCAGTGCTGCAATCGCGAGCTGGGGTGCGCCGGCGACGAGCAGGTGGAGCTAGCTAGGGAGCCGGTTATATACCTCGGTGAGCTCGTCGATCTTGATCTCGACCGGCGACTTGGCGGCGGGCGGCGGCGGCGGCGAGGAGGCGGCGTCCCCGGCGCCGACGGCAGCGGGGGTGGCGGCGGCGGCCGGCTTGACCTGCTTCTTGAGCTCGTTGATCTCGTCCTGGATGGTGCGCACCCGGCGCCACTGCCAGCCGAGGTAGCCCGCCCAGAGCGTGTAGGCGAAGAGGCTGCCCATCACGAGCGGGTGCACCAGCGCCACGCTCCGCCACTCCAGGATCCCGAACTCGCCGTCGGCGGCCAGCGCGTCGGGTGGCGGGAGGAGCAGCAGAGGCAGCGCCGCGCCGCCGCCGCCGCCGCCGCCCCCCTGGGCGACGGCGCAGCAGGAGGAGCGGCCTGCAGCGGCACGTGCGGCGGCGGCGTCCGTCGCGCGGGGTTCTTGGAGGCGGAGGCGGAGCAGGAGACGGGGAGGAGGCGGGCGGCGGCGGCGGCCACGGGCGGCGCGGCCATGGGTGGCATTTCCCGCGCGCGGGGCGAAGGCGATCGATCGATGGGTGGAGCTGTGGTTGGTGGTGGGGCGGAGGAGGAGGAGATAAGGTGGGAGCGCGTTGGCTTGGCGCTCTCGTCTCGCGCCGTCTCGAGTTCACGCTGCCCCCGACGTGGCATGCACACGTTGCGCCCATTGCCTTTTCATCACGCTCTTAACAGCACACGCACCCGTGTCCAGCACAACACCACACAAGAAAATCTCCCAGAAAATGCAGAGCCGCATTATTCAGAAGGAAAATGAAAAGCGAGCGACTACCCAACGGACACCGTCTTGACAGAGTTGTTATTATTTGACAAGCCTCCACGTCCCCCTCCTCCGACTATGCTCTTTCCCGCCTCCACCCTCCTCCGCACACCTTGTTCATTGCCGTTGTCACTTACACCACTATCCGCACCCTACGGTTCCACCACTGCTTGGCATCTCATCACCCAGGGGGCGGACCTATCACCGGGTCTGGGGGGGCTCCAGCCCCTTCTACCTTTGTTGTGGCAATGGAACCCCTCTTAGACCCAGCTACCATTTTGAGGGTATGAAAGAGAATAAGGTGGGTCTGGAGGTATAAGATAGCCCTATTAGACCCCCAACTATTTTGTTCTGCGTCCGCCCCTGTCATCACCCGACAACAATCACGTTTGTTGATTCCCCCTATCCCTACCTCACCATTGGGCTGCCCCTCCCTCACCCTTAGATCCCTCTCTAAACCCGGAGAGCCCGGGGAACCCATCCCCGAAGCCGAAGCCTAACAGTGGGAGGAGGCGGCACTAGCGTGGTCGGCGATGGCGGAGGACACGGGAGGAAGAAGAAGCATGGCGTCGCGAGGAGGAAGAAAAATATTGAGACTTGTCGTTTTTCTCCCCCGTCGGATTGCTCTAAAAAAGGAAAACCCATATCGTAGCTATATTCTTGTCCCTCTAAAATAGCTATATTATTGTCCCTCTGAAATAAAATCATGTTAACTGATACCCAGCAGTTAAAATCGAATAGAAAGTCATGTAACTAGTTAAATGGTTATTTTGGATGGTTCTCATTGAGGTGATAATCCAAGTGACAGTATTAAAAAATAATCATGCAGTTTGCCATGTCAACAAAAAACATCTGTAAACAGCGTTTGACTAGTCAATAAACTATTTATATTTGGTTTTACCAACTAGGAGGGCCAAATTAACCGACTTTCGGTTATTATGGACTTAAAACAGGATAAATGCCGAGGACAAGGATCAGAAGAGATTCTTTGTAAAAAGAATGGAAAACATATCTACAGCGGAAGTATTTTCCACATGGATCTACATGGTTATGCAATCTGAAAAAAAGGCAGAGATGGTAAAACAAATATATATTTCGTACTAAGATGATCATATATATTGAATATATGAAAAATTTACAATTTTTATTCAACAGTGATACATAAGTTTGGGCTTGCCGAATTGCTATGTACGAAAACGAAACAACTGAACGTAGTAATCAGTAATTCGAAAGTCTGCACGTAGTAGTAATTAACGGTACATGGAGATGGAGGAGCGGTGGCAACGACGGCCAAAGAATCACATCACCACAATGGCTGTAGCTCACAATATTACTAAGCAAATCACGCATGGATTAGATTAGAGGCAGGTAATCAAGCGGGCGGCGGCGTGGGGCGGAGCACCTCGTCGGCGATGGCGTCGTGGAGCCAGGCCTGGGCGTCGGCCATCATCTCGGGGCTGAGGCGCACCATGAGCACGCAGAACTCGGCCTCGCTGAGCGCGCCGTCGCCGTCGTGGTCGCCCTCCCGCACCATCGCCGCCGCCTCCTCCGCCGTCATCCCCGCCACGCCCAGCGCCGCCGCCGCGCCCCGCCGCAGGCTCTCCGCCGTGATGCCGCCGCGCGCCGGGTCGGCCAGCAGCCGGAACCCCGCGCGGAGCTCCGACAGCAGCCCCGCCGCGCCCAGCCGCCCCGCCATCACCGGCAGCAGGTCCTCGTACTCCTCGTCGCCGCCGCCGCCGCCGCTCGCCATGGACGCTGCTCAGGCAAGCAAGACTGCAAGAACCGACGCTTGTTTGGCTGGTATAAAACCAAGCTCACGAGGACGATGTGCCCGCGGCGAGAGGGAGGGTAGGAATAGGACAAGATGCCATGGGAGGGGAGCTTCCGGGAAGCTTCGGAGATTTTTTGGGTGGCCGGTGGCTGCTGTCTTGCTCACCGACCCAAAAAAAGGCTTATCCAGCTGAGCTGATGGAAATGGAACGGCGGATGAAGTTGAGCTTCACACGATGATGTCAATGGCGGAAGCTTCCGAGAAGTAGACGATCGGACAGCATGCCCGGGCTAATCTGCAAGTCTATGGTGTTTTAGAGTTTTTATTTGTCGTTCGAAAAAAAGTGACACACTTGAGCTTATCAAATATATTTTTATTATTTAGTAATTTATCGAAACTCTAAAACAACACAAGTCTAGTGCTATAAAAACCTCGTTTCGAGCTCGCGGTTTCAACCCAAAATTTCTTCGAATACACATGTTAAAATTGATCAAATAAGTTGATTCTAAAAAAAAAATTTCGTTCGTGCTATTCTTTGGTCGGCTCGATAATTAAATTACTTTTAAACTATAACTAACATTTTATAATTAATTCGTAATACCTTTAAAAAAGCTCGAAAAAGTGTGGCTTTACTCAACTTCAAACTCAATTGCAAGTCGAACCAAACAGGCCGTTGAAGTTTTCGTTTAACAATGGGAAAAATACATTTTGTCCTATTGAAACACCGGGTATTACAATTTCCCCACTTAGCTCTAAATCCGGAAAACCAAAACCTTGAACTCTAAGCTAAAATTACACTGGTTTCACTAATGTGGCATTGTGGCCTCCTAGTTAGGAGATTTTCCTGTGAAACAAATTCTTTAAAAATCTAATAAATTATAGGAAATCATAGGAAACATGGGAAGCTAGAATAAAAACTATGTACAAATAAAACAATATGTTGAATTTATATGGCAATATAAATAATAAGTTTTTTATTGATTTAATAAATCAATCATTTAAGAATTTTCATTGCTTGCAAAAAAATTGGAGTAAACTAAGAAAAACATAAGATGTTAGTTTGACCTTTCAATTTGAATTTCTAAATCAAATTCAAAGTTCATGAATTTAACTTGTAAAATAAAAATTAGAAGATCAAACTAATATCTTCATATTTTTTGTTGAATTCTTTTTTATTCCAACAAGTGTAAGTGGTTTCCGAAGCCAAGTTAATTGTGGTAAATACTTAATTTATTTAATCAATGCAAGACACTATAACACAAATATAATTTTTTGCATATAAGTATTCCCACAAATAGTACGATTTTATGTCATATTTGCATTCTACATATTTTTTTGAATGCATAGTTTTTTCAGAGCTTCATATGGTTTCCTATGATTTTTTAGACATTTCAAAATTTATTTTCTAGAAAACGCTCCGGACTAAGCTGTCACGTCAATCAAATCTTGAGTAGATTCGAGCCAAGGGGTTAGTTTATCCGCATAATAGTAAAGAGAGAGGTTGGTTGCCCTGTTTTTTGGAGCTAAAGAGAAAAACATAATTTAGCCAATTAAATGAACTTCTTTTCTTCCTTTGATACGTGGGACTGATATCCATTGAGTTTTTTTTATTTTCTATTTATTTTATTAAAAATATGTCCCATCCAAAAAATTGCAAATTTTGATGCTTGCCCCTATTGATAACAATGTGTTGGGAGGGAGTGGTGGTGGCGCGTTGGCAAAGGAGCAGTGACAACGTGTTAGGGGAGTGGAGAGAGGGGAGAGAGTATGAGCAACAGTGGAGGAATGGACGTCGGGGAAAGAGGAGTGGTGATCGGGTGGCTGTGGCCGTTGCAATACCACGAATTCAATGTTGGCGGCCAGGAAGCACCACCACCATCACTAGAAGCGGGCAGCGGCAGCGCAGGCGATCACCAAGCACGGTAGGCCCGTGCTGGCCGCCTACATCCGGCTCGATGAAAAGCTCTTAAGCTAGGTGTCATCCTCCTCTTTGTCGTTGAGATCCATCCATGCTTCCCCTTTACCTTTTCCACACCCCAGAGGCCGTTGTTGCTTGTCTCTCCACTGCCGTCGCCGCCTGCTGTCCAGCTCCTCTCCTCCTCCTCTCCAGTTGCCCATGTAAGGCTGCCGGTGGTCACCCACCCCCCCACCCCCATGGCACGGACGACGATGGTGCCTGTCGCTCTGGCTCATGCGACGGGTCTAGATCTGCAATTTTTCGGGTGGGGCATATTTTTAAATAAAACAAATGTAAATTAATATAAAAAACATCCACTGAGTGGGCTAGCGATGCAACGGCCTAGCCCGGCCCGTCTCCGAATCGGATTTGTTCGCGCCAAATCCCAACCCACTACGGAGCGGAGTGAGCTTCCCTTCCCGCGAAGCCAAACCCCGTTGGCGCCAAAACACAGCTTCTCTCCCGCCGCATCCATTCCCCGCATCCTTATTTTACACTCGCCGCCTCATCCCCTCCATAGTGACGCGTCGCGCACCTCTCCTCCCGCCCAAGCAAGCAGGGCTCCGCTCTCTAGCACGCAGATGTCCCCGGCGACGCTGATGCGGCGGCGGACGCGCGCGCGGCCGCCTAGGATGGCCGGCGGCGGCGGCGACGACGCCGACGTTCGCTGCGAGGCGTGCGGCTCCGGCGAAGCCGGGGAGGAGCTACTGCTGTGCGACGGCTGCGACCGTGGCCTCCACATCTTCTGCCTCCGCCCCATCCTCCCACGCGTCCCGCCCGGCGACTGGTTCTGCCCCTCCTGCTCCTCCTCCCCCTCCGCCCCGGCCAAATTCGCCGCCTCTGAGACCAAGAAGCCCAAGGGTGAGTGCCTTATGATTCATTGATGCAATGCGAACACATTGCGCCTGTGGAATCTATTTCTGTGCTGAATAATTGGTGATTCCATCCTTGCCCACAGAGTTCCCGCTGGTGCAGACGAAGATCGTGGATTTCTTCAAGATCCAGCGGAGCGCCGCCGTGGCCGAGTCGCCGGAGGGGAAGAAGAGGAAGCGGAAGCCAGCGGGTGTGCGGGTGGTGGGCAAGAGGAAGAGGAAGCTCCTGCCCTTCAACCCCTGCGAGGACCCGGCCAGGCGCCTCGCCCAGATGGCGTCGCTGGCCACGGCGCTCACGGCCACCGGCGCCGTCTTTAGCGACGAGCTCACCTACGTGCCCGGCATGGCGCCCCGCTCCGCCAACCGCGCCTCCCTCGAAGCAGGAGGAATGCAGGTCAGATTGCCCACAAAGATCCCATCTTCACCGAAGAACCCAATTCCAAATTCCAATTCGACCCGTTGCTGAATATTGGCGCCATTTCGTCAGGTGCTACCCAAGGAAGACGTGGATGCCCTGAACCTGTGCAAGAGGATGATGGAGAGAGGGGAATGCCCTCCCCTTCTCGTCGTCTACGATCCCATCGAAGGGTCAGTGATAGATAATCCGAATCCGATTTCTGATACGAAGAATCATCTGGGTACTGATCAGAATGTTTGTGCTCTGAATTGATTCATGGACACAGCTTCACGGTGGAGGCGGACAGGTTCATCAGGGACCTAACCATCATCACCGAGTACGTCGGCGACGTGGACTACCTGTGGAGCCGGGAGCACGACGACGGCGACAGCATCATGACGCTGCTCTCCGCCGCCAGGCCGGCGAGGAGCCTCGTCATCTGCCCCGACAAGCGGAGCAACATCGCCCGGTTCATCAACGGCATTAACAACCACACGCCGTAAGCATCATCCGACGCCGCATTGATCGTCGTCAGAGCCCGGACCTGACCTGACCCGTTGGTTCTTGTGCGCAACTGCAGGGAGGGGAGGAAGAAGCAGAACCTCAAGTGCGTGCGGTACGACGTGGACGGCGAGTGCCGCGTGCTGCTCGTGGCCATTAGAGACATCTCCAAGGGGGAGAGGCTCTACTACGATTACAATGGCTGTGAGCACGAGTACCCCACTCACCATTTCGTCTGATGACCTGAGCTGCGCTGATCCGGATCCCCCTTGATGGATTCTTGTGATTAGTTCATCTCGCTTGACGCACAGGGGTTAGTGCCTAACTTGCAAATTCAATCCCAGAGATGATCGATCATCTAGTATGTAGTTTAGATTGTGGACGGTGGAAAGATGATTGCATGTTACTCAAGCTGTCAAACATCAATGTAATGAAAATGGTACATTGTTTGCTGCCTATTGAGAGCAGCTGAGGCCCTGAACCCTAAACAGGGACGCTAAGCCAATTTTGTATAGCTTTCCCATTTTTCTTATCTGAAAGTTTCTTTAGAAAAAGAAAAAGAAAACCATAAGGGAACACACAAGTGGACGTGTTTTTGCCCTTTGCAAAGATATCTATAGTACTTGGCGTGCCTAATGAATGACTTATGTTTGGTGTCTCATACGTCAAACACAGCAAAATATGTATGTTGTGATCCTTTATACATTTTAAATACCCTCTTTAAAAAAATTCTCATTTTCTTCCTGAAAATTTGCCAAGATGTGTCATGTGTGGTACTGACTTTGGAGTCAGCCGTGTAATTTCTGCTACAATTGGTGTTGGGTAGAAACTAGAGGCTCTCTCTTGACTCTTCTGATCTGAGACCAACACAAGTGAAAAGGATAATCCAAGTCACCGTCTCTATACTAGAGCACAAAGTAAAAAAAGAGCGCATACATAGAAAACAATGCTTTTTTTGAGTATGTCCGTTTTAAAATATAGAGGCTCTTGGCCGATCTCTATATTGAAAAACTCTATCCAATCTTTATATCTTTTAGGAATAGAAACTCTCTACCGGAGAAAGAAAATATATAGGTTGCATAATGTTTTAGAGATGGAATATAGAGATCAATATTTAGGAAACCTGCTGGTGATGCTCTTAGTACATCAAGCTAACATACTATTAGTCATACACGATACATCTCACTCTCCTAACAGTCTTAAAAAGTTTTCTGACTGCGAAGCGGAAAAAAGATTGAAGCTAACAAGACTTGGAAATCCACATAACAATCAGCTAGAGCTAGCTATAGCTCACAAATAGGTACAGGCGTTTTCTGCTGCCTAATATCACCGACTTTAGCATGGCAAAACCAGCGCGCCAATTGGTCGAACCAGGTCAATTTCAAGCCATTGTCATCTTCCCTGACAGGCGCCCATTGGTCTTACCAGGTCAATTTCAAGCCCTGTTGTCATCCCTGGCAGGCGAGCGGCTGCAAAGTGCAAACAAGTTTTCAGTAAAATGATTCGACACTATTTAGCAAACATAGGAATTAGGATGCATTTCAGCATACCAACCTGCTGGGCCTGTCATAGCCAGGACTAGCTTCACGGCATTCGCGATCATAGTTGGGGCTGCCTTTCTCATCACCTTTGCCCCCATACGGGCTTGCACCTCGGCCATAATCAGGGCTTCCTCTGTCACCACCCCTGCCATAGTCTGGGCTACCTCTCTCCCGCCCTCTGCCATAAGGACTTGCTGACCGCCCACGATACTCCCTTCTGTCTGGTGATCTATCACGCCCTCTCCTGTCTGGGCTGTATCCATTCCTTTTTTCATCATCGTCGCGAAGTGCATATTCAACAGAGATGACCCTGTCCAGCAGCGTGCTGCCAAAACAGTGAATTCAGCTAAGGTGTAAGATGCGAGGAGTCAAGTTGTTACCAACAGTGCCATGGCAATGAAATGTCACCGCAGGTCGAGAATGTTCACAGTGAGCAGTTTATAAGAAGCAAATGCTAATACCTTCCGTTAGTACCCTCCAGTGCTTTAGTAGCATCCTCCAGTAACTCGTACTGGATAAAGGCAAAATTCTTTCTGATTCTGACATTTGAGATCTTGCCGTATTGGTCAAAGTGCCTTTCCAAATCTCTTGTTCTTGTGTTGATTGGATCGAAGTTGATCACAAACAAGGTTTTAGTTGGTCTCGAATTGTTTGGAGATCTCCTCGAGTTGCCTCTTCGACCACCACTGCGATCCTCCTACACAAATAATCGAGGGCGATTAAGTATTATGAAGACAATAGGCCATTGATAGCTAACCGACTATTATTTATTTTACAGCCACGCACCTTTGTCCACTCAACTCTAAGTCTCCTTCCTTTCCTGCCAAATTCAGTTCTGTCAAGTCTATGGATAGCATCATCAGCATCACGTTCATCTTCCATGTATACAAACGCAAACCCTTCAATGTTAAACATGACAAACAAATGACTACTTGTTCAAAGAAATTCACAGAATAGTAGCAGATCCCATAGCTACACAGATAACTAACTAGATAAATCATGAGAAACGAAATCTTTGCAACGAAAAAAAAATATAAGATCAACCTCGCAAAGCTACAAACTGATACGCCAGAATAAACAGGAACAGACCTTGTATGCGTCGAATTAAATGATGTCAGAGTACAACAATCCAAACGTTCATGGTACATCGAAGAGGTGGTTGTGCAACCTCCACTCTTTTCCAGCCGGCCATGAGATTGGCATGGTTGGATTGGTGGGAAATTGTAATCAGGCAGGGAGGGTGCAACTTTGACGTAAAAGTAAGACATCGGTCACGTGGTGGTTGTTTCCAAGTGAAACAGATGCCAGAGTGTGCTGTGATCTCCTGGAAATGGACAAGAGATGAGGCGGGGCTCAGGCAGGAAAGGTAGAGCCCAGTCCATCAACCAGGAAGAGCACAGATGCTCCAAGTTATTCCTGCGGCAAAGAAATAATTGAGTACCGGACCTAAACTGTAAGAAATAACTTTCTAAATCTATCCTGATTCGCATTGTCCAATGACTTGAGAATATAACACAAACATAATCTGATTCTGCTGAAACTTCTGTTGCTTCACAGGGATGCAAAACAACTTTGTCTGCATCAAATCTTATAACAAACCACAGCATCCTGCACCAGCGATGGGCGAAGAAAAGATGGTATCTTTCCTGCATCAGGGCAGCAGTTTCCAGTTGGCTGCCACCTGATCTTGTTATAGTCAATTCGGTGCACACTCACTTAGAATTCATGTATTTGTGCACAGCAGATACTTCTTTTGGGTAAACTACAGTTTGCACCAGGTAAATTGGCATGTATTGTGCAAAGAAAGTCAAAATACCTGGCTGAAAGGGGAATACATTCTATTTTTTTAAAGTACTAGTACAAAATCATCAACAAAATAGAAAACATAATCTGCATATAAAAAATGTCTCAACATATTTATGCCTTTTAAATCATTTTTAAGTATTTGGCACGACACAATCCAGGTACATTGCCTTGTGAGTCTATAGAAATAGCAATTTTCAGGAAGTGAAATTTTAAAACTGAAAAGAAAAAAAACAATTTACAGCTATATATATCAGAAGTACACTTAATAGCTGGTTTGGTGTGGTGGTCTACTGCATACTGGATTTTGAGTCCTTTTGATCCAAAACAACATACAGGTGCAATAGCACATTAATTTACAAAAAGAACAGCTTGAAGTTAAAAACATGAAAAGTCTTACCTGACTTCATGTCAACTCGGTCCACCCTTCCATATTTGTTGAAAAGACGCTCAATCTCGGACTGGCGAATTTCATAGTCAAGGTTCCCACAGAAAACTGGCCTCATTTTACTGGACAAACAGCTTTTCTCCAAACCTATCCAAAAAGTAAAAAATATTATTACCAAAGACATGGTTAGCTCATGTACACAAGTCCTGGAAAAAATATGGTGCAAACCTCCATTGTACAATAGCAGATATACTCAATTGTAAAAAAAAAACTAATCAAGAAAAAAATTGAGAAACTAAACCATTGATAAAAGCTTTGCGACAAATTAATCTGTGGTTACTTATTAGGATATATGTATTGCTAGATTCAGCTTCTTCCCAAATGGGCCATGAAAAATGTTGCAATGACTGAATGTATGAAGACCAAAAACCAAAACAAAATTTCCTTTCTGGGCTACATCTAACTTTTTCGCCTTTGCTCTCACGATAGGAAATGTGAGAAAGAGGATGATTTCATCAAAGCTCGTTTCGGCGCGGGTCATGTGGATCTCCTCACTGCCGGGGGCCTTTGGCTTACCGGTGGAGGGGGAGGTCGCTGACCTGCGTCAATGCTTGTAGCTGTAGTCTAGGGCTTTTGATCCTCGGTGATTCCATGGCTTCTGGCGGCAGCAACGTCAACAGAATCGACGGCCATTGGAGGTCAGTATTTCCTCACCAGCAGATCTGGCTGTCTTGGTTTTGGTCAGATTCTTCTGACGGTGGATCTGGTGTTCCTCATCGAGGCTTGGTCCCACAACGGCGTCGCTGAATCTGCTCAGTTCCCCTTGGTGGAGGATTGTGTGCTCGGTGGAGGGCGGGCACTACCTCCACTGTGGGTAGTTTCTGGGTCGCCTTTTGTCTCCGGTGGCACCGTTGGCACGGGTCCTGAAACCGTCGTCTACGGCACCAGCCTGTCTCCCCAAATGCCGTGTTTGAGGGGCCTTGAGCTACAGATCAGGAGTCAACCGCTGTGGTGGCGTGGCGTAGGCCTGAAGTGCTTCCTCGACGTTTCCGACCCAAGTGGGCATGGATTAGAGGGGCCTGCTCCAGCAGCAGTACCGGGTGGCAAGATGCTTCCTATCGGTGGCGAGAGTCAACCAAGGGTTAGCTCAGTAGTGCTCTTTCTAAGGCAGCTCTGAGAGCGAGTTTTTCTTTTTCTTGGGATGTGTTCTGTAAAAGTACTTAATATGTAATGTCCTTGGACTTTATAATATAATTGCCCTGTTATATAAAAAAACAAAATGTGCTCTCTTGTAAAAAAAAAAGAAACAAAGCAAAATGTGCTCCACAGACCAGGTCGGATGAGACCTGCTAGTTGGTCACAGAAACATGTTCTATGGATGTGTGGTATAAACAAATATGATTCCTTACACAGTAAGTTACAGTAAACTGATTTTGGTCCATCATGCATACATAACATCAACCCTCCAGGGCTCTAGGCTGGAAATTTTGGCGTTCTATGTTGGATTACATCAAACAGCAGTATAGGTAAGCGAACTGGCTTATACTTACTCTAGCTTTATGGACACGCACTCAACAGCAAGTTAGCAACATAAGGGCATCTCGAACCAGGACACCTCAGCTCAGTGGCGAATCCCCCCGCCCGGGCTCCCGCGGATGCCCAAGTATTATCAACGATTTAGGGTTTCAAGTCCAAAATTAGGGGAAAATCCACAAACAAAACCCTGAAAATAATACTAACGTTTCCTTTCTTAAACGCTGGTACGGAGATTTTATTTTATTTTATTTTTTGAGAAAAACCAACCGAATCTGGATCAAATCTGAACTCGCAGAATAGGGAAAAACGTACCGAGAAGAGAGGGAAGAAGGGAGATGAGGCTGGGGAAGGAGAGAACCGCGGGGGAAGGCAGTGCAGCTGTCTCCAGAGGGGAACGAAGGCGGCGGCGGCGGCTAGACGGCGACCTGCCGTGGTCGCACGCGAGGCGAGGCCTGGAGGGGAGCGGATCAGCGAAGCAGGGAGGCAGGCAGCGTGTTGACTGTTCGAGTTCCCCCAGTCCTAGGGATAAGATAATCGAGGTGAAAACGGGTCGGGTAGACTCCGATGGATGGATGCCCGTATCCAGTCCAGTTAGGGGTGGTCAAGGGAGCAATGATTTTTTGAAAGTTTTTTAAAAATTAATCTAAAATAGTCTTGATATGAAAGAAGTCCTAAAGAGTCAAAAAATTATAAAAAAATATTTATTTTAACAACTGCAGAAGAATTATTTAAAATTTAAAAGATGACTATAAAATGTTGTATCATTTTATTTGCTTCGTAAAAAATTGACAAATTTTCGACTTGAAAGGGTGCCTTTTCCCGTCCAAAACATACACAACACCATAGCTGTGAAGAAAGAAGATGAGGAGCAAATAGCTTGTCAATTGGCGGCGTGCCTTAACCATATCACGAATTCTTTTCTACGGTATCCCGTCCGGGCGGGATCCGTCCCCACGCCCAGCGCCCAGCGTGCGCTCGAGGAGGAAGAAGGAAGGAGGAGCTGACCTTGCCGTCGCCGCCGTCGAGCTCACCGCCGCCGTTTCAGGTTAGGGTTCGAGAATGTTTGGGTTCCTCGGGGTTTAGAGGGAGGTCGGGGAGGAGGCAGGCCAACGGTGGGTGGGGTTCGTCGAGGCGGCGGCGGCAGATGGCGCGCCGCCAGAGCCGAGGAGGTGAAGGTGGTCGGCCGACGGTGGTGGGGGACCGCCTCACCCCTGGGTTAGGGTGGGCATGGACTTGGCGGTAGAAGGGGAGGCGGAGGCGGCCGGTGGCAAGGGCTGCAGCCTGGCCGAGGCGGAGGAAGGAGGTCAGTATGTCTGGGTGCTTTAAGGCGGTGGGCGGTGGGTCAAAGCCCACCCATCACCGATTCCTCCCCACCCTAGTGAAGAGATAAGGCTCTCACCAACTCTCTGTCCTCTCTCTTCCCACTCGAGCTCTCCCGCCTCTCTCTCTCTGTCTTGCCCATTGCTCCCACTCGTCGCCGTCCGCTGTCGGCCGTCGTCGCCGTCATTGTCCGCCGTCGTCCGTGCCGCCTTTGCCACCCTCCTCTCCGTTCCCTCCATGTGGCTGTCCCCTTCCTGTGGCTGCCCATCTAGGGTTGCTTGTGGGGAACAAACAAGGGCTAGGAGGAAGGGATGGATGGGAAGGAGAAGTGAAGGGAGGAGGGAGGAGGCCAAGTGAAGGGAGGAGGAGGAGGGAAGAAGAAGAGGAGAGCTAGGGTTTTCTCCAAAACCCTAGAAATTTGTTGGGAAACTAAGGTAAAATTCCTGCAATTAGCTCTTGAATGGGTTGGTTTAGGATGGATTTTGGGAAGAATGCAAATCCCGGACTTTATTTTAAGGGTTAGTTGTGGTCTGTGAATGCAGTAATTTGTTCAGTGGAATTAGAGTGTTTCGGCTAGGATTCAGGGCTCGTCCTTATGGAAGAAATTGTAGCTTATCTTTCTAGCTTTCCAACGAGCCCAAGAACGCGAATTGGCCTAGCGGTTTAGAAATTATGGCTTCCGGAGTATTGCTGCTCGGTGTAGGCCATGACGATGTTTTGTTTAGCGAGTAACCTTGTTGGTCAGCCTCTTTGTAAGTTATTAGTTGTAGGTTGTTGTAAAGTTGGGAGCCTAGTGTATTACAGGTTGGTTAGGGGAATGGCTAAATGGGATACTACGTCTAATCATTGGCTTAGTAAGGGCATCAAATCGATTGATTGTCATGCTTGCAATGTGTAGGCACCGCTTCGGGATCGGCGTCGACCACTCGTTCTCCCGCCCCGCCGGGTAACTAAGGCAAGTACATATGCGATATGGGTAGTAATACATGCTAGACTAGTGTCCTGTACTTTCTATATGTTCTGCTTTACGATTGATAAGCTTGATAATGAATGGATGACTGGCGGATAGTGATGGAATGAGGTTGGGATATGTTGCTCATCCATGTTTATATTGCATTCACCCATAAAAGCATGCATTCGAGCCAGGGCGGTGAGAAAGTCATATAGCTAACTAGTCCAGTGAGCTACGGGCTCGGACTATGGAAGGGCTATATGACTAATCCGATGTGCTCTTGATAAGACCTACAGAGGTAGGCACCCCTCACGGGATGGCGGGGAAGTCTCACTACGGTGAGCACCTCCACAGGATGGAGTTAGAGCAGTACACCGACGGGTGTACGCTCAGATACCGGTGCGCGCAATGTTAAAGATCATAAAGCATGGTATTGTATTGTATTGCATTGCATTGCATTGCATTGCATTGAACCTTATGGTTTGTTTGGAGCAGGAACTGATGATAATGTTATTAGTGCTGATGTTTGCATTCAAACGTCGCCATTATGTACTATGCTGAGTCCTGGACTCACTCTTGCTCTTATGTTGTTCTTTTAGGTGATGATTGAAGCAGGACCCGCGGGAAGGGGAGTAGATCACACTTTTGCTTATCACACTAGCTAGCCAATCCAATAGTTTGTTAATATGATGAACTAGCTAGAACTTGTTTGCTCCCTTGATAGTGTGTAATAGCTTATTAAAGGATGCTTGTGCTGTTTGGCTGATACTCTCTGAAGGTTACCCGAGAGTATCTATTTTGGGATGGTTGTGGTTGTTGGTGGGTGTTAGCTTCGACTTATTTCCGGTTGGATGTATATTGATGCTTGTGATGCTTTTACTGTGATTATGGCCTATTTGGATGTCCCAATTGTAGGGGAAGTTCTGCCAAATTTTTTTGTATGGTAGGTGGCGGTAGCGCCTTGGGCCTCAAGGTTGGGGTCGGGGTGTTACAGAGGCGGCGGGGGCGACGGGGTGTGCGGAGCAAGAGGCGAGGGTGCACGGAGGCGGCGGAGCGAGGGGGAGGCGGGGGAACGAGGGACGCGAGTGAGGAGTGAGACACGTGGCGGAGGGGGAGCTATCCTGTCGGGGGGCGGATGGGACGGGATCCCGTCCCCCAGTCGCCCCCTAACCATATACATGTACATGTACATATATACATACATACAAAGCTAAAAGGGTGATGATAGGCATGCAAAGCTACGCCCAAGGCCAGAGAGGAACAGGCGTCATGTAGGAAGCAGTTGAGACTATCCATTCCACGGTGGAGAGACATCTGATATTTATTAGTCGCCCCCAATGATAGCGACTACAAAAGTACTTAAATACTTGTAGCATCCGATATTCTGATTACAAATAACTAGCAAATATGTCCGTGCGTTGCAACGGGAGAAATAAAAATCTAAGTCTTGATGACATCTAGCCAAGAACATCACACGCCACTAATCTATCAAAAGGCACATCAACTATCAGTGCGCTTACGATCTACATTGCCCCTCTCCCCCAAACCGAGCGCCTGCGACTCTCCCCCGACCCAAGCGCCGCCACCGTCTTCGCTGGCCCCTCCCTCTCCCTCTCCGGTGGCCTCGTCGGAGGGGGAGAGGAGGGACCCAGTCAATCCTCCTCTCGGGTCCCCTTCCTCTCTCCTCTCTCTCTCTCTCCCGTTCTCCTCGTCTTCCCCCTTCCTCCGTCGGTTCGGCCAAGGTTCTCCTCTCCTTCACGATGCTCGCTCGGCGTTGAGGGCCCAGAGGTGAACTAGATGCCGGGTTTTGGTGGAGGAGGTGGATGGTGAGCTCGAATCTGGAGGGGATTGGATCTAGATCTAGGTTTTTAGGTGTAGCTGTTAGGGTTTGCTGTGGTGTCTCGTTTTGGGGGCTTCTTTTGGTGCTCTGCCGGATCCTCCTGCTTGGCGGCGTCGTCGTCGGTGGGAGCGGCCGGTGGTGAGTTCGTCCTGCCATTGGCTCCTCCGAGTCAAAGTCGTGGACGATCTTGGTCTTGAGGGTGGGGGAGGCGTCTCCTCTGCTGCGCCATGGTTTCGCTCGGATCCAATGAAGGAGAGATGGTTTTTCGCTTGAGGCGGCTGTCCATTTCACTCTCAGAGGTGGTGCTCTTCGGTGCCGTCTTTGCCATGAACACTGGTCCTATGCCGCATCGTCTTCAACCAACCTGGCTGGGCCGGTTTGCCGTGTCCTTCGTCTAGGTTGTAGGGCCTCGTGACTGGTGCTTCACTTCTAACCCACTTGGAGATGGGTCAAGGCTCGAGGGAGTGTTGTTGGTAGCTGCTTTGACGGGAATTGCTCGATACTGCGTTGGGATCCCTGTTTCTGGGTGCTTCGGCGACCCTTTGTGTTGTTGGTGTCGGTTAGTTTGGCCCATTCAGTGTTTGGGTCATTTGGTGTCTGTAATGACATTGTTGTTTGACGGTTCAGCCGTCCGTTTTATTTGGTAATGAAGTTGGGTCTCTTGTTGTCTCAAAAAAAAAAAAAGAACATCACACGCCATGGTTTTTTCAATTGAATGTACAGATGCAAATGAATGGCCCGAAATAGATTGACTTGGTATTTATATAAGTTCGATTGAGAATGTGACTGGTGACCTGTACTTTATGTCTTATGAGAATTCGATGCATTCGCAGAATCAACCATCGATTGAGAAGAACCAGAAATTAACATTTCACTACGACCAAGCTGCCCATGGGTAGCATCAGCTACAACATTTTCTTCCTCATTGCTATTTAAATCATCTAAAGAACTATTTAGCTTCTTTGTTACAATCAGGCCTCCAACTCATGGTATTTGCCAATTGATCAGCGTCCCTTTTTCATTGTACAGACAATGCATTTATCTCCTTAAGCATGTTCCTACAATGAACAAACAAATAAATTAACATATTCCAACAATAAAAGAAGATGTCAGAAGGGAAGTATTTAATTAGTACTATGGTTCAAAAGTAATATTGAGAAGAACTCGAATTGTACCTGAATCAGTTGTGCAAGGACAACAGGTTTTGAATAGTTATCTGAAGCAATAGAATAAAGGCTAACTCCTTCGGGCGGCTTCTGGTCATTTTCACTAACCTGCAAAAAAGAACGAAAAAATGCAAGCCAAAATAGAAAAAAGAAAAAGTGTTATGATAAATTCCTAATGCAACCGATGCAACTCCTGCTGTAAAAAGTGCAATGCAAAATATCACTTTCTGTCGGTTCCATGCCATAAATCTTTTAAGACATTACTACCATAACTAAGTCATGATTGCACATACATTAAACCATAAACCCATGTAACCAATGAAATTTAAGTCAAGTCAGCTTGATCTCAGAGTTCTGCTCCTTGAGGTATTTTGCTGTCCAAGTGATTGTGCCACCAGTTCCTATGCCCAACCACAAGGATATCAACTTTTCCGGTGGTGGCACTCCAAATTGCAGGTCTAGTTGTCTCAGTGGATCTGTACAATTCAATTACACATAACATCACTTAAAATAGTTAGGTTGTTTCAGCCAATGAAACTCAGAAATTAGCACCTTTGGATTTGCAGGGTTCTCAAACTGTTGGAGAATGTAAAGAGTTAGGTGTCTTTGCAGCCAGCTCATCTGCCTTCTGGATTGCTCCCTTCATGCCTAGAAGTGGATCAGCAAGGACCAACTCAGCACCAAAGGCCTTTAGTATGATCCTCCTCTCCAGACTCATGGATGCTGGCATTGTAAGTATTAACTTGTAGCCTTTAGCAGCAGCAATGAAAGCAAGCCCAACGCCAATGTTTCCACTTGTAGGCTCAATCAAAACACTCTACAAAGCAGTAAAATGAAAATAAGTTCTATGTATAAACACATTACAAAATTTCCATTAAAGAGTTAGACTTCATTCTCGAGGTTAAACTGCAAACACATGGATGTCATCACTTTAATGGCTTGGAGCATTTGGATAACAATAATTAAACATGTATTTCAAACACGACCCTCCATTCAAATACAGTTTAGTCATTTACAGTAACTTTTTTTTGTTACGATCAGATAATTCTTTGTAAATATTTTTTACTTTAAATATATTTACACTATGTTTGTTACCTACAATTTTCTTCAAAGAAAAGGTTAAATTGTAAGCATGCTTTCTTTTCCATCAAGAAAGATATTATGATTAAAGCTATGACTATATTTACGAACAAGCCTAAAAAGACCGAGCTTCTTACCCGTTTCTTTTCACCTCTATTCTTTCTCGCTCTAGTTGCATTTCCACGCAAAGAGAAGAATTCAGATTGATCATTCGCTACGGCCTCTGACCAATCAAACACTGTCTATGTTAAACACCATATATGTCTTAAGTTAAATTTGTATCATAATATGCACACCTTCACCGAAGTTCGACGATCGATGGTGGTGCTGCGTCCGCCCTAGCCGCGCCGCTCGGTCTCTCTCCCCAAGGACAGTCGCTCGTCCTCTTCCTCCGAGCCCCGAGTCCCCGAATCGAACTCTCATGCTCTTCGCGAATCGAAACTCCTGCTGTAAAAACCCATGAATCCAAAGTCTCCTCGTAAAAATCATGAGCTCCCCCCCCCCAAATCCAGAGCTTCCTTGTGCAGATCGCCCCCAAAATCAAGCCCAAGAGCCAAATCTCCCCTCAGATCGGAAGGTTTCGTGGCCAAGAACCTCCCCAAATCGAGCTTCGTCGCCCAAAAATCCACAAATACGAAACCCCCGTGCAAAAACCTTCCCAATAATCGGGGCCAGACCCGGCGCTGCCCCACCGGTGCACCTTCTGGAGGCGCCCTGGTGCTGGCTTCACTTGGTGGAGGGAAAGCAGTAGGGGAGAGGGATGGGGCGGCGGCGGTGGGGGGAAGAGGGAGGGAGGCGGCGTGAGGGGTGTCAGGACCCGAGATGATCGACGAGGATATGCAGGATAAATATGCAGAACGGGATGAGAAAATAGACGAACAGAGAACGGGATGAGGAAAGTGGATAGATGAGATTCGGATTTGTTTAGAGATGATTCAATTACGAGTTACAGAAATCCGGATACATCCGAGCGTATATGCTACGGCGGAATTCATCAACAGAAATCAGAGAAATGACAAAATCTAAAAGCATCTTACAGCGACGGTAAAAGCACAGCTACAGTAAATACGAAAACGATCTGCAGCCGTTGGATGATCTTTACTTGAACCGGTACGCAACCATCTCCACCGTCCCATGCTTAGCAGCTACTGCATCAGCTCGCATCAACTTGGTTCCTGACAATTGCCCCCTCCTCAGCTTCAGACTTGCCCTCAAGTCTGAAAATTTGGAAACACTTTTGTGATGAAATCTGCATCTTCCCATGTAGCTTGGTCAGAAGAAAGGTTAAGCCACTTGATCTTCCATTGTACTACTGGTTCATTCCGACGGGGAATAACTCTTCTCTGCAGAATAGCTTTAGGCTCCACCTTAATGTTACCATCGGTATCAACCAAATGTAATTGAGCATTAGGAACAACCTTAGATCCAATGTGCTTTTTGAGTTGGCTGACATGGAACACAGGATGTAAATGGCAATCAGCAGGTAACAAGATTTTATAAGCTACTTTGCCAATCTTCTCCATCACTCGAAAAGGCCCATAGAATTTTGAATGCAATTTTAGCGAGCGATGTATGCTAAGAGAAGTATGTCTGTATGGTTGGCATTTGTGATATACCATATTCCCAACTTGAAACTCCCTTTCCTTTCTCTTATGGTCAGCAAACTTCTTGCTTCTTGCTTGAGCCTTGTGCAGATTTTCTTTAATGAGTTGATGAGCTGCTTGTCTTTCCTGCAGAATATCTCCAATGTCCATTTGAGCAGCCTCCACTGGAATAGTATCAAGTATTGGAGGTGGGAGAACTCCATATAACACCTGAAAAGGAGTCATACCCAAGGCAGTGTGATAAGAAGTATTATACCACCATTCAGCTGTCGACAACCATCCTTTCCATCCTTTTGGTTTAGCAAAAGCCATGCATCTCAAGTAGGTTTCAAGGCATTGATTAACCCTCTCAGTTTGCCCATCTGTTTGAGGGTGATAGGATGTGCTGAATTGCATTTTTACTCCTACAGCCTTGAAAAGAGCTTGCCACAAATTACTTGTAAATATCCTATCCCTGTCAATAACAATGATTTGTGGAAAACCATGTAGCTTAAATACCTGATCAATGTATTCCTGGACAACTTGCTGCACTGTATATGGGTGGCTCAAGGCCAAGAAATGTGCATACTTGCTGTATCGATCAACAACTACCAAAATTACATTCTTTCCTTGAGATGTAGGCAGTCCCTCAATGAAATCCATTGATATTTGTGTCCAAACCTTGTCAGGAACTGGCAATGGTTGTAAAAGACCAGGGTATGGAACATTTTCATGCTTGTTGAGTTGACAGACTGCACACTTTTGAACCCATTCTTTAACTGTTGCCTTCATTTTGTGCCAATAGAAATAAAGTTTCAATCTTTGCCCTGTCTCCAGAATGTCCACCCCAAGCAGAGGCATGATACTGCTGAAAAAGCCTTCTCCTTAAGTCTTCATCATTTCCAATCACAATTTTGCCCTTATACCTCAAAATTCCTGCTTGCAATGAGTAATTAGGACAACTATCAGGTGATAAAGATAATTGGGTCATTTTTTTCTTGCACCTAGCATCATTCTCATAGCTTTTAATGACTTCCTCCATCCAACTGGGCCTAGCCGAGGAAATGGCCTGTAATTGCTCCTCATGACCTCTTCGGGACAGAGCATCAGCAACTCTGTTTTCCTTTCCTTTTTTATATTCAATAGTGTAATTGTAACCCAACAATTTCAACAAAAGTTTGTGTTGAACACCTTCAGTCACTCGTTGCTCATTAATGTATTTCAAACTTTGTTGATCAGTCTTGATAACCAATGATGTGCTAGCAAAATAGTGCTTCCACTTCCTTAATGCCTCTATAATAGCAATGGCTTCCTTATCATAAGTCGACATGGTTGCAGCTTTGGGTCCCAAGGATTTGCTCATGTAAGCAATAGGATGACCTTCTTGCATTAAAACTGCACCTATTCCGTCTCCACTAGCATCAGCTTCTAGCACAAATGGTTTAGAGTAATTAGGGAGAGCTAACACTGGAGCTCTGGACATAGCAGATTTAAGTGCTAGGAATGCTGTTTCTTGCTCCCCATTCCACTTAAAAGAATTCTTTTTGAGAGCATCATACAGAGGTCTGCAAATCACTCCATAGTTCTTAACAAACCTCCGGTAATAACCTGTTAGTCCTAGGAATCCCCTGAGTTGAGAAATGGTTTTAGGACTAGGCCAAGTAAGCATATCCTGTACCTTGCCTGCATCAGTAGCCACCCCTTCTGGAGTAATAATATGTCCCAAATATTCAATTTGTTGCTGCCCAAACATGCATTTACTTTTCTTGGCAAACAACTGATTTTTGCAAAGAATTTCCAGAATCAGGACAATATGTTCCTTATGATCTTCCCATGTTTTGCTGTAGATCAATATGTCATCAAAGAAAACCAGTACAAATTTCCTGAGAAAGGGTTTCAGAATAGTGTTCATCAAGGATTGGAATGTGGCTGGAGCATTAGTTAAGCCAAATGGCATAACTAAGTACTCAAAATGCCCCAGAAATGTGGTAAAGGCAGTCTTGTGGATATCCTCTTCTCTCATCCTAATTTGGTGATACCCAGACCTCAAGTCTATTTTGGAGAAATATTTAGTTCCATGCAACTCATCCAGTAAATCCTCTATAATCGGAATTGGGTATTTGTTCTTGATAGTATTAGCATTTAACTGCCTGTAATCAGTGCACATTCTCCACTTTCCATCCTTCTTTTTAACTAGAATCACTGGTGAGGAAAAAGGACTTTCACTGGGCCTGATTTCTCCTGATTGCAGCAGTTGCTCAATTATTGCTGCCATAGCTGTTTTCTTATAATGTGGAACTCTATAACACCTCTGATTAACTGGATTTGTTCCGGGAACTAGAGGTATAGAGTGATCACAATATCTCTTTGATGGTAAGCTTGTTGGTTCCTGGAAAACTTTTGCATATTTTTCCAAGATCTGATCAATCTCTGGATTACTTTTAGTGGTGACCTCCCTTTCAGGCTCCATGTAATTAATCACAGCTCCAACAACTCCTTTTATCATCAACTTGTTTAACCGTGCAACAGAAATTAATCCATGCTTACTCTCCAAGGTTTCATCCCTCAGAATTACCATCTGTTGTTGATCATTTCGATAGGATAGAGTCCTATTTCTCAAATTAATGCTCACAAGACTGTGCTTATAAAGCCAATCCGCTCCTAATATCAGGTCATAGCCTTGCAACTCCAACAATTTGAAATTGTGGACAAGGGCATTTCCTTGTATGCAGTAATGACAATCTCTGCATTCAGCACTACTCAGTAGCTTTTGCCCATTGGCCACTTGGACATTTATCACGTCACATGATTGAACCTCAACCAAAGCCTTACTTGCAAATGTGGAATCCATAAAGGTGATGCTACTGCCACTATCAACCAAGGCAGTACCCCATATTTTTCTCAATTTCACCCTGAGTGTGAATGTATGCTTTTCCATCCCAATTCCATGTACAGCTTGTAATGATAGTTGCAGAACCTCTTCTTCTTCTTTAGAGTCAATATTACTCATTTCCTGTTCCTCTTCTTCTTGAGAATCTTTAGCTTCCATTTCTTCTGATTCCACCACTTCTATTGCCTTGAGATGTGGGAGCATTTTGCACACCTGCTTGTGGCCAGGAAACCACTTGTCACCACACTTAAAGCATTTATCATTGCCCTCCTTCCTTCGGTTTTCACTGTTAGTCTTGGCTGTGGATAGTTTGTTCTCTCCTGCACTATCTTTGACAACAGGAGCATTTGATTCTGGAGCTCTTGGTTTATAGGAGTAACCACCACTACTAGAATAACTCTTCCTGGTGGTATTAGATCCTTCCAAATTCCTAGCAATCCAATAAGCTTCAGCCAAATTCTGGGGTTTTAGCAAATGGGTTAAATTTCTCAATGACTCCTGTAACCCAGAGATAAAACTTTTCATAAAATAGGAGTCTGTCAGTTCAGGATTGCCTCTCTTAACTAAACTCATAGCACTCTCAAATTGGTCAATATACTCAGGTACAGACCTGTGATGCCTCACCGAATGAAACAAAGTTATGACATCACAATCAGATCTTTGGCTAAATCTATTGCTTAGTATCACTCCAAAATCACCCCAAGTAATAGTATCAGTTTGTATACCATTACTCTCCAGCCACTCCTCAGCTCTTCCTACAAAATATATAGTTGCTATTGCCACCCATTGCTCCTGATGAACATTAGTCAACTTGAAAAAATTTTCAGCCTTCTTCAGCCAATACTCCACCTGGTCTCCATTGAATTCAGGAAAGACCAGATTTGGCCCTCTAGAACAATGCCTGTCATTACCTTTTTGTCTCTCCATATATCTGTCCTCTTGCCAAGGTTCCTCCACGATTCTTCCAGTGTTTCCTGACGTATTTGCTGGGCTCTGCCTTTGTCCAGGAGGGTTACCTAACAGAGGAGGGGACAGATTGCTCATCAAGACAGGATTAGCTCCAACTTGCAATACGCCTCTACCACCCCCACCAGACATGTCAACACTAGAATAAGAAGATCTGATGTGAGAAGAAGGATTAACAGGAGTATCTTCCCTCCTTATAGCCCTGGAACTGTTATCAGATGGTTCACCTCCGGATTACTTGCGCTGAATTCTGACCTTGATCGCATCCAAGAACACATCCATCTTCTGACTCAGCTCCTCGTTGAACTTCTCCTGCTCCAATCTCGCCAGCTTAAGTCCTTCAAGTTCCTGACGAACTACTTCAATATCTTCTTTCCTTGCAAAATCAATATCTTCCTCCCCCCTATTGACATCTTTCGTGGGTCTGGTCATGATTTATCAGTTCCTACTGCTAGCTGGCTCAGGAATTTTACCGAAAGCACAAGGCTTTCAACCCTTACCACTAACAATAGACTGAAAGGTGAATCGATTAGTCACAGGATTTAAACTTGCAGTGTGCAAAGAAACCTGAAGAACTAATCCAGTAGCACCCAAGAACGCCAAAACCAACTCTTACCCTGAGGCTTCCGGAATTTTACCAAGAACAACAAGTTCTGAACCCTAACCTCAGTGAAAGCAGTTGAGATCGGCCGAGGAAAGAATGCTCTGATACCAATTTGTCAGGACCCGAGATGATCCGACGAGGAAATGCAGGATAAATATGCAGAACGGGATGAGAAAATAGACGAACAGAGAATGGGATGAGGAAAGTGGATAGATGAGATTCGGATTTGTTTAGAGATGATTCAATTACGAGTTACAGAAATCCGGATACATCCGAGCTTATATCTTTGTGAATTCACCAACTGAAATCAAAGAAACGACAAAATCTAAAAGCATCTTACAGCGACCGTAAAAGCACAGCTACAGTAAATACAAAAACGATCTGCAGCCGTTGGATGATCATTACTTGAACCGGTACGCAACCATCTCCACCGTCCCATGCTTAGCAGCTACTGCATCAGCTCGCATCAACTCGGTTCCTGACAAGGGGGAGGTGAGGAGGGTGGAGACGCGGGGACGGGCGGACGACTAGGGTTTTGGGAGGCAAGGCACGGGCAGCTGGAGCGTTGGATCCAGCGGTGAAGCGATCAGACGGCTGGGAAGCATGACGGACGAAGAAAACGGATGGAAACTCTATTCTCTTTATTATTAGATAGAGATAGAGACTTCGCAGATGCATTGCAGCTATTACCTCCTTATCAACAAAAAAAATACAAATGGACTTCCATTGTTCAAACAGGTCTTAACCATATATACATACAATCATCAGGTAGCATAACAATTTTACTGCTTAAGGCTAAGCGCCTGGTATCTACGTTAGCTCTGTTAGCAATTTTACTACGAGTGGTTAAAATCTTTGCGCGACATCTATGATTTTTTAGACTGCGCTATTTCTTTTTTAGGCGGTAGAAAAGGATGTGCCCTGACTCCTGAACTCTACCATCAAATCATAGCATACATGAAGACGTACGGTCATCACGATCACCCATGCGTGCAAAGGCACTACAGATTGGTATCATCACCATTCAAGTTGTTGCAGACGAAGATCGCGATCACCCATGCGTGCAAGGGCACTGCAGATTGGTATCATCACATGCACCAATGTTGTTGCAGACGAAGATCGTTCAGCCACGGGAAAGAACTCGGCAGCTGAGCACCAGCAATTAGGTGAATCTGATCATGTGATGCCTCAGATTGGGGGACAATATCTTTCGGTTTCAGCCCATTTATGCCAGGATATGGTGTACCTGAGGGCTGCTATGAACTCTGGGAAGTCCAAATCACTTTAGCGGCATGCTTTAGTGCTTGCAGGAAAAATGTCAGTTCCATAGGCATTTCAAAGGCACCAGCCACCAGGTATTCATATTTTTGCCAGATGGTTGTGCAAGCTCACAAAATCGTCCAACATCAAATCAGACGGTCTAGCCTGCCAGCATAGAGAATTAGGGTTATGTGCAGTGTGTGTGTGTGAGAGAGGGAGAGAGTTCCGTGAAAAAAGAGAGGGAGGGAGGGAGGGAGGGGGAGAGAGAGGACTTACTGTAACTGGAAGGCCAATCTTGCTAAGAGCAGCCTCGATCTCAGCAGACGAACATAAGTGCTGAAGTGATTTCCGAATCATCTTGCGCTTCCCATTGAAAGCAGAGTTGACCTGAATGTACAAGAGATAACATTAGTGGAAGTTACCAAGAACAAACAATTAGCCATGGAAGGCAAAAGATGGCAAACATTTGTGTGCAGTGTGACTCACCATTGCAAAGAAACTTTTGTGAGAACCAACATAGGGATACTCCCCAGCGTCCTTTAGCTTAAAGCTTATAATAGCACCATCAACCTGCAGATGGTACTGCTATTATCCTCTGTATGTCACATCTATGAAAGCCTAAGCAATTCATTTATAGACAAAATAAGAAATCGTTTACCTTTGGTTGAGGGAAAAAATTTGTCCTCTCAACTTTGGACTTATATTCAGGTTCTATGAAGAACAAAGAAAATGCTTGTTATTAGATGCAAAATAAATAAAAGATGACTGAACCGTGTAAACAGCTAGACATATTAATCAAATAATCGGACTAGAGCAAACTTCTAAGTGTTTTCAAGATAATCTAAGGCTGCACAGATGTTGCTGTAGTATAGACAACAGAGGACATTTAATTTACTTAAGGTTTATGTAATTTTAAGATTTTTATTAGCTCTTTGAGCAGAATCACAGGAAATAAAGACAGTGGCGTACACAGGCAAATTTAGAGTGGGTACTAGCTTTGTCAATCAATTTGACACAGTGGCATCCAAGACCATGTATAAAATAATATATCATTGATTTATGAGCGGATATAAACCACACATTTGCCAGCTTGAAACACTGATAACATGGTTCATTCATAAACAAACAAGAGAGCGTAAAGTTCACTGAAAATTGTACAGATAGAATGCTCATATGCCCATAAAGAATTGAGAATAGCAATCGGCATAACAAAATTGTTTAGTTATGAGTTATGACAAACAATATGAAATTTACATGTACTTTAAAACAAAGAAGCATGATTTGGAGTCAATTTTGCCTCATCAAATGTTCCCAATATTTGCATGACCAATGAAAGGTCGGGTTTTTACAACCATTTCTTTGGCCAAGCATTGGCGACAAATGAACTAGCATTGGTCATGTGGGAAGCATCGTGCTAACTATTAGTGGACCATTGGCACTTGGTAGCAAACCAAACTGTCATAAACAAATGCACAACCATCCTTTGAAATCAATCTATGATTGTTTTATCATCAAGTCATTGAGCTATTCAGTTGAAAAATAATTGTGCCTGGTAGGTGAGGCAATAAAAAAGATAAAGAAGCAAACCACCAAGAGGATCACCTATTGCCTACCATTCTCAATGCTGCAACTTGTGGGGCTGGGGCTGTGGTAGCGAAATTCGCAGACTTGCCCTCGCACTGCAGAGCGCAGTAGCCATGATCTGGCCAGCTATCCGTCACTACCCAGTGTCCAGTCCCTTGCCGCCTAGGCGCCTGCCCCTTGGATCACTACTTGCTATCGGTGATGATTGTTTAGATGGACTGTAAAATGGGCTGGACGCTTTGGCTTGGCTCCAATTATGGACCAGCGCTGCATGCACCCTTGGATCGTTACTTGCTATCGCCTATCAGTATTGATGGTTTAGCTGAACTGTAAAATGTGCTGGACACTCTGGCTTGGCTCCAAAGCTCAAAGGCCCAAACATGAGTACCCACCACATGGACCTATGGACCAGCGCTGACTGCACAATCTTTGGACTGGCCCGAAGCCCTGGCTCCTTACTTCCTGCCACTCTAGCCCCAGCCAGTGGGCACCCTTGAAGTTGGCCACCGAATCTAAGTGCTCATACAGGGGTACCCTGGCGTGAGCCAGCCAGAGCCCCAGCATACACTCCCACGTGCATCAGTGGTGGCTCCACCAACGAGTAAAGACTATGGCTTTCATCATTTAACTTCTAAGTAACACTAAAATGCATCAGTTCACCAGCATGTTGATGGTCGAAATCATAACCAACTAATGAATTCCCAAACTGATGCATCTTCTTTCAATTAAGGTTTCCCTTACTGTTTCCAAAAAAGGATATGCAAAAGCATACTTATTCATGGAACATGCATAAAAAAGGGCAAACGAAGACCCTCACATAACTAATAAAAGCTTACCTGAGTAGAAGTTAACAAACAAATTGATAGGTCGGTACTCTGGTATCTGTATGGAAGCATCTGCAAGGCGCAGGGCTGTTTCATCCTGAAAATGAAAAAAAAAAACTATGATATATGTTTTTCATTTTGCACCACAAATGACCAGATTTATGACCATTGCACGCAAGTATCTAACAAATAATTTTCAGAAATGATAGTAGATGTGCACGGAAGTTGATAAAAAAGACCCATGTCTAAAATAGATAGAATTTTTTAAGAAAATGCAGTATTTCCAAAATACAAATCATATTGAAAAAATTTGTCCTACAGCAAATATCCAAAATCAGGATCTTCTGGGCTAACATTGGCTTATAGTTAATAGGAACTTGCAGGCGTGTTTCGAATTTGCTCAAAAAAAGAAAAGAAACGTGTTTAGCCACTTCATGTGAAAATAAGATGTTATTCAAACCTGAAGCAAAAGCACCATGACAGAGAAAACATCCCCCATTGGGAGAAGTTGTTTGACAACTTCAGTGCTAACATTAAAGGGTAAGTTTGACACAATCTGCAGAGTAAAAAATCCGTTCATCACGAAACCAACTTTGTTATGTGTGATGGTCGTCTAATCTGTAAAAAGTTCAGAAAATACAATCAACACAAAGCATTAATACTTACTTTGGCATGTTTTTTTGAGCAATGAGATTTCTCCTCCAGAAAAGGGAGAAAATTGGAGCGAATATGGAATTTTGTGACATCTTCTTCAATGATCTGCATTAACTTCTTAAAATCATTCCACATTGAGTAAAAGCTAAGTTTTACTTAACAACACAATATATTGTCGATGTGCCATTCAGATTTCCAGTTTCACGAAATGTGCAAACGACAAGTTTATTCATGTCACAATATATACTTGCCCTTATACTGCATCCTGAAAACAAATTATGCTTTCCCATATACTCATCCTGAAAATATTTCATGTGCAGAAGGTGTTTTAATTTTGTTTTGAATGCAAAACAGGCAAAACTAGACTGCAGTTCACTATTGAACCATTATGAATAAGAACAAAGCACATGCAACATTAATACTGTGGTGTGATTTAAGGAACTTGTACCATTGTACGCAATGAAATATCATATTATGCATGGTATAAGAGATTTGTTGAGACGGTAAACTGAACCTGCCGTTCAAACAGTCACCCAGTTGATAGTTTTTTTGGGGGGAAATGAACAAAGAGGCAAGTCAGGGAGTTGTCCTTTACCATTCTAGCACTATCAGCAATCAACGCATGGATGAAGCAATCCAAGTACCCAACATGTTCATTCAATAACAAAACATTACCTTTAATTGTTCTGTGGATCCAAATCTATCTTTTACAAGGGAAGCCATATGCCGATCCTGTCACCAAGCAGACACAAATAATATGGTATTGCAGATTATAGAAAAAACAATTAATAGAAAGAACTATAACAAATTCCATATCAAGGCACATTGCCAACTATTTAACTGTTTGTATCGCAATATGTTTGGTGTTTCCCAAAATGCCAAAATTCTAAACACCTGTTGCACCTCCCCTTGTTGCAACACTGAAAAGTAACTTATTTTGGTACAATAGCCGTGAGCTGATGCTAGATAGTAAAAATATTTTCACAGTTGTCCCACAGTAGAAAACACCTGTCAGTGTCACTCCCAGGACAGTTTCCGGAAAGCCAAAGCCATATCTATTTGAACCAATACACTAAAATTAGATTTTCCAATAACGATAGCCTGACATGTAAATTTGAAATGTTTAAAGGAAACAAAATAAACAGGGCATATGTTAAATTTCCAAACAGCCAACCGATTGTTACACTATCTACAACAGCTTATATTAATTAGAAATGGCAGAGCCGAGGTTGATCTCATTCAACCTAACAAGGAAAAAACTACACAAACTGCCTATAACCCAAACAACCCATCGAGAAATGAGGGACGAATAAAAACCTACTTTGCTGGTTCATAGTACTTTGCTGGTAAATTCAATGGCATATTTCACCACAGAAGACAATTCTAAGTGGTTTTCCATCGACACAGCATCAGCAACTCTCGGGCAAAGCTAAGATCGCTCAGAACAGGCAATTGCGCATACCTTCTCGACCGCGAAGACGGTGGCGCCGGCTGCGAGCAGTGCGGCGGTGAGCGAGCCAGTGCCCGGTCCTATCTCGAGCACGACGTCCCCTTCCTCCACGCCCGCCACAGCCACCAGCTCCTCATTCACCTTCGAGTTCAGCATGTAATTCTGCAGTGCAGGGAGACGAAACCTAAGCTACGGCACATTGAATCTGTGGGCTTTGGCATCTGAGGAGGCAGGAGGAGGATGGAGCGGACCTGCCCGAGGGATTTGCGGGGGACATGGCGGCCGCGGGAGTTGAGGGAGCGGATGGTGGAATGGTAGTCGTCGGCGCCGACGGAGGTGGATGCCACGGCGGCGGAGGGGCGTCTTCGTCCGTGGGGCGAAGAGGTAGCACAAGGTGGTGATGGCCGGCGGCGAGGCGTGGCCGGAGACGAGGAAGGACGCGGTGGGGTTGGGGATAAGGAAGTGAGCGCCACCATCCTCGCGCATTTTTTTGATATTTTTCATCAGTACCGTTATCAAGTCCGATTCTTCGGTTTTCCGATGTTACCAGCATTTACCGGATGCAAATACGATAGGAATACACATCTGACAGCTCGGTCCCACATATCATCCTCTAACTCCTTTTTCCTTCTCTCATCTTTCTCTCTCCATGGCTGGCCGTCGGCGGTTGACAAGCTAGTCGGCGGTGGATGACAGCGAGCTCAAAGGCATCCCATGGATGGCGTCGACCTTAAAGGCAGTGCGTGGGCGGCGTCAAGCTTGGGTGAAGGGGAGGCGGCATCGCACGGAGGTGTGAAGTACGAGGAAGAGGCGCCCACAAGCTCGTCGCTGCTGCCGTCCTTCACCGCCGCCGCGCCCTCCGCGAGTGAGCTTGTCGGCGTCGGATCTAGATGAGAGAGAAGAGAGAGGAGGAGGGGGAGAAAGAAGAAGATAGAGCGGTGGAGGACGAAGGAGGAGCAAGAAGGGGTCGAGTGTATGATGTGCGGGGCCCATATGGTCAAGTTGTGTTTTTACTCGTATTTTGATTTGTTATATGACATAAATGCTTGGACCTCCTCTCGAGAATGCCAACTGTGAAATATTGTTGCAAAAATAATGCCAACTGTCATTCTAGAACTTTTTTGGGTTTTTTTGTGTTTTACGCGAGCCAAATACGTCAAAAACAAAAGAAATACGATCTCCGACGCGTGAGACCCATTTGTCACCCTCTCCCCTCCTTCCTCCTCCTCCTCCTCCTTCCTCCCTCCCATCTCCAACTCCGATGAACCTTAGCAGTGGTCGGCAGTGCTATAAGAGGCCATGGTGTGGGCCCAGAGCCGGAGGTGCTCCTTGAGGTCGGCTCTGTCAACAGTTGCCGGGATCCTTCAGTTCTTCGGCATCCTCACCTCCTCCTCCTCCTCCTCCTCCTAGGCCTCCGATAAGTACGGTCTTCTTGGCGCCAAGGCAGAGGACGCGCCCGCGGTCGATGAGTCTGCACGGGCTTCCTCCTCGGTGAAGGCAGCTGTCATAGCTTTCCTAGCCTTGTGATCATCCGGCCTCCGCCGCCGGAGCCTTGACACGATGAACGCTAGCTCGGCGTCGACCTTGGCGTCAGAGAAGGTGAAGCCGAGGTCCTATAGCCCCTTGGCCCCCTCGAACCTCAGCCCTGCGGCCGCCTCCCCTTGGGCCTCCGTGCCTTCGACCTCCTCCACTCCGGCTGCGGCACTACCAGCCCATCCTTACCGAAGAAGACGGTCTCCAGGCTCGCTCGGGTGCCATTTGGGATCTTGAGCGGCTCCAGGCTCTCAAACGCGGCCGTCGTGGCCTCGTTGCTCCGCCACCGCTGGTGCCGCAACCCGGACGAAGCTCGTTGCAGCTCCATGCCCCTAAGGTTCGTCGGATTTGGAGGTGGGAGGTGGGAGGAAGGAGGAGGAAGGAGAAGGAGGGGAGAGGGTGACAAGTGGGACCCACGTGTCGGATACCGTATTTTCTTTCGTATTTGATTTATTCGGCTCACGTAAAACACAAAAATTCCAAAAAAAGATCGAGAATGGTATTTGTGATAGATTTTTGCAAAACTAGTGGCATCTATAGTATTATCGACTTTGTAATGGTATATCTGAAATAAACGAACTTCGTAATAATATGTATGAAAAAAAATCCCGTTTTATAATTGCGAAACCGAATATTCGACTACTTTATAGTGGCATTGATGAAAAAAATCCATCCGAAAGTACTCAAATAATCAGATACAAATGTACGGGGATATTTTCTCCGTTTTGCTAAGTTTATTTATAGCACACCATATACATTGAACAAAGTAGTAGTGCTAAGGAAAAAAACAACGCCGAAACACAACCTTTTCAATTTAAAATTTCAGTGATTTTGAACCGAAAAGAACAAGACCGGTCGCACTGCTTCCCACGCGTGTGCAATGCCTGGTCCACATGGACCCGACGGGCGGCTACCTTGGGCGCGTGACGCGGTGCAGGTGGACCGGGCGCACGAGCGCGGAGCCGTGGTCCCGCTGACGCCGTGATTAAGTGGCGCTAATGAGGTCTTTTTGACTCTCTTCCCGCCTTAGAGCAAAGCTAGTAGAAGCTCTATATGGTGTTGTAAATTTGCAGCACGTATAGAGTGTCTGGTAGGTGAGGGAATCTTTTTAGAGTGTAGTATAAAGTCGAAAGGATGTTTTAAAGAAAGTTAGAATTTGCGAGATGGAAATTTGCAAAGACTTTTAAAAATTCTTTGCTAGCTTTGCTCTTAAGCTCCAAAAGCCGAGCGGCAATCAACTCGATTCACGCATACAGTAATTGACTAAAAAAACAATTTTTCCTTTTCTTGGAGTACATTTTTTTTTTTGCCTTTTCTTGTCGGTAACGACTAGAAACCATATTTGAGCTCGTACACGCATACAGTGAGCATTGATAAACTAACCGGAGCCTATGAAAACACGTGATGATAATTCACTCGAATCATGTATTTTGTATGGATAATATTACGCAGTAGAAAAGAGATTTCCCATGGCCGGTGAGTCCACGTAAACACACCAATAAAAGTAAAAAATAAATCATAAGATCTTTTGTACGGTCATACGTGCTGTGCACATCATTGTGCACGACACTATTTGAGATTTACGCAACGGTAGAACCTATACGAACACTCAACAGTGAGACAACCGGTAAATATTTGGGCCGGGAAATTTATCCGCGGACGCAAAGGTAAAATATTTGGGCCGGGAAAATTTATCCGTGCACGCACCGGTAAAATATTTGGGCCGGGAAAATTTATCCGTGCACGCGCGGCTCGTGAGTGGACGACGAGCCCACGGGCCACGGGCCACGGGTGAGGTGGCAGACCTGCCCGTGCGAGGAGCGTGCCCGCCATAAAATTTCGTTTCGTTTGGCTGCGCAACTGCAATGCAGTACTTACGGCACTCTGCTGTGGTCACTGACATGTGGGTGCGGGCCCACATGTCAGTGAGTAAACTGTGGTCTGCATCCGTCCGGTCCCTATGATTTATGACAACGACCACGCCACACCACACCACATCCCCAACCCAAGTCCACCACACACACACACACACACACACACACTCCCTCCCCTTCTCCCCACGCTACTCGCCGCCGCCGCCGCCGACGATCCACGGCGGGCGCTCCGTCCCCCCCGATCCGCGCGCCGCCGCTCGGATCGTGCCGCCATGGACCAGGTGAGCCTCCCCGACCCCTCCGATCGCGCTGCCGTTTCCGCCCCCTCCTCGATGTGCTCTCGCTCCGACCACCCGGCGTGGCAGCGTGTGACGGCAATGGCGCCGCGGTTGCTTCGCAGTACGAGAAGGTGGAGAAGATCGGGGAGGGCACGTACGGGGTGGTGTACAAGGCCAAGGACCGCCACACCAACGAGACGATCGCGCTGAAGAAGATCCGCCTCGAGCAGGAGGACGAGGGCGTCCCCTCCACCGCCATCCGCGAGATCTCCCTCCTCAAGGAGATGCAGCACCGGAACATCGTCAGGTACCCCGCGCCTCACTCTCTAGTGCCCCCGCCTCTCTTCGGAGCTCCATTGGTTTGGTCTCGGCGGCATCGATCCGCTCCGCACGACGAACTGCGTGTGCGGGCGACGAGCTGAGTGAGTGGTTCTCGTCTTGTGCCATGCAGGCTGCACGACGTGGTGCACAACGAGAAGTGCATCTACCTCGTCTTCGAGTACCTCGACCTCGACCTCAAGAAGCACATGGACTCATCCCCGGACTTCAAGAACCACAGCATAGTCAAAGTCAGCCACTAATGCTTTGCGTTGCATTCCTTTGCTGTGATGTACTACTATCATTTACTAATTGTAATCCCACTTGTGGAGTACCTGAACAACCATTACTCCATTTTGATGCTATTGTACCGAAACGAAGCATGCAATGCTGTTTACTTCTCTGCGTGCAGTCCTTCCTCTACCAAATTCTGAGGGGTATTGCATACTGCCACTCGCACCGCGTCCTCCACCGGGACTTGAAGCCCCAGAACCTGCTGATTGATCGCCGTACCAACTCATTGAAGCTTGCCGACTTTGGGTTGGCCAGGGCGTTTGGCATTCCTGTCCGGACATTTACCCACGAGGTACGTTTTACGGTCTGTTGTCGGTCTGGTACATTGTGATTCAAGGTGCCTGCATGCCAGACAATGTTAGATGAAAATTCATCCTGCTATGTTTTTGTCTGGGTAAATAATGCAGCTACCATTCAATGGGCTCCACTGACTGAAAATCAGCATTTCCTCTTTTGTCACCACAGTTTGTAATAGTTGAATTCAGTAGGCCACATGTCTGCATAATTTTCTTCATGATGTAGTACTGCCTGACTCACTCAAATATTGTCCGTGCATTCATCATAACAGTGAAATTCTGGGGTGCCATGGCTTTTAACTGAAGGTCAATGTCCCCATTAGTGTCCACTATTTTGCATTGCAGCTTAAGATTGTTCGCTTGTCTCGTTACTCTATATTGATTCTAATTGCTTTGAGAATCAACAGCAGATGATTCTGCCAGCCTCCTGCCACTGTCGTAGCACTTCCATGCAAATTTGGCTTCTACAGTCCTGCATCCTGATCGCTGGTGACATCTATAAGCTCAGCACAGACATACAAACCTTTTAATTTGGCAGATACCATTGCACCATCCATTTCATCCTTATTGCCATCTCCTGAGAGACAACTGTCCAAGTGTCGAAGCTGAAAAGAGGATGATAAAAATGATTGCATGCATGTAGTGAAAAGGGGTAAAACTGAAATTATTAACCAGCGCAGGCACATGACAATTTCCACATTTCCAGTTCATAGAATGATGCAAAAGTCATGCTAATATAGACAAAGGGGAAGAAAATGAGAAATGCTTTGCTGAATTCCAAATTTGGCGTGTTTTTGTCTTTGGGCAAACATAATTCCAGGTTTAATCACAGCTGTGATATTCATATCAACAAGGTGTTCTTATTATGTTCAGTTTTGCCTGCTCCCTTTTGTGCCTGTTTTCATTTTAATCTAACCAAACTGTGATTATTAGGTGGTGACACTGTGGTACAGAGCGCCTGAAATTCTTCTCGGTGCAAGGCAATATTCCACCCCTGTTGACTTGTGGTCGGTTGGTTGCATTTTTGCTGAAATGGTGAACCAGAAGCCCCTATTTCCTGGGGATTCTGAGATTGATGAGCTGTTTAAGATTTTCAGGTGTTCATTAAAAAATGTTGACTGGTCTTGCTTTAAGTTCTTATATGTTTCCTAACAAAAACTTAAACTGGGACATAAATTCTCTTCTATGTTTTTGTCTACACAGAATTATGGGCACTCCAAATGAAGAAATTTGGCCAAATGTTGCTACATTACCTGACTACAAATCAACCTTTCCCAAGTGGCCACCTGTGGTAAGTTAGAAACGACTTATCCATTTACTGTGGAAAAATGGAATGGTGTTTGAACTTTGACGCCATAGATACTATAAACTGTTGGTTTGTTTTGCTCGCTGTTATAAGTTTTAGACTCTTTCATCTATGGAAGTGTAGATAATAATTAAAAAAAACTGTGATTTGGATGCTGCAGGATCTTGCAACTGTGGTCCCGACACTCGAACCTTCAGGAATTGATCTTCTCTCAGTAAGTCAGACCTATGGACGTTTTCGGATACCATAATGGAATTTATGTGTTGCCTACTGGATCACTCGTCCTTCGTACACTGGCTTCAGTGACTTGTGTTTTCTATGTCTTGCTTGTTGGCATTATTTTGCTTAGTAGGTAGATGACATGGTTCTCTGTTTTTGTTAGTGAGACCTCTGTATGATTTCATTTGAGTAATCCAAGAGTGCATCTACCGGGAGTAAAAGGGAAACCAAAATCCAAAATATAATTGCTACCTCTATTCCTTTGATCCTGTCTTTAGGCACATGCTTGTACTATCCTGTTGTTTCAGTCTTGGGACTGCATGCCTGCATTTAAAGTTTGCCTCACAACATTAAGTTCAGGCAAACATGTGCAGAAATCTTCACTTGCACAAATTTTCCATGCTATTATCACTTTACATACTTCAGGGTACACCTGGACTATCAGAATGTAGTCATATAGGTTGTTCTCTTGCAATGTTGGTCCAGGTGCACTTTGTTAGCTAGATATATTGTATTTTCACCATAGCTCCACAAAATTTACATCAGGCAAATGAAAAGAAGATTGCATTGCATGGTGTATGAATGTCCCAAGTTGCTGTCTTGAGCACTTACAAATTCTATCTTCACACTTCCTATGGTATGCAGTATAAGCGCATGAGCATTACATAACATGAAAGTATAATACTTTATTAGTGTTCAACTAGCTGATGTTTTCTTGTCAACATTATCTGCTCTGTACCCTTCACTTACCTGCCCTGAATACATGATTCTATTTACGTGCATTTATAGTGTTGCTGACTGCTGTTCCTCACCCTCATGCAGAAAATGCTCTGTTTAGATCCAAGCAGAAGGATCAATGCCCGTGTCGCCCTTGAACATGAGTACTTCAGGGATCTCGAAGTAGCATAGATGAATAGATTATTATGACTCCTCGTACCCCGTCTGACTGTACATTAAGATTGCGCTGTTTGTTCATCCGATTTGTTTCTTGCCTTTATTGATCTAAGATGGTGGTGTGACCCCTCTTCCCCCCTTCCCCCTCCTTAGTTTTTTGACTTTAGAGATCTGAGAAGATGGGAAGGTAGCTTGGCACCCGATTACCCGTTCTTGTAACTCAAGCCAATCGAAGTGCTTTTGGGAGCCCTGTATCATTGCAATTTTGCTCGCGGTATGCCGTTTCTGGATGCTGGTTCGTCATTAGTCTAGGGGTGCCGTTGTGGGGCTTTGTCTAGTTATTCTCAATCCTAATGTCATATTGTTCTGTCAGTTGTCACTAGCCAGTTGCCAGTCAATTAATTGGTGTGAGACTATGTCTGGCACTTGCTAAACTTAATTGTATCACCATCAATGGAATTTTCTGAGGAGGGATTTACTGCTGCGACTGGTTTGTGTTTCTTTAGAGCAGACAAGAAGGCTCAAGTCATGTAAAATGGTATAGACAACTATTGTCTATAGCAAATTGCTATGTCATCAATCTGTAAAACAGGCGATACAAAGTCACCAATCTTAGAAACAGATGGTACAATGTTACAGACAAATCATTTTCTTTACATACATCTCTTTACATATTATCATGATTCTCATGATACAGTTGACTATATAATTGTAATTTTTCATACACACTCTTTTCTATCCACATCATCGTAGGCCTTACATGGTAATTCTTGTAGATTGTTTATAGATAATTGACATAGAGCATCATACGTGTTCTTATGGTCTCGCAAAACACCCATGCAGTATACCTACACCCTAGGAACATGCCTAATATAATGAAATTGGGCTCTGATGGGACATCGGATGCTGCAGGGCGGTGAGGCTTTGTAAATTACGAGTGGTAAAAATACTGAAGCAGTGGTATTGCACACGGCGATGGCATGAGGCTTTCGATTAGAGGTGGCCAAACGGGCTGGGTCAACAAGGCCGAACCGGGTCAGCCCGCACTGTTCATTCATATAGTGACGGGCCAGCCCGGTTTAGTTTTGGCCTGGTTCGGTTCTAGCATATTTATTTAATTAAATATATTCATTTATATGTATATATTTGTAATGATATAGAATGTATTTACGTAATTTATAGTGCATATTTGTAAAATATAGGGTTTTTTCTTAATTATTTAGATATTTTTAATTAAAAATGAACCGGCCCATATAAAACCGGGCTGGCCCGGTTTGACCGGGCCCGAACCGGGCCGGCCCGTTGGCTAGGTCTGCTTTCGATTCGACGGTGGGGCGGTACCGATTGAAATACGGTGAGATCTGGTTTGGGGGCGTCAATACCTTATTGCATATTTAATTTTGAAGTCAATGTGAGATTTCCTGTGGTTTTTGAAAGCATGCGAGCTAGTTGAAAACTTTTTTAAAAATTGGTCTAAGATTAAATCCAAATTTGTTCTACTTGGGTTAGTTGCCCAGTTGGTCGTGGCTAGCCGCCGCCTTTTTCAATTGCAGAAAAAGTGGGAAAATTGAAAACATTTTCGTAGAGATGACCCTAAACACTAGTGAGCAGGTGTCCCAAGCGACCACTGCCCTATCCCTACGGATGTCGTTGCCCCCTCCTGTCGGGGATAAAATTACGGCCCATTGCCATGGCCCACTCCCTGACGGCCCAATCAAACAGCCTACCAGGGCCCAGCTCCCTGGAAGATTCTATCTGGCCCATATGCATCCTGCCGAACAGCATCCTGGCTGGCATGGTGCGTAACGGTCAAGGAATCGTGTTTGAGTCCTACTCGAACAAGAGTCCTCCACGGCTACGTGAAGACCCGGACGTTGGTTTCTCGGATTGGAATAGGAGTCGTGATCCCCAAGACTAGGAGTATGTCTTATCTACCTCGGGATATATTTGACATGTACTGAGTTAGTTACGATTTCGTAGTTAGCCCGGCCCGATATTCCCTCGGTAGGTCGGTTTACCCTGTACTATTTAAACCATGCCCCTACGGCGTTTAGGGGGCATCTGAATCCAATTCACGTCTTAGCATCCGGCTTAGAGCTTTAGCACTAGTACACGCATAATCTCGCCGAGACTTGTTCGTCTCGTCGAGCCACCTCTTGTAATCATCTTTGATATATAAGAAAGGCTGGACGTAGGGCTATTATCTCTCCCGAGAGGTCTGAACCAGGATAAAAACCCTTGTCTCCTGTTCGTTGTTGTTCGTGGTTGTTCGGCGTGTCTCCCATCTCACTTCTAAAGAACCTTAGCGACTTGAGATCGTTATCTCAACCGTCGACAGTTGGCGCCGACACCCCCCCACTCCCTCCCTTCTACAACGTAGGCGTGACACCGTCATAACCTTCCTTCACATCGGCTTATCACCCGAGATCCTTTTTTATATACCAACACAAAAACTCCTATCCTTCGTGTGCTATGATTCTACCATCTATCTTTAATGTGTTAGGCTCACACAGAAAACACCGCAACAACCAACAAAGACCCATGACGTCAAAGAAAGAGCACACCACTCTAACAAAGAGGAATGTGGCGTTGGGATAAAAAAAATGGCATAAAAAAGGCAGACAAGGTGAACGGCATGTTATCACTAGTTTATTCTACTTATTTGTCTATTTACCTATCTATGCTTCACTAAAAATAATTCCGTTTTTAAAATTTATTTCTTCTATCCTGAAAGACCTGTCTAATAGATCTAAAACATAAATCAAATAAAGTCCAAGTGACTCTTGATTTTATCTAAAGTTGAAAATAAATTGGATATAAACAAATAAATCGGATAAGCTAACCCGAAGTAGGAGCACCCAGCCGAGAGCCGAGTAGCCGACTTGCGGTCGCAATATGGCCTTGTTTGTTTCAGATTAAATTAAATTAAATGAAAATTTGTCATTTTTGTGTAAACCAAACGATATAATATTTTGTAATCATTTTTGTGGGGTTTCAAAGAGTTCTTCTTAGAGTTGGTAAAATAATTTTTTCATAATTTTTTGAATTTTTTAAAATGTATTTTAAGTGGGTCACAAATTTGCTATAGTAAACTCAACTCAACTATATATATCGCTATTCGCTGCTCCGTGGAGTGGGTGAATCAGTAATCCCACTCGACGGTGTCGGGCGAAACTGAAACGGGAAACCCAATCAAATCCGACGCCCTCCTCCCCACGTGCTGCCGCTGCGATTCAGCTCGCCGCCGGCCGCCGCCGATCATACGGGCTACTCCTCCTAGGCTGCCGCCGGCCTTAGCGAGCGGGCGCCGTGCCTTTCTCGTCCCAGTCTTCTCCCGCTAGCTCCACCGGAGGAGGAGAAGGGCGAGGCGGCGGGGCGCCGCCCGAGTCGCCGTCGCCATGGAAGCCTACAAGCTCTGGGTCCGCAGGAACCGGGACCTCGTCCGCTCCTTCGAGTCCCTGGCCAACGTAATTCTCTACCATCCTCGATCCCTGCCGCGCGGAAGAGCTTTGCTCTTGGTCTTCAATCCGCGGGGGCGGGGAGCTCGTCGTTTTGGGGCGCTTGCTCTTATTGGGGGCTCCCTGCGAGACGTGGACTTTGCTCGGGTCTGATTGAATTGTGTGCTCTGGTACTTGGATTGGGATCCCTCAACTGGGGTTTACTGGAACCCGTGTGCTTCGGCTGTCTCTGGGATGGAATCCCCTTTGACTGCTGCCCTTTCTTGTTTGCACAAGTTCTTCCTGGTTCTGCTCCAGTGTCATAGACCATAGGGTTTGGTTAGGATGACATATTTTTATCACGATTTCTTACCGGAGGATTCATGCTAATGCTTGCTCCAACTCTTTTCAGGGGCTCACGTGGATACTCCCTGAGCGTTTCGCCAACTCTGAGATCGCTCCAGAAGCAGGTTCTGTCAATGATGATCCTTCGCTAGGAATAGCATTAAGTTCCTCACTTCCACTGCACAACTTGCCATGAATAACATTTAGCTCCACTGCACATCTCACAATCACATCCATGTGCATGGAAAAAGCCAAAAGGCGTGAGTTATAGTTGAGGACAACAATGCAACCAATAATCAATAGTACCGAGGAATCACATTGATTCAGTAAATATTGTACATTACTGTTTGATTCTAATGTTTTTATACAACTCATATTCAACTGCCCTGGGTGGCCTCAGCATTAAACTGATTGAGCCTGTTTTGAAATTTATGTTTCTCTGTTAACCACTCAGCACTGTTGGCTAGAAATCATTAGTGTCATGCTCATGTTGAACGTTTCGATTTAGGAAATTGTCACAAATTGCAACATTTATAAACTCTGAATTCACCCCATTGTTCACTGAAAACTAGAAGACAACTTTAACCTTCATTTCACCCACCCTCCTGAAAATATCTCATTGTTTGCGAATGATATTATTGAATGCTTTCTCCGGTCAGTCGATCACAAATATTTGATGTTTGAGATGCGTGCCGGTCAAAGTTTTGAAACTTGAGTTATGAATATCTGTTAAAATAGTATGTATGGATTTGTTTCGAAAAGCGCTTCAATAATATTATAATTTTGGTGGGTTTCAGAAATAAACTACAATGGTAATTACTTGTCAAAGTTGCGCCTCGGAGAACATGCAAAGTTGAAAATATCAAATATTTGTAACCGGAGGAAGTGTATGTCTGCTTCTAGGTATAATGATTTGTCGGATCTAAATAATAGAGATTAGCTCTATAATCTGTTAGTGATCTGGAAGAAATCGTGATTCTTAGTTCTTTGATTTGTTAAAATCTTTTGAGGAAAGCTCTATCTCCTGGGAAACAGAACAACATTTGTTCACCAGTTCACCTCATAAATATGTGTATACTAAGATGAATTGTTTGCATGCCACTGTTTGCTTTTCTGAAATAAGGCAGGTTTGGGTATTATGAACTTGATGATTGACGTGAAGGCATGCTTACTTTTTTATGAACAGTATATGCATTTCTGGGCATTGTGAGTTCTGTCAACCAGCATATAATTGACACACCAACTGAAAATCAGTCACTGGCCTCCAAGGAACAATCTGTCCCATGGGCTCTTGTTGTATCTGTACTGAAAGATGTGGAGGCAGTTGTTGAGGTTGCTGCCCAGCACTTTGTTGGAGATGATCGCAAATGGAGCTTCCTTCTTGTTACGGAAGCGGTTAAGTATGTATTCTTTCTTAGTACATCTCCAGTATCGGTCGGCATTTCTTGCTTTGTTCGGAAAAAAAAATGATAGTTATTGTGCAACATTTCAGAGTAGGTGTCAGGTTAGCAGCTTTCAGGGAGAGTGGCTACAAGATGCTTTTGCAAGGAGGGGAGTTGATAAATGAAGAAGAGGTGAATGTTCTTGCCAACAACTATGGAGTCAAAAGTAACGGAGTGCCGGTCATCTATCCAATGAATGGACATTCCCAAAATGGTCATGGGATTGTGTCTAATGGTCATGATGAAAAAGTTGGATTTGTATCTAAGAATCTGGAGGGAAGAGCAGTAGCTGCTTTGAACAAGTTTGGCCAGAACGCGAAGATGATGTCAGATCCCATGTGGATTAGGAGGCTCCAACCTACTGCTGACCCTCCTGGTAATTTCTTTATTGTCGCGATCTTTCCCTTGGATTGCTTTTTTGAATCATACTTCCCTTTTAATGGGCTATTTGTTCTGTGCCGTGCAGTGATGGTGGTTGAAAAACCAACTTTGTCAAGTATTTGGTCTTCTAAAGGGGGTTCAGGGCGCCTATTTTTCTTAGGGGAGGTCGTTCACATATTTAGACCACTTGTATACGTACTTCTAATCAGAAAGTTTGGAATCAAATCTTGGACCCCATGGTTAGTATCGTTAGCAGTGGAGCTCACCAGTCTTGGCATCCACTCCCGTGCGACAGATCTACATCATAGAGTGGGGAAAGTTCACCAACTCTCATCAGCTGAGAGGGATGAGGCAAGATTATTCCATTTTTTTTTCTGATAATTCTGTTTGGTTGTATTTTTCTCTGGTGCTATTTTAAGCTATTCTTTTTTATCGAATTCTATCAGCTGAAAAGGCGAAAGATGATGTGGGCGCTTTATGTCATGAGGGATCCATTCTTCGCTAACTACACCAAGTAATGAACTCGCCACCCTAAGATGATAATAAATTGACTCTTGATTTCATATTTTTCCTTATGCCCATGGTTACACTTGTCTTGGCAGGCGTCATCTTGAGAAGGCCGAGAAAGTGTTGAATCCTGTGCCATTTATCGGTTTCCTTACGGGTACATAAACCTTGCTCTTTTGTATAGATTTATTTCATGTATAAGCTTAAGCGGGAGCGTTTTATGGTAAGCTTTGCATGTTCAATTTACCGCAGGTAAACTTGTGGAGCTAGTGGAGGGGGCTCAGACACGATATACATACACATCAGGCTCATAGGTCTACCTGCAAAATGTCTGAGAAGCTTCCTTGTTGATTCACCTTGACTGACCTTTTGTGCTTCACGTGTGCTATTGAGTGGGTTTTATTTTAGTAGCAGAGCCGAGGATTTGAGCCCAATCCAAGCCAGATTTGGCATTGTTGTTGTCCTATGACATAGGTTGCTAAGTTGTGGCCACATCATTTACCTCCCTCCGCTGGTTGCAGCCTTGAATGTAACTATACATACAGTAGTATATCGGTGTGATGTTAATAAAGGAGCATGCACTGCTACCATGTAATTACAGCGCAGGCATGCAGCACGCGCTGGAACATGCCAAGAAAATTAATAATAAACCCTCTTGAGATTTTCTTGAACCGTGTTTTTTGTGTTGCAAGCGATAAGTTTCTGCCTATATACGGCTATACAAAACCGTATAATTGTTAGTATGGTTGGTTTCTAACTCATGATGCCCCACGGCGATATTTTTTTATGACGCGTCCATTCTATTCTGGGCCTTTTATTTTCCTTATCAAATAGTCTGAATCTCTTACCGGTCTCGGTCTGGGGGTAAGATGGATGAATTCATATTGCTCGTGTAGAAGAGATCAACATTCAACAACCTGCAAAACAAGTGAACGGCCGACACAAATTGTAGCGTACGCGGTCTCGGTGGAACCTTTACGGCTTTATGCTATGCAAAAGACAATTAGCGTGTAGTGCAGGCATGCAGCATGGACTGGGTCTGGAACATACAAGCAAAATCCGTACTAAACTGTACTAAAAAACCATAATAAATTATCTCGGGATTTTCTTGAGAAGTGTTGCAAGTTACATGTTCCTTCCCTACATAACTGTCGTACTGTGCTACACCGCAAGCTCCACACAGATTCTAAGGCCTTTTCTTTTTAGCGTATCGTGCCGTTGCGCGTTGCGTATTACTGTAGCAAATTTTGTTATTTTTATATAGCCTATATGTTGTGATAATTTTTAACGATTTTTTTAATGGCTTTTAATAGTCTTTCCAAATATCCTAAAACTATTTTTTAATTATTTTTTTAAATCTTTAGACCTTTTTTCGAGAACTTTCAAATTTGCTACAGTATTACGCCAACGCAACGATACGCTGAAAAGAACAAGGCCTGTAAACGAAGCAACCTTCAGTAATCAGGCTATGCAAAATCCAAATGCGATAGCATCAACCAAACCAAACCAAACGATGCAACCATCTTGAGGCTATGCAAAAAGGGATTTAGGAAGTCCAAAAGTTGGACAGCCGCTGGTGTGTTTTTGACCCCGGGAAAAGCTCATGTTGACGGACATGAGCCTGACAAGTCACTGTCCCTGGCTGACGATGAAGCACCTGCTCCGTCTCATGGAGGCGTCGCCGTGCTTGGCCCTCCGGCGACACCCGGCGGCCTATACCACTGACCATGCTGGAAGGGCTTGACGACTGTGTCGAGAAGCACCAGTCTTCTTGCTTCAACCTTTTGGCCTTGACTTGCACTAGCCAGATGCAGCAAGCAACCATCTGTCCCTCCTTCTATTGTACGCTGTTGACGTACAAGCATGGCACTGGAAACGGATGCTCCAGTTGCACAGTTAGTATGATCAAGGTGATGGATACCAGTCACATACGTGCCATAGTTCTGTTCACGCTCAGCTCATCGACAGAGCAAGCATTTCCAGGCTTACTGACTGATTCGCCACAAGTAGCCTGTGCGCTTATGTACGAGAGGGACTGCAACCAAGAAACGAGCACTGGCTTCCGTGTAACATCATCAGATTCCGCGACATGTGCATGCATGTCGTCGAGGAGCACATCCTGGCCTTCTTTTGGTAGCAAAGAGACAAACTCCGCCAGCTCCTTCAGCAGATAAGGGAACGACTGCAGGTGGAAAAGGCATGGATGTTCAATTTAGTGCATAATGTCTGCAAAAATAATTACTACAAGAACAGTGCTTCAAACATTATAATCTCAAGCATAGCCTCTAAGCTGAATAAACTTAAGAGCCCGATACAGCCCTATAAACTTCAGCCAGCACATTAATACAAGCAACAGTTTCTCCTAGAAACTTAAGTTTGTGATGTTTGTGTTATGACAAAAAATGTTGGCTTCAGTTTCCATAATTATGTGGTAATAGGCCATAAAAGAACGGTCCTCACTCCTAAAAAAAATTACTAAACATAACCTGACAGAAACAAAGGAGCTAACCACCAATTAATATTTCAGGGAAAAAATAACCTTCTGATCTTACCTGTATATCCACAAGAAAGATGAGCCGCAGCAACAAGTCTAATATTTTCTTACAAGGTTCTGTGCTACCTTCCCATGATCTCCATAAGGATTTGTCCTGAACTTTTGAGAGACTGCAAAGATCTTTAACCTTAACAACAAGGCTATGGATACAGAAAAGAGTGGCTGGACTGCCCGCAGGAAGATTCCGTACGAGTGCTGCAACCCCCGACGCCAATCCTTCAAATGGGGTTACCCCAGGATATGTCTATTAATGAAGTCGCAAAACAAGTTAGTTTTCTAGTTAGAAATCAAATATAGAAAATGGTATCAAATAAACTACCTCCAATGATCTCTTCATATAGTAAAAGGCAAGTTGCTCTTTCAAAGCCATTTTATCATCTTGATCGGTATCATTGCCAGACGACATGAAAGATACCATCACAGAGTGTGAAGCATGAGTTACTTTCTCATTTGAATGTTGCAAATATCTGACAGAATCGTTTTAAGAAGCCAATGTTTCTTTTACTAAAATCAAGATAACCAATTAAGAAAAAAAAAGATACTAAGGCATAAAAGAATAGAATGGAATCTATAAAGGATACAAGAACATTATAGGGGCTAATTTATCCCGAATTATTTGAGCTGGAATGAGGCCAATACACGTTGGCACAACTCGCAGGTAAAATAATATGCGTGATGTCTGGACCTCATCTCTGTACCAGATATATTTTGTTCCATCCGAGCTTAGTAAATCTACAATATCCCAAAGATGAAGTATAATCAAAATTTGTTAGCACATGTTCAAGTAATCACAAGAGGATTTTTAATCATTACAACAAAGAAGATAAGTGGGATTCAAATAACCTGGTTTACTAGCCAGTTCAGCATAAGAAGGCATCGACTCAATGAACAAAGTACTGGCTGATGAATTCTCTTGATTGACAAGGACAGCACGCCGGATTGCCTCAGTGTACTCAGGAAGACGCAGGCGCCTCAGATGTTCGACACACGAGAATGCGACCAAAATCCTAACAGCAACCTCTGGTTGGAGCACCTCTGAGGATTTAGCATTTAATCTGTGTTTGGCGACCTCGGCTGCAAAGATTACAACCATAAGAAATGCTGCCTCAGCAATCTTCTCAATCTCCGTGAGCAAATCGTCCCACTTCCCCTGGTGCATCAACACTGCTGCACGAAGATGACAATACAGCTCCTGTGCATATTCCCCGACACAGGTTTCAACAGAAGTTTTTGCCTTCTCGCTGGCAAATGAATACTGATTGCAAAGAACCCCAGTCACTGGCCCTGCCTCCTTGAAAAGGACACTATCCTTGTATTTCTTGATCCGAGTCTTGACAACCTCAGCTGAATTCCCATCTGATCTTTGCACCGACATCCTGAGCAAATCCGGAACAGGGAGGAACTCCTTCAGTAGTGCCATACAGGAACAATGTAACACTGCCTCATCAAATGCGATCTGCCCACACCGTGTCAATCCTAATGCAATGCACGGAAGAAGGATACGCTGATATTCAACACGCCTCCCTTCTAAAATTGCCTCCTCAGCTGCAAACCTGATGGTCTGCTCAGGAGCGTCCTTCAACTGTGGAGCGAAGTCCAGCCGGTACCTCACCGAAGCAGCCCTCAATGCCCGCAACGCACCACAGGCCACCATCACCACTGGAAACAAAACATAACCCTCACTCTTGCACTTCTCTGGTGAAATTATCTCAAAAAGCAATTGAACCTTCTGCATCCTCCTCAATTCGACGAACCCCAACACCAGCCACTCAACCAGCTTGAGCACCCTAACAGCAACACCTACATTCCCGATCCTCCCACAAATCCTAATCAAGGATATAAAGATCCTTCTAAATTGCAGCTCCTCAGCGCATGCCAGCGCGTAACCAATCCCAGCCAGCGCAAAGTGATCAAGATCATCCCAGCTCTCCCTCCCCTGCTCAACATTCTGAAGAACGCGACTCACGGCCACGACAGGATCACCACCATCGTCATCGCCAGACTCGCCACCGCCACGATTCTCCGTGGCGGGGGCGGGGCTCCGAGTGCCGGCACTGGTGCGGAGATTCTTGACGGAGGCGAGCGCGCCGAGGAGGAGGAGGCGGGCGGAGAGGGGGAGGGAAGGCGGGAGGGAGGCCGGGAGCAGCTGCGGGGAGGCGGCAAGAAGCGGGGAGACGAGGCGGGGATGGAGCGGGAGGAGCGGGAGGAGGAGCGAGACGTGGGCGGAGGAGAGGCGGAGCGCGCGGCGGTGGAGGTGGAGGGTTTCGAGGGCGGCGAGGATGGAGGCGGAGCTGGACGCGGCGTTGCGGAGGTGCGACCACGCGGAGAGGATGGTGGATGGGGAGGGCGGCGGCGGCGGCGGCGCGGGCGGCGCGAAGCTGTCGGGCTCGAGGAGATCGGGGAGGGGCACGGCGGTCGGGGGCGGGAGCTGCGGCGGCGCCGACATGGCTGATGGCTGGGTTGCAGCTGCAGTGGTCGAGACTGACGCCACGAGGGATCAGACTTGGATGGCACTCTGGTGAACTGACGATCAGGCATGTTTGACTCATCAATTTACTTTACTTATCATCTTAAAAAAAGTCAAAAAGAGTTCAATCCAGCTCAATTTATGTTTTAGAGTGATACGAATAGAAAAAGGTAAATTCAAAAAATAAAGTTTTTAATTTAAACGAAGATAAATAAATAGACAAATAAGTAAAATAAGTCAATTAGCCGACACGCATAGACACTAAGGCCCAGTTCTTTTCAGCTTAAGAGCATCCACAACAGCTCCTGCATCATCTCCCTGTGTCGCTACAGTAATCGCGAATTTGGATTTTCTGCACGCGCAGCAGCCTTGCTCGTTTGAATTTCCAACCCGCCAGCCTCATGCTACAGTAAAATCGGGGCTCTGCTGGGGATGCTCTAACAGCTTATCTACATTTTGAAAATGCATATGTTTTAAGTTTTTTTAGTCTATTTTTTCGTTGTTTTGAAGATGGATCCTAACGCTTTAAAAAACAAGTCAAACGAAATAGATCCGAACCTCGAGAAGCTCTCGAAGTTCAGTCATTTCAGCCGTTTAACCGTTCAGATCAGCTCAAAAGAACAGGGCCGAAATAAACAAGCTTCTTCCTCTTGTAATATTTGTGCAAATACGACCTTTTTTGTTTGTATAAACTGACAATTATCAGACGCAAGTTATGGTCTGCGGTACCAAATACCAATATACGAGGCCACGAGGGTAAATAAACAAGCTTCCATCATTTTTTTGTGTTTTGATTGTAAACTGGAAATTACTATGTAGGAAGATGCATATATACCCATGGTTCAACAAAGAAAATACCTTGCTGCATTACTTTGCTCTCCCAAATCATTGTTAACATGCACCAACTGTTCAACCTTTCGGACAAGATGAATACACAAGTAGTTCACGTGAAGAAGAGAAGCCAAGTTATTGTTCATGCCCGGAGACCGGAAGCATGCGGTGCCACTGCCAGTAGAATCAAGCATACAGGTCGATGCCCCAGAACTTGGCAGGCTGGTTCGTGCGGTAGTTGCGGTCGATCGTCTTCATCTTCTCCATGTCCTCGTCGGAGATGTCGAAGTCAAAGACCGCAAAGTTCTCCTCCAGCCTCTCCACCCTGGACGTCTTGGGGATGACCACCGTGTTCCTCTGGAGCCCCCACCGGAGGACGACCTGCGCCGGCGTCTTGCCATACTTCTCAGCCAGAGACTGCATCGGTGCAGTAGGCAGGTTGAGAAATCATCGAGAACGAAGTAGAAGATTATGAGTTTCTGATGTGTAATGATGTTGCCATAATCATGAAGCAATGGTGTGATGCTGTAGGGAGCATTTGCAGTGGCCACCTTGATGACAGGGTCGTCGAGGCATGAGACCGAGCCAAACCACTCGGTGTTGGCAGTGGAACCACCCAGGGGAGTATGCGCGGTGACACAGATCCCATGCTTCTGGCAGAACTTGACGAGAGAATCGCGCTGGAAGTAGGGGTGTGTCTCGATTTGGTTCACTGCAGGCTTTATCTTGGAGTATGCCAAGCAGTCTCTGGTGAGGAAGATGTCATAGTTGCTGCATGAATAAATTAATAATTAGTTTTTTTTTCAAAATCTGCCACAAAACCATAACTAGATCAGAAAGCACCAAATCATTCTAATACAGACTGAACAAGGAAGTTTCTGTACTAGTAAAACTCAAAATAAAGGGGATAACTAATCTGAAAAGTTCCAATACTAAACTGTGACCACAACAAGAACAGAATAAAATGAAGTAATTGGTCATACTGATGAATCATAATATAGAGGCAGCCAAAAATGCTAAGACCAAATACCTCGAAGCAGAAGATAGCGAAACATGCAAGTACAAATGGAAACATGTTTTACTTACCTAATCCCAATGCTGCGTACCAGTCCCATGGAAACAAGATCCTCCATTGCATGCCATGTTGTCTCCAACGAGATAGTAGTATCTATGTCTAGCACACCATCATCACCAAGAGCACTGGCAGTTGTGCCGATTCCTGTGGATAATAGAAATAAATTACAAATTATGTGTCACCCAATAAAAACGGATTCTTCCTCTCCTAATATAAGATAAAGACAAGGACTGTATTCGTACCAGTATGCTTAGTAGCTACTGGGAAGTGAACAAGGTAGAGATCTAGATAATCTAGCCGCAACTTCTTCAAGCTATCCATACAGGCTTCAACCACATGGCCATGATCTGAGTTCCACAACTACAGTCACCACAAACATGAAACCTTTAATCACAAAATAACTGTGGCAGAAAAAGAATGGGAAAAATATGCCTCTAAAACATTGTTTCAAAACAATGGGAAAAATATGCAAGTACATCTGGACCAACGAATTCCACCCCAAAAGGGCAATCTGATAAAAAATAATTGGTTTCCACCTTGTTCCAGCTAAGTAACACTAACAGGGCCATATTCAAGTCTTTTTGGTATTTCATCCAATAGGTTGTCACCAGCAAATGGTTAGGGGATGGAAGTAGGACCTGATGTACCAGCTATATCCAGGACTGGCTGGTGTAGCACCCCTTTTTTTCCAAAATCATAGAACTAACATTTGATTTAACTCCATCCCTTTTTTAATACTGCACCCAAATCTAATCATAGAGTGGTTTTTGAAAATTTATGTTATTTTTATCCTTGTCTATAGAAAGCCCTTTTAATATGCTCATGACAAACAAATTCTAACAAATAGGTCCTTGTCCAATGACCAGTGGGCAAGAACTTTCAAGCATAAGACCCTAATGACCTTTGTGTGATCATGCTTTCAAGGAAAAAAAATACAACCTTGGTTGTAATGAAAAGATCCTCCCTCTTGGCAAGTCCAGTTTGGAACGCCTCTGAAAGTGCATCACCAACTTCAGCTTCGTTCTGGTAATCAGCTGCAGGACCAGAAAGGCAGGAAACAAACAAGGTTAGTAATTGGTATTTGGTCCATCAGGCCATCAGGGGTTCATTTCATAAATTTGGCGGGATGATCCCATCCATCATTTTGTACTAAACTCGTGCTTATGATGGATGAGGTCGTGATGGACCAACCCATAGATCATTGAGGTTGAAATTTCCCAAATTCATACTCCTAATTCAATGAGGAGATAGAATTGCCATAGGAAAACCTCACACATCTCTAGCATGGCATGATGTATGGATGTACAAGCCTGGCTCTGCGATTTCTGTGACCACTGCAAATCGAATCCGAGACATAAAATAAACACTAAATGAACTGATTAGCCCCCCTCCTCCCAGGCTCGCGTAATAAGAGCCAGGTCACAAAATTTCCCTTCCATAGTGACACAAGACTGTACAAATCCTGCAAGCATCGAAGCATCCAGCACCAAGACACCCTCCGACAATCGTCGCGGCTCATACGGACTTGGATTGGATTCGGCTGGTGCACATGCGGCGGGCGGCGTGGGAGTGAGGATGGCAGCAGGGGGCGCGTACCGGCGCAGTCGAAGTGGCGGTAGCCGACGCGGAGGGCGGAGTGGACGAGGGCGCGGATGGCGGGGGCCTCCATCCGCCACACGCCGAGCCCCACCGCCGGCATCTTGTGGCCGCTGCTCAGCGTCAGCGCCGGCACCGCCGCCCTCGCCGCCATGGCCGCCCCCTCCGTCGGGTGATTCGGCTTCGGAGTCGGAGATAAGCAGAAGCGCAGGGGCAGTGTGACGTCAGCGTCGCAAGCACCAGTGTTCTGGAGTCTGGACACAGGGCTAGAAAGGAAATGTTATTTAGGATTTTATTTGTTTGACGAGAAACCATTTGAATCCTACCATTTAAACGTTATTTATGTCAAATCTTTTGTTATAAACAACAGCATTAGATGGACAAGCTCTTCAAACACATTCTGACCGGTGATCAAATACTTACAAAGCAGATTTACTTTATTTGTGTGTGATTTTTTTTATTAGAGAGAGAGAGATCCTAGTAGGGACAATATGATGAACATTATTCGTTCAGAATTACTGTTTTGAACAAAATATTACAGCTAAAGCCAGAAAAATATAAGAATGTGCTACAGAACAATTGAGAATTGTAAAAGAAATGGGGCACACCAACAAGAGATAAAAAGGTATGTCCTGGTCTGAAGAATAAATTCATCGATTTTTTTTTAAGGGAGTGACTTAACAACAGGCGCCTGCCATTTGCACTTTTGTGCAGGTGCCTGCTAGAAACTCCAATTTGCAGGCGCGTCTGTTCTCACAATGGCGCACAATCCCAATCACACACGCGCACGATCCCTTAATCAGTGCACAGATGTGCAGGATCACAATGGCCACCGGCCATTAGTCCCTTAATCACACTAGCACACGTACAAATACTACGTTGCATGCAGACAAATACACTTACCTAAGTAAACAAAACACTTAATAAACAAAAAACAAAAAATATATCTATAATAAACAAAAAACAAAATAATATATCTATAATAAACAAAAAAAAAGTACATAGGAAATTATCTACAAAAAAAAAGATAAACCCTCGTGTGATTTTTTCCATCTTCTCATAACATTTCTTCCAATGAATAGAAATATGGAAAAACAGTACAAAGTTACTGGAATTTTTAGCGCCCGCACGATTTCACAATTTCCAGCGCCTGTGAAATAGCAGCGACCCCGCGCAGAAAATTCCACTGTCGCGAAGCGTTTCTTCCATAAAATGCAAATGTGGAAAAACAGTAGAAAGGAAGTGAAATTTTTTGCGCCTGCACGTTTTAGCTATTTTGGACCATTTTCTACCTTTTTCACTTAAAAACGTATTACCAACAGTGGAAAAGGAGTCTGAGCGATGCTTCTTGCAAGCATGGGTGTACTTAGCATGAGCCTAGGCATTGCTTCTGCATGCTGTTTGTGGCGCTTGGTGCTGGGTCTCTGGAATTTGTACCGCACGCCTGCAAATAAAAGATGTAACATGCATGGGGCTCAGGCGCTTGCGCGTTTTCGGCTGACGCAGATGCCTGCCAAATAGCCAGAGCGATAAACAATACACAACAAATTACCTAAAAAACAAAAGACAAAATAAATCTATAATAAACACAAAAGAAAATAAATTTATAACAAACAGAAAACAAAATAAATCTAATAAACAAAAAAATGAATCTATAATTGCATATGCACGAGAGTTAGCTGGCGGCCAGTGCTTACAGCTAGTTGATCATGCATGTACTACGGCCAGTGCCCCGCGCTGCATCGTGTATGGAGGGGCAGGCGCCTGCGCTATTTGGCTAGGCGCAGGCGCCTGCCAGATAGCCGGAGCGTTTTTTTAATGATTTGGCAGAAGCACTGCCTGCCTAAAGCTTTATAGATAAAATAAATTTGGACAAAAACAAGACAACAACATCCTGTACACAGAATAAAATTCATCGATTTTTAATGTGTAAGGTGGAGGAGAAAAATATCCACAGCAGCAGCCTAGCTTGCTAAATGGAGCTGATCCGAAACCTCAAACAAAACCACCAGGTAAATGCTGCCCATGCAGCTCTTTTAGACAACCAAGTAAATATCGGCCATGTAAACCATGTAATGTAATGGGGGAAGTAGACGTAATTACATTTACTGATTGCTCACAGAACACCACGCTAGTACAAAGGCAAATGTCCTTTCATCATCATTGTAGAAAGACAAACGGAGTACAATCAATGTGTGTTCCTGCCAGCAATGTTTATTTCTTTTCATTTTCATGCTTCTTTTCCCACAGCATGTTGACCCACCTCAGATCGGAGACATGTTAAAGATACTTAGATACATCAAGGAGCTGCTATATATATGTGCCTTGGAACAATCAAGCCTAACGGTATGCTTTCTTGAATATGCCAACAAAAACTAAAGACCTCAATCCTTTCTGCTCATTTTCCTCTCTTCGAATCAAACACAACTCAAGCATCCGCAGCTGTTTTCATCAGCACTCAGGAAATGTATGCACACGTCAGAATTTCGAGCCTCATATTGGAGTGTATCCATCAGTACAGTCAGAATCATATAGAACAAGCAATTGTTCAAGCAACATACATAGACCGAAAACTTTAATATGATGGCAGTGAGGCAGTCCACATGTTCAACTAAGTCTATTTACGTCTTAATTGCAAATTTTTTTGACTAATTGCTGGGTTAACTTTATTCTTTTGCTCTACATCTAACAATCTAGTAATGCCATTACTCGAGCTCAATGCCTCAACCTCAATATATAATGTGTAAAGCGAGATTACCTGAAGGGGAGTTATAAGGTTGTTTGCAAATACTTTGATGATATTGATCACCTGTTTCAAAATACAGCCAACTGGAGTTGAAATAAACACAACAGCAATGAGGGGACTTTGCTTCAGAATGCCTCCACACACATATTGCATACAGGAACAACAGATGCTAAGCGGCCCACATGTTGATTATAAAATGGCAACTTTAGATATGATGGCATCTTACATCGAGCAAGTTTGTTGACTTGTCATCAGCAAAGAGAAATGATGATGTATAGAAGAGAAAATTGTACCATTAGTCACCAAACTAGTTCCGCCTGTGCACGTAAATTCGTAAGTATCCAAATCACTTATTTAGGTATCTAAACTTACAAAACCGTTTCAATCAGATTCATAGGCTGGTTTTTTATGCTGTTTTAGTGATGTAGACTGCTATGTCAGCGTCTACGTTTTTTCATTCTTACTTACTTTTAATGTAAAAATAAATCATTGAATAGTTAGCAATTAGTGTAGAAACAAAGAGACATACACCATAAAACATAACATAAGAAAGTATAGTATTGAACAATGAGCATAAGTTAGTATAGTTAGTGTTTATATATGATTATACTATAAAGCATTTAGTGCCTTGTAAAGCATCAAGTTCCATCTAGTGCCTTGTAAAGCATGATAATGTGCATAATAGGAGAAACAAACTGAAACTTGCCATAATTTGCACAGATATGGTAGAGAAATCTAACCTGTAGAGGAGACGGAGTGATGCATGGAAATTGGAAATGCAAGCTCCAGTGCTCGATCTACACGCATCGTTCTACATGTATGCGTAGGCTGCATTTGAGGCGCTAATCCCGTGATTTTAGTTGCACAAATCACGGCGGCCGTAACTGCAAATTACCCGCGCGCAGCAACACACTACACTCGATGGTATGGTGTCTGACTGTCCGTATGTATTCGATCGAGAAGTGTCATTCGTTAGTTATAAAAACTAAGAACACAAACGTCCTGAAAAGGTTCGACAGGTTTCAGCAAAACAAGGCCAGGCGATAGCGTTGCATATATGAACGAACGGTTGTTTCATTCGTGGATGGATCTATCAAGAACAATTAATCAACTAGCCAACGATCGAAGATTAAGAATTACGCAGAAGTAATCACTCCAATCTACGGCTGAAGTAACGGCAGTGGCAGTACGGGGGAGCGGATTAGGCTAAGTTCCTATAACAAATAATTAAGAAATTTACTCCCTAAAAATACTATCTTTCTTCTTTTATTGTTGATCCAGAGGAATTGTTTAGGCTACCAAGTACGTTCCAATCCACAACTAAATTGTGCTTTGCTTTTTTGGTTCGATCGCACCGATCTTCGATGAAAATTTTAAAAAAATAAACGTTCTTGGAGAACTGCCTTCAATATACTATTTCATTGAAAGATAGGATAAAATTTTTTACAAATGGAATAAGAGGAAAGACAAAAAAGAAGTGCAGCGGGTATGGCCTATGGGGCAAAAGAAGGAGATAAATTGAGCAATGAACAAGCATTAAGCTAATCATTACAGAAACTAGAAACACATTAATCGTAGCACTTGCATAAAAAAGAGAGTTTATCCTTGATGCATGAGAAGCTATAACAACGCTATCACGGAGTGATCGATCTGTTTGAAGAGAGAAAATATAAATAGTCTCCCCTTTTTTGAAATGATATAATTTAAAGATACATAAAAAATAAAATAAAGTCGAAGGCTAAAATTGCAACAGGACTGCTCTAGCCCGGTGAGAAGGAAGACATAAATGAACAATAACAAATTTTCCCAACATTTGAGGCACTACAAGAATTGTCTTGAATCTCAAGGGCCAAAATGAAGCCCTCGAGTTAGGCCCTCAAGAACTCCTACCGCATTGGCTCTCGAGACATCCCTCCTAACATGTTAGCGAGGTGGGCCCCGCAACATTTATCGGGGGCTTAACCCTCGAGAACTAGTTTCCCGCGCCGTTACCGTTAGCGGAGCCACGTTTCTTGAGTGTTAGAATAGGGCACTCGAGAAATATACTTTTCGAGGACTAAGCCCTCGAGAAACACTGTTTTTCTCGAGTAGCTAGTCCCGAGGGCTGTTTCTTGAGGGCTGGCCCTCGAGAACCCTTAATCTCGAGGGTTTCACCTCCTTTATCGAGGGCTTTTGGCCCTCGAGATTCATGTTGATTCTTGTAGTGAGACTCTAGCATAGGCCTTGTTCATTTTAGTAAAAGCAGCTGAAAAATTTTATCGTATAAATTAAGTTGTGGTCCTCCGAGCAAGTAAAAATATACGAAACAATTTTGAAACTCTAAAAAAGTATCCCAAAAAAATGAATACAAAGCGCTATGTCGTTTGGTTTATAAAAAATATCAAATTTATAATATTAGCTTTTAATTTTAATTAAAAAGGACAAAGACAACAGTGTTATCCTAGAAAAATGAAGATCAATGCTCAAACTCACTCGTCCATCACATGGTTCTTTCCTTCTTCCCCATCTCAATTGAGCTTGCCGTTGGGACCACCGAACATGCGACGTCAGACTACGCCGGCATGTGCTTGAGCCACCGCACTGGTTATTGTATGCCGCGCCTCACTAAGCTGCACTAGTCGGCACGCCTCACCCATGCCATCATGGTCGTGCGTGGCACTGGCAACGTGAGAAGGGTTTCGGTTGTTTTTTTAAAAATAAGTTTATTAAAAAAAGTTCAAGAGTAGGTTAAACGCGGGTCTTATAATATATATCCGATGATTGCGAACATATTTATATTTATGCATGTGAGAAAAATTCAGCTTTGATCAAAGTGATATATACACTCTGTGTGTCTCGTGAATTCTGACATGTTCTGACATGTCCATATAAATATAAACAACTAGGATATATAGTTTCACTGTGAATACAAGATTTTCTTGCATCTTTTTTTTCGATGTCCATCGAGATGGCCCCCCTCTGCCGCTTTTTCCGGTTCGGTTGCTTCCAACGAACAACGACCATACCTGTATATATCCATCGACGGGTCTCACATGCTGCACCATCCTGACCACTATAAATCCCAGCAGATCGATCGACGCATCTTGCCATGCAAATGCACGCTCATCGATCCAGGAACAACAAGGCTAGCTAGCAAAGTAGTACAGGAAAGTACAGATTAATTAGCTTAATTAGTTCACGATGAGCTCTTGCTTGCTCACCACCCTCGGCGCCGTCGCCGTCCTGATATGGCTTGGCGCCGCTCGCGGCGCCGCCGCGTTCAACTACGGCGACGCCCTGGACAAGGCCATCCTCTTCTTCGAAGCGCAGCGCTCAGGCAAGCTCCCACCGTCTCAGCGCGTGGCCTGGCGCGGCGACTCCGGCCTCACCGACGGGGCCGGCGACCACGTGGACCTCACCGGCGGCTACTACGACGCCGGCGACAACGTCAAGTTCGGGCTCCCCATGGCGTTCACGGTGACCATGCTGTCGTGGAGCGTGGCGGAGTTCGGCGGCGCGATGCCGCGCGAGCAGCTGGAGGGCGCGGAGGCGGCCGTGCGGTGGGGCGCCGACTACCTGCTCAAGGCGGCGGCGGCGGCGCCGGAGGCGGTGTACGTGCAGGTGGGCGACGCGGTCCAGGACCACCGGTGCTGGGAGCGCGCGGAGGACATGGACACGCCGCGCGGCGTGTACAAGGTGACGCCCCGGAGCCCCGGGTCGGACGTCGCCGGCGAGATGGCGGCGGCGCTGGCGGCGGCGTCGCTCGCGCTCCGGGCATGCGACCCGGCCTACTCCTCCAAGCTGCTCCACGCAGCTCAGCAGGTAATCAACACTCTAGCTACGTAGCTACACTGCTACAGCACGCTGTAGCTAACAGTCACAGGCTCATGCAATGTAATGCAAGCATGGGAGCACCGTGAGTGTTCTTGATGCATATGCATTCCTGTGACGAACGAGTGACGATACGTGCTCTGAATCTGATCATGTTGGTGTGCATAGTGCAGGTGTTTGATTTCGCGGACAGATACAGGGGCTCCTACAGCGACTCCCTCAGCTCCGTCGTCTGCCCCTTCTACTGCTCCTACTCCGGCTACCAGGTAAGCAAACAGCCATGATCGAACATGCATGCAAGCATTTCCTCCTAGCTAGTCCCACCTTCAGCACCACGTACGTACATGAACGATCTATAACAGGCGGCGATAATATGTGAAAACGGTTTCATGATAACTATTTTTATTTTAACCTGCCAATTCATTTAAGTAGAACATAATTACCGAAAAAATAGATGTAAACAACACCGTAACTCAACGCTGTTAGCTCGGCCTAAGGCCCAGTTCTTTTCAGCTTAACGGTTCTTTTCAGCTTAACACCGTAACTTATCTACGTTTTGAAAACACATATGATTTGAGTTTTTTGAGTCCGTTTTTTTCGCTGTTTTGAAGGTGGGTCCTAACGCTTTAAAAAGCAAGTCAAACGAAATGTATCCGAATCTCGAGACTATCTCTAGAAGCTCTCGAAGTTCAGTCATTCCAGTCGTTCAGCCGTCAGATCAGCTCAAAAGAGCAGGGCCTAAATTAAGCATACCGTGATACATCATGGGTGGGGTTGGTTAACTGTTGGTGATACTAACATACACGTACGGTTTTGATAATATCGTATCACACTGCGTTCTTATCGTATATATCAACTATCACAGATGAGTCGTAAATTAATGATGTTTTTTTTTAAGTAGTAGCGCTAGCTTGCACACCAATGTTTCCATCTTAATTTGTGCTTGCTTAATTTGAGGTCTTGTCGCAAGTCGCAGCACTGTTTACAAAGAGCTAGCTTAGGATAAGTCACGAGGATACTGACCGACCGATGACACGGGCCGGTAAAAACACCCCAAAATTTTGTTGCTTTGCTAGCTCGATCGTATATCCCCACGAAGCAAAGCTGCAGTCATGCAGAGCACGGGAGCGCATCTTATACATCGAATCTGCACATGCATGCGCGATACGCAAGGCCTAGCTAGCTACAGAAACGGACACTCCTCATCACTTCCTCCCACACATCTTTTGATTTGGAAGCACGCGACGCGAGCCACCAGCAATTGTACAGAAACAATACGTTTTGGGACCGACTAGAACGCGGTAGCCTGCGTTTTTGCGTTTACGTGTAAGTATTTTTTTTTCAAGACGATTGTATAGAATTTCACCGCATGTAATCTTGAAAAAACGTATAAAAAAGTGAAAAAAAACTCCGTAAGTTACAAACCGAGCAAATTAGAGAGGTAGAGAAGAGTAGATCGATGGGCCGGTGGGCGGCGGTGAGCAGCCGGCGGCGGCGAGCAGCGGCGAGCTGCAGCGTCCTCGGCGTCAGCGGCAGCGCATGGCAGCGGCGTCGGCGGCGAGCGGGCACGGCAGCGCTTGCGCGCGGCAGCGCCAGGAGCAAAACCGATTAGTTTTAGCTCAACCGAGCAAAACCAAACTAAACCGTTTACCAAGAGGAGGGCATTATATCGGGCCACGACATGCATTGATGCTTCAGACAGTTGATTAGCTACATTGCGTTGGTTGGCATGGATGGATGGATGCATGCAGGACGAGCTCCTGTGGGCGGCGGCGTGGCTGCACCTGGCGTCGTCGTCGTCGCCGTCGCCGACATCGCCGGCGCCGTCGCAGGGCGCGTACATGTCGTACATCAGGTCGAACGGGCACACGCTGGGCGCGGAGCAGGACGACTTCACCTTCAGCTGGGACGACAAGCGCATCGGCGCCAAAGTCCTCCTCTCCAAGCTGTTCCTGCAGGGCAGTAGTAGCAGGGTGGACGAGCAGCTGCAGATGTACAAGGCGCACACCGACAGCTACATCTGCTCCCTCGTCCCCGGCGCCACTGGCTTCCAGTCCCACTACACGCCAGGTCATCATCCAGATCAGGCATCTGCCTGCTGATTAGTACTCCCTCTGTTCCAAATTATAGTTCACTGTTGACTTTTATATATTCTGTTTGACCATTTGTCTTATTCAAAAAATATATGTAAATATTACGGAGTATTTATTTTGTATTTTTGCATGTTTGCACTAATTTTTTGAATAAGACGAATGGTTAAAAGGCACGTTGAAAAATCAACGGCGAACTAGAATTTAGAACGGATGTAGTATATCTTATCACGATTTATATCAAAAAATTGAAACCTTCGTTTTTATATATGCAATCCAATTATCTAACCAGTTATGTATATACTCCTATTATATAATTGTCACTTATAATCGTAGCTACGTACTACTCGATCCATGCCATGCAGGTGGCCTCCTGTTCAAAGAAGGCGACAGCAACATGCAGTACGTGACCTCCACCGCCTTCCTGCTCCTCGCCTACGCCAAGTACCTGGAGCCCAGCGGCGCAACAGTCTCGTGCGGCTCCACCACCGTCCCCCCCTCCACTCTCGTCTCCCTCGCCAAGAAACAGGTCAAAATTCCACTATATATGTTGAGCGTATGAACCAACCATATATTTTCTACCGTGTAGATTGAGGCTGCCGTCATAAGAACCAACTTGTACGCAACATGTTCTCGAGCCTAGGAACCGTCAAGAAAGTAGTACTCTTGACCTGACGGCCCACTTGAACCATCCAAACCACGACGCCTCAGAGCATCTCTAGCAGGTTCCTTAAACCGTTTCCTAAAACACTATTGCGGACAGTCTCTGTCTCTATACCCATCCAACAGGGTCTCTATCTCAGTCTCTATATTTAGAGACTCCCAGACTCTCTATATCTTTTCGAGAATAGGGACTCTGATGGAGATGATGAAAATATAGGGAACGAATAGTGATTTAGAGAACAAAAAATAGAGATCCTGCTAGCAATGCTCTGAGTGTCTAACAACGATTTCCATGGCCGTGGAGACAAACTAATTTCTCTCGATTCAATGGCATGCATGAACGAACGAACGAACGAATGAATGGCATATGCAGGTGGACTACATCCTTGGCGCGAACCCGGCGGGGATGTCGTACATGGTGGGGTTCGGGGCGCGGTACCCGCGGCACGTGCACCACCGCGGCGCGTCCATGCCGTCCGTGCGCGACCACCCCGCCCGCATCCCCTGCGACGCCGGCTTCCGCTACCTCCACTCCGGCGACGCCGACCCCAACGTGCTCGTCGGCGCCGTCGTCGGAGGCCCCGACGCCGGCGACGCCTTCTCCGACAGCCGCGACAACTACGCCCAGGCCGAGCCCTCCACCTACACCAACGCGCCGCTCGTCGGCGCCCTCGCCGGCCTTCTTCGCCGGATCGGAGCGGAGCACGCAGCATGATAGATATATACATGGCCTGCGACCGAGCACGCCCCAAGCCTAGCTATATATAGCTAGCTAGCTACTGGAATTCTGGAAATGAAATTACTAAGTTAATGCGCGTGCTACATGCACTACTGGATCGATATCAAAATTTATTAGTGTCCATCGATCAATGGCGTATAATTCATTAAGACCTAATTAATTTATGATGAGCTATCATGGCGAAACATGATATCGAAATTCCTAAATGATACTACGTACTAAAATTGAATGGATCGATCGAGCTGGTTTAGAATATATATATTGCACATCTGAAAGTTGTCTACAGGGACGGAGTGGATGCAATTCAGTTCTCACAAACGGTGGCGGCAACACCAACGCAGCTAGATGCATGCCTATGTAGATCGAATCGAACGAAGGCGGCTTGCATTGCATTTATATGGTGTGTTGTGCCGCATATTCGTTCTTGCATGCATGCATGCGTCTTGTTGCTGAATGCAAAGTGTATCTAGATATACATGCTGTGTAATAAGCAGAGCAGTGTAGACGCTAGTTAGTCTACGCACTTGATCATGAATATAAATCGCATGTTTAATTTCTCAACTGCTTATATAACTAATGCCCATGATTCATTCATGCATGGCCAATTGCCTCATAATATATCATATATAAATACATGCATGTATGTACATACATATTAAATAATTCCTTCGTGTGCAAGAGCATGTACAATAGTACACATATCTAAACCACCTATAAGGGTTGCTATGTAGGATAGATAATGATGTTGAGAAAAAACCGTGCATAAAAATTTAGTATGTCTTCAATACAAGAGCTGATTATACATGAGAATTTAAAAATATTATGTGTGAGCAAGCTATATATAAAAAATGACCATCACCACTGTTGTGTGAGTTGTCCACGGCGCTATCTATAAGTGGCATGATAATAGTTAGAGATTTGTTCAAAAAAAAAAAATAGTTAGAGATTGCATGCCCTAAATTAATGTGCTCTGTCTTAAGTGTCGACGCTGGGTTAAATTCATTAATACAACTAGTACTCCATAATTATAAAGAATGCCGGCCTGGCACCTACAGGGATCTGCTATTTAATTATGAAGCTAATGGACGAGAGACCTAGCCATGGAAAACATTATTAATTAGCTGTATGTATATCCGTCCCCATTTCTTGTTAGACTGCCGGCCGGCCGCATATATATGGTAATATGGAAAGAAAGAAGCCGGCCAATAAGCCATGAGGACACAGCCAAAGGCCAAAGGTTTAGATTGACCATGTCGTTAATTAGGCGCCCGGCATGCCGGTCTCTGAGCTCTATAAATGCCGGGTAAATGATCATGATCATGATCAATTAATTATATATCAACCCGGCCCCACACACAACAGTAGCTAGATCTCGGTGCAACAATTAATACACTCCTTAATTTGGATTGCATCGAGAGAATGAGCTCGTCCGGAGAGAAGTCGTCGTGGCCGGAGGTGGTCGGGCAGAAGGTGGAGGCGGCGGTGCAGACAATCAAACACGACCGTCCGGATCTCACCATCTTGGTGCTCCCGCGCGACTCCCTGGTGACCCAGGACTTCAACTCCAAGCGTGTCCGCGTCTTTATCAACGAAGACTCCACCGTCGCCAAGAAACCCCATGTTGGTTGAGTACGTGTTCCACGCATATATATACATGTATTGACATGCATATAAGGAGATGTAAGATCTTGGTTTGAAACAAGACCCAATATTTCTTAAGATGCATGTAAATCCTTGTATATGTGTGGATGATTACTTCTAATCCATGCATAAAGGTAGTGCTCGTGTCTTTTGATGCTTCATCAGTAATGTAACGTGCTATGTACCGTTTGAGTGAGTATATGATTATATTATATGCATGCATGGATTTGAGTAGTTCGGACTCTTGATCTATAATTTGTGATGCATCTGGTATGATTGGTTGATGTGCTTATAACAAAAACTTTGAGAGCTTTTATGTTGTTTAGAGTCTTTTGTTTTGTTTTGTTTTATTTATTATATTTAATTAGAGCTCTGATGAGAAGCTTTGAGTGGGAAAACAAAGTAAAAGGACTAAATTTAAATTTCCCACACGAAGGCCAGCCATGAAGCAAACAAGAATAAATTAAAAGGCGCACGTGTGTTTGACCAGTAAATTCTTCGAGCGAGCTATAACGTAGATTTCTAAATAAAAACCCTTCGCATCTAATTGGTATATACGTTATTAAATATATACGTTATTAATTACCAATTGCCCACCACCAGTTCTTTCATATTTTCTAATATGCTGTAGAAAAAAAAGGCAAGAGTTAAACGTACCTAGCTTGTCAAGGTGCTTAATTTGTACATAAGCTTGGACGATCTGATCGATTGGGGATCCAGAAATCAGTTTAGGCCCAGTTATTTTCAGCTTAACGGCTTAACAGTCTAACGACTTATCTACGTTTTAAAAAGACATAAGCTTTGAGTTTTTTAGTCATTTTTTCGCTGTTTTGAAGGTGGGTCCTAACACTTTAAAAAGCAAGTTAAATAAAATGGATCCGAATCTCGAGACTATCTCGAGAAGCTCTCGAAGTTCAGTCATTCACTACTAGGGAATGGATGTTCATAAGCGGTTCAAAAATTACGAAGCGAGCCTTTACAAGCGGTTTATTAGCCACAAGCCAGAAGAGCACCTTTAGAAGCGGTTGGGGACACGAACCCCTTCTAAAAGTCAAGCAACAGCAGCGGTTCATGCCCCCAACCGCTTCTAAAGCACTACAAGCGGTTGGGGACACAAACCGCTTATAATGCTTGGGCTTTAGCAGCGGTTCGTGCCCCCAACCGCTTGTAAAGGCCTATTTTTCAAATAGATAAAAGGAAAGCTCCCCCTATCTAAACAGAGATCACACATGGGTGAGTTGGCTAGCTGGGTGAGATGTGGCTCACGTGGAGGGATGAGGTCCTGGGTTCAAATCCCACCTCCCCCAATATTATTTGGCTTTTTTGGCACCACTACGGTTGCTCATAAGCGGTTCGTGAAACCGCTTCCACCTCCCCCAATATTATTTGGCTTTTTTGGCACCACTAGAAGCGGTTCCTAGAACCGCTTGTGATGCTCCGTGAGGCATCAGTCGCGGTTGCTCATAAGCGGTTCGTGAAACCGCTTGTACCGCTTGTACAGGGGTTACCAGCCGCTTGTATTGCTGGTTTCCCTAGTAGTGATTTCAGCCGTCTAGCCATTCAGATCAGCGGTTGCTCACAAGCGGTTCGTGAAACCGCTTGTACCGCTTGTACAGGGGTTACCAGCCGCTTGTATTGCTGGTTTCCCTAGTAGTGATTTCAGCCGTCTAGCCATTCAGATCAGCTCAAAAGAACAGGGCCTTAGTCGAGCTCGATCAGCTAGCATCGCAAACTTACCTACGTATATACATACACGGCGGATTCATACGAAGGCAAACAGTGGATAATTAAGCTTGGCCACCTAGCAAGGTTATTGAACAGGTTGATTCTATAACGGGGATAGATATTTATACGGACAAGATTCCAAATTGCGTATTTTCTAGTGTATTTGGTATAATTTTTTAAAAATTTAGACCGTTGTAACTTTGGTCCACACTTATGTATGGCCAATCTTTTTTTTCTCTCTAAAAAACTAGCTTTATTGTGCGACGTTGTTTGAGTCGTGTATATCTTTGAATACAGAGATTGATCTATATCTTCTATGTGAGAAATGTGATATGACTTATTTAGAAAGAGAAAATCTTCTTAACGGGATCCCGTTCCATACACGATCGGACGGGACAGGCATCCACCGTCCGATCGCTGCGGATCACTGGCTTCCCGCGCTAACCCACCTGATCCCCGCGCTCGCTAGCACCTAGTTCCTGTGCTCGGCTGGCGTTTTTTGCACGCCGCATCCACGCACAACTCGCGTATTGCAGTTGCATGTCAAGCTAATTAGCTACTGCAGCAAACTACGTACTACATGTACATGACTAAATTAATCATGGTGTTAGTCTACATGGTTTCACTTATACTATTTTTTAAAAAATATATATGTTCTCAAATATATCAAACAAAAAAACACTCTTATAAAATTAAGATCTATCTATTAGTTAATTCTCATAGATTTTCAAGTTTTATTTTTTCTAATTTATTTGATGTGCGTTAATCCGAGGTGGGAAGATGTGTACAACAATATGAAGGATTGCATGGATGTCTTTTTTGAATGGAATATGCTTTACTTTTGTTCTGATACCTGTTTTTAAGACAGGTCAAAATTTAGATGATACTTGTACGATACCTTTGATCAGATACAGTGATACATGCTTTTTGAACGGATTTTAGATGATACTTTCATGATACTATTGGTTTGATACCTACCTTTCGAACAATATTTTCTAGATGATACTTGCATGATACTTACGATACCATGAAACTCTAGATGATATCTTAATAATATCATTAAACTCGACGATACTTATGATCCGATACTTGATTTTTTGACCTGGTAATTGATGATACTTCTGATCCAATACTTGATTTTTTATTTTGATACTCGATGATACTTCTAATCCGATACCTGATTTTTTGACCTGATAATCGACGATCCTTCTGATCCAATACTATTTGTTATTCTGATACTCGATGATACTACTGGTTCGATACCTGATTTTTTGACCTGATAATAGATGATACTTCTGATCCGATACCTGATTTTTGTGACTCGATAGTCGATGATACTTCTGATATGATGCCTGATGTTTTGAGCCGAAACTTGATGATACTTCTGATCCGATACCTTATTTTTTTGACATGATAATCGATGATACTTCTGATCTGATACTTGTTTTTTTTATTCCGATACTCGATGATACTTCTGGTCCGATACCTGATTTTTTGACCCAATACTCGGTGATACTTCTGATCCGATACCTGGTTTTTTGACCTGATAATCAATGATACTTCTAATCCGATACTTGATTTTTTTATTCCGATACTCGATGATACTTTTGGTCCATACCCGATTTTTTTCTTATAATCGATAATACTTCTGATCCGATACTTGATTTGTTGACCTGATAATTGATGATACTTCTGATCCGATACTTGTTTTTTTATTCTGATACTCCATGGTACTTCTGATTCGATACCTGATTTTTTGACCTAATAATCGATGATACTTATAATCTGATACTTGATTTTTTGACCTGATACTCGATGATACTTCTGATACATGATTTTTTATCCGATACCTATTTTTTTGACCCGATACTCGATGATACTTCTGATTGGATACCTGATTTTTTGACCTAGTAATCAATGATATTTCTGAGCCGATACTTCATTTTTTTTTACTCGATACTCGATGATACTTCTGTTCCAATACCACCATTATCTCAATGATGCCCTCTTTATGATACTTTTTTCTTATATCTCAATGATATTATGAAACTCGACGATACCACCAATACTCGACACACCGAACCTAATACTTTTGTTTGTGTTATATGATACCTTTTATGATACATTTTTTCAATACCTCAATGATGCCATGGAACTTGAACGATACCACCAATATGAAACACCGATAATCGACACCCAAACTCAACACTTTTGTTTGTGATATATGATACCATCAATCTGATACCATCGATACTCGACACCCAAACCCGATACTTTTGTTTGTGATATATGATACCCTTATGATACTTTTTTGCACGATACCACCACCAACCTGGTACCCATCGATACTCGACAGTCAAACCTAATACTTTTGCTTTGTGATATGATACATTTTTCCGAAACCCCAATGATATCATGAAACTCTTTTCCGATACCTCAATGATATCATGAAAAACTCGACGATACCGGTAACATGATACCACCAATACTCGACAGCTAGTCCTGATACTTTGTTTGCGATATATGATACCAATTATGATAACTTTTTTCGGCACCTCAATGATACCATGAAACTTGATGATACCACCAAACTGATACCACTGATACTCGACACCAAGACCCGATACTTTATTTTTGATATATGATACCCTTATGATACACTTTTTCTGATACCTCGATGATATCAAACTCGATGATACTGCCAACCTGATACCACCGATACTCAACACCCAGACCTGTACTCAATGTAATTTATATATACCCCTCCATCCGACTCGATACCCTTCTGATGATCGAAGTAAGCATGGTGATACTTAACCTGATATGTGGTGATACTTTTGATACTCAATGATACTACTAATACTTGAGCCGCTAAAATCGAGATCGACACCGTAACACGATACCCGATAATTGTCATGATACCCTACATTTAATCCCCTGAAACATAAGATGATACCTACCAATATTTTTTATTTGACACCCTTTTGTGATACTCATGTATGATGCATGCATGAAATAAGTTTGGATCTGAAGCTAGGTAATGAGACGTAGCAAGAAGTACGTGCGAGCTAGGACATTGAAGGTGTGACAAGCTAGGCGTCAAGTACACATGCATCATGCATGGACATAGGAGAGGGAAAAAAGAAAGTGAAATACTTCTGGACGGGATCCCGTCGCGGCCTCCATCGGACGGGACAGCTCCCAGTCGTTCGATGCGCTCCCTTCCACCGATCGTTTGCCTCTTGTCTCATACGTTTTCATGCAGTTTTTGTCGTTCCATGCGCTCCCATCCACCGTTCTCATACTGCAGTCTCCTTTTTTTTTGTCGTTTTCCTCTTTCTATGCAGTTCGTTCATCCTGAGAAAGCTAGATATGCATTGTATTAGTTTGCACGTTTCCTTGTTAGTCATTTTCAACTTCATATATTTATTTCTATTTCTTATAAATTCATTTTAATATAAAGTAAAATATATAATTCCTCTAAAATCAAGATATAAATTACCATATTTTTTTCATGATTTTGTTTTATTTTACCTTATTATTTATCAGAAAACTATTTTTTTTGTACTTGATACTTATGATACTTACCAACAATTTATATTTTGTTCGATTTATTTTGTTATTGATTTTATTTTTTATACTCAATTAGTTCTTTATTATACCTCTAGTACCCTAATATTCAATGATACTCCGATTTTTCGTCTCACCTTTTGATACTCGACAATACAGTGATACTTTGATGATACCATGAACATGATACCCCTGATACTCCGATGATCGACGACATCTTAGTCTGATACTTATTCGTGAAATATCCAATACCTACTTATGATAAATCTCTCCTACCTTTATGAAACCTTTTTTCTGATATCTCAATAATACCATGAAACTTGACGATATCACCAACTTGATACCATCGATACTCGACATCCAGACCCGATACTTTGTTTGTGATATATGATACCTTTTTTCCGATACATCAATGATACCATGAAATTCGACGACACCTTGACCTGATACCACCAATACCACTTGACGATACCACCGATACTCGACTCAATACTATAACTTCACGATACTACATACCTCATACTACTTTAACACTGTATGGATGACATTCTAACTTTTATACTACAACTTTGATACAAGATACTAAATACATGTTACTACAACTTTGATACTACTTATCTGATACCTAATTTTTTGACCTAATAATTGATGATACTTCTGATCCGGTACTTGATTTTTTCACCCGATACTCGGGGATACTTCTGATCCGATACCTGATTTTTATACCCGATACTCGATGATACTTCTGATCCGATACCTGATTTTTTCGACCTGATACTTGATGGTACTTCTGATCCGATACCTAATTTGTTGACCCAATACTTGATGGTACTTCTGATCCGATACCTGATTTTTTTGACCCGATACTCGATGATACTTCTAATTCGATACCTGTTACCTGATTTTTTTGACCCAATACTTGGTGATACTTCTTATCCGATACCTGATTTTTTTATCCGATACTCGATGATACTTCTAATTCGATACCTGATTATTTGACCCGATACTCGATGATACTTCTGATCCGTTACCTGATTTTTTTGACCCAATACTCGATGATACTTCTAACCCGATACCTTATTTTGACCCGATATACTTGTTTTTTTGACCTGATACTCGATGATACTTCTTATTCGATACCTGATTTTTTGACCCGATACTCGATGATACTTTTGATCTGATACCTGATTTTTTTGACCCGATACTCGATGATACTTCTGATCCGATACCTGTTTTTTTTTTACCCGATACTCGATGATACTTCTGATCCGATACTCGATGATACTTCTGATATTCAACGATACCACCAACCCGATACTACTGATAGTCGACACTCAGACTGATAATTTCTATTTTGTGATATATGATACTTTTCCGATACCTCAATGATACCATAAAACTCGACCATAAAACTCAATGATCACATCTGTTAGTACGAGTTTTTTTGCAAGCATAAACGATCACATATCCTGAAGCACCATACAAAAAACAATACAGACAAAAGATGCAGTTCACACAAACTCATACCAGCGACCAACTAAAACCCCTAGTGCTTAGGAATTACATGGATTGTGATAGAGTACAAGCATACACCCATAGTTATATATAAAAAAATGCAACATACTAACACATACTGGGGCATGACAATACATACAGTGGACAATTCTAAAAGATACAACCATGCCTACATACTATTCTCTTTTCTCACAAGTCACAACGAAGAAATGAAACCGGTGAACACAATCTTTGTTTTTCAGCAAGGCAATGAAAAAACTCAAGTTTAGGGATGATACTAATAATTATTGGCACACAAGCCACCCACGGTGGAATTTTCACAAACACCTTACAATCGGCACTAACAAGGGCAATCAGGTTTAGGGAAGTTGAATCCCTGTGCAAATCAGTGGGAGTTGGAGGTTCAATACCGTAGGTATCATGCCCCCCCCCTCGAAGCTCTCCCCAGCTCACCGGCATCTGGCACCTGCGGCGTCGCCGATGAGGAGAAGTCAGGACGAGGCGGAGGCGGAAGAGCCTTCTTCTCCATGGCGAAGTGGGGCTGGAAGCGGTGGTGGAGGCGCCAGTTCCTCTAGATCGCGGGGACGGAGGCGGAGCCGGAGGCGCCGTGTCCTCGCCGGCGAGGCGGTGGCGGAGGCGCCGTGTCCTCGAGGAGACAGAGGCTGAGCCGGAGGCGCCGTGTCCTCGCCGGCAAGGCGGAGACGGAGGCGGATTTTTGGCGCGTGCTCCGCTCGCGGGGAGAAAATGCAGACTAGAACATCCGGTCGCAATTTTTGTCGCCTAGCTGTCCCGTTCGGGTTTAATCCCAACGGGATCCCGTACGGTAGTCTCGCCCGTGCCGGGAACTAGTACCCTCAGTGACGAAATTTGTGTGAGAGGTGACACTTTTTTTTGGTTTATTATATACATTAATTGCATATATAGTGGCATCGAATAATTTTTTATGAAATTTTGTACCGAGTCAATAATTCGCAAAACCAAACATTCTACAACACATACTATACTAGAGTACATATGGCTGCAGCAGCAGCTAATTACGCTAATCGGAAACTTGGAAGGATCCAAAGAAACTTTCAGAAATGGCGCTTAGATTGCACGCGGGTATATACGTACGTACGTGTGCACGTGCAATGGACAAATGGTCAGTGTCGCTGTGTCGGAGTTGAGCAGCCGCCTGCTGGTTCGTGCATGGTGGCTAGCTTGTAGCTCCAACAAGCTAGCTCACTCTCTCTGTTTTTTTTATTTGACAACTTCGACTTTTCGACACTTCTTTTACCATTCGGTTTATTTCAAAAATTCAGTGCAAAGATGAAAAAAAAGTCATGTTTAAAATACCCTTATGGATAAAACAAATCATAACAAAATGAAATGATATTTTTAAAAAAGTTGAATAAGACGAATGATAAAAAACGTGTCTAAAAGTTAAATGCGTCAAACAAAAAAATTCAGAGGGAGCACTATATATTATCTGACACTCGATCGCAGGCGCATTAGTTGTGAATCCTCTCGCGCGCACGTAGCAGCGATCGTGTTGACAAGAAAACCATAGCACGGATTTGATTCGATAGTCTTGTTAGGAATAACTTGTGTGCCGGCATAAATTGTCCATGGCCAAATTAATTAAGCGATCCATTTACTTAATTTCTTCCTCGTCATTTTCATGGTCTACTCGATCGATCGCCGATCGTGCATGCATGTGATCAACGAAGACGATCGACATCCATCGAGTTAATTGCCAGTATGGACGAACCCAAGCAATTATGTGCCGGTCACACTGTTAACTAATCTTTTTTTTTTGAAGTAATGGCAGGAGCACTGTCTAATCCTTTATAGAAGAGAAAACTCAGACCAACAACAACATTCTTACAGAACAAACTCTGCACGACAAAGGAAAAGAAACCCGAAAAAGAAAGGAAAAGGAAAAGAGAGCACTCCGACGTGGGAACTCTCAGGAGCACGAAGACAACAAGCCCTTAGGTCTTAGCCATGGTCATTATCCCCAAAAGCTAAGACACGATTAAGAAGATCTGTTCTAATTAAGAGAACCACTTCCTGAAAAGATGAGTAGGCATCCTGGAAAATCCTTCTATTTCTTTCTTTCCAAATGTTCCAACTCGTGTAGATGACGATGCCATCAAAATTTCGTCTCGCGTTGACTTGGATCTTACTCCGCAAGTGCATCCACCATTCATCGAAAGGTTGGCCGGCATCCGAAACAAGGAGCTGAATTCTGGGGAGCTCGCTGAAGATGCGGCGCCACACAGTTCTAGTGAAACTGCAGGAAGCCAAAAGATGGTCCACCATTTCTTCATAAATGCCGCACAAAGGACAAATGTGGTAGTTCGGCCACCCTCTTCTATGTAAGGTATCCGCGGTGAGGATTTTCCTTTGTAATGCCACCCATATGAAAAACTTGCATTTAGGCTCTGCGGAATTGGATGAGGTAAGCTGTTTGCGCAACTATAATGACCATGCACGGTCCACCTCCAAACGGCTTTGTCCTCAGAGCCCTCTTGGAGGACAATTTGTGGGCACTTTGTCCATAGGAACGTGAACTCCTGGATCTCGGCATCATTGGAGAAGTCGCCTAGGTCTGCCACCCACTGACTATCCGAGAAAGCTTGCCGGACAGTGAGCGAATGCCTAGTCGATAGGGTAAAGCAGGCAGGTGCCAGATCCTCAGGAGAGGAGCTTTGAAGCCAAGCATCCTTCCAAAAGTTGAATCGCCGCCCATCAACTAGCATGAAAGACACACTGGCATTGAAGAGATCGCCATCTGTATTGTCTTGATGTCTAGTATAAGGCATCCAAGGTTTGCTCGGGCATTTTCAGCGCAACCAATGCCACCTTTGTCGAAGGGCCCTACCGAAGCAAAACTAATCTCAAGGTTGCTAGACGATCGAAACTCACGAAAATATAGTATACACGTGTGCAGAAAATATCGCTTGTTGAAACTTGAAACAGCTGGCCGAGAGATCTCTCATGATCTGGATGCTAGCCTCGACCATGACTGATCGATCGATGCTATGACCGGCGGAAAGATCACTCCTTGATGCGCCGCGGTTGCTGAAAACCAAAAGGGATTAAGAGAGAATTAACTCCAAACATGTACACGTACGAACATATATATAACTAGTAAGCTAGATCTATGTGCATATATGAGACGAGAAATCCATATCTAGCTCTCAGAGAAAAACTGATGCAAGCTAGCAGCAGCCACTCAGATTAGTCAAGTCACGATCGATGCTCTCATGTCCATTCGGTAGGCCAAGAAAAGCCATAAACGAAAGTCGATATTTTCTTTTAGAAAAACATAGAAGGAACGCCTTTATTGCGTTAAAATAAAGGGAAGCAGCCGCACGGTGGCGATTTTCTCGCCACTGCCTCCCCACTACCCTCTCTTTCTGGAGCACGGTTATTCCACGTGTATAAGAGATTTTCCATACACATGATATCCATCCATTCTCGCTCCGAGATATGTGCAAAAGAAAAAAAAGGGAGAGGGAGGGAGAGAGAGAAAGAGTACAAATCTATAAATAATATCCAACAAGTCTTATCATGTGCATAGAAAATCTTATACATGTGAGGTGGCATGCATTTGCCCTACGTACCCCTTGAGTCCTCCCCTTCTTTCTCCTCCCACTCTAGCCGTGACACCTCGCCCGCTCCTCCAATGCCAACCTCTCCCCTCTTTGTTTTTCCTTTCTGGCTACTTCGCATACCTCCACCACCGTCGTCAATCCACGTACTCATGATCGACGACGCTCTTGTTGTCTCCTCGTCCTCGCCACTGCCACTATGCCACGCCGACCCTATATATTCATGTAACATACCCCAAATTTCTCAAATTTGGCATAAAATTTTTTCGCAAAATTATGGAAATTTCTCTAAAAACCATATCCTAAACAATTATTATTTTCCCCAGGCCATTCCCTAATTTTATCAATAAAAGAATGCTATTTTATAATTTTTAGAGGAAACAAATCCCATAAAATATAAGATATTTTCACATATTCAAATTCTCCTCATTTGTTTTGAATTTTAGAAATTTATTTCATATTTTTCTGACTTGATATCAATTTTCTATGAATTTCTAAAGCTTAAAAAGGAATTTCTGAAATTCTTCCAAATCTTTCCTTATTTGGAAATTTTCCGGTTTACACTTTCCTATTATGGAATGCGCCAGTGACGTCACCTGGTTTTTAGCTCACCGAATCATTTAAGTGACTGTCAACGGCCGAGATTTCTCCATTTAATCTGACGCTCCAGAAACGGCCACGCTGCACCTACCGTACCGTTTCGTCCCAAAGATCCAACGGCGCCCATAGAATCTCTAATCAAATCCAACGGCGCACAGTGTTCCTCCTTTCCCCGGCCGCGCCACCACCCCCGAAACCGCCGGCGCCGCCGTCTCCGCTGCTTAGCTCGCAGTAATAGCACATCGCGGCCGTTCCCGAGCTTTCCAGGCCATGGCATTGGCCAATGAAGCTTCGCCACGTCGCCGCCCATCTTTTGCCCTGCATTGGCACCCCTAGATCGCCGCCGTACCCCCGGAATTGCTCGTCGTAGTTCACCCGCAACCACGGCTCACGCCTCCGGCCTCCACCGCCATCCCCGGCTATATATAGGTCGCCCCAGGCGCATCACCGCCTCAACCCACACCACCTCCACCACCATTTCCTACCGGCGATCATCGGAACATCTCCCTCCACCGCCACCTCCAAACGCCGCTGCCCAACCTTGCCGTCCGGCCGCCTCCGTCGCTGCTGAGCTCCGCCACCACCCTCATCTGGATCAGCAATCCTGTAGGCACCAACTCTGGCCACCATCTCGCCGTCACTGACCACCGCTCGCCGGCACCGCCATCACCCAGTGAGTCCCCTCCCTAAATCCCTCTCTCACCAACCACAGGGCCCCACCTGTCAACCTCCCTCTCTCTCAAATTCTTTTCCAGGCCAAGGCCCATCTAAGCCTAGTTAAAGCCCATTTGTTTCCTTTTTATTTTCTTTTTGAAAAACCACTTAGAAATGCTGTTCAAATTTTTATTGAATACCAAAATTCATTCAAAATTATGCAAAAAATTCATTAAATCTTATACATGTTAAATAATTTTATAAAATTATTAAACCCCATTTTTATAAATTAAATAAACTTAAATAAATTCAATTAAAACCATACCTTCTTATTTAACTCTTTTAAAATTCAGAAAAATGGTTTCTAAAATACTTTAAAAATCTTTAAAATCATTATTAGCATAAATATTTTATTAAAAACCCATTTCCAATATTTTCACCCTATACTCTCAACAATTTCCATCTCGGAACTCTGGCAACGCAGTTGTCGTCGACCCCGACCTCTGGAAATTTATTGATCCACACTTTAAAATCTCACGTACACATGCATAATCTTGCTACCCGGAGAACTCCCAAAATGCTGTCCAAATAAAAAAAAAATTTCTATCTTCTGAAATCATACAAACCATCACCTTATCAGCCAAGCCTTTTTCCCCGGCATTCATATTTCATGCATTCATAAAATTTTCCAAAAATTCCTTGGTTACTGAATTTTCTTTATTTTCGTTAGATATTGAATTAAATACTTCCGAAGTTCCTGAAGAGGATTGTCTGGAAAATCCGCTAGAATCCGAGTCAGTCTACGAAGAAGGCAGATTTCTCTATTCTTGATGCATTTTGAATTTCCTATTGTTAATAGATATTTAATTAATGCATTACTTTTTAGCTATTTAATTATATAAATTCCCCATATTTAATTTATATAATTTCTCATTTATGTAGAATAATTATTCCAAAAATCCACTACCAAAAGCCCACCTAAAACAATTATCTTATACATTACCCTAGCATAGGAAAAAATTTAATATTATGTATTTAAAAGTAGGATAGCACTCATTGTCCATATGATAAATTCATTTATTAATATGGAAATGAAATATGAATAATTAAACTCAAGTCATTAGCAAGGTTACCGTAATGACTTAAAATGCGAAGCATTATTTTATTATTTTCTTAATGCTTGCGCGGATTTTCCGCAATGCTTTAAGCGAGTGAATCACTAACAAGGTTATCGTAGTGATTGTGCGGAGCTTAGCATTGTTGAGATTATTTTCCCAATATCTGTGCGGTGTGCAAGATATTGTAGAACCTTGAGTTTTATTGAATAAAAACGACACATTTATCATCCAACCATATAAGAAGCTGTTGTATGGGCAAAGTTGGATAGGTTCTGTAGAGCTGATTAACAAAAACATCGATGGTCCCTACTTCGGGAATATGAAGTTGTGTCAATTGGGTGATGCCTATTTTATTCATAATTCTCATGATTTTAAAAGATTTGACATCTAAAAGAAGATGTGTTAAGGAATGGAGTATTTGGAGATAGTATTTATTAAATTATTTTAAATCTTTTATAAAAAGAAAATTTTGGTGAAATAATATAGAATTTTAAATTTGTAAATAATTGCATAAAACATCTTAAACAAAGCCAACACCATCATTTGTTAATCCTTTCATATAGTTAATATTTAAATTACTATTGGAACCTGCAAGTTTATACTTACCGTAAAATCGGGAACTGTTCATTTTAAATGAACTGATCCACTTTCGGTTGCAGATTTTGATATAACAGAAGAAGAAATTGATCTTTTCGGCCAGGACTTCTAAGTCTTCCCTACACTCTAAACTAGGAGTTAGGATTATAAAATATACCACTTTTGGTATTGTAATCTTCTCTACAAGCAATTCTGTACTTTTCTTTTTCGGAGAAACAATTTCTAATAATCAATATTGGAAATTGGGTCCCCACAATTCACCCCAATCTAGTCGTCGTGCCCCGGTATGCTTGCCGCCCCTGCTCAATCACCTTCGACCACCCAGCGGCTCTGGCGGCACTACTGTTGCCTCTCCTACTAAGCATATATATTTTGGTAATTAAACACTACTATTTCCTGTGGCAAAACGCATCCCGTTTTCTTTCCTAATCAAGCATCTCTGTAATTAGCACTATATTTTACCTGGCAAAGATATTCTCCTGACTAGCAAGCATGTATAAGTAGCAAAGTGACCCTAGCTAAGACGGTTTCTACCATCCAAATTAATTGTGCCTTTATGGGTAAGGCACTTACATACAAATGTCCGGCCAGGACCATTTCAGGGGATGACTGATGATAAGAGAGACCGTTTCAGCTGTAACTCTTTACGAGTTTTAATTACCCAGCTCTTTTTTTTAAAAAAAACAAACAAACAAAATGAGTTCGATAATATTTCACCAAATGCGAGCCGAAGATGAGGTCCGGCGTCCGGAGCTGCTTTTTTACCTGTTCCTAGCTGTGTGTAAACATATACACCGATCATATCATTGCCCTTTTTAAAAGACCAATTCCAACTTGCAAGGCCGTAGCAGTAGCATGCATGCATCGCTATAGTGGAGCACGTCAATGTCGGCAATCGTACGTACGACGATTAATTACTGTACTTAATCGTCGGGAGATTAGTCTCTGTTGCCCGCGATCGATGCAACCGCAAATGATGCGCGCAACAGATTGCGAGTGACCAGGTAGGAGTCAAACCAGGAAGCTAGCTCTTAACCAAGCAAATTGGAAATGATGCTGAAAGCTAAGCTGAGCTAGACTGCAGCTAGCTGCTGGTTCAGCTAAGAGCTCTCGAATTATAAGAGATAAGATTAGGGATTACTTTCACCTTTTTAACTCATAGGCATGCACCTGTCATAGTGTCATGGTTTCTAATTCACAAAGTTTCTTTTTTTTAAAAAAAAAAAAGTGATGCATGGTAAAAAAGCTCGTGTACAGTGGAATTAGTCATGTAGGAGTAACTTAATTTGCAGGCTAAAAGGAAGATAAGGTGCGGAATCTTGATGCACTTTGTAGGAGCGATACCAAGACCAAAATGCATGTGGACGAAAAGGGGTTAATATACATGAGCCATTTCTTCTTCTTTTTCCCCCCTTCGGATGAGACATATTTCTTTGGATTTTTTGCATACATGCCATTATAAAGTTGGTTTATCTCAGATTCGCCATTACAAAACGCATAATATTATAGATGCCATTCTTTTTGCAACAATGTATCACCTGTGCCATTCTCGGAGTTTTTTTGGTATTTCCAGCATATACGAGATGAAAATAAGGTAGAAATACGGACCTGACGGCTGGGTCCCACGTGTCATCCTCTACCTCGTCTTCATCCTCATCTTCTTCCTCCTCTCCCCTCCCCTTCCCTCCCATGCCTATCTCCACAAATTCCGGTGGCCTTCCCCCCTTCTCCCCGCCGTGAATCTCCAGAGGCCGCCTTGCCGCCTTGCCGACGCCGGAGGAGATGGCGGCTCGGGCGGAGCTCGCTTAGATCTTGCGGCGGAGGCGGCCTGGCTTCGCCAAGACGCAGTGGGCGGAGGTGGCGGAGCTTCGCCCACGGCGGCGCAGAGCTTCGCTTCGACGGCGGCGGAGCGACGGCAGCCACCCTTCTCCTTCTTCTTCCCTCCTCTCTCTTCGCTCTCTTCTCCATGGACGGCGACGAGTCATGGGCGGCGGCGGCGGCGTGCTTCTGCAAAATTCCACTTCCTCGAGGTCCGCCGTAGCTCACTGGACCTCGTTGAGCCAACACCATCGCCAGAAAGCCACCCGTGAGCTCCATCTCTTGTTTTTCCCCAATTTCGGCCGCCCCAGCCAAAACCGAAAATTGAGCTTGCACGGTTTGAATTGGTTCAAAAGTTTGGATCTTCAAGTTACCTTGAGGTCAACCGCATCTCCCCCATGCGTTGCGCCGGCCGAAACCGTTTTAGGCCGCCGCCGTCTTCCGCCTCGCGCCGCCGCCAGCTCACCGCCGGCGTCCTCCCTCTCGGCCAAGCCTTCCCCGAGCTCCCTCTTGGCTCCCTCTCCCTTTTTTCCCACCTAGCCTCGCTAGAACGCCACCGCCCGAGCTCACCGTCGCACGTGTCGGAGGAGGACGCGGAGCTTCGCCGCCGCTTTGCGGCGTCGGAGGAGGATCGGCGCCTCCACCCACGAGCTCGCCGCCACTCCACACCTTCATGCCCCGCCCACCCTCCCTGCCTCGGCGGCCATGGAGAAGAAAGAGAAGAGAAGGGAGAGGTGGAGGAAGAGGAAGAAGAAGATGATGGGAGGATGACATGCGGGCCCTTCCTGTCAGAGACGTATTTTGACCGTATTTTGATTTTGTGTACATTGTAAATCCTTCGAAATGCACGAGAATGGCATTCTTCATAGATATTTGCAAAAAGAATGGCATGAATAAGAATACGCGTTTTATAATGGCATTTCTGAAGTATTGAAACTTTATACTGCACTCATATAAAAAATCCTATTTCTTTTGAGGAAAACTGTTCTAGTAAAAGGGAAAGAGGACAAAACGATGAGAAAAAAAAAATCATGCATGATCTTCCGAGACCAAATAGTATGCGGAGAAAAGGAACGAAAGTGAGCCAGCTGAGACAAATTAAGCTGGATGACGTGTTCCTATCTCTCTTTTCAGAAATGCGCGCGGCATACTGTTCTCATTTGTAAACTACTAATTTCGGTAAAAAAAAAACTTAATCCATCATTTAAGTTATGTGCAAGTTATGTGCAAGTTGCCGCGAAAGTACATGGCCGCACCACACGTGCGCGCGTACGGCCTCGCACGTACGCACGCACGTCGAGACGATCGAGACCCCCTCGTACGTGCCACTTGCAGCTAGCCGGCGTTGGTCGCCGGAAGAAGAAGGCGACGCTGCAGCTAGCCGTCGTCGATGCTCCGACATATATGAAAATCGTTACTTCAAATAAGTTTTGTACTGACACTAAGAAAGCACAAAGAATGCGCTGATATTGCAAAATTCGATAGTCTAACCTGCCAACCACCTCGAAAGTCTATCACAGTGTTCTCAACTTCCACATTGTCTGGCTGTATGAGCTCCAACTCTCTTGGGGAAGAGACTTCAGAAATTACAGCAACCTTTTGATTTTCCTCATCGAATGTATCCATGTCATCAATAAAGAGGATGGATGCGAGCGGTTGCTGCAAAACAAAAAAAAAAAAACTGATTTATTAACTAATGAAACCTAAGAAAATTGCATGCTCACTCAACCGTTGCATCTAGTAGCATGCCTCTATGCTGCACTGATCAAAAGAAGAGGAAGCATGTTTTCCCCCGCTGTTATACCTATGCAAAATCATTTGGTAAATGACCATATCTAATTTAATTCATGAAACTTCTCAATTTTAATAAACTTCAAGACACAGCTGCTTTGGAAAAAAAAGAGAAGAAAATTTGTTCTCACATGACCAATCTTTGCCAAGATCCTTGGATCCAAAGAGGAAAGTGCTCCAACCCCTCTCTACGACTGCCATCATCACCTGTCGGTTCTCAGCCCACACCCAAACTGTCTTCTTGGACTCTGTTGGCGCGGCCGGAGAAGCACACCTCTTGACAGACGTCGGTGGCCATGAGCGAGTTGATGCTAATCCTGCATTCGAATCCCCAAACTCAAGAGTCAGTGTTGCAAATGCATTCGAATCCCCAAAATTTATATAATACTGTTGTCTTGAGTTTGGACAGTGTAAAACACTCAATTTCCGTTGCGTAATGGCAATAGGGATTGATTGCGAATGCTAACGAAATCAAATTGGATTCATACGACATCGAATCCATAAGTCGTGATTAGGTACTAACGTAGCAAATAAATTGGTAGCTTTGTCTTGGCAAGTGGGTGGGGAGGCGGCGGGTGGAGGAGGCGGCGGACAGGGGGAGATGGCGGCTGACGGCGTGTTCTCCGCTCAACCACTGCGGATCACACCCCTGGTCAGATTTCTAGTATGCTAGCCAACTCGATCAAGCTCGATCCGATTTGAGCGTCGGGCACAACAAGGAGCGACTCGCAGATTTACCCAGGTTCGGACCCCCTCGCGGGTAATAGTCCTACTCCTGCTGAGCCTTAGCTCTTTTTTGATTGTGGTTGAATGGGAATGTGTTTACAAAGTGCTTTGAACGCACGAACACTTCTGTGACTGTGTGTGTTCCTCCCTCCCCCTCTCCTCTCCTCTCTCCCCTCCTTTTATACAAGCTTTGGGCTGGCGGAGAGAGCCGAGGGAGTAGGCAAGTCTGATGCTCTCAAGACATCGACAAGACACTGATGAAGAGGCGAAAACATGCCGCCGCCCACGCAGCCAGCCGCCTCTCACAGCCTTGCAGTGGCCTCGACCCGCATAGTCACACCGGTGAGTCTGCGGGTGGGCCTCACCGCTCCTCGACAGGCGGCCTCCTCAAGCAAACCTTCTCTCTGCGGTCAATTCTTCTGCGCCCACAGTGGATGCTTACGAGACACTGCAAGGGTCATCAGAAGCGGTAATCATTTCTTCTCTGTCTATCCGCGTGGCGTCTCATTAAATGCGCTGCGTCCTCAGAAGAGGGGAGCCTTCGTCCCAAGACTCCTTCGCAATGCTCCCACCCTTGGGCCCGCATGCGCTGGGCCCTCGCTGGTCTTCGAGGGCTCTGGCCTCTGAGGGGCTCGCCACGCCGGCTGGGCCTTGCTCGCCGCGCTTAACGCGGGGGCCCTCCTGCCTCCCGAGGGGCTCGCCCACGCCACTGGGCCTTGCTCGCCTGGCGCTGACGCGTGGGGCCCTCCTGCCTCTGAGGGGCTCGCCACGCCACTGGGCCTTGCTCGCCTTTGCCGACGCGTGGGGCCCTCCCTGCCTTCCTAAGGCTCTTTGTACCCGGTATTTATTACATCGACAAGAACCCCGGGTCCACCATGACACGCGAACCGTCGCACCGACATTTTTCCGTTTCTTGTGCGGCGGAGACGAGTCGGGGGAGCCCACCACCGTGGTCGCCAGACGCTCGATTCTCCACCGCACACGATCTTCCTTGGGAACCACGCCCGCTGGAAACCAAAACGCAGCGGGGCAATGATAGCGCCGCTGGGCGGAATCAAACCGTCGCGCTCGCGCCCACGCCTATAAATACTTCTCTCGGCGCATGCAATAATCCTTCCGCGACGCTAAGTCTTCGTTGTCCGCGCCTTCTTCATTGCTACCACAAAGATTCTCGCCAATTGCCACCAAGCCTTTCGCCGGCCACCGCCAAGTTTTCCATGGCTCCCAAGCGCGCAAAAAAGGCCGCCATGGATGCCGCACCATCTTCGGAGCTGCTCGCCGCTTCCACCGCCGATGAGGATCGTGGCGCGGCTTCGTCTTCGTGCCACCGACCGCCGCCGGTTCAGCGCCCGGCACCATCGCGCCGAGTCCTCGCGCCGGGAGATCGTGACCTTCTCTGGCGTCGTGGCGGGCCTTGTCCCGCCAGACTCAATTCTTCTTGGGGTGCTCGCCTTCTACGGGATCCAGCGGCGACCTTGTTCCTAACTCGATCATGGCCTGGTCATCTTCGCCACCTCTGCGAGATGTTCGTGGGGACGATGCGAACCTCCCGCTCTGGCGCCGACTCTTCGTCTTGCACACGGGCTCGCGCCGGCGCGGTTAGGAGCTGCTATTGGCGCTCCGCGTCACCTCCGCTTTATCCTCGCGCGGTCAAGTCCAAGCTGGAAGGACTGCACCGGCGATGGGTCAGACGTGGAGGACTCCGGTAGCTGCGACGATCTTGTTCTTCCCGACGATCGCTGGAGCCCACCGCCGACTGGGGGCCCGGCCGACGATCTGGCGAGTACGGAGGCTATGGCGGGCGCAGATTGCCGAAGCCCGCCGCCGAGGCTCACCGAACCCACGTGGTGGCGGACTTTTTGCGGCGCCGTCTTTGCCGCTTCCGCTTGAGGGCGCGCTTCACCTGGGCGTACTACGGCGACAACGATGGGACCAGCACCGCTCTTGGAGGTGAATACCCTCGCGCTCTTTTGGACTTCGTACCTTCTTTCTTTCCATTTTGGCTAAAAGCCAGCTCATTGCTTCTTCTTGGTGTTGGTGATGGGAACGTCTTGCGGGCGACGTGCTCGGGGTTTGGCGGGCTATCGACCACGCCGACCGGCGACACCGCCTGCTGACGGCATCCGCCCCTCTGCGATTGGGATCCACGGAGCGCAACCCTTACTTGCGGCGCCGCCCCTATGGAGGTCTCTCGGTCTGCGGTCCAAGTGGCGGGGACCACTGCAGATCCGCGAGCCGCCTCGGCGACCGCTTAAGCTTCGCGGCGCTGCTGCTCTGCCGTGGCGGCCGACTCCGCCAAGCGCTCTCGGAAGCGCCGCCTCATCCTTGCCGACGACGACGACGGCGAGGAGGGAGGGCGGCAAGAGAGCGCGCTTTCAAGCCCGGGCTTCGCCGCCACCGCCGGCTCCAACCAGCGGGGGCCTGCGCTACGCCGCCGCCGCCACCGGGCCAAAGCGCGGCGACTCATCAGAGCTGGCGCCGCTGCGCCGTTTCTTCCGCTCCTCCACGCCGACGCTCCTGGCGCGGCGCTGTATGCTGTTGGCGCCTCGCACCGGCACCGCTTCGCGCCAGCCTGGGCGTCTCGCTCGACAGTGGTAGATGCGATCAGCGCCACCGCCGCCACAAACAAGCGACTTGAGCTCCCCTTCGCTTTCGCCAGGCGCACCGCTTCAGTTGGCTTTCCTGCGCCACGCACACTTCGCACTAGGTTATACGCCACGCGGTTTTCGCATACCGAACCTGTTTGTCCTTCTTGGAACAGGCGGACGTTAGCATCGAGCTCCGCTCCACGCGACTTCGCCAAATTTCCCAGCGTGCCGCCGCTCCTTCGACGGAGGTCGCTCGCGGCGGCGGAGAGTCCGGCGCGCGGCGGCCGGAGAACCTTCGCCACTCGCCATTGGCGCTGCCGCCATCTCGGCCGCGGACGCCGACGTGGGCGTTCCTTGAGGCGCCGCACCCTCTCCCGCACTGGGCGACGCGGAGGAAGCCCTTGCCTTGGCGGAGCGTCTGCCGGTGACTCGCGGCGGGCCCCTTGCCAAGAAACCGCCCTGGCGAGGCGATGACAGCATGAGGTGCGGCGTAAGCCGCCGCCGCCTCGGCCGCCAAGCAGATCGAGGACCTCCGCTGAGCACTTCGAGCGCCCGGACCCTCGCCGACATGTTGCAGACCGCCATCATGGCTTCCGGACGCCTCTGATCCACTGGTGTTTCCCGCATCCCATTGGAGAGGCGGTGACAAGATCTGCTGGCGCCGTGGGACGAGCCGCCAGCCCCTGACGCCCTTCCGGCGGCTGCGGACGCGGGCGATCAAGACGGTCGCCAAGGCGCTCTCGGCAGCAGCAGTTCATCTTAGGTAATCGTCTTGCTCGAGACGCGCGTTTGATCTCGACGCCGCCATCGGGAGCCTTTTCGCGCCGGTGGACCGGTTTGAGCGGCGCTGGTTGACACCGCCGCCGCCGACAGCGTGTCCATGATGGGGGCGCGCGGGGAAGACGAAGGCGGAGGAGAAGCGAGACTCTCCGCCTTTTTGCCTTCTAGCTGTTGCCTATCAATGCAAACAAACTTTTGCTCTTTTGTTGTGAGTTTCACTTGAACCGCACAACTTTAACTATGGAATTGAATTGGGGCACCGCCGCCAAAGGTTTTAGATGAACGCTCGCCGCAAGTGAGCGCTGCTTCCTTAGGCATCTGGTTACTTCAACCCTTATGGCCTCTCGCAACCCGACTTAAACATTACGTGGCGAAGCGCTTAGCTTAGGAAGTAGTCTAGTCGTTGGTGCGCCACAGCGCATTGCCTAGACCGAGCCGACACACGTGCTAGAGCCCGCCTTCCGTCGCCGCCCGCACCGGCGTAAGTTATAAGCGTTTGTTTTGCAATTAAGGGCCATCACCCTAAGTACTTTCGCTACCGACTTTCAAGTATCGTTTTCTAATGAGACCTTTCTAAGGCTAAGCTCTCGATCGCCAAAAAGCTTTAGATGAGCTTTCGTTGAAAGTGGCGCTTTTTCCTCGGGCATCTGGTTACTTCAACCCTTATGGCCTCTTTTGAACCGACCCTAGACATCGCGTGGCGAGAACTTAGCTTCCGGAAGTGGTCTAGTCATTGTGTCATTGTTGGCGCATTGCCTAGACCGAGCCGACACACCAGGCTAGAACCCGCTTCCGTCTCGCCGCCCAACCATGAAGTCGAGGCGCTCGTCCTTGCAACTAAGGGGCCATCTGCCTTGAGTACTTTTTCGCTGCCAGCTTTCAACGAAATGCTTTCTAACAGACTTGAGGCGAAAAAAGAAACAGATGCCCACAAGGAGACAGAACTTATCTCTTATTGAAGATGGCTTTGTACAACGCAGCCCCCGAGGCGAGCGGTGAAGGAAGAAGACCTCGCCGCTCGGCTCCAAAGGAAGGCCCGAAAAAAAACTCTTGGACCGCTACCTACGGGTAGAACTTCCTCAGCTGCTCGACGTTCCAAGTGTTCGCCAATTCGCGACCGTCCTCGAATGCGAGCCCGACCGAGCTCAAGGGAGGCCGAGACCACCTTGAAGGGGCCCTCCCATGTGGGAGACAGCTTTGTTGCGCCGCACCGACTTGGATTTTATGCAGAGCGAGGTCGCCCATCGCCGGTGTTCTCACACTGCACCGTCTTGCTTGATAACGGCGCGGCGCCTGCGATACTTGGCGGCGGATCGCCGCCTGCCTCGGATCTCCTCCAGAGATTCACTTCATCCCGACGCGGTCGTGGTCTTGGTCTTCGCTGAACGCCGCCACTCTTAGGGAGTCAAGGCGAGCTCGATGGGAGCACCGCCTCGAGCCATACACCGGGAAGAAGGGGTCTCGCCGGTGGCTCTGTTGGGAGTTGTCCGGCGCCCTGTCTATGGGAACTTCTTCCGCCCGGCGCTTGTCAGCGCTTCTCCAGCGATCGAACGCCCTTGTCTTGAGCCCTTTGAGTACTTCCGCGTTCGCCCGCTCCACTTACCCATTGCTCTTCGGATGCACAACGGAGGCAAAGCATAGCTTGGTACCCAACTCTTCGCACCAGTCTTGGAAATCAGCGCTTTTGGCGGCGCCGTTGTCGATGATGATTACATTGGCGACATCAACCGGACGAAGATGCTCTTCATAAACTTGATAGCCGCTGCGGATGTGATCGCCGGGACCGGCGAGGCTTCCACCCACTTAGTGAACTTGTCGATGGCGACGAACAGATGAGTATACCCTCCGGTCGCCCAGGAACGGCCTGAGAATGTTCGGCCCCGCATCGCGAACGGCCAAGAGAGCGGAATGGTTTGCGGCGCTGGGCGGTCGGTGGATCTGCTTAGCACAAAATTGGCACGCCGCATCTCCTCACCGGCTCAAGGCATCACGGAGGCGGTGGGCCAATAGAAACCGTGGAAAAGCTTTTCCAACCAACGTCCGGCTCCCTGAATGGCTCCGCGACATGCCTCCATGGATCTCGAGAGAATTTCACTCCCGCTTCCCGAGTGACGCTTCGGTAGAACTCCGTTTGCGCGGGCGCGTCAGTCCCCACCTACCGTGGTGTAGCGCTGGCCTTGCGCGCTATCTTCTCACCGACGCGTCATCGTCGGGATCACTCCATCCCGCGGGTAGGCTAGGATCGGATCCATCCACCGACCTTCCGGACGAGTGTGACGACGTTACAGACATTGTCGCCGGCGACTCCGCTGGCTGGCGTTTCGCCTCAACCGCCTCGGCAGTTCTTCGCCTCCTCCCTCTAACCGGAGCTGCGGCGAGATCGATGACGTCTCCTCAGAGGTGGAAGCTGCGTCGAAAGCGTCCCCCACCGAATTGGGTCTGCGGCGACGGCCGTGTAAGTCTTTCTTCAAAGACCCCAAATGAACAGTGCCCTCGACGAGGCAATCTGGGATATTCATCCGCCATGTAGTTGTCGCGGCGAGGATGTGCACGGCCCAAACCCTCAAAGTGCCGCCCAACCGGCGCACCTCCGCTAGGTAGGCCGCCATGACGGATCCGAGCAGAGAAATCCTTCCTCGCTGGTTGATGACCGTGAGAGAGTCGCTTTACTTGTAGCCACGGATGCCAAGGGTCGGCCACCCCGAGCCCGGCGGCGATCCTTCATACTCATGACGTTGTTGGTGGCGCGGAAGTCCAAGACCACCAGTGCCGGACGACATCGCCGGTTGAGACACCAGACGACGCCACTTCAAATTTCTCCCGGCGGAATGAGCCGTCAAGAAGAGAGTCCACGGCGAGGAGGTGGGTACCTTCTTTCAAAGTCCGCCGAGTCCACTCGCTAATGAACTCCGCCAGAGCTTGCCTTTGATGGCCACTGGGAGCGAATTTGAGATCGAATTCGCATGACTTATGGTCTATTTGGCGTCGACCCGTCGCCTCATGGTTGAAGAGGATCTCCGCAAGGGATACTTGGTCAACACCGTGACTTTCGCCCGGAAGTAGTGGCGTAGCTTCGGGATGCGTCAAGACGGCGTAGAGCATCTTCTGTGCTTGTGAATACCTTGTTTGGCGTCGTGGAGGACCTTGTCGATGTAGTAAATGGGCGCTGAACGCCTCTCTTTCCGCCACTAGCACCGCTGTTGACCGCTGGGGTTTGCCGCGACGTAGAGGATCAACGGCTCGCCCGGTCTGGGGCGACCAAGACGGCGGGAGGTAAGATACTTCTTCGGACCGTCGAACGCCTCCTGCGCCTCCGCCGCCCACTCGAATGGTTGGTCTTCTTTAGGAGCTTGAGCAATGGGAGACTTTTATCCCCAAAGCGAGCTATAAAGCGCCCAGGAGGTCAAGCGACCCACCGTGCACCGTGATCCGCCAAGTCGCGTCGGGGCTTCATGTTCTCGATCACTGCGATCTTGTCGGGGTTCGCCTCAATCCCCTCTCAGGAGACGAGAATCCCAGCAGCTTGCTCGACGGAACGGCGAACACGCATTTCTCTGGACTAAGCTTGATGCAAGTGCTTCCTCGTTAGCGAAGGTTTCTTCCGGTCGCCGATCAATTCCTCCGCCTTCTTGGACTTCACCACTGTGTCATCGACATACACCTCCGTGTTCCGCCCTATTTGGGAGCGGTGAGCGATATGCATGGCCGGCCGATAGGTTGGGCCCGCAGATTCTTCAAATCAACGCCATCCTTGTATAGCGAGATCGCCCATGGGCGTGGAAAGCGATCTTGTCTTCATCTTCTTCGCCATGCTAATCTGGTGGTACCTGAGTACGCATCCGTAAAGCATACCGCCGCACCCCGCAGCTTGAGTCGACGATGAGATCGGCGCGGGCAGCGGGTATGGATCCTTCGACACGCTTTGTTGAGGTCGGTGAAGTCCACGCACATCCTCCAACGCCTGTTAGATTTCTTGACGAGGACGGGTTCGTGAGCCACACAGGATGGGTGACCTGCGGGCGACCCCGCCCTTAAGAGCTGTCCACCTCTGGCGGATAACTTCTCGGCGCTCCACCGATCGCTTCCGGACCTTCAGATGACCGTCGCGCCGGGAACGCCGCCAATTTGTGCTCAATCACTTCGGGACCCCACCATGTCGGACGGTTGCCACGCAAACACGCCGGCGTTGGATCGAGGAAGGAGACAGCGCGCTTCCTATTTGGCGCCGAGAGGCGCCCACCGAACGGTCTTCGCTGGTCGACTTCGCTTCGGGAGACCGCCTTAACCTCCATGGACGAACCGGGAGGCACGGTCTTCGCCGGAGGAGCTCCCAAAGTCGAAGCCTCGGCCTTACAGCACCGACGCCCGCCCCATAGGGCGTCCTTGTCGCAGCGGAGCGCCCGGCGGTCCACTTTAAAACGATGGGGCGGTGGCCCGGATCTTCACCACCATGTGCGCATAGTGGCACACCGCCATGAACTGGTCGGCGCCGGCCGACCTAGTATGGCGTTGTAGGAAGGTCAAGTCCGCCACCTCGAACTCGAGCATCTCGGTGCGGAAGCCGCTTGACCTCCGAAGGTTACCGGAGATCGCGCCCATGAGACGGACTCGGCCCGCGCGATGCCGTCAAGAATGGGAGCGCGGGCGAAGCTCCCGCCGCCGATCTCGAGCGCCTTGTGGCGACCCGGGCAGACGGGAGGTTGAGGAACTCCTCCGCTCTATCAAGACCCGCCCTAGCTTTACATTCCGGACCGTGGGTGCAACCACGATCGGGAGATGCCTGGGCGGGCGGTATGGTTGGGTGATCGGCTTCGATGAACGCGATCGGTTGCTCCGACCACGCCACCGCCTCATCGACCCAAAGTCGGCACGGTGGCGCGCGACCTCATCGCACGCTTAAAGCTAGCGTGGGGACGGATAGGTGGCGAACGCCCGTGGATGGCGGCAACCTCGCTCCGCTGCTGAAAACCAAGCGGCCGCCTCTTGCCCTTGCCATTGCCGGGCCTTTCATTGCTGCTGCTCGTGGACTCGCTTGTCCACCATCTTGTCGGCGACATGGCAATCCGCCAAGTCGTGGGAGTTGTTGCGGTGAATGGGACGGAGGGCCTTCCGTCCCGATCCACGGGCGATGATTTTCGCCCTTCGTCATGCGCCATGGGCCGTCGCGCCACGGCGATCGCCATAGCCGCCGCCTCGGCCGCCCTGCGGGACCGTACCCGCCGGCGCGCGACCTCCTCCTCTTTTCGCCCGCCGCGCCCATTGCGCTGGCTGGTCGCATGTCGTCGTCGTCGTCGTCGCGCTTTCGGCGACCATGACCTGCCGGTCTCGGCCGCTTTGCGCTTCTTCTTGTCCTTGCCGCGGGGTTCCTCGAGGTTCCGGCCGCGCCGCCCTTGGTGGCCCCGCCATACAGGCCGGGCGGATGCGAAGCTCACTGAAGGCGCGACTTGTCGCGCTAAGGTGAAGAGCTCCTCCGCTGTTTTGATCTTACTGGTGGCCATCTTTCTTTGACCTTGGGGTCTCGGGCGCCTCTCCGAACGCCGTGACCACGGCATCGATGGAGATGTCGGGGATAGTGTTGCGGACTGGACCGAAGCGCGAATATAGTCGCGCGCGACTCTCCTTTTCTTCCGCTTCCACGTTGTGGAGGTCGTCTTCTACCGGGCTGCTCAAGGTGCCCGGAAGTTGGTGACGAAGAGCTCCGAAACTCCTTCCATGACCCCACGGACTCGGGGCAGGTTCATGAGCCACGAGCGGGGCTCACGGTGAGGACCGGGAAGTAGTTCGCAGAATCTTCCCGACCCTCCGATCCGCATTACCGTCGTATAGATCTGCAAAAACTCATCGGGGTTGGTGGAGCCGTCAGTTTTTTCGATGGGGCGGACGAAACCGTTCGCCATCGGACGCGCGCAGCCTCCTTAGAAAAGGCGCGGCACCCAACGCCGGAGCCTCTCGCCTCTGGGACGCGTCTCGCCCGCCGCCCGTCGCCTAGGCGGCGCCAAAAGCGCCACCTCACCTGGCCGGGCAGCTCTGTGGGAACCCTCTTGCTGGTCTCGCAAGACGGCGGGCGACAATGATCGCTGCTGGCCGGTCGCGGCCCCTGGAGCTTGTCACGCAGTCTTTCCATCTGACAAGTGGCGGTCCTCCAGATGGGACCGAGATCGCGCCACCAGACGCGCCTGCCGGCCGAGCCCCGTGGGGTCGCGCTCTTGTCGTCTCGGCCCCGCCTCACCAGAGATCTGTGAGAGAGCGCGAGGCAACAAGGAGCGGAGGACGCGAAACGCCGTTCCCCGCCCAAACTTGCACCACCGGCTGGCGGCGGCGCCGACGAAGGGCTGTTGCCAACCACGGCGCCGCCGGGAGTCCGGAGTTACCGAACCGGTGGGTTTTCAGCAAGGCCCTGGCCGCGTGGAGGTTCTGTGCGGAGTGCACTCCTCCAAGGCCAGGCGCCGCCTAGCTTGGCCGAGGCGGCTGCTTTCCGCCAGGGCTCCAACCCTAGGCGGACGGCCACCGCCCGGGTGATCCATCGCCATCGCGCGGCCGACTCACTGCCTGCGGCTCTAGCGGCCGCTTCGCTCCATCGCGGATCGCCGCCGCCGCCGCCGCCTCAAGAAAGGTCAAGAGCTTGAACGATGCTAGCGCCTCACTGGCGCGCAGCGACGGCGTGTTCTCCGCTCAACCGCTGCGGATCACACCCCTGGTCGATTTCTAGTATGCTAGCCAACTCGATCAAGCTCGATCCGATTTGAGCGTCGGGCACAACAAGGAGGCGACTTCAGATTTACCCGAGTTCGGACCCCTCGCGGGTAATAGTCCTACTCTGCTGAGCCTTAGCTCTTTTCGATTGTGGTTGAATGGGAATGTGTTTACAAAGTGCTTTGAACGCATACGAACACTTCTGGATGTGTGTTCCTCCTCCCTCTCCTCTCCTCTCTCCCTCCTTTTATACAAGCTTTGGGTCAATGGAGAGAGCCGAGGAGAGTAAGCGTCTGATGCTCTCAAGACACGACAAGACACGATGAAGAGGCGAAAACATGCCGCTTGCCCACGCCATGGCTCGCCTCGCGTGCTTCGAAGTGGCCTCGACCCGCATAGTCACACCGGTGAGTCTGCGGGTGGGGCCCCGCCGCTCCTCTCGACACGGGCGGCCTCCTCAAGCAAACCTTCTCTCTGCGGTCAATTCTTCTGCGCCCACAAAGGATGGCCGCTCGAGACTGCAAGGGTCATCAGAAGGTAATCATTTCTTCCTCTGTCTATCCAGCGTGGCGTCTCATTAAATGCGCTTCGTCCTTCGCGAAGGGGGAGCCTTCGTCCCAAGACTCATTCGCAATGCTCCTGCCCGCTGGCCCCCCCTGGCGCTGGGCCTCGCCTGGTCTTGAGAGGGGCTCGCCACGCACTCCGCCTGGGCGTGGGGCCCTCGCCTCACCGTCGGAGGGGCTCGCCACGCCCCGCTGGCGCGTGGGGCCCTCCTGGCCTCTGAGGGGCTCGCCACGCCTGGGCCTTGCTCGCCCGGCCGACGCGTGGGGCCCTCCTGGCCTCTGAGGGGCTCGCCCAGCGCTGGGCCTTGCTCGCCTGGCCGACGCGTGGGGCCTCTCGGCCTCGGAGGGCTCGCCCACGCGTTGGGGCCTTGTTCGCCCGCTTTGTCGCGTGGGGCCTCCCGGCCTCGAGGGGCTCGCCCACACGCTGGGGCCTTGCTCGCCCGCCTGACGCGTGGGGCCTCTCGGCCTTCGGAGGGGCTCGCACGCACGGCTTTTGCTTTCGCCCGCTTTGTCGCGTGGGGCCCTCTGGCCTCGAGGGCTCGCCACGCCACTGGCCTTGCTCGCCCGCCGGCCGCGTGGGGCCCTCCTGCCTTCCCAAGGCTCTTTGTACCCAGTATTTATTACACCGACACAAGGCATCTGAGGGAGGGGCGGCGGTGGAGAGACGGCGGCGAAGAAGGGGAGGCGGCAATGACGGGGAGACGGCGGTGAACGGGGAAGGCGGCGGTGACGGGAGGCGGAGGTGGAGGCGGCCGCGAAAAGCGAGGCGGCGGCGGACGGGCCTTGGCGGTGGGCGGATCTGGCGGAGAGACGGAGGCGGCGGCGAAGAAGAGGCGGCGGTGGGCTGGGAGACGGCATGACGAAGGGAGGCGGCGGTGGGCGGGAGGCGGCGATGGGCGAAGGGCGGCGATGGAGAAGCAGCGGATGGGAGAAAGGGGATGGATAAGGGTTTCGGGGCTGAGAAATGGGTGTAACCTACGGTATATATTCGGTGGCATAAAAGGTGTAATTTTGGCAAACAACGGGTGTACTTAGAAAGGCAAAAAGGGCAGCGCTGCGAGGACCAATAAAATACAGGGAGGTAAAGAAAAAAGCTACATGGCCGGGGAAAACTGAAGGAGGACTGCTGCGCGAATCCGGAGGGACGAAAACCAAAATTCACATAGTGAAGGGGGTTTTCTGCAAAGTGGGCAGGACGGGAGAGGGGCGCGTGTACAGATGGATCTAGGCCAGCGCGGCGCCATCGAATGGCTCAGTTTTTTGGGGCGACGTGGCTAGGGCGGGGATGAGCCTAATGGAATGTACCGCTACGCGGTATAAATGTTTAGGAAAAAATAGATATAATCACGAAACATGATGTTTCACCCGTTTTTGCCACGTTTCACCATCGGCCTTTTTACATGTTTATTCATCTCTTTGTCCATGATACGTTCTCGTCACTGCTTGATCATATTTTAACGGTATATTAACCATGATTTAGAGCATCCCCAGCAGGGGACGTATCATATGCTGGCGGGCATTACTGTGCACATGGGGCGGGAAAAAATTCAAACTTGCAGGCTAGTGCAGCTGGTGGGCAGGGGAGCTCGAGCTCAATTAACACACTGATGCAGGCCGCCTGATGCTCCTGCTGGGGATGCTCTTAGGCCTAGTTTGTTTGACCTAAAAGTTGCTGAAGACTTTAGTCTTAAAAAGTTGTGACCCTTTGAAAGACAAAAAATAATATTTTACGAACTTTAAGAAGAACTATTTAAAAATCCCACATAAATGAATACAAAGTATTATATTATTTGGCTTATAGAAAATAACAGTTTTTCAGTCAATTTAATTTAAGCCGAAACAAATTAACGAGGTCTCAAGTGTTCCGCATCTATGTTGCGTACAAGTGTTTGTTTGTTTTTTGTTTTTTTTTGGGTATACTTCCCCGGAGCATGCTAAGAGCTAGGGGTGAAAACGGATCGGATATAGATCGGATAGCACCATTACCATATCCGTATCCATATTTTTTTTCCGAATACGGATACGGATTCGGATACCTCTCGGATACGAATACGAATCGGATAGCATAGCGAATACGAATACGGAGCGGATATCTACTCAATTCGGTCGGATACGAATATCCTACAACTTCAGCACATCAGCGAAAAAATAAGCCAACATGTCAAACATTTATCTCTTAGGCCTTACATTAGTTTCAAGTCTGATGCTTAGGAGAATGGGGTGTATATATATATATATGTATATATATCAAGCATCAGGTACAAAACGAGCAATAAGTACTTAATTAGAAATACAGTTAACATTTGTTCCACGTTCCAGCATGAACACCATTACAATTTGGATACGGATATCCAGTCCTTTTATCAAAACCATATCCGTATTCGTATCCGGGAAAAAATCCGAATAGTATCCGTATCCATATCCATATCCGTTTTCTATTCAGATACGGATAGTCCGAATATGGATAGCCATTTTTCGGATACGGATGTCGAAAAATTTGGATTATTTGTATCCATTTTACACCCCTACTAAGAGCCAGCACTGTACCGGCACACCCTAGCCTCCTTGAACACCCTTCCCGGCCGGCAAAGGTAGTCCTTCCCCGGCGCGCAGTGCCTGTCCTCGGAGCACACGCACAGCCCCTCGAGCGCGCACCCGTCCCTGACGACGCTCACGCCGCCGGCGCCGGCGACCCCCAGCACCTGGTCGCTCCACTCGCTGGAGAACAACCCGTCGGGGTCGTACGCGCGCTTCACCGCCATGAACTCGTCGGCGCGCGCGCCCAGCCTGGCGGCGGCGCCGTCGAAGGCGGCGTTCCGGTTCTTCCCCCAGTGCGGCAGGCCGCCGTACTTGCGCAGCGCCATCTGCTCCACCTCCTCCAGCACGTCCTCGTCCAGCCGCGGCGCCGCCGGGTCGCGGCTCCGGTAGTAGGTCATGTCGAAGTCGACGCTGTCCTCCGGCTTGCCGAGGTGCGCCGACGAGGCCCTCACGTAGCGCACGAGGATGCCGTCGTAGAGCTCGACGCCGCAGAGCGCGGCGGGGTTGAGGTCGCGGAGGCGCTGCACGTCGCGGATGAAGGCGGCGGCGCTGGACAGCGGCACGCTGATGGCGGTCTGGAAGAAGAAGGTGCCGCGGTCGACGCGCGGGTCCCAAGGGCACGCCGTGAGGAGGCCGTCGTCGGCGCCGGCGAGGCAGCTTCCCGACGACTGGATGAGGTTCTGGAAGCCGACCACGGGCTGTCCCGGGAGTGCCGGCGTCGGCAGCAGGCTGTCGTTTGCGGCGTCGGCGAGGCCGTAGTTGGCAGCGAAGAAGAGTGATTGCGACGCCGCCGAGGCCACGCACTTGCCATTGGCGTTTCTCGCGGCTTCCTGCCCGTCCTCTTCAAGCAGCAAGCCAGCAAGGAACAAGATTCCAAAGTCCATCAGTTCCATCCATGTAAATGTTCGCACATGCACGTATTGATCAAACAATTATGCTTTTTCGAACAAAAACCTTCTTCGAATTCTGAAATGTGTGCACGGTTGCCTAAGCAAATTTCCACGGCTTATCCTGGGTTTTGGCAGTGCATGCATCAATATTCATGCGCAACCTACCCTCTCTATCGCATGGCCTTTTGAAAAAAAAAACTTTGAAATTTTTAAAACAAAGCAACCGGGTTCTTCTTCCTTCCCTCTACTCTCTCCTCCTCTCAACACCCCACCTAGACCTGTTCAAAAGACGGGTGTCCATCTTATGCTCCAAGGTGGCATATGCTGGGGGTCAAAGGACGACACAGATTCGCTGAACAAGGGTGTTCAAAGAAATAAATGGCCTACATCGCTAGGCTCGATCACGTGTGGTACGTTTGCCATCACCTTTTGTCTGTGAAAAAATAAAAAAGGAAAGGAAACAAGGATGAATTTTAAAACACAATCTACCTGCGAGTCTAGTGGCCTGGATTGCAGTGGTTGGGAGGGGCTGAAAGCCCACGTAGTTGAACACGCCGTCGCCAGATGAGTCAACGGGCACACGGTTGTCGAGGCGGTAGATGGCCTGGTAGTGGCCGGGCAACCAAAGTATGTCGCCGAACTCGTGCTCACCAGCAAAGGTGACAACTCGATCTGCCAAGTCATGGTCGTCGCCCTTCTGAAACGCCACTGACCGCTTGAACATTGGTTGCAGTGCTATAGTCACCTGATAAAAATTTATCAGTATAAATTTTTGTTTTTTAAAGAAAGAAAAAAAAACGGGGGCACGAGCATTGCAACTTGCAAGTTTCGTTTGTTAATATATACTCTATATACCTGAGAAATGACCCCAAGCACGCCGAGGGACACCTTCGCCGCGTCCAGATCCGGGTCGCCGGCGTTCACCTCCCGGACCTTGGCGTAGCCCTCGCTCGCCGGAGCCGGCGTGACGACCCTCATCCCGACGACGTACTCGTGCACGGCGGCGCCCTTCCCACGCAGCGAGCTCCCGTGCGCGCCCGTGGACAGCAGGCCGCCGACCGTCAGCCCCAGCCAGTACGGCGAGTGCGGCAGCGCGAGCCCGGCGGCGGCGGCGTCGTCGATGAGCTCCCGCAGCGTGACCCCGCTCTCCACGGTGATCTCCATCCCGCCGCCGGCGCCGATGGAGACGACGCGGTCCAGCCGGTCGGTGCTGATGACGAGGCCGCGGTCGCCGCCGGGGCACGCCAGCTTGGGCACGCTGTGGGAGTAGCGCGTCGCCACCTTCATCTTCGTCCCCGACGCCGTCGCGTTGGCCACCACGGCGAGGAGCTCCGCCTCCGACGCCGGGTACGCGGCGGCGGCAGCGCGGCACGTGGAGCGGTCGGGGAAGGCGCGGTAGGCGTTGGTGACGGTGCAGCCGGACGCGCCCGGCGCGCACCGCACTGGCTCCGGCGGCGGGCTGGCGCCGGCGAGGAGGAGGAGGAAGAGATGAGCGAGCGCGAGGAGGAGGGGCACGCCGCCATGATGCGCTCGGCGCCTTGGTGCATGTGCGCCTTGCATGGTTTGCCCCGTGATCGCTACCATTGCTTGCTCTATTATCGATCGCAGCTGGACGCACGGCGTTGGCTTTTAAAACCAATCAGCATCGCCTTGGGCTGATCTGCGTGCACAACCGCAGGAAACCAATCGTGGAATGGAGAAGGATTGTAGTGGCGCAAAAATGCTAACGTGGATGGGCTGGAACTGAGGGTGGAAGGACACGGTTAGCTTCAGTTTTAAAGCCTAGCTAGGAGGCTTAGCTAAAGAATCTTCTTAATTTATGTGTTTTACTTTGGGGTTGCTTTGTCCACGTAAGCAGATCAGTCAATCGGAATGGGATCCTCTGCATTTGTGCAGTTGGGGCAGTTCGTCCCTGACATGTGGGTCCCGGCTTGATGGGGCCCACATGTCAGAGAGGGATTGCAAATGACTGCATAACTGCCCCAACTGCAGAGGATGCACGTCCCGGTCAATCTCTCCTTCAGGCTCCCTCCTCCTTTGGGCCGGCATCATCCATCCTTCCTCTTCCTCCGTCTAGGCCGCCGACTCGTTGTCACTTCCCCTCCCCCCAAACTCTTGTCTTGTGTCCTTTCACCCTTTTCTCACTTTACGACGTAATGCAAATGCAATTCTCTCAATAGATCTAGGGTATTATACAGATCTAAAGGATTCTTTTAGAGGACAGTAAAATCGTTTTTTTTCTTTCTTTTGTTTGTAGCACATTGTAGTTAATGGTAGCAAAATTGCTTCTTTCTAGAACCCGTTGGATGATAACCTTACTGATGACCGCGCTAATTGAATTACATGATATGGGCAATAAACTAATTTGGAGATGGTGACCAGATGATACCCATATCCCAAACTATGGAACCAGGGAGTTGCTTTGCGGACCAACGTTCTAAAGCTGCATACAATACGGTAAGAGCTTGATCCTGAGCCACCACCGCATCAACACCGCCGACCTCCTCACTAGGAAGGGGTGGCCGCACCAGACAGCTTATTGCTTCTGCCTTGGCCCACTAGAAACGGTCGACCACCTTTGTGGTTCTTGTTCTTTTGCCTCCGCGATTTGGTAAACTTTTCTGCCTCGCCAACCCCCTTCTATCAGCCTAGTTGGCTTCTGTGACTGGTGGACCTACAGTCAGCATGACATCCCTAAGACTACTATGAGATCTCTCAATGGTATCATCATCCATGTGATCTAGAAAATCCGGAAGGAGCGTAATAGGCGCATCTTCCATAATCAGGTCCTGTCCATTTCGCAAGTTGTAACCCTAATTAGGGATGGTCATGCCACTTGGGCGACAGCCTCCTCGCCTGTAATTTCCCTAGGCCGAGCCCTCCCCCTTTCTCCCCTCTCTCTTCTCTCTTTGTATATGTTGTACAGTTCGTTCTTCCGCTTTAATGAAATGGCAGTGCTTCTACCCGTCACCTTAAAAAAAACGGTAAGAGCAAACAATCAGTTTGAAATGCTTCCTAGGGATCCTTCGTGCTCTCCTTGTCAATAAACTTGTGTGCTAATGCTTTCAGGATTGATTGTACACGATTTTATCCAAGTTACCTCTGAAAGACATGGTCGATTCCCATGTTAATGTTAATGCGTTTCACTGCAAATATATGTTAATGTGTTCCCTACCGATCGACTTTTCTCCTAACTCCTCTTAATTGGCGGACCCAAAAAAGAAGAAGAGGGATATATCATACGTATAATACTGATGAGGAGGGGTAGTACAAGACTGGAGCCGTTCGCACCAGGGCAGGGAGCATTTCAGAGAGAGAGAGATCGTATCATATCATGCATCTTTCGAAACATTAATTAATTATTTGTGATCAGTTGCGCATGAGGGTGAGACGAATCAGCACGTACCATCACATGCATGCGTGTATCCTCTGGCATCGCTAAGCAAAGTCAGAGAGCTAGCACGACGATAAATTTAAATCAAATCACGGCCACAGACCACAGTACGTACGTATCGGCAACGAACAGCCGAGATAATCCGGTACAAGTTACAAAACAATACGTACATCTACGGTGAACTGAAGCAGTCCATGTGTACGTGCAGCTGTGTGCACCTACGGTATATGTGCTTCGATCCGCGCGTGCTACATGTGCAGGAGAGAATATATAGGGAGGGACTACTCAACGGGATCCCGTCCTAAGAGACTCCGACGGGATCCCTCCCCTCCTCTCGCGCAATACGCCGCCTCCTTTTTCCGCCCTCCGATGGTGCTCCGCGCAACTCCGTCGCCTCCTTTCTCCGCCTCCTCCGACGATGCCCTCGCCGTCGGTCGCTCCGCCGCTTGACCTCCCTCCCGCCGAAGCCGTGCCGCTCGACGGCGTGTTCACCGCTTCAACCATGCGGATCACACTTCGGTCGATTTCTATCCTGCTAGCCTATCACCCGCTTCGGTTGGATTGAGCGTGGGGACGCAAAGAAAGAGCAACACACGGGGATTACCCAAGTTCGGACCCCCTCGCGGGTAATAATCCTACTCCTGCTGAGCCTTAGCTCTCTTCTTGCTGTGGTTGAATGGAATGTGGTTACGGGATGCTTGTGAACTGTGTGTTCCAAGCGCAACGTACCCCTTCCTCTCTCTCTCTCCGCTCCTTTTATACAAGCCTCGAGCTGGCGGAGAGAGCCAAGGGGTAAACATCTGATACTCTTGGTGCATGGCGAGACATGACAGAGAGACGAAAACGCGTGCGCTGCTACGCCGGCGGTATCGTCCTCGCGTGCTTCGCAAGTGGCCTCTGACTCGCACAGACACACCGGTGAGACTGCGGGCGGGGCCCAGCCTGCTCCTCCTGACGCGGGCGGCCATCTTAAGCAAACATTCTCTCTGCCGGTCAATTCCGGCTGCGCCCGGTGATGACCGCTTTCGAGACTGCGAGGGTCATCAGAAGCGGTAATCATTTCTTCATTTGTCTATCCGCGTGATGTCGCATTAAATGCACTCGCCCTTCGCAGCGAGGGGAGCCTAAGCCCGAAGACTCCTTTTGAACGCCTCGCCACGCCGCGCCCACATGATGGGAGACCTTACGGCGCCGAGGGCTTCGCCCACACGCCCGCTCGACGATGGGGCCCTCGCCCAAGACCGATGGGCTCTCGCCCACACGCGGGGGCCTGGTCGCCCGCGACGTGTGGGGCCCTCGTCTGATCTTTCGAGGGCTCGCCACGCCATTGGGCCTCGATCGCTCACCTGACGCGTGGGCCCGCTGAGCGAGGGCTCGCCACGCCATTGGGCTCGATCGCCTCGCTGACGCGTGGGGCCCGCTCGATCTTCTCAGACTCTTTGTACCCGGTATTTATTACACCGATGAGTAGCCCCGTCCATCATGATACGCAACCGTCGCCGCATGCACACCATAGTGCCAAGCCCGTGACGGGAGATCGTGACCTTCACATGGGCGTCTTTGGCGGGGCTCGCCCCGCCGACTCGGAATTTTTCTTGGCGGTGCTTGCCTTCTACGAGATCCAAAGCGCGACCTTCCCCAACTCCATCGTGGTATCGACCATCTTCGCCCACCTCGCGAGATGTTCGTGGGGACGATGCCAAACCTCCCGCTCGCGCAGCTCTTCACGCTTCATGCGCGGTCGCTACCGCGGGCCGTGAAGCTGCGCATTTTACGCCCGCGACGCCGCCGCCTTCCTTCCGGTCGCGTCAAGTCCAATCGAAGGATCGGCACCGCCAATGGTTGTACGTGGAGGACTCCGGTAGCTGCGGCGACCTTGACCTCCCGAGGGTCCCGCGGAATCCCTTGCCACCGGGGTCTCGCCGACGACTCGGCCGAGCTAGAGGAGATGTGCAAGATCGTTGAGCTCCGCCAAGAACGGGCTCACGGAACCCACGCTATGGCGGATTTTTTTGGCGCCGCCTCCGCCTCGCCTCCGCATGAGGGTTCGCCCGCTGGCGATACTATGGCGATGACGATGGAGTCCGCCTTGTCCCCGGAGGTAAATGTTTCTTCAGTCTTGTCTTTTTGGGAATGTCTTTTCCGTTGGCTCCTTGTAACTTACGGCTTCTTCTTTCTTGCGCCCAGCCGCAGGGAACGTGCCGGAGAACGTGCTCCGGTAGTGGCTGGCGGGGCTCCTGACCGCGCCCACCGGTGACATCTTTTCGCCGGCGACCATCCGCCCTCTGCGATCGGGATCCACGGAGCGAACCAAGACTGCGTCGCCGCCCCCATGGAGGTCTCTCGTCCCATGGTCCAAGTGGCACGGGACCACTACAGATCCGTGATCCGCCCTCGGCGACCGCCCAAGCTTCCTCCTCGCTGCGCTCGCCGTGGCGGCCGACCGACCAAGGCCTCGGAAGCGCCGCCTCATCCTCGCCAAAGACGACGACGAGGAGGAGGAGGCGAGCCCAAAGAGGGCTCGCCCGTCGAGCCCCGAAGCTTCCGCCGCCTCCTTTGGCCCCCTCCAGTGGGGCCTGCTGCTGACGCCGCCGCTCGCCACCAGCGAGAGCGGCGACCCGAAGCTGGCGCCACTGCGCGGTTTCTCCGCTTCCTTCAAGGCTGACGCTTCTGGTTGGCGCTTGCGCTGCTGACGGCCTCGGCGCCGCGCGGCACCGATTGAGCAGCTACCGCTTAACGGTGGTGATCTGCGGCGCCGCCACCGCCTCCGCAACCAAGTGGCTTGACGCTGCCCCCCTCAGCCTTTGCTTTCGGGGCGCGCCGTGCCAGGTGGGCTTTCTCTACACTTACGTACATTTTTCATTAGGGTTAGCATGCTGCATGTTTTCGCATACCTGAACCCTGCCTCTGTTCATCTTCATAGGATAGAGCGGACGCTGGCGCCTCGAGCTCCATCTTGCACGATCCGCCAGCCCCCAGCTCGCCCGCGGCTCCTTTGACGGAGACGAGGCATCCCGCCGCGGAGATCGCGTCGGAGACAAGGCTGGGGGAACCTCCGGCCGTTGCCGCTGTTGACGCCAACGCCGTGAGCGCCATTGCCGCCGACGTTGGACGCTCGCTGAGCGCGCCATACCTCGCCACACTGGCGGCGGAAAAGTGCTCGCCTCGGCGGAACAAGCTGTCGGCGAAGCATGCGCGCGCTGAGGGGCGGCGCATGAGGGAGGCGGCGACCAGCGAGGATGCGACGGCGCAAGCCGCCGGCCTCGGTCACTAAGGACGTCGAAGACCTCCGCTGAGCACACCGAAGCGCCCGGTGCTCGCCGACATCTTCGCGCCGCTTACCACGGCTCGGGACGTCTGTATTCTACCGGGCGCTACTTTGTACTCACGCTGGAGGAGACGGCCGCGAAGATGCTAGCGCCAGGCGAAGCGGTGGCGATGCCTCGCGCGAGCTGCCGGCGCCGATGCGGGCGCGATCGATTGAAGACGGTCGCCGCGGCGCTCTCGGCGGCGCGATTCATCTGAGCTGGGCTGCCTCGCCAGAACGCGGCGTTCGACTGGCGCCGCCATCGGGAGCTTTTTGCGCGGTGGACCGGATCAAGAGTCTCGAGTCGAGCTTCGCCCCCGGCCGTCTCTATGATGGGCGGCTGCGCCGCCGAGGGCGATGAAGACGAGGAGTAGACGAACTCCCATACTTATCTTTGTCTTGTACAAATCCTGTTAATGCAAACTTTTTGCGATTTTGCAGTGAGTCTTGATCAAACTTCGCGCAAACTCTTACTTCCGAAAAGAAATGGGGCACCTGAACGCTAAAAAGCTTTAGACAGAACATTCTATTGAAAGTGAGCGCTTTTTCCTTAGGCATCTGGTCACTTCAACCCTTATGGCCTCTTCGCGAACCGACCTTAAACGTTGCGTGGCGAGAGCTTAGCTTCCGAAAGTGGTCTAGACGCCGGTGCCGCCATTGGCGCAATGCCCAGACCGAGCCGACACACCAGGCTAGAACCCGCCTTCCATCCGCATCGCCTCGCCCAACCGCAAGTTATAAGCGTTCGCCCTTGCAACTAAGGGGCCATCAGCTTTAAGTACTTTCGCTACCAGCTTTCGATAGAATGCTTCTTAACAGACTTTTAGCGGCTAAACAATTGATCGCCAAAAAGCTTTAGACTGAACGTTCTGTTGGGAGTGAGCGCTTTTTTCTTAGGCTTTTGGTTACTTCAACCCTTATGGCCTCTTTGCAAACCGACCTTAAACATTGCGTGGCGAGCGCTTAGCTTCCGGAAGTGGTCTTGACGCCGGTGCCGCCGTTGGCGCATTGCCCAGACCAGCCGACACACCTGGCTAGAACCCGCCATCCATCCGCATCGCCTCGCCCAACCGCAAGTTTAAGCGTTTGCTTTTGCAACTAAGGGGCCATCAGGCTTAAGTACTTTTTCGCTACCAGCTTTCAACAGAATGCTTTCTAACAGACTTTAGGCGAAAAAGAACAGATGCCCACAGAGAAACAGAACTTATCTTTATATTGCAGATGGCTTTGTACAATGCAGCCCCCGAGGCGAGCGGGGAAGGAAGAAGACCTCGCCGCTCGGCTCCAAAGGAAAACCAAAAAGCTCGAATGCGACTACCTACGGTAGAACTTCCTCGGTTGACGCGTCCAAGTGTTCGCCAATTCACGACCATCCTCGAATGCGAGCCTGACTGAGCCTGGGCGGAAGACTGAGACCACCTTGAAGGGGCCCTCCCACAGGGGAGACAGTTTGTTGCGGCCCGCCTGCGTCTGAATTTTGTGCAGAACGAGGTCGTCCACTGCTAGTGTTCTCTCACACACAAATTTTTACTTTGATAATGGCGCAGGTTCGCCGACACCTGGCGGCCCGGATCGCCGCCCTGTCTCGGATCTCCTCCAGGAGATTTACTTCATCCTGACGCCGGTCAGGGTCTCTATCTTCGCTGAACGTCGCCACCCTTGGGGATCCAAAGGCGAGCTCTGATGGGAGCATAGCCTCCGAGCCATACACCAGGAAGAAAGGGGTCTCGCCCGTGGCCCTGCTGGAGGTCGTCCGCAGCGCCCACAATACGGTGGGGACTTCCTCGGCCCAGCGCTTGCCGCGCTTCTCTAAACGGTCGAACGCCCTGGTCTTGAGCCCTTTAAGCACCTCCGCGTTTGCCCGCTCCACTTGCCCATTGCTCTTCGGATGTGCAACGGAGGCGGCACACTTGGTACCAGCTCTTCGCACCGAGTTTGAAATCGGCGCTCTTGAACTGAGCGCCGTTGTCGGTGATGATCCTGTTGGCGACGCCGAATCGGACGAGGATGCTCTTCATGAATTTTATGGCTGCAGCGGACGTGATCGCCGGCACTGGCGTGGCTTCAACCCACTTGGTGAACTTGTCGACGGCGCATTTAGATGATGTGTAACCTCCGCCGCTCCCGGAACGGGCTCAGATGTCAAATTTCTAGACCGCGAAGCACCGGAGAGGCGGGATGGTTTGTAGCACCTGGGCCGGTCGGTGGATCTGCTTAGCATAAAATTGGCACGCTTCGCATCTCCTCATCAGCTCGAAGGGATCCTAGAGGGCAGTAGACCAATAGAAGCCGTGGCGGAAAGCTTTCCCGACCAACGCCCGGCTCCCTGAATGGCTGCTGCACATGCCTCCATGGATCTCGAGAGTATTTCACCCCGCTTCGAGTGACGACTTCGGTAGAACTCCGTTTGCGTACTGGCGTCTGAGTCCCCACCTACCGAGCGTGGCGCTGGCCTATGCGTGCTATCTTCTCAGCCGACGCGTCATCATTGGGGATCACTCCGTCCCGCAAGTAGGCTAGGATCTGATCCATCCACTGACCTTCCCGGACGAGCGTGACGACGTTAGCATTGTCGTCGGCGTACTCACTTTGGCTTTCGCATTTCCGCCTCAACCGCCTCAGCAGTTCTTCCGCCTCCTCCCTCCAACCGGGGAGCTGTGGCAGGATTGGTGACGTCTCCTCCGGATGTGGGAGCTGCGTCAGGGAAAGCGTCGTCCCCGCCAAGATTGGGGGCTGCGACGGACGGCCGCGTAAGTCTTTCTTCAAAGACTCCAGCCGGAATAGGTGCCCTTGACGAGGCAATCTGGGACAGTTCATCCGCCATGTAGTTGTCGCGGCGAGGGACGCGCGGCAAGCCAAGCCCTCGAAATGCCGCTCAACGGCGCACCTCCGCCGAGTAGGCCGCCATGCGGGATCCACGCAGGTGAAATCCTTCCTGGCCTGGTTAATGACCAGGAGAGAGTCGCCCTTTACTTGTAACCGTCGGATGCCCAGAGTCGAAGCCACTCTGAGCCCGGCGAGCAATCCTTCATACTCCACGACGTTTTTGGTGGCGCGGAACTCCAGCACCACTAGGTGCCGGACGACATCGCCGGTGGGAGACACCAGACGACGCCTTGGCAAACCCCCTCGGCGAGGTGAACGAGTCGAAGAAGAAGAGAGTCCACGGCGAGAATGTCTTCGGCTTCTGTGTCGCGGAGTCCACTGTTGTGAACTCAGCTAGAGCTTGCCTTTGATGGCCGTTCGGGAGCGAATTTGAGGTCGAATTCTGCGGCTCCATGGCCCACAGCGTCGATGCGGCCGTCGCCTCATGGTTGAAGAGGATCTCCGCAAGGGTACTTGGTCAAGACGGTGACTTCTCGCCTGGAAGTAGTGACGTTAGCCCGGACGCCGTCACCTGGCGTAGAGCATCTTTAGTGTCTGTGAATACCTTGTTTGGGTCGTGGAGGACTTTCTTGGCGTAGTAGATGGGGCGCTGAACTCCTTCCCTTTCCGCCACCAAGACAAGATTGACCACCCGGGTTCGCCATGACATAAAGGATCGGTTGCTCGCCCGGGTCTGAGCGACCAAGACGGGCGGGAGGTGAGGTACTTCTTCAGGCCGTCGAATGCCTCCTGCGCCTCTGTGGTCCATTCGAAATGGTTGGTCTTCTTCAAGAGTTTGAGCAGTGGGAGACTTTTATCCCCCAGGCGAGCTATAAAGCGGCCCAGGGAAGTCAGGCAGCCCACCAAGCAGTGCATCTGCCGAAGTCGCGTCGGGGGCTTCATGTTCTCGATTGCCACGATCTTGTCAGGGTTCGCCTCAATCCCCCTCTGGGAGACGAGGAAACCTAGCAGCTTGCCCGACGGAACGGCGAACACGCACTTCTCAGGATTGAGCTTGATGCAGCACTTTCTCAGGTTGGCGAAGGTTTCTTCCAGATCGCCGGTCAACTCCTCCGCCTTCTTGTACTTCACCACCAGGTCGTCGACATACACCTTCAGGTTCCGCCCTATTTGGGGGCAATGAGCTATATGCATGGCCCTCTGATAGGTTGGGCTGCATTCTTGAAATCAACGCCATCCTTGTGTGCGATGAAGCGCCCATAGGCGTCACAAAGGTAGTCTTGTTTTCATCTTCTTCACCATGCTAACTGGTGGTACCCGAGTGCGCATCCGTAGCATGTTGCCGCACTTCACCGTGGAATCGACGATGAGATCAATGCGGGCGGTAGTACGGGTCCTTGGCACGCTCGCTGTTGGTCGGTGAAGTCCACGCACATCCTCCACCGCGTTGGATTTCTTAGCGAGGACGGGTTCGCGAGCCACAGGATGGGCGACACGCGGATGACCCGCCCTTAAAAGCTTGTCCACCTCTGGCGGATGACATCTTGGCGCTCACCGGCCGGGACCTTTTGCATGACCGGTCTCGCCGGGAACATCGCCCGACTTGTGCTCAATCACCTGCAGGGACCCCGGCCATGTCGGACGGTTGCCACGCAAACACGTCTGCGTTATCGCCCGGAAGAAGACGCAGCGCGCCTTCCTATTTGGCGCTGAGAGAGGCGCCCGCCCGAAACGGTTCGCTGGTCGACTTCGCTCGGTGAGATCGCCTTAAACTCCCCGGACGAACCGGGAGGCCACGGATCTTCACGGAGGAGCTCCCAGAGTCGGCTTGACCTTACGGCCGATTGCCGATTGCCCAAAGCGAGCGTCCTTGTCGCAGCGGGCGCCTCGGCGGTCCCATTCAAAACGATGGGGCGGTGGCCGGGATCTTCACCACCATATACGCATAGTGGCAAGCCGCCATGAACTTGGTGGCCGCCGGCCACCCGTATGGCGTTAGACGGAGGTCGAAGTCGCCACCTCGAACTTCGAGCATCTCGGTGCGGAAGTTGTCGAACCTCAAAGCGTCACCGAGGCGACGCGCCCAATGAGGCGGACTCGGCCCGGCGCGATGTCGAAGAATGGGGCGTCGGACGAAACTCCCTGCTTTGGATCTGGGCGCCTTGGCGACGGGCGACGATGAGGTTGAGGAACTCCTCCGTCTACCAGCACCGCCCTAACTACGTTCCGGACCGTGGGTGCAACCACGATCGGGAGATGCCTCGGGCGGCGGTGCGGCGGTGTGATCGGCTCGACCGAACGCGATCGGTTGCTCGACCACGCCACCGCCTTTCGACTTGACGCCGCACGGCGACGACGCCACCTCATCGCCGCGCTTAAAGCTAGCGTGGGGCGGATAGATGGCCGATCCGCCGTGAATGGCGGCAACCGGCGCTCACTTTGTTGGATACCAAGTTAAGCCGCTTCCTTGCCCTTCTGTCGCCGTCGGACGCTTGCTGCTTTGCTGCGTGGGCCGCTTGTCCGCCAACTTGTTGGCGACATGGCAATCGCCAAGTCGTGGGAGTTATTGCGGTGAATGGGCAGTAAGGCCCTTCGCTCCACTCGCGAGGACGGCGGTCTCGCCTCGTCGCTGACGCGGGTAGTCTTTGGGAGTTGGCCGTGCCAAAGCGGGCGGCCGCACGCGGCAAAAGCAGACCCGTGGCGCGGCAAGACGTAACATTTGATGGGCGGGCGGCACGGCCCGAGATGGTGTGCGGGCTGGGCCTGAAAACCAGGCGCGGCGTGCCGCCCGGCCCGACTGTACGGGCCGTGCTTGGGCCGGCCCGCCCGAATAGAAACACAGGTCAGTATTTTATATTTTACGTGATCTTCCATTGCTCAGATCAATTTCTGTTCAATACGAAAGTTGTAGATAATGTCGAGACGCATCTTTTTCATGTAGACAAGTTTTTCAATTGAGCAATGTATGAATTTATAAAAAATATTTTTGTCGCTGCCTGCTTTCGGGCCGACGGCGCCGTCCTCGGTAATTCACAATTTTCGAGGTCTTATGCTGCTCGGATGAATTTCGGTTGAACACGAAAGTTGTAGTTAATTTCAAGCCGCATCTTTTTTGTATTAACAACTTTTTCATTTGAGCAACGTTCGAATTTCTAAAAAATTATTTTGCCTGCTGTTTTCTTACTGCGTGCCGTGCTCGGCTGGCCCGGCGAAAGCCGGCCCGCCGTGCTTTTGGGCCGTGCCGTGCCTGATTTTGACTTCTCGGGCCAGCCCGCCCGGCACGGTTGGAGTGGCCGTGCGTGCGGCCCGTGCCACGCCGACCCGAGCCACGACGCGTTCGCGTCTGCGTCTGCGTACGACAACCCAACTCCCCAAGCACTAGCCAGCGGGGCCGTCGCGGCCACAGCGATCGCCATAGCGCCGCCCGCCACCCCTGACGGGGACCGCTCCGTCGGTGCCGCCGCCGCCCGCGGCCTCCACCCGGCTTCCTCGCTTTCTTGTGCCCGCCCGGCTCGCGCCGCGGCCGCTGCCGTCTTCGTCGTCGTCTTGATCTTGCGGGTGAAGAGCTTCTCCGTCGTCCTGATCTTGCGGGTGGCCATCTTCTCCTTGACCCTAGGGTCTCGGGCGCCTCTCCTGAATGCCGTGACAACAGCGTCGATGGAGATGTCAGGGATGGTATTGCGGACCTGACTGAAGCGCCGGATGTAGTCGCGCAGCGACTCTCCCATCTTCTGCTCCACGTTGTGGAGGTCGTCTTCAACCCCGGGCTGCTCGAAGGTGCCCTGGAAGTTGGTAATAAAGAGCTCCGAGAGCTCCTTCCACGACCCCACGGACTCCGGGGGCAGGTTCATGAGCCACGAGCGGGCTCCGCCGGTGAGGACTGCGGGAAAGTAGTTCGCAAGAACCTTTCCCGATCATCCAGCCGGCTGCATCACCGTAGTGTAGATCTGTAGAACTTCGTCGGGGTTGGTGGAGTCGTCAGACTTCTCGATGGGGTGGGCGGAACCTCTTGACCACTTTGGACTCGGTCTGACTCCTTGGAAAAGGTCGCGGCAAGCGTCGGAACCTCCTGCTCTGGGCCGCCTTCGCCTCGCCGTGCCGCCGCCGGATGGCGGCGAAGATGCGCGCCTTCGGGCGGAGGCGGCGTCACGGAACCCTCTGGTCCCCTGGCGGCAATGGCGGCAGCTGTCGCAAGACTCGATCGTTACCTGTGCAGCTTGTCGCGCAAGTCTTCTCCGTGTCGTAGATGGCGGTCCTCCAGATGGGACCGGAGGTCTGGCGCACCGCCATTTCTGCCCGGTCGACCCCCCGCGGGAGTCGCCTGGCTCCTGTCGTCGCGGCCCCGCCCCCTCCCGCCATGAGATCTGCGAGAGGGGTGCGAGGACAAGAAAGAACGGGAAGAAGCGGAAACGCCGGTTCCCGTACCTCCCGAAACTTGCACCACCGCCGCGGCGGCGTCGACGTAGCGGGCCAGACTTTCCAGCCACGGAGCCGCCGGGGAGTCCGGAGTCACCGGCACCGGTGGGTTGTCCAATAAGGCCCTGGCCGCATGGAGGTTTTGTGCTGGAGTGCACTACTCCAAGGCCAGGCGCCGCCTAATAGCCCCAGGACGGTGCGCTTTGGTGATCCACCGCCATCGCCGCGTTCGACGCTTGCCGGCAGCTCTGGCATGGCCGCCTCATGGTCCATCGCGGACTGCTGATCCGCCATCTGATGAAGTCGAAGAGCACAAACTGATGCTAGTGCTCCCCTACGTGGCGCGCCACTAACGGCGTGTTCACCGCTCAACCACTGCGGATCACACCCCTGGTCAGATTTCTATCCTGCTAGCCTATCGGCCGCTTCGGTTCGATTGGCGTGGGATGCGACAAGAAACAACACGGGGATTACCGAGTTCGGACCCTCGCGGGTAATAGTCCTACCTGGCGAGCCTTAGCTCTCTTCTTCTTGTGGTTGAATGGAATGTGGTTACAGGATGCTTGTGAAGCTGTGTGTTCCAGCGCAGCGTACCCTCTCTCTCTCTCTCTCTCGCTCCTTTTATACAAGCCTCGGTGGCGGAGAGAAAGCAGAAGAGTAGGCAGTACAATACTCTTGGTACGATGGATTTAGACACGACAGAGAGAGGCAACGTGCATTGCCACTTCGAAGCGGCGGCGCCCTCGCGATGCCGCAAGTGGCCTCTCGGCTCGCCTGAACCTGCCGGTGAGGCTCATGGCGGGCCCGGCTGCTGCTCCTCCCGACGCAGGCGGCCATCTTAAACAAACCTTCTCTCTGCCGGTCAATTCGGCTGCGCCCGCGTGTGGATGCCCGCCGGACTGCAGGGTCATCAGAAGCGTAATCATTTCTTCATTGTCTATCCGTAGCGTGATGTCGCATTAAATCTTTCGTCCTTCCAGGCGAGGCTCGCCCGAAAAACTCCTTTTGAACGCGCTCCTTGCCACGGGCCCCACTCGTGATGGGAGACCCTACGTCGCCGAGGGGCTTCGCCCACACCCGCTCGACACATGGGGCCCTCGCCCGTGCCGATGGGCTCGCCCGCCTGTTGGGCTCTGATCGCCCTTTGACGTGTGGGGCTCCTCGTCGATCTTCGATGGGCTCTCCCCAGCTGGGCCTGATCGCCCACTTGTGGCGTGGGGCCCGCTGGCCGAGGGCGCGCCGCCCACTGGGCCTGATCGCCCACTCGACGCGTGGGGCCCGCTTGATCTTCTCAGGACTCTTTGTACCCCGGTATTTATTACACCGACACTGCCCACCCTAACCCGAGGGGGTGAGGTGTGGTCCCCTCTTCACCGCTAGCCACCGCCTTCACACCCTCCCCCTGCTCCGGCGGGGCCACCGCCGCCGCCCCGACGAACCTCACCCATCGTCGTGCCGCCGCCTTCCCGACCCAAATCTAAACCCGAACCCCACACCGAACCCTAACCCGAACGGTCGGTGGCGAGCTCAATGGCGGCGACAACGAGGTCAACTCCTCCTTCTTCCTCCTTCCTCCTCCTCTACGGCGCGCGTGGGGAAGGGTGAGACACGTGGTGAGCGGGGAGTGATCCCGTCCAGATCCCGCCTGGACAGGATCTCGTTCCCCAGAATTTCTCAATATATATGGTGTCAAAAGGCCTCATTCTTTTCAGCGTATTGTTACGTTGGTGTGGCCATGTTCTTTTGAGCTGATCTGAACGGCTGAACGGTTGAAATGACTAAACTTTAAGAGATTCTCGAGATAGTTTCGAGATTCAGATACATTTCGTTTGATTTGCTTTTTAAAACGTTAGAACCCACTTTAAAAACAGCGAAAAAATGGACTAAAAAAACTCAAAACATATGTGTTTTTAAAACGTAGATAAGTCGTTAAACTGTTAACCTGAAAAAACTGAGTCTAAATTTGAGAGCTCTTGAAAAGTGGTCTAAAAATTATATAAAAAATAAGAAATTATTCTAGGATCTTCGAAAGAACTACTAAAAGCTACGAAAAAATCGTTACAAATTATGACAACAAATAAGCTATATAAAAAATAATAAATTTTACTACAGTAATACGTAACGGTACGATGCGCCGAAAAGAAAGGCCAAAGTGTCAACCATCGTCCTTTAATCCTACGAAAGATCACGAGTTCACCATCACACACACAAGCTGCATGCACATGTATAAGTACTAGAATGGACAACGCGCCCATGGCGCGCTGGCTGGCTTTAATTGGTTGTTCATTTTATAGCATGAGAACAGGATACGGGAAAAGAAAGATTATGCAAAAATTAATTTTTATCCCATCTTCGATTCCTTATATATGATTGGACGGGACAATCCCGCCGCACCATAAAAAACAACAAATTCCACGTTATTCAGAGAAAAAACCACAACATCAATTATAAAGGTCCAGTTTATTTTGTGTACATCTTAAATTATTTTTAGTTGAATCGAACGAGAAATTAACAATCTAGTCACACAAATATGTGGTCATCGTGCTTGTCATTCATTGTATCCTCACATTTATACAAGATATCATACAATATATAATACGCGGGTCACTGTGCTAGTTATTCATTTGTATCCTCACATTTATACAAGATATCATACAATATATAATACGCGGTCACCTACTAGTTATTCATTTGTCTACTCACATTTATACAAGATATCATACAATATATAAAACATCATTTTTAGATTAGCACGGGGGTCCATTTTTCGGCTATAACAGACAACCATACCCTTGAGTAAATTTTTATTGGTCTCCCATGGATTTCAAGTTGTCAACCTAGGGTGGTATACTCTCCATACAAGTTTGCTTAATTTATTCCTTGACGGTAACTATAGGCTTATTCTAGCATGAAAACTAAAGAAAAAAAGATCCAAATAACAAGACCATTCACTCTAATAGGTAAAATGAACCAAAACCAAATAGAAACAATTTGGGCCATCTTCCGACATCTAGTGTCCCTTGCTTCCTTAATTTGTGGCACGGTTGAGGCTCAAGGGGTCGGGAGATGGCCAGTAGCATGGACAGTGGTGCCCAAAAGAAGGCACCACAACGCTTGCAAGTATTTTAGTGAACACTCGGGTAAAGTATGGCACGTCGCACCGCAATTGGCCTATAGATGCCCTAGAAGGGAAGATTTTGGACACTGGGTGAAGCCGTGAAGGGGTGCATCGAAGTTGACTAACAGGATTTTTGGATGCTCATAGCACAATTAGTTCAAGGACTATGAAGACGAGGACAAGGGTGACAGCGTGTTCACCGCTCAACCACTGCGGATCACACCTCTGGTCAGATTTCTATCCTGCTAGCCTATCACCAAGGCCGATTCGATTGAGCTTGGAACGCAGCAAGGAGCAACACACGGGATTACCAGTTCGGACCTCGCCGCGGGTAATAGTCCTATCTTGCCGAGCCTTAGCTCTCTTGTTCTTTGTGGTTGAATGGAATGTGTTTACGTATCGTTTCAATGCACGTATGCTAGTGCAACGCACCCTCTTCCCTCTCTCGCTCTCCATTTATACAAGCTTTCGAATCTGGAGAGAGCCGGGGGTAAGCAAGATCAAGACTTTTGGTATGAAGGACGGACACGACAGAGAGACGAAAACGTCGTTGCTATTGCGCCGGCAGGCGCCGCCTCGCGTGCCGCAAGTGGCCTCGACCCAGAGACACGCCAAGGAGATGCGGGTGGGGCCCGACTTACTCCTCCCGACAGGCGGCCATCTTAAGCAAACCTTCTCTCTGCCGGTCAATTCTTCGCATACCACAAGTGATACCCGAGACTGCAGGGTCATCAGAAGCAGTAATCATCTCTTCACCGTCTATCCGCTGCGTGATGTCGCGACAATGCGCTCGTCTTCGCAGCAGGGAAGCCTTCCGCCTGAAAGGCTCCTTTTTCGGGCCTCGCCACGCTGCCCCACCGACATGGGAGACCCTTACGCGCCGAGGGGCTCGCCACACGCCGCCGACGATGGGACCTCGCCGGCAAGATCGATGGGCTCGCCCACACGCCGACCTCGTTTCGCCTACCGACGTGTGGGGCCCTCGCTGGTCTTCGAGGGCTCGCCCACGCGCTAGGGCTCGATCGTCACCGACGCGTGGGGCCCGCCTCGGCTGAGGGTTCGCCCACGCCTGGGGCGGATCGCCCGCTCGCCGACGCGCTGGGCCCACCTTGGCGTTGAGGGGCTCGCCACGCCATTGGGGCGGATCGCCCACCGACGCGTGGGGCCCGCATTGGCGTGAGGCTTCGCCCACGCCATTGGGCCGGATCGCTCACCGACGTGGGGCCCACCTTGACCTTCTCAGTACTATTTGCACCCTGGTATTTATTACACCGACCGTAGCCCCCGGGTTCAACATAATACGCGAACCGTCGCGCAGACACTTTTCCGTTTCTCGTGCGGCGGAAGACGAATCGTGGGGGGCCCACCTTCTGCAGCGGCCGGACGCCTGATTCTCCACCTGCGCATGATCTTCCTTGGGGAACCGCGCCGCTTTTCGCGAAAAACCAAGGCGCGCGGGGCAATGACGGCGCCGCGCGCGCGGGGGACGGAATCCAAACTGTCGCACTCGCGCTTCTTGCTTATAAATACTTCCTTTGGCGCCGCGACCAATCCTTCCGCAACACTAAGTCCTCAAACTGTCCTTCACCTTCTTCGCTGCTGCCACAGAGCCTTCTTTGTAACCGCCACCTTCTTCTTTCGCCAACTCTTCCACCGCTTTCCATGGCGCCAAAACGCAGCAAGGGTCGCCATGGGACGCCGCCATCGTCTGGCCGCCTTGCCTCTCTCATTGCCGACGAGGACGTGGCGACGCGGCTCCAAGGGTTCGTGCCGCTCGTCACCGTCCGATTCCGCGCCGGCACCATAGTGCCAAGCCCCCGCGAAGGGAAGATTGTGACCTTCGCATGGGCGATGCTGGCGGGGCTCGTCCCGCCGTACTCGGAGTTCTTCTTGGCGGTCCTCGCCTTCTACAAGATCCAGGCGACGCACCTTCCCCCCAATTCCATCGTGGCGCTGACCATCTTCGCCCACCTCTGCGAGATGTTCGTGGGGACGATGCCAAACCTCCCGCTCTGGCGCCGGCTCTTCACGCTTCACGCAAAGTCGCGCCCGGCGGGCCATGGAGTCTGCCATTTACGCCCGCGACGCCGCCGCTTTCCTCTCGGTCACGGTCAAGTCCAATCTGAAGGATCGGCACCGCCAATGGTCAGACGCTGAAGACTCCAATAGCTGCGACGATCTTGACCTTCCCGAGGGTCGGCGAATCTCGTCACGGGGTCTCCACTGACGACTTCGGCTGAGCTGAGGAGATCTTTGGGCGCATTCTTGAGCTCGCCAAGAACGGGCTCACCGGAACCCACTTTGCGGCGGACTTTTGCGCGCCGCTTCGCCCGCTTCGCAGATGAGGGTTCGCCTCACTGGCAAGATTACGGCGACGACGATGGAGCCCGCCTTATCCCCGGAGGTAAACGTTTCTTCAGTCTTGTCTTTTTGGGAATGTCTTTTCCTTTGACTCCTTGTGACTCATGGCTTCTTCTTCTCTCTTGCGCTCAGCCGCAGGGAACGTGCCGGAGAACGTGATCCGGCAGTGGCTGGCGGGGCTCCTGACCACGCCCACCGGCGATATCTCTTGTCGGAGACCATCCGCCTCTCGCGATCGATCCACCGAGCGCAACCAATACTTGCGCGGGCTGCCCCCCATGGAGGTCTCTGGTCCTGCGGTCCAAGTAGCCAAGGGACCACTGCAGATCCGCGATGCGCCTTCGGTGGCCGCCAAAGCTTCGTGGATCACGCTGCTTACGGCGTGGCGGCCGACTCGATCAAGGCTCTCGAAAGCGCCGCCCATCCTTCCCGATGACGACGACGAGGAGGGAGAGACGAGCCCAAAGAGAGCTTCGCCTCGAGTCCCTGAAGCTTCGCCGCCTCCTCCGGCTCCCTCGGTGGGGAGCCTGCTGCTGCCGCCGCCGCTTCGCCCCGGGCGAGCGCTGGCGATTAAGGAATCTGGCGCCGCTGCGCCAGTTTCTTCCGCTCCTCAAGGCTGACACTTCTTATGCTGGTAGCCGCTGACGCCTGCGGCCTCCGCTGACGCTACGGCGCTTTCGTGACTGGCGCCACCTGCAGTGCGGCCTTTGCTCGGCGGCGCCGATCGTGACGGCAGACCACCATTGCTTCGCGAATCGAGCGGCTTGACGCCGCTTCTTCGCTTTCGGGCGCGCCGCACCTGTAGCTTTCAGACTTATGCACACTTTACGTTAGGGTTAGCATGCTTGCATGTTTTCGCATACCAACCCTGCTTCGCTTTGTCTTCATGGATAGAGCGGACGCGAGGCCTCGAGCTCCATCCCGCGACGACTCGCCAAATTTCAGCCGCCGCTGCTCCTTCGACCGAGGGAGGCCTCTCGCCATGGAGATTGCGCCGAGACGTAGGCGGAAGAGCCTTCGCCGCTGCCGCAGCTCGACGCCGACGCTTAACGCCCGGGCGCTTATCGCCGCCGACGTTAGGCGCTCCTTCGAGGCGCCTGCCCTCGCCACACTGGCGGCACGGAAGGCGCTGGCTTCGCGTCGCGGACTGCCGGCGAAGCCGCGCAAAGCGCTGAGCGAGAGGTCGCCGCAGGAGACGGCGGCGGCGAGGCCGGACGGCGAAGCCGCCGCCGCCGGCCACCAAAGTTGCCAAGACCTCCGCTGAACACTCCGAAGCGCTTTCGGTCTCACCGACATGCGCGCCGCTTACCATGCTTTTCGGGGACGCCCTGTACTCATTGGCGTTATTTTGTACTTCTCCATGGAGGAGACCGCCGCGCAATATGCTAGGGGCGTGGGGCGCCGCCGAGGCCTTTTCGCGATCTCCGGTGGTGCGGGCGCTGGCGATCGAAGATGGTCGCCACGGCGCTCTCGGCGGCGGCTGTTCGTCTTGGGCAATCGCCGCCTAAAACGCCGCTTGATCTCGACGCCGCCATCGGGAACTTTCGCGCCACCGGACTGATTCGGCGATCAGAAGTTGACACCGCCGCCAACGCGCTCTATGATGGGCGGCGCAAGGCAGAGGGCGACGAAGATGGAGACGAGGAGTAGATGAACTCTCTCATCTTCTTTTTTTTTTGTCCTGTACAAATCCTGCCAATGCAAACTTTTGCTCTTTCGCTGTGAATCTCGATCAAGCTTCGCGCAAACTCTCAATTGCACTGGGGCACTCGAACGTTAAAAGTTTTAGACAGAACGTTCTATTGAAAGTGAGCGCTTTTTCCTTAGGCTTTTGGTTACTTCAACCCTTATGGCCTCTCGACGAACCGACCTTAAACGTTGCGTGGCGAGAGCTTAGCTTCCGGTGGTCTAGCTCACTGGTGCATTGTTGGCGCATTGCCCGCATCGAGCCGACACACTAGGCTAGAACCCGCCTTCCATCCGCATCGCCTCGTCCAACCGCAAGTTATAAGCGTTCGCCCTTGCTCCTAAGGGGCCATCAGCCTTAAGTACTTTTTCGCTACCAGCTTTCGATAGAATGCTTTCTAACAGACTTTTTGCGGCTAAGCAACTGATCGCCAAAAAGCTTTAGATTGAACGTTCTGTTGGAAGTGAGCGCTTTTTTCTTAGTCATCAGGTTACTTCAACCCTTATGGCCTCTCTACGAACCGACCTTAAACGCTATGTGGCTAGAGCTTAGCTTTGGAAGTGGTCTAGTCATTGGTGTAAGCCGTTAGCGATTGCCCGTGATCGAGCCGACACACCGGGCTAGAACCCGCTTCCATCCGCATCGCCTCGCCCAACCGCAAGTTATAAGCGTCAGCCCTTGCAACTAAGGGCCATCGCTTAAGTACTTTTTCGCTACCGACTTTCAATGTAATGTTTTCTAACAGACTTTAGGCGTAAAAAGAATAGATGCCCAGGAAGCAGTAACTTATCTTTATATTGCGATTGCTTTGTACAACGTACCCCGAGACGAGCGGGAAGGAGGAAGACCTCACCGCTCGGCTCCAAAGGAAGGCCAAAAGCTCTTGAGCAACTACCCACGGTAGAACTTCCTCACCGCCGACGCTCCAAGTGTTCGCCAATTCGCGACCATCCTCGAACGCGAGCCTCGACCGAGCCTCAAGGGAGACCGAGACCACCTTGAAGGGCCCTCCCATGGGAGAGGCAGTTTGTTGCGCCCACTGCGCTTGATTTTCTGCAGAACGAGGTCGCCTAACCGCCGAGTTGTTCTCTCACACACCCGCTTTGCTTGATAGCGGCGCGAGAGGCTCGCTGACACTGGCGGCCCCGATCGCCGCTTGCATCTCGGATCTCTCTAGGAGATTTACTTCATTCGACGCGGTGGTCTCTGTCTTCGCTGAACGCCGCCACCCTTGGGGACCCAAAGGCGAGCTCGATGGGGAGCTGACCTCCGAGCCATACACCAGAAGAAAGGGTCTCACGGTGGCTCATGGAAGTTGTCCGCAGCGCCCACAATACGGTGGGGACTTTTTCCGCCCAGCGCTTGCCGCGCTTCTCCAGACGGTCAAACGCCCTTGTCTTGAGCCCTCTGAGTACCTCCGCGTTTGCTCGATCCACTTGCCCATTGCTCTTCGGATGTGCAACAGAGGCGAAGCACAACTTGGTTCCCAGCTCTTCGCACCCGTCCTGAAAATCGGCGCTCTTGAACTGCGTGCCGTTGTCGGTGATGATCCTGTTGGCAACGCCGAAGCGGACGAAGATGCTCTTCATGAACTTTATGGCAGCAGCGGACATGATCGCCGGGACGGGCGATGTCTCCACCCATTTGGTGAACTTGTCGACGGCGACGAACAGATGTGTGTAACCTCCGGTCGCCCGTGAACGGGCTCAGATGTCCAAATTTCTGCATCGCGAACGCCAGAGAAGCGGGATGGTTTGCGGCGCTGGGCGGTCGGTGGATCTCGCTTAGCATGAAATTGGCACGCCGCATCTCTCACCACGAAGGCATCACGAGGCGAGAGGCCAATAGAAGCCGTGGCGGAAAGTTTTCCCACCAACGCCCGGCCTCAATGGCTCCGCGACATGCCTCCATGGATCTCGAGAGTATTTCACTCCCGCTTCCCGAGTGACGACTTCAAGAGAACTCCGCTTGCGCTCGGGCGTCTGGTCCCCACCTACGTATGTAGCGCTTGGCCTTGCGCGCTATCTTTCACCGACGCGTCATCGCTTGGGATCACTCCGTCCCGCAGTAGGCTAGGATCGATCCATCCATCGACCTTCCCGGACGAGCGTGGACGACGTTCAGACGTTGTCGCCGACGATACTCCGCTGGCTGGCGTTTCGCCTCACCCGCCTCAAGCAGCTTCTTCCGCCTCCTCCTCCAACCGGGAGCTGTGGCGGGATTGGTGACGTCTCCTCCGAGATGTGGGAGGCTGCGGAAAGCGTCGCCCCGCCAGATTGGGGGTCATGACAGACGGCCACAGAAGTCTTTCTTCAAAGACCCGGCGGAACAGTGCCTTTGACGAGGCAACTGGGACGATTCGTCCGCCATATAGTTGTCTCGGGGAGGGCGTGCGCCCAACCGGCGCAAGCCTCTCCGGTGTAGGCCGCCATGGTGGGATCCGAACAGTGAAATCCTTCCTCGCACGGTTGATGATCGAGAGAGTCGCCTTTACTTTAGAAGCACGGATGCCTGTGGTCGGCCACCCCGAGCCGGCGAGCAAACCTTCATACTCGCGACGTTGTTGGTGGCGCTGAACTCCAAAGACTACCAGTGCCGGACGACATCGCCGGTGGAGACACCAGACGACGCCGCCCAAATTTCTCAAGCGGAACGAGCCGTCGAAGAAGAGAGTCCACGGCGAGGGCGCTGGTGTCTTCACTCTGTGTCCGCCGGAGTCCACTCACGACGAACTCCGCCAGAGCTTGCCCTTTGATGGCCGCTCGGGAGCGAATTTAAGGTCGATTCTGCGGCTCCATGGCCCACTTGGCGTCTGACCCGTCGCCTCGCGGTTGAAGAGGATCTCCGCAGGGGTACTTGTTCAAGATGGTGATCTCGCCCGAAAGTAGTGACGTTAGCCCGGACGCCGTCAACACGGCGAGAGCATCTTCTGGTGTCATGAGTACCTTGTCTCGGCGTCGTGGAGGACTTTGTCGACGTAGTAGATGGGGCGCTGAACACCTTCTCTTTCCGCCACCAAAGACCGCGCCGACCACTGAGGGTTTGCCGCGACGTAAAGGATCACGGCCGCCCGGGTCCGGGCGACAAAGACGGGCGGGAAGTGAGATACTTCTTCAGCCCGTCGAACGCCTCCTGCGTCTCCGCCGTCCACTCGAAATGGTTGTTCTTCTTTAAGAGCTTGAGCAGAGGGAGACTTTTGTCCCCCAGGCGAGCTATAAAGCGGCCCAGAAGTCAGCAACCCCACCAAGCACCGTGATCCGCCAAGTCGCGTCGGGGTGCATGTTCTCGATCGCCGCGATCTTGTCGGTTCGCCTCAATCCCCCTCCGGGAGACGAGGAAACCTAGCGGTTGTCTGACGGACGGCGAATACACACTTCTCAGGGTTGAGCTTGATGCAGTACTTCCTCAAGTTGGCGAAGGTTTCTTCTAGGTCGTTGATCAACTCCTACGCCTTTTTGGATTTCACCACCAGGTCGTCGACGTACACCTCCAGGTTCCTCCCTATTTGGGGGCGATGAGCTATATGCATGGCCCTCTGATAGGTTGGGCCTGCATTCTTTAGTCCAAACGCCATCCTTGTGTAGCAGTAGACACCCATGGGCGTCACGAAGGCGGTCTTGTCTTCATCTTCTTTAGCCATGCTAATCTGGTGGTACCCGGCACGATCCGTAAAGCCTGACCGCCGCACCCACCGCCGTGGAATCGACGATGAGATCAATGCGGGGCAGCGGGTACGGATCCTTCGGGCACGCCCTGTTGAGGTCGGTGAAGTCCACGCACATCCTCCACCGCCCGTTAGATTTCTTGACGAGGACGGGGTTCGCGAGCCACCTGGGATGGGCGACACTGCGGATGACCCCCGCCCTTAAAAGCTTGTCCACCTCCTGGCGGATAACTTCCTGGCGCTCCACCGACTACTTCCGGACTTTTTGCATGACCGGCCGCGCGCCGGGGAACGTCGCCAATTTGTGCTCAATCACCTCCCTAGGGACCCCAGCCATGTCGAACGGTTGCCATGCAAACACGTCTGCGTTAGACTGGAGGAAGGAGACAAGCGCGCCTTCCTATTTGGCGCTGAGAGAGGCGCCCACCTGAACGGTCTTTGCCGGGTCTGACTCACTCAGGGAGATCGCCTTAACCTCCCCGGACGAACCAGGGGAGGCACGGATCTTCGCCGGAGGAGCTCCCAGAGTCGAAGCCTCGGTCTTCTGGGCGTCGATTGCCCCCGCCAAAGCGAGAGCGTCCTTGTCGCAGCGGAGCGCCTCCGGGCGGTCCACTTTCAAGACGATGGGGCCAGCTGGCCCTGGGATCTTTACCACCATGTACGCATAGTGGCAAGTCGGCATGAACTTGGTCAAGACCGGCCGACCCAAGATGGCGCTAGGGAGGTCAAGTCCGCCACCTCAAACTCGAGCATCTCGGTGCGGAAGTTGTCTGAACCTCCAAACATCACCGGAGGTCGACGCCCCAATGGGACGGACTCGCCCGGGCGATGTCAAGAACGGAGCGCCGGTCGAAGCTCTGCCGCTTTGGATCTGAGCGCCTTGGCGACCGGCGACGGAGGTTGAGGAACTCCTCCGCCTACCAAAGACCGCCCTAGCTTCACATTTCGGACCACGGGCGCAACCACGATCGGGAGATGCCACGGCGGCGGTCGGGCGGGGTGATCGGCCGACCGAACGCAATCGGTTGTTCGACCACGCCAACGGTGCCTTGCGACCCCACGCCGCACGGGCGGCGCTAATCCCTCATCGCACGCTTAAAGCTAGCGTGGGACGGATAGGTGGCGATCCGCGTGGATGACGGCAACGGCGCTCCCGCTGTTGGAAACCAAGCCGCTTCCTTGCCCTTGCCGCCGCCGGACGCTTCGCCGCCGTGGACGACTTGTCCACTAACTTGTTGACGACATGGCAATCGCCAAGTCGGGAGTTGTTGCGGTGAATGGGCGAGAAGGCCTCCGCCCACTCGCGGGACGGCGATTCGCCCTCCGTCGCGGCCGCTGGGGCCGTCGCGCCACGGCGATCGCCATGGCGCCGCCGCCGCCACCCTTTACGGGACCGCCCCACCGCACCGCCGCGGCCTCCACCGTGGCTTCCTCCTTTCTTGTGCCGCCCGCGCCTCACGCGGCGGCCGCCGTCTTCGTCGTCGTCGTCGTCGTCGCTTTCGGCTGCCAGACTCGCCCGTCTCACCGCTTTACGCTTCTTCTTGTCCTTGCCGCGGGGTTTCGAAGTCCGGCCCGCCGCCGCGCAGCATGCCCCCCATGGCGGGCGGAAGCGAGCCTCACTTTCAAGGACGACTTCATGCGCCAGGTGAATAGCTCCTCGGTCGTCTTGATCTTGCGGGTGGCCATCTTCTCCTTAACCCTAGGGTCTCGGGCGCCTCTCCTGAATGCCGTGACAACGACGTCGATGGAGATGTCAGGGATGGTGTTGCGGACCTGACTGAAGCGCCGAATGTAGTCGCAATGACTCTCCTTTCTTCTCGCTTCCACGTTGTGGAGGTCGTCTTCAACCGGGCTGCTCGAAGGTGCCACTGGAAGTTGGTGATGAAGAGCTCAGACAGCTCCTTCCACGACCCCACGGACTCCGGCGCCAGAGTGCCTGTTGCGATGAGAATCGGCTACGGTGGGCATGCCCATTGCGATGAGAATCGGCTTACGTGGGCGAAACTCCATCGATGGTGCACCGCTTGTTAACCGAGCCGTGTGTCGTTGCGATAAAAAGACATGCTCAGACGCTGGGAGCGCTCACGGAGCGAAGACCAACAAGGTTTTGGAAAACCAACGCTAAGGAAAGGAACTGAAAAAGCGAAAACGCACCGGGTTGCCGAAATTCAGCTCAAGTCCCAATCGACTAAGGAGATGCACGCCTCCTCAGGAGCTTGGGGAAGGAGCCGAGGAGCTACATATTGTCGCGAGGACTAGCATCATGAAGGAAGGGTCGAGGAGTGGCCGAAAGCTCAAGACCGCTGAGCAAATACCTGAATCAGAGCGAGAGTTCGATCAACAGCTTTTTCCGCAAAATGAGCAAAGAAAAGACAAGGACGAACAGAAACCAAGAGCAAGACGAACAACGCTAGAAAGTTTTAAGAAAACGGTAGAACGCTTGGCCTAACTCCCAGCTTCTGCCAGTGCGGTTGCCGAGGACCTAAGTTTGCGAACTCGAACAGTGCACAAGAGAAAGAGCGACGCCTTAGCCCCGATGCAGACGGACGATGCATGAAGACTGAACTTGCGACTTCAAGCGTGCGTAGAGAGTTAGAGCGACACCCGTATCCGATCGACTCGTTTAAACCGCCGTTAACGTAAGTTAGGCGATTTCAAGGTAACCGAACAAGGAAAGTGCTCTGCGCCGCGGAGGGCTTACGAGCGAGCTTTGCCAAGTGGTTGTGCCGTGAGCGGTAAGTGCCTCTGCGCGGAGGGCTTACGAGAGCGAGCTTAGCCGCAGGATCGATGCCGTGTTACGCAACTCGAAGTTTAGGAACTTGTTGAAACAAGATACGGCAGGAAAACCCTTAAGATTGCGGAGCCAAGAGTTCGCAAGACCGGCGACCATCAAGTGTTACCAGAGAGAAAGAGTAGTACGAGAAGACAAGTGGTGAGGAGGACCGCGGGGTCGCGAGCATTCACCGCTCAATGGGTTGAACTTTACATGGCGGCCGAGAGACTTGGACGAACTAAGCGCGAAATTTGAGAAAAAGCGAACTAGAAACGAAAGACCTACACGAGGAACTTACGGGTGGTCGATGTTCCAAGTCTTTGGTCACTCTCTTCCGTCATCCATGCAAAGGCTAACGGCCGGGATCCGGAAGGAGTTTTGATCCGATCCCGAGCACGGAGCTCGTCGAGGGACGACACAGCGCCGGCGAAGAGCGCTAAGCGCGAAGTTGATCCAGCCCGAGCACGAGCTCGTCATGGGACAGAGACGCGCTCGGGCGAAAAAGTCGCCGACGCGAGGTGATCCGGCCCGAGCACGGAGCTCGTCGCGAGGACGAGACAGCGCCCGGCGAAGAGCCGCGGCTGAAGAGATCCAGCTCCGAGCACGGAGCCGAGAACCAGATTGGAAGGCGATCAAGATCGAAGGGATCGATCCGATCTGACAGGGGAAGAGACATCCTGCCCTTTTGAGTCGTAGTCTTTAGGAAGAATCTCCTGGTCGCTGATAGAGTTCGACATGTTCGATCTGCGAGGTCCCCACGGACGGCGCCAGCTGTCGACGGTTGGAATATTGACCCAAGTCAACCGAGGTTCTTCAAGGAGGAGATAGGAGACACGCCGAACAACCACCAACAACAGCGAACAGGGAGACAGAGTTTTTATCCTGGTTCAGGCCTCTCGGGAGAGATAATAGCCCTACGTCCAGCCTTTCTTATATTTCAAAGATGAATACAAGAGGTGGCTCGGCGAGACGAATAAGTCTCGGCGAGATTATGCGAGTACAAGAAGCAGTAATGCGAAGTTCAAGTGCCAGGAGCCCCTTTACAAGCCGTAGGGGCCTTGTTTATATAGTGCAGAGCAAACCGATCTACCGAGGGAATATCGGGCCGGGCTAACCACGAGATCGTAACAAACTCGTACGTGCCAAGTACGTCCCGAGGTAGATAAGGCATACTCCTAGTCTTGGGGATCACGACTCCTAATCCAATCCGGGAAACCACGTCCGGGTCTTCACGTAGCCGCAGAACTCTTGTTCGAGTAGGACTCGAACACGAATCCTAGGCCGTTACGCGACCGTGCTGCCCAGAGGTCGGCGCAGATGCACATGGGCTCGATAGAACCTTCCGGAGCCGGGCCCCGTAGGTCGCTTCGATTGGGCGTCGGGAGTGGGCCATGGCAATGGGCGTAATTCTATCCCCGACGAGTAGTATAGATCCGCAAGAACTCGTCGGGGTTGGTGGAGCCGTCGACTTCTCGATGGGGTGGGCGGAACCTCTCCGCCATTGGACCCCTGACTCCTTGGAAAGGCGCGCAACCGACGCCGGAGCCTCCTGCTCTGGGACGCTGACCTTCGCCTCGCCGTGCCGCCGCCGGATGGCGCCAAGATGTGCCGCCTTCTCTGGCGGAGCGGCGTCACGGAACCCTCCTGGTCCCCCTGGCGACAAAGATCGGCGCGGTCGCAAGACTCGATCGTGCCGCTGCTGTGACTTTGTCGCAAGTCTTCTCCGTGTCGAGGTGGCGGTCCTCCAGATGGGACCGAGGTCTGGTCCACCGCCATTTCCGCCGGCCGATCCCTGCGGAGTCGCTGGCTCTCGCTGTCATGCCCCGCCTCCCACCATGAGATCTGCGAGAGGGTGCGAGGTAAGAAAGAACGGAAGAAGCGGAGACACGGTTCCGTACCTCCCGAAACTTGCACCACTGGCCGCATCGCGGATCGACGAAGGGCCTGATCTGCCACCACGGAGCCGCCGGGAGTCCGGAGTCACCGCACCGGTGGGTTGTCGAAGAGGGCCTCGCCGCATGGAGGTTCTCTTTGAGGTGCACTCTCCAAGGCCAGCGCCGCTTAGCTTGGCGGGACGATCGCCGCCGGGTGATCCACCGCCATTGCCGCGGCCGACGCGCGCATGCGGCTCTAGCGGCCGCCTCGTGGTCCGTCGCGGATCGCCGACCCGCCATCGATGAGGTTGAAGAGCTCGAACTGATGCTAGCTTCCCCTAACTGGCGCGCCACTGACGGCGTGTTCACCGCTCAACCACTGCGGATCACACCTGGTCGATTTCTATCCCGCTAGCCTATCGGTAGCGCTTTCGATTCGATTGAGCTTGGAACACGACAAGGAGCAACACACGGGATTACCGAGTTCGGACCCTCGCGGGTAATAGTCCTACTCGCCGAGCCTTAGCTCTCTTATTCGTGGTTGAATGGAATGTGTTTACGAATGTTTCAATGCACATATGTTAGTGCAACGCACCCTCTTCCTCTCTCTCGCTCTCCTTTTATACAAGCTTTGAACTGGCGGAGAGCCGAGGGGTAAGGTCTGATACCCTTTGGTGCAGTGATCGGACACGACAGAGAGACGAAAACGTCTTGCTCATTGCGGCAAGGCTTGGCCGCTTTCGCGCTTCGCAAGTGGCCTCGACCCGCACGCAGACACGCCCGGTGAGGCTGCGGGTGGGGCCCACCGCTTCCTCCCGACGCGCGGCGGCCATCTTAAGCAAACCTTCTTCTGCGGTCAATTCTTCGCGCACGCGTGATGATCGCTCCAGACCTGTAGGGTCATCAGAAGTAATCATCTCTTCATTGTCTATCCGCGCGTGATGTCGCATTAAATGCGCTTGTCCTTCGCAGCAGGGGAAGCCTTCGCCTAGAAGGCTCCTTTCGGAGCGCTCCCTGCCACGCGGCCCCCACCTGACAGTGGGAGACCCTACGTCTTGTGGAGGCTCGCCCACACGCCCGCCGACGACGGGGCCTCGCCGGCCAAGATCGATGGGCTCGCCCACACGCTGGGACCTGTTCGCCCGCCTAACGTGTGGGGCCCTCGCTTGATCTTCTGAGGGGCTGGATCGCCCGCCTGACGCGTGGGGCCCGCCTTGACCTTCTCAGGACTCTTTGCACCCTGGTATTTATTACACCGACATAGGGCTACACACCAAAAGCACGGACAAGGCGGGGTTTGAGAGAACTATGTAGTGGCGAACTCGGCTAACCCGATATAGCTCGCTATTTTAGCACATTATTAAAATTAAACATATGTATTTATATATCTATTCTCGTAACATATATTTCTTCGATTTATAATCAAATAATAATATATTTCTTAAATTCTAATAATCAGTTTCCCTGATTTTTGAATTTTTTTAGGCTGTGCCTAATGGAACTTAGATATTCCGGCATGGTATATTAGTAAATAAAATATAAGAGAGAAAATATAAATGAATAATGAAAAAAAATGTTACTTATCCCAATGATATTAGGCTCTTAGCAAATGTGAACTCTGATAATCCGCCGCTAGGTCCGATTTGCGTAGTAATCGGCCCGGCCCGGCCCGGCAGGCGACATCTGGGCCACCTGTCCACGCGTAGACCAAAAAAAAAATCTCTTTCTCTGCTTGCCTCTTGCCTCCGCCTGTCCACGCGGGACGCGGCCACGCGATCGGTCGCTTCGCCTTGCTCTGCTCCCCTCGCCGGCGACCACGGCAAGCCGGCATCGATCCGCCGCCCCCCGCCGGCGACCGCTGTCCCGCCCAGACCCACTGCCAAGCCGCCGCGTCCAGTCTCTGGTCCCTGCTTCTCTCTGTTTGGTCCACCCCCAACACACGCACACATTTGTGATCCAAATCCGACCGAATGGTTTGGTTTTTTTTTCCCCAAAATTCTCCATGGCAAACGCTTAAAAAACGTTGGTGCTATTTTTAGATTTTTTTTTGGTGAATTTTGAATCAGAAACCCTAAATCGTTCGATGGTGCTTGGGCATCCACGGGAGCCCAGTTTGTGCCGTCGATCCGCCACTGGTTCGTGTATGGGGATTGGTTTTTTTTTTTCATGTGCTTGACATGCCTGGTAATGCCCGCCTTGTAACAGGAGGATCACAGAGGAAGAACATGCGTGATCCATTCAACACCCCGGTTGATTTCACCATCACGGATAATCGTGCTGGGAACGAGCTCACGGGGACAAATGTGTCTTTGTCTTTTAGGGATCATGGTTTGCAAAATGGTGATGCTAAACCCGTGGCACCAAACTCCGACACTATAGTCAGGTTCTTCATTCTTGTGAGAAAGATAACTGTTGTTGGCTCACTCCTAGGCTGTTTTCGGAAATGAGGTCATATCGTGTTCTGGCAGGCACCAACTCCAGGGTCTGGCCCTCCGTGATGGCTTAATTGCAGAAAATACTAATAATCATATGATGGATTTGGAATCCAAGGTAACCAGGCGGGAATCTTGCTGTTTACTGGCTCTTTCCATCTGTGCTATAATTCCTGAATGTTATGAGTTATGGTGTTCTCTTGCAGGAGCTTCACTTTAGATCACGGACACAAGAGGAAGAGGTCTTGTTGCTTCGTAAGCAAATTGCTGACGCATTTCAAAAGGTGTGATGTTAAAAAGATCACACTGTCAACATTTTGGCATGGACCAGTGTCTTAACCTTTTTTTTTTCTCCAAATTTTCTGTATCACTTGCTCTTAGTTCATAACTGTTTTTTCTAATCTTGGTAGGAGCTGCGGTTACTGAGTGAAAAACATATCCTGGAGAGGAAACTTTTCGACTTGAGGATGGTTTATGGACAACACAATTTACTTTTGCTGCATGACTAGTTTGTAAAGCCTTATATTAATTAAAATCTTACTTGATAGGCTGTTGATGAGAAGCAGGAAGAAGCTATATCTGGTGCTTTAAAGCAATTGAGTCAGAAGAAAAATCATCTTGAAGAAAATATGAGATTGGCAGAACAACTAAAAGTATGGTGCTATTGTACATTTGAAGAATGTAGGCTCGGATCTCTGTATGTTTTCTTCTTTGTTTGCTTGCAAAAATACTAGGCTTAGATAAATAACACAGTCAGCTGAGTGTGGATGAGTGGGTGGGTCGAGGTTTGGTGTGTATAATTGCTCATACATTGAAAAAATTCATCTAAATTCATTTTATTTATCAGGTCAATAAGGTTCAGTCAGTCGGTATTTAGCCTGCCCTACAGTAAATGTAGAATATTTGTGTGTTGTGTGTAGAACTAAGTTACAGATGCATGCAAAGTACTGTCTTAACAGCTAGCTTTTGTAATACCAGGAATGGCAATTCTGTACCTTAGAAAGTAATTGATCGAGCTTTTACTGCGAATTCCATGTCAGTGTACCTTTTAGTGTGGGATGGTGGGGGCTGGTGGGTGAGGCAAGGTTCCTGTTGTTCCATCAAGGAGCTTTTAGTTCTGCACCGGTCACCAGTCCCGAGGGTTGTGAATTGGAAAAATGCTGCACATTGTGAATGTGACAAGTGGGATTCTGATCTCTCAGCCCACATGCCAATGAGACGTTGTGTGAAATTTATTCTGAACAACAAACTTTACGGTGTCATATGTGTAATTTACGTTACAGGCAGCTGCAGCTGTAAACATAGTAGTATCATGCATTTGACAGTTTCAGCTTTTGTTCATTGTTACCAACCATTTTGTACAAAGTCGATTAGTTGCATACCTTGCCATTGTATTCTTGGGAATTTGAAAGCTTGTAGTTGATTTTTTTTGTAGGCTGTGGAAGAAGATGTATACATGTTCACTTCTTCTTTGCTTGGTATATTAGAGGAATACAATGTTCGCCCACCTCAAATAAATGCTTCAACCATTACAACTGGTACAAAGGTAACTCTTTGCCAATTTAATACTCTTTGAGAAAACAGGTAATGTCAAACAGAAAAAAAAGTAAAGGGTGGGACTTTATTGTAGCTAAGCTGTCGTAGACTGTACAGTTCCATCACCATCCTTTCCAGCTAGGAACTGCAAGGACTAATAAGCAAAGGCACAGGATGAACAAAAAACCACACAGAAACAAGAGAAATCTACATGGTTAAGTTCACAGGTGGAAGGTGGCACATTTTTTATGCCAATACTCTGTTCTTGACAGTGGACAATAGAATCACTAATCGAATTATCGGAGCAAAGCTACCCATTGATAACGCGAAATTTGGTAGAGCACAAAACCCAGAATTTAGGCTTATGGCACAACACAATTTCGTTGTTTAGGCAGACCGAAGGTAACCAATGAATAAACAAAATGGCGGCCAAGAACTTAAACATGCTGACGGATCAGTTCACCTGAAGTCAGAGGAATGCAGATCCGTAGTAGAGCGGATTGTCATTTGGCATTAGGCTGGGGCGGTTGTGGTGCTGTGGAAGACAACGGAGACTTTTGCTGGAGACTGGAGAGGTAGTGGTGTAGCATTGAAGACTGGATTGAGGTGACGAAGCGCGGACGATGCGATTTATTTTCTGCCAAAGCTCCTCGAGGACCGGCGCTGTCGGCAAGAACCAGCGTGGGAGGAGGCCCATGGGAGGAGGCTGGGAATTGTGGGGGCGCCTGGGAGGAGGCCAGGAACTTCGCAGGGTAATTAAGACGATCAGTCTATTAGATGGTGAGTACGATCGGTCAATAAGATGGTGAAGTGAGGAGAAGATTAGGTAAAATGAGGCCCTTGGATGGAGATGTAGGTGTGGGACCAACTCAACTGATACTTCTATATTAGTAGAGATAGAGATAATGTCAGTGGTCTACTTAATCTGCATGTATGAGCTAGCAATGTACATCGTATCAGCTTTGCTTTGCTAACATGATGCAGGGTGTTATCTGGAACTGGTAGGGAACATTTTGATCTAAACTACATGTTTGGTCTTAACATAATGTACCCAGTTCTTATCAAAGGCTCGTTAGTCTATTATTAACACACTTCTGGTAGATCTCCCCCCAACCCAGCCTTGTGCAAACTCAAGTCAAACATACTTATGCCCGGATAGAAACAACTGAATTTCCATTGTAAACTTGTAATAACTCACGCCGTTGGTTATTCTGCTACATTTTCCACGATACTTTGATGGTTTGCTCAGTTAATGCACTTGATGCAATGCTTAATCCCACATCAATATTCGAAAAGTGAGCTCATTTGCCAGTGCATTTTTCAGACTCTGCATTCATTGTCTTTATGAGGATATATTATTAATATGTTCCATTTGGCTGTAATTTTCAGCGCCTGTACCAGCAGATGCAATGGAAGATCAGATCTTTAAATGTACGTGGTCATAATTGTTCATCCTTAAGCTGGTGAAGTATCCGATTCTGTTCCATTTTGAGTTTATGAAGGCCCCCCTTTTATGTGTTTACTTAGCCTACTGGATCTGTCATAAATCTGAGTATTTACCATAAAAATTTGACTTAACTGATATATCTCCATCTAGTGGTGTTCATGGGTTATTGTTATCACCTGACTGCTAATTATTTTTTTCCTGTCCCTCCGAAGTTTTTTCTGAAATTCTTGGCCTGAAACATATCTCTTTGTATTTGCAATATAGGATATTGAATGTGGCAGATTAGCCAATATAGGATTTTTTAATGATTTATCATCGCAAGAGATGCATTTGAGGATTTTTCCAAAAAAAATGTGCCGAGCTATTTGAGTTAACCAAACCACTTTGTCAGTTTTGCATGATATATTGGACCTGCTTCCAAGTTTATCGGTGTTTTTTTTTTCTTTTCTTTTTCGAATGACCAATGGCATCCTGCTATTTGTAAATTCGCAACCCCACTGTGCTCCATTTAGCTCCTTTGTTGGACATTGACATATATGTATTTTGCATGTATATGTGGGCATCAAAGCTCCATGACATTTGCAGACATGCTTGCACCAAGATTGATTGCAGACATGCGTACACCAAGATTGTTAAGATAATTAACATGTTTGGTGAATTACGTCAAAGCTATGCCCTTTTTTAGCTTTACATAAAAGGACGTAATATAGTCAGTGCCACTTTTTTTAAACAAATGCATATTAAAGTATATGCTGGTATGTTTAATAGCTTGCACACACCTCCGCATGATTGTATCTAGTTGTTGTTTTAAATTGCAATTGAAAACAACCATTTTACCTTATATACCACGGAGATCGTTACTATTGTATTGATATCCCTAAAGTTATTATAGCTATTGTTCTGAGACACTCAGTGGTTATACTGATTCAGGACAGTTTAGGTGGTATAGCTCAACCTGGAAATATATATAATACCAATCATCAACAAACAGCTCTGCCAAGAAATGAACCATCCTCTTCTTATAATATGGTATGGTGGCATGGTCCTATAATTAGCTTGTCTAGTATTGTAGTTTCGTGAATGACCGGTTCTCAATTACAGGTTGAAAATAGGAACAGTCTTCATCAGCATGGTCCAGATCCAAATGATCGGCATGCTGAACAAATGTACAATGGACCCACTTTTCAACGGTATGATCAAGTTCTAAGTTTCTTTTTGGAATTCTGTTAATATTCATGGTTATTACTTATTATCTGTCCTGCTGCTTCAAAAAAACTTGTTATCTGTCCAGTCAAATCTGTCATCGGCATGGAAGATGCTGATCTCTGTTTCTTGCCTGGTACTTCCTTTTAGGGATAACTCTAATTATTTTGAAGAAAATGCTGGTCCTAGAGAAGCGAGACCGGATGATGACTTGCAGTTCTATAGGCCTGATAATCAAGAGTACCCAGCTGATGGTAATTAAAGAGTTATATTAACTGGTCAACTAGAAAAGATTCCAGACGATATTTATTGATTCACATGCACACACATCTAATCTAGGCGACCTGTCACCTGGTATTGAGGGGTTTCAAATTGTCGGTGAGCCTATGCCAGGTTTTACATTAAGAGCATGTGGTTACCCCACGAATGGCACTACCCTTTGCAATTTTCAGGTATGTTGTGTTCCAAGTCCTGATTCGACTGTTTATCTTTGTTGCCCGTCATCAAATTCTGCAAATACAACTCCTCACATGGAAATATTTCTTTTAGTGGGTTCGCTATCTTGAAAATGGCACCAGGCAATCTATTGAAGGTAAAGAATGGAGATTGTCTTGTATCCTATGTGATAATGTTTAGAGATTTTTTTTTTGTGCTAACTAGATCTATATTTTGCAACTTAGGTGCTACGATGTATGACTATGTGGTTACTGCAGATGATGTTGGCACTCTTCTTTCTGTAGACTGCACTCCTATGGATGATAATGGCCGCCAGGTTATTCATGATCACACACATAAAATTTAGGGGCAATTTCATCTGTCGTAGACTACATGCCTATGAGGCTGTATGGTTATTTTCATGTGATCAATCCATTCTTTTTGGTGCTAAGTCTTGAAAGTTATCAAATTCCTTACAAAATTTCATTCATTTGGTAATGTTGGAAGTATAACCACGATTTTTTAAGAAAAATGTTGGTACTGGAATCCACCTAGGACGGTGTTCTTTTTCCCAGTGACTGGGACTTGTTTGCAGTATTTTGTTGGAAATAATGGGAGAATGGAAGCAGGGTTTCTGCAGCATATTTCTTTAAATTGGTGTTATTTGGCTAAACATGTTGTTTTTCTCATCTTTGCTGAAATACCCAGTTTAAAGTGCAATTAACTCTAAAAAAATAAAACTGACTTTGCAGGGACATTTTCCCTACCAAACACTGTTCTTGTTGTCAGCTTGGCCTTGGAGTTTGAAATATTTATTTAATTATTTTGTTAACGTGCTCTTTTGTTGAAATTTGCCACCCTCAAGTTTTGGTGAAGCATCGGTGGCTTTTCGTGTTTCCCTACATCTGTTTTTATCTTAACTACCTGTTAACTCTCCATTATATTGTTATAAACTAGTTTTGGTATTATAACCTTATTTGTGTTCTTCTTTTTAAAAGCAACATATCTAATGGTAATGTTCATTGGGTGCTAACATGCTAACAACATATCTCGACCATTAGATCCTTGAGGAGCGGCTCAGATTTGGAGAGGTGGAAGCCCCTTTCCCACTTAGAAAGTCATGAGTTTTTTCGTGAAAGTGTTTAAATGAGAAAAAGGGCTTCCACCTCTTCAGATCTGAGCCGCTCCTCATGGATGGATCTGATGGTCTAGAGCTGTTGTTAGCATGTTAGCACCCAATAGATATTTGCACTGAAAATGTTGCTTTTTTAAAATATATTTCTTGATTTGATCTGGGCACCAGCCTATAGGCATCTAACATGTTTACAAATTACAAAAGTTTGTCTTGCCGTGTATTTCCACGGATTTGAAATATTTAGTTTATATATGAATCATAGTTTGTGCAAGAAGTTCTCATGCCTCATGTCACTTTCCATAAATCTTTTGTCTTGCGGGCAGGCATATGTATCATCTATATGACAGGAATGTACTTGCATTTTTTACTAATGCATGGGATCTAAATGTCGTCATGTGCATCACTGATTCATAAATATGTCATGCTCACAGTTTTGAATTTAATTCCAACTGCTGTGTTCTTATTTGAGATAAAAGTTTGATGAGTTGCACCTCTTCTTTATAGGGTGAATTGGTGAGGGAGTTTGCTAACAATCAGAACAAGATAGCTTGTGGTAAGTTTATGAATAATTATTATGCAGATATTGCTGCGTCTTTTGCATCACTAATTGCATGGATTGTAATGTTATCACCCTCTGCTTTAACATTATCTGGTCAACATACTGGAATTGATCAGTTATATTCTCACCACCATATTTATTTCAAAATTTACAAAATGCCTGGATATATACCTTTTTTGTTAGTAAAGTTATCTTCATTGTTAAAGAGGTTGTTTTTCCTACATAATTTTTTCAATGATTTTGTATGCTTCACGAAGCTATCTCTTAATAGTAAAATTAAAGAAATTTGACTATAAACATGTTAACGTGCAAGCCTTTTCCTTATAACCCATGTAGTAAAAAAGCTTCGTAAATCTGTAATTTATAAATATTCACATTTCTATATACACATGTAAGCTTTTGTCTTGTAGTTCATGTGGCATTTTTTTTGTAATTTAGAAATATTCACATCTCTTTTCATTTATATTGCACAATGTGGAGGGGGGATTGGTGGTGTGACCTGCTAGGGCAAGATTGCTAGGAGAGTGTGGCCCAATAAAGGCCCATTACAAATACAACTTATACAGCCAACAATTTGTTAATTATTTTTTAAAAGAATTAAATGATTATAGTTGTGGCATAACACATGTTTTGAGGAAAAGCACATCTGTGAGAAAGTAGAAAAACATGAGTTCCAGTTAGCAGAAGGACATGTGGCATGGATTTCAATGTGTGAGGCTTTAATGAACAGGGAAATTATTTATATGCCACTCTAACGAGCGATTAATAGGCACCAAAATTTGTTATTTTAATTCCACAGCGTGTCACTGGGGGTTATGGTTCTTTGGGTTCTCTACAAGCAACGATTTTAAAATAAGCATTAGGTTTTATTTCACCACATATGACCCTTTATGCATGTGTGAAATACTGAGGCACAGTTTGCACCCATTTCTTTTTACTATGCATTTCTCCTCCACTTTATTGATTTCCTAGAATTATCCAAGTTTTGTTCTATATTCTGCAGATCCTGAGATGCAGAATGAAATTGATACATGTGTTTCCAGGGGGGGAGCCGACTTTGATGTTTTTGTCCTGGTAAGTTTTAAATCTGTTTAAACTTGAAAGTAGTTTGTGCTGTCGTACAAAGATAACATAATGTTCACATGGAAAGCAGCTTCTTCAGGATATTGTTTCATACTTAACAAGCTTTACATGCTGCTAACAAAGCTGTAAGCTTGTGATCCTTCATGGTAGCAATAAACTATTTTTTTTTTTGTGTCTTTGATGAACTACTGAGTTGGCACTTGGCACTTTGAGTTGAAGACATGGTTCCTGTCTTTCTAGGTTCTAGAAGACAATAATTATTAGTTTAGATCTAAATCAGTTGCTCAGTTTGATTGATGATTGGGACTACTTATGATAGAGGGATGTCAAGCAAAATGTAGTGCATGCACTGCATTTATACTATTTTTTGTGTTAGTGCAATTGAATATTTTTACTCTATAGAATACGTTTTGATCATATTTTCCTTTTTGAGAAATGTGGCAATCCTTTTGACTTGTTAATATGGGTATTATTTTGCCCCCAAAAAACATTAGACTCTGATGGAAAGCCTGCATGTATATGCATTGCTCCACTGGATATTACGGCTTTTTGTGTGGCCTTGTGATGGCCTCATGAACAGACATGACCTGGAGGAGTAGGCTATGAGCCAGCAATACACATCTCACTGCCAATCCGTTGGCCCCCGGGTGTACATGGACATCCATGTACAAGTGGTAAAGGCAGTCTTCAGTAGCCTCCACTTTTTGAGCCATCTTGGTAGCTCCTGTAGACCTGTACTCTTGACACTAAGCCGGTTCTGATAGCCAAAGCACAAACACTTTATCATTTTACGTTTGATGTTTAATTTGGTTGATTTGGGAGGGTTTGATGACAATAACCAACTGTTACGGCTGATTTGTACCTTCTTTTGAACAGCAGGGCTATTCTCCTGATGAATGGGAACATGCCACATTGATACTTAGACGAACTAGTTATCAAGTTAAGTCCAAACATAAGGATGAAGTTGTAATTGAAGAGAAATATTCACCAAATCTACAGGTCTATTCTCTTGCATATATATTGGTTGTCTTAATATTTATGATTGCTGAGGCATGGTGCCCGACATATTTATTTGATTTCGTTATATTGATTTCTTCATGGCAGACAAAAATTCCCCATGGACGAACCACTCAGTTTGTTTTAGTAAGTTCTGGGGGTGTAAATCTACCATTTAATACACAGGGAATAATGGAGCCAAATAATGAGGATGATGATGTTAGGTGCTGTTTGCTACCTTACCTTCTTTCACGTATCTACCTTCTGTTAGTGTATTTTTGGTTGACACAGGATAAAACCATAGATTTGATTTAAGTGATCTTTCTGTAGGTTGCGTGATCTAATCGTATTGGTCATAAGAACATTCCAGAATAAGGTACCTCATGTATAGGGCATTTCTGATGTTAAATCTTTATTTTCTGTGTAGAGATGTGGTTCTGTGTTATGTCTTTGTGTTGAATTTTTATGACATTTGAAATCTATGCAGGCTTTAGATGCTAAAAGGAAAGGAAAGGCTTAGATTCTGTGTAGATGTGTTAAACAAAGATTCCATCAAGGATTTTGCTCATTGTTTCGTGCAGCGTTCCTTTTTCTAGCCCTTTTTTTGGTGGGTGGGGGTCCATCCTAGTAGGTAATTCTGTGTACGCTGTAATTTTGTGTAATGCTCTAGTTCTGTTTCCTCCCCCCCATTTTTTTTTGCTTTCTTTTTTTTTATCGTTTCAATAGTTCAGCACATGTTGCTAAGATTTGAGCAAGCCAATAAAAATGTAAATAAATTTGTGAGATATTTAATTGCTGAGATTAAAATAGAACAGCAGCTGGACTTCTGATTTTGTTTATCCTGCTCGTGAGCAAAGCTCAACAGGCACATCTGTATTACTGTCGCTTACATAAATCCTATTATTTTTCTGAAAACCGTCTTGGCACTGATTCGTTGAATTGTTGAAACCTAAACTTTGAGGCTTTTTAGAGGTGATTTCAGAATACAGATTAGTTATTTTGTTTTTTTTTTAAAAAGATCTTCAAGAAATCGCGTAAAGAATTTTAAAAAGTCTTGCTGAATTGCGATGGGTAGTTTAGATCCTCTGGTTCAATTCTCTCCCCTTAATTCCAAACTGTTTAGTCCTTTGATTGATACATCTTGGCTGATTGATTTAGATTAATTTGCAGACTATTAATTTGGAGAATAAGCTAGGTACGGTATGGTTGAGCTAGGGCGAGGTGGTCGATGCGAAGCTTGAAGACGAAGAGGTCGGAGCTGGTGGGGTGGCAGGATTTGGCGGCGGGGCTGAGGATCTGCATGTGTATGTGTTCATGCATGCATGCATGCAACGATGTATATAGACAGGGGTTTAATATATATGTGATTTATATAAGTGCTTATCGATGCACATCAATCATGATCAACACTTTTGGTGCGTGCCCGATGGATGGATGTACTATATGCATGATGTTTGAAGTTTGGGTATGATGTTTTCTGCCTAATTTGTTCATCATTTTCTACCCAGAGTACGTTTGGTTTCTTTCTGAACTCCGAAACGTGGTAAATTAACCACTTTACTGGATTCGCTTACATACTCGCAAAGTCGCAACTCACATGAGATGAACCCTTGTGGTCAGGTCCATTCCATGCTATTAAGTTAGTACATCCACTTTTCCAATTGCGTCAACAGCTCGTTTAAAAACTCCTCCCTAGGATTCATAATCCTGATTGTTCTTAGGATTGCTAGCTACCACGCACATCAAGTGAGACAACTTAGCGTTTGCATGCCGTGCCTGTGCAGTCACATGAACCTAATTAAGTTTCAACTTTATGGAATTAAACAAACAACATACACAAAAACCAACATGTTATATATTACAGAGCATGTAGCCTGTAGAAAGGCTTACAAGAGCGTGTTACAGATCATAAAGAGTATGTCTGAAATCAGCACCAGGCTAACAAAATTGCTGATTACAAGCTCTTTAAGGAAAGTCTACTTGAGATGGTCAGCTAAATCAACATCTACATCACAATGACGTGTTCCACTGATGAAGAAGAAGCCTGTGCGTCAATCAACCGTCGGCCTGATGGCCTCATGGGAGAAGCACGTCCAGCTCAGCATCCCAGTCCAGCTCAACATCCACATCTGTGCTCTCCTCGAACGCCGCAGAATCCATTACGCTCGGGTGCTCCGGCCATCCTGGCTCCGACGCCGGTGCCTCCTCGGGATGCGCCGCCGACGTGTAGTCCTCAACCGGAGGCAGAGTGGTTCCGGCTTCGTCATCGGGGAAGGACAGTAGCTCGTCCAGCTCGACATCCCAGTCGCAGTTGATGAGGTCATCCACAGGGAACTGCGGGTCATCCTCGAATGCCGTAGAATCCATCACGCCCGGGTGCTCCGGCCATCCTGGCTCCGACGTCGTTGCCTCCCCTCGAACAGCATTCATGGTCGTCTCCTCACGAACGGGCTGATGCGCCACCGACGTGTAGTCCTCGAGCGGCGGCAGAGTGGTTCTGGCTTCTTTGCTGGCGACCGAATCTTGTGTCTCCGGCTCCCTCTTCCGCTTCTTTGAGTTCTGTCCATGGCCGGTGAATCGGATGTGGTACGCCATGACCGACGAGGCGGCGAGGTCGGCGGGGGCCATGACGGCGTACTCGTCCATCACCCACCCCGTGCTGCCCTGCTCGCCGTCGGCGTGGAAGTTGAGCAGGTATTTACGCCACGCGATCTCCTCGCCGGTGCCGGGGACCACCAGCTTCTCGCCGTCGACCGACGTCTTGGACCTCTTCTGTCCCTTCCAGCAGCCGCCGCCGGCGCAGGTCCTCCTCTGGCGACTGTCGGTGCGGCTCTTGGCGTGGCCGGCAGCGAAGAAGAAAGCGTCGTTCTTGCGGTTGCACTTCTTCAGCAGCTCCCACGGCGGCGCGCTGAGCGGGTCCGCCTCGACGATGATGCCGTCGAACGGCAAACTCTGGCCGCGGAGGCGAGGGAGGAGGTAATGCGCGACGAGCTCGTCGTCCTCCGGATCGAACTTGAAGCCCGGCTGGAGGAGCTCCGCCATGCTCGGCACCGCCATGACACCTAGGGTTTGGAGGCGCAGAGGCTAGGGTTTTTGGCGATGGATGCGGGGGGAGGGGGAGGGGGAGGGGAGGAGGAGGGATTTGGGAGCGTGTGGGAGGGAGCGCGGGCGCGGGGGGATTAAATAGAGGGACGAAAGCGCGCGGTGGCGCTCCCGCCCGCCTTGCGTTCCCGCGCACGTTGCTTTCCCGCGCAGCTGCGCAATGTGGAGGCCGACTCCGACTCCGATTCCGGCGATCCCGACTCCGATTCCGTCAGCTTCCCCACGCGGCCGTCTCCGCCCGTGGCTTCGCTGCCCGCCTCCGCCACCCCACGCGGCCACGCGATCGATCGCTCCCCTCAGGGCTCAGGCGGCCTCGCCGGCGACCACGACAAGCTCCCCTCCGACGACCGCTGCTCCGCCTAGACCTACTGCCAAGGCGCGCGCCGCCTCCACTCTCTGGTCCCTGCTTCTCTCCCTTCCTCACTCCCTCTCTCCCTTCCTTTCTGGTCCCTGCTTCTCAATATTCTCAATGGCAAATACTGAATTTTCAATCTAAATCGTGCCACATTGGTACTAATTTTAGGCCTTTTTTCTGAATTTTGAATCTGAATAGTGCTGGGAACGAGCTCACGGGGACAATTGTGGCTTTGTCTGCTTGGGATCATGGTTTGCAAAATGGTGATGCTAAACCCGTGACGCCAAACTCCGGCACTATAGTCATGTGAGAATGGTTTCATTCTTGTGAGAAAGATAACTGTTGTTGGTTCACTCCGATATATCGTGTGCTGGCAGGCAACCATGCGTTTTGCATTGAGAGGAATGCGAAAGCTGACTGATTGATCATCTGGTCCTTCATGATGGCTTAATTGCAGAAAAAACATATTAATAGTCATCTTATGGATTTGGAAACCAATGCGTTTTACAAAGCTGACTGATTGATCCCTCACTTCCTATCGGGTTTTCACAAAGGTAAGCATCCTCATGCCTTGCTTTTCTCCTTTGTTTTTGAGGGAAATTGCTTTTCTCCTTTGTTGTCATCCATATGAATGTATGATATGCTTCTTCGTCCTGGTTAACAACCCATTTGTACTTTTTGTACTCTAAAACACTTATTAATATGCTGCCGCTACTGCTGAATGGATTTTTATGGTGTGAATTGTCAATAGCGAGGTGATCGGAAAGTCTGTCACTTTCTGGATAATGCTAGTAAAATGTGGTTCATGGCTGCTTTGCTTACGCTGTGCTTTCTTATGGATGTATATGTTCTGGTGCTTTAGTCTAATTGCACAGATCGATTCATCCATATGACATCTGCAGTAGAATTGAACTTGGGTCGGTATCTAACTGGTAATAACAATACCCTGGTGGTTAGTGGGAAACCGTGTCTATACTATAATATTTTGGTGATATGGTTTTTGTCCAACATGAAGCTTAGCTAATTAGATGGCAAAAGGAAAAAACAAAATTAATTTTAAAACTTACTATTGAAGGGCTCAAAACAAATAGGTCAGTTTTTCAGATCAGGCCAAAAGGAAAAGCAAAATTAATTTTAAAATTTACCATTGAAGAGCTCAAAACAAATGGGTCACATTTGTCAGATCTGCACTGAAATAGCTGCCTCTTAACTCTTATGAATAGAACAAAAGCCTTTTGGTTGGTTTGGTTCCAAGGTGCGAGGATATGAATTTTGTGAACTATTAATATTTTTGGCCTACTACATCTGCTGAAAAGCCCATGGCAAACTAGCAAAGGCGCAACATATAGTTTTCTTTCCTGTTTTCTCAGAAATGATGGTGAATTGTTCACACCATTGAACCTCTGAATGCTATTTTCAAAATTGGAGCAAAGAAGTTGCTGGACTACTGGAACAACCATGTAAGCTTTTGAATGGCAAATGGCGTGTCATTGTGCTGTTGGATGCAACTTTGTAAGCATTCAGTTTTCCAAATAATTCCAATGATTGCAACTATGTAAATTCTTATTGCATGTCAGTCGTTGCGTCTTCATTTGGCTTGAGTAGTGCAAGAGATTAAAACAATCATTAATATCTCTTTCATTTAGATAAAGGAATGAAGAAAGGCTGTACAAGGCTGTTACAACTGAGCTTCAGGCTCTTTTTCACACACACACAAAAAAAAACCCTAAGATTCAGGCTGAACCTCTCCAACTGGCATAGGCTGCAACGGTCATAACTTATGTGTAATTGCTATTGTTCATAACTTAATGCAATAGTGTGCCTAAGAGAAAAATGCAAATGTGAACTGAGGCTGACCGACTTGCTGCTATATAGTAAAAATGAAATGTGGTATCTTCTTATGATCCAGAAGGATTAACAATATTTGATACTACAGCTCTGTTAGCAATATTTGTTGTCGATCATAAAACTATAGTTTAATTCTTCAAAGGAACATGCTTTGTTCTGCCTGATTTCTTCTCCATCCTTTTCGTTTTCTGAATTCTGAAACATGGTAATCCACTTTACTAAATTTGCCAGCAAACTAGTCCCAACTCACAGTCTTACAGGGGATGAACCGTTGTGATTAGCTCCATTTCATGCTGTTTTTTCAGGACTGGAAGGCGCTCTGCCGATGCTTTATAGGGTGAAAAGAAGTGGCCTAAAAATTGCAGTTATGTTACAAGCTGGTCATACAGAAACATACAAGCTAATGAGAAAAGCAACAAGACGCAGCAACAGTAGCGAAAACTATACAGCACTACGTTGTCCTTTGAATCTGTGCTCAGCCATCATCATAAAAAACGCCGGTGGCCATGTTCCATTGGGAAAGATCGAGCTTGATTAGCTGAATCACCTGAAGGAAGTGAGCATACGTCGAATTGAAAATCCGATTGCTTATTTCCTTCCAAATATTCTAACATGCGTAGAGGACAGGTCCATCAGACCTTCTCCTAACTTCTTTATGGAATTTTGTCCTATATTACAGCCATTGTTTGGATCTCCTGCTATTCTTGGAGGATCTTATTCCATACTGGCCTAGAGTATGAGCGGTGCATCAGAAGATGCTCTGTTGTCTCTGAATAAATTCCACAGTGGGCAATGCATTAGGCCATCCTCTCTTACGCAAATTTTGCGCTGTTAGGATACAAATTTCATGCTATTATTGGGCGTGTTTGGATACTGGCCGTGGCTCGCCGTGCCCGCAGTTGGCTCACCATGCCAACGCTGCGCGAGGGCGTGCCAACGAATGGCGCGGGCGAAGGAATCGGCCGCCCGCGCCATTGCTCGATTTCACGTTGAAATTTGTTGGCTCGCCGATGGATTGGCGCGGGCGCACGTTTTGGCGGTGTCAATCCAAACAAGCGCCAAACTTCATGGCTCGCCGATGGATGGCACGGCAGCCCACAGCTGCAATCCAAACACGCCCAAACTATGTTTGCTTTGCGTACCACATAAGCTGATAAGCAAAATATGTATGAAATTCTTTGGGGCTCTTTCAGATGCAAAGAAAGTGAGCGCCTGTGGAAAGCAAAGCTACCCCTAAAGATCAAAAGTTTCCTCTGGCTCATATCCAGAAATGCTATCCTCTCTAGAGAGAATTTAAGGAAAAAAGGCTGGGGAGGGGATCCTAGATGCAGCTTTTGTAATAGTATTAAAACCACGGATCACTTATTCTTTGGGTGTGCCATTTCAAAGCTATTATGAGGGATCATATCCAAGAGTGTGGGTATGCATTGGAGACCTGGGTCTTGGGACCAGGCAATTTTGTGGGAAAAAGAGGTTGTGAAGGATAAGAAATGCCTAAACTTTCTCTGCATTGCTGCGGTTTGCTGGGGAATTTGGAACAAAAGAAATGAAGTCTGTTTCGAGAAGAGGGTTGTTAAGAATCCCCTGACCTTTGTCTATACTTTTTGTACTTTTGTTCATCTTTGGTCAGGTTTGCTTAAAGTGGACGATGGAGCCTTAGTCGTGATGGGCCTGGACATGATCTTTAACACCGTTCGTGAGGCAAGTCAGATGAGGGATGCGGAGGGCAACCAGTACTGATCAGCCGTCTGGTGTTGGGAGTGCCGCTTTTTGGTGTTATGTGTGCGGGGCGTCCCTCCAGTCAGGGTGTTGGTGTTGTTTTATCCTCAACACTTACTGTTGTGGTGGGGGGTTTTTGAGGGCGCAATTACTTGTCTGCGCTGTTTATCTTCATTTGGTGCTGTTGAATCTAATGTAACTGAATGCTTTCGTTTCATGGGAATGAAAGTGGGGTCTGGCCCTTGTGCAAAAAAAAAAAAAAAACTGCTAGTGTTTGTCAATTATTGAAGACGACCTTACAGTCCGTGATGCGGTGCTCGTACAGCCACAGAAATTTATGAGATTAAATCAACAGCACACACAAAATCCAACAAAAAACAACGCACTATGTGTTAATGCATAAGTAGAGATAAGCAGATAAGCAATTGTTGGTTTTCTTCAGAATTACTGAAGAGTGCTCGATCGTCAGCCACAAGAACTTGGCTGCCAATTGTCTGGGATTAAATCAACAAGACACAATCCAACATAAAACAGGGCAGTAAGTGCTTTATATATAAGTAGGTAGCAAAAAGGATTACAGGACAAATTAATGTAGAGCATGATTTGATCTCAGACCAAATGGCTAACAAAATTGTAAACTAGAAGCTCCTTATGTGTCTACGTGAATACGCATAATAATCAGCAAGTACAGACTAAACAACAATCTGGCAGCGATCTCCCCTAATGCGTTGATTGAAGCTTGTGTGTTTGGCTGAAGAAGCTAGCTTGTGCTGCATCAAGCATCGGTCGAGGCGGAGCAGAGCAGTATGTCGTCGATGCCACCCAGAAACTCGGAATTCCACCACTACGGCGATGTGCCTGCCGCCTGCAAGTTGATGAGGTCATCGGCGAAGAAGAGCGGCTCGTGCGTGTGCTCCGGGAATGCAGCAGAATCCATCACGCCTGAGTACGAGCCTTGGTCCGACTCCGGCGGTGTCGCCTCCGCCGCCAACGGGTAGTCCTCAAGCGGAGGCAGAGGAGGCGCGGCGCCCGCTCCGCGGTCCTCGGCGTCGACGCCTCCCGAATCTTGCGGCTTGCGCTTACTGTTCTTGCCATGGCCGGTGAGTCGAATGTGGTACGCCATGACCGAGGAGGAGGAGGCGAGGTCGGTGGGGGCAATGACGGCGTACTCGTCCATCACCCACCCGGTGCTTCCCTGCTCGCCGTCGGCGTGGAAGTTGAGCAGGTATTTCCGCCACGAGATCTCCTCACCGGTGCCGGGGACCAGCAGCTTCTCGCCGTCGACCGACGCCTTCGTCCTGTTCTGTCCCTTCCAGCTGCCGCCGCCGGCGCAGATCCTCTTCTCCTGGCTTTCGTTGCGGCCCTTCGCCTGGCCAGCCGCGAAGAAGAAAGCGTCGTTCTTGCGGCCGTACTTCTCCAGGAGCTCCCACGGCGGCGCACTGAGCGGGTCGGCCTCGACGATGGCGCCGTCGAACGGGAGACGCTGGCCGCGGAGGCGAGGGAGGAGGTAATGCGCGATGAGCTCGTCGTCCTCCGGAGCGAACTTGAATCCCGGCGGGAGCTCAGCCACGCTCGCCGCCGCCGCCATGACGCCGTGGACTAGGGTTTGCGAGCACCGCCTTGGGTTCGCGCCAAGATTTGATCCGATCCGATCCGAGGCGGTGGGTGACTGGGTGCGGTGTCGCGGGCCGGTGGGAGTTTTTATAGATGGATTTGCGGGCCCAAAACGAGAGGATGCGGGCACAGCTCAACAGGCTGAAGTTTTTTTTAAAGAAGAAAGAAAAAAATCAACTTTACCTCTCTCTACTATTGTCTCAGTTTGGTTTTAGAAATGCTTTACGACGGGATCCCGTCCTGCGCGTGCCCCGACAGGACAGGTCGTGGCCGTCGGATGGGGGCACTCGCTGAGACGCTGATTTTTGTTTTGGCGCACGTGAGGAAGGAGACGTGATGCACTATCTCTTCTTTTAGCTGGCGACTAACTGCTTATTTTGCAGTTGATTTTATTTGTAATTAAATTTCACATTTTTTATATATTTTTTATTTGAAGTCCAAATTACATAGAAGAAATTTTATAATTCATCTAAAATTCTAATCAACCCATTTTAAATATTTTTATAATTTTTTTATTTTTTAGATTTTTTTTAGATTTTACTAGTTTGACATTAGTATCATACGATGATACCACTAATCTGATACCACGGAAACTCGACACCCTCCAGACCTGAGACCTTGTTGTTTGTGATATATGATAATCTTATGATACTATTTTATATACCTCAACGATACACTTGAAACTTGAAGATACCACCAACCTGATGCCACCGATACCAAATATATGATACTTTATTTCAATACCAAAATCCGATGATATCACCAACCCGATACCGATACTTTTTTGTTTTATGATATATGATACCTTGTGATACTTTTTTCGGTACCGAAACTCGATGATAGTATCAATAAATCATCGCCGATACCAATTTTTTGTTTGTCATATCTGATACCTATTTCCAATACCTAAACTTGATGATACCATCAACATGATACCACTGATACTTCTGATTCGATACTTGATTTTTTTTATCCGATACTTGATTTTTTTGATTCGATACTTGATAATACTTTTGATTCGATACTTGATTTTTTTTATCTGATACTCGATAATACCGATACTTGATTTTTTTGATCCGATACTCGATGATACTTCTGATCCGATACTTGATTTTTTTGATCCGATATTCGACGATACCACCAACCTGATACCATCGATCCTCAAAACCTAGATCCGATACCTCAATGATGCCATAAAACTCGATGATACCACCAACCTGATATCTCAATGGTACCACGAAACTCGACAATACCACCAACTTGATACCTTCGATACCGATACTTTTTTGTTTGTGATATATGATACATTTTGTCGATACCGAAACTCGACGATACTATCAACATGATATTGTCGATACCGATACTTTTTTTGTTTGTCATTATGTCATATATGATACCTATTTTCGATACCTAAACTCGACGATACCACCAACATGGTAACCAATACTGATTTTTTTTCGTTGTCATATATGATAGCCTTATGATACCTTTTTTCGATACTGAAATTTAACGATACCACCAACCTGATACCTGATACTCCAACATTGAATACTACTCCAACTTTGATATTACAACTTTAATACATGATACTACATACCTGATACTGCAACTTTTGATACATGATACTACATATCTGATACTCCAATTGGTACTACTTACCTGATACATGATACTACATACCTATACTGCAAAATGTCAGAACGGCCTACATGCAAATAAAGGCAACACCAAATAAGCAGTAATACAGAAAAATCTTAGATTCTTGAAATAAATACCGTAGGTAGAGTAAAATATTACGCAGACAGGAAAATTGGTTTGGAGCGAATTGGGCTTCAGTTTGGGAGAATGAAAAAAAATGAAGTGGCTTGTTCATAGTGAGAAGCGCACAATCGGACAGAGAAGAACTTCTCGCTTCTTCTTCCCGCCCCGCGAGAGAGAGAGAGAAGACAGAGGAGAAGGGCACGGGCAGGGAGAGGGATGGCCGGCGACTAGCCGCGGCTGGGCGGTGCTCTGGCCAGCTCCTGGTGGGGGTGGCGAGGTCTCGGCTCCTGTGTAGGGCAGCGCGGCGGCGACAGAGCTTCGTGGGCGAGCTCGACGACGATACGGGAGGATAAGGCGAGGGCAGCGGAGCTTCACGTCGCCGCGCGGAGTTCGTCGGAGGCGGAGGCACGCGTGAAGGTTACGAAGGCAGAGCCGGAGGCACATGTGATGGTGCGAGGAAGGCGGAGGAAGTGAGAGACACGTGGCACGTGGGAAGCGATTCCGTCGGGGTGGGCTCTCGACGGCATACTGTCGTCTAGTCGCCTCCTTTGGTTTTCGTCCCTCTGCTCCAAAACCGGGTAAATTACCTCCCCCTACTTTCCATACCGTGCAAATTACCTCCCTCACTTGAAACCACTCCGGTTTTGGGTGATGTGGCATCCTAATCAACGGGTTTTTGACTAATTAAATTCTAAAAAATTATAGAAAACTTAGAAAAATAAAATTAGAATATTTTAAACCTATAAAAAAAATAAAATCCAAACACGTATTAAAAATATGATATTCTTGTACAAACCTATAGGCCAAAATTCATATTTATGATTGGAGGTATTTTTAATAAAAAAAATCTCAAGTATGTGGATTTTTAGCATGTATGTTTATATGCAAGCACCAATTTATTAAATATTTGGATTTTTCATACTTTTATTCTGTTTCTATGAGTTTTCTATAATTTTCTCTAATTTATTTCCTCAAGATTATGATGTCACATCAACAAAACTCCTTTTTTGTTGAGAAAATAAATTCTAGAAAACTAAAGAAAACTGAAAAATAGAATATAGGTTTGTACACAAATATCATATTTTTATTTCTCTTTTGGATTTTACATATTTTTATATATTTAAAATGTTTTTATTTATTTTTCTAAGTTTTCTATCATTTTTTAAAATTTAATTACTCAAAAACCACTTGATTAGGACGCCAAATCACTCAAAACCGGCGTGAGGGAGGTAATTTGTCCAATATAAAAAGTAGAGGGAGGTAATTTGCATGGTATGAAAAGTAGAGGGAGGTAATTTATCCGGTTTTGGAGTAGAGGAAGGAAAACCAAACCGAGGCAATAGTAGAGGGAGGTAAAGTAGACTTTTTCCAAGAAGAAACTTACTCAAAATGTACAAACTAGCCAGAATAAAGAGAGTAAAGAGCTATAGACTTAATTTTTTATTATATCTTTTGAAATGGAGTAAAAGTCCAAGTTTATCCGTCAACATTCACATGCTCGCTTACTTTTTTAAAAAAAAAACATTTACATGCTTCCTTCCTTTTATTTTTTGAAAAATAAAAAGTGTTAGCGGCTGTTTGCTTGTCGCCTTGAACGCGCGCCTCAGTTGCGCTTGCGCGCAGAAGCTGGCGACCAAATCGCGCGCCTTGAGGTTAGGCGAAGCGCAAGAGAAAAATGAATTGCACTGCGTGCAACGAGTTGCGGCGCGCCTCCACCTGTGGCGCAACCAAACCGACGCCAAGCGAGCGTGGCGTGCCGCACTTGCGGCATGGCGGCCTACGGCAAGCAACCAAACAAGCCTTTATTCCTTACAATACTCCCAGTACAAAGCTGTGTTTCTGCAGTTTGCGCTCGACACGTGGGTGCCCTCCCCGCACGCTGCGCCCTTCCGCAGGGGAGCTCTAGGGTTGAGCGATCGTGGGCTCCACATGTGGCTCGCCTGTACGCGCACCAGGCTCGGGACAGTTCACTGCAACAGCTTCTGCAGATAAGGTCCTATAGTTCGCGTTATTACCGTGTGCTCCCCTCCACCGCCGCCAGCCCGCCGCCACTTCCTCCTCCCAGCAGCGACTCCGCCTCCGCCTTCGCCTCCTCTCCTCACACGTCGTGGCCTCCTCTCCTAGAGACGCATATCCGTGTGCAAGTGGGAAGCGCCTCGCCGTCGTTGGTGGACTCTTCCCAACAGCCTAGCTGTGCTCGCCGGTCTCCACCTCTCCCCCGATGTGGGCCCCCTGGGAGTGCCCTTCACTGTGGCTGGTCTGGCGTTGGCGCCACCGTCCCTGTCGGATCTGTCACCAGCGGCCACGGTGATGCGCCGCCACTTCGTCCACCCAGGATGTGCCTACTCTCGACGCAGTCTTCCCCGTGTCAGAGCGCCGTCGCCTCTTGAGCCAAGTATGTCCAGGGCTGAGGCTGCGCCTGTTCCCTTCCTCATACAGCCGTTGCCGTTCTGTTCCCTATGGCGGCCTGTTCGCTCCCCACCGGCTGCCCTAGGTAGAAACTACCTCTTCCTGTTCCTTCCATGCTCTGCTAGGTTTAGGACCGGATTCAGTTCATGTTTGTTTGGATTTAGTGTAGTGCTATGGACTAATTCTTTCGTAGCCCTGAAAATTATTAATTGTCTGTTATAATCGTACAATATACTATTGTAATTTGGTTAGGGACACATCACCAGAGTTTTTAAGGGAGAATGAATTATTAGAGTTGAGTTGTGGTTTAGTTTATAGGTTTTATTATTTGATGATTTACTCGAGTTTCTATTCCTAGAACATTTCGTGTTGCGGCTGATGGAACAGTATGGTAAAACTTCATTTTTTGATTGGTTTGCTTCGATTAGGTTGTTGTTGCCTATTGGGGAATCAATACCCACTGTGCAATATTTTGTTTATACATACTTCCTTAGGGCTACACATTTATGGGCATGTGAATTTGAGTATGAGAAATATAGATTTACTTACCCAAATTGTTTTCAGGTGTTTGACGTGATGCTGCTGCCTCCTATTTCTCACATCTAACTGGTCATGTTGGTTGGTGTTTAGTACTCCTGTTAGTTTGCTGTATCTCTAGAGATTTGATGCTGTCTTTAATGAGAGCTGATTGCTGCGCCATGTTCTTCTTTGCATGGTAGGTTTTATAAACATCTATTAGTTTTCACCCTTCACCATTTGCAGGAGGATACTAGGCCTTGACTGATGATAGACTGAGTGAAGTGGATATAATCGTACTTGGCTTTGCCGCACACTTTTCCATAAGTGATGTAAGCTCCTGTTTATACTTTGCAAGAGTTTAAGGGGGTAATCTATACATTTTCCATACAGGTATGCATATACCTTTTTGATACTTGGAGTTGGAGGGTGTATCAAATATCGTTTAGGAGTTCAAGGAGGTAATTTCATACTTTGCAAGAGTTTAAGAGGGTAATCTGTACCTTTTTCATATAGGTATTCATATACCTTTGCTCCCTGTGCGTTTATATGCTCAGTTGTCGGTTGTGTATGAATTGTGTTAAATTAAAGAAGCTAAACATTTAGCTCTTCTAGATAACTGTCGGGGATTAAATTACGGCCCATTGCCATGGCCCACTCCCTGACTGCCCAATCGAACAGCCTACTAGGGCCCAGCTCCCTGGAAGGTTCTATCAGGCCCATGTGCATCCTGCCGAACAGCCTCTTGATCGGCACGGTGCGTAACGGCCTAGGATTCGTGTTTGAGTCTTACTCGAACAAGAGTTCTGCACGGCTACGTGAAGACCCGGACGTTGGTTTCCTGGATTGGATTAGGAGTCGTGATCCCCAAGACTTGGAGTATACCTTATCTGCCTCGGGATATATTTGGCATGTCTTGAGTTCGTTCACGATCTCGTAGTTAGCCCGCCCGATATTCCTCGGAGGTCGGTTTGCTCTGCACTATATAAACAAGGCCCCTATGGCGTGTAGAGGGGACTTGATCTGGCCTTTTGTATCTGCTAGACACCTGACCTTCGCTTGTACACCCATAATCTCGCCGAGACTTGTTCGTCTCGTCGAGCCATCTCTGTATTCCTCTCGTGATATATAAGAAAAATTTGGGCGAGGGCTATTATCTCCCGAGAGGCTGAACCAGGTAAAAACTCATCTCCTGTTATTTGTTGTTCGTGGTTGTTCGGCGTGTCTCCTATCTCAATCTTCAAGAACCTTAGCGACTTGAGATCGATATCTCAACCGTCGACAGCTGGCGCCGTCCGTGGGGACACGCAGATCGAGCATGTCGAACTCCGTCGGCGATCTGAGAGATACTTCCCGAGGGCTACGACTCGGAAGGACGGGGCGTCTCATCCCTGTCGATTCGGATCGATCTGTTCGGTCTCGAACGCTTTCGCATCCGAGGCAGATGTCTCCGCTTACATGGCAGAGATAGCCTCAGATCGCACTCCCGTCATCGACGACGACTACGGAACTGATGATCTTTACGACGGTTTAGATTTGTCGATTCCAAGGCTATGTCGGTAGATTCCACTGTGGAACACGGTGATGACACCGTCTAGCATACCTTCGCATGGGCCCCGCGGCATTAACATGGCCGATGTGGGAACCTCTCGAGGATCTGCGACGGCCGTGGCGGTTTGTCGAGGTCGGGCGGATTAACTCGCTCGGCATCAAGACGAGGTCTGCTGGGCGCTTTCGCGAGCAAGGCGTCATTCGCCGCGACCTCGGCGATTCCATCAATCGACCTTAGCACGGTTTCGCGACGGTTAGCGGCGGCGTCGCGACCCACCTCGCGTCTTGCGGCGCTAAGTCTCCGGCGAAGCTTCTCTGTTCGGGACAATTCCGCGTGACCGAACTCGATCGGGCGAACAGCGGATGGTTCGAGATCCCGGGACCCATAGATCAAAGTCGGAACGGCTCAAAGCTATAGCGGTCCTTAGATCCACCAATCAAGCTGATCTCGCCCGCATGGGCGTCTTTGTGCGACTAACCTAGAGCGGCGTCAAGGCCTAAAGTCTCTAGGAGAAGTCAACAACTCCTCCGAGCGGCGCAGACCAATTTGCCGGAGCGATTCGGACAGCTACGATCGATCGCGTGACCCCGTCACCATCGAAGGATCACCGTCCATGAGCAGGTTACCGTGGTCGCCGTCGCTCGCCAAGTCCTCGTAGTCATCGCGACCACAGGGGCAAGCGCGCACGCGATGACCACGGACGGTTCCCTCGTGAGGAGCGCGTCGTCGCGACCACGAGGAAGGCGTGGTGGATTGTCCGGAGAGAGTTTCTCGGCCGAGTCATCCCGTTCAGCGGGGAGTTCTCCGCGCAACGGGACCAACGTCTTCTCAAGACTAGGTTCGCCGGGAAGGTGGCGGTCATATGCTCGGGTGCGGGGCTTTCTCCGACGAGCCTTGGGCTGTCCGGTGGCCCTCAAAATTCAAGCCGGTCACATGGAGAGGTACAATGGGACTCGAACCGGATGAATTCCTTTCCATCTACGCTTCGGCCATCATGGCGGCGGGGTGACGAGCTCGTTATGGCTAATTACCTCCGATCGTCCTTGAGGTCTTTGCTTTCGGACGTGGGTGTTCAATCGGCAGGAGGGTTCCATCACTCATGGAACCCGGCTTTGTGGACGCCTCGATCGCTAATTTTCGAGAGGTATTACGTGCGTCGGGCAAGGAGGACGATCTGCACCAGATGATCCGGATGAGCGGGAGACCCTCCGCAACCGTGAAGCGTTTCATTAAGATCCGCAACACGATCCCAAACATCTCGGATGAATCATTGTCGCGCTTTCAAAAACGGAGTCCGCGACGAGCGGCTCACCCAGATCTCGAGATCAATGAGACTGGACCGCCAACGACTGTTCAAGGCGGCCGATCATATGCCAACGCGGCAGAGCGCGTTCAATCTAAAAAGGCGTTCGACAAGGGCGGTGCCGCTTGACTGGTGTGGATGAGAAGAAGAAGAGCAAGAACAATGTTCCCGGTGACAAGAAGTCCCGGAAGAAGAAGAACAAAGGTGATGCGAACAATACCGTCGCAGGTATGGATCGCGCACCTCCTCCCAAGGATGGGCAGAAGAAGCCCAACAATAACTACAAGGGCAAAAAGCCTGCTTAGGGAGGCAGACAAGGCAAGAAAGGCCCGAGCGACCGATTTTGCAAGTTCCACCAAAGACTACGGCACGATATCGCCATGTAGAACTTGGGCTGCAAAGCTCGAAGATTTCTACAGCGGCAAGGGCCCAATGCCCACCCCCCGAACAAGGTGATGCCGGTAAGGCAAGCGTAAACCGCGATGGTGATCGGAAGATGATGATGAATATCAAGAGCCCGTGAACCATATCGCCGTCATTTTCGGCGGCTCCTCGGCTTACACCTCTCGGTGCAGCCTCAAGGAAGCTGCTCGGAAGGTCCACAATGTTGAAAAGGCAAAACCTCAGCCTGAATCGATGAAGTGGACTGAGGTTCCCATCTCCTTCTCTCAGGAGGATTGCCCCACTGGGATGACCAAGCCTCAACGGCTCCCATTGGTGGTCGCCCCGACCATCAGCAACGCGAGAGTTGGCCGTGTCTTAGTGGACGGCGGGAGCGCTTTGGACTTGCTTTCTGCTAAAGTCTTGGACGAGATGCAAATTCCTCGTTCCAAGTGAAGGAAATCGCAATGCCCTTCTCACGGAATTGTTCCGGAGAAGGCATCAAGCCGTTAGGGCGAGTTGTCCCGCCTGTCACCTTCGGCAACCCAAGCAACTTCCGGACGAGTTGATCACTTTCGGCGTGGTCGACTTTCCGTCGATGGACAACGCAATCTTGGGCGAGCCATCTCGGTAAGTTTATGGCCATGTCCCACCACGCTTACCATTGCGTGAAGATCGGTCCTAACGGTGTGATCACGGTCAAGGGCAACTTCTAAAGCTGACCTTTGGGCTGCGACGCAAGCGATCCTTGCCCCTGGTCGACCGGCTTCCGCCTTGTGATCACGAGGTTCCGCAGACCAAATCAGACGCCCTAGGGTCTCCTTTCACCAGAGGAGAAACCAAGGAAGTTCATTGCCGCTTGATGATACTTCCAAGATAGTTCACTTGGGGCCAATCTGGACCCCAAATAGAAAGCGAGCTCATTACCTTCCTCCGAGCTAACGCAGATGTATTCGCGGGAGCCATCGACATGCCCGAGTCCCAAGGAGGTGTCGAGCACAAACCGGTGTCCGTGGGACAAAAGCCTGTTCGCGGAAGCTTCGTCGCTTTTGAATTCAAGCGGGGATCATCAAAGATCAGCTCGACAACCTTTCATTCTTTGGGTTCATCCGCGAGGTTGATCACACCGAGTGGTTAGCCAACCCTGTCATTGTAAAGAAGAAAGGCGGCAAGTGGAGGATGTGTGTCGATCACACAGATCTGAGCATTGCTTGTCCTAAGGACAATTTCCGCGCCTCGTATTGATCGGTGGTCGATGCATTGCGGACGCCTTGACTCTCCGAGTTTTTAGATGTTTACTCGGTTACCACCAAATAAGCATCTCCCGAGGATGAAGAGAAGCGCCTTCATCACCCCTTCGGCACTTTACGCTGCTCGACCATGTCTTTCGGTCTGCGCAATCTTTGGTGCCACGTTCGGTAGCTTAATGGAGAAGACCTTCCCGAGCAATGTGGAAAAAACACGGAGGTCTATGTCGGCGACATAGTTGTAAAAAGCAAGTATGCTCCAGATCATGTAAAAGACTGGCAGAGACTTTTCGTAATCTCACCAGCATCGAATAAAATTAAATCCAGAGAAGTGTACCTTTGGTGTTCGATCGGAATGTTGCTCGTTATGTCATTGGTTCGCAAGGTATTTACGCCAACCACGAAAAAATCGAGGCCATTGAAAATATCGAGCTCAACTACCATAAAGGAAGTCTGAGCCTCATTTGGGCGGATGGTGCTCTAAGCGAGTTTATTTCCGTCAAGGCGACGCGGCTGCCCTTCTTTAAGGCCTGCGCAAGCACAATGGTTTCGAGTGGACGGAAGAAGCCGATAGATCCTTCCGGGATCCAAGCGATACTGTCCAATCCTCCGTCTTGACTACCCCGCGGCATGGCGGCGGCTCCTCTCAGACTTAGGTTGCACGCCACAAGCGGTGGCGGTCTTGATCTTGGCCGTCGAAAGGGAAGGCATCAACGACCAATCTATTACGTGGCGAGGTACTTCATGGATCAAAGGGCGTTACCACGAGGTCCGAAGCTCCTCTATGCCTTGCTCATGTCCTCCAGAAGCTTCGCCACTACTTCAGCGCATCAAATCTTGGTCCCGACCACGTTCCTCTGGGAGAAATCCTACGGAACAAGGAATCTAGCGGACGTATAGCTAAGTGGGCAATGGAACTAGCGAATTTGATCATTATTTCTTCGCCCGAACGCTATCAAATCACAGGTCCTAGCCGACTTTGTCATTGAATGGACTTGCCGCCCAAATCGAGTGAAGCTCCCGAGCAACCCGATGAACCCTCTTGGACCATGTTTTTCGATGGCTCGCCTTTGGAAACTCGGGGCTGGTTTTGTTCTCATCTCCCTCAAGGAGAACAACTCGATATTCTATCCAACTACACTTTGCGGCGACTAACAACGCCTGCAGAGTACGAGCCCTCTCGCGGGACTAAGAGCGTGCAAGTCGCTTGGTGTCCAGCGGCTAAGCGTGAAGGAGATTCACGGTGGTCATCAATCGAGTTAACAAGGAGTATCGGTCTTTGCGATGACTCAATGGCGCGATACGGTTGAAGTGAGGAAGTTGGGCGGCATTTTCGATTCTTGAAGTGCTCTTCGTGCCAAGGAAGGACAACTTCGGCCGACCAGCTATCAAGTTTGGATCCTCACGCGAACACGCTTTCGGCAGGGTGCTCCTCGAGCACCTTTACAAGCCCTCAATCACGTCCCGGACGACGAGGCAAGAGCAGTGGTCTTGTCTCCGTTATCGGGTGTGCGGGTGGACAACGCCATTTGTCCGGTACCTTGCAGATGGGACCACTGCCCGACGACGGCCGGCGTTCGGCTTACAAGGCGTCTTTGCTCCATACAAGCTTATGAATGGCACCCTTTACCGTCAAGGTGCTCGGGAGTTCTCTCCAAGTGCATCTCGCAGCGGAGGGTGTGTTCCTTCTTAGGGACATACGAGGGTGCTGTGGCAACCACGCCTCCGAACTACGGTCGGCAAAGCGTTTCGCATGGGCTATTATTGGCCCATGCGTTACAAGATGCCGGGACATCGTGACTAAGTGCAAGGCTTGCCAATTTCACGCCGGAAGGCACACAAGCCCGCCAAGAGCTCCAAACAATCCCCCATCCTGGCCCTTCTCCACATGGGGTGCGGATCGCTTTCGCCCATTCCTAAAGGGTACAAGGGCTATACACACCGCTCGTCGCCATAGACACTTTTACAAAGTGGATTGAGGCAGAGCTCGTGTAAATCTCTTCACGCCAAAACGGCCGTTCGCTTTTTCAAAAGTAGCGTGGTCACGCGCTTTGGGATTCCCCATAAGGCGATCACGGATAACGATACCAGCCCGGCGAGCTATTCGAGAATCTGCGAGCAATTTGGGCACCAAGGTGCGCTTAACGTGGCACATCCACGAGCAATGGAAGCGATCGGCGAGCTAACGGACAGATAGTCCAGGTATTAAGCGGCGGGTATTTGCCGCTCTCCGTGAGCACAACAAGGCTGGGTTGGCGAAGTTCCTTCCGTCCTCAGGCGATTCGCTTTCTGACGGCCCGGGCGGCCGGGAAACTCCTTTCCAAGCGGTCTATGGTGCGAAGCCATCCCGCTCGCGAAATCGTACTCGGTTCGCCTCAAGACGAGCTCGGTCAACTTAGTTGACGACGAGCAAGCGCCTCCTCGATCTCGATCTCCTCGAAGGCACACGCGACCGGGCACAAGTCGAATGGCGCTACCGGCAAGATCTTTCGCGACGCCGCCAAGTCGATTCGACCTAGGGCTTTGAAGGCGGGCGACCTCGTTCTGCGCCGTGTCAGAACTTGTCCAATGCCAACAAGCTAACTCCTCGTTGGGAGGGCCGTTCACGGTCGTTTCTTACCTTTCGCCCGGGCTGCATTACGCTGGCTATGGAGGGCGGAGAGAGGCGACCAAAGACTTGGAACATCGACCGACCGTAAGTTCTTTGTGTAGCTCCTCGTTTCTTTGCTTAGCCTCGCTTTTGTAAAACTCGCGCCTTAGTTCGTCCAAGTCCCTCGGGCACCATATAAAGTTCAATCCAACTCTCAGTGAATCCTCGCGGCCTCTGTGCCCCTTTTTCACTACTTGTCTTCTCAGACTACTTTCTTCTGGTAACACTTGATGGCTGCCCGGTCTTGCGAACTCTTGGCTCCGCAATCTTAAGGATTGTTCCCTACCCGTATCTGGTTTCGACACGTTCCTAAACTCAGGGTTGCGTAACACGGCCTTTCCACCTTGCGGCTAAGTCTGCTCTCGTAAGCCCTCCGCGGCAGAGGCACTTACTGCTTGGCGCGACCACTTGGTAAAGCCTGCTCTCGTAAGCCCCCCGCGACAGAGGCACTTTCCTTGCTCGGTTACTCTCGGAACTGCCTAACTTACGTCAACGAGCAGACTGTGGAACAAATCGAGCAAGGTTCGAGTGTCGCTCTTTCTCTCCACGCACGTGCTCGAGTTATAAGCTTAGGTTCTCGAGCATCGTCCGTCTGCCGGGGCTAGGTGTCGCTCTTTCTCTTGTGCACTGTTCGCATAAACTCAGTTTCGGCGAGATGCACAACGGGCTGGAGGAGGCAGAGCGTTCTATCGGTTTTCTTAAACTTCACGGCGCTGTTCGCTTTCCTCTTAGTTTACATTCGTTCTTGTCTTTTCTTTGCTCTTTTTTGGGGAAAAAGGTAAAGCACTCTATTGCATTCTTGAAAAGTCTCGGTATAAGGCCCTTTCGGTTACAACGCAGATGCTACTTAGGAGCAAGCTGCTCCTTCACTCCTCAACTTCTAACTTGAGGCGCACGACTTCGCCTCGAGCCTTGATTCCTTCCGGGCTTCGGCTCGGGCGTTCGATCTCCTCCTTGCTCCGCTTGGCTTGCGCGCGCACCCTCGCCGGATGGCCTCGACCTCCTCGGTCTTGGGCTTGGTGATCGTTGAGCCTCGCTCTGGTGACTCGCTTTCGGCCGTCTTGAGCTGCTCGTCCGGCTCCTTGACCCTTTTTTTTGCGGAGATCGCCCTCACCGTCATCCCGCATCTCCTCGATCTCTTCTGTGAAGCCCACGGGGTTGAGATCTTAGCACAGAGTCCGCGGATGTCTGCTCCTCCTCATGAGTGGGCTTTTAGCTTCTTGGCTTCCTCCATGAGCTGGTTCCGCCGTTGGGGCCGCGTCGACAAGCTGCTCTTCAAGCCACCGTGCGACCCGGCTTCTCCTCCGGTGGTGCTCGCCTTCACGGCTTCTTTGCAAGCTCCTCGGCTTCCTTGAGAAGAGCCTCGGAGAATGCCTCTCCTTGGTCGACTTGGCCTTGAGCTTCTTCGCTTTCGCCTTCACCGGCTCGGCTTTGGGCGGCCAGACAGGCGCTCGCCGGGATCCCCGTCTGGAGATGCTCCCGGAGGGACGCCAATACGGCGGCCCGTTCGATGGTAACCCCATCCTCGAGTTCGGCCATGGTATCCCTAAAGACCTGAGGGAGAAGATCTACTCAGAACACTTTGCGACAACACATTTAAACTGGGCAAAATTTGGTCTTGGTGTTTACCTTGCCAAGTCGGCGCTTCAGTCCGCGACGCAGGCGGTCCTCGAGGCCATGCGTCACGAAGCCCCGCTCGTGCGGGATGAGGTGGGCGCGTTCTTGCCGTCGCCGCCTTGTTCGCTCCTTCTTCTTGCGGGAGCGCATCTGCTCGGGAGCGGGAGCAACGGGCGAAGCGCTTTCGTCTCCGCGCTCCTTCTCCTCTTCCTTTTCCTCTTCCGCCCGAACGTCTTCGGGCGAGGCCGGAGCCACTCCGCTCGGTGGCGCCGTTGTCTCATGGCGGGGCGACTGACGACACTTTCGCCGGGCTTCTCCTTGCCCTCGGCGGCGGGGTTCCACCGCTCATTGGAGAATCCGTCGCCTCGGGGAGAGTTGCCTCGCGACGAAGTGCTGGCGGGACGGTTGCTCGGTCCCCACTGGCAACTCCGGGCCGTCGTCTTAGCTCCGCTCCCGTGGCGCCCGCGCGCCTTCTCTCGCCTCCGGTAGCTCTACGCGCCTTTGGCGCGTGAGTACTTTCATTGAGCCGGGCGGAGCAGCTCCACGCCGCCGGCTTTGTCCTTGAGGCACGCCGACCTCACCGCCCGCGATCGCGTCTGCAGATGTTTCGGCGGCGGCGACCGCCAGCGCCTCTTCGGCGTCGTCGTGGCGATCTCTTCTTGGGCGGTGATGAGCGAGAGTCGATCGTTAGGTCTAATGCGGTCGAAGGTGGAAAGATCAAGAGATCGATTTCTACATACCTGCCGTGGAGGACTTGATATTGATCTTCCTCGCGAACTTTCCGCCTCTTCCTCGGGGGCTCCTTGGCGGCTTCTCCGCCTTGGCCCTTGGGTGTTCGTGGCGGCGAGCTCGGCTCCTGGTGAGTGGCGCTCTCTCAGCAAGCGCAAGAAGTTTTTCCTGCTTGCGACTTCCTCTTTGAGTCTCCAATGCTCGGCGACTGTTCGAGCGGCGCTAAATGGCGGGTGAGTCTGCGAGTAACGCCTAAGCCGAGGGTCATGTTCTTTACCTCTTCGTCGCTTTGCTCGGCGAGGAGGGAGGGCTTGGTCTCTTCCATTTGGGTGATCGGCGCGCCGCTTGGTCCGCTTTCGATGCGCTCCGTCGCCTTGGTGGTCTCTTCGACGGCTGGCGGCCGCCATGGCGCGGCGAGCTCCGCGTCGGCACAGCCGCCACCTTGGGCTTTGTGGCCGCCTTGGCCTTGCCCTTCTTCAGCTTCTCCTTCTCAGACCCGGAGAGATCCTCGACGATCCCTCCGAGGATCAGCTGGTCCTCCTGCGCGTTTTGAGAAGCGAACGTCAGCATTAAGACCAACAGTGTAAATCCAGCAACACGGGTTGAGTATAAGTGGTTTACCTCGTCTGTGCGAACGAGCACGTTCCTCGGACAAGTGTAGGCCACCTCGCCGGTGACCTCGCTGTCCTTCTTTGCCGCCTTCAGCATGGCGTCGACCCGCTCGGTCACCCATGCGTCGGTTGGCTTCTCTGCCCGAACAGAAGGGATTGTTAGTTCCTGTTCGGAGGAAAGAATCTGTTTAGAGGTTGAATCTTAAAGGCACTTACCCGTGCTCTCCCTTGTGATGTCTTCCCATCCCTCTATCTTGTAGAAGGGATAGGACCTTCTCCGCATGTGAGCAGTTACATTGTTGTGAAATCCGGATGATCTCCTGCCTGTGAGCCCAAGGCTCAGCGAGGAGGCGATCTTCCTCGTCAAGTACCAATCCTCGGTGGACATCTCGGCCGAGGCATCGGGTTCCTTCATTTGGCGCTTTTCGGTGAAGATGAGCTTCTTTGTCGCCGCTCCGCTTGTTGTAGAACCACCTCACCCACCACGCGCCCATTGAGTCGGCGGGGTGGGCGAGGATCTGATCGTCGTCGTCGGTAGCCAGAGCTTGAGGTAGTAGCACCCAGCGCTGAAGCGGCGGAGCTGCTCCTCCTCATCATGTAATAGTGGAGGAACGGCCCACCGGTGGATCGATTTCAGATAGCCTTCGCGCGGTGTAAGACGGCCATCTGGAGGATCTTTGTTCGGATTGAGATTCGCCACCTCCAATCCGCTAATGTTTAAGAAGGCCTCAACGAAGTCGCCGGAGATCGCAACCGAGCAAAGGCGAATCGCTGAAGTTAACGAACTCTCCCTCCAGTGACTCGGAGTATCCTCCTCTCCGGCGACCTCCATTCTCACGGCGTCAATGTGGCCCTCCTCCTCCCGGACCTTGAGGTCCTCCTCGGTCGAGCTAGTACCGGTGAACTTGGCCATAGCGGTTCCCAGGACTAGACGATCAGGGTTGGTGGTGGAGTTTGGGTGCTTGATCTTTGGCCTTGATTGGGACTAGGGCTTAGAGAGGAAAGGCGTGAAGCAGTGGTGGCATGGTGACTTGGGTGCTTTATAGCCCGTATAAGCAGCTCTGCAGCGGTTTAGTCCCAAAGCGGCTAGTTTTTCTTTGCAGCGGCAAAATAAAGCGATGCTTTGTTTTTCTTTGCTTGGCGATAGGAAGATTCTGGTTGGAGTTCCGCTAGCGGCTATTTTTTCGATGTTGCGACCAAGGGTGAGTGCTCTGCTCGGACGGATGTCGTTCCTGTTCGACGCAATGGAGTTGCTTTCAAGCCGTTCGGTTTATTCGGTCCCGAACAAGTCTTGTTGGTTGAACCATAACCTGTTGATGCTTTGTTACATGCCTTTGTAGCGAGGATAAATACCCTCTTCGTGACTTTGAGTCTCAAGAGGGCGACCCCACTCTAGTGAGTCCTTCCACTTGAGTCTCGGGGCTAGCCGTCGGGGATTAAATTACGGCCCATTGCCATGGCCCACTCCTGACGGCCCAATCGAGCGCGACCTACTAGGGCCCGGCTCACTGGAAGGTTCTATCAGCCCATGTGCATCCCGCCGAACAGCCTCTTGATCGGCGCGGTGCGTAACGACCTAGGATTCGTGTTTGAGTCTTACTCGAACAAGAGTTACTGCGGCTACGTGAAGACCGGACGTTGGTTTCCGGATTGGATTAGGAGTCGTGATCCCCAAGACTTGGAGTATACCTTATACGCCTCGGGATATATTTGGCATGTCTTGAGTTAATTCACGATCTCGTAGTTAGCCCGGCCCGATATTCCCTCGGTAGGTCGGTTTGCTCTGCACTATATAAACAAGGCCCCTACGGCGTGTAGAGGGGACTTGATCTGGCTTTTTGTATCTGCTAGACACCTGACCTTCGCTTGTACACCCATAATCTCGCCGAGACTTGTTCGTCTCGTCGAGCCATCTCTTGTATTCCTCTGTGATATATAAGAAATTTGGACGTAGGGCTATTATCTCTCGAGAGGCTGAACCAGGTAAAAACTACATCTCCTGTTACATGTTGTTGTTCGTGGTTGTTCGGCGTGTCTCCTATCTCAATCTTCAAGAACCTTAGCGACTTGAGATCGATATCTCAACCGTCGACAATAACGTAGCATGATCGTAATTCTTATTTATTTATTTAATGATTTGCTGTATTTAAAATTTGCGGCAGCTAGTTAGCATCTACGAGAAATCCTTATAATGCTCGCTAACAAAAGAAGTGAAGTAACTACTTATCATCCTTATCCTTTATAAGTAAAAGCAGCTTTTTATTATTGATGACGGTGAGAGCATCTTCAACGGTGATAATAAAAATAGAGGCATATATTGTATTATAGGCACTTATTAAAATATTTTAGGACCTAAAAAAATATCAACTCAAACGATCAACCCCAAAACACGCACACATGCTATATATATATCATCCATTTAATTCAACTAACATATCTATTTATTGCTCCTAATATAGGGCTTGACAGTTTAGTTGTCATGTTTATCAATATTTTTAGGGCTTTTTGTTGAGATAGGGTCTATTGTTGGAGTTGATTTTAAAAAATCCTAAAATATAGGGATAGCAACCCATAAAAAACTTTTCTTTGAGTTGCTCTGATACTACTAGGGTGCAAGATGGGGGGAGGTGAAGGCGCACGGAGCAGGGGGAGTCGAGGGAAGTGAAGGAGGGGAAAAAATTGCTTGGGACCCGAGGTTACGGAACCATCGGTTAACCATGCTCCACAGCCGGACGGCTCGGTTAACCGACGGTTTGAACCGAGCAAAATTTATCCAAATGAAATTTGAATTAAAAAATTATAAAAAATTTATAAAAAATTATTAATTATTCTAAGCACTTTGGCTTAAATAGAATTCAAAAATTTTGTCATCATTTCATGTGTCTGTGTTTAAAAAATAAAATTATAGTAAACCACGTTAATCAAGATAAATTTTGGTAAATTTCAAAAACCCTTTTTTATGGCAAAACCGCAAGAAACCGTTGAGTTGCCACGTTCAGAGGAATATAAAAGAAATCTTTAGGCTCAACAAGCAAAGAAAGACTTTTCTAAAAAAAATCTAAGTGGCTTTCTTGGGCATATCAAAGAGCCCATTCAAAGTTGGTGCTGGCCTATTATTCCAATATTCTATCTAACACATTTTTACTGTAAGCATTATTTATATATTTGAGTTCTACCTTTTTCTAATAGCCCATCAAACTCTATTATGTCACAAAAACGTCAGTGTAATGTAGCTTTTCAACGTCAACCAGGATACTGGTTGTTAAAATGATATAGACATAATTTTAATCTTTAGCTCTTAAAAGTTGATTTGAGTTTTTAAGTAACCTTATAAGATAAGCATCAAAATATGATACTAAAGGCATGATGGCCATAATAGAAGACTTTGATGCCAAAGGTTCCGCAATTTATTTAAGGCTTACCAAAGCAACCAACCTGATTTCCGATTTCAGAATGAAGAAGATTAAGGAGTCAACCTATAACCATTGTTTAGCTCAAGAGCCACTATAATAATTTCATGGAAGCTATAGAAAATATATACCAGTTACCATAAGTTTTTGGTTGCCAATATAATATTTTGGGTTTTTTTATAGGAGGCTTAACAATTTCATAGGCAATTGCTGATGCTACATGCCCAAAGTTTGTGTATTATTTCATATTTAAATAATTGATTGTCTTACAACCTAATTTGTTGGCATGTAAATTTTCAAACCATGTCATTTGGATATAAAATTTGAATTGTTTGCCATCCTCATTGTCGGAACAAAAATGGGTGCATCATTTTTTAACGCAATGTGATGTGTTGTTCTTTTTATTACGTTGTATGCCATCATTTTTTAAAATGTGTTTTGTCAATAAATATTGTTTGTAATGTTTTTTATATTGTGTCTATGTATTGTCATACGTGTGTTTTGTACGTGTAAGTTTACTAGTAATTACTACTTCCTCCGGTCACAAAAAAAAGTCGCTGTTGACTTTTGGACACGCCTTAAACCATTCGTCTTATTCAAAAAAGTTATATAAATATTTTTTATTTTGTTATGATTTGGTTTATTATTAAATGTATTTTAAGTATGACTTATATTTTTACATATTTGAAATAAAATTTTGAATAAGACGAATGGTCAGAGGCGTGTGCAAAAGTCAACGGCCTCGTCTGTCGCCGCCGTCGCCGAAGCCCCCCTCCTCAACCCTTGCTTCCGACCTCGCCGTTTTCTGCCCTGCCTTTGATGCTTTGCATGGAGGGGGGGAAAGTCATGATCGAGGCATCCTCCCGTGAAAGCCTCGATCGCGCGTTCCGTGAAATCAGCCCAACGGTGGTGGTCTTCATCACCTTCGCCCAAGTGGGTTCCATATCGAACGTAGCAATGATCTACCTTGGTTCGACGGCAAGTTCACCGAGCGCTACGATTGGGAGGCGGATCCTAGTATGGTGGAGTCGCTGCACCGTGCCTTGGACTACTACGACTCACTTGACTTGCTGGACTTCCACCTACGGTTCATTGACATTGATCTTGTGGCTGATATTCCCATAAAGAACACCGGTGTGAAGGGCGTGCGATCTTCCGCGACTGACGCAGCCACCCGTGCCCACCGCGCAGATGCGCGTAACGTGCTTCATGAGATCACTGTGATCGCACAACAGATCGTGCGGGTTGCGGGTGTTCTTTCCTTTGGTGTCAAGGAGGTGGAGCTGTCTAAGCTTACTGTCGATGATATCGAGTGGTTGTTCCTTGAGGTCCAGCAGGACACGTATCAGATGTTGGAATTTAGCCCAGGAACTAAACACTCCTGATAGTCTCACACTAAAGCTAAGGATTGCAGCAACCACAGGAGTATATCTCAAGCACAAAGACTACATTCTGCATTGCATTGGTCTGATACATTTCTTATTTATAAGTGCACTTGCAAGTCCTATTTATAGACTTGCTAACCCAGCCTATATATCTAGAACATTCTACAGGTAGCTATTAATATTTTAGTCCTAGTAACAGCTGGCTGCTTCTAGTATCTACTATCTAGTACAACCATGGATCCGAGTAGTAGATCTGGATTGTTCTAGATGCTGCTAGCTTCTCCATGCAGTTACCAAGTAGCTACTCCTACTATCTTCTAGTAAATGTCAAGATTATATCTAACATCATAATGGTGATTGCATCAATATCAACGAGAAGGAATCCATTACCCAGGGACGCTTGAGGTCAGAAATCGCCAAGGTTCGAGAGAAGATCAGGAAGGCCATGGGTGGCCCTTTCATCAAACATGGATGGCCCGATCCTACCGATCCTCCTCTAGAGAGCGTCAACCATTGGTGGTGGCTTCCTCCTCCGGAGGGCGAGGGTGTTGTTCCTTAATGTCCGAGACAAGAAACAAGAACAAGATCGGGCCCTGTCCTCCAACATATGTTAGACACAACACAATACCAAGAAGGCCATGTTGGCCCCGTCCTCCCACTCTAATGAGCACTGCTCTTACATAGTCGTAGACTGGTCATTTTGTTGAGCATGCACAGGCACCTTGTTACTGCTTTAATTTCCTGGGAATGCTCGTGATCAATACGACAATTCCGATACTACTTAATTTTCCAGTGCATTTTTCTCTTGTCTATGAATTCCCACTAGCCCGCTTCTGTACTGTCTATTGGAAGCAACTTCTGTACCGTCGACGCATTTGTCAATGTTGGAAGCAGCTTCTATACCGTCGACGCCTTTGTCGATGTTGGAAGCAGCTTGGGGTCGTCCAGAGATCTTCTGGGTTTCTTTGTTTTTTTTGTTTTCCTTCATCAAGGAGTTTAGATATCGATTCTAGGGCTGGGGTTGGAGTCGGCGTCGATTTTCTAAATCCTCTTCTTTTAGGTCTCACGTTTAGCCAGCAAGAGACTAGATGAGGAAAAGGAAGAGCCTAGGTGAGGGATCGCCTTCGGGGTGACGGCGACATCGTGCAATCAGGATGTCATTGCTAGCTAGTCGGCAGTTTGTGTTAGTAGAGTCCAAAAAAAGGGACAAATTTTGGTATGAGTTAGGGGAATTTCAAGCGTTGGGAACTGTGACATGATGGCGGTGGTTTTCTGCGACAACTGCTTGGGTACGTTTACCTTATGTTCACCCATGACGAGTATATGTGCTGCCATTACTACTGTTGATTCTGAGGCCGGAGGTAATTTTGAGGCCGGAGGTGATGGGATGGCATCATGGAGTATAATGGCTTTTGGCTTCGACAACAGCGGCGTACGGAGAAATCCTAGTTCCCTATGTTATTTTGTTGTTTGGTCAATATGTGAATTTGTTTGTAATTCATCTTTTGGTCTGGGTCATTTTGTAAAAGGATATTGATATATTCGATCCTTATCCCTTTCTCAAAAAATAGATTTTTATTTAAAATATATATTTAAAATGAATAATTAATGATATTTCATAAGAGAATTAGATATTTAATATTGATTATTCCACTATAACACGTCGAAAACCTTTTTATGTTTAAAAAGTAAAAAGAAATCCTAATTTTTTTTAAAAATAATTTACTAGATTTTTATGTAATTTGATTTTCAATTATTTTTTTTATTTAGGTCATTTGAAAACTGCTGCTATATGAACCGCACCTCGATTTGATGAAAACCCGTGAAAAATAAACGTTTTTTTAACCCTTCCACCATTGACCGAGTCTTGATATTGCATGTTTGTGGAGTCACACAGGGTTCCAAAAAAAAAAAGGGAATTGACTATTTATTGTTGAACTGCCGTGGAGCTAGATTGGTTTTCCATTCGAAAAGTCAAAACAATTTTTCAAAAAACAGGAGAAAATCGTATGATTAATACTAGTATTTAGGAATTCTATGACGGCAAAACTTTTCAAACCAAAATTGAAATGGTCCCTCAACTATGTTTACTAGACCAAATTAGTCCCTGAACCAAAACCAGGTTTAACTCGTCTCCAAGTGTCAAAACTAGCCTTGACTAGTTCTTTGACCGGTCAACATAGTGGTTTCAATGATTTTAGGTTGAGTGGCAATATATCTATGTGGCATTTTAGGGTGACATGGCATCAATGTGGTGAATGATATGGCACTGTATGTGTGAGTGTAAAAGTAAAATTCTAATTCTAATTCTAATTTACTCTAGCACAACCCAATCAATGGGAGATTTTAGTATGACACTTCAATTTGTGAGTCTCTCGGTTTTTGACACTCAATTGTGAGCCTTTTGATATTTGGCCCCAAACCCATAAATTCGTTTGTTTCATAACACTCTTTCTATTTCCAACTATTTTTCTTTGCTTTTCTCATTCTCTTTGTGGAAAAATTGGGAATGCCTTGTGTTTTGGACAAACTAACGAGGTGTCATAGATCTGGTCACCGCCATCCTTGTCAAAACCCCATTCCCTACAAGAGTAGCCCACTAGGATGATTTTACCTCCAGTGAAGTCCTAAACCTTTTGCCTCAACGTGTGACAGTGACTCCCCCGCGTTGTCGTTGTCGTCGCTGCCATATCTTGCATGTTGGGATGTCGTTGGCACTCGTGGACCGTACGCCTCTGCTTGGGAACACCAAGGACTTCCACCTGCGCTGCCTCAGCCAAGGAATCATCTTCTTCCAACCACGTAGGGAAGGATATGGCCGTTGACCTCCACGTTGTTGAAGACCTAAAAAGAGAGGAGAGAGGTATAGTTGGATTAGGGTTTCTCTCTCCTACATCTTCTCATCGTAGCCAAGGGGAGAGGATGCGTTGGAGATGTTCACGAATGCTTTCCATGCAAAAAGGGAGCGAGAAGATGAATAGGACCAAATGTGTTGGCCCACACTATTCACTAAAGGTCGGCCCGATTTGTCCACCAAACTGAATCTAAGTTGAGACGTTGACCCACTAGACATTCGATTCGTGTAGTGACGGGCTAGCCTAATTTATTCATCCTAGTTTGGTTTGGTACTATAGTATACATGTTTAATTAAATATATATTATGGTTATAATTATTTATTTACTTTATAGGGTCCCACTATAAATTGGACGTATCATTTGGAGGAAAAAATCGAACGTTTGTTCCAAATATACTCAACTTGTTCCAAACATATACATTATGTTGTTGGAACACGTTGAAATATAGTCGACCAATATTGAAACACGTTTAAAAAATATCACTGGAACATGCCAAGAAAACATTGAAACATGCCAAAATAACCAATGGGACATGCCAAAACGTGATGAAAACATCATGTTCTACGGTGAATCGTCCACCCAAATGCAAAGTTGGATGCTCTATGAGAACAAAAGCAATATTTTGACAAGCTAACTCAAATGTTTCATACGTACAAATGTGATGTTCCAAAGGTAAAAATCGTGCAACATCTCTTCAACTTCTTTTCAAATCTGGTTAGCTTCTAACGTGTTCGTCGGATCTGGTCACCTAGCTCTTTGAGCAGGAGGTGGATCAAGGGGAGGATGGAAGAGGACATGCGGAGGGGAGGAGCAAAACAGGTGGTGTGAAGGAGAAGGATGCCCAGACAAGGGGCGACGTCGGATCGCTAGCCAGCATGTTGCTCCATCCTCAGCATTCTCACACGAAAAGAGCAAAAGCAGTTGTGCGGAGGAAGAAATGTGGAGAGAGCTCAGCAGAGTAGGTCGCCACGCGGTGGTGAAGAAGAAACCACACTAGCAAAAAAAAATAGGAAACCATGGTGGGTCCCGTTCACATGGTGCGTCAGTTCGTGAGCTTGTTGATGACTTGGGTCTTGTTTGTTTTAGATTAAAGTTGAGTTGAGTTTTTACTGTAGCAAGTTTATGACCACCTCAAAATACATTTTAAAAAATTTAAAAAATTATGAAAAATTATTTTACAAACTCTAAGAAGAACTATTTACAATCTCACAAAAATGACTACAAAATATTACATCATTTGGCTTATATAAAAATGACAAATTTTCATTTAATTTAATTTAATCCGAAACAAACAAGCCCTCGACGACGTTGTGCGCTTCATGTCCGAAGGCAACATCGGGCGTTAGATGCTAAGCAATTTCGTATTTCATAACACTATTTATGTAAAACAATCATTTGGAAAAAAAAAAAGAAAAAAGAAAAAGGCCAGGTCGTTTGTAGTTACCGGCTGTCCCACCGGGCCAAACGGGCGGCCCATGCCCCACTCCACTACCCGTAAACCCCCCAAGAAGCAGGTGACGAGGTGACGCCACCAACGCGGGGCACACGGCAGCCAACCGTTCCCCGACGTCGTCGTCGCCGGCGATGGCTACCCAGCCTCCGCCGCAGCCGCAGGAGCTAGACCTTGACGCCTTCCTCCCCTCCTCTCCCACCTCCTCTTCAGCCTCTGACGCCCACGCCGATGCCGATCACCGCCGCGCCGTCGACGACATCCTCCTCCTCCTCTCCTCGTCCGACTCCGACTCCGACGATCCAATTCCAAGACCTAGCCCCAGCACCAACCTCGAAGCCGCAACCCGCCTCCAAGCCCCAGACCTTCCCCCTTCCCCTTCCCCTTCCCCTTCCCCTAGGAGATCCGCACCTGCCTCGCCGTCGGCGACGCTCTCCTCCCTCGTCTCGAGAACCTTCTCCAACAACGCCGCTTCCTCTTCCTCGTCCTACTCGTCGAAGCCACTGCCCTCGCTCTTCCGGGGTGTCCGCCCCAGCCCCAAGCCCGGCGCCGCACTCGCCGCGGCTGCAGCTGCGTCCCGCGCTGTCCTCACCCCGCACGCCGCCGCCATCAAGTCCCGGCGCTCCGCCTCTGCGCCCGTAGAGAAGCTTCTCGACGAGTGCTCTGGCTCCGAAGCCTCCGAGGAGCTCCCTTCTACTGGAAACTTGGAAGCAGAAGTAGCTGAAAAGGTTAGTGCGGAAGTGGGTGTTGAGGTTACCGAGGACACTGTCGATGGGGGCGTGGAGGGAGAATTGCAAGAGTATCAGCATGGTGGAGGGGGGATCGAAGGGAGTTCTGTGCCCATAGAGTTGTGGGAGGCAGGTGCTGTGAATTCTGTTGCTACCGAGAACGTCAGTGAGCACGAGCAACTTGGAGGCGAGAATTTTGTACAAATAGATCAGTCTGGGATTGCTGATGAGGAAAATGGCGATTATAAAATTGGAGACGAAAATTTAGTGCAATCTGGTGATGCCGAGGATCAAATTGGGGGGGTTGATGACAAAAATGTTGATGATAAAAATGGATATGAAAATTTAGCACAATCTGGTGATGCTGAGTATCAAATTGGTGTTGTTTCTAAGGAAGACTTTAATGATGACAAGGAAGTTGAGAGACCTGATGTTGTGAGAGAGCAATGGCAATCCGAGAACATCATCGATAAGGTGATCAAAGAGAGGGAGATCAGCAGGAAGGCTGAGAAGAATGTGGAGAAGAAGCTGAAGATGTCAATGAAACCATTGGAGTGGGCAGAGGACCTTGAGAAAAGGCGGGCCTCGTTTGGTCAGCACTGGGAGGAGGGAGCAGCGGCACAACCCATGCGCTTGGAGGGGATTGGAAAGGGTCAGCCAGCTATTGGTTACATGCAGATTGAGGTGGACAACCCGATATCTCGAGCCATGGCCTCTCCATCATTTAAGCAGGACCATGGTTCTCCCCAAGTGTTGGCAGTTCATAGGAGCTATATAGCAATGGGCATGTCTAGAGGAGCTGTCATCATTGTCCCAAGCAAATACTCCATCCATCAAGCTGATGATACAGATGCAAAGGTTAGTCCTTGCCCTCCTTGGTACTGGTATTAATAATGATTGTTTGGTCAGTGCTTTCTGGTATACTTCTGATGTTATACTTCAAGATGATTTTTAAGATAACACTGAGTACCGGACATTACTTGATGCTGTATATCTGCCAGAATTCTTATCCTCCTTGTCAACCAAAATGGAGGAAAAAGAAGTGATGGTGATACCTATTTTACTTGTGATTAGGGTTGTAATTGAACCTTATTCGAGAGTTGGTTTGTTGCAAATAACGAGCTAACTGGACATGAAAACATCTGGTGTTTGCCTATTTGTACAGACTTACCAAACTCTGACATGAACAAGACATTTAGGCACAATTTTCAGAAGCGCATCAAGTCTTATATTTGGAATCAAAGTTCCAATACCTGTTAGGAAGCTGCTCTGGTGTTTCCTTTGTTTTCTCTACTCTATTAACATGACAGGAATGAAAAACCGATACTATGCCATTCATCAGCAAGTCATTGAACCTATCTTTACAATAGAGCTTTCTATAACTTATATTTGGTCATATAACAGATAAAGAAGAAAACATTAAAACCAGTTAAATAAAATTATTGATCTGAAGTTCTGAACACAGAATAAAACTGTACGAAGTATTACGTATACTTCCATCTTCCATATAAATTTACTTTTAAGGTAATTTTTGTGCGATTTTTTTTTTGTGGGAGGGGGTATGGGGTGTGGGTGGGTGTTACAGACACGACAGCACTGGCATCTGCCCCATCCCTGTAAGGTAGTTTGCTTGTAGGAATAATAGAAGGTATGACAGTACCTTGGTAAATCCATTGTATAGTTCAGTACTCCAGTATTAATGTCATTTTTTAAAGCAGCTGTTCTGCTGTGCCATGATGTAATTGTGCTGCCACACCAAACCAACAGGTTTGGAAGAATTTAGGCTTTACCTGAACACCCAAAGATGATTGTTGTACATTTGTGTTTTTCTTAAAGAACAGGTAGATGGAATAACTGATTTTGTTTGTATGCTTAGCTTGTGTAATGATGAAGACGCACTGATCGTTTTGCTCCAACAATCCATGAGTAATCTCTGCACAAGCAATCCTTGTTTTGTCTTCACTTTCTTGCTTGTGAAATACTTTTTTTTACCAAGATAATTCATGAGCTTGAATAGCAGCTATTAAATTGGTGCACACAACACCTATATGTGTTTGCTACTTTGTTAGTCAGATCATTTTTTTACACATACTTTAAAATTTACCTAAGAATGACTTGCTTGCTGCCTATTAGTTATTAATCTGGGAAACCGTAGCCACTGGCCAGTATTCAAAATCTTGCTGGATGAACTCAAATATGGACAGTGGTAAAGCGTAAAGTTTGTTGACTGAATATCATGCCTGGAAGTTTATGAGTTGAAAATAACGATAGCTGTCTACATTGGTGGTTTTGAAGTTAAATAAATCGTCGCTTCATCTTCCAACCTTCATGGCTATAACGACCACTTTTATGATTTCAGATGTTGTTCTTTTGGAACCAAGGTGAGAAAGCTCAATCACCAGTGACTGCCATGTGCTTTAACCAGCAAGGAGATCTTCTGCTAGTAGGATATGATGATGGTCATATGACAATTTGGGATGTACAAAAGGCAGCAGCAGCAAAAGTCATATATGGCGAGCATACAGCAACTATAGTGCATGCCTGTTTTATCCGCCAATCTAAAGCCATCACTAGTGATTCAAAAGGGGTAGTTCTATTGCACACATTTTCCATTATCCCTGTATTTAATCGCTTGACTGTGAAGGGAACCCAGGTATAAAGAAGCATAACTCCTCCCATTGTATGTGTTAGCTAATTCTCCTGTTTAATGTATGTCTCATCTGACAAAACTTACCTACAATTTTTCCGCAGCGCCTTTTTGATGGGAGTGCTGGAGTTGTGCTTTCAGCCTGCCCTCTTCTAGTGGATGAATCATCTGGTTATGGCAACCTGTCTGCCCAGGGCGGCCTAACTTCCTCCGGTAGTGGTCTTGGCAGCATGATGGGAGGTGTTGTTGGAGGTGTAGTTGGAGTAGATTCCGGATGGAAGTTTTTCAATGAAGGTTCTTCTCCAACGGAGGATGGTGTTATAGTTATGTTTATTATGCATCAACGTGCTCATGTGGTAAGAAGCATTTATTTAATTTGGGAAACATTTTATAGAATTTTTCTATATTTTATCTTTTGTACTCATTATTATTTGAACCCTTGGACTGAGTTATGGTGTCCTCTTTTTCTCCTGTTAGGTTAGACTCAATATCGACCATCATGTTGACCATATTGAGATTTTCTCTAGACCAGATGGAGCACGAGAGGGATCCAATGCCTATGCTGCATGGAAATTCACAACATCGTTGAGTGATCCATCATCACTAGGTAAGATTAGGTCATCCTGTGCATGGCTATTAATTGGCGCATTTATTTTGACTACATTTTATTGTCATGAACCAATATGACATCACTATAGATGAAGAACGTGTACCATGGCTTGCACTTGCATGGGATCGTCAAGTACAAGTGACAAAGTTTGTTAAATCAAAGATGATTAAGCATAAGGACTGGAAGCTTGATAGTGCAGCTGTCGGTGTTGCCTGGTTAGACGATCAGGTATGGCTTCATGTTGAAAGGCTCACTTTTCTGTCAATTCATTTAATTTCTGTTCTTCTCTTAGCCGCAAAATTAAATTATTCTTTCTTTTCTACAGATGTTAGTCGTTCTTAATTTGAGAGGACAGCTCTGTTTGTTCTCCAAAGATGGCAATGAGCTTCGCAGGACCATGTTTATTCTTGATGGTTTTGTCTTCGATGACTGCATACTGTACCATACACATTTTTCTAACAAGTTTGGTAACCCAGAGAGGCATTTTGTCAATTCAGTAGCAGTAAGAGGTGCTACGGTATATATTCTTGGGCCTAAATTCCTCACAGTTTCCCGACTTCTTCCATGGAAAGAGCGCATTGAAGCACTAAAGAGGGCTGGTGATTGGATGGGTGCGCTGGACATGGCAATGAAGCTTTATGATGGTCAGACACAGGGTGTTGTTGATCTCCCAAGAACAGTTGATTCTATAAGGGAAGCCATAATGCCGTATTTAGTAGAGTTGCTGCTGTCATATATAGGATATGTTTTTGAGTACATTTCAATTGCATTGTCAAACCATACTGGAAAAGAGGGAGCAGCAGATGACCTGTTGGATGCTGATAAGTCCCTTCTGACACAGAGAGAGGAACAATATGCCCGTGTAGGAGGGGTTGCAGTCGAGTATTGTGTTCACATTGGGCGGAATGACATCCTTTTTGATACAGTCTTCTCTAAGTTTGTTGCTGCGCAAAGTGGAGGTAGGCTTATTTTAATTTTCTTCATTCTTTGTGAAATACCTATGTAAGTTGATGCCCCCCCCCCCCCAACACACCCACCCGCCCATCCTCCCACTTAGTACGTTTGTTCTTTTTAGATCTTTAAAACAATTAATGCTATAACATGGAAATGTTGAAAATGATACGGGTTACAGGTATGTTTCTGGAGGTATTAGAGCCCTACATATTGAAGGATATGCTTGGTACTTTGCCCCCTGAGGTGAGCAACATCTATGATTTACTAGTGTCATCACACAAATCTGTGAATGAATACGCATCTATGTCAATCTGATTGTAGATTATGCAAGCACTGGTAGAACATTATAGTGGCAAAGGATGGTTGCAGCGAGTTGAACAGTGCATTCTTCATATGGATATTTCTTCACTGGATTTTGATCAGGTATACATAATAATGTGCATTTAACTATTTAAGTAGTGTACGAAATACATCTGCATTACCTTCTCATTCAAGTTTCATTCCCTACATTCATTGGCCAAGAAAACAAAATAAAATACTGAGAATTTGTTTTCATTTTCTTATGGTTTTATTTTTGTAGTTTGAACAATCATGCACACCGGCATGATTTTGTTATTCTTGTGTTGTATTCAGGTAGTCCGACTGTGCCGTGAACACGGGCTATACGGTGCACTAATTTATTTGTTTAACCAAGGCTTGAAAGATTTCCGTACACCTCTAGAGGAGCTTCTATCTGTCATAAAAAACAGTGCTAGGAAAGATGCTGCTTCTACTTGGTATGTCATATTCTGGCCAGTAAAGAGTTTTATATAACTTGCCCATTGAAACCTTGCTGATAGATAAAATATAATATAATATACCATGTTCTTAAGTTTTGGGACAGGTGAGGTGAGCATAGTTTCATTAATATGAAGTCCCTGTTAAAATGTATGTTCTGGTAAATTTTAGTGATATGTTGTTACTTGGAGTTGTGAAGGTATCAAGCATAATTTTGTTATTCTGAAGTTTCTGATAAAGTGCATTATAAGAGTTTGATAAATTTCTTAGCATAGTTATCTTATTATTGTTTTTGTTACATGAAAAATTCAAAATGCATCTTGATGTTGTTTGGGATTTTTTTGGGTGTGCACAAAATGGAGGGTTTGCTTATATTCTAGCAAGCAAGTAGACAAGAAATTTTTATCTGGCTGGACTTGCTTAATTTGGTTATACTTATATATTCCTAGTTCTGTACATGAAATGGTTATATTTTTTTTGTTGGTATATGACAACTACTATGTAGAAAGCTAATATCTCACAGTATAATGCCTTACTTTGTTGAAACAGCTACAGGATGCTTGTTTATCTGAAGTATTGCTTTCAGGGCCTAGCATTTCCTCCAGGTTAGTAGCTGTACTATTCATGGCAAATAATTTACCGTTTAATTAATTCAATGTGAGGTTATTTGTTGGACCACAAATATCTTGTCCCTGTGCTATTGCCCTTTTTTGGGCCTAGAACCTAGTAAAATTGCTACAGCCTACAGGGGATGCTCTTATTAGAAGATAGAAATCCATGAAGTGCTCTTACATGATCTATTTTTTCAGGCCATGGTATAATTTCACAATCCTGCCTTCAATCCGTGAGAGAAGAACTTCTGCAATTTTTGTTGGAAGAGTCTAAGATGAACAGTTCTGACATTTTCAAGGGTTTCAAATCTTCTTGCGGAAAATGCCTGAATATATGCTATCTACTATGGATGGATACAGAAGCTACTTTGGAAGTTGTTAAATGTGCTTTTGCACGGGAGAGTTTTGAACCTAGAAATGACTCTTCTAGTACTCAAGATACATCTTTGGGGGATGAGCGTCATATTAATATTGGAGGACCAGAGGGCCAAAATATTTTGCTGCAAAATGTAGTGAATGCCATCATTGATATTATTGGTTTGGAAAATGAGGTGATTCATCCTATTATTCTGGGTACAGAAGAACTTTGGCCTTCAGAGACGGACTTTGGTTATATCATTCAATTTGTGTCCTTTTTTGTATCCCGTAAAATGGCAAATGCATCTCAAAGAGTTTTTATGCATATTCTTAAATACTTAACTTCATCCAATATCCTGTCATATGATGATGAAGAAACACCAACTCAGAAAGAAAAAGAAGTTCTTCAGCTTTTCAGTGTTGTTTCTCAAACTGACTGGAATTCTGATTATGTGTTGCATCTCTGTTTGGATGCTCATTTTCATCAGGTTTGTCACCAGTACCTTTTGAAATTTCATTCTATGTTATATCAGTGTTGCTTAAAAACAACTTTCAGCCAATGAATGAAAACATTATTGTTACTGTACAGGCTTGTGGCTTGATATATACAACCAGACATCAAAATCTGGATGCTTTAGATAGTTACATGAAGGATACAATGGAACCATTCCACGCTTTTATCTTCATTGACAAAAAGTTGCTTGAATTGGCAGATGATGAAGCTTTGTCATTTCGTTCGATAGTAATATCTCGTTTTCCTGAACTAGTCAAGCTAATCAGGTGATGTTGCTAACTAGTGTTCTTACTAGATCATATTCCTCACCTTGGATTCTTTCTTTCTTGCTTGTCTTTCTACTGAATGTGTGTATTTTCTCACCTGTGCCTTCAATTACTTAGGGAGTGCGCATTTGTATTGGTCATTGATCATTTCCACAATGAGATTCGGCAAATACTATCAAAACTTCAATCTGATCGTCACTGCCTCTTTCTTTTCTTAAAAAATGCAATTGAAGTTCGCTTGTCAGGAAAACTTGACTTCAGCAAGATTCTTGCAAGAATTGATCGAGCTGTTGAACTTCATTACTCTTCTAGTGAACTTGAAGGCTATCGACAGAAACTATCAGGTCTCCCAAAGGTGGAACACAGTCCTGTTCCAATGACTGATGATGAGTCGGCCGAACTTTATCTAGAGGCAAGTAAATTGAACTTTTTTCGAAGAAAATCTTTAGTTCATTTTGTATGGAGTCTTTTAAGTATTGGCAGTCGCTGTATACCTTCAGCATGGAGCCTTCAACCATCAGCACTTTAAGGTTGACCACTATATTTCCACAAAAAGTTGGACTGAGAACAACCAATCATTAACCCTTTTGTAAATAGTAGAAAGTGAATTACCATAGGTAATTTATGGAATAAAGAAGATGTATTTCCTTTGCAAATACAATCAGCTGCTTTCTACAACATTTGGTGTTAGCATCTGGTATGTGCCTTGTTTGACCTGTATCTAGCAGATCAATAAAAAGCCGCTTTAGTGTTCCAGGATGAAAGTCGGACATGTTGTTTCTAGCTTGCATTTGCCCATACTGGTGCCATGCATCATTATTTACATTTTTTTATATTGAAGTTTTTCTAGTGACCGCAATGTCTTTATGTGATACTCATCCTTTCTGTTAATCGACACTTTTTTTGCAGCTTTTGTGTCAGTATGAGCCAAGATCAGTTCTGAAATTTCTGGAGACTTTTAATAGTTACAGATTGGAGCAGTGTTTGCACATTTGTCTAGATCATGGAGTTACAGATGCTGCTGCATTTTTGCAAGAAAGGGTTGGTGATGTTGGGAGCGCACTAGCACTTATTCTAGCTAAACTCGATGAGAAAATCAGCCTGTTTATCTCCTCTGTGGAAAATGCTTGCTCTGGAATTATCTCAAAAAATATCTCTGAAATTCAACTGCCGGACGTCGTTCTAAAGATGAGTGAGGTTTTTTTCTCGTAAACCATTTACATGCTGACCTGGATTTATAACCTCTGTTGTATCGGTGGTAACATATTCGACATTTTCTTTTCAATTAAGGCTCAACCCGTGCTTGATGTGTTGCATGCGTCCATTGGATTGTGCCAAAGGAATTCACAACGCTTAGACCCAGAGGAGTCTCAGTTGCTTTGGTTCCAACTGCTTGACTCGTAAGCTTGCTCATATATAACTATTTTCTTACGGATGAATATTTCTCCTTGCAGAGTTGTGTTGATGATTATACAAAGCTGTGTTGATTGCACGTTCTCTAGAATACATATTTTGTGGATTAATACGTAATACTGCATTCAATGCCTTTGTTCATGGTTGAGACTTCAGACATAGAAACCAAGCATTATCCATTATATTTATCACCATTTTAACACATATATAATCAGCCTATACCTGTGCCCTGTGGGACATTTTAATTTATTTTACAGTCCTCATGTTTGCCATGTATTTGGTTTGTTGAAATTATATGAAAATATTTATCCTGTGTTCTGACAGATGTAATTGCTATTTATGTTATGTTTGTAGCTTCTCAGAACCACTGAAAAAATTGTATGGAAACAATGATGCAAATGAAAAAGGTGGCTGGCCCAAGGGAGGTAAAACACCAAATGGACAACCAAAGGATGAGAGGTTCTCACAACAAATGAAGATTTCAGCTTACCGAAGGCTCTTGAATGCTCTGCGGAGAGTGTTTTCACAATTTGTTGGAGAAATAATTGAGGCAATGGCTGGGTATATACCCCTACCAGCAATCATGGCAAAACTATTGTCTGACAATGGGAATCAAGAATTTGGTGATTTTAAGCTTGTGATACATAGAATGTTATCTATGTATCTTTATGAAAAAAGAATACTGGTAAGTCCGTATTTTTTTTTCATCTGCCATTTATTTTGTAGAGTACACATGCAGTTTAATGCTTCAATTCTTTGTAAAACATGATACATGATTATTGGGCAAAAGGGAACTTAAGCCATTGGTAATGAATAATGATACTAATCAATTACATGCTTCATTGTAATATAGCAGGTTTCGAGAGAATTGCACCATGTTCCATAGCGCTGTCACATTAGGTTGCATTGACTTTTACCCTTGCTCTAAAGTTTAGAATGCTTAAGATGGTGGGTACAATCATAAGTCATTTAGTTGTGTGCTTCGTAGTTGTTACCAACTAATTGTGCGCTTGATGGGTTAATACCACATATATTTGCTGATCTGACCAATGTTCCTGTTGTGATGTCTTGAACCAAATGTTTTGTCGGTAAGTAGATTAATGTTGTTCCTTCAGTATTGAGCTATTTACCTGCTTGTTCCTTCATCATTGAGCTATTTACCTTCATTTTTTTTCTACTCTATGTGGAAAATCAGTCAACTTGACCATATGAAAACGTCACCTTTCTCTTGAGTAATAATATTATATATTTTACCGATAGTAAAGGATTGCTAGCAAATCTCATACCTTGTGCACCTGCTTGCAGGAAACTGCAAAGTCAGTGATTGAGGATGATTCGTTCTATACGTTGAGTTTGCTGAAGAGAGGGGTTTGTCATGGATTTGCTCCGCAGACTTTTGTCTGTTGCATATGCAATTACTCACTTACTAAAGAAGGTGCTATTTCAGCAGTGCGTGTATTCAGTTGTGGGCATGCAACTCATCTTCATTGTGAGACTCAGCAAATCAAACCATCCAATGGGGATTCCAAAGACATATGCCCAATTTGTTTCCCAACAAGTAATACACAAGCCCGGAACAAATCACCTATATCTGAGAATGGGCTAGTGAAGTATTCTTCTCAGGCTAAAAATGAAGTATCACATGGCGTTAATCATATTCATGAAGCTGATCATGTTGAGAGATCTCGTGGGCTTCAACAAATGTCTCGGGTAAAACTATCTTATATAATAAATGTCTTATCAAACACCTTCCAAAGAGACAAAATGGCTAAATATTCCCTTTTGCAGTATGAAATACTGAATCACCTTCAGAAAGCACAGAAGTCTTTTCATATAGAAACTGTAACTCCATTGAAACTTTCACCGCCAGACATATATTATGAAAAGATACAGAAGAGAATTGATTTGGTGGGGGAATCCAGTGAAAATTCAGCTGGAACTGAAAAGCCTCAGAAAATATGGCAAATGAAGGAGCCAAAATCAAAAAAATCAGGGAACCGGCTCCTGTCAAAATCAAGCATATTCAGTGAGTTTATACTTCATTTTGACCAAATAAACATTAGCGCCAATGTATGGTTTCATTTTGGTTTTAAATGTTTTTTTATTTATGATTTTATAATCTTCTGCAGGTTCTCAGAAACATCAAGTGTGATAGTGTAAATAAAACTAGGTTATCAAATCGGTATGTTGTTCAATGTTCACTTATCCTATGTACTGGTACTTTTCGGTATAGTATTTGTCTGCTTCTATCATCATCAAAATCATTACTGAAATAAATTATAAAATGATTAGATAGCTTAAGACCTGTACATTCAGGCTGATTGAGGCTGAAATTGGCATCTGGCTATCAAAAAACCAGGTATCTTCGGTTAACGAAAATATACCTGATCCCACAGCATAGCATCGGCATGGCACAGCACATAGCAACAATCTCTTTTTTTTTTCCTTACATTGTACAGTGATATGTTTGTGGAATTGTTTTAAACTTGTCGGAATTATTTGGACACCTTAATATGCTTATGATCAATTTAAACACTGATAAGACACTGATAATGGGGGCACGTGAAAGAACACATGTCGAATAAACTTTAATTTTCATCAAACATCACTGTCATTTTCTGACAGGTATCTCCCTGGAATAATAGTTTGGTAGCGGTGTCTAATTATATTTGCATCAATTCAGTGTTTGTCTATTGTAAGTGGTTTGTGCAACGAAGTTCCTATGGTACTGGCTCAGATAGTGTACTGTTCCCGGATTGATTTGTTCAGTAGTGAAGCATCAAGCTTTTATTCTTGTTCCGTGCAGGAACCAGATTCGACTGGCTGTTTAAGCCTTATTTTTATGTTGATCTGTTGATGCGGTCTAACTGCTGGTCAATACACAATTCCCCCATGTGGGTGGTTTTGGCTAAGTGCAATTCGCTTCTTCTCACACGATGATTAAAGGTGATCCTTTTGTTTCATGGTTATTGTGCTTCCGTTGTCCTGTCTTGCAATGTGCATCGTCCGTTTGGTTCAGATTATCTCTGTGCACTTTGTAGTTAAGAGTGCCTTGACCAATGGAGATGAATCCTAACCTAAGCGAGAGAAGGCAAATGCGACCCAATGAGGCTGTGACTTGGGATACAAAGTAAAAATTTGGAGGCAGTTGATGTTGGGCGGCATGTACAGAACTACACGCGGCGAACCCTATCCACACACAACACATGTTTTTTTTTTCTTATTTCAATTCCCTGTAACATGTAAAGTAACACAGGAGGGCTGGCATGTACATCAGGACATGTATAGCTCGAGGTACTATGGCCAATTGATAGTTTTATTATGAAATAAAACTAAAACTAATCTCGCCGCTGGTGTACAGAAACAGAAGCTTGCGCAATTCCAAGTAGGAGAGCGATACTGTTGTGAATCCAATTGATAGTTTTCTAGCTTTCTCTATTTACAAACAACACTTTTGGACACGTTCTACAAAATACAAAAAGATATCCATAGGTAAACTTTTAAAATTCTACCTACACGTACTTCAATAAATATTTGACGGGAGGGTGCATGAGATAAAGCTACGCTGGTGTATTTTTTTTTCCAACTAGTGGAGATACACTTTGAAATCGCGATTGCAACTTCCATATACGAAAGACTAGAACGGACTGTTTTGTACCACACCTTTACCGAGCTATTACCCAACTTGATGGCGAATCCCACTATCAAGTTGGCATGGCTAAAACATCGATTTTACCCAGCGAAGAACACCTACGTCCTCGATGAACAAAAAATAACTGTTTGATATTCCAAGTCCTGATTTATGTTCACATAGAAGATAACATGACTCAAAAGGCCGATTTATATATAGTTGGAATTCCTTTTCCGAACGTAAAGTACAATTTTTCACTCCAGTGCCTCTCCCTCTCCCATCATCCAGCAGGCTACAGCATATATACATCAACGTCCTTGGTCTGCTCGCAATGGCATGTGCCGTAGTAAGTAAGCCCGGTCACGTCTTTCCACTATGCCAAGACAGCACCAATCAGGGTGGATCCGGTAAGCAAATCAGCTTGAAGAATCGTGAGCAAGATGAGATACTACAATGTCTTCCTCTGCCCCACGAACTTTCGAGCAACCCCAAAGATGAGAGCCTTTGTCAAGAGCCCCTGGTCAAGTGTACAGGCCAGAGCAACAGCGCCGCTGAGCACAAGGAACCTCGCTACATGGTTTTTCACAGGTTTCTCTTCTGCTTCTACAATATCTGATTGATCGCTGTTGGATTCCAATGCTCGAACAAAATTGTCACCAACTTTGGTGTTGATTTGTGCCATCAAGGCACTCTCAGACAATGGCTCCCCGGCAGCCCTGACTTTCTGGTAAGCTCGAAGTCCAGGCTCAATTCTCTTCACACATCCCCACATTCCCTGCCGAATGCCAATCTTCACAAAATCATATGGGATACCCATGTCCTCGTGGTGGAACAAGAGAACCTCACAGGCTGTCAACCCACCATTCCCTCTTCTTGATTCCACTGTTCAAGAAGAAACAAAAGTTTTTTTTTTAATAATCACAACAGAACCAGAATGAAAAAGGTATTTCCATCCATTTCTTCTTTTCTCCATAAGTACACCTTTTTCGTTAAGATTCCTTACTAGAATGGTTTAAATTTTACCTCCTACTGCCAGAGTGCAAAAAAAAAAGAAGAAAAGAAAACCATATTACCTGAACGGATGCACCAGCTTGAATAATACAAATCCACTCTACGAGGTTTGTTGCGCCGTGGGATGGACGAACAGGGCACACCCTGCATCATGTTACATCAAACACAAACAAATGAATGTCTGATTCTACTGATTCTATAATCACCCGAACAGATTCTACTGATTAGCTCCATGCTAGGTGAACTTGCTTGAAGAGTCAAGACTACTGATCATTAACAAGTTATTCTAGCTACCCTATTATTTTCCCCTCAAAAGAAGTCCTTTAACCTAGGGTGGATGGACAAGAAACATCCTACTTACTACTTAGTATTGAATCCCTTCATGCAGGGTACAATCCTGAAAACTTTAGTTTCCAACAGATCTGCGTAATATTTTTAGGGAAATTGGAGCTACATAATTGCTTATTGTTTTAGTTTATTATATAGGCATAAAAAACTATTATAGCAATTAAAAGGGCACTCCTCCATTCATCTGCTGTATAGAATAGGTAGTTTGATGAAGTTATAGCTAAAAAATCATCATTTCAATTGGGAAAAGGTGCCAATTTGGTCCTTGAACTTTCGCTCGAGCACCAATTTGGTCCCTAAGGTGTAAAACCGGGTAAGACCGGTCCCCGTGGTTTTGAAATGGTACCACTTTGGTCCCTTGACTGGTCAAACTTTGAGGGTGGTTTTTGCTTACGTGGATGCCATTTAATCCGGTTTTGCACATGTGGTGCCCCAACACCATGTAAGTGGCGTGGACAAATATAAATTAATATTAATATTTAACTAATATTCAATATTTATCAAAAAAATTAATATTTAGTTCATAATCCCTTAAACCCACATCATACCATTTAAATAATATTATTTGAATATTTGGAAATCAAAATTTTAAATATACATAAATATTATTTTTACATTTTGTGTATGAGTTTATTTTTTTACATATTATGTTTAAGTTTAATGTTTTATAAATATTACTTAAATATTAATATTTATTCACATTGGTTCACATCAGCAATGATATGGTGTGACGGGCCGCCACATGTGCAAAACTAGACTAGGTGGCATCCACGTCAACAAAAACCACCCTCAAAGGTGGTTTTAACTGGTCAAAGGACCAAAATGGTACCATCTCAAAACCATAGGGACCAATCTCACCCGGTTTTGCACCTTAGGGACCAAATTGGTGCTTGAGCAAAAGTTCATGGACCAAATTGGCACCTTTTCCTTTCAATTGATAAAAGAGTGAAACATGGCTAGTAAGAGAAGATAGGTAAATGGATGTACATTGAAGAAATAATATTGAGAAATGAGAATATCGTTTGTAGAGTACAGGAATAAGAATAAAGGATGCAAGAACAAAGGGAACAGGGGTCAAACAGCAGTAAAAAAAACCATGACAAACCAAAGACAAAATATAAATGGAATAGCTGACGTAAAAAAAGATCACATGACATGGTATGCAAGTATAGAAAAATACCAAAATGATTGTGTCGATTTTTTTCAAGTACAGAAAAATACCAAAATGATTGTGTCGATTTTTTTAGAACACATGGTAAATACTAGCTTCAAATCTTTGTTTTATATCAGGAGTAAACCCAGGAAGGTAGGACATAATAGAAAAGATGATTTATGAATGCAGCTGTCATTGAATTTAAAGCCACAAGCACTTACATGTTCTTTATTGAGATGATGGAAAGTTAAAGAACACATCATGTGTTTAAGCTATAAACAGAACTGACAATCACTTCCTATTTCCTCCTTGCCTTGTATAGGGTCAGGGTGGTTATTGCAATTAAATACAGCTTAATGCTCATGGAGGTTCCTTTCATGCTTTGCTTTCAAAGGATTGGTAACGGAAAAAAGAAAAGAATGAGAGGCTTTGCTCTGCCAAGTGTAAACTCCACAATAACATCAAAACTTCAATGATGTAGAAGTTTGTCCTAGAAAGTGTACTGCAAGGATGGATAAGTGCTCTCGAGTCAGGATGATAAACATAACATAGTATTCCAGAAAATCAGCACACTCAGCAGCTGAACTCCTACATGTGACCACTCAACACAGAAAAGTATCACTGTCCAGGCAATAAATTCACCTACCTAGTCATGCCTATTCTGAAGGTGGATGACGAGCTAAGGCATAGTTTTTTGTCAACATTGACAAGTTCAAATGGACTATATATTTTTCAGTTATTGGGCATTGCAGCGATATACGTGCAATGCACGTAATATTCACAGGAAGATCATATGCTAAGGATCAAGCAAAAGTTTCCGATAGCCCACACGCTTAAACCCCCAAAATAAAGGAAGCATCATAGATGAATAACATGCAGTAAGTTTCTGAGTGGGGAAGCATCATAGATAAATAAGGTGTAGTAAGTTTCTGAGACTAGCTTACCTTTGTAACACAATAGTAAGCACCTCCCAATTTCCATATCCGACGAGCAATTATGTACTCCCTGTCACTACAAAAGAAGGGGAACTGCAAGAGCAAGAGAGCAAAACATAAGCATGAACTGAACCAAGCAGTACTTGAAGCAAATTCACTATCTAAAGACGGTATCTACCTTGCGGACCCAATGAACTTTCATCGTGCCAGTTGTCTGACAACCTTCCAGTGTCTTGTGGTAAATAAGCATATCATCCCACTTGTTGGACATCCGGAACTCGTCATCTCCAAAGAAGTCCCTCACTTCATCTGGACTTGCATTCTCGAAGATAGTACTGCTCTGGTATTGCGGAGGTCTAGTCTAATTGCGTCGAGATACAATTCAAAACTAATGAGCCAATTAGCATCAACCAATTCAAATCATCAAGCAGAAAAGAACCGGGAAATGCCACTCACCTGGGGATCCCTCCTCCATGCCTGGTAGGTCATGGTGGGCAGTGCCTTCTCCATCATCTTAATCCACGCCGGGCCGCCGTCCCTGCCCTCCACCAGCCTCCATAGCTTCACCAGATCATCCTTCCCCACAGCGAGCTCCTCGTTCGCCATCTCCAGCGACCTGTTAAACCAAGCGCCAGCAAATTCAGTCGTCCCGCCGTCGAAGACCAGTCCAATTCCACACACCAAATGAACTAAAGAACACGGCTTTGACCACCGTCCCCCCACCAAACATCGCGCGAGCCCACGTACCCCTGCAGGGAGGCCTCCTCCTGCTGCTGCGAGCCGGCAGCGGTGGCGGCGCCGGCGCCGGCGTAGTAGCCGAGGGGGTCGCGGAGGCGGGCGGGTAGCTGGGCCCTCCAGAAGTCGAGCGTGGCGAAGGGCGGCGCGGGGTGGCGGTCGGCGGTGGCGACGAGGCCGGCTGCCCAGCGCGGGCGCCAGGCCCAGCCGAGCAGGAGGCCGAGCAGCGCGGCGGCCCAGAGCGGCCCCGCGAGGAGCGCCATCTCGCAGGCCGCGCCCCACGCCGTCGGCTGCTCCAGGATCCTCGCCACCGCCGACAGCACGTACCCCATCGGAGCCGGAGCCGGAGCCTGAGGCGGTGGCGGTGGCGGTGCTGGGCGTTGGAAGGAAGGAAGGAACGGGGCTTGTGGCCTATGGAGTATGGAGTGGATTAAAGATTCGATTTTTCTTTTCCTCTTGTGCTTCTACGGGGAGGGAAAGGTGTGGTGCACGAGCAACCTCAAGTGTTTCCTTGAGGAGGGAAAGATGTGGTGCACGAGCAGGGATGGGGTTGTTGAGGTGTGGACACGGTGTATAGACTCTCTCCCTTTTATTCTTTAAATTTTTCTTATTGAATATACAGGTTTTTTGGAAATTGAAAGTTTGCTTTTACAAGTGAAAACTAATGCAGATTATCTTTTTTAAAAGAAAAGAAGCAATGATGCTTGAAGCGAGATGATATGGTGACATAAAAAAGAGCAAAGTAGGTGATCAATTTCTTATTGCTTAAAAGAGTTTAGTTAATAGCTTCTGCTAAGGTGCTGCTCTGCTAACGCTGGTATGCTTATCATACTCATATTGCATACTGGGTTAGTGGTTGGTTGAGGAGTCATTTTCATAAGAGTGTTTGTTACACTCTTGTGTCGTTGTTTCTTAAAGGCACAAGACACGGTCAAAATACATCTAAGCACCCATGAAGTTTAAGATAAAAACACATCTCCCTTTTCACGCAGTTGAAAAGCTATGGAGATTTTTTTTCCTTGAAACGCCGACATGGTTGACATGCTTCAAACTATATCCTCTATGACTAATTCACAAATGACCATACGTATGAAATAAAGAAGAAAAAAAAGCCCGTCCTATCAATCAAATAAATAAATAAATAACGGCACTCGTCTTGCAATATTTACATCTTTCTTTTTTTTTCCTGGGCCGTACATAGTAGAGCATGCAAAGTGATGGACCCGACGCAGCGACATGGAGATGGAGGGCTGGGCCCCAAGCGATAAGGGGATTTGGCGGGAGAGGCCGCGTGTCGATTGCCATGGGGGCCCAAATCCCGCCGCCGCCCAACCACAGGGAGCCACGTGGAGCCCAGCCCTGCTGTCTGTGAGAGTAGCAGACGACAGTTTGTGATCTCAACCCATCCAAGCGTTTCCATATCACTAGAGGTGCGGAAGCGCGCCTGTGTCGCGCCCAGGCCCCAGGCCAAGCGCGCGTGAACCCAAAAAGGCTCGAACGCGCGGGAAGAAAAACGCCCGGGTGCGCTAGGGACGCGTGGCCTGCGCGCTGGGGAAAAATAGGCAGCGACGGGGAATCGAACCCCGGGCGCAGTTGTGTCCTGGGCGGAAAAAATCGTTTTATATATAGATTGTAAATGGACGGTAGGATTTAGCATTTTAGCTACCGACCGCGATCAAACGGCCGTGCTCATCCCGTTGACGTGGCCGCAGGTGTGGTTCCCTAAGCGGCGTGGCGTAATTTCGTTCTTTTCGAAATTGATCCGAGCGGTGAAATGGTGAACTCGAGAGCTTACCGAGGAATCTCGAGATTCGGATCTATTTCGTTTGACTTGCTTTTAAAGTGTTAGAACCCACCTTCAAAATAAGCGAAAAAAGACTCAAAAACTCAGGCGATATGTGTTTTAAAACATGGATAAGTCGTTTGTTGTTAAGACGTTAAGTTTATTGTTGAAAAGAACCTGCCTTAGAGCATGGCGGCCAGTACGGTTTCACCAAACCTTTGGCACTAGGTGTCAGGATTTGAGGCATCTCAAAACAATTGGCGTCCTTTGGCACTAGGCTGCTTGGCGAGTGCAGCGGTTGCGATCATGACCATCCAATGAGTCGAGATCAAGCTATTGATAGTCCAAATATTTTTCTAGATTGACAAATGTAGAATCTAGACAGAACATCCCTGTTAAAAACCTGCATTAACTTAGTTAAAAAACCTGTATTAAGTATATCATTATTGGGACTTAACTATGAATTCCGAACTTACTTCACTATCATATGTTATGTCGCATTGATTTGAGAGGTAATTTCCATGGTATTATATGGACACGCGCTTCTTTCCCCTTCAGGGTTTAGGGTTTAGGGTCATATATTGGTTAATTAGATACATCATGCATGCCACCTAGCTCCTTTGTCTGTTCACCTAGCTCAAATGGCAAAGGAGAAACTTAACTACCTGGTCGATCAGGTCAATTACTGCTTGTTAGGCCCAGTTCTTTTCTTAACAGCTTAAAGACTTATCTACATTTTAAAAATATATATGTTTTAAGTTTTTTGAGTCCGTTTTTTTGCTATTTTAAAGGTGTGTCCTAACGATTTAAAAAGCAAGCTAAACGAAATGGATCCGAATCTCAAGACTATCACGAGAAGCTCTCGAAGTTTAGTCATTTCAGCCGTTTAGTCGTTTAGGTCAGCTCAGAAAAAAGGACCTTAGTCGGCATGGTATATATGTACCAACGTTTGTGAAGCCAAATTAACGGCATGAAGCGGCGAAGCGCAACATTAGCTATTCCATTATACTCGTGCGTTCAGTTTTTACAACATTATTAACGTAGGTGTCTAATGTTCTGAACAGCCTGTAATCTTGTGTATGCATGGAGGAACCGTTTTACGCAGTTCAGGAGTTCAATGATGACCGCGAAAAACAAGTGCAGCTTCTTATCGACCCTTTTTAAAATCTCGAAGTTGTTTTTTATAAAGTTTTTCAAAACAAATTCACAAAGTGGGCCCACTTCTCCTAAAGCTCTCAAGGTTCAGAGTTTCGTCATTTCTGCCTAGCCCATAAGAATAAGATTGGCTTAATTCTAAAGTCCTTACCAAGATGACCAAAGTTAGATGTGAAACATGGTTGAAAGCTATATGTATTTTATTTAACTACTGCATAGTTTTACAATTTCTTTCATAGTTATATTCGAATTCATATAAAAATATGACTGTGAATTTGGTACTAACTTTCTCCATCCCAAATTTTCAAACAAGGCCTTAATTTGTGTTTTCGTCGGGCCTAGGCTCGTCCGGCCCGACAAACGGATGGGCCGGGTGCTGGACCGGGCTGCCCAGGCCTCGCTGGCCCGCCTCTATCTAGCCTGCCTCGCCTCGCATGTTGCCGATGCCCTCCTAGTTCTCGCCTCCGACTCGACGCCGCCGCGCCGCCGCCTCTGTCCGCCTCGCTCGCATGTTGCCTCCTCGTTGGCGCCGCCTCGCCGCCGTGCGTTGCCTCGTCACTGGCGCCTACTTGCCGCTGCCTCGCCTCCTCACCGGACTAACCAGGCCATCACTCCCGTCAGTCCCTCGCGGCGCGGCCTCCTCGCCTTCATCGAGCCGTCGCTCGCCTCTGGTACGGCTGCCTCACCTCCTCCTCTGGATCCCAGATCCAGTGCCGCCTCTCTCTCTCTCTCTCTCTCTCTCTCGTTTGGTTCCCCCCTGTCGCGTGATCTCGGATTTGATCCGAATTCGATGGAATAGTTTGTGTGTGTTTTTAATAAGTATTATTTAGTTTTTTATTTTGATGATGAACCCCTAAATCCCTTACTGCTCACCACAATGCATTGAATTTATAGCTGTAATCAATGTTGCCAATGTAGCATGCATTTACTGTTGACGCCGTGTACTTGCTTAAAGCCTTCTGCAATGCATGCGCTGTTACTCTATCTAAAAACCTGATGATAGTAAGTTTTCTAATATATGCCAATGCCATCACCCCTGTGCTTTTCCAACTTCCATGTATTTCTGAATTCTGATATGTGAGTGCATAGATCCTTTAGGAGACTATAGCATTTTTATGTATTGTGATAATCGATTATAAAATATGGTTTGTGGTTTTATGCTCTTGCAATCTATACCTGTAAGTCTGATTTTTTTAGTCCTTTGTTTTTTCAACAGGATGTTGCAAAGGCTGAAGGTCAAATCTCATATCCCATCTTGAAGTTCTCAAAAAAAACTTTATCGTCATTATTTATGGAAGCATGAAATTGTCTCACGTGTTTTCATTCTTATTCTTAGGGCCTTTGGCTATTGTTGCATTTGTGAAATCACTCTTGTTTCTTTTGCTTATTAAACCACAATACCTAAACTTCACAAAGCATCACACTTAATTTACTTTAGTTGAACTACACATCAACTTTACAAAGAAATTGCTAATGCAGATCAGAACAAATTGTTCATCATACAGCTGTCTTGTCAATTGGTTTGATTCAATATTTCGAATGGAACAAGAGAAGAACATCAGGGAAATTCAAATATCTTAGCAGCATACTCCATAAGAGTATAACCTATCTTGTTTCTCTGAACATTTCCTAGTATTGGTTCTAGCAGAGCTGTTGTTACAGAAATATACTGTACTAGGGATATTTATATACTGTATTTGTTCTGTATGAACTATCAGTTGAGTGATAACTTGGCATGGTTACTCTGTACCCTGCTTGATGGTGCGTAGGAAGGATACTTTTCAATTCTACCGGAACTTTCCCACAATATAATTTCATGTCAGATTTATGTTAAAATTTTTAGTTATGACCCAGGATCAGATATAACTTCATTTTCTACCGCATGCCATAATTCATGTCTTAAATTCATGATTATTTTCAATTTAGTGCTTTAGGAGAAAAATGATTGGAAATAGGTTCGGTTTAGACCGTTTAGTGGTCTATTGAACCTTATGAATGTACTACCATTGGAATACTACATCAAATATGAGATAGCTTACAATAAACATCCTAGTTTGAAAAGGCAGACTTGTGCTATCACTCAATAGGTCAAAACTCAATGAGCATTGATAAAACTTGTGCTATTGGCCATTTGGCCTCTCTTGTGAACTAATGGTATGCTGCATGCCGCATATTATTGTCTGCTTGCACAGTCCTTCTGTTAAGTTGGATTAGTCCACACAATTTTCTCTGTAGTTTAAACCATCAAATTGATCATATGGGCAATATTCAGGAGGTGTAAAATGACAAGTGAATTTCTGTGTGTTTGTTTGTTGTTTAATTTGGACCCCACAACTCACTTTCTTTATATACTTTATTCAATGCTGAGGGGGTTTTCATTCTTTTGGCAAACCTTCCAGTCTCATGTTTAAAAAATTCAAGGTGGCACATGATCAACTCAAACCCTTCAAGTCCGCTGACAACGCATTATGAATGCCGCAAAATATTTCCTTCACTAATAAGGCCATGTGCATCTTACTCCACACAAGCTCCAGACCAGAAGCCGAAAGAGGTACATGCTAGCTAGTTTTGTTTGTTGATTAAATAGCTCAATATTTTTTATTAAGTATTGTCCTGGTTGTTTTGATTCTTTCTTGGTATAATTTTACACAGTGTTTTCCATTCTTTTGAACATGCTACTATGAATGATTTAAGTACAATATAGGAAGGTATTAATTGTGTTACCTTGTGACCATCCGCTTTAGTGAGCACTAGTGCATACACGCATGACTTTGATCTTTTTCATTTTCATAAGATTAAAATCTTTTGGAATCTGTGTACCAGCAAACTTTTGCATTGCTATTGATGAATTTATATGCATTATCCCTTTCCCTTATAATGTTGTTTTAAACAAAGAAAATATCATTACGAGTATTCAAATGCTATGAGAATAGGTGGTGTTGCTTACCACTGAAAGGTTCTGTTTCAATGGGATATCAATAGAGGCAATTGCTAGGTGTTTTTGTCATCTTGCAGTCACATAATCTCAATGATTTCTCATATGAGATAACCCAAGTATGCTCTTCCTTTTACCTAAGCCAAATTGATCCTTGAGAAGGTATAACCGTACAAGTTAGCGATTTGTAAGCACATGCTTTTCTTTTAGCAAAAGTTTTAATAGTGCAGACTGAGTGTTACATAAGACTTTTTTAGAAGTTTTGAGTTTTGTGTGTTATCTTCTTGTTATTCATTGCCAATGTGTTGCTGAAGAACAGGTTGAGTGTTGAGATTTGAGAATCGTGGTTCCCCTCAATATATTAGTCCGATAACATCTTGTTCTCAGTTTTTAATGCCTCTTGTTCATATATAACTTGATCTAAACTATAAATTCTTAGCAAACTATTTTTTTTGGTTTTATTAGTTATTTTTTGTGTTGCCATTTCATGCGTAGTTTGTGTTATGATACAAATCAATGCTGGATTATGTTTTTTCCTCAGGGGACAAAGGACCTGTCAACTGTTGATGATCCCTTCGATGCCCCTACCTATAATATACCTGAGAAGCCAGTGACATTTACTGAAGGGGCTTCTTACAGTCTTGTAATACTTGCCGGACTTGGAGTTGCAGCTGTGGCTGGATATGCCGTTTTCAAGGAGCTTATCTTTGAACCAAAAGAGTAAGCCTTTTGCATTCACTGTTAATTCTTCTGGTTGATATGTGCAGTATTTCTTCGCATTAAAATACATTAAATGTCTGTGTAGTGTGGAAGCTATTCTTGTACTGATTTAAATATATATATTTAAAAATCTTGATGCCTATTGGTCCCTTTGTGAGCCACGTGTGCATGCTATTTGTTCCCTTGGTTTCTACTTCCAAGGATCAAAACTCAAAAGACCTGGTGTTTATTGGCTGGTTAGTGGTCTCTTTCTGGTTTGGTATTTCTTTTCCATATATAGTTTCTCTATCAAAATATTGTGTTTCTTCGGTGTTCTGTAAGCATCAACGTCAAGTTTTCATCAACCTGCCATTTACTACCTTCTTTATCCCTGTGATTCTGTGCCACAGTTCCTGTGATTCTGTGCCACAGTGCTACTCCCAATCACTTGGCTGAACCACTAAATGCCCCATACTTAAAGAAAATCATGCTCTTTTCCACCACTAACCCAAAAAACTATTAATGTTATTTTGTTGTATACTGTCATCGCCACCTTTTTGTCTTGGCATATCATTATCTATACTTCTTTTTGTCATGAAGTTATATAAAGTTCTCTAGTATCACAAATGGTCAAAGGAAACAACCTCTCTGTGATTTTTAATCTCAGGGGTAAGGTTGCGTACACCAACCCTCCCCCCTTACGCTGCTTTTGCGGGAGTTTCCTTAGAAACATTGGGTATGATGATGATGATGTCAGCACCACCTTTGAAATCCTTTGTCATACTTACTAACTTGTTTTGCTCCATGCTTGTTTGCTCCATGGCTAGCTGACTAGGTCTGTTCGTGTCGGCTTATCTGACTTATTTTACCTATCTATCTATTTACTTATCTTCGTTTAAATTTTTTAAAAATTATTTTTTGAATCTGGTTTTTTTCTATCTAAAAGACTTGTCTGAAAGCTCTAAAGCACAAGTTGAATGAAGTGGATCAGACTCTTGAGGCTAACTCAAGGAGATAAATCAAATAAGTAGATAAATCAAATAAATAGGTAAGTCGAATAAGATAAACTGAGGAGAATAGAGCCATGCACATTATAATTTGTTGAGTTTTTTCTTTAGCATGCTGTGAGTTTTTGCAAGTCTGTTGATAATCTTGCATGTTTCACTGAACTTTTTTACAACACATGATATGTTTTAACTGTGTGAACACCTCGGTCTCTTTTCTACATGGCATGGTTGTTCTTGTTGCCTTTTGGCTACCTGTTCTTTTGAGCTGATTCGAACAACTGAACGGCTGAAATGACCGAATTTCGAGATCTTCTCAAGGTAGTCTTGAGATTCAGATCCATTTCGTTTGACTTGCTTTTTAAGCGTTAGGACCCACCTTGAAAACAACAAAAAAACCGGACTAAAAAAAAACTAGGGTTAATAAGATATATGCCACTGCTCAAACCCGAAATTTGATAATTGCCATCGTTCATTTGCTTATTGGATATATGCCATTATGAAAACACGTTTATTCGATATTTTCCACTCTGTGCGGCACGTGTCACTTTTTTTTTGTACTTTTAATCAGATATATGCCACCACACAAACCTCTCTTTTCGATATTTGCTACTGTTCCATTACAAAAAAAGGGACATGTGTCGCACAGAGTGACAAATATCGAATAAACACGTTTTCATGATGGCATATATATATCCAATAAGCAAAAAAACGATGGCAATTCTCGAATTTTGGGTTTGAGCGGTGGCATATATCCTATTAACCCAAAAAACTAAGCATTTGTCTTTCCAAAACATAGATAAGTCGTTAAGCTGTTAAGCCGTTAGCTGTTGAGCTGAAAAGAACAGGGCCTTTGTTACCACGCAATCTGAAATCAGCTAATATTGCACTGTTGTTTCCATCTTACAGGTACAAGATTTTTGGGAAAGCTCTAGCAAGAGTTCAGAATGATAGCCAGGTTTGTGGGCTTGTAATAGTGTCATTTTTTTCCCCAGTGTATGTTGTTGTAGCTTTCCTCTCTCAGTACACTTTTTGTATTTTTCTCCCAATCTGTCAGGTTACAGCAAAAATTGGCTACCCTATTACTGGGTATGGCCATGAAACCAGAAATCGTGCAGCTCGGCAGCGCATTCAGAACAAGGTTTGGACAGATGAGGAGGGTATTGAACATGTGGAGGTAGTATACATTCTTGTCTCTGCTGTGGTGCCTGTGTCAATTATTCTCTTATCACTTACACGTCAGCAAAGTCAATAGAAAGGGAATAATTTACTCTTGAGGAGCTGCAACAGTTAGTGGGGCATTTGCTCTATGACAGCATATTAGTAGCACATGACAATGAGCCTGCAAACGATTACATTGAGTGACACCAAACATGGTTCTTTTTGCTAGGAAAAATGACCGTAAAATGGATGGTTCCAATTTTCAGCCAGAAACCAGCTGATTCTTCTACCCCAAACCGTTAAGTCTATTGGAAAATTTCTATTTTTAAGATACGAAGTTCGGAAGATATGAGCATCAATTTGAAGCATTCCAGTGCAGTATATTCTAATTATATGCTGGTTTTTTTTGTACATTTTTGTTCATTGAATCCTACAGTAGGGAGGATATGTAAAAAACGTGGAGTTCTCTTCTCTTGCACTAATCTTAGTGAGGGATTAAAACTGAGGTTTTTGCTAATTGGGAAATGGAACACTAGGATGTCACTTGATATGAAACCATATAGTTGTCATAGCTGTGTTGCACACCTCAGAACTTGGTTGATCGCTTCAATTCACATATCATTGCAGGTGGCCTTTTATATTCGAGGGCCACATGGAGCTGGGAAGGTGTTTTCAGAGATGTTCAAAGATACTGACAGGACATGGAAGTTCACATACCTTGTTGTTGAGATCATGTCACCTCATCATGCACAACTAATGCTAGAATCTTACGTACCAGCATAAGGATGCAGGATCAAAAAAGCTGTTAGCAGTGAAACCATTGCTGTATGGTCCATGCCCCCATTTTTTAAAATATCCATGTGTACATCTCATACTTAATTGTAACACCCATTCCTCGATGACAAAAGTTTTGAGTTTTCATCTTCCCCCAGGAGCACAAGTAGGAGGAAGATGGACCATGGGAGTTTTTGATCTTTTCTGGTATATTAGATATGATGTGCATCATGAAAGTCCAGTATCTCTTTGTTTAGCTGAAGTACAACTCCTTGATGGAGCAATCCACATATATGGCTCCGTTAATAGTTTCTACGGTTGATCTGTACTTGGGAATCAAAGGAAAATTGTTCTTTGTACAAATTAAATATGATTCTCCTTCAGCCACGCCTATACATTATAGGCTTAAGACCTCTTTGATTAGTGGTTTTAATTTAGTTTTAGTTTGTGTTAAAAAATTTGTTATTTTTTACAGATCATTCAATATAATATTAAAAAATTATTTCGACAGTTTGTAGAGTTTTTCTCAAAAATCTTAAAATATTTTAAAATTTCTAGTTTTCTCAACTTTTTATGTGCCTTTCTAAAGGTTCTTAGTTTTTCCAACCACATCTAAACTAAATTAAAATCTCGAATCAAAGAGAGCATTTTAGTCCAGAACTGCCTTATGGCATGTGGCTCGATGACCGCCTGGCCGGATGCCCGCGGTAATCCTCAGATAATGTGACTGGAGTAGAACATATTTTGGAAATTTATCTGGTGAATGCCAACCTTTGAACGATCAATGTCTGTCGCTCTGCCCTACTAATTTCTACTAATCAGACCATTTTTAAGTCTTACGGAAATGCGGAAGAAATTTCAGGGAAGACCAAAGGAAAAAATTCGAGGTTGCTCACTGCTACTATTGAGCTTAAAGTTGTTTCTCGAATATTTTTTAGTACTTTTAAAAGTTCCTGAATCTTAATTGAATCAACCATTCCGCTTCGACTTTCTAACCAGTTTGTAGAATATCCTGTCTTAAAACTACTTCTCGTTCGCTTTAACTTGTTAAAGTAGTTTCTGAATACCTTAAACTGCTTCTCAGAAATATCAAGACTAATCAAACCAGCCGCTTTAAAACTCTCGAAAACCGAGCCTAGCTAAGAACGATAGGTTTAGAAAAGAAAAGAAAAGGTCAGTGCGGACCAAATTATTCAGCTCATCAATATCGATCTCCTAAACTGGGAAGCGGCGTTCAGACCATTCGACCAAAGCTAGCTAGCTTTCTTGAGCAGTGTCTCTTGGTGTTTTGGTTGTCTTTTTGTCTACTTTAGTATAGTCCTTTTCTTGTGTTTTTTTGTGTTTCTCTCTTTCTATATCAAATATTTGTACTTCTTCTTTCACTTAATTGATCTAGGCAGAGCTCCTGCCTTCCTTTTTTTTAAAAAAAAAGTAAAGAAAAGAAAAGGTCTAGTTTACCCCATAACTAGTGGTCGAGTTTGATTTTACTCTCCATTCCAAAACCGGGTAACCAATTTTATGTCCATGTGTTGTTGTTAATCCGGGGTGAATTCAGGTTTGGGGGGAGAGGCTTTGCTCGGTATAAAATATAAATAGCAGTTTGTTACCTGATTTAAAATTGAAGGAGCAATACCAAAGCTCGGCCAATAGTTAGGGGCCGAAATGAACCTTTTCGCTTTAGAAAATAATACTGTAAAAGCAAAACTAATTGGGCCTAATTTCATCCCGCAGCTAAAAGCCCACGGGCTCGCTCTTTTCGAAGTCCAGCCCACGAGATGCATCTCGTCGCCTCGTCTCCAGTCTCCACTCCCAGTGCGAGTCGAGCCAACTCAGATAAGCCGCGGCCGCGCCGGCGCCACAGAAGCCGCAGGCCATCGCCGTCGCCTCACCATGGCTACGGCCTCCTCCGCCTCCACTGCATTCCTTCTCTACCCCAGCCTAGGCCGCGGCCGCGTGCTCTTCCGCGCCACCGCGGCCTCGGGGTCGGGTAGCAAGAAGAAGTCCAAGAAGCCCAAGAAAGGAGCAAGCCAGGACGGCGGCGATAGCAAGGGCAAGGACAAGGCTCTGGAGCCTCCGCCCCCCGTGATCCGCCGCGCGCCGGCCGGAAGCCCCTCAGTCTTCCAGCAGCCGCCGGAGGGAGCGTCCACGCCCGGCGGGAGGGGGCCGACGGAGGAGGAGCTGAGGCAGCGGCAGGCCAACGAGAACGCCTTCCTCCTCGCCTGGCTCGGGCTCGGGGTGGTCATCCTCGTCGAGGGCCTCGCGCTCGCCGCCTCAGGTAATCCACTGCGTATCCCCTTCCAACCTTACAGCGGAGAAGCCTCCAGCTAAAGGGATGGATTGTACAATTTGTACTGACTTGTGTGGATATAAGCTTGTGACTTTCTTTGCTTCGATTTAGATTTTAGACGTTGCTTGTGCCTTGTTGAAGTGGTAATTTTGGATACGGGACACTTTCAAGCGGAACCAAGTGTAGGGATCAGTAATAATTTTCATACGCAATTTCCATGTGATATAATGATACAGTGCAGTAATTTATGACCTTAATTCAATTGAAATATAGCATGACTCTGGGTGATGAGCAATACTGGGGGAAGCAGTAACTATCCTTATTCAAAATGAGAATGCCAATGAACACAAACATTATGTGACCTAACTACTATTTGAGTTGTGGTTGGTTCTTCTAACTAGAATTGTAGAGTGAACTGTTTTTTGAAAGTTCTTTGTACAACGATGCAGGTTTTCTGCCGGAGGAATGGGACAATTTTTTCGTCAAGTTTCTTTACCCATCATTCACTCCAACAGTAGTATTGTTTTTGGGCGGTACGGTTGGATATGGTGTCTTCAAGTACTATGAAGGCGAGAACAGCAAGGGCTAGATAACAGCACAAATGTGAGACTCAAATGTAGCCATGGTGTGTGCTTTAGTTCTCCTATTTTTTTCCTCCCTTTAATTTATAGTTTGTGACGTGCTCTAAATAATTTTCTACCGACTAGACCTCTTCTCTTGTCGGGCGTGTCTGGAGCTTTGCATTTTGTGATTAAAAATACCAGAATTCTATAGTCTACTATTAATGAAGTACAAGTTAATATTATTGCACAGGACAGTCCTTCAGACTAGGTGCTGTGGAAGCTATAGCTTAAGGACCTCATTGTCATGACTTGGTGTTTCTACATGTTTTGTGTTTTAATAACTGATCTGCATTTTTTAAGTGTCTGCCCATTTGTTACCCTTTTTTATGAACTGGTCACAACCCCATGAGACTTTTTAATTAGACAATGGAGAATAACCCCATGAGACACATAGGTTGCTAAAAAGGTTCAGTGTAGAATCTAATTTGTCAGTAGTCATTAAACAGAAATACAGCTGAATGGATCCCTGCAGTGTTCAGTTGTCCGCGATCATTATCAGTGCCTACCACCTAGCATTCTAGCTACACAAATGGATTTTTTTTTTTTTACTGAACACAAATGGGAACTTGATTTTATTTTGTTGTCCATACATGATAGCATGTGTTTCTGTGATGTCAGTCTTCATGATAATGATCCTGTTATTCATCTTATGCAGTACGACGAAGCAAGCTAAGTTTGTTTCACCGGAGACTTCCTATTATGATATCGTAAACAAGCATGTATCGCCTGGAGTAGCTTATGGCAGTAGATGTGTAGATGAGTTCCAGAGTAGTAGACTGGTGCTGTGAATTTTCTTTTCTAATTGTCTTTGATCCTGAATTCCCCATGCTACTTTTTTGTGACGTAAACAGATTGGTTGATCTGTTGATGTCCTCTGAACTTGTATGATGATCGGCTGTATAGCAATGTCAATTCCTGCATTTAGTAAGCTTGTACAGACGACAGAATAACATACATAGAGATTTGTCTTATATAGGGACGCATGGAAATTAGCAACTCATGTGTCTAAACCATGGTCTAGCTTTTCATCCTCTTTGGCTCATTTATATATATATGTATATATAAAAGAAAATGGGTAACTTCTATTGAGTTTTTTTAGCCTATCATAACTTGTTTGAGGGCTTTTTTGTTGTTGTTGTTGTTGTTGTTATTGTCCAGACCACAGAGTCCATCCATCTAGCAGGTATTTCTGCACTGTATATGTACAAAATGTCTGCATCAGAAATCGAGAATGAGTCTTCAGATTTCAGAATGGATACCTTTATCCCCCATCAGAATAGCGTATTCTACTATTCGGGCTGTTGCCTTCTCTTTTTCTTGAAAAGAAAGATATCCAACTTACCGTCAAGCTTGCTTGTGGAGGAAAAGAAATTATTGATATATTGATGAATGCATCAGTGTGATAGTCATTGTTTGTTCTTGATAGTACACTAGTGTTGCTCTCCATCATTAGCCAACTAGTGTTGCTCTCCATCATTAGCCAAAAATCAGTACATTTGAACCTTCCAGAACAAAATCGCTACTAGGAGACCAACTTATTTCTCAACGGCACACACATGTACACAACAGTTCAACACAACAGTAGTAATACATAACAACCTGTGATACAAATATGCAAATCCAACTCCGCTTGAAAATCACATCAGGAAGTCCCTGGGGTCTGTGACAAATCCAGTCAAGGCTGAGGCAGCCACAGTGTAGGGGGAAGCCAGGTAGATCTGCCCTTCCTTGTGCCCCATCCTGCCTGGGAAATTCCTGTTTGTCGTTGACACGCAGACCTGCATCCAAACATGTTGAAATCACCGAAACCACGTGTGTCAAGATAGAATTGCAGAAGTAGCATTTCTTTTATACACCTAGGGAAATTCCCAGAATCTATGACAAATGCTCTGCAACAATGGGTATAATTGTCTATTTTACAGAAATATATGGAAATTTCATGAGATGCTTACCGTAGGTTCATTCATGCGTGCATATGTATCACGAGGACCACCCAAACAAGCACCACAATTAGGGCTAGCTGGTGTATCACAACCAGCCTCTTCAAATATCTGGGAGCAAGTTTTACCGCCAGATCCTGGTACAGGGAGGCTGTATATGTCCATCCACACCTACAAGGATATGACGTTCTTTTCAGCAATCCAAAACACAAGATGATCGTTTCACTCTATTTTCACCAAAAATTATCACCTTTTGTGTCGCAGGGACGAGAAAAGTGGGAACTTTAACCTTCTTGCCCTGTATTAAGGAAACAATTTGCAGTCAGGTAATCATGGATTAGCGGGATTCAAGTACAACTGCAAAATGTCATACATGTATATTTGGATTTATGCACAAATCAAGCAGTCGATTAGTAATATTATTATTAAATCAAGCTATCGATGTAATCCAGACAATATGTCACCACACTATTAGTACATAGGTTTCAAGCTTCTTACCGAAGCTAAGAACACCTTTGCAGCGGCAAAGAAGTCCTCAGTCTTGCCACCAGTGCAAGAACCAATATAGACTCGGTCAATCTTGACATCTTTGCATTCTCTTGCTAGAGCACGGTTGTCAGGAGAATGCGGCTGTAGGCCAAAAGAGATTAAAGTTTGAACTATTAATATAAGAAAATCAACTAAAAGGGTACAGAGATTGCAAAAGATTACATCAACATACCTTGGCAACTACAGGCTCCAATTTAGATACATCAAACTGGTAGTCACTAACATATCTGAAAATAGAGGAAATCAAATAAAGAACAAAAGAAATCAACAGCTTGTGCATATGCACAGAATGCAGGAATGACACATCTCAAAGAAAGCACTAAACAGCACCATTATGGTTCTATTATACATGCAAAGTCAACTTTAAAATGCAAAATAACCAAAACACATGGAACAAAGTTCATCAGAATAGTCTTGCATATCTCTACCAGACATGAAGGATAACACATAAATGCATGTGGATATAAAATTATGACAGAAAGGACAAGAAGAGCAGGGACAGACAATAATGACCTGGCCTGAGCATCACTGTAGACTGGTTCGTATTCAACTGATGTCTTACCCTGCAGCGTGTAAAGATGATAAACAAGATGTCACAATTATCATTCACAATCGGTAAATTGATCTGCTCACTCACTGTCTCAAAAGTTATCGGACGTTTTACTTTGAATAGAAAAAACATATTATGTCAGCTCTACAAGCATTTCAGATGCAAGTTCTTCTATACCTCAAGGTACTTAAATGTAGTTTCATCAGCAGGCACAACACCATTCTTTCCACCAGCTTCAATAACCATGTTACATAATGTCATTCGTTCTTCCATCTAGCAAGTGTGCAAAAAGAAAATCAAAAAAATAAGTTTGATCCCATGAGGTATGGAAATTAATTAAGCTAGTTATGAGCATGTAACACACATTTAGACTTTCTACAGTTGATCCAACAAACTCCATCGATTTGTACGTCGCACCAGATACAGATATCTCACCGATAATCTGTAAACACCAATTACCAACAATTGAGTCATCTTGATTACAATGAGAAAACCCTGACATTAAGAATAATTTTGGACAACAACTATTATTGTGTACACTTACTTGCAAAATCAGATCCTTCGCAAGTAAATAAGGTGGCATTTCTCCGTCTAATACAAACCTGATAGTAGGAGGCACCTGAAATCAAGTTTAACCAATCAAAACACCGTTCCAGGTAACAAAGTATCTCCACAATGACAAATACATAACATGTCCAAAGGCCATTACTTCTCACAATAAGAAATAAAATGTAGGAAGCACAAAGAATGTACAAAAATGGAAATGGCATAAGAGATGCATGAATAGTGTTACTCAGATGCTAAGACCAATGTTTCAATTATTCTATATGCAGGTGACTAGAACATTTTGCATACCTTGAGAAGAGCCTTCCCAGTCCCCATCACGAAACCTGCATCGGTGTTTCCAATCCCAGTCGCAAATTGACCAAAGGCTCCAGCATTGCATGTATGAGAATCAGTACCAAGGAGAACCTATACAAGAATTCGATCAGGTCAATCCTGTGTTCTGTCTGGTAATCCTGTAATTAGACCTTATGTACTTAGTAGTTAGTACTGTTAGTAAAGTACCTCTCCTGGTCGGCAGTGACCTTCTTGGGCAAGTGCAATGTGGCAAACTCCTTTGTAGTCTGGATTCGCCTACAAACAACTCAAATTTAAACATTTAAACAGAAAAAAACTCTTTTTTTTTTCTTCAAATGGAACATAGCCAAAGGTCTAATATGAAACAAGAAGCTATGAAAATGAATGAATCGATGACAAGAAGGGGTAGGCATACTCTGAAATCACTCAGGTCCTTAATGTCGTAGAAGTATTTGATTTTCTGCTCCATACAGAAGTCCCTCAGGATATCGACATTCCGATTTGCTCGCTCGTCGCTGGTGAAGATGTAGTGGTCCGGGATGATGACTACCTTCTCGCGGTCCCAGACCTTGGCGTCCTCCCCGAACTCCCGCTTGAAGATCCCCATGGTGCCCGGGCCGCAGACGTCGTGCGTCATCAGCACGTCGACGTCCACCCACACGTTCTCCCCGGGCTCCAGGCTCGCCCGCTCCGACGCCCGCGCCAGGATCTTCTCCGTCATCGTCATCGCGCTCTTCACCTACAGAACCAAGAGCCCATCCGCGTTTGTACAAGGAAGACATCGAGAAGCAACAGCTTGGGGGAATGGGGGCGTTCCAATTCGGGGGTTGGGAAGCGTACCGAGCCGGTGGAGGCCGGGGCTCGCGGCGCTTGGGCGGGCGTGGTTACGGCTCGGACGCGACCGGCACGTGCGCGCCGGCGGCTCGCGCTCGCGCTCGCGCGGTGCTGCTGCTGGTGCGCCGGCGGCGCCGCGGCGAGCTCCTTCTGCGACGGAGGGGGCAGGGCAAGGAAGGGGTCAGCACAGAGAAGCGCTCGTGGGGAAGCGAGGCGAGGAGAGGAGAGGAGAGAGGAGGACCACCTTTTGGGCGAAGGCAGCGGAGGCCTTGGCGGCGGCGGCGGCGGCGGAGATGGAGGTCATGGCGGCGCGCGCGGTCGAAGCGTCGAACACCTTGAGGTCAGAAGAGAACGGGGATTTGGGGGGTGATGCGGCCGTGGCGAGCACGAGAGGGGTGTGTGAAATATAGCGGGCGTCAGAGGTGACGTGTGCGATTTGAACCGTTCGTTTGGGATCGGACGGCAGTGGCCGGTGGGTGCGGTTAACTTCCGCAACTGATGTCGGTTTGTGCAAGTTCGCTGTATTCAAAAAAGTTGACAAAAAAAACGAAAAAGATATCCCTAAAATAGAAGGAACTATTCAGTACTCTAGTTATGAAAAAAGATATTGGACCAATGAATTAAATATGTAATGTTCAGATATACATTAAATTTCAAAAAAGTTATTGGACAATTGCTTAAGTAAAACGAATGGTTTGGTATTTCATCCAAGTAAAATGCCTCACGGTAGTTTCGACGAGTCTTAAGAAATGGAATTCCTGGAGAATAAAAGAGAGACGGATTTAAAAAAAAATTAGACCAAAGAGACGGATATTTTGATAGCTACATTTGTTCTAATGGAGTAAATCAGTGATGCCCAAATCATTAATCGAAATGGATTTACTTGAAATGCACAGTTCTTACATACTTATTCCTCTCCAGACGTCATGCTCTTGCAAACTGCAATGGAAGTTCCTTGAACATCGTGGTCAGAGTTTAAGAAGTCAGGACAATTGGTTTGGCTTATTTACGCCTATTGCTCTATGCCAAATTGCCAAACCACGAACACAACATTGGTAGAGACCAAGGATAGAAAGGCTTCATTGGATCTATTTGCTTGAAAGAGGAACACACAATGAAAGCTCACCTTGGCCCCTACGTTTGCAGATTTGTTGACTTGACCCTTACTTCTCCTCACGCCTTCACCTCAGACTGTGACATGTTCCATGACCTCGCTCGCATGCAACGGTACGGCAGTCTGGCAAAGCTTGGTTTCTTTTGGCATATTTTAAACAGGTGGCCAAGCTAGGAGTTTTTTTTATGCCAAGTTAGGACGTGCTCTCACTCTGGCGGCGCCAACCTATTCATTTGCGATACATGCTACGGACCTTGTTTGTTTCAGCATAAATTAAATTAAATTAGATTAATTTTTTATATATATAAGCCAAATAATGTAATACCTTGTAGTCATTTTTGTCAAGTTTTAAATAGTTTTTCTTAGAGTTCGCATAATATTTTTTCATACTTTTTTGAACTCTTTAAGGTGTGTTTCAAGGGTGTCACAACTTTTCCAGATAAAGTTTTCAACAACTTTCAACTGAAACAAACAGGGTTTAAAGTAGAGATATATTCTAGTTACTCCGTTTCTTTTTATAAGACGTGCACAGATTTCAATATTCAAACTTTGTAATTTTTAACCAATAATTTGTCTAATAATATATAAGTTTTATGATACAAATTAAAGATGATACCATTGGATTCGTAGTTGAAAGTATTTTCTAATGAGCATAATTTTGTTATTATGAACGATATTTTTTAACAAGGGAAAGATTCCCAATTTCCATTTCATTGAAACGGAAACATGTTACAAAGTTTTCCATGTTACAACTTGCTATTCTCTACTAGTGGGTTGAACACGCCCTTCTCTTAGTTACAGGTCTCATCCCTCCGGCTTCTCACGCCTTGTCGTTCTTCCTTCGCCTTTGCTTTTACGCACTTTCGGCTTCTCCCGTGGCTCAACTTGGCCTTGTTTTCTTTTATTTTTTCCACAGCTCCCTGCATCGCATTGTCGTTTTTCCCTGCTTGGCACTCCTTGCTTCGCGCATTTTCGGCTTCTCCCGTCGTCCAACTTGACTCTTTTCTTCATGATTAGATTGTACTGGCTCTCTGGCTTGATTATTTTTTGAATGTTGCTGTAATGGGGAGATTTTCCTCAACGAGACTGCGAGTCATGTGACTCGAGCTCACGTGGGCAAGTACGCCACCTGCGTACCTTACCGCTGGGCTGTGGCCCCCTGCCACTTATTATGAACGATATATGATAAGAGAAATTATGGATCAAAGTATAGTGTGGAAGACTGTGCCAAGTCAAACGCAAGCCTTTACTTTGAAATGGATGGAGTACATAAAACATTGCGCGTGATTCATATTCGTCCTAGCCCTAGCTAGTTTCCCTTCCTAGCATTGCTATGTATCCAAGCTTTTGATGATTTGATCATTTCTCATTTCTCATCCTAAGCCTTCTTTTACAACCTTGCATAATGAAAGGCCTAGAACCATGCATGATTATGTCTCATTTCCATAAATAAATGGAATTACTTCTTGGACAAGTTAATCTTTGCCATACATACTAGTTTCATTTTGTTTTAAGCCTCCTTTTGTATATATAATCCTTTGTGATTTAGTTTATATTTGCATCCTCGTCTTGGAGGACCCCTTTCACTTTATATTTACAAATACTGTGTGTATATATGATCGACCTTTATGCCAATCTTTGTATTTAATTGCACTATCGCTAAACCTACAAAGTGACTTATGTCACTATTTCAAAACCTACACATGAGTTAATTATGCGCGGCCAGTACGAGAGCAATGCGCGCACATGCACTGCTCTAGTACGTCTAGCTTAATTATAAGCTGTCGAAAGAAAGCGATGCCATGCATGCATGCGTGCGTGCGTGGTCTGACGATTAACGATTTCCTCACATCCAATCCAGGTGCTCCATCCTGATTAATTTCTTTACTTCGCATCTGAACCTTGTATCACGTAGCAAACTAGCGATGAAAATCAGCCGGGCAATTGTGTGAACTGCACCTATATATATATGAACTGAACTCAGCCGGCCGTACGTATGCATGTACGTCTCAGCTCAGCTCTATCTGCAGGGCACAAACATTAACTGTGCATATAGCCAACAGATAAAGATCAACCCATTGCGCAAGCACAAGAACATCAAAGATCAAACACCCACATGGCATATATATCACAGAGAAAACATGGATCATCGGCGAATAGTTAAGCAAGAAAAACCTCATCAAAATATTTCTAGTGCATGCACCAGTCACAGATCGATCGATGTCCGAACCATACTGATTACTCTAACTGAAAGAAATTAACTAGGCAATATATAGCTAGCAACGCTGAGTGATCTTCAGCGATCCAAAATGCACGTAGATCCTTGACTACTTAATTACTGACCGAAAATATATATATAGATAATACTAGAAACTGATCCGCCGGAATTAATGCCTTGTTAAACCCAGCTGGTGTTCGCCGGCCGGTGACCGGCGGCGGGCCACCGTGGAGAGCCTACGCGGCGGTGGGCGCCGGCGGGAGGTACCCAACCGCGCCGTGCTCTGCCGCCTTCGCAGTCCGCAGCGGCTGCTCCACCTCGTCGGTGTCGTCGTCAAGCGGCGGCGCCGGCGCCGGCGGGGGGCCCTTGAAGTCGAGGGTCTCGTCGTCGAAGATGGCTTGCCACGCGTTCACCAGCATCTTGATGTCGTCCCTCCCCATGTTCGCCTCCTCTCCCGTGTACCTCCATGGCTTCGATCCCTAGAACACGTACTCGATCATATTATATGATTCATATATGCATGGACGCTTCATTGTTTGCTACTACTAGCGACAAGGATGCATGCATGATGGCAGTGGATCAATATATATACGCACCGCTGCGCAGTAGTGCACGACCTTGACCTCCTTGAGGTCGACATTCTGGGGGTGCCTCCAAAGCATGGCCAGAACCAGGTTGTATTTCAGCGAGATCGGCATGTACTTGTCCTTGAAGAACATGTTAAGAAAGTCCTGCAAAACAATAACACCATGCATATCATACATTCATTGTTCATGCATATATAGCCATAAAAAATAAGGTTGTACATGCATGGATCAGGCAAACAACGGCGCGCTTTCAAGTATGAATTCTAAGTCGACTTTTTGTGCCGTAGATCAGACACCTCTATAGGACAGTAGATATAAAAGATCTACAAAATCACGTAGGTGTGTGAGAAAATCGACTCATGGTTTAAAAGCCTCAGTCGTACGGTAATTAGCAAAAGCGTTCAAATTAACAATGAGTAGCAGTGGTCGGTTCATCAATCAGTTTAGTCACCTGCTCGGCAAACGGGGTAGGAGGCGTGACGGCGAGGGTGTCGAGGAGGTCCTTGGCGGTGGCTGGGCTGGGCTCGTGCACGAACATGCCGGCGTTGAAGTAGAGCGGCGGAGCAGGGCCGAGCTGGTGCTCCGGCCACTCCACCTTCTCGGGGCATTGCTGGCAGTAGCCGATCCTATGCTGCGGGGTGTGGCTCCATGTTTTCTCGCAGAAGCAGTCCATCACAGCGTAGAACCTCCCCTTGGGGAACTGGAACAGGTGGTCGATGTTCTCGTACACCTGGATGTCGCCGTCCAGATACACCATCCTCTCGTACTCCACGAACTGAGACAAAGATCGTCATGCATGCATGCATGGCATGGCGTGTGTGGTGATTAAAGAAAAAAATTACAGCAGAGAAGATCGAAGTAGTTCATGATGGTACGCTCATCATGCATGTGGCATGTTCGTAGTAAGAAAATACGACATAGTGTTAACTAAGACCCTCCATGATTCATGGTTGTGGTTGAGTTTTGGTTGTAGTTGAAAAAAAATTGAGCCTTTAGCAAAAGACTTGAAAAGGCTACAAAGTTGTTCCAAATTATTTTTCAGATCTTTAAAAAAATCTCATAAATTCAAAAAAGTTAAAAAAATGATAAATTTTGTAAATCGAACCAAAACCGTGAACCAAAGAGGGCCAAGAGAATATACCCATGGTAAGTTCATTGTTACTAGGAACAAAAAAAAAAGAAGAGTTTTTAATTAACCTCCCAGATGCGGAGTTTGGAGTAGTTGATGACGTAGTAGGGCATGGCGTACTGGGTGTGGCTCTCCGGCGGGTACACCGGCTGGATGTCGCGGACGACGCAGCCCTGGTCCAGGAGCTTGCGGCGGTGCTCGTCGGGGACGTCGGGGAGCGCCGCCACCACCAGCGGGTACGCCGAGCGCACGGCGCGGAGGCCCTTGGCCAGCCCCACCACGCCCTTCCAGTAGTCGCCGTCGCCGGCCAGGAACGTCACGTAGGCGTTCCTCGGCGCCGCCGCCGCCGCGTTCTTGGACGTCGCCATGGTTGCCATCGATCGCTCTCGATCTCCACTCGTCGCTGCAAACGGAGGTGATTGATTGATCGTGTATGCAATGCAATACTCCAATCTCCATCGGTTTAAATAGGGCAGGGGCATGACGTCTCGACGTCGGTGTTGGAAATGGAATGGAATGGAAGGAGATCGCATCGAACAGGAAGGGGATTAATTAAGGAAAAACGAAACAATTAGCAAACGATCGTGTGTGTATATATAGAAAGCAGGATTAATGTGATTGATTTTTTTGCTCGATTTGATGGGATTCGATCGGTCGACCAGATCATCGTTCTTGTCCGGAGTATGGCAGCTCATGATCCATTCCTTTCCTGGCCTGGTTTGTATGTATTGCATAATTAGTGCCGGCCATTCCTAATTTGCTCGTCTGGATAAGCCAAAGCGATTAGACGACCAAACCATGAGTTGTATACCTGCCAGTCAAGCAAGGTTTAATACGTGCAACTCAAAGTTCGAACTTCGTACTCCCTTGGTCCCAACGCACACAAGTATTCTAAGATCCAACCTTCTTAATCTTTCACCAATAATTTATCTAACAATTTTGTGACGCACAAATAACATCATTGATTCATATTTAAAAATATTTTCTAATTTTAATAATTTTCTTATTATGAATGATATACTATTGAGAAATTAAAAATCAAAATATAGTTTTAAAGACTATCAAATCAAACCATGTCTTATATTTTAGGATGGAAGGAGTGCTTTTTTTTATCAGCTATTTAGATTAGGCGCTTGAAAATCATACATATTGATATATACTTGCCTTGGAATTTTTCGAGTCAAAAAAATTGCACAAAGACCTAGGAAGAGCTGGGGGAATAGGAAGAAAGGAGAAAAACGGATAAATCTCAAAATTAGAGTCATATCATAGTGTCGTTGGGATTGATGCGGATAGTAAATTTGTGAGTGGAGGTGCCCCTCCCAAGGCCTATATTTGGTAACCTCGGACGAGACAATCTTACGAGGAAGCACAACCTAAAACATAATAAGAACTTAAAAAATTTAGAGATTTTAATTAAACTTGAATTAAAAAGGCTCCATGGACTGGGTTATATAGAACTAGATCCTTCTGCCTAGCTACTTTGCCCCCGCAGGTACAGTGATTCTTGATGGCAAAGCGGTAATCATACTCCTACTCCTGTTTGCCATTGGTCGAGCCACCAAAGCAGGGGCATATCTATCTTTCTTCTTTGCTCACCTTCCTTTTGCATCCTTCGCGGCTGTGGGGAGGGAATCCGAAATCTCCTGTCGGGGGTAATGATTGATGTGCATAGACCTAGCTTGGAACAATCTTTGGGGCACACGAGCTCCGAAAGGACCCCGCACAAGGTTTCAGTCTGGAGCAGTCTCTGGGAAATGTGGCGCTCCGGGAAGGACCCCACACGAGGCTCTAGTCTGGAGTGTTTTTCGGGACACGTGGCGCTTCAGGGATGACCCACACAAGGTTTCAGTTCGTAGTGATCTTTGGGACATGTGGAGCTTCAGAGAGGATCCTGTGCAAAGCTTCGACCCATAGTCTCCGAGACATATGGCACTTTAGGAAGGACCCCGCACAAGATTTTGGTCTGGAGTAGTCTCCAGAACAAGTGGCGCCTCGAAAAAGACCCACATGATGTTTCGGTTCGGAGTAGTCTCCGTGACACACGGCCATCTCGAGTGATCTACACATGAGTCTTGTCCATATTGGGGGGCAGGGAGGCCTTCCATACGACACATACTATCATAATTTTAGTGGATTATATATTTATATAGATAAGTTACCACAATGAATAGTGATGAAAACATCAAAAAAATTTAGGGAAATTCGTCCACATAGCACTTTCAACTTTCACAAATTCTCAACATGTGTAAAAGCATAGGACTAGTGATATTTTTATACATGGTGGAAATTTGTGCAGCTTGGAGTTCTATGTGGGTAATTTTCTCTTTTTTTTAAAAAAAATGGAGGGAATAAATGGTAAGCTCCGCGAAAATTGACAAGAATTGGCGGAGCTAAGCGGTTAATTAATTCCGATGATCTTGCATGCTGATTGGATTGAATTAAGGAAAAATATGGAGGCAGTAAATGGTAAGCTACGTGCATAAATTGGCAAGAATTGGCGGAGCCAGGCGGTTAATTAATTCCGATGATCAAGCATGGTGATTGGATTGAATTAAGGAAAACCGAAATATATTAGCAAAAGATCAGCGGTGCATGTAGAAAGTAAGCTGGAATCTGATTGATTTTTTATTACTCGATTTGATGGGATTCGATCGGTCGATCGGATCATCGTCATTGTCCTGCGGATGGTAGCTCATGATCCATTCCTTTCTTTCCTGGTCTGGTATGAATAATTATCGCCGGCCGGCCATTCCTAATTTGCCCATCCGGATAAGCCAAAGTAATTACTAGGGGACCGACCCAAAAGTTGTACTTGCCAGAATGCCAGTTGACTCCGTTGACATGCCTGCTGGGATTTGAGCCTTGTTTGTTTGAACTTGAAGTTGCTGAAAACTTTAATCTTAAAAGGTTGTGACTCTTCGAAGGACGTATTAAAGAGTTTTAAAAAATATGAAAAAATATTTTACGAACTCTAAAAAGAACTACTTAAAATCCCACAAAATGACTACATAGAAGTATATCGTTTGGGTTATACAAAATAACAATTTTTTTGTTTAATTTAACTTAATTTAGTTTAATTTAAGCTGAAACAAACAAGACCTTTGATCTGCACGGTGCGCCATTAACTAACTTGAAGTTCAAAATACGCGCAACTCAAAGTCTTAAACTTCATCCATACATTTTTATTACTCTCTTTGTACTTCAAACAATAGTCCTTTTGAACAATGACACATTTGCCTGCGGCGCTATATAGCGCCTCGCTAAGGCTCACCCTCGCGGTGGCCACGTCACCCGCAAAAGAGAGCCGTCCGATCGCGCCGCGTGCCCACCGTCCAGACCGTTCGATCATCACCCTCCCGGGGGGACAGGTTTGCAAAAAAACCCTTATACTTTTCGATTTTCCATCCGCCTCCCCGTAAGTTCTCACCAGGGTCCATTCCAGTACAGGTTGTTTTTCATTCGCCCCCTCAGAGTTTTTCTCTTCTTGCAGCGCTGCCGTTTTTGCCTTCATAGATGCACCTGGAGTTCGGAGAAAATTACCCGCAAATGCCACTGCTTTTATACCTTTCTCCACCCTTTCGCCGGTTCATTCCCACTCCATTTTCCCCTCTTCTCCCGTCCTCCCACACGCAAGCCGCCTCTTCTTCCCGTCGGCGCCGCCGTCTCCTCTCCTCTGTTCGCCGCTGCCTCTTCCCGCCGATTGCTCCGCCCGCGTTAGACCACCGCCGCCCCTCCTCTCACCACCGCATTCAGCCCCCCTGACCGCCGCCGCCCCCACCTCTGATGCCTCCAGATCTGGTCGCACCGGCCCGTAGGGTCCGGCGACCGTGGCCTGTACGGTGGCGACGACCCCCATCCTCGACGGAGCCGTGGCCGTCTCCTCGCCATCGCCTCCCCCCATCCGCCGCCACCTCCTCGCCACCGCGGCCGTGGCCACCTTCGTCGTCACCGAGCAGTGGCTCGGCCTTTTCTCCCCCTCGGGCGCGCCGGTGAAGGTGAATCCCCCAAACCTACCTCTCCCACCCCGTCGCCTCCCCCATCTCGCTCCAGTGCGGCCCTCCGCTCCTCCCCCTCCCACCCATGCCGCCGCCGCCCTGCCTGCCGGCGCCTCCCCTCCACCTTGCTCCCCGTCTCCTCCAGGTTTTTAGGCATTTCCCCATCGTCTCATCTCCACATCTAATTATTTTGCATTTTTTCTTACATCAGTGCACTTTTCAATGAACAGATGGAGCTGTCTTTGGCTAGGACCGACTGTATTGTTGCTGAGCATTTTCACCGACAGATGAGCTTGCAGTGGTTATTTTTATTGCGTGCTATTTACCTTATGTGGCCTGGTAGTATGAGCACCATTATTATTTTGTCTGTTCTTCGCCTTACATCTTCCTCGAACTAAAATTATGTTGCAATATAATTGTTGCCCAGCACAATATCTGGCCATGCTCTCAGCCAACTGTGGGAAAAATCAATGCTTGATTTTCAATGAGCATATTGACCTTTTTAGAAATAATCTCTGATAGATAGCCTTTGTTATAATCTAATTTTGCCATTATTTCCTTCCGTTTTTTAAATACCAATAAAATGCCTGACCACTTACGGTGTCCCTCCATGGTGGCGCCATCTTTTACTGTTGCGTCCGACGTTTCTCCGCTACCTTTACCAAATGATGATGTACTTAACAGGGCCTTCGGTCTTCCTATGATGCGTACGGATTTCTCTTCTAATTAAAAGCATGTCGAATGAATTGGGGTTGTGTTGGTTTTCGTACAGGCAGGGAAATTGTATAGTCATTTTGGTTCGAAAGTGAAGTTACCTTTTCTCTTAGGTTTTGCTTAATTAGTGCTTATATGATCCCAGCCAAACATGGTCTGCGCATGAATCCATCAAGTATTATTAAAGGTGCTTCATGTTGGTTTATGTTTCGTGTATTTGAGTAGCTTTACATTTGCCAACATAGATAGCGGGATATTTTAGTCCAGCGAAATGGCCACATATCAATCATTATATTCAGAAAAATAAAATCGATTCGTAACAACGCCTATTCCATCACGTATACATTCTTCAAGGCATCTATTATTATCGTTATTTATCCTTCTGAGTGTTAATCTGGTAGAAGATTTTATTGAATTTCCCCTACAAAATAATATATATACGATCCCAGCCAAACATGGTCTGCGCATGAATCCATCAAATATTATTAAAGGTGCTTCATGTTGGTTTATGTTTCATGTATTTGTATAGCTTTACATTTGCCAACATAGATAGCGGGATATTTTAGTCCAAATGAAATGGCCACATATCAATCATTATATTCGAATAAAAATCGATTCGAACACTGCCTATTCCATCACATATACATTCTTGAAGGCATCTATTATTATCATTATTTATCCTTCTGAGTGTTAATCTGGTACAAGATTTTATTGAATTTCCCCTTCAAAATAATATAGGCATGTAGGTATGGCTGTGTGGGCTGTGTGTTTGATTCTGCGAAAATCTTCGAACTTTCATATGTCTGGTATGGATGCACGTATTTGATTCTAGAAGAATGCTTTCTTTCTTTTTGGAAAATATGCTTTGTAGATGGAGGTAAGATGCTCTGAGTTCATCTTCTTCAGCTCTGTACATGTCACGGGAAGTTGTTTAAGCTTGTGATCTTCATCTTTAAATAATGAAAATTTGAGGTAATTATTTCAGTGTGCACTATTGCTTCTATGATATGATCCTGTCATATTTCCTTCCAGCTCATTGATATGGTAAATGTGCTTAGATTTCTACCTTATTTGGGAGCCATGCAACATGCTTATTCTAGAAAGATTCCTCCAGCCTATTCGATTCAGATTTGCATTTCTGTGAAGCATTTCTGTGAATTAAGTTGTATAGCAATGATATTTTTACTCTACAGCCATTAGTTGCATGATTTTGTTGGTGAATTGTACATATTGGTTATAGAGCTGCCTTATGAAAAGCTGTCATAGATGCTAACCAAGTGCAGGAATTATTTTTCATGCCCATCAATTTTTAATGATCATGCTTTTCATCCGAGTTATTATCCACTGAGAATAGTTTGCCAGGCCAGTCTTACTTACTACTAACATTTTTTCAATTTAAAATGTGTTCATTGTTGTTATATGGCAACACACTTCCCTAATGATAGTTTGATTTTCAGATGGAAGCTGCACAGCAAGTAGTCCTCACTGTAGTGTCATAGCTGTTGTGTTAGATTATGCCACAGTTCATGCCTCCACGGCCATAAGAGAGCTATTATCCTCCTCCTGCCAATGTTCTTAGGCTATATTTTTGTTATTTATTGCCAGTACAGAGCAAAAGAAACTATCATTCATTGCAAAGGTTAACCACTGTTGATATACCATACCTTGTACAACTGATAACCCTGTGTACAAACATGCAGCTTAACAAACAGTCATATTGCCTGTATCCTATCTCTTATGCATATAGATCCTTGTCAAATAATAATAACCCTGTGAATATAAAAAAACCCTCAATTATAAATGACTCTTGATACATTACATGCTTACAGAATCCTTGTTTTAGTTGCTACAAATACCTAGATGACCAAACCCATATAGATGTTCCAAAATTAAGCAAGCAGCTCTGAACATTAAAGGTGAACAAATGGAGAGCTATATATACAGATTAACGGTATTGCTCTGAAAATAGTTAGTACGTGTTCTCTTGCAGATCTACCACCGAGCCCCTTCCTGCAATGGCAAGCCTAACGAAGAGAAAGTTGTTCCAAGCTCCTAAACATAGTTAGCTGTGGAACCTAATGACACCTTGAGCAGTAGCAATAGAAAGATGTTGTCCTTGCAGCCTGTGTCATATTGGTCTGTTTCATATGGTGAGGTTCATCTCACCACTACCCGTCAGCCCACTAGAATGTCGAATGCCTAGGCTTTTGGACATTGTTTCCTCTTTTGTCTTTGTATATGACTATATCTATGTTAGTCGTATCCACTTAGCGATGTCGGATAACTGGTCTTCTGGACACTGTTCTCTTTTGGCTTTGTATATGATGACATCTGTGTTAATTCTATCTACTTAACAAACTAGAATGCACTACACGGGGTTTCGCCCACGTGCGAAGCACGTGAGCTCTGCTAGTATTTATAAAAATCTATGAAACATGGTATTATAAAAGTGTTATTCGAGATGAATTTATATATATGGTTTTTATGTGCTCAATCCAAATAGCTCAAAAAAAATATGGATAAAGTTTTAAAACTTTGATTTAGAATTAGTATAAAATAAAACAAACTACTAGTTGACGTATGGAGGGAGTAACTATTCGGTATGGTCTCGCATCCTTGGTGGTGATCGCTATACGGTAGTTGGGCTACCATACCACTCTTCGATAATTTTTCTGGCCTGGTAGCCTCAGACACAGAGACAGACGTCGTGCGTCATCAGCACGTCGACGTCCACCCACACGTTCTCCCCGGGCTCCAGGCTCGCCCGCTCCGACGCCCGCGCCAGGATCTTCTCCGTCATCGTCATCGCGCTCTTCACCTACAGAACCAAGAGCCCATCCGCGTTTGTACAAGGAAGACATCGAGAAGCAACAGCTTGGGGGAATGGGGGCGTTCCAATTCGGGGGTTCGGAAGCGTACCGAGCCGGTGGAGGCCGGGGCTCGCGGCGCTTGGGCGGGCGTGGTTACGGCTCGGACGCGACCGGCACGTGCGCGCCGGCGGCTCGCGCTCGCGCTCGCGCGGTGCTGCTGCTGGTGCGCCGGCGGCGCTGCGGCGAGCTCCTTCTGCGACGGAGGGGCAGGGCAAGGAAGGGTCAGCACAGAGAAGCGCTCGTGGGGAAGCGAGGCGAGGAGAGGAGAGGAGAGAGGAGGACCACCTTTTGGGCGAAGGCAGCGGAGGCCTTGGCGGCGGCGGCGGCGGCGGAGATGGAGGTCATGGCGGCGCGCGCGGTCGAAGCGTCGAACACCTTGAGGTCAGAAGAGAAGGGGGATTTGGGGGGTGATGCGGCCGTGGCGAGCACGAGGGGGTGTGTGAAATATAGCGGGCGTCAGAGGTGACGTGTGCGATTTGAACCGTTCGTTTGGGATCGGACGGCGGTGGCCGGTGGGTGCGGTTAACTTCCGCAACCGATGTCGGTTTGTGCAACCGATGGGCGGGCGTGGCGACGGCGCGGACGCGACCGGCACGTGCGCGCCGGCGGCTCGCGCTCGCGCTCGCGCGGTGCTGCTGCTGGTGCGCCGGCGGCGCCGCGGCGAGCTCCTTCTGCGACGGAGGGGGCAGGGCAAGGAAGGGGTCAGCACAGAGAAGCGCTCGTGGGGAAGCGAGGAGAGAAGAAGAGAGGAGCGAGGAGGACCACCTTTGGGGGGGGGGGGTGGATGCGAACCGAGCTTTGCTCGGATGGCTAGGGTCGCTGATGTGTGCCCTGCCCGCCTGGGTTCGAGTGTCGGCTCGCCCTTGCGTCGCATGCAAGGGAAAAAAAAGAAGGAAAAAAAACGGCTGGTCGCTGCTGCGCGCATGCACGGGAAAAGAAGGATGCCTAGATGGGAGAGCAAAGCAAGTTTACAGCTTTGCTCGGATGGTTAGGGTCGCTGATGTGTGCCCTGCTCGCCTGGGTTCGAGTGTCGGCTCGCCCTTGCGTCGCATGCAAGGGAAAAAAAAGAAGGAAAAAAAAACGGCTGGTCGCTGCTGCGCGCATGCACGGGAAAAGAAGGATGCCTAGATGGGAGAGCAAAGCAAGTTTACAGACTTGCAGGTGTTTGATCCGCGCTTGGAAAAAAGAAGAAAAAGCAGGAGGGCGCAGACTTGCAGGTGTTTGATCCGAAGGTAATTTACAACAAAATTCATAGGACAGGTGGTCCTTGTAATAGGCTAATTCAGTAGGATATTTGTATCTCTTGGCTAAGCAAATATTGTAAAATTTGAGAGACATGGTTTCCGTTGTATTTGTTTAAAAATGCAATGGAAAATGGGGAAAGCCTCCTCTTTTTTTTAAAAAAAAAAAGAAGAGAAGGGGGATTTGGGGGGTGATGCGGCCGTGGCGAGCACGAGAGGGGGGTAAGAAATATAGCGCGCGTCAGAGGTGACGTGTGCGATTTGAACCGTTCGTTTGGGATCGGATGGCAGTGGCAGGTGGTTGCGCTTCCCTTCAGCAACCGACGTCGATAAACTGTGCAAGTACGCTGTATTAAAAAAAATCGAAAAAGATATCCCTAAAATAGAAGGAACTATTCAGTACTCTAGTTATGAAAAAAGATATTGGACCAATGAACTAATATGTAATGTTCAGATATATATTAAATTTCTACAAAGTTATTGGACAATTGCTTAAGTAAAACGAATGGCTTGGTACTTCATCCAAATAAAATGCCTCACGGTAGTTTCGACGAGTCTTAAGAAATGAAATTCCTGGAGAATAAAAGAAGAACGGATTTTTAAAAAAAATTAGACCAAAGAGACGGATATTTTGATAGCTACATTTGTTCTAATGGAGTAAATCAGTAGTGATGCCCAAATCATTAATCGAAATGGGTTTACTTCAAATTCACAGTTTTTACATACTTATTCCTCTGCAGATGTGATGTTATTGCAAATTGCAATCGAAGTTTCTTGAACATCGTGGTCAGAGCTTAAAAAGTCGGGACAAATTGGTTTGGCTTATTTACGCCTATTGCTCTATGCCAACCCACGTACACAACATTGCTAGAGACCAAGGATAGAAAGACTTCTTTGGATCTATTTGCTTGAAAGAAGAACACATATTGAAAGCTCACCTTGGCCCCTACGTTTGCAGATTTGCTGACTTGACGCTTACTTCTCCTCACGCACCTCAGACTGAGACATGTTCCATGACCTCGCATGCAACGGTACGATGGTCTGGCAAAGCTTGGTTTCTTTTGGCATATTTTTAAAGGGACTGTCTATTCAACAGTCAACTTTTTTTTAATACCCATCAGTCGATTTTTTGGACCGTTGGATCCCAATCCAACGGCCCGGATCAACCCCGCGCCCCTACTCGCTCTCTTACTTTCCCTTCCTCCCTCCACCGCCTCGTCCCCGACTCCACCCAGATTCCATTGCCGCCGCCTCACTGCTGGCCGGGCGCTTAGCCCCACCTGCTGCTCGACCTCCCACCGCCGACGCCGCTCGCCTACCTAACCCGACTGTCGCCTTTACCCCGCCACCGCTTTCACTTCATCTCGGCTCAAGGGTGGGCGCCGCTGGCTTGCCCTCACTCCATCCCCAACCAACCGCCGAGCCTCCACCTCCCCCGGCCATCCCTCTAAGCCCGAAGGCCCCCCCGGAACCCGAACCCCACCGAAACCCTAACCCATCCATGGCGGCGCGGCGGCGGGAGAGGAGGAGGTCGTTGGAGAGGAGGAAGACGGCCGACGGCGCGTGGGTGAGTGAGGATTGACTGAAAAAAAGGTAAATCTAAGTCGACTGTTAAATAGCCTTTCCCATTTAAAAACTCCTGGTGCTCCGTCCGAACCACCAGAACCGAGCCATTTAGCGTTTCTCCACAAATGAGAACTTCTCTGTCCGCTCAGCATACCGCATGCAATTTGCTGGAAGGACATCTCCGATGGCGCTAGCCCTAATTTGGAAACAGTGGGCGCCCTCTAAGTGCAAGTTTTTTTGTTGGATGTTGTTTCTAAGGAGGGTGATGACTGCTGACGTCCTGTTGCGTAGGGGATTGCCGAATAATTACTTATGCGCCCTCTACCTCCGATGCCTGAAGACCCGAAACACCTCTTCCTCGAGTGCCCATTCTCCTCTCGCATTTGAGACCTCCTGGCTTTCAGGCTCAACGCCCCATGCCTTCTCCGTTCCACGTGGACCCATACTGAGGATCTCAGCGCCTGGTGGGTCAAGGACATCCTGCAATCCAACCTTACCCCAGGTCTAGGATCCGTTGTGTTAGCAACCTTATGGCATATCTGGTTTGAAAGGAACAATCGCATTTTCAACTTGAAGGAGCTGTCGTCGATGACCTTTTTCGATTTGCCTCTGGAGGTCATGCGCCTTTGGGAGGTGTCAGGCGCCCCGTTTTGTAATAAGTTAGCTCTATTGTAGCTCGCATATGGGGGAATGCGTCTAATCCTTCCCCCATATTTTAATCTTATAACTTTTCTATTGAATTAATATAAGGCAGTTCTCCTGCCTTTTCCTTCGAAAAAAAAGCTAGGAGTTTTTTTATGCCAAGTTAATTAGGACGTGCTCTCATTCTGGCGGCGCCAACCTATTCATTCGCAATACATGCTATAGCAGAGATATATTCTAGTTACTTTTTTATAAGACGTGCACACGTTTCAGTATTCATACTTTGTAATTTTTAACCAACGATTTGTCTAATAGTATATAAATTTTGTGATACAAATTAAAGATGAAACCATTGGATTTGTACTAGAAAGTATTTTTTAATGGGCATAATTTTGTTATTATGTACTATGGCCTTGTTTGTTTCAGATTAAATTAAATTAAATTAAATTAAATGAAAATTTATTATTTTTGTATAGGCCAAATGTTGTAATATTTTGTAGTTATTTTTGTGGGGTTTTAAATAGTTCTTCTTATAGTTCATAAAATAATTTTTTCATAATTTTTTGAATATTTTAAAACGTCTTTCGAGCGGATCATAAATTTGCTATAGTAAAACACAACTCAACATTAATCTGAAACAAACAAGCCCTATATGATAAGAGAAATTATGGATCAAAGTATAGTGTGGAATATTGTGCCAAGTTAAACGTAAGCCTTATACTTTGAAATGGATGGAGTACATAAAACCTTGCGCATGATTCATATTCATCCTAGGCAGGGGCGGAGCTAGGTACATCTAGGGTGGTGCACAGGAACCCGGGTCCAAGATAAAAATTAGTAGAGATTAGGTCATTTGTTCTAACAAGTGCACCACCCAAACCTAATAATTGTGCATCCGGTGGAACAATCCAACATGCTAGTATACAAGTGAACCCCCATCATTCTTGGTCTAGCTCCGCCCCTGATCCCTAGGCCTAGCTAGTTTTGCTATGTATCCAAGCTTTTGATGATTTGATCATTTCTCATCCTAAGCCTTCTTTACAGCCTTGCATAATGAAAGGCCTAGAACCATGATTATGCCTCATTTCCATAAATTCATGGAATTACATCTTGGACAAGTTAATCTTTGCCATACATACTAGCTAGTTTCATTTTGTTTTAAGCCTCCTTTTGTATATATAATCCTTTGTGATTTAGTTTATATTTGCATCCTCATCTTGGAGGACCCCTCGCACTTTATATTTACAAATACTGTGTGTGTGTATATATGATCGACATCTATGCCAACCTTTGTATTTGCACTATTGCTAAACCTACAAAGTACGTGACTTATGTCACTATTTCAAAACCTACACATGAGTTAATTATGCGCGGCCAGTACGAGAGCAATGCGCGCACATGCACTGCTCTAGTCTAGCTTAATTATAAGCTGTCGAAAGAAAGCGATGCGATGCATGAATATGCGTGGTCTCTGCAAGATGGCGATTTCCTCACATCCAATCCAGGTGCTCCATCCTGATTAATTTCTTTACCGCATCTGAACCTTGTATCACGTAGCAAACTAGCGATGAAAATCAGTCGGGCAATTGTGTGAACGGCACCTATGAACTGAACTCAGCCGGCCGTACGTACGTATACATGTACGTCTCAGCTCAGCTCTATCTGCAGGGCACAAACATTAACTGTGCATATAGCCAACAGATCAAGATCAACCCATTGCGCAAGCACAAGAACATCAAAGATCAAACACCCACATGGCATATATATCACAGAGAAAACAGGAAGCGGGGCGGTCCAACGCCCGTCGGACCGCGTCTCCCGTCCGAAGCCCGTGCTGGCCATTGGATCTCCATCCAACGGCCAGCTAGCGTTAGATCTTGAGCAAATATTTTTTTTTTGTTTCGCCATGTAAAAAAATTCAAAAAAATAAAAAAAAATCATAAATATTCTCTAATCAATGTCAGGTACCACATATATTTTATTCGGATCAGCATGACCAATATTCATTTTTATAAACGTTTTTAAAGAATAACCTAAATTTATAAATGTTTTATATCAATATAAAAATATATGTGGTACCTGACATTGATTAGAGAATATTTTTGATTGTTTTTGATATTTTTGAATTTTTTTACATGGCGAAACAAAAAAACCAAATGTTTGTTCAAGATCTAACGCTGGCCGTCGTGGGCGTCGGACGGGAGGCGCGGTCCGACGGGCGTTGGACCGCCCCCGCTTCCGAGAAAACATGGATCATCGGCGAATAGTTAAGCAAGAATTAAAAACCTCATCAAAATATTTCTAGTGCAAGCACCAGTCACAGATCGATGTCCGAACCATACTGATTGCTCTAACTGAAAAAAATTAACTAGGCAATATATAGCTAGCAACGCTGAGTGATCTTCAGCGATCCAAAATGCACGTAGATCCTTGACTACTTAATTACTGACCGAAAATATATATATAGATAATACTAGAAACTGATCCGCCGGAATTAATGCCTTGTTAAACCCAGCTGGTGTTCGCCGGCCGGTGACCGGCGGCGGGCCACCGTGGAGAGCCTACGCGGCGGTGGGCGCCGGCGGGAGGTACCCAACCGCGCCGTGCTCTGCCGCCTTCGCAGTCCGCAGCGGCTGCTCCACCTCGTCGGTGTCGTCGTCAAGCGGCGGCGCCGGCGCCGGCGGGGGGCCCTTGAAGTCGAGGGACTCGTCGTCGAAGATGGCTTGCCACGCGTTCACCAGCATCTTGATGTCGTCCCTCCCCATGTTCGCCTCCTCTCCCGTGTACCTCCATGGCTTCGATCCCTAGAACACGTACGTACTCGATCATATACGCATGGACGCTTCATCATTGTTTGCTACTACTAGCGACAAGGATGCATGCATGATGGCAGTGGATCAATTAATATATATACGCACCGCTGCGCAGTAGTGCACGACCTTGACCTCCTTGAGGTCGACATTCTCGGGGTGCCTCCAAAGCATGGCCAGAACTAGGTTGTATTTCAGCGAGATCGGCTTGTACTTGTCCTTGAAGAACATGTTAAGAAAGTCCTGCAAAACAATAACCCCATATCATACATTCATTGTTCATGCATGTATGTAATGCTAACCCGATAAATAATCAAGTTAATCCAAGGAGACAGGTGGACGGTGGATTGGATGGGAGCCTAGGCTCCACGGAGCCTTATGTATTATTCCTATATATATATATAAAAATTAAGGTTGTACGTGCATTGATTAGGCAAACAACGGTGCGCTTGCAAGGATGAACTCTCAGGCCCTATTTGATAGCTTGTTTTAGCTTAGTTTTTGTTGGGTTTGAAATTTTTGTTATTTTTATATACACCATTCTTTTTTTTGAAAATAATTTTTTTATAACTTTGTAGGGTTTTTCTCAAATATCTCAAAAATATTTTTTTAATAATTTATTTAGCCTTTTCATACCACTTTCAAAGATGGTCAAATTTTTCCAACAAAAACTAAACTAAAACTAAACAAGCTATCAAAGAGGGCTTGAAATCGACTTTTTGGACCGCAGATCGGACACGTCTATAGGGTATAGATATAAAAGATTTACAAGAGCACGTAGGTGTGTAAGAAATCGACTCATGGTTTAAAAGACTCAGTCGTACGGTGATTAGCAAAAGCATTCAAGCAATGAGTAGCAGTGGTCGGTTCATCAATCAGTTCACCTGCTCGGCAAACGGGGTAGGAGGCGTGACGGCGAGGGTGTCGAGGAGGTCCTTGGCGGTGGCTAGGCTGGGCTCGTGCACAAACATGCCGGCGTTGAAGTAGAGCGGCGGCGCAGGGCCGAGCTGGTGCTCCGGCCACTCCACCTTCTCAGGGCATTGCTGGCAGTAGCCGATCCTGTGCTGCGGGGTGTGGCTCCATGTCTTCTCGCAGAAGCAGTCCATCACGGCGTAGAACCTCCCCTTGGGGAACTGGAACAGGTGGTCGATGTTCTCGTACACCTGGATGTCGCCGTCCAGATACACCATCCTCTCGTACTCCACAAACTGAGACAAATTAAGATCGTCATGCATGGCATGGCATGCCGTGTGTGGTAGTTAGAGAAAGAAATTACAGCAGAGAAGATCGAAGTAGTTCATGATGGTACGCTCATATATCATGCATGTGGCATGTAGTACGTAGTAAGAAAATACCACATATTAACTAAGACCCGGTTGTGGTTGAGTTTTAGCTGTAGTTGAAAAAAGTTGAGTCTTTTAAAAAAAACCGCGACAAAGATCGTCATGCATGCATGCATGGCATGGCGTGTGTGGTAGGTAAAGAAAGAAATTACAGCAGAGAAGATCGAAGTAGTTCATGATGGTACGCTCATCGTGCATGTGGCATGTACGTAGTAAGAAAATACGACATATATAGGAGTATTAACTAGCTAAGGCCCTTCATGATTCACGGTTGTGGTTGAGTTTTGGTTGTAGTTGAAAAAAGTTGAGTCTTTAGAAAAAGACTTGAAAAGGCTACAAAGTTGTTTAAAAAAATTTTTTAGATCTTTAAAAAAATCTCATAAATTCTAAAAAAGTTTACAAAACGTTACATCGAATAGATAAATTTTGCAAATCGAACCAAAACCGTAAACCAAAAAGGGCCCAAGAGAATATACCCATGGTAAGTTCATTGGTACTACGAACAAAAAAAAATAGTTTTTAATTAACCTCCCAGATGCGGAGCTTGGAGTAGTTGATGACGTAGTAGGGCATGGCGAACTGGGTGTGGCTCTCCGGCGGGTACACCGGTTGGATGTCGCGGACGACGCAGCCCTGGTCCAGGAGCTTGCAGCGGTGCTCGTCGGGGACGTCGGGGAGCACCGCCACCACCAGCGGGTACGCCGAGCGCACGGCGCGGAGCCCCTTGGCCAGCCCCACCACGCCCTTCCAGTAGTCGCCGTCGCCGGCCAGGAACGTCACGTAGGCGTTCCTCGGCAGCGCCGCCGCTGCCGCCGCCGCGTTCTTGGACGTCGCCATGGTTGCCATCGATCGCTCTCGATCTCCACTCGTCGCTGCAAACGGAGGTGATTGATTGATCGTGTGTTCGTGTATGCAATGCAATACTCCGATCTCCATCGGTTTAAATAGGGCAGGGGCACGACGTCTCGACGTCGGTGTTGGAAATGGAATGGAATGGATGGAATGGAATGGAAGGAGATCGCATCGAACAGGAAGGGGATTAATTAAGGAAAAACGAAAGAATTAGCGAACGATCGTGTGTGTGTGTGTATAGAAAGCAGGATTAATGCGATTGATTTTTTTGCTCGATTTGATGGGATTCGATCGGTCGATCGGATCAATATCGTTCTTGTCCGGAGTATGGTAGCTCATGATCCATTCCTTTCCTAGCCTGGTATGTATTGCATAATTAGTGCCGGCCATTCCTAATTTGCTCGTCTGGATAAGCCAAAGCGATTAGACGATCAAACCATGAGTTGTACTTGCCAGTCAAACAAGGTTTAATACATGCAACTCAAAGTTCGAACTTCGTACGCCCTTGGTCCCAACGCACACAAGTATTTTAAGATCCAAACTTCTTAATCTTTCACCAATAATTTGTCTAACAATTTTGCATATTTAAAATATTTTATAATTTTAATTTTCTTATAATGAATGATATACTATAAGAGAAATTAAAAATCAAAATATAGTTTTAGAGACTATCAAATCAAACCACGTCTTATATTTTAGGATGGAAAGAGTGCTTTTTTATCAACTATTTAGATTAGGCACTTGAAAATCATACATATTGATATATACATGCCTTGGAATTTTTTTCGCGTAAAAAAAATTGCACAAAGACCTAGGAAGAGCCGGGGGGAAAGTGGGAAACAGGAAGAAAGGAGAACGACAGATAAATCTCAAAATTGGAGTCCTTTCATAGTGTCATTGGGATGCGGATAGTAAATTTGTGAGTGGAGGTGGCCCTCCCAAGGCCTAGATTTGGTAACCTCGGGCGAGACAATCTTACGAGGAAGCACAACCTAAAACAGAGTAAGAACTTAAAAAATTTTGAGATTTTGATTAAACTTGAGTTAAAAAGGCTCCATGGCCCGGATTATATGCAGCTATATCCTTCTGCCTAGCTACTTTGCCCCCGCAGGTACAGTGATTCTTGGTGGCAAAGTGGTAATCATACTCCTACTTCTCTTGTTTGCCATTGGTTGAGCCACCAAAGCAGGGGGCATATCTATCTTTCTTCTTTGCTCACCTTCCTTTTGCATCCTTCGCGGCTGTGGGGAGGGAATCCGAAATCTCCTGTTGGGGGCAATGATTGATGTGCATAGACCTAGCTTGGAACAATCTTTGGGGCACACGGGCTCCGGAAGAACCCCGCACGAGGTTTCAGTCCGGAGCAGTCTCTAGGAAATGTGGCGCTCCGGGAAGGACCCCACACGAGGCTTCAGTTTGGAGTGGTTTCCGGGACACGTGGCTCTTCGGGGATGACCCACGCGAGGTTCCAGTCCGTAGTGGTCTTTGGGACATGTGGAGCTTCGAAGAGGATCCTGTGCAAAGCTTCGACCTGTAGTCTCCGAGACACATAGTGCTTCAGGAAGGACCCCGCACAATATTTTGGTCTAGAGTAGTCTCCAAAACACATGGTGCCTCGAAAAAGACCCACGTGATGTTTCGGTTCGGAGTAGTCTCCATGGCACACGGCCATCTCGAGTGGTATACGCATGAGTCTTGTCCATATTGGGGGCCAGGGAGGCCTTCCATACAACACATAGTATCATAATTTTAGTGGATTATATATTTATATAGATAAGTTACCACAATGAATTGTGATGAAAATTAGATTTTAAAGACTATGTCAATGTTCAAAACATCAATTTTTTTTAGGAAAATTCGTCCACTTAGAATTTTCAACTTTCACAAATTCTCAACATGTGTAAAAGCATAGCACTAGTGATATTTTTTTATACATGTGGAAATTTGTGCAACTTTGAAGTTCTATGTGGGTACTTTTCTCTTTTTTTTTAAAAAAATGGAGGGGATAAATGGTAAGCTCCGTGCGTATTGACAAGAATTGGCGGAGCTAAGCGGTTAATTAATTCCGATGATCATGCATGCTGATTGGATTGAATTAAGGAAAAATATGGAGGGAGTAAATGGTAAGCTCCGTGCATAAATCGGCAAGAATTGACGGAGCCAGGCGGTTAATTAATTCCGATGATCAAGCATGGTGATTGGATTGAATTAAGGAAAACCGAAATATATTAGCGAAAGATCAGCGGTGCATGTAGAAAGTAAGCTGGAATCTGATTGGTTTTTTGTTACTCGATTTGATGGGATTCGACCGGTCGATCGGATCATCGTCATTGTCCTGCGAATGGTAGCTCATGATCCATTCCTTTCTTTCCTGGTCTGGTATGCATAATTAGCGCCGGCCATTCCTAATTTTCCCATCCGGATAAGCCAAAGTAATTACTAGGCGACCGACCCAAGAGGTTGTACTTGCCAGAATGCCAGTTGACTCCGTTGACATTCGGATTTGAGCCTTGTTTGTTTCAATTGAAAGTTATTGAAAACTTTAATCTTAAAAGGTTGTGACTCTTCGAAGGACGTATTAAAGAGTTTAAACAATATGAAAAAGAATATTTTACGAACTCTAAGAAGAACTGCTTAAAATCCCACAGAATGACTACAAAGAAGTATATTGTTTGGGTTATATAAAATAACAAATTTTTGTTTAATTTAATTTAATTTAGTTTAATTTAAGCTGAAACAAATAAGACCTTTGATCTGCATGGTGCGCCATTAACTAACTTGAAGTTCAGAATGCGTGCAATTCAAAGTCTTAAACTTCATCCATACATTTTTATTACTCTCTTTGTACTTCAAACAATAGTCGTTTTGAACAATGACATGTATTTATAAAAATCTATGAAACATGGTATTATGAAAGTGTTTTTGGAGATGAATGAGTATATGGTTTTTATGTGCTCAATCCAAATAGCTCGAAAAAATTTTGTGATTAAAATTTTAAAACTTTGACTTAGAAATAGTATACAACAACCACTAGTTGTCGTACGGAGGGAGTAACTATTCGGTATGGTCTCGCATCCTCGGAGGTGGTCGCTACACGGTAGTTGGGCTACCACTCTTCGATAATATTTCTGGCCTGGTAGCCTCAGACACAGAGACAGTAAGCATCATCCTCCCATGTCAACGAAAGAGCTTAATGGGGTTGTCCTCTACACTCAAAAATATCCAGGAAGAAAAGAACTGCTATATCTTTCAGCCCATGAACTTCTCTAGGAGAGGGCTTCGTCCAACGTTGTAGTCCTCGCAAAAATTTGCATAAATGTGTTGTAAGGGTGTTTTTTAGAAAAAAAAAAAAAGATAGGAGGTTTGAAGTCCCACCTTTGGCCCTTGATGACTATTTCTTTTTTTATCTAACGGGATTTCAAAACTCCTATCTTTTTATCTAAAAACACCCTTATATATTGATATCAAATCATTTAACATCTGATGGTGGTTCTACTGATGTGACATCTAGTTTTCTACATACCGCACCTTACACACATGACATATTTAATGATATCAATACCTTTCGAATCTATAAAAAAAAATACATGTACTAGGATCATAGGGAAAAAGATCTGAACATTTTGAAGTTTAAAAATCTTAAACTATTTTTTTAGTTATTTAAACACTTTTTAAAAATATAGAATCTTTTATACTTTTAACATTTCTAAAAAAAATTGTGCGATGCCAATGCACCAAAAAAAATTTAGATTTTCCAAAGTTTAAGATCATGAACTATACTATGTCATCAAAGACAAGAAGGATCACACGCCAGCAAAACCACACGCTTGCCTTTTGTAAGGTCCTAACCCAAATGCATTTAGAGCCTAGCTTAGTTTAGGTATTGGCCCACACATATATCACCTCACTTGGCCTTTTGTTTTTACTAATTCAAAAGGATTAACATGGGATTAATATGAGCTACGATTTGGACGGTCAGTTGTTATTTGTTATAAGTTAGCTATAGTTTGGGTTGCCACAGATTTAATGCCAGAGCTATGTTTTTTGTGTTTGGGCAACCCCTAAGGTGTGCTACACTACTTATGCTATCCCTATATTTGGTGTTTTTTTTTAAAAAATCAACTTCAACAATGGACCCATCTTAACAAAAAAGTCCTAAAAAAGTTTGGGACCCTGAGGTAAGTTGCTAAACGAACTGTCAACCCCTATATTTGGTTTCACTATATTTTAGGAGCAATAAATGGATATGTTATTTTAATTGAATGTGTGTGTATGTGCGCGTGTGCGTGTTTTAGAGCTGATCGTTGGGGTTGATATCTTTTTTGAGGTCCTAAAACATTATTTTTTGGATACCTGTAATGCGATGTAGGGCTCCATATTTACTGGCACTCTTGGAGATGCTCTAAGAGCATGTCCGACAGGTTCCATAAAACACTATTGCTGCCAACCTCAGTCATTATATAGGGCGTGTTTGGACTGCGGCCGTCGCGCGCCGTGCCAAGGGTTGGTGAGCTGTGGGCGAGGGCGTGCCGTCACTCGCGTTGGCGAAGAAATCGGCCGCCCTCGCCAACGCTCGTCTCCACGTTTACTGTGCGCGGGCGCCGGTGCGTTTTCGAGGGCGAGCCAACCGACGGCAAGAATCCAAACGCACGCCAAATTTCGACTGCTAGGTGTCGCTCGCGTTGGCATGCGGCGGCTGCGATCCAAACACGCCCATACCATCCAACAAAGTCTATATGGTCGTCTCAATTTAGATACTCTTCCGTCTGGTCTCTATATTTAGAGACTCTCTATGCATTCTCTATAATTTTTTAAGGATAGAGACTATGATGGAGGGAATGGAAATGTAGAGAACGAACGGTAATTTAGAGAAATGATATACAAAATAAATATGAAGAACCTGTTGGCGATGCTCTAAGTTGGTGGTCTCATTTTAGCTGGGTTGTGTAGGCTCCGTGCTTTTTAACGGGCTTGTTTGTGTACTTTAAGAATCTATTGGCTAAGCTAAGTCGATCTAATATTATAGCGAAAAGATAAAAAAAACGACAAGAATGTAGATGAATAATTAATATATAATGCTAAGTCGATCTATCTCAGAATTGGTGGTAGCTCTGAACAAATGCTCATGAACTGACGCAGAATAAGAAGGCCACGTATCAACGTGATGTCAGTGAAGACCAACACATTAATTTTTAACAAACTCAAATAACTTTATTTCCGTAATTGTATTTCTCCGATACAACTATCGAAGTAGCCACTTCTTAATTATTCGAGTGTTCTACGGTGATAAAATTATCTGATTAATCTGCTAAAACAAATTTTGACCGTTTTGATACATGACTTCGAAAGCCTATTTTGTGATAACTGATAATTTTTGTCAAAAAAAGTAAAGTTTAAAAAACTGTATAATAGTTTAAGTAAAAGAGCTACGCATCACAACAGTTTCTTAAAAATCATTGTTAGACTAGCAGATAACCATGCACAAATCTTCAGAACAAATCTTTCCATGCATATATAACTATTCATCTCTGGCCTTAAAACTTTGGACTGATCTGCTTAAAAAATCTATGGTTTTAAAACCTTCCAGCATGGCAACAATACCACGCCATTGATGGACATAATTTCCACTAACTAATTGTATTGTAATTTATCGATAAGCTACAACGTCACACCAGGTAATTTAAAAGTTGCATTAATTGCATATTTTACACCGAGCACAAATCCAGATTCCTCGTAAAATAAGATTGCATAATCTTGTCCTATATATCATAACATATCAGTCAAAATGTGCTCCCCTATAAAAAAACAATTCAGTCAAATTATGTCCCCATAACAAAACAATATAGCTTATGACGTGCCAATAATATAATATCGCCACAATGAAATGGACCCAATGCATGTGAGTTAGCGGAATACTTTGGAAACCATAATTTAAGTAAGTGCTTCTACACTCTTCGCAAATACATTATAAAATATTGCCATAATTTAAGTGCTTCTACACTCTTCGCACATATACATTATAATATTGCCGCAAAATTAAAATTATTGTAGACCAATACTTACTATAATACATACATACGGCTTTCTACTTGGCGAAAATTTCGAGTAGTTATATGACAAAAAAATTAATTTACGCATGATTGATAAATAAACAATATTCCTTTGGTTTTTTATGAACACCATTAGAAACCTTTTGGAAGGTAAAAAGAAACTAGATGACTCAGACATCATTTACACTCTCCTTTCACTATTATATATTTTTATCTATTCTATTTTATGTACAATAGTATTACGACAATTTAAGTTATACTCCCTTTTGTCATGCTCTGATTGTTGTTTTTTTCATAAAGGTAAAGCAACATGTTGAAATATACAAATCTTGTATATTTTTAATAGAAATTTGTCCTGTTTTGTTACTGTGAATTTCATAGTTGCAAACTGCCCAACAGGCCATGACTGTTATGAAAAATGTCTCGAAGGATATGGTTTTGCTTTAACTTGGGATTGACATATTTTGTATTGATGACATTTTTAAAGCTAAATCACCTAGCAACAAATATATTAGTGACAGACTGACGGTATTAATTAGTATTTAGCTTAACTGGCCTCTTCTTTTTGAGGCCACATGAGTTGATTAGGAGTTTAAAATTTGTGAGACAAACACGGTCCTCACTTAATTAGGATATTCTAATGCCTTGCCACTTGCGCTAAAGCTTGTTTGGCATGTACTGACCTTTCTTGTGCAAAGCTCAATTGAATATTTAATTTAATGTGTTATCATCGATCTAAGTTTTAAAAAATAATAATACCGATTATCACACCCAACTGCCTCAATGATATATCTTACAGTCAAAACCAAGCAATTGACTTTAGATAGTAGATAATAATATGGTCAAATTTGGATAGGAAAATGAAATGATTTTTCTCCGAATGGAAAAGCAAAATTATTTTAGCTTCTTGTGATTTTTATCATGTAATTATTTGAGCATTTTTATTTAAAAGGAAACAAAATTATTTTTGAGGAAATGAAGGAAACAAAATCGCTGAACGATAATTATGTGGTTGTTTTCTACTCGCAAAAGTATGTTAGTGTGTTTTTTTAGGCTGCACAATAGGTAGCTCAATAGTGGACGACTGACCCTTTTCCACTGATGGGATTAGATATAAAAAACTGTTGAATTTTAATATTTAAAATTTTAAAGTCGCACTCTGCTTTCCATATCTACCCTCTGCGTTCATTTTCTTAATGATACCATCATGAAGGTGGTTATAAAATAGCCTTTAAAAAATAAATGACAATATAATAGGCTCTTCTGCAAAAGCACACCTAGATTCTAGACAAATTACAAAGAATGTAAGTCACTAATTTTTAGTTAGCACTGCAGTAAAAGGATGGTAGTGCTAACATGTACTCCCTTCGTTATGAAATAGTAGTCGTTTTAGACATTAACATGGTTTTCAAAATAAACTTTGACCATAAAAAATTTAAAATTTATTTAAAATCATTAAAAAATATAATATTTTGAAAATTCTTTTTAAGATAAATCTATCTATGCGATTTTTATGTTCTCAATCTTAATAGTTTAAAAGTTTTTTATGGATAACGTTTTAAAACATTGACTTAGGACAAGTATAAAGTGACTACTATTTCGTAATGGAATGAGTAAATCTTAGTTCTAACCAATTGGCTTGAGCTAGACTAGATGATTACCCGTGTGTTGCTACAACAATATATTACGAAAACATAAATATAGGAGGGACATTTTGGCATTTGGTTAGGAATGACAACAACAATGGGCACCACTCGTATGATAGGATGACGGTTGCTAGGACGACGGTTCTCGAGGTTTCCTATACTTCCCTATAATAATTTCAATGTTTTTTTTCATCTTGCGAATTTCTATTTGGTTGAAGTATATTACTTTTCTTTTATATACGTTATCTAAAAGGCCTAGAGGGATGTGTATGCACAATGTTGGCGATGCAAGGCCTCGGATTAACAGTTGGTGGAAGTGTGGAACATCTAGTCCAATAAACCTTATGCAGACTACAACACAAGGTGAGCATAGATAGATGTAAGCGCTTTATGGATATAGCAAAAGATAAATAATATGATCGGAGAGAGCAGAGGATGGCCATGAGAGATCAAAAGGTAATTTCAAAACTTCAAATAGAACAAAAAAATATAGTGAAAGGAGATATGAAAGGAGACGATGGGTGTTGATTGCTATCTTAAAAATTGAAATAATGAGAAAAATGAACGGGATGTCTAGCGATCTTTTTTGATAGAGATTAAAATACAAAAAGTATCAACTTTGGTGTTAACTATTCCTGATTCAAATGTGTTATTACGTGCATACTATAATACAACAATTTGTTTCCTCCAGCAAAATTATAAAACAAAAATAGTTGGAAGCAAACAATTAAGTTAGGTTTCAAAAATGGGAAAATTTTAAAATTTCAGAGAAAATTAGGTTGTCACTGTGAATTTCCTTCTTTCATACACTTGCGATAGGGAGTAAATCATCAATCTCAAATAAGCACTCGTTTCTAAACATTTAAACTGCTCACGTATAAATGCTTTGCACATAAAATCCCTCCTTGTGTGCAACAAAAGAAAATGTCAGTATAGAGCATATAAAAAAGCTACTCCCTGTATATAAAGTCTATATACAAGTACTTATTGCGATAGGGAGTACTTATTTAAAGTCTATGCGACACATGAAGCATGTTCTTGCAGCAGTTATGGAAGGAGAGAAACTACACAATCTTGTATACAACGAAATTACGAAAACTGCGCGTTTGATGGTGATCGATCGCGGCCTATGGCTCTCCATAGCGGGAAGGATTCAAACACTGGAAGCTCTTTCTAATTTCTGAAGTTGAAATGACCTGGCTGCAAAACGCCCCAAAAAAACATAAACTAATTCCCCGTCACACCGCATATTTCGAAATTAGCACCACCTAGATTAAAAAACTCTGCCCCTAGACGAAAGAAAACAATGGAAACGAATAAACAATCGGCCCCCGCCATTATTTTCCCCCATTAGAAAACGCCACTAATTTATTTAGCCCGATCACCAAACGAAACGAACCAAAAAGGCTTTAAAAATTCCGCCCATTGGCCGATTTTTCGCCTTGTTTTTAGATTAAAAACCAATGGATTCCTTCTTAATTCCACTCCGCAATTCGGCATTTCCGATCCTTCTCTTCCCCCTCTCCTCCCCTCTCCTCTGCGCTGTACCGTCTCCTCTGTTCTTGAATTCATCGTCGGAGGATAGGATGGTCGTCGTCTCGCCGGAGAGCTGCGCGCCGGGGGCTCGTTCTGGGTTGCGTGCTCCCAAGTTTTGAGCTTGAATTCTGGCTTTGAGTTTAGGATTTGAATTCGAAGTTTGTGCGGCTTCTTGATCGCGCGCGTGGGAAGAAGCAGAGGAGTCTCTGATGGTCACGGCCCGACCAGGCGAGAGGTAGCGTTTAGCCTGGAGGGAACCATGGAGACCACGGCGGCTGCTTCACCCGCTGCGGCTGCGAAGCCCGCCGGGGAGACGGAGCCATCGCGGCCGGCTACCTCCCAGCCTGCCTCGGGGGCTCCTGCTGCGGCGGCGGTGGTCTTGGCGGCGCCTGGGAGAGGTGACGGGAAGAGGAAGAGGGGGAGGCCGAGGAAGTACGGCCCGGACGGGAGCCTGCTGCGGCCGCTGAAGGCGACGCCGATCTCCGCTTCGGTGCCGGACGACGATGGCGGGGGACAGTACACGCCGGCGGCGGCAGTGGGGGCCGTCATGAAACGGGGCAGGGGGCGCCCGGTGGGGTTCGTCAGCCGCGGGCCGCCGGCGCCGTTGCCGTTGCCGTTGGCCGTGACGGCCGCGGCGCCAACCGCCGCTGTGATCGTGCCATCGCCGGCCGCCGCCCAGACGCAGCTGGGGCCGCTAGGTACGTACGGCCCCCTCACTCTTCAGCTCCATCCCGTGCTCCTGAATTCCAAGCTAAAGTCCCATAATTTCGTGTGATTTTGATCTGAGATTGTGATTCGGAGGTGAAAGAAAGCTTGCAAAAAAAAATTCTAGTTAAAGGTGCGGTCTTTTTAGTTGGAGCTTAGTTGGGTGGTGTCATGCGGTGCGGTGAGAGGGACAAGCGTGGACGAGACAAGGGACTAAGTAGGTGAACTGAAAGAGTCATTCAACTTTCAGGTTTGGAGAATTGAACCAGCACTAGATTAGTAATAAGTAGATAGCCCTTGCTGCTTTGTTTTGGTGCTGCATACTGGTGATCTCAGGACGTGGCGCTGACTGGTTCTCCATGCGGTGTTCTTGGTTTGGAACTTGTAAGTGGTTCCAGCCTTCAAGTTCTGACACCCTAGTAACCTTAGTTCAGCAATAATTGATGAACCGGACTTACTGCCGTTTCCGAAAACCAAATGCTTTGGCTCATCGAGCCCCTTTTGGGAGTCTCAAGCTGAGCAACTGCTATTTAGGAATTAGGATAGATACTAGTTAGTGGTGCTGGAATATATATTATTACATTTTCAATGTAATTTTCTGTGGTGGTGTTCACTGCAAAAGGCAAATGATTTAGATCATTGGATGACATGGTGCCATTGTGGCTCCTGGAAGCATTTTTTTTTAATGGAGAAAAGTATATTGGGAAGTTTCTTGGGTAGGATAGCTTACCTAATATTCATGTCATATGAATCTGCATTTTGATAGTGGTTTACTATGATGCCAAGCATGAAACTGGTCACCTTTTTTTTATTACATTGGGGACTCAGGTATTGTGCTAGGATAGCTTCATAATTTTCTCTAAAAGGGTGGATATATGGGCACCATCCATGTATTAATATGGGCATGGAGAAAAACAATGCCTTTTAGATTATTTTCTTTTTGCATCAAGGATGGACTCGGGATGGAATAACTCTACCCCGGCATATGCACGCGCCCAACTATTGCCGCCGAGCCTGGAGCTCGCAACCTGGGGGCAGGTCAGCGTGCACCCCATGCCACTGACCAACCAAGCAACGCTTAGCTTGCAAAAGTTATGTTTTTTATATGATGAAAGTTATGTTTGAAAGACACTGCTTTCGATGCATTAATTGAATAACTGATAAGAACGTCAATTGTTGCTAGTAATTTTACATTTTATGAGTACCTAACAGTAAATGAAATTTGGTTAAAGACAATAGTGTGCCTCCATGCTTAATTGCTTGGTAGAAATGAATTTTGGTCAAAGACAATGGCGTGCCTCCATCACTCCATGCTTGATTAAAATCAAGACTTTCATCATATTCAAATTATAAGTGACTTGTCACCGACACTTGTTGTGGGAATGTTCTTTTGCTAGACAGATTTGGCATCTCATGCAGCCACGACTGTCCTACACGGTTGTTACGGCCGCTTCCATTTCTTCTTTGGGAGATTGGTGGGACTCTCTGATGGGGGAAGTGCGACTAGGCTGGAGGAAGACGGCATCATAATCCTCGTTTGTTGGCATATTTGGATTGAGAGGAACAATCGAATTTTCAGAAATGTTGGTCGGTGGCCAACTGATGTAGTTGCGGCTATTATGGTTGATGTTGTTTAGTGTGTGGCGTTGAGCATAGTGCTCGTGTCTCACTGTTGTACTGTTCTCTAGGCTTAATGCCTAAAACTGTATTCTTCTCCCTTCTTACTTTTGAATGAAATAGGCATCTTGCCTGTTTACTTTCAAAAAAAATCATATTCAAAGTGTATATTCTCCTCTAAATTGTCCCTTTCAATGCTGAGAAGAACGAACCTTTGTATTGATGAACAGGTGAATTGGTCGCATGTCCTTCTGGTGCGAACTTTACACCTCACATCATAAGCGTTGCTGCTGGTGAGGTAAGATATGATTAAACTCTGCTAGTGTTTCTGCTTGGTAAACAATTGGATCTTAGTTGTTTTATCTATTATATTTGGTTGAACATAATACCCCTTTGATATCAATTATCTCCGTGTACAATTCTTAAGCCTTTTTTTTTTTGGCATGATAACTAACACTTGCCAACTATTGTTATATCAGGATATTAACATGAAGGTCATATCTTTCTCCCAACAAGGTCCAAGGGCAATTTGCATTCTGGCTGCCAATGGTGTAATTTCAAATGTTACATTGCGTCAGCATGATTCTTTAGGTGGTACAGTGACTTATGAGGTCTGTTTACTATTCTTTTTTCAATTAATCTTCTTATAATCTTCCCCCCTTTTGCTGCACCACATTTCGCTTATGAGTTGAAGAATCCAGTTGACTATACTAATTATGACTTAAGCAAGAGGTTTTCTGAATTAATTTTTAAAATTAGATTTAAGATCACCAGATTATCAATTTTCCATTTTATTCCACGGTATTAAAATAAGCCCCCCAAGTTAAACACTTTTTTAATAGCCTTAACAGTGATTTTGTAGTAATGTGCTCTGCTGCTAAATAAGAGTGTTGTTTGTTAACATTCTATATGTGAAGCTTTTGTTCAAAAAAATCTATATGTGAAGCTGATAAAAAAAATGGGTTTAATATTGTTCATCATGTGATTGATGTATTATACCTTGTAGTAGTAAACTGGTCTATTGGCATGTAGAAGATTTTTATAGGACATAGCAATATATGATAGCAACTTGATGGTTACTGTGCAACTAAAGTAGCAAATGTGCTTGTTAACTAAACAGAAGCATTATACATGTACTTGCTTTAGCATATTGTTTTTAGTTGTTCTAGTGTGCTTTGGTGGATTCTTCTCAGTGATCTGTGTGTTACTATAGCATAAAACAAGGTGCTTATGAAGACATTGAAAACCAGCTAAAGCCAGAGTAATTCAATCATGCGTGTCTGGTGTAGTAGCACTCAGAAACAGCAGTTCCAACTGAAAAGTTAAAGAACAACCTATTGATAGGAATGATAAATACTTTAAGATCATGGTAGCCCATGATGAGAAGGGGTGTGCTATTCAAGTTGAGTAAACAGCTATGGTTTCAAATATCTGAAGTCTGATTTGAGAAACTGCACTCTGGATAGCGATTGCCAAAGCATATTGTAGCAATCACCCTATTGAGGCCTACTGGGAAAATGGGAAGTCTGGCCTGTTTCTTGGACTTCTCCCTGTCACACAAGCATACGAGCACACTGCTTAAGCAGGTGCAAATAGAAAAAGGGGGCAATGTGTTAGTGTGGGCTTGACTCGAGTACATGAGCCAAGTCAGGATCAGCCGATCAGGACCTTCTTTTTTTATTTTTCTGCACGATGAAAGGTAAATGCAAGGACAATTTGACAGTAGCAGCCCAGCCCGAAGAAGTTACAAGGAAATTATGTGTATATTTTGTACATGAATGGTCGAATCCCGCATACGTAGTTATTTTTTTTGAGGAAAAAAGGCGGGAGCTGAGTTCCGCCGCTCCATTAATAGAAAGGAAGGAATTGAGCTAGAAATTCAAGAAACACCATTGCCAGAAAAAAATACAAGGGAAGTGTGCGGGGGGCCCTAGCGTCTCACTAGACAGGAGCTACCGGCGCAGAGCGCCAAAGCTGATAGTCGGCGGCCGCATCTCTTGCAGTGGACGTCGGCGGCTGAAAAGTCTAGTTGAAGATTCGACGATTACGTTCTCTTGCATACGTAGTTATTAGCAGTGGAAATTTGCTGGTGCCTTCAAATTGGCTGCCGCTGTCTATAATATCATCTATCAGAACACCAAAAATAACTTGTGCTGTAGTTTTTCCCCAGCATGTCTCTATTGACAAACCTTCACCACACATAATATATGTCTTTGTTCGGTGCTAACTATTGTATGACAATTGTACTCCCTTCGGACACAAAAAGAAGTCGTCGTTGACTTTTGGACACACCTTTGACCTTTCATCTTATTCAAAAAATTTATATAAAAATTATTTATTTTGTTATGATTTGGTTTATTATTAAATGTATTTTAAGTATGACTTATATTTTTACATATTTGAACTAAATTTTTGAATAAGACAAATTGTCAAAGGCGTGTCCAAAAGTCAACAGCGACTTCTTTTTGTGATCGGAGGCAATACCTATCAAAGGGTATGCAGTTATCCACAATCGCACCTGTATGAAACAAGAGTAGTTTGTCTAAAGCCGGAACTGACTGAGCATCGATGTGCTGTTTGTCAATTGCCACTTTAGGGCCGCTTTGAGCTGCTCTCCCTGTCTGGATTGTTCACGCCCACTGACAGCGGCGCGACGAGAAGCCGGTCCGGTGGAATGAGCGTGTCGTTAGCGGCCACCGACGGGCGTGTCATCGGAGGTGGAGTCGCCGGCCTCCTTGTCGCCGCCAGCCCTGTCCAGGTGACCCATCAGCCAAGAACCAGTCACTCGTGCTGCTGCAGTGATCATCTGATACATATATGCTTATTAGTTATTATATATGTTTTAGTGTTTTACCATCAATCCCTGTCATTGTGTGGATCAGGTCGTGGTGGGAAGCTTCCTCCCGAGCTACCAGCTGGACCAGAACGCCAAGAAACCGGTGATAGAGATCACAGCGGCGCCGGCGCCGTCGCCGGCGCCGACCGTGGGGTTCACCATCTCCAGCGGCGACATGGAGGATTCCTACAGCGGCAACCAGCCGCGCTCCACGGCCAAGCCCAACTCGGCGTCGGCGTTCAGGGTGGAGAACTGGACGGCGCCGGCCGCGCAGCCGGCGCCGGCGCCGGCGCCGGAGACGAGGAAGGCACCGTCGTCGGAGGCCAAAGTCCCCGTCCCTGGAGGCTGAACGACTGAGCGTGCAGGAAACTCGCCGGCCCGCTCAGAAGCTGAAGCTGCAGGTGCAGGTGCTCAAGCTAGGTTCTCTCAACAGAGACCTTGCAAAGTTGCAATGTGAGGAAATTCATCGCCATCGCCATCGATTGCTTATGGTCGAAGCAGTGTTAGTAGAAAAGATTAATGCACAGCATTCCTCGTGGATTGATTTGTTATTTGTGCTTATGATCAGGCAGGTACTCTGGAGATTATTTTGTGGTAGATGTTTACTGCTAGGCTTGTATGTATGCCATTGTCCCTAGCTAGCATGCGGGCACTTGTGTGTGTGGTACATTTTCGTGTTTACAAAATCAATGGTTATGGTCAAGTGTAACAGTTAATTTAAAATAGTAATTTCACAATAAACGGTATATGTAGGTTAGGGTGTTTTGTATGATTATGGGACAAGAAAAGGCACCACTATACTACTGTATGGGGAATAATTTTTTATTTTTAACCCTTTTGAAATAGATATTTTATTTTTAACCCCGGGTCAAAAGTTTTTTCAAATCTAACCCTTTTGGCCACCCGCCTTGCCTGGCAAGTACATGCTTTGCTTGCCAGCGGATGGCGTAACAAGACCGCCCACCTATCATTCTATCGGTAGCCTGGGGGCCTTGGCATGGCAACCTCTGCCCGCACCAAAGGGCCATCTCGCTTGGCGCAAGAAGATGAATTTGCCGCGTCGGCGGGGTGGCGTGCCAAAAGGGTTAGATTTGCAAATTCTTCAGCCCGGGGATTAAAATTAAATAATTTTTTAAAAAAAGGTTAAAAAATAATTTTTTTTCCTGTATGTGGGACACATTTGTTGATTGCCACCTCAGCTCAGCTGTAGGTGCACAGAAGATAGAGAGTAGCTCTTAGTTAATTGTAATGTAAATCTACGATGGATTACAAGTTAGGTGCATACACACGGTTAATAGTAAAACTTTAGAGTGTATATATTATAGCCAGTCCATTAGAAAGATTGTTTATTTGCTATCTATAGATGACACGTTTATTTCTTATAACTAGTAACGAGCGAGGTGGCCCGCTCGTTTGCGCTGCTAGATTTGTTTTGGTATATAGTGTTTATCTCTAACTCATAATCTATCTCTGACATATCAGATCGGATTTAGAGTTTATCTCTAATATATTATATCAACTTTAGTATTTAATATGAATTTCTAATACTTTCTTTTAATCTAAGCTGCATAGATCTTTTTTTTTTTCTTTGATTAATCTATCACGTTATAATTTGGTCCCACAGTTGATTGAATGGATAAAATAACCATATTATATTCTTCTTTTAATCTAAGCCGTTATAACCCGGCCCCACAAAATCAACGGCATAGATCTTTTATTTTTTTTCTTGATTTATGTGAGAATTTCTTTGATTGATCTTGGCCGTTATAATTTGGTCCCACCATTGATCGAATGCCTGAAATAATTTAGATGATGTGGACGAACGTGGTGGCTTCTTTTTCCCCTCCTTTATATATATAATAGAAGATAGATAGATTGACTCTATCATTGGAGATGTCCTTAGAAACAAATTAACCGTCGTCAAATATTTAGAGCAACAAAGGATTTACCGACAACTAGAGCATCCACAACAAAACGCCTAAAAATACTTTAGCTCTTATTTTTCTTTTTTGGGATAGGGTGTCTGTTGAAGAGAAGAAATATTTTTAAATGCAGTGTAAAGTTGAAAGAATTTTAAAGCTTAGATAAAATGTGTAAGGAATAGTGTTATAGAGGAAAAAAAAATAGTGTGATTATTGTGGATGCTCTTACTCATCGAACAATGTAGCTATTGCATGCCAACCAGTTAATGTGTCGGAAAATGTGCCCCCGTTTTGTATAGCGAAGTTGATCGGGGCTCCCCGTGCGGCAGCTGAGTGGGTAACATGTGTGTCAGCAAAGACTATGGAAATTAAATCTACCGTCTACGCTAATCAAACAATGTTAGACTATATATGTAACATTCATGCGCGGGATCACCGCACACATGATCTCGTACGTGTGATCACGCAGTATTATCATTCCCAGTGTTCTTCCACATCTACTCCTACTTGATAATATTTTAATCTATGACTGAGATATAAAAGGTATCTGTGCTATATGTATTATACCCCCCCGTACTCTTTATAATATAGTGAGCAATCGCTATCTGTATCAACGGTTTGACGTTGTACATGCATGATGCATGCAGAAAACTTGCTCACCATCGATGGGTGCATACATCTGATAAATGTCTCCGAATTTTCAACGCGACACATATGGTCGTGCCCTATCAACGAAAAGCTTCAGCAATTGCGTCACTAAAGCCGGGTTCTTTTCAGTGAAAATAAAGTATTTTTATATTTTTGTACACGCGTTGGACAAATTCATCTTATTAAAAAAAAAGAAAATATCATTTATTTTTGTTGTGATTTATTTTATCTTTAAAGATACTTTAAGCATGATTTATATTCTTCCATGTTTACACAATTATTTAAAATGAAACGAATGGTTAAAGGCGTGTCCAAGAGTTAAACGTGAAAATTTTAGATTAGTTTTGAAAAATGTAAACAAATCCGGTTACAGTTGAATCCATGATGGGGTTCGGTAAAATTCTGCAAACGATTTTTGTTTACCCTTGGCCTAGATAGATTCTTCGTAGCTCAATGAGCTCGCGCTAGGCCCGGAATTTTAATTTCCCAATGTGTCAAGGTGATATGCTGATATGCATGCGTCGTTTGATTAATGCTTGCAAGAACACTGATGGGACAGCGCTACATCATCATCATCCAGTCGTCAGTTTGGTCCAGGTTTTTTCTACCGTCTCAGTTACTCTCTCTCTCTCTCTCTCTCTCTCTGTCTGGATAACGCAGCACAAGTTTTCTTGGAGTTTTCTAACATGAGCCAGCGACGTCCGTGGCGCAGACGCTAGCTATCTCTTCTCAGTAATTACCGGGCATGCGTAGCCAGGATTTCATTACGAGGCGACCGACGAGAGGACGTAAATTTGATTGCACAGCGCTTTTCATTAAAGCAATAAAGCAAGACGCGATCCAATAAAAAGACCATGTCCTCAACGACGTCTGTACCAAGGAAATGACGCTTAGGACGATCGATTCCAGTACAAGATTTGCGAACATCGATTATTTCTATAGGTGCCACATGTCAACTAAAAACTAAGAAGAAACGATGGCTTCATTGCATGTCAACATTGTTTCCGTCATTAATACTTTTTTCTTTCTTCAAATTCACCATCACTCTGCGTATTAATTTTAGAGCTTTGGGATAAACGTAGAAATGGTTTCTTAATGAAGAAACTATCTCTTTCTCTCTCATTATTAATTCTGCTCCACGTCAGTTTTCCATATCTATGTGGCACACGAAGAAATATTTGTATAAACCCCATTGTAAGTGCCCTTATGAGTATCGTTGTCGTTTGAAACTAGAAAAAAAAAAGATAGAAACTGAGAAATCTCTCGGGATTGACACTTCAACACCTTTTTTATTGCTCATCGTCGTTGTAAGGCTTGCCACCATGGGTCATCGTCCGACCACCATTAGAGAAAATAAAGATATGTCTGTCTCCGCTTAGTACCAACTAAACTAACATCATATCTGTCAACCTTAACCAGGAGAACAACGTGCCCACATTCCCACAAAGGATGTCCGCCGGAGCTTCATTGCTCATGAGAGCAGAGACGCAACACATCTCTATGGACGGAACACGCTCAAAGAAAGAAACAATGAAGCATAGACTCTCAAATCAAATTTTGGAGGTTCCCACCAGCAGCCGACCGACCCTTCTTGTCCTCCTAGTGCCGAGAAAAAACACCATAGTCGCGAGGAACAATCGAACAAGATCTAGATCCGAATCTGGATATGAGGTATTGTACATGTTTGGTGGATTAGAGGAGGATGGACAGAGGAAGGGAAAGAGATGATGAAGGTGCACAGATATTGTCTCTCTCCTTGCCGACGAGCACGTCGAAGAGAAAGGCCTTGTTTGTTTCAGATTAAATAAAATAAAATAAAAATTTGTTATTTTTGTATAAGCCAAATGATGTAATGTTTTGTAGTCATTTCTATGGGATTTTAAATAGTACTTCTTAAAGTTTGTAAAATATTTTTCATAATTTTTTGAACTCGTTAAAACATATTTTAAGAGATCATAAATTTGCTACAGTAAAACGCAACTCTGCATTAATCTGAAACAAACCAGGCCAAAGAGAAAGAGGGCCAAGGAAGAGAGAGAGGCATAGGTTGCCTGAAGGAAAGACTTGTGGATCTACCCAAAAAAAATAAAAAACAAGCTGCATGCACCCCCCCATAGCAGACGGCTGCTAACTGCAAGATGCCAATATACGCATGCCGGCAGAATGAACGGGCTAATGGGTCTCGTGATCAGTGCATGTGCACGAAATTTTCTGGCGACGATCTAGAAGAAGGCCAAGTTATAGTACATACATTTCTTCGAAAGAAATGTATATCGTGCTCACGCTTTTTTTAAATGATAATAAAAGGCACCGCCCTCTGCTGCGTTGAGAAAAAGCAGATAAAGGCCGGGCTGGCCCACTGGGCGGTGGGGCCCGGATCTGGAAGGCAGCAGGACGCAAGGTATTTTCTGGAAAGCTCCCTGCGCCTCACGCCCCGACGTCCGCGACCAACCTGCCACGAAGCTTCCTGGCGCTCCCACCGTGAGCGTGTTCTGCCACGTGGCGCCGCGCCACTGGCTCCCGTGCAGGGGGTTTGCGTCATCCAGGACGGTTCCAAACCTTGGTGCAGGGTAAAGGGTAAAGGGCGCGTCTACGCGAAATGCTCCGAGCCTTCCCGAAAACTACCCGAACGTTTCCTCCCGCACCAATCCACGCGCGCGCGCGCCTGCACCGCCATCGCCCATATATATAGACCCCCCCCATTACCCCCCGTCTCGATACGAACAATCTGCGACCCGTCGTCTCCACAGCGAATCCAGATCGGACCAAGGCGATCGAGCGAGCGATCGAATCAGCGGCGCCGACTTTGCGTGCGAGGCGCGGCCTCCTTCCACCACCAGCACCAGCACCAGGCGCGAGACGAGATGAACGGCTACTACTCGACCGCCGCCGCCTTCTCGCCGGCGGCGGCGGGCGGCTGGGGCCACGAGTCCCTCAAGAACCTCCGCCTCATCTCCCCCGCCGTCCAGTCCCACCTCAAGCTCGTACGGCCCCCCTCCTCTCCTCCCTATGCCCTACCGACCTCTTTCTCGTTCTCTGCTCTGGTGTGTTTTTTTAGGACGTTTTGGTTCGTCGTTCGCGCGGTGCAGGGTGTTCGCTTTGGTTCGTCGCGCGCGCGTGTTCGGTGTTGCTAGTTCATCGGGTTTTGCGCGCGTTCTAAATTCTGAGCGCGATGATGGATTTCGCAGTTTGGGCGTGGTTTTCATTGCCGTGTAGTAATGATAATCCGTCGAATCTTACGACTCATTAGCCTTTTCTTTTTTGAGACGAAATTCGGTGTAATGTGGGCGCAGATTGATTAGCGTGGAAGCTTTGATTGCTGTTCTCTTCCATGCTGGTCGATGCCAGATTATTTGATGCCTGCAGTTTTGTGCACCGCTGGTAGGAGCTGTTGCTTGATTACGTTTTGAACTCGAATTCAAATGGTCTCACGGAATCGGGCGTGTATTGTGAATTATGATGCGGCTAATTTAATTAGGTACAGAGATTTTCTCGTTGGTTTGAAGAACTAGCACTAGCAGTAGAGATCAATCGTTGTTTTCTAATATTAACCCCGTTTAATTCGCCTGCAGAACTAGCTTTTTCGAGATTAATCGTGTTGTTCTGAATATGTATTGTGAATGATTCGATTACATTCAGAAAATTAATTCGATGAATGATACCCGATTCGGCATGATGCAGCACATATATATCCTCTGAATCTCTGAATGATCATAGCCATGTAACATGGATCACATGAACTGGATGCATCCGTACCATGCATATTCTCTTTAATTAGTGTAAGAATTTGGTCTCTGAGATTTCTCTATGCGTACGTCGTCATCGGATCGGCTTCCATGGTTGAAACGGCTCAAGCTCTGCTCTTCTTTTCCGATATCTAACTCTAACTCTGATGATCTGATGGTTGGTGCCTGCAGGTGTACCTGACCCTATGCCTCGCGCTGGCCTCGTCGGCGGTGGGCGCCTACCTGCACGTCGCCTGGAACGTCGGCGGGATGCTGACCATGCTCGGCTGCGTGGGGAGCATCGCCTGGCTATTCTCCGTGCCCGTCTACGAGGAGGTTCGTTCGCCTCGCCTTCTCCCGCTGACCACCTTGATACCTTGATTGCTCCCGTCGCCTCGCACGAGTGGAATTGTACTAGAAAAAAATTTGCCTACCAAAGAAGTGTCAAATCGCATGCATGGTGGCGCTGACTTTCTCATTGTGCTTCCTGGGAACAGAGGAAGAGATTTGGGCTGCTCATGGCGGCTGCCCTCCTGGAAGGGGCTTCCGTTGGGCCTTTGATCAAGCTCACTCTGGACTTTGAACCAAGGTAACTCCCTATGAACTTCTTCAATGATGGCTTCTCATGAATCCAGTAGCTTGTACAACTATCAACATGCTCCAATTATTGTTCCAAAGATGGCCTCTTGCTGCTCATATACCCAGCAGTTTTAAGAACTTGTTCAAAGAACCCCCAGTAGTTCTTTCTGCTCATGAACCCCCCAGTAGTTCATAGAACTTGTTCCAGTTGTTCAAAGATGTCATTTCTCCACTCATAAACTAACTATAACTTCGTTGGGAGTGGGTTGAGTTAATTTAGGGTGGTTAATGATAAATTAGCAGACAAACGGGTTGGTGGTGACGGTTGACAGTATGTGGAGGATTGAGTGTGATACGTGGTAACCCGTGGGAAATCCTGCAGTCGGATATCTGTCGACTACGTGTACCTATCAGTCATCTCGTTCTTGGGAATGGGTTATTTATATCAGTGGAAACATTTAATGGGTTCATCTAGATCAGAGCACCGAGAGTTGTACCTCTGCATTGTATTCTTCTGTCTTGTGAATTGTGATACTCTCGCGTTGTTTCTTCTCGTGGAACGTATTTTTATTTTGAAAGTCTTTAGATGTATATTTTGATCATTAAATTTGTTCTATTATATTATCATTTGCTATAAAATAATACTATATAAAAAATAAATTAAAAATACAAAACGGTAGATATGTTTTCATATACATATAAAAATGCACATAATTTTAATTGTTATTCAAAGCTCATGAAGTTTAATATTTTTGAATCAAAATATGTCTAAAATTTTGAAACAGATGGTATTTTTTTTCCTCCGGCAGCTTGCTGACCAACCATGATAGAGTTCGGGTGTGTGTCCTGATTGGTATTATTAAAGAAATTTTCTGACACATAAAAATGAATAGTAGATGCCCATCTCTCCTGATCTAATGGCTCAAATTGATTTTTAATTTGTTTATACTATATGATAGTATATTTTGTGTTGAGCCTCTCCGAATGGATGATCATATTTAAAAATTATATTAGTGCTTTAGTATATTTGCTATTGTGCATAGGGCCTATTTTCCCCCTAGTTTTGTAGCTAATTCTTGTTTAAGATGTATTGCCCCCTGTTGCGCATACTTCCCGCTTCGTCAAAAGATGCCCAAACATGTTTATTCTGTAACTGTAAACAGAGCTGCTGCTTAATCGATGGGGACTTATCATGGATGACATGATATGCAAAGATTTAGTTCCTTTGCTTTACAAAAGGGACCCTGATCTTCTAGCCTTTTAAGGTGTCTGTTGATCCTTAAACCACTCGGTAGTCCACTGGGTGCTATCATGCGGTTTGGGCTTGATTTCTTAATAGTCATTTTTTTAATATTAGCAGCTGTTCTGCTCATTCATTTATGTGTAGGAAGCGGCTAGCAACAAGTTTCCAGTCACTTCTTTCTTTAATAAAAAATGTTTCCAGTCACTTGTAGGTGACCTCGACACCTGTACAGGAGAAAAACAATCTAGTAAAAAAGAGAAAAGGCACCTCGATAGTCAAATTAGTTAGCAGAAAATTTCCCCATGTACAGTTATTTTTAGACATACAGTTTTAATTTCCTTGCTGATCATCTAGCCAAATTCATGGTTTCTGTTGTCTGACATACTCCTCTTACATTTATGTTGCTTTGTGCCACCAGCATTCTCGTGACAGCATTTGTTGGAACCGCCATCGCGTTCGGGTGCTTCTCTTGCGCTGCCATGGTCGCGAAGCGCAGAGAGTACCTCTACCTCGGCGGCCTGCTCTCCTCGGGCCTCTCCATCCTCATCTGGCTGCAGTTCGCCGCGTCCATCTTTGGCCACTCCACTGGCAGCTTCATGTTCGAGGTCTACTTTGGGCTGCTCATCTTCCTGGGCTACATTGTGTACGACACGCAGGAGATCATCGAGAGGGCGCACCACGGCGACATGGATTACATCAAGCACGCCCTCACCCTCTTCACCGACTTCGTCGCCGTCCTCGTCCGGATCCTCGTCATCATGGTCAGCACAGCACCATCCAGCCACCATACATCTACTGATTTCTTGATTTGATTTCATTTCATTTGTGTCACCTTTCATAGTTTAACTGATCCGGATGTTTCTTTTCACCTGTAGCTCAAGAACGCAGCTGACAAGTCGGAGGACAAGAAGAGGAAGAAGAGGTCATGAAGACCTGCATTTCCTCCTCTGCATATACATGCTATCACTACTACAGCTAGTACAGTACTGCAGCTACTGCTGCTGCTGCTAGCATTACCCGTGCGTTGTAGGAACTTGCCACAGCTAAGTAGCTAACTGCCCCTGTGGTGAAAAACAAGTGTGCGCAGTTAGCTTAAAATTTGCGCAGTTGGCTTAAAATTTGGTGTGAATCCGATGATGTATTCTGGAGCTTTGCAAATACACATGCTGCATTCCGGATATTCCGTTGGTTGCTGCAAGTCCTAAGTACATTTGCGAAGAAGGCATGGTCAAAACCGTGCTACTTAACTGTTTATGATGCTGTTTGCCGTGTTCACGAATGATGCGTCTTGCGCTTTGTCAAGGCTGGCGCCTGGCGGTGTTAATTAAACGCTAGGCGACGCCGACGCATCAATCGGCGTGGGCACGGTGGCGGCACTGCTACGTAAACCTGACAAGTTTGGAGTCCTCTTTCTTTGCTTAAAAAAACTCATAAACATGAAGCGCTCATACACCTTGTTTGGTATGTGCAAAACTGATAAACCAAGATATAAATATGAATATATTTTATCTTTTTTATGGAACTAGAATTGAAATTCTATAGAAGTTGTCAAGCAGACACTTGTGGCAACGACGATTGAGAAACATAGAATATGAATGGTTTCTGGAAGGAGTAAATTTCACATTTAGAAATTATGTAAATTGAATTTTGAATAAACCCCTATATCATAAATATAATGAAGATTGTGTTGCTTGAACAAAAATGTGCTATGTAAAGAGCAATTCGATGAAGCTCATTGAACCCCATAAGTCACAAGACTTACAGAAGTGCACAATTTAGGGATAGAAAATGCAATCACCCTCAATTAAATCTTGAGCGTGAAGTTCAAGTACCCGATATAATCTTGGAGATTAAAAGCAAAATAGGGTGGGATCGGACGCCAACGGGCGGCCGATTCAAAGACGGTTGGTTACAGGCGGCCGATTCGTTGGCGGTTCGTTTCTCGGCCGGTTACTATCTGAACCGAGCCAAACCAACCAACAGGCCATTGTCCAGCCCGAGTTGATTCGTTGTTAGAGAATCAACGAACCGGCCGACGGGTTCGATTGGCCCGATTGGCCGTTTTCGTGTAAAATTTCAAAAAAACAGAAAAACCTAAAAAATTCAGAAATGTGAACCATAATTCATGTAAATAATTTTAAAATTTCAAATATATATGGAGAAATATAAAAAATCGCAATGCAGAGCTTTTTTTATTAACGTGTATTTACATGGCTGCCTCGTTAAAAACTTTACCAAGTAAAAACTTAAATTGAGAAAACCTTGGCAAAGAAAAAAGAGTACAACCTAAAGCTCTACAATACAAGAATAAAAAAATTGGGCACTTCTATTAGTCATCAAGTTCTAAGCCCCCGAATGAAGCCGCCAACTCTTCATTGTGTCTCTCGGCGACGATGTTTTGCTGTCGTCTTTCGGCTAATGCCCAATCCTTTGTACTCAGCAGTATTTCGACCATATCACTATGGAGGGAAGTCCGTCTCTCCTCCAGTATTCTCCCAGCGAGGCTAAAAGGGGACTCGGAAGAAACCGTGTAGACCGGAACAGTTAACACATCCCGTGCTAGTATGGATAGCACCGGATATGTTCCACCATGCTGCTGCCACCATAGAAGAATATTGAACTCTTCTTCTTGAAAGTCGACGACGTCTTTTGCTAGATAGGAGGCAAGCTCGCCAACAGCTCTGCGGGATGCCTGTGCAGTCGGACGAGTTGAACCGCCCAAAGAACTTGAAGTGTCCTTCCCTGTGATAGTCTTCCAAAAGGACATCTTTCTCCCGTCTGTTGAACTGGTGGTGGTCGTGGTGGACGAACTCCTGCATACTTTTCTTCATATTTTCTATACAAATCATTAAGTTTACTTCTAACTTTTAGAAAATAATTTGAATAATCAATTCCAGTAGCAACACCAAGTTGTGTTAGAGCATTAGTTAATCCAGGAAGTTTAGCTTTAGGGTCTAAAATAAAAGCAAAAGAATATAAGAATGGAATATCTCTCCAGTATTTTAAATATTTAGCTTTCATATGGCTAACTGCATCAAATAAAATAGGATCATTTTCAAACATTTTTAATTGATTAGTAATGTGATAAATGGACATAATAATGAAACAAGATGTAGGCTCATACACAGTAGAAGCGCTAACGGTAGCTTTATAAAAATTCTCAAGAAATGAATTTAAATGAGTAAGTACTTGTAAAACCTGTGGGGTCAAAAGTGGTGTTCCATCTTGAGTTGGATACTGAGTGTTAATAAAAACTTCAAAAACCTGTCTATACGGTAATATGCGCTGCAACATAAGATATGTGGAATTGCACCTAATAGGCATATCTAAGCCAAATTTTCTAGGCTGAATAGATGACGCACGATAATAGTTTTTCCATGCAGCAATTCTTGTATTAGAACTATTTAAAAATGAGATGACATCCCGAATAACTTGGAGATAAGGTTGCAATCTTTTTAAACCACATTTAACCATTAAATTAATAATATGACATGCACAACGTTGATGCATTAAAAATGATTCGGCGTACGTAGATAAAACAGGTTTCAAAATATTCATGGCACTAGTATTAGCAGATGCATTATCCAAGGTAATAGCAAAAATTTTATCGGTAATTTCAAATTCTTGAACAACATTCAAAATGCAATCAGCAATATTTTCGCTGGTATGATTAACATCAATAAGGCGAAGAGCAATTACTCTTTTTTCTATTTGCCGGTTTTGGTTAACATAATGAGTAACAACACTTAAATAATCTTCTCTAGCCCTACCAGCCCAGATGTCCGAGGTTAACGACATAGAAATGTACAGGTTTTAAATTGTTCTTTTAACTTTAATTTATTGGCGGCATATAATTTTTTCAAATCTCTAGTCGTTATTTGACGAGAAACACTACTATATCTAGGATTATGAGCAGTTTTTATATATTCTTCGAAAGCAGGAGAATCACAAAAACCAAGAGGTAAATCTTTAGAAGCAATTAATCGGCACAACACATCCCTAGCTACCTCGGGATTATACTCCCAGTTACTTACCGAACCATCAGGGTTATAGCTCAATTGTTGCTGCCTCATTTGAACACCTTTCCTCTTCTTACATCCTACGGCATGCCTCTTCAAATGTCCCATACCCGAGCCCGACACCGCCGACAACTCCTGTCCACAAATTTTGCATTTAACCCCATACCTCGCTAGCCTCCCGCCCACAAGGTGCTTCAACTCCTCGTAGTAGTTCCACGCTTCCGACCGGTTCAGTCGAGTCCGCTTCGATCCGACGGTATTGGAGCCGGAAGCACAGGTTGAACCGGAACCAGAACCATAGGGATGATCCTCGGTTCCGATAGTCTCCGTGTCTTGAACCGGTTCCGGAAGACTTTGTCCGATTGGCTCGTAGTCGTCCGGTGTTAATCCGAACTGGCTAAGGGGAAATTCGTTGTACGGAGAACGACCATCAGCCATTTCGGGAAGCTGTCTACACATGAAATAACAAAACAACAGTTAATATTTACAATCACAATACTCAAATCAAACATATAGCAAACAAATATATAGAAATATATCAACCTCACAGGATCACACCAACAAATATGAAAGTCAGAAATATTTGAAATATTTCGAACTTTGCCCAAATTTGCAATTAGCAACGCCTATTTAGCTCAAATTGCAAAAACGCAATGCACACAAGAGACTCAAGAGAGAATGGCTGGAAAGGGTGACTGGCAGAAGAGGGGGTGGCTACCTATTTTTAGAAAAAAAATTTGAGATTTTTTGGAATTGTTTGCTACTTTTTATGATTTTTAAAGGTTCAAACGGCTATAAACGGCTATATTCGCAACGGTATGAAAAAGCGAACCGAACGAACCAAATGGGGCGGCCCGCTCGGTTCGCTGGCTCCTCTTCCACGCGTCGAACGTGCCACCGCCACGCGTCCATTTGGCGGGAATGGCGCGGCCGCCGCGAGCGGGCAACGGCATTGGCGGCGGCGGGCGCGGCGGCGATGGGGGCAAGGGCGATAGCGTGGGGCCCTGGCCAAGACGCGCAACGCAGCGCTCGGGAGCGGCGCGCCGCAGGGCGAGGCCCGGCGTGGCGCTCTGCGGCGTGGGTCCCAGGAGTGAGCGGGCGAAGCGGCGGCCGGGGAATTTAATTTGAACCATGCTACGAAGAATCGGGCGGTTCGGTTCGCATAATAACGAACCGGGCCGATACTATGCGAACCGAACCGTGCCGGCCCGTCCCAGGCACGGTTCGTTGGGCCGAACCGGGCGGCACGGTTCGTTTTACAAACGAACCAAACCGGGCCGACCCGAAGCACAGCAACGGGCCGCCCGGTTCGGCCCGCTTGATTCGGCCCATTTGGTCAGCTCTAGGTGGGATGTACTCTTTTTGCCTCACATGAGTTTTCACTGAAGTTTCTCGATCGCATAAGTTTTTTAACAAGGCAATCCGAGCATCACAAAAACTATGTATTATTTCTCCAAGCATTTTTTCATATTGGTTTTTTGTGAAGTTTTGACGAGGCATATGTATCTCACGACAAAGGGTCCAAGGGGTGTTGAAAAACCGTGCGGCCCATAAAAGTCCCTTGTAGGCTCGTTGTCGAATATGAAAAAGATCATGAAGGTTTTTTGCATTACAAGCTGATGGACTGTACTATAAAAAAAGGAAATCTCCCCTCTTATTATACATCCTGAAGAAAGAATAAGAAAGCATAGACCCACCTAAATCTTTGTTTTATATCTATTAGCCAATCTTTGACTACATCCGGTAGCGAGGTTGACGTGCATGCTTTGTTCAAATCTCGTAAACCTCAGTAATAGTACTCCTATGTACTAAGACCACAAATCTATATAATAAACGCTGATAGCGTCACCTGAACATGTGATCAGCATGCCGGACAAAAACAAAAATAGTTGTATTTTGCCTAAATTTTTTTTGATAGAAACCAAATGATATAGTACTTTGTATCATCTTTCAAATTTTTAAATAATTTATTTTAGAGTTTTAAAAGTATTTTTTAAAAACTTTAAAGATAGTACTACTTTCTGTTACAAAAAGAAATCGTCGTTGACTTTTGTACATGACTCTGACCATTTGGAGATCTTGTACCCCTGCTATTTACGCCTCCACGAGTATAAAAGTAAGGAGATCGCAAAGCGCAGTCACGGCCCCACGGGGATTCACGGCACATCCACTCGCGCTCGCGCGGCCGCACCAACCTCTTCGTCCCACCACGCAACGGCGATGGGGAAGACGAAGGCAGCCGCTCCAGCGCCCAAGGTGGTCGCCGTCCTTGCCGGACTTCTCGAGCGCGCGGCGGCGCGCGGCGACGCCGAGGGGCTCGGGGGCTCGGCGGCGGCCTTCCGCGGGGCGACGAAGCCGGCGATCAGCGTGCGGCGGTATGCGAAGAGGATATACCGCTACGCGGGGTGCAGCCCGTCGTGCTTCGTGGTGGCCTACGCCTACCTCGACCGCCTCGCCGGGCGCCGGGGTGACGACGGCGAGGGGGCGGCGGCAGAGGCGGCGGCGGGCGTGGACTCGTACAGCGTGCACCGGCTGCTCATCACCAGCGTCATGGTCGCCGCCAAGTACATGGACGACATGTGAGTACCGATTACCTACTACCCAGCAGCCACATGCTGGTACTACGCTAGCCATTGCATTTGAAGTAGTTTACAATTTTTTCGTTCAAATTTCGTCGGCGTAATCGCAGATCACAGCATGCAGCAGCACAAACAACACACGCCCTTTGAAGAATTGCATCTTTTTTTCTCCCTTCTAATTTCTGCAATGACTAGCATTCGGCAATATTTGGCTGCTAATTTGCAAGAAAGAGACCAAACCAGAGCGAAAATCACGCTGCCAATCGGTGAAAAATAGGGAAACCAAAGGAACGGAGGAATTAACGCCGGGCACATGCCAAAAGTGACTGACCACCAAATCCCGCTGCGCGCGCGTTAATTGATTTCCCGCCATGATTACGAACCAGAAAATCTGATCTTGCATATGGATCACAGGATCAGCATCTGGTTTTGGACATCACTGGCAAATCCTATAAATTTTTCCTGTATCACATCACGCGCCAATCGCCATGTTTGTAAATTGTAAGCTTGAACACAGCAGTACATATCCATGCAAGGAGCTGTTTCTGTTCAGCCTGCTCACTGCAGTGAGTTGGGATATGAATCTGAGACACCATTACCAAGCTATTTAGCTTGCTCTGCCTCTCTGTTCCCGCGCACAATGCGGACATGAGTGAGTTGGGATCTGACATGGCCTCCCTAGCTCACTGCCTGTGTCAGCTCGTGGCATCCAACGTGGATTGCACTGCCATATCTTGGTTGCAAATCGAGCTGGAACACAACCACCTCTTCTCACATTTGGATAGGCTCATGACGTGTTTGAGGTTAATTCAGCAAGAATTTAAGCGTTGCAAACATCGTTTGGTACATTTGCCTTTGTTCCTCCGCTGCGAACAAGAGTATAATATTAAGGTGGCACGTACTGGTAGGTGTGCACCGTACGTCTGGACTGTTGGAACGTCCGGCTCAATCGATCGTCGCTACGCTGTTCCTCTCCCTCCTGAACTCGATTGCTCACCTAACGATCCAACGCGAGGTGGATTATATTCGCCTACCAATCATCATGGATGATACTCATTTCATGCACGTCACATGATCATCACACGACAACCGAAACGACAGCCTCTTATCAAGAAGCTAGCACTTAACTAACTAACCACTAATTAATCGATCTTGTCCTACTACTGTTTCTGCTGCCCTTGCACGCCCATGTGAATCTTCTTCTCGGTCAATTTCCTAATACTAACGCTGCAATAGTACAGTACTCCCTCCGTTCTAAATTGTAATTCACCGTCGATTTTTTATATTCTATTTGACCATTCGTCTTATTTTTGTTGAATTTGTTTTATCATTAAACATACTTTATGCATGACTTATATTTTTGCATATTTGCATTAATTTTTTAATAATAAGACAAATGGTCAAAAGGCGTATCCAAAAATTAACAGTGAACTACAATTTGGAATGGAGAGAGTATTATATATCGCTCACTAGTGTCACTAGCTACCTTGAGCTGGATGTAATCAATCGCTAACGATGTGTTATTTGATTAATTATGGTGGTGGTTTCGCGCGCGCAGACACAACAACAACGCCTACTTCGCGCGCGTGGGCGGGGTGGAGGTGGCCGAGATGAACGACCTCGAGCTCAAGTTCCTCTTCGCCATGGGCTTCCGCCTCAACGTCACGCCGGATACCTTCGCCTCCTACTGCGCCGCACTCGAGGGCGAGATGCTCATGGCCGAGCTGCCGCCGCCGTCACCGTCCCCGGAGGAGGAGAAGGATGCTGAGAGCAGGGAGGTCATCCCGGCAGCTCCGCGAGCGGTGGAGATCACCCAGTGACACAAAAAAAATAGAGGGGGGGGGGGGGAACCAGCTAGAAGGGCAAAATGGGCATTGCTCTACTGATCAAATATTTGTTCATTTATTTTGGTTGGGTGGATAGGGGAGGGCAGGGTATTGGGATCCTTTGCTACAACTGCACGTGCAGTTATGACCACTGCAATATAGGGTTGATGTCACCTGCATGCTACAGTAAAGGATACCATCTGAGAGATGGTGATGTGGTCATCCTTTGATCTTGTGTGCGCAAGTCTTTTTTAACCAACGAATGTGATGAATACGCGGAAGAGACTTTTTAACCAACGGATGTGAGAATATAACCAAAATTCTAAGGCATAATTTATTTTCTCGTAACTTGTTTATACAAACTACCTTCTTTTAATCCTTACTTAATGTAAGAGCAAAACAACATGCTAACCTTTCAAAAAAATGAAGGGCCTAAAATACATTTATTCACACGTATTCCTGGAAAATGTGAATATAATGTCGTGTAGTGTGTTCCAGATTGACCCAATTTATGTTATAAAATGAGATTTTTTTTAATCGCTTTTGCTATTTGACAGGCGCCTGTATGGAGCCAAATCGTGCAGGCACTTATTGTTCCAGTAAGTTTCAACTGATTTTCACTTTTTTGTTAACTGGAAAAAATGTATAGTGAAAATTCAACTAAATTTCCACTGTTTTTTCAAATTTTCATTTATTGGAAAAAATGTTTTGCGGTAGTGGAATTTTTTGCACGAGGTCTGATCTATTATAGATTTATTTTGTTTTCCGTTTATTATAGATTTATTTTGTTTTTTATTTATTATAATTTTTTTTCTCTATTTTTTACGTCGAGAGATTTTTTGCTCGTATAATTTGTGAAATTGTGCAGCGCAAAAAATTCCACTAAATTTCTACTGTTTTTCCACATTCTATTTATTGGAAAAAAATGTTTTGCGATAGTGAAATTTTTTTTACCCGAGGTGTGTACGCATGTACGTGGCAGGCGTCTGCACAAATGTTGAAATTGCAGGCGCCTGTCAAATAGTGCCTCCCTTTTTTAATTCATATAAAATAACGAAATTGGAAATTGCTCCTTTCCACCGTCTCCACGAGGTTTTTTAATTAATGTAAAATAGCCAATAGCCCACTTTCCCAACTCCGAGAAACCCTCGGCCATGTCGCAGACGCAGGTGGTCGCCCTCGACGCCGAGCTTGAGGAGGAGGACCCGGAGGAGATGGAGGAGGTGGAGCCGGAGGAGGTGGAGGAGGAGGAGGACCCGGAGGAGGTGGAGCCGTGGCTCGGGTCCTCCGACTCGGAGGCGGAGCACCCGGCGCTCCAGCACTGGGCCCCTTCCCCCGACTCGGAGCCGGAGCTGAAGGCGCCGCCGCCGGGCGCGTCTCCCGCTCCGGGTGCGAAGGACGGGGAGGAAGAGGAGGAGGAGAGGCCGCGGTGGCCCGGGTGGCCCGGCACGAGCGTGTTCCGGCTGGTGGTCGCCGCGGAGAAGGTGGGCGGCCTCATCGGGCGCCGCGGCGAGACCATCAAGTGCCTCTGCGAGGAGACCCGCGCCCGCGTGCGCGTCCTCGACGCCGTGCACGGCGCCGCCAACCGGATCGTAGGATTCCTACATGCAATTTCTTTAATGGTTTATTTAAGTAATTTAGTTAGGGTTCATCTGTGGTTTAGGTTGTCTCCAACAAGGTTTCTTAAAACACTCTCTACCCTAAAATAGAGGATAGATTCTTCCCCTGTGTGATACAACAACGTTCCTTATTCCGTTTCCTAAAATATAGGATTTCTCTTCATTCCCTTATATGTAGGAGGGATTCTCTCTCCCTCTACAATTCTCTATATAGGGAACGCTGTTGGAGATACGAGAAATATATGGAGAGAATCTTTTTAAAGGAAGCCTGTATATAAGGCTATAGTGGACCGAATTTAGAGATTACTGTTGGAGACAGCCTTAGTGCGTGAAGAATGTTGTTCTTACATTCCACTTTTCCACCACCAATTTGTCGGCTTAGGTCGAGAATTAGGGACCACACTCATTTGTAATTTGAATTTAGATAAATTGGAATTGGGAGATTTCTCCAAATTTCACTATTTAAAATTCACATTCCAGCCCATGGCACCCTAGCCTACTTTCATAGACTTAGATGGTTCCACATGTCATAAATGGATGCTCAAAGGCATGCAAATTTACTGTCATAAACATGAGCGTTCTGACCCATTATTTCAAGTCACATGCTCTTCAAAATTTCGACCCACATGGGAAGGCTAGTTAAACATGCTTTTGTCATGGTAAACAAAATCTTCATTCTGCCGTATTCTGCTAACTTTATCATGGTCCCAGAAGCTCATAAATAATAAATCTCTAAGTGGGTTTGATCCACAATATAGAGCTGTGTGCATTATCTTCCATTGGCTAGTTCTTTTGTTGTTTCATTGAAAGCAAGCTACTTTTTAATTTAGTTGCTCTTCAATAAACATATATAATTTTAAGGATTGGAAATCTTGGCCATGCTATCTGTTTGTTTCATTTTTCACTTTTTTATCTGTTCATCGTTCGATTATGGAAACAGAGCCTTATTAGTGTCATGTCTAAGGGTAGTATAAATGACTTGACAGATTACTATTTCCGCAAGGATAAACTTTTATAAAACTAGGGTGCCATGGACAGGTGGTACTTCTTATCAGAAAAATAAGCAACTAAGCTTAAATTGAACTCTGCTTCTGTTATCTTAACATTTTTAATCCATTTCATATATTTATTTTCTAGCCTTTTCTGTTTAGGTTTTGATATCTGCCACAGAAGAAGCTAAATCAGAGTTATCACCTGCCATGAGTGCTGTGCTTAAGATCTTCAAGCATATAAATGAGATAAAAGGAATTAAGTCCGATGACACATTATCTGCTTCTCCACCAGAAGTTTGTTCTGCTAGATTGTTGGTTCCTTCAGCACAAGCCTTACACTTAATTGGCAAGCAAGGAGCCACCGTAAAGTCAATTCAAGAAACAACTGGTGCAACCATAAGGATAATAGATAAAGGTACATGGTTAGATACTTAGATATTTTCACGGAAATTGTTCATTCGAAAGGTTCGATGCATGCCCAGTTACATTTAGTGGTCAATGGCCGAATGGCCATTTCGTTCCGTGTGAAAATTATAGACAAAAATGCCTTTGCCTGTTGCCCTTTCAGCTTTAGAGGTAATGACTTGTGTGACACTTTTTATGACAATAGTTCACCCAAATCTGAGTAATTTTTTTTCAACTTTATTTTATGACACCTGTTGTCGCCACTGGAAATTAACTAGAACGTTCCCTGTTTCACCATTGGAAAAAGAGAGGTAGTTATAGGGAATTGACCAGAACGTTGTTACTGTGACATTAATAGAAAATGCTGGTTGCTATTAGGTTTTACACTGACATCGCCATACAATTTTATCATTTTAAAATTCAAACTCGATATTTGTGAAAAATCAGGAAAAAAAAGTTTGAAATAAGTCACATAAGCCTTCAGATTGCATTGCATTCCTGGTACCAATCGTCCAGCCAAATTGATTACTCTTTTCTTGCTATGCTTGATAAGGAGCAGATTATTCATCATAGAAGTTAAGAAATTTAATTCATATGTTTGATCTAGTGTCTAAATCTTGTATCTACCAGTACCATAGAGGCTCTTTTACAGATTGAGACGACTGTCTGAAAGGCGTTGAATTCTCAATGGCAGAATTTTTTTTAAAAGTGAAACCAAATAATTTTCACTTTGTTAGTCAGTCAGAGCCCCTGCCGACTCAGCTTGTCTATGTTCAATTTCAGTTAGCTGTTGGTGAACTCAATGTTGACTTGTTATAACATCGTATACTGTGTCTAATTCCCTAGATGTGCTTTTGAGCTATGAGACAGCGGGTGAAAGAATTGTGGAGATACGTGGTGCTTCCCTCAAGGTTCTCAATGCCCTAAAATCAGTACTGGGACTTCTTCGTAAATTCCTAGTTGATCATGGTGTGCTTCATCTGTTTGAAAGAAAGGTGATCTGTTATATGCGGCTGTTCCAGCATTTGTCCTTTTGCGTAAATATGATAGCTACTTCTAATGTTCTCATGGAGTTGTTTTTGGTGTTCATCTGCAGAACCAAGATAGCTCAAAAGAAAATGAGGTTGCCAATGATTATCCTCCTGCAGTGAACCAAGTTCGACTTTCATCTGATGGTCAAAGTCCTCTTACTCTTCCAGTAAGCCAGGATTTTTTGTTACCTGATTGTCAAAATCCTTGTAACCAAGAGGGCATCAAACATCTGTTGCATGGACGGGACCCTTCGAATTGCGATGCATATTCATCAGATCTAAGTCACACTATTGATTCCTTAATAACACAGGTCTATCCTGTGTCCTGCTATTCTCTAGTTAACTTATGTTGTCGCTTTGCTTATCTGAATGAACTCAAGTTTCATCTGTTGCATGCTAGTTTCTTTGCGTTTGTTTTGTTTCTCCCTTATAGAAACATAAACAGATGATGCAGGCTTTGTCTTACAGAATCTTTGGGCTTTCAGATCACACAGACGATGCGGATGCCATTCCTGGATGCTGAAGAGGTAATTGGTGTAGGGGGGCAAAACATTTCTTATATACGTTCTGCTAGTGGAGCAGTTGTGGTTCTTGAGGAAGTTGGAGATTGTCCAGATGAGGTTCTAGTTACAATCAAGGGCAGATCTTCTCAAGTTCAAACTGCACATCAACTTATACAGGTTAATTATATAATCTATATCTTGATGTGTGCTGCATTATTCTCTTGTAAATCATCTGAATTTTGTGACTAGTTATGTACCCCCTCCGTCCAAATTGTAGTTCATTGTTGACCTTTAGACACGCCTTTTGACCATTCGTCTTATTCAAAAAAATTAGTGCAAACATGCAAAAAATATAAATCATACTTAAAATATGTTTAATGATAAAAAAAATCACAAAATATAAATAATATTTACATATTTTTTTGAATAAGACGAATGGTCAAATAGAATATCCAAAAGTCAACAGTGAACTACAATTTGGAACGCAGGGAGTATATTATTGGCTACCAGGGCCCAGATACTCAGTTTGAATTGTTACCTACCTGTTAAAACTTGTCTTGGCCAAGAATTAAATGTACCAGAGGGTTGTCCTACGGCAGGTTTAGCCAAGTTTAGCCAAGTTTGGATCATGTCAGGTTTTATGAAGTGCACATTGTAGCAGTCCTTTATAATAATAAGATAAGTTATATGAGGAAATCACAACACACTAATCCTGGAAGTTTGGAGTTGGAGAACTTGAGAAAGCCGCTTTGTTTGCACCCAGTGGCGGATCCAGGATTAAAATCAAGCCTGGGCTTGATTACTATCAACTCCCCACAAGACTAGCACAAAACAATCCAAAAACTATTTGCAGCGAATCTGCTTGAGGTTAGTGAAGAGGAATGGGCCAAAAAAATACCAAATACTGAAAAAGAACAGACATTAGAAAAAAAAGTACAAACAGATGCTAGCTTCCTGGTTCGAACTCACGACCTTCTAGTTTAGCAGACACGCATTCACAAACTGACCTGCACCGTTCATTTGCCAATATGCATTCATATGATGCCTTGTATGCAAATCCAAGCCTGGGCCAATGCCCAAGCAGCCCAAATGGTGGATCCGCCCCTGTTTGCACCTGAAACTGTTAGAGAAATTTGATTATTTGCTACTCCAGAGAGTGACCTTCATTATTTGCCACTCCAAATGATAGTCTTTTGATTATTTGCCAATTTGGTCAATTAAAACTCTTTTCCTATTTTCTAATAATCTGTCCTCCATGAATTGGCCATACTAACCCTCTTTGCTTATCCATCTCAACAATCTCTCGGACAGAGATCAGGTGCAGTTTCTATGGTGACTGCAACTTTAGCAGGAGTCGTCCAATGTTTCAAAACTAGTCAACTTTTCAGCACCTCCCCCCTGTCGTTGTTTCTTTGTCCTTCAATGACATCTTCTCTTCTCGTCTCTATCAATGGCGAATAATTAACTTGTGGCTGACCTCCTCCTCCCTGCTCTATGCTCTGCAAAAAATGCCGCCTGTGAAGTGGGTAGAGCAGCTGTCGTCATTGGTGACACCACCACTCGCCTCGAAATGCTGCCTTTGTCGTCCCTCATCGACTCATGGCCTCATCTCCCTCTTAACACCCACACAATGCTCTTTAGACATCACAGCAAGTGTCTTCCTTAGCTGATTTGTTTTCCTTTTGCTCCATTGCAAGATCCATCACTACAAGAGATTCTACCGCAAACTAGACATGAAACAACACAAATTTTCTTTACCTCAACAAACTCAAAACACTTAACCTTTCCTCTTGAATTGGCAGTTCATTTTTTTTACCTAATTGATTATTTTGGATTGAGATGTGATGTTAATGATCAGAACAAAGCAGTAAAACAGCATTGCGAAGTGCACGGGAGAGATAGATCGGTGAGATGGGTAAGCAAGGAGGGGTAGTATGGTCATTTCGTATGGTCAATTCAATGAGTATGAATCATTAGAAAATGGGAAAAGAGTCTTATTTTTTTCCAAAGTGACAAATAATCAAGAGGTTAACCTTTGGAGTGCAAATAATCAAGGTCACTCTTTGCGGTGTCATATAATCAAAGGTCACTTTTGTGTGGCAAATAGCTATTTTTCTTGGTTATTACAAACATCCTACAACTAATATAATGCATGAGCTAATCATACAGTTTGTTCCAGAAAGATACTGTGATAAATGTATAGCTCGTTGCCATTGTTGCAGGACATCCTATCGGGCCATAGAGAAGCGCCGGCCAGGATCAGCCACAGCAACCTTGATGCTGCCCCAAGGCCGCTCATCTCTCGGCATGACAATCCAGCAAGTTGGGAGTACCAGCCTTCATACCGCGATCGCCAACCATCCAGCGACTGCTACGGATACTCTGCTTACTGCAGCTACGGAGGAAATATGATATAGCAAGAAGTAAAACTAAAACCACACCTAGCTTCATCTCAAGTGTCCAGTAAGCAGAGCACCACTTGAACTGTGAATATCTCAAGCGTCTAGTAAGCACCACCTGGACTGAGTAGCTTGCTGTGGGAGGATGAAACAGCTCTCGACTTTTGGCTCCAAACGATGCTTAGTTTAATTATCGAATGTATGGAAAAAAACCCCGACAATTCAAATAGAGTTTGAATATGTCATGATACTATTGGAGGATAGGGCTTCGTGAGACGGAGGGCGGCTATGTGAAACGACAGTGTGGTATCTCACTCTCACACAACCGTGGTCATGTGATTTGCCATGGCAAATATTTGCACTAATGTTCGTCGTCGCGTCCTGACTGCCTTGGTGGGGTAGCCAATTATGGTTCTCGAGCATACTTGCTTATGGTTATTCTTTGCATCCAACAGAGCACTTTTATTTTAAAAAAATCATTTAAATTCAGGAGTCATTTCTCAAAGTTATTAAAAAAAGCTGATAGAATCATGTCAAACTCTAATCCAGACGCCGCTTTGTAGACTCTCTAATCAAGAAGCAGGCCAAATTACATGGCCAGCCATCGCTCATTTCGACCCAAAACATGACACCAATGAACACCCTCCCAAAGAGCAACACTTAATTCCAAGCAGTGGATTTGAAATGAGCCAGCTTCGTGCCAGAGAGGCGACCGGGAGGGCGACTAGGTTTTCCCTAGCCGCCGCCGCCGCCGCCGCCCTCCGCCGCCCTCCGGCGCCGCCGCCTCCGCCTCCGCCTCTCCAGCGCCGGGCTCGCCGCCGCCGCCGCTCGCCATCGTGCTGGGCGCCGCCGCCGCCGCCTCCTCCGACGCCGCCCTTTGCCCGTCCGCCACCACCAACACCGCCGGATCCACGCCGGCCGCCTCTCCGGCGCCCCTCGGGCCGGATTAGGATCACCACCATGCCCTCATGCTCTCGGTTCCCCTCTCCACCCCCTGTCTCCCTGGGGCCTCTCTGTTCCAAAGGCAGCACCGGCCAGATTTGCTTGCAAAAACCCCCTTCGGCAGGGCTTCGGTCATCATCTGGGCCAGTTCTGCTCCCGCCTCCTCCGACTAGGCTATCATTGCGCCCCTGCATCAAGCAAAAGGGCAGCTTCGCGGATGTGGTGGCCAGGGGAGGGGGTGCTTTGAAGAAGGTCCGTTTTGCCTCCTCCCCCCCATCATCGCTCCGCCAACCGCCTTCTTGCCCCGCATCGGTGGATTCGGAGCTTGATGCTAGCGTTGGAGGCGCTTGGCAGACAGTCACCTCAAGGCGACGGAGGAGATCTTCGCCTCAGAATCGGCAGCCCCGCCTTTATGATCAGAAGCGCCGCTCTCCGGCGCATCGTCCTCACTCCGCCACCACCGCCCCCCTCGTTGCTTCCGTTGCCTCGACACCTCTCACCACGTGGCATCGTGCCGGGAGCCGCTGCGCTATCGTGTCTGCGGTAGGAATGGCCATAAAGCCATCTATTGCCCAATTCCTCCACCGTTGACCTCTCCTCCAACCACCCGTTCGCCGCCGCTCCACCTTCCAAGTTTCACTCGAGGCGACCCCGCCAATCGACCTCGCCGCACCGCGAGCATCCTCCAACGCTCGGAGGCCATAAGGGAAGCGAAGGCGGCAATCGAAGCCCGTTGGGCCGTGGTCGTGTCAGGACTCGGTCTAATCGATCGAATCCTAATTGTGCATACAGTACTAGTCCCAGAGGATCATGGCTAGCACACACAATTCAACAATAATGGTACATTGCCTTCGAGTTACATTATTACAACGTAGGGACTAAGCGTCCCACAGGAAGTCACAACTTAATACATCAAGCACGGCACGCAGGCCAAGATACAGAGTTACACACACGGTAACACAAGAGCCCAACATGGCACGATTTATTCTAGTAGCTAGACTATTCCGCAGGCAAAGCGGCAGGCAGGACACAACCCTACTCCTCGTCCTCGAAGTCCTCCTCCTCCTCGAAGTCCGGGTCCTCCTCGGATGGCGAGTCGTAGGGAGCCTCCTCGACTGTTGAAATTTTTGGAAGAGGGGAAGGAGAAATAGGGGTGAGTACAAAGGTACTCAGCAAGTCGAGGATATATGCAGATGGGGTTTAGTACCAATGGATGGCTTGGGTAGTTTTGCGGAAATGCGTTTTTATTCTTTTCCTAGTTTTATAAAAGCACTTCTAAGAAGGCTATAAACCCAGATATTTAGCTTTTGGGGCTCATTCTCAAAACACTCTCGCCATTCGGCCTCATGCCGTAGCGAGTTTCTTCCACAGTCTCTTCCCGTTACGCGGAATAACTCGGAACAAAGGGTAGGTCAAAACCGCACAAGCATTTCATGATAGGCCGAACCCAATTCATGAGGCAAGCCGGTAGTACCTATCTCAAGATCAAAACTCTTTCTCAACAACTTTTACTCAACTCAAATCCTTTTTGAAAATTCCCAGTTTTTAGAAAAGAAGAACTACCATATGAACAGTCCCTTCGCATGCTCATGACCGCGAGCACGGCTACCATGATAGTTTTAACTCTGCAGAGTGGGTACGCTTTACCCTCGAGAGGCTACGCACCCAGAAGTGTTTCGCCACAAAGTCGTTAGATTCAAACACCAACGACGACCGCCGGGAGTCTCCGTTAGGGTTTTTCGGCTAACAACTAGGCCCGTTCCATAACGGGATTCGAGGTCGTACTGTATGGCTCAGTTCGTAGGTCCATAGGATGAGCAGTCCTTAAACTAGAAGATAGACGATAATTTAGCCCCGTTTTCTCAAAACGGTACCTTATTGCACCAAACCGGAAAAAGTCTCTCCCTAGTCGGAAAGTTTTTATGGGAGAGAGATAAATTCATTTTTCACCCAGGGCATCGCCCTCGATGCTCTAGTCTTTCGCAAAGAATTTTCTTAAACCTTTTTCCAATCCTTTTCTCTTCACACAATTTATTTCCACACGCAAGAATTATTGCATCATTGCAATAATATTATTTTTGGCATTTTTTCTACCATCAATGGAAAGTATATATACACAAGACTAGTAATAAGTCCTTATGGTTTAAACCTATCACTAGTCTTACCATGATTTATTAGGTTGCATAACTAGTAGCTACCAAATACGATATTTTTAGTTTTAATCTAGCATGCAAGTTTTCAATTTCTAATAAATCATTTCTAAAACAAAGCACAAGGTTCACAATATGATCAAGGGGACTTGCCTTGGTCAGAAGACGGGTAGGAGCAACCGGCTGCGCTGGACGGGTCTAACGCTCCTCAAGCTCCTAACCACGCGGACAGCACATACAAGATAACACAACCATCCATCAAACAGGAAAACATTTATATGCGATTTTGGTTTTAAAATCATGCACGAAATAAATATGCATGGAAATGCGATGCATGCACCACTATTTTATATTTTTATATTTTTATTAAATCAAGTGTATGCATCAAAATAATATTTTTGACATTTTTCTAAGGTCTTTTAAAAATTATTCATTATTTATTGTTTAATGCAAAATGATTAATTTAGTTTTTATTGTTACAGATATTAATATAAATAAAGAGTTATTGAATTTTGGATTATATTTATGTGTGCGCTTTGAACTCTGGAAAGCGTATTCTGCTCGAATACATTTCCACTTATCAGAGCCAACCACCCACACACACTAGCTAGCACTAATCTCAAAGCACTTCTTCTTCAAGCTCTAGCCATAAGCAAGCACACAGCATGTACACAGCACACAGCAACTCCATTGGAGCACACTGGAGCTCGGCTAGCTGGCTGTGACGACCTCCGTTTGACGAACCGACTGCAAAAATGGATTCCTCTCGACTCAGCGCTTCCAAAGGGATCTAAAGCTGCGGTTTTGCCGACCGCTTGGCTCCGGCGCCGACGCACGTATTTATACATAAGCTATAGTACATGCTCTTAACTTGCTCGCATGGCTTCCATGGGAGTTCTAGCTCAACATGGCACACGCAGGGGAGTCTACGGCCACCCCTAGAACATCTTTCCAAGCCCATGCGCACCTAGAAGTGTGCAGAGGTTTACCGAGGCGACAACGAACTGAGCGCAGCTTCTTTTTAACTTGGTGGTTCTTCGGGTTCCTTCGACGCTGCGGTATGGAGGATGAGAGGAAGCGAGTGAGGAAGCGACGAAGAAATGGCCGAAGGCCAAGGAACAGAGCAGAGCTCACCGAGGAGAAGCACGGGCACGGCAGGGCGCTGGGCAAGGAGAAGTAGGGGCACAGAGCTCTACTTTATAGCTGAGGAGGGCACGGCAAGCGTCGGACTTTACTCCGACGGGTGGCACAGCGCGCGGAGGCAACGAAAGACAGGTGCTATTGCACAATAGCTGCGGCGACATGACGGCGAGGTCAGGGCGCTTGGCGTGGCGCGGCGACGAGAGGAGGTCGTGGCGTGGTCTTTGGTGCGCCGACGATGCACGCGGGGGTTGCAGGGAGTAACTCGCAAGCGACGGGGCACAGAGGGAGTTAATATAGGCAGAGGTGCCCGGGCGCAGAGGCGGCAGTGAATGAAGACTGCGGGACCATGCGCAGGTGGTGATGGCAAGGAATGGGGAAGAACACCGGGAAAGAAACTGGTAGGTGAGAGAGAGAGAGGAGTTTTCAAATTTTTCTAGTTTTGTTTTTCTCTTTTCTTCTTTCTAAATAACTATTCACATGGGTTTGAAAGTTTCTAAATGCACCCATGAAAATATTTATACCTTTAAATAACTGACACCCATGACAATGATTTTTACTTTAAAAATTAATGACCCAAACCATTTCCAAAAGGTTACATGCGATGATGATGCCATGATGTTTTTCAACACTTAAATAGTTTAATATTTTAATTATGTATTTTAATGAAATTATTAATGTGTCAAATTTGGTTTTGAAAATTTGGGATGTAACAAACCTTCCCCCCTTAAGGAGAATCTCGTTCCCGAGATTCGGATTCTTCGGGAAATAACTTCGGGAACTCAGCGCGAAGATCCTCTTCACGCTCCCAAGTGGCTTCCGATTCAGAATGGTTACTCCACTGAACACGGCAAAACTGAAACATTTTGCTCCGGGTTTTGCGCATAGCCACATCTAGAATTTTGACCCAATATTCTTTAAGTGTCAAATCAGGCTGCAAATCTGCCTTATCCAATGGCAACTGCTCCTCGGGCACACGAAGGCATATCTTTAATTGAGAAAAATGAAACACATTGTGCACATCAGACAGATACTCAGGCAGTTCCAACTGGTATGCCATCTGTCGGCACCCGATTTACAAGATCGGATTCCACCTGCGTAAACACGTACTAGTCCCAAGGATCATGGCTAGTACACACAGATATACAGAAACAGAACATTGCCAACGATTTTATTTATTACAAACAGGAACATAGTCCAGTACAAACACATACAACGGCTCGCAGGCCGCAATTCAGAGTACACGGAGATACATGCCTAATACAACATCTAGATACTTATTCATCCCACAGGCACGAGGGCTGTAGGAACGCACAACCCTAGTTTTTATGCTCTTCATCGGAAAACGCCTCCTCGACGTAGTCCTCCTCCTCCTCCTCAGAAGGCGGGCCATACTCGGATGGACCAGCTGTTGAAATTTTAAAAAGAGAGGGGAGAAAAGGAGGATGAGTATAAATTGTACTCGTAAGTCCGGAATTATGCAAATGTGGTTTAGTACAAGGAGAGCTTAGGATATTTTGCGGAAATTACAGTTATTTACCTAGTTTTGACAAAGCAAGTTTGAAACTTTAAATCTCAACATTTTCTTTGGGCCTTTCTCAAACGGCTCTCGCCACTTGGCCTCAGTGCTATAGCAAGAACAAAGGTACTCCAAGGTACTCTCTAGCGAGCTCATGAAAGAAGCCACCGAGTCTTGCAATTGCACGATGAGCCAAGTGGGCGATTCGCCCATTTCCAATCCAATTTAAAACCCAATTAAATTCTTTTAAACTTCATAAACACTCTAGAATTCATAATTAATTCATATTAATTCATAAAAATGTAAAATAAAATTTATTAAATTTATAAAAACCCCCATCTCTCTAAATAAAATATATATATGCATATCGTGCATGTAGCATCATTTCTAATTAAATATGAAACCTGGTAAGGTGCATTATTTCATGTGCATATAAAAATTGAAAAGTGGTCATGATATTTATTTTAAATGAAAATAAAATACATTCCAAATTGCTGGACCTAAGAAAAACTCATAGGAATGCATGTCATCCATTTAGCATTTATTTTGGATAAATAAGTATCTTGGGCGTTGCATTATTTCATGTGCATAAATCATATTCATGTTTTTCCCAAATAGTAATGCATGGAAATCAAGATTTCTGCATTATTTCCAAAAACAACAAATCATGAAATATTTCTTATGTGTGTTGTATTGCCTTGCATATGCGTGTGCACGTTTAGGAGGTCAAGGTCCCGAAGGTCCGATAGACGACGTCCCCTTCGCTTTCCCCGGAACCGATCAAGGCAAGTCCCCCTTTGATCATATCGTGAAGCCATTTTCGGTTATTTAGAAAATGTTTATTAGACTTGAAAATACGCATGCTAGTTTAAAAAGATAAATACCGTATTTGCTAGAATTAGTTATTATGCCAAATAGAAAAGGTAAGAAATATGGTAGGATTAAACCTAAGGCTAAAAATATGGATTGCTCATATTTAAATATCTTGTTGTGGTAGGATAAATGCTTAAAATCATTTATGCGGAATGATTTAATCATTTGTGTGAAATGAGATTATTATTGAGAAATGTTTGGGAAAGGGTGATTTAAAGATAGCGTATCAAGGGTGATGCTTAATAGGAAATGATTTTCCTCTCACCCCAAAAACTTTCCGACTAGGGAGATATTTTGTCGGTTGGTGCAGTGGGCACCGGTTTTGTAAACTGGGCTAAAATATCAACTCTCCCCTAGTCTAAGGATTGCTCATCCTATGATCCTATGAATTGAGCCATTACAGTACGACCTCGAGCCCCGGTATGGGACGGGCCCGATCGTTGGCCCTCGTGGTTGACGGTCTTGCGGCGAAACATTGTATGGGTGCGTAGCCTCTCGAGGGTAAGGCGTACCCACTCTACAGAGTCAAAACTGTAATGATAGCCGTGCTCGCGGTTATGAGCATGCGAAGGGACTGATTATATGGTAGATTCTTCATTTAAAAATCAATTTAGGAAAGGGTTTTTGAACAAAGGATTTGAGATGAGTAAGGACTTGAGAAGGATTTCGTTTGAGCTAGGGGCCACCGGTGATGTTCCGAAATGGGTAACGGCCTATCGAAAAGTGTCGCGCGGAAACCGGACCTAGCGGTTTTGAGAAAAGAAAGGAAGAAAGAATTTTGTTCGTGCTATGGCAATGAGGCCAAGTGGCGAGAACCGTTTGAGAAAGGCCCAAAGAAAATGTTGAGATTTAAAGTTTCAAACTTGTTTTGTCAAAACTAGGTAAATAACTGCAATTTCCGTAAAATATCCTAAGCTCTCCTTGTAATAAACCACATTTGCATAATTCCGGACTTGTGAGTACAATTTGTACTCACTCTCCTTTTCTCCCTCTCTTTTTAAAATTTCAACAGCCGGTCCATCTGAGTATGGCCCGCCTTCCGAGGAGGAGGACTTGGACTACGTCGAGGAGGCGTATTCTGAGGAAAACTTTGAAGACTAGGGTTGCGCGTTCCTACAGCTCTCGTGCCTGTGGGATGAATAAGTATCTAGATGTTGTATTAGGCCTGTATCTCCGTGTACTCTGACGTACGGCCTGCGAGCCATTGTATGTGCTTGTACTGGACCATGTTCCATTGTAATAATATTATCGTTGTCACTGTTCCGTTTTTGTATATCTGTGTGTACTAGCCATGATCCTTGGGACTAGTACAGGTTTACGCAGGTGGAATCCGATCTTGTAAATCGGGTGCCGACAGAATTGGTATCAGAGCCAGGCTCTTATTGGCCCTAGGACGTAGCCCTAGAACTAGAGACCATATAATTTATAAAGGAAATAATTGCTAAATAAATTCTTAATCTTCGCAATCCATTTTTGCTGATCATCTTTTGGAAAATTGTAGATGCCGTCATTTGCGTCTGCCCTTGGACTTGGCTACGGAGGTTTCGTGCGCCAGCTGTTGCTGATGCCGAGCACGCTTGGTTTTGATGACCCTATGTATCATGGGCCACTACCTCGCGCAAAGGACGCACATGCTGGGTAGTGTGCGTCACTATCTTTGCAGCAGGTCCACCGCCTACTCGTGGACCGATCCGCTACTCTGCCAATCGCGTCAACTGCTTCGACGCCATCCAAGACGTGTTCAGACTTGTTTCTACATCGACCAAGGTGTATTCACGCGTGAGTCGATGTCTCCCGCTCGCCACTTTCCTCGCTCCGCCTAACGAGCTATTCACCACGCCAGTGCGGCCGAGGTGAGAGCGACCCGACGGTGTACCACCTTGCTAAGCTCGTCCAATCCTTGGACGACGCGTACACCATTACTCTGCGGGAGCTAAACTTCGCCTACGACACCAACCGCCAGCTAGAGCAAACCAAGAAGGAGAGCCGCGACCTTAAAAGGCGCGACTCACACCACTTGGTGGAGAAAGTCCATCTTCGCAAAAGAATCCGTCAGTTGGTTCGCGAGAACCAGCGTCTTCGTGGGAATGCCGCTTCTTCCTCCGGGACTCCTGCTACTGCTGCTTCTTCCTCGCGCCCAAAGTAGAAGGAGGTCGGAACGAGCCCCGCGTCCCAGCCGCCTAAGGATCCTGCTGATCTTCCCTTGTGCACCTTCGAGCTCACCCCCAAGGATCTCAAGTTGGATCTGGGTCCTTCTGGAGTGAGAGCTCCGCCTCCTACTCTTGTCGAGCTCCAAGGCATACCTCTGATGGTCCGATCGCCACCGTCTGGTTGGCAGCCCGCTGTTGATGATGATGATGATGACGGAGAAGACCCCGTGGAGTTGGCCTCTGAGTCCAACTACGAGCAGGACTAGCTCGTAGCTCCCTATATCCTTTGTTTGGGTCGTTGTCACCCTTTTCTTTTCCTTTTCTTTTGCTTTATTTCTTGTCCGCGCTTTGCCGCCGCTTTGCCGCCGGTTCCCCCACCACTTCAAATAATCGGCCCGCCTCTTTAAGAGGGCGCGCTTAGCTCTCAGACCGCCCGCCACAGAAGCGCCAGACCATTGCCGCTGCCCTTTGCCACGGAGTTGCCACTCGCTCGCTGCCGTGTTGCTACCGCTTCTCGGCCGCGATGAGGAGAAGGTCGGAGATCCGCTCCTTGATCCTTCCGTCGCTGCTCATGAACCCTTGCAGCTCCGCAAGTCCTCGCCGTTCTCCAAGTCCTCGTCGTTCCCCGAGACCTCGCCCTCGGCCCGAGCCGAGCGAGTTCCAGCTCTTCCTTGAGGAGATGAGGCATTTCCCCATCTAGATAACCGTGGTAACCATCCTCCTCTGGATAGCAATTACCTGGTGGGCCTTGTGGATCCAACCCTACTAGCCGTTCCGGCGTCTGTTCGTGTAACCCGTAGGTAGTTAGCTCGCGATTTGAGCTGACGTACCAGCTTGTGGTATTGCGCCCCTGTTTGTACTCTAAAAACTATTATATGTTATGTATGTGAATGTGCATTGTGCCAAATTTGCATGTTTAAACTCATGTTTTGGAAAAACTGGGTTTTAGCTCTTTCCCCTTATTGTCTCTCGTTCTCTGGTCAAGCAGATGGTGATTTCGCGCCGAGCAGGGCGTGGGGATCTCACCCGTGGTCGAGTTCGTGGAGGTGCTGCTAGCAGAGCTAGTGGATCTCGCCGTCTTGGGAGGCAAGCCCAGTCAGTCCCTAACCCAGCTCGTTCTTCCGTTGGAGGGCCACCTTGTGAGCTCCGACTTTTTCCCTCTCCAGCGCCACAAAGATCTCCCCAAAATCAACAAGAAAATCCACAAGAAAATGAAGCCGAGTCCTCCTCTCACCTTCCACCACCTCCTCCTAGAAATCCCACTTTGAGAGAGTTCATGGATATGCAGTTCCAAATGTTCCAAACCCAAATGAGAGAGAGAAACAATGCACCTAATCCACCACCAGTTCCAAACCATTCCCCAGCTCCACCTCCTATCCGTTCTCGTGTCAATGATTTTCTGAGAGCCAACCCTCCCAAGTTCGGTGGGTCTATTGATGCCATGGAGGCAGCAGACTGGTTGAAGGCAATTGAGAAGTGTCTGATTATGTTCCAGTGTGGAGATTTGGAGAGTGTCCAGCTTGCAGCATATCAGCTTACTGGAGTTGCGTCAGCTTGGTGGGATACGTTTTGTGAGTCTCATGACGGTCCTGAGTCGATCACTTGGGATGAGTTTGTTGAAGCTTTTGAGGAAAACTATGTCCCTGACAGTTCAAAAGAAGCTAAGAGGCGTGAGTTCCATGCCTTAGTTCAAGGGAATATGACGATGCACGAGTACCTCACCCAGTTTACATTGCTGGCTCGTTATGTACCCCACGATGTAAGAAGTGATGCTGACAAGATTTACTTTTTCAAGAAGGGTATGGATCCTGAGATCCGTGCTTTGATCGATTCCACTGAGTTCACCACTTTCAAGCAGTTGTTTGCCAGTGCAGTGAAGCAAGAAGAGAACCGTCGTCAGTGTCTGGCTGCTAGGAAGAGGAAGAGAGCCCAGCAGGATGGTCATCCTGGCTCGCTCCAAGGACACCGCACTGCGGGCCGTCTTTCTTTGTTCCTCCACGCCCACGTTCTCAGTGGGTGATGACTCACCCTGTGCAGCAGTCAGCTCCGCCGGTCCGCACTCAGATGTCAGCTCTCCCTAAGAAGGACCTGTCGAGTATCAAATGCTTCGCATGCCAGCAGATGGGACACTACGCCAGTTCTTGTCCCAATAAAGGTGCCATGCCTGCTCAGGGTCAAGCCAAGGTTGTATTGCCGAGGCCCGTGAATTCCATGCCAGCCTGTGGGAATTTTCCGCACGCCAGGACTGCTGCTTCTGTTGGACGTGGTCGGGTGAACCATGTCTGTGCTGAGGACGCCCACGCTGATCCCAATGCAGTGATAGGTAAGTTTCACATCAACTCCATCTCCACTACTGCTTTATTTTGACTCTGGTGCAACGAATTCATTCATTGCTGCATCATTTGTTAAAAACCATGGACTTGAATCAACTGCAATAAAGAAACGAATCTGATTAAATCTCCTGGAAAAGTCATGCATACCACCTTGTTGTGCCCTGATGTTTGCATTAAAATTGAGGGTATGGGATTTTTAGCAGACCTAGTGGTCATTGATTCCAAGGGAATCGAGATGATATTAGGCATGGATTGTTAGCCAAATATAAAGGTCATATTGAGTGTGCTTCTAAGACAGTCAAGTTGACTAGTGATGATGGCAAGAAAGTTCAGTTTGTTGCTAACTCCTGCTCGGAGAATTTGATCGCCCTAAATAAGTTGGAAGGGTCTGATCTAAAGAATATGCCCATTTTGCGGGAATTTCCTGATGTGTTTCCCGATGAGTTGCCAGGCATGCCGCCTGAGAGAGATGTTGAGTTTGTTATTGACTTAGCCTTGGTACTGCGCCTATCTCTCAAAGGCCGTACCGTCTTTCTGCAAATCTGATGGCTGAGTTAAAGAAGCAGATCGAAGGGTTGCAAGAGAAGGGATTTATACGCCCTAGTGCGTCACCTTGGGGTGCTCCAGTTATTTTTGTAAAAAAGAAGGATGGATCCCTAAGAATGTGTGTGGATTATAGGTCACTTAATGAGGTGACCATTAAGAACAAGTATCCTCTGCCTCGCATTGATGATCTACTTGATCAGTTAAAAGGAGCCTCCATTTTCTCAAAAATTGATCTAAGGTCTGGTTATCACCAAATCAGAATCAAGGAGTCTGATATTCCTAAGTCAGCTTTTACCACTCGGTATGAGTTTACAGTTATGTCTTTTGGTCTTACCAATGCTCCTGCTTATTTCATGAACTTGATGAACAAGGTGTTCATGGATTTTTTTGATAAATTCGTGGTTGTGTTCATTGGTGATATCCTGATCTATTCCAAATCTGAAGAAGAGCATCAGATCCATTTAAGAATGGTTCTAGAGAGATTAAGGGAGCACCAGTTGTTTGCCAAGCTGAGTAAATGTGAGTTTTGGATGAAAGAAGTTTCTTTTCTTGGTCATTTCATTTTTGCCAAAGGTGTTGCTGCTGATCCTGAGAAAGTAACATCTGTTGTTGAGTGGAAGCAACCGAAGTCTGTGACTCAAGTCAGAAGTTTTCTGGGTTTGGCGGGATATTACCGCCGGTTCATCGAAGGGTTCTCCACAATAGCCCGTCCGATGACCAACCTGTTGAAGAAAGAGAAGAAGTTTGAATGGACCGCCAGTTGTGAAGACAGTTTTCAAGAATTGAAAAAGCGCCTGACTTCAGCCCCTGTGCTGATTTTGCCGGATATTCGAAAAGACTTTGAGATTTACTGCGACGCATCCTGTCAAGGTCTTGGTTGTGTCCTGATGCAAGAAGGAAGAGTGGTGGCTTATGCATCCCGTCAGCTTAAGGCGCACGAGCAAAATTACCCTACACATGATTTGGAATTAGCTGCTGTTGTGCATGCCCTGAAAATTTGGAGGCATTATCTCATGGGGAATCACACTGAGATATTCACTGATCATAAGAGTCTTAAGTACATATTCACCCAGCCTGACCTGAATCTAAGGCAAAAGCGTTGGTTGGAATTAATCAAAAATTATGATGTGGGAATTCACTATCACTCTGGCAAGGCCAATGTGGTGGCTGATGCTTTAAGTCGTCATCCCGCCTGTAATCACCTCCGGAGTGAGGAGATGTCACCGGATTTGTGCCAACATCTTCTTAAGTTAAATCTTGGAGTTGTGAAAGTCAGTCATGTCGGTACATAAGGTACCGGGGTGTCCTCTCCACCTCCTCCAGAAAGGGGGTAGAAAACGGCGTCATCCAGAAGGACCGTGAAGACCGGTGCAGTTCCGAGAAATTTGGCGGGCACGTGGGCCCCACCGCCAAATCGGCCCGAGGCGCTCTCGGCGGTAAAGGCGACCAGACCCTGCAGGCCGGAGATCGGGCGAGCCCTCCGTGCGGGCGACTAGACCTCAAAGATGCGGGCGAGCCTCCGTGCAAAGCGGGCGACCAGCTCCAAGACGTGGGCGAAAGCAAATACCGACAAGGACTGTGGCCAAGGCCGGGCGAAAGCGGCTTCTGGCGACAAGGACGCGTGGCGGATCGGCGGGTAGGCGGGCGATCAGACCCCGCACCGTATCGGCGACCACGTGAGCAGCTGGCAGGGTCGGCGGGACTCTGGGCCCCACCTGCCACTGATGGGACGCGACAAGGCAAAGCAGGGCGTGTAGTGGCGGCTATGACAAAGACGGCATTTATTGTATACCGCCAAGACAAATGATCATGTAATAGGCTAGATGCGTCCCCCCTGTTTCGCTCCCCCGTCGATTTGGGCTCTCCCGTGTTATATAAGAGACCAAGCCACCTCGGGGAGAGGAGGTTCTCTCATTCCACCTCATTTCCATTCGCAATACATACACATAGAGCGAGAGCTCAGCAGGAGTAGGGCTATTACCCACCTCGGGGGCCCGAACCTGGGTATATCGCTGTGTTCATACTGTTCTTGGGAGCTCGAGGGCGGTTCGAGGCGCAGCAGTGCTACCCCCCATGTCGGATCTCTGAATCTTCTCGTCTAGCGGCAGAAAAATACGCTGACAAGTCATTTGAACTCGATGGAAGTACAACCTACTTTGTGGAATCAAATAAAAGAAGCTCAAAAGGATGATGAAGCAGTTCAAGAGATCAAGGGCAGAATGTTGAAGGATAAAGCACCAAATTTTTCTGTTGATGATGAGGGTGTGCTTTGGTTTAAAAAGAGGATTTTTGTGCCTAATGTCAGTGCTCTGAGAGAGCACATCCTGAAAGAAGCTCATGATAGCCCTATATCCATACACCCGGGAAGCACCAAGATGTATGTGGATCTGAAAAGTTCATATTGGTGGACGGGCATGAAAAGAGAAGTCGCAGAATTTGTAGCCCGTTGTGATATTTGCCAAAGAGTAAAGGCAGAGCACCAGCGTCCTGCAGGTCTATTGCAGCCTTTGAAAATCCCAGAATGGAAGTGGGAAGAAGTCGGGATGGACTTCATTATTGGTCTCCCAAGAACCCAAGCGGGCCATGACTCCATTTGGGTCATTGTTGACAGACTTACCAAAGTGGCCCATTTTGTTCCAGTTCGCACCACTTATACGGAAGGCAAGTTAGCTGAGTTGTACATGAGCAGAATTGTGTGTTTGCATGGTGTTCCTAAAAAGATTGTGTCTGATCGAGGTACTCAGTTCACTTCAAAATTTTGGGACAAGCTCCATGAGTCGCTTGGTACTCAACTGAATTTTAGCACAGCTTTTCACCCTCAAACTGATGGGCAGACTGAACGAGTGAACCAAATTCTAGAAGATATGTTAAGAGCATGCGCTCTAGCTGCACCTACCAGTTGGGACAAGCAGTTGCCTTACGCCGAGTTTGCATACAACAACAGTTATCAGTCCAGCATTCAAATGGCTCCGTTTGAGGCTTTGTATGGAAGAAAGTGTAGGACTCCTCTGTACTGGCAAGAAACCGGTGAGGCAAAAGTATTTGGGTTGGATATTTTGCAAGAGGCTGAAGAGCAAGTCAAAATGATCCAACAGAGGTTGAAAACAGGTCAGTCCCGACAGAAGAGTTATGCTGATAACCGTCGAAGGGATTTGAAGTTCGCTATTGGAGATTTTGTGTATTTGCGTGTGTCTCCTCTTAAAGGCATGCGTAGATTCCGTGTGAGTGGCAAGCTAGCCCCGAGATTTATTGGTCCTTTCAAAATTCTTGCCCGAAGAGGTGAAGTGGCATATCAGTTGGAACTTACTGAGTATCTGGCAGGTGTGCATAGTGTATTTCATGTTTCTCAGTAGAAGAAATGCCTTCGTGTTCATGAAGAGCAGTTGGTTCCTGAGGTGTTGGATTTGCGTACCGATCATCTTTTAAAGAATACCTACCAAAATCTTGATGTGGCGATTCAGAAACCCGTAGTAAAGCTACGCGTTTTGCCGAGTTCAAGGCAAGAATCATTCTGAGGCTGAGGCCACTTGGGAGCATGCGTCAGATCTTCAGGCTGAGTTCCCAGAGTTGTTTCCAGAAGAGTCGGAATCTCGAGGACGAGATTCACCTTAAAGGGGGAAGGTTTGTAACATCCTAAATTTTAAAAACCAATTTGGCACGTTAATAATTTCTTAAATGCATAATTTAAAAATGATTAAATCATTTATTTAAATGGCATCATGTCATCATCATTGCATACAATGCATCTAAATTAGAAAAATAATTTAAACTCAGGACAGGAGTTAGCAACGAACTGAATTTCCTTGCCATCATCACTAGTCAACTTGACTGTCTTAGAGGCACAGTCAATATGACCTTTTTATTTGGCCAACCAATCCATGCCTAATATCACCTCGATTCCCTTAGAATAATTGACCACTAGGTCTGCTAAAAATCCCACACCCTCAATTTTAATGCAAACATCAGGGCACAACAAGGTGGTATGAATGACTTTTCCAGGAGATTTAATCAGCATTGGTTTCTTTAATGCAGTTGATTCAAGTCCATGATTTTTAACAAATGATGCAGCAATGAATGAATGCGTTGCACCAGAGTCAAATAAAGCAGTAGTGGGGATTGAGTTGATGTGAAACTTACCCATCATTGCATTGGGATCAGCGTGGGTGTCCTTAGCACAGACGTGGATCACTCGACCACGTCCCTCAGAAACAGCAGTCCTGGCGTGCGGAAAATTCCCACGAGCTGGCACAGAATTCACGGGCCTCGGCAATACCACCTTGGCTTGACCTTGGGCAGGCACGGCACCTTTATTGGGACAAGAACTGGCGTAGTGTCCCATCTGCTGGCATGCAAAGCACTTGATACTCGACAGGTCCTTCTTAGGGAGAGGTGACATCTGAGTGCGGACCGGCGGAGCGGATTGCTGCACAGGGCGAGTCATCACCCACTGAGAACGTGGGCGTGGAGGAACAGCAGGCACACGGCCACGGGTGCGGTGTACCTTGGAACGAGAGCCAGGATGACCATCCTGCTGGGCTCTCTTCCTCTTCCTAGCAGCCAAACACTGACGACGGTTCTCTTCTTGCTTCACTGCACTGGCAAACAACTGCTTGAAAGTGGTGAACTCAGTAGAATCGATCAAAGCACGGATCTTAGGGTCCATACCCTTCTTAAAAAAGTAAATCTTGTCAGCATCACTTCTTACATCGCGGGGCACATAACGAGCCAGCAATGTAAACTGGGTGAGGTACTCGTGCATCGTCATATTCCCTTGAACTAAGGCATGGAACTCACGCCTCTTAGCTTCTTTTGAACTGTCAGGGACATAGTTTTCCTCAAAAGTTTCAACAAACTCATCCCAAGTGATCGACTCAGGATCCTCATGAGACTCACAAAACGATCCCATGGTCGACGCAACTCCATGGTCGATATGTCGCAAGTCGACACTCCCAAATCTCCACACTGGAACATAATCAGACACTTCTCCATTGCCTTCAACCAGTCTGCTGCCTCCATGGCATCAGTAGACCCACCGAACTTGGGAGGGTTGGCTCTCAGAAAATCATTGACACGAGAACGGATAGGAGGTGGAGTTGGGGAATGGTTTGGCACTGGTGGTGGATTGGATGTATTGTTTCTCTCTCTCATTAGGGTTTGGAACATTTGGAACTGCATGTCCATGAACTCTCTTAAAGTGGGATTTCTAGGAGGTGGTGGTGGAAGGTGAGAGGAGGACTCGACTTCATTTTCTTGTGTATTTTCTTGTGGATTTTGGGGCGATCTTCTTTGTGGCGCTGGAGAGGAAAAAAATCGGGGCTCACGAGGTGGCCCTCCAACGGAAGAACGAGCTGGGTTAGGGACTGACTGGGCTTGCCTCCCAAGACGGCGAGATCCACTAGCTCTGCTAGCAGCACCTCCACGAACTCACCACGGGTGAGATCCCCACGCCCTGCTCGGCGCGAAATCACCATCTGCTTGACCAGAGGACGAGAGACAATAAAGGGAAAAAGCTAAAACCTAGTTTTTCCAAAACATGAGTTTAAACATGCAAATTTGGCACAATGCACATTCACATACATAACATATCATAATAATTTTTAAAGTACAAACAGGGGCGCGATACCACAAGCTGGTACGCCAGCCCAAAGCGCGAGCTAACTACCTACGGGTTACACAAACAGACGCCGTTACGGCTAGTAGGGTTGGATCCACAGGGCCCACCAGGTAATTGCTATCCAGAGGAGGATGGTTACCACGGTGATCCAGATGGGGAAATGCCTCATCTCCTCAAGGAAGAGCTGGAACTCGCTCGGCTCGGGCTGAGGGCGAGGACTCGGGGAACGACGAGGACTTGGAGCGCGGCGAGGGGGACTCGGAGAACGGCGAGGGCTCGCGGAACGGCGAGGAGGACTCGCGGAGCGGATCTCCGAACTTCTCCTCATCGCGGTTGGAGAAGCAGCGCGGCACGGCAGGGCGAGGCGGCAACTCGTGGCAAGCGGCAAAGCAAGCAATGAGACGGTGAAATCAAGGTCAAGAAGAAGACAAAGCTAGGGCGGCCCTCTTAAAGAGGCAGGCCGATTATTTGAAGTGGAGGGGGGAACCGGCAGCAAAGCGGCGGCAAAGCGCGGACAAGAAAGAAAGCAAAAGAAAAGGAAAAGAAAAGGGTGACAACGACCCAAACAAAGGATATAGGGAGGTACGAGCTAGTCCTGCTCGTAGTCAGACTCAGAGGCCAACTCCACGGGGTCTTCTCCGTCATCATCATCATCATCAACAACAGCAGGCTGCCAACCAGACGGTGACGATCGGACAATCAGAGGTATGCCTTGGAGCTCGACAAGAGTGGGAGGTGGTGCTCTCACTCCAGAAGGACCCAGATCCAATTTGAGATCCTTGGGGGTGAGCTCGAAGGTGCACAAGGGAAGATCAACAGGATCCTTAGGCCGGCGGCTGGGACGCGGGGCTCGTTCCGACCTCCTTCTTCTTCGGGCGCGAGGAAGAAGCAGCAGTAGCAGGAGTCCCGGAGGAAGAAGCGGCATTCCCACGAAGACGCTGGTTCTCGCGAACCAACTGACGGATTCTTTTGCGAAAATGGACTTTCTCCACCAAGTGGTGTGAGTCGCGCCTTTTAAGGTCGCGGCTCTCCTTCTTGGCTTGCTCCAGTTGGCGGTTGGTGTCGTAGGCGGAGTTTAGCTCCCGCAGAGTAATGGTGTACGCGTCGTCCAAGAATTGGACGAGCTCACCAAGGTGGTACACCGTCGGGTCGCTCTCACCCTCGGCGCACGAAGCGTGGATGAACAGCTCGTTAAGCGAGCGAAGGAAAGTAGTAAGCGGGGAGACATGACTCACGCGTGAATGCATCATGAGTCGATGTAGAGCAAGTCCGACACGTCTTGGATGGCGTCGGGCGATTGACGCGATTAGCGAGTAATGAACGGTCCACAGTAGGCGGTGGACCAGCGCAAAGACGATGGCGACACCACCCGGCATGTCGTCCTTTATGCAAGTAGTGGCCCCATGATACATAGGGTCACCGAAACCAAGCGTGCTCAGCATCAGCAACAGCTGGCGCACGAAACCTCCGTAGCCAAGTCCAAGGGCAGACGCAAATGACGGCATCTACAATTTTCCAAAAGATGATCAGCAAAAATGGATTGCGAAGATTAAGAATTTATTTAGCAATTATTTTCTTTATAAATTATATGGTCTCTAGTTCTAGGGCTACGTCCTAGGGCCAATAAGAGCCTGGCTCTGATACCAATTCTGTCGGCACCCGATTTACAAGATCGGATTCCACCTGCGTAAACCTGTACTAGTCCCAAGGATCATGGCTAGTACACACAGATATACAGAAACGGAACAGTGCCAACGATAATATTTATTACAAACAGGAACATAGTCCAGTACAAGCACATACAACGGCTCGCAGGCCGTAAATCAGAGTACACGGAGATACAGGCCTAATACAATATCTAGATACTTATTCATCCCACAGGCACGAGGGCTGTAGGAACGCGCAACCCTAGCCTTCATAGTCTTCATCAGAAAACTCCTCCTCGACGTACTCCGGGTCCTCCTCGGAAGGCGGGCCATACTCAGATGGACCGGCTGTTGAAATTTTAAAAAGAGGAGGAGAAAAGGAGGGTGAGTACAAATTGTACTCGCAAGTCCGGAATTATGCAAATGTGGTTTAGTACAAGGAGAGCTTAGGATATTTTGTGGAAATTGCAGTTATTTACCTAGTTTTGACAAAGCAAGTTTGAAACTTTAAATCTCAACATTTTCTTTGGGCCTTTCTCAAACGGTTCTCGGCACTTGGCCTCAGTGCCATAGCAAGAACAAAATTATTTCTTCCTTTCTTTTCTCAAAACGGCTAGGTCCGGTTTCCGCGCGACACTTTCCGATAGGCCGTTACCCATTTCGGAATATCACCGGTGGCCCCTAGCTCAAACGAAATCCTTCTCAAATCCTTACTCATCTCAAATCCTTTGTTCAAAAACCCTTTTCTAAATTGGTTTTTAAATGAACAATCTACCATATAATCAATCCCTTCGCACGCTCATAACCGCGAGCACGGCTATCATGACTGTTTTAACTCTGCAGAGTGGGTACGCCATACCCTCGAGAGGCTACGCACCCAGACGATTTTTCGCCACAAGACCGTCAACCACGAGGGCCAACGATCGGGTACGTCCCATACCAGGGCTCGAGGTCGTACTGTAATGGCTCAGTTCATAGGATCATAGGATGAGCAGTCCTTAGACTAGGGGAGAGTTTATATTTTAGCCCAGTTTGCAAAACCGGTGCCACACTGCACCAACTGACAAAATATCTCCCTAGTCGGAAAGATTTTGGGGTAAGAGAAAAATCATTTCCTATTAAGCATCACCCTTGATGCGCTATCTTTAAATCACCCTTTCCCAAACATTTCTCAACAGTATTCTCATGTCACACAAATGATTGAATCATTCCGCATAAATGATTTTTAAGCATTTATCCTACCACAACAGAGTATTTAAATAAGAGCAATTTATATATACTTTAGCCTTAGGGTTAATCCTAACATATCTCTTACCTTTTCTATTTGGCATGATATCTAATTCTAGCAAATACGACTTTTATCTTTTAAACTAGCATGCATATTTTGAAGTCTAATAAACATTTTCTAAATATCCGAAAATGGGTTCACGATATGATCAAAGGGGGACTTGCCTTGGTCGGATTCCGGGTACGGGTGATCATCGGCAGCAGATCGGTCTACGGGCCTTTCGGATCCTAATCCCCAGCAACGCGCCATACATACAAAGCATACAAACACACAATCAATACAAATTATTTTTATAAACTTTTAGTTTTATGCTAATCATGTAAATCATTTTTATAATATTTGTTTATAAGAAAATCATTTGTTTTAAACCACATGCTATAATGAATCCTTTTATGCTAATAATGCATTTTAGGAAAATCATCTTGGGGCAAAATCATGCTCAGAGGTAAATAACATTTTTACAACTTTTTAGAAAGTGGTTTTGCATTTTTATTTTATTTTATTTGCATTTATTACGAATTTAGAGGGTTTTATATAATTTGAAAAATGGATTTAATAATTTAAAAACTGCAGCACATGCAAGGCACAAACTATACAACTCAGGTATCGAAAATATTTCTCTTATGCACATAATGTATGAAAACGATTTCTATGCACATGAATGAATGCTCCTAGTATTTTTAGTCTTTTAAAAATGAACAAGGAAAAATATACCCTAACATCACTACCCAATCTAATATGCAAAAATGTTCAAGGCAAAGCTATGATAAAATTTTGAAAATGCAGAATGCTCCAAGGTACTCTCAGGAATTTTTCTTGCATTTTTATTCGTCACTTGCTATTTATAAAAATTGTTTTTGTTCATTTTTGACTTTATGTTCACAGAATATTGGAAAAGGGGCCTCTGCTCGGTTGGAGCTGACCCATGGTCAATTCGGCCCAGCCTACGCTAGAGAGAGAGAGAGAGGGAGGCAGGGCCATCCCCTTCTTCCTCCCCTGGCCAAGGTGCCGAGAGGGAAGAGGGACTCGGCCAGGTGATTCCGGCGACCGCGGTTCGATTCACCGGCAGGGGAGGTAGAGGGAGTCGAGGCGAGGCCAGGGACGGTCTCGGCGGCGCCGGAGGCGTACCAGGCGAGCAGCGCACCGGAGAGAAGCGGAGGCGGCGCAGGAGCTACGGCGGCGGCGCTGTGGCTTCGGACCTGCGCGGAAACGGTGAGAGGGTGGTGAACGCGAAGCCATGGCGGGGCTCACGGCGAGTAGAAGACGGGGGAAACTCACCGGCGAGCTTCAAACCCAGAGCAGCACGGTGGAGGAAGAAAGAGGCACGGGGTGGCTTAAATAGGGTGGGCGGTGTGGTCATTCGGACATTGAAGGGCTACCCCGCAAGAAGTCAATCACAGCGGCGCGGGGGACGACGGCGGCCAAGGTGATGAGATAATGCGGCAGACCGGGGTGGCATTATTGAAGGGGCCGGGGGGCGGTAGGCGGCACAGCGCGGCGGCAATAAGGGCGGAGCAGCGACCGGTGGCACAGGGCGGAACACGCGGCGCAGCGCAGCGGCCATGCCGGGTCCAATACGGCGGCGACGACACGAACAGCGACGACGACTCACAGCGGCGACGCAGAGGAGCAGGGGAGGAAGAAGGGACTGACCAGGCGGCTCCAGTAAAATTTGGTTATTTACCACTCTCCACGTGTATAGTTCGCTAAGTATGCCACTTGTGTGTATGATATGCGGGACCATGTGTGTCCATGACAGTGGGGTAGAGTGGTATTTTTGCGAAGCAACTTATTGAAAGTGGTAAATAACCAAATCTCTCGGCGGCTCCACGGCGTGCAGGGCAAAGGGAGGTGGCAGCGGCGACTGGGCCTGGCGCGGCGGCTACGGCCCAATAGAGGAGATGAGGAGAGGCGGTAGGAAAAGGAAAGAAAAAGGGAAGGGAAGGGAGAAGTGGGCCGGCTCGGCTGGAGGGCAGGAGAGAGCAATGAGCGGGGCCATTTAGTGGTCTTGTGTGACCTTAATACAAGGCCTTGTATTGACCGAGGAGGAGGGAAAAGAGGAAAAGGCCACGTGGAGGAAAAGGGAAAACGGGCCGAGGGAGGGAGATACGGCCCAAAGGGGAGAAATGGGTTTCTATTTTACTTATCGATTTTCTTCTGTAAATGGATTCGAAATTATTTGTTTAAATGCTATTTTATTTCAAGAAAAATTTGTAAAATTCAAATATCTTCCCAAATATTTTTGACATGCACAAATACGCATATTTAAGCACATTCACACATCCACATTTAAATATGGTGATTTTCTAAATATCTTTCCAAAGTTATTGAAATTTATTTTTGAAAATTGATTTTCAAACATGGCCATGCGTGGTTCTCATTCAAATATTATTTGACAATATTAGAAATCACCTTGGCATATTCTCCTTTAGAAAAATTAATAAAATTTAATTTCATGCAAAACATGCGTTAATCATGATTTTAAAAATAATTAACATGCTAAATTTTGAGTTTAAAATTTGTGATGTTACACCACCTCACCCCTTCGGACTAAGATTTGAAAAGGACCAATATATCTTGGAGCAAGTTTTCCGCTCACACGGAACCTGTGCATGCCTTTCAAAGGGGACACCCGCAGATACACGAAATCACCTTTGGCAAATTTTAGGTCACGCCGGCGATTGTCGGCGTAACTTTTTTGTCTAGACTGGACTGCTTTCAGCCTTTGCTGGATTAGTTTCACTTGCTTTTCAGCCTCTTGCAAGATATCCAAACCAAATACCTTTGTCTCACTAGTTTCTTGCCAGTACAGAGGGGTACGACACTTTCTTCCATACAAGGCTTCATAGGGTGTCATTTGGATGCTCGACTAGTGACTGTTATTGTAGAAAAACTCAGCATATGGCAATTGCTTATCCCAGCTAGTAGGGTTAGCTAGGGCACTTGCCCTCAACATATCCTCAAGGATTTGGTTAACTCTTTCGGTCCGCCATCGACCGAGGTGAAAGCGATCTTGAAATTCAGACGGGTACCAAGCGACTCATGGAGCTTGTCCCAGAATTTGGAGGTGAATTGGGTACCTCGGTCAGGGACAATCTTCTTTGGCACCCCATGCAGACAGACTATCTTGCTCATGTACAGCTCGGCCAACTTGCCTCCGGTGTAGGTGGTTCGAACAGGGATGAAGTGTGCAACTTTAGTGAGGCGATCGACGATTACCCAGATGGAGTCATAGCCGGATTGAGTTTTAGGTAACCCGATAATGAAGTCCATCCCCACTTCTTTCTACTTCCATTCAGGAATCTTGAGTGGTTGCAACAGCCCAGCAGGCCTCTGATGCTCGGCCTTTACTCTTTAGCAGATGTCGCAGAGGGCGACATACTAGGCGATGTCTCTTTTCATTCCGGTCCACCAGTAAGTGGTTTTCCGATCAGCATGCATCTTGGTACTTCCAGGATGGATAGAGATTGGGCTTTCATGAGCTTCTTTTAAAATGACTTCTTTAATAGATTTATTATTTGGTACGAAGATTCTATTTTTAAACCAGAGGGTTCCTTCTTCATCCATGGAAAAATCTGGTGCCTTATTCTTTTTAAGCCTCTCTTTAATTTCAAGAACTTCTTCGTCACCTTTTAGAGCTTCTTTGATTTGGTTCATTAAGGTGGGTTGTAATTCCAGCATATTTATTTGGCCCACCTCAACCATTTCCAAGTTGAGGTCGGATAATTCTTTATATAGTTCAGGTTGATCTTCTTTAAGCATGAGATGATTACAATAGGAACGCCGGCTTAAGGCATCAGCCACCAAATTGGCTTTGCCAGGATGATAATGAATTCCCACATCATAGTCTTTGATTAACTCCAACCACCTTCTTTGTCTTAGATTGAGATCAGGCTGAGTGAAGATATATTTAAGACTTTTGTGATCGGTGAATTTTTCGGTTCTATTGCCAATTAGATAATGTCTCCAAATTTTGAGAGCATGAACCACAGCGGCTAGCTCGAGATCATGAGTGGGATAATTTTGCTCGTGAGGTTTGAGTTGCCTTGATGCATAAGCAACGACTCTCCTTTCTTGTATCAGCACGCAACCTAGGCCTTGCCTAGATGCATCGCAGAATACCTCAAAATCCTTATGGATATCAGGCAAGATCAACACCGGAGCGGAAGTTAATAGCCTTTTTAACTCTTGGAAACTAGCTTCACACTTATCGTTCCACTCAAATTTATTTTCCTTTTTAAGAAGATTTGTCAAAGGACGAGAGATTTTCAAAAAAATTTCAATGAACCGACGGTAATATCCCGCCAATCCAAGAAAACTTCTCACTTGCTTTACAGATTTTGGTTGTTTCCACTCAACAACCGCGGTGACTTTTTCTGGGTCCACTGCAACACCTCCGGCTGATATCACATGACCAAGGAAAATCACTTCCTTCATCCAAAACTCGCACTTGCTCAGCTTGGCATGCAACTGATTTTCTCTTAACCTCTCCAAAACATTTCTAAGATGAATTTCATGCTCCTCTTCCGATTTAGAGAAGATTAGAATATCATCGATGAACACCACCACAAACTTATCCAGAAAATCCATGAACACTTTATTCATTAGATTCATGAAATACGGCGGAGCGTTGGTCAGACCAAACGACATCACCGTGAACTCATAGAGGCCATATCTTGTGGTGAAAGCTGTTTTCGGAATGTCGGTATCTTTAATTTTTATTTGGTGATAACCAGACCTCAGGTCGATTTTTGAGAAGATACAAGCTCCTTTCATTCGATCAAACAGATCATCAATTCTACGAAGAGGGTATTTATTCTTGATTGTTACTTCATTTAGAGATCGATAATCCACGCGCATGCGGAGAGATCCGTCTTTCTTTTTGACGAAGATCACGGGCGCTCCCCAAGGGGAAACACTCGGTCGGATAAATCCTTTTTCTTGCAATTCTTCAATCTGTTTCTTTAATTCAGCCATTAGATTGGCAGATAAGCGATAAGGTCTTTGGGAGATAGGACTAGTGCCAGGGACCAGGTTTATCACAAATTCAATGTCCCGGTCAGGGGGCATTCTAGGCAACTCGTCCGGGAACACATCAGAAAAATCCTTTACCACAGCTGTGGTTTCCCGGGAAGAGGCCACCAACTTATTGAGGGTAATTAGATCAGAGGGGAAAGGATTTGCGATGAATTGGACCTGTCCAACATTATTAATTAATTTTACTGTTTTGGTGGCACAGTCTATTTGACCTTTATTTTTAGTTAACCAATCCATACCCAGAATCACTTCAATTCCTCTTGAGTTTATAACCACTAAGTCTGCTAAGAACTCGGTGTCTTGAATTTTTAGCTCAACCCCGGGGCACATCAAGGTAGACCTCATGATTTTTCCCGGAGATTTAATTAGCATTGGATTCTTTAGTGCATCAGTTTTTAACTCATGATTTTTGACAAAAGATGATGATATGAATGAATGCGTTGCACCAGAATCGAAAAGAGCAGTGGCAGGCATTGCACTTATGAAAAATTTACCCATCACCACATTGGGATCGGCGTGGGCATCCTTAGCAGTGACGTGGTTCACACGTCCACGTCCAACAGCAGGAGCAGATCTTGCAGGTTGGAAGTTCCCACGACCCATCCCAGAAGGCAAGGGTCACGGAGCAGCAGGCTTCCCTTGGGGCTCAGGATTTTTGTTGGGACACGAGCTGGCATAGTGACCCAACTGCTGGCAAGCAAAGCACTTTATGGTGGAGATTTCTTTCTTTTGAGGGGTGGAGACTTGGGTGCGAACTGGCGGAGGTGGTAGAGGAGCAGGTCGCGACTGGACCCACTGAGTGCGAGGGCGAGGAGGAATGACGTGCCCACGATTACGAGGGCGCTTGATCTTGAATCGAGAACTTCCAGAGAAGTGGCTATCCTCATGGGCCCTTCTCTTCTTTCGAGCAGCCAGGCATTGGCGACGGTTCTCCTCTTGCTTAACCGCTTTGGCAAACATTTGCTTGAAAGTGGGGAATTTAGAGGAGTCAATCAAGGCACGTATCTCAGGGTCCATGCCTTTCTTGAAGAAATATATCTTATCAGCATCGCTTCTCACGTCCCTTGGAACATATCGAACCAGGAGTGTGAATTTGGTGAGGTACTCCAGCAGGGTCATGCTTCCTTGCACGAGAGAGTGGAATTCAATTCTTTTAGCCTCCTTAACACTGTCGGGAACATAGTTCTCTTCAAAGGCCTCAACAAACTCGGCCTACTCAATGGCATCAGGGTTATCATGGGCTTCACGAGCGTGTCCCCTGGCGAAAGAACCCCGGTGGTGATGTGTTATGAAGTGAACACTCTCAACCTTACCACATTGGAACATGATGAGCTTTTTCTCGATCTCTTTTAACCAATCTGCTGCTTCTAGAGAGTCAGCGGAGCCAGCAAACTTAGGGTGATTGGCCCTAAGGAAGTCATTGATACGGGAACGAAAGGGAGGTGGAGCTGGTGTATGAGCAGGAGAGGGAGCTGGGGCAGGAGGATGATTACGCTCTTGAACCAAGTCGTGGATCATTTGGTATTGCATTTGCATGATTTCTCGGGTGGTGGGTTCTTCAGGAGGCGGTGGTGGAAGTTGGTGGGTGGACTCGGCTTGATGCTCGGGAGAATTTTCGTGGTGAGATCTTGGTTGGGAATTTTGTGGAGGATTTGGCAGAGGAGCTGGCAGAGGAACAGGAGCAGGAGGAGGTCCTCCAACATAAGGTTGATCCATGCGCACTGAGCGATCTTGCTCACGAGGTTGGTGCGAAGCACTTGCTCGGCTTGGGGCACTTCCATGACCTCGGCCCCGGGCAACATCCCTTCTTCCAGCCACTCGAGCGATCACCATCTGATGGATAGGAGAGGAACGAGATAAGCATAAGGGGATTATGATTTTTCATCCAAAACATCATTTTAAATATGCAATTTGGCACCAAACAAGCACACAACTTAATTAGTTTTATAGAGATACAACCAAAGGATGCATACCACAGTAGGCCGGTACGTCAATCCATGCATACGTGCTAGCTACGATACAGGGTACACCACTGGTGCCGGAACACTAATAGGGCTGGGTCCACAGGACCCACCAGGTAATTGCTATCCAGAGCAGGATGGTTACCACGGTGATCCAGAGCGGGAAGTGCCTCATCTCCTCGAGGAACAACCGGAGCTCGCTTGGCTCGGGCCGAGGATGAGGACTCGGGGAACGATGAGGACTCGGAGGGCGGCGAGGGCTCGCGGAACGGCGAGGACTCGGAGAGCGGATCTCCGGCTTCCTCCTCATCGTGGCTGGAGAAGCGGCGCTGCAGCGGCAGGAGGCAGGCGGCAACACCGTGGCTGCCACTTAAAATAGGCGCGGCGATTTTGAAAGCAATGGCGCAGGCAACGGAGGAAGGAAAGGGGGTCGGCTAGCATGCGGCGCGAGGCGGAGGGGTAAAGCAAAAGAATATACAGGAGGGGTGCAACACTACGAGCCTACATCTGCTCGTAGTCGGACTCAAAGACGACCTCAGCGGGTTCTTCGTCTTCTTCGTCCTCGTCTATGGGTACGGCAAAGGCCCAGCCAGGCGGCGGGGACCGGGTAGCAAGTGGGGTGAGCTGGCGCTCGGCAAGAGTGGGAGGAGGTGCAATGATACCCGACGGACCTAGGTTGAGCCTAAGGTCCCCAGGGGTAAGGCAAAAAGAGCACAGGAGTTGGTCGGCAAGATCCTCCGGCACGGGATCGGTGGAGGTACCAACGTCCTTCTTGGCAACAGGAGGGTAAGTAGGGGTCTCAGAAGAAGAAGCCGTGGCAGCAACAGCGGCATCACGACGACGCTCCTTCTCTCGCTCTAGTTGGCGGATCCTTTTGCGAAGCGCGGCCCTCTCCAAAAGGTTACGAGAATCGCGCTTCTTGAGCTCATGGTTCTCCTTCCGGACTTGCTCCATTTGGCGGTTGGTCTCGTAGGAGGAGTACAGCTCTCGACGGGTGAGAGTGTAGGCGTCGTCTAGAGACTTGACGAGCTCAGCGAGATGGAAGATAGTCGGGTCGATCTCGCCTTCGGCTGAAGGAGCATGACCGAACAGCTCATTTGGCAGGCGAGCAGGGAAGTAGCGGAATGGGGTGCGGCGCAGTTTGCGAGCGAACAGGCTGCAGACTCGGTGTATAGCCAGGCGAGCGACGTCTTGGATGGCGTCGGAATAGTTGACTCGAGTGGTGGTGAAACGAAGATCTCCTCGGGTGAACGGCTGACCCGCGGGAGCGATGGTAACGGCCACCACCCAACACTCGTGTCCACGGCGAGTAGTCACGGCCCCATGGAAGGTGGGGTCGCTAAAGCCAAGGGTGCCCAGCAGCAGCTGGCGCACAAAACCTCCGTAAGAGAGTCCGAAAGTAGAGGTGAACTCCGGCATCTACAATTTTAGCATAAATAGTGTAAGTTACGAAAACGTATAGCAAAGTTTACAAGGAAATTTAAAAATTCCGTTTTAGAAAATATTAGGTCTCTATTTTTACAGGCTACGTCCTAAAGCCAGTCAGCTCTGATACCACTTTTGTCAGGACTCGGTCTAATCGACCGAATCCTAATTGTGCATACAGTACTAGTCCCAGAGGATCATGGCTAGCACACATAATTCAACAATAATGGTACATTGCCTTCGAGTTACATTATTACAACGTAGGGGACTAAGCGTCCCACAGGAAGTCACAACTTAATACATCAAGAATGGCACGCAGGCCAAGATACAGAGTTACACACACGGTAACGCAAGAGCCCAACATGGCACGATTTATTCTAGTAGCTAGACTATTCCACAGCCAAAGCGGCAGGCAGGGCACAACCCAACTCCTCGTCCTCGAAGTCCTCCTCGAAGTCCGGGTCCTCCTCGGATGGCGAGTCGTAGGGAGCCTCCTCGACTGTTGAAATTTTTGGAAGAGGGGAAGGAGAAATAGGGGTGAGTACAAAGGTACTCAGCAAGTCGAGGATATATGCAGATGGGGTTTAGTACCAATGGATGGCTTGGGTAGTTTTGCGGAAATGTGTTTTTATTCTTTTCCTAGTTTTATAAAAGCACTTCTAAGAAGGCTGTAAACCCAGATATTTAGCTTTTGGGGCTCATTCTCAAAACACTCTCGCCATTCGGCCTCATGCCGTAGCGAGTTTCTACCACAGTCTCTTCCCTTTACGGGGAATAACTCGGAACAAAGGGTAGGTCGAAACCGCGCAAGCACTTCATGATAGGCCGAACCCAATTCATGAGGCAAGCCGGTAGTACCTATCTCAAGATCAAAACTCTTTCTCAACAATTTTTACTCAACTCAAATCCTTTTTGAAAATTCTCGGTTTTTAGAAAAGAAAAACTACCATATGAACAGTCCCTTCGCATGCTCATGACCGCGAGCACGGCTACCATGATAGTTTTAACTCTGCAGAGTGGGTACGCTTTACCCTCGAGAGGCTACGCACCCAGAAGTGTTTCACCACAAAGTCGTTAGATTCAAACACCAACGACGACCGCCAGGAGTCTCCGTTAGGGTTTTTCGCCTAACAACTAGGCCCGTCCCATAACGGGACTCGAGGTCGTACTGTATGGCTCAGTTCGTAGGTCCATAGGACGAACAGTCCTTAAGCTAGAAGAGAGACGATAATTTAGCCCCGTTTTCTCAAAACGGTGTCTTATTACACCAAACCAGCAAAAGTCTCTCCCTAGTCGAAAAGTTTTTATGGGAGAGAGATAAATTCATTTTTCACCCAGGGCATCGCCCTCGATGCTCCAGTCTTTCGCAAAGAATTTTCTTAAACCCTTTTCCAATTCTTTTCTCTTCACACAATTTATTTCCACACGCAAGAATTATTGCATCATCGCGATAATATTATTTTGGCATTTTTCCTACCATCAATGGAAAGTATATATACACAAGACTAGTAATAAGTTCTTATGGTTTAAACCTATCACTAGTCTTACCATGATTTATTAGGTTGCATAACTGGTAGCTACCAAATACGATATTTTTAGTTTTAATCTAGCATGCAAGTTTTCAATCTCTAATAAATCATTTCTAAAACAAAACACAAGGTTCACAATATGATCAAGGGGACTTGCCTTGGTGAGAAGACGGGTAGGAGCAACCGGCGGCGCTGGACGGGTCTAACGCTCCTCGACCTCCTAACCACGCGGACAGCACATACAAGATAACACAACCATCCATCAAACAGGAAAACATTTATATGCGATTTTGGTTTTAAAATCATACACGAAATAAATATGCATGGAAATGCGATGCATGCACCACTATTTTATATTTTTATATTTTTATTAAATCAAGTGTATGCATCAAAATAATATTTTTGACATTTTTCTAAGGTCTTTTAAAAATTATTCATTATTTATTGTTTAATGCAAAATGATTAATTTAGTTTTTATTGTTACAAATATTAATATAAATAAAGAGTTATTGAATTTTGGATTATATTTATGTGTGCGCTTTGAACTCTGGAAAGCGTATTCTACTCGAATACGTTTCCACTTATCAGAGCCAACCACCCACACATAGTAGCACTAATCTCAAAGCACTTCTTCTTCAAGCTCTAGCCACAAGCAAGCACACAGCACGTACACAGCACACAGCAACTCCATTGGAGCACACTGGAGCTCGGCTAGCTGGCTGTGGCGACCTCCGTTTGACGAACCGATTGCAAAAATGGATTCCTCTCGACTCAGCGCTTCCAAAGGGACCTAAAGCTGCGGTTTCGCCGACCGCTTGGCTCCGGCGCCGACGCACGTATTTATACATAAGCTACAGTACACGCTCTTAACTTGCTCGTATGGCTTCCATGGGAGCTCTAGCTCAACATGACACACGCAGGGGGAGTCTACGGCCACCCCTAGAACATCTTTCCAAGCCCATGCGCACCTAGAAGTGTGCAGAGGCTTACCGAGGCGACAACGAACTGAGCGCAGCTTCTTTTTAACTTGGTGGTTCTTCAGGTTCCTTCGACGCTGCGGTATGGAGGATGAGAGGAAGCGAGTGAGGAAGCGACGAAGAAATGGCCGAAGGCCAGGGAACAAAGCAGAGCTCACCGAGGAGAAGCACGGGCACGGCAGAGCACTGGGCAAGGAGAAGTAGGAGCACAGAGCTCTACTTTATAGCTGAGGAGGGCACGGCAAGCGTCGGACTTTACTCCGACGGGTGCTATTGCACAATAGCTGCGGCGACACGACGGCGAGGTCAGGGCGCTTGGCGTGGCGCGGCGGTGAGAGGAGGTCGTGGCGTGGTCTTTGGTGTGCCGACGACGCCTTGTGGGGTTGTGAGGAGTAACTTCATAGTTTACAGGGCACAGAGGGAGTTAATATAGGCAAAGGTGCCCGGGCGCAGAGGCGGCAGTGAATGATGATTGCGGGACCATGCGCAGGTGGTGATGGCAAGGAATGGGGAAAGAACACCGGGAAAGAAACTGGTAGGTGAGAGAGAGAAGAGTTTTCAAATTTTTCTAGTTTTGTTTTTCTCTTTTCTTCTTTCTAAATAACTATTCAAAGGTCAAATATTTCTAAATAGGTTTTGACCAATTCACATGGGTTTGAAAGTTTCTAAATGCACCCATGAAAATATTTATACCTTTAAATAACTGACACCCATGACAATGATTTTTACTTTAAAAATTAATGACCCAAACCATTTCCAAAAGGTTACATGCGATGATGATGCCATGATGTTTTTCAACACTTAAATAGTTTAATATTTTAATTATGCATTTTAATGAAATTATTAATGTGCCAAATTTGGTTTTGAAAATTTGGGATGTTACACGGGTATCCTTGGTCAAGTTGGCAACTCGCCCCTGAAGCTACGAACATCTCTCTACGCCGACGACGCGGCTATCTTCCTCCGCCCCATCCACAAGGAGATCCTTACCACTATAAACCTCCTCAACTCCTTTGGCGACGTCTCCGGCCTCCAGATAAATCTCCACAAATGCTCCGTCATGCCCCTCCACTATGATGATGGGGACTTGGACCTCGCCCTCGGTCCCTTCCCAGGGATCAGGGCTTCCTTCCCCTACACCTATTTGGGCCTCCCCCTTCACTTCAAACGTCTTGGGAAGAACCACTTCATGCCCATCATTCAGAAGGTGCAGACCCGCCTCCCATCCTGGAAAGGTCGCCTGCTCTCCAAAGCAGGCCGCCTCACGCTCGTCAAGGCGGTCCTCTCGGCCATGCCAACTTACTTCGCCACGATCTTCCATCTCCCCAAGTGGGTCATCAAGGAGATTGACAAAATCCGCCGCTCCTTCCTTTGGAAGGGTCAAAATGGCTCCTTCTCAGGGCATGCCTTGGTTAACTGGCAGACTGTCTATCGTCCAAAATCCCAAGGTGGCCTTGGCATCCCGGACCTCAACCTCGTTAACCGCGCCCTTCGCCTTCGTTGGCTCTGGCTTGCGCGCCATGATCCTTCCAAGCCTTGGGTAGGCCTAGACCTTCAGATGACTGACACCGAGCTGGCGAGCTAGCACTCTTTCGGATGGCCACCACGGTCAATGTCGGCAATGGTCGAGATACATCATTCTGGCGTGATCGCTGGCTTCTTGACTCCGCTCCGGCCGACCTCGCTCCAAACCTCTACAAGCAAGCCAAGCGTCGTAAGAGCTCTGTCGCTCTCCTACTCCCACACAACCAGTGGATCCGACATTGCGGCCCCATCACCTCCTACACTCTTTTCAGAGAGTGTTTTCTCCTTTGGTGCAAAATTCGACAAATCACTCTTTCCGACTCTTCGGACACTGTTCAATGGCACTACTCCCCGGACGGGCGCTACTCTGCCAAGTCGGCTTACAACCTCAATCGATGGGCGGTGTTGACCACCCCCGGCAAGCGCCATCCGGTCGGGCGACGCCCAAACAAATGCAAGTTCTTCGCTTGGACCACGAGCCACCATCGCATCAACACCGCCGACCTCCTTGCTAGGAAGGGGTGGCGCACTGAGACGGCTTGTTGCTTCATCTTGACCCACTAGAAGCAGTCGACCACCTTTGCGGCTCTTGTTCCTTTGCCTCCATGAATTGGCAAACCTTTACGCCTCGCCAACCCCTTCTCTGGCTCGGTTGGCCTGCGATTGGTGGACCTTGATCAACATGGCATCCCTAAGACTACTGTGAGATCTCTCAATGGCGTCATCATCCATGTGATCTGGGAAATCTGGAAGGAGCGCAATAGGCGCATCTTCCATAATCAGGTTTTGTCCGTTTCGCAAGTTGTAGCCCTAATCAGGGATGGTCTCGCCGCTTGGGCGGCAGCCTTCTCGCCTGTAATTTCCTAGGCTGAGCCCTTCCCCTCTCTCCCCCTCCCTTCTCTCCTTGTATATTTTGTACAGTTTCGTTCTTCCGCTTTAATGAAATGGCAGTGCTCCTGCCCGTTAACTCAAAAAAAAAATGAACACCCTCCCACTGCGGCACCAAAACCCCATGTACTACCACGGCACCACCTACTAATTAGACCAACACCAACGATGTGGTGGCAGCATGTGGTCAAATGATTTGACCAAGATGAGTACAAGGACGATCTCCAACTTTTAGGAATGTTATAGCTGGAGTGAGAGCAACTCCAACCGGCTCTCTATTCTTTTCGTCTAAAACACTATTAGTGTTCCCTCTATCCACGCCTCTAAAATTCATTTACAACTTATAGAGGGCCACCTACGGTCTTCCCCGCCTACTACGACAATGATAAAGATGGTCCAAACCACTCTGGCCTGTGCAACTCCGTGTATGAGCACGATAGTGATAGGGAGCCGAAGAAACAGAAGTGTTGTGCTACATAATGTATCTAGTTTAATATGCCTCCACTGTATCCTTTTTTTTTAGAACAAGTCCACTTTTTCATTCTTGAAGCTTCCACGAAATTACAACCAAGTCCAAGAGCAAACTTGAAATTACAACAAATTCACTAAAGGACCTGATCGAACAACACAGCATAAAGCTTCCCCTTCTCACCACGCCGGCAACGAAGAAGAACGTCATGGCCGACATCGACGAGTTTCGGAGCCACTCATCCAGGCAGTGGATCGAAAAGCCCCTAGCAGCAATCTTCTTGACCGCACCAAAATCCAACAAAACCTGAAGAAAAGAGCACAACTCCACAAGGAACAAACCAACGCCGATGATAACCAACAACATCAACTTCGACGACGGCGACGGAGTCTCCACCGACTGACCAAACCCTATACCTCTTACCAATGCCCTCATGCCCTTTCTCAGATCCAAAAGAAGTCAAGAAGAAGACAAGAACACCGAGGTCTTAGACAAACTAAAACTACTACGAGAAGCACCAAGAGCCAAGGAGACCTCACCTGCCACCACCTCCAGAACGCCAAACCCGAAGCAAGCAGCCACCAAGAAGCTCTAAAACCTTCTCGCCACTTTATTTCTACTGCTAAAACTAAACCTAAACCTACTGCTGTACAACCCCCGGGCCAAGATCCTGATCTTCCCTACCTCGATGCCGGCCAGGAGGCCGCCATAGGCGCCAGAGGAGACGCTCGGATCTGGCCGGGGACGAGCTCCGTCCGTGCGCCCTGTTTTTTTCGCGAGAGGATAAGGTCGAGCTAGAGTCTGGAGTCTGTCATATTATTTTATGGCTCAACATTTTGTCTAACTCTATTAAAAAATTTTGAACTACATTGCCGGTCAAACCTCTGTCTGTACAACGTGACCAATAATTATGAAAGCAGCAAGCGTATTAACCCACCTGTTGGTCACACCTATTTTCTTCCATAAATTTTTGGCCAACTTAAGTAATTTATCACGTATGTCAAATGTGCTAACTGACCACAATAATATAGTAAATAATATTACACTAGAAATAAAATATTTTCGCTTTATATCATTATCATCATCTATCCATCTACTATGTTGCAGTACACTACTACGTAGCAATGTCTGCACAACAGAAAAAAAAAAAAATCAAAACCCGTCAACCCGATATCGGCTGAGGCTTCCCACGTAAGGTATCAAGGTCGAGCGGACCGCGGCCAGTTCACCGATATAAATACGCGCTGCCGCCCCACTCGCCTTGCTCCGGCTTCCTCCCCTCAACCACTCCGCCTCCGCCCTCCCGCAACTCTCCCGAAGCATCTGGAAGCTTCCAACGGCAAGGTGAGGCGTCTCCTCTACCCATCTCCTCCTCTCTTCCCCCGCTCGATTCCAAACCTGCTTCGAATCGTTGCATTTCGCGCGGTTCCACCCGCGCACGGGTGAATATTTTTTTCTGGGGTTTTGCGGGGGGTTATGCCATCATGCGTGTATGGGGTGGGAGGCGCTGGTAGAAACTTCCAGATCACGAATCCGGTTCGAGATGGGGCGCGCCCGGCCTGGCCTCTCTGGCTCTCTGCTGCTCCGGGTGGTTGCGGGGTTTGCGGGTTGATTGCTTTGCGTTTTCTGTTTGCATTTCTGCTCCAGGAGGCCGCCGATTCTGTGCTTGCGCTTTGGTGTGGTGCGATCGATCGATGCTGTTCGTGCTCTTTGTGCGAGCGATTTGGCGAGATTCCTTCGGTTTCCGCCTTCTGGAAGCTTCTGGAGGGTGGCTCGACATGGGTGCAAAGGCTCGAGAGTTGTTTTGGTTTCGGGTGTTCGGTGTTTCCCTTGTCTGTTTTGGTCTCAATTTCTCAATATAAATTTCACCAATGTCGTTCCCATTTTTGTTTCAAATAGCAAGAGCTATTGGCAGAACAGCTGTTTTCTATTAAAATGTTCAATGTAATGCACTTCATTTAGAGTTTAATATGTTATATTTTGAAATAAACAAAACAGCTAACTTAATATATTAATATTAATATTTTTTTATTTTTGTCTTGCATCTCTGATGCATGTTTTGGTCTCAATTTCTCACTATAAATTTCACCAATGTTGTTCCCATTTTTGTTTCAAATAGCAAGAGCTAGTGGCAGAACAGTTGTTTTCTATTAGAATGTTTGATGTAATGCACTTCATTTAGAGTTTAATACGTTATATTTTGAAATAAACAAAACAGCTAACTTAAATTTGCTGATGCTTGATTTTAACATGTCATTATGTTTGCCACTTCTAATTCTCACAGGTTTTGTTATTTGAAACCTAACAAACTGCAAAGATGGTGATTTGTGTTGAACCTCCTCCACCGATAAAGCCCCCCATAAGGATGATCACAGAACTGACAGATGATACTAAGAATGATTCGTCACATTCAGAGCAAAGGACAAGAATGCACACAATTGAGCGGCACAGATCTTGTGAAGTGAGTCAAGTGATTCTATCTGGAGTGCAATTCGATGGTTTTCCACCACGTCATCCACCCCCCACCCTTGATGTCATTAAAAGTGGTGGTACCCCAGGATCTTTGGGTTCTCCTTCTGAGTCAACTGCAGATGCCAATGCTTTACACAAGCACACAATTGCAGATGCTGCTTGGGAAGTCCTAAAGCAATCGATAGTTTACTTCAGAGACCAGCCAATTGGGACTCTTGCTGCCATAGACAAGTCTCAGGCAGCACTCAACTACGACCAGGTTATCTTATCCTTTTAGCTGAATGATTGATGTTTCTACTATTGTTATATCATGTTCATATACCCTGCTTGATTCTATTTTTTCGTGCATGCTAGTTTCAAAATTCTCAATTGGTGAATACTGGTGCATGTAATTGTTCTGTTTCCTGCAACAAAAATGTATATCATGTGTCTCATGCATGAACTCATAAATTTCCATGTACATGAAAATACAATATAACCAACAGTGATGAAGTTTTTGCTATTATATGCTGAAACAGGTTTTCGTGAGGGATTTTGTTCCTAGTGCCTTGGCATTCATGATGAAAGGAGAACCATTGATTGTGAAGAATTTTCTGTTAGAGACTGCCCGCCTTCAATTAAGAGAGAAGATGGTTGACCTATTTAAGCTTGGTCAGGGTGTGATGCCAGCAAGCTTCAAGGTGCACCACTGCAACCCTATGAACAAAGCTGAAAGCCTGGTTGCTGATTTTGGTGAAATGGCAATTGGAAGGGTTGCTCCTGTGGATTCTGTATTATGGTGGATTATTCTACTTCGTGCTTACACCAAATGGACAAGGGATAATTCTCTGGCTGAAAGTCCTCCCTGCCAAAGGGCAATGCGCCTTATTCTCAGGCTGTGTCTTTCTGAAGGGTTTGATACGTCTCCAGCGTTGCTTTGTGCTGATGGCTGCTCCATGGTGGACCGTCGAATGGTAAGCCACTCAGACTGAACTGATTAAGTTTACTTTGTTGTTGTGGTGAATAATATATCTGTTACTTGTTTGCTTGTGTTTTGATGGGAAGTTGCATTTCATAGACATCGTTACAAGCCTTATTTTGATCAAACTTAAAAATATATTACGTTTATTTAGAAAAAAATTTCATGATTTTATTTAGGAATTTTGTTCGGTCCTTGTGAGTTGGGAGGCCATTCTGTCTGGATTTGTGGGCGATGCACGCTTTAAGAATGAGACTGGAGACCTAAAATGCAAGTGCATTCTGAACATTAAGATGAGATAGTGGTGCATTAGTTTTGAAACACAAATGGGCTATGTGAAGTTGTGAGCACAGTGTAATTTTAGATGAGCTAATGCTATTAATCACATTGGTGAAGGGATGAAAAGTGGTTAGCTTTTGTCACATATCATGACTTTTATCGAAGTTAGAGCAGTAATAAAATTATACTTCATGCACAGTGGTTACAGCACTTCCTTCAGATTACATATTGAACTTGTAGAAGGTCAGCTAAAAAGTATAAATCATCTGTATTTTCTCTGGGATGGGAAATGACGTAATTGTATGTTTTGATCATTTGTGCTTGGTGTGCTTAGTAATTAAATACTGCGCAGGGTATATATGGCTTTCCAATTGAAATTCAGGCTCTCTTCTTTATGGCCCTGAGATGTGCCTTAAGTTTACTGAAAGATTCTAATGATGACCTTGTGGGACAAATAACAAGGAGGATCAAAGCTTTGAGCTTCCATCTGCACAAATACTATTGGCTTGACTTCCAGAGGCTCAATGATATATATCGTTACAAGACAGAAGAGTATTCAAAGACAGCACTGAACAAGTTCAATGTCATACCTGAATCAATCCCTGATTGGGTATTTGACTTCATGCCTAGCCGTGGCGGGTACTTCATTGGCAATGTTAGCCCTGCAAGGATGGACTTCCGCTGGTTCTGCTTGGGCAATTTCATTGCAATTCTGTCATCATTAGCCACCGGAGATCAAGCTGAAGCGATTCTGGATCTTGTGGAGGAGCGCTGGCAAGAACTCATTGGAGAGATGCCCCTGAAGGTATGTTACCCTGCAATGGAAAACCAGGAGTGGCAGATAGTCACTGGTTGCGATCCAAAGAACACCAGATGGAGCTACCACAATGGAGGATCATGGCCAAGTAAGTCGGTTGGTAGCACACCACTAACATATTTGGATTAGCACCAGCTGGTATATATACTCAAAAACATTTTCATGCTATTTTTTAGAAGCAATTTGATCTGTGTTAGCTTGGGGGCTCTAGCGTAGGTTGAGTTGGCTTCTCTTTGTAGCGTTGTTGTGGTGCTTGCTCTTTGAGCTGGTGTTTGTATTCTCTTCTCTTTGAATAAAATGGCAGTGCTCCTTCCCATTAGTTTAAAAAGAATTGATCTGTGTTATCCAACTCGTCTTAAGATGCATTATTGTGTTTGCGAAGCATCTGACCATAGTATCTACATGTGTTCATAGTAGCTACATTCTGTTTACCTGTACGTTGACCTGTGTTAACCATAGTATGTACATTCTGTTTACTTGTAAGTTGACCTGTGTTAACCATAGTATCTACATATGTCCATAGTATATTTTCGAAACAATTTATCTTGTGCTAACTAGCTCTTGTGATGAGATGTATTCTTTTCTAGTATCTACATGTGCCCATATTATCTACATTGTGTTTACCTCGACGTTATGGTGCACAGTGCTGGTGTGGCTCCTGGTGGCGGTGAGCGTGAAGCTGGGGCGTCCACACATCGCTCGGCGCGCAGTGGAGGTGATGGAGAAGAGGCTGGCGAAGGACGACTTCCCGGAGTACTATGACGGCAAGGCAGGGCGGTACGTGGGGAAGCAGGCACGCAAGTTCCAGACGTGGTCCATCGCCGGGTACCTGGTGGCCAAGATGCTGCTGGACGACCCCTCCAACCTGCGCGCCGTCTCGCTGGAGGACGACGGCCACATCCGGGAACCCATCCTCAGGCGCAGCTACTCCTTTTCCTGACCTAGCTTTCTTCTTGCCTGACGCACAAACTACCGTCCACGGCTTCAGGAATCAGGGAGCCAGCCAGGGAGAGGATACATGTGCATGTGCATGGCTAACTACATGATGCGTACGTCCATACATTCAGACATACTTAGTGGTCTCACTTGGCGCTGTTGTGTAGAGATAGATGGTTGGTAACAGGGCAGTACGTTGGACCGGGTGACATACATGTGGCTATGGTGCTCTACGTTGTGTGGAGCTGGTGGAAATTTTGGTAGCTCGGGTTTCGCATGCAGTTGCGCCATGCGCTTGAGCAGAATTGGAGAGATTGTTTGGTCTCTGATGGATGATGCTTGATGCTCTTCGTGATGCGGTAATGATTTCCCCGTTGTTCGTGTTTTTCTTTGAGGGCTATATGCTGTTAGTGTTAGTATGCTCAGATGAGCTGCGGATTGTGGCCTTCAATTGGGTCGTTTCGTTTCTTCTTGTTGTTGCGGATTGTGGCCTTCAATTGGATCGTTCGTTTCTTCTTCTTCTTCTTGGTTTTTGACCAAATTAAATCTACCTCCTCTAGTTAGACGACCCAATTGGAAATAATTTTGCGTTGGTAAGAGGGTAAGGCAGGAGATGTTCCGCGGACATTTGTTATTGCTACATTTGTTGGGCATGTTGATGTAGTGACTCAACAATCTAGCATTTGCATGCATCGCCCATCACGGCAGCAGGTAGGCGTCTCTGTCCATCGAAATCTCCTTTCTTCTACGGGAAAAAAAAACTCGCTTCAGTTACTTTTATCCTTTTGCACAGTGGTATGGTCTTTAAAATGTAACTTTCACTATCAGTTAGTAATAAAATTTATTTACAAAATCAACAAAAATATGATATTGTGAAAATATTTTTCAAAACGAATCTATATGTATGGTTTTTACGACCATAATCTAAATAATTTAAAAGAAATTTAAACATAAAGTTTTAAAACTTTGACTTAGAACAAATCTAAAACGATGGAACCGAAGGGAGCAAGTGTTAAACCAGCCATGCGTGAATCCACCCTCGGCCACAAGCCAATGGCAGCACACCTAGGACGAGACCCCATCCACACACCCGGCCACGTCGGCGGCACGTGCCACGTCAGCGAAAAAGGAGCCGCAGCCGCACCCAGATCGGAACCCATGGCACTGAGCCTCACACTATCCTCTCATCCCTTGTCTCTCTCCGCCTCCGCAGCGCAAAGCGGCACAGGGAAGGGAAGGGAAGGGGATAATGGCCATGGCGACCTCCACCTTCTCCCCTCCCCACGCCCTCAAGCCGCCGCAGCCGCCCGCCAAGCCCGCGCTCCTCCCCTCCTTCCCGCGCCTCCGCGCCGCCCACCGCCTCGCGCTCCCTCTCGCTCGCGCCGCCGCCGGGGAGGCGCCCGTCGAGGCGCCGCCCAAGCAGCAGGCGGACCCGCCCCTGCCGGCCTCTACCCCCGCCGCCTCCAACGGGGCTGCCGCATCCGCCGCCGCCGTCCAGTTCGAGGCGCCGGTGGTGCCCAGGTTCCAGGACTCCCGGTGGGTGAACGGGACGTGGGACCTCAGCCGGTTCGAGAAGGACGGCGCCATCCACTGGGACTCCGTCATCGACGCCGGTGAGACTCTCTTGCTGCTGCTTACTAGTAATACTGCACGGTGGCTAAGCTAAGCTCTCTAGCTAGCATTTCATTCGGATTCACGTTCCCAGGTTGGGATTACCTAATCTGCCAACGCGTCTTTGCTTGAGGGAATCATCTTCAAATGCATGTCTATAGTGTGAACGGATGCGATTGATTGGGGCTCCCTTTCGACATTGGGGGTTGCTTGATGAGCTAAATGCTTTCTATTTTGATGATGGATGATTGAAAGAGGGGTTTACAAGCTTGTGCTAGCCTATTGGAGATTAATAGCTTATTGCTCAATGCACATTAATGTTGAGGCTAGAAACCTTCATCTGCTTCAGCAAGGAACATGCATGCCTACCGATAAAAATACCTGTAGTGCTTTCCCTTAAGTGCTTTCGCAAGAATCTTGATTATCTCATCCTCAAATGTTTTTGCTTGGTTTCAATGGCCCTGTGTGCATTACTCCTCGAGAACATCATTGTAAGGAAAGGCTGGATGCCTAGACAAGTTCGCATCTGGAGTTTGCGCAAGTCAACCATGCCACAAAATCATGAAAATTGATAGGTATATATTGTGCAGGTTGCACCTGAATATGCTAGGAGGCTGGGCTAGACATCAAAGTGCATAGAAATATTTATGGGTAGCAAGGCATGCTATGCAGCACGGCAATAGGAAGTTAGGAACTAGGAAGGACTGCGTTACGGAGAAGATGCGGAAAGAGCTGAGAGTGGGTTTGGATGGGAGGGCAAAAATGTGCCCGAGTCCAACCAAAGTTTGAGGTTATTTGAAAATCCAAATTGATTTTTTTTTCTGAACTGGTTTCACGTTGACTTATCTCGGATTTGTGTGCATGTTCGTAATCTGTGATTGTTTGCACTAATTGACCTGAACAGAGTTCATATATATGTTAATACTTGTCGATTATGATTTATGCATATTGCATAAGCGCATTGTCACTTGTCCATGTGCCACAGTGACTGGAGCCAGCATTGGTTTCTTTACACTCTAATGAGGCTGACTGCCTAACTGACATAACTCATTGGGAATGGTGTAATCATCTGATGCCACATCTTTGTTTGTAACCAGAGGCCAGGAGAAGGAAATGGCTCGAGGATTATCCGGAGGCAACTAACACTGATGAGGCTATCGTATTTGATACTTCGATTATACCGTGGTGGGCATGGGTGAAGCGGTTCCATCTTCCAGAAGCTGAGAAGCTAAATGGTTATTCTTGAGTCATTTTCTTTTTAACAATTTAATTCTGCACTTTCGGCCACTTCAAACTGTTGTTGCAAAGGTAGCTGGATGTCATGTACAGGAAGAGCTGTACATCCATATGTTCATTGCCTTTTCACTTCTCCTAATGCTGAAAAGAAATGTCTGCGCAGGCCGTGCTGCCATGGTTGGCTTCTTCATGGCTTACTTTGTCGATAGCTTGACTGGTGTGGGGCTTGTCGACCAAATGGGCAACTTCTTCTGCAAAACCCTGCTGTTTGTAGCTGTGGCCGGCGTGCTGCTGATCAGGAAAAACGAGGACATCGAGTCGGTGAAGAAGCTCATTGATGAAACAACGTTCTACGACAAGCAATGGCAGGCGACTTGGCAAGATGAATCGCCCGCCGAGCCAAAGAATTAGCTAAGTGGAATTTTGTGATAGTTGAAGGGGAGGCGGCATGGACTTCTTCGTCCTCACGTTGTATTTTCTCTTCCAGCATTTCGATTCTCCAATTAGTAAGGCACGGTACCTTTTGACAAAATTAATAACTACGCTGCCTTGTAAAAAGCATAAACTTATTTCTGCGTTAGAGATGAAACTGATGCGTGCTCCTTTGTTGAATGTTTTGTTGGTGGGAAGATCAGGGTATGAATATAGTTTTGTGGTATATGATTGCTACTTTGGAGCGTGCAGTATGCACCGATTATCATGGGAACGTTACTGTGCTACAAATTATCTGTAATTCTGGTTTTCAGTGTATGCATTCCTGTAAGAAATAAATCCCATTTCTCAAACAATAAATCTGAAATATGTGCTTAAATCATCTTTTGCAACATCGTGCCGTAATTGGAACCAGCAATCTACAAAAACGTTCAGAAAGAGCGGATGGATGCACCGTAGCCCATACGGACAAAACATTCTATAAGTAGATTTGAACCCAGATTGGCATGCACTGGATGTGTCAAGGGTAGCTCAAACAAGAAAGTAGTCTGAGAAGGTGAGGGTGCTATATTTCAGAGAAATAGATGTAGGTCTTCTGAATTGTCGAGTGAAATTAGAATTCCTAAACATGCGTCATTCAAACCTGTGGAAAAAGAGAGAAGTATGCATCTGACGTTCAATGTTTACAGACTACGGTCGTTGATCTGGAATGGAATTTAAATCTGGCATGACACGGTTGAATTCTGACCTGCAAACAAAGCACATAAAAAAAACATTCTATCAGAGTGATTGTTGGTTTCACCACATCAGAGAACGCGGCAAACAGCTTAGGAAAAAAGGAATGCGCAACTATTTTGTAGCTTGTGAGAACGAAAGTATCTAATTTTTAGTTTTAACAATAGGCTAATAGCTTACGAAGTATAATTGTAAATTGCTGGACCAAGCATGTTCTCATGACATCTTAAAGCAAAACATATTCAAATGTTACAAAATATTTTTATTTTTCAGTAGTCCTAAAGAGTAAGACAAATGAGAGGAAAATTCGACAGTGAACATGAGAAAGTGCAGCAATTCAAGTAGACAAGCAAATCAAGTAGTAAAATCAGCCTGCGTCGAATTGTCTTTTTTCCTTGACTAAGGAGCAAAATCAACATAACCAATGCTGCATTGTAGACAATGCCAGTTAATATAAGGCCATTGGGGCCAAAGCTCTGGAATAAAACAGGAATGCATGAACATAGCAAATGGGTAAAAAACCCTATCAAAGATCACAATCTGTGTGTATCTGGAAAAAAGAAAATACACAGGCTGACTGAATAGTTAGTGAAATAAAAAGGTCTGAGGAAGAAGTAAAGCCAAAGAATAGAAACTCAAAACTGCAACTTACCCGCAGGTTGAACACTTCCTATGATACTTGCAGAATATTGACAGACAGACTGAACAAACATATCCCATGTCAATAGTCTTCTTATGGCAGAAACATCTGTGAAACAGTAAAACAAATTAGATGTTATTAAGATGCCCGTACCATAGTATGAAGTGGGAAATAAAAAAGGATAATACAAAACCCTGAGCTACTACTTCTGACCAGACATTTTATAAAATCAAATTCATAAACAACTTAGACGTATATTTCTCATATGCTGCATAAGTTTTGCTGTAGTTTTTCACTCTCTTGGTATGTTATGAGAAAATTCTGCAACAACTAACAAATAACAAGCATCTCTTACTTATGCATTCGAGTCTTGGAAATTGCAAATTAACCTAGATAACCCTGCAGAAGAAATGAATATGTGTGTATTGCATGGAGTGCTTAGCAGAGAAGTGAAAAAACGTACGAGGCACGAAAATCTACTCCCAGGGTCTTCGGGAGGCGCAAAAAGGTTCTCGAGTGTAAGTCAGTGGCAAATACAGCCTGCATGTTTTTCGAAATGGGTAACTGAGCTCAAACAAACTAATCCACTTCACTGAAATAGAAACATTTCTACTCAAATATAATGCACAGATACAGAGGGGAAACATTTTGTGAACAATACAAATTCACAGAACAAGCTGGCTGGTACTACCAAAGCAAAAAAAAATGGTATTAAAGAAATATATTTAGATAACAGAAGATTAGCGATTCAACCATCACCAAGTTTATCAAACCATGTACTGATATCCAACACAGATTCCTGCAACTCAAAATGCCCAAGCTAGATACAAACATAATGTGTTTTAAACAGATAGAGAGATGATACAATAATTGCTTTAATCTGAAAAATCTCAATTGCACAAATATGTTCCATTAGCGTGTTTTATAAACATATTCATGCACTGAAATCTGGAGGGTCAAAGTTCAGACTATTAAAAAAACTTTGGTGCTCAGTTCAGAGATAAAGAAAACATGAGGCTGGAAATGGGAGGTGAACATATACTATGTCATTGTGCACTTGTCTTTATGTCCTAGTAGTAATCCAAATTATTTCAGATATAGTTCAGAAATGCAACCATCTCTAAAATCCAAAGAAGCATCGCATGGGGATGGCTTAAGTGCACATTTCTAATTTAGAAAAATAAGAAATCCATGCAGATGATTAAAAGGACACAATGCGGGCATATAAAGGCAGTTTCACATTTTAAGAAAATAAAGGAACTGATAATCATTAGCAACTCAATACGTGAAGAAAAGATGGATGAAAACAGAGAAACATAAACTGATGGTTTTCATTTTTACTTTTTTTTTAAAAAAACAGTGGGTACTTATGACATTCCCCTTTCAAAGAGTGACTCCCCTTTCAAAGAGTGACTCTCATATGCTGGAAGCTTCTTAGCTTTCTGCTATTATGTAAAAAGTAAAGATGGAGGTGGATGTGGCCATAACAAGGATAGAACACCAGAGCTTGATATAAATACGCTGCTACATGAGAGAACATGTTGTCGTAGAAGGTGCCTGAGTATCCATACAGCAAGGTATTGAAATAGACCACTTGGTTCTTGAGGCTTTAAATACACTCCTCCTGTTATATGTGAAGCCTACAAAACGAAGCACCAAAATATAATCATCAAGGAAGAGAAAATGTCATGAGGGAACCACATGTAAAGGAATATATGATCAGTATAATTCAACAGGGCACTAAGGGCATCACCTGCTGCAAGAAAGCAGAGTCCTGAGTTCCCATGATACATGAATCAATTGGAACCTGAAAGGTCATTGAAAATTCAACTATTATGGAACAGAATGATTAACAAATGTATCGAACTGCAGTTATTCTTAATCTCAACTGGTAGTGCGTGTAGAGACATGTGAAAGCGTTGTTACTTGTAGTAAGAACTCAATAAAACCACCACACATGAAAGTTATGGCAACGATTGTAACTTTTCAGTAAAATGAAATAACAAATAATCCAAATGTGATAAAAAATAGTAAAAGTAGTTCATGTCATACCATGGAACGTTGAGCTGAAAATATTGAATTCATCACCGCTACATATCTGCAAATCATCTAGTTATGTGAGAACATGTCTTGGAAAAAGTATGTCAAACTCGTATTCATAAAGCATACTGTTCAGGCCCATCTGGAGAACCCTGCAAGCACAAAATCTGTATTTCATGTTAGCATACAAGATCATGGTGCTAACATAATTTATGAGTAGGAATAGTGAATGTAATGGACTTGTTCTTTATTACAGCTTACAAGCGAACAATATAATACTTTGTAGTCATTTTTGGGGGGTTTTAAGTGGTTCTTCTCAGAGTTCCTAAAATAAATTTTTTGACTCTCCAAGGGGTCACAACTTATTGAGATTATAATTTCAGCTGGTTTCAACTGAAAAGAACAAGGCCAAAAACTCTAGTGGAACAAAGAAAATAAAATAATGTCATCAACCACAAGTCAGGTGCCTATTATGTTTTTCTAATTATATGTAGGTGCACTGCAATCACATATGCTAACTAATATGCTTCGGTGTACATCATTTCATCAGCTAATTTATAAAAGGAGGCCAAACCAAAAAAAAAATTACATAACTACTAATAGATACTCACCCGAGGTTGTGGGTGCCGGATCCCAGACCGAAAAATCCTCTGTATATCTAAACATCCTCCACATTAAGAAGCACAAACAGGAAAGGAAAAAGGGAAAGGGGGATGCACCACAAATAAGAAAGCTGAACATAGGATACAGCACAGAGCAAGGGACAGCGCGCCCGAGAGCAGAGATGCCGCACTGCTAGCAGCAACAGTGCCATTACCGGCAGTGGCATGGGCATCCTGTGCAATGAACTCCTCCACCTTGCGACTGGCCTTAGCGAAGGTGGCTGCAACGTCTGCAGCAACGGAGGCATTGGCATCACCCGAGTTGAAGACGTATGCGCAGGAGCTGACACCGGCTGCGATGACAACCACCTGGTTGAGGTGATTCAGCAGCAGGAGCGAGTTCACAAAGTGGATCAGCTGCATCCGCACGAAAATGTATCAGATACTAGAAAAAAAAGAGATTGTTCACTACGGATCACCAAAACTACTAGTGAGCAGCAACTAAGAGTCTAAGACCCGCGGGGAGGAAGGGAATGGAGGGTTAGGGTTTCGGAGGGAGACGAAACGCAAGCGCGCGCGTACGTACGTGGGCGAAGAAGTCGGCGAAGGGGAGCGCGGCGGTGGCCCAGAAGAAGGGGTTGGTGTCGACGACGACCACGACGAGGCTGACGTCATCTGGGCGCGAGCGCGAAGAGGAAGCAAGGCGCGTTAGCTGGAGCGATGCGGGGACTGTAGGACACAGAGGGGGAAGGCTGGGCGTGGCCTACCAGAGTAGAGCTTGGAGTGCGCGGAGGTCATGGAGGGCTCGCCCGCCCCCGCCGCCGGAGACGGAGCTGACAGGTGATCGGCCCACGGCGCGGAATCGAAGCACGGCGAGGCAGTCGCTGGATGTGGGCGGCGCCGCCGGAGGGCGATTTTGCCGCGGTTGGGAGTGGAGACTGGAGCCGGAGCCTTTTGCTAAAGCCCAATTCCTCCTGGAGTCTGGGCCTTAATCAGCCCAATTTGTGGGCGAAAGCCCAACATATACTGCTGCTGCTGCTGCTGCTTCATGGCTTGGGCCTCTTTGCAAGAACGCCACACTACCACGCCCAACAAGGATGGATTGCAAGCCCAACAAGGATGGATTGCGGACAGCACAGCAGGCACGGTATATATATCTTCCCAAATCAATATTCGTGAATTAAACATTAAACACTACTACTACCACGCCAAATCCAGTGGAGAGTCGTAGCAGGATTAGTACAACGCAATCGATATGAAGTCCATCTTGTTGCGTAGCCATTTTTCAGCTTAATCAACTGCCATCACCCAGAACTAGCTAGACAGGACACGTACTAGTGACCTATGTCTTTTACAACTTTGAACTATCTATTGCCTCGTTTTTTAGATCAGATTAGATTAAATTAAATTAAATGAAAATTTGTTATTTTTGTATAGGCCAAATGTTGTAATATTTTGTAGTTATTTTTATGGGGTTTTAAATAGTTCTTCTTAGAGTTCGCAAGATATTTTTTTCATAATTTTTTGAATTTTTTAAAACGTATTTCGAGCGGATCATAAATTTGCTACAGTAAAACGCAACTCAACATTAATCTGAAACAAACAAAGCCTATATCTGTCTTTAAATGTATATATTGGATTATGCATGCATAGATCTATCTCTTATTTTAGGGTCGGCTTGCTTGCGAAGTACTCTGATTACATGCTTGTGAGCGTGATGATATAGGGCGTGTTTGGATCGTTACCAGCGCGCGCCGTGCCAATCGCCGGCAGCCGCCAATCGCGGGCGCGCCTTCGCGTGATTTGGCGAGCGTTGGCGAGCGAATCGGCCGCCAACGCCAACCCTCAGCGTTCTTATCTTGGCGCGCCGTTGCTCGCTCGCCCGCGCCTTTCGTTGGCGCCCAACCAAACGCTCGCCAAATCACGCCGGCGCGCCCGCGATTGGCACGGCGAGCTGGGGCAACGATCCAAACACGCCCATAACCATGTCTAACATAAGACCGAATAGTCGAACAAAAACAAAGACGACTAAACGATCTTGATCGTTAGACCGATTAGTCTAATAGGGGCAAACAATTGCCGTAGTTATGTGGGCATGTGTCGTGGATGAACATTCGGTTAATACGATTAATTCAGTTCAGACTTTTCAAGTTTTTAGTATTTCGAGTTATTAGAACTACAGTAGTGGCTTCGTCAAAGGTGGAAATGCCAAGTTTCAACAATTTGGGTCACACTTTGGATGGAGTTATAGAAGCGGCGACACTACGAATCTACTCTTTTTGACTTATTTGCTTTTGTCATCTAATCATTTGCTTATCTCTAGTTTCGAAAACGCAAAGGATGCTTCCTAATGATAAGTGGATAAGCATGGTGCGGCACCTCAACACGGTGGAGCAGCTTCAGGACTACCTCCACCTTTGAAGCCAACTTCGTGGTGTAACATTAGCAGATGCATCTGATGAGAACATTTGGACTCTAACCTCGGATGGTCAGTTCTCCACTAAGTCGGTCTATCATCTCTAATTTCTAGGTAGCACAGGTTGGTCATTCGGAGACATAATTCGGAAGGCGCAGACAGAAAACAAATGCAAATTCTTTGCCTGGACTCTCGTCCATGGACGATTCATATGGCTGACGTCCTGACTCGAAAAGGATGGCCACACCAGCCCTTCTGTTCTTTATGTCAAAATAGTCTGAAAACCATTAACCACCTGACTCTCCATTGTTCGTACTCAGAAGGAGTTTGGAATGAGGTTCTCAATCAATACCCTCAAGCGCCTAAATGGACAGACAACATGAGCTTCTGCGACTGGTGGATCGCGGTCTCTTCCCAGACAACCGACAAAACGGTCAAGAGGGTCATAAATGGTTTCAAGTCTACACTATTTGGAATCTTTGTAAGGAAAGAAATAGACGTATTTTTCAGTATAAGAACCTTCCTTCTAGGACGCTGGTTGATAGAATTTTAGAGCAGGTGAGGGGATGGAGCATGGGGCTCCTTACTGCCTCAATGTAATTCGTTTTTGTTTTTCTAGCCATGGTTAGGTCTTTGTGCAGTGTACAACTCTTTTCTTCTTAATAAAATGGCTGAGCGCCTGCCCCATTTGTTCAAAAAAAAAAAAAAGGATGCATCACTCAGACTCACCTGTTTATTGTTGTTTCCAGCGAAGCTGGTGAGGCTATTCTCAACAAGATTTGGTAGATAATAACTCATGAACCGAAGCATTGAGCATAGTATAGATCAGAAAACTTTGACAAATGACAGAAAGATTGACAGGTTCTCGTTGTCTAAGGATAAATATGGCAATTGGGAATGCGGGCCATTAGAGAAAGCAGTGCCTCTAACCTCTATTACTGCTGTCTCTTCTTGTCATTATATTACATGTGAAAATATTGTATAATTTATCTCCTACTGGGATTATATGTAAAAAATGTTATATAATAAAGCTTCTATTGCTTGTCCACAATATCACTGTCTCTTGGTAGATTTCTGAGCTCTGATTGGTTTTCTTTTGTCATTGGTGGATGGAGCCTTGGGGGAGTAAGTTTCTGAAGAATTTGTCTACCTTGTTGTACTTGTCTTCCGTGCAGAAATTTCTCTTAGCTAAAACTTGCAACAAGTACTTGCTTGTTATTTTTTCTTTTTCTTACTCCAATTTAGGTTCATCTTTTAGAAAAAGAAACAAATAAAAAAAAGACTGCTGGTGTTTGAATGTGTTCTCTCTAGTTTATATCTATCAGACCGTAAGCATAGTTGCCGAGCTGTCGATCTGATGATACATCATTATGATAGCAAGTTAGCCTGCAACATACGTGCAACAGCTTCGACAACTGTGAAACTGCGAATGAAAGCATACACCAATACTCTTAAGTGTTTAACTGCAAAGTTTCGCTTAAAAAAAGTGTTTGACTGCAAAGTCAAGGTTGACTACATACAAGCTATTTTAACACTGATTTTCAGCCAGCTTTTGAAATGAAGAGGAGTTCACCAGGATATATTCTATGACAAGATACAATGCAATTTTAGTAGAGAATCAGTATTTTTCATTAGCATAACATTAATCCATTACAGCCAACTAAATTTCTGCCGCACGAACATGATACAATCATTGACCAAACTTGGTGTTCATATATACAAGATACAAACATTTACAATTGCGGATAACTATAACATTAATGCAACATGATTTTTTCTGCTCCTGAATAAGATGCCTTGATTCAGGTCTAATTCCATGTGAAAACTTTAGGATTTCACAAATCACAGCATGCAGGTAATTGCAGATTTAAATGCAAAAAGAAAATTCAAACGACACCTTTGTGCTGGGTACGTAGGAAGGGAGGATGGGGATAGGAGAGCGGCCAATTGTAAATTTTCCTGAGGCTTACACAGACCGTTGGATTGAGATCGATTGGTCCTAATGCGTGGATTGCAGGAGTGCACGGCCTGCTCTGATTGCATAAGGATATGTTACCATTTATATATGTTCAATGAGGATGACAAGGTTGATAATTTGATCAATGCTGAAAGCCGAGCCTTGGGATGTCGACGACAAGAAGCTCGCAACAATGGCAGAGAGCTAGTTTCATTTCCTCGTTCCTAGAATTATTGCCTTAGCCTAAGTGAATGATGCCAATGAGGAATGTAGAGTAGTATATAATTGAGTTGAATTGTATGGGTTTAAATGAACAACACACAAAATCCAACATATGTAATGCAATACAGTACGTACATGTTCATATATATATATATGAGTAATAGATGGATAAAACACATAAAAAAAGAGCGTTAGAGATCAACGTAGAGAATGTCGGAAATGAACAATGATTTTGATTAGGCTAGCTAACAAAAATGATTACAAGCTCCTTTAAGGCATACACATAACCAGCTACCACTCCTACAGAACAATGAGGCATAATTAGCCGCTACTACTAATTTGACTTGGCGTGTTTCACTGAAGAAGAAGCTTGTGCTGTCGGTCTGATGGCCTGGTGGGAGAAGCGCGCATGGCAGTAGATTGTCCAGCTCAACATCCTAGTTGCAGTTGATGAGGTCATGCACAGAGAACTGTGGCTCATCTGTGCTCTCCTCAAACGCAGCAGTTGATGAGTCACTCAACTCAGTCTACCTACAGAAAGCTAATTGACCGAGTGCACTTGCAGTGATTCTGCTGCACTGGTTTGATGCACAGTTTTTACAGGAGAAAATTAAAGGGTTTGATGACAATAACCAACTGTTGCGGCTGATTTGTACCTTCTTTTGAACAGCAGAGCTATTCTCCCGATGAATGGGAACATGCCACATTGATGCTTAGACGAACTAGCTATCAAGTTAAGTCCAAACATATGGATGAAGTTGTAACTGGAGAGAAATATTCACCAAATCTACAGGTATATTCTCTTGCATGTACATTGGTTGTCCCCTAATATTGATGATTGCTGAAGCATGGTGCCTGACATATTTTTTTGATTTCGTTATATTGATTTCTTCATGGCAGACAAAAATTCCCAATGAACGAACCACTCAGTTTGTTTTAGTAAGTTATGGGGGTGTAAAATCTACCATTTAATACAGTTTGTTTGTAATTTTGTGTAATGCTCTTGTTCTGTTTCCTCTCCCCCAATTTTTTTTTGCTTTCTTTTATTTTTTTATATCGTTTCAATAGTTCAACACGTGTTGCTAAAATTTGAGCAACCGTTAGTGTTCGTCAGAGTAACAGGTTGTTGAAGACGACTTTATATTCGCGTGATATTGTGCATGTACATCCACTTTTCCAATTGTATGAGATTTGACTCCTCCCTGGAATGTCAACAGCTAGTTTAAAACTCCTCCCTGGGATTCATAATCCTGATTGTCCCTAGGACTGCTAGCTACCACGCACATCGAATGAGACAACCTTAGCGTTTGTTATGCCGTGCTTGTGAGTCACATGAGCCTAAGTGAGTTCCAATTGTATGGAATTAAACAAACAACATACACAAAAACCAACATGTTCACATATATAGCATATTTGCGTAGCCAGTACAAAGGCTTACAAAGCGTGTTACAGATCATAAAGAGCATGTCTGAAATCAGCACCAGGCTAACAAAATTGCTGATTACAAGCTCTTTAAGGAATCTACTTGAGATGGTCAGCTAAATCAACACCTACAGTACAACCAGAACGTGCTCCACTGATGAAGAAGAAGCTTGTGCGTCGATCAACCGTTTGTCTGATGGCCTGATGGCCTCATGGGAGAAGCACGTCCAGCTCAGCATCCCAGTCCAGCTCAACATCCACATCTGTGCTCTCCTCAAACGCAGCAGAGTCCATCGCGCCCGAGTGCCCCGGCCATCCTTGCTCCGACGCCGGTGTCTCCTCGGGATGCGCCACCGCCGTGTAGTCCTCAACCGGAGGCAGAGGCAGTAGCTCGTCCAGCTCGACATCCCAGTCGCAGTTGATGAGGTCATCCACAGCGAACTGCGGCTCATCCTCGAACGCCGCAGAATCCATCACGCCCGGGTGCTCCGGCCATCCTGGCTCCTCACGAACAGGCTGATGCGCCACCGGCGTGTAGTCCTCGAGCGGCGGCAGAGTGATTCTGGCTTCCTTGCCGGCGACGGAATCTTGTGTCTCCGGCTCCCTCTTCCTCTTCTTAGAGTTCTGCCCATAGCCGGTGAATCGGATGTGGTACGCCATGACCGACGAGGCGGCGAGGTCGGCGGGGGCCGTGACGGCGTACTCGTCCATCACCCACCCCGTGCTGCCCTGCTCGCCGTCGGCGTGGAAGTTGAGCAGGTATTTCCGCCACGCGATCTCCTCGCCGGTGCCGGCGACCACCAGCTTCTCGCCGTCGACCGACGTCTTCGACCTCTTCTGTCCCTTCCAGCAGCCGCCGCCGGCGCAGGTCCTCCTCTGGCGGCTGTCGGTGCGGCTCTTCGCGTGGCCGGCCGCGAAGAAGAAAGCGTCGTTCTTGCGGTTGCACTTCTGCAGCAGCTCCCACGGCGGCGCGCTGAGCGGGTCGGCCTCGACGATGATGCCGTCGAACGGCAGACGCTGGCCGCGGAGGCGAGGGAGGAGGTAATGCGCGACGAGCTCGTCGTCCTTCGGATCGAACTTGAAGCCCGGCGGGAGAAGCTCCTCCAAGCTCGGCACCGCCATGACACCTAGGGCAAAAGCTAGGGTTTTTGGCGATGGATGCGGGGGGAGGGGGAGGGTTTTGGGCGCGTACGGGAGGGAGCGCGGGCGTGGGGGGACTAAATAGAGGGACGAAGGCGGTTGCGCTCCCGCCCGCCTTGCGTTCCCGCGCACGTTGCTTTCCCGCGCAACTAACTAATGCGTTCCCGCGCAATGTGGAGGCCGACTCCGACTCCGATTCCGGCGATCCCGACTCCGACTCCGATTCCGTCAGCTTCCCCACGCGGCCGTCTCCGCCCCTGGCTTCGCTGCCCGCCTCCGCCTCCGCCCGTGGCTTCGCTGCCCGCCTCCGCCTCCGCCTCCGCTACCCCACGCGGCCAGGCGATCGATCGCTCCCCTCAGGGCTCAGGCGGCCTCGCCGGCGACTTCGACAAGCTCCCCTCCGACGACCCCTGCTCGCCTAGACCCCCTGCCATGGCGCCCGCCCTCTTCTCTGGTCCCTGCTTCTCTCCCTTCCTCCCTCCCTCTCTCCTGATTAAATTTGTGTGGGATTAGCTTGGAACCTGAACCAGAGGATTATGTTTGCTCTTAGTTCCAAGAAAAAAAAAAGGCATTTTGATCGATCCTGGTTCTAAATTTCTGATAAACATGCATGCCCTCATCACTTGACATGTACCATGGCTTTTCCCCTTCCTCTTTACCATTGATCAATAATCACATGGTTGTCCAGCAGGTTCCTGTATCAATTTATTTTTTAACCTTTTGCAGGGGCACTTCATATGCATTAAAGTGTGGAAAACATAAACATCCGTACAAGTGATTAGTTAAGCAAAAAGGTCTTGAGAACTGGAAGTGAACTCAAACATTGGTAGAGTTTAGTTCAGTTCAGTTCTTGGGCTCAGTGTAATGTTCCTGTTTACCCTCTCCTTTCAAGTCCCGGGACCGTCTTCTGCGACTACCTGTGCTACATATTCATGTTTCTTTCAGTTGCAACCTCCAACATGGTGGCCACCTCCTTGGCTCAAAAGGTGCGTGCATTCCTCAGCGTTATCCAGACAGCTTTCAGGGAACTGTGCTATGCGTGCTTCAATAATTATATGAAATACAGATTGTTAACGGAGCTAGTTAGTATGAAGAAATTGGCTAATACATGCCAAAGTAAGAACCCCACAAGAGAAATCGCGAAAGAAGTCTGTATCCTCTTCAGGATTTATATATTTTATTTATTCACTACAAGAAAGGTTGCATGCATGAGAGATTTCAGTAGGCGTGCTTGTTTTGTTAGTATTTCACCTTATTGTATATTTGCATTCTTTATAATCTAGTTCTGATTGCAGTTACTATATGCAGGATGAAGAACTTGCCAACATCAAGTGTCTATGTTGCTATTTGTTGGTCTTGCTTGTGGTATAGGAATGTTCTTGTTCACTAAGATTTTTGGTACGCAAGTATTGACTGGTAAGTCCCTGAGTAAGTCTTTGAAATAAAGTTGTTAAATGGACTCCAAACTATTTGTCTTGCCTTTGAAGCATTGACCATTTTGACTTGCCTAATGAAGAGCTGAATTTTTTTTAATATGCAATTAGATCGTCTCTTTTACTGATTTTTCACAATTGAAAATCCAGTATGTCAATTAGCTTGTGCTAAGCTTGCAAATGCTGTTTAAAGTTGGAATCACATACTCCTTTTATGTCGGCTGCATTCTACTTCAGTTTGATTCTGGGGTTAAGATATGTTGTTATGAAAAGTATGTGCCATGTCTAGTCCCAGCCATCTCATTTTCTGACATTTGTATGTGGTATTTTCTACTTAACTTTACTGTAGCTCATACTTCTTGTTTTCCAGCTTTTACTGGGTCAGGGAACTATGACATTGTTTCTGCTGCCAATACATATACACAGGTTTGTATGGGTCAACAGATATATTGATAATTTCATTCTTTAACTTATTTATTTTGCTGTTCCAGTTGAATAGCAAAGAGATCTCACGTTTCTCAGACATAGAGCTGGCGGTTATGGCTGTGCCCTTTCCCCTTGATTGCCCTTTTCCCTTGATTATAGGCGGCCAAACATACACTAGGTTTCACTTCAGGCTTTAATTCTATGAATTCATGACATATTTGAAATAAAAAACCTCGTAGGATTGTACGAGAAGTAGCAAACATGCAGAAATGTAGATGTTACAAAAGGGAGATCATACTCTTCAAACTTTTTCTAACAGCTCTTCCTTGAAACAGAAGTATAACATAGTTATGAAGAGGAACCTGTATAGGTATGTTGATAATGGTGACAAGACCATTAACCTGTGGTGTGCAATTTTGCATGTCATGTGAGCATCTATTTTCTGGTCATCCGATAGCTTTACCTTCCTATTACCTAGTCACTCTCTGTTATACTTAACTCTATTTTTTTGTGCCTGGAAAATCTGCATAGACCCTTTTTTCTTGCTTTCTTAGTGATTTCACAAACTCAGGCAAATTTCATGGATGATTATGTCTGCAAGGCCTATTGGTTCTTGTTTTGTATACTGGTAGAATTCATCTGCTTCCTTATTTTATAGGATACAAAATTAACTTACCCAATTTCATGTGAAGTAACTATTGATCAATTTGTGTACTCGCTCTTTCAGATTAGAGGCTTCGCATGGCCTGCAGTTCTTGTTGGTTTAGTTGATCAAAGTGCTAGGTACAATTTATTCTTTCTCTTTGTCAATTCCATCTTCATATCGCTTATGAATGAGAAGATTTGGTTAGATACCTGCATGAGTGCAATGGTTCAGACAATACTTTGAAGTTTTCTATTGATGTCATAGTACAACTATATTGGCTGGATGCTTCTCTTATTATATTGTATGTTTGCTATAACCCAGCCTAGGAATGAAAGATTCTTGGGGTCCTTTGAAGGCGTTGGCAGCGGCTAGTATTATAAATGGCGTTGGTGACATAATTCTTTGCTCTGTATGTGGCTATGGAATTGCTGGTGCTGCCTGGGCAACTATGGTTTCACAGGTAGGACCATATTTTTCAAATGACCGCAGCATGTCTCCTTGCAGGCACTTGAGCACTATTTTACAAAATTGTTGATCATTTAATCTGTGAATTTAATGAACGCACAATCTAGTTTTACGTTCAATTTAATGGGTGCTACATCAAATGACTCAATTTGTTTGGTGCCAAGTAGTATGTACACTTCGAGCTGCTTATGATGTTGATCACATGACCAATTTCATTACAGATTTGGGTTATTTTTATCACATATACCTTTTGACATACGCTCAGGTAGTTGCAGCTTTTATGATGAAATGGTTGCCCGGCAGGATTAATACATACATTAATTTAATTTTTTTGCATGTTATGCTGGAAGTAGAAGTAGATTCTGTATGGATTGCTTTTCAGAGATTATCAGTAGGGACAATTCTTTGGCATTGTTCTTTTCATCTGAAACCAGCGGTAGATTTTTTGGCACCTTTTTATCTATTTTATAATTTTGTATCATTTCATGCTTTAGATGGTACTTTGGTAGTAGATCCTTGTAGATGCTTACGCAGAAATTTATATTTGCCAATTTGCGTCCTAATTTATTGGTAATCATGATGTTGTCTATAAAAGATTATCCTTGTTATATCAGTTCTGTTAGGAATAGTTGGTCGTCTCTTTAGTCATATTAATTTTTTTGCGTTTATGTTTTTGTGTGCATTTATTTGCTTTTCTACGGAGAAACTGGAACATATTAATTCTGCATCACCTTGTCAACAGATGCACACAGTGCTGATTCCATATTTCAGTATATTGTTGGTGACACCTTCAGTGCACTGCCTTGAAGGAACATTATTGGTAAGTTGATGTATTTCATTTGGCTGGCCCTAGGCCATTCTCAGTGAGGTCAATCTCCCCATTCTCCTGGAACCTTGTCAAAATGCATTTGCATGATCAAGTGTCATTGCTTCTCAATAGGCATACCACTTGGCAGTATCGCCAGTGTAGTATTAAGAACCATCTTTGATATTTTGTGGCTCAATGATGGCAATATATGAGAATATAGTGCTTATTCTTGACAATTTTACTAGTCTGACATTTGTTTACTGGAAAAATGTGATGACATGTCTGATATTTTTTCCCCCTGTTTTCAGGCTGGAAGGGACCTTACTTGAGTCAGTCAATGGGTGCGTGCTTTTGCTTTGGAACCATTGTATTAATGGTATGTCTGTTTCCTTTTTTCTTTACTATATTGATGGGAGAGTTCCTGTTTTTCCTACAATTAATTAATGATGACTCAACTTCAGAGAGTAAAAGAAAGGATTTTTTTTAATGATCATGATCATGATGTACGAGCAATCAACAATAAAACCATGATATACTCTTTACAGCGGTCTATCTACCTTCTGATCACTTTTGAATGCTGCCAATTGATAAAGCTGTGAATGGCTATCCAACAAACAAAAGCTTGGAAGTCCAAAATATTTTCTAAAGAACTATCATTGTAGTTTGGAAGTCTGAGATTTCTTCTGCTGCTGTCTCTTAAAAGCTTGTCCGCAAAAAATTTGGTAGCTTGCTTGGATGCTGGTGGGTGCTTGTCTTGTTTCAATGGGTATGGTCATTTCTCTATGTTAAATATTTTATATTTACTACCATCCAACATCTTACAATATAACCTAATATGGTTTCTTTGAATAATGTTGCCATTTCAGAGTCGGTTTTAAAGTGCTCTACAACGTCTCCTCTCTCCGTTTGGCATGCTGTATAATGAAAGCTTCAACCAGCCTGAGTATCACCTTGGTTGAGTGTTTTTTTTTTTGTTTTGTGTGTGTGTGTGTTGGGGGTGGGGGGGGGGGGTAGGTTGGGGGAGGGTTCAAAGATGACGACAGCTGCACCAACCAGGAATGGTCATTCCGCAACTTCCAAATCATGGTGGTCGTCATCCATTGTCTGTGCGGAAGTGAGCCATACAAACGACCATATTGTCGTCATCCATTGTCATCTTTGGAAGATTTGGTGAACGAAACTAAGCCCAGTTTGCTTCTAGGGTGGTTTTCATTTTCTTTTCAGCATCTTTTGTCCTAGGTATGCCTCAGGGAAGAGCACAGTGCATTTTTTCACAGTCAAAACACGTTGCTCTGTAAAAACAGGATCAAACAATGGATCATACAATGATATTATATAGCATTCATTTCATTTTTCTTGGAAACTACAAAATGGATAGAGTGATCAAAGCTGTTGAGATCGCAATGCAAATGTTTGGTGGCTTTTGGTCATTACTACTGTACCTAAATGCACCTGACATAGCATCCTTTTTCTGGATGAAACCTGCTGTTATTTCATCTACCAAACGTTTGAACAGTTCATCATATGAGTTCTATTCATGTTGTGCATCTGGAGAAATATCATCTGAATTTCCCTTACGGTGATCAAAGCTCATAATCGTAGGGCTCGAAGAGAGCCACGCAAGGGTCATCGTCATACTGCAGGACGCCAGCTGCTCCCTCAAACTCCTCCCTGAGAACCCTCATCGTCTGCCTGTCGACCACACGGCCCAAGTCATGGCCGGTCTCGAACGGATCCTCGATGCACATCAGATGACGGTCGTTTCCAACGCGAGTCGTCCAGTCCTTCTCCTGCTTGCTGCCGACGAGACATCACACTTTCACACCGAGGAGAAGGAAGCTATGAAATTTCTCGGAGGTTCTCTTTGGTCCGCGGTTCTGGGTCGGTTTATAACTTTTTTTTTATTTCGTACAGATCATCCATTGTAACATTTTGTAACATTTTTTTAAGATTTTGTGGAGTATTTCTCAAAGATCTCAAAAAAAAATTAAATAATTTTTTAGACTTTCCAAATCTCTTCTTAAAATTTCATAAGTCACAAGTGTATTTTGATCTTTTTTTAGATTTTTAAAATTTTTCTGAATTTTTTTGGATTTTTAATTGTTTTCTAAATATTTTCTATTATTTTAAATTCATTTTATAGAAGACAACGTTTCTAATGTTTAAATTCATTTAAGGGCGCTTACTCTAATTTTGTGTCTTGTTTTTTTAGATTTTAAAGAAATTTCTAAATGTTTGTTGTTTTTTATTTTTTTCTATAAGGGTGACGTGTTGCAGCCAGAAAGCATTTGATAGCCCTTGTAATAAAGAATAGATACTAGCTTGAACATATGGAAGGAGTGAAATAAGTTTTTCCAGAACATAAGCATGGTCCATTAAATCGCATGTTGGCCTTTGGCGCTGATGACTGATCACCTTTTTTGGTGTCGTTTTGTATTTGGTGTTGTTCTCATGGTCTTTCTTCTGTTAGCTTGTTATTTCTTTTTTGGATGCTGTTTTCTTTCTGTAATTAAATTTTTTTCTAGCTTCCATTGAATGAATGCTAAGTGCCCTTTTCATTAGTTTTAAAAAAAGATATAAGTTTTTCCTCTCAAAATACTTGCCATTTCACGTATCCAATACAAAATTTTCTAAGCAAGCTATACACACTAACTGGGGTAACACTATGTAACATATGGCACGCACGGGTGAGCGGTAGTCTCAAATCCGTGTGCTAGGTTTTTGGAAGGAGCACTCATCGTCATGTCTCAAGAGAACCTTGCTAACAAATACTCTCTCCATACTGAAAAAGTAGACGTTTTAGACACCATTTGGAATACCAAGACGGCGTTTATTAGCCTTATTAATGAGTGATAACTTCATTTAGTACATGGTCCCAGTGCAGTGCAATTGGTTAGAGTGCTCTCTCTGCATTCAATAGGTCCATGGTTCGATCCCTGCGTGCAGCACATTTTTTCTCTTTTTCTTGCATGGCAGCAACTGGTTGGTTGCATGCAGCCCGCATTGGAAACCGCTGAGTATTAATCATGCTAAACGTCTACTATTCTCACCCTTTAAGCAAACTTCTAAAACGACTAGTTTTACAGTATGGAGGGAGTAGTTTGTTTCGTGTTGTCCTAGATCATGCATATCACATATTTTTCAATCATTGTTATAATTTAATTTTTTAAATAAAGATGAAGATTAACCGTGATTAAGAAATAATATATTGCTTAATGATTTGGTGCACACTCGATCGGAGGAGTTGTTTATGTATGCTCAATTAGTTGTTTCTTAGGGTGTGCGTAGTCAATATTATTTAAATATCTATGTTTATGGTTAATAGTTTTATCGAATATTATAATTTTATCAAGTATTATAAATTAATTAGAACAACAGTTGCCTTTTCAAGGTTGCGTTTTAAGGTATCGTGAAATTGAATAGCCGCACTAAGAACAAAGACTATTATTGATAGACCGATTAGTTTAATAGGGACAAATGACTTTGAGAGCGACGTGGTATTGTCATGCAGGGAGGCCATTTAGCTATACGATTATTTTAGTTTAGTTTTTAGTTTTTCTATATTTTAGGTTAATATGATTACTATAATGACGTTATCAGGAGATGATGATGATAAGTTTTGACAGTGTGGACAACACTTTGGATGAAGCCATGAAAGGATGACACTATGGAAGAAGGGCAAAGGCAACGACATTTCTTCATCTAATGTAAGGGGTAAGATGGTTCCTTTGGCTTGTCGGCTCGGTTGTTCTAGTTTTTGAGAAATAGAAATCAACCGAACCAAAACTGAAAAATTAAAATTATTAAAAAGAAAGAGTAAGATGGTTTGTGAGCTCGCTGGCTCATTGGTCTAGTTTTGAGAATCCAAATTCAACCAAACCCAAATCGAAAAACTAAAATTATTAAAATAAAAGAGTAAGATGGCCCATGGACTAGTGGGCTCGGTTGGTCTAGTTTTTGATAGTCGGAACCCAATCGAACCGAAATTAAAAATTTAAATCACACAAAGAAAATCAAAACCTGGAAGGTAAAGCAATTTGGTTACTTACAGAGTACTTGGCTCGATTTTTCAGTCAATTTTTCCTGTCCACCCATACAATTGTGCGCACTGCATCTAGTTACTGGATAGTACAACACTCGAATAGAGTATAGGCACATTCAAAGCTTGCTAGGAAACAAGGAACAAATAGGTGGATAATTTGATCGATGCTGAAAGGCAAGTTTTGGGATGTCCACGAGGAGCTCACAGAAATGTCAAGAGAGCTAGCTTCATTTCCTTGTTCCTAGAATTACTACCTTAGCACGAGTGCATGAGGAACATGAGTACTACAAAATTAACCCAACATCTGTAATATAATACAGGGCAGCGCATGCTTATATATATGAGTAGTAGATATAAAAAACACATAGAGAAGAGCGTTAGAGATCAATATATCGTGTCGGAAATGAACAATGATCTCGATCAAGCTAGCTAACAAAATTGATTTCAAGCTCTTTAAGGCCTACACATAATCAACAAGTACTTGTACATAACAATGAGGCATAATTCGCAGTCGCATGAACCTAATTGAGTTCCAATTTGATGGAACTAAACAAACAACATGCACAAAAACCAACATGTTCATATATATATAGCATACAGAGCGTGTAGCCAATAGAAAGGCTTACAGAGCGTGTTACAGATCATAAAGAGCATGTCTGAAATCAGCACCAGGCTAACAAAATTGCTGATTACAAGCTCTTTAAGGAAAATCTACATGAGATGGTCATCCTTGCACTGATGAAGAAGAAGCCTACAGCACCTACAGCGCACAACAAGGACGTGTTCCACTGCTGAAGAAGAAGCCTGTGCGTCAATCAACCGTCGGTCTGATGGCCTCATGGGAGAAGCACGTCCAGCTCAGCATCCCAGTCCAGCTCAACATCCACATCTGTGTTCTCCTCAAACGCAGCAGAATCCATCGTGCCCGAGTGCCCCGGCCATCCTTGCTCCGACGCCGGTGCCGCCGACGTGTAGTCCTCAACCGGAGACAGAGGCAGAGTGGTTCCGGCTTCGTCGTCGGGGAAGGACAGTAGCTCGTCCAGCTCGACATCCCAGTCGCAGTTGATGAGGTCATCCACAGGGAACTGCAGCTCATCTTCGAACGCCGCAGGATCCATCACGCCCGGGTGCTCCGGCCATCCTAGCTCCGACGTCGTTGCCTCCTCACGAACAGGCTGATGCGCCGGCGACGTGTAGTCCTCGAGCGGCAGCAGAGTGGTTATTGCTTCTTTGCCGGCGACGGAATCTTGTGTCTCCGGCTCCCTCTTCCGCTTCTTTGAGTTCTGTCCATACCCGGTGAATCGGATGTGGTACGCCATGACCGACGAGGCGGCGAGGTCGGCGGGGGCCGTGACGGCGTACTCGTCCATCACCCACCCCGTGCTGCCCTGCTCGCCGTCGGCATGGAAGTTGAGCAGGTATTTCCGCCACGAGATCTCCTCGCCGGTGCCGGGGACCACCAGCTTCTCGCCGTCGACCGACGTCTTCGACCTCTTCTGTCCCTTCCAGCAGCCGCCGCCGGCGCAGGTCCTCCTCTGGCGGCTGTCGGTGCGGCTCTTCGCGTGGCCGGCCGCGAAGAAGAAAGCGTCGTTCTTGCGGTTGCACTTCTGCAGCAGCTCCCACGGCGACGCGCTGAGCGGGTCGGCCTCGACGATGATGCCGTCGACCGGCAGACGCTGGCCGCGGAGGCGAGGGAGGAGGTAATGCGCGACGAGCTCGTCGTCCTTCGGATCGAACTTGAAGCCCGGCGGGAGAAGCTCCGCCAAGCTCGGCACCGCCATGACACCTAGGGTTTTGGGCACGTACGGGAGGGAGCGCGGGCGCGGGGGGACTAAATAGAGGGACGAAGGCGGTGGCGTTCCCTCCCGCCTTGCGTTCCCGCGCACGTTGCTTTCCCGCGCAGCTGCGCAATGTGGAGGCCGACTCCGACTCCGATTCCGGCGATCCCGACTCCGACTCCGATTCCGTGAGCTTCCCCACGCGGCCGTCTCCGCCCGTGGCTTCTCTGCCCGCCTCCGCCTCCGCCTCCGCTACCCCACGCGGCCACGCGATCGATCGCTCCCCTCAGGGCTCAGGCGGCCTCGCCGGCGACCACGACAAGCTCCCCTCCGACGACCCCTGCTCCGCCTAGACCCCCTGCCAAGGCGCCCGCCCTCCTCTCTGTTCCCTGCTTCTCTCCCTTCCTCCCTCCCTCTCTCCCTTCCTCTCTGGTCCCTGCTTCTCAACATTCTCCATGGCAAATACTGAATTTGCAGGACGGGAGCAATCTCCAATTGGAGGATTTGAGCTCCTCCCCACACCGCTTGTCGCTGCTGCCGACGGCGAAGGCGCCATTGGCCCCCATGTCGTGTAATTTTTTCTTCTCTGTACATGCTTGATATCCTCAGACCGGCGGCTTCATGTGAAAATGCTTGTTTTTAATTGCTCGGAATTGTAGTGTGATTAAATTGGATAAATTTGTGTGGGATTAGCTTGGAACCTGAACCAGACGATTATGTTTGCTCTTAGTTCCAAGGGAAAAAAAAAAGGCAGCTTGATCGATCCTGGTTCTGAATTTCTGATAAACATGCATGCCCTCATCAATTGTCATGGTCGATCACTGCAATGGCTGGGGACAGTAGGAACACATGTACCATGGTTTTCCCCTGCCTCTTTAGTCTTTACCGTTGATCAATGATCACATGGTTGTCCAACAGGTTCCTGTATTAATTTATTTTTTTAACCTTTTGCAGGAGCACTGCATATGCATTAAAGTGTGGAAAACATAAACATCTGTACAAGTGATTAGTTAAGCAAAAAGGTGTCAAGAACTGGAAGTGAACTCAAACATTGGTAGAGTTCAGTTTAGTTCAGTTCTTGGACTCTCCCTCCTTGGACCCCTAGGGAAGGACAGGAATCCAACAGAAAAAAGAGACATCATCAGCCAAGTCCTCTCTAAATTGAGCAACAGCAGAGGAGCAGATATCTTGTTGGATATGATCGAACACCTGCTGGACAGATTTGGAAATTTGTTGAATATCCTACCATTTAACTCTTTTCATAGATTTGGAGATGTGCTGAAATATCCTGATGGATTCGGATTGTTTTTCAGAAAACTATTGGTAGTGCCATTTGTTTATCTCGGTTTTGTTCCCTGCAATCTGTAATTTGCTGGTAGAAAACAATCTTCACTATATAATGCGCCTCTATCATTTAATTATATAATTATTTCAAAATTCAGCACACATATATCTATCGTCTAACTTGATGCCATTCCATGCTCTCTATGGGACTATGTAGTGTATCCTTGTAGATGCTTAGAAAATTCTCTTTGGCAATCTTCTTCCTATTTATATTGCTAATCCATATTGAACAATTATTTTTCTAATCCTGATGTTGACTATAAAAGGTTGCCCTTGTTATGTCATTGCAGTTAGGAATGGTTGGTCATGACATCATGTGTCTTATTAAATCTTTTACCTTTTTATTGTTGCTTGCTTTCGATTTGCTTCTTTGTGGAGAAGCTGGAACCTATTAACTCTGCATTATCTTGTCAGCAGATGAACAAAGTGCTGATTCCGTGTTTCAGCATCTCGTCGGTGACACCTTCCATATACTGCGTTGAAGGAACATTACTGGTAAGTTGATACATTTTGTTTGATTTGACCCTAGGCCAATTCTCCTGAAAAGCACATAGGAGTCTGGAATTACCTGGTCAAAATAAATTTGCATGATCAAGCGTCACTGCTTCTGCAATAAGCATACCAATTGGCAGTTGGGTACTGGCAGAGTGACAGTGTACTAATGAGAACCATCTTTAAATTGGAAAATGAAAAAATAAAAAATTCCATGATACGCACCGCTCGATGGGGCTTGTTGGGCTTGGAAATTGCTTGATGAGCTAATGCTTTCAATTTTGATGATGATTGAAAGAGGGGTTTACAAGCTTGTGCTAGCCTATCAGAGCTTACTTAATAGCTTACTGCTCAATGAACATTAATCTTGAGGCTAGAAATTTTCATCTTCTTTAACAAGGAACATGCATGCCTACCAATAGAGAAGATGTGGAAAGAGCTGAGGGTGGGTTTGGAGGTGAGAGCAAAAATGTTTGAGGTTATTTGAGAATTCAAGTTGATTTTTTTCTGAACTGATTTCACGTTGATTTATCTCGGATTTGTGTTTATGTTCATAATCTGTGACTGTTTGCACTAATTGAACTGAACTGAGGTCATATATATGTTGATACTTGACGATTATGATTTATGCATAATGCTGCAACTGCAGGGCTGGGCAACGGCAACGCTGCAACTGCAACTGCTGGGCTGCTAGGAGCGCTACGACTGATGCGCTGCTGGATCTCTGTGACTACTGCGCTCCTTCATTAACGATTATTAGGTAGTTCAGGCCAGGCCGGGCTTCATTCAGGCAAACATTTAAAGCCCAAGAACGATTAGGTAGTTCAGGCCAGCCCGGGCTTCATTCAGGCTAACATTTAAATCCCAAGCCCGGTTCGAAATTTTGACGGGCAAAAAATTTTGACACGAGCTCAGCCATGTGGCCAGGCCAACCCCGCCCGGCCCAGCGGCCGCCCATGATCGGTTCTATTGACCGGACAAATGTGATGGCATATCTGATTTTTTTTCTCTCCTTTTTTTTTCTCTCAGGTTGGAACTTGGAAGGGATCCTTGAGCCGGTCAATGGGTCCATGCTTTTGTGTTGGAATCGCTCTTTCATTGTATACTTGCTTCAGTTTTTTCTTTCGCTTTTACTCTGTCATAGGCGCCTGCGTTTAGACTGGCGTGCAAGCAACTTATTGCTCGTGTTTTTCCAACGCAAGCGAATGTGCAGCTTGCTAGCGTTAATACTGGATTGATGAGGCATGCATGCTCGTGTGTTAATCCCGCAGCCCATGAGATGCGCCATTTGTTTTCCCATATTTTTTGAGTTTATATTTATATGAAAAATGTTTTGAATACTGCAATTTCAATTTTTATTTGATTAAATCGATGTAAATGAGACATAAATACATCAACAACAAATCATATTTAGTTGATATGCCTATTTTGTTTTGTTTAAATTTTTTCACATCTTTTATACTATTTTTTCAGTTGTACTTGTCGCTGAAATTTCTACGTGTTTATACTAAAAATTCAATCGCCTGCGCTAAATGCTAAAACACAGGCGCCTGTGTTGTAGCTGGTCCCTTTTTCTTTACCATTGGTGAATTATCGATGGGGAAGCTCGTGAGATTTTCTACTTGAATTAATTAATGATGAGTCAACTTCGGAGAGTAAAAATAAAAGATTGGATTTCTATGATTACAAGGTACGAGAGATCAACAATGATACCACGATCCGCTCTTTAATTTACTGTGGTATGTGCACTTTCCGGCTAGTTCTGAATGATGGCAGTTGATTAGGCTGCAAAAATTCATGTCGATTAACTCAACGGTTGAGATTAGTGGCATCTTAAAAGAAGCTTTTAATTCTTGACGGCTTCTGGCCTTTCCCGACGTGCCCGTTCACTCGAAGGAATCCGTGGACAGCACCTGCCCCTCCTCGCCCCTCCTCGCCGACAGCGGCGACCTGAGGAAGCTCGGCGTGCTCGGCCTCGCCGCCGCCGCCTTCTTGCCGCCGCCGCCGCCACCCATGGACAGCGTCCTCGTCACGTTCTTGAGGCTCTTCGAGGGAGACCTGGACACCGGCGACGGCGACTCCACGGCGCCCTGCCCCTGCAGCCTCCTCTGCTCCTGCAAGAACCTCCATTAATCCAATGCTCCGCAGCTAGCGAGGTGAGCACAGAGGGAAGCACCCTACCCTCTGCCTCTTCCTCTCCTCTTCCTTCTCCTTCCTCGCGTTCCCGTGCTCCTCCAGCATCTCCAGGAGCCCGCACTGCAATCGGAGACGTTTCTTGATGATCACGAGCATGCGAAGATTCATGGCGAAATTGATGGGGATGGAATTAATAGCAGGGAGAGCCAGGGAGTAGTACTAGTACGTACGCCGTCGTATTCAAACCGGACGCCCCTCTCCTTCTCCCAAGCGACCACCTTTGCTGTCAGGGCCTCCGCCATTGCTGCATGCCACACCACCCCGTACAGGAAGAACATCACTCGTCTGCCTGCGCTGTTTTCTTTGCACAAGGAAATCTAAATACCAGCGACATAAAGAACGTGTTTTTTTTATTGCCTGGCATTTTGCTGACCAGTGCGCGCGCCTTCTCCGCTCGCTTCAACACGAGATGCGTCCCTTTGCCCACGTTGTATCTGTTCTCGTTCTGAAACAATGCACACACATCATTTGACCAATTTTTTTCCCCAATGTCGACATTATACCCTCTTTGATTTGCGGTTTGGTTTGGTTTGATTCGGCTAAAATTTCTTTTTTTTTAAGATCATTCGATGCAACATTTTGTAATAAATTTTGGGAGTGCCTAGCTCACAGGTGCCTGCGATCGGTGGATTTGCGCAGGCGCCGCGGCCGGCAACTCCGCATGTGTATGTATATAGCAAAAAAAAAATTTCCACTATCGCAAAACATTTTTTCCAATAAATGGAATGTGGAAAAACAGTAGAAATTTAGTGGATTTTTTTGCGCCTGCACGATTTCGCAAATTATACGAGCAAAAAATCTCTCGACGTGAAAAATAGAAAACAAAATAAAATTTATAATAAAATAGAAAACAAAATAAATCTATAATAAACGGAAAACAAAATAAATATATAATAGATCAGATCTCGCGCAAAAAATTCCACTATCGCAAAACCTTTTTTTCCAATAAATGAAAATGTGGAAAAACAGTAGAAATTTAGTGAAATTTTTACTAATTGAGTGCTAATTAAATCAAAAAAATAGAAAAATAGAAAAATAGAAAAATATTTAAAATGGGTTGATTAGGATTTCAGAAGAATTATGAAATCTTTTCTACGCAATTTGGACTCCAGATAAAATAGATACAAAAAAGAGAAATCTAAATGAAAAAAAATGAATCTATACAACTAGTAAACTAGCGGCATGATCTTGTTCCGCGCGCCTGCACTCCCCGTAGCGCTGTTGAGAAACGGCAGGCGCCTGCGCGTTTTGCTAAACCGCAAGCGCCTGCGAAATAGCAACGCCGATAAATTTTTTAACCTTTATGGAGATTTAAAAAAAAAATCAGTGTAGCCTCACTCTGTTGTACTCCTCGAGCCAAGACTCCTCCTCCAGCGCCGCCTGCCATCTCTCCACCCTCTCCAGGGTGTCCTTCCTGCTGAACTCCTCATCCTTGGCCTCCGAGATCTGCACTTCCAGCCGCTCGAGGATTAGAGAGCGTTCGGCATCTGCAAACACAGCCGTGGTGCCACATGCTCTGAATACCGGAAAATCTCCCTATGCATCACTCCAGCTAGAAGCATGCCCGATATATAGTTCTTCGCCGGAATCAAAGCCAAAGGCCACGGCGATTCCGATCAAGCAGAGATAGATGATCACGCACGTACCGCTGTCGATGGCGTCGAGCATCGCCATGGCGTCACCGTCGTCCTCGTCCTCCACTGGTATGTGCGCGCGCCTGCGTATCTCCTTCAGCTCATCGTACTTCTTCAGCACCAGGTCTTTCATCCTGCACTCCTTGAGCTTCTCCAGCCTCACCACCTCTGCCTCCACCTGCATGCATCACAATTCACATGCTCCTCGTAAAATCTGAAACGAAATCTCCAGACATCTCGATCGTGTAGCCTGTTTGAAACGCGGGAATCTTATTGGGAATTTTTTTGTCAGGAATTTCATAGGAAATTATATGACTCGATTCCCGCGTTCCAGGCAGGTGCTGTGCGTACTGTCTCGAGAAGCGCGCACTGACATTGTGTATGAAGTCCATGGAGAGAGCGTTGGGCTCCGTGATCTCATCCTCGGACGCGGCTATGTTGCAGGCCACGCTCTGGAACCTCGTCTGCTCCTCCGATGGCGTGTCCATCAGGTTCCATAGCTCCAGCATGGTGGCGACAAGGTCTTGAAGCTAGTTATTGCAAGGAAACACCTTTAATCACAGAAAATCCAGAGATTTTTATCGGCGGATTATCACTGATTATCTCGGTGACAATCTGTCCTATTGGTCCCCTCAAGTAGAAAATTAAATTGGGCGATCAGTTTGAGAGTCCCAACTTTTTCTTGTTTGACGAATGATCAGATAACTCACGGGTCGGCCCTCGCGTCGCTCTCAGGGGCGGCTCGGGGGCGACGCCGCCACCCGTCCACCCCTCCCAAACCCTAAGCGCCGCCGCCGCCGCCGCCGCCGCCGCCGCCGCCGGCCGGCGGCGGCGGCGGCGGCCTCCCCCTCTTCTCTCTCCTCTTCTCCTCCTCCCCTCCTCTCTCTCCGCTGGGCCGTCCCTTCCTCTTTCTCTCGTTGGAGGCCGATCCGTGGTGGTTCTCGTGTCTCGGCGACGGCGGCTTGGCTTCTGTGGCGGCGGTATCGTGGCGGGGACGCGACGGCGGCGACGGCGATGGTGGTCTTGCGTCTGGCGAGCTCGGCGCGACCCAGAACGGATGGCTGGGCTGGGCACGGCCATGCGGCTGCCGGGCGCATGTGGGCGGCTTGCTTAGCCTACCTAAACGCTGGCGCAGGCGGCGGGCGGCGGCGGTGGCGCGGCTGGCGGGTTCGGGCGGCGGCATGCGCGCTTCGGGCGGCAAGGGCGGCGCTGGCAGGGTGGCCGGCCCGGGCGAGGCCGGGCCGGGCGGCAGTCGGTCGGCGCGGTGGCGCCGCTGGCTCCCAGCGTGTGGTAGCCACGGCTCTCCTCCTCTGCCAGATCCGGCAAGCACGTGGTGGCGTCCCTCCCCGGCGCAGTGGCGTCGCCCCAACCTCGGCCCCACGCTCCAGATCTGAGCGCGGCGCGGCCTGGGTGGCATTGGATCTGCTCTCGCGCGGCGTGCCTCGGGCTCCTCACTCCAGATCCGTGCTTAGCCGGCCGGCGGAGGCACCTTTGGCCGGCGTTCCTCGGGCTCCTCGCTCCAGATCTGAGCTTAGCCGGCGGCCTTCCTCATCCTCTTCTCCAGTGTTGCGCCGCCGCCTTGTGCGCAGCATTGTTCCTCTCCCGTGTCCTGTCCGCCCACCACCCGTCTTCCCTCGCTGGGCGAGCGATTCTCCCTTCTTCGTCCCGACCTTCGCGCGCAGTGGTGGAGCCCGGCGCAGGCTTTCCCCCTTCTTTCTTCCCCTCCTTCTGGGCCTGTTTTGGTGGAGACCGCCCAGAGGGGACCGCTTTGTATTTGGTCGGATCCGTAGGCAGGAGGCCTGGATCAGGCGGTGTCAGCCGGAGCGGTCGGAGTGGGTGTGCTCCAGGGTCGTGGGTCCGGTGGCCTCGTAGCTCGGCGAAGCTCGGCACCGGCATCTTCTCCTTCTTCCCCCTCCCCCTGAGCCCGCCTCGGTGGAGGCCGCTTGGGGGGGTCCGCTTTGGCAGTTGGCTGGAGCGGACGGAGCGGGTGTGCTCCAGGGGCGTGTGCTGGCGTCTCCTCGGCTTTTCCTTTGGTGGCGTGCTGGGCCGTCGCCCGTTCTTCAGCGATGTTGTGTCACCTGTCTCCTCCTTGGTCCCATCCTCGTCTTCTTGCCCTCCCCTCCCTGCGAGGTGCTCGATGGCGTCGGTTGGTTTCTTCCGGGGTAGAGGCGGGGGTCGGCTAGCGTCGCCTTGGTGGCGCGGCGTCTGGCCTGTTTCGCTTCCCGTGCGCGGGCCATCCGGCGTGGTGGCCCCTCTCTGGCGGCGTTGGCTGATGACCTTTCTTCGGTGGCGTCTCCGTTCTCCGCCTCTTGGCTCGGTCCCGTCCTCGCCGTCTAGACCCTCCCTTTCTTCGAGGTGTCGGATGGCGGGGCCGGCCTCTTCCGCATCGGCTGGTGGTGCTCGTCGACGCTCTCCGGCTCTGCGTTATGGGCTCGTCGGTGCTCGTCGACGCTCTCCGGCTCTGCGTCTTCGGCCGGCGGCTCGGTCTTCTGCTGCTGTTCGCCCTCGGAGGTCTATGTACGCTAGCGGGCCAGGTCTTGGGCGAAAGCCCCGCCTTTTAGGCTGGTGATGGCGTCACCCTTGTGTCGTTTTCCTCGTTGGAGGCATCACCATTTGGACCTTGTCCTGCTTTGGGTGAAAATCCTAGCGGTTTAGCGACGGCGGCGGGTCTTCCCCGTCGTTACCTTGTTGGAGGCGTCGTGGTTGCCGTTCTAGCGTTATGGGCTTCCGTTGGGTCTGCTGTTGCAGGAGTCGCTCGCTGCTGTGGGAGTGTTGGTTGGGTGTCCGGCCGTGGCCGGTGTTGTTCTTTCCCTTTTTCTGTCCTGTCTCTCTATCTCTCCTGTTCTGCTTTTGTTCTAGGCGGCGTGGGGCGGGCTTTCTTTCCTCTCTCAGGTGGTGTCCCGTGTAGCTGTGGTGTGTCTGGCTTTGGCCAGGTTTGCAGCGGAGCGCTGTGGTTGTACCCCGTGCGTGCATGGGTTTTACTTTATTTTCTCCTTCTGATCAATGAAATAGGACGGCAGTTCTTCTGCCCCTCTTTCAAAAAAATTAAATTGAGTATGAATTTCCTAATTCGAATGAATTATGCTCAATTTTTTCCTAAGTGTTGTAAAACATGCTGATAAATTTTGATATTTTATAGCCAATAATTATTGATAAGTACTTTGAAGTCAATGTTTTTTAATTATAAGCTCGTTGTTGGTCCTGTGGGCCTCTTCGGTAAAAATTAAACTCCCATTATCTAGGATATTGTGTACCCACAAATTTTATAGCTAAATTTTATTGATAAAATCATGGTTTTGTATGTTGAAATAGTAAAAAAAATGGTTTTTAAAATTCTTGTATACACATGGATTTGCGAATTGAAATCTTAAGAAAAGCTAAAATTGTCATTAAACATGCATTGAATTGCAAATTTTCCGTCTCCTCCCCTTCCTTGTGACACTGGCCCTACCAGCGATCCCTGCCTGCCTCATTGTCGGTGACCAATTAACACTATGTACTCCCTCCGTATCAAAATGTTTGTCGCTTTTGACTTTTGAACAAACGTTTGATCATTCGTCTTATTCAAAAAATTAGCACAAATATGTAAAAAAATAAGTCATACTTAAAATATATTTAGTGATAAAACAAGTCACAACAAAATAAACGACATTTACACAATGTTTTTGAATAAGACGAATGGTCAAACGTTTATTCAAAAGTCAAAAGCGACAAACATTTTAATACGGAGGGAGTATATTGCGACCATGAGGCTGGTTGCTTGAGTCACCTAGGACATCTCACATCAACACGACTCGGTGATTGTCAACGTCTCAGCCTACGGCGCCATGCGACTACGACCCTCTTTGATTTGCGGTTTTGTTCGGTTCGGTTCGGTTGAGTCTACATGTACCATGGGGTTAGGGTGGGGGCGGGGGAGAGTCATGGTCACCAGCAGTGGGTGGGCCAGATAGCCACCATTTGGGATGGATCTAGTCATCTAGGTGGGGGTAGTGTGAACAGATATTTGCATGAGATCGACGGTGACCAATGTGCATCGAACTCCACACCGTTGTGGAGTTGATTTTTTTTTCCCCTGCTCATCATCAGATCCTAGATTTGTTGAGCACGCACACCCGGCTCACCTTCTGCATCCTGTTCCGTTTGATTTCTCTGAGCCTGTCGATCTCCGAGACCAGCCTCGCGATGGAGCCGTCGCTGATGTCGCCTGCTTGCTCCTTGCCGTGAAGATCAATCACCTCTCTGAAATCCATGCCAAGAACCCGCGACGACGAACGCAGCAAGCCCATCAGCTCCCCCATCCTCCTGATGCGATTCTCCTGTCAAAACAAGAACTCTGAACAGAAATCACGACCAAAAGAAATGCCGTTTTTACTGCACACTTGCAATCCATTGTTGATATGTTGGGTTGTTTTTTTTTCTGAACCTTCTCCAGCTGCAGATGCTGCAGGTGTGCTCTGAGCTCCTCGAGCTTCCTCAGCGTCAGGTCGGAGTCGTCGACTCTCCCATGAGGCTGCTCGCTCGGCGTCATCTCCTGCTGCGCCCGGTTGATCAGCTCCGCCACCTCCAAGAACTGCCGCCGCCTCTCCTCTTTCCTCCTCCTCATCTCCTCCAGCTCCGGCGCGATCGACCCGAGCTCCTCTCTCAGGTTGCCGCTGCTCTGAATTTTTCCCCCAAGCCATCATTCAAATGAGATGTGCATCGATCGATCGATCAGCGGGAGGCATGCAAGAATTGATGGGTACCAGGGAGGAGCAGGCCGTCTGCACGGTCGCCGGCGGGTCGCCGATGGTGGCGCAGATGGCGGCGAGCTCGGCGACGGCGTCGGCGATCTCCCTCTGCAGCTGCGCCCGGTGCTGCTTCACCTGCTCGGCCTTCACCCTGTACACGTTCAGGCACTCCTCTTCCAGCGCGTGCAGCGTCTCCCGCCGCTCCTCCTCCCCTGCCCCGATCTCATCCCACATCTCCTGCGACCACAGGCCCCAGTTGATCGTTCATGACGTGTTCTTGGTCCGAATCAAACAATCAATCGCCATCGCCATTGATAGATCAAGCCCACGAACAGATTCGTTTCCTGACGAAGAGGGAATCGAAGCAAGAGAGGGGTGGTACCTACCCCTAGCTCTTGCAGCAGCATCTCGCGCCTCGGCTCCATCTGGAAAGGGAAGAGGATGGCTCTCAGCTTCAAGGAGACCATTTAGCTCCGCCGCCTGCCTGCCTCATGCTTCTTCTTCTTCTTCTCCACCTCCGGCGAGCTCAAGAACGCATCAGTAATGGGGGACTCGAACTGAACGCCACCACGCAGGAGTGCAGAGCAGCATGATCCAACGCGCAAAATGCAGCGGCTGGACAGCAGGGAGATGCATCAAAACTTGAGAGAAGAAGAAAGAAATGCATGATCAGGCAGGCATGGCTGGCCGGATGAGATCGCAATGCGCGCAGTCGCGTCGATCGGGGATTTCTCCGGATAGAGCGAAGGAAGGATGAAAATGTGGGAGAAAAGCGCGGGCGGAAGAGAGGACTGCATGCAAGCTCGCGGTGGCAAATGAAGAACGAAGAGTGGAGTGGTGGCCTAGAATTAGGAGGGGAGGAGTGGGGGTGGATGCATGCATGGGTGGAACCATTCGGACTTTCGGAGCACAAGCTAAAATGATGAAAAAAATATAGATAAAGAATTGTATATTTTATTCTCTTGTTTTAGGATTAAAAAGTGACATGCAAACCAAAAAAATTAAATAATGTGCTTTTTTTTTTTTGCTAATCATCACGCGACTGACTTTTAGAGAAATCTCAGTTGATTTTCGCACATGTCTAGATGTTTCCGTTGGATCTTTTATGTATTCTATAAAAATGTATGATCCATGGCTCAGGAAATTGATTGAGTTGCATAACTCTCGGTCGTCTCATGTCAAGCCGGTCCCTAATAACGAGTGTGAATCAGTTGTTAGGATACGCTAAATACTCTGACTGTTATGAAATAGTAGTTGTTTTAGCCTTGTCTTTAATTCAAAGTTTTAAACTTTATCTATGGAGAACTTTAAACTATTTATATTGAGAACATAAAAATTATATAGATAGATTCGTCTTAAAAAGAACTTTTATAATATTATAAATTTCATAATTTTATAATGCCCCGCCTCTTCGACAACATCGTTATAGCCTCTCTCTTTTGGAACACCCCTTTAAACACGGGGAAATGGTGGACCGGCACGTACCCCTAACTCGAATCCAAGAGGAAAGGTGGCCCATTGTCCGGCGATGAAGATATTAGGAGGAAGAAACATCATCTTATAATACAATGCGCTAGCATTGTTCTTCTCCGTGCAACACGTCGGCGGAAAAACGGCGGCCGTCCGATCGCGGCCGCTGGCTCCCATCCAGCCGCCCATCCATACTGTACATATAAACGAAATTTTTACCGACGAAAGGAAAGCAAGGCGCGGTAACTGCTCAGTTGGTTTCGGACGCCAGCTCTCGCGTCGAAGCCCAGGGTTCGAGTCCTGCCCGCTCTCCGTTTTACAGGTTTTTTTTGGTCTGTCCGATTGGGTTTGTGCGGTCGATTGGCGCTTCGCCTGGTAAACCCAGTCTCCGCCTCTCGCACGCCCCAGAAGGCCAGAACCCTAGCCGCCACCCTCAACCCCACCCGCATCTCCCTCGGTTTCTCCTCCGCGCCCTGGTCTCCGCACATCCCCACACAGCAGCTTCCCCTCTTTCGCCATTGTGCCTCCACACGTCGATCGACCGCATCGCCGGCCGCCCTGTTCTTCGGCACTGCCTTCGGGTAGCTGGATCTGGCCACGCCGTGCCTTCCTACGGAGGCTGGATCTGCTGACAGTGGGCCCTGAGAAGCTCAGATCCGACGATGGCGATCCTCGGGGCAACCGTAACCTTAACCGCCGACCCCCATGCTCCGACCGGCACCACGTCCCCTTCTCCGTTGGTACCACTTCCTCCCTCCCCATGTCGGTCTTGGCTCACCTTCTGCTCCTCCGTCCCCATGCCTGCAGCCGATTTTGGCCACCATCGTTCGCTCCCCTTGTCAACAACACCTCAGATCCATGTCGGTTTTCCTCCCTCCCATGCTGGTTTTTGTTGATCCATGAGGTCAGCTGGTGCCTTAATTTCCTATCGAAGGATCGGTATGTTCAACTTATTCTGTAGCGGAATTCCATATTAAATATTTTCCTAACACTTTACAGATCAATGTAGCAGTTCCATGGTGTTTCCGTGCTTTTTTCGTATGATCATACAACAATTAATACGAATATTTCTATCGGTAAGAGCTAGGAAGGTAAGACTGAAATATATTTCATTTTCTGTAAGTGCAAATTAAATGTTACTGCTACTTCATCCTTAGCATTGAAACCTGGGGATGCGAAAAATCGTTGGGGTCTTGACTAGGATATAGGCCGCTCTCCGTTTTACAGGTTTTTTTTGGTCTGTCCGATTGGGTTTGTGCGGTCGATTGGCGCTTCGCCTGGTAAACCCAGTCTCCGCCTCTCGCACGCCCCAGAAGGCCAGAACCCTAGCCGCCACCCTCAACCCCACCCGCATCTCCCTCGGTTTCTCCTCCGCGCCCTGGTCTCCGCACATCCCCACACAGCAGCTTCCCCTCTTTCGCCATTGTGCCTCCACACGTCGATCGACCGCATCGCCGGCCGCCTTCTTGACCTTTGCGCTTGGGTAGCTAGATCGCCACGCCGTGCCTTCCTACGGAGGCTGGATCTGCTGACAGTGGGCCCTGAGAAGCTCAGATCCGACGATGGCGATCCTCGGGGCAACCGTAACCTTAACCGCCGACCCCCATGCTCCGACCGGCACCACGTCCCCTTCTCCGTTGGTACCACTTCCTCCCTCCCCATGTCGGTCTTGGCTCACCTTCTGCTCCTCCGTCCCCATGCCTGCAGCCGATTTTGGCCACCATCGTTCGCTCCCCTTGTCAACAACACCTCAGATCCATGTCGGTTTTCCTCCCTCCCATGCTGGTTTTTGTTGATCCATGAGGTCAGCTGGTGCCTTAATTTCCTATCGAAGGATCGGTATGTTCAACTTATTCTGTAGCGGAATTCCATATTAAATATTTTCCCAACACTTTACAGATCAATGTAGCAGTTCCATGGTGTTTCCGTGCTTTTTTCGTATGATCATACAACAATTAATACGAATATTTCTATCGGTAAGAGCTAGGAAGGTAAGACTGAAATATATTTCATTTTCTGTTAGTGCAAATTAAATGTTACTGCTACTTCATCCTTAGCATTGAAACCTGGGGATGCGAAAAATCGTTGGGGTCTTGACTAGGATATAGGGAGGTAACTAAGAGTGTAAATAACAGGCTTATAGAACAGGTCTTCAAAACAGTTTAAACTCAAGGGCTGGTAACTAAATAAACTCAGTTGCCCTCAAGTAAAAGCATAAAAAAAGAAATAAGATTGATAGACGTCAGCATTTAAGTGCTATTTACAGATTCCTTTTCTAATGCTGTGAACATATTGTATTGCTCCTGCTGTTTTCTTTTTCTATGATCACAATTTAGGTAAAGGTGTGGTTGCATATATACAGCTTGCATAAGAAAAAGTCACGCCCACAGAATGTGGTATCTAATAATATTGTGGTACTGTTTTCAATATTAGATAGGCTTCAGTTGCTCATTAAAACATGGTTGGCCAAAATCAATTGATTCTGGCAGGTTTTTGTTTGGGAAATAGTAGAAATAATTTTAATTATGTAGCCGCATCCAAGAAGTTTATAACTTCATATGCGCAGGCCATGATACTTGCGTGCTTGATTGCTTTAGTACCTATTCCTTCTTGTCACAACTGACTAAAAATAGCATCAGAGCTTGGGAGCCCACACAAAATTATCGGGGATGTTGTCAACCATTAGTTTTGCTGTTTGGTTCCAACTATTATTACTGAATAATGATTGTTCTCCATGTCTATATGATGTTACAACAACGGTTATAGTTACTTTTATCCTTTTTTGGGTCTTGCCTTCCTAACGGTCTTTCTTATTAGGCTTCACTTTCTTAGTTGGTGTGCGTCTATTTATATGGTGATGGGTGCCATCCTGCTCTTATGAAAATAGGGTGTCACCCGCACGTAGGAGAGACCGAGGGAGATGCGGGTGTCACCCGCACGGCTAGCGCCCCTCCTGAAGGTTGCCGTCACCGGATCCGCCTTGCGCCTCAGCTCCCATCTGTGTGCCACCATCCCGTTCGTCCGGACACTGTCGCGCTGCCCGGCTGGATCCTGATTGTGCCTTAGCTCACTTTTCAGTCTTAGATTGTGCCTCCTGATTTGGACAATGGAGCATATATTCTGAAATTACACAAATTATTGAACGTAGGTCCATTTGTTGAATTTGCTAAAAAAAAAAAAGAGGTGCATTTGCTGGTGCTTCTCATTGATGACTGCATTAGTAGCTCCAGGGCTGAATACCATCTCAGGTACATCTCAGGTGTTTACTTCTTTGTTGTCAACACTTGTCTCAGATGGATCCACATTCTATGAATGTGTCATGCGCACTAATTTACATGGATTTGTTCATATATAAGTTGTGCTTGACTCTTCTTATTCCTTCGATTGGATGTTGTACCCTGCAGTGTAGGGCATTTCTCTGTTATGTCTCTTACTGTTTCCCTTGGATTTCTTTAACTGTTTGCAGCCTGTTGTTAAGAGGGTGAGACGGAGAGGTATAATTACAGCATCATCAAAGTTTGTCCTGCCATTTTTTTGGACTTTAGATAGTCTAACCTTTTTTTGTTTATAGCAGGACTAATTCTTCAGCTAAGACAGCCTATATGAGATTAAGCAAATTGATGTGATTATTTTAGTTCATACACCGGGTCTTCTTCGGTTTGTTCTCTTTTTATCTTATTCCTACTGCTAGGGCATGCTTTCTCCATTGGCCAGCATACATTTTACTCTGTCTTTATCGTTGTCTAATAATTCTTACATAATGGGATGGCATTCCAACCTTTTACATGTTTAATTGTGGAGGCTCGCCTGCTCCATTCTTTTTGTTATGTTTCTTACTGATTCCTTTGGATTTTTTAACTGTTTGCAGCCTATTGTTAAGAGGGTAAGACAGATAGGTATAATTACAACATCATCGGCTCAGATACTCTCATAGATTCCAACTAATTTTGTAAGCAGATCTATCAAGCATAAATATTATTATTTTTTAGAGGACATCAAGCTATGGGAAAATTTGTTTATGCTTGCCTAACAAACTGCTTATTAAAGTTTACTTCACAATTTTTGTATGTGTTTTTACACATGCTGACAGAGTCAACGCATCTTAGTTAATTTATCCAACAGTCAGGAATCCTTTGAAAGGAAGATTTAAATTTTGTTCGCACGCACATGGCACATCTAAATATGTAGAATATTGTTTTTATTTGGGAGTGTGTATCAACTTGCTGCTTGCATTAGGCCATCTGAAGCCATCACCTCTGAATCTCATCCTATCAGTGACCTTTTAAGAACCGACTAATCTCTACACCTTTCATTTTCCTTTTCCCAATATCTTTTTTTTCTCCATTGTTCCTTAAATAAATAAAAGTTGTTTGATGTCATGTTTCTTACAGGTCACCACGTCCATTTTGTTTTTAGTTCTACATTGATGTAGCAAGCCATCACAATAGGCATGTCTCATGGCCTAAGACGAGGACAAGTCATGGAACTAATCGTCTCCTAGCACAAGAGGATATGAAAACAGTGTAGTTAACTTGCTCTTCTAAGATTTTCAAAATAGAGGCAAATTGGATCGAGATGTTATTTTACAATGTTTTTTGTGCATAACTTACTTATTTATGCAAGAAATATTGGCATATGCATTTATTCTACTTTGGTAGCCACTGATTAGATGTTTACTAGGGAGCTGTTTATAGTACCTAGGAAAAGGATTACATGCTTGAACTTTTAGGTGGTTCCCCCTTGATAGGTGAAGCAGATTTGGTTAATGGCTACAGTTTTTTTGTTACCTTTCGTGATCATGCAAGCCCCCCATGCAATCACCATATCCAAATGCTCGCATATTTATGATTGGTTCTGTTATTAGTTTATAAAGTACGGTCCCAAATACCACCATGGGGGTGATGCATTAGTGGGCCTATATTATACTCCCTCCGTCCGCTAAACATCTTCGTATTATATTTTCAGATTTTTTCAGTAATGATCTTCGTATTCCTTGGATTCTCATGCGCAGCACTTCGTCTCGCATGCGTATTAATGCATACTTAGCTGGCGCATTAACTGATCGACTGCATGCATCCAATTTATCGGCCGCGTGCGCTCAACTGATTGACTGCATGCATGGTAATCCATAGAATTAACGGCCATGCATGCTATTAACAACTGCACGCGGGAACGGCGGGCCAAAAACGAGGCGGCAACAATGAAACAGCTAGACGCGATTAAATGGAATTTGCTGTGATTGATGCCCGTCTTGGTCTTGCTGCATCAACCTTATACGTAGATGTTTAGTGGACGGAGGGAGTATGATATATATGTTCTTGGATGAACAAGTCATTATTTGTTTGATAAATTTTGCTCAACTCATTTTTTGAACCTGCTCTTCTTTCACCTCATTGCCTACAGCGCGCCGCGGACGCGCCTGCCGTCCTAGTATACCATGCGTTCTCAAGAATTTAAATTTTTCTTAAAACAGTATAGTCGTCCGTGAAGAACACATACATGCTACACATCGCATGCATACTAAGAACATCTTCGGCAGCCCTTATATATCACTTTGACATAAATAGTGTTTTATAAGTTGGTTTAGAGTGATTGCTGGGAATGCTCTAAAGTTGTTTTCAGTGCTGTGGACATGAGCCGATGAGTGCCTACGATTCTGCGAGCGCGGCGCATATATTAGTGACATCAGTATGTGCAATAGACTTTTGATGGCATCGATCTATCATATATCTAGAGCCACCTAGAAAGAGTCAAAGGGTCTCCCGGCCGCGGCGTCACCGGCCCTGTCTTTAATTCAAAGTTCTAAACTTTATCTATAGAGAACTTTTAAACTATTTAGATTGAGAACATAAAAATTATATAGATAGATTCGTCTTAAAAAGAATTTTCATAATATTATAAATTTCATAATTTCATAATGCCCCGACTCGTCGATCATATACCTAGAGCCAGCTAGAAAGAGTCAAGGCTCCCCCGGCCGCGGCGTCACAGGCACCGGCACCGGCGTGCAGCCGCGACGGCGACGGCGACGGAGATAGCGATGTGTTTCTCCACGCGGAGTTGGACTGGCGTCGCCGTCCGGCCTGGTGCTCGGACTCGGACTCGGACTCACCGCAGCGCAAGGAGAATTGGACTATTGGAGAGCGACAGCGACGATCCACACACATGGGCATGGCCTGGCCGGAGGGAAGCTTCGCCAGCTATCTCCCGCGCGCCCAGTCAAACCCTGCATCTGCATGCATATCCACGTACGCGCGCGCCTACGTACCTACGTCACTACAGGAAAACCGACGAAATTAGAGGCTAAGCCGCCGGGAGCTAAGGCGGTGAACCTTGGAGACGCAGCTCCGGATCGGGATCCAGCTCCCGGCGGCGGCCTGCAGTCCATGGCGCGACGAAGGTGGGCTCCGGCGAGCCGATTCCGACGACGTCCGGGCTACACACGGCGGAGCATGGGCGGATCCAGCCCTGGTGTCATCAGATCTGGCCAGCAGCTCGTGTTTCCCCTATCTGGCCACTGCCTCGATGAGCTCTGGTCTCCGGCGACCCCCGCGGCCAAGAACAACGGCGCTCGGCCTTCGGTTTGGCCTGGACCAGAGCTGAGACGGTACAGGAACGCGGATGAGGGGGTGGCGCCCAGTGCGGGGCAACGAGCGGGCGGCGGCCTGGACCAGAGCTGAGACGGCGACCCCCGCGGCCAAGAACACGCGCAGTACAGGAAACGGAGGAGGGGGCGGCGCGGGGGAGCTGGGGAGAAGGGCGGCGGCGCGGGGGCGGCTAGGTCAAAGTGGGCGGGGGCGCAGGACGGGTGGGGAAACAGCGGCTGTAACCCAAAAAAATACCTTAATTTTTATATCTATTTTCGTCGGCTTAAGAAAACCGACGAAATTACAGTATTATTTTCGTCGGTTTAATAAAACCGACGAAATTACTGCATTATTTTCGTCGGTTTAAAAAAACCGACGAAATTACGGTATTATTTTCGTCGGTTTTTTTGGACCGACGAAATTACTATCGACCGACGAAAACACTTCGCTTTCCTGTAGTGCGTATACACGTCCCGTCCACAGTCCACACGTACCAACGCAGGCCTGCACTAGCTAAGCTTGTTTGGACTCCAAATAAATTCGAGAGAAAATGGGACCATTAGTCTCTAAAATTTGCTTCGTCTATGTACATAAATCCGTAAGTATCAAAACCGTTTATTTACCTACGAAACCGTTGCAACCAGGTACATAAGCTAGTTTTTTAGATTGTTTTGGTGATGTGGACTGTCATGTCAGCGTCTACGTGGCACTTTTCTTTTTCTTTCTTACTTTAACGTGGTATCTTATGCAAATGGGGAACTAGATTTGTGCTAAAGTTCAAGAGACATTTTACATATATAAAATGATTCATGTTCATATTTATCATGACAAGCTCCAATAGAGTCCATTTACGATCTCGTTACAAATACATAGTCATGTTGTATTGACCATGGTAAAATTATAAATAATTCATATCTAATCTTGTTACTTCTATATGGTTAGAGCATCCCCATCACACCCCTCAAAATGGCCTCTATTTCAAAAATTTTCAAATGCATTAGGAGGGAATTTGGTCCATGTGAGTAGCAGTTTGCACTGTAGCAGTTACTGTAGCGATGCAGGAAAATTTGAAGGCCCTGCTGGGGATGCTCTTATAATATGTTCCTACTATAATTATTGATGTATATTTATTTTTTCTCCCAATAACATGTATTTTAGACCAAACATAGAGTGCAAATCCAACCCCCTCCCCCCTCTATGCATGTACTCAAGTAGTATGTAAACATTAAATTAAATTTATGCATCTTCTGTAATACAATAATGCAAGAAATATTCATGTGGATTTCGCGATTTAACATGCCTAGGCATTGTGTTTTTCCTATTTCCGAGTTATATAAACTTGATAATTGACAAGGCTATACAAGAGCACGAAAAGATTCATCATGTGGGAAGAAGAATAAGATGATTCAAAAGGGAGAATAAAACAAAGATTTTAGTACTTAGCCATGTGACTATTAGGCCACAAAGATGAAAATAGGATAGAAATTCAGAACAAGTGCACAACGGTGGCAAGCATGGGAAAAATGAGAAAGCAAGGTACGTATGGTCCTGGAGCACCTCATAGCCTATTGACTTGATCTGGTCCATAAAGAAGTCATTATTAACTTAAATCGATGTCCTGGAGAGCACCTTGGGCATTATGGTATGTTCTTTTCTTGGCACCACCATCCAGCTGTTCTGGACATAGGTATATAGGTAATTCTCCTCTTTCTCTCTTATATTATAACGGTATTTATATAGGAGAAACTCAAGGATAGGCTTGATGATCCTTGTGATCACCTTGTCTCAATCATTCACATCTTTGCAACAAACCCATGGAGCATTTCAAATTCTTCCGAAATGGCCTTTCATCCGTGTCTCTTACACTCTTCCCTTTATTTGGTGGTCTAGGTTAGTGCCGCTACCCTTTGCGGTGGTCTCTAAGGGGCCGGGGTGACATGACATAGTGGTTTTGACAAGGAAATGGGGTTGCACGATGTCGTGATGGCCAACATTAGCGCCAACAAGGTTGCGGTGGCACTGACCCAAACCACTAGAGGAAGGGAGAGAGGGACAAAGAAATGAAAGAAGGACAATTTCATGAGAATTTGAAATGCTCTACTTTTTTTATTGAGAAATGTGGGTGAGAAAGAGAAGATGGTGATACGCATCCCAAAGCTAATCATAGTGCTCCCTTATACAAAGAGATCCCTGTAGGAAATGCTTTTTGGTGGGTAAATCACGCTGACCCTCAAGTTTTCACACACTTTTGGGCTATGATAAACAATTCAAGTTCTGTTACACTCCTTCTCACCTCTTAAAAAATAATCCTCGGTTATAAAATGATACATACAATGTCATACAACATCCATAATAGAACCTTCTAAGGACGTACCTAAGTTCTTTCTCTCTTGTAACATGTTTAGAGATTGCCTCTAGCTATTGTGTATTACATAGTGCAACCTCTAAGCATAGAAGCCATTTGAATTATTGTCTTTAAGAGCAACTCCAGGAGCTCCTGGAAACTACTGTAGCATTTATAGAGGGGCTGCTGGAGGGAAGGAATCTTTTAGAGGGTAGTGTAAGTTCTGAAGGAATTTTAGAGGGATGGATAGAGGGGACGCTAATAGTGTTTTAGAGGGGAAATATAGAGGAACTGCTGGAGTTGCTCTTAATAACCCCAGGGCCAAGTCTAGGGACAGTATGTGTCTAACTATTATGGATGCCCTTAGTGACAAAATGCTTTGATAAACCAGTTTAAAATAAATATTATGTCAAACTTTTAGTCAGGACATCTTTAGGGGACACATACCTTGTTATTGGATATTTCCACGTAAATAGGAAGCATCCAAATTTGGCCGGAGAGGATTTACTATTATTAACATTTTAATGTTCATTTGATATGTATTACCTAGATGTTTCGATCATTTCATTTGATATTTGAACTTTATATTGGTTATTGGTTGTGTAAAATAGAGACCACAAATCTTCCTTTATCTTAAGAAAAAAGATATAATATGCAAATTAAAACATTACATGTGCCCATCCAATATCCATCTACACGTACGTGATAATTCCACGAATTTTTGAAAACAAACTATATATATAGTCGCATAACTATTGTTGATGCCGGGCATGACCCAAACGATATAGGGAAAGTAAAGTTCTAGATAGTGCTCTCTCTATGTCTAAAAAAAATGAAGATAATTTTTGGTACACATTGGTAAATATATTAGGATGGTAGTATGATTTAGATATGATCATCTATTCAAAGAGCCTCCCACACAAAAATATATGTTAGCATTGCAGTACAAATACTATCATAATAGTAAAAAAAATAATCTGAGCCGTTAGATCAGAAGGGATGGACGGTCATAAAAGTTCTCGTGAGAAAACTTTAAAAGCTACATTCTTGACCTTGACTGCTTCCAAGGAGGAATCCAGCATGTAGCACGGGATGCCTGTAGTCAAAACAAGCTATAATCACGACGAGACGATGCTGAATCTGCCAAAAGTATCTTGACACGAATGGCATTTTGACGGATTGGAAGAGCTCAAATTTTTTCGTTTAATCAATTTGGTAGCCATGTTTCTTCTCCCGCGACGGCAGTAGCGGGGAATTTGACTAAGACACTGTGGTGTCATGCAGATATAATATGAAGCAGATGCTTAGGTGGATGCTGGTATGGCCCCACTATGAATGGTCCTAGCGTAAGGACGACGTAAGAGAGGCATACAAATAACTAACGAGAACTATTATGCAATCTCTAATTGTCAGCCCAGTCTCTTATGGAAACTTTACCATCAGTAGAGTTAAGAGTTTGAGTTGGGGTTTACTTATTTCTCCTCTCGTAGGTTCAGAGGGTTGTCGAGGAGGCAGAGACTCGGTGATGGCATTGCTAAAGCTATGGGTGGGTGACGGCTAGGCCACACAAGGGTTAAATTATGGCTGTCTCGAGTTAGGGTAGGCGACCATAAATCTAAATCCCTAGGTGACAAGCTTACTTGTTGAAAGGGGATCAATAGACCCCTTTCCACGATGTAATAGGACATTTCTAGACAAGGAAATCTCATGACGAATAGAGATGAGCAACACAGAAGAAACATGATATTTTTAACCCTGGTTCAGACCTTCCTCTTTGGGATAACAGCCCTACATCCAGCCTTTCAATACTATGGTGAAGAGAGTATAAGAAGGATGTCTATTGAGCAAGACGAAGCTCACTTAAGAAGCTAGGTGTGTATGTTACAGGAGACGCTTCCTTTATTGCAAAACCTCTCTACATCGACCGCTAGGAGGAGAGAGGCAAGCTTTATCTACAAGGCGCCACCTCTCGCCTCCTTGATAATTTTGTCCTACCTTGTCGAGCTCTGCATCCTCGGTCAAAGATATGGTGTATTGGCTGTATGCTTGTGGGCGGCGCCACGCGACCATCCCTTAGCCGAAAACTGCCCCGTGCTAGCTGGGGGAGGGCCCAGGCTTGGCCTGCTGGTCGACCCACAAGGCCAAATGGTGCTGGGCTTCACAACCCAATTCTCGACACACCGATAGTTGTTTAAAAACCATCTCCCCGAGAACTAGAGGTGGCCAAACGGGCTGGGCCGGGTCGGCTGGTTCGGTTCGGCACATTTCGGTTCGCTACTATGTATATTAATTTAATTCAATATATGTATCTCTATACATATTTTCTTATGATAAATAATATATTTATTTAATTTATAATGTATATTTATGAAATATAATATTTTTTCTTAATTTATATATTTTTAAATAAAATAAACCGGCTAATAAAAAATTGGGCCGCCTCGGTTCGGCTCACCGTGCAAACCGAACTTAGGCCGAGACCGCAACCCGTTGGCCTGGTTCGCATAGTAACCGAACCAACCGGGCTAGCCCGATCCGGCCTGTTGGCCAGCTCTACCGAGAACACACGAGCCAAGTTTATACAAACAAAAAAAACAAACTAGCAATATTATCCTAGAGGGAGAAAAACTAGGTGGAATTCTTTTGGTCTAATGTCATCTCCCATGTATAAAGTATAGGAAAAAATAAGATAAACTACAATATCAGCAAGATTGACATGGAGAAAAAGGTTAGAAGATCGGAGAAGGGAGGGGTGTGTGACTGCAGTGTGTGACCGTGTCAGTGTGTGTGAATGTGTGTGTTGACAATTGGCAGTTTGACCCCTTGACCACGCCCTGGCTCGGCTGTCTCCTCCTTGGTTGCTTCCCCTTCCCCCTCCTCACCTTCCTCTCCACCTTCCTCCTCCGCCTCCCACCTCCGCGCTGCGCCCCCGGCCCCTATATACCTCCGCCTCCGCCTCACCCACGCGCACACCCATATGCTTACCTCCCGGACGCGAGCCCCGCCGCCGCCGACCACCCATGGGCGCCTGCTTCTCCTCCCCTCCGGCCGCCGCCGACCGCCCGCGGCGCCGGTCTCCCAGGGAGAAGACTGCTGCTGCTCCGGGCGGGTCCAAGGACGCGGCGGCCCCGCGCGTGGAGTTCGGCTACGAGAGGGACTTCCAGGGGACGTACGACGTCGGGAGGCTGCTCGGCCACGGCCAGTTCGGCTACACCTTCGCCGCCACCGACCGCCGCTCCGGGGACCGCGTCGCCGTCAAGCGCATCGACAAGGCCAAGGTTGGTGGGTGGCGTCCGGGAGGATTCAGAGCGTAATGGGTGTTCCATTCGGGGTGGATTTTACAATTTTTGGGTGAATTGGATAGATTTCGGCCTCCCCTCCATGTCTAGCTCAAGTAAAATCATTGTTTGGATCAATCGGCGATACTTTGGTTGTTTTGCGGCTTTACATTTCTCTTCAAAATACACTCTTTTTATCACTAGGTTTACTTGTCCAGTTCTTTTTTAGGGGCTCCAACGCATGATTAATTGAATGAAGCCATCTTTGCTGGCCCCTTCTTTGTTTGGCACATAGGTAGGAGGGTTTCATAGATAAGAAGTTCGCTAAAAAAATGAGTTGTTTTTGCCTATCCAGATTAATTGAATCCTGAGGCACTTCTGTGAAACATGTTTCACATGGCGCTCTTGTTTTGCATGTGATTCTTCCTGTTGACTTGAGCTTCATTCAAAGTTTTTATGTTATTTTGTGGAGATTTCAGCCTTTAAAGATTGCTCCCATAGGTTCATCTAGTATAACCATGATTTTCTCTTGACAAGGTCAAGAAAGCCAACCATTGCAGGCTGGAAATGGACAAAATGTCCTTGGCTCCATCCATACATTAGGTGGATGGTATTTTCTTTATTCCACTCAATTTGACCGTGGGATACATATACCAATCAACACGGTGTTGATAATTTTCACCAAATACTTTCAATGGTTGAAATGTCAACATTCCTTTGTTATTTCCTCACCCTAAAAATGTAACACCTGAAGGAATATGTCAATTACTTGTGAATCATAAGAGACTAGGCAACGACTATACTAGACAGTAAGTTTAGTTTCGCTAGAAATATGCTTTTATTTCTTTACCAAAAAGTATAACTATAGAAAGCTTACTTGATAATGTAACCTGAGCGAACAACCTCTAGGTCAGGAAAGAAAATGGAGCACCAGCTAGTTCCTAACCATTATAGGAAAGAACAGATAACTGGATGCTGTTTGAATGCAATTTCACATGATGGTTGAACCTTTAGTGGATATTTGTGTATGACTGATTTGGCCTGGCCATTTTCTGTGCTTGTGCACATCATTGGGTTAATATAGTACTCTCTTGGTTAATGCGGACTATCCTAATGATGGCGTAGAAGTTTCCACACTATATTTTGATTTTAATGTTGCTTACTCACCACGGTCCATGGGTCACCACTTTGAGTTTGAAGAATTAGATAAAACAATCAATTACGCTTGAATGAACTTGCGTGATTAATGATTACGATCTTTTTGGGGATTCATTTAGGTTAGGATAGGACATGCATAGATGGTTCTGAAAGCATTAGAATACAAGTACCTGTTCATCAATGCAGATAACTGGAGTCTTCGATGCATGTCCTGTACTGTCATCCCTTTACACATGTCCATTCCACATCATCTTTAGAATATGTGATTTAAGCTAATTAAAATTATATATTTTTTAATCACAGATGGACCGTCCTGTTGCTGTGGAGGATGTAAAGAGAGAAGTCAAGATTCTGACAGAGCTTAAAGGCCATGAGAATATTGTTCACTTCTACAATGCATTTGAAGATGATTCATATGTGTACATTGTGATGGAGTAAGTAATCCTAATATCCTATGCTATTCTACTAGTGTCTGCTATCGGAGTCAATTAACCAAACAACATAGATCAGTGAACCAAACAGTTGTATAGCAGAACTTGTTTTAATTAACTTTAGGCTTTACTAATTTGATGCTCATTGCTCTGCCTATTCTGTAATGTCCTTTTGTTGCACTTATTTCGACAAAAATCATGATACCTTGTCTTCAGTCCCAGACATTCATTTGCTATTTGTTGATATGCATGTGTTGCAGTTAAAATCGTCTTACCAAAATGCCAAGTACTAACCATTTTTTTACTGTTGTTTGGTAATTTGCATTTGCTATCATTTTTTAAAAAATGCAAGCGTATAAATCACTCTTTTAAAATTACACATGACCGCATGATCTTATGGCAGTTAAATCATTTTTGTTCAGAACTACGTTCATATTTCGCAGTTTCCTTGCATCATTATGTACTATTTGCAACCGTGTGTTTTTTTGTTTGGTACTATATAGCTTGATCTATGGTCTATTACACTCATTAATAATTAGGAGCCTTTTACTTCTTCCCAAATTGATCTTAAAAGGGCATGGTCATATGATTTCTATATTTCATTCCGACACTCCAGTACCAACTCCTCTACTATTTTTGCAGACTATGTGAGGGTGGTGAACTATTGGATCGGATTTTGGCAAAGTAAGCTAAGATATATCCTTCATTTCTTGTTTTGTTTATATTTTCTTTCTCTATATCAAAGGTCGCTAGATTTTTATTGTCTCTTTTAATTCCAATAAATTTTAGCTTGGTGTTAGCCGCCAGCATTGTTTAGTTTTTAATGGCTAGTACAAGCACAATTACTTATGGACAGCTTCCATTTGACAGAAAAAACAGCCGATATAGTGAGAAAGATGCTGCAGTGGTAGTGCGGCAGATGCTCAAAGTGGCAGCTGAGTGTCATCTGCGTGGGCTTGTTCACCGAGATATGAAGCCTGAGGTAGACATTAAACGCTTTCAATGCCTTGGCAATTAGTATACATTTCTGGTGATATTTCACTACTTCTCAGGTCATGTAAGAATGTACCTATTTTCCTTCCCAGAACTTCCTCTTCAAATCAACTAAAGAGGACTCATCTCTTAAGGCAACGGATTTTGGTTTGTCAGACTTCATAAAGCCAGGTACTTGCTACAAGTTCATTTTCTTATGCGCATACAAGTCACCAGTTGCTCTGTCTCATTCATTGTTTGCATGCGTGGTTGTAGGGAGGAAGTTCCATGATATAGTTGGAAGTGCGTATTATGTTGCACCAGAAGTATTAAAACGGCGGTCTGGCCCTGAGTCGGATGTTTGGAGCATAGGAGTTATAACTTACATTTTACTTTGTGGGAGGCGCCCTTTTTGGGATAAAACAGAGGATGGCATATTCAAGGAGGTAAGATGATGGTTGCATACCCTTATGCTACCATGTATAATGTGTTTGGTGAGAGTGGAAAACTAATACCTTGTGTTGTCAGTTGTGCTGAAACAATAGTGCAGTATAAGGTTTCCTTCAAACTATCATCTACCATCATTTTTTGTCATGTTATTATTGTTATATGTCTTTGTGCATTAAAATTAGCATAATATATTGTAATGGTTTACATGATCTTATGCACTGTGTTGATTTGTTATGATCAGGTTCTACGAAACAAGCCTGATTTTAACAAGAGACCTTGGCCAAGTATCAGTCCAAGTGCTAAAGATTTTGTTAAAAGGTTGTTGGTGAAGAATCCAAGGGCGAGATTAACTGCTGCTCAAGCTCTCTGTAAGCTACAAGACTGGCCATGAATTCACGATGCTCAGATTTGCTATTGTTATGTGCATGTGGGATGCCTTCTTTTCTATGTGAGAAAGCACACATAGAATGTGAGGAAAATGCACATATATAGACTATGTCTGCTACATGCTTCATGAGACACAGTTAACATGAAAGCACTAGGACTATTCTGTCATGTCATAAAATTTTTCTGACATGTTTAGCCTATGATTGATCTATGGACTCACATAAATTAACTGTCAATCTCTAGCCCAATAGTATCAATATATTAGTTTTAAAAAGAAGCATCAATTCTTGTAGATGAAATCCTAACATGTACATGGCATTCAGCATTGTTTTGTTTAGAATCAGATTATGAAGAAACATGTAGTGAATATTCATCGTCGTCGTCGTCTTTATTGATTCTGATTTTGCTTTTATTTCTTTAGCGCATCCATGGGTCAGAGAAGGAGGAGATGCATCTGAGATCCCAGTTGATATATCTGTGTTATACAACATGCGCCAGTTTGTCAAGTACAGCCGATTTAAGCAATTTGCACTGAGGGTAATTATTGTTGTCACAAGATCTTTACATCACTTCCTACTTTTGTTAACTACAGTATCGCTTCATTGCATGTTCAGGCTTTAGCAAGTACACTGAACGAGGAAGAGCTAGCAGATCTGAAGGACCAGTTTGATGCAATTGATGTGGATAAAAGCGGATCGATCAGTATTGAGGAAATGCGGCATGTAAGTTTTTACTAGATTGAAAATTTTTGCTTTGGCACTGATTTTGGTTGTCGCTCTGAATTGCTGGTGTATTTGTATGGTTTGATAGGCCCTTGCAAAGGATCTTCCTTGGAGATTGAAAGGTCCCCGTGTTCTCGAGATTATTCAAGCAGTAAGCTTTGAGCCTTCTGTTATTTCAGAGCAAGTAGCTCCACCTATTCAGAGGGCATAATTTCAACTGTTTTCATGTTCTGCGGTAGATTGACAGCAACACCGATGGCCTTGTGGACTTTAAAGAGTTTGTGGCAGCAACCCTTCATATACATCAGATGGCTGAGCTTGACTCTGAAAGGTGGGGCCTTCGCTGCCAAGCTGCTTTTAACAAATTTGATCTTGATGGTGATGGATACATCACACCAGATGAGCTAAGAATGGTAAGTTTCTAGTCCTATTCTTTGTGTTTTTGCTGGCCTATCAATTCACTTGTATTTTGCCTGATCCTTTTTACCTGCTTTTTTTTTCATGAATAGCTAGTTGGCTTCTTTCTCAATCCAGAATTCTAGATAAGATATTGAACTTGCATATTGTGCTTTGCTTTTACTATACAGTCCCTGACATTCAGTGTCTATTAGATCATTTCGATATCAGTTTATTACTGTTGGCTATTTCAGAATTTAGATTTGAGAGTTGAGATTACCATCTGTGAATTAAGATTGTACAGTCTTTTCCTAGACAAAACGCCTAACTAATATCAGCGATTGCACCGTGGAAACCAAAACCTAGTAATATTCTTCTTATTAAGCTTTTATTTCAAGATGCAGCACGCTGGCTTAAAGGGCTCTATTGAGCCACTGCTGGAGGAGGCTGACATCGATAAAGACGGGAGAATAAGCTTGTCCGAATTCCGGAAGCTTCTGCGGACCGCGAGCATGAGCAACCTTCCCAGTCCAACTGCAGTTCCAAATACTCGAGCTTTGTGAATTATGGTGAAGTCATTAGTAAGGGGACATAGGGAGATAAGTGCAGTAGGCTTGTGCTTATTTTTTTTCCTCTCTGGGTACCATGTGATGTGAGGGTTTCTGATTATTAGCATCCAGGTTCTGTGTGCAGTATGGATATAAGGTTTATGGTAAATATTTACAGAGAAGTGTGAGAGGCCCAAATGGTGCTGAAGACTTCCCATTCTTTTTTGTACAGAGTTCTGTCACGTAGTTCAGTAAGTATGATTATTGTACGTATTGATCGCAATAAAAGTTGTCTGGAAATTCATTTCTTCCCATTCCCATTTACATCATTTGGAATAGTTTAAAATGGTAGTTATCGAAGAGTTTACAATTTCAGGCCGCTGTCCAAAATCGGAACCACGACGGCAGTGTTCTTTTTTCGCCAATTTTTGTTAAAAACCGTCCAAGATTCACATGTAGTTTCTCAAAGTTTGAGTCGGGATGAAAATCGTTTTAATTTTAGTTGAATTTGGTTGGTTTGGATTGTAATCTGCTTTTTTTTTATTATTAAACCTCGATGGTTAGAGCATCACGTGAGAGGCCTTCAAATTCCTCTATCGCTACAGAATCTTCTTCAAGAACCTCATGAGTGCAAATTCCCTCTTACATGCATCAAATTCCCTCCTGCTGCATTTGAAATTTTTTGAAATAGAGGTCTTTTTGAGGGGTGAGATGGGGATGCTCTTACGATTTGGGTTTATTTGAATTTTTAAAAATAAATTTAGGTGTTTTTTTGTCCTCCGTTGCACTGACTCGATCACACAAATGAACGGCGGCGTTGCTTTTGAATGCCGCCGCCGCCGTCGCCGTTGGCGCCAAACCCCGCCGCCATCCTCCACGCAGCCCTCCTCAAATCCTCCCCTTCCAGCCTCCCTCCGCGCTTCTGCCTCAACTCCCTCCTCGCCGCCGCCGCCTCCTCCCCGCGCCCCCGCCTCCGGTCCCTCGCCCTCCCCGCCCTCGCGCTCGCCCACCGCTGCCCCGCCGCCGCCGCCGCCCTCGACTCCTACGCCCTCTGCTCTGCCCTCCGGCACGCCTCCGCCGCCGAAGCAAAGCCCCTGCACACCCTCGCCTCCAAGTCCGGGTGGCTAGGCAGCGTCTTCGTGTCCTGCGCGCTCGCCGCGTCCTACGGCGGGTCCGGCCGGTTCTTGGACGCCCGCAGGCTGTTCGACGAAAGTCCCGTGAGGAACGGCGTCTTTGGGAACGCTGTTCTTGCTGGGTACATCAGTGCGGGGAAGTGGGTGCATGCGCTGGAGTTTGCAAGGAGTTTTGGGGAGTTTGGGCTGCCGGTTGATGCGTACACGATGACGGCGGTGGTAAGAGCGTGCGGAGAGATGGCAGATGCTGACTTGGGCGGCCAGGCGCACGGCCACGCGATCAGGAGGGCGAACAGCGTGGTTTCGGACGTGTTCTTGACCAGTGCACTTGTGGATATGTACGCCAAGTGTGGGCTTATTAGCCACGCTGAGCGGGTGTTTGACCTGGCACGGCAGGCGAATGCGGGTGGGGGTGATGTTGTCTTGTGGACGGCAATGCTGAATGCATATGGGCGGCACGGGCGTTGCAAGGATGTTATCCAGACGTATGATCAGATGATAATTTTGAGGGTCTGGCCTGATGAACTGGCTGTTCTGGCCGTGCTCTCAGCATGCCAGCATGCTGGAGAGGTTGTAAAGGGGCTCAAGTATTTTGAGTCCATGCATGAAAACTATGGGTTGGTGCCCACACCAGAGCACTACGGCTGCATTGTCAACATGCTATGCCGATCAGGGAAGGTGGCCAAGGCATGGGAGATTGCCACCAGGGAATGCTGTGGTGGTGAGCTTGGCGTCCCCACATGGGGTGCTCTGCTCAGTGCTTGCCGTGATTGTGGTAATGTAGAGATCGGGAGAATGGCAGCTCAGAAGGCAATGGAATTGGAGCCTAGCAATTTTGGGATTTACGTTGAGTTGTCAAATCTGTATGCAAGGGCTGGCTTGTGGGAGGAGATTGACCAGCTGAGGGAGGTGATGAAGGACAAGGGGTTGGAAAAGCATGTTGGATCTGCATGGGTTGAGCTTGAGCATAGCTCCTGAAATGATTTAAAAATATGCTTCATTAGACCATACAATCTGATCATTATTATTGGAGTGAGGGCCTAAGGGGATGCGAAGAAAACTTGTCGACTTTTGTTGCTGTTTCAAAAATTTTAAATGTTTAATCCTGATGTGGTCACAATATTAAAATCTTGGAGATAAAATGAAGGTGAGCCTAACTGTGCCTGTGTTTTCGCATGCCTTTGGTCATCTAAGATTTATCTGACATGCAATAATGAACATTCGGTTACATGACACCATGACTGAGCTGTGACAAGAAAACTTGTAATGCATGCTGACATTTTTTTCATGAACTCTTCTGAATTCTGATGCAACATAGGCAATGGTGTGAACTTTTGAAGTAAAATGGATCTTAGTTTACCATGATTGTTATTGTGTGATGCTTCTAAATTCTAACATATTGAAAGCATTACATGGGCCATCGGTTCTCATGTGACTAGGAAGATTCAAAGATACTAGCACATTCTGCAGTGTATTCTTCTGATGTCTGCATGATGCTCTAGCGTGATAATTGTACTACAAAGAACCTGAGTTTAGCATGATTGTCGCTTTGTTATACTCCTAATGAATTTAAAGTCTTCCATGCACCAACAGTTTTCATACAAATGTCTACATTCAGTCTCTTGCGGTTCTTCACCAGGACAAGTTTCCGCTCTTGGCTTGGATTACATGTTTCCTATTTATTTGATTAAAGATGTTATTGCACTGCATACTCCAGGCCTGATATTAAATTACTGAACATGTCTGGAATTTAATACTTTCATAGATCTCTGTGCTGTTGTTTCTCCCTAATCATTGTGCTCATACTTGTAATTTTGATCTTCTCTGACATTCCATATTCTAGGCCTTCGTAGTTGACAACTTGACATCACAATCTACAACATCTGAACGAAATTGTGTTGAAAACTTGAAATTATGAAAAACTGTGTTTTGTTGCGCCAACAAAAAGAGATGAAGTAGAACTATGATTCATTACCTAGACAAAATAAGTACATATCTGTCAAATTATCAATTATAACGGGCAACCATGTTCTCTGCATATTGGCAGAGTCCATTTTGTGCATTAGAACAAACAATATTGACTCATATGAGAAATGAAATTTTTGCAATACGAAGTATCCAAGTTCTAATGGCAGCATTTTAATAATTGGTGATGTATCTTGGAAACATAAACTACTGGCCTCCAAAAGGCAGAATAAGAAAACAACAGTAGGAGTCTCTTTTTTTTATCAGCTAAAGCATGATTATTCAATTCGTATTATGCAAGCAAAAGCACATACATGTGCCATAAAGCATGCCTGACATTTTTTTCTTTCCCGTTTCATCCCTGTCTGCTTACTACGATAAAAGTGATCTTAGATCACAACTGAAAATCACAGGACCATATATTAAGATTTTGAGTTTAGTACCACTCATCACTCTTCTAACACATAGAAGAGTCAAATCAAATAAATACTTTTTCCCAAATCGTGTCACCTTCCTAGACCTTGAACCTCATTGCAGAAACCCAAACAGTATCTGAGCTGGTAGCTTTTCCTTCAAATGATTCCTGCAGCTCCAAAACCAGGTCAAGTCTAGCTTCACTTACAGGGCAGGAATCAAACAGGAGGGGGCAGAAGGGAAATTAGCAAGATAAAAAAGGAAAGAAAGGAATGCATTCCAAGCTTGCACTCCACCTTGTTCTCTTGAACTATATAAACGTCCAGGTTCCTTTCCATCTGGTAAGCAAACACTCTCCCTGTCCTCTTCCTTGGACCAACAATGGGCCTTCCCTTCAGTGCCTTGAGCAAGTTTGGTAAATTTCTCATTTCTTTATTCATCTTATCTTGTAAGATTAACTGGTTTCACATAATTTTTTTGATTTGTGCTGTCCTCCTTCCCAGGGTTCCGAGGATTGACCTCACTAACTACAGGACAAGTTTATGATCGGCATTTTCAGGGCAAGAAAACTGACACCTTCATTGATTTTCATATTGCTTTTGTCGAGTTCTGCAAGTAAGCCTCCTGCCTGTGCGATTTCATCACGTACACAGCCTTGCATTTCATCTCCTTTCTATCGTTATGCCATCTTCTGAAATCACTGCAGGAATTTCAATACCATACTGCCAGGTCAAGATTTCGATACTCCATCGATCGAAGAACTCCGGGTAATTAACCTCGACCTTCATTTGTTCTCTCTTGGGGACTTAATCCTGCGTAAATGTACAATTGGTGTTGCAGACAGTCTATACACACGGTAATAATCACACGTACGTACAATGCAGGCATTTTTTAGCGATTGGGAAAAACTAGGGGACGCTGAGAAGAAGACTGCGTTCATCACGTACATGAAGGAGCACGTCACCGAAGCCAAGGTTGACGACAGCATCTTCATCATGGCCGGTGTGGCGGCGCCGGCCCTAGCCATTGTCGGCAAGAGGTTCGGCGAAAACATCCCGCAGGTGAAGAAGTTCAAGGTGGACCACATCCCCAACGTGGTCTTCGTGCCGCTGTTCACCCTGTTCGCCATCATGGGTGCCACTGGAATCCAGATGAATAAGATGAGCAAACCCAAACCCAAGCCTGCTTCCTGAATGCTTGATCAAGCCCCGTTTCTGTCTCCACCCTGGAATGTATCGAAATAACATGGATGGCCTGATTGCCTGCTTGATATATCATTCAAAATAATAGTGATAAACTGTGAATGTTATATGTGTTACACATATATTCCTTTTGCTGCCCAACTGAACAATCATTGCAACAACCAAGCTAATGCATCAGATGCCAGAAAATTGATGTGGAATAGCAGACGTGTAATCGTTTAATCAAGAACCAAGCTTATATTTTATAATTACGTTTTACCCACTTGCATCAAGCATGTAGAGCATCGCACGTCCGTCCAATGAAACCTAACCGTTTTGGCTACTGCAAAGAAGCTACATTTCAGGCGCCGTGCAAGTTAGGTATAAACTACAATGATATGGCAAACCGATCGAATTAGTTTTCCTCGAGGTTTTCGCAGCAGCAGCATGTTATCTTACATGAGACAGACAGCTTCAGAACAGCTACTAATCAGTATTTCATATAAGCACACAGGACCAAACCAAAGAGGACACGACTGGAGGGCCTATATAGCTTTTGCCCTTTTTTTCTCTCTCTGTTTTCCACCAGTCAATGTTTTTAAAAAAATGTTACAGCTTCAACGCCCTTGAAAACAGACCCAATGTAAATACCAGATTCATACCCTGGAAATGGATAGCGTTGAGATCACATAACCTGCATATGCAGAGCAATTTTGCTTCCTGAACTGCCCGTCTGACAGCTAGTTGAGTAAATATGATAACATCAAACTAATGCTTTTTTTACAAGAAAAGGGACATCCTATATTACATCATTATTGTGTTTATGTTTAACTATAAATGAATATTGTAAGCTCGCTTTTTCTACATTTGCCAATTCATTGAAACATTGCATTGGGGTTTAACTCAATTCAGTCCAATCATCGCCATCCCCCAAAAGTGGAACCAGATAGTAATTGAGATTCATGCAAGTGAAGTGTGGTGTGGGGCAGTGTATAAATTATTTGGTCTCAAGAGTCATCCATTTATCATGAATTGCCTTTAATACAGTATTGACAACCTTTGTAACGAATCATTTGCATCACTTTTACTCTATTAAAAAATAAACTCTGTACACCCCAAAGTGACAGGTTCAATCCAGATCAAGAAACTCTGTTAAGTATTCAGTTAGCAGCCGCATCTAAGATATCGTCTCATTGTAAGTGAGCCACCGAAATCCCTTGACCATATTCTGCGGTGATGAAAATGGTCAATGCTATCTCAGCAAGACTCCATGTGATGTCATGTTTGGTGACCATATCGCTGAAAGTAGAAGGGTACACAAGAACCAAATGCTTGGTGTGATAATCAGACCCCATAAAGGGGCAAAGCTACTTTGACGAAAGAGTAACAAAGCGCCCCTGTGAAAACATAGCTGTCAACCCGATCAAGAATACCACCTGCATTGCAGCTTTGTGTTATGTTCATAAACAAGTTATGACTTATGACATCTTGCGAAGTACAAGATATGAGATACAGAATGGTGATGTATCAAGCACGAACAACAGCAAAGGAAACAAGATGTGACATATAAAAAACAAATTTAGTGCGAGTTGCGTATTTTCATAAATTGTGGTCAGTGTCAAGCTGATAATGGCAAAAACTGTACTGGCATCATAACTTACAGTTTGGAATTTCAAAAGGACCATATATCTGTTAACTACTGTTATTTACCAAAAGGGTTTGAGAATTGCGCGCATCGAATACAGTTGAGAACTTGAGATGACATGGCCATGACAAAGGCATCCAGTCTAATGAGGCTCTGACATAACTGTATATGCATACCTCCTAATTTATGGTGTTTTATCTCAAGCTATCAACATAATTATTTCAGAGCAGTAGATGCAATAGAACAAGAGAGGAGTTAATGGTGATTACCATGACCAGGAATGAGTGACCCTGAGTCCTTCACACCGGCGTCGCGTTTAATCAGAGATTCAACAAGATCCCCGAACAATGAGCCCAGAAAGATCAGGATTCCATAAGCAGTAGCACTGAGATGAATGAGGCATTGAGGCATTAATAATATTTGTTAATATTTAGGCATTGAGGTAGAGCACTAAGAAAATATTTGTTATAATTATTCACAAAGATGCCAGTAATTAATAATACCTTAACAGCGATCTTGGCCACTGTAAGATTGCTGACAGAAGTACAGTGGTCAGCACACAGCCAGTAAGACCAGCTAAAGCACCCTCCAGGGTTTTTTTAGGGCTTATGTTAGTCAAAGGAGTACGGCCAAATGCCTGAAACAGAAAGCAAATAACATTGATGGCATGATTTCCCTCTTTCAAGTACACAACTGCCCAAGCATACTACTTGACTAGAAAATGCAGATATACAGAAACTAGATACAGCGGAACCAAGATATAATAGCATGTGAAAATTCACAGATTTATATAGTTTGATCAGCATGGCCAGACCATTCTAGTAGTTGATCTGTGATCTGATGCATTTTTCAGCAGGTGGTTATTTTCCTAAATCATTAGCAAGCTTAAAGGGTTGATCATTAGTAGCCATACCATGAACTGGATGGCTCCCGAGTGTGTTGATTGACAGACCTCAGTTGGCTAAGTATTGCATGTACACAGCTAAAAGAACAAATACTATATTTACCCAAAGCAAGACGGAACAAAAAATTGCAAAGCACAGAACCATGTCCAGCATTACAACAGTGCATTGCAATTTGCAGAAGCATGCATGGAGTTGTGGCAAGATAACTTGTAAGTTGTAACAAATTCAATAAAACAATTATTTCTACATACCAACAAAATAAAATAAAGTATGAACTATGAAGTCTTATGAAAATAGAAGAAAAGTGTATACCCTTCCACAGAGGAAAGCAGATGTATCAGCAGCGATGATGCTACTAATAGATATCAAAGTTGCAACCAGTCCAACTGTCCAGTGAGCTTGACCACCAAGAAGTATTGGCCAACTGTATGCTATTCCTGCCAAGAAACGTTGATATCAGTTAAGATTACACATAAAATAATTAGAAGAGTGCAAGCAAATAATTCAACAAAAAAAATGTTTCACTGAACACCAACAAAATAAAACTAGAAAGGATTAATAAAACAAATATGTCTCAGCTTTCAACTTAGAAAGGACAAAACCAATTTGATCAAGCAACTTACTTGTATTTAAGGCAGGGGCAGCTAGCCCAGAACGGAGCTTAACCCAGAAAGAAGGAAGATAGCCACAATAAAATAACCCAAATACTGAACTAGTTAGCTGTGCAAAACGAGGGTTTCCTCTTTGTAAGAGCAAAGATATTGCAATCAGAAAAGCAGAAAACGTCACAGTGACATCCATCTGCCCATAGTACCTAAGCAAATAGAGAGGAGAAACATTAAAACTTAGAACTGCAAAATGCAGACATATTTACAGAAATGACAACTGGATACTCCACAAATACATCATTGTTAAACCATATCTGTCGCTCCTTATTAATTCAAAAGTGATGCAGGCATAATGTATACATAAATCCACTGTACAAAGAGATGCATATCATCATTTTACCTAAATACATGCATATAACTCTAAAGTGACATCATAATATTTTTAAGCTTGAGCAATAGAGCAGTGATGCATAGTCTCCACAATGAATATCATCTAAACAACACATCAACGGATGATAAGTATTAGAATATGCATTGCTACTTGCGGTCCTTCCAAATCTTTTCTTCAGGAATTCAATAAAAAGATGTTCAATTGTCGGGCCTAATTTCCATCGGATCATATTTGCATCGACCAACCGCCACAACCATGAATTCAGGTTCATCTTCAACAAACCAACTCAGAACAGTTTCTCATATACCGCAATTTTACACACAGCTCTTCTCAGGCATACGCAGATCCTCTCAAAGAAGTGCGAACAGAATCGGCGTAAGCAGCTTAGAGGGGTCATGCACTAAAAAATGACACCTTCATACCAGAAGTCATGGCTAAATTCCATCGCAATTCCACTCTTAACTAAATCAAACCTTTATCTATGATGCAAGGGAGGAAAATAACCGAGATGCTTCCATACAGTGTAAGGATGGGCATGAGAGCGCAGATGGCAGAGCAGACGCGGGAAACGTAGCGCGGCGGCGGGGTGCCCCCGCCGCCGGAGGTGCCGCGGACGAGCCCGAAGTACTCGCGGGCGCCAGCGAGCACGACGGCGGCCATGGCGGCGGCGAACACCCAGTCGCCGGCCACCACGACGCCGCCCGCGCCCACCCCGATGGCGACGCCGACAAGCACCCGCTTATGAAGCTGCCGGGCCTTGTCGGCCTTGTTGGGGGCTTCGTCAGCACTGCCCCCGCGGCCTCCGCCGCCGGCGGAGACGGCGGCAGCGGCGAGGAGCGGGAAGCGGCGGCGTAGGCGGAGGGGTGGTGGGGAGGGGATTAGGAGGCGGAGGCGGAGAGAGACGTGGGTGCGCCGTGGTGGGGAGTGGAGGAGGAGGAGCGGGGGGTGGAGGTGGAGGTGGGCGGCCACCGCCGCTGCCGGCGAAGCCATGGGAGATGGGCGGGGACTGAGTGAGGAGTGGGGGAGAGGTGGTGGGAGGGGGCAAGCGGAGAGTTCGATGTGAACTCATTGTTGCTGCCATGCTGGCGCTGCCGTTGATTTTTTAGAAAAAAAAAAAAGAGTAAGAAGCAGTAAAAGTTGTACGGCTGTGTAGGAGTAAAGTTGGAAAGAAGTTTCTCAAAAAACATGATGTCGAAACAGTTTTACAAGCATCGCTGAGTATATGAAACCACTTACATTGCAACCATCACTTATTTAGAGAAAATTGGTTTTTTGCCTCAAAGTTGATGCACTTTGGTTTTTTTTTGCCTAAAGTTGATATGCCTTGGTTTTTTACCCTGTGTAGAGGTGAGGATTTTTTTTTTTTGCCTACAAAGGGTTTTCTAAAAAAATTGCCATATTCTTTTTCTATCGTGCTCAGCGCGTCTCTTCGTTTCTCCTCTCTTCGCGCCGCCCTCCCCGCCGTTGGTGAGGGCCATGGCCACGCCGCCCTTTCCGCCACTGGCGAGGGCCTTGGCCGCGCCCTCCCCGCAGCTGGCGAGGGTCGTGGCTACGCCACCCTCCCCTCTGGTGTCGGATACCGTGGCCACGCCGCCCTTCCCGTCGCTGGCGAGGACCATGGCCGCGCCCTCCCCGTCGCTGGCGAGGGTCGTGGCTACGCCACACTCCCCTCTGGTGTCGAATGTTGTGGCCACGCCGCCTTCCCATCATTGGCGAGGGCCATGGCGCGCCTCCCGCCAGGGACGAAGGCGAGTGCGGCGAGGCGGTCGAGCGCCGCCAGACGCGCCCAGTGCAACGCCCATTCTTGGCCAGTTAGATGGAGATCAAGCGCCGGCGTTAGATCTAAGCTAAAAACTTGTTATTTTTGTTTCGTGGTGTAAAAAACTCAATAAATTCAGTAAAAATCATAAATATTCTCTATTCAGTGTCAGGTCTCACATATATTTTTAATATTGATATATAATATTTATACATGTAGGTTATCATTTAAAACGTTTGTATATAGATTTATACTGATTATGTCGATCCAAATAAAATATATGTGAGACCTGACATTGAATAGAGAATATTTCTGATTTTTATTGAATTTATTAATTTTTTTACATCACTGAATAAAAATAACAAGTTTTTAGCTCAGATCTAACGCTGGCCGTTGGATCTCCATCCAACGGCCAACAGCAGGCGTTGGACGGGGGCGCGTCCGACGGGCGTCGGACCGCCCCGGCGTCCGAAGACAAGGGGTGCGGGTAGGAGCCTTGGCATCCCCATGCTCCATGCATACTTATATGTATCCCTATATATACTACAAAATCTTAAAAATTTAACAATTTTTGCAAATTATTCTCAAGAACTTAAAGATTTTACAACAAAAATAGTACAGATTTTTTCTAAAATTCATAAATAAACATAAGTTTGCATTTACAATTCTGAAAAACCTATAGAAAGTCATAAAAATACATGTACATCTTCATATATAACAGCTTTACATGCTTCTAACTGGCCCCCATAAAGTTTTTTTTTTGGCTCCGTCCCTGCTCCTCGCCGCTTGCGAAGGTCGTGGCTACGCCGTTCTCCCCACCAGCGACAAAGAAAGATATTTCTGCAGTACAGGGCAAAAATACAAAAGCACATCAACTTTGGACAAAAAAAAAAACCAAGACACATCAAGGCAAAAATCCAATCTTGTGCTAAAGAGCAACTGGTTTTAACGAACCAGCCTTGAAGCCGCACGAAAACTGCCAAGGCAGAGCCCACCCGCTCTGCTCGAGTCCAGCTCCCTCCTCACCCGCGCGCCGCCGGCCGAGTCCAAAAAAAAAAACCTTTCTCATCCATGGCGGCGGCGACGGCAGTGGCTGCGACGGCGGCGGAGGAGGAGGCGCGGCTGCTTCGGCTGGAGGAGCAAGCAGAGCACGGCGGCGGCGGCGCGTGGGAGTACCTCTGCCTCGCCCGCAAGCTCCGGGCGCGCCGCCCCGCCTCCGTCCTCCGCCTCGGCCTCTCCCTCCTCAACGACTCCTCCGCGCGCTCCCGTCTCGGTTCAGAACGTAACGCGCTCCTCCCTGCCCTTACCTTCTCTCCCTCCCCCCTGGGTCGCGGCGATTCCGCTTGGTGCGTAGATTGGTAGAGGTAGATCTCGTGATCTCCTCCGGTTAGATCTCTCTGGCCGCTCCGATCTGTCCGTGGATGCGGCGCGATGGCTTTGGATGGGCAGCTGCTCTGGGCTTAGATCCCCGCGTTAGATTGCCGTGCACCTCTATGGGATCTGTTGAATCCAGGATTTCGTCTATAATTTGTAGCTATGCTCTTCGTTTTAGTAGTAAACGTGAGATTGATTTTTGTAAATGCAGAATGGACGCTTTACGAGCAGGTGGCAGTGGCGGCCATGGATTGTCAACGTCTTGATGTCGCAAAGGTGAGAGATTTCACACGTCTACAACCTTTCGTGATATTCTGTACTCCAGACTTCCAGTTATAGTTCTCTAATTGAACCCAATTTTATTTACTCCACAGAAAATTTCAGATTTTGAGGGGTTTAAGCTATCATAATTTATTGATCAAGTGGCATCTTTTTCATGGATTTACAGGATTGTATTGGAGACCTCTCAAAGCAGTTCCCTAGCAGCGCACGTGTTGGTAAGTTCTTTTGGATCATAGCTATGCTTTGTACAGTTTTAGTGAGACCAGTATAAATTAACAACAAAACTAGATCTTGCCTTGTATCAGAATGTACAGTCCATAGGGTGGAGACTAACATGAATCATTTGCTGGAGACATGTTAAATCTTTCCAAAGGGCTTTAATGTTTTTCTAATTGTATTTTTTTTCAAATTAGTGACTAAACTTCCGCATGAAAATTTAAAATATACCATCTAGTGTGTGCAATAATTCATGAAAGGTCACTGATTGAGTTGATGATAGCTCACTTGATCAATAGCCTGGGGGACAATACAATGCCAAATCGATCATGTAGGTGTATCAATGTTAGTTTATTTCGACAGATATACCTGCACCTGCACTCTAGTTTAGCATATCAAGACCAAGCAGTGATGTGCTAAGTTGGAGATTAGTAGATCTACGGTGCTGGACATTGTTTGGTCTAAAATAAGAGGGCAAGTTGTAGCTGGAGATTGAAGGTGCATATGACATATTCATTAATTAACTACGGACTAATTACCTAAATCTTGCTGCACAAATAAAGATGCATAACCCTTGTACTCTATTTTGATAAACAGAGTGTTGGTTTGTGCTAAGTCATATAATGTGTTCTTATGGTCATCGTTCTGTATATGCTGAACACACCTTTATCTAAATTGCAGGCCGGCTGGAAGCCCTGCTGTTTGAAGCAAAAGGTGATTGGGATGAAGCTGAAAGAGCCTATGCTCTTATCCTGGAAAACAATCCACTCGATCAGGTATTGTAATTCTTGGTTCTGGCTTCCTCTGGAACTAGAGGACAAAGGGAGTATAGCTCCTCCGTAAACTTAAAAATCTGGTTGATTTCCTTGGTCTCTCTGACTATTCAGAGGCTAAATGGTGCTGTTCTTTTCAACTTATTTGCCTAATTTCTTATTTACTTTTTTGAATGGCAAACACTTTGCTTTTTAAGCAAATGATCCACTTCATTTAACTTGTTTCTGAAATCTTTAGATCCACCTTTGAGATTAAAGAAAAACTGGCTCGAAAAACTGAAACGTTTGTGTTTTCCAAATGGATAAGCAAATAAGCAAGTAAGTCGACAAGAACAGCACCTACGACAGTTTTGTGAACCTAAAGATTATGTTATTTCACATTATATTTAATTATTTTTGTGTGTTTGGCAGATTGTCCACAAGAGGAAAATAGCTATTGCAAAAGCACGAGGTGACATGCCATTAGCTGTTGATTATCTCAACAAGTATTTGGAACTGTAAGTATATTTATCTACTTTGTGTTATGAACTGGATATTTTTATCTGTCGTCCTTTCAGTGTAACATATAATAACTTTTGCCCGTATTAGATTTATGGCGGATCATGATGCCTGGAGAGAACTTGCTGAAACCTATGTCTCATTACGAATGTGAGACATTTTATCTTGGTTCATTCAACATATGTTGATAGGATGTGGTTATGTGATGATACTAAATTGTATGGTTCCTTTTTTTCAGGTATAAACAAGCTGCCTTTTGTTATGAGGAACTAATATTGGCTCAACCAACCATTCCACTTTATCATCTAGCCTATGCTGAGGTAAGTGAATCAGCACAAACACGGTTTTTCCTCCCTCAAATGAAAAGAAATCAAGATGAAAAGGGTTTGCTACAATATATGAATTTTCTCATTATTCTGTGAAGTATTCCACCGATGATTCCTTTCTTCTGATGAGTTAAATGTTAAATAACATTGTAAAAATGACAATAAACATCGAGAAGCCAATCGGAAATCAAGCACACATAAGTCAATGTATATATTCATGAAAAAAGGTGAATTATTTCTAGATAATTTATATTTTTTGTTTACAGAGCAATCTAATGGGAAATAAAATATATTAAACATATTAAGTTTTCTGAAGCTGGGTTTGACAATATAATGGTCTATGAAAAATATGTTCAGATTCCATATGGATTGGTTACATTTCAACTTTGTAACAATTCCAGGGTGGAGTAGATGCGGAAAGTGTTTTGGCACAATGCCTGTGAATTAACATAATTCAAAGATTCTGTCCAATGCCTATATTCTGTTGTTTACTGATCATTGTTGCAGTCCACCTAAAAAAAACGTAATTTGGTTAGGGTGGGGTTTTGTTGGCACTTTTGTTTTACAAAGGATGAAAGGGATTTGTTTTGGGAATGGTTATTTTTGTTTCTTTTACCAGTTATGTATGGTAAATTGGATGGAGTGCCATAGGGGCATATAGAGATTAGGACGATAATTTGTTTGAACATTGCCTTGAGGAGTCTGTTGGAGTTCTGTTTTGGAAGGGCTGCTTGTTTGTGTGCGCTTTTAGGATGGGAGGAGCTGGTCCACGGCTTTTTGTTGCTATTTTTTGTGGTAGCCTGGTAGGTGGGAAAAAGAAGGGGGGTTAATTATATGTTATTACACTTACACTTACATGCTAATGCTAGTGCTAGTGCTTCTTAAGTCTTCCTAATGAAATGCAAGGTTTTTCTTGTTCGTTCAAACAGCTAATTCATGCCAAAAGCTTGCCATGATTCTGCTTGAAGCTCAACTGGGTTTTATAATACACCTGTCTGTAGTGTTGATGAATGCTTGCATAATCCTTGCTAGTTATAATTTATTTTAGGTTCTGTACACTATGGGTGGTCTGGAAAATCTTCAGATAGCAAAAAAATATTACGCATCAACAATCCAGCTGACTGGAGGCAAAAACACAAGAGCCCTCTTTGGCGTGTGCTTGGTAAGACAACACTGCTGCTCCACAACTTCAAGAATTACATTTGCATCTTTCAAACAAATGCTAGTTCTTATGCTTATCTTCAACATTCACAGTGCAGCGCAGCAATAAGTCAACTTACCAAAGGGAGGAATAAGGACGAAGAGAGCTTAGAGCTGCAGAGCTTGGCTGCAGAGGCACTATTGAAGGATTACAAGCAACGAGCACCGTCGAAGGAGCCGCTTATCACCAGCATGTTGAAGAGCATGAACCTCTCCTGATCTAGGCCTTTATTCATCAGGGGTTAGTGTGTGGTACATCTGCTGCTAATTAGCGGCAGCACAATGGCTAGTTTGACAAATCAATTGATAGCAGTATAATGCTATTTTTGTGTTGGCACTTGGCACCAACATTGTAAAACTTTTGTAAGATTCTTCCATGGTTTGTAAAATACCTCTTTTGATTATTTAGATATATGGTTGCCATTTGATTTGACATTCTACTATAGATCAATAAAGCCCCGTATTGTAATTTCAGGCTAGAGAAAAATTTGAACGTGACTCCACAAAATTGTATCTACGGAAAATTTGTTAAGAACTTTGTGGGGTGGGGGGGTTCTCATCATGCCTTAAACATCAAGTTGCATGCTGTTTGTTCGAAATAAAATGTCGGCATGGATTTTGATAGCAGCAGCCTCACGACACTGATTGATCGATAACAATATTGGAAGTCTGGAACAGGAAGTCAGGAACAATATCACCAATTCAACCTTGCTGTTCACTTTTCCAATTCCGCAGTTGCACCTAGCAATGATTAAAATAGCAGGCTAGCGCCGCTATAGCATTCTGAAGCCAAAAAGCTTTGGTAAGGGGAAAAAAAAAACCAAAATCAAAACGCTTTGCTAAAGCCTTGTTTGTTTAATCTGAAGATTTGCTGAAAATTTTAATACGAACGACGTCTAGAATTTGGTTTTCTTGCCATTCCCTACTAGAATGGAAGATAGACGCGTTAAAGAGATCATGATCAGTTTGATTCAAGGGGCCATTCATGGCCATGGTTGGTTCGCCATATGTCATTGGCAATCCATATCCACCTCAGTTGTAAACTTATAATGCCCTTCTAAATAGGTTGAGTTATAAATACTCACAAGCCCCAAGCCGCTTAGGTAACCAAGTACTCCCTCCGTTCCAAATTATAGGTCGTTTGGCTTTTTTGACACGTACTTTGACCACTCGTCTTATTCAAATAATTAGTGAAAATATGAAAAGACTCAAGTCATTATTAAAGTATCTTTCATGATAGACTAAATCATAACAAAATAAATTATAAATATAATTTTTTTTGAATAAGACGAATGGTCAAAGTACGTGTCAACAAAGTCAAACGACCTATAATTTGGAACGGAGGGAGTACATCTTTCTCCAATTGATTTTTTTTTTTGAGGGATTGTTCAATTGACTTGCAATTTCCTTTTTTGATAATATGCTTGTCGGTCCTTTAAGGTATATCGTCAAAACTAAGTTTACGAGAACCAACCTCCCACCCGAGCTATCTCTGTTTTCAACCAAAGTGAGTCATGTCATATGCAAGAATTTTAACGACGCTTCATTCAGCGTGTGATGTTAATTAGCTGTAATGTAATATTAAAATTACGAAAACTACACCTAATTAAGCCAACTCACGATCAAGTTCCACAGACAGAGAGGGAGAGAGAGAGAGAAATGATGCGCAGTTAATTAAGAATGTGAGAGAATGTTTAACTTCTGAAACTTTGATTAACCTTAATTAATTACTCGGTCAACACGTACGTACGTACAGCTGGAAGGAGCTAATGGAAGGCCGAACGGGGAGGCATGCAGACGTAGCCCGCGAAGCTCTCATGGCCGCACGCCGTGTCGCCGCCTCGCCGCGCCTTCCCCTATATATAGCCCACCGCCACCACCGCCTCCTTCCACCGCCAGCTAGCTCGTCATCTTCAAGCTCGCGACAGCACCGATCGACCCTGCACTCATCGCACTCGCTGATCTGCTAGCTCGCGACCGATCGATCGATGGCCCAGAGCAGGACCGCCGCCGTCGCGCTGTTCCTCGTCGCCGTCGTGGTGGCGGCGGCGTCGGTGCCGGCGGCGAGCGCCTACGGCTGCTACGACGACTGCTACCAGCGCTGCGCCAACGGCAAGGAGGACGCCGCCTGCACCGTCATGTGCAACGAGGCCTGCGGCATGGTCGAGCAGGCGGCCAAGGGCTTCGGCGCCGCCGTCCAGAAGGGCGCCGCCGCCGCCGCCGCGCCCACGGCGTGAGCGCCGCCCCCCGTCCGTCTCCGGCGCGCCGCCGGCCGGCTTCCATATGCATGCGTGATGATCGCTCCATCCATGACTACATACGGCGTTCTATTCGTTTAGAAGTTTTTAAAGTGCACGAAATTAAGCATTGTTCGATCGTCCCTTTAATTGTTTATGGTTTAATCGTTTCTGTTCGTGGCATCGATTTGTAATCCATTGTGATGTGATAAGTGAAATTAAGAGTTCATCCTTGTTGATGTTTTTCTTCCATTTGATTAACTCCAAACTAGTGATCGATCGCATTCTGTGATGAATTCTTAAATCTCATTGTCCATCTAGTTGTGCATCATGTTCATCGTTGCTCATCTTGCTTCATATTTCAACCCTTAGTTGCCTACGCATTTTTGGGTTGAACACTGGATTCTACCAAGGCCTAGACCAACTCGATGGACAGTGGCAACAATAGAGCAATTAAACGACAAAATAATGGATATAAGGCACAAGAAGGTAGCTCTATGTGAATTCAGCCAGGAAAACAAAAAGAGCAACCATTTTAGATTTGCATACCACTTAATTTGTAACGCTGTTTTACTAAGCTCAAGGTCATTTTGCTCTTCATTTTTTGAAGTTAGTCGATGCTATAACATTAAAGCAACCTCATTTAGCTCTGTTTCACAGCCTCAAACTTTTCTCTCCTAGGCAAGCTAAAAATATCGTACTCCTTTTTGTCTCTAATATCAATTCACATGCATGACTCAGAGGCTCTTTTTATCTTTAGAAGTGCCATCTAGAGCCGAAAAAACGAATATATAAGAAAAGAAGCACATTCATATATATAAGAAAAAGGAGGAATCATGCATGTATATGTATGGTCAGAACTCAGAAGGATTCACAATGTACCATAATCCATGATTAATTGCATGTCGCAATAGAAGGGACGTGGTCACACACCAACTATTCACCAGTATTACTCCACTTAGTATTGATGATACATCCACTAATAGCGAATCTAACAGTATTATAGTCATGGAAAATATACATATGGTTATGTCCATATATAATGAACCCAGCACTAGCGTGGTAAATTAAGTGGTGTGGTGGTCTTTGCATCATGCATGGGGCATGGCAAGGCAGGAAGCCAGGAAGTAAACATCACATGGGCCGGTAATCCATATCACATTCAACACCTATTAGAGAAAACATTTGAGCTTCCCCATAAGGAAACATACAGACAATACACTGCATTAACGCATAACCACAATTACCGTAGCCCATTCACTGAATATATATGCAGACGATATATACTTCCATTAACATTATAAAGACAACCCTCAGACGAGACACTCAATTAGACTAGCCACCAGATGGTCTTTACGACAGACAATAAGACTAGCTGCCAGGCGGCGGCGATTTAGGCCGGTGAGGTGGGCCTGTCGGCATCGTCCTCGGCGGTGGCGGCGTCTTCGACCTCCTCGATGAAATGGCTGAGAGAGGGAGGAAGAAGAGAAATGGGAGAGAGACATGTAGGCTGCCCGGTGGTAAAATCATCCACCTGTGTAGCCTCGATGATAAAGCTACCCTCAAAATCGCTATCAAGGGTTAAGTGCACTAGTTTCACTAATTTGTGGGACTGGTTACCTGATTTTTGAAGTCACGGGTTAAGTGCGCCCGGGTCAGCACTTTAGGGTTAAGTAGACTTTTTCCTATTATAAATCTCGGCAAAAAATGTATTGGTAGTGATTTTTTATGGTGCGGATTATAAAAGGGAGGAGCACGTGTGGCGATGCATTCCGGCGTGGGCTGTCACGATCACGACCCAAACACTCGGCCCATATCACGCCACCCCGACCGGACCCGAACCCTCCCACAAAACAATCTCGACCCGACCCAACAAGTCAGAGATCAAAGACGCCGCCACCGCCTACCGATGCCACGCGCCGCCGCCGGCCGCCACTGCCGCCGGCGGCCGCCTCCCGGCCGCTGACCCCCTCCGGCAACATCCGCTCGCCGGTCGCCATGCCCCGCATCCTCGCCCCACTCCGCTCCCGCCCCCGCTCCAGACGCCCCCTCCTCGCCATTCTCTCGAACACCTTCTCGGCGTCCGCCGCGGGGCGTTCCCCACCCCGCTCGCCGCCGCTCCCGCCTCTCACTCCGCTGCTGCCCTGGCCCTCCGAATCCGCTGCATCTGTCTCCGCCGCGGCGCCTTCCATCGCCGCCTCTTTTCGGGAGTGGTTCCTGACGCGCCGCGGCGGCGCCGTGCCCTCCGCGGCGCGCCGCGCGCTGGACGCAATCTACGAGGCTCTCGCAGCGGAGGACGAGGCCGCGCTGGAGGCGCTCCCGCTTTCGGAGATGTTTGTTCTGGAGGTGCTCCGCCACCGCCCGCCGAGGCTCCCCGACGGCGACCAGCTGCTGCTGCTTCGCCTCAGGTTCTTCGACCTAGCGGGGCAACGCCCGCGCTACCGCCACACGCGCGCGGTGTACGATGCTGTCTTCCGCCTCCTCACCCGCGCGCGCCGCTCCCATGTGGTGCTCGACTGGCTCCGCCTCTTCTCCGCCACCGGCCCGTCGTCCCCCGCCACACTGCGCTTCCACGACACGCTGGTCATCGGCTACGCCATCGCGGGCGATCCTCAGCGCGGGCTCAGCATCCTTGGCCGCATGCGCTTCCACGGCCTCGACATCGACGAGGCCTCCACCCGCGTCCTCCTCAACTCCCTCGTCGATGCATCACTCCACGACTTTGCCGATTCCTTTGCCCGCAGCCTTGCTGCTAGTCCCGTCGCGACCTGCATCCGCATCAAGAGCCTCTGCAGACGCAACCGTCTCAGCGAAGCTGTGGAGCTCCTTGACACCCTCTCTTTCACACAAGCTTCCAGTTGCTATGCAGCTGGCTTCCTTGTTACAGAGTTCTGCCGGCGTGGACGCTTTGATGAGGCAGCCCGGATTGTGGAAAAATTCTCATCCTGCGATGTGTACAGTGCGTGGATCCATGGCCTTATCGATGCTGGGAAGCTTGACACTACGTTGCAGTTCCTTGCTGATAAGAAGGAAGCTGAGGGGTATATCCCTGATAGTAAGCGGTATGACAGGCTCATGTACCTCTTGCTTCACAATAATAGACTAGGCGAAGTGTATGACTTGCTTGTAGAAATGATGGAGGAGGGCATTGCTCCAGGCCGCTCAACCATGAATGCCGCACTTTGCTTGTTTTGCAAGGCCGGGCTTGTGGAAGTTGCCACACATTTGTATAGGTCAAGATTGGAGCTTGGGATTAACCCTAATAAGGATGTCTATAATAATTTGATTAGGGCACTGTGTCGGGGTGGGGACAAGGAAGAGGCATGTCTTGTGCTGGAGCAGGCTATGGAAGAAGGGTATTTTCCTGGACGGCAGACATTTGCCATGTTTGCAAATGTTCTTTGTCAAGAGGGGAAGCTGGATAAGGTGCGGGTGCTTCTTGACAGGGCGCTCAAGCAGGAGGCTTGGCCAATGGACAGTGTCTTGGCCAAGTATCTTGTGGCTTTGTGCAAGAGTGGGAATGTGGAGGAGGCATGTACAGTACCGCAGGTAGCAAGCAGCAAGAGCCCTTTGGGCCTATATCGTTATGAATCAACTTATAAGAGCTTGATTCGGGCATTAATATTAATTAATAGAGTGGATATGCTGCCAAGGCTCATACTGGAAATGCAGGATATGGGGCACATCCCGACCCGAAGCCTTTACCAGTCAGTTGTTTGTGCTTTATGTGAGGTGAGTAGGTGTGCCGAAGTTCTTGAGCTGCTGGACAATCAATTGTCACGGACTGGACTCCAACCCCGTGTATGCTACAACTACTTCATATCTGGTGCTGGACATGCTAAGAAGGCTGACATGGCCAGGGAGGTGTATAACCGAATGGTATGTTCAGGGATTGAACCATCCGTAGAAAGCAACATGCTTCTTCTCATGAGTTATCTGAGGAGTAATCGTATTGGTGATGCACTAAACTTTTTTAACTTTATTCGCGAGAAGAAGGCACCTAGAACCAAGCTGTATAACGTATTCATATCTGGTCTATGTGAAGCTCAGAAACCAGAACAGGCAATGGTGTTTTGGAGGGAAGCAAGGGCTAAAGGATTAATCCCAAGCATCAACTGCTACGAGCAGCTTGTGCTCCTGTTGAGCTCTGTCAGAGATTATGACAGTGTTGTAAAGGTTATCAGTGACTTCAGAGAAACAGGTCGGCCTGTTTCAGCTTTCTTATGTAATGTGCTTCTGTTGCACACACTGAAGGGCAGTGGTCTTCTGAAGGCTTGGGCGCGTTCAGAGGATAAACCAGAGTTTGTAAAAGCAAGAGTGAATGAGATGAAAGGTCAGGGAGCAGGACGATTCTTGATTGGCCAACTTATTGAGTTGTTTTCAAGCAGTATTAGAAACAGGGACGACTTCGAACTTTTAGAAGAGGGTTTAGAAAAGTACTTTCCGGTTAATATTTATACCTATAACATGCTGTTACGAGGGCTGATCATGGCAGGGGGGATGGATTATGCCTGTAATATGTTCAAAAAGCTTTGCAGAAAGGGGTTTCAACCAAATCGATGGACTTACGATATAATGGTACATGGCTTCTGCAAGAATGGTGACAGAAATGAGGCTGAGAGGTGGATGGCGGCAATGCACCGAAATGGGTTCTATCCCACATGGTACACTATGAGGCTATACAACAAGGCGTCATTGTGGGCCCATGGCCAGAAAGAAATTTCTTTTGTATAAGTCATTGTGTATCTGCTTCACATTTGTTTGCTAGTCCACCTTGATCCTACGACTTTGATGGAACAGGTAATGTATTATAGTAAGCCTTGCTATTTGATTCAGCTTATACTGGACTTTTGAGTTTTAGTCGATTGAGAGGTTCTTGTATTTTTCTTTTTGTTGCCCGATTACTGAGATACTGGCTAATTCTTGGTATTTTTTTATAATGATAGTGATCAATCCCTTGCACTTTATTTTAGGCACATCACGTTAGTATACTGGAAATTGATTTGTCAGACATGATGTGTCCGATGATCACTTGTGTGATAGTCACACATGACTTTTGGGGTTATGGAGAAACATACAATAGCTTAATAAAAAAAAAAGTGAATTTTATTTATTTGTCCTGTTTTCATGAGACGTTATGTCGTTCATGTGATTAATACTATCATAGTGGAATTATTCATTTTGTTTTATACAAATATTTAATAAAACCAGAGGTTTAATGATAAGTTAGCTTTTAATGTTTTACTATCCATAGTATTCGGTTCAATAGCTGAATGTTTTACATTGTTTTCCTCCCGTTTTGTGCATTGTGCAGGCATTTTTTTTGGCGATCGTACTCGTACCCTGTGGAGGCTTCTTCCAAAATTAACATTATTGTATTCTGAGTCTCATCTGACCTGGTACAATATAGCATCTTCTTCTAGGATAACAGTTTACATGTAGCATGGGTTTTTCCTTTGCCCAAGCTGGATTGTAGTTTTACACAATTTTTTCTGTCACATAATACTCCTGCCAATTTTTTGAGGTTTCTGGCCAATCAATCGTTTGGCATTGTTTATTTGGTGTAACAATAATTTAACCCCCACCGTAATCAGTATATTATATCAAACAGTGGCCATCTTTTTATCGCCAAAAATAGAAAAAATGCAGTTTGCGCAAAGCGTCAACAACTATGGCAACTTTGAAGCTCAAACCGGTGAGTTCCAGCCCTCTTAGCTTTTTTTTGCAGAAAGAGGAGCACCCTGATTTCCATTACTCTCAGAATAACGAAAACAATATCCCAAACAAACGGAGAATTAAAAACTACAAGGACGCTACACGATTAGTGACCTCACCAATCGAAAACGTTTGCATCTACCCATAGCCACCACAGAACGAATAATTTTTTATTTTTAACCCTTTTAAAATAGATATTTTATTTTTAACCCCGGGTCAAAAGTTTTTTCAAATCTAACCCTTTTAGCGCGCCACGCCCGTGGCTGCAAATTCATTCTGCGCCAAGCGGATGGCGCAACAAGTACATCTTGCCGCCAAGAGGGATGGCGCGGCAAGACCGCCCCACCTGTCATCCTATCGGTAGCCCGCCGGGGCCGCCAGCGTGGCAACCTCTGTCGCGCCAGACGGGGCCATCTCGCTTGGCGCGGTAGCATGAATTTGCCGCGCCAGGCGGGGTGGCGCGGCCAAAAGGGTTAGATTTGTAAATTCTTTAGCCCGAGGATTAAAATTAAAATAATTTTTTAAAAAAGGTTAAAAAATAAATTTTTTTCCCACAGAACGATCTGAAAGTATCATGACACAGATAGATCACAAAAGCTCACAGCAAAAATCAAAACAATCAACATGAACGCAGCAGGGGACATGGCAAGGACAATCAGTTCTTCTTTTCCTCATCCATCCTTCTCTTTTTGGCCTGGTCCTCCTTGCCGTCCTGGTAATCTTTGATCACTTGAAAAATCTTTGCTGCACCCAACTCCACCAACTCCTTGTCATCAGCCTTAAGAAGACCTGTCCAAAGATTAACAAAAGCAAGCATTTTGTAAACTACCATTAATGGATCTTTGATACAGCGTTTCTCAAAACAACTATCGTTTCTGGTTAACCACATAGACCAGATAATGGCCGCTGTACAGAAACCACTCAGTCTCATGAAACCCCCATTCCATTTGTAAAACCAGGCCTAGACCTGCTCAAAGCTTTTTGGGATTGTGTTAGCATCCAAAATGTTAGCAATTACACCCCACAAGATTTTTGCCATCTTACACCCAAAAAATATGTGATTGCAAGTCTCTACCTCATTGCAAAATTCACAAGTTTGATCACCAGCCCAGCCTTTCTTATACAAGTTATTCTTGGATAAAATTGCATTCTTTTGACACAACCAAAGGAATATTTTGATCTTAAGAGGAATTTTTGCCTCCCAGATCCTCCGAAGGTTTCTATTACCTTTTATACAATAAAAGGCTTTGTACATCGAAGCCACTGTGAACTTTCCTTTTTTTTTCTCAGGGATCCATTTAAAAGCATCATTTTTAGAAAGATTATTATTTGAGGATAAAGCCTGTAACATGTCATTCCAGTGGGGGTTAGATCCTCCATCAAAATCTCTTCTGAATCTCAATGTCTCTTTATTATCTAGAACTTCTGCCACTGAACATCTTAAATTTTGACAAATGCCAACTAACTCAGGGAATTGCTCACAAAGCATTTTATCCCCATACCATTTATCAAACCAAAAGCTGGTTGCTTTACCATTTCCTACCTCCACTCTCCTATTTTTCATATAGAAATGCTTAATTTTCATCAGATCTTTCCAGCAGGGGGAGTCCATTTGTTTTGCTTTAACAAAGGCTAGCCCCTGGCCCTTACAATATCTAGCCTTAACAAGATTTTGCCACACAGCTTGCTCAAATTCCAATTTCCAAAGCCACTTACAAAGAAGGCTGATATTCAAATGTCTAATATCCTGAATACCCAAACCCCCTTTATCTCTAGGCTTTGTAATTTCTCCCCACTTCGTAAGATGGTACTTTTTCCTTCCTTCCAGACCATTCCACGGGAATTTTCTTCTGATTTTATCTATGTCATTACAGACTGTTTTGGGGAGCAGGTTCATTGACATAGTGTACATAGGCATACTGGACAGGCAGGCATTAATCAAAGTGAGTCTACCTCCCATGGAAAGAAATCTTCCCCTCTAGGAACTCAATCTTTTTGAGATTTTTTCCACCAGGGCATCCCAGTTACAAACTTTGATCCTCTTGTAACTAATTAAAGCACCAAGATACTTGATGGGGAACATCCCACCCCATAGGTGAAAAGCTCAGCAAAATCCTTATCCTTGGCATCATTTCCATTAACAGAAATAATCTCACTCTTAAGAAAGTTAATTTTGAGACCTGACATTTTCTCAAAGATTGACAACATGAGTTTAACATTAACAGCCGACTCAATGTCATCTTGAAGACAAAGGATAGTATCATCAGTATACTGAAAAATAGGGGTCCCATTCTTGACTAAGTCATCAGCCAAACCTTTTATTTTCCCCTTTTTTTGAGCAAAAATCATCATTCAACTAAGACAATCCACAGCAATATTAAACAGCAAGGGAGATAATGGATCTCCCTGCCTAACCCCCTTGAAGCTTTTAAATAAAGACCTTTAAAACCATTGATATTTATTGAAAGGGTTCCATTTTTTATCACCATCTCCATACATTTGCACCATTTCTCTTCAAAACCCCTCCAATTTAAACATTTCATGAGGAAATCCCAGTTTATCTTATCATAAGCTTTTTCAAAGTCAATTTTCAGAAATATTTCACATTTTTTGCTTTGTTTAGTGTGATGAATCACCTCATTCAGAGCCATAATCCCATCCATGATAAACCTCCTTGGGATGAAAGCATTTTGGGTATTGCTAATAAGCTTATCCATTACTCCTTGAAGCCTATTAGTCAATACTTTGGTGAACCATTTATATATAACATTTAAAAGACAAATAGGCCTAAATTGTTTCACTGCCTTAGCCTCAGGGCATTTAGGGATCAGCACAATGGATCCATAGTTTAGTCTTTCTATATGTAATTCACCATTATGAAAACATTCAAAAAGCAATAGGATGTCATTTTTAATAATACTCCAGCACTTTTAAAAAAATTCAACTGGTATACCATCAGGGCCTGGTGCTTTGTTCTTTCCCATTTCATCAATGGCCTGCTTGATTTCTTTCTCAGTAAAAGGACAGGTTAGATCATCATTATCACTTTTGGATAACACACAGCCACTGTCCCATACCTCATTACTAACATTAAAGCTAGTCACTTCTTGAGATCCAAACAAATTTTTATAGAAATTAGTAGCATGATGTGCTAGCTTATCATCCCCCTTGATTATTTTGCCATCTTCAACAAACTGGGTGATAGATTTTTTTTCCTTTTTTTTACCACTAGCAATCATATGAAAATACTTGGTATTGAGGTCACCTTTCAATACCCAATTAGCCTGAGCTTTCTGATGCCATATATTTTCTTCTTCTTTTAACAGATCATGAATAGTTTTAACCCTCTTAGCTATAGAAGTGTCAGAGAACATTTTCAATGGTATAGTCAACCACTAGTTTTTTTTAAAATAAAATAAATATGTTATCTATAAATAGCATGTAGATAACCTCTCCAATGAACTGGCTAGCATCATACGTAGACAACCTATCTAATGGACTGGCTATAGCGTAATCCGTAAAATTAATATGGATCTATTAGTAATGGCGTACATAAACCTTGGAATCAGTTATAAAGTAGTTGTAAGTTATCAACTACTCTCTCCATTATGAAATAATAATCGTTTTGGACATTGACACGGTCTCTAAGTGGCTGTTTGGTCGGTGTTCCAAATGAGCATGGCTCGTACCATCTCAACCAGGCTGATTTGAGCCTAGTTAAGCTTATTCAGAGCATATGTTTCGACTGTCTCATCTCGGTCTGGTTTGTTTAAGAAAGTGTTTGGTTGCCTCTATTCCCAATTGCACTAGGCCTATATCATTTTGTCGAACACCTACCATGCGTCCACATCGACGTCCTCGGTCACGCTCTACTCGGGCCACCCCTCTCCGGACGCGCTCTGGTCGTGTCGCCCCTCTACAGCCACACTCTGCCTGTGTCGCCCACTCCATGGCCACGATCCGGCACCGCCACCATGCTCCTGTTGCGCTCTTGCACCGCCCCTACCACGGCCACGTTTCAGCCATTCCACTCGCGTCACCGCCACACTTCGGTCACTCTATGGCCCCGCTTCGGCTATGTCGCCCTAGCCATGGCTAGCGTCGCTGGCTATGTCGTGTGGCTATGGTGGAGCCTCTCTCCCAACAACGATGGCGGCTATGGCACCGCCTCACTGAGCGCCAGCCATGGCAAAACTTCCCTTAGCGACGCCACGTGTCCCCATTCAACAGCAGAGCTCTGGCAGCGCTCGAGGCGGAGCTTAGGGAGGTGGCCGTGGGAAGAGGTGGCAGCTGGGCTCAGCGAGGCCATGGCTAAAGAAGGTGTCGCCGTGGGTAGGAGGTGCTCGTGGAGGCGCGGTCGTTGACAAAAGGTGCTCGAGGAGGCGCAGCCATGGTTCGACGATGTTGAAGAAGAGAGAGCTAGGAGAAGAGGGAGGTTTGCACGAGTGGAACCAATCCAGTGGAAACAGCTGATTCCCCCGTTTCTATGCATTCTAGCGCTACAGTGAATTTGCACCAAGTGAGCAGGGCTGCTCTAGGGAAATTAGGCAACCAAATATTCGAATCTTGCATCAACTCAACCAGGCTAGGATAAAATTAGGCAACCAAACACGCCCTAAAATATAACTTTGATAGTAAAATATTAAAAAAAAATTTATAATGCATTAAAAATATAATATTATAAAAGTTCTTTTCAAGACAAACCTATTTGTGCGATTTATATGTTCTCAACCTAAATAGTTTAGAAGTTCTCCATAGATAAAGGTTTAAAACTTTAACTTAGGACAAATTTAAAACGACTACTATTTCATAATGGAATGAGTAATTTATATATCTCATTTTCTTTTCTTCACATAAGCAAAATGCTAATTTGGCATCCTTAGGGCATCTTCAACTATGCCACATTGACTACAAGATTGCCAAATCATCTGCTTATATGGAGGAGGAATGAGGGGGGGAGGGGGTATAAAGATAAGCTTTTAGTTAAAGAGACTTTATGTTGTGCACCAAATCGAAAGAGTGAAACCAATCTGCGTCTAAAATTTGGGGGGGCTGAAAAAAGGGACAAATGGCAGGTATTATGTGGGTGCAATATGAACATTCACTAAGGATTGAGTGATATTGTACTATCCAATTTTTCTATTCACTATTATTCAAAAAAATACTTAAAATGCTTGTGCTGAAACTTAAAATTCTTGTGCTGAAAGAATCTCAGGCTACACCCCTCTCCAAAAAGGAAAAAAAAAATATCATTACATAGAGAGTTCCACAAAAAACAGTACTGGGGAAGACCCGCATAAAAAAAAGTGGGCACGCACACTGCTGCAACTATTCCTGCATGCCATAAAGTGCCAATTAATACCACCAAGTGCAAATGTAGGTCAGAGGAAATGATGCATTTCGGTCCACAGCGGAGTTAAATGTGCCAAGTTTACAGCTTGAAGAGAAATAACTGTTTGCTTAAGTTGAGATCGTGAGAGGTGGAATGGTGGGCACTGCACGGTATCATCCTCACCTAGGCATGAATCAGCGATACCCCATGGAAACACAGCAAGCATTAAGCATCAGTCAATGTCCAAGCTGGAGTATGGCTCAGCACCAACCTACATTGATTTAGTGATTTAGCATATCACCAGTACATGAAATATATCACAGAATTATTAGCCCAAAAAAGAATGTGGTTGCTTGTTTCACAATAGTATGCCGAGCATTAAGAAATGAGGCCTGTAACCAATTGAAAGTACCCAGTATGGCATAAGAGAGGAGAATTCTTGGTATTTGAAAGGTTGTTGCAACTTACTGAGCAATCATCATGAACACGCCAGATTGTCTCGCCTAAAAGGTTGGCAACTGAAAGAATGGTCATCTGTGGGAACTCTTGTCCTCTTTCAGAGGGATGGAATTTGTGATGATTACTTCTTGAAACAAACCACTTGACAACCTTTGAATGGCAGGTGGGCTGAAAAGGTAATATACAATTATACTTATAAAACAATTCAGATAGCTATAGCAACAGAGTGTATTGCCACATAAAAATTAACAAAATGCGAGTCAAAATTAGTTGAAAAGAACAATCTTACATAATAACATTAAAAAGTTTGCCCAATCAGCAGGAATTTCCAATATAGCAACAATAATCTCAGTTGAAGATTTACAGCAGACGTTATGATCTTTTTGACCGGCTGGTAAAATTTAGTTCTCTTTTTCATAATGTCTAGAATATGACCAAATAGCCTTAATAAGACTAGCAATTGTGCAACTGAAACCAAAGTATGTGACAGGAGTCATATTGCATCTGATGCCATTGAACTTCGCATTTCTGTTGTTAACTGAGTTGATGCTGACACTTAAGTAGAACACAACGCCATTGATCATCCATGCAGAGTTTAGATATGACAAAAATATGTGTAGCAATATACAAAGCTTGGCCCTACCCAATATGGCATATATATCATGCCTTCTTCTGCAATAAACTCCAGGACACCACAGTGAGAAGTCCGTTCTGCTGCGGCATTATGGACTTCAAATAGCATAGGGTATTCAATATGCAGAGACGCTGCAGAGAACATGACAGACTTGAGAACTAATTGTGAAAAAAGTGCTTCTAGTAACAAGGCGAATTATCACCATGTCTTCGGAAGAAAAAATGTCGCTCCTAACTTACCGAGACGATCAAGTGCAGACGGTGGCATGATAACTGAAAAGAAACAAAGTAATGATGACTTGAACTAACAAGTAACTTGAAGAGATAATAAAGATGAGGAAATAAGTGAACAGAGAGCGTACTTTTGTCACCAGTTTCAAGTTGTGGCTGCAGAAAAGGGTAAAGAGATCTTTCAGAACAAATCCAAAGAATGGAAGCTAAATAATTCATTTTAGGAGGTAGTTTTATTCCAACTGTTTCAGATCTTGAAAGAATTTGTTGTTGTATATACTATGCAAGAAAACCACAAATCAAGAGTGAGCAGTGAGCTGACAGGTAACAAGTCATTAGCTATTCAGGATAAAATGTAGTTAACTCAGTCCTTGTTCTCTCCAGCTTATCTTATTTGACTTATCTACTTATTTAGTTTGTCTCCCAACTTCAAAACCTTTTCAATGTAACCTCGAGAGTTGGATTCACTTCGTTTGACGTGTGTTTTAGAGCCTTTAGACAAGTATTTGAAATATAAAAAATGGATTAAAAAAAAACAATTTTAATAATTTAAGCGAAAATAAATAAATAAACAATAAGTCAGATAAGCTGAGGAGAACAGACCCTCAACCTACAACCCAATATAACTAGACAAATGAAGGCCACATTCAGACAATTTAAATTTAAAGTGGGCATTCGAATTAAGTTGTGGAATGATCACTTCAGAGAACATTTGGACATATCCTACGACTAGCCATTGCTTAGACGAACAAAAAGAATGCAACAAAACAACTAAGACATAAACAGGGTTTCAGATGTATTACTTCATGGAAAAATATCCATCTCATATGATCTATGATACTATGATAGTGGGTAGAGAATGGAGAATACATCATTACTTGAACAGATTTGTATTGATGTAAACTGAATAGAACTAGAAAATCATGATCCAAGTCATTCCAACGTTATATCACTAAAGTAGCATACACAACACCTCATCTAAAGAAGGTTAACAAACACAAGAGGTACAAGCAGCAGCAGCAACAGGAAAGAGCTAGTTGTCGTCGCCGTAGGCGAGGAAGCGGTAGCGCTCCTCGTAGGGCCCGTGGAAGTGGAGGTCGGCCTCAAACCACTTGGGGTATCTGACGAGGTCGCCGGCGACCAAGTGCATGTACTCGTCGCCGGTGGTGGCGCCGGCGGGGAGGACGGTGACCTCGCCGGAGACGATGTAGACGAGCTGGTCCACCTGCCAGTCCCAGGGCATGCGGCAGCGGCCCCCCGTGCGCCACGCCGACCACGTCTCCATCACCCGCAGCGCCTCCACCCGCGCCTGCGCCGCCGCCCCGCGCTCCACCCGCACCTTGTACACCTCCTCCAGCGACCGCCGCCCCGCCGCCGCCGCCCGTCCTCTTCCTCCACGCCCAGGCCCAGGCACCGGCAGCTGATGCAGTCTCGTGCAAGCTCCTGCCCTCATCTCGCCCTCACCACCTCCCCTCGCACTGATGCCCTCGCCTTATCCTCTCACGCCGCTCTACGGGTATGGACTTTTGAGTTTTAGTCGATTGAGAGGTTCTTGTATTTTTCTTTTTGTTGCCCGATTACTGAGATACTGGCTAATTCCTGGTATTTTTTTTTAATAATGATAGTGATCAATCCCTTGCACTTTATTTTAGGCACATCACATTAGTATACTGGAAATTGATTTGTCAGACATGATGTGTCCGATGATCACTTTTGTGATAGTCACACATGACTTTTGGGGTTATGGAGAAACATACAATAGCTTAATAAAAAAAAGTGAATTTTATTTATTTGTCCTGTTTTCACGAGACGTTATGTCGTTTATGTGATTAATACTATCATAGTGGAATTATTCATTTTGTTTTATACAAATATTTAATAAAACCAGAGGTTTAATGATAAGTTAGCTTTTAATGTTTTACTATCCATAGTATTCGGTTCAATAGCTGAATGTTTTACATTGTTTTCCTCCCGTTTTGTGCATTGTGCAGGCATTTTTTTTGGCGATCGTACTCGTACCCTGTGGAGGCTTCTTCCAAAATTAACATTATTGTATCCTGAGTCTCATCTGACCTGGTACAATATAGCATCTTCTTCTAGGATAACAGTTTACATGTAGCATGGGTTTTTCCTTTGCCCAAGCTGGATTGTAGTTTTACACAATTTTTTCTGTCACATAATACTCCTGCCAATTTTTTGAGGTTTCTGGCCAATCAATCGTTTGGCATTGTTTATTTGGTGTAACAATAATTTAACCCCCACCGTAATCAGTAGATTATATCAAACAGTGGCCATCCTTTTTGTCGCCAGAAATAGAAAAAATGCAGTTTGCGTAAAGCGTCAACAACTGTGCCAACTTTGAAGCTCAAACCGGTGAGTTCCAGCCCTCTTAGCTATAGAAGTGTCGAGAACATTGTAGTCAGTTGGGCTCAGCAAGGCCGTGACTAAAGAAGGTGTTGCCGTGGGCAGGAGGTGCTCATGGAGGCGCGGTCGTCAACAAAAGGTGCTCGAGGAGGCACAGCCATGGTTCGACGATGTTGAAGAGAGAGCTGGGAGAAGAGGGAGGTTTGCATGAGTGGAACTAATCCAGTGAAAACAGTTTGACTCCCCTGTTTCTATGCATTCTAGCAATACAGTGAATTTGCACCAAGTGAGCTGGGCTGCTATAGGGAAATCAGGCAGCCAAACATCCAAATCTTGCATCAACTCAACCATGGCTGCTATAGGGAAATCAGGCAGCCAAACATCCGAATCTACAGATATAAGGTTTAAAACTTTAGCTTAGAACAAATTTAAAACGACTACTATTTCATAATGGAATGAGTAATTTATATATCTCATTTTCTTTTCTTCACATAAGCAAAATGCTAATTTGGCATCCTTAAGGCATCTTCAACTATGCTACATTGACTATAAGATTGCCAAATCATCTGCTTACATGGAGGAAAGGGGGGGGTTGGAGATAAAGATAAGCTGTTAGTTAAAGAGACACTTTATCTGGTGCATCAAATCGAAAGAATGAAACCAATCAGCGTCTAAAATGGGGAACAAAAAAAAAAGGGAGCGATGGCAGGTATTATGTGGGTGCAATATGTACATTCGCTAAGGCTTGATTGATATTGTACTATCCAATTTTTCTATTCACTATTATTCAAAAAAATACTTAAAATGCTTGTGCTGAAACTTCAAATTCTTGTGCTGAAAGAATCTCAGGTTACACCCCTCTCCAAAAAGGAAAAAAAAATATCATTACATAGAGAGTTCCACAAAAAACAGTACTGGGGAAGATCCGCATAAAAAAGGTGGGCACGCACACTGCTGCAACTATTCCTGCATGCCATAAAGTGCCAATTAATACCACCAAGTGCAAATGTAGGTCAGAGGAAATGATGCATTTCGGTCCACAGCGGAGTTAAATGTGCCAAGTTTACAGCTTGAAGAGAAACAACTGTTTGCTTAAGTTGAGATCGTGAGAGGTGGAATGGTGGGCACTGCACAGTATCATCCTCACCTAGGCATGAATCAGCGATACCCCATGGAAACGCAGCAAGCATTAAGCATCAGTCAATGTCCAAGCTGGAGTATGGCTCAGCACCAACCTACATTGATTTAATGATTTAGCATATCACCAGTCCATGAAATATATCACAGAATTATTAGCCCAAAAAAGAATGTGATTGCTTGTTTCACAATAGTATGACGAGCATTAAGAGATGAGGCCTGTAACCAATTGAAAGTACCCAGTATGACATAAGAGAGGAGAATTCTTGGTATTTGAAAGGTTGTTGCTACTTACTGAGCAATCATCATGAACACGCCAGATTGTCTCGCCTAAAAGGTTGGCAACTGAAAGGATGGTCAACTGTGGGAAACTCTTGTCCTCTTTTAGAGGGATGGAATTTGTGATGATTACTTCTTGAAACAAACCACTTGACAACCTTTGAATGGCAGGTGGGCTGAAAAGGTAATATACCAATATACTTACAAAACAATTCAGACAACTATAGCAACAGAGTGTATTGCCACATAAAAATTAACAAAATACTAGTCAAAATTAGTTGAAAAGAACAATCTTACATAATAATATTAAAAAGTTTACCCAATCAGCAGAAATTTCCAATATAGCAATAATAATCTCAGTTGAAGATTTACAGCAGACAATATGATCTTTTTGACCGGCTGGTAAAATTTAGTTCTCTTTTTCATAATGTCTAGAATATGACCAAATAGCCTTAATAAGACTAGCAATTGTGCAACTGAAACCAAAGTATGAGTGACAGCAGTCATATTGCATCTGATGCCATTGAACTTCGCGTTTCTGTTGTTAACTGAGTTGATGCTGACACTTAAGTAGAACACAACGCCATTAATCATCCATGCAGAGTTTAGATATGACAAGAGGTTGCTATTCTTTAGTGCTTAAACAAATTAGTGCATAGCTTTATGGAGTTTTAAATGCATGGAATAAGTGTGCTTATAGTGAGCGATGGGGCTTAAAGTTCAGCTAGCCTTTCCCTAGGCAGCGTTTCGGTGCTAGGCAGCCGCCCGCCTAGCGCCTAGGAAGACAAAGGTTAGTCCAATAACTAAAATAAAAATTATTAAGTGGGTATAAATAAGCTTACCTAAAAACAGCATGTGTACAGCAAGCATAGACTTCTCTTGCTCCTTCTTGGTGCAGTAGCTCAGCTCCTTTTGCGATAGTTCCTAGTTCAATTATAATAGTTCATTAGGATATTGATATTCAGAAGCATAGTATCTCAACAAAAGGCAAAGGCTAACCAGTCCGATACACTGTTACATCAAGATTTCCTTTGCAGTTGTCATGCATATATACAGAACACTTTAGCAAGTTTCAAAGTTTAGACTAGTCAGAGTCATATTTAATCCAATCAGAAAACATTAGTGGTGGTACAATTTTAACTATCTGCTTTTAATAGGTGGCATAAAAAAATCATTGACTATTAACCACTGAATCACATGCAGTCTAGCATCGAACTGCTAAATAGTTAAAACAGATAAAGTCACGAACTCATGGTTTTAAGGGCATCATCAACCCACACATAACTTAGGTTGACCTAGCACTATTCAGCCACTATTCATCTACATTTCCCATCTCTTCTATTTTATTTGTTATAGAACTGGATCGACCTAACTTAGGTCACCATTGATGATGCTCTAACTACCTCTCAAAGTCAAATGGCCTATTTAAGAATTATGCTTTCTATAAGGGATAATTTACCTGCTGTATCAATCATATCATCCACCATAACAGCCACTTTTCCCCTAACGTCTCCAATAAGATTCATTACCTGTGACCAAATTTACATGATAAGAAATACTTGCTTGATCTGAACATGTTGCAGAACTGAGATAAGAGAAATGACAACTAAACCAGCATACATCTTATGCTATGATAACCCTTCTCCAAATGCACTACACATTTTATGTAGATTGAATAGCACATAATATGATTACAGTAATGTCTAACCAACTGGGGTAGATCCTTGCTTCTGAAAATCCTAGTTAACTGTTCGTGTTACATGTACTATACAGAATAATCCAGAAAGAGTTCAGATCTATTTGCGCCCATTCATCCAATTATATTCAAAAGGCGAAGAATAAATTATTTACCTCAGCAACATTGTGCCCATGCCTTCTTTTATCTACAATTGCTAGAGGTGCGTCTGATAGTTTTTTGGCAAAAGCTCGTGCCCTGGCAACACCTCCCACATCAGGGGACACCACCACCAAGTCATTTGAACAAATTGTCTTACTGGCAAGGTAATCAAGAATCACCGGCTTCACATATCAAAAAAGGCAAAGTACAACAAAGAAAACAATTATATCAGGAATGAATATCACATGCAAGTTTTAAAAGTCTTTGACAAATCAAAGCAGCACGCATCAATAGGTACCTGACCATAAACATGATCTACTGGGATATCAAAGTATCCCATGGCTTGACTGGAATGAAGATCACATGCAAGGACACGGTTTGCACCAGCTTCTGTAATCATATTAGCTACAAGTTTTGCAGCTATAGATTCACGACCTTGAGACTGAGAAAACAGAAAATTGTTACTTTTAAAAGTTTTTAATAATTAATAGCTCAGATTAAACAAATAAATTAAAAATGCATTTATCTTATCAAACAACAAAATTTTCTTTAAGTAGGATGATATGAAGTGCTGCTAAGCATTGTCTTCAGTTTCCTCGCTTGTGAAAACTGAAAGGCCTTCATATATGGGCAATTGGGCATAGCCTGAACTTTACATTAGAAAGTTTGCTTATACATGGCACTAGTGGTACAGGGATGTGATAAGTGCATGTGTTTTGTTGTAGATTTTATGCTATCCCTTCAAAAAGGGGAATAACCTCAAAACCCAGGGGCCAGGGCATAGTTTGACAAACAATAATAAAATAACTTTACCTTCCTGTCAGCCCTGGCATAACCGAAATAAGGGATAACTGCGGTGATATTCTTAGCAGATGCTCTCCTACAAGCATCAATCATGATCAGAAGTTCCATAAGATTCTCATTTGCCGGAGGACATGTTGGTTGCACAAGGAAAACATCACAGCCCCTTACACTCTCTTGTAACTGAACATATATTTCGCCATCAGCAAACCTTTTGATGTTAATCTTCCCAAGTTCCAAACCCAAATAGCTTGCTATTTCCTGTTGATACGACACCAAGAAAGAATTTCATCTTAGAATGCCATTGAGGAGTACAGGATGTGTTAGAGATAGACCTAGTTATAAAAAGTCACAATTAAATGTGTAGATGTTACATTTTATTCAGGAGTACCTTTCCCGTTTCCATGTTCATTTTTAAGCTTAGTTTTAGTTATTTCATACACCAATTTCCAATTTGTTTGTAAGAATTTACAAAATAAACACAGTGATCTAAGGTTACTAACAGGCTAAAAGAAGTATACACAAATCCGGATTGGTTTTATCTTTCAAATTTGAACAAGAGTGTGTAGCATGTGAAGTACGGAAAGAGAATTTGTCTATGGAATATCCAACTGACCTGGGAAAGAGAAGGATTAGCTGTGCCTGAGAAGATACGCAACCTTGTGTCCTTCATAATGTTTACATCCCTGATCATTGGCATTGTTACAGGAGTCAATAGTGATTTGTCAGACGCCTGAATGAATGGCACCGCTCCGTTGACCGTCCTCAGGCTCAGTGGATCAATCTTTCTACAGTTCTGCATACAGAAAGATCATTTTGTTCAAGTAAACAGTGGTACACTTGTTTCGCCTACTGACTCAACAGGATTACTGAAGTATATTAACTTGTTCTTTTATCGCGCTGTAGTAAGATTTCGAGGTAAACACATTTACACGGATGAAAGGCAACCTTGGTGCCATTAGAGCAACCTTCCGAGAATAAGCAAAGACAATCCAGCAAAAAAATTACTGTATCGGCAAGCACACAGTTGATCCGCCGCCCGCCCACCCACACACACCCCAAGAGTGAAAGAAGAGAAGAAATGGAATTTGTAATCAAGCACGAGTGTCACCATTATCATCACGAACGAGAGCTGCGTGCCACATCCCCAGGGACGAAAGGATCCTTACCACAAGAGCACAAGAAGGAGGGCGGGAGCAGAGGAGGGCGAGCGGTGGTAAAACGTTGGAGACGGGAGCTCACCACGACGACGGGAGACGAGCGCGGGCGGCGGAGGAGGCCCCGGCGGCGCGCGGCGAGGGGAGACGCCGCCGCGGCGGCGGAGTAGGAGGAGGAGAGCGGCATGGCGACGTCGGCGGTGACGGGCTGGTGGGCTAGGGTTTAGTAGGAGAGGGGGATTAGCTTAGCTCATTTTATGAGGCAGCGTCTTCTGTTCCACTTGCAGCAGCCGCTTGGTCAACGCTCAGCGAGAGCCGAGAAGGAGTCAAGGAGACAGCCCGCGCTTTTGGGCTGGTTACTTGGGCCCTCCACCGTTTCGTCCATCTTGGGCTTATGCTAGGCTGTCTGCTTGGGCTGGCCGTGGGCCGATGCAACAACTTGTTCGTTGTTCTCCACAAAACAAAAAACACACGGCTAGTTTGATTTGGTTGCCTTATGTCCACCTTAGCAAGGTTTATCTATGTAAAAAAAATTTTTTGAAGAACTGGCAGGAGCCCTGCCTTAGCTTTATTAAGTAGAGGAGCAAAACTGGGAACAAACAGATTACAGAGTGAGAAGCAGGTGCAGAGCACCGAGGAAGAAACGGCAGAACCGCCGGCAACAAAGTTTAAAAACTAAGGAAAAGGCTAAGAAAGATAGCGGCCAGCATGGCAAGAACGCAAAAGCTGTCTCCGATAACTAAGCCTCAGCTGCTAGCCGAACCAAAGGCCAACATCCAGTTTAACAAGTCTTGCCTAATACCCTGAAGAACATACGAGACATCATGACGTTCAGCTCTAAAGATCCGCGCGTTGCGCTCAATCCAAATATCCCAAGAGACGAAGATGATGAGGCCGTCAAACTGCTTCCTCTTGTTCTTCGGAACCTTCTGACGCATGGAAATCCACCAATTACGAAAATCTTGCACATTGCTCGGCATCTGCAAGTTTATAGGATGCAACTCATGGAGAACAATACGCCAGATTAGTTTAGAAAAAGGGCAATGAGCAAGTAGGTGGTTGACCGTCTCCACATCCAATCCACATAGAGGGCAAACGCAAAAATTTGGCCACCCCCTACTCTGCAACCTGTCAGCTGTAAGAATTCTGTTTTGGATCGCTGTCCAGACAAAAAATTTGCATTTCGGCGCCGTGTTAGCCTCCCAAATGGCCTGAAAAAAGGTTCCATCGTTGCACCCAAGAAATTGCGCATTGTAAGCCGACTTTGCATCATAACCAGCATGGTTTGTCCATCTCCAAGCCAAGGAATCATCCTGTTGCCTCAAAACTACTTGCTGCATATGGAGCCATAGCCTTGCAAATTGAGTTAGCTCTTGCTCAGTGGATAACTCATCAAGATCTGAAATCCAAGTAGCGTTGCGCACAGCGTCGCTTACATGGATGCATTTGTTCTTGGATTTAAGGTAACAAAGCGATGCTAAATCTTGGGGCGCTTCACCTTGCAACCAACAATCCGTCCAAAAACTTGTGAACTCACCATTTCCAATAGTAATCGTGGTGCTGGCTCTGAATAAGTGCCTATCAATTGCATTCACCGGTAAGGAGATGTCAACCCAAGGTTTAGAGAAAGATCCCCAAGAGTACCAGAGCCATCGAAGCCTCAACGCCCTACCAAAACGGGCGAGGTCTTTAACACCTAGGCCACCCCATCTTTTTGGCCGACAAACACGATTCCAGTTTACCAACACAGCTCCCTTCCCCCCATTGCTGGTTCCCTTCCAGAAGAAATCACGACGGAGCTTATCAATTCTTCTTATCGCCCACTTGCTGAATTGAAAAACGAAAAGATGGAAAACCACCAAGGATGTTAAAACTGAATTAATGAGCACAAGCCGAGCCGCCTTTGAGAGAAGGGGCCCTTTCCACCCCGCAATATGCTTTCCAATTTTATCCAAGAGCGGTTGGTAGTCAGATTTTTTTAGTTTAGTAGGACGGAGAGGCAACCCCAAGTACTTACAGGGAAAATGCTTGATTGGCATAGGTAGGGGAGTAAGAATTTCCTGGAGATTGATGTGTTGGCAACCAATCGGAAAGACTTCTGATTTGTGCACATTTACACGGAGTCCAGAAGCAAGACCGAAACAATTAAGGATAGTGCTCAGAGTGGTGATGTCGAGCATGGTGGGCTTCAAGAAGGTCGCAACATCATCTGCATATAGGGAAAGTTGAGACTTATCCACTTCCTGAGAGACACTTTGTAATAAACCCAATTGCTTTGCTTTCATGAACATATAATGAATAGGTTCCAGTGCCAGAATGAAAAGCAAAGGAGATAAGGGGTCCCCTTGCCTTAGCCCTCTTCTATGAGTGAATCTATGCCCAAGAGTACCATTTATGAGCGGACGAGACGATGAGGCCGCAAGGATAGTGGCAATCCAATTTGTCCACCTCTGCCCAAACCACAGCACATGCATATACTCTAAAAGGAACTCCCAACTGACTGAATCAAATGCTTTTGCGAAGTCAATCTTGACAAAGAGGCTCGGTTTCTTCTTCTTATGCAGTTCTTGAATTGCCCCCTTAGCAAAAATAAAATTATCTTGAAGGCACCGGCCTTTTATGAATGCGCTTTGAGATGAGGAAATGAGATCACGCATACAAGGAGCTAAACGATTAGCTAAAACCTTGCTGAACAGCTTACCAAAACTGTGAATGAGGCTTATGGGCCTAAAGTCATTTGTGGATGAAGCATCTTCTTTCTTTTTGAGCAGAACAATGTGAGCATTGTTAAGAAGAGACAGATGGTGACCGTTGGAGTTGTATAGTTGGTCCATTGCCTTAACCATGTCATCCTTGATCGTATTCCAACAGACTTGATAGAACAAGCCAGTGAACCCATCAGGTCCAGGAGCCTTCTCTTTATGTAGAGATTTGACCACCGACGTTATTTCCGCAATGTCAAAAGGCCGATCTAGGTCGGAAAGGTCATGATGAGTGATTCCCAAACTGCTCCATCTAATCGTGGAGTCCCTCGGAATTTTGGTACCAAGAAGACCTTTAAAAAGTGAGAGAAACTCTGCATGCTTATCCTCGTCAGTGACTAGCTGTCTATTCCCAAGAAATAATGTACCAACTAGATTTTTGCGCTTCCTCGCATTGACCTTGATGTGGAAAAATTTTGTATTAGCATCCCCTGCTCTGATAAAATTAATCCTGGATCGTTGCTTCAGACGAATTCTTTCAACTGCAGCGATGCCCAGCACCCTACATTTCAATCGCTTTCTGAACTCAAGCTCAGCCAGAGATAAAGTTCTGCTCTCTTCAGCGACATTTAGCCTGTGAATTAGCTCTTCAGCTATGGCTAGAGTCAGCTTGTTGGCCCCTATGATATCTTTGCTCCATGCCTTTAAAGCCTTGGCCGTCCGACATAACTTGATATGAACTCGACGTAGGGCATCCAAGGTGCGCACTGGTTTCATCCAAGCTGCGTGAACGACATCATGGAATCCATGAAGGTTTGGCCAAAAACTTTCGAAGCGAAAGCCTTTGTACATGTTTAGACTGTTGTGACCAATAAGAAGCAGAGGGGAATGATCAAAAATTGAGGAGGATAAAGCATTCAACGTGCAGCTAGGATAAAGACCATCCCAAGTGGCAGAGATAAAAAGCCTATCAATCTTTGTTAACGTTGCATCTTCTCTTTCACTGGACCAGGTGTATTTCCTCCCATGAAGAGCGACCTCTTTTAGGGCTATAGAATCAATATAAGCTTTGAAAGCATTCATCAACCTTCGATCTCTTACCTGTTTATTTTTGTCTGAATCCAGATAGATCGTGTTGAAATCTCCGAGCAGGATCCAAGCATCTTTTGTCATATGGACCAAGCTCGCAATCTCTTGCAAAAAAAATCATCTTATCTGATGGGAGATGTGGACCATAGACAGTGGTACATTATCAACTTACAAAAGAAGATAGAGAAGTTATTGTAGCTGTTACCGAATAAGCACCCAATGAGACGTCAGAAAGGCTGTAAAATCTTGAAGAAATAGCAAGGATAATCCCTCCTCTTGATCCTTCAGAAGGTAGATAGCAGTAGTTGTCCACAAAATCATCCCCCAAAAGTTCCCCAATGCAGTCAGCAGTGATTTGTTGTAATTTAGACTCCTGAATACAAACAACAGTAGCTCTATGTGTTGTTACTGAACTCCTCAGTGCAACCTTCTTAGCCGGTGCATTAAGTCCCCTAACATTCCAGCACATAATTTTGCAGTTTTTGTCTTGCATATGGAAACAAAGGCAGCACCAGAGCGCAATTTTGCAGTTCCGAAGGACTGGAGTACATAACTGGATGCCCAAGCAAGGGGCGATTTACACCAAGGCCACTACAGGCCGAAACAAAATGAAAGGCAACACGCCCGAAAAGCTTAACACATAACTGCATAGTGTCGAGAACACCTAGGACACCTAGATGCCAAGGCAGAAAACACCACTGGACAGAGCCGAGATACATAAAAGAAACAGACAACGACGGCCAAACCTTCAAAGAAGACAATAATTTAAGCCGGCATCTCCCAAACAGAGGCTCCCGTGGCCCGAAAGAGGTCTGGAGTCTTATTTAGGCGAACCAGGTCAGACAGCGCCAAAATCATCTCGGTAGTCATAGGTTGGTTGAAGGCCTGCAAATAATTCTGTAATTTATCTTCCCCAATCGATTTATGATCCACCGGAACGATTTCCAACTGCTTGGCGATATTGAGCTTAGCCCTGTCAGCAACAGCACGGTTGGCTAGCGGATGAGCAGCCAGCCTAGTACTCCTGCGACTGGATTTAACTTGCACGGAGCGAGGAACAGGGTCTGGAAGTAGAGGTGCCGTCAGAGGCCTGATGAGCACTTCAGCAAGAGAGACGGCATGATCCTGAGGTGCCTCGCTAAGCTAGGATGTGGCCTGAGGAGGCAATTCAATGGCAACGGGGGATGGCAAAGCCAACGGTCTTGTACAGGCAGAGAGGGGCGATGAAGCAGGCAGAGGAACCAAAGATCCCTCGAAGGAGTCTTTATCAACAGTAATGTCCAGATCAGCTTCAAAACGCATTGGATCTTCTCTTCCCTCATCGAGTTGAACAGTCAGGCTCCTAACAAAGAGAACCACCTCATCCAAAAAGGGCTCAGCATGCGGCACCGGTAAGGAACTTTGAGCTGTGGCTTTGGTATTGAAACTGCCAGCAGAAGCAACTGGCAGCGAACTTTTAGGTGAAGACGTCTGGTGGGTATGAACAACTCCGTCAAGACGTCCTGAGGGAAACAGACCATGATTCCGCCCTTGAAAGCTGTTGTCATGTTTGCCATGGCCTAGCCTATTGAAGGCACTCGGTCTGGAACGCCCCCCCCCCCGCTCAAAGATCCACCAACCGCAGGGCAGGAACCATCAGAGGCAGAGCCATTTGGCGGGGGCGGCGGTCCACGGCGAGTTTGAAAAAACGGCTTTGCAGAAGGGTTCTCACCCAGGAAATAGGCCCCATCTAGCATCCCCAATCTCCAGAAAAAGTCATGAACAAGGGGATAGTCAATCTGATCAGCCAAAGGATCACAAACAACTGGCCCAAAATCAATCACACAGTCAAGATGAATTAGGACTTTGAAGGATAAAAACCTGGGAAGGGACTGCTCAGAGTGAAAATCCCAATTGGGATAAAATCTTGCAGCAGCATCCTCTTGAAGCTGGAAAGAAGCTCTTTTAGGCAGACCATTCACGCTGTTTACCCAGGCCCAAACACAGAGGCAAGCTGAGTCCTCATCCTTAGCCGGCTTGTCCAAGACTGGAACTACTATCCCATGGCCCTGTAAGAGCTCAGCTGCTGTTTGAACAGTCCAACAATGCCTAGGAATCCCCTCAAAACAACTTGCCCAGGAATCTATGTAAATTTCATGTGCTATGTTGGTTAGAGAAGGCGAGACGAGTGGATCATAAAAATCGTGGCGGTGAAGAAGGGGACGCTGGTCGTCGCCATGGGTCATGGATAAATAGTTGAAACCCTATTCCTACAGTACTCCACAATTTGTGGACTTTATACTTGATCATACCATTATACATACCCTCTGCATACACCGACTTGAGACTCCACATACATTGCTCCCCAATGATGGGAAAAAAATATTTTGATCTATACACGATAACATGTACGCGACTAGATAATGGGAGGATAAAACGCCCTTGAATTACAGCGTTCCTCTTTTTTCTTTTGGAAAAGAACTTCAAAGGTGGCATTAGGCTAGCATGGGGCGTATGAGATTAAAGATAAATGTTTCATTAGTCTAGCACGAGGTACATATACCTATCAATCACACGCAAAATTAGCAAACAATATCATGATTTTCTTATTACGAGATTTTCCCTTCTTGTAGGAGTTTTTTTTAATCAGAATCCCCAAATTATGGAATTATAATCGTAGCAATGATCTCCACGTCATTCACCTGTGGCGGAGTACATAGATCGGTTACGTTACGTACTCGCTTCTTCCATGGACTCGCATGAATGCACGCGACGCTGCTTGATTCCCCAGATCATCGTTAATAGTTGTATCCTTCCTTGCTCCAATCGAATCGATCAAATTAGGAAAGAAAATTAAGAGACCTGCGATGAAATTGATTCAAATCGAAATTGATTTTGTTTAGCGCGTTGTTATCCATCGTATCATCCAACTAAGAGGAGAGGAGAGATTGAGGTGTAGCGATCATCAAAAGGCATAGCGGTTTCGACGTCGTCTTTGGGTGGCCACGTCAAAATGCGGTGGCCGCATGCAGCCGATCATCCTATTTAAAAAAATATATATCCATAAAAATATTAATTTTCTAAAAAAAAATCCATCTACTCCTGTAAGACACCCATAAGAATTTATGAAATAATAATTACAGCGGAGCTAGCAATGTTTCAAAAGTTGACTAGATTTTGATAGTATTCTGACTAATGTCCACATCATGACATATATATCAAAGGTTCGGCAAAAGTTGCAATGTAATTTCAGGCATGATATTTTTATTTTGAACATATACGTAGCCTCGTGTAAGAGTGGGCAGAGGCAAATCAACTGTACAATGGTTTTTTTTCCCCATGAAGACTAATTTCTAGGCTTATCTCAACTATTCATCGTGCATTGAAATCCACGCATAATCCCGCCACCCTCTCTCACATGATTTTTGTAAATAAGAGGAAACTCTATAAATTCTATAATTTTCAAAACAAATATGTCATGTCCAATACTTCCTAGTTCCTACCAACAGCGTGTCTATAAATTTCGCTTTGGTAACATTTTTCTTTCTCTCCCCTTAATTCCCCTTTGTTGTGCACATGACTTAAAAATAACTAAAAAGGTGAAACTATATATAATATTTTGACGACAAATAAATAGGATAAAATCCATAGATTGTCGCGGCCTTGCAGAAGGGAGTGGACACAATTTTTATTTTTATTTTTTATTTTGGTCTTTAGCCGGTCGTGCAGGTTTTGCATGCATGCACGGGCCGGGCCGACGCGGCGTATCCCGATTAGCGAATCGGCATTAATACAGTGATCGTCTCTATCCTTCCTGTAGCAAACCAAATTTGGCAATAAGAGCAGCAGTAGCAGCAGCAAATCGCATCGAAATCAATTTGATTAGCGATTAGCGCGTCGATGCCGATCGATCGTCCCCTATAAGAAGAAGGGAAGAGGGGATCGATCGGTCGAGGAAACCATATATCGGATTGAGTTGGCCGTTCGATCGTTCACTGGTTTCGTCGCACCAGCATATGTTCATGGCTCTTCCAAGAAGCGTACGACTACGAGTGGTCTCATCGCCTTGGGCGGCCGCCGTCGCCGCCGCCGTCGCCGCCGAGGCCGCGGCCGTGGCCGCGGCTCTTCTGATGGCGGCGCTGCTCGTCTGCGCCGCCGACCTGCCGCAGCCGATGAACGCCACGACGATGGCGTTCGCGGAGGCGTACAAGCCGCTGTTCGGCGCCGGCAACGTCCGCCGCTCCGCCGACGACCGCACCGTCAGCCTTCTCCTCGACCGCTCCACCGGTAAGATCAAGAACACCACCTCGCCGCCGACCTGCAGCCTTCGATCTCCATGGATGGGTTTGCAGAAGCTTGATCTCACTGGTCTCTCATGGCTAGGCTCGGGGTTCATGTCGTCGTCCATGTACCAGCAGGGCTTCGCCAGCGCCTCCATCAAGCTCCCCTCGAACTACACCGCCGGCGTCGTCGTCGCCTTCTACGTGAGTCCCGTGACCACCCCCCAAATTTCAGATTTTTTTCTAAGTTTCCATGAACTCGGTTCAAAAACAATTTCCCCATGAACGCATGCAATCGAGGACGAGCAAAATCTATCAAATTTGGAGTGATCTTGTCCATTAAAAGAGGGAAAAATTACTTTTTTGCATCCAATATCCGCCGATATATATGCAGACGTCGAACGGCGACGTGTTCGAGAGGACGCACGACGAGCTGGACTTCGAGTTCCTGGGCAACGTCCCCGGGAAGCCGTGGGGGATACAGACCAACGTGTACGGCAATGGCAGCGTGAGCCGCGGCCGGGAGGAGCGCTACGTGCTGCCGTTCGACCCCACCGCCGGCTTCCACCGCTACTCCATCCTCTGGACCAGCCGCGCCGCCGTCTTCTCCGTCGACGGCACCCCCGTCCGCGAGCTCCGCCGCTCGCCGGCCTTGGGCGGCGACTTCCCCTCCAAGCCCATGGCGCTCTACGCCACCATCTGGGACGGCTCCGGCTGGGCCACCAACGGCGGCCGCGACAAGGCCGACTACGCCTACTCGCCCTTCGTCGCCGCCTTCACCGACCTCGCCATCGCCGGCTGCCGCGCCGACCCCGTCCAGACCCACGGCGGCGGCGGGCGCTGCGACGCCGCCGAGGAGGCGCTGCTGGGGTCGGGCCTCGCCGCCATGACGCCGGAGCGGCGGCAGGTCATGCGCAGCTTCAGGGAGAAGAACATGATCTACTCCTACTGCCACGACAGGCTGCGCTACCCCGTCGCCTTGCCGGAGTGCGACGCCGCCGCCCACTCCGCGAGGCGGAGGTTCAAGGACAGCGGCCACCTGCTGCGCCGGCGCCGCCGCACCAGGGGCCTTGGGCTTGGAGCATAGCTCCTGCATGTGTCGTAGCGCCAGCTTTAGCCAACAATAAAATGGTTATTTCCTCGAAGGGAAAACAATAAAATGGTTCATCGAAAATAAATTTCTGCATTTTCAAGTTGTGGAATTATACTAGTTGGTCCATGGAGAAGCGGCCTATGGAGGTTTTTTTTTTTAAAAAAAAAGGATTCAGCTTTGAAAGGAAGAAAATCACATGACCTTTTTTTCTCAACATGACATATACTACAAAAAACGCAATTGCTATTTTGCAGGCGCCTGCAATTAGCCAAAATGTGCAGGCGCAAAAAATTCCACTTTCTTTTTATTATTTTTCCACATTTGCATTTATGGAAGAAATACTTCGCGATAGTGGAATTTTTTTGCGCGAGGTCGATTTTTGTATAGATATATTTTGTTTTATGTTTATTATAGATTTATTTTGTTTTCTATTTATTATAGATTTTATTTTCTGTATATTATAATTTTTTTTGTTTTCTGTTTTTCACGTCGAGAGATTTTTTGCTCGTATAATTTACGAAATCGTGCAGGTGCAAAAAATTCCACTAAATTTCTACTGTTTTTCCACATTTCCATTTATTGGAAAAAATATTTTGCGATAGTGAAATTTGTTTGCGCGAGGTCTGCATGCTTGTACGCGGCATGTGCCTGCACAAATGCTGAAATTGCAGACGCCTGCCTAGTAGTGCCTCGCTACAAAAAATTGGTCACAGCGTACACTTTGGGTTAATTTTTTTTTTTTAAAAAAAAACAGAATTGTAACTCACGATTTGTACCCATTGTTTAAGCAAGTTTCGAAGCTATTTCTTTAAGATCTTAAATCCGCTTTTAGAAGTTCTTAAAATCAAGTGGTAACAAATTTGTCAACTCATGAAAAGTGACCAATCAAAGCTCCCAGGTTCAATATTATAATCCACTAGCCACAATTGGATTTTTAGTTGAACTACGTTATGGATAACTTTTTCTTACAAAAAAGAAAGAAATAAAAAGAGCAAGACTATGGATCAGTTGTAGTTAAAGCTAGAGTTTTAGGTCATCCCGTCTGGTAATATTTTCTTATTCTTTTAGTCCACGTGTAATAGATTAATCCTTCTTCTAAAGGGCTATTGGGTTTGACTTAGCATTTAGAGGTCGAAAATCACTACCTGCCTAATAGCGCAAATTGACAATCACCATCCATAATCAATAGAATCAACCAAATTTTGAACCACAATTAAACAAACTAGCTTATGGACATAAATTGGCCAATATATCTATATATATAAACCAAGTTTGAACCTTCATCGATTTCAAAGCCATATAGTCGAACGAAGTTTGCAGTGTATTTAACACATGGTGTCAGGATAGGATTTGGCGTCAAGCTTGTCACTTGAATGTTTGACATGGCGCAGTGTGGTATATAACCTTATATTGTTTAATTTACCTGATTTCTCCATTTATCTTTGCTTTTGAAACCTAGCGATAATGGAAAAAGAAAAAACTTCAAAGCTATAGTAAGATAAACGGGGCTCATGGGACACCTAACAGAATGCTTGACCTCCTTATTGTATTTTGTCATCCAATACTTGTCTGAAACGGGGCTCATGGGACACCTGTGATCTATCCTTCAAATTTCTAGTAGTTTAGTCCTGGAATCTAACTTCAATTCTTACGAGATACTATTTCTCCATTAAATTGGTTGTGGATTAAAACTACCACCTCTAGGTTATTATGCTGCGAGGGCTCACTTGATTGTGGGTGTTGGTTTAAGGTGCTTGTCTGTGTATGTAGGTAAAGGTAAATTTGACATATTGTCTTGGTATTGCATTCTGACTTTTATTTCAAGTATATGATACAATTTGGTTGGATTGGCATGATTAATTATGTTATGCATCAATAAATTTGGTTATGGTGTTATTTTGCTTTCGTCACTATCTGGTATACATATTACTAGATGCTTAAAATAGGGTGCCTTCCTATGGTTGTTATCAACAAATTAATACTCCATCATCTTACAAAATAAATGCAGGGGACACAAGATGCGGACACATCATATATGTTCATGCAAACATGTGAGTAAAAAGTTCAATAGATGGAATCATTTACATTGTATATTTAATTGTTATATTCAATTTATTAAGCTAGACAACGGGGAATCTGTCTAGGCCAAAACTTGGATCAAGGGTTATAGAGTTACAGTTACATCCTTTATTTTGAGATAATACAATAGAGTTGTGGTATTGAATGTCAATAATTGGAAGATAGCATCCAGTGATTACTAATCACTAAATCAGTTGAAGTTTGGTTGTCATCTTCATCTTTCATACATATAATTGGTACACCATAGACCTATGGTTGCTCTTGCAGGACATCAAAATACCAAAAATAAGATTCCTACTTTTTTTGAGGCAAAAAAAAAGATTCCTACATTTGGTCCATGGTGTTATATCTAGTGTCCATTTATCCTTCTGTTTTATTAATGAATTGAATAAACATTTTTTCATAGTGATGTCCTAGTGCACATGTATGTGTGGTCATAGCATATGGATACGGTTAGCTTTATTGTCCTATAATATATTGTATGACTATTTAGCTAGTAATTTTGCTGTCTCATGCTGCTCTTTTATACAAGCACATGATCGTCACTTTTGGCTTGTGCTTTTCACTTTATTAATATCTTGTGTTTCTTTCTTCTATGATCACTCTATATATGAATTTTTAAACTCAAAATTATATCTGTCTTTAGTCCTTAATCACACCAGGCCCAGCTCTTGATATGAGATGCCTGTGTTAAATTTTTGCCACAATTTTGGCTTGTCAATGCAAAGTGTTCATATAAGGAGGCATGGTATTTTGGGTTTTAGATAAAGAGGAGAATTACATATCGCATGTTCTAAAAAAAAGTATATGTGCAAAGTATAAACATACGAGAAATAATGTATCTGGTGCACACACTAATGAGTGTCTTCAAATGGGTGCTCAACCTTAACAGAACTAACAAGGATGGAACGAATTAGAGTTTAGATGACATGTTAGTGGCAATGTGACGGCACTGAGGAGAACAGGAAAAAAAAAAGTTCAATCGTATATTTCAGAACATTTTCCATAATCATCCGAACAATATTTTACAAACTAAGGCAAAATATCAATGTACTCTTGTACTAGTAACTAGGAAAGTAAACGGGCCAGGCCCGTGCACACAAGCTTGCAGTGGAAAAAAAAAATCATTCTTACCGAGCAGCTAGCGTACAGGCGCGGGTGAGCTACACCCGAGCAGGGAGCAGCTGAACGAATAACGCGGGAAAAATACGCGCAAGAAACGGCGGAGCCTGGGATTCGAACGGCGCTCGCCGAACTGAAAGCCAGCGCACCTAGCTAGCCAACCCATCGATGCGCCCACGTCGCTGCGAAACTAACGAACCCTTTTCTTTTAAAAGTTAAAGTAGTATGTACGGTTGGATGTTGGCCGACGAGACGATCGGACGGCCGACGATCGTTCGGAGACGTGGCTTCGCGGGCGGGCGGACGCAGGGCAAGGGGCGACGTGGACGCACGGACGTGCAGCCTGTTTGCGCCTTGTATAATAACATTGATAATCTTTCTGACAAAAAAGTGGGATGAAAAGTCGATCCTAAAATTAGATCTTTTTTTTTTTTCCATTTTTCACATGTGTTTGCCTGGCGGGTCTTGCATGCATGCAGGAGACGATGCTCTTTCTTTGGCCGGTCGTTGAGGGTCGTGCTCATGCATGCACCATGCAGGCGGCAGCATCGTCTCCTCCGGCCATTAATAATCAATCGTCTCCTTCCTTCCTCCATCGAACCAAATTAGGCAAGAACACAGGGGGATCAAATCGATAATCAGCTCGATTGGCGCTTCGATAATCGACCGTCCCTTCCAAGAAGCGATGAGGGGATCGAGGAGATTGATCGAGGCGGCGAGCAATGTCAGGCATGGTAATTAAGCGCGGTTTCATCGTCGCTCCGAAGAACAGAGGAGATTGATCGAGGCGGTGAGCATCAGAGCATGGTGATGGCCGGCCGCTCGTCGCCTTGGGCGGCGGCAGCCGCCGCGGTGGCGGCGGCGACGGCGGCGCTGCTCGTGGGCGGCGCCGCAGCCCTGCTGCCGATCAACGCGACGACGATGGCGTTCGAGGAGGGGTACACGCCGCTGTTCGGCTTCGACAACATCCTCCGCTCCGCCGACGACCGCACCGCCAGCCTCCTCCTCGACCGCTCCACCGGTAGATGAACGCGCCACCTCGCCGTGCGGCCATGGCCGGGGTTTGCTCATCTGCGGAAGCTTAACTGATGGTCTCTGATCGATGGCCAGGCTCGGGGTTCATCTCGTCGTCCATGTACCAGCACGGCTTCTTCAGCGCCTCCATCAAGCTTCCCTCCGACTACACCGCCGGCATCGTCGTCGCCTTCTACGTGAGTGATGAGTCGCCCCCAAAATTTGAAACTTCTTTAGAAATGCCATGAACACGTGGAATTGAGGACAAGCAAATTTTTATCAATTTTGCGTATGGGGCCACGAGCCTCGTCGTTGTTTCAGCGGCAGCAGGGTAGCTTTTGCTAATTTTCTAATTTGTTTAGACTGATTTCCCCCATAAAACTAGATCTCGTATTGAATATGAACTTCTTCTTTAATCTTGAATATAATATGGATTCATTTTAATTGCTTCTATTTTATTATGTTACTAGATGTGGGCTATTTTTTAAAAAAGTCGTTATATATCAATGGTAGAGAATAAGATAAGGAACTCATTAGCAGAGTCAAAAAATCATGTTTATAAAAATTACATTTTCGATATGTGCAGACGTCGAACGGCGACGTGTTCGAGAAGACACATGATGAGCTGGACTTCGAGTTCCTCGGTAACATCCGCGGGAAGCCATGGCGAGTGCAGACTAATGTGTATGGCAATGGCAGCGTGAGTCGTGGCCGCGAGGAACGCTACATCCTCCCCTTTGACCCTACCACCGAGTTCCACCGCTACTCCATCCTCTGGACTCACCGCATCGTGGTCTTCTACATCGACGACATCCCCATCCGTGAGGTCCATCGCTCGCCGGCCATGGGCGGTGACTTCCCCTCCAAACCCATGTCCCTCTATGCCACCATCTGGGATGGTTCCGACTGGGCCACCAACGGCGGCCACTACAAGGTCAACTACCGCTATGGCCCCTTCGTCGCGTCCTTCACCGACCTTTCCCTCCTCGGTTGCCGCGTTGACCCCATCCAAATGCTTGGCGCCGATGATGGGCGTTGCGCCGCAGCAGAGGAGGCGTTGTTAGCGTCAGATCTCGCCGTCATGACATTGGAGCGGCAGCAGGCCATGCGCCGCTTCAGGGAGCAGAACATGGTCTACTCGTACTGCTACGACACGATGCGCTACCCCACCGCCTTCCCGGAGTGTGATATCATCGACTCAGAGAGGCGAAGGTTCAAGGAGAGTGGCCACTTGCAGCGTCGGCGGCGTCGCCCTAGGGGCACTGGGCGGTCAACGAGGGGTAGCGGCAAGGGCGGTGACCCTACTGTGCAAGTCGACATGTAGCACCAGCTTGATCAACTATTGTTGCATATTTGAATTCTACACAATTTTCAGAAATTAGTAGGTATTTTTTGGTTTAGCTTTTTAGCTTTTATGGTTTTCTACCCTTCATTATGTTTTAAAATTTATTTTTTAGGAAATGATGCTGACTAGGACGCTACGTACGTTAGTCATGGTGGTCCGTGGTGATCTTGGCTGAGGATGATATTTGCTCGGCATGACGATTCCGTGGGTGGGTTTGGATTGGTTTTGTAGTTAAAGGGAGGATCCCAAGTTTGCCCAACCATACCGAATTTACCCAACAATACTGAATTTACCCAACCATTTATTGAGGTGAAATGGACCTTACATATGTACATTTTTCAAGTTGCGAAAAAAGTTGGCCCATGGAGAAGCGACCCACAGAGTGACATTAGCTGGATCCTGCTGATCTTCCCTTGTGCTCCTTCGAGCTCACCCCCAAGGATCTCAAGTTGGATCTGGGTCCTTCCGGAATGAGAGCTCCGCCTCCCACCCTTGTCGAGCTCTAAGGCATACCTTTGATGGTCCGATCACCACCGTCTGGTTAGCAACCCGCTGTTGATGTCGATGATGATGATGATGATGAGGAAGACCCCGTGGAGTTGGTCTCTGAGTCCGACTACGAGCAGGCCTAGCTCGTAGCCCCCTGTATCCTTTGCATGGGTCGTTGTCGCCTTTTTCTTTTTCTTTCTTTCTTGTCTGCCGCTTTGCCGCCGCGTCCTAATAATCGGGCCGCCTCTTTAAGAGGGCCGCCCCACTGCTGCTTTGCTGCCGCGCCTGTGTTGCCGCCTCGTCCCCGCCGTGCCGCGCCGCTTCTCTAGCCGCGATGAGGAGGAGGTCGGAGATCCGTTCCACGAGCCCTCACTGCTCTGTGAGCCCTCGCCGCTCTGCGCGTTCTCCTCGCCACGCCCCAAGTCCTCCTCGCGCCCGCAAGCCCTCATCGCTCCCCGAGTCCTCGTCCTCGGCCCGAGCCGAGCAAGTTCCAACTCTTCCTCAAGGAGATGAGGCGTCCCCCCTCTAGATCTGTGGTGTGACCCTCCTGGTCTATTTAGTGCTTCTCTGTTGGTCGTATCTCCAGACCCTCTAGTTGAGTAGCGGCCAACTGGTCCTCCTCTGCATAGCCACAAACAATTGTCGCCCACATGTGCAATTTTTTCACAGGAGTCTCATCAAACAGCTTCTCTGCATCGCTAAGGCAACCACATTTGATGTACGCATCAACAAGGGAACCCACAATGCCGACATCGGACAGGAACCCAAGAAGAGCCAAATGGGAATGGAGCTGCCTAGCAAGATCTCTATCCATGAGCTCCTTTCAGGCCACAAGGAGCGCCGAGAAGGTGTGCTGGTTGTAAGAGCAAAGCTAGCAGCAGCTTTAAAAGCTGCTGCAAATACCCATGCTGCAAATTTACAGCTTTGCTACAAACATCCTTTCAGATTTTATACTATACTCTAAAAGATTCCCTCACCTACCAGACACTCTATACATGCTGCAAATTTAAAACGCCATATAGAGCTTCTCCTAGCCATGCTCTAACCAAGGGAGGGCGACAAGTTCCAGAGCTCAGAGTATAGTGACACAGCTTCCTGCATCTTGCCACCTCTCGCGAGAGCACAACAGCGTTATAGGAGAAGAGGTCGCGGTGGGGCATGGTGGCAAAGACCTGGGCCGCATGGTCGGCGAGGGCGAGGTGGGTGTAGCCGGCAAGCATGGCGTTGTAGCAGTAGATGTTGGGGCGGGGCATTCTGGCGAACAGGCGGTGGGCATCGGCCGGGCGGTCGCAGAGGAGATGCAGGGACAGGAGGCAGTTGGCGAGCTGAGTGGAGCAGGGGACGAGACGCTTGAGGCCGGAGATGCGGACGTAGAGGAGGAGACGGGCTCGCCAATGTTGGGAACGGCGGCGCGGCGCGGTGGAGCGGGAGGAGGTGGGCAAGGGAGGAGAGTAGCGGGAAGGGCGGGCGCTGGAGAGGGCGGGGAGAAGGGAGACGGCGACGGCGACGGAGGCTTTGCCGCCGGCGATGCTGCAGTGGAGGGCGCCAAGCAGGCCGGAGTAGGACGGCGTGGCCGGCGGCTGCGGTGGCCGTGCCATTGGCAAAATTGATTATTTGCCCCAAAGTTGAGCTGCCCTTGATTATATGCCCAAAGTTGAGCTGCCCTTGATTATTTGTCCCACTAACACCTACCTGTGACATCGTTGTTTACAGGGGGTTATTCACAAAAAAACCAATTCTCTCCATCTCTAATCTCTCTCTCTCTCTCCTGCACGTGATCTCTCTCCCTCTCTAATCTCTCTCTCTCCTGCACGTTCTTTCTCTCCCGTGCGTTCTCTCACTCCCTCTGTGTGTTCTCTCACGCCATGCACGCACGAAGAGGGCAGCTCCTGCCTTATCGTTGGCCATGCACATATTTTTCATGGATAAATTTCATTAACTACACGGCTTGAAGACATGCCTGGTTATACAGTATTATGCAAGTGAAGGCTTGAAGACATGGCGTTCCCGGCGGCGGGATGAAGGGCGGCAGCCGCACCGACCTCCGCCTCTGCCTCCTCCCCACATCTTCTCCGGCGGGAGGAAGGGCGCCGGCGTGAGGGAGAAGGGCGCCGGCGCGAGGGAACCAGCAGGCGGCGGGATGAAGGGCGGCAGGCGGTGGCGGGATGAAGGGCGGCGCTGTCAGGCTGGGAGATGGAGAGGCAGGGCGCGCGGGAGGGGAGTTGGAGAGAATTGGTTTTTTTGCAAATAACCCCCTGTAAACAACGATGTCACATGTAGGTGTTAGTGGGGCAAATAATCAAGGACAGCTCAACTTTGGGTATATAATCAAGGGCAGCTCAACTTTGGGACAAATAATCAATTTTGCCTTGATGGAGCGGGGAGGGGGAGACGGACGTGGCCGAGCGGCGCTCTCATGGTGGACTGAGGGGGCGCTCGCGGGAGAATGAATCCGTGGGAGAGCAGCGCTGCGTGCTCGGCCCATGAGGCCATGATGCGTGCAGTTTGACTAACAACTGCAGATGATCCGGAGAGATTCGAACAGATACCTCCATGATCATTCCACCAACACATGCAGTTACACAGTATGTGTTCCGGAGCAATCCTATAAAAAAGATATTACAGATATGCCCCTGCCAAATGACCGTTGGACTTGGCGCTATACTCCTTCCGACCATTAATATACGATGTTTTTAACGCTGATCTTAGTATATTTATCTACTATTAATATGTGACGTTTTCGACATTGGTTTTAGTATTTATCTGCATAAATGCTTGCTTTTGCCAACTAGGTAATCTTATCGAGGTGGTATATAGCTCAGGACCATCTTTTCCTTTTGCCTTAGTAATTCAGTAAAAAAAAAGTATGGGGTTGTCTATTTGTCAAGTGACTGATTTTTTCTTATCTATCAATCACTTTTTTCAATACTAGAATAGATCATACATTTGTTATTTTTCTTCCTTTTGAGCAACTAAGAATATTCCAACATAAACTTATAAAAAATTATACCTTGTTCTTTATTCTCACTGATATAGAAAAAACATTATAATATATATATACATAAAAATACGTCTAAATTAAATTAGGACATAAAAAATAAAGTAAATAAAAGGTTGCACCTCGTTTGCACTAAAGTTGCACTTTTCTATATTATACAAGTTTAGCCTATGCCTTGTGCAAGTCTAGTATATGCCTTGTACAAGTTGAGATGACTGACAAATTTTAAAAAATCAGGTGATTGATAAATAGCAAAAGTGAAAAAGTATATAAAAAAAATCAGCATCCATGTCCTCCTAGATGGATCCTGGGCTCCTGGACCACGGCCTGTAAAATGTATGGGCCCATCATACTTGGAGGTGCTTGGGCTTTCAGCAACCGTGGTCCGTGGAGACGACGACTGTGGGCCTCGCAGTGGCCCCTGAAAACATGCGGCTTGTGATTGTGAGGTTTGTTCAATATTTGTGCTTGTGCCACGTGTCGAAATCTCGGATTGTGCCATCGAAACTAAAAAAAGAACAAAACTGACTAGGGGAACTGGAGATGAATTTGTTTCTCCATTTCTCCATCGATAGATTATATTTGGTTTTGGCACTATAATACATATTGACAAATATCTTTTAAAAATTTTCATAGTTATTCGGATTGCTTGAGACAACGAGGACACTTATCCTCAACAGTTTTAAAAACTTTTGCGCCAATCAGAAGCAATGTTGTACATTTAGCACTGTACAAAGTGCGTGCAGCTTGTTCACCAGTAATACACAAACATCACAACGATGTTGTACATTTAGCACCGTATTAATGTAACATACAATGTAATTTTTGCCAACACGTACCTCTTAAATTAAGTTAAAGGGACCGACAAACTCCCAGGCGCCTGCAATGGGAGAAAATTGCAGGCGCTAGGGTTTAGGGTCTGTTTTGCAGGCGCAGCAAAAAATTCCACTTTCGCAAAACGTTTTTTTTCATAAATGAGATTGTGGAAAACAGTAGAAAAATATTGAAATTTTTTGCGCCTGCACGATTAATACATCTATAATAAATAGAAACAAAATAAATCTATAATAAACAGAAAACAAAATAAATCTATAGTAAACAAAATAAATTCTGTAGTAAACAAAAAAAATAAATCTATAGTACACAAAAAAAACAAAATAAATTCTATAGTAAACAAAAAACAAAATAAATCTAAAATAAATAAAAAAATAAATCTATATTAAACATAAAACAAAATATATCTATACTAAAAAACAAAATAAATCTATAATAAACATAAAACAAAATATATTTATACTAAAATCGACCTCGCACAGAAAATTCCACTATCGCAAAACGTTTTTTTCCGTAAATGCAAATGTGAAAAAACAGTAGAAGGAAAGTGGAGTTTTTTGCGCCTGCACGTTTTGGCTAATTGCAGGCGCCTGCAGAATAGCATTTGCGAAATGTATTTGTCATGTTTAGAAACATATGTAGTCAGCCGTTAGGGATTATGGCTGTTGCAGAGACTTTTTTTCAGTCAGCATACATTTGGATGAAACCTCAATGTGTTTTACATCAAAAGTTTCACCAGAATCAGGGATGAGCAATGAATTGTTATATTTTTGTCAAGATGTGACCCATTATATATATAGATCATATATATTTTTAATATATAATAAGCATGTGATTTTTAAATAAGTAATTACAGAACAATTTTGCTATTTCTTAGTCACTTGATTTAAATTTGCACAATGAATAGCCTAAACTTTCACAATTTAAAATGCTGCAACTTTAGCATAAATTTGTTATAACTTTTACTTTTTTATTTATCGGATTAACCTTTTTGCATTTTAATGATTATCTATATCATAATATTTTGTTTCACATTAGCAAGACGTACTGTAAAGTATACTTTTTTAAAAGAAGTTACAGCATTCTTTGTTTCATCCAAAAAAAGATTGACTTTGTGAGTTTGTTCAATGCAAATCTAATAGTTAGAAAATGCGGGTTGTCTATTTATCAAGTGATTGATTTTTTCTTATCTATAATTACTTTTTTCAAAACTAAATCCATACTAATAGATCATATGTTTGTTATTTTTCTTCCTTTTGAGTAACTAAGAATATTCCAACATAAACTTTTAAAAAATCGTACCTTGTTCTTTGTTCCCACTGATATAGCAAAACTTTATAATCTATATATGCATAAAAATACATCTAAATTAAATTAGGACATAAAAATAAAGCAAATAAAAAATTGCACCTCGTTTGTACTAACGTTGCACTTTTATATATTATAAAAGTTTAGCCTATACCATTTGCAAGTTTAGTAGATGCCTTGTGCAAATTAAGATGACTAACAGATTTGAAAAAAAATCAAGCGACTGATAAATAGCAAAAGTGTAGAAAATGACATTCATAGATCGACAATACATGGTACCTGCCTTTTTTTCAATTTTGTTGCTTTTGATTTTCTTTTTGGCTTTGTCTTTCCATAGTGGCAACCATGTCCATAATTTACAAATTGAGTGCATCTTTGTTTATTTTGATCATCTATATTGTCTTTTCTCTCTCGTTTATCACTTTTATGAAACTTGCATATCACATGCTCATAATTTGCATATCATCAACTTGTGCAAGTCTTGTGCAAATATTGTGTAGCTGAAGCTGAGATGTATATGTTTTGACAAGTCTCCTATTTTGGTCAATTTAACATCGATCTTCTTGATCAAAATAGAGCTAGCATAATGGTCTACTGATTACTCCTAATTTGTCAAATTCTTATTTGCAAATTACGAGCAACTATTTATGAGTTTGGACAACGGTACAAATATAACAACACAAATTGCACATTTTATATCTTAAAGTTGCATAGTGTTTTCAATGCTGCATGTTTCATGTACCTGTTATGCAAATTGACATTTAATCAATTTAATATTTTCTCCTACCTAATTGCCACAAAGTGAGGATAAATTCATTTTCTAGGAGGAAAATGAATGGTCAGTGATATCTTTGAAATTCTCTTGATGTATGGCACCACATAAAGCAATGAATTATGCACAATGACTCAGAAGACAGCTAATCCGGAATCTGAAGCTTTTGTTGTGTGGACAGTGAAGGATTTTATGAGAATAACAACTCAAGTAACGAGGGAAATGGCTTAGATTATTGCATTCCAACTAATGGAAGTTTTCGTACACTGAGTGAAGCGCATATTCTTCTGTTGTTTTTTTTTTCTCACGGGACATTATGCTTTTCTCAAGATTCACCATGCTTAATTGGCAGTGTGTTTGCATCCTGACAAATGCAAATGCATATTTGGGTTGCTTTTTTTTTACAACCTGATAAATAATGGTAAACAAATACAAACACTTTGCAATTAAGATCAGAAGCATTTGTGAACATCAATGATCTCAACATCAATGTAATCATGCTAGATGCATCAAGTTCAGACCAAATTCCAAAACACAGCAAAAGACAGTCGTCAATTCACGAAGTGCAGATGTTTCGGAACAAGTTCACCAAATGCAGTGAGTGAGAATTTCGTCAGATAGCCGAACAAGAACTAGATTGATGGATAGAGGAGTTAGTACATTTTTTCCGTCAAATGTAACACAAGACCATAACTCATGGCATGTTATGTTTAAAAAAACAAAAGCCCGTTAGTCAATTTTTTGCAGGCCCGTCAATGTCTTCTTCTTTTAGCCCATTAGGAACTTTATTGTGGGCTTGTTAAGGATTTCTTGCTTGCTTGCGGTTGATTTTTTGCTGGTCTTTAGATTTGTATCGGTTGGTCCAAAAAATTGACGGACACAACCAGAAAAATCAGTCAACTGACGTATAGACGGCCCCGAACGCCTTGGTCCTCGCCGGGAAACCTCTAAAATTTGAAACAACTAGGTGAGACCCCCGCGCTTTGCGCGGGTCCAATAACATATGAATGGTAATATTAAATCTATATTATACATGGTCATATTACTGAGTATTTTGTTAGAAATAATCAAATTATTTATGGTACAACATATTCTGTTAATACACTAATGAAAGCATGGCAGGTAGATAATAGCTGAGTAACTTACCAAATTTTTCTTTGAGAAATCATGGCGTTTGCCACCAGTAGAGATAGCTGATCTCCATGGCAGTGAGATAGTTTGAGGCTTCCGTGCTTTTCATTTTTTGAGATATACACTGTCTATATATACAATGGGAAAGTAATGAAACAAAAAAGTATATGTACGCTATAATAGTTCACACACAAACTGGATGCTAATTGCGAGAAATCATCCCATGTACATGGCAGATTTTACAATGTTTCTTTTCTAAAACTGAAAGGACCCTGTTCTTAGTTTGGTTTGTTTGCTGAAACTGAAAGTATTCAGTGCTCTTATTTCTGAAGTCCGATGAACTCTTGGTTTGGGAATTTGGGAAAGCAGCGCGGTTGCATCGAAAGGAATTTCTCCGATTCGATTGATGCGTTTTTATCTGAATTCACAAACATATAATTTTTTAATTCATTGTCCCAGTTAATATGGACTGTCAAACTGAGAACGAATTGAAAGCTCTATGTATATAGTAGGTCATAATACTTCTCATGTTTGGTGCCATCTTCTGAAATTGTTGGTTGTTGTGTTCTCTCAGGTTTCTTTCTTATTGAAATAGGTACTCTGTCATCCATCTTTTCGTTCTCCAAAAGGGTTACACCATGCATGATTGGATCACATTTGCAGGCCTGCAATTTCATTTTTTAGAAAAAGGAAATGAGTTTCATATTTACACTTATATTAGCCGTTTGCCTTACCAATTTTCAGTAGACACATTGTCAAAGTTATTTCTAGTGGTTTTAATTGAATAGTTCAAATGGAAGACATGTTTTGCTGAAAATTTGTAGATAATTTCTTGCCAAGGGAAAAAAGATGAGAAGAGTATAGAGTATTTTAGTCATTGTTCGAACATTAATCTTTTGTAAGTACAATGATCAATGTGTGTCTACGAAGGAGATAAATTCAAGTGATGTTGATACAGTTCAATGAGGAAACATTCTTTTGTTTGAGAACAAATGAAACATCAGCTAAAGTGGCTTACCATTTATATGCGTCGCTAATTTTAGGTTCTTACTAACCCACATTGCAATGTAGCATATAGTAAATTGTATGAAGCAATAGACATATTGGAAAGATCTAAATGTACCTTGTAGAACAAAATGGATGTTGGACTAATAGAAGAAATGGTAGGTAGATGGAAGCATCAAATTACAGATATTTATTCTTCATGATGTGCTCATATTTTGTGTCAGCCTAAGATCAAGAAGGAAGACATCAGTATATCCATTTAAGCAAGTAAACTCAACGTAATTGAATATTTTAAGACAACCCTTTTATCCTCATTGGCTGATTGCGAACGTTATCTCAATTATGAGATAACTAACGGATAGAATACATCTCTTAGTGAACAGCAAGCAAAATGAGAGGAACAACACTGCAGCATTAATATGTGTGAAGACGTCTAAACATTGAAGCATTTAGCTCGATATGTCCCCTGAAGATCACTAACATCACTTTGAATGAAACAGGTGGCTATCTTGATCACTCGAAAGCACACAAATGTTCAGAAATTTGATGTTTACAGCATTGAAGCGAGTGTACGGTAACAGGTCGAAGTGAGACATGTGATAGTTGCCTCCAGGAGGAGAGACCTGCACACGTGGTGGCTGCCCCGCTGCTGCAGCTGGGCTATTGAAATCTCTTGAGGCCGCAGTTGCGACGATTGTGTGGACGCGGCCGTGACAACCGAAACAGCTCGGACGTGAGCGGAAGGAGACAACCCAGCATCGGATGACTGGGTCGATGGCGGCACCTACGTGGAGGATCGACTGGATCGTAGCGGGCAGCAGAAGCATGGACATGGCCGACAGAGGAGACCGCGCAGGCAACGGCTGGTGAAGCCTTCCGGTGGTGGCAGCAGGCGGCGAAGCAAAGGTGGGAGGAGGCGAGCGTTGGGGCAGACGGGAAGAGGGAAAGGGGTGGTGAGCTCGGCGTCGATTTGCTGATCTGGGATTACGAAATTGGGGATCAGGAGAGCAGATTCTAGGTATTACGGAATTGGGGATCGGGAGGAGCAGACTTGGACAGGTGCGGGGAGAGAGAGGGGGGCGGCTCGGGCTACCTCCCGACAGGAGAGGGAGAGGGAGGGGAGAGAGGAGGAGCACGGCAGGGGCCGGGGGGCGGCTCGGTGGTGACCGGCGTGGAGAGAGAGGGGGCAGCAGCTCGGCGGCGGCGGGGTGAGGCGGCGGCGGGTCGACGCATAGGCGCGGCGGCAGCGGCGACGGGTCAGCGCGGCAGGGCCCATGCGCCGGCGGGGTCAGCACAGAGGAGGCGCGGCGCGGCGACTGGAAAACCCATGGACGGCGGCATGGGGTGGGTCAGCGGCGGCCCGCCCGGTGCGGCGGCGGCGCGGGGACCGGCTCGCGGCGACTCGAGGGACGAAGAGGCGGAGAACCGAGAGAGGGGGAGAGACCGAGAGAGAGGGGCAGGGAGACAGGAGCTCACGGCGGGAGCGGCCGGCGGTGACAGGGGCGTGGCGGCGGCAGCCATCGGCGTGACGACGGGGCAGAGCGGCGGCGGCCGCCTGTGTGACGACGGGAGGAGGACGGGTGCGAGGGTTTAGAAATTAGGGATAGTTGGAGGCTTGGAGGGACGGGATGGTTGGAGGGACGGGTTTAGAGGATGTGGACGGCAAGGATTTGTGCACTGTTCCTGGAGCAGTACATGCTGTGAACGTGGCAGGCTGTGGATCCAATGCCGTACGTCTCTAGGATTAGACTAGTTGAGACTGCACGCCCGTGGCGCGCCCGAGCCCAGGACAGCGAACGGTCTATGAGTTGTTCATGTAAAGAATGTAAAGACAGCCGTAACCAACACACAATGAGAGCAACGCTTAGCATCTAAATATTCAGGACAGGAAAAAAGAAAACATCTCTTCTCTTTCTGAAAAAAAACATTCTTGCTAACTACAACACATCAATGTTAAAGGTCTGCTGAATCAGGAACTATAGCACAAATTCTCGGTCCTTGATGCTTCATATCTGTTTTAAACAGGGGACAATGCAAAGTTAGTTATATTAGTTGACCTAGCCATGCAATTGGACAACAAAATATACGAATCAACATCATCACCAAAGTTCATATGCCTTTGCTATGACATGATGTACCTGCAATGTGGAGTACAAATCTAGGTAAATTAGTCAGTCCAACTTATCATGTAATTTTTTTAAAAAAAATGAAAGAACCGATGAATTTGAATTAGCCAGTCTAGCTTATCATGTAAAAAAATTAAAAAAACTTGAAAGAAGTGATGAATCTGCTACCACATAAAAGATTAACTCTGTGATCAAGGATTTCTAGGACTATATATTTGTGAGTCTACATTAATTTGCTTTTGTGTTTGAGGAAAAGAGAAGTGGACAAAGCTTTGGTGGTTGGGCCTAATCTGATCTAAGTATGTAATTTTGTGAAAGGCCTATGAAAGAACATATACGACGAATCCAACCCATTGTGGTCTACTAAGGGCCCTATTTGCAAAAATAAAATTGCATGAACATGAAAATTGGTTTGCACAAACAAAATCTTCATGGGCTAGCAGAGTAAACACCCATTGGTTTGCATTTTAGGTGTAATTGTTATGGCACAGTAATAACTACAGCATATACATAAGAACACAGGGGCCATGTGACTTTCATAGAATTTAAAATCACATAGAGACAACAATAAGCACACTATTGACACCAGTAGCATGGATTTCTTGACACCATTTAAAACAACATGCTAAAAACAAAGCGGTGTGTTTCTGGTTATCCTTGTTCAAAACTGACAGGATAGGATAGACATGTAGTACACAAACAACAGGTGAGTATCTACTTATTCTTGGACAGCCTTTGGGTTATGTGTTTGAATATAGGGGCCATGTAATTTTCTATAAAATTGTGCCATTGTTTGCTGTATAAATTCTGGGTGACAGTGCTCCTGGTCCATGTGCATCATCTGGTGTGGGATTGATGAACATCTAAAATCTTGAGCCATCAGGATGAAATACTGAAGAATAAAGAAACAATGTGATGTACATGAAGCTGTAACAGGTTCACCTTTGCAGGAGAGCAGCTTATCAGGAACATAAGGGTCAACGTAAAGGGTCATGAATCTCATGCTCACCGCATACCTAAGCAGAAGGTGAAACAAACACAATATCATGAGCAGTTCATTTTGAAAGAAACACAAATCGAAAAATGCAAGGAACGATTGAACGCTGATAAGGAGGGAAAACAACAACAGCGAGTCTTAGCATTTTATTCCTTCACTGCCAAGTCAACAGCAAGAACAGCTGTAGCCGGATTCGCCTGAATACCATGCATAACGTCATTGAACTCTACTTTATAATCATCATAGGCAAGAATGCCTCAAAAAAGAGAAAAAAATTCACAAAAGCATCTCAGACATTCCGAAGGCGTATGATTAAAAAAGATGAAGAAATTGTAAGCCGAACAGCAGTGGACCAAACTAATTAACAGATATATACAGCTCAATGCAGCAATACAATAGCCTGGATGGCTGCACTGTCACCTTATAGATGGCCAAAATAAGAAGAAATTGCAATTTTAACTCGTAAGAAACCTGTACCATGAACTAAGCCTTACAGAAAGGCTAGAGGGCAAAACCTGTCATAATCAAACATTTGGTACGTTAGTAACCTTATACTGTCACCAAAACAAATAGTAACAAAGATATTTTCTGATATAAGCAGTGGAAGTAAAAACCTGCATGATTAGTACATCTTTTCAGATCTTGGAGCCTATGGATTGAGCACGGGAGAAACACATGGGGCACATAAAGCGATGAAAAGTTAGTTAATTGTTACTTTTCATAAACACACGCCTCTATTTGCACCAAAAACAATGCAGGTAATTATCCAAAAGGGTAAATGCATACTTACTGTGAGTGTGACAATTCGAGAAGAGAACATTGTTCAAAACATATAAGATAATAGTCCTTTCAAGGAAGCAGACTTTGTTAAATAAAAAATGGTTATATGACCATGGAACTATCATACATGTACATCTATTATTGTAATTGCAAGGATAAATTCCATACAAAAGGCTAATCAACAATTAAATTTTAACAACTTTCAATAAGTTCCATCATCAGTCACAAAAAATGACATCAAAGAGAAATATGGACGCAGCTTAAACTGTCAGGTAGTAAATGAATCTTTGTTGCTTATTCTAGTAGCAGCAAAACCACTGCAGGCCAATAGTTCTATCAAGCAAGGCTACTAAATACCACTAAATCCACAAGACTGAACTGACCTTTTATCATCAGAAAAAATAGCCCATGTCACTCCTTCTAGCACATGATCTATAGAAAAACAGTTCCAAGTTCAATTTGTATATAATCAATAGTTCCTTCTGCTGGCAAGATCCATCATGGAGCAAAAAGGATCTATCATTTTAACCTATGCCATGCTATTTTTTGAAGAAAAGTTGTAGCAGCGTTCAACTCAGAAAAAAAAATCAACATGAACACACTTCAGAACAGAAGAGTTATACAATCTGACGGTCCTTAGTATATGCAGAGAAAAAAAACCAAAAGGGTCAAATGTGAAATGAATACGAAAATTATACAATCTTTAGTAGCATATCAAAAAATCTTGCCTTTTTTTATTGCTGCATAAAACAATGTTAAAGGACAAACTTGGATACTCTAGGTAACATATGTGAAGGCATGGCTTTTGAGCAATTAACCATCTTACCATGTGCAGCATTACCTGGATGGATTCTCCATGTCCATAGAACTATAGCTATGTCGATTCCTATCAGGAATTTAGGACCTCCATACCTGGTAAAAAGGAAGGTAAAATACAAAGCAAAGGGCGATGCAGAACATGTCTAAGTATGTAAACTCTAAATACATGATGAGTTACCTTCCAGGTTCGCCTTTTTAGCTATTTTGCTACCAAGAACTTGGAGGAAGCTGACCCCTATTATCTGCATACGTCATAAGGCAATACCATCATTCAGAATAGGTTGAATGAAAAGAGACATTTTACTAAAAACAACCTGCGCTACATCTTTAGCTGAAAGAACAGAAGAATGTGCAAAGGCTGATGGATGCAGTCATGCAGAGTTTGCCAAAGAGCAAGAAATTGCATTTCTAAAACATGTAACACCTTGATACGATCCATTGCTGGAGAAAATGAGCAAAAACATTCATAACAGTAAATGGTGTTCCTTTCCACATAGTAGTTCCTCCATGGCAACTATGTGGATGTGGATTGGCAGATATAATACCAAAAATGTGGTGCCAACCATATAGCACAGATCATGCATAACGGAAAAAATTGATCACATATGATATATCAAAGCTTAATATTGGATGAAATCTAAATAGTGGTCAGTCCCACAAAATATTTTTGGCTGGACAATGGACTGGAAGCTGTAACATCACCTGGACGATGGATGAGGGGCGTTGAAGGAGCAAGATGGCCCGAGCATAGCACTGTGGATGTGCACCGCCAAGATGCGTAAGAAGCGGCGGCTCTGTGGCGGTTCAGCCATGCCTCCAGACGATGCGTCCCATCGTGTCAAGCAGAGACGGGCTGACCTGCTGAAATCCAATTAATTTCTCACGCGATGCAATTAAACGGTCAATACGAAGTTGCTGATCATGATTTATTTCGTACTGAAATCCAATTAATTTCTCATGCAATGCAATTAAACGGTCAATACGGAGTTGCTGACCATGATTTATTCGGACAATGCAGTGTAATCGAATTCAACTTTAAAAGAAAAGAGATTAACCTTTCACAGGCACTACATCACAACAACACAAAACTCAACTGTATGCAAGAAAGCCTAAAAACTTATACTTAGCCACAATATGCAATTAGAGAAGAATCGTAGCCTTGCCATAATACGCAATTTCAGAAAAACCATTGAAAACCCCAAACCACATCATTTCCTTACCTCGATATGGAAGGTCGACCGCACATGGAAGGTGCAAACTCGGGCAGGAATCAGGAAAGGGCAAGGCGCCGGGCGGGAGTCCATGACAGAAGCGCTAACGCCGAGCGGCCACCGTCGGGGCTCAATACGAGAGCGCCCCAGAAGACGCGAGCTCAAGCACTACCGAGGCCGAGCGAGCATAAGCGATGGAGGAAAGAGGAAGAGAAGAGCGTCGTGAGCCCATCACCGGGCGCTAATACTTACCGCCCGTAGCGGTCGCCGCCGCCATTCTACCGAGGAACCGCACCACCGAGCATGCGGCCATTTATTCGGTGAGGATTCGCGACGGCCGAGCTCGTCGTGGCGAATCCGTAGGGATCGTGGGCGCGCGTCACTGCGCGGCAACCACACCATCGCCGCACCATCGCCAGTGGCCGAGAACCCCGCCATGCCATGGTCAGATCCGCCACTCGCCGTCCGCTTTCGTTGGCCCCGCAACACCCCCTTTTCGACGGCGTGGGAGGCCATCACCGACGGCGTGACTGAGCTTCCCTTTACAAAGGAAGGGGAAGGAGAGATGCCCCACACTCCGACAACCCTCGAGTTCATCGGAGAGGGAGAGGGCGAGGAGGGACCGGGAGGGCGACGGAGGAAGCGGCGGCGGTGGGGAACGGAATGGTTGATGGGGAAAATGGATGGGTGGGAGTCATGTGGTGAACCCCAAAACCGCCGCTTAATCTAGCTCGTTCGAGCTCAATCGGACGATAGAAGCAAGTGGTAGTGGGGCGAATAATGCAATCCACGACCTACGGATCGGGAGCCGCATCGGAAGCCGAGGCGCCGTCACAAGCATTGAGCGCGGCTTGGGAGAGCCACGTGGCGCCTCAGCGTGAAGAGTTTTTGCCGAGCTCCCGAGCTAGCTGTGCCTGTAACGATCCACGTGGCGCGAGGGGGCAGCTCCCTAGCAACTTTGTACTATTTACTAGTTGAGTAGACGGGCCTATGGCCCGTCGACGCCAAGTTTAGTGAAGAGCAAAACGTACAAAATCTTTACAACCATCAATACAATTTATGTGAACAGGAAAGTCTGTGAAGCCGATTATTTCAATCAATAAACAAAGGCATGAAGTCGATATGGTGAGTCTACCAAATAGGAAATATATGAATAGTTTAATATAACAAAGACATGAAGTCGATATGGCTAAGTTTAGCAAACAGGAAAAATATGAATAGCTCAATATGTTGAATTCAAATCATTGTGTTACGCAGAAAAGATGTATTGAGATCGTAAGGACACTATTCACGAAACTACCAAAATTTATAAAGAAAGGAAAAACAGAGGAGGAAGGGCTAGGTAGGAAACTGCAATATGTATTTTCGAAAGTAAGTAATCTAAACTTGAGGAATCAACATTAACGACATTTATACGGTAAACCCGAGAAACAAACAAATTTCAAGAGGATTTATCTTTCGAAACGTATATGTATTGTGCCACTAATATTGTATTTGCTGCATGATCAAACAAATCGGATCAAACACAACTGAAATAAAAAGTAGTAATTATGCTTGAAAATATCGTCCTATGCAACTCACATGGAGGAAGCAACATTTTGTTTGGAAAGACTTGCCTGATCACGAAGACCTAGTAGAGCTAAAAGTAACAATGCAAGCCATGATATGTCACACCAAACCGAAAAAGAAATGCAGCAGAAGGTAATGCCGACCTATATGTGGGCATTGGAAAAAAAAACTGCACGAAGCAAACTAAATGCACCAGCCAAATAAATAGTGAAAAACAGGGTAAAGAGCAAAGGATTTGTTAAATTCCTCCACCAGCATGGCATGGAATATTTGGAGGCATAAGACTTCAAAGCAAATAACACAACGGAACACTACCTATCTAGTAGAGCATTGAAGAAGATGACATAGGCTTTAGCCATAATTACATATAGAAGGAAACTCTAAAGCAAACCAAAAAAGTTGGTGATCTGAGACAATCTGCAATATGAGGAAAACAGGAAAGGTAAAATACCTTAAGAAAAAGCAGGTATTAATGCGAATACTGAAGTTTAACCATGGAAATAAAGCAAATAAATTGAAGTGATGTTATAGAGACTTTGATGGGTAGCAGTCCTAACCAAGGAACCAGCCAAAATGATTCCATTATTAGTACAATATATGCCATTGACAACAACAATACAGGATACACATTAAACATAGCTGCTAGTATGTATATCAGCCCAAAATACTGGACGGGGTAATCACAAATACTTGAAGCTAAACATCCAATGTGTAATCCAATCAAAGACATGCATCAGATTGAAGATGAAAAAATAGCCTCTTAATTAGAATCTGTAGGTTCCCCTAAAAAAAATTAGAATCTATAGGTTACAATGATAAAAGAACACTGAGTCAGACATTAATTTTAGTACTCTCCTTGTTTTAGTAGCCAGCAAACATCTGATAAATTATTCGAAACCGAAAAGCATACTACAACAAAAAGGCCATTTTTCCTATGAACAAATATACCATGTCACGTGGACAAAAGAGCCATCATTTTTATAAAATGGGCATGATATAATGTGTTGGCACATAGGAAGCTCTACACCGTGCTAAACAAATGTTAATATAACATGCATACATAAACTATGTAGTAAAAGATAGAACAGATTGTACGTGGTGATATAGGTTGTGCCAATAAAAAAAATATAGGTAGCTAGTCTTTGCTTCCTCAGGAATGGGCAGATCTCAAGTTGAAGTCTCACTGTCTTTGGCAAAATTGACTCCACATGGGCATCGACCTGCATTATTACCCCTGACATGTGTAAAAAAAAGTTTAACAGGAATGAACTAACACACATTGACAGCAGCCCACTTTTGAGGCCAAAGCTTCAATTGTTGTAAGTGTTTATTTTTGTAAGATGCAGTGCAAACTCGGTGTCAACGGGCCATGGATGCCTACTACCTACCTAAAGATGCACATTGTTGGATGGTGAACAATGTGCATCTTTATGTTTGCAGGCATTACGCTTGTAAAAAAAAGGCCAACTTTGACAGCAGTCCACTTTTGAGCCCAAAGCTTCAATTTTCATACCGAGAGTGCAGTTACAGTATGTAATAGCCACCCTTCTTAAAAAAGTATGTAATAGGCACCGATAATTCCATGAAATTTGAAAAGAATTCAAGGATGGCCACAGCTGTAGCTATCAACTTAGTAAGCATTTAACATGTTAATGCAGATGTGCACAGGTGGATAAAAATCACCCTTTAGTCTGAACTAAACAAATCCTGCCTGTCTATCATCTAACTACACTTCGTTCAGTACATTTGTAGAGCGAAATGCATCACTCCAGATCTGAGTAAACTACCTGTAAAGCTAAAATGAGCCTGCAAACTAATTGGCTATCATTTTGGGGGTGAACACATGGGGTGAAGGACATACATACGACACAGGGTCAGCTAATATAATATATCCTCAATTGCAGTAATACCTGTCCAACATATAAACCAATGGATAATCAACATCTTCTAAAACCTAAAAACCCAACCAACCAACCTGTGCAGTATAAGGGGCAAGCTATGTTCATAATTCATTTTTAAGTTTTTTAGCAAAAGGCAGGAACTAAGAATTTCGCTACTATGTCCATCATATACACCATATGGATAATCAACATCCTCTAAATTGCTAAAAACTGTCAGATATTCTAGTTGCAAGAGATTGGGGAGAGGGAGAGAGTGTAGCACGCAACAGCAAACACCAGAGCAGCATCGTGCAACAACAGGTAGCAGCGGCAAGGTAGCAGCAGCAAGGACAACGACGATGCAACGGCTAGCAACAACTTGCAGCCAATCACCCGAGGTGGTTGAGATCTGAGAAGGAGGCGGGGCAGCCCTACTGTCCACAGGAGGATGAGGAGATGGAGCGGCTCGTCGAGGTAGCGGCCGGCTGGGGCCGGCATGTGCAGCCACATCCTGGAGCCGGGGTCGGCAAAGGAGGAAGCGGCGGCGGAGAGGAGGCGCGCCGACGAAGAAGAGGAGCGTCGACTGGGCAGATCCGCCATTGTTGGTACATGAGGGAAAGGGAAGGAAGAGGGAGAGGGATGCCCTGTTACCGTCGGTGAGGCCGGCGAAGAGGGAGAGCAAGGGGACACGGCCGTCGGCGGAAACGAAGCGCACACGCCGTAATGTGGCGCCGACCGTGCGGGCGGGGGACGGAGCACAGGATCTGCCATCACCGGAGGTGGGGGTCGCCGTCGGCGAATCTGACAGGCACGGCGCCCTTCTGGGCGGAGCTGGGGAGAGCCATCTGGGCGGAGGGAATCAGGGCGAGGCTGCGCCGGGTGGGGGGTGGGGGCGGCGGCTAGGGTTGAGGAGAGGGCAGAGGGGGTATGGACCGCGGGTTGATTTAGAAAAGCACAAGGGCCTCTTCGCAAAAATGACGGGGCAGGGCAGATCATCGATCGCACGAAGCCAATCGAACGGCCTGAAAAAACTTGGGTGACGTGGCCCTGCGGAGGGGCGCTGCGGGGAGCCTGCCCGAGCGCGCTGCGCACGCGAGAGCAGCCAGGTACGCCACGTGTCGGACGCAGGACGATCTACAAAAATGTACTATTTATGATTATATTATGATGATGATACATAGATGGAATAGATGGAAATAGATGGAATACATAGATGGATTCCGAGCTAAATATTAAATCTGAAACCTCCTCCTGGATTGCACTCGCTATTGCGCTCTGAAAGCAGTGGAGCAGAGACGTAAGTAGGACGAGTTAGTCCCATCCCGTTCCACGCCATCCTACCAGTACCAACCAAACGCAGAGACAGCTCATTTCGGGACGGGGCCGTTCTGTTCCTCTCGGTTCCTTAAACCAAACGAAACACATCCTCAGAGACGGATGAGCCAGACAACAGGTTAGGTGGGAACTACTCCTATGGACACGTTGAGTTCGCTTTTCCTTTATCTAATGATAATGATTTATTTAATTCTATGCATGCACAACTCTATATGAAGAACAAGTTCGATTGTGATCACACGCAGCGTAGCGCGTGTTTCTTTCTAGTACACACAGTATATAATTACACATAAGAGCCTTTATTTCGCATATATATCCGTGCGTGCACGCATGGATAGAACTACTCGACCTTAGCTACAAGCTCCTCGCTGGCAACCGATCACCATAAACGAGTTAAAGCACGTAGTTACATAGCAGCAGCACGTTCCATTTTATTTATACGAGACAGGGTGCTAGCTGCACGCACGCACACGTTTGATCGCGTGATTTTTTTCATATCTGGCCGAGGAAGTCCCGGGCCAGCATGGTGGCTGTACGGGAGCGGTAGCAAGGACCACTCTGGCAGCCTTTGCCACAGTAGGCACCGCCGTCGCCACAGAAACCCCACTCGCTGCAACAGAGGTTGTTGGGGCACGTTGCGCCGTCAGCCTGGCGACCACACTGCTCAGCGTCGAGAGTGGCCGAGCTGAAGCCATTGCCTGTACCGGAGGGGTAGCAAGGACCACTCTGGCAGCCTTTGCCACAGTAGGCATCGCCGTCGCCACAGAAACCCCACTCGCTGCAACAGAGGTTGTTGGGGCACGTTGCGCCGCCAGCCTGGCGACCACACTGCTGAGCGTCGATGATCACAGCAGCATAGGCGAGGAATAGTGTGCCCATCACGAGGGCCTTGATGGTCATGTTTGCACTTGTCATAGTAGGAAGGTTGAAGAGAGGATGAAAGATGAGCAAGTGAGGTGAGTGCGGTCTTTGCAAGGCGGCGCTTATATAGTAAGTACATATCTTTGTCAAGATCACCAAACACAGTCTGATTACTCTGAATCGAACTACCAAAAGTTGAAAAAAATTCTAAAAAATTTCTACATGTACTCTTCATCTTATTTATCTCGGTTAAAATTTTAAGTTCAAATTCATCCTATATTCGAGTTATAAAAAGAGAAAAAAAGGACGCTTTTGATAAGTTCAAAATTGATAGAATTTTCTCTTTTTGTAACGCTCAATATAGGATAATTTAACTCAAATTTTAACCGCAGATAGTTCGTGATTTTTACAACTTTTGGTAGTTCGATTCGAGACGCGATCAGACCGCACAAAGATATGTACCCCTTATATAGTACTCCCTCGATCCACAAATATAATCATTTAAAACGTTTAAAGTTTGTTCATAAATATAAGCATTTGAAATTACTATTTATTCCATCAATCACCTTATATTTAAATTAATCTATCTATCTACTCCCTGAAGGGACGTTGCGCGCGTTGTTGTCGTGCAAGGACAATAATGTAGAGGAGTTGATAGATAGGAACGAGGCAGCTTGGCTGCTTGCGTGACTTTTAGACGCCTTCCTCCTGCCCTCAATTGCTCGGCCGGCAACGCACCACACGCTGACGCTGTCAATGACCATGCGCTCAGGCCAAGCCCTCTGAATGAGCAATAATCAATTACTAGGACAATTACTAGGACGGAGCCCCTCGCTTGTTCTTTTTCGGTGTGAAACGATTTCATTTTTTACCACGGGAAGAGTTACATTTGATTCGGATCAGTCTTGACATGAAATTATATTCATAACTGGTGGTCAAGAAGCCAGTTAATACATGGATCCTTGCTGCTGTTTCACGGTTAATCTTACGCCGTTCCTGATGAATTGATTGTATTGACATAACGGCTGGCACGGCGACTTCCGGCCACGACCACTACTACGGCGGTGGCAAGGACGACTTTCGGTTCATACCGATCGGCGCCGGGAGGAGGGGCTCGCCCTCGCCAACATGGCGTACCATTTCGACTGGGAGCTCGCCGGCGGCCAGGACCTCGACTCGTTTCAAGTCGTCGAGTCGAGCGGCTTGTCTCCTGGCCTCATGAAAGCCTTGGTCCTCGCCGCGAAGCCTCTGAAATTTCAAACAGTTCCGGTTTAAATTTTAAATTTCCTTGTGGATTGCACTCGCTATTGCGCTCTGAAAGCAGTAGAGCAGAGATGTACGTAGCGTGCGAGTTAATTAGTTATCCTTGCAAAACCAAGCCTGCAGATCTCCTTGATGTATTGGACGATGATAAGCGTAGTCGAAACTTTGAAATCTGCTGTGTAGTTATCCTATTGTGCAACCATACACTGTCAACGGAAGAATTGCTTCATATTGTGATGTTTTTTTCGCTGTATTCAACTTGATCATATGCTAGCTTTAAACATTCATATTACAGTACAATGTTGGCATTTATTTTGGTGCACTTTTGTGGAACCTAGTTTTTTTTGAAGCAAAGTGGCAGGAGAGCTGCCTTGCATTGATTTAAAGAAAGAGGGGTTTACAGAGCGGGGGGAGACAACGGCCCCTCCCCCCTAGGGCCTTTAAAACAAGCTAATCTATTACACAATCGGCGCCGTACTTTCAAAGCCAGCAGTCATCTGAAGGTGGTCGAAGAAGATAATGACGGTCGCCGATCCAAAAAAATCCGGTTGTTTATTTCAGCCAGAGGTGCCAGACGGTTGCCAGGACGGCTGATAGCATGCCCCTGGATGCCCCAGCCTGCAGGATGTCGTTTGTGGAACCTAGTGATTTTAGTGCAAATGTTTGCCCACATGATGATCCCCCCCCCCCTTTTTTTTTTTGGTTGTAAGCTGTGTAGTTTCTACTTATGATAGCTGACTGGATTTTCTGGCTATGTATGGGCTCGCTGGATTTCTGCTGATACGCCGGGCAGGGTGACGAGGTTTATAACACGTCCATAAAAACGAGAGACATAGGTTGATTAAGCTAAAAGGTAAGGAGAGACACAAGATTGGCCGCAAACATTGATCCTCATAGTCTCAGATAAAACTGAAATTCTCAGCAGCATTCAAAGCAAAGTGACACAAGACAAAAAGGTGTATATACTATTCACTATAATTGAACTCCCTAACTGAATTGAACCCACATTCCTCTGCAGGTTAGAGAACTCAAGGAGGAAAAGAAGTTGGATAAACTTGTTGACAAAGATCTCAAGGATTCGTTTGATGCAGCCGAGTTGGAGTGCTCCGTTCACGTGATTCTCCAATGCACCCTGACTAATCCTATCCTTCGGCCTAGGATGTCTGAAGTTCTGCATGCCCTTGAAGCGTGGGCACAGTGAAAACTGGACAGTGTTGTTGTCATTTGTGAATCGGCGGATTAGTTTTTGTACCGTTGATTGGGGAGAGTACCTGAGGCTCTGAGCAGTGGCTAACTTTAGGTTCCAGCCTTCCGACGGCCAACTTGTGCAACGAATCCAGCCTTGATAGGAGCAACTGACCTTGAAGAACCACACTGCGGAAGTAAATAAAATCAGTAGTTAGTATGGCGAAAAAAGCAAGAAAAAAGTAGGAAAGACAAAAATTTGGATCTCAAAGCAACAAACCAACTAATATGATAATGATTTTTTACTGCTTTATTCAATTTTTAGTGTAGGTAACAACTGCACCTCAACATGGGTCACAACTATAAAGATTAGAGTGCTCCAAGTTGTATTAACAGATACCAACAAAGACTAATATATTGCATAGAAGCTTTGTCTAGAGTATGAATTCCTCCACGGCTCCACCCTTGATTCTTGCACTTCTTCTTGTAGGAATCATCATCAGATTGCCCCCTTCTGAAGACAAGGTAATATCCTCTTTCTCACCAATCTTTTCTTTTGCAGGAATAAATATTTCAGCATCTCTCTTCTTACTGATTTAGTCACTATCCTCCACTTCCTCTATCACATAAGAACTTGCTTTCAGTGTATCCTTCAATATATAATATCTAGACTTATCCTTTTCATGCTGACTATCATACTGCCTCCACCAACAATTCCTGTCAACATCAACCATTTTTGAGAATATCCCTGGAGCAAACTGATAGTGTCCCATTTGAGGATACCTAACACAAAAAGTTACAGGGAAAGTAACCTCCTCTTGAGAGCTAATAATGTCCCCATCACTCATATTATCAAAGTCCAAACCTACATCTCTAGCCATCAACGTCATTTCTTGGCTGGAGTGTATATCAGAACCTCCTGACTCATCTAGTTCATCAAATTTATCCTTATCATCCATCTCTCTAGCCTCCCTTTGCTTTGAATTTTTTGCATCCCCCCGTTTAGTCCACCCACCAGTAGAAATCTCTGTGCTAGAAGAGTCATTCATTTTCTGTTTTTTGTTCACCTGAGTATCCTCTTCCATATCATCATTCACTAAAACTCCAATAGGGTTACTGTCTATATCTTCCAAGTCCTCTCCCTCCTCCACTTGATAAATGAAGTTGTAGATTCCTCTTCCAATTGCCCTAGCAACTGTACTTAGTATTTTATACCTATCCATACAAAATATGCGGACCCTGACAAAATCATTTCTCTGAATAGTACTCATATCCACCTCCTGAGGGATGCCCACTAAAGAAGCAACTTTACAAATCACAGAATAAGTTCTTGCCCCTAGAGGAATTTTAAAAATTCTAATCCACACTTCATCCAAAAGTTGATCAACTTCTATCTCTGGAGACCACTTGGAGATTTTCATGAAGGAATTTGAGTTTCTCACTTTCATAGGTGGAAGGAACTCCATTTCCTCCACTTTCCTGGGATTAGGAAACCTCATCAAAAACTCATTCTGCCCCAAGCTCCTAGCAGTGCAACTCCAGTTTGGAAAAGATTTTAAAAATAGCATTAAATTCCTGCTCTATCACTCTGTTTGATACTGGTTCCCCTTGAACAGAGATCACTGCCATATTAGATTTCTCCCTAACCCCATTGTCAATCTGTAACTCACCATAGTCATAGATCCCCTGACCCTCCGAATGAAAAGCACATAGCCCTGCTCCATATTCCCAGGGATTTTTTGTTAATGCAGTTCTTGGCCACATGTCCCTCCCCACCACAAAATCCACAAGAAATGGTACCAGCACAGTTAAACGAAAGATGTCCAGGTTTACCGCAGCGAAAACAGATGCTGATAGGTCTCTCCCCTTTGGAAGGAATAGATCCACCCCCCTCAGCAGGATTCAAAGCGATCATGACTACAAGAAAAGTGATTATCTATGACAAAAACGTCGTGACGATGTCAATTGTCGTCACAGAAAAGTAGTTTTTTGTGACGATTTTATTCTCGTCGTCATAACACACACCGCAAGCCGGTTAGCCCTGTTTTTTAGTGACGAAAGTTGGAATTTTGTCACTAAAAAATATACGAATTGTCATAGAAAATCGGACATCATGTTGGCTTGCTACTCTCGGGCTAGTGCCATACACGTATATTTATGGTGATGATATGTTTCCGTCACGATGGATGTTTTGTCCGAAGTGGCTTTATCTCACGGTTTTGGGAAAATGTTTTTTTTTTAAAAAAAGTAAAAGTTGTGGGACCATGGGCCCCAATGTTGAATAGACGTAGGGCATGTTGGACCCACTTTTGGCCCACAAGTTATATAAAAAATAAAGTTGCCATGTTGGACCCACTTTTGGCCCACGAGTTAATAGAAAAAAACAAAGTAGCTGATTCTAGAGTCGAACAAGCAACCTCTAGCATCATACCTTTAGTTGCCTTCCACTAAGTTATGACTAATCTATTGTATGCTCTTGTATTTTTTTCTTTTATACTTTTTAAGATTGATTGATAGGACGAAAAAAATTGAAAAATAAAACATGCGTCGATGGAGGGACATGAGCCAGCAACCTCAAGAATTCAATTAGGATGCCTTACCATCGTGGCAAAAAAATGTTTGTATCAAGGGCGTCCTTTTTTTCCTATATGTTGTTTAGGCATACATACGGATGCGGAGATGCAACCGGTCGCAATAACCTATCATATATTCTGCCAAATATATTTTTAAATCAAAAATCATTTAGTAGCCTAGTGGAACGATCATCTGCAGCAGTTACATGAGGTTCCAGTTTCGATCTTCTAATATTTTAATTTTTTGATCACTATAAACCATGTTAGATCCCCTAACAAGTTAGTTTTTTTTCGCTTTGAACTCATAATTTTGATTGAAATTTGTTGGACAACATCCACACTTATATTGTATACATAAATTTCCTAAGATATTATAGAAATTGTGAAATGCTAATTATCATTCAACTTCCATTTTGAATTGAAGGGAATATTTCACGAAAGGCCAATGAATTGATGTGAATTTGCCCCATACTCACTAATTCAAAGGTCATACATCCAATTTCCCTAATACTTAATCGGGCATTTGAAACGCCGATCGCTGAACCCAAGGCCCACTAGTCATGGATGTCGTAGACGAGGTGTTGCTTTTGCTTATAACCTAAAATATTTTGTAGGTTTTTATTCAAACTTTTGATGCGTCAAAAAATAACTAAAATTGGTTTTGAGAAATTTGACAAGAGAGATCACAATCTTCGAAAATGACTACAGAACACCAAAACAGTTTGACTTGTTTAAAAGTAACAAATATCTCAGTTATAAACAAAATTGTATTTTTAAGCTAAAAAATGAGTTGATTCCTCCGCTCAAATTTTTCCTTTCAATTTTTTCAATCCTCAATTTTTCACACGTGCGGGTTCGGGCAAAATTCAAGAGCAGGCGTCCACCCTTCCCGCATGGAGTCCGCCACAAAATAATTGAAGTCACTTAAATTTCCATCATCCACGTCCGTTAGATTTCGTCTCTACCGCCAGGATTCATCCCACCCCTTTCCATTCAACCCTAAACACCTCGTTTCAGCTTTTAAGTCCCAAATCCTAATCCCTCCCTCCATCTCTCCCCCACCAGATCCAGCGCCTCTCCTCCTCCGGGCGACCTGTCCCGACGGCGGCGGCGGCGGCGTCTCCTCCCCACGGTGGCGGCGGCGGCTCCCCACGGTCGAGACGACGCCTCCCCACCTCTTCCAGGTAGCGCCCCTCCCCACGGCTTGCGCAGCGCGCCCCACGGCCGACGACGGCACCTTCCCACCTCCTCCAGGCGGCGCCTCCTCCCCACGGCCGCGGCGGCTCCCCACCTCCTCCCCACGACCGACAGCTTTGGCAGCCATGCGGAGGTGACGCGCGCGGCGGCACAGCCACGCATAGACGACGGCGCGACCCTCGCCACGATGGCAGCGTGCAGATCTGAGCCTTCCCCACATCTGCAGCCCTCTCGGGGCGTCACGGCGACAGCAACACCTCTTTCATTGGGGATGAATATTTATGTGCTTTTTGGTGAGGCTTCTAGCAGGCGGAAGAAGGTTTGCCCATCCGTGATTCAATTTTTTGGTTTCTTTTGATGCTTGAGTTCGTTTCTTGGTCAGGTGCAGCGGTTGCTCCACAGCGACTAGGTGGAGGCCATAGGCCGGAGATGCACAATTTTATCCATTATATATATTTCCATTCTTGATTTGTGCTTATTATATCCATAAACGTATAAAAAAGTATTGCATTCTGCAACACATGTGTTCATCATTCCATACAAGATTGTCAAGTACCATCATGTTTAGGATGAAGATTGAACATTAACTGTAACTGTAGCCTGTCATTTTGCTAAAACATCGAGTTAGAAGTAGTAATTTCTGTCAGAAGTTATAACCATATTTCACTACTAACATTCAACTAGGTTCAATAATATAGCTTCCAAAATCCATCACTTTCAGCGTGTCAGGCGATATATTTTCTTGGCAAGGAAACTGTCTTGAGCCTTAATGAACTGTTGTTGCTCATACATTGCAATAAAGTCATTTGGAAAATAAAATAGTGCCAAAGAGAAAACCAGACAATAGTATGATTCTACCCATGATTTTTTTATCTCTCTCTATTATAAGAATGTTATGCCATTTTTCATTGCAGGGAAGATAAAACTAATAAGGAAGGTTGTGCTTACTTGAATTACTTTCAAGTTCATTGTTTGAAACATGTGTTTCTAGGTTCTAGATCACTCTGGTATTCAGATTTCAATATTGTTTGGAGAAACTAGGTTACATCATAGTGTAACAATGTTAATTCACATGGACTCCTAATGATTTTTCTATTGCAAGCATTCTCTATTATTGATGTCTAAGTATGCTGTATACTGCAGCCACCAATAATTCTTGTCAATCTTTATTAGCAAAACAATTTGTGCAAACCACTACATATTAGATGAATACCACAAAACTTACAGGTGGTTTACTTGAAAAGTGCTGCTATTTTTGCCATGCATATGTGTAGCTTTAATTGGGTACATAATTTACATATTTGCTAGAGTTATGAGCCATGCATCCAAACAACCCCTTAGTTGATAAACTTATCTCTATTTTCTTATTTATTGGTTGGTTGTGTGACTGTCCAATGATTTATAGATTTCTAACTTAAATCAATGGCTGGCATGGTCTTGTATGCTCTTGCATTTATCATATGAGTGAAAGATCTCTCATAATTCTTTCTGTGAATTTGCAGATTGTTGTTTGGTCGTCTACGTGTTGAAGGTCACCAGATTATCTCCTGGAGACATTACAAGAAATAATAGCATTAGCAGTGCCTATTAAGGGATATCCAGTATTGTAAAGTTTATGTAACTAATGAACACCATTAGTGAATATATGATAGCATGTTATATGTGCTGGATTAGACCATGTAATGTTGAGCTCCTTTTTTTAAAAAAATAATCAATTGTGAATTTGTGATGAAAATTGTGTGAGCTATACATCCTAGAATATAGTGTCAAATGTAATTATGTAATGATAAATTGAGAGCTAATTGGATGAAAAGGCTAAAAAAATGATTGGGCCAAAATTAAAAGGCAAAAAAATTAAATGGGGTTGAAAAAAGGATTGGGCCAAAAATACTGGGAAAAAAAGAAAAAAACTGATGTGGCAGAAATGACACGTCATCATCCACGTTGGATGATGATGTGGTACCAGAACTTTCAATGATGAAAAGCATGTCCACGAGGCATCCTGTTATGACGTTATTTTTCGTCACAAAAGAAACAACAAGACCCTCACTAGCCTCATCGACTTGCTATCCCCTGACGCTTTTACTTAACTTTTCATGACAAAAAGCATTGTCACAAAAGAGTAGCCTTCAATGACGCGAATGTGAATCGTCATAGAAAAAACTATTTTCTATGACGAAAGAAAGCAATTCGTTAAGGGAAGTTTTCTGTGACGCACATTCAATGACGAGCTTGTTTTCGTCATAAGATCATCATAGAAGATCTGTAATGACGCTTTGCTGACTTATGATGACGAATCCCTAGCGTCACTGAATATCATTTCTCTACTAGTAATTTGTAGTTCTCGGGATCCCCTGCTTGTTCATCGCCCCCCCTATCGCATCTGCATCTGCATGCCCTTTCATGTTCCCCGACTCCTCTTAATTTCTTGACTCTGATCTTCCCCCTCCATCTTCCATCACCGCTTTTCCCTTGCCATCCTGCCCCAAAATCTGCACTCCATGATACCCTGCCTCTCTCGGCCTCTCCCAGGTATTGGATCGTCCTCTCCCTCTGAATCTCCCCTCACCTCCACGAAATCCTCTACCACTTCCGCGTCCACCACCGAATCGATCAGCCTCAAAAATCCATCCAAATCGACCAAGATCTTGTGAGAATATCGCCCCTCTCTCCCGGCTTCGTGTAGGAACCCTAGCCGCAATGGAGATATTTCGCGAGTGAGATTGCCCATACAGGATATTCCCCCCGAATCCAGATATCCTCCCCCGCGGCTGGGCCGCGCGAATACCCCCACCCTGAGACCCAATACTGTTCACTTGGGCCGGAATAAAGGATCCAAACCTTACCTGCCCATCCCGCCAAAAATTTCCAACGAGAAGATCCCTCACCGTCACCGTCGCCGGAGACGACGCCCGCGTCGCCACCGTAATCGCCATCCCCAACTATCCTCTTTTTGCTAGAAGAAATAAAAGAAGAATAAAAAACCAATGGCATCGCTTTAAGCCTCAGTTCTTGCAACTATTATCATGAAGACATCTGTCAGACAATGTAGGCAAAAACATTGCAACTCATCATAGGCAAAGACTCGGAAATTATAAACACAAATACAAGAACTAATCTGCAACAATACACATCCGCTTAGTAAGGAGTGACAACGCAAAGCAGAAAACAAATGTGACACCATTTCCAGCCTCAGCCACTTGCAATTATTATCAGACGTGTCAAACAATGTAGGCAGTAATCTTGCAAGTCATCATAGGCAACATTGGTAAAAGCAAGAAGCTGAATTATAAAGAAAAGAAGATTACCATCTGAGAAGTGCAATATAGATTTGTCTTGAAAGGTTCCTGCATAGTATCATCATTTTCGCTCTAAATATATTTAACATTTTAAATAGTGATCAAAGTTATATTTCAAGAACTATATCAATGTTTAGAATGTCAAATTTTATGATACCGAGAGAGTAGTTCATAACTCGTAATTTCACGGTATTCGACAAATCATAGCATGTCATCCATTTAGCATTTGTTTTGGATAAATAAGTAACTTGGGCATGGCATCATTTCATGTGCACTAGAACCACTTTCATGATATTTCTTTTAAATGAAAGGTGCATTGGAGGTTGCTGCTCCCTTTTCCTAAAACAGCAAGTCATGAAATACTTTTCTTATGCGTGTTGTATTGCTTTGCATATGCGTGTGCGCGTTTAGGAGGTCAAGGTCCCGAAGACCCGATCGACGACGTCCTCTTCGCTTTCCCCGGAACCGATCAAGGCAAGTCCCCCTTCGATCATATTGTGAAGCCATTTTCGGTTATTTAGAAAATGCTTGCTAGACTTGAAAATATGCATGCTAGTTTAAAAATATTAAATGCCATATTTACTAGAATTAGATATCATGCCAAATAGAAAAGGTAAGAAATATGGTAGAATTAGACCTAAGGCTAAACTATAAATTGCTCATATTTATATACTCGTTGTGGTAGGATAAATGCTTAAAATCATTCATGCAGAATGATTCAATCATTTGTGTGAAATGAGAATATTGTTGAGAAATGTTTGAGAAAGGGTGATTTAAAGGTAGCGCATCAAGGGTGATGCTCAGTAGGAAATGATTTTCCTCTGACCCCTAAAACTTTTCGACTAGGGAGATATTTTGTCGGTTGGTGCAGTGCGGCACCGCTTTTTGGCAGGCTAAAATATCAACTCTCCCTAGTCTAAGGACCGCCATCCTATGATCCTATGAATCGAGCCATAACAAGATGCGACCTCGAGTCCCGGTATGGGACGGGCCCGATCGTTGGCCCTCGTGGTTGGCGGTCTTGTGGCGAAACACCGTCTGGGTGCGAGGCCGAGGGTAAGGCGTACCCACTCGCAGAGTTAAAACCGTCATGATAGCCGTGCTCATGTTATGAGTCTTGCCAAGGACTGATTATATGGTAGATTCTTCATTTTAAAACCAATTTAGAAAAGGGTTTTAAACAAAGGATTTGAGATAAGTAAGGATTTGAGAAGGATTTCGTTTGAGCTAGGTGCCACCGACGATATTCCGGATTGGGTGACGGCCTATCAGAAAGTGTCACGCGGAATGGACCTAGCGGTTTTGAGAAAGGAAAATGAGAAAGGATTTTGTTCTCGCTATGGCACTAAGGCTAAGTGGCGAGAACCGTTTGAGAAGAGCCCAAAGAAAATGTTGGGATTTATTGTTTCTAAATTGCTTTGTCAAAACTAGGCTAATAACTGTAATTTTCGCAAAATATCCTAAGCTCTCCTTGTACTAAACCACATTTGCATAATTCCAGACTTGCGAGTACAATTTGTACTCACCCTCCTTTTCTCCTCTCCCTTTTCAAAATTTCAACAGCTGGTCCATCCGAGTATGGCCCGCCTTCCGAGGAGGAGGACCCAGACTACGTCGAGGAGGCGTATTCCGATGAAGAATATGAAGACTAGGGTTGCGCGTTCCTACAGCCCTCGTGCCTGTGGGATGGATAAGTTTCTAGATGTTGTATTAGGCCTGTATCTCCGTGTACTCTGATTTGAGGCCTGCGAGCCGTTGTATGTGTTTGTATTGGACTATGTTCCTGTTTGTAATAATAAAATCGTTGGCAATGTTCCGTTTCTGTATATCTGTGCGTACTAGCCATGATCCTTGGGACTAGTACGTGTTTACGTAGGTGGAATCCGATCTTGTAAATCGGGTGCCGACAGAATTGGTATCAGAGCTAGGTTGCTGTTATTGGCCCTAGGACGTAGCCCTAGAATTAGAGACCATATAATTTTTAAAAGGAATAATTGTTAAATAAATTCTTAATCTTCGCAATCTATTTTTACTGATGATCTTTTGGAAATTGTAGATGCCGTCGTTCGCGTCCGCCCTTAGAATTGGCTATGGAGGTTTCGTGCGCCAGCTGTTGCTGATGCTGACCACACTTGGTTTCGGTGACCCTATGTACCATGGTGCCACTGCTCCGCGCAAGGGACGCACATGCTGGGTGGTGTGCGTCACTATCTTTGCTGCGGGTCCATCGCCTACTCGTGGACCGTTCCGCTACTCCGCCACCCGTGTCAGCTGCTCCGACGCCATCCAAGACGTGTCCAGACTTGCTCTACATCGACTCAGTACCGTTTCACGCGTGAGTGATGTCTCCCGCCGCTACTTTCCATCGTCGCCGCCGCATGAGTCGTTCACCACGCCAGACGGCAGAGGGTGAGAGCGACCCGACGGTGTACCACCTTGCCGAGCTCGTCCAATCCCTGGACGACGCGTAAACCATCGCCTTGCGGGAGTTGAACTCCGCCTACGACACCAACCGCTAGCTGGAGCAAGCCAAGAAGGAGAGCCGCGACCTTAAAAAGCGCGACTCACACCACTTGGTGGAGAAGGTCCATCTTCGCAAGAGAATCCGTCAGTTGGTTCGCGAGAACTAGCGTCTCCGTGGGAATGCCACTTCTTCCTCCGGAACTCCTGCTACTGCTGCTTCGTCCTAGCGCCCGAAGAAGAAGGAGGTCGGCACCAGCCCCGCGTCGCAGCCCAAGGATCCTGCTGATCTTCCCTTGTGCTCCTTCGAGCTCACCCCCAAGGATCTCAAGTTGGATCTGGGTCCTTCCGGAGTGAGAGCCTCGCCTCCCACCCTTGTCGAGCTCCAAGGCATACCTTTGATGGTCCGATCGCCACCGTCTGGTTAGCAACCCGCTGTTGATGTCGATGATGATGATGATGACGGGGAAGACACCGTGGAGTTGGTCTCTGAGTCCGACTACGAGTAGGACTACGAGTAGGACTAGCTCGTAGCCCCCTGTATCCTTTGCATGGGTCGTTGTCGCCCTTTTCTTTTTCTTTTTCTTTTGCTTTCTTTCTTGTCCGCCGCTTTGCCGCCTCGTCCCAATAATCGGGCAGCCTCTTTAAGAGGGCCGCCCCGCTGCTGCTTTGCCGCCGCGCCTGTGTTGCCGCCTTGTCCCCGCCGTGCCGCTCTGCTTCTCCAGCCGCGATGAGGAGGAGGTCGGAGATCCGTTCCACGAGCCCTCACCGCTCTGTGAGCCCTCGCCGCTCTGCGAGTCCTCCTCACCGTGCCCCAAGTCCTCCTCTCCGCCCCTCAAGCCCTCATCGCTCCCCGAGTCCTCGCCCTCGGCCTGAGCCGAGCGAGTTCCAACTCTTCCTCGAGGAGATGAGGCGTTTCCCCCTATGGATCTATGGTGTGACCCTCCTGGTCTATTTAGTGCTTCTCTGTTGGTCGTATCTCCAGACCCTCTAGTCATTCCGGCGTCTGTTTGTGTAAACCGTATGTAGTTAGCTCGCGTTTTGGGCTGACGTACCGGCTTGTGGTATCGCGCCCCTGTTTGTACTCTAAAAACTATTATGTTATGCTATGTGTGTGAATTGTGCCAAATTTGCATGTTTAAACTCATGTTTTGAAAAATCTGGGTTTTACCTCTTTCCCCTTATTGTCTCTTGTCCTCCTGTCAGCAGATGGTGATTTCGCGTCGGGCTGGGCGTGGGGATATCACCCGTGGTCGAGTTTGTGGAGGTGCTGCAAGCAGAGCTAGTGGATCTCGCCGTCTTGGGAGGCAAGCCCAGTCAGTCCCTAACCCAGCTCATTCTTCCATTGGAGGGCCACCCCGTGAGCTCCACCTTTTTCCCTCTCCAGCGCCACAAAGATCTTCCCAAAACCCACAAGAAAATCAAGCCGAGTCTTCTACCCACCTTCCACCACCTCCTCCTAGAGATACCACTCTGAGAAAGTACATGGATATGCAGTTCCAGATGTTCCAAAGCCTAATGAGAGAGAGAAACATTGCTCCAAATCCTCCACCTGTGCCAAACCATCCACCAGCTCCACCCCCCATCCGTACTCGTGTCAATGATTTCCTAAGAGCCAACCCTCCCAAGTTTGGTGGGTCTACTGATGCCATGGAGGCAGCAGACTGGTTGGAAGCAATTGAGAAGTGTCTGATTATGTTCCAGTGTGGAGACTTGGAGAGTGTCCAGCTTGCAGCATATCAGCTTACCGGAGTTGCGTCAGCTTGGTGAGATACTTTCTGTGAGTCCCATGAGGCTCCTGAGACGATCACTTGGGATGAGTTTGTTGAACCTTTTGAGGAGAACTTCCTGACAGTTCAAAAGAGGCTAAGAGGCGTGAGTTCCATGCCTTAGTTCAAGGGAGCATGATAATGCACGAGTACCTCACTCAGTTTATCTTGCTGGCTCGCTACGTGCCCAGTGACGTGAGAAGTGGTGCTGACAAGATCTACTTTTTCAAGAAGGGTATGGACCTTGAGATCTGTGCTTTGATCGATTCCACTGAGTTTACCACTTTCAAGCAGTTGTTTGCCAGTGCCGTGAAGCAAGAAGAGAACCGTCGTCAGTGTTTGGCTGCTAGGAAGAGGAAGAGAGCCCAGCAGGATGTCCATCCTGGCTCTCGCTCCAAGGGACACCGCACCCGTGGCAGTGCACCAGCTGTTCCTCCACGCCCACGTTCTCAGTGGGTGATGCCTCGCTCTGTGCCGTAGTCAGCTCCGTCGGTCCGCACTCAGATGTCAGCACTCCCTAAGAAGGACCTGTCAAGCATCAAGTGTTTTGCATGCCAGCAGATGGGATACTACGCCAGTTCTTGTCCCAATAAAGGTGCCGTGTCTGCTCAGGGTCAAGCCAAAGTTGTCTTGCCGAGGCCCGTGAATTCCGTGCCAGCTCGTGGGAACTTTCCGCATGCCAGGACTGCTGCTTCTGTTGGACGTGGTCGGGTGAACCACGTCACTACTGAAGACGCCCATGCTGATCCCAATGCAGTGATGGGTAAGTTTCACATCAACTCCATCCCCACTACTGCTTTATTTGACTCTGGTGCAACGCATTCATTTATTGCTACATCCTTTGCTAAAAATCATGGGCTTGAAACAAGTGCATTAAAGAAACCAATGCTGATTAAATCTCCTGGAAAAGTCATTCATACCACCTTGCTGTGCCCTGATGTGTGCATAAAAATTGAGGGTGTGGGATTTTTAGCAGACCTAGTGGTCATTGATTCTAAAGGGATAGAAGTGATACTAGGCATGGATTGGTTAGCAAAATATAAAGGTCATATTGACTGTGCCTCTAAAACAGTCAAGTTGACTAGTGATGATGGCACGGAGGTTCAGTTCGTTGCTAACTCCTGTCCTGAGAATCTGATTACCCTAAATAAGTTGGAAGGGTCTGATCTAAAGAATATGCCTATTTTGCGGGAATTTCCTGATGTGTTCCCAGAGGAGTTGCCAGGCATGCCGCCTGAGAGAGATGTTGAGTTTGTTATTGACTTAGCCCCTGGTACTGCGCCTATTTCTCAAAGGCCGTACCGTCTTTCTGCTAACCTAATGGCTGAGTTGAAGAAACAGATCGAAGAGTTGCAAGAGAAGGGATTTATACGCCCTAGTGCGTCACCTTGGGGTGCTCCAGTTATTTTTGTGAAAAAGAAGGATGGATCCCTAAGAATGTGTGTGGACTATAGGTCACTTAATGAGGTGACCATTAAAAACAAATACCCTCCACCCCGCATTGATGATTTATTTGATCAGTTAAAAGGGGCCTCCATTTTCTCAAAAATTGATCTAAGGTCTGGCTATCACCAAATCAGAATCAAGGAGTCTGATATTCCTAAGTCAGCTTTCACCACTCGGTATGGTCTGTATGAATTCACTGTCATTTCCTTTAGTCTTACCAATGCTCCTGCTTATTTCATGAACTTGATGAACAAAGTGTTCATGGATTTCTTGGATAAATTCATGGTTGTGTTCATTGATGATATCCTGATTTATTCCAAGTCTGAAGAAGAAGCATGAGACCCATTTAAGGATGGTTCTAGAGAGGTTAAAGGAGCACCAGTTGTTTGCCAAGCTGAGTAAATGTGAGTTTTGGATGAAAGAAGTATCTTTCCTGGGTCATTTCATTTCTGCTAAAGGTGTTGTTGTGGATCCTGAGAAGGTAGCATCTGTGGTTGACTGGAAACAACCGAAATCTGTGACTCAAGTGAGAAGTTTTATGGGTTTGGCGGGATATTATCGCCGGTTCATCGAAGGGTTCTCCAAAATAGCCCGTCCGATAACCAACCTGTTGAAAAAAGAAAAGAAGTTTGAATGGACTGCCAGCTGTGAAGACAGTTTCCAAGAATTGAAAAAGCGTCTGACTTCAGCCCCTATGCTGACTTTGCCTGATATTCGCAAAGACTTTGAGATTTACTGTGATGCATCTCGTCAAGGTCTGGGGTGCGTTCTGATGCAAGAAGGAAGAGTGGTGGCTTATGCATCTCGTCAGCTTAAGCCACATGAGCAAAACTACACTACACATGATTTGGAATTAGCTGCTGTTGTCCATGCCCTGAAAATTTGGAGACATTATCTCATGGGAAATCGCACTGAGATATTCACTGACCATAAGAGTCTTAAGTATATTTTCACCCAACCTGACCTGAATCTAAGGCAAAGGCGTTGGCTGGAATTAATCAAAGATTATGATGTGGGAATTCACTATCACCCTAGCAAGGCCAATGTGGTGGCTAATGCTCTAAGCCGCCGTCCCGCTTGTAATCACCTCCAGAGTGAGGAGATGTCACTGGATTTATGTCAAGATCTCCTTAAGCTAAACCTTGGAGTGGTGAAAGTCGGTCATTTGAACTCGATGGAATTGCAGCCCACTTTGTTGAATCAAATAAAAGAAGCCCAAAATGGCGATGAGGAAGTTCATGAGATCAAAGGCAGAATATTGAAGGATAAAGCACCAAACTTTTCCGTTGATAATGAGGGTGTACTTTGGTTTAAGAAGAGGATTTTTGTGCCTAATGTCAGTGCTCTAAGGGAGCTTATCCTCAAAGAAGCTCATGACAACCCTATATCTATACACCCTGGTAGCACCAAGATGTACCTAGATTTGAAAAGCTCATATTGGTGGATGGGCATGAAAAGAGAGGTCGCAGAATTTGTGGCCCGTTGTGATATTTGCCAAAGAGTGAAGGCAGAGCACCAGCGTCCTGCAGGTCTGTTGCAACCATTAAAAATTCCAGAGTGGAAGTAGGAAGAAGTCGGGATGGACTTCATTATTGGTCTCCCAAGAACCCAAGCGGGCCATGACTCTATTTGGATCATTGTTGACAGGCTTACCAAGGTGGCCCATTTTGTTCCAGTTCGCACCACCTACACCGGAGGCAAGCTAGCTGAGTTGTACATGAGTAGAATTGTGTGTCTACATGGGGTGCCTAAAAAGATCGTATCTGATCGAGGGACACAGTTCACTTCTAAATTTTGGGACAAGCTCCATGAGTCGCTTGGGACTCGATCAATTTCAAGATGTTTTTCACCCTCGACCGATGGGCGATCGAAGAGTGAATCGATTTTGAAGATATGTTGAGAGCTGCGCTCTAGTCAGACCTACCATTGGGACAAACAATTGCCTTATGCCGAAGTTTGCATACAACAATGCTTATCATCCAAAGATTCAAATGGCTCCGTTTGAGGCTTTGTATGGAAGGAAGTGCATGACTCCTTTATATTGGCAAGAAACCGGTGAGGCAAATATATTTGGGTTGGATATTTTGCAAGAGGCAGAAGAGCAGGTCAAAATGATCCAACAGAGGTTAAAGACAGCTCAGTCCCGACAGAAGAGTTATGCTGATTGTAAGATCAAGCCTTCCATGGGCTTAATGTTTTGGTAATTGATGCCAACTGGGCCTCGACGGATTGCATCAAGGCTAAGGATGTTATTTGCTAGTTCTTCTATTTTCCTTGTGCAGAAATCGCTTCGCCCATCCGCCCATTGATGTCTGCAAGCTCATCTCTCTGGTTGTAGGTCCCATCGAGCACAAGTTCCAGTTCATCCGAGTGAGTTCGAGCGGGTTCTAGAGATGCAGTGTCCAGGTTCGAGAGAGTTCTGAGTGGGATAGCTGTCCAAGATTCAGTCTCTTATCGCCTAAGTCTTCGAAAGTGCTGTGAAGTCTCCTAAGCCACTTTCCGGTGTCCAAGGGTTTCTTAGCGCCTAAGTCACCGGGTTCCGCCTAAGTCATCCAAGTGTTCCGCCGAGTCCACAAAGCGACAAAATCCAAAAACCAAGCCCTAGACGAAGACAAGAGAGAGAGAGAGAGAGGTGTCCGAGGGTGCCGGAGAGTGGTTTCTATAGAATTTATGGTTTATCCATTTAGAAATAGGTGGTGAAACTTAGTTAGTTGGATAGCCCTTTCTCTTAGCTTTCCGGAATGCCCAAGATCATAAAAACGGAGTTCGGGAGCAAAAGTTATGAATTTTTTAGTATTTGGCCAGAGGGCGTGCTGGAGCTTGTCGGACGGAGTCCGATAAGCCGTCGGACGGCGTCCGACAGAGCACAATTTTGCCCGAAAAATCTTGTTGGACGGAGTCCGATAAGCCGCCGACGGCGTCCAAGTGAGCACGCTTTGGCCTCAAAAATCTTGTCGGACGGAGTCCGATAAGCCGACGGACGGCGTCCGACAGAGCACAATTTTGGCCTAAAACCACGGTCGGACGGAGTCCGATAAGCCGTCGGACGGCGTCCGGCAATAATGAATTTGGGGACAAAATCTGGTCGGACGGAGTCCGATAATTCTCCTGGACGGCGTCCGATGGATTGATTCAAACTCGGGAAAAATGAATCTGAGCCGTCCATTGTTAGGGTTTCGCCTTGTGCCTATAAATAGGGGCTTGGAGCACGGGAGAAACTTGAGAGAGCCTAATCTAGCAGCCACCCCTTGCCCTAGCCACCAAGAGAGCTCCTTCCATGGTTCCCATCTCCACCTAGGGTTCCATGTGCTTGAGAGATTGAGAGGGAGAAGAAGAGAGGAAGAGGAAGAAGAAGGTGCCCCCTACCTCCTCTCATCCATCCCCAAGGTTTGCCCTTGTCCCATGGTGTTCTTGCCCTAGTTTCCATGGTGGGAGAGAAGGGTAGTGGTGAGAGACGGTCTCCGACCTTGTGCTCTTGGGACTTCGGCCACGGAGAGATCGCCGCCACGCCACGAGCTTCATCAACCGAACGACTACATCAACCGTGCCACAAACCCACCATCCATTGGTGGTCACCGCCTTGTGTGGGGTGCATCCTCTCCATCCGTTGGAGCCACAAGTCCGCTGTGTGCGTGCCACCTCCGTGTGTCGGTGGTGCCAAGGTGTCCGTGTGTCGGATCCAAATCCTCCATGTGTTGGGGGTACCTCATGTGTTGAGGTGAAATCCACCGTGTGTCGGTGGTCGGTGCCGTGTGTCGGTGCCGGTGGGGTGTGAGACCTCTCGCGTGTGAGAGAACTCGCTTCCGTGTGAAGGTTTGGAGCTTGCCTACCATGTGTTGGTGAAGAGCTACCACGAGTGGATTGAGGGCTAGGAACGAAGGGTTCCGACTTCTCTGTGTGAGAAGTTTTTCAACTGAGACGAGGTGTTCATGTGTTGAGCACCGAACTTGAAACAACTTCGGTTTGCGCCTTCTTGTCTCATTCATTTACTTCCGCACATTAACTTGATCGTTTGCATGTGAGTGCCGTCAAGCCTCCTAGTAGTCGCTTGTGTCTCATTGTGATCGCTTCCGCAACTAGACTCTAAATCCATCGATAGCTTGGGTTCCTAATTTGACTAATTAAGCAAGCGAATAGAGTGAAATAAAATTTGAAAAGAACCGATTCACCCCCCCTCTTGGCTTAGGATCCTTACAAGTGGTATCAGAGCCAGGTTTCTAGTTGCTTAACCGCATAGAGATGGCTGACGGGGGTAGTGTAGCTGCCAATAGGATTCCTCTGTTTAGTGGCACTAATTTTGGTTTTTGGAAGTTGCATGAAAGTATTTCTCCGTGCCATGGGAATGGATGTTTGGAGGGTTGTAGAGTCTCCTCATGGTGTCACACTCACTAACAACATACCTGCCACACCCGCACAAAACAAACTCTTAGAGACCGATGCTAAGGCTATGAACGCTTTGTTTTGTGGTTTGAGCATGGAGGTCTTCGATAGAGTTAGCAATCTCACTAGTGCACACGACATATGGATCACACTCATTGAGATTCACGAGGGCACTTCTGCTATTAAGGAGGGTAGACTAGTAGTTGTCAAGGAGCGTTATGATCGCCTGTAATGCTTCCAAATGAGAATGTCAATGCTATGTTTACTCGGCTTAACCCCATCCTTAACGAGCTTAAGGGGCTCGGTCACACTGTTGCAAATGATGAAGTGTGCAGGAAGATGCTGCGGATCCTCCCCAAGAAGGACTACCGGGACATCATCACCTATCTCACCAACAGTGGTGACGTGGAGAAAGCGGCACCCACTGACTTTGCTCAAGAAGATCACCGCACATGAGATGATGCTTCTCAATGATCCAGAGGATTCCCCTGCTCCAGAAAAGAATCAAGTGATCGCCCTGAAGGCTAGTGGATCCAAGCAGAGTGATCCCAAGTCAAGTCAAGCTGAGAATGAGGGTGAGATGACATGGAGCGAGATCGAGAATGGCTTCCAACACTTTGGCCTGCTTATGAAGCAAGTGGCGGTTCATGAACAAGAATGGCTATGGTGGCGGGAAGAGGATGAGCAGAACTCACATGCATCATACCGATGCTATGAGTGTCGAGGAGAAGGGACATATTGCTTCGATGTGTCCTCAGAAGGGCAATACCAAGTACAAGGACAAAGGAAGGGAGAAGGGTGATGGCGAGAAGCCAAGACAGAAGGACTACAAGAAGAATCCCTAGAAGTCAGGATTCAAGGGTCGCTTCTCACAAGGCAAGAAGCTAGCCTTTGTGGGGAATGGGTGACCGATGATACCCAATGACACGCCGGTTTCAAGTGATGACGAGGAGTCAAGTGGCCAAGGATTGGCCGGCATGGCAATCACTCAGGTGTGCCACCACCGCCACCTTCCCTCCAAGATGTCTCACGGTTGTCCACCGAGCCTCAAGAGTGGTTCTCCGATGATGACGAGTCTGCTTCCTCTACTTCCACTACACCAGAGGCGACATCGACTCCGACCGACATCGCCAAGTGCCTGATGGTCAAGCCATCTAGAAATGAGGTTTGTGACTCGACTCAACCCAAGATGAGGCGGAAGTTGCTAGAGGTTACCTTGCTCAAGCACTTGACTTTCTTGAAAAGGAAAGATCAAGAAACATGAGACTTCGGAGCGCCTTAATGACTTAAATGCTAGGTTCAATGATCTTGTGTCTAAGCATGAATCACTAGAAACCTGAACATGACTCCATGATGGGTTCTAGTAATGCTATGACTAAGAAAACAAGTGTGCTAGAAGAAGAGAATAGGGCTATGAATGAGTCGGTAGAACATCTCCTTGCTACAATTCATGAGCTTAGGGCTAGTAATGAGCGGCTTCTAGCCGATAATGCTTCCATGATTGCTTTGCCTGTTGCTCAATCTGTTGATGTCCCTGATTGTCATGCTTTGGTTGATGTTTTGCCTGCTATCTTGCCTGTTCCTATTGATACTGTTGATGATGCTCCTGCATGTTCCATAATTGTTGCACCTCCTAGGGTTGATAGCTCTACTTCATGTGATGATTTGATTGACTTGACCCTGATTGCTTCTAACTCTAGTGGTTCCTCTAGCAATGCTCATGACTGCATTACTCGATAATTGCAAATTTGCTTTAGCCGCTAGGAATTAGCTATTGAGAATGGTGAACTTAGAGCTAAGCTTGAAAAATTTGATAAAGGACTTGGGAAGTGCTATGAGGGTAGTCTAGCCTTAGATAAGATGCTCAAGGAACAAAGAAAACCTTCCTTAAAGAGTGGCTTGGGTTTTACCCCGAGAAGCCAAAGGGAGGAAGAAATCCGGTGTTCTCGAGCATCCGCCAAGAGGCAAGGTTACCATCATGCTCATCCCAAGAAGAGAAGCAACTCTGGGTCTAACAAATTGCACACTAGCAACAATGCTCCTAGGATGTACAATGGACACCGCACATGGCAAGGACCTCCTAGGCACTATAACTCCACATGGCAACAAAGAAATCATAGTGCCTGGCAATATGGTCCTAAGTATAACACTTGGAATGGTCCTAAGTTTCACAACAACTGACAAGGTCCTAGGTTCAACACTTGGCATTCACCTAGGCAAAACTTCTGGCATGGTCCTCCTAGGCACAACAATGGTAGACCAATCCCTCCTAGGAACCAAAATCGCAACACTCCCAACCACACACAACCAAGAGTTCCTAGAGCACATTCTGAATTATATGGTCACTACCTGCTCAAGAAAAATGTTCAAGGTAGGATGACTGCTAGATTTGTTGGGCTCAAGGCTGAGAATGAGCATAAGGCACATGTTTGGGTGCCCAAGTCATTGATTGATCGCTTTGCTCTGTTGCTTCTAGCTTGAAGGTTAACCCTCGGGGACCTCTGTGTGGGTCCCTCGAGTCATATAAGTGATCTTCTCATTTGACAGTGAACTACAGGAGTGGAGGGTGCCATTGGATCATCGGCAGTGGTACACCCAACACATGACCAAGCAACCCCGGTTGTTCACCTCAATAGGGAGGAAGGCAAGATTCCCCAAGGTCACTTTTGGAGATGGAAGCAAGAGCAAGGTACTTGGAGTTGGAAAGGTAGCAATCTCTTCTGATCTTTTAATTGACAATGTGCTGCTAGTAAAAACTTTGAGCTATAATCTTCTCTCTGTTGCCCAAATATGTGATTTGGGGTTCCATTGTAATTTCTCACCTGAGGGCTTGTTGGTTTTAGACAAAAATGAAAATCTTGTGTTTAAAGGCTTTCGGTTTGAAAACTTGTTTCTTGTGAACTTTAATGAACCTGCCGCATCCGTCTCGACTTGCCTTGTCGCCAAAGTCTATCTTGGTTGGCTTTGGCATAGGCGTCTTCGGCATGTCGGCATGGCAAATTTGAAGAAACTTTTCAAAAATGAGTTGATTCTCGGGGTGCAAGATGTGACATTCGAGAAAGATAAGCTATCTTGCGTTCACTGTCGGTAGGCAAGCAAGTGGCAAGCTCACATCCCGCCAAGAATGTTATGTCTACATCTCGACCTCTCGAGCTTATACACATGGATCTTTTGGGCCAACAACATATGTGAGTATGGGAAATCTTTATTGCCCGGTCATTGTTGATGACTTCTCCCGATACACTTGGGTTTTTTTTTACGATAAAACTCCAACTGGAGATGTTTTCAAAAGTTTGTAAAGAAAGCCCAAAATGCTTTTGAGTGTACCCTCAAGAAGGTGAGAAGTGACAATGGAACGGAGTTCACTAACACTTCGTTGAGTACATTACGTGATGAGTTAGGGATTGATCACGGTTCTCACCACCTACACCCCTCAAAGAAATGGGGTGGTTGAGAGGAATAACAGACGCTCATTGAGATGGCAAGGACAATGTTAGATGAGTACAAGACTTCACATACATGCTCGGGTGAAGCAATCAATACAAATTTTGTCATCCTTTGCATCAACAGTCAGACCTTCACAAGCTTCAAGAAGACGCCCCACGAGTTGTTTGTGGGAAGACGACCCAATGTCTCCTACTTGTGGTTTTTGGTGCAAGGTCTACATCAAGAAGAAGCCGAGCACTTGGGCAAGTTCGAGTAGAGTGGACACGGAGTCTTCTTGGGATATTCACCAGAGGGTCTTCCTTCAGGTGTACAATGAGAGCAAATGGTCGATTGAAGAGACTGTGATGTGAAGTTCGACGAGTCAAATGGAAGTCAAGGGAGCATGAGAACACGGATGATGTGGATGGTGAGCAGTTGGCTAGAGCGGTGGAGGAGATGCCGGTGGTGATGTGAGACCGTAGAGGTTCAGAGGAGACCGAGGTTGTTGCACCACCCTCACACCGAGCGAGTACAGTCGATGGGAGCTTCACCTCGGCGGTTAGCTCAAGCCTTGATCAGTTCCAGAGGCGAGACAAAGATGTGAGCCGATCAGAATCGATGAGCTACCACCCCAGTTGATCAAGACCCATCACACCATTGCTCGTGATCACCCGGTGATTAAGTGATTGGGGACTTGACTCACGGTGTGCAAACAAGGTCTAGGACTGACCCGACCACGTGAGCACACGGCGTTTGTGTATGCGAGCTTGAGCCAAAGAAAGTGGAGGAGGCAATGAATGACCCAGATCGGATCAATGCGATGCACGAGGAGTGAACAACTTTGAGAGAAACAAAGTCTGGACTTTGGTAAAGAGGCCGAGCGGCGCAACGTGATTGGCACCAAGTGGGTATTCAAGAACAAGCAAGATGAGTTTGGATTGGTGGTGCGCAACAAGGCTAGGTTGGTCGCTCAGGCTTCACACGGATCGAGGGTATAGATTGTGGAGACACCTATGCTCCGTGGTCCGTCTGGGCGCTATTAGGCGCTTGTGGCGTTTCTCACGTGCCACAACATCGCTCTCAAGCGAGATGGATGTGAAGAGTGCTTTCCTCAACGGGTACATAGGAGAGCTAGTGTATGTGGAGCGACCTCAGGGGTTTGAAGATTCACGTCACCACGATCATGTGTACAAATTGTCAAAGGCTTTGTATGGTCTCAAGCAAGCACCGTGGCATGGTATGAAAGGCGAGGGACTTCCTCATCGGCAAGGGATTCACGGTTGGAAGGGTCGACTCGACACTATTCACCAAGGTGGTGGATGGAGACTGTTCTGTGCTGTGTATGTGGATGACATCATCTTGGCAAAGACAAATGAGTCCTTGGTTAAAGAGTTCAGTGACATGATGAGCAAAGAGTTCGAGATGTCGATGATGGGCGAGTTGAACTTCTTCTTGGGATTTCAAATCAAGCAACTCAAAACCGGGACATTCATATGCCAAGAGAAGTACATCCACGACCTCCTCAAGCCCTTCGGCATGGATGACGCAAGCCAATCCGGACACCAATGGGAACGAAGCGCCACCTCGACCTCGACAAAGAAGGTAAATATGTCGACCAAAAGCTTTACTGTTCCATGATTGGTGCTTTGCTCTATTTGACCGCATCTAGGTGGGACATCATGTTTAGTGTGTGCATGTGCGCTAGATTTCAAGCATCCCTAGAGAAATGCATATGATTCTTTGTGAAACGAATACTTGACACCAAACACACACCTAGCATAGGTCTTTGGTTCCCGAAGGTGCGCGGTTTGAGCTCCTAGGCTATTCTCGACTCAGATTATGCGGGTGCAAGATTGATCATAAAAAGCACTTAGGGGCATGTCACTTCTTGGGTAGGTGTCTTGTGTCATGGGCGTAAAAAGCAGAACTCGTGGCGCTATCTACGGCCGAGGCCGAGTATATAGCGGCGGGGAGTTGTTGTGCTAATTGCTTTACTTGACACAATCCTTTGTTTGACTTTGGGCTAAAACTTGACCATGTGCCTCTTCTATGCGACAACGAGGCGCGGTGAAGATAGCGTGCAACCCGGTCCAACACTCACGGACCAAGCACATTGATGTCCGTCATCATTTCCTTCGAGATCATGTGACAAAGGGCGACATTGTGCTTGAGCACGTGCGGACAGAGGACCAGCTTGCCGACATATTCACCAAGCCACTCGATGAGGCACGATTCTGCAAATTGAGAAATAAGTTAAACATCTTAGATAAGTCAAACATTGCCTGAGTTGATCGCGTGGCTATGTCATTCATCGCAAATCTTTTAAGCCAGTTTAAGCATTTAGGTGCCTTGCTTGTTATACTAAGTGCTATTCATTGCCTAGATGTTCATCACTTGATTTTGATAGCTATAGTATGTGTTCATTCTGTCACTAGCTCAACTTGTGCTTAACCCAATATATCATGCAATTGGAAGCCATGAGCATGTGTTAGGAGGGCTATAACTTCTAGTCTCATTTGATTGCTCTAAACTTTTTGGTGGATCATGTGCTTCTAAGTCTAGATTGTGTTCTTCCATTTTGCACATGTCTTTACTTCGCTAACTTGAGCAATTTTGAGAAAATGTTGAGCCAAAATTACAAAATGTGCTAAAATATGAATAAGGCCATAATTGGTCATACATGTCTCACCAATGCCTCCTCGATGAGATAGCTTGCCATGGCACTAGGCATGAACTTAGGGGGAGTTTTGGATGACCGAGACGCTCATCTTGAGTGTCATCTTTGGGTGGCGTCGCCTATGGTTTGAGACATGGCAAAATTTGAGAAAATGCAAAGTGCAAAATGTAAAATCTTTTAAAAAATTGAGCTCAACCAAAAATGTTTTTAGTCTCAAATAGGCACGGTGATAGCATGTGTAGCTTGGATTGCACCTTCTAGTGCTATGGAGCATCATGTGTCCCCTTTGAGTTTTGGAGCAACTCTTGATACTTCTAGCTATAGTTCACCTTATATTTGCTCTAGGTCATAATAACTTGAATTACACATCTATCAACTTTGCTCTAGTTGATCTTGTGACATTGTGACCTTGAGATGGCTAGATTTTAAGTGTGGTGGACTTATGGGCGTGTTTGCACTAGTATAACCTCCAAAGCTCTTAATTTGCTGTTAATCCCATGTTTTGCTACTTTGTGGTCATTGATGCCAAAGGGGGAGAAATAATGGCAAATCCATGCTTTGGAAACACTTTGGGCATTGTTATGTTTTGGGATGCAAAGGGAGAGAATTGACTTTGAGTTACAAGTGATATCTTAGGAGATGCTTTGCTCCTAGGATGATGTGGAGTGATATCTTAGGAGATGCTTTGCTCCTAGGATGATGTGATAGTATTCTCAAGTAGTATGCATTGATTTAGGGGGAGCTTATGTCTATTCTTGCATTGGATGGAGCAATGTTTCTGAGCTAACCCATTCCACCAGAGATTGTATTTGTACTTTGTCATGTTGGATTTGCAGGTGTTGTCATCAATTACCAAAAAGGGGGAGATTGTAAGATCAAGCCTTCCATGGGCTTAATGTTTTGGTAATTGATGCCAACTGAGCCTCGACGGATCGTATCAAGGCTAAGGATGTTATTTGCTAGTTCTTCTATTTTCCTTGTGTGCGTGTCTGCTTCTGGCCCATCCGGCCCATTGATGTCTGCAAGCTCATCTCTCTGGTTGTAGGTCCCCGAGCACAAGTTCCAGTTCATCTGAGTGAGTTTGAGCGGGTTCTAGAGATGCCAGTGTCGGGGTTCGAGAGAGTTCTGAGTGGGATAGCTGTCCAAGATTCGAGTCTCTTATCGCCTAAGTCTTGAAAGTGCCGAAGTCTCCGGAAGCCACTTTCCGGTGTCCAAGGGTTTCTTAGCGCCTAAGTCACCGGGTTCCGCCTAAGTCATCCAAGTGTTCCGCCGAGTCCACAAAGCGACAAAATCCAAAAACCAAGCCCTGAGCGAAGATAAGAGAGAGAGGTGTCCGGGGGTGGGAGAGTGGTTTCTATAGAATTTATGGTTTATCCATTTAGAAATAGGTGGTGAAACTTAGTTAGTTGGATAGCCCTTTCTCTTAGCTTTCGGAATGCTCAAGATCATAAAAAGCGGAGTTCGGGAGCAAAAGTTATGAATTTTTAGTATTTGGCGGAGGCGTCTTTGGAGCTTGTCGGACGGAGTCCGATAAGCCGTCGGACGGCGTCCGACAGAGCACATTTTTTCTTGTCGGACGGAGTTCGATAAGTTGCTGTCGGACGACGTCCGTGAGCACAATTTTGCCCGAAAAATCTTGTCGGACGGAGTCCGATAAGCCGTCGACGGCGTCCAAGCGAAGTACGCTTTGGCCTCAAAAATCTTGTCGGACGGAGTCCGATAAGCCGACAGACGGCGTCCGACAGAGCACAATTTTGGCCTAAAACCCTGGTCGGACGGAGTCCGATAAGCCGTCGGACGGCGTCCGACAGAGTACGAATTTGGGGACAAAATCTGGTCGGACGGAGTCAAATAATTCTCTGACGGCGTCCGATGGATTGATTCGAAACTCGGGAAAAATGAATCTGAGCCGTCCATTGTTAGGGTTTCGCCTTGTGCCTATAAATAGGGGCTTGGAGCACGGGAGAAACTTGAGAGAGCCTAATCTAGCAGCCACCCCTTGCCCTAGCCACCAAGAGAGCTCCTTTCATGGTTCCCATCTCCACCTAGGGTTCCATGTGCTTGAGAGATTGAGAGGGAGAAGAAGAGAGGAAGAGGAAGAAGAATGTGCCCCCTACCTCCTCTCATCCATCCCCAAGGTTTGCCCCTTGTCCCATGGTGTTCTTACCCTAGTTTCCATGGTGGGAGAGAAGGGGTAGTGGTGAGAGACGGTCTCCGATCCTGTGCTCTTGGGACTTCGCCGCCGGAGAGATCGTCGCCACGCCACGAGCTTCATCAACCGAACAATTACATCAACCGTGCCACAAACCCACCATCCGTTGGTGGTCACCGCCTTGTGTAGGGGTGCATCCTCTCCATCCGTTGGAGCCACAAGTCCGCAGTGTGCGTGCCACCTCCGTGTGTCGGTGGTGCCAAGGTGTCCGTGTGTCGGATCCAAATCCTCCATGTGTTGGGGGTACCTCATGTGTTGAGGTGAAATCCACCGTGTGTCGGTGGTCGGTGCCGTGTGTCGGTGGGTGGGTGTGAGACCTCTCCGTGTGAGAGAACTCGCTTAGTGTGAAGGTTTGAAGCTCGCCTACCACGTGTTGGTGAAGAGCTACCACGAGTGGATTGAGGGCTAGGAGCGAAAGGGTTCCGACTTCTGTGTGAGAAGTTTTCTCAACGAGGCGTAGATGTTCATGTGTTGAGCATCGAACTTCGAAACAACTCGGTTATGCCTTCTTGTCTCATTCATTTACTTCGCACATTAACTTGATCGTTTGCATGTGAGTGCCGTCGAGCCTCCTAGTAGTCGCTTGTGTCTCATTGTGATCGCTTCCGCAACTAGACTCTAAATCCATCGATAGTTTGGGTTCCTAATTTGACTAATTAAGCAAGCGAATAGAGTGAAATAAAATTTGAAAAGAGCCGATTCACCCCCCGCTCGGCCTAGGATCCTTACACTGATAACCGTCGAAGGGATTTGAAATTTGCTATTGGAGATTTTGTGTACCTGCGCGTGTCTCCTCTCAAAGGCATGCGTAGATTCCATGTGAGTGGCAAGTTGGCCCCGAGGTTTATTGGACCTTTCAAAATTCTTGCCCGAAGAGGTGAAGTGGCATATCAATTGGAACTTCCTGAGTATCTGGCAGGTGTGCACAGTGTGTTTCATGTTTCTCAGCTAAAGAAATGCGTCCGTGTTCCTGAAGAGCGGTTGGTTCCTGAGGTGTTGGATTTGCAGCTTGATCTGTCCTTCAAAGAATACCCGGTCAGAATTTTGGATGTGGCAGTTCGCAGAACCCGTAGTAAAGCTACGCGTTTTTGCCGAGTTCAGTGGACTAACCATTCTGAGGTTGAAGCCACCTAGGAGCGTGAGTCAGATCTTCAGGCTGAGTTTCCAGAATTGTTTCCAGAAGAGTTGGAATCTCGAGGACGAGATTCATCCTAAGGGGGGAGGTTTGTAACATCCCGAATTTTTAAACCAATTTTTAAAACCAATTTGGCACTTTAATTAATTCTTAAAATGCATAATTGAAAAATGTTAAGTCATTTAAATATGTTGCATCATGGCATCATCACTGCATGCATTGCATTTAAGTTGGAAAATCGATTTAAACTTTTCAAGCATGCACCCTTGGTGGAAAAATTCATTAATTTGTTAGTGTAGTATTTTCATTAAAGCCAACTCTCAATATTTTAATTCATTCTGGAATAATATTTCCTAAAATATCAATGTATTTTAAAAGAATATTTGAAATTGGAAGACCCTTGGAAACCAGAAAATTTAAAAGCATTTTACTTCCCCCTCGGCCCAAGTTCCGGCCATTCCTCTTTTCTCTTTTTCCTTTCTTCCCTTTCCCTCTTTTCTCCTCGGTGGGCGCTTGTGCTTGTGCCTGCCCGTTCATGTGCCTCCTCCCTTGCTTACCTTTCGCCGTGGAGCCTTTGCCAGTGGGCCCCATCCGTCGCCCCTTCCTCCTCTCTTCTCCCTGCTTTCGTCTCCTCTGTTACTTGATCCACGGCGGCGCTGTTCGTCCTCCGTCCCGAGGCCTCGTTGGCGCGGTCTTCCATGCGCCACAGCGTTCCGTCGCCTCCCGGGACCCTCTTATCCTTCGCTCTCTCGTCTTGTCGCGGTCTCGCGCCGTGACGCCCGAGAAACCTTCTTCACGCCACGGGCGGAATCAGCGCGGCCCGCCGCTAACCTCGCTGCGTCGTCAAAACCCTCCGGGCGAAGCATGTTATAAGTAGAGGAGGCTGCTCCTCTATTCTCCCCGCTTCACGCCACCGCATTGCCATCTCGCCGAACCGGTGCGCCGTCTCCGCCGCGATCCTCCTTTCTTCCTCCTCTACCCCGTCTTTTCCCCTGACCCGCGCTCCTCTCGGGCGTGATCCGCAGGTCGACGCGGAGGAGCTCACGCCCAAGGAGGATTGAAGCCGTGCGGTCCATGTCCGTTCCCGGAGCCCGCCTCGCCGCCGTGCCATGGTTCCGCCGTCGCCCCGTCTCCCTTCGACCCGGTGATCGCAGAGGTAGCTCCTCACCTCCCCTTTACCCTCTCGGCCGACGGCATTGAGCTCTAATGGAGCGCATCGCCGCCGCCGAGAGCCACCGCGCCGTTTGCTCCGTGCATCTCGCGAGTCGATTAGGCCTTCATTTGGTTCGCCTCGCTCGTAGGTTGCTCACCGCATGGCCAATCGATGTCCGATGGCCGGCATCGTCGCCGCCGTCGACAGCGCCGCCACCGGGATCGTTCTGTTTTTCCCCTTGATTGCCGCCGTGTCTCTCGGCGGTGGGGTCTCGAACCCACCGGTCGGTAGCAATGAAGCCACCTCATTTGGCGTCTGGCGTGCTTAGCTTATGCTACAAGCATTTGGGCCGTTCCGGCCGAGCCGGCCCATTCCGAAAAGCCTCCCTTTTCAATTTATTTCTTTTACAGTTTCTGATTAAATCATTATTGGATACCTAAAACCTTTGCTAAAAATAACCAGTGCATAGTAAAAATTCTATAAAAATTCAGGAAAATACCTTATTGAATTCTGGACCCAGGAAAATTATATATATGCATGTCATCCATTTAGCATTTGTTTTGGATAAATAAGTAACTTGGGCATGGCATCATTTCATGTGCACTAGAACCACTTTCATGATATTTCTTTTAAATGAAAAGTGCATTGGAGGTTGCTGCTCCCTTTTCCTAAAACAGCAAGTCATGAAATACTTTTCTTATGTGTGTTGTATTGCTTTGCATATGCGTGTGCGCGTTTAGGAGGTCAAGGTCCCGAAGACCCGATTGACGACGTCCCCTTCGCTTTCCCCGGAACCGATCAAGGCAAGTCCCCCTTCGATCATATTGTGAAGCCATTTTCGGTTATTTAGAAAATGCTTGCTAGACTTGAAAATATGCATGCTAGTTTAAAAATATTAAATGCCGTATTTACTAGAATTAGATATCATGCCAAATAGAAAAGGTAAGAAATATGGTAGGATTGGACCTAAGGCTAAACTATAAATTGCTCATATTTATATACTCGTTATGGTAGGATAAATGCTTAAAATCATTTATGCGGAATGATTCAATCATTTGTGTGAAATGAGAATATTGTTGAGAAATGTTTGGGAAAGGGTGATTTAAAGGTAGCGCATCAAGGGTGATGCTCAGTATGAAATGATTTTCCTCTTACCCCTAAAACTTTCCGACTAGGGAGATATTTTGTCGGTTGGTGCAGTGCGGCACCGTTTTGAAAACTAGGCTAAAATATCAACTCTCCCCTAGTCTAAGGACTGCTCATCCTATGATCCTATGAACTGAGCCATACCTCGAGCCCCGGTATGGGACGGGACCGATCGTTGGCCCTCGTGGTTGGCGGTCTTGTGGCGAAACACCGTCTGGGTGCGTATCCTCCCGAGGGTAAGGCGTACCCACTCTGCAGAGTTAAAACTGTCATGATAGCCGTGCTCGCGGTTATGAGCGCGTGAAGGGACTGATTATATGGTAGATTCTTCATTTTAAAACCAATTTAGAAAAGGGTTTTAAATAAAGGATTTGACATAAGTAAGGATTTGAGAAGGTTTTCGTTTGAGCTAGGTGCCACCGGCGATATTCCGGATTGGGTGACGGCCTACCCGAAAGTGTCACGCGGAATGGACCTAGCGGTTTTGAGAAAGAAAAATGAGAAAGGATTTTGTTCTCGCTATGGCACTGAGGCCAAGTAGCGAGAACCGTTTGAGAAGAGCCCAAAGAAAATGTTGGGATTTATTGTTTCTAAATCGCTTTGTCAAAACTAGGCTAATAACTGCAATTTTTGTAAAATATCCTAAGCTCTCCTTGTACTAAACCACATTTGCATAATTCCGGTCTTGCGAGTACAATTTGTACTCACCCTCCTTTTCTCCTCTCCCTTTTCAAAATTTCAACAGCTGGTCCATCCGAGTATGGCCCGCCTTCCGAGGAGGAGGACCCGGACTACGTCGAGGCGCGATTCGATGAGGAATATGAAGACTAGGGTTTGCTGCGTTCCTCTGACCCTCGTGCTCGTGGAATGGATAAGTTTCTAGATGTTGTATTAGGCCTGTATCTCCGTGTACTCTGATTTGCGGCCTGTGAGCCGTTGTATGTGTTTGTACTGGACTATGTTCTCGTTTGTAATAATAAAATGGGTTAATTTCACAGTTGCCATTATTGAACAGCCCGTTAGCACGGTTGCCATTTTTCGATCACCTCAAGCAGAGATGCCATTTTAACAGTTTTCCTCTCCCAAACGTGCCATTATGGGGCTTTACAGGGTAAAATACAAGTTAATACACAAAAATCTGGTGACAAGTGGGTCCCACTGTCGCCCCCGCCACCTCGCCAGCCAGAGCCCCCCTTGGAGCCTGTCGCCGCCGCCCAACACGAGCACCGTCGCCGGAGCTGCTCCCTCCACGCCGCCACATGACTTCACATCGAGCTAGCTCCGTGTCTCCCAATTCCTCCGAGCCGGCGAACTCACGGAGAAGCTTGGGTGAGCCCGTCTCCTTTTTCCCCAATTCCGCCACCATGGCAAAATCCCAAATTGAGCTTGCATGCTTCAAATTGATCCTTTAGGCAGCGTCCTAAAGCTAACTTGAGGCCTCCTCACCTTCCTCAGGTCTCACGGCCAATTTGGCCTCTGCCCACCACCGCCATGAGCGCGCCGCCCACCTCCGCCGTGCACCGCCTTGACTTCGCCACGGACGTCTCCTTCCGGACGCTCCCTCCTAGCTTCCCTGGCCGTCTCCTTCTGGAGAGGGCGCGGCGTGTAGGTCATGGCGATCGAGCGCCAAGGCAGCATGAAGTGGACGCAGCCTTGGTGGAGGGAGCAGCTCATTGTCATGCTGTGGCGAGAGCAATTGGCAGGGCGGCGGGGTTCGGGCGGCGGCGTGGTGTGGCGGCGGCGGGCTCGGGCAGAGAGAGAGATGAAGGGGAGGAGGAAGAAGAAGGTGAGGGGGTGGCAGTGGGACCCACTGTCGGCCGTATTTTTTGTGTATTAACATGTATTTTACCCTGTAAAGCCCCATAATGGCACGTTTGGGAGAGGAAAACTGTTAAAATGGCATGTCAGTTTGAGGCGATCGAAAAATGGCAACCGTGCTAACGGGCTGTTCAATAATGGCAACAGTGAAATTAACCCTAATAAAATCGTTGGTAATGTTCCGTTTCTATATATCTGTGTGTACTAGCCATGATCCTTGGGACTAGTACGTGTTTACGTAGGTGGAATCCGATCTTGTAAATCGGGTGCCGACACTTGCCTTGCGCCATATATGGACTACCTTATCTCTCCTTCACAAAACGCCTTCATTATAAGACGTCACATCCAAGACAGCTTTCTTTTTGTTCAAAACAAAGCCAAGCGCCTCCATCGTCCGAAGACCTGTGCTCTTCTGCTTAAGCTAGATCTTGAAAAGGCGTTTGACTCAATTTTCTACCCATATCTGCTTGATAACCTCCGTGCCCGTGGCTTCGGAGTAAAGTGGCAGAACTGGATTTCCCTCGTCTTGGCCTCCTCTTCCTCCCGTGTTCTCCTCAATGGTCGCCTTGGCAACCCAATCAAACACCATAGAGGGCTTCGCCAAGGAGATTCCCTTTCGCCTTTTCTCTTTGACCTTGTCATTGAACCCCTCAGCAAGCTGATCTCGCTTGCCACTTCCGAGGGTGTCCTTTGTCACGTTCCAGGGATCCCGGCTAATTTGCGTACTTCGCTTTACTTGGATGATGCTGCCATTTTCATTGCGCCAGTTAAGGAGGAGATCTCTACGCTCCCCTCATCTTCCAATGCTTCGGCGACATTACTGGCCTCCGTACTAATTTCTCTAGAAGCCGTATAGCGCCAATTCAGTGCGAGGACCTGGATTTTTACTCACATACTTGAAGATTTCATTGCCCGAATTACCACCTTCCCCATGACCTATTTAGGTCTTCCTCTTCACATCCGAAAGTTGCGTCACGTTCACTTCCATCCGCTCATCGACAAGGTGGCCGGCAGGCTCGCTGGTTGGAGGGGCCATGCATGTCCAAAGGAGGTCGCCTCACTCTACTCAAAGCTGTGCTATCTGCCCTTCCCACTTACCTCCTTTTAGTTGTCACGCGCGCCTGCCTCTGTCCTTAAAAGCATCAACAAGATCTATCGCTCTTAGTTGTGGACAGGTTCAAGATCCTCTTCGAGCGGCCATTGCAGGGTGAATTGGAAGACTGTTTGCCTCCCTACCTCACAGGGGGGCCTAGTTGTTCCCGACCTCCGCATGTTCACCCGTGTGCTGCGCCTTCGCTGGCTGTGACTCCAGAAAACCTTGCCCTCCTGGCCCTGGGCCCGAAGTCTCGCACCCCATCACCAGACAGATATCGCACTCTTCCAGGCAGCCACTATAATCTCGGTTGGCAATGGCGCAACCCTTTCTTTCTGGCATGACAACTGGCTGCAAGGTCTTACCCCAAAGAGCCTAGCGCCTAAGCTCTTTTGCCTGTCATCCAGAAAGAATAGGTCAGTGATGGGCGCCCTGCACAACCTCAACTGGATTGCAGATCTTCGTCGCAACTTTGACTCGGTAGCCGCCTTGGAGTTCATTCACCTTTGCAGATTACTCTCTACTGTCGTCGTCGACCCGAGATGTTGGATTCTGCGGTTTGGCGCTTCAGGTCCAACGGGGTGTTTTCGGTCCGGTCCACCTACAGGCTTCAGTTCATTGGTGGTACCTACTCCGCCATCAACCATCGGATCTGCTCCTCTCTTCCTCCAATGCCAGTTTAGCTCCAACATCTGGTCAGGCTTTGCGGTTCATCTCGGTTTTGGAGCTGTCGGGGATAAAATCACGGCCCATTGCCATGGTCCACTCCCTGACGGCCCAATCGAACAGCCTGCCAGGGCCCAGCTCCCTGGAAGGTTCTATAAGGCCCATGTGCGTCGTACCGAACAGCCTCCTGATCGGTATGATTGCGTGGCGCCCAAGGCTTCGTGTTTGAGTTTGACTCGAACGGGAGTTCTGCACAGCTACGTGAAGACCCGGACGTTGGTTTCCTGGATTGGAATAGAAGTCGTGATCCCCAAGACTAGGAGTATGCCTTATCTGTCTCGGGATATATTTGGCATGTCGAGTTCGTTACGATCTCGTAGTTAGCCCGGCCCGATATTCCCTCGGTAGGTCGGTTGCTCTGCACTATATAAACAGGGGCCCTATGGCGTTTAGGGGGACCATGGGCATCGAGTTTACGTATTAGCATCTCATAGACGCCTGATCTTCGCTTGTACACCATAATCTCGTCGAGACTTGTTCGTCTCGCCGAGCCACCTCTTGTAATCATCTTTGATATATAAGAAATTTGGGCGTAGGGCTATTATCTCTCGAGAGGCTGAACCGGGATAAAAACCTCTCTCTCTGTTAGTTGTTGTTAGATTACATTGGCGTGTCTCCTATCTCACTCTTGAAGAACCTTAGTTGACTTGGGTCGTTATCCCAACCGTCGACAGTTGGCGCCGTCCGTGGGGATACGCAGATCGAGCATGTCGAACTCTATCAGCGATACGGAGATCCTTCTTGAGGGCTACGACTCAGAAGGGCAGGACGTCTCTTCCCCTGCCAACTCGGATCGATCTTATCGACCTTGATCGATGTCTGTATCTGAGACGGAGGTCTCTGGATACACCCCGGAGATGGTCTCCGGCCGAGCTCCCGTCATCGACGATGAATACGGAACCGATGATCTCTACGCTGGTTTAGATCTATTGGATTCCAGGGCCATGTCAGTTGATTCTTCTTGTGGCGACACAGTGATGACACCGTCTAGCGCACACACCCGTCCACCGCGTCGTCAACATGGCCGGCGCAAGGACTTGAATCTGCGGGTCCCGTAATTTGGAGAGATCGGCGGTCGGTTACGCTCGGCACCAGATGAGGTTGCATTAGGCGCTCGCGAGCAAGATGTTGTTCGCCGCACTTTTGCGAGTCCATCAGCAAACTCCGGCGCGAATCGCGACCGGTAGAAGCGTCGGCGGCGTAATCCGCCTCGCGCACCTACGCCAAGACCCCCGGCAGAAGTTCAGCCTGCCCGGGTGGAGTCCCCGCGTGCCCAGACTCCGATCGGGCAAGACGCGGATGTCTCAGGGATCCCAGGGCCCCTGGAGTAGAGCCAAGAGCGGCTCCAGGCCCTGGCGACCGTGACCAGATCCGCTCACAGGACAACCTCGTCCTCGTGGGCGATGATGTGGCTTCTTACCTCGAGAAGTTGGCCGAGGGCCTTAAGTCTTTAGGTGAGGCCTCATCCGGGCATCGCATCAAGCCTGCCCGGGTGGATTCGGCCAGTGAGCGATCCGATCGATCGCGTGACCCCCGTCACCGTCGAAGGATCACTGTCCATGAGCAAGCTGCCTGTGGTCGCCGTCGCTCGCCAAGTCCCTGTAGTCATCGCGACCACAGGGGCAAGCGTGCGTGCGCCGACAACGGAAGATCCCCTCATGAGGAGCTCGTTGTCGCGACCACGAGAAAGGAGCGTGGGGGCTTATCACGGAGAGAATTCCTCCAGGCAGAAACCTCCCGCTCAGCTAAAGTTCCCCCGACCAACAGGACCAATGTCTTTTTCAAATTTGGGTTACTGCTTGGGGAAGGTGGCGGTCTTACGCCTTGGGCTGCGGGGCTTTCTCTGACGAGCTTCGCTCTGTTCAGTGACCCTCAAAGTTCAAGCCCGGACACATGGAGAGGTACAATGGGACCCAGAACCCAGAGGAGTTCCTTTCCATCTACGCTACGGCCATCATGGCGGCCGGGGGTGATGAGCTTGTCATGGCAAATTACCTCCCGACTATCATTGAGGGCGCTGCTCGGACGTGTCTGTTCAACCAGCAAGAGGGTTCCATCAGCTCTTGGAACCAACTTTGTGACGCTCTGATCGCTAATTTTCGGAGCATTACGTGACGTTTGGGCAAGGAGAATGATCTCGCACGGATGATCCGGATGAGCAGGAAGACCCTCCGCAACCGTGAAGCATTTCATAAAGATTCGCAACACGATCCGAACATCTCGGACGAATCTGTTGTCGCGCCTTTAAAAGCGAGTCATGACGAGCGGCTCACCCAGGATCTCGAGATCAATGAGACCTGGACCGCCAACGACCTGTTCAAGGCGGCTGATCGCTATGCCAACGCGGTAGAACGCGTTCAATACAAGAAGGCGTTCGCCCAGCCTGGTGTGGAGGAAAAGAAGAAGAGCAGCAACAATCCTGGTGACAAGAAGTCCCAGAAGAAAAAGAAGGGTGATGCGAGCAATACCGTCGCTGGTATAGATCGCGCACCTCCTCCCAAGGATGGGTAGAAAAAGCCCAACAATAACTATAAGGGCAAGAAGCCCACCCAGGGAGGCAACCAAGGCAAGAAAGGTCCAAGTGACCGATATTGCAAGTTCCACCGGCACTACGGGTATGACACACGCCACTGCAGAACCTGGGCTGCAAAGCTCGAAGATTTCTACAACGGCAAGGGCCCAATGCCCACCCTGCCCGAAAAAGGTGAAGCCGATAAGAGCAAGCGCCAAACCGATGATGGTGACCGAGAAGATGATGACGAATATCAAAAGCCCGTGAACCATATCGCCGTCATCTTCGGCGGCTCCTCGGCTTACACCTCTCGGCGCAGCCTCAAGGAAGCTGCTCGGGAGGTCCACAACGTTGAGAAGGGCAAATCACAACCCGAATCGATGAAGTGGACCGAGGTTCCCATCTCCTTCTCTCAGGAGAATTGCCTCACTGGGATGACCAAGCCTCAGCGGCTCCCACTGGTGGTCGCTCCGACCATCAGCAACGCCAGAGTTGGTCGTGTTCTGATCGACGGCGGGAGCGCTTTGGACTTACTCTCTGCTAAGGTCTTAGACGAGATGCAAATTCCTCGCTCCAAACTTAAAGAGGTCGCGATGCCTTTCTATGGCATTGTCCCGGGCGAAATTGTTCGGCCGTTGGGGCAGATTGTTCTGTCTGTTACTTTCGGCAGTCCAAGCAACTTCCGGACAGAGTTGATCACGTTTGACGTGGTTGACTTTCCATCTGCGTACAACGCAATCTTGGGCCGTCCATCACTTGGCATGTTCAAGGCCGTGTCCCACCACGCTTACCATTGCGTGAAGATACCGGGTCGCAATGGTGTGATCACGATTAAGGGCAACTATAAGACCGCTCTCGATTGCGACGAGCAGTCCCTTACCCTGGTCGACCAGCTTCCGCCGCGCGGTCCCGAAGCTCCGCAGACTAAGTCTGCACGCCCTAGGGTCTCCCTTCAGCCAGGGGAGAGACCAAGGAAGTTCCGCTGTCTCTGGATGACTCCTCCAAGACAGTTCACTTGGGGGCCAATCTGGACCCCAAATAGGAAAGCGAGCTCATTGCCTTCCTCCGAGCTAATTCAGACGTGTTTGCCTGGGAACCGTCTGATATGCCCGGAGTCCCAAGGGAGGTTATCGAGCATAAACTGGCAGTCCGACCGGACAAAAAGCCTGTTCGCCAGAAGTTTCGTCGCTTTTCGGACTTCAAGCAAGGGATCATTAAAGATCAGCTTGGCAAGCTGCTCGCTGCTAGTTTCATCCGCGAGGTTGATCACACCGAGTGGCTGGCCAACCCTGTCATTGTAAAGAAGAAAGGCGGCAAGTGGAGGATGTGTGTTGATCACACAGATCTGAACGCTGCTTGTCCTAAGGACAATTTCAGCGCCTCGCATAGACCAAATTTGGTCGACGCGACTGCGGATGCCCAGCTCTTGAGTTTCTTGGATGCTTACTCCGGTTATCACCAAATAAGTATCTCCCCCGAGAATGAAGAGAAGGCGCCTTCATCACCCCTTCGGCACTTTACGCTGCTCGACCATGTCTTTCGGTTCTGCGCAATCTTTGGTGCCACGTTCAGTAACTTAATGGAGAAGACTTTCCCGAGCAAATACAGAAAAAACCTGGAGGTCTATGTCGATGACATAGTTGTAAAGAGCAAGTATGCTCCAGATCATGTAAAAGACCTGACCGAAACTTTTCAAAATCTCAACAAGCATCGAATAAAGTTAAATCCAGAGAAGTGTACCTTTGGTGTTCGATCTGGAATGTTGCTCGGTTATGTAATTGTTTCGCAAGGCATCTCTGCCAACCCCGAAAAAATCAAGGCCATTGAAAAATCAGCTCGGCGGCCAGTTAAGGAAGTTGAGTCTCATCGAGGCGGATGGTCTGCGTGTATGTAACGCGGGCTGCCCTTTTTTAAGGCCCTGCGCAAGCATAATGGCTTCGAGTGGACAGAGGAGGTTGATCGATCTTTCCAAAATATAAAGCAATACCTGTCCAACCCACCCGTCTTGACTACCCCGCGACACGGCGAACAACTCTTGCTCTATCTTGGCTGTACGCCTCAAGCGGCAAGCGCGGTCTTGACGGTGGAAAGGGAAGGCATCCAGCGGCCAATCTATTACGTGAGCGAGGTACTTCACGGACCAAAGAAGCGTTACCCTGAGGTCCAGAAGCTGCATTACGCCTTGCTCATGTCCTCCAGGAAACTTCGCCACTATTTTCAGGCGCATCAAATACTGGTCCCAACCAAATTCCCTCTTAGAGAAATCCTAAGGAACAAGGAAGCTGGCGGACGTATAGCTAAATGGGCAATGGAGTTAGCAGAATTCCATATTCTGTTTGCTGCCCGAACTGCTATTAAGTCCCAGGTCTTGGCTGACTTTGTCGTTGAGTGGACCTGCCCGCCTAAATCTCAGGAAGCTTCCAAGCAACCTGATGACCCCCCATGGACCATGTTTTTTGATGGCTCGCGCACTAGAAACTCGGGGGCTGGTTTTGTTCTCATCTCCCCTCGAGGAGAGCAACTCCAGTATTCTATCCAGCTACACTTTACGGCGACTAACAACGCCGCGGAGTACAAGGCCCTCCTCGCGGGACTAAGCGTGCAAGTTGCTCGGCGTCCAACGGCCGATTGTGAAGGAGATTCACGGTGGTCATCAATCGTAAACAAGGAGTATCGGTCTTTGCGATGACTCAATAGCGCGATACCTGGTTGAAGTGAGGAAGTTGGAGCGGCACTTTCGATTTTTTGAGGTGCTCTTCGTGCCCAGGAAGGACAACTTCTTGGCCGACCAGCTATCCAAGTTTGGATCCTCACGAGAACCTGCTCCGGCAGGGGTGCTCGTCGAGCACCTTCACAAGCCCTCAATCACGTTTCCGGACGAGGCAACTGAGACAGGTGGTGTTGTCTCCGTCATCGAGCAGGCTGCAGGTTGGACAATGCCATTTGTCCGGTACCTAGGAGATGGGACCCTGCCCGACGACGAAGCCGAGCGTTCCCGGCTTATAAGGCGTGCTAGTTCATACCAGCTTATGGACGGCATCCTTTACCGTCGAGGTGCTCTAGGAGTCCTCTCCAAGTGCATCTCGCAACAGGAGGGTGTGTTCCTTCTTTGGGACATACACGAGAATGCCTGCGGCAACCACGCATCCTTCAGAACTCTGGTCGGCAAAGCGTTTCGCATGGGCTATTACTGGCCTACAGCGTTACAAGATGCCCGGGACATAGTGACTAAGTACAAAGCTTGCCAATTTCACGCTCGGAAGGCACATAAGCCCGCCCAAGAGCTCCAAACGATCCCCCCATCATGGCCTTTCTCCACATGGGGTCTGGATCTGCTCGACCCATTCCCTAAGGGGTACAAGGGCTACACACACTTGCTCGTCGCCATCGACACGTTTACAAAGTGGATTGAGACAGAGCCTGTGTCGTCTCTTCACGCCAAAACGGCTGTGCGCTTCTTCAAAAGCAACGTGGTCACGCGCTTTGGGATCCCCCATAAGCTGATCACCGACAACGGTACCCAGTTCAGAAGCGAGCTATTCCAGGAATACTACGAACAGCTGGGAACCAAGGTCTGTGTCGACGGTTGGGATATTGACCCAAATCAACCAAGGTTCTTCAGAGAGGAGATGGGAGACACGCCGAACAACCACGAACAAAGAACGAAGAGAGCGGGGTTTTATCACGGTTCAGCCTCTCGGGAGAGATAATAGCCCCACGCCGGCCTTTCTTTATATCAAAGAGGATTACAAGGTGGAACTTCGGCGAGATCGTGAGGTCTCGGCGAGTAGTATCTGAAAATCTATCGGCTAAGGGTCAAGTCGTAAAACTCGTCCTCGGATGCCCCTAAACGCCGTAGGGCATGGTTTATATAGTACGGAACAAACCGACCCTCCGAGGGAATATCGGTAGGGCTAACTACGAGATAAATGAACGAACTCGATTACATGCCAAATATAACCTACGGTGATAAGGTAATCTCTAATCTTGGGGATCACGACTCTAATCAATCAGGAAACCACGTCAAGGTCTTCTCGTGGCCGTCAGAACTTCTGTCGAGTCGGACCCAAGCAGGAAGCCTTGGCCATTACGCATCTCGCCACCAGAAGGCATTCGGCAAGACACACATGGGCGGATAGAACCTTCCAGGAGCTAGGCCTTGGTAGGTCTGTTCGAGTGGGCCGTCAGGAGTGGGCCATGGCAATGGGCGTGATTTAATCCCCGACGATCTGTTTCGCCTCCGTGGCACATCCACGAGCAATGGAAGCGGTCGGCGAGCTAGCGGACGGATCGTCTAGGGTATCAAGCGGCGCGTGTTCGCGGCACTCCATGAAAGCACAACAAGGCTGGGTTGACGAAGTTCTTCCGTCCTTTAGGCGATTCATTACCCGCGGCGGTGGGCAAGCGGGAAACTCCTTTCCAATTGGTCTACTGATGCGAAGCCATCACGCTCGCGAAATAGTACTCGGCTCGCCTCGCGACGAGTTCGGACAACCTGGTTGACGACGAGCAAGAGCGCTTACTCGATCTCGATCTCCTCGAAGGCACACGCGATCGGGCACAAGTCGAATGGCGCTACCGGCAAGCCCTTCTTCACGCAACTGCCGCCGTCGGTTCGACCAAGGGCTTTGAAGGCGGGCGACCTTATTCTGCGCCGTGTCCAGAATTTGTCCAATGCCAACAAGTTAACTCCCCGTTGGGAGGGCCCGTTCACGGTCGTTTCTTACCTTTCGCTCGGGCATGTCGCTTTGGCAATGGAGGGCGGAAGAGAGTCGACCAAAGACTTGGAACATCGACCCGACCGTAAGTTCTTTGTGTAGGTCTGTCGTGTGTTTGCTTAGCTTTGCGCTGTTTGTCAAACCTCGTGCCTTTGTTCGTCCAAGTCTCTCGGGCTGCCATGTAAAGTTCAATCCAATAAACAGTGAATTTTCGCGGCCCCATGCGGTCCTTTTCACATCTCTGTCTTCTCAGACTACCCTCTTTCTGGTAACACTTGATGGCTACCCGGCCTTGCGAACACTTAGCTACGCAACCCTAAGGATTTTTTCCTGCTCGTTTCCAGTTTCAACAAGTTCCTAAACTCAAGGTTGCGTAAAACGGCTTTCCGCCTTGCGGTTAAGTCTACTCTCATAAGCCCTCCGCGGCAGAGGCACTTACCGCTCACGGCACAACCACTTGGCAAAGCCCGCTCTCGTAAGCCCTCCGCGGTAGAGGCACTTTCCTTGTTCGGTTACCTTTGGAATCGCCTAACTTACGTTAACGAGCAGTTCCTGGAACATGTCGATCAGGATGGGTGTCGCCCTATCTCCCTACGCACGCGCTCGAATTCGCAAACTTAGGTCTTCGAGCAACGTCCGTACCGGGGGCTAGGGTGTCGCTCTTTCTCTTGTGCACCTGTTCAACTTCGCAAACTCAGATTTTCGAGCAGCTGCACAACGGGGGCTGGGAGTTAGGCTAAGCGTTCTACCGATTTTCCTTAAAACTTTCTAGTGCGGTTGTGCCTTTGCTCTTAGTTTTCTGTTCGTTCTTGTCTTTGTGCTGCTCTTTTTTGCAGGGAAAAGGTAAGTCTCATTGTGCAAAAATCATATCTTTATTGCATGCCCAAAAGTTTACAGGTACAAGGAGTACAACCCTACTTCTACTTCGAAGTGAGCTGCTCCTTCAGTGCCTCATTTTCTATCTTCAGGCGCGGGACTTCTCCTTGCGCCTTGAAGCCTTCCCTGGCCTCAGCTCGGAGTCGGTCGGTTTCCTCCTTGCTGAGCCGGGCCCGCTCCGCTGCCTCTGCACGGAGAGCCTTGACCTCTTCGGTCTTGGCACGTAGATCCTCGGACAGAGCCTCGCTCTGACTGGCCCGCTGCTCGGCGGTCTTGAGCTGCTCCGTGGCGGTCAGCCTCTCTTCGGCGAGCTGGGCCTTGAGGTCCTTCACCTCCGCCGCGAGCAGCCTCCGCCATTGGGACACGTCGTGGAGTTGTTCCTCAAGCCATTTCTTGCGGCCCTGCTTTTCCTCATGACGTCGCCCCGCGACTTGCCTTGGCTCGGGGCCTCTTCACGGAGAGCCCCGGAGGATTTCCTCTCCTCGGCTAGTTGGGCCTTGAGGTTCTTCACCTTCGCCTTCAGCCGCCTCCGGCTCTTGGCTGGTGCAGAGGGCTCCCCCGCGAGTCCCCTCGTCCGAAGATGCTCCTGGAAGCCCGCTATGATGGCGCTGCGCTCAATGGTGACTCCCTACACGAGGTCCTCCATGGTGTCCTCCACGAACTGAAACAGAGAAGACAAAGCTAAAGCCTTGGGCCTTTATTGCCCGAGCAATACAAGGTTTCGGTTTTGAGGGTTACCTTTCCAAGCCGCCGCTTCAGACTTCGGCGCAGGCGATCTTCGAGACCATGGGTCATATAGCCTCGTTCGTGCGGGATAAGGCCTGCGCGGTGACCTCTCCGTCTTCCAGCAGGCACGCTTCGCTTTGAAAGCGATCGCGGCGGTGAGCCATTGCCTCCGCGCTCCTGCCTCTCCTGTTCTTCTTCCGCCCGTTCCTCTTCGGGCGAGATTGGTGCCACTCCTCTGGGCGACACCGGTGCCTCCACTCGCGGGGTAGCTTGTACGCCCTGCTCGTGGCTTTCTTCTTCCTCCTTGGCCGCAGGGTCTTCACCCTGCTCGCCAGTAACCTCCGTCGCCACAGGAGCGGGCTGCTCCTGCGTCGAAGTGCCCGATTGGACCGTCTGCTCGGTCCCACCTCGGGCAGCAGGCGGAGCCGACGCCTAGGCCCCGCTATCCGTGGCGCCATGCGCCGCCTCGATCGCTCCACGCGCTTTTTCGGTAGCGTCGGTGACCGCTAGAACTGACGGGAGCAAGCTCCTGTTGCCGGCTTGTCCTTGAGGTTGGTTAACGCCTTTGCCGCTCGGACGCCGTGCGGTGCTTTCAGGCGATAAGGACTTTCGATCGCTGGCGTCCACGCTGTCCGTGGCGATCTCTTCTTGGACGGCTGATGAAAAAAGGGACAGGATTAATCTTGCGCTGCCAGGTGAAGTGTGGAAATCGGAAGGTTTAGCACTGCTTACCGGCTGCGGAGGGTTTGATCCTCTTCTTCGTCGCCAAAACTTTCCGCCTCTACCTTGGGGGCTCCTTGGCTTCCTGTTCGCCTTGGCCCTCGGGTGCTGGCGATGGCGAGCTCAACTCCTTGCTGAGCTGAGTGCTCTTCTCGCGCAGCGCAAGAAGCTTTTCCTTGCGCGCGACTTCCTCTTCAAGCCTCCTCTGTTCGGCGACCTGTTGCAGCCGTGCCATATGGCCCGGGTGAGCCTGTGAGTAGCGCTTAAGCCAGAGGGTCATGGTCCTTACCTCTTCGTCGCTTTGCTCGCTGAAGAGGGAGGGGCTTGGTCGCTTTCCGCTTGGCTGGCCGCGCACTTGCTTGGCCTGCTCGGCGCGCTTTGTTGCCACGGGGGGCTTCTTCGAGGGCTGGCGGCCGCCATGGCGCGGCGAGCTCCTCGTCGGCTCAGCCGCCACCTTGGGCTTCGTGGCTACTTTGGCCTTGCCCTTTCTCGCTTTCTCCTTTTCGGATCCGGAGAGTTCTTCGACGATCCCTCCGAGGATCAGCTGGTCCTCCTGTCCATTTGAGAAGCGAACGTTAGCATGTTAAGCCGTGCAAGTCTTGCAAAACCGGGCAGGTGAAAGTCTGTTACCTCTGGTGTGCGGACGAGCACATTGCGAGGACATGTATAGGCCACCTCGCCGGTGACCTCGCTGTCCTTCTTCGCGGCCTTGAGCATGGAATCGACCTGCTCGGTCACCCATGCCTCGCTTGGTTGCTCTGCCCGAACAGAAGAAAAAAGTTTTTAGTACCTGTTCGGATGACACCGTTGAAAAGAGGTTGAGTCTTAAAGGCACTTACCCGTGCTCTCCCTTGTGATGTCTTCCCACCCTTCTATCTTGTAGAAGGGGTAGGATCGCCTCCGCAGCGGACAGATCCTGTTCGCTATGAAGTCGCGGATGATCTCCCTTCCTGTGAGCCCGAGGCCCACGAGGGAAGCTATCTTCCGCGTCAGGTACCAGTCCTCATCGGTCAGCTCCGACCGAGGCATTGGTGTCCTCTTCGCTGGAGCTTGCCCGGTGAAGACGAGCTTGCTGTCGTCGCCCCGCTTGGTGTAGAACCACCTTATCCACCACGCGCCCATTGAGTCAAGCAACGGTGGACGGAGGTACGTCGCGTCGTCGATGGTGGCCCGGAGCTTGAGGTAGTAGCACCCGAGCGCCGAAGTGGCGGAGCTGCTCCTCGTCACTGTATAATAGTGGAGGAACAGCCCTACCGACGGATCAACACCCAGATAGCCCTCGCACAGGTGTGCGAAGACAGCCATCTGGAGGATCGAGTTTGGATTGAGGTTCGCCACCTCTAATCCGCTGATGTTAAAGAAGGCCTCAACGACGTCGCTCTCGGGAGAGCGCAACCCGAACAGTGCGAACTGTTCGAAGTTAACGAACCCTCCCTCAAGCGGCTCTGGAGTTTCCTCCTCCCTGGGTAGCCTCCAGCTGCCGGCGTCGATGTGGCCCTCCTCCTCCCAGACCTTCAGGTCCTTCTCGGTCATGCTAGTACCTGCGAACTTGGCCATAGCAGTTCCCAGGGCTGGACGAACAAGATTGAGGGTAGAGTTTGGCTCTTTGGTGTTCAGTGCGGTTGGAATTAGGGCTTGGGAAGGAAGGGCGTGAGAGCAGAAGTGGCTGGCCGCGGGCGGCTTCGGTGCTTTTATAGGCCCGAGTAAGGAGCCTTGCAACGGTTTTTGCCGTAAAACGGCTAGTTTTACCGCCAACGGCTAGGTAAAAATGGTCGACTGTTTTCACTACGCAGCGCAAGTTACCGTTGAGATCTGCCAACGGCTACTTTTTTCCAGCGTCCGCTACTGAGGGTGCTAGTGCTGCTCGCCGGATGGATCGTTTTCTGTCAAGGATAACTGTGAGTTGCTTTCGGCCTTGTCGGGTTTGTTCGATCCCGGACGAGTTCTGTTCGGTGGAAATATAACCTGTTCGGTCATTTGTTGCATGTCTTTGTAGCAGCATAATTTTTCCCTTCTTGACTTTGAGTCTCAAGAGGAAGACCCCACTCTAGTGAGTCCTTCCACTTGAGTCTCGGGGGCTAGCTATCAGGGATAAAATCACGGCCCATTGCCATGGCCCACTCCCTGACGGCCCAATCGAACAGCCTGCCAGGGCTCAGCTCCCTGGAAGGTTCTATAAGGCCCATGTGCGTCGTACCGAACAGCCTCCTGATCGGTATGATTACGTGGCGCCCAAGGCTTCGTGTTTGAGTCCGACTCGAACAAGAGTTCTGCACGGCTATGTGAAGACCCGGACGTTGGTTTTCCCGATTGGAATAGAAGTCGTGATCCCCAAGACTAGGAGTATGCCTTATCTGCCTCGGGATATATTTGGCATGTCGAGTTCGTTACGATCTCGTAGTTAGCCCGGTCCGATATTCCCTTGGTAGGTCGTTTGGTCTGCACTATATAAACAGGGGCCCTATGGCGTTTAGGGGGACCCTGGACATCGAGTTTACGTATTAGCATCTCATAGACGCCTGATCTTCGCTTGTACACCATAAGCTCGTCGAGACTTGTTCGTCTCACCGAGCCACCTCTTGTTATCATCTTTGATATATAAAAAAGGCTGGACGTAGGGCTATTATCTCTCCCGAGAGGCCTGAACCAGGATAAAAACCTCTGTCTCCTGTTCGTTGTTGTTCGTTCTGTTCGGCGTGTCTCCTATCTCATTCTTGAAGAACCTTAGTTGACTTGGGGTCGTTATCCCAACCGTCGACAGGAGCCCTGCAACCCTCCTGTTGGACACACATGAGTTCTTTCGCAAGCTGGTAGGACAACGACATTACGGCGTCGACTGATAACGCTAGCTGCCTCTCAGCTGTTTTGGGAACTCTTCGGCACTTTTGGCTTGAGCGCAACAACAGAATCTTCCAACGGTCTGACCCGCGTCTTTGGGTGGTGGCAGGAGCCCGTCTTGTAATTCACCTCCAGCATTTTATAATTTTACCCTATCTTTAATACTCCCGCCCTTCCACAAAAAAAAAGAGAAATAAAAATAGCAGAGGGCTGTTGTAGCTTGAGCAAGTATAACGATACATGTCAGCGATTTCTAGCGCGACACATTAGATTTAATTTATTCTATGGGCAGCGTCAGGCGTCGGACATCCGGACGGACACGTGCGCCGGACCAGCGCCATCCGTCCGATCGTCCGGCACCGCGTGCATCCGACGTGCCTCCGTGATCCCACGTGCATCAGAAACTAGTTAGCCGAGCAGTTGATTAAATTTCCAATTAAACTTCTGATTTTTGTATAAAATTCAAACAGTGTTCAAAATGTGTGGAATAAATTTCATAATTCTTCTAAAATCGAGAGCAACCCATTTTAAATACTTTTTATTTTTTTGATTTTTTCACTTTTTCAATTTTTTTGATATGAAACTATGAGAGGTCACTTATGAAACTTACACATATACTAGCAAAACTTGGTCGTGTGCTGATGAAATTTGGCCGTGTGCTGATGAAACTTGGATGAAACTTCGATGTAACCTGATGAAACTGGATGAAACCTGTTGAAAGTTGATTTGATCTGATGAAACTTAAAGAAACTTGGATAAAACTTGTTGAAACTTGATGAAACTTGTATTAAACCTGATGAAACTTGACAGTTCGGCAAGTTTCACGAATATGAAATCCAAGTTTCAGTAGGCGAAACCCCAAGTTTCAGTAGGCAAATCTCAAGTTTCATCAGGTAAGTTTGAAGATTTATATGGCAACAAACATTTTGTTTTCTTCATAAAAATACGAGGAACACATTGGTGCAAACGAAAGAATAATACAAAAACGAAATCTTGCTGACGTCAGCTCGTGTCATTCATTTTTTCTGCCCCCGCGCGTGCTATTTTTGCCCGCCGCTGCGTGCTCGCATGCATGGGCCGCCCTAGCTAGAGGCCCACTTCGCTCGCGCTGGTCCGACGCGTTCGGACGTGCGGGCCGCAGTCTTTCCGTTTATTCTAACATGAATGTCGAGTATCAAACCGTGGGCCCTGCTGATGACGTGGGGAGTGACATGGCAAGGCACGAGGCAATCAGACAAGCGAGCCAGATGAAGCAGCAAGCCAGCAAGGCTTCTCCAAGCCCAAACCCCTCCTGCAAGACACGCCATCTTGAGCCAGATGCTACTAGATCCACCCTTCTTCCCCTTCACCTCTCCTCCTCCTCCTTAAAACCCTCTCCTCTCCTCTCCCCGCCTCCGCGTCCGCCTCCGCCGATCCTGCGCGCCTGCCTCGCTCGCTCGTCGCCGGCGATGGTGCTGTGGGAGCTGACGGCCATCACGGCCTACTTCCTCGGCCTCAAGCGCACCTACCGCCTCGCGCTCCGCATCCAGCGCCGCCTCATCCCCCCCAACCGCCCCAGGATCCGGGACTTCGTCTACAGGTAGCCTCGCGCTCCCGATCCCTATCCTCGAACCTTTCTCCTGTTTCCGATACGCGTCAGGGTGGAATCGATCGAGCTGGATCGATCCGTGGGGGGTAGTGGGGTCGATCCCCATCCAGGCGGGAGAGGTTGCCTCTCGTTTCTCCTACCTGGAGATTGGGGCCTAAAAATGCTGTCTTAAATCTACTGTCTAATTTAGTGCGCTGCGGATTGCCGATGTGTTTACCCTGTCAGCTAGCCCATCTTATGTTGAGCAAGTGCCCGTAGCTTAATATTGGATGTTAAGAATGTGCATGCTGTGATTTACATGCTTTCTACATTGTTCATCGCTTTTCGTTTTAAGCTGAGCGAACCTGTTGTGGTACACATCTACCGATTGCTGTTGAATGATCCTGCATTTTGCGTGCGTACTACTTAGTTTTCCGATTAGATGGCTCTCCAATATATACTTGTACTGCAGTACTAGCAATGTGCCAAGCAAAATACCCTTTGTAATCTTGCAGTGCCCTTGAATTGCACATTGCCCAGTCCACCTTACATAGACTTGATATGGTTTTGTGTATCTGTGCATGACCCTGTCTGTTCTGATTTCTGAACACTGGCCACTGCATTAGCATTGGTACAATCTCTGTTCTCCATACCAGCCAGTCTCCAGCATGGGCTTGGGTCCCTAAATGAAAACCACACACATCTTCTTGATAAATTTGGAGTGAATAGTTAACAGTTTTAAATTGTACCTCAGGTTGGTGTTTATCCACCTCTATGATTCTTTGACATGGTGCCAGGCCCTATGGTGGCTTCTCAACACCAAAATACCGATCACCAACCTTGTACTTAAATTAGACATTACCCTGATGCTTTTTCCGATACTGAATCCAGTCATACACTTATACCTTGACTTTGTAAGGACCAAGGACTAAAGATTCCAGATTCGAAGCTTTGACTTCGAGGGATAGTGCTCTGTAGTCTGTGCAGACCCTGTATTCCTGTAATGGAACTAACAAACTGATTATTATTCTAAATACTTGCAACATATTTCCTTAATGATTTCAATGCATTTTATTTCACAAAATGATACCTATACCAGCTTTCATGGTAGTCTAGGCTCAATATTGATTCCCTCTCCATATCCTGCAGGCGAACACGAGATGTTTTCGGTGTTGCAGTATCAGTGCACAAGAACATTCAGCAGAGGGACATAGAAGTTGGTCGCAACCTTGGAAACATGATCCTTCGCTGGCTTGATCGCATGAAGCCATCTGCGCAGATTAGGCCCCACCCTCCAGTTCCACCAAATAGCAACTCAGAGCGATTCAGGCATCTCTCAACCACGAACAAAACTGTAGGAGCTCAGAAGACCACATCTAAAACTTCGCCACATGATTCTAGTGGAAAGATGCTGTTTTCGCCCCTGAATATTCTACGCAAGTCCTTCCCTGTTCTGCCTATGATGATGCAGCCCACCAGAATCAATTCGAGCAGCCAGCGTAGGCACTTTTCCTACTCGTCGTTCTCATCTGTCACTTCTAAGAGGAAGGATTTGATCGATGGTGTTTTCCGTAAGGACATTGCTCAGCTAATGGTCTAAGGATCTGTCCTGTTTTTTTTGGAATTTGAAGACTTGGCTGAATTTCTGCCACCTAGAACAGAAGCCTCTCTGTGTTGATGTAATAATAATGGGAGCGCTGCACACAATTGTTGTTGCTCAACCTCTTTAGGCCAGTAGATGTAACCAATGCTCAGACGATAGCATTTCATATTGGAAAATGAACATACTTGCATCCCTGTCTTTCATTTTGCTGGTTTCAGTTGCGTCTTCTGTATGTTGCTGATGCCTGATTGTGATGCTGTTTTTCTGTGGTAATGTGTTGTTGTGGGCTTAATACCACCACCGGCACCGCTCTAGGATAAGCCAAGAGCCTCTGCTATATACCTGCATCATTGTTGTACATGGTGCCATTGAGCTCTCAAAAACATTTCAAGAGAGCGAAAATATATTTCCAGCTTGTGCTTGTAGCTAGTTGGATCGATTGTCAGTCAGGTGTCCTTAAACTGTCTGTAGTATGGAGTCAAGTTTTCGCTTGATGCCGTTTAAGGTGTGCAGTAGTACCAGATTCAACCATGAATAATTTGTGGTATCTTATGCCGCGCTTGCGACTCACAGAATTCTTATCTAGACCTGTTCAACAGCGTTTCCTTGTGAACAACTAACCGTAGGTTTTGTCCCTCAAGAAAGTCGTGCAGTTGCCCCCCGCCCCACCCCCCCCCCCCCCCTCTTTTTTCAGTGAAGTAAAATTGTGTACTTGTTAATTATCTAGAAACAAAGCTATGGGTATCTCTTGTAGTCAGCCTTTGCACAAAACCAAAGTCACTTTATTCGTGGAAGAATGTTAGTAACAGTGAAATTAGCCAACTAACTAAGGTACAGGCGTACTTGTAGCTCTTAGTAAACAGTAGCCTGTTCCTTTCTCCCTGAATGCGAAAATCATGTTATGACAGTGGGGATCCATCTATGTTAGGGTTAACTTGATTGGGTTATCAAGTCCAAGGTGATAGAGCGACTCACGGGCGACCTCGCAGCGGCTAGGGTTTCCTAGCCGCCGCCGCCGCCTGGCGCGTCTCCCCGCCTTCCCGCCGCCTGCTGGCGCGGCGCCGCCGCCGCCCTCGGGCTCCCTCTCCATCCGCTCGACGCCTACCTCGCCGCCGCCGATGGTTTCCCCGGCTACCACCACCACGGCTAGGATCGCGCATTGCCGTCTCCTAGCAATGCTGCCGCCGCCACTGTCGCCGGGCGGCCGCCGCCGCGCGAGCCGCAGCAGGGCCGCCGCCGAAGCGCGCCGCCAGTCGCCGCCCGCCACGCCGACGCCTCTCGGGCTCTGCCTCCCCTCCCGCTCGACGCCTCCCTTCTCCAGCCTCTGCCGGCTCACTCGGCGACCTTGTCAGCGCCGCCCGCCATCACGGAAGGCTGCCGCCCATCAGGTAGCTTTGCCGCTGGCGTCGGATGCCTCCAAAGGCTCTGCCACCGCCGTCTCCATGTCGCTTCGGACCTCGTCGGTCTAGGCCGGCGAAGCCTCCTCCACCCCCTACTCGCTTCGGACCTCGTCGGCGACACTTCCTCCACCCGCCGCCAACCTCGGGCGCCTTCGGAGACGTAGACGTCTCTCTCCGTCCAACGTGCTTTGCCAGGCTCCGCCGGCGACACCGCGTCGAGCACTGCCGGTGACGGCTGCTTCATTGAACCCAGATGTGCTCCCGCCGCCGCCTCCCACCGCTTGGCCATGGCAGCCACCTCTCGCTCCGCCTCCCAAAAAGTTTTGAGGCGCTCTCGCGGATCTTGCGGCTCGTTCTGCTCGCTGGAATCCGCCGAGCCCCTCTGCCTCGCCATCTCCCCACAACTTGCTCTCCAAGCCAAGCACCCTCGCCACCGCATCCAACCTCCCGTCGGTGTCTCCATCCTTCCTCGGCAACCCGCTCCTATGCCTCCATTATCGCCCCTACTACCTCTGTGTCCAACACCCCCATACCTTCCCAAGCCACTTTGGATCCTCCGCGCGGAGGTCGCCTCCCTACCTACTTCGGCGCGCCGCTCTAGCTAGGCACTGCCTTCGCTTCGGTCGTTGTCGGCCCGTTGCTCCCGCTCACGCTTCCGATTGGAAGCTAGTGCTCCGAGGCGCGTCGCCTTGGTGGCGCCACTCTTGAAGTCGGTCGATCATCGCTCGCGCCGCGTCGCGCCTCTGTTGCCGCTTTCCAGGGGCGTTGCTTCCGGTGCCTCGCGCGCGACCACGTGGTGGCAACGTGTCGTGGCCCTGTTAAGTGCACGCGTTGCCTCCGCTCAAGCCATCGATCCCGCCATTGCCGTTCTGTCCAGAGGCTACCTCCTCTCCTACCCCTACCTCTGCCCCATCCACCTCCTCCCGCTTTGCCGCTCCAGTGCTCCACCCTCGCAACTCGCCGCCCCCCCTCTGTCCGCGCCTGCGTGGAGGTCTCTCCTACCATCCGCTCGGCCGCTATCGATCTTCGTCTTCATGCACTGTCCTTGGTGGTCTCCGGCGGCCCCAACCCAGACTTTGTTGCGATTGCGAAGGCAATTGGCGTCCATGTTGGCGTCCCCTTCAGCGATGTCCGCGTTTCCCTCATCTCCGGCCACCGTTTCCTTGTGCGCTTTGCCTACCCGGAGCAAACAAGGCTCGTCGCCGCCCGCCACTCCTTCCACCACTTGGGCCACGACTTTGTCTTCTCCGCGTTTCCGGAAAACATCCATGCGGCTCGTCACACTGCTGTCCTCCGCTTCCGAGTCCGTCTCGTCCTGGAGGGTCTACCCTTTCACTGCTGGGAGCCAGTTATTGTAAACCAACTGCTCGCCGGCTGTGGACACATCGATGTCGTTGATGATGACTCGCGCCGCCGCTCGATACCTCGGCGTGCCGTGTGCGGGTTTGGACCCATGACCCGCTTCGATTCCCTAGAAGCTAAGCTCGCTCGTTGACCAGCCGCGGTTTTGGAGCCCTTCGAGAGATGGCGGATGGCGTTGTTCAAGCCTTTCGGCGGTGCCGCCGCCACACCCACCTCGGCCGCTCCGAAGTTTCGTGTCCTCATCCACGTCGTAGTCGCCGAAGACTTCTCTGCCGTCTCGCCGCCTCGAGGGTGGGCGGCCCGTGGTTGGCCTCGAGCTCTGGCGCCCGGTTTCGCAGACTCGACACTGCTGCGATTGACTCTCCCGCCTTGACCTCGGAGGGCAGCAAAGGCCCGATGCGTCGCGCGCCTCTCGATGTGGGTCTATCCCCGCTTCGCCGCTCTATGTCGATGTGCCTTGCAACTCCACGCCTCCGGCGCCCGGCGCGGCGTTAATGCCGAGAGGGCGGTGTAGGAATTGACGCCGACGCCCCTCCCGCCGTGCGAGCAAGGCGCTGCTCATGAACGACTCGTGGCGGTGAGTCCTCACACCGCCGGTCCGGCCGCTGACGCTCTTGGCGAGCCGTTGCGCCTTCCTTGGGGGTCGCGCCCGGGCTCCTCCGCGCTTCTGCGGCGGCACCTCCCCAATCGCCTCGCCCGGCTCCCTTGCACCTCTCATGTCGCCACTAAGTCCTCACACTTTCGCCCTTGCTTCTGCTTGGTGGCGTTCCCTTCGCCACAGACTCACTGTGTCCGATCACCACCATATTTCGCTTTTACTCCGCCTCGTCGTGTATGCCTTCTAAAGACCTCGCCAAGACCTGCTGCCGCTTGCCAGCGCCCTTGCTTCCCCTCGCCAGACCCGTCACCTCGGCTTCCCCTCGTCGCGCCAACTCCACACCACCTTCACCCAAGAACCACTGCCTCTCGCTGTTGGGCCCACTTGTCCTCTTCGGGCCTCCCACACCGCCACCGCCCCCCTCTTTTGATGACAACTTGGTTTTTCAGACCATCTCCCCCGATAACCACTTTTTTCACTTCTCAACCGATCCGATGCTTCTTGAGGCTAACCTGCCACCCCCGCCACCTCAGTCTGGGGTCCATGCGCTGCTCGCTAGAGTTTCCACACCCTGCCAGCAGCCCCTCCTCAATTCCACGCCAGTGCCATGTCCTCAGACTACACGCGGCCGTGGTCGCGGTGCACGTGGTCGGGTTACCTCCTACTCCAGTACTCGACGCAACTCCCGCATCGCCACCTCCGGCACTCCACCGCTTGCCCTCGGTGCCTCTGTTGTCCCTTCTATCCGCAGAGCACAGGCCGTCCTAACGCGCAAGTTAGGGCTAGTCCCGCTGGCCTCGGGCGACATGGATGATCTCGCCTCACAGCTCACCGCCCTTTTCGCTTCGCCGATGGATGCCTCAGCCGCCCGGCGCCGTGTCGACTGTGTGCGGTCTTGGCAGCCAGACCCTAGACACACTGCTTTGTGGGCGTGTCACTGTGGAGGAGTTACCTAGCTAGGCCTCGCTGACTCCATTGGTTTGTTGTTCCACCGAGTTTCCCAATGAAGATTGTCTCTTGGAACATTCATGGTCTCAACTCCGCTGCCAAGCGTGACGTCGTCGCCAACCTCGTCTGCTCTCACAACCCGTCTATTTTGGCTCTCCAAGAAACCAAGCTCCCTCCCTCAGGGGCTCCAATCCTCTGGGAGATCGGTGCTCACAAACTCCGCTCACTCGGCTCCATGCCGTCGGGACCATGGAGGCCTTCTTCTACTATGGGATGACGGCTCCATCTCAATGAGCGATGTTCGGTCATGCACAACTCCATCCGCCAAGGTCGCCTGCACCCACTCAAGCCAATCGTGGGTCATCACCAATGTTTATGGCCCCTCTCAGTCTGACTCAGAGAAAGAAGCCTTCCTCGATGAGCTCCAAACCATCGCCGACACTGTTCAGGAACCTTGGTTAATCATGGGTGACTTCAATCTCATCTACAAGGCTTCCGACAAGAACAACCTCAACCTCAACCGCCGACTTATGAACCTCTTCCGAAGCACCTTAGACAACTGTCATCTCCGCGAGCTTCACCTTGCCGGGAAGCGGTTCACATGGAGCAACGAGCAAGTCAATCCAACGTTGGTTAGGCTTGATCGGATGTTCTGCACCCCGAGTTGGGAGACGGCCTTCCCGGCCTCCTTTCTTACCCCGCTCTCTTCGTCAGCCTCCGACCACTGCCCCCTGCTGCTCTCAGCGAGCTCCTTTCGTCGGCCGCCTGTGTTTTCGCCGAGAATTTCTCGGACCAAAATGCCGGATTTCTCGAGGTGGCCAAACAAGCTTGGTGTGAAAGCACTCCCACGTCGACCGACCCCTACAGATTATTCGAATCAAGCTCGCCGACCGCAGAACGGCCCTGCAAACTTGGAACCGAAACAACATCGGCGACACTAAGCTCCAGCTCGCCATTGCTTCCGAAGTAATTCGCCTCCTCGACATGGCTATGGAGAGTCGTCCGCTCTCTCACGGAATTCTCATTGCGGCGGCGCTCAAGGTTCGTGTTCTCGGCCTAGCCGCTATTGAGAAAATCCGTTGGAAACAACGCCAAGGCTTAACGGCTCAAGCTCGGGATGCCAACACAAGATACTTCCACATTCGGTCCAACTCGCGGCGCCGCAGAAACTACATTCACACTCTTCTCACTGATCATGGGCCCCTTACCAACCACGACGAGATGGCTGACTCTCTGCACCACCATTTCAACTCCATCTTTGGGGCACCGCATGCAACCACATCCGACTCCTCCTACATCTTCAACTGGGACAATCTCGGCCTCCAAGCAGCTGACCTTTCGTCCCTTGAGGCGCCCCTCTCCCTTGAAGAACTACACGACATCCTGATGGCAATGCCTAATGATAAATCTCCCGGGCCAGACGGTTTCACCTGGGTCTTCTTCAAACTTTGTTGGGATTTCATTCGTTTTGATCTTCTTGCGGCCCTGCAGTGCCTCTTCACTCACGGTCGCACTGCACCACAAAGTCTTAACTCGGCCACGATTGTCCTCATCCCGAAGAAAAAAGACCCGCCTCAAAGATTGGATTATCGCCCATCGGTCTTATACGACTTGGAAAACTTTTCACTAAAATTCTTTCCACTCGCCTAGCCGGTTTTATAGATGAGCTCATCTCCCCCTGTCAGAGTGCTTTTATTAAAAAACGCCACATCCAAGATAATTTTCTTTTTGTGCAAAACAAATCCAAACTTCTCCACAGATCCGGCACGTCGGCCCTCCTGCTGAAGCTAGACCTCCAAAAAGCCTTTGACTCAGTCTCTTGGCCCTACCTCCTAGATAACCTTCGTGCTCGTGGCTTTGGTGATAAGTGGAGGAATTGGATTGTCTCCTCTTTACGGTCCTCCTCCTCCCAAATCCTCCTCAACGGCTCCCAGTGCCCTTTCATCATCCATCGTAAAGGGCTCCGCCAGGACTCCTTATCCCCTTTCTTTTCAACCTCGCAATCGAACCCTTGCAACGCATTCGCACATCATGAATCGAAAGCAGGTGTCCTTTCACCGCTTGAGGCATCCCGGCTAACCCACGATCTCCTCTATGCCGACGATGCTGCAATCTTTGTGGCTCCTATCAAGGAAGAGATCTCGGCGTTGGCCCAAATTCTGCAGAGATTCAGCGCAATCTCTAGCCTATGAACCAACTTTGAAAAGAGTCAGGTCGTACCAATCAGGTGCGAGGGGATTGACCTCGACGACATTCTCGCCGACCTACCCGCGCGATGAACGTCCTTCCCTGTCACATACCTTGGCCTTCCACTCGCCATCAAGAAGCTAAAGCATGTCCACTTCCAACCTCTAATCGACAAGATCGCTGGCCGTCTGGCTAGCTGGCGAGGGCAAATGATGTCAAAAGGGGGTAGACTCACACTGCTCAGATCGGTTCTCTCGACCCTACCGTCCTACACCCTGTCAGTGATCTCCCCGCCTACCTCGGTCCTTCAGATGATCGATAAGTTGCGCCGTGCCTGGCTTTGGCGAGGGAATGACAATGTTGCCGCGGGTGGATGTCGTGTCAGCTGGAAACTCGTCTCGCCCCGACTACCCTTGGGGGCTCGGGGTGCTCGACTTGAAAAATTTTGCCACAAGACTACAATTGCGTTGGCTCTGGTGGCACATCGGCTCCCCGGATCGTGCCTCATCTCGCTTGACCAGGTAGACCCTACTGTCGCAGCACTCTTCAGAGCTGGCATTGAATTGATTCTTGCAGCACTCTTCAGGGCTGGCACTGAATTGATTCTTGGGAATGGAGCCACTTTCCTCTTTTGGACAGACGCTTGGCTTCTTGGGAAATCTCAAAGGAAGTGGCCCTGGGGCTTTTTGCGGCCTCCACGAAAAAAATCGCATACGACGCCGAGGCCCTGCATAATAACAACTGGCTGTTGGACCTACGACGGAGTTTCGCACCCAACCTCGCCGTGGAGCTGATCTCCCTCTAGCAAAAGATCAGTCGTACTGCACTCCGTCCGAACCATCAGGATCAAGCCGTCTGGTGTTTCTCTGCAGACGGGAACTTCTCTGTTCGCTCAGCGTACCACATTCAATTCATGGGAAGAACTTCTCCGATAGCACTAGCGCTAATCTGGAAGCAGTGGGCGCCCTCTAAGTGCAAGTTCTTTGCTTGGACGCTGTTCCTACGGAGGGTTTTGATCGGCGACGCCCTCTGCGAAGGGGGATCGCCGAATAACTACTTGCGTCCTCTCGCCTCGGATGCTGGAGACCCCGAACACCTCTTCCTCGAGTGCCCCTTCTCCTCCCACATTTGGGATCTCCAGGCTTCCAGGCTCAACGCCCCATGCCTGCTTCGCTCTGCGTGGACCCACACTGATGATCTCAATGCCTGGTGGACCAAGAACATCCTGCAATCCAACCTAGCCCCGGGTCTACGATCGGTCGTGCTAGCAACCCTTTGGCATCTCTGGCTTGAAAGGAACAATCGCATCTTCAAATCAAAGGAGCTACCGCCGATGATATTCTTCGATTTGCTCCTGGAGGTCCTGCGCCTTTGGATGGCGGCAGGCGTCCGTTTTGTAATAAGTTAACTCAATTGTAGCGCGCGTCCGGAGGGAATGCACCTAAACCTCCCCCTAAATTTTGTCCTTGTAACTTTCCTTTTGAATTAATTCAAGGCAGTTCTCCTGCCTTTTTCTCAAAAAAAAAAAAACTTGATTGGGTTCATCTCCTTCAACAAATAACAATTGGAAGTAGCTAGGCCGATTCTTGAATCGGAGTCGAAAACCAAGGAACATGTTTACGCCCCGTTCAGTTAGGAATTTCACATAAAACAATTTGGCTTCCCTAAAAAAATTGGGGGAAAAACTTACCACATTTCAAGCAGCCGGGCCAAAGGAAATGTGAATCAAGTTTCGGACGAGGAGAATTTTCATATGTAAAAAGAATCATCCTCAGAGATTTTTACGGCCGTTTAACATAGGATATTCACAGAAAACCGGTTGATCCTCTAAAAATAAATTAGGGGAAACTGTCTGAGTTTCCAGCGTGGTTTATTTTATTGCACAAGATGGGTTAGAGGGCTTGTGAACAGGGTTTCGAACGAGGAAGAATTTTTATATGTAAAACGAATCCTCTTTGGAGAGATTTTCATTTAGGATCTCTTTGTAGAGGAATTCCCTGTGCCACTAAAAAAGTTAAAAATCTTCTATGTGCCACCAAAAATCTGGTCTAATCTCCCATATGCCGCTGCTTCAATTTTTTAATCTGCTGGATGTCACTGTCATTAACTCCGTTAATTTTTTTCTCCCCTGAGTGCCATTTGACCTATTAGGAAAACATTTTAAAAAAAAATTATTTTCATAAAATCATGCTGACTAGGACGCTGCGTCATCCAAAATCGGAGTGGTTTTGGGTGAGGGGGTATTTTGTTCACTGTTGATACTTGATAGCATGGGGAGGTCGATCGTCTGTTTTTGGAGTTGATGGGAAAATGCAACTTTGGCGATAACTGGGAGGTAAAATAGAGTTTTTCCTTTCGCAAAATGGGAAGAGGTGGGTACCGGGTACGCCACGAACAAAAGGGCATCTGGGCATGCACCTACATTGCCACGAACAAGGAATTGAAGTGACAATCATATGTACACCATCTATGCGCATTTTTCACCATATCTCAGTGCATGTAGCAATCGAATATATAAAGAAACCACCAAGTTCTCCAGGGGCACATCTATCTCCTTCTCGATCTAGGACGACGATCTTTTTAAAGCAAGCGCCTTCCATTCCATACGAGAGAGCCATGCCTGCTTGCTTTACCACCAGCTTATATATATACTATTTGAATACAAATTTTCTGCGTTGTACATGGCGTTATACACACCAAGCAAACATGGCTTTACCCGTCTATAAATAGACATGATAGGTAGCTTAACACAAGCCAAAGCTACCAGTTGCTAATATAACCAGTGACCGCACACTCTCTAATTAGTAATCAAGAAGTCGAGCTCTGCTAGTCTCTAGATACCATGTCGATCATCTCCAGCATGCTGGGCCGGAAGCAGAACCCGAAGAATGGGCGCGGCGGCGGCGGCGAGGTCGAGCCGGTGAGCATCGACATCCTGGAGCCGCTCATCGACGCCATCTCGCTGACGGCGTTCACGACCTCGGCTGCGGCTGCGGCGCGGCGCGCGTTGCCGTTCTCGACGGCGAGCATGGACTGGAAGGAGACGGCGACGGCGCACGTGTTCATGGCGGACCTGCCCGGCGTGCGCCGGGAGGAGGTGAGGGTGGAGGTGGAGGAGGAGAAGGTGCTCAAGATCAGCGGCCAGCGGGCGCGCGCCGCCGACGACAAGGGCGACCGGTGGCACCGCATCGAGCGCGGCGGCGAGCGCTTCGTGCGCACCGTCCGCCTGCCGCCCAACGCCGACACCGACGCCGCGCAGGTGGCGCTCGACAACGGCGTCCTCACCATCACCATCCCCAAGCACGACGACCGGAAGCCGTACGGGAGGCTCATCCCAATCACCAACTGATCATCAATTGCTCCGTATCAATCACAGCCTAATGCACCATCAGCCACACCATCAACCAACCTAATCGCTATGCAGATTAGGACTTTGGAGAGGAATAAAAATGGCATATATACCTAGGCAGCTAGGCTGCAACTTGCATGCATGATTAGTTGCATGGCATAGATGCTATGTGATGGTGTGCATGCCACCACGCATTAGCTATGGTGAAAGGTGCGCCATGATTTCGAGAATAAGAATCACACTTTTATATGTATATATGGTTGCCTTACATATGGAAATAATTATCCTCCGTTCAAAAAAAAAAAAATTTCTCACCAATTAGTTAAATTACATATATCTTAATTAGTGTGCGAAAGTCAATATATTTGTATTGGGAATAATTTTTAATACATTATTACTTTATATCAATCAATCTATCTATCTAGTATTATATTATTTTATTATTATTATTATTATATATAAAGGAGGAGAAAAAGAAGCCACCACGTTCGTCCACATCATCCAAATTATTTTAGCCGTTCGATCAACGATGGGACCAAATTATAATGGCCAAGATCAATCAAAGAAATTCTCACATAAATCAAGAAAAAATAAAAGATCTATTTTATGGGGGCCGGATTATAACGACTTAGATTAAAAGAAGAATATTAGAAATTCGGATTAAATACTAAAGATGATATAATATGGTTATTTTATCCGTTCAATCAACTGTGGGACCAAATTATAACGGGATAGATTAATCTTTACCTAATAATAAAGAGAATAGAGTTTCCACTCTTTTCTTCCTTCGTCGGTCTTCTTCGTCTGTAAAAGGCTTCCCAGCCGTCCGATAGCTCCGCAGCTGGATCCAACCGCCCCAGCTGCCCGCACCGCGTCGCCCAAAACCCTAGCCATCCGCCCTGCCCCCGCAACTCCACCCTCTTTGCCTCACCTCCCCCTCACGCCGCCTCCTCCCTCCCCTCCTCTCCTGTGACCCCGTCCTCACCACCGCCGCCCCTCCTTCAGTAGATTAATATTTATTAAATGCAATACACTGCAGTTGTGTTGAATGCCATTAGCTATGTTAGATTTTTATTTTTCTTTCGCATTACCTCGCAGCTAGAGTACATCTACTTATGATTTTAAATCTAATGGCCTGAACCACTAATGAGTGATCAAAGAAATATTATCTCCAACGTGTTTTGTATGTGCGAGATTTTTATTTCTTCCGTTGCAATACACGGGCATTTTTGCTATTCAAAGAAAAAAAATAAAAGATCTATGCGGCTTAGATTAAAAGAAAATATTAAAAATTCATATTAAATACTAAAGTTGATATAATATATTAGAGATAAACTCTAAATCCGATCTGATATGTTACAGATAGATTATGAGTTAGAGATAAACATTATATACCAAAACAAATCTAGTCGCGCAAACACGCCGGCCACCTCGCTCGTTTAATGTAAAGTTTAAAAATCTCAAAATTGACTCTTGAGGTCTTGATCCCGTGGCCCGCACTTGTTATAGGCGCTGCGCCGCTGCCGCCCATATTCATCGAGCATTTCGAAAGGACAATCTAAAACCCTTTTGCGTTTTATTAGGACTATTCTTAAAACTCAAACTCCCAACATCCAACATATGATTCGAGCGACATTCATAATCTCCAATCTACGCAAGAAGCTAAACGAACAAACTAATCCCATATTTATAGATTTCCGTAGTTTCGTTTAGCGCAAGACAGGGCTACTATGCATGTTTACATCTTGCTTCTCTTCCGTTCAAGCCCTGTATACATCACCAACTAAACCTCAATTATCACCGGCTAAAAGCAGTCTCAATGGCATCTGCCAAGCTATAGCCGACAAGAGGCACAGATGACTAGCTGACATGCCGGAATCAAACAAACTGGCCATGGAATGCTACAAGCTTGCGAATGAATCGGCTATTTGCAGCGTGCACCAACAGTTCCTGAAATCCAGATCCGTGCTCCTCTTTCCATCCATCCTGCTGCACAATGATTTGATCGGGCAGACAATGCCGGCATAGATTCAGCCTTCGACGATCTGGGTAGCCTCGCCTGCAGACAATGCGTTTGCATAGTTAATTCTCTCTTTAAGTGTGCTGGGATAACTTTTTTCCCCAGGTTTAACAGCACAGATGAAGCAGCAGATTATTTTTGGATGCCTTCTTTTTAATCTGTACTTCATCCACATTCTGAATGTAATGCCAGAGCAAATAATTTTGTTGGCATTAAACAGCTGTAGCATTGCAATGCTATAGCTCCTGCCAGCATTCTATAACGCTGGGAAGGAAGAAGTATAAGGCTAGAATCAGGTCAATACTGCATACCGAACTGAACTTGATATAACTGATGGAGATACTAATATGGCTATAAGCAAACTGGAAAGTGACAATTGGTACTAACCGTGCATACACTTGACAAAGTTCTCAAGCTCTGAAGAGCAAACATCTCTCTGCAAAAGGAATGGGGGTAGCTGACGATATGCGAAGAATGAGACATGATGACGATCAGGATCATTCCTCGGCTTCGCTGTATCAAGGATCCGAGAGTATGTCTCACCATCAAGACATGGAAGAGCACTCTCTATACTTACAGATAGCCCATGATCCCATGCTGCATTCATAACCTGCACAGCTTATAATACCATATTAACCCAAGGAACAACATAACATATCCAGAAAGGTTTGTTAGAACATCCCACCTGCCAGGTTAAATCTTCTGGATCAGCACATGCATCATTGATCCCCTGAAATGTAATTTATGGTCCATAACAAACAAATTTAAGAATTACAGAATGCTTCTTGAGCACTCTGAAAACTGAAGAGTACCCATCTCGGTTTGTAGGGTTGTAGAATCCTGCTGTAAGCTCTGCAGCATGGCTTGCAGTTCTGTACCACCAATAGATTGAGGGGATCTGAGGAAAGAGGATTGTTTTGTCACTAAACAGCCAAACAACCAAGCGAAGGACGAAAAAATGTGTTGAACAATTGCCATGGCCTTATCAGGGCAGCACATTCTAAATTGAGTGTTTATACTGTGCGAACAGGCAAATATCAGGATAATGCATGCTAATATAATATAATTTCAATGGTTTGCTTATGAGCTGAAGCTTAAATTTCTTTTTTTGCCTGTGAACTAGTTTCACTATGATTTCATAATCTAATAAATAGCATTTTGAATAGCTTGTGAAGGTAGTGCTTATATACAGAACACAAGATCTCAATTCTCACTTAGTAACTACTGACTATCGAGTGACATAATATTCAATAGCAATTTGCAGTCAAACCCCTAATTTCATTTTAAAAAAACTGAGATCCAAACTGTAGGTAATGATTCTCAAATCAAGTTTGCCGTTAAAAATCTTAAAATCATTTTTATGTAGACCCAAAGCCACAAGGAATGTACTGTGATTGGGCATTCAAATCCATTTATGTTGTCAATGCTGTATTGCAATACCAGGTTTTCAGTAAACTTCACCTGCTTGACATTCAAACACAACCCCTAATAAATTCAAAATTTTATGCTCAAGAGGAATATCCATTCTGTGCATAATTTGTTGTCACCATGGCATTGACAAACTGCTCAGGAAGAGGAAAAAACATATGCAGTATATGTGGAAGTTATCTTCAGAAATTAGTCATGGGAGGAATAAGATGTGTCAAAGCTGAAACAAGAATTCCAAAGACCGACTACAAACAAATGTACCTTCACGATGATTTCTGCTCCATCAAATGCAAGAGTAGCAAGTGAGAGCACCTGATCCACATGATCTATGAGGATTCCAGAATACCAGTTAAGAAAAAAACGTCTATGGTAGCTATCATAATCCCCTCCATCACAAAAAAACCAGCTTCATGTGGTCTTGAATTATAATAGCCAGCATTATCAGGTCCGCGGGCCCAAAACAAATGCCCCCGTGACAAGGCAGATTGCCGTAGGTTCTTTTGCATGTACCTGTCGTAACACTATCACCCATGCAAATCAACAAAAGAAATGCAGCAACAGTATTCTGTAGGCAATGAAAAAAGGTGTGCATGCCATCATTATACATCACAGATACATCATGAAACTTTTAAACATTTCTGGTGATTCTAAAGGTCGGTTCAATTCATAGTCCAGGCAGTAGAATATTTATAGTCAAACAGACAAAATGATATTACATGGCTCCCAAGGATGTCTAATTCACATGTATGTTCTTCAACTGCATAATGATGACAGAACAAGCTACCAAACAGAACTTGCTATGACAAGTAATGACAATGCTGAATAGTAAAAAAGGAAAAAACAACAGACGGTGTGAGTTACTAAATGCAGGCACTTCGAGAAAGACAGATGACACATAGGATCCATTTTTCCTTTCGGACTAATAGTGACATCTTACTTTAATGATAATGTGGAACGAGGCTACTACAAACTAGCAAAGCATGCCCGAATTAGCAACACCCAGCACACAGTTAAAAACTCAAAATAATGCAAATGTGTCCAAGAACCTGTTTTTGAACACCAGGGTGTAGCTTCTGACATGTAAAAACTCAAAATGATCGTTTGTCAGTCAGGGGTCCTTAAACTGACTGTAGAATGGAGTCAAGTTTTCTCTTGATGCCGTTTAAGGTGTGCAGTAGTACCAGATTCAACCATCAATAATTTGTGCTATCTTGTGCCGCGCTTGCGAGTCGCAGAATTCTTATACCTGTTCAACAGCATTTCCTTGTGAACAACTAACAAATTATTCATGGTTGAATCTGTGCGCCATGAACAAATTATTCAACTGACAGATGTAGTATGTCTATAATATTAATAGTTCAGAAAATTCATATCCTCGCACCTTGGAACCAAACCAACGAAAAGGCTTTTGTTCTATTCATAAGAGTTAAGAGACAGCTATTTCAGTGGAGATCTGAGAAATGTGACCTATTTGTTTTGAGCTCTTCAATGGTAAGTTTTAAAATTAATTTTGCCTTTTCTTTTGGCCTGATCTGAAAAACTGACCTATTTGTTTTGAGCGCTTCAATAGTAAGTTTTAAAATTAATTTTTTTCCCATTTTTTCATCTAATTAGCTAAGCTTCATGTTGGACAAAAACCATATCACCTAATATTATAGTATACACAGGGTTTCCCACTAACCACCAGGGTATTGTTACCAGTTAGATACCGACCCAAGTTCAATTCTACTGCAGATGTCATATGGATGAATCGATCTGTGCAATTAGACCAAAGCACCAGAACATAAACATCCATAACAAAGCACAGCACAAGCAAAGCAGTCATGAACCATATTTTACTAGCATTATCTAGAAAGTGACAGACTTTCCGATCACTTCGCTATTGACAGTTCGCACATAAAAATCCATTCGGCGGTTGCGGCAGCATATTAATAAGTGTATCAGAGCACAAAAAGTGCAAAATGGATTGTTAACCAGGACGAAGAAGCATATCATATGGATGACAACAAAGGAGAATAGCAAGGCATGAGGATGCTGACCTTTGTGAAAACCTGGTTGAGGATAGGACATGTCTGCATAAGAACCCGATAGGAAGTGAGTGATCAATCAGTCAGCTTTCGCATTACTCTCAATGCAAAACGCATTGGTTTCCAAATCCATCAGATGCTGCAATTAAGCCATCATGGAGGGCCAGACCGCGGAGTTGGTACCTGCAATCACACATATGTCTGAATTCCCAAAACAGCCTAGGAGTGAACCAACAAGAATGAAGAACCCGACTATAGTGTCGGGGTTTGGCGCCACCATTTTGCAAACCATGAATCCATGATCCCTAACAGACAAAGCCACATTTGTCCCCGTGAGCTAGTTCCCAGCACGATTCAGATTCAAAATTCAGAAAAAAAAAATCCCTAAAAATAGTACCAATGTGGCACGATTCAGATTGAAAATTCAACTTTTGCCATGGAGAATCTTGAGGAGAAGCAGGGACCAGAGAGGAAGGGAGGGAGGGAGGGAGGAAGGGAGAGAAGCAGGGACCAGAGAGGAGGGTGGGCGCCTTGGCAGGGGGTCTAGGCGGAGCAGCGGTCGTCGGAGGGGAGCTTGCCGTGATCGCCGGTGAGGTCGCCTGAGCCCTGAGGGGAGGCGGAGGCTGGCAGTGGCAGCGAAACCACGGGGCGGAGACGGACTGACGGAATGGGATTGGGATTGCGATGCGATTCGGAGTCGGGATCGCCGGTAATTGCGCGGGAACGCATTAGTTGCGCGGGAAAGCAACGTGCGCGGGAACGCAAGGCGGGCGGGAGCGCCACCGCCTTCGTCCCTCTATCTATTTAGTCCCCCCGCGCCCGCGCTCCCTCCCGTTACCGTACGCGCCCAAAACCCTCCCGCTCTTCCTCCCCCTCCCCCTCCCCCCGCATCCATCGCCAAAAACCCTAGCCTCTGCGCCTCCAAACCCTAGGTGTCATGGCGGTGCCGAGCTTGGCGGAGCTTCTCCCGCCGGGCTTCAAGTTCGATCCGAAGGACGACGAGCTCGTCGCGCATTACCTCCTCCCTCGCCTCCGCGGCCAGAGTTTGCCGTTCGACGGCATCATCGTCGAGGCCGACCCGCTCAGCGCGCCGCCGTGGGAGCTGCTGCAGAAGTGCAACCGCAAGAACGACGCTTTCTTCTTCGCGGCCGGCCACACCAAGAGCCGCACCGACAGCCGCCAGAGGAGGACCTGCGCCGGCGGCGGCTGCTGGAAGGGACAGAAGAGGTCCAAGACGTCGGTCGACGGCCAGAAGCTGGTGGTCCCCGACACCGGCGAGGAGATCGCGTGGCGGAAATACCTGCTCAACTTCCACGCCGACGGCGAGCAGGGCAGCACGGGGTGGGTGATGGACGAGTACGCCGTCACGGCCCCCGCCGACCTCGCCGCCTCGTCGGTCATGGCGTACCACATCCGATTCACCGGCCATGGACAGAACTCAAAGAAGCGGAAGAGGGAGCCGGAGACACAAGATTCGGTCGCTAGCAAAGAAGCCAGAACCACTCTGCCGGCGCTTGAGGACTACACGTCGGTGGTGCATCAGCCTGTTCGTGAGGAGGCTTATCCCGAGGAGGCGACACCGTTGGAGCAAGGATGGCCGGGCCACTCGGGCGTCATGGATTCTGCTAGGTTCGAGGAGAGCACAGATGATCTCATCAACTGTGACTGGGATGTTCGTGAGGAGGCAACGACGTCGGAGCCAGGATGGCCGGAGCACCCCGGCGTGATTGATTCTGCTGCGTTTGAGGAGAGCACAGATGAGCCGCAGTTCGTTGTGGATGACCTCATCAACTGCGACTGGGATGTCGAGCTGGACGAGCTGCTGTCCTTCCCCGACGACGAAGCCGGAACCACTCTGCTTCTGTCTCCGGTTGAGGACTACACGTCGGCGGCGCATCCCGAGGAGGCACCGGCGTCGGAGCAAGGATGGCCGGGGCACTCGGGTGCGATGGATTCTGCTGCGCTTGAGGAGAGCACGGATGTGGATGTTGAGCTGGACTGGGATGCTGAGCTGGACGTGCTTCTCCCATGAGGCCATCAGGCCATCAGACAGACGGTTGATCGACGCACAGGTTTCTTCTTCATCAGTGGAACACGTTCTTGTTGTGCTGTAGGTGTTGATTTAGCTGACCATCTCATGTAGATTTTCCTTAAAGAGCTTGTAATCAGCAATTTTGTTAGCCTGGTGCTGATTTCAGACTTGCTCTTTATGACCTATAAGTCTGTAACACGCTCTTGTAAGAGCCTCTCTACTGGCTACGCATATATGCTAAATATATATGAACATGTTGGTTTTTGTGTATGTTGTTTGTTTAATTCCATAAAATTGGAACTCAATTAGGTTCATGTGACTGCACAGGCATGGCATCACAAACGCTAAGGTTGTCTCACTGATGTGCGTGGTCTTAAGAACAATCAGGATTTTGAATCCTAGGGAGGAGTTTTAAGCGAGCTGTTGACGCAATTGGAAAAGTGGATGTACACGCACAATATCACGCAAATATAAGGTCGTCTCCAACAACTCTGTTACTCCGACGAACACTTACTGTTCCTTATCAAGAAAAATTAATAGCATGGTCGCCGGAGAACACGACGTCGACGCGGCCGCCGCCTCCACGCCGCCAATTCCGCACTGGGGAGCCTGTGCCCTGTGGCCGCAGCTGAAGGTGGCGAGCTCGGGCGCCAGTAGGAGAAGCATCGCGAGCACGAGCAGCATGGCTGGTGGCAATGCTGCGCCGGACGCCGGTGTCTCTCATGCTGCAAGATAGACGGCTAGTGAGAGTGGACTCACTCCGGGAAGAAGAAGAAGAAGAAGAAGAGGCCGTACATCCTCTGGGGGGAGGGCTTTAAAACCCCTAACTCTGTAAACCTCTTCTCTTTTGATCAATAGATGGCAGCTCTCCTGCCCTTTGCTCAAAAAGAAGAAGAAGAGGCCGGCGCTTCAGCGTCTGTCTGTGTGACCGTGATGTGGTGCTAGCTGAAGGTGTACAGGCCTTGATGAGTGTGAATTGGTGTTTCTTGCCTACACTGAGCCAAAGGAAATTAAGGGATGATCGAGGTGGTCATGGAGTGGACTCTATGGAAGAAATCAGCAAACCTGATGAGTGATGACCTAGTCACCTAGCTCATGTTGTGATGTGCAAAACTCATGTTGTGATAATGTGATGTTGCGAGAATAAGAATCACACTTTTATATGTATGGTTGCCTTCCTTTCATACGTATGGAAATAATTATACTCTGTTCAATATTTTTTTTCTCACCAATTAGTTAGATTACATAAATCTTTAGTGTGCGAAAGCTGTATCAATATATTTGTATTGGGAATAATTTTTAATACATTATTACTTTATACTATCAATTAACAATATATAATAAGATAAACTTACGATTAAAGTCTACCTTCAAAAAAAATTTAAAATAAAAATATGCTCTGTATTCTTGAACCGATGGAGTAAAAAACATCACGCCAATAATTCCTGTTAGAACGTAAATTATGAGTTGCATGAAAAAAAAAATGTTGATCAAGATAGGCAATAATTAATGCTATCGTTGCCTAGCGATACTGCAAGGATTATGTGAATCAAAGGAAATCATCGAGGCGTGTGTCACTTTCCATAGGCCAATGCGACTTACGTTAACTTGTCAACCTTGTGCATATTGTGCTCATATTGCTACTTGAATTTAGACTCTCTTTATTTAAGCTTCTACTCAGCTTCTAGCATCAGAAACTCAAACAAACAACAATACATCTTTTAAAACCCCCTTCCAAGAAGTTAAAAGCCTTTAAAAGCCCAAATTGTAATGTGATCTAAGGAATAAGTTTTGGGTGACTTTTTCCATAATCAGCTTTTAGAGAAGCTGTAGCTCAAACAAATAGGACCTTAAAAGCTAAACGTTTTGGCTAATTGTAACATCCCGAATTTTTAAAACCAATTTGGCACGTTAATAATTTCTTAAATGCATGATTTAAAAAGGTTAAATCATCCATTATTGCATCATGACATCATCACTTCATGCATTGCATTTAAATTAGAAAAATAATTTAAACCTTCCCAGTCTATGCCCTTGGGTGGAGAAAGTTGGTAATTTGTTTTTCAGGCCTTTGGTAATAGATTTTGGGAAAAACAAAACTATAATTCCTAAGTGCTAATATATTTAAAAGGATATTTGAAAGAGTAATGCATTTGAGAAATCGAAAACCTAAAACCATTTTCTCTCCTCTTGACCGAGCCGCCTCGCCCATCTCCCTCTTCTCCTTTTCCTTCTTTCCCTTTCCGTTGTTCTCTCTTTGGGCCGTGATCGCCGAGCCAGCCAGCCCATTGTGGGCCTATCTCGGCTGAGCCAGCGCCCCGCCGCCTGCAAGCGTGATGCCACCGACGAGTGGGCCCACCTTGTCATCCCCTTCCTCCTCCTTCTCCCCTGTTTCCCTTCCTCTGTTCGCTTCGCCGAATCGCCGCTGTTCCTCTCTCTCCTCTCTCCCGGGGCCTCGCCATTTCGTCTCCCACGCGACGCCGCCTTTACACTCTTCCGCCGGACCCTCTCCGTCCCTACCCTTTCTTGTCTTATCGCCGGCGAACCACCCTCCGCGTTCAATGCGCTTCCCTCACGGACCGGCCGGAATCGACACCGGCGACTGCCAGCCCCGCAAGTCGCATTGAATACGTCCCGGGCGAAGCATTCCTATAAATGGGGCACTGCTACCTCCGTTGCCCCTTGCTTTGCGCCACCGCATCGGACGTACACCCGAGCCGGTGCGTTGCTCCTTCTCTCCGCGTCGTCGCCGTTACTCGTGGTTTCGCGCGATTTTCCACACCAACCTCATCGTGCATTTGGCGCAGGTCGTTCCGTGGAACTCGCGCCGATTTGATTTGAGTCGGGTGGTCCGCTCGCGTGTTCCGAGCCCACGCCGTCGCCGCCGCCGTGGTCTCGCCGCCTGGCCGTCTCGCTTGTTCCGGTGAGCTCACCAATCGTTTTATTCCTCCCGTTGTTGCTCGCGATCGAAGGGATTGAGTTAGGGCCTCGTCTTTCGCCGCGCCATGACACCGTGATACTCCGCCACCGTGACTCGTTGCGCGCCGCCTCCGTGCATTTCTGCCGCCGAGGCACCGTCGCGTTGTCTCGCCCTCTCTCTCCCCAATGAGCCATATTGGTCTCCAATAGCCGGAACTGCCGCCGCCGTGAGCAACATCGCCGCCGCCGTACCTCCTCTTTTTCCCCTCTTCACTGCTGCGAGACGCGCCATGTGGGACCCACGGTCACCAGCAGAGCTGCCTCACCCCCTTCATGCGGTGCCGAGCCGCGCCTCCGTGTTGGGCCTCCTGGCCGAGCCGGCCCATTACCAAAAGCCTCCTTTTCATTTTATTTCTTTTTTTGTTCCTGAGTAATCCTTGTTTGTTACCTAAAATATTTGCTAAAAATAACCAAAGGCTTGGTAAAAATTCTATAAAAATTAGTGAAACTACTTTATTAGTTTCTGAACCTGGAAAAATTATGTATTTACATGTCATGCATATGGAATCCATTTTTGGTTAAATAGATAAGCTCTAGGTGCATCATTAATTTCATGTGCTGTAAATATTCTATAAAAATTCAGGAAAAATACTTTGGAGGTTCTTGGACCTTAAAAATATTATTTGTATGCATGGCATCCATCCAGCATCTGTTTTGGTCATGCAAGTAATTTTGAGATGGCATCATTCCATGTGTGCATTACCATTTAGCATCATGTTTCCTTTAAATGAAAATACATGAAACATGGGGTTGCTGCATTTTCCTTAAAAACAAGATGACATAAAATGTTTTACTTATGTGTGTTGTATTGCTTTGCATGCGTGTGCGCGTTTAGGAGGTCAAGCTCTCGAAGACCCGATCGACGACGTCCCCTTCGCTTTCCCCGGAACCGATCAAGGCAAGTCCACCCCCCCCCTTTTGATCATATTGAGAAGCCATTTTCGGTTATTTAGAAAATGTTATTAGACTTGAAAATATGCATGCTAGTTTAAAAGATAAATGCCGTATTTCCTAGACTTAGTTATCATGACCGAATAGAAAGGTAAGAAATATGGTAGGATTAAACCTAAGGCTAAAATATGAATTGCTCTTATTTATATGCTTTGTTGTGGTAGGATAAATGCTTAAAAATCTTTTATGCGGAATGATTCAACCATTTGTGTGAAATGAGAATATTGTTGAGAAATGTTTGGGAAAGGATGGTTTAAAGATAGCGCATCAAGGGTGATGCTGAGTAGGAAATGATTTTCCTCTTACCCCAAAAATCCTCCGACTAGGGAGAGATATTTTGTCGGATTGGTGCGGTATGGCACCGTTTTGAAACTGGGCTAAAATATCAACTCTCTCCTAGTCTAAGAACTGTGCATCCTATGATCCTATGAACTGAGCCATTACAGTACGACCTCGAGCCCCGGAATGGGACGGGCCCGATCGTTGGCCCTCGTGGTTGATGGTCTTGTGGCGAAACATCGTCTGGGTGCGTAGCCTCTCGAGGGTAAGGCGTACCCACTCTGCAGAGTTAAAACTGTCATGATAGCCGTGCTCACGGTTATGAGCGTGCGAAGGGACTGATTATATGGTAGTTTCTTCATTTTAAAACCAATTTAGAAAAGGGGTTTGAAAAGAAAGGATTTGAGATGAGTAAGGATTTGAGAAGGATTTCGTTTGAGCTAGGTGCCACCGGCGATATTCCGGATTGGGTGACGGCCTCACCGGAAAGTGTCATGGAATGGACCTAGCCGTTTTGAGAAAAGAAAAGAAGAAAGGATTTTGTTCTCGCTATGGCACTGAGGCCAAGTGGCGAGAACCGTTTGAGAAGAGCCCAAAGAAAGTGATTAAGATTTATTGTTTCTAAATTGCTTTACCAAAACTAGGCTAATAAATGCACTTCCGCAAAATATCCTAAGCCTTCCTTGTACTGAACCGCATTTGCATAATTCCGGACTTGCGAGTACAATTTGTACTCACTCTCCTTTTCTCCCCTCTCTTTTCAAAACTTCAACAGCTGGTCCATCCGAGTATGGCCCGCCGTCCGAGGAGGAGGACCCGGATTACGTCGAGGAGGCGTTCTCCGACGAAGAGTATGAAGATTAGGGTTACGCGTTCCTACAGCCTTCGTGCCTGTAGGATGAATAAAATTCTAGATGTTGTATTAGGCTTGTATCGTTGTGTACTCTGATGTGCGGCCTGCGAGCCGTTGTATGTGTTTGTACTGGACTATACTCCTGTTGTAATAAATAATATCGTTGGCACTGTTCCGTTTCTGTATATCTGTGTGTACTAGCCATGATCCTTGGGACTAGTACAGGTTTACGCAGGTGGAATCCGATCTTGTAAATCGGGTGCCGACACTAATTCAGTCTAACTTTTTTTTTACTATGAAGTCAAATATATAACTTATTAAAAATAACATAAGTGAAGTAGGCTATAACTTTACAAAACAAATTAACATCATCTTAAATTTTAGCTTATTCATTCATTTAGCCCATCCATTTCAAACAACCTTTCCTACAAGCATCACATAAGGTTGATCTTCTTCTTCTTTTTTCATTGTCCTAAGACCATTTTTAATTTGGATGATATCGTTGCGGGTCTAGCATGTCATATATCAATTAGAAACTATTTCAACAAAATTATGGATGCAAGAGGATGGCATATTTATTGAATATTCCTGCTCGTTTGACCGGATATACTTGTAAAAAAATCTGCCTCTTTGTCTGTCAGTGAAATATAATTATCAGTGAAACTTGAGTTATCATTTATTTGTTTATATATGGAAGTTGTCAAATTACCCCTCTAATTTCATTCTGCATATGCCGCTGCGTACAAACAGATACAAGTTTAGAGGATCAAGAAAATAAAATTGAAGTTTATGAGGCTAAATGAGATTTGCGGCAAGTTCAACAATAATAGTATAATTTTTCTATAAAATAAAAAAGTTGCCCAAGGCTAAGTAAAAAGTAAAAAGTAGTATCAGGAGTAGAGCTGACCGTGAGAAGAAAATTGTATGCTACCCGATGCCACACAAGGCACCGTGACATCCTTTTTCTCTCTATCTCTCTCCTCCTCTCTCTCTATCGCATTCTCTTTGTCTCTCTATCTCCTCTCTCCCCTCTCTATCTCTCTGGGTGCCATGGTATTTTTTTTCCCCTGATCGTGTACGCTGTTAACATAATGCAATGGTTCACATACGCTGTATTAATGCACTGGTTCTCTGCTAGCATGCATTAATGCAAAACTACTTGAGATCCCTCGACAATGTTTAATTATTTTCCATACCATGATCCCTCTTCTCACCAACCGTCTACCAGTGGATAGTATCCACTGCAATATCTCCCCAAAAGCAAGGAAATCCCACCAAAAAAGGAAAATATTAGATAACAAATACCAAGAAAAGATCGTCAAAGAATAAGAAGACATGACATTAATTAAGATCGTGAGTTCATTAATTAGTTTGCCTTAAATACTATGCTACACTATTTTTCCTTACTATTTTCTTAGCATAATAATTTGATTGATCCGACCCTCTGATCCTCAATCCAGCTTCTAATAAGTAATGTCATGCCTTGAATGGCCCTTTTTGGTTCACGTTTCGGTTCGATTTAATTTGACTAAGATAAAAGTTAAAAACATTTACAAAGAAAAAATAAAATAAAAACATTTTAAAACATTTTGCTTTTTGAGAAAACCAACCTGGTTCCAGAAAAGTTATTGTAAAATATAAATGATATGTAAAATATAAAAAATTTGATTCAACCGAACAAAATCAAACCAAAACGTAAAAAAAGGAGGGTCTTCATTGCCACACTGCTAATCTGAACCAGAAGCCGTTTTTTTTCCTAGTTCGTTTTTTTTTGGAATTTTTTCCGAGTAAAACACAAAATTCTATTTCATAAAAAACATGAACCAAAACGAGGCAATATCTTTCTCTAGGCATTGACCTTTCTATCCCCACCGCCGTCGGATCAACTGCCCCTCTTCTCCCTCCTCCTCTCGTCGTCCTCCAAGAAACCTCGCCGTCGATGGGATTCTTCCGCCGGATCGCCGGCATCCTCGGCATCTCCAAGGACGACGCCGACCACCCTGACGCCGCCGCGGCGTCGGCTTCCGGCGACGTCCCACAGGACAAGGTGGCGGCGGCGGCCGCCGCCGCCGGGTACGCGACGAGGCGCGGGTTCAGCGTCCAGGTGCCCGTCACCGTCGAGCGGTCCGGCCCCGGGCCGGTGCTGGTGCCCTGCCCCCAGGGCGACGGCGGCGTCCAGGTAATCGAATTGTTTCACCGTCTGCAAGACTGCAAGGACGTGCAGTTGCTGCGTGCCGTGGTATCTTGCTTCATCTAGGTCTTGATGTATCCGGTGGTTAGTGGGATCTCGGGAGGTGGGTTCTTGGGAGAACCCTTCTTTATGACGTTTCTGCTCATTTGCTTCCATTGGTGTGTGTGTAATCTTGGTGTGATGGTTCCGTGAATCTGGACGGAGTTCGAGCAGTACGTCAACTGTTTGGATCTAGTTTCTTTACAAGAATGATGCACACTGCAATTATATGGTGTTACCGTAGTTGAATCGACTATTGTATAGGTTGTCTGGATTATCTTATGCTCTGTCAAATTGGGATTGGTTGTAAATTTCTTAGAATTTGGTATGTCAGAGTAATAATATTATCTCCTGGTGTTGTGTGTTGGAGATTCTGTTTTAGTCCAGATCCAACCAAATGATGTTAACCAATCCACCTTTGTTATGATTGTCTCCGGTAATGCTTAGCTTGTTAGTTAGAATGCTTCTTATTAACAGTCCCTTGTTATGTCAATGAAGATGCGGTAGATTAGGAAACATTATCTATAGCCTTACACAATTTGCTAAGTCGGTGTCAGGGAATAATGAATACATTACATGGCAAACTTCACGCCAGACATTTATGGATGGTGGGATATGAGAGCAAGTAGCAAAGACAAATTGAAACCATAAGCAATGTGGATCACATTTGCTAGAACCTATGATCATCAGTTTGGGTTCTGTTGTGATCCAACAGGTGATATAAGGATCTGCCGATATGATATTGTGCTTGTGTCAGACTGTCGCTAGAAGCTAGGACATAGTGCCAAGGTGATATACTGCCCATCACTTCAAATTAAACAGAGGTCAACAATTAAATATGCCAATAGTTCAAAATATATGATGGGGCATTGGGGGCATAGAGTATATAATTGTCCTACAAATTCATTTGATTGATAAAGCTCATCTTGTTCCATCTGTTTCTCCACTTGTTGTATTTTGTCATTCAATGCTTGTTTTAATCTGGTAAGCCTGCTTTAGCATGATATGATTATATGAACTGCTCTTTAAAATTCTAGTAGTCTAGTTTTGGAATCTGACTTATATTGTTGTGGAGTACTACTAGTTCATTGAATTGGCTGTGGATTGAAACTACCAGCTCTAGGTACTATGAGTGGGCCTTCATGTCAGTTGAATCTGACGAACCCTTTGATAATTGATTGGTATGTAGTCAGCAGCTCGGCAACTAGTATGAGTCATGTGTATACTCTCGAGGTATACTCAAGAGGCTACTGATTGGATTTCGTTCTGACAGATATTGTAGATAGTGAGCTATTTAGATGGGCCCTTTAATCCTTTTCAGTTTTATAATTATTTGGAGAATGACAGTAGTACAGTATGTAGTGGGTTCTAGTGATTTTTGTTGTGCTAAGATAATCACGAGTCATGAGGTAATTAACTTACATATATATTCTATAGTTTGTACTCCCTCCGTTATGAAATAGTTGTTGTTTTGGACATTGACACGGTCTCCAAAATACAACTTTGACCACTAAAAACTATTGTAATTTAATTTTAGCATGCATTAAAATTATACTTTTATGAAAGTTCTATTCGAAACGAATTCATCTATATGAATTTTATGCTTCAAATCTAAATGGTTTAGAAGTATTTTATAAATAAAATTTTAAAACATTGACTTAGGACATATCTAAAACGACAACTATTTAAGGATGGAGGGAGTACTAGTTTAGACTTCAAGGTCTTGGGATACTATTTTAGTTCATGAATTTACTGGGATTTTTTGAAGAAGTCCAGTTTGTTTTCAAAATGAAAGGTCTTTGGTGGAACTGTACCTTTTGGTTTTGCATTATGATACACTGTGTTTTCTACAAAGGCACCTTTGTTGATTTTTTAGCAATTGTCAGTGATGTTCTGCAAGGAATCTCAAGATAGAGGGTGTGGTTTTGAATACCTCCTGGGGATAGAGTTTATCTTGTATTGTGTACAAGTTATGTCATGGATTATGGGTTTGACTACTAGCTACTGTTAAATATTATTATTTAAACCATGAATTCGAAGAACTAGCACTAGGCCCAGATAGTGCAAGTGGAGCACTTATGGAGTACCACAGCCCAAATTCATTACAGGCAGCGCCTATACATTTTGTGAAGTTTCGTGCATAGTTGAGCCACTGATTTGGCTGTTATTTCCGTGCTGATAACCTATACAAATATGAGTTCTGACACGCATGCATCAATATATTGAAGCAAAACTGTTAATAAAAAATCAACTGGCAATACATTTCAATTTATTAATCTGGGTGACTGGGAATCTGCCTAGGCCAGACCTTGGACCAAGGGTTATAACATGTACAAATGTCCCTTGTTCTGGGCATTGTATCAACTATCAAACACTTTGGTACTGAATGTCAAAAAATTGAAGATATCATTTAGGTATTACTGATTGCCTAAATATGTTATTCTTTGGAAGCTATAGATAACAATGTGACTGTCCGGAAGTATGTTTTGCCATGCCATCTTTACCTTCCACTGTTCCACGCATATAGTTGGTATTCTGTAGGCCCTATGGCTACCTTTGCAGGACATCAAACTACCATAGTTGAGATTTCAACATTTGGACCATGGTGTTATATCTGGTCTCTATTTCTTCCTGTTTTTGTTACAAATAAAGCTTTTTCTGTAGGGATATGCAAGAGTGGACATAGCACTTCATTTGTTGTATTATTCTATAGTATTTTAAATTTTTTTGTTTCTTTTTTCCAAAAAAAAAAACATTTTTGGTGCCACATGCTTTTTTTTATAGGTACATGGTCATTGCAGTGGAACAATATGGAATATCATTTGTTTGGTTCATTGATTAGCATGTTTATACCTTGCATGAAGCCACAATGATCTCCTATCTATCAGTGTTTTTTATGGGATCTTTGAGCCTTAAGCATGTTAAACTGTTTCTTTAAAATTTTGAATAAAATGTGAAATCCTTTCGTGTTGTCAACTGCTTGAATTTTTGCTTCTTCCATCCTTTTTCATTTGAATATAATTTTGCCTTGGTACTGTCTTATTCAACCAGGGTTTTAGGTGGTATACAAGGAGGCTAAGGATTGATGAAGATGGTGATGTTGCTGACGAGTTCCTGGACGAGGTTGTTCATGAAAGCCTGATCAACAATGATGCAAGCCCCGTTGGAAGGTTTCAAGTGAAATACAACACAAGACCAACCGCTCTAGCGATGAGAAAGCAAATGATTGCCGTTGACGGTGACATCCGTCATAGCTTGGAGCACCAAGGGCAACTGCGATGGGTGTGAGTGTGATGCCGGCATGCCACAAGCCCGCTATGTCAGCTTGAGTTACACCGTCTTGTCGGCTTGTCACCACAGGGGCAGTTAATCTCTTGTTGTACTTAGCCAAGGGAGCAAAGGAGTTTGGCCTGCGCTCTCATCTTGGAGCCTCCTGGGAGTGGATTTGGAGCTCATGGCTAATGCATCATTCTTCATTCGGTGTGTGGGGATGTGATATTATGGCTTTCGTATCCCTTGTACCACAAGTCGTAATTGTTGTACATTGTTGAACTGAACAATGGCAGGAGAGTGAAAAAAGCTACTGCCAGAATTGTAGAAGAGCAGTGTACTTGCAAAAAAAAAAAGAACTGCTGAATCCTTGGCTATTGATTCGTTTCTGTGAATTGTATGCGTTGTTTCCTTTATTAATCTATGGTGTTTCTTTCTTCTCTAATCATTCTACTCCTTCCGTCCAATTTTATAAGGCATATACTCCTTCCGTTTAATTTTATAAGGCGTATACGTATTTTAATATTCAAACCCTCTGATCGCAACCAACTATTTTGCAAGAAACATATAAGACTTTTTGCAAGAAACATACAAGACTTTGTGATAAAAAAAATGCATCAATGAATCTGTAATTAAACTTGAACGAACATTTTAGTGACTATAATTTATAAGGTTGCATGGTGTCTACATGCGCCCCAGGTTGAACTTTTTCTTTTCTCAATATACTATAAACACAACCTTTTTTTTCTCATTGAAACCTTCATCTATAAATAGTACATAGCCGAGTTGCTCTCCTAGGCTCTCTCGGGCGGGCCACGTGGCTGGCCTGCCCGCCCGGCGCCGCGACGGCCGTCCGATCGCGCGAGACGAGCAGATCCGTCCGTTCGTTTTGATTTAATGTATAAAAGAATTTTTTGGCCACAAATGCTAGGCATGCGGGTCGTTTGCCCGCCTGGCTAGCTCAGCCGGCTCCCGCTCCGCCGAGCGCGGTTCGAATCCTGCATCCGGCGTTTTTACGCTTTTTTGTGCTTTGCAAGCGTCCATCGCGTCTTGCGTTTTCCCGCCAAGACGCTGCCCGGCCTCGGCCACGGAGCGCGGTCATGGCTAGTATACTATAAACACAATAAAAATAGGAGAGCAAATAGAGACAATAGAAAGCATCCTACTAATCGATAACTTTAAACGATAAACCATGCTCTACTAAAATAAGATAACAAGGTAAAAGAAATAGAAATTATACTTGCACCATTGATTGGAGTAACGACCATACTTAGTTGTATTCTCAACCAAATAAGTTAAAAATAGAGATTTTTGGCCGTCAATGCAAATTGTTCGCATAAGAAAATCATGTTGTGTGTTCTACAAAGGCGTCGAGGAATACAAATGATTTCTTTAGGGTTATCATGGGGATCAAAGATTTAGTCCCGTAATTATAGCACACTCAAAAACGAGGTTAGATTTGCATTGTGGGATGAGATTTAAACCGGTGTGATAGGTTTCACATCAAAGTATCTAAAAGCATTATCATCAGGTTCTCTAAAATACCATTGCAGACAAATTTCAGTGTAATAAATTTAGAAACTCCCTATAGAATCTGACTCTCTCTCTCTCTCCGATTATATCTTTTCGAGGATAGAGGCTCTACGGAGAAAAATGAAAATATAAGAAATAAATTGTGACTTAGAGGAGTGATAAAGAGAACAAAATATAGAAATCTTGTCGACGGTGGTCTGTGGCAATTCCCTGTCTTCGATTTTGTGAGAGCTAATGATGTGACGGGGAAACTATACCTTTAAAGACTTTTGTGGAGTCAAAATATGTCTTATATTTTGAAACGGAGGGAGTATGTGTTTTCAAAACGTAGATAAGTCGTTAAGCTGAAAAGAACTGGGCCTTAACTTTGATTTATCATTTATCGGAGCTTGGACGACGTGAAAAGAAATAAACTAATCTACGGAAAAGATATGGCCAGGGTGGCGGCGATCCAGTGGGCCAGGCTATCCATCCATCGGCCCGTCGCCCAATCGCCTCCGGCTCACGATCACGAGATACCGGCCTTGGAATAGGCCCACCAATCATCGCTCCTGGCTGGTGGGCCCCACTCGGAGGCGGCCCATGCGATGCACGGTCCACAAAGAACCCGGTCGACGCCGCGACCACGCCATCTCTTCCTCCTCGATTCCTCCCTCCTAATCCACCACCACCACCGTCGTCGTCGCCTCCTCCTCCTCCTCCTCCGCTCGCTCGCCCGCTCGCCGCGGCAGCGCCGCCTCGTCGCCTCGGCCGCCGCTGCAGCTAGCTTCAGCGATAACCGTGCAGCTGCTCCGCTCGACGGCGGTATCCTCACCGCAGTCGCGTCGGCGTCGCGCCGGCCTCCTCTCCGGCGAGCTGCTGCCCCGATCGTATCTCGGGCCCGAATTCGGTGAGGTCTACGCGTATGAATTACTCTATCGCAACGTTGTGTGTTTTGCTTGCGTTGTATGCGCAAGACTTTAACTTTCGGGTTTCGATGGAGTGATTGAAGCAGTTGGTTTCCCAGAGGCATTATTGGTGAATTCAATGGGAAGCAACGACCCTACCACGCCGTCTAAGGCTTCAAAGGCATCAGAGCAGGTGCCTGATCACACTTCATCTTTGAACTGGATTATCCTTGGGTGCTTAGTTTTCTGACCATTTTCCTAAAAGGAAAAGGTCAACTTTCCAAGTGATCCTCTTCTCCATATGTTTATCCGTGTAACTGGACATGTGTCAATGATAATAGATTAATAGCGAGAAATTTTTAGAATGCTGCTCACGGCGTTGCAGCCGAACTAAGAAAACAAAATGGTTAAGATGGTTAAGTATGATATGGTGTGAATTGTAATGAATGAGATTTTTAGAATGCTGCTCACGGCGTTGCAGCCGAACTAAGAAAACAAAATGGTTAAGTATGATATGGTGTGAATTGTAATGAATGGGCACATTTGTTTTGCTCAGATTATTTGATTGGTTTAATAAAGTCGGTACCTTTTTATGCAATCTTCGTTATTATGATTTAAGTGCATATATCAGCATCATTGAATGGAATAAACTGCATTGCTGCAAGACATTCTGCCTTTTTATTTTCTAACTATCTATGCTAGTATCCTTCTGACAGAAGGAAATGTTTTTTTGAGCTATACAGAAGTAAATATTAGATGTTCTCTTTGATCAAAACACAAATGTTCTGTTTCTATTTTGATGATATCTTTTATGTAAAACCCTTCTTCGTTTTCTTACTTCCCTATTCTCAGGAGCAACCTCCAGCCACTACCTCTGGCACTACAGCTGCGGTTTACCCTGAATGGCCCAACTTTCAGGTTATTCCGTGAATGTGTTTTTTTATAATTAAGCTGGGTAAATATAATTTTCTTTTGCTGGACGATCATTGTATGTGATGACTGTCATTGATGTTTTCTCTCTTTTTTTAAAAAAACTTGGTAGGCCTACTCAGCAATTCCACCACATGGGTTCTTTCCCCCTGCTGTTGCTGCAAGCCCCCAAGCTCATCCATACATGTGGGGAGTTCAGGTGTCCTTCATATCTTTTTCCATTCTCTACTTAACTCGCAATAAAATGGCAATGTATGAGCTTTGGTCTCTCAAGAATGTTTCGCTCTAAATATTGTTTACTGAAATATTATTCATTTTTACTACAGCTATGTGTTAGTTTTGAATTGGATCAGCCTTCGCAGCATATCTGGATGCCTTGTTACATGTTCCTTGTTTCCATGAGTACATGCTGTGCAGTGTGTAATGCATATACTTACATAGATGACTGAATATCAAAATCAGATATATGCAATGACGGCTTTCAAAATGTACTGATGACTTGATATTTGAAAAATAGACAGATTTAGCAACCTTATAACATGAAGATTCTGGTTCTATTGTTAATTCTGATAGTGAAGCATGTTGCAAAACATTAAGCATTATGCAAGAGGAAAAGGGATTAAAAGTTAGGCAGCTGCTATGGTTTGCTTTTGTTAACTGCATTTTCATGTGCTATGTGGGGATGTGCTTTTCTATGTGAATCAAAAACACCGTCTCCTTTAATTGCAGCCCATGGTGCCACCTTACGGGACGCCACCACCACCATATGTGATGTATCCACCAGGAACAGTATATGCCCATCCTTCTACTCCTGTATACACTTTTATACCTTACAATTGCCATAACATAATATGCAATGTTCTCTTTGTACTCGCGCCCTGGTATCCAAGTTAACTGACATGTTTGTAAATATACATGACTTGTTGGCAGGGTGTGCATCCATTTAATCATTATCCTATGCCAACAAATGGAAATATTGAAACTTCTGTAAGTAACCATCCCCTTTTTTCATTTGATCATTGCCAGTTCACAATATCCTGTGAAATGTCTTTCAGGGAGCTGCCCCTGGTGCTTCAGAAATGAATGGTAAGCCCTGTCCAAAGTTGATGTCAAAGTTATTTGGATCCTGGATATAAGTTTAGGTTTCTGATTATAATTGCAGGACGAAACGAGGCTGGCAGAACATCTGGTCCATCAGCCAATGGGATTACCTCCCACAGGTTGTTAGCTATTTGTGGTAAATTACGGATTTTTTTAGTTCCGACAAAACATAATCACAAGGTAACTTTTACCTGCAGTGAGAGTGGAAGTGAGAGCGAGAGTGAAGGAAGTGATGCCGATTCTCAAAATGTGAGATTGATGTCTATGTACTTTGTATATCACATCGTTCATTTGGTTGAACCTTTAGATAGTTAGATTAATTATCAATCTTGGATGAGTTTGCCACTTTTGTGCTATATTTTTGTGTATTTTTTCCCTTATCATCTTGACTCATGAGTTTTTTTTTTTTTGGCAGCAGGATTCACATTCAAAAGAAAATGGCTTAAAGGAAGATGGTAGGCATTAAGGAATTGTTTTATGATGGATACCGATAAACTGGTACAGTTCTTTGCATAAGATGGAGGATGCATTTGATCATGCAGGCAGTTCTCAAAATGGCATATCTCACTCAACACCACAAGGAATGTTAAATCAAACCATGCCAATGGTCCCAATACAATCAGGTGCTGTGATTGGAGGAGTTGCTGGTCCCACAACAAACTTGAACATAGGAATGGACTACTGGGGTGCTACTGGTTCTTCACCTGTCGCTGCAATTCATGGCAAAGCACCATCTGGTTCAGTTCGAGGAGAGCAATGGGTACAAGTCCTTGGGCATGTGTTTGCTTTACTATGAACAAACTATATACTGAAATTTTACCTTTGAAGATCTTGGCTTATTCTATTCCTAACTGTTTCTTCATGTAGAAGATATTATTAATTTTCTGTGTTGTTGTGCTCATAGTATAGTAGTGGACACCTCTCCTGTTTGTGCTTGGTTGTTATATTTAAGACATCACTAAGGAGTACTGAGCTTGATTTATTTTTATTTTGCAAAGTAAGTTTCTGTATATATCAAGTATAACTTAATAATTGTACCTTGCTAATATTCAGGATGACAGGGAACTTAAGAAGCAGAAAAGAAAGCAGTCTAATAGGGAATCAGCGCGTAGGTCTCGGCTGCGTAAGCAGGTATGATGCCAAATGCATGCTGAACACATTATTCATTGCACATCACTAGGGAGTTCTTCTTGAAGTATGATGTCATTTGTTCCAGGCTGAATGTGAAGACCTTGCTCAGCGTGCCGACACTTTAAAGGCAGAAAACTCTTCTCTTAGAGCTGAGCTTGAACGGATTAAAAAGGAGTACGAGGAACTACTTTCACAGAATGCTTCCCTCAAGGTGGCTAACCACATTTCTTCATATTATCTGAAGCTATTTTTTTTATTCAATTGGGATTCATGACCAATGTCAACTCTGCAGTTACTAACTGAAACTCTGCAGTATGTTGGTTTACATTTCAACAATTTAACCTATACAGAATACTGTTATTATGATTGTGTTTTTCTTAGATAGTGAAAAAAGAAAATTGTACCTTGGATATTGTTGTTAGCCTCAAGTGTGGTTTGATATTTGCAGGGAAAGCTAGGGGAAACCAGTGATTCAATACCTGATATGAATGAACAGAATGACGCTAATGGCAACTACCACAAGCAGCCAGATTCTGATGCTCGGCTTGATAATGCAACTTAAAGAGTTATTGCATGCAGCTTCTAATTTTTAGTCCATGATTCTAATATGACATTGTCATTTATCAGATGATTTTTTTAAACATGTTCTGTGCTAGGTTCAGCATCTGACATGGCGAACTGTTGATACTAATATGTCTCTTTCTTCTCTAGTTTAGTTACTCGCAGTTTTTGCATGATAGAATACCTCTTTCCGTTGCCTGTCAATATGAAACAAAAAAGACTGCAGTTAAAAATGAGCCAAAATTCATTATGCCGCAGCTGCTTTCATTTTATACCAGGTTTCCTTGCACTGTTGCTGGCATCATCGAAGTTTATAGAATATAATTCTGCTTTGTGTATCGTATATGGGTATCCTTTGTATACTACAGATGATTGGCTAATGGCCATTGCATACTGCAGTCAATGTGTATTATAGTTGTGAGACCGAATTATCGGATCCTTGCAGTATTCCCAAAAATAGCGTGTTCCTAAAAAATATATATCATAAAGTTAACTTCGCACTTAAAAAATAAGTAAATTTTATATGATAATGAAAAGATAAAATAAGAGTGACCATCGAAATATTTCAGGTGGAAAAAAAACACCTCCAGCCAGTTCTCTCCCTGGTTCTATAAAATTATTGGAGGTGGTATGGCCGGTAACTTTTTTCTTGATATTGAAACTAATTAATGTTAAATTTGATTGGAAGTCATTAAGCTCACTTTTCAAATAAAAAGAATAATATTTCTAAAATCTAAACAAAATTTGACCAAAACCGATACTTTTTTACTAGCAGGCAAAATTGTCCGTCCCAATCCCCATTGATAGAGCAGGGAAGGCAGGGCTTCGGCATAGTAGAAGGCGGCACCGGGATGACGTGGCGGTAGGGAGAGTATGGATGTGGAGTGACGACGCATATCCTCTGCAGTACGCCTATGGACCCACATGCAGTGAGAGGACTGCCCCTCTGATGTACTGCAGAGGATCCACGTCCGTGGAGTGAGGAGGAGGGCTAGGGTTTACGGCGGGCGGCGGGAGCTGAGCAAGCTCAATGATCTTCAGCTTTTTATTCCTCCTGGCTGGGCCGACCCCGCCACTGGTCCACTTGTAATGTCGATGTGAGGCTCAGCTTTCCTGTCATCCGGTGTATTAATCCTTTCATTTAGGCCATGTTTTTTTTTTGAGAACAAGTTAGGCCATGTTCTTTTCAACACTACATATCGTTGCGTATAACAGTAGCAAATTTATTATTTTTATATAACCTACATGTTATGATATTTTGTAACGATTTTTTCGTGGCTTTTAATAGTCATTCTAAAGATTCTAAAATTATTTTTTATATAATCTTTATACTTTTTCGTGGACTCTTAAATTTACTACAGTAATATGCCAACACAATGATACGTTAAAAAGAAAAGGCCTTAACGATGCTTTCCTAGTTCTCAAAAAAAAAAAACTAAGAGCCAGTCGCTGAAGTTGAAGAGCCATTCCTTACTGTGTCACATTATACAAAGACAATTATAAATTACATATTTAAACCTCTCAATACGCTGTCCATCATTTACATATACAATGCGCTAGCAAGTGAAAGCTGACGTGACACGTGTCTTTGTTGACATGTCGTTCTGCAGGGTGGCCACGTCGCCCCGTCGATTCGCGACCGTCTGATCGCGAGCGAGAATTACATCCGACCGTCCATTTATTCTTTACATATAAAATGATTTCTTCCGCACAGCCCCAAGCAACGCGGGTGCCTTGTCCGGTTGGCTGGCTGAGCTAGCTCTCAGCCTGGAGCATGCGCCGCATTGGCTTGCTTATTTTTCGAAGCGCTCATTTGTTTAATGCATAGACTTTCCGCCTGCAAAATTGCAATTCACAGCCCTTGCTCAGCTGGTTACCAGCGCAGGCCGTTGCCCTGGAGAGCAGAATTCGAAGCCCCAGCTCGGCTGCTTTCGATGCATTTTTTTTTTAACCCTTTTTCCTTTTATTTTTATGCAGCTTGCCATGCTAGTATGGAAACATCCTCCCAGTGAGGACCCTCTCTCTTTCTTTTCCTCATTTCTAAATATAATATATCCTACGGAGTGTGATGTTTATGAATTCAGCATATCCGGACATCTCATCATATTGCATAAAGAAGATTTCTCCTCTTTTGCTACAGAAAATCAGAAATTTGTAACTTTGTGGTACCGACGTCGGCCCTGTTCTTTTCAGCTTAACGGCTTAACAACTTATCTACGTTCTGAAAAGACATATGTTTTAGGTTTTTTTAGTCCGTTTTTTCGTTGTTTTAAAGGTGGGTCATAACGCTTTTAAAAGCAAGTAAAACAAAATGGATCCGAATCTCGAGATTACCTTGAGAAGATCTCGAATTTCAGTCATTGTAGCCGTTCAGCAGATCAGAGCTCAAAAGAACAGGCCCGAAAAGTGCTGTGCTAGTGTGCTACCCATTACCATATGTTACATGTCTGAAGGATAATTCTTATAATACATTTCCAGTGCTTTGCCGCAGAATTACATTGCCCCAAAATGGCGAGGAAGCATCTCTGTACAGTGTACACCCACCAGCCAAAGCTATTTACTCGCCCTAGCCAAGCCAACCAAAACCCAGAAATGAAAGGCCCTACCGCTGTTAATACAAAAAAAACAAAACAAAAAGGAGGAAGTCAAAAAAATTCCAAAATTTCTGCAGTGGCTAAATAGCCCCCAGTTGCTTTCCCTGTTATTGTACCCAACTATCTGGGAACAGATCATGTCAACCATCAGATTTCGCTCTTCCTAATGGTGTAAATTATTGGGATTGGGATGGTCAACTGTTGATTGCTGCTCTTCCAGGAAACTGTAAACTCGCAAGTGGAACTTTTGGGCCAGCTCAGCAAGATCATTTGCCATCTGGGGATTTATCCCACCAAGCTGCTTCAAGGGGTTTTTGCTTCTCTGGGCTAACCGATTTGCAATATCAATTGTTAAGGTTGCACACAACTTACTATGTATCAACACTTCCAAAGTTCTCTTTGAGAAGTTAGCGTGTGAGGCTAATCGGTTTAGAAGGATCAGAGCTTCTCTCATCAGCAAGTACCTACAGCCAGCCATTTTTTTGCATCAGTTACAATTAGCGGAGCACAAACAACCATATCTTTGTAGCCTCTTAATTTTTCCTATATAATTCAATAGAAGCAATTCAACAGTACAAATTTATTTTCAAATATCATTTATACATATAACTGTGTCTCCGTTAAAGGCATCCATGGCTGTATTTTAAGATACATGAAACAGATCAAGAAGATCAACAGGCATGCTTCACTGCATTAACCAATTTTGTGGCAAATGTTCGAACTTCCAAGGAAATATGATTCCATAAACTTCACCTACTAGTTACTACTTCATACACTGCGCACATTACGAAATTCACCACTTATGGCAAAGCAAATATCCACAACAATACCTCAGTTCTTAAGGTGGGCACACTTTTTTAAAAAAAAAAGAAAAGAAAGGAGAAAAATGGAAGAGTAAAAGACAAAGGAACAATCTGTAGTATCCAAAACATGATACGCCGTAACAGAGTAGGATTGACCTTGATAAAATTTTATTTGTGCAGTTAATTTAGAATTACTTGGGTAAGAAAAAGGCATGCTTATGTATAGCTATCAGCTTTCGTAAGTTACTTATCTCCACATTCATGGTGAGATCCAACAAACAGGAAAAAAAAACTCGGGTTAAGATGAAAATGCTCAAGACTACCTCATGCTAAGATCCAACGGAAGGGAAAAAAAACTCAGTTTAGGATGAAAAGGCTCAAGATTACCTATCTTTCAAAAGCTCCTGTGCTTCAGAGAAATCAACCTTGAATTCCATCTGTGATGCCAGGACTTCTGTGATCAACTCCAAGAAATTGGCGCCACGGGCACTCACTGAACCTAGAAGCACTTCATATCCCAGTTTACCACTGGAAGCTATATACTCTAACAGAATGACAACTCGCCGACAAAGCTTGAGCTCCTGAAACACATAAGCTTTCATAGTTACTGCTCAGCTTTGGAGGGGGAAAAAATGCAACAGCCTGCTGAGTCATATTGCATTATCATGTGCAGTCATGCACCATTCTCTCTGTAGAAGACTAAAGGATGGCAGGTCATATTACAACATGTTACACTAAATTCAATCCATGCAGGCAAGAATCTTAAAAAAAAGATCAAATTCAACCTTTTAATGCCACAGACAAAAAAAATCAAGCTAAATATCAAATGCAAATGGCAGCCTGAATAACAAAAAAACCAAGTAATATACCAGAGAACTTGTTGCCTCACTAATCAAACATTCAGACAAGTCCTTGAGAACTGAGCCTATAGCTTGTTGTAGTCTATCATTTTCACATCCCACAGCTTCCAACTGTTCTGAGCCATCTTTACCTCCACCGCACACCAACTTCAACAGCGCTGGGCCTGCCAGCAACAGGAAATTTAGGTTGCAGTTACTGATCCACAGAACAGGCAAAAGAAACACAATATGCTACAGCTTGTTAAAGATATCCAAGTACAAGAACTTACAGTTCAAAAGCAAGAAAAGTAATTGTACAGAATGCTTCTTCACAAGCAATCCATTTTCCTTCTGCAACAACTGATGTAAATTTTCCAATACAGAAGTAAATCCAAATCTGAAAGTAGTGCCGAGAAAATCATTAGCATACAACATAATGATTAAAGAAAAGAATGCATTGTTCATATGCTTGCTTACTTTTCACGCTCCCCTTTGGGATCACTTGTTCTTACAATGAGAATCATTATGGATAATGCATCAATACGGATACTCTCCTCTGAATATTTGACCCCGATTTGTAGAATTGTAGTAAACAGTGAAGTCCAGAATGTAAAAGGAAGAAACATATTTCCAATGTGAAGTCCATCATTGTCTCCCAATACATTCTCCGCATCAGGCAAATTCAACAGAGTAGAACCACCTTCATGATTGTTTCTCCCCTTGCTAGTATTAACATATGACTCAATAGAGACATTGTTCCTGAGGTTACACTGAGGAAAATCGTATTAAAGTTCATAAGCATGGGCACCAATGAATATAAACAAGCAAGAAAGGAAAAGGTACAAGGAGCAACCATACAACTAATCGTGACTTGCTGACTAGTCGTGACTAGGTCTGACCAGTTACGCCTAATTGACTATTAGTCGTTGAGTATACTTTCTAAAAATACTACAACAATGCAGTAAAAAAAAAACTGAGTGCACAAAGTTGGAAAGGAACCACAAGTGACAGATCCCAATGACCCAGGCCTCGCTTATGGAAATCCGTCTCAGCAAAACCATTTAGCCGATCTCTCCAAAACTTACTTGGCCCAAAAGCCAATTCAGCAAGCAGCACCATTAAACCCTAAGTTCCCACTCCAACCCAAGTCCCCGACTACCCATTTCTACCCACTATCGTTGCAAGTAGCCACCACTGCTACTAGATCTGCTCTTCCTTCCTGCTGTCCCCGCAAGCTGCACCAAGAGCAGAGGCAGAGTACGTTCAGCAGGAGCGAAGGGCAGAGCTGGGAAGCAGAAGCAGTGAGGGAGAGGAAGGAGTAGGACAGGAGAGGAAGGGGTACTTCTATGGCGGTGTCCGGCAGCCACGTCTGAAGAGGTCAGGGTTTGCAGTTCGTGAGGAATGAATTGGAACTAACTAGCACGGGTGGCAGGCTCAAGTCTTGGCCTTCGAGTACCTTTGCACCATCCAATTTTCTTAGCTCAAGCTAAGTCGGCGACTTTCTTGCTCCGGCTAGCCGAGGTTAGTTGCCGACTAGTCACCTAGTCACTCAATTAGCGTGGTGAGTCGAGTCTCGATTAGCGTGGTGAGTCGAGTCGGTAGCAGTGACTAGGTTTGTGGCACCGACTTGCCGGCTAGTCGATGATTAGGCGTGACTAGTCGCACGACTTTAAAACAGCGCATAAAAACCACACCTGTGTAGTATTGTGGCCTATGTAAAAAATTGCAATAAACTCGTTGGTGGCACCCAAAAATTACAACCCACCCCCCACCCAATTTCTACCTTACAAAGTTACAATCGATAGAACAGAAGCAGAAACAAGACAACAGTTTCTAGAATACATCATAGGGTTACATCAACATTTACCTAGTCTTCCTTACTACTTAATTTCTAATATATGGGTGAATCACTGGTTTGTTCAGCTTTTGTAAAAAGGGTAGACCAATACTAGTCACTTAATAAGTTAGTGTCATTTAGGGGGAAGGGTTCATGGATAATTAGGACAGAAAACATTGATGAGATAGTGTGTGACTGAGTGCAGTAAAAGCCGCAGTGTCCAAGATATGGTCAGTTAGTTACTATTTGAGTCAGTAATAAATACTTCCTTGATCACAAACACTTGATGTTTTTGACTCTGCAGTCTCCAAGATGCAAAAGAGAGTTTGAACTTCATTAGTGAAAAACAGCTGTATTGGCCAATAAAAATGCATCCAATGAACAAGCAAAACATACCTTCGACTAGACTTGGTTTCATAATTTAGCAAGTGCTGCAAGATATGGTGTAACATCCTCAGGGTTCTACCGACAACAACAGCCTGAAAAAATGAGAGCAGGTAAATAAGTAACAAAAAACTAACTTGACAATACAAGTCTAACAACTCAAGAGTAATGAAAGAAGCGACTGCTTCACTTCAGGATCCACGATCCAAAAATGTCCCATGAGAAAAACAATCACAATGATGTATCAGACTATCAGCAGTAGAAAGTTAACTTGATAAGATAAAGTTAATACCAGTAGCATTTTCCAAAGACTACGTCCATTCAATATGCCAGCCTTTTCTTCAAATAAATCAACAAGCTCAGAGGTACAGAACTGCTCAAAACTGGACTCTCAAAACAGCTACAGTATTGGTTCCTTGTTAGTTCCTACTGGCTCTGGGCTGACAAGGATTTTTATGCCAACACAAGTTTAAGATGGAAGTTGGTTGATAGTAGCTCAGTGTTCAATAGTAATCACTTAAAATTCAGTGTTTACCTTATCCAAAATGGCTACAAAATAACATGGAAAACCACATTCCAAATGTTTATTTTGTTTTAATAAATAAAAAGAATTCTAGTTAAGGGGCAGAAATCGAGTCTTTTACAAAGTAGAAATAACATCATAAGTTTAATTTGTATCAAGTGTTACACCCTTTTTTTATGCCTGTAAGGAAGCACATTGGATAACCATGTGAAAAGTAGAAGCAAATTGAGCAATGACCAAATAAGCAATGTTGTTATAGAAACTGGAAAGAAAGCCTGATAACTAGTTCTTACATTACCAACCGCGCACAGGTTTAGCAACGCCTCAAAAAGAATTTGTATAGGTATTGTATCACTATTCATCTGCAGAAACAAAACAGATGAAGTGGCCATGTGAGATATCACTTCAAATAAAATACCTTGATTAAGAGGGGAAAATATAATTAAACTAATACAAAAAATAGTAAACATTTTGCTACCGCAAATACAGAGGATGGATGGATGCTGTGCTCCATATTTAGATGGTACATTGGAATCATTTTGATTAAAACAACTCTTGCACAGCTCCTAGCAAAGAGCATACAAATATAAAAAAAAATTATATGTAACTTTTAAAATCGATATTAAATTTTTTTAAAAGTTAGCATTCCGCTACAAAGCGTATATAGTGCAAGCTGCAATGGTGAAAAAAAGGTATTTTTTACATAATCATTACCTTGGTGATAATGTCATATACTTTTGAAATGGCAACATTCATGGAGGAGCTCGTCTCAGAAGAGGTTTCATTTGGCAATCTCGTAGATTGGAGTAATTGAAAAATATCTTCCGAGCAAGAAACAAGAATCTTTGAGACCAGATTCCTCCCCAGCAAACTGTTAGTTGGCATACCCCAGATTGCACATAGATTGCTAGAGACACGCTCGAGCATTATTTTCTTGCGCTCTAGATGCTCACTTTTCCATGGAAGATCTGTCTGGACTCCTATAGTCTTCATTTCCTCGTACGTGCCGCTAGTGCATTTTAACTCAAGACGAGAACTTTCCTACCAATGACAGCAGAAACAAATCGTCAATTCAATTTGTTAAGACAATATAATAAAAAACAATACAAATAAGCTGGGCATGTTACCTCCAAAGGTACTTCTCCCGAGGTACTTGTTCCTGTTGATTAAAAAATTGCTCATGTATCAGATTAGAAGACAGGGGATAAGAAAGCACCCTTAGCTTAAAAAAGTGTTGAAAACTTACGATCATTTGTCAATGTCCGATGCTTCAGTTCCAAGTCCCCAGATGCATCAGTTTGATGCTTCTCATTCAAAGACAAACCATCTCGAGAGGAATAGAGTTCTATGTTTTTTACATTCAACTTCTCTGCTCTCTTTGTTGATGTCCAACAAGAACCCCCAGCATGCAGAGCCCCATTTGCAGGGGCATGAATTTGTTGATCAATATCCATCCCCATACCGCAGGTATCTTTGGTAGCACAGCCACTAAATAAACAATTGTTGAAGAAACTCAAATTTAAGTTCGCAATATAAAACATGTATGCGTGGGCATGTCCATCATCATATATTCAGCACGAATTCATGATGTGTCAAGAGTGTGGGTGGGATTATTAAAGGCTAGCACTTACACATTTTCCTCTTTCAGATTTCGAATTTCTGCTGCTTTAGTCTTGATTTCAAGATCTTTCTTTGTTATGTCTTTCTTCAGCTCATTGCACTCATTTTTCTGCATGTAAAATTGCAGCGAAACGTCTCATGTCAATGTCACAAATTAACTTTAAACTATATTCGCTATTTCATTTGTTCACGACTTCAAAAACGAGTTGAGCTCAACACTAACACTGGCCTAGCCCCCCTATGTACCATGCCAATCATCGATGCATAGTAGCTTCAAGCTGGAGCAAAATGTGCTAGCTCGAACCAATTACACAGCGATACTACTACTATTAGAGAACAGCAAAAACAGATAGGTGAGATGCGCACCAAGTCATTCATTTGCTTCGAGACACGCTTCAGCTCCCTCTGCCGCATCCAGTAAAATTGCAAGTATTAGATGATAGCCAAACGAACAGATTGGCACGCACGAAAGCAGCATCGCCTTCTCACTCACCTTGAGCCCCTCGACCTCCCTAGAATCCCACCTCTCCCTTCGCGCGGCTCCGCCTCTGAAGTGGTCTCCTCCAGCTGGGCCCGCCACGCTGACGCTGATGCAGTCGCTCTCCTCGGCTGCCGGGCGCTGCGTGAGCTCGCGCGGAGGGGAAAAGTCGCGGCCGACGACGCGAGCCAAGGCCAGGGTGGTGATCTCGCCGCCGCCGGCCACGAAGGCGGGGGGAGGCGCGTTGTGCGCAAGCTCCCGGCGGGCAGCTGACGCGGAGGGACGAGGCGGAAGGGCCGCCGACGAGTAGAGTGCGTATGAAGCAGCGGCGGGGGCGGAGGGGGCGGGAGTGGGAGTGGGGTTAGGGTTGTGGGAAGCAGCGTCCTCGGCCTCGTAGGTGGCGCGAAAGACGTCCTCAATGTACGATGGGTTGTTCCATACATCGTCGAGGTCGTCCATTCTCTGTCGCCGGCGGCGGCGGCGGCACGCCCGGCGAGGCGAGGGGGAGGGGAGATTGGTGGGAGGAGGAGGAGGAAGCGGAAGCTGTGACAAGTGAGGGGGTTTTGAGGGTTTGCTTGTATATAATCATCGCAAAAACTAATTTTGTATTTAATTCTCCCAGACTCATTTTTTACAATTTTAAGTTTTTACTACCGCAAAAAAACTTTTAAAATGAAAATGGCAGGAGCTATATGAAACAACGAAAAAAGATGCTGTGCAGTGGGCACGGAACCACACGAGCTCAGTGCTGTTTGAAAGCACTACATAATTTACTCTCCGTTTTCATTAAAAAACGAGTAAGGCGACCCGCGCGTTTGCGCGGTTAGATTTATATTAAGATATAGATAATATATCAGATTAGATTTAGAGTTTATCTCTAATATATAGATCAGCTTCATTAGTTTGTTAGAGGTTAATATTGACCGCTAGATTTACATAATAATATCCATATTTAACGACGTAGTTTTTTTTCCTATGATTAACGTGAGAATTTCTGCTATTTTTCGATTAACGTGGAAGTTTCTAAGATTTTTGGATCATTGTGGTGGCTCCGTTTAACTCTGCTTTATATATATAGTAGATGAAATGCTTCAGATTCGGTGAAGATTATCTTTTGCAAACAGATAATATTAGGATTTAGTTTTTGTTCACAGAATGGGAATGAATGAACTCAATCCTAAATGAATATGTTCAACGTGGAATTCTTTGCGATTACAAATACTGGTGGATGTCACGCAAGCAAAAAAAAATCTCGTGATTTCTAAGGACTAGGCAATGTTTTATTTTATGCAACCTAAAATTTAATAATCAGATATACATGTTTGCAAATGGATCGATGGCTCGATGTTATGATAGGATCTATGGCGGCGCGAGCCGGACGGAGAAGAAGGCGAAGGCGACGAGAGGTCGAGGTCGCCAGAGCACGGCAAGGCAGCACGAAAGGAGCTCATTGAAGCTAAGGGAAGGAGAGAAGGGAGGAGAAAGATAGAAAAATGACATTTACTCTTACTTTATATATTTGTATTGGGTAAAGACGTCGAAACTCAAGAATAACACGTACAAATAGATTTTACATTATTACGGTGATACTAGCAATAATATAAATTTTATAACAGCATAAACTCGAACGACATACATCAATAATGGTACGTAAACAGTTAAACCCCACCGGTGGGTCGTGCTTTGCTGTGCCTGCGGTCTCTCGACTCTCGAGCCAGATCATCAAACCAAAACCAGCGACAAGCTCTCCCTCACCAACTCAAGCCACCGGCTTCCACTGCCGCCTGGGCTGGGCTGCGATCCATTCGCCCCTGCCCCTCGTGCTCATCGAAAGCCCCGGAAACGAAGCAAAAGGAAGGCGCTTGCAGTCGCAGAGAGCGGCAGCCGGAAGAATCCACCCACTGGCCACTGAGGGGGCGACAGAGAGGAGGAGGAGGAGGACTGGAGGAGGGAAGCGAGCAAGAAGCGGCGGAGGGATGGGGCAAGCTCTGCGCAGGCTCTTCGACTCCTTCTTCTCCACCAAGGAGATGAGGGTAGCGTCAAGCGTGATCCTTTCCTCTACTCGTCCTTCCCCTCTTTCTTTCTCCTGTGTTTCGGGGCTAGCTAGGTGGTTGTGGTCGATGCTCATGTAGGTTCTTGGAACTTGGAGCTTGTCGATGTGGCCTGTGGCGTGCTCTGGGTTGGTTGTTGAACCTTCCCAGTGTTGGTTCTTGCTAAACTTGAGCCCCTTGCTTGAATTGTTTACCAAGTAATTCCTCAACCGATTGGTACTGCGTCAGTCAGAACCTGTGAGGTTGCTTGTATGATGTTCCATGGTGGGGGCGGATTTCCTTCCTTTTAGGGTTTTCCTGTTGATTTGATGTCTGGGTCTTGAATTCTCAGCTAGGCACAATTCTATTGATTGAGTGTTCAGTAATCTAGATCCTTCTTGCAGTGAGGTGAGCAGCTTGAGGGGAAATGCATTGGGATAACACTCTAGCAGTTTACATTAGCGCGCTTAGTCCCAACACAGCCAAATTTTGTGAAGGCCGAATTAGAATCAGCAAGCTGAGCTAGTGAAGTGATCTAGTTAAATGTGGCTACTGCCTTAGCATTAGTGTGCTTAGCCCCAACACAGTTAAATTTTGTGAAGGCCGAATTGGCATCAGCAAGCTGAGCTAGTGATCTAGTTAAATGTGGCTCCTGCCTTAGTACTTGTAGATTAAACCGAATCACGAAATTCAAAAGGATTTTCATCATTCATCTGCCTTAGAATAACAATTTGCGGTAGCACCTGTTCCTTTTAGTCAATCTGTCAAGTTACATAATGCAATGATCGTCTTTTTTCCCACTAATGGTGTGATCAACGTTTTGAAGGTTGTGATGCTTGGTTTGGATGCAGCTGGCAAAACAACAATCCTGTATAGGCTGCACATGGGAGAGGTTCTTTCAACAGTCCCTACAGTAGGTACAAAACTCATACATACCATCGTGCTTATATTTTTTGTCCAATGTTGAATAATCCAAAAACGATTTGTTTCAAGGCTGGTGTTTGTTTCGATATCGATTCAGAAATTTATGGTGGCATAGATTTGCACAGAGGATTGTGGAAAATGATGGAAACTAGCAACACAAATAGAAATAATCTTGCAGATTTTTATTTTATGAGAAGACGTTGATTTTGGACAAACTGAACTTGATACATTTGGCTGCTGTATATGATTATTTGTTTTCATTACTGGATTTATTGCCACAAAGTTTTGAAATGTTGTCTCAACCGCATAGATGATAAGGGTGAAAACCAACCTTGAGGGCTGTTGCTTCATTTAGGTATATCAAAAGATTGTGTCATGTTATTGAAATTGGGTTTCCTTCTTCCAAACCTTGTTACTTGAAACAACCTAACACAGTTCAGTTGGTGATTTAGCAGAAATTTGGCAGCCTACAACCTTCTCCAGATCTTTTTACAGTAAATTGCATAATCTTGACGTTCCGGGCTTTGCTGCAACCCTTGTTTATCATGTTCCTCATGTTTCTTTTCCAGGTTTTAATGTTGAGAAGGTTCAATACAAGAATGTGGCATTTACTGTGTGGGATGTTGGTGGACAAGAAAAGCTCAGGCCATTATGGAAGATGTACCTCAGCAATTCTGATGCACTAGTAATTACTAGCATCTCATTTTTCCATTTTGGTTCTATTTAAGTATCATATTAGTTTCTCAGATTGCTTTGATATTTCTTCCCAGACACTGTTCATCTTAATTGTTGTGGTTGATATCAAATTAAGCTACAACCTATATTTATTTCAAATTGTAGCACTTCTCGAAAAATTTGCATGCTACTGATTGTTTTGCATAGTCTGCGTGCTGTGTGAAGTTATTAAATTGACGTGCAGAACGTTAGTGAGAGCATTGAGTCTTCTTGCCAAGGATAATTGTTTAGCTGATTCAACCAGAACTTTCATGGCAGCTCTAATTACTCGATGGAATGCATATCTTTTGCTGCTAAGGTTAAGGATATCGTTCTGCTTTTGATTTGTTGTAGATTTATGTCGTCGATTCTTTGGACAGAGAAAGGATAGCAGACGCCAGACAAGAATTCCAGGTAACACATTTGATACCATCTTCATCATTGCAGGACTTCCTGGCTCCTCCAACTACATTGGTCGAGACTTTGAAGTCTGGCTAACTTTCTTTCTTTTTCCCCTTTTAGGCAATTATCAAGGACCCTTTGATGGCAAATAGCATAATCTTAATATTTGCAAACAAACAGGACCTGGTGAGTTAAATTAAGAATCTGGAAGTACTAACTTGTAATTGCAATATTGTTCATGGCATTTATTTGCATGGGTCAGTTTACATGCCTTATGCTGGAAATTTCCCTTCTGATTGAAACGGTTTAACATTTTTTTACCAGCTTGTATGTTATCCAAATTTGTGCTGATTATATGTGGCTTGCAAGCCTTTTGTAGGATGTGATTTTCCTTCAAAATACAATTTACCAAGTACAAATTGGAGCACAAATGTGAATAGTTACTTTGAGCAAAAGATTGATGTATAGATCATTCCATGCATGAATTTTTTTCATGAAATGTTTGTGGTCTGATCAAGCCTTGTAAAATGGACAAATATTAAATTATACGGAGTATTTAATGAACAGACAATAATAAGTTGTTTGCTAGTTGTTAATAAGTTGAGCTATTGAAAGGTCAATGCCAAAGCAATTCTTTGGTAGCTCAGAAAGCTTCAAATAAGATGCAGGGGCACTCCCGAGCTGATTATGTTTTCCTTCTTCACATAGAGAGGTGCAATGAGCCCAGCAGAGGTGAGCGAAGGACTAGGCCTGCATGATCTCCGGAACAGAATATGGCACATACAGGGGACATGCGCACTCCGTGGTGAGGGCCTTTACGATGGACTTGATTGGCTAGCATCCACCCTGAAGAAGTTGCAAGACACGGGTCATGCTACTTCAGTTGCTGGCCCTTCCATCTAATTGCACAACAAAAGGTTCTACATAATTCCGAGCCCATGCTAACTTCTCTTCTTCTTTTTTTTTGGCGTTTTTATAAGATAAGATTAGTCTTGTCCATTATTGCAGTTCATTATGATCATTATAAAGTAACCCGCTGTGGCTAGTTTAGTCTCCTACTACCACGCTTAGCACTGTAAACCACAACTAGCATCACAAATAATTGTTACTGAAGTAAGGAACAAAGTTCACCTTTTTTCTGTACTAATTCTGAAAGTGAGTGTTCTGTTTGTGCAGTGACCTCAATGCCTCAACCCGTCGATCTGTCCATCCCACAAGAATATGCTCCAGGGTATGCGTGCTTGATCTACCGGCTGCTCGCAGATGGCCTTCGTATTTTTGTGTTCATATGAGCCGATTAATCTGACAGGAACCCGCAGCTTATGGCTCTCCTGTCCTGAGATGCTTGTAAAGCGTTGGGCGTGTGTATGGTGGCATGGATAATGAATGGTTTGTGCATATACTCATCTTACATAAGTCATGTTGAACCGAGTTCCACACGAGCCCATGTCACTCGAGAAACCCTGGCCATGTAATCATCTAGCGAATAAAATCCGGCCGTCCATCCGATCCATCAAACATTTAAAGTACGCGAAAGGACACCATTACAAAAACCGATCCATCAAACATGACACCCATATTACCAAAATAATAACATACCTATAAAAGACAAGACATCATCATAAAAAATGATCCATCAAGTATGAACAGCGCGCGTAAGAATGCTTTCCCCGTTCCAGTGTGTATATATATACGAGGGCATGACTTGTGCACATGGTTTGGCTGATTGCCTATCCATAAAAAGTTTAGGGCGTGATTCTGGTGGTGATAGCACGAGTGATGCATGAATTTTGATTTTGGCTGGATGCACTCTATTTTACGATTCAAACACATTGCATGTTTTTTTATTCTATTTTATTTGTTTATGGCTTAGTGATGGGAAGAAACAATCATGAAAAATGAGCTACATTACTGGCTAGATTTGCGCCAGAAAACCCACGTATCCTTGGGCCCATCTCAGCTCAGCCCAATCTCAGTATGCAACGGCTGGCATGAATAATATCATATCAATATGACTAGTCTCTAAAGAATGGCAATGGAAGAATTAGCATGCCATGTTTTGGATGATGTTCTGGAAAGGCTTTCCCTTCCAACAAAGGCTAGGCTGTCGTGACAGAAGTATTTGTACATCAACACATGGCAACTAGTCCCCCAGCACAAGACGGAATTAATGGAATCGTGGGACAACGGAAGAAGATGAAGACGCAGAATTTGTGCAAGTTGGAATTGTCCTGCTAGTTCATTTCTCACCTCACACAGACACAGTCGTAGTACCGAGGTGGAAAGGATAACACCCAAACAAACACCAAAGAGTTGCCTGTCATTGCTCCTTCCAGATGCGGCCTGTCACCCGCAGCTTGAGCTCCTGCCTGGTGCCGCCCGAGAAGAAGAGGGCCATGTTCCGGTGGATGATCAGGCCATCGAAGCTGTCCCGCACCTTCTTGTGGCTATCCCTGATGCTCCGGGGTATGCCCTGCCACGTCAGCTTCCGTCCATTCCCGCCCACCTCCAGGCTGTAGCAGAAGTTCCGAGCCTCGCTGTCCTCGCCCATGAACCGCAGGAATGCCATGTACACTGGTGCCATCCCAAGCAGAAATGCCTCGAAGTGCAGGCAGAAGTGCTGCCCAAAACACTTAAAAACCTGCAAGGTAACAAAAAAAGGCAGAAGTCATAACTACACCGAACACAATTGGAAACTGCTACTGTACAAACAGGCAAACAGCTAGCATAGCAAAGCTTTAAAGCAATCAATAATGTTATGATCACATTCAGAATGCAATAAATTATACCAGAGCACTAATACTATCCTAGGAACATTGATTAATCTGTGCATACTGCAGATACTGAACTTCTTTTTAGCTCCACTCCTTAGACAAAAACAAATGCGTTCCAGATTGAGTATTACTTACAGTGAGCATCCATGTAGCATTTTCCACTTCATAAGGATTGGACTTTACATAGCGATGGTTAAAGGTGCAGCCTTCATGCAAGTCCACTTTATGGTCATTTATAAGATGTGACACAAGCATCGGAACATCACCAGTGATCAAACATTCTGAACCTGCATATGGACAATTGTATGGCCTGAACCTGCAGAGCTCCTCGTGCTTAAGTTTGTTTTGGTAATGATGAATCTCAGTACAGCCCAAGCTTTGATATTTGCACGGAAGCTGAAGTGACTCTGCCACCTTCTCAAGAGCCAAGCATCTAATATTTCCCAGTTCCAGGCGGCAAGTAGGACAATGGTTCTCTACCCTATGCTTGCAATTGGAGCAAATTGTGTGACCATTTGGGCACTGTGAGAGGAACAAATTAATAAGTAAATTATTACCTCTTGCTTTTTGCACTCACTTATATATAAATCATAAGTGACAAAAGTGTTCTAAATATCACATAATCCAAAACCTCAAGGAATACAATATCTGTACTACTCAAGTAATGCAACAAACTTGCGATTCTTCTGAATTCAATGAACGAAAATAAGGATGGGAAAATAAACTTTGAGGATGGAATAACGATAATAATATTAATCCAAACTCATACTTCAACACTGGTCGAGACCATGAAACATGGGGAAAATGTACAAAGAAAGTACCTAAAACGGTATGCGCATGCAAGCCTGCATAGAAAGCAAGCTAAGATTTCTCGTGAAAGGATATGAAAAGTGTGCAAATACTGAGAGTAACACCATGTCAATGTCCAAGGAGAAGACAGAAGCAGGGATACCAAATTATGTGTGCACAGGCGTAAACAAGACAGACCAAACCGAAGAATTGTTCTCATGCACTCCCATTCTTTCAACATATGGAATTTCTGAATTTCTTTGACGGGAAACAATCCAGAATCGTAACAATGGAAAATACAATGAACACAAAAATGGTTAAAATGAAAACTGTTGAGTTAGCATGGCCAAATGTTAAATTTGTCATTGATTGTAAGTTAACAGTTCAAAAAACTCACCATATAAATAGACAGCCTAAATGGCTAAATCTACTAGAGCAAACAGAAAAAAAAAAAAAAAAAAAGAAGGAAAAAAAGTCAAGGGTACTTTTCTCAGCAAAGAATAGGTAGTCTTGGACAACACAAATACACAATAATTTGAACAGCTACAAACACAAGAACATGTTAGTACCTTACATGTAAGTGAAAATGCAACAATAAGGCATTAGATATCATAAGAACATTTAAGTAAATTGTCAGTGTTGGGATTGACACAACTTTTGTATAGAAATCTAGCCTGAATATCCAATAGGGTCAAAAGAAAACTGATAGAATTTCATTTGCATACAGGTTGACGTAAAATGATGTCTATAACTCTATATAAAGTACCAAAGGATCTTCACCCGCTGAAGGATTAATAAGAGTAAAGATAAGCACAATATACAAACCTGAAGTATAGGTGGCCGCATTGAGTTTGTGCACACTGGACACTCAAGCAAATCATTCAAGCCAGTCAATGATGATAAACCAACGCTAACAAGCGCCGCAGCCCAGGAGGGCTTAGATGTAGAATCTCCATCAAGCCTAATACAACCAAGTGCCTCAGAAAGCCCATCATCTCCACAATCTAACTCAGGGACTTCAGTCACAATGCTGCTTCCTGAGGCCATTGCAAAAACTTCCTTCACATCGATAAGCACAGAAGAATATCAGCACCCCCACCAATTCATCCTTGCTTGTGATCTGCATTATTTAGTTATATTATTATTAGTTGGTACTAAGGAAAAAACGCAACAAATTCTTGCTTAAAGATATCTAAACATTAAAAAATGAACATATAGCACAGATTGATGCCAAATTTATTCTTTGCTTGAATAATTTATATGAAACCTGCATGATTCCTCAATGGGAGCTTAGGCAAAAGCAGATCATTATCTGGCATAGAATCAATAAATCAATTACTGTTTTGTCAGTCTTGCACTACTGCCAGCAGAATCCAACTTAGTGAAATTTAATGGCAATTAAATTCCATGACAGAAGTCAGAACAGAAGAAGAACTAACTTCCGTGTACAAAATAATCTATTTTGGTGGATCTCATCCATGAACTTAGGGAATTATAGAACATAAATATGGTATCAAGAATAGTTACTTCATCCGATCCACATTTGACAAAAGCAAGACATCAATTACTCCTTGGGCCCTTGCTTAGTTTAATTTCGCAACAAACTTAGCAAAGGTTAATTACCATCATAAAGAAACCAAGTTCGCCTCACCCCCATTCATTGGCGGATCCACCACCCGGGCGATGTGGGCAACTGCCTGTGCTCCAAGGATATGCAAGGAGGAGATCCCCGGTACCTGCTGCAGTCCCCGGAGATGCTGAGGACGGCTTTCCCGGGAGAGCGAAGCTAGAAATGTAGATGGAGAGGGTCGGGGGAGGCCGGAGACGGGGACGGAACCGGCGCCGGCGGGGACAAGTAGCCAGGGACAGAGGCGCGTCGAGGCAGGGATGGGGTCCGGCGGAGGCGGTGCCGGCGAGGGACGAGGGGAGAATTGGGTGGGGGAAGAGGCCTTAGCCTGGCTTGCTGTGCCCCGTCGCCGGCGGTGAGGTCGCCGACGATGAGGCACAGCAAATGGTGGGGGAGGTGGAGGTGGAGGTGGAGGGGAGCAAATGGGGGTTGGAATCACAGAAGGAAGTCGAGACTCGAGAGTGGGGAAGAAGAAGAGTGGACAGTGCAGTGCAGTGCGCCCGGGATATTCCAGAATTCTACCTTATTTATAAGGGCCTATTTACAAAATATAAAGAAACAAATACAAAATAATTATTTTAGTGGAAAATACAGAACTTAAAAGTATAAAAGAACAAATTTTTAATATTATATAGATTGAAACAAATAGTTAAATAAAAACAGGGCAATCAAATCCAAACACCTATATCTTAATAAAACCATATTTGTAAACGAACAATTTTATGTTCCTTTTTAGCACAAATGTATTTCTTATTATTTATTATCATTTATATACTGTTGTTGCTGCTGCTTCTGCTACCGTACATCTCAGCTTCTACAAAATAGAGTTTCGAGAAAATCTGTTTGCCACAAAATAATATAACAAGATTACTTGCGCTTATGTTTGTATATCCAAATATAGTAAAATAATGGATGTCGAAACTAAGTAAAAAATATCAAATGTCTCCATTCACGTTTCAACTCAAGTGTGGCGGGTGTGTGTAACCTTATATTTTTAAGTACTATCCTCTTAATTCCCACATCATTTCTATCTTTTATCCTCCCTCTACAGCACATCACTCCAGCGAAGGTTGATGTCGTGTCGGATTTTATCGTAACAGAATAGAAGTAGCGAGTAGTTACACCAAACGCTACCCAAAAATCTTATGCCTCAAACTCATGCGGGTCCTTTAGTGAGATATGGTTTCGACAACGCTTCTCTCCCACGCATTGGCGACGCGTTAGTGTGTACGATATAGAAACCTAGAGATTTGCATCACAAATATGAAGAAGCTAGTGAGAAGAACCTGCACGAGTTATTAGGGATGATTAGGTTTTTGGTTAGCACTCGACGTGACTGCTTGCTACTTACGACGGTACCTGACACGACATCAACCTTTGTCGGAGCAATTTGTTGTAGGTCAGGCGTTCGTTTGAGCTCCTTGGATTTAGTGACCTTCCAGTTCCATCTATCTTAGCTCGACGGCTCTTCCCAACGCAACCTGCAACGATGACGAGCTTAACGCTATGATGTTGTTTCACGGGCGATGACCGTATGCTCTAGCGACCTTCCCTTTGCCCCGTCTCTCACAATCCATTGGTGGCAACACAAGCTGCAATGAAAGTGAACTCAGGGACTTCCACTCCCATAAAATACATATATAAAAGACTAGCAGGGTTAGCGCGCCCATGGTGCGCCACGCCAGACCCTTTTATATCTAAGTAAATAAAGATGTATGACAAAAAAATTTTAAAAACATTACATCTTTTGTTTGTTGTTCTTTTTTTTTCTTTTTTTAGAATAGTTGTTGATGTCAATTTTTTTTTAAGATTATTATCATGATATTACGGTGCCAATTGAGAAGCTTTTTAAGTGGCCATAAAAGTTGAAATTAAAAAAGAATGAATTATTTCGTAATACAATCATTTTTAAATCCTAAATGTTTTGAAAATAGCTTTTTTTGCGGGCATCTTCATGAATACGTGCTGCTTAGCTATAGTTCTATACTTCTAAGGCTTTTTATTTCTATTATTTGCTAATTGATATCGAAAAATTAAGCATTTGTAATGCTTAAATACATTTATGAACCCTTACTATAAAATTTTGATTGCATTTCCAAAACATGTAAATTTCTGGTTTGTTTACGTTGCTACACCAAATTTCCTCCACTTGATCCCCTCTCTCTCTCAATTTTTTCTAAAATCCATGTTTTAGGGGGTTTAATGTTTTAAAACTGAATGTCAAGAAATTTAAAATTTGGAAATAAATTTAAGGGATTTTGGAAAATATCAAAATTTCCGTTTGAATTCGGGTTGGTAGTTTGGAAATTTTAAAAAAATTGAAAAACTGTAAGATTCACAAAAAAGAACTAAGCAAATACAATACAAAAAACCATGAAAACTAAATGTAGATTTTTTTCGAAATTAAAAAACTAAAAGTGAATATAACAAATTCTAAAATAAAAAATTCATTTAATTTTGAATTTCGAGGCGACCAGACGCGCTTACAGTAGGCGAGCAAGACGCTACAGTACAGACAGAAGCGAAGCGAAGCAGTATGCTCACAGATAGGCGTAGACGCAGGTGTAGTGTACAGGCGAGCGAGCACTGGGTGGGGAGGCCAGCCACGTGTCGGCCAGGCGACCCTCCCCACCGGCTTTGTACTATTTATTGATATCCGAAACATTTTTGTTTACTCTTGTGAAACATTTTTTTGCGCATGTGAAACACTTATAATAAAAGGCAACATTTTCGTTTGCTCTTGAAAATATAGCCCTAAGAAAATATTTTAATTTTTTGCCCTTGTGAAACATGGGCTAAAATATATTGGACTAATTGCATACTTCGACAATCATTTTGTTTCGACATCAGCAATTGCTTTTGTTTAAGAAACATTGGGCTTTTTTAGATCATAGAATGTGCTATTGGGGCAGCAGTTTCCGTGATATAATCACCTCAAAACATAATATACTACCACTGTTATCCAGCGTGACATTGCTTTTTTCAATCATACAAGTACAACCATTGCTACCATCCTGCGCACAACAGAATCCATCACGCATATACACCGTGGAGAACTCTCTAGAAGCTTTTACGCAGACGGAAGGATGTCAAGGGCCACCTCCTTGAGTGACGGCATCTCCTGCTGCTGATGCAAACAGACGAAGCTGCCACCTATGTTCCTCAGCACCTTCCAAGGACCAGGATAGCACCTGCCAGACAAGAGTTTGCCAAATCAGCTGTTCATCCTTTGTGCACAACTCAACGATATAAGTTTTAGGGCCTGGATCTAGGAAGTTTCTCTTTCACGGTATTGGGACCGTTTGATCGATTTCCTTGATCGATACTTATAGGTGTACGCTTAAAGGATACAAACAAAGATTCGCAAAGAAAAAGGGGAATTCGTAGTCACTTTTTTTCTGTCGCGTAAATAAAAAGGATTCACGCGAGAGCAATAGAGGAAATAATCTGAAAACCCCCAATATTGTAGGCTCTTTATCGCTGGACCTCATACAACTTAATTTACATCTAACAACCCTAAATTTATCGCTGGAGGCCACCAATGCTGAATGTAGGAGGTTTTTACATGATAAGCACAATACAACATATACAAAACTAAAATCTGCAGCCAAATCCGCACGATGAGTTGGGATATCTAGCGCCAGACTATACCCGAGTCTGTAACAGCAATCTTGATGGATTACAGTTTCAGAACAGGATACGTTAGTTACCATGCAGAATTGTAGATAGAGGTCAATAGAATTAAGGGTGAATAGAATATCTGTGTATCTAATGTGCATATTATAGAACAGTAATGGCAATAACTAGTTTATGTTGGAAAAGAATACGATAATGTCTCCAGCTATGTCAAAAAATTGTTCATGCATACCCGTGGATCCACAAATCAGCGAAGATAGATTTAAAAAAGAGTCCAACACAAATGCACAGGACAAGAATGCAAACCTGAAAAGTGTTCCCCCTTTGAGTCCCTTGAAATTGTGAATATAATAAACTGCCTCCAACTTTGGAAGCAATGTCTTGGAAAGCTCTGCTAGCTTTGGGTAGAAAAAGGGTGGATAATCTTCGTATGTCAAGGAAGTAAGGTAACAGAAAAAACAAAGAAACACTACACTGGTAAGAGTTTCACAAGCATTCTTTGTTGTCAGTGTAGTGTAGTCAGGATTTGAACGTCCTCTTCTATGGTGGAAACTGGAAAGTGCTATTTAATGAAAACTTAGGTAGAACAATAAAGTTACCTTATTAGAGATAGGATCAAACATTAGACATCTTGTGCATACTAACATAAATACATAAGCTAGAGATTTATACGGAAGGATACACCCACTTCTTATTCGATCTAGTTCACCATTGAATATTATCAATTTCCGGTCCGTGTTAACTATGGCTTCCTTGTAAAGCTCTTCAACCACAAGCATTTCTACATAACATCATAGACACATTACTACAGGGGTAAGCTCAGCTTAGACAAACAGTACAGTGGAGGATAGCTCGAATGTAAGAGCATCAGCAAAGCATACCATTGACATTGAAGTGGGGATAAGCCACAAGGAATATTTCATCTTCTAGTCGCACACGGTCTGCCATTTTGACCTTTGTTGTAAAACCAAAATCTTCAAATAAGGAAGGCTTTGTTAGATAATCTAGCTTCAATGTACATCCTTCAAAGGCTGACTGTCTTGCAAAGGAAACCTCATTTGCCTCAGGGAAGAACTGAAACATGTTGAGAACAGTAGAATCATGCAGAAGATTCCTACAGTTAACTGGAGCGCAATTTAACTACACCTATTTGAATTTAGTTACAAATAAAAACTACCTATTTGAATTTAGTTACAATTCAAAGCTACCTATTTGAATTTAGTTCCAATTAAAAAATGAATATTTAAATCACTAGGAAGCATTCACCAAAGAGCATCCATTGCATATCCTTGCTTGCAAATTAAATTTATGCAAGAAAGTCAACCTTTATGTATGTATATACTAATAACTAAGAAAATGCTTAGAAGGACATACAATTCTAGTTCGAGTAGTTTTCTCTGCAGGTAAAAAGCGATCACAAAATTCTCTAATGAGAAGCATGCTTCCTGTCATTTCATTTCCTCCTTCACCGTCACCTATATAGAAGCAAACTGGCGTTTTTCACCTGACAAATAACTTATAGTAAGTATGCATACAAAAAGGTCATCTATGTGGAACCTGGTACAGATTGTAGTCCTGCTGTAGGGAACTCAATTTCCGGTAGTATATTGCATCAAAATCTCTTGACATGGAAAAAAATGAAGCCAACTAATTGGCAAGATTGACACTGACCAATAGCTGTTTTCCATCCTTAAAAGCTGTTTCGGTAGCTTCTTTAGCCTGAAATCACTACAGGTATACCCCATTAGTCATTCAACCATTCCAGCATTTTCTTTTATAGAAAACAAGAACAAAGGTACAGTTAAATTGGTATTCAAGTATTTTTGTCATTAAAGGTAGCATCCAATATGAAGACAGGCTTGATCCTAATAACAATAAACCGACAAGCTTTTCTGCCACATAATCATATGAAAGAAGATACTACCAACATGGTTAGCTCAAATTGAACTCATCTTGCATGTTTACGGGTACCATCCAAACAGTTTTCAACTATAGTATATGTCGTCTGTTACTCTTATTATGAGTGTCCACACAAAACTTTGCAGCAGACAAAAGAGTAGCCCAAAATATGTAAAAAATGCTGCAGGGGATGCCACATTAAATATGTAATGTTGTGTTCCCTAAAGGAGTAACACCTAACATGCAAGACAAAGCATACCTTGTTATCTTGCTAATCTAGGTAGATTTAGTAAATCAAAGTAGCCTACCAAACATATTTTTCAACCAAATATCTCAGGAAATTCTGTCTGAAATGCAAATGACACTAGTAATATTCAGCCAGTCGACAGCTGCCTGACCAACAAAGACGCAAAATGCATAAAAATGAGGTACACGCTCATATTATAACCAAGTGACTAAGATATGCATGTAAAACAGGCATCGGGCCAAAGGCCCGAGCACAGTTTATGAACTAGCAATTGCCTGAAACATGCTTTCATAGGAACTACCTGCACTATAAGTTCCATGTAATCGCTCGGGAACTTTGCATCAAACAAATTGCGAGTGCCCTGGTCTCCAGTGACAGCACCAACATAGAACCCAGTTCTTGAATTCCTCGCCCCAGTAAACATACCACCACTGCTGCTGCCACTGCCATCGCTGATTTTATGGGATATCCAATTTGAGACCTTCGTAAAATCAAGAAACTGTGTGAACAGAAAAGCTTAAAAATAAAGTGAAGAAACAATAAAATATATAGTTTGTCTTGTACTTGTTTATTGAGAAGGGAAGTTTTGAAGGTAAATAGTGGACTAGAGATGGAATAACTGGTCGCCATGGCCATTGAAGCCTTTGGGTCTGGGGTGGGTGTGTGGGGTTGAGAGAGAGAGAGAGAGAGGAGGGAGAGAGGTGTCAGTCTGTGGCATAAAAGCAAACTGCTATTGGAGTAGCTATCTTGTGGGACCATATTGTGTGGTCTCCAATTGCTGTGATGGGAATATCTTGTCTGTTATGGCAGTTACATTAGTATCTGTACATGATGGTGGTTGACAAAAAGCATCAACCGATAGCTGAGAAACGAACGCCCAAATGAAAAATCGAACCATTTATGTACAGTTTAAGCTTCCAGTAACTCACCTTACCTCACCCCTTCCAGCCATGGACAAAGTGGTTCAAAAAGGATGTCACTGTGGCCTTGTTTTGAAGTTCTTGATTATGATCTTGGAAGGGATATCCAGTTTGTCACAAAGTAATATAATGGTCTCCCACACCTCACAATTCTTGCGATAAGCACTTTGCCCAAGCATATCGTGGGCCCCTGCCAAGAAAATAAGTGTTTGGACTTTAGAACCAAGAAGGTCGCAGGCATTTTCAGGGTTCCTTTTGATAGCCATATCAAGTTGCCTCTTCTATCATGACAGAAATATTATCAACCTCTTGGCATATCTGCTCAATCAAAGGATGTGCAGTATCATTTGATGAGAAGGAAACAACTTCCCCCTTTAGCTCAACCCAACTACAACCAGTCTCCTTCTTTAATCCCCGGTCTTTCATGAATCCTCTAACACTGGCAGCACTGCTCCACATCTCTTTTGCAGCATATATGTTTGACAAGAGTGCATACATTCCTCCATCAGAAGGTCGGGCCTGAAGGACATCTTTTGCTATGAGTTCCCCAAGTTGGATATTTCCATGAGCATTGCATGCACTAAATAGTGTCTCCCATGCATTTATTTGAAGGTTGGATGGGATTTTACTGCTAAAGTCATAAGCCTGGTGTATAAAACCCAGTCTTCCTAAGAGATCAACCATGCAGGAATAGTGATCAGATCTTGGAGCCAAGTTCCAATCTTCTCGCATACTTTTAAAATAGTGGCAAGCTTCATATAAATAACCTTTGTGTGCACAAGCAGATAATACACTTAGAAAGGTCGCACTGTTTGGACTAAAGCCATCTATAGTCATCTTGTCGAAGAGTTTCAGAGCTTCAGCAGCCATACCATGATAAGCATATGTTGCAATCATGGCATTCCATGTCACTGTATCCCGGTGCAAAATCAGCTTGAAAACTTGGGAAGCTTCACCAATTAGCCCACACTTTGAGTACATAGATATTAATGAGCTCATCACCAAAGTATCATGCTCAAAGCCAGTTTTGATTGCCCAGAGGTGCACCATTTTCCCACATCCGAGGGCAACAAGAGAGGCACAGATAGAAATAATAACGCTCAGTGTGGCTTGGTCTGGTCTGAGTCCTCCTCGGATCATTTCTGACAGCAAAAGTAGTGCCCCTTCATCTTTATACCCAGAGATCAACGTGTTCCATGAAGTCTCATTTTTCTCTGGCATACTTCTAAACCAGGTATTTGCACTATCCATGTCCCCTTGTTGAACATAGCCTTGCAAGATCGTGTTCAATGACACCAGATCCCTATCTGGCATCTCAGCGAACAATTTCAAAGCATCATCCAACCTCTCACTCAGAACAAAACCACCCATCATCGTGTTCCAAGCAACAACATCGCGATCAGGCATGTCCTGGAACACCTTCCATGCAGCTTCGACATCTCCATTCTGCAAATACCCGTGCATAATGGCAGTCCAAGATATAGTGTCCTTTTCCGGCATCTCATCAAACAGACTCTGTGCAGCATCCATCCTCCCAGCCCGTGCATAGCCTGTGATCATAACATTCCAAGAAACAAGGTTTCGTCTTTGCATCCGGCTAAACAGCTCCTCTGCATCATTCATGCCACCATGCTCGACATAACCAGACAGCAATGCATTGCACACTGAAGTCGAAGGAGAAGGCGCGAGGTCAAAGAGCCCCCTCGCTTCACAGACACGCTTCCTCTTGACATACCCGGAGATCATCGTCACCCACGACGCATCATCCCTCGACGGCATCACATCGAACAGCTCGCGTGCCCTCTCGACCATTCCATTGCGCAAGTAGCCCGATATCATTGCGTTCCAGGAGGCCACGCTCCGGTCAGGCATCCGATCAAAGAGCTCCCTGGCCTCGGCGACCCTCCCGCACCGCGCGTAGCCCGTCAGGAGAGCCGACCACGAGACGGGATTCCTGGCCGGCATTGCGTCGAACACCCTGCGCGCGTCCGCGAGCATCCTATTCCTGACGAGGCCAGAGATCATGCAGTTCCAGGTGAACACGTTCCGCTCAGGGATTTCGTCGAACAGGCGGCGAGCGGTGGACACCCTGCCGGCGCGGAAGTGGGCGGCGATGGCGTTGTTCCAATGGAAGGTGTCGCCGGCGTGCGACGGCGGGGACCGGCGCGGAGGCGGCGCGCGGATGCAGAAGCAGCGGGGGAGAAGAGAGGCGAGGTGGGGCCCGCTAAAGGGTTGCAGAAGGTTCTGGAAGGTTCGTATCATGGCGCGTGGATCACCCACGGCCCACGGGCACAGTGAATGACCTGATGCAATGCGAACTTGCGATTCCACTTTGGTTATCCTCGCCATGGTGCACACCGTTTTATATGTAACTAGCGAAAATGCCCGTGGGTTGCAATGGAATAAATAAAAATTCTCGCACATGCAAAACACGTTAGTGGTTCGGACCATTAGATTTAAAATCACACTTAAATGTGCTCTACATGTGACGTTGAAAGAAAAAAAAAATCTAACATAGCTAATGTCATTCAACGCAACAATAGTGTATTACATTTAATAACTGCATTGCATTCAACACAACTGAAGTGTTTTTGGATAGTAGGCGTGGGAGCTGATGGCTACGATTTTAACGGAGGGAGAGCATAAGATCGGATAGTTGGGAAGCTCTTGACGGAAGTAAGGCTTTTGACATTCAAGGACAAGGCCTAGAGTGTCCTGAGCGGCATCAAGTTTATGGAAGATCCCGGGTCTATCAGGATCCTGTGGATCTTATTCCCTGGATATGTGCCTGTGACAATTAACGGCCGGTTATGGTCGGCTGTGCCCACCATCAGGTCACTGTCGGTGAAGGAAATGGCTGTTGTCCTATACCTTCTACACCCCGAAGGACCTTCCGGTATAGCGTCGCGTCGGTCACCTTTCGCAGAAAGACTCCCCATGGGAACCAATCAGTGGTAGGGTGAGCCCAGCTCACTCACCCTTGACCACGGCCTGTGCCTTCTCGTCCTTTGCAACTTCAAGTCTCTTACCTTTCTTGACCAGGGCAAATATAACACTGCTTGTTTTTTCCATTCGCCCCATTAGATGATTTTCTGGGATAGGTGAAATCCTATTCTCTTTAATATTAGGTAGAGAAATGATGGTGAGAATATAGTGGCTTGTCCAGGGTTTTCATTGAAGTACAACTATCACCAAATTTCACCAAAAAAGTTTGGACACACCGTGGCAACGGTACAAATGTTTCACATAGTTTTTCATGCAGTGTTTTATGTGTGTTGCGCTGTATTATTGTGTTTACTCGGTGTTTTATAAATATTTTTCATGTATTTCATAAAATATTCAGGATGGTGTTTCACATAAAACATATGTATCGTTATCTAGCCATTCTCTAAAATACAATCAAACAATTTAAAGAAAAGAACCCGTCCATGGCTATATCTGTTTCCACTTAAAATAAAATAAAATAAATTAAATTAAAAATTATTATTTTTATATACGTCAAATGGTGTAGTACTTCGCAGTTTTTTTGTGGGGGTTTTTAATAGCTGTTCTTAAAATTCATAAAATATTTTTTTCATAATATTTTAAATTTATTTAGACATCTTTCAAAGTGTCATAGATTTTTCGATTAAAATTTTCGGCCACCCCAGCTCAAACAAACAAAGCCCATATGACCTACTCTGTCTCCACTCTCCAGTCTCTGTGGCGTCCGCTCCCTCGCAAGCTTCCTTCCTTCTCCACGCCAGCAGCTGCGGTGGCAGCGGTGCCAGCCTCGCTCGCTCGCGCAGATCGGCGCCGATGAGCATGAAGCACCCGCACCCGCACCCGCAGCTGCTGGACGCGGAGCCGCCCGCCTCGCCTCCCCCGCCGCCGCACTGCCGCCCGCGCGGCTTCGCCTCCGCCGCGGCCGACCCCTCCGCCGCGCCGCCTCCCCGCGGCGGCGCGGCGAGCGGGAGCGGGAGCGGGAGAAGGAGCGCACCAAGCTGCGGGAGCGGCACCGCCGCGCCATCACCAGCCGCATGCTGGCGGGGCTGCGGCAGCACGGCAACTTCCCCCTCCCCGCCCGCGCCGACATGAACGACGTCCTCGCCGCCCTCGCCCGCGCCGCCGGCTGGACCGTCCACTCCGACGGCACCACCTTCCGCTCCTCATCCCAGCCCCTTCCCCTCCACTCTGACCAACTGGTCCGTGCGACCTCTCCAATTTTTTACTAGCTCTTACTCTCTTAGTCTCTTTACTCGCCTAGACGCTTGCCAGGTGCTTGTAGTTTGCCGCATCAGTATTGCTCAGTAAATCAAATGTATGGCGCGACGCCAAATGTGTGAGTTTTGCGAGAAATCTTAAGCATTGCTTCATTCTTGTTGGTGTCAAGCAGGGAACTTTTCGGGTTACTCCTGTGGAAACCCCAACGTTGACTAACAGTCTTAACAGCTATGCCATCGGGACACCATTAGACTCTCAGGCTTCTGTCCTACATACAGATGATAGTCTGTCGCCATCGTCATTGGACTCGGTTGTCGTGGCAGAGCAAAGCATAAAAACCGAGAACTTTGGGAATTCAAGTTCTGTCAGTTCTCTGAATTGTTTGGAAAATGACCAGGTAAGCAAAATTTTGCATTCGATTGGCTATATTGATGCTTGCCCTATGCCGTACTACGTTATCACCTAACAACAAATTGAATAGGCGTATCCTATTGTGCAAAATACCCTACATAAGAATTGTTTTGAAATGCAGTCAAGTTATTTCTTTTAATGGTTCCCATACAGAGACCCAAATCATGGAGTGATACATAGATGGTAGCTGAAAAAGAGCTCGACATTCTCTATTGTGATTGTTATAGAACCCACGGCATAGCATGAATGAAATTGCAAAAGGTGATGATAATTTATTCGCAAAGAAAAATTACCTTGACAGGAAGACGAACCTCCTTTGTTTATTGTAACTCAAGCATTAGGTTTTAAACCTCATGCATATGTGAGATGTACGCGATCACCAGATAAAATTAGTTGACATAAAATGGTAAAAATGGCATTTCACTTTGTATTGCTTTTAGAACCTCAGGGCCTAGCATCTTTATAATAACTTGAACTGTAAAGCTCTGTTCATATGTAAACTGGAACTTAGTTGCCAACTCGCCATCAATAGGGGCCAGAATGATCTAATTCTTGCTTGCCTTGCCTAGTGTCCTGGTTGCATCATGCAGTAGTATTTATTTGTTGTAAACTTGTAATATCCTTTCATGATAGGCTAGACCTAGGTAGTTTTTATGGCAGAATTGTGTTGGCAAGTCCTTAAGTGCTTAGTCACACAATTTAGCTTCCTTGGGAGTTTTTTTACTTCACTTTTTTCTTAAACGACAAGCTATAACCTCATGTTTTTCCCTTTTATTGTTCAATTGTTATAGTTAATGAGAGCATCAACAGTGTTGGCTGGTGATTACACAAGAACTCCATATATTCCAGTGTATGCTTCTCTGCCTGTAAGTTACTGATGAACTTATTGATTCATACATGATACACTAATTTTATTGTCTCAATTACTTTATGTTAACATATTTCAATTTTCAATGCGCTCACGCACGCTCGCTCGCTTAAAGAATGTTTATTTTGTGACCCGAGTTCTGAAATTTATACTTGAAAAATTTGCACATTAGCATCCTAAACTTGGAAGCTTGTTTGCTGCCCTCAGAACATGCAACTTAGATTGCCACCCCTAAACTTGTTTCTTTTGACCGATTTAGCTCAAATGCTGTGGTATGTCACGCTGTTTGATGACAAGGTGAACTAGATAAGTGAGTGAGGTGGCTTTGTGGTTTCTCTTTGAACTATGCAGCCTACATTGTATTATCAACAGCATCTGATGTGAATGTGACACCCATTTATATACTGCCATTCAACACATGCCATGCAATCCCAAGTAAAGGAAGAGACACATTGCCAATCAACAAAAGTTAACATAGTACCAGCTATATCAATTTTATATTAAAAAATAACGAAGAAGTGATCGAAACCTTCAAATTTGGTATTTAAGAATTAGATTTGGATCCAAAAAATACGTATTACCCTTCCCAGTTAGCAATCTATCATAAAAAGTTTTGCTGCTTTACCAAAAGCGAATTAACAATGAGTTGAAAATTCACAACATTGCATCAATTTATCATGCACTGGAGGCTGATCCCCATCTTTCCGCAATCGAGATGCCATCAGTCTTCCTAGCTGCCTCCCCATGGTTGCCATCAGTGCCTTCCATTTGCTGTTGCTGACCTAGACTCTCCCCCCCTGGCTGCACGAGGCTCTCACCTTGCTGCACAAGGGACTGTGTGAGGGCCATGAGAACCATGGGATGAGCCGCCGCCAGCCTCATCTCCAGTTTCTATAGACTCCTTTTTACTGTGCCACTCTGGTTGCCATCACCTGCTGATAGAGATGAGGAAGATGTTTGTAAAAAGGACTCCAGTTTATTATCCCTCCATCGGTTTAGCCCTAGATCATTCGCATTACAGGTGAGTGGTCTGGCTGGACGCCACACCATTTCTTGCTTGCTAACTGGATCATGCCATATTGCCATAGAATAAAATAAGTAGATGACAGAATAGGTCAATAAGTATATTATACCATATATAGTCCATCCTTGTTAATAACTTGAGTTCTTAAAATACATTGTGAGATTTTAGAAGGACAAGATTGCTTTCCCCGCAGGCCATGTATTCTCAAAATTTCTATTTTTAGGATATATTTACCACACCATAGTTGAACAGTGTTGCTGTTGCTTCAGATGGGCATTATCAATAGTCACTGTCAATTGGTTGACCCAGAGGCTGTACGTGCAGAACTAAGACATCTAAAGTCTTTGAATGTAGACGGAGTTATTGTTGATTGTTGGTGGAGGATTGTGGAAGCTTGGACCCCTCGCAAGTACGAGTGGTCTGGCTACAGGGATCTTTTTGGTATCATTAAAGAGTTCAAACTGAAAGTTCAGGTTAGCGTTTTATGATTCATGACTTATTTTACAATGCCATAATCCACGCATTTGGTTTTATTTTATAATTTATACTTTTTAATAATTTTGTGCACAATTACTGTTAAACGACTGAATTACAGTAAGTTGCTAGGTTGTGAACAGTGGTTTATATAAACCTTGGGGCATTAAATACTATGTCTTTAGTCTTACACAAAAGGTGTCAGACCATTCAGAGTATATCATCCTATTGTCAAAAAATATTAGGTGATTGAATCTTATGAATTGTTTACCTGCCTTGTATGTAATAGTTTTTATTAGCACTGAAGTTTTTACTTGGATATCTCAAAAGTGTGGCATCAATTCAGAGAAAGGGTGTCCAGCCATTGCTATTGTATCATGTATCTTTGGCATGTTTTCCTAAAGAAGACCAAATTCTACAAACCGTGGGATGAGAAGTGATTACAGTTCTCCTGACATAACCAGAATTTTGACCTTCCAAATTTGAGCAATGACTGAATCTCAAGTTTATATGATGGATTTTCTACAAGCATCTATGAAATTGCCAAATATATCTTCTGAAAAGAGTTAGATAATCCTTTTCTTTTATCCATTGCTGTATCCAAGTTTTTTACTTTCATTGGCTAAAAAGTGTTCTTTAACAAACTTCTTAAGGTTGTATTGTCATTTCATGCGTCTTGTGAGAGTGGACCTGGTGGTGAATTCATATATCTCCCAAATTGGGTCATGGAAATTGCACAAGAGAACCAGGATATATTTTTCACTGACCGAGAAGGTAGGAGAAATATAGAATGCCTTTCCTGGGGGGTTGACAAAGAGCGTGTCCTTCGAGGGAGAACGGGCATTGAGGTATTGGGTCATCCTTGGTTAATTTTCTTCTCTCTTTAGCATCTGCATTTATTACAAGAAATAGGAGCTGTTCTATTTGATGAACACTTTCTTTGGCCGATTTCTGGTTACATCTTAAATGCATTTTAATGTTTGTCCTTCTTTCCTCTTTTTTCAAAAGATTGTTTGTCCTTTGTTCTGCACTGTGGTTATTATAGCATATCCTATATATAGCAACAACCTGTTCCTGGTATAAAAAATATAAACCTGCATCATATCTTTTTCAATCTTGTTTCATGTGCTGGTACTCAATGAGATTATATGTAGGTGTATTTTGACTTCATGAGGAGCTTTCGTATGGAATTCAGAAACCTGTCCGAAGAGGGTCTTATTGCTGCTATTGAAATTGGATTGGGTAGTTCTGGAGAGCTAAGATACCCCTCATGTTCAGAAAGAATGGGATGGAGATTTCCTGGTATCGGTGAATTTCAGGTATTTACTTAATTACTTAAACTCAAATTTCAACCATAAATGTAAGGATAAACATGGCAGTTTATCTTTTTATTCCAAAATTTTTTAATCGACGTGTAAGAATATAAACATTTTCTGTTTCCCATATAAATAGGATTTCTTTCTGTGTAGGGCGAAGTTGATGAGTACCCTAGAATTGTGTTTAGTTGTGTACCAAATACCAATTGAACCGACCTTTAGAATCACCAGAAATGTTTAAAAGTTTCATGATGTATCTGTGATGTATAGTGATGGCATGCACACCTTTTTTCATTGCCTACAGAATACTGTTGCTGCATTTCTTTTGTTGATTTGCATGTGTGACAGTGTTACGACAGGTACATGCAAAAGAACCTACGGCAATCTGCCTTGTCACGGGGGCATTTGTTTTGGGCCCGCGGACCTGATAATGCTGGCTGTTATAATTCAAGACCACATGAAACTGGTTTTTTTTGTGATGGAGGGGATTATGATAGCTACTATGGACGTTTTTTTCTTAACTGGTATTCTGGAATCCTCATAGATCATGTGGATCAGGTGCTCTCACTTGCTACTCTTGCATTTGATGGAGCAGAAATCATTGTGAAGGTACATTTGTTTGTAGTCAGTCTTTGGAATTCTTGTTTCAACTTTGACACATCTTATTTCTCCCATGACTAATTTCTCAAGATAACTTCCACATATACTGCATATGTTTTTTCCTCTGCCTGAGCTGTTTGTCAATGCCATGGTGACAACAAATTATGCACAGAATGGATATTCCTCTTGAGCATAAAATTTTGAATTTATTTGGGGTTGTGTTTGAATGTCAAGCAGGTGAAGTTTACTGAAAACCTGGTATTGCAATACCGCATTGACAACATAAATGGATTTGAATGCCCAATCACAGTACATTCCTTGTGGCTTTGGGTCTACATAAAAATGATTTTAAGATTTTTAATGGCAAACTTGATTGAGAATCATTACCTACAGTTTGGATCTCAGTTTTTTAAAAATGAAATTAGGGGTTTGACTGCAAATTGCTATCGAATATTATGTCACTCGATAGTCAGTAGTTACTAAGTGAGAATTGAGATCTTGTGTTCTGTATATAAGCACTACCTTCACAAGCTATTCAAAATGCTATTTATTAGATTATGAAATCGTAGTGAAACTAGTTCACAGGCAAAAAAAGAAATTTAAGCTTCAGCTCATAAGCAAACCATTGAAATTATATTATATTAGCATGCATTAACCTGATCTTTGCCTGTTCGCACAGTATAAAGACTCAATTTAGAATGTGCTGCCCTGATAAGGCCATAGCAATTGTTCAACACATTTTCTCGTCCTTTGCTTGGTTGTTTGGCTGTTCAGTGACAAAACAATCCTCTTTTCTCAGATCCCCTCAATCTATTGGTGGTACAGAACTGCAAGCCATGCTGCAGAGCTTACAGCAGGATTCTACAACCCTACAAACCGAGATGGGTACTCTTCAGTTTTCAGAGTGCTCAAGAAGCATTCTGTAATTCTTAAATTTGTTTGTGATGGACCAGAAAATACATTTCACGGGATCAATGATGCATGTGCTGATCCAGAAGGTTTAACCTGGCAGGTGGGATGTTCTAACAAACCTTTCTGGATATGTTATGTTGTTCCTTGGGTTAATATGGTATTATAAGCTGTGCAGGTTATGAATGCAGCATGGGATCATGGGCTATCTGTAAGTATAGAGAGTGCTCTTCCATGTCTTGATGGTGAGACATACTCTCGGATCCTTGATACAGCGAAGCCGAGGAATGATCCTGATCGTCATCATGTCTCATTCTTCGCATATCGTCAGCCACCCCCATTCCTTAGATATGTTTGCTCTTCAGGGCTTGAGAACTTTGTCAAGTGTATGCACGGTTAGTACCAATTGTCACTTTCCAGTTTGCTCATAGCCATAGTAGCATCTCCATCATTTATATCAAGTTCAGTTCGGTATGCAGTATTGACCTGATTCTAGCCTTATACTTCTTCCTTCCCAGCGTTATAGAATGCTGGCAGGAACTATAGCATTGCAATGTTACACTGTTTAATGCCAACAAAATTATTTGCTCTGGCATTACATTCAGAATGTGGATGAAGTACAGATTAAAAAGAAGGCATCCAAAAATAATCTGCTGCTTCATCTGTGCTGTTAAACCTGGGGAAAAAAGCTATCCCTGCACACTTCAAGAGAGAGGATTAACTATGCAAACGCATTGTCTGCAGGCGAGGCTACCCAGATCGTCGAAGGCTGAATCAGTGCCGGCATTGTCTGCCCGATCAAATCATTGTGCAGCAGGATGGATGGAAAGAGGAGCACGGATCTGGATTTCAGGAACTGTTGGTGCACGCTGCAAATAGCCGATTCATTCGCAAGCTTGTAGCATTCCATTGCCACTTTGTTTGATTCCGGCATGTCAGCTAGTCAACTGTGCCTCATGTCGGCTATAGCTTGGCAGATGCCGTTGAGACTGCTTTTAGCCGGTGATAATTGAGGGTTTGGTTGGTGATGTATACAGGCCTTGAATGCAAGAGAAGCAAGATGTAAACATGCAAAGCATTTCTGTCTTGCGCTAAACGAAACCACGGAAATCTATAAATATGGGATTAGTTTGTTCGTTTAGCTAGTTCAATAATTCTTGCGTAGATTGGAGATTATGAATGTCGCTCGAATCATATGTTGGATGTTGGGAGTTTTGAGTTTTAAGAATAGTCCTAATAAGACGCAAAAGGGTCTAAGATTGTCCTTTCGAAATGCTCGATGAATATGGGCGGCAGCAGCGCAGCGCCTATACCAAGTGCGGACCACGGGATCAAGACTTCAAGAGTCAATTTGAGATTTTTAAACTTTGGCTTTACATTAAACGAGCGAGGTGTCTCGTGTATTGGCGTCGCTAAACATACCGAGAGGCTTGGTAATATACACAATAACACGAATCAGGCTAACACGGTTTAATTTGAGCCTCTTTTCCTTCTGCCTAGTTCCCAAAAAAAACGCTCGACTTGCATACGTTAAGTATATAGCTAGCGTTGAGTTAGACCCGGGACTAATGTGAGTGCACAAAATGGTATTGTACACAGTAACATTAACATGAACCAGACCAACACTGAACCCATTTAAAATAAGAACACAAAAAACCTTAAAATACTTCAAAATATAAAAAACCTGTAGCCAAAGAGGGGGGAGGAGAGTCGACGACGGTAGCTTGCCACGGTGCGAGAAAAAAGGCCTTATCTTTGTACTGCCCACAGTGTGAGAGAGAAAGGTAGGGTCCAACGCGTGGAGCTACTCACCAGCATAGCATCAACGTGTCACTTACTAACTCGACATTTAAGTAAGCCAAAACTGACCCTCAAGCTTGGTTTGATCGGTTAGACAACGATTTGCTAATATATAAGACTAGCCTCGCCTGGTTTTCCGCCTTGGTGGTCAAAATATGTTCAGGTCAGGCTGTCTCCAATAGGCTTCACTAAAACATTCTCTATCCTAAAATAAAAGATGGATTCTTCACCGAGAACGCTGTTGGAGATGAGAGAAATTTATAGGGAGATAATTTTTTAAAGTAAGTCTGTATATGAGGCTATAGGAGACCGAATTTAGGGATTACGGTGGGAGACAGCCTCATAGTTTATGATTAAAAATGACGCCTTTTTCTTCTTAATATTTTTTTTAATGAATTCTATGTGTTTTACTGTTTTTTAAAAAAACCAAACGGCCCGAGCCTACCGGTCGTGAACCAGGCAATCAGCCCTGGGAATCTGCCTTTTGCTCTGGTCCAGCAGCAGGCCCACCCTCGAGCGTAATGACAGTCCTGTTCCCTGTTTGGATCAGCAATTCAGCACTCGTTTTCGGCTGGTTCGTCAAGAGTTTGGACCTCTTCCTTTCAAGAGCACAGGGGATTCAACAGTAGCTTGACACAGAAACCTGTCGTTCCTGGGTAGCTAAGATGAATCTTCCGAAAAATAATATGAATTACATGATGCACCGAATCCCATAGACTTCTGCAAGAATAAAAGGAGATGGAAACAACGACGAACCACGAGAGGTTGGAATTTGTAACACTACAGTAAATGCCTGAAAGTGAGGGAGAGTAATGCCATGACATTTCTTCAGATTTCCAAGCATTACACAAGAGAAATGGCCATTCCTAACCGGCCATGACAACCTACAGTGTCATTTCAAAACATGAAGAACCAGTGAACTTTACAGGCCCAACAAAAAATGCGCAGGTACAACTGTACAAGGACCAAGAGATGGGAAGCACTGCTGGCCACAGTGGCACTACCCATCACAGTAGCACAAACAGAAGAACAACACAATCTTTCAATATAAATCTCGCAGAGGGCCCATGTTGATCTTGCAGATCATTGCCAAATCACCGGAGAATTTACAGCGTTGAAATGAATGGAGTGTGGCTGCTGCGGGCAGCATCAGAGGGGGCCATGCCTGACGAGCAGCAGCAGCAGCAGCTCCAGACTTTTTCATGTGCTGGAGGCATGGCTGGAACAACACAAACGACACCAGCTAAATCAAACTGATCAGGAGCCCACCATGTCCCATCTTGGATGAATACAAATCACCAAAGTACCGTGTTTTTTCGTCACGTATTCTCCAGCTGATCGGTGATCTTGGACTGTTCCAGAATTCAACTGCTAACCACAGATCACCAGGCTGCCACCGCAAGATTCATATTCCCGCTGATCCATTGCTGGAGCTGTACCAAACATGTGCTCAGTGGCTCAGTGCCACATGAAATAGATACAAAACAATACATAAATGGTGCAGAATGGACAGCATGTTCATTTCCCTCTTCTAGTTCGGAAGAATTAACAATACCACATGCTATAAACAGTTTTAAGACTTCATGGTGACTGGACAGGAGGAGCACATGTGATGTTTTATTGACTTACTGTGTTCCCAGTTCCCCAAAAAATCTTTATTCCCACCATGCTAGATCATACAAGAATGAAGCAAAATCTTTTACCATCGGTCATGTCAGAACACACAAGATAAAACAAAGTCTTTACTTACCACCACCACACCAGCTGCACCTCAGTACATCCACTCAATACTGGAATTCCACCATGCTCTGCTCATTCATTCAAGTCTATCCAAGGGCGTCAGATATTTATATTCCTTGACAGCTTTTCAGAACATGTTCTCCTGAAGGCTGTCACAGCTTTAGCGGAATATTTTAACCACTAAAAATTACACCTCATCGATCAGCTCCAGTTCAAAATATAGGGAATCCACTTTTCCTGGAGCAAGTTCAAATGCTACCCATGGACGACCAGCTAGTGCCAATCGGATACTTTGTCTCTTCTTTCTCTTTCTGATATGAAAGGAATCTTGATCCCTGAGCATATATTCCTAGACACCTAATGACCAGTTAAAAGAGGAATCCGATACCTACTTTGCCTACATGAGTCACCAAGTATAATATGGATCAAATCATGGCAACGACGATTGCAACTGTTGTTAACTCAAACTCTGTATGTTGAACAATGAAATCATAAAGCATAATTTGTGTCAAATCATGGCAAGGGCGAATGAGATTGTTAGTAAACTTTGAAACTTCGCATATTGCACAATCAAAAGAGTGTGTGAAAATGTCATGTTTTCCCCTAAAAAGAGAACGGCATGTTACCAAAGCGCAATAGTTTCAGTACTAGCAATGATCCTGTACTGACATTTCAAACCTCATGTGTTGCAGTCACAGGTTAAAGTTAAAGCACGCAGCTGGAGCTGGTGCTAAGTAAAAGATAGGCATGCATAAAACGAAAATTCCAGGACAAAAGAGTGCATCCAAATTGATCACGGATAGCAATACCTAGCACAGTCGCAAACGAAATCTGGCACACATTTTTTTAAAAAAAACCTGGCACACATTTTAGATAACAAGAAAAGTTGCTTAAACTCACAACTGTTAGTTTATGGGAAAAGGTAGATCTACCGAGCTGCCTACAATGCTAGGCCAATCAATGGTCTTACAGTTCAGCAAAAACTAGGCATTTGTTTATCAATGATTTGTACTATATTTACTATTTTAGGCAAGACAGCCAGCATCCATAAAAAACTCAACACCCCTAAATTTGGATGTACACATACTAACAGCGACGCAAAACATAACAGAAACAACAAATACATTAGTCGAAAGCTGTATGACATACCATAGATGCCTTGAAAATGGTCTCGCAACAAATCATACTTATGGAAAAAAATATTGCCAGGCCGCAAAATAATTGAACCTATAAACAAAATTGGCAAACTATGTGTGAAACTTCGACTTCAAGTAATAATTTCATTACAATCCTAGCTAGTTTGGTGCACCAGATGTCATGAGATGTGCCGCTCGTGAAACAGTTTGTATGTTCAGAAGTCAATAACTTTTTACAAGTTAATATTAGTTGGAAATGAAACATCCAGGAAGCAACCGAAAACAGATTAAATATTTAACACCTTCCTGCCTCTCTTTCAAAAAGAAAATAAATCAAACTACTAGCTACAGGTTTTTCGTATAACAACTTCACAAGCTAGGATTGAGATTAGCTGATTAACTCCATGCCTCCCTTCCGGCTTAAACCTTAAAAAACTAGAACCATCATCAAAGTTGGCCATAAACTTTGGTCTTTTTGCCCATCTCCAATTATCACCTATTTATCAGGTTCCATTCTTGTGGAATAAGGAGGTTCCATTCTTATGGAATAAGATCTTATGCTTTTGAAAAGCAAACCTAAAAAGACTAAAATCAGTATCAAACATATCAAACATAAAAGACTAAAATCAGTATCAAACATAAAAGACTAAAATCAGTATTCTCTTTAATCCTAGCTTATGTTTACTTGATTATAAGCACATGCCTAATTAAGTACAAAACTGACCTTACAGATACAGTGATATCTCTTGCATACAACCTCTAAGAAAGAATATCCATGCTAAAATCAGCCAGCTAAATTTTGACTGAAAACGGAACCAGGCCACACCTGACAGGTTTCAACATTACTGGAATTAGCATATGTCCTGAAGACCATTCAATAGACTACAGTAAACGTGCTAAATGAAGCATGTGCAGGGAGACAACATGCAACTGCAGCTCAAAGATCCTCCCAAAAATGAGTTCACTGTATTAGTTCGATTACGATTAGAACAATAAATTTTCCCCAGTTCAACCAAACCTTAAAATGCATGGCTTGCGTATGATCCAAAAGCGGATTCGAATCCAAATCCCCACAAGGTGATTCGAGATACCCCACAGCATACCATATATCAAAATATGATTACACTTTTGGTGGAAATCGCGAAAAATAAATTTGGGGGGGATATTATGTCATAAAACCGGCACGTATCGTAACAAAAGGATAGATCTTGCTTAATTAGCACAAAACATCTAATCCTTCGGAGCAAGCTACCAGCAAACCTAGGCACCAGATCTAGATCTAAAATTCTAAGCCCAAAGGGAGATCCAGAACGCCAGCGATGAACCTACAGCAACACCGCATCGATCGAGGGGGAAAAACTCGCGGGAATCGGTCAATTCAAGCCATAAACCAAACAGCAACAAGCGTTGGTGTCCGTACAGGCGGCGGCGGCGGCGGAAGGGACGAGCGGCCGCTGCGCCGGCTCCGATTCACTTGGTGCAAGGCGGGATCCGGCCCGGCGGCGCGGGCGGGCGGGTCCCGATCTGCACCAAGCGAGCCCGAGGCGGCGGCGGCGTGGTGGAGAAGCGGCCATCGCATCGCATCGCATCGCTGCGCTGGCTCGGACGGTCGCGCGGCCACGGCGGGTGGAGCGGAGGAGGAGGCGTGGCGGCTGGGTCGCGGCGGCGGTGGTGGTGGTGGGGATGGGGGGAGACGGCGAGAGGAGGGGGGCGTTTTATAGTCGGGGAGCGGGCGGGGGGGCGGGAAGGTGGGGCCCGCGCCCCCGCAGGAAAAGCATGTGGCGCTGGCAGCAGCAGGAGCAGCGCCTCCTCTCCTCCCGGGCTCCCGGCTTTGTGAAAAAGGAGCCCCATTTCCATTTCTGAGGCTTTGGCAGTTGCAGCTGTGCTCCCCCCGGCCTTTCCTGAATCCTGATTCCTCCTCTCCTCTCCTCCCCTCTCCTCACCTCACCTCACCTCGCCATGGATGCAACAAGGGTTCCATGGATGCAACAGGGGTTCGGCTGAGTCAGGATCAGGTTTTCTAAAACCCGATCAAAACTCAGCCGGTCCGAGTCCGACCCGACGCAATGCACCGGGTCAAAAAATATTGGCCCAAACTCGGCCCAAAACCCGAAAATCCAAACCCGCATGGCTAATTTTTTCAAGCCTAAACCCGACACGACCCGACGGTTAGGCTTCAAATCGAGGCCTGACCCGACCCGGTGCATAGGTCGGGTCGGATCGAGTTGGGTATGTCGGGCCGGGCTACCCATGAGGAGGTCTAGATGCAACTATGCAAGCAAGACGAGGAGTGGGTGGAATAGTCGACCCTCCCTTCTTACAATTCCTTCTCTTTTTTTGCATCCCTTGTTAGTTCCTTGTTTTGATGTTTTTGTTTGATGGGAATGGTAAAAATAAGATCTTGAGCCTCGTAGTGTGCCACCTCTATGGGTGTAAATGGTCGAGTCATATCAGGCTCATTTGTTGCCTGGTTGAGCTAGAAATGAAACTTGAGTCGAGATCGAGGAAAGCTCGAGCCAACTCATAAACTTGTTTCCTGCAAGGGTTGAGTGCATGCTCTTACATCCACGTACGTCTCGCATATATACACATGAGATGTCACCCACAAATCCACTATCTGTCTATCTTATGTGCTCGTTCAACGCCAACCATGAGAAGCGATATCGTCGAAAAAGACAAAACAAAAACTTGCTTGTTATCAATAGGAAACACTATTTTTTTCGATGGCTAAAGCCTTCGACCCTAGCCAGCAGTGATAGGATAAACATTAAATTGGATTTGGTGGATTTATACATGTCCTCATTTGTTAGCACCAGGCAGACGGTTGTGTGAGATGTCTTTCCAATCACATATATTAGATGAAAATTTGTTTCATACCCCCCTCCTCTAGATAGACCAAAGTCTCAAAATATGGCATCATGTCTTATTTCATAGGCGAGACCCCTTGTTCTTATGATAGGTAATGGTATAGTTTTGATCTTTCGACGGGATGAAACTAGTTTTTTTCTCCGATAGGAGATTAGGCGCCCTGGATCCAATAGTACGTGTCGGAACAGCGCCCTTGTGTAACTAAAGAAAGATGCAGCCCTACTTGCTCCATTTAGTTATGTTTGTTTTTTATTCTTCGTTTGTTCATGTTTGTTTGTTGTTCTGTCTGGACTCTTGGCTAGCTCCTGACATGCAACGTGGTGGATGCAAATTAATGCCCGTGATTCATTTTAAATCGATCGGTTGCCTATTAAATTTTGATTTGAATTGAGAGGGGACGATGCTTACATTCGATGGAAGCCAGGGAATGGAGAGAAGGGACGGACAGCACTCACACTCTCACAGCTAGCATGGACCATTAATTAATTGACAGCTGATGGAGCAAGCTAATTAATTCAAGGATAGGTTCGATATGCACTACACGTGTTTTCATTGAGGAAGAAGGTGGTTAGGGTTGTGATAGTGTTTAAAGACCATGAACAGTTGTTAATTAATCTGTCCTTACCGTGACAGCAAAATCTTATTTATAAGCATGCCCAACAACCCAGTGGTACAGTGGCGTATTTTCTAAAAAAATGGTTTACATACTGTTTCTTGAAAAACGATAGAATCACCGAACCAGCCATCGCCTTAACGTTATCCTCGTGTCTGGCCTAACTTGGAAAAAAAATTTATACTACAAAGCATGGAAACCGAAGGCTCGTAAGATTTTGTAGAGAACCTGTACACTAGGGTTGAAAAGTACAGCGAATTGTTCATTCTCATTTTTTTATTAGTTTAGACTTTGATGAATTAGTCTATGCATGCAATTTGATATGGCATCAATCAGAGATCTCGACTTCGAAATTTAGGCAATTTACTTATACTTTGTAACACTCCCTCTCTCATGGATGTGTCTTAGATAACACTTAACACATGGAAATAGAAGCGAACAACAATTGCGTCTGATACTTTTCGAATTAGGAGTTCTCTCATTGCAACATGCATGCATACGGATTTAGAATTATCACTTTGATAGAGCTTTAGATTTTGCTAGAATCGGAACCATGAAACCCATGCCTCGCTATGATCGTCTTTGATAGAGTTGAAAGCATATCAAACCTAAGGCTACTTCAACATAGAAAACCATCTAACAACGATGTGTCTTAGCTCTATGGTATATTTTCAAAAAACTGCACCAATCAAGGACATATTCATGCAGACATTCGTTATAAACACTTATCACAAAACTTAAAACTAAAAACAAAATAACAAATAACTCGTCACACTAGAGCAAACAGCAACCGATCTACATATATATATGGTACATATGCCCAGCTATTAACATCGACAGAAACCTAAAATATTCTCAACAACACTAATAAAACATTGGCTAAAAATGCTCTAGAATCGGTCCATCGAATCCAGATGCAGGGAATATATATACACAAATACAAATTTTTCTTGCTCGTGGAGAGGAATTAATGGGCGGGAGAATCTGGTTCACATGGGGAGATGCAGGAATTGGGAAGGCTGTGGCTGTGGGCACGATCGATCGCATTGGACCGGGAATAAGGGCTACTTTGGTTAGCGTCCTGGGAAAGCTTGCCTGGCCAGGCATCCACGCCAGGCGTCCGATTTCGGTCGCCTGGGGTCGGATGGACCTGCCTGGGCGGGAGCCCCCAGGCCACGCGGTGAACCAAACAAGCCCTAAAAGCGGTGGTGCGTGTGATGCTCTCTGCCATTTGTGATGCCCATCTGCAGCTGCAGCTCACATGAATGAATGGTCAAAAGGCCGGAGTGGAGGAGCATGTCATGTTACGTGCTCAGCTTCAACCCAATTAATGGCTTCCACACATGTAACATGCACAGAGATTTAGAGAATCAAGACTCTACTCTTTTTAAGCTTAAAAGCTTAATATATGAATCCTTTACGTTTCAAAAAGCAAGTTAAAAGAAATGGATTCGAATCTCAAGACTACTTCAATAAACTTTCGAAATTCAGTTATTTCAGTCATTTAGCTGTTCAGCCGTTCAGATTAGTCTTAAAAAACAAAAATCTAAATTTAAAGAAAACACTTATCAAGCTTTATTTATCGAGAGCATGTGTAGCCCGTCGATCTCCTTTATGCATGTAGGGAGAAAATAAAAAGGTGGTTCATGTGTGTATATAACATCTAAAAAAAGGTGATTTGAAGATATGCTTCTGGGCTAAAAAAAATGTAAAAGAAAGATATGTGTAACATCCCAAATTTTCAAAACCAAATTTGGCACGTTAATAATTTCATTAAAATGCATAATTAAAATATTAAACTATTTAAGTGTTGAAAAACATCATGGCATCATCATTGCATGTAACCGTTTTGAAAATGGGTTGGGTCATTAATTTTTAAAGGTATAAAGATTTTCATGGGTGCATTTAGAAGCTTTCAAACCCATGTGAATTTGTCAAAACCTATTTAATATTTGACCTTTGAATAATTATTTAGAAAGAAGAAAAGAGAAAAAAAAACAAAATTGGAAAAATTAGAAAACTTCTCTCTCTCTCTCACCTTTTCTCTGCTCTCTCTCTCTCTCTCTCGCACCGCAAGCTTATCGCCAGAGCTCATTGCCGCTATGAAGTTACTCCCGCTGACCCGCGTGCGTCGTCGGTGCACCGAGACCACGCCACGACTTCCTCTCGCCGCCACGCCACGCTAAGCACCCTGACTTCGCCGTCGTGTTGTTGCAATTGTACAGTAATAGCACTTTGTTTTCGATGCCTCCACACATGTGTGCCACCCGTCGGAGTAAAGTCCGACTGGCCGTGCTCTTCTCACTATAAAGCTCGTGTTCTCGCTTCTCCTTATCCAAAGGTGCTCTGCCGTGCTTCTCCTCGGTAAGCTCGCTTATTCCTCGCCTTCGCCATTTCTTCGTCGCTTTTCACTCGCTTCCTCTCATCCTCCATACCGCAGTGTCGAAGGAACCCAAGAACCACCAAGTTAAAAAGAAGCTGCGCTCGGTTCTGTCGTCGCCTTGGTAAGCTTCTGCTCATCTCTAGGTGCGCTTGAGCTTGGGAAGATGATCCCGGGGAGGCCGTAGTCTTCCCTGCGTGTGCCATGTCGAGCTAGAGCTCTCATGGAAGCCATGCGAGCTAGTTTAGAGCATGCACTGTAGCTATGTATAAAAATACGACGTCAGGCGTGACGGCGGATCGCCAGCCTATAGGGTCCTTTGGAGGCGCTGAGTCGAGAGGGATCCATTTTTGCAGTCGGTTTGGCGAACGGAGGTCGCCACAGCCGGCTAGCCGAGCTCCAGTATGCTCCAATGGAAGTTGCCTGTACGTGTTGTGCATGCTTGGCTTGAGGTTGAAGAAGACCCATGCTTTGAGATTAGTGCTAGCCTGTGTAGGGTGTGTGGCTCTGATAAATGGAAACGTATTCGATCAAAATACGCTTTCCAGAGTTCAAAGTGCACACATAAATATAATCCAAAAATTTAATAACTCTCTATTTATATTAATACCTATAACAATAAAAATTAAGCTAATCATTTTTCATTAACTAGCAAATAACGAATGATTTTCAAAAACCTTAGAAAAATGATGAAAATATTATTTTGATGCATACACTTGATTTAATAAAAATATAAAATAGTTGTGCATGCATCACATTTCCATGCATATTTATTTCGTGCATGATTTTTAAAACAAAAATCATATATAAATGTTTCCCTGTTTGATGGATGTTTATATTATGTTGTATGTGTTGTCCGCGTGGTTAGACCCGCCCATAAATCAGCCGGTTGCTCCTACCCGTCTTCTGACCAAGGCAAGTCCCCCTTTGATCATATTGTGAAGCCATTTTCGGTTATTTAGAAAATGTTTATTAGACTTGAAAATATGCATGCTAGTTTAAAAGATAAATGCCGTATTTGCTAGAATTAGTTATTATGCCAATTAGAAAGGTAAGAGATATGTTAGGATCAAACCTAAGGCTAAAATATGAATTACTCTTATTTAAATACCTTGTTGAGGTAGGATAAATGCTTAAAACTATTTATGCGGAATGATTCAATCATTTGTGTGAACTGAGAATATTGTTGAGAAATGTTTGGGAAAAGATGATTTAAAGATAGCGCATCAAGGGTGATGCTTAATAGGAAATGATTTTCCTCTTATCCCAAAATCTTTCCGACTAGGGAGATATTTTGTCAGTTGGTGCAGTATGGCACCGGTTTGAAAATCGGGCTAAAATATAAATTCTCCCCTAGTCTAAGGACTGCTCATCCTATAATCCTATGAACTGAGCCATTACAGTACGACCTCGAGCCCCGGTATGGGACGGGCCCGATCGTCGGTCCTCGTGGTTGATGGTCTTGTGGCGAAACATCGTCTGGGTGCGTAGCCTCTCGAGGGTAAAGCGTACCCACTCTGCAGAGTTAAAACTGTCATGATAGCCGTGTTTCATGGTTATGAGCGCCAAGGACTGATTATATGGTAGCTCCTTCATTTTAAAACCAATTTAGAAAAGGGTTTTGAACAAATGATTTGAGATGAGTAAGGTTTGAGAAGGATTTCGTTTGAGCTAGGGGCCACCGGTGATATTCGAAATGGGTAACGACCTATCGGAAAGTGTCATGTGGAATGGACCTAGCCGGTTTTGAGAAAAGAAAAGAAGAAAGGATTTTGTTCTTGCTATGGCACTGAGGCCAAGTGGCGAGAACCGTTTGAGAAAAGCCCAAAGAAAATATGGAGATTCAATGTTTCTAAATCGCTTTGTCAAAACTAGGCTAATAACTGCAATTTCCGCAAAATTGCCCAAGCCATCCATTTGTACTAAACCCCATCAGCATATATCCTCGACTTGCTGAGTACCTTTGTACTCACCCCTATTTCTCCTTCCCCTCTTCCAAAAATTTCAACAGTCGAGGAAGCGCCCTACGACTCGCCATCCGAGGAGGACCCGGACTTCGAGGAGGAGGAGGACTTCGAGGACGAAGAGTAGGGTTGTGTCACGCCTGCCGCCGCTGTGGAATAGTCTAGTTGCTAGAATAAATCGTGCCATGTTAGGCTCTGCGTTACGCGTGTGTAACGCTGTATCTTAACTGCGTGCGTGCTTGATGTATTAAATCAGTGACTTCGTGGGACGCTTAGTCCCCTATGTTGTAATAATGTAACTCAAGGCAATGTACCATTATTGTTGTTAAATTGTGTGTGCTAGCCATGATCTTACGGGACTAATCTTGTATGCACAATTAGGGTTGATCAATTAGACCGGTTCGACAAAAGTGGTATCGAGTCGATCGGCTTTAGGACGTAGCCCTAGAATTAGAGACCATATAATTTATAAAGAAAATAATTGTTAAATAAATTCGTAATCTTCGCAATCCAATTTTTCTTGATAATCTTTTGAAATTGTAGATGCCGTCTTTCGCGTCTGCCCTTGGACTTGGCTACGGAGGTTTCGTGCGCCAGCTGTTGCTGATGCTGAGCACGCTTGGTTTCGGTGACCCTATGTATCATGGGGCCACTACTTTGCGCAAAGGACGCACCTGCTGGGTGGTGTGCGTCACTGTCTTTGCTGCAGGTCCACCGCCTACTCGTGGACCGTTCCGCTACTCTGCCAATCGCGTTAATTGCTCAGACGCCATCCAAGACGTGTCCAGACTTGCTTTACATCGACTCCGCAGTCTGTTCACGCGTGAGCTGCATGTCTCCCCGCTTCGCTACTTTCCCTCTCGTCTGCCTAACGAGCTGTTCAGCCATGCTCGTACGGCCGAGGGTGAGAGCGACCCGACGGTGTACCACCTTGCCGAAGCTCGTCAATCCTCGGACGACGCGTACACCATCGTCTCCGCGGAGTTGAACTCTGTCTATGACACCAACCGCCAGCTGGAGCAAGCCAAGAAGGAGAGCCGCGAACTTAAAAAGCGTGACTCTTTTCACTTGGTGGAGAAGGTCCAGCTTCGCAAAAGAATCCGTCAGTTGGTTCGCGAGAACCGGCGTCTCTGGAATGCCGCTTCTTCCTCCGGGACTCACATCGCTGCTGCCGACCTCGCGCCCAGAAGAAGGAGGTCGGGACAAGCCCGCGCCCCGCCTAAGGATCCTGCCGATCTTCCCTTGTGTTCCTTCGAGCTCACCCCTAAGGATCTCAAGTTGGATCTGGTCCTTCCGGAGTGAGAGCTCCGCCTCCACTCTTGTCGAGCTCCAAGGCATACCGTTGATGGTTCGATCACCACCGTCTGGTTGGCACCCCGCTGTGGATGCCGACGATGATGATGATGACGGGGAAGACCCCGTGGAGTTGGTCTCCGGGTCCGATTGCGACCAGGACTAGCTCGTAGCCCCTGTATCCTTTGTTTGGGTCGTTGTCACCCTTTTCTTTTCTTTTTCTTTTGCTTTGGGTCTTGTCCGCCGCTTTGCCGTGCTTTGCCGCCGGTCCCCCCCTCCACTTCAAATATTCGGCCGCCTCTTTAAGAGGGCCGTCCCCGCTTATGATTCGCCGCCTCGCTGCTGCTGCCGTCCGCCATGATTCGCCGCCTCGCTTCGCTGCTGCCGTCCCCATGATCGCCCGCGCCGCGCTTTGCCGCTGCGCTGCGTTGTTGCGCCGCTTGCTGCTTTGCCGCTGCCTGCGTCGGTCTTTGCCGCCTGCTTTGTCTTGCCGCCCGCCGTGCCCAGCCGCTTCTCCGGCCGCGATGAGGAGAAGGTCGGAGATTCGCTCATGAGTCCTCCTCCTCACCGTTCTGCGAGCCTCGCCGCTCGGTGAGCCCTCGCCGTTCTCCGAGTCCTCTCACGCGCGCCCAAGTCCTCGTGCTTCCCGAGTCTCGCCTCGCCCGAGCCGAGCGAGTTCCGTCTCTTCCTCGAGGAGATGAGTCATTTTCCTCTCGGATCACCGTGGTAGCCATCCTACTCGGTTGGTGCTTACGGTGGGCCTTGTGGATCAATCCTATTAGCCGTCCGGCGTATGTCCGTGTAACCCGTAGGTAGTTAGCTCGTGATTTGGGCCGACGTACCGGTTTGTGGTATTGCGCCTGTTTGTACCCTAAAATTGTTATGTTATGAATATGAATGTGCATTGTGCCAAATTGCATATTTAAAACCATGTTTTGGATGAAAACGTAATTCCTCCTTATGCTTATCTCGTTCCTCTCCTACCTATCGATGGTGATTGCTCGAGTGGTGGAAGAAGGATGTTGCCGGCCGAGGTCATGGAAGTGCCCCGAGCCGAGCAAGTGCTTCGCACCAACCTCGTGAGCAAGATCGCTCGATTCGCATGGATCAACATTCATTGGAGGACCTCCTCCTGTTCTGTTCCTCACTTGACTCCTTTGCCAAATCCTCCACCAAATTCCCAACCATCCCACCACGAAAACTCTCTCGAACATCAAGTCGATTCCAACCACCATCTTCCTCCACCACCTCTGAAGAACCTACCACCCGAGAAATCATGCAAATGCAACACCGGATGATCCGCGACTTGATTCAAGAGCGGAATCATCCTCTGTCCCACTCCCTCTCCCGCTCATACACCAGCTCCACCTCCCTATCGTTCCGTATCAATGACTTCCTTAGGGCCAATCCCCCTAAGTATGCTGGCTCTGCCGACTCTCTGGAAGCAGCGGATTGGTTAAAGGAGATCGAGAAAAAGCTCATCATGTTCCAATGTGGTGAGGTTGAGAGTGTTCAGCTCGCAACACATCAGCTCATTGGGGTTCTTCTTGCCTTGGTGGGACACGTTCTGTGAAGCCCATGATAACCCTGATGCTATTGAGTGGGCTGAGTTCGTTGAGGCATTTGAAGAGAACTATGTTCCCGACAGTGTTAAAGAGGCTAAAAGAATTGAATTCCACTCCCTCGTGCAAGGAAGCATGACCCTGCAGGAGTACCTCACCAAATTCACACTCTTGGCTCGATATGTTCCAAGGGACGTGAGGAGCGATGCTGATAAGATATATTTCTTCAAGAAAGGCATGGACCACGAGATCGTGCCTTGATTGACTCCTCTGAATTCCCACTTTTAAGCAAATGTTTGCCCGAGCGGTTAAACAAGAGGAAAACCGTCGCCAGTGCCTAGCTGCCCGAAAGAAGAAGAGGGCCCATGAGGATAGCCATTCCTCTGGAAGTTCTCGTTTCAAGATCAAGCGCTCTCGTGATCGTGTGCATGTTATCCCTCCTCGCCCTCGCACTCAGTGGGTCCAGTCGCGACCTGCTCCTCTACCACCTCCACCAGTTCGCACCCAAGTCTCCACTCCTCAAAAGAAAGATATCTCCACCATAAAGTGCTTTGCTTGCCGCCAGTTGGGTCACTATGCCACTCGTGTCCCAATAAGAATATCGAGCCTCAAGGAAGCTTCTGCTGCCCGCGACTCGTCTTACAGGATGGGTCGCGGAACTTCCAACCCGCAAGATCTGCTCTCTTTGTTGGGCGTGGGCGTGTGAACCACGCCATCTTGAGGACGCCCACGCCGATCCTAATGTGGTGATGGGTAAGTTTTTCATAAGTGCGATGCTCTCTCATCGCTCTTTTCGATTACGGTGCAACGCATTCATTCATCTCAAAGATCTTTTGTCAAAAATCATGAGTTAAAAGCGATGCAATCAAGAATCCAATGCTAATTAAATCCCGGGAAAAATCATGAGATCCACTTTGATGTGCCCCGGTTAAGCTAAAATTCAAGACACCGAGTTCTTGGCGAGACTTGGTGGTTATAAACTCAAGAGGAATTGAAGTGATTACGGGTATGGATTGGTTAACCAAAATAAAGGTCAAATAGACTGTGCCACCAAAACAGTAAAATTAATTAATAGTGTTGGACGGGAGGTCCAATTCATCGCAAATTCTTTCCCTCCGATCTAATCACCCTTAATAAGTTGGAGGCCTCTTCCACGAAAACCATAGTCGTGGTAAAGGATTTCCCGATGTGTTCCGGACGAGCTACTGGAATGCCCCCGATCGAAATTGAATTTGTGATAATCTGGTTCACCGCATCGGTCCTATCTCCCAAAGACCTTATCGCCTATCTCGCCAATCTAATGGCTGAATTGAAGAAACAAATTGAAGAATTGCAAGAAAAAGGATTTATCCGACCAAGTGTTTCCTTGGGAGCACCCGTGATTTTAAATCAAAAGAAAGACGGATCTCTCGCATGTGCATAGATTATCGATCTCTAAATGAAGTAACAATTAAGAATAAATACCTCTTCCCGTAATCGATGATCTGTTTGATCAAATGAAAGGAGCTTGTATCTTCTCAAAAATCGACCGAGGTGCGGTTACCACCAAATAAAGATTAAAGATACCGACATTCCAAAAACAGCTTTCACCACAAGATATGGCCTCTATGAGTTCACGGTGATGTCATTTGGTGCGACTAACGCTCCGCCATATTTCATGAATCTAATGAATAAAGTGTTCATGGATTTTACGGACAAGTTTGTGGTGGTATTCATCGATGATATTCTAATTTTTCTAAATCGGAAGAGGAGCATGAAATTCATCTTAGAAAGGTTCGGAGAGGTTAAGAGAAAATCGGTTGTATGCCAAAAGTGAGCAAGTGCGAGTTCGGATGAAGGAAGTGATTTTCCTTGGTCATGTGATATCGGTAGGAGGTGTTGCAATGGACCGGAAAAAGTCACCGCGGTTGTTGAGTGGAAACAACCAAATCTGTGGAAGCAAGTGAGAAGTTTTCTTGGATTGGCGGGATATTACCGTCGGTTCATTGAAAATTTTTCAAAAATCTCTCGTCCTTTGACAAATCTTCTTAAAAGGAAAATAAATTTGAGTGGAATGATAAGTGTGAAGCTAGTTTTCAAGAGTTGAAAAGGCTATTAACTTCCGCTCGGTGTTAATCTGCTCGATGTCCATAAGGATTTTGAGGTATTTTTGCGATGCATCTAGGCAAGGCCTAGGTTGCGTCTTGATGCAAGAAAGGAGAGTTGTTGCTTACGCATCAAGACAACTCAAACCTCATGAGCGAATTATCCCACTCATGATCTTGAGCTAGTCAGCGTGGTTCACGCTCTAAAAATCTGGAGGCATTATTTAATTGGCAATGAACCCAAATATTTACCGATCACAAAAGTCTCAAATATATATTCACTCAACCTGATCTCAATCTAAGACAAAGAAGATGGTTGGAATTAATCAAGGACTATGATGTGGGAATCCATTATCATCCTGGCAAGGCCAATGTGGTGGCCGATGCCTTAAGCCGGCGCTCGCTTGCAATCATCTCATGCTTAAAGAAGATCAACCTGAATTATACAAAGAATTATCTGACCTCAACTTGGAAATGGTTGAGGTAGGCCAAATAAATATGCTTGAATTACAACCCACCTTAATGAATCAAATTAAAGAAGCGCAGAAAGGTGATGATGAAGTTCTTGAAATTAAAGAGAAGCTTAAAAGGAATAAGGCACCAGATTTTTCCATGGATGAAGAAGGAGTACTCTGGTTTAAAAAGAGAATCTTCGTACCAAGCAATAAATCTCTTAAAGAAGTCATCCTAAAAGAAGCCCATGAAAGCCAATTTCTATCCATCCCTGGAAGTACCAAGATGTATGCTGATCTGAAAACCACTTATTGGTGGACTGGAATGAAAAGAGATATTGCCGAGTATGTCGCTCTCTGCGACATCTGCCAAAGAGTGAAGGCCGAGCATCAAAGGCTCTTTGGTGTTGCAACCGCTCAAGATTCTGAATGGAAGTGGGAAGAAGTGGGGATGGACTTTATTGTCGGGTTACCTAAAACTCAATCCGCTATGACTCCATCCGGGTAATCGTCGATCGTCTCACTAAAGTTGCACACTTCATCCCGTCCGAACCACCTACAGGAAGCAAGTTGGCCGAAATGTACATGAGCAAAATAGTCTGTCTACATGGGGTGCCAAAGAAGATTGTCTCGACCGAGGTACCCAATTCACCTCAAATTGGGACAAGCTCCATGAGTCGCTTGGTACCCATCTGAATTTCAAGATCGCCTTTCACCCTCGGATGATGGCGGTGAAAGAGTTAACCAAATACTTGAGGATATGTTGAGGGCAAGTGCCTAGCCAACCCCACAAGTGGGATAAGCAATTGCCATATCTTGAGTTTTCTTACAATAACAATCACCGATCAAGCATCCAAATGACACCCTATGAAGCATTGTATGGAAGAAAGTGTCGTACACCTCTCAGTCGGCAAGAAACTGGTGAGACAAAGGTATTTGGTTTGGATATCTTGCAAGAGGCGAAAAGCAAGTGAAGCAAATCCAAGAAAGGTCAAGAAAAACCAGTCTAAGCGAGAAAAGTTATCGACAATCGCCGGCGTGATCTAAAATTTGCCAAGGGTGATTTCGTGTATCATGCGGGTTTCTCCTCTCAAAGGCATGCGCAGATTCCGTGTGAGTGGAAAGTTAGCTCCAAGATATATTGGTCCTTTCCAAATTTTAGCCCGAAGGGGTGAGGTGGCATACCATTTGAATCGCTGATGTCTGTCCGATGTGCACAATGTGTTCCATGTCTCTCAATTAAAGAAATGTCTCCGTGCCCGAGGAAGCGATTGTTATTGGACAAAGCAGACCTCTGACTGATTTGACACTTAAAGAATATCCGGTCAAGATTTTGGATGTGGCTATGCGAAAACCCGGAGAAAAATGTTTCGGTTTTGCGTGTCGATTGGAGTAACCACTCGGCGAAGCCACTTGGGGCGTGAAGAGGATCTTGGCGCGAGTTCGAATTATTTCGAAGAATCCGAATCTCGAGGACGAGATTCTCCTTAAGGGAAGGTTTGTAACATCCCAAATTTTCAAAACCAAATTTGGCACGTTAATAATTTCATTAAAATGCATAATTAAAATATTAAACTATTTAAGTGTTGAAAAACATCATGGCATCATCATTGCATGTAACCGTTTTGAAAATGGGTTGGGTCATTAATTTTTAAAGGTATAAAGATTTTCATGGGTGCATTTAGAAGCTTTCAAACCCATGTGAATTTGTCAAAACCTATTTAATATTTGACCTTTGAATAATTATTTAGAAAGAAGAAAAGAAAAAAAACAAAATTGGAAAAATTAGAAAACTTCTCTCTCTCTCACCTTTTTTCTCTCGCTCTCTTCTCTCCTCTCAGACCATAAGCTTATCGCCAGAGCTCAAATTGCCGCTATGAAGTTACTCCCTGCAGCCCCGCGTGCGTCGTCGGTGCACCAGAGACCACGCCACGACTTCCTCTCGCCGCCACGCCACGCTAAGCACCCTGACTTCGCCGTCGTGTTGTTTGCAAATTGCAGTAATAGCACTGTCTTTCGATGCCTCCATGCATTTGTGCCACCCGTCGGAGTAAAGTCCGACGCTGGCCGTGCTCTTCTCACTATAAAGCTCGTGTTCTGCTTCTCCTTATCCGATTGCCTGCCGTGCTTCTCCTCGTAAGCTCGCTTATTCCTGCCTTCGCCATTTCTTCGTCGCTTTCTCACTCGCTTCCTCTCATCCTCCATACCGCAGTTGTCGAAGGAACCCAAGAACCACCAAGTTAAAAAGAAGCTGCGCTCGGTTTCGTCGTCGCCTTGGTAAGCTTCTGCTCATCTCTAGGTGCGCTTGAGCTTGGGAAGATGATCCCGGGGAGGCCGTAGTCTTCCCTGCGTGTGCCATGTCGAGCTAGAGCTCTCATGGAAGCCATGCGAGCTAGTTTAGAGCATGCACTGTAGCTATGTATAAAAATACGTACGTCGTGCGCGGACGGCGGATCGTGACTATAGGGTCCTTTGGAGGCGCTGAGTCGAGAGGGATCCATTTTTGCAGTCGGTTTGGCGAACGGAGGTCGCCACAGCCGGCTAGCCGAGCTCCAGTATGCTCCAATGGAAGTTGCCTGTACGTGTTGTGCATGCTTGGCTTGAGGTTGAAGAAGACCCATGCTTTGAGATTAGTGCTAGCTTTGTGTAGGGTGTGTGGCTCGATAAATGGAAACGATTCGATCAAAATACGCTTTCCAGAGTTCAAAGTGCACACATAAATATAATCCAAAAATTTAATAACTCTCTATTTATATTAATACCTATAACAATAAAAATTAAGCTAATCATTTTTCATTAACTAGCAAATAACGAATGATTTTCAAAAACCTTAGAAAAATGATGAAAATATTATTTTGATGCATACACTTGATTTAATAAAAATATAAAATAGTTGTGCATGCATCACATTTCCATGCATATTTATTTCGTGCATGATTTTTAAAACAAAAATCATATATAAATGTTTCCCTGTTTGATGGATGTTTATATTATGTTGTATGTGTTGTCCGCGTGGTTAGACCCGTCCATAAATGCGCAGTTGCTCCTACCCGCCTTCTTGACCAAGGCAAGTCCCCTTTGATCATATTGTGAAGCCATTTTGGTTATTTAGAAAATGTTTATTAGACTTGAAAATATGCATGCTAGTTTAAAAGATAAATGCCGATTTGCTAGAATTAGTTATTATGCCAATTAGAAAGGTAAGAGATATGTTAGGATCAAACCTAAGGCTAAAATATGAATTACTCTTATTTAAATACCTTGTTGAGGTAGGATAAATGCTTAAAACTATTTATGCGGAATGATTCAATCATTTGTGTGAAGCGAGAATATTGTTGAGAAATGTTTGGGAAAAGATGATTTAAAGATAGCGCATCAAGGGTGATGCTTAATAGGAAATGATTTTCCTCTTATCCCAAAATCTTTCCGACTAGGAGATATTTTGTCGATTGGTGCAAGATGGCACCGGTTTGAAAATCGGGCTAAAATATAAATTCTCCCTAGTCTAAGGACCGCTCATCCTATAATCCTATGAACTGAGCCATAACAGTACGACCTCGAGCCCCGGTATGGGGACGGGCCCGATCGTCGGTCCTCGTGGTTGATGGTCTTGTGGCGAAACATCGTCTGGGTGCGTAGCCTCTCGAGGTAAAGCGTACCCACTCGCAGAGTTAAAACTGTCATGATAGCCGTGCTTTCGTTATGAGCGCTTGAAGGACTGATTATATGGTAGCTCCTTCATTTTAAAACCAATTTAGAAAAAGGGTTTTGAACAAATGATTTGAGATGAGTAAGGTTTGAGAAGGATTTCGTTTGAGCTAGGGGCCACCGGTGATATTCCGAAATGGGTAACGGCCTATCGGAAAGTGTCGCATGGAATGGACCTAGCCGGTTTTGAGAAAAGAAAAGAAGAAAGGATTTTGTTCTTGCTATGGCACTCGAGGCCAAGTGGCGAGAACCGTTTGAGAAAAGCCCAAAGAAAATATGGAGATTCAATGTTTCTAAATCGCTTTGTCAAAACTAGGCTAATAAGCGCAATTTCCATAAAATTGCCCAAGCCATCCATTTGTACTAAACCCCATCAAGATATATCCTCGACTTGTTGAGTACCTTTGTACTCACCCTATTTCTCCTTCCCTCTTCCAAAAATTTCAACAATGAGAAGCGCTTTCACGACTCGCCATCCGAGGAGGACCCGGACTTCGAGGAGGAGGAGGACTTCGAGGACGAAGAGTAGGGTTGTGTGTCCGCCTGCCGCCGCCTGTGGAATAGTCTAGTGCTAGAATAAATCGTGCCATGTTAGGCTCTGCGTTACCGTGTGTGTAACGTCAGATCTTAACTGCGTGCGTGCTTGATGTATTAAATGTGACTTCGTGGGACGCTTAGTCCCTATGTTGTAATAATGTAACTCGAAGGCAATGTACCATTATTGTTGTTAAATTGTGTGTGCTAGCCATGATCTTCTGGGACTAGTACTGTATGCACAATTAGGGTTCGGTCAATTAGACCGGGTTCTGACAATATGCCATTGTTTGTTCTTGTTTATCGGTGGGTTAGGACACGTGAAAAACCAGTGGTTTTGCTTATGATGATTGATGCGGGTGCTTTTGAGAGCTGTGAACAACACAATATAAGTTCATGTGTAGGGAGAGATGGATCATGTAACTTAGCATCATCCATGTCTGCAGCCTTCTTTGTGTTGCAAGGGAGTTTTTACCTGGTCTAAACTTGGAAGGGACATTTTCTATATAGGCAAAAGTAACCAGAAAATCGTGGAGTAGACTACGGAGTAGGCAAAGGTAAAATGGTCACGTCACGTGGGAAAAAATAGGCTAATTAATTAGAAAATGAGGAAAAATAACTAACTGTTATGGAGTGTAGAATTTCATGTGTATGGTATCATGGGTGTAAAGGCGGACTAAATTAATGTCGTTTGAGTCAAGCCCATCGAATTAGATGGCCCATGTAAATTTCTCTAGGATTGGAAAGACGAGCACTATGCATCATAAATGTCATACAGCGTTTGCCTTTACTCTGATTATGCTAGGCTAACTCTTTTTTAAAAAAATATATATCCTCCGCCCCCTTTATTCCCTCGTGGAACACATATTAAGCGTAGGTTCGTGCTTATCATGGGGGTGATCCAACATGCGAAGCCTGAACCAAACAGCTCTACCATTTGTCTAACAAAATATTGTCATCGAAAAAAAAACTAAAGACAATTTCTAGTTATACCCATTACATAAAAAAACATTGGCTTAATTAACTCATGCTTTATTAAGGGAACTCATGCAGATTCTTACATAGGGGAGCTTGGTATGGCTGGATGGTAGCCCAAGAACAGCCCATCTGTAGCTTGAAGCCTGGAGCGAAGTGGGAAGTAGCAGGCCAGCACGCAGCAATAGACCAGGGCCATTTATTAATTTTGCGGAAAGGCTAAAGGCACACTTGCAGTATGAGGCGGTGAAAAATCTTTTTCCCTGTTGTATTTTCTTATATTTTATAGAAAAAATAATTGCATTTACAATAGCTCGAGAGCATGTTATGCTAGCTAAAAGCCTGTTTTCACAGCATTTTTTTCCCTTGAAACTATTTTGATTTAGGCCTAGTTCTTTTTAGCTTAACGGCTTAATAGCATAACGACTTATCTACGTTTTGAAAAGACAAATGCTTTGAGTTTTGTGAGTTCATTTTTTTGCTGTTTTGAAGGTGGGTCCTAACGTTTTGAAAAGCAAGTTAAACGAAATGGATCCGAATCTCGAGACTACCTCGAGAAATTTTTGAAATTCAATCATTTCAGTCATCCAGCTGTTCAACCATTCAGATCAGCTCAAAAGAACGGACCTTAACCTTTTGAACCTCGAAGTCAAGGTAATTCTAGAACACGTTCTTAAGTTACACGGACGCAATTAGTCAAAAGTCAACGCTTTCCCTGTAGCCACCCTTAGGCTTCAGAGCACATGGCCCAAAAGGTCAACAGCCCCGTGCATGCATGGCACCGACAACATGGCGAGATTGGAATAGGGATGGCAATGGGTCTAGGTTCTTCGGGTGTAGCCTCTGTGGACCCAAACCCAAAAATTGGACCCAGAGATCCAAACCCGAAAATTGTAATTAATGGGGCCAAAGTCAGACCCGGACCCAAAGCAAGACCCATAAATTTATAAAAACACCGAATATCATTCCAGAATCAGCAGCACATGTACATTACAATTTTATGTCACATATTTAGCAATGAGTAGCATTTCAAGAGCTTATAAGCACAAAATTCATCTAGCCATCCAACTAGAAACAATACAAATAATCAAATATAAACTAATACAAATATAAATTGCTTCAGTAGGCACAACTAAAAGATTTAAACACAAAATAATAAACGACCTTCAATCCAACAGCACACACATTCAAATCCATTACATACATAGCCAACAACAATTCATAGAGGTTTAAAATGTTCAAGCAACAACAATGCAATGGCTTTGCAACACCAAAACAACAGTTAGCCTCACATGTCAATGTTATAGTTTGGGTCTAGATCTAGGTACCCAAGATGCAAAGTTAGACTCAGACCCGAACTTTCGTATCCATGGATCCATTCTTGGACCTAAACCTCTTTCAGCTAGTGGATCGGGATGGGTTTTGGGGGGTGGAGTGGGGGTGGGGTTAGACATGAAAAGGCTCTCCCACACATGCCCTCCGTGTCAGATAGCTCTGAATTCAAAAGGCTTCTCTCTCCAAACCATGGATTGGACCAGTTTGCCGCCCAGTCTTGAGAACATGGCACTGTTTTTAGCTCGACTTGTGCATTGACCTTAGGAATGGGTGCAACACATTCTTCTAGATTTTGCGTCAAAAACACATTCTTCTGGATGGACAATTGGTTGGATGGTCGCTCTCCCAAAGACATCGACCCTAATCTCTTTAACATCTGGACCAGGAAGAATAGATCGGTGGTGAATGCTATGCAAGCCAACAATTGGTTAGCTCGTCCTCAGCGGAAATTTCTCGATTGAGCTGCCGCCAGAATTTGTTGCGTTCCTTGGATCTCCTTCACCGGATCCTTGGGTGGTTCACTGGCAGTGACGTCTTATCTGTCAAATCTGCCGTTCACCTGCAGTTCGTCGATCGGTGCAACATCTTCTCCTGCCAGGGATGTCATTTGGAAACCTTGCGCAGCGATATCTTTTTTACCAAAGTTCTCTGGCCAATTCCTTCGCCAAAGTTCTTCTACGACGAAGCTGGTTAAACTAGTTATTACAAGCGACATCTTTTTTGAAACAAGATGATGAACATATTATTGGTAGCATTGTTATTATAAAAGAATTGCGATCGAAATCGCTCGAACCCTTGGTGACATTTCACCTCAGCTCAAGGTCCTGAACTCACAGGCTCACAGCTCGACCACTCCATCCTATAGTCCTATTCTACACTGCTGGCCTACGCGCTGAGCTAGCATCGGGCGCCCCTCCCTCCGTCGGCGGCGCCGGCCCGCGCGGCGGCGAGCTCGCGGGCGAGCTCGTCGACGCGGCCCTGGTACGCGCGCGCGAGCTCGACGGCCTCCACCTCCGTCTCGCCGAGCTGCACGCAGAGCCGCTCCTCGGCCTCCTCCGCCGTCTCCGCGCGCCGCCGCGCGGCCTCCAGCTCCGCCCGCAGCGCGGCCACCTCCCGCTCCAGCTCGGCGTTCCGCCGCCGCAGCACCAGCTCCGCCCGCCGCCAGCCTCCGCCGCCGCGGCCCCGCCCCGCTTCCCGCCCGGCGGCGGCGCCGCGAAGCCAATGGAGATCGCCGGCGCCATCGATCACGAGTCGAGATGAACCGGTGAAGAGACGGAATTCGATTGAGCAAGCCGCAGGTTCTTGCGCTGGCGCTGCTTCGAGAATTGAGATGGATGCTATCTCCCCGGAGCAGAGTATTTATGGGCGTGTGCAGGTCCTGGAAGGCGTCCAGGTTCAGTGTACCTGGATGGGAGGACGGGAAGGGGAGGGATGGGTGCATCAGCAGTGACCCCCATCCGACTGCAAGCCACTTGTGAGGCGGGAAATTTCGCAACAGTTTCCATCCAGCCATTGATATGCACGCCTGTGGACGAGATGAGTCGGTCGGTACTCGGCAATTCGCCAGTCGCCATTGCAAACTAAAAATGATTTAAGGCACGGTTCTTTTGAGTTGACATAATCGACTGAACAGTTGAACGGTTGAAACGATTGATTTTTACTAGCCTCTCGAGATAGTCTCGAGATTCGAATCCATTTCGTTTGACTTGCTTCTCAAAACGTTAAGACCCACCTTTAAAACAACGAAAAGACGGGCTTAACAAAATTCAAAACATATCTTTCTGAAACATAGATAAGTCGTTAATCCGTCAAGCTGAAAAGAACAAGACCTAAATCCATGCGCAAATCAAATGATAAGAAATGACGCAGGGGTGTAGGAGCATCTTTTAGTGGGTCTTAAGACTTAAGAGGATGTTTATTGCAGCGAATAAAAAATAAAAGGAATAAATAAAAAATAATATAAAAGATGTGTAAATAGTGGTTAGATTGACCTAATTTAGAACACCATTGATGATAACCTAAGTCATCATTCTTTAAGCATTTTCTTTGAGGTTACTCTTTTGGTAGTTAACACGCCTTCTAGGTTTGAAGGGAGGCTATAGAGGCAGAGGCGCGGTGGTGAAACAGCAAACGCTATGTACCTATGAGAAAGCAATAGGGACATTTGTGCTGCGAATTTGACGGATGGGAGATGACGATGAAAAAGTTGGATCAAATAGAAGATGTATCTTAGTGGCACACGACTCACTCGACAAGAGAAAGCGAGGGGATGCACTCACTCGACAAGAGAAAGCAAGGGGATACACGGTGGGTGGGAGAAAAAGGAAGACAAGGCTAGGATACCTAGATGCACATCCGCTAGCACCGTTGGAGAGTCCATACCATATTTCTTGTCAAATTGTAGCTAATAATGTTTTGTGTTTAATTAATTTGCTAGTAAAAGTTTAAAAAGAATTTTGGCAAACACTGTAAACTTTATGGTGAAAGGGATATTGCTCTAACTCAAAAATGAACTTATATTGTGCGCTAGCAAGCTAGGAATTTGTGTCAGATCCCGGTTTTGCGGATGCGAGCAAGTAGGTTTTACTACAACATGTGATTTCGGTGGAAATGTGTCCCACGTACTTTTAAGTTAAATTTCTATGATATTTAAGTGGATTTTTTTTTTCAAAATTAATGCCTGCAAAAAAAATTTCTTCACGTGTGCTCCTTGCCAGATCCAACCCTTAGTAGGCGAACGAGACCATATCCAGTCGGCTTTGCTCTCGTGGGACGGTCTTAGGATAAAGGAAGAGAGAGAAAGGGTGGGAGGAAAGAGAGCATGGGTGTAAAATAAAATAAAATAAAAATGAAAAAAGAAAAGGAAAAGGAAAAGGAAAAGAAAGGACATGCCACTTGGATTATGATGTAGACTGTCACGCAAGCAAAATCAACCACGTCAGCGTTCACTCACCGCCATGTCAACTTGAGTGAAATCAATTGTTGATCTATCCAAGGGACTAAATTCGAGCTTTTCCAATATTACGTGGAGTAATTTCACATGGTTTTGCAACTCAGAGATTAATTTGATGCTCGGACGAAAGTTTTTTTTTTTTTTTTTTTGGGGGGTTTAAAAATGGTAATTTTAAAAAATTTAAACTCAAATTTTCTCTCAAGTCGCAGCTACTGACGCCCAAGTCCACGGTTCCGCTAGAGCTGGTGAACGGTGGTGGGAAGCGAGACGTCGCCACTGCGGCGATATCACCACCAGGTGGCTTCGAGAGGCACACGCCGCGCCACGGCGAGGCAGCCACTCGCCACCGTTGGTCGCGCACCACCACCATGCTCTCCCTCCTCCCGCCTGCGCGGCTGCGCGCCGCCCCCGACGCCGCCGCCGCCGCGTCCACGGCCGCACCACGCCGCCCTGCCGTCATCCTCCCAGTTGCGCGGTCTCCTTAGCTTCCCCTTACATTCTCGCCGCCTCGCCGGCATCTTCTTTTCTTCGCCTGTGTCTGCGTGCGTGACGCGCGGCGTGTCGTAGTGGCGCAGGGCCTCGGGAACAACACGGGTGACTACTCGCACCTCGCGGCGGCGCTGCGGGACGACCACGGCGTGCCGGCGTTTGTCGCGCGGGTGTCGCGCCCCGACTGGCTCCGCAACGCCGCCGGGCTCGTCGACCCCAACTACTGGCGGTGCACCCTCCGCCCGCGCCCCGTTCTTGACTGGTAAAGCCCCATGCATTTCGTCGAACACAGGGCGTATTCCTCTACTATCTCCCTCTATATGTGCCGTGAGGCGTTTCACCGAACACCTTGCTTGCATTGTTGACTTGTTGTAGGTACTTGAAAAGAGTTGAGAAAGCTGTGTCCGAGGCGAGGGAACTGTGTTCTCCAGGTTTCTCTCCCATGTGTTAATGCATTAGTGATTGTAATGATTTAGGGTGTGACATAGAACTGTTTCTACTTACCTTCATTGCCATGAGAAAGAAATTGATGGTTCGCATTTTATCTTCTACCTACTCCTAGTTTGAGACTCGTTTTCAGTTGCCCACTTCACCGTGAACGCATTTTAGATTTGTAATGCTCAACACCATGGAATAAATAGATCAATGTTCTGAAAGTAAACATTGACCCTCACTCTGAACCACTGCTATTTGTAGATAGGAGGATATCGTTGATAGGGCATTCAGCTGGCGGCTGGCTCGCACGTGTGTACATGGAAGAATTTGACGCTTCTGACATAAGTTTACTGCTCACACTTGGCACCCCTCACTTGTATGGTCTCCTATCTGATCACTGTTTGACAATTAGTTTAGTAATCTGGTGCCGAAGATCCTTCGTATTCCTTTCCAATTCACATCTTCTTGCATGATTGAAAAATATGTGCATGATTCGAAATGGGGGGAAGTAGACTTTGCTCTTATAGTTCTGGACCTCTGGTAACCTTGGGCTTTTTTTTATATATTTAGAAGAAATGATTTGATGTAAAGATGTCTCAATGTTTTCATGTAATCTCTTCACACAACTTTTTCGTATCTCTGTATTCCTCGAAACGTGCTATTACCAGATTATCACCTAATGGCGTGTTGAATATCACAAGAAGGTTAGGGGTTGAAATCCAGAACATATGTTTTCTTTCATTTGATTCCCTTTCCCTTCTAATTCATAGGCCACCTCCAAAAGGTGTATCAGGGGTAATTGACCAAACTAGAGGGCTACTGGACTACGTCGAGAAGAATTGCGCTCCGGCAGTCTACACGCCAGAACTACGATATGTGTGCATTGCTGGAAGGTACTTTCAAGCTATGATTTCAGGTTCTACATAATTGATTCCACAGAGGGTGAACAGTGTTTGAGGTTAGGTTTGTGCTCTTTGACAATGCAAAACCGGCAAATTAATTCACCATGGATTATTTCATTCTGCAAGTTCTGCACCACAAAGGAGTGGCCTATTAAATATAATTGCTTTAGCTGACAATTTGTTATTTAGTTTTGGTTTTAAGCTCTTTAATAAATGGTTGTAATGGCTATATGCATTCTTGGTTGGTGCAAAGGTCGGAAGTTTCTTCCCTTATCTAAAAAAAAAAAATCAAATATAATGCTGTGAATATTTGTGTTGTCAGGCTTGAACATAAATGATAAAGCTAGCCATCATATGCTGGCCAAAATTGTGATCCCCCTTTTCCTGAAGTAGCTGTGTGGGAACTGGCGAGCTAGGTTTAGACTCCACCAACACATCCCTGTCCGATGACATTCATACATCATGCCATCTCAGACTGACTTGGCAGGTACATTCAAGGTGCTCCTCTAACTGGGAACTCTTCGGTAGCTTCAGATGAGATCCTCGCTGTGGACGCTCCTTCAGAGGCAGCTGAAGCAGTCATGATCAGTGCTGGTGACAAATCTGCTCAGTCAGACCCCACCTTGAGAGCCCGCTTCATTGGACAAGGCTACAAACAGGTGAAGACCCTCTTTGACTTGCGGTTTAGTTTGGTTTTGTTCGGTTGGACTAAAATTTATTATTTTTTAAGAAACCATTCAGTGTAACACCCTGTAATATTTTTTTTGTGATTTTGTGGGTTCTCTCAAAGATCTCAAAAGAAAATTTTAAATACTTTTTTAGTCTTTTAACTTTTTTTAAAGAGCCTCAACTTTTAGCTTGACTGAACCGAACCGCGAACCGAGGGCTTAAGTAACTTCAGCAATATTGTGCTACGAAACATCCCTCATTTGGTTTGTGAAGCAGGTCTGCGGCCGTGCTGATGTGTGGGGAGATGGTGTCGTCCCCGAGATGTCGGCGCATCTAGAGGGCGCGCTGAACATAAGCTTCGACGGCGTGTACCATTCCCCTGTAGGCTCTGACGACGAACAAAGGCCCTGGTATGGCGCGCCGTCGATCCTCAAGCAGTGGGTGCACCATCTCCTCAGTTGATTGCCCTCAAGCCACTGCTGGTTCTCAAACATTGTTGACAAAAAGGATACATTGACATGGCGTCAGGTCAATAATACCAATCTTGTCGCCTTATCTGACTTATTTATCTATTTACTTATCTATATTTAAATTAAAAAAATTATTTTTTTGAATCCGTTCTTTTCTATCTCGAAGATTTGTCTAAAAGCTCGGGCTGTGAAATTGGCCATTCTACCGTGTTTGTAGGGTGAACTGTAAACGCACAACTCATTAGCTCAGTAGCAATTAGCAACATCAGCACAGAGGATGCATGCCAGGGTCACTGGAACTGTCATGTTTTCTTTTGTGCGGTGCGGTACTATGCTCTTCGTACAAATGATGATGCAATGCACAATAGGAGATTGGGAGCTACGAAAAAACCCTCTTTCCAAAAGAGAATACTGCCATGCGGCACATGGAGCATAAGGACAGGTATCTGCTCTGTTGCTCTAATAAAGACATCACACATGGAATAGGTCACCACATTCACAAAACATATCCGTTCACATAACCATACAATTCCATCGTGGAGACGACAATGTGACCAATTCATCATGTCTAACTGATTAACAAGTGTATTTGGAGCATTTTTTCATCGAACCCACGAGCTTAGAAACGAGCTTCATTTTTTCCGGCCGGCCTTAGTGCAATTAGTAGACTAAACATGAAAACATGCATGCAGGACACCAAGTCGCACATAAGCATTGAACCACAGGAGCGACACACGGTAAAACACTGGGAATCCTTTTTTACATGCATCACTGGCACTGCACCCATCACCTAAATGTGGGAAAAAAGGTGTCTGAAGTCTTAACAGGATTGCATCACCACCTTAACTAACCAGTGGAACCTCTGACTTAACATGGATTACAAAAGGTTCTTCCCAACAAGTCTGAGTAGGAAGGACCACAATTGGCTCCACTTGAAAGCTTTAATTAGACTTCACGAAATGAGGGGACAGCAGCTTGGGGATTTCAAGCATCCCGACCTTGTCCCTCCCAACAAATAGGGTTTTGAGCTTTTCGTCGCAGTTGATCTCCCTTTTGTTTGCAGGGTTCTGCAAATTATGATGGAAAATTTCTTATTAGATGAAACAAACTGTTTGCTGTACATGGCTACGATGCAATCATAAAAAAAATTATGTAATGCCATTACATTGTTAAAGTGCATGCGCAGAGTAAATTCCTCACCAAGAAACTAGCTAAAAAAAGGGTCATTTGAGTTCAATATTGCCTTTAAAAAATTTAGAATCAGTTAATGGAGTATGAGAGCACATTCAGATATCAAACATCCCTAAAAAAATAGTAACAGATGGAAACATTCAGAATATTACAAAAGAACCTTGTGAAGGAAAAAAAAAAAAGAGCTCATTAAGCATTTTTAAGTGTTGCAAGGGAAAACATATCTGTCAAGTTACAAATTTAGTGTAACAAAGCTACACACTTCCAAAAGGGAACTAAACAACTAAAATTGCTTAATGCATCAAGTAAATGCTAGGAATGGGGAATAAGCTACAATTGGAAAATGGAGGGTTCTTTCCAAGATGTATCCAAAATCACCTTAATAGCAGCAATCGAGCAAAAAAATCATTTCATGAATAGAATCGAGCAAAGTAGCAGCACATCCAATCAAACCTACTGAAGCTGAATCTCCGCTCTCTCTTTTTACAACGAATCTCTGCTCTTCTAAACCCTCATCCATTCCAGCCATTGCACTTGTCTCATCCATAAAGAACCCCAACGAAACCCTACCAAGATGGGGATGTCGTTCTTCCAAACACCCCCAATCCAACCAATGCAGCGTAGCGCACAGCTGGTACAAGGCGATTAGCTGCAACAACTAGAACAACGGCTACCACGCAGCGAACATCGACAAGGTAATAGCAATAGCATAGCAGCCGCCCCCGGCTTGTCGTAGCGCTGTGCTGACCTGGAGGCCGTTGGCCTTGATGTGGGCCCAGATTATCTTGACGGCGTGGCTGCGGGAGATCTCGCGCTCGCCGCCGGCGAACCGGCGGAGCGCCTCGGAGACCGGCCCCGGCTGCATGATTCCGCCGCGCTTCTCCTTCGCCCCCACCGCCTCGGCCTTGGTCGCCAGCGGCGCCGCCGGCTTCCTCCCCCCCGCCGCAGCCGGGGACATGAGGGCCCGGCACCCGCGGAACAGCCTGCTCGCCGCCGACATCGCCGTGGGAGTCGCTGGTGGAGCGGCGCTCGAGCTCGAGGGCTTTGGGGTTTAGGGTTTGAACTTGGGAGTGTCGGAGTCAGTATCCGGAAGAAAGAAGTCCATTTACCCCTTGAACTATCATGCCTTGAGTTCGGTTTCACTCAACTTCAAAAACCGACAAAAACCTCAACTATCAAAACCAAGTCAAAATTCTCACCCAAAACCATGGTGGTTTTGAATGACATGGCATCCTAATCAACATTTTTCTAGAAAATAAATTCAAAAATTTCTAGAAAATCATAGGAAGCTCAAAAAATAAAATAAAAATACCAAAAGTACAAAATAGGTAGAATCCAAATATTCATTGAAAATACTTTTCTATGTATATATTTATACGTAAAAATAGTACATAATGTATTTCATTGAATAAATAAATCAAGTATTTAAGAAAACTTAATTTGGCTTGTAGGAAAAATGAGAGAAACCGATGAAATAGAGGATGCTAACTTTGCCTTTCAATTTATATTTTCAAATTCTAATTCTAATTTATTTTGACCTTTCAATTGTATTTTTAAAAAAATCAAATTCAACAGTCAAAATAGCATCTTTATGTTTTTATTAATTTCTACATCATTCTCAAAACTAAAATATTTTTCACCATTTTATAGAGAACAAACAAAATTTTCTTGAATACTTTTTTAATAAATAAAACACCTTATATAAAAATAATAATTTTTGCAAATAAGTATGCACATAAACTTTACAGTTTTATTGCATATTTGGATTCTATGTATTTTTCTATTGTTGTGCATATTTTTATTATATTTTTGAGCTTCCTATAATTTTCTAGATTTTTTAAATTTATTTTCTAGAAAAAATGATGACTAGATGTTATGTCATCCAAAACCACCATGGTTTTGGGTGTGTGTATTTTGACTGTTTTGATAGTTGAGTGTGTGTTATTTTTTGAAGTTGAGTGAAACCGAACTCACGATGCGGCTGCAGAAATTGACTTCTTCCTATCCGGAATGGAAAGAGACGAGACCAAGCGTCCCATGGAGGCCCAATTACTGTAGGAGCCAAATCGGCCCGTGGGCCAGGCCTCCATCGTAGACATGGCCTGTTTCGCCATCGTCTTCGCGGACTCTTGTGACGGTGACCACCCTCCACCAACGGCATCATGCCAATCTATAATATTTACATAAATTAAATTACTTATTATAATGTTTTCCCCTATATTATCTCTCGTGCTATGAATATTTCCACTTTTTTTCTGCGAATTGACAATATTATTTGATGTCTGACATCTCTTTCATTTGGATGTTTTCTTCTGCTAAGATCTGTAGTCGTTCTACCAAGCATATTGATTGCGTACTAAAAACTTAAATGGTTAACAAAAAACACTTTAAGCAGCCGGTAGGGGAACTTTGTGATCAGAACATTTTGAGGGGCAAAAGTAAAACATATTCAACAGACCAGCTTCTTCTAATGGCAAGATTAATGTTTGGAACTCCAATGTCATTATTCTTTGATTGGTGCAGTTTTGACACCAGTAACACATTTCTTTAGCAATACACCCGTGATACGTTTGGACTGAGCATAACAGATACTCGACTGCTTTGTTGTCACAAACTGAATGATCAAAAATTTAGTCAGCTCTTCATATTCTTTTCTTTCTGTTTGGCGATCTTTATTCTGGTGCTACTCAAAAATGGGCAGATCAAGAGGTTTATGGTGCTTCGACCTGTCTTGTACATCTCCTGAAGATGTCGACAGCGACAGGGCAGAGAAGGCTTTGGCCTGAGATTCTCTATCCATGTCCAAGAAGAAGCGATGCCTATTTAGAAGCAGTGCTCAAACATCAGAGCCAGCATCATGAGCGCCAAATCTACTAATTACGGGAGAAAAGCACTCACCATCTAGAATCTGAGGTCAATTCTGGGTGAAATGCGGTGGCAAGGATGTTCCCCTGCCGTACTGCAACAATTACCCGGTCCTTGGAATACACTTCTTCCTGGCAGGGTATTGCATCGTACGTCAGTGCATAGGAGAGATGGATAAAGATATTTTTTGCATTTGTCATGCAAGAATGACAACTCAAGCATGTTTAGCTACTCAATAGAAAAACAGCGTTTGCTTGAAAATAATAATAATATAAAAAGAATGTTTCTAGCAAGGAATTTTCGTTCAAAAAAAAAAGTTTCTAGCTAGGAATTCGTCATGATAACTGCAACTTGCTACACTTTGTCAGGAAACACTTAAAAACCTCTGAGAAAAGGAGGATCATGTCAGAGTATATAGATATTTTAGCTAAGTAAGGAAATGTCCCTTTTAAAAAAAAATTGACAGGGGCTATGCCTATTTTCATTGAAGTGAAGGAAGCAAGAACAATTTACAATGCTTCGTAAGTGACCCTAACAGGGCACAACCAAAAGAGAATAAAAAAGACAACTTTGAAAAATACAAAGTGAGTAAATGTCATAATACAATTTACTATTTAGCTTCAGAATTCGCCCAAATAGAAGCACTTGTAAGATTCAAGGATTTTAAGATGAATGTATCACAGGATATTCATTACTCTGTTCTTATTAATGTTTTATTTGCAATGACTGATAATGAGCATGTCAGATGTTGAAACTAATCCACATGTTTAGAATGACAATACCAGAAGGGAGAGGCCATTTCAACACAGTAAATGTAGTATGTTCGTGTCTAATGACAGTTTATCTTGTAAATGTTTTCCCAAACAATTAATAACGGGCTCCATATTCACTATTCACTTTAGCAGGACTAGCAGCAAACAACAACTAGCTAGTGAAACTCAAGCAGCTAACATGAGAGAAAGAAAAAGCGTTCATCACGCTCGTTCCTATAAATACATCTAATTTGAACCAGAATATTATCATTTGCAGGATATTGGAATATCATGATCAAACTCAAAAGGCAATAATCAGACCTGAACACCCTCGCCGGATGTTATTGTGATGCTGGTTCTATCAGCAGGAACAGCACAATCAGCCAAAATCTCAACATTTGATCCTACTTCCAAGATAGCAGGTGCCCGTATAAATACACCACGGCATGTATCATTCCCTCCTTCCTTCTCTGCCAGAACTGGCACTGAAAGTTCCGTTTCAAAGCTTTGAAGCTGCAAGAGAAATAGTCTGCAATCAATTACAGCGTTTGTATTCTTGTATATTTATCTCAAGGACATTTGAAATACAAGATTTAAATGATATTACTACCTAATTCAGCCAATAAATAGATAACATGGTCCTCAAAATTACCTGACTCCCAAAAAAGTTCCGGTGGACAGTACAATCAAGCCCTCCGATTAGCTCCTGGCCTCCCATTTTTTGCCCTGCAAATGGCATTACTTACCAATCAAGAAGTTCAACAAATCGATTTTAACCAAAGAAAAATCAAATAAGCTACTGATTGGTGGCACACATACCTACTGCCTTGTTTGCGAGGAAGATAAGTCCAGCACAAGTTCCCCATACAGGTTTTCCTGCACCGACAAAGTCTCGAAGTGCAGGAAACTGCAAAGCAGATGAAGTGAAATATTGAAACACTTTATTGCATAAACAAATAAAATGGTAACAGTGAGTCAATATTTCATGTATAAAAAACTTGAAACGGTGCGGAGCCAATACATTAAGACACATTTCCCATGAAAATGACATACAGTCAAATAGGACAATGGGTCTGATCTGAATCTAGCTCTGTGCCAAAATAATCAGCAGCAGTGCCACTTCATTAGCAATCGTTCTAATTACAGGGGTAGTAGTCATCAGCATGTGAAACTATTTATAATTAAAACGTTTTAAGTTTTTTGTGACCCGTCACACTAACACTGCTCCACAAAATGCTAAGGGCAAAAAAAAAAAATTCCTTACAGGATGGCAGTATTGTCCAACATGACTACAAGCTTACAGCCCCTCTTCAAGAGTTATAAGGTGGAGGCCTAAGGACATTCACAGTTCCGAGTTACAGCCATATAGAGTAAGGCAGAGAAGTAATGGCAATCTAGAGTTGTGTCAAGCTGCTCTGTTGGAGCTACAGTTTTCAATGCTATAATTCAGTAGAAGAAATATACAAAATTACAAGAATGTAACTTTTGGATCATACCAATATTCCATAAAAATAGGTTTTGAAAAAAAGACCTTTTCTCAATCCTTTAACTCAATAGTCAGCATTACATATAGAAGAGTAGTCGAATTTGTCATCCTGGTAACTTCAATTGGTTCTTTCTTTCCACGCTTCTTCCTATTTTGGTAATACCGACTGACCATGCGGCATTCATGACTTGGAGTTGATATAACAAAATCAGACATGGATTGCTGGTTCCTTTTGGAATTAATTTAGGATTCACCACTGTAAAGACGTGCAAGTAGATAATAGGGGAAAACGCGCTCGTCTTGGCCTCTTTTCTTTTGACCAGTGCAAGGAAGTACTTGGAAGACACATTTTTTATAGAAATATTGTCGAATAAACATAAGTTGGGAGACAAAAAAGTTTCTTTGGTTTGAATAAAAAGTGGGCTCGTTGTTTAGAATGCATAGAGTGCGCATACTGACCACTCTGCAACCATTTTTAGATGTACAAGTACATTTGAATAATTTTTTGAATATGACAAAATCAACCAATTTGTTATCCTCCAACGAATACCACATCTCATCATGATTGATGCATCCATTTCAGACACAACCAATTCGCCAACCAGTATCGGTTTTCACCAGTTTACTCAACCAAGAGAGAGATCAAAGAGGCCGGAACCTTATTTCCATTATCTAAAGAAAATCAACATGCCACCACTACGGAATCCAGCAAAGACGACTGATTGCACGCGGGGAAACGAAGGCAACAAGAAGCACCTACCAGGTTGTGGCAGTTGGCGAGCTTGGCCATGGTGGTGCTCTCGCCGCCGGGGATGATGAGCGAGTCGAGGCCCTGGAGCTGCTCCGGCTTGCGCACCTCCACCCCCCTCACCCCGATCCTCCTCAGCGCTGCCCACAGACAGACACACCAGCAACCAAATCAGCAACTCCTCCGGTCACACCGCCATGAAATGCGCCGTACATACCGGCCATGTGCTCGTTGTAGGAGCCCTGCAGCGCAAGGACGCCCACCACCGCCATTGCTCCCCGTCTCGCCTCGGGACGTGTGGCCTGGTTTGAATAGGGGAGGGTGGGTGGGTAGGGTCAGAGGATGGAGGCCGGCGGTGACGTCATGGCTGCGCTGGTGGGAGGGGGCAGGGAAGGAAGGGAGAAGGTGCACGTCGCCGTGGCGGCGGCCGCCACACGCGGCGACCCACGGAGATTGCGCCGCCACACAAAAGTTACTGGAGGTGGGAGCTGCACGATCTCCGCCGTTCGTCCACATCGATGGTAAAATCTGGGCCGTCCGTCCGACGTTACCCACATGGGTGTGGAAATCTATTTGGGCCGGGCCGGGTTTTGCCTATGCCTTTAGCCCGCTTTGATCCGGTCAAATGTGACATCTGCTGCATGGGTAGCTGCGTCGGGCTCGGAGCACACTGCACACCTCTCTCCCTGGGCCGCTATGTGGGCCTGAAAGTGTTTAACCCAGGCCTCGTGGATGCATCTTGTCCAGCCCTCCAACGAGCCACCTTATGGGCTATGAACTAGGGCGGTAGACATTTCCTGGTGTTTTTTTTCCCCGAGAGCTAATGAACTACTACTGAGAACTTTAAGCACAATGAATTGTACCAGTGATTAGTAGCAAAAATGCAATTGGCACTGCATATTTGCAAGCAAGAACGTGCTAAACTGTTAATGAAAAAGCAAAGAAGCAACCCTCCTCTCATGAATCATGCATGCACACGCATGACTTAATTAATGATTTATACAAGCGAACAGACTTTGTAATGCTTAATCATTTGTATCGTTGCATTGTTTCAGTCTTTTTTTTGTTGAGTATCATTTAGGTGTTGGTATCGTAATGTCCTTTTGTTGAAAACTGTGTGACTTTTGTTTGCCGTATACATCTTCGGATGTAGAGACCGGATCAATTTTCATTATCGAAAAAAAATACAAGCGAGCAGACGGTAACCAAAGACAGGGAGAAACCAGTGCAATAATACTCGACTAGTGCTAATTAACAAGCGATCAACGCGTAAGAGCTAGGTCAAAAGGAGCTGCCCTGCACCAGCTCGACGGGCTTGGCCTCACAGCTCGGTGTGCAGCGGCGGCGAAGGCTCCTCCTGGTCGGCGCCGCCTCCGCCGCCGCAGGCGCCGGAGCGGAGGCAGTCGGCGGCGGGGCGGACGAGGCCGTAGCCGATGCCCATGGCGCAGTTGCAGACGGCCTGCACCTCGGCGCCGTCCTCCCGGAGCAGGTCGATGTCGGTGAGGACGATGTCGCTGCAGGGGACGGCGTCGCTGCAGGCGAACTTGATCGCCTCCGCCCGCCGCGACGTCCCGCTGATGTTCTTGTACACCACGTTGCTCACATGCACGTTCGTCGTCTGCAACGCCAATGCATTTGAATGATCCCTTTGAATCTGAATCTGAATCTGAATCTGAATGATCACCTGGTTGTGGCAGGGGTTCCTGGAGTCGCAGTAGAACTGGTCGATGATGATGGGGTGGTCGACGTCCTGGACGCGGACGTTGGAGAAGCGGACGTTGCGCACGTAGCCGGCGCCGCCCTGCCACGTCTTGATCCGGACGCCGTTCTGAGCGCCGGTGATGCGGGCGCCGTCGAGCTCCACGCCCTCCACGGCGGCGAACGACCCGCCCTGCCCGAGGCTGCCGATGCTGATGCCGTGCCCCGGCCCGCAGCGGATGCCCCTCATCCGCACCCCGAAGCTGGCGTTGGAGATGGAGATGCAGTCGTCGCCGGTGCCGATCCGGCAGCCCTGGATCGCGACGCCGCTCGACTCCGCCACGTGGATCCCGTCCGTGTTCGGGCTGTCCTCCGGCGCCGAGATCCGCACGCCGGCGACCCGCACGTCCCTCGACCGCGACACCTTCAGGTGCATCTGCTGCGCGTTCTGGATCCGCAGCCCCCTCACCCGCACCCCGCTGCACGAGTCGATCGTCACCGCCTGCAAGTTCAAACCCAGTCGATCAGATCCTCCCCCGATTTCTTCCTCCCGATAATTACGTGCTCCTCGTTTCGTATTACCGTCGGGGCGGCTCTGCAGGGCTGCGAATCAGACGCCAAGATCATCAGCGAACCAGCCATCGATCATGGTGGTGAATGGGCGATACGATCGAGAAGAACCGAATGTTCGGATGCGTGCCTTGGACCTGTCGATCTTGCAGGAGTTGGCCCACCACTTGGAGCCGGAGCCGTCGATGACGCCGCCGCCCTGGATGCGGGCGCCGGCGAGCCCCGAGAAGAGCAGCCACAGCCGCGGGCTCCTCGGGTCCCACCCCGCCGGCTCCTCCGGCGCCACGATCGTCCCCTGGATCTGCAGCACGCAGTCTCATCTCCAACCTCGCCACACATATCGAATCGCCATGGATACAACAAAGCTCTGCACTGCATCATATCGTGAGCTCCTCACCTGGATGATCATCCTGTCCTTGCACGGCCCCATGAAGCTGCTCGCGCCGACCTTGTACCGCCGGCCGCCGGGCACCAAGAACACGGCTTTGCTCAGGGAGCATGCTTTCTTCCAAGCATTCTGGAACGCCTGAGAACAACTTGGCCACCCAGCATCAGCGCATCAATGCACTTCGATTAATTAAACCTCTCGCTAAGCTACTGATTACTTACTTACTGACGCAAGAATATGTCACTGAGTTTTAGCTTGCATCATTCAGAGAAGGGATAAATCATATGCAACTGATTGATGTGCTGCCCGTACGCCATCGGCACAGAACAAGCGTGAACGTGGGATCAAATTTCGGTCGTTTCTTATTGGATTGAATCTCTCAACGAGATTTGCACGCTGCGGTTAGTGGTGGACGAGTTTAAGTTAAGCTAAGCGACTGGACAAGGCAGAGGGCGTTATCCATTATCCAGTGGCAGCATTATCAAATCTCATTTCATGAGCACAGCAGGTTAGCCTAGCCCATCATCACATAGAAAGTGTGTGTAGCTTCCTGGATCTGTAAGGCCTAGAAAGTGTGTGTAGTCTTTTTTTCTTCCCAGTATTTGAATGTCAACCCCATTGATTGAAAGTAAAGCGATTGCCTAATTGAAAGTAAGCAAATTCTATTGCCTAGTTGCTTTTGTGATATTGCTGTGACTGATTGCCGGGCATATCAGAACAATATTCAGAAAGAAGAAACGTTGATGTGCACGCGGTGTCTAGGATCAGTGGGACCATGGCATGTAAATTTATTTTATTTCCCATCTATATATATATCTATATAAAGCAGAGTTAAACGGAGCCAACACATTAATCCTAAAATCCTAAAAATTCCTATGTTAATCGAAAAATAGTAGAAATTCTCACGTTAATCATAGAAAAAAGAAAAAATCCACATCGTTGAATATGGATATTATTATGTAAATCTAGCTGTCAATATTAACCTCTATAACAAACTACTGAAGCTGATCTATATATTAGAGATAAACTCTAAATCTAATCTGATATATTATCTATATCTTAACACAAATCTAGCCACGCAAATGTGCGGCTCACCTTGCTCGTTTTTTATATTCCTGAGTATGAATGCTAGTATATTCTTCCCGACTTGGTGTCAAGTCTCAACTTACCATTTGTACACGCGAACAAAAATTATGGTCAGAGATACACATACATACGATAGCAATGTATAAGTGGGAAAATTACGCTCATAATATATTCTTGCTGCTGATGTGGGAACTCTCACCAACCTCATAGTCGTTGGATACACTTATGAGTGAGTTTGGTGGATTGATCATCTTTACGCCCTCTATATACATGGTAATTAATACTACAAATTAAATTGTCATGCATATAACAAAAAAACCAAAAGGAAGAATTCAACCTTTCCTCACGTAGCTTCTTTTATTTATATATATATATATATATATATATATATATATATATATATATATATATATATATATATATATATATATATCTTAAGCTCTTAACTATCAATACTATATAAGTAGAGATAAATGGATCCACCAAATTAATCTTAAAATACTATAAATTTTCACGCTAATCAGATAGAAAAATATCTACAAAACTACAATTAGAGAAGATACAAACTACGATAAAAAAATAAAAATAAAAAATAAAAATAAAAATAAAAATAAAAATAAAAATAAAAGAAATAAGAGTATGTGTCAACTATAAAAAATAATCAATATTAATTACAAAACTAACCACACAATTGTGTGAGACACTATGCCCGTTATTAGAATAGATATATCTGATGAATGGATATATTGTCATTGCTCTTTTTTCCCCCAAAATACGATCTAATTGCCTTCTTAACGTTTAGAATGATTGCATAACAATATATAGATTTTTTGATATAAAGATGACACTATTGAATTCATATTTAAAAGTTTTTTAGAATGATCATAACTTTGTTACTATGAACAATGTGTGGTATAAGAGAAACTAAGAGTAAAAGTATAATATGGAAGACCATGCCAAGTCAAACCGCTTCTTATAATTTAAATCTAAGGGAGTACTAATTAAGCATGTCAATTAAGTTGGCCAGATACTCATATAATTAGTTGTTGATAATATATATATTTAGTGCTAATACTCATCGAGTACTAGTAATATGTTAACATGCCTAATATCCAATCAGCACTATTAGATGAGCATCATGTGGTTGAGCTCGAGAGGGGATTAAATTCCATATTCACTTAAACCCACGTGTTTTAAGTGGAATGTGGAGCTTCCTACTCTCTCAATCTCAACCGCATGAAATCCGTGTGAAGGTGTTGGTTGAATGCAAACATATTATCACTCAACGGATACTGACACTAGATATGTTGTCTTAGTTATTAGTTAGATTGAAAAAAAAAACACACCGGTTCTTTTGGGTCAGAAAGATTAAGGGCATGTTTGTTTGGGCGCCATCGGCCGCCATGCCAACGCGGGGCGGCGGCGGCGCGCCTTGCCATCCGGTGGCGGCCCTAAGATGGCGTGCCAACGCCGCGCCGCCGAGCCACTGATAGCTGGGCCGAGGGCGAGCGAGGGAGATGGGGCGCCGTGCGTTGGCGGCGAACCAAGCGGTGGCCAAATCGCAGTCAACGCCCCCGCGTTGGCATGGCACGCGATGGCGGCGAACCAAACAGCCCCTAAAACAAGGGTGAAAACCGGCATGCAGGAAACCCTGCACCATTCCCATGCATGAAGCCAAGCACACATCACACATGACCTACTTTTTGACCGCGCCATGCACGCGCGCTGACGCACGTACCTCCGTGTCGTCGCCGTCGCCGTCCCCCGCCGCGCCGAAGCTGTCGACGTTGACGACGTTCTTCCCCGTCGGCGGCCGGCAGCCGTTCCCCAGCATCATGGCGTAATCTTCTTCTTCTTTCTCCTCCTCGTCATCATCCCATTCCCATCTCAAGTGATCTTCCCCATCCTCGTCACCTCCGTCCGTCCATAGCTTCAACAACTGCTCCTCCCCGGCCTCGCCGCCGCCGCCGGCATGGCCCCTCGCCGCGGCCATGAACACCGCCATCAGAGCCACCAAGAACACCATTGCCTGTCTCATGTTGCCTCTCCTTCCTCCTCCTAATCCTACCTCCATCGATCTCAACTGTATGCAAGGTGACTAGCTAATGGCGAGGCAGGGGACTGGATGCATGCGTACGTACGTATATACGCCTTGCCTTGGAAGTGTGTAGACGAAGGAGAGAAGGGAGAGGTCAGAGGAGACGACGAGGCGATCGATCGATCGATCGAGTAGCTAGGAGACGAGTGTGTGTGTGGTTTTATATAAGCTTTGTTTTGTGGAGGACTTGAAGTGCAAGTGAAAAATAAAGCGTGCGACAGAGCGAGGTGTGGTTTATGCTTTACTCATCCTCTAAAGAGGAGATCCATATATACATCCATCTCATCGATCGATCCTTTTTCCTTTGGCATTTTTCGATCGATGCATCATTCTATCCCGTCCTTTCGATCTGTTTCTAGCTACCAGCATCTGCTCAGAAGTTGATGACACACCACACGGAGAAAGAGAGCTGTATGTAAAGTAAAACTCATCAGCTGAAGACGTAAAGGCAGCGTTACGTGACTTCATCCAGGATGAAGCAACGGTGAACGGTGCATGCATGCATATATGCATGCCTCTTCAAACCAGGAATTACTTTCCACGATCGTTCATCAGCCCAGTGCATGATTCTAGGAAGGAAAACTTTCTTGGTGCCATTATTTCGTTGTACTACTAGTTACTAAAATAATAACCTTGCAAGAACCTGCTAGATGGATCCATGCATAGCCTTTCCGGCTTACCATTTTAATTAGGGATCAGATTAATTAATGACCATGAGTAAAGTGTACAGTGATGCTAGCTTGCTTTGACTCCTGCTTCGAGGCAGTTGGCTGCATATTTGTGCATTGCACGAAAGCCATGACGTACTAGTATTTCATTTCAGGTTGATGATCGATGGATGATGCAACTCAACTGCTACAATTAGATTCTTGCAATCAAGCTCTCCTGGTATCGTCTCCGGCTCCATTTGCTTCAGTTTAATCCTGCCAATTCAAGATCCGGCCAAATGATAGAAGGATAAGATGGCAGTTTTCTCTTTCTCATCTTATCAGTCCTGCAAACTTTTCCCTCTATAAGAAAACCATTCCTTTGTCGAGATTGAAGAGTAGCAAAGCATTTCGATCGAGAGCACCCTCAATACAACCGTTATAGCTACCATGTAAGATGAACTGTTCAGATAGAAGCATAGTTAATGAGAAGAGAGAGCATGTAAGATGAACAGCTAGAGCATCCGTGAGGCCTTTTAAATTTCCTCTATCGCTACAAGAATCATTATGGTCAAATCTGCTACTCACATGGACCAAATTCCCTCCTAATGCATTTGAAAAATTTTGAAATAGATGCCATTTTGGGGGGTGTGATGGGGATGCTCTTAGGAGCAATATATTGTTTCCATTATAAAGTTTGTCTATGGTCGTTTCTACATGACATGTCGTTTAGAAAAAAGAGAGTAAAATGCATCGGAGGTCCATTAACTTGTAGCGTGGTGTCACTTAGATTCATCAACTTCCAAACTGCAGTTTTAGGTCCATCAACTCTTTAAATTGTTCACTGCAGGCCCGTACCCCTTCGTTTTATGTTTAGATCCGACGTGGCATTGACCCCACGATTTAAGTTGTTCACTGCAGGTCCATTAACTCTTTTAAGTTGTTCACTGCAGATCCATTAACTCTTTTAAGTTGTTTACTACAGGTCCATTAACTCTTTAAGTTATTCATGCCACGTCGGATCTAAATATAAAACGAAGGGATACGGACCTGCAGTGAACAACTTAAAGAGTTAATGGACCCAAAAATGTAGTTTGGAAGTTAATGGACCTAAGTGACACCACGCTATAAATTAATGGACCTCCGGTGCATTTTACTCGAAAAAAAAAAATGAACAATGCATCAGGTGATGGTAGCATGAGCTGCTCCAGCAACGGACGCTTTGGCGCTGCCATCTCTCTGTCTCTGGGACTTTGCACCGTTGCAACTGCTCCTGGGATGATGCCCCCATCCATATGTGCCATGCATGCTGCTCCAGGTGCCAATCATGAGCCGTTCCGGCACCGCAATGCTCATGCATATGCTGATATCAGTGCCGATTCCTTGTGTTGCCTTGAGATGCACTCCTCCCTTCCGTTCGCAAAGCCACCCCGCCCAGGCACTGCAGCACAGCCGCCCCGTCCACGTTGCGTTGCGTTGCGTTGCGTGTGCTCTGGGGCTTGCTGCTCCTCACATTTTTTCTGCTCCACCAACAAACACTGCAAGCAGTGCAGCCCCATGACGCTGCCTCTTGCTTCTCCTCTCGGCGTTTCATCTGATTCTTCTTCGCTTTGGTACAAGGGGGGCAAAGTATTCGGTGATATGATCATTATCTTCATTGCTCATGCACCTAAGAAACATGACATCATTGCTACTCCATTGTGGAGGAGCAGAAGCCTTTCAGTTCAGATGAGCTACAAGAACCGCTAAATCTATGTAGGTTACAAAAGACTTTGAAAGAGGACCACAGCTTGCAATCAACATGCAGCCTGCTAACTCTAACAGGCCCAAGAGTGCTATCAACATTGCCGCTCTCATATGTAATAGGGAGACCAGAGATTTTACACTTTGTATACTGCTTCATTCATGAACTCACTGTCCGTTTTGATATGTTTAATGTTGTTCCTAGGACATGTTGATCTCAACGCTACCACTCTTGGGGAACCGGCATATAGGGCAAACATCAGCAGTCCTCTCACAGTCAGCACACAAGCAGAGGTGGCGGCACGGCATCACCAGCACAGCCGCCTCCTTCACCCCGCACCACCTGCAAGCCCCCAGCCCGCTGGTCACGCTCTGTCTTCCGAGGAGGCTCGATTGGAAGAAGCCCCCGGGTGCAGGGTCCATGTTTTGACTGGACGCTACGTTTTCCACTTCACTTTCACCGGAGCCCTCCCTGGTGAGATTGGTGCTCTGTGCTACCACTTGCATGAGCTTGCTCTTCAGGCTGTTGGCAACAGACTGGTTGTACAATGCAGCGGACTGCCATGACTGGACTTCCATGGCCACCTGTCTGATCTGCTCGTTCAGTTCCTTGCTCCTTTTGTTCATAGCCTCCACCTCGAGTTCTTTCTCCCTCAGCTTCTTTCCTACTCCTCGTTCAAGAGAGGCAAGATAAGAAACCATCTGCCTCTGTTTCACCTCTTTCACGTACTTACCTAGTTGCTCCATCTGTCGGAATAAAAGAAAGATGTGGTAAATGTCGCACTTCGTTTTATTCCCCAGATTTCACTTGGTACACGATAATAAGTGGTAACAGGTAGTAAGCAATTGGTTTGGATTTGGTGACATAAAAAATTCAACGCAGAGTTACTTTCATCAGTTAAAACATAGAAATTTCACTAGAGCCTAATATATCTGGATCACTACACATATGCAATCGCATTATACAATAGCATATATGGAAGTATCTATATCTAGAACTTGACCAAAGGGAGAAACCACAAGACTGTGCCAATATATTTGGTAATCAAAATTCAAAATCAGGTAGCATGAAAGTTGCTAATTTCTATCATAACAATATAACGATGCCACCAACACCTACAGGATTATATTTGGATAACTTGATTGCTCCAACACTAACTGCATCAGTTTCCATGCTGAACTAAACAGATAATAGAAACTTTTTCACAAGCAAGCACTAACCAGGATACTTTGTCATCAACGTCCTGCCAAACACCACAACTCATCAGATTTGGTTCATGAATATATTCATATTGGAAAGGAATATTTACCTGAACTTGGAAATGATAATTGATCTCTTTGTTTTCTTTGTCCATTTCAGCCATAAGCTTGTCAACAATTGGCATCATGGTAGGCAATGAAGACATGCTTCCACTACCCGATGTAATCGAAGAATTCCGCTCATCATCCTCATAGGACAGCCTTAGCCCAGTTGACACAGCATTTGGATTGCCAAGACATGCCAACCGATCAGCATCCTCTAGACGAAAGTTGTTCAAGGACATCTGAAGCTTGAGCTGCTTTTCATCTCCTGAACCGTTATCTGCCTTTCTTGCTTGGTTTAAAATAGAGAGGTTGTTGTTTCCAGTACAGTCATAATAACCACCGATACCAACTGCAGGAACTGCATCAATAATTACATGAACATAAATGAGTTTATCTGAGCATAAGAATAACGGGATGAAAATTTAGTGCTGTAAGACAAAGTGCAGTAACCACTCTTGTTGGAGCTAGAGATGCTAACTAACAGTCCGTAAAAACACCATTGTGGAAATCCAAACAACTCAAGAATAATGGCACAAAAGAATCAAAGCCCAAAGGCTGAAGCAAAGCATTGCCAGGACAACCTACAAACCCAGCAAAGAAAGCAATCAGGGCTTTTTCATTGTTAAAATTGTCAAAAATGATTTTAACCGCAAGCTCTGTTGGATGAAGTTTGATTTTTCTAGGAAGTGTACACACCATCAGAGGGTCTTATAAGCGATAAAGAATTCCAAACAAGTTCTAATAAAATCTTGACATTAAAGGCCATGTTCTCCTCAGCTCGCCTATCTAGCTTATCTTCTAACTTCGAGATCTTCCTGAGGTGGCTATGAGAGCCAGATCCTCTACACTTAGCTTGTTTTATAGAGCTTTTAGACATGCCTTCAAGATCGAAAAGGAATGGATTTTAAAAACCAAATCGTTTGTATTTAAAAGAAGATAAGCAAATAGGAAAATAAGTTAGATAAGTCAAATTAGCTATAGAGAAAAGGGCCTAGATGTGTTGTAACTAGTTGACAATAATACAACTGAGTAAAAGCATTTTGGTACAGGGCATAGTGGTGGGGGTGAAATTATGCCTGCAAATCTTGATGGGCCAATATCTCATAATAACCACATGCTAGTAAGCCTCTTACAGACATGTACAACCAATGAACTGATACTGGCTCCACCTTGCCAATATGATGTCCAAACTGGCATACTGTTTGCAATTAATATGGTAACAGACCAGATCTAGAAATCTTGCACATTGCAAAGCCCACTGTCCTTTTATCCTGGCAGGATAAACTGAACCGAATGAAGCCTTGCTCATAAGGATTCTCTCAGTTCCTCTACAATGGAGTGACCAAATGGTTTGGTAATGACTAGAACACACGAATGGTAAAGAAATGTGCTGATTCCATCAAAGAACAAGTGGTATGGTCGATATCATCCATTGGCGGTACCTTGTACTACCTAGTAGTGTCAAAGCGTGGCATGCTAGCATGTTCCTAGAAAACTGCAAACTGAATGTATGAAACTAAAGTCTATTGTAAACCACAATGGGGCAATCAGCAATGCACTAGCAAATTGGCACGCAATATGTTAACCCAGCATTCACTCGCCGAATTCAGCGGATCTGATCAGGCGAATACTAACTAAATCAGGATTATCTCGTTGGGTGAGGGGAAAAAATGAGGAGAGCTGGCTGTTAACTCTACAGCAAAACCACGCTGCCTACCAAGTCACCCAATCAAATGCAGCAAGGAATCGCCCTACCCGCGGTGCTCCCGAACAGCTGCAGCTGCGGCGGCGCGGCCTTGGCATCGAACGGGAACGGGTTCTCCTTGCCGCTAGAGGGATATGACGAGGAACCCCAGTTGCCACCCCCGAACACTCCACCGTCCATCCGATTCGTCGCCTCCCCTGCCACGAACGCGCGCACAACCAACGGGAGATTGAAGAATCAGGCCGAAATGGAGAGATCAAAATAAAATAAAAAAACTGCAACGATTGGAAACGATTTCCGGCCGTACCAGGAAGAAGAAGAAGAAGAAGGCGCGGCAGACCGATCGCCCCGCGACGACGACGACGCCCTCCGATCGGGCCGCGCGAATCCGATCCCAGATCCTGGCAAATCGAGGCCGTCTCACGCCATCAGCGACTCAAACGAACCCAGGTGGTGGGGGGAAATGGAAACGCAGTAGCAGAAGGGGATTTCGGAGTGGAGACGCGCCGAGACTCTCGGGGCTCGCCGCCGCCGCCGCCGCCGCCGCCGATGCCGGCGAGTTGGGTTGGGGAATCGGAGAGCGTCGGCGAGAGGGAGGGAGCGTTGGTGGATTTATTTTCGTCTCGGTGGAAGCAAAAGGAGGAAAGGAAGAGTAGCAGCCAAGCCTAGAGTGCACTGTGAACTGCACCAGTTGCCACGCCGCCGAGTTGAGCCGGGACACTAAAGCCCAAATTCATTCTGGCCCGTTTGCGATCGAAATCCAGCCCACGAAAATAGACCAAGGCGCCTGCAAAATTTTTTATTTTTTAATCCTTTTTTAATAAACATTTTATTTTTAACCCCTCGGTAAAAGTATCTCCAAATCTAACCCTTTTGGCCGCGCCACGCCGCCTGGCGCGACCTGTACATGCTGCCGTCGTTGCAGTGCATATGGTAGCGACAGAGTGCTGTACGCTTATCGCTTACATGGCCGCCGCAATGGCGTGGCATTTTCTGGGCCCCACCTTTGCCGTGCCACATGCACCGGCGTGGCAAAGGCCTGGCAGGTGGGGCCGCGGTGGTAGCAAGCAGGTTCCTTCCTTGCTCGGCCACGTCAACCTTTGCCGCGCCGGCTCGCACGGCGCGTCAAGAACTGGCACACCTGTTCATGGCTCTTTTCACGCAGTGCGATGCGAGGAGCCATGCCAATGAAACAAACGGTTCAGAAGCCACTTTCAGCAACCACTAGGGACACACAGTCCTTTCAGGACATGGACATAATTGGTTAGACATCAATACTATCGCAAGAGGGCATCGGTTGATTAGAAGCATATTATCATATACAGTAATACAAATACATGGATAAATACATAGTTATATAGGGAGTAGTATTGTAATCTTCAAAGTAATTTATTGCCTCGAGTTATCGGCATAACCGTCCACAGGGACGTAATGAGTCCATGATGTTGTCATAGAAGAAGATTTTAAGTATCGATTAGTATAAACTTTTTATGTACTCGTCAAGAATTGATTCTGCTTATGTCATACTGAAAGCAATACTGCTTAGTTTTCATAGAAAAGTAGAGTCTCTAGATTAAATTATAGGTCGTTTGACTTTTTTTGACACGTATTTTTATTCGCCTTATTCAAAAAATTTATAATTATAATTTATTTTTGTTATGATTTAGCCTATCATGAAAGGTACTTTAATAATGACTTGAGTTTTTTCATATTTTCACTAATTATTTGAATAAGACGAGTGGTCAAAGTACGTGTCAAAAAAGTCAAACGACCTATAATTTGGAACGGAGGGAGTACATGCTAGTAGTAGCATGAGATAGCAACAGAAGATCTGTACAGGTAGCTGAAAATGTTTCTCCGGGCGTCATGTTAGAACCAAACAGAGATGCACCATTGGTGACATATGCAGCCTTTACACTTCAAAAGTCTCTGTTTTCACTGCATTTCAATGATTTTTCACCGCTGATGATTTCTTTGCTGTTACATATGGGAGAGCAGAAAAGTTATAGTGTAAGAGAGAGAAGGAACCGCAGGAAAAGATCAATCCTTTTCTGACCATTACTACCACTTGTTTATATGCAAACAGTGGACCAACTGTTTGTCAATTTGTGTGCCTGTTTATGTGGAGAAATACACACGCAGAGACCATGAGAAAAGCTCGCGCCAGTTCAGCTTGGTGTGCCTATTTAGCTTTCTTGACGCGCCGTGAGCGCTGGCGAGGCAAAGATGCAGTGCAAAGTTCAGCTTGCTACCCACAGCGGGCCCACCTGCCAGACCTCGCCGCGCCGGTGCATGTGGCGCGGCAAAGGTGGGGCCCAGAAAATGCCACGCCGGCTGCGGCCGTAAGCGACAAACAATAAGACTCCTGGACGCATTACACGACTGTTGGTGGCGGCGAAGATGTCAAAGCGGCGTGGCGCGGTCAAAAGGGTTAGATTTGGAGATATTTTTGCCGAAGGGTTAAAAATAAAATATTTATTAAAAAGGATTAAAAAATAAAAATTTTTGAGGCGCCTGGCACAGTGAGCAAAGTTGAGTAAAGTTGAGTTTTATGTAACAAAAACCGAGAGTCTTTAAAAAAAGTGGTATAATATTTTTTAAAAAATAATTAAAAATAGTTTTGCGATCTTAAGACTACAACATGTAGACTCTATAAAAATATCAAAAATTGCTACGGTAAAACTCAGCTCAACACAAAATTCATTCGAACCGTGTCTGTAGCGTCTGTATCGAACATCGATACCGCAAAAAATTAGCTATTCTTATAAAAATTCCAGCTTTATTTCCACACATGGGTTCTCCGCTGATCTGCTCTAATATACATGGCAACATGAGCTGTCTCATCGTCGGCCATGAGCATCATACTCTCTAAAAAGAACAACAGATTGGCGATTATATATATGCTGGATTGTTAATCCGAGGCCTTGATTGAACACACAAGATAACCCATCAGCTGTATTGTTAATCCGAGGCCTTGATTGAATACACAAGATAACCCATCAAAATCAAACATCTATGAGCTCTTTTTTTTCGAACAGATTTATGAGCTCTTCTTTATTGGAGTTTTTATCCCTTTACCTGACATGATGAAAATTAAACTTTTGAGTGCTGAGTAAAAAACAGCACACGGGTATTGACATGCAGATGGGTTTCCTCTCCAGGAAGTCCATTGGGCCGTCATCGACACAAGTGCTATCTGGTCCAATTCTGCCGACGGAAAGCATATGAGTTTTGACTCGCTGATGGGCCTCACAATAGGCTGGCCAAAACTGTGCGGCCCACGCCTAAAAATGATAAATTAAAACAGCCTAAAAAAACTCGAGTGCTAACTGCAAAAGAGCATGGTCCCTTTATTGATAAAACATGCAAAAAAAGCCGTGTTTAAAGTATCTTTATTGATAAAACAAATCACAATAAAATAAATGATATTTTCATAATTTTTTGAATAGGACGAATGGTCAAAAGATGCTAGCCATGTCAAAGATGTGTTCAAAAGTCAAAAGCGTAAAAAAAAACGGGGGCGAGCCGAGTCAAGCCAGAGGCTAGCTCGCTCGAACTCGGCTCGTTTCCACCCCTAGCTAGGTGAGACCGCGTGGTTGATTGGTAATTGGGCTGGGCCAACTGGCCTCGAGTGGCCCGTGCAGGAAGTTGTGGGCTATAGCTATATCGAATAGCGAGTACCCGAGTAGTTTTACCGGCCATGAACCCAAAACTCACTCGAATTTCCCTGATAGTCCGTATCTCACCCGCCATGAACTGGGTCGAGTATCCGCCGGATAGTATCCAATCCGTTTTCACTCCTATTCATATGTGCATGGTATTTATAGCGGTAGTGAATTTTATAGATAAATTGTATCAGCAATCAGTGGCCAGTGGGTGATCGACGATGTCCAGAACGATTTTGTGATACAGAATGAGCAGTAAGCTTGTTAGTGACTACTGGTATCACCCAAAGCGCAGCCTGCATTTACACACAGGCATCTATACATCTCTCCACATCTTTTGGGGGCAGAGGGAGAGATAAAGTCGCTGCACTGCATGCAGTTGCATCTTTGGATTAGGGAAAGTAACTTTGAGGAAAAGATCACCGCGGCAGCTGGCCTGCGATCGATCGATGCCATGTGTCGCAGAGCAACAAAGAAATGGCGCTACTGCTCGCTGCTCATGAGCCCGAGGGGGGAGAGAGAGAGAGAGAGCCCTGCGTTTTTCAGAGAAAGCAGCAGCTTTCCAACAAGGAAGAACCGTAGAGGGGGAGAGAGAAGAGCCCAGAAATCAACCCTGTCTTTGTTCAGCTATTAGATCTTTAGTTACCAGAAAGGCAGTACCGTAGGAGGGGGTGATGATCATTACAAGCATTAGAATTAGAATATCAGTACAAAGTTCATCAGCCATGCACTGGGGATTGGGCTGTCTCCTTTTTTAAAAAAAAAAAGAAAAGAAAATGGCATGCAGCAAGTGATGAAAGTTAATTTTGATTACTGTTATTTGATTCTCTTCTTCAGTTTGTTAATTTATGGTAGTGACCACTGACCACAGCAGAAACTGCAGTTTTGTTGAGTTAATTAGCTTCAAGTTCTATCAGCTTTATTGCAGTTGAGCCTATTGATATGAAGCCAGATTAGTACTGTACCTGCTAAGTGCAAGCTAGTAACTCGTTAATTAACTACTCTACGCGCGAGTCTACGTACAGACATGTGGCCTTTTTATATGTAAACAACTTTTTTCCCGATGTGATACATGTGGTAATTAACAAAGAGAATTTACCAAAGTGTCGATCACAAAGACATGCATAAGCATGCAATGAGTTTAGGCCTTTAATTAGGGTCCATGCAGCCTGCAGGCCAGCTTTGCTGAAAGTATTAGGATAAAGCGATCGACGTATCGACCTGCCCTGATTACGAGAGATCATCGGCTTCAAGAATATACAAACTGTCAGTGCTAACGTTACCTCCTGCTACAGGGCTAGTACTACCTTCCAAAATTAACCAATCCAAATCAATCAATCCGGCAGGAGGTAGCCTAGCTTGCTGCTTGCATGAGAATCTTTGCACTGATGGTGAGACAGCCCGGATATTACGTCCTTGGTAGCATTAGTCAAAGGCTGTCGCGTAGCATCCCGTCCCTAGATCTCTGCAATATCCAGGCAGATTGATTCTTGCACGTACGGCCATTTAGGATAGGATACGGCGACGTCTGGTTCATCTGCTTGCTTATTGCTACCCAATTTGATATTGCCTAAATTCTGCGTGCTCTCCAGCGATCGTTGATGACATTTGGACTGTTGAGTTTTGGATCATGTTCAACTGTTCATGATGTCGTATGGGAGAAATAATACGGGGCTACGGGCAGCGTAGGATTCCTTTTGTTCCATCAGTTTGAGAGACAAATTGGGCTTTGTTTCATCCGTTTGGTTGCACATGTACAGCAACAGCTGCTACTAAATGCACTCCTGTATTGATCTGCTCCTCCCGGCAAGAGGTAGCAGCACATGGATGTTGTTCAGACCGAGGGCATCAGGAGCTCACAAGATCGAACACACCATGACAAGTTCAGAACCCAAGTCTTGGCATTTGCATCGCATGGAGTCTTGGAGGAGGGAGGAAGAAGAAGATGGCAAGGAGAAGCAGCCATGGAAGAAAGGAACGCACAGTGTACACACATGCCCACTCTTCAGAGCCCAATGCTGCATTGCATGCATGCAGCTGCCTGCACCGTCTCCCATGCAAATGCGTCTTTCTTTCTTCATCTCCCATACCCTGCCGCTTGGCGTTTGTCTCTACCGCAGCGAATCTCTAGGGCCGGATGCAGCAGTCCGCGCATGAAAGAATGAATCAAATTAAAATTCTTAAAGAAAGAACGAATCGAATTGAATGGTACTCCACTGTGTACCACTGCTCGCTACAGCAGTGCAGCAATTGGCAATGGCACGCGCTGGATGCAGTGCTGCTGCTGCTGCACCTGCAAGCTGCAAGCTGCAGCTTCTCGTGCCCCATATCTTTCTTTCCACTGGGGGAAGAGAAGGCTTAGCAATACTGTATCAGCAGCATATATGCATGTGTAGCTCAGCTGCATGCACTGCAAACTGCAATCGCTTGCTTGCTTCTTTTTCTTGGGCTTCCCTCTCATGGCGTGCCTGGCACTGGCACCGCCATTTTCTCTCGTGTGATCTTTCTGGTTCCGTGCCGGCAAATCATGCGCCTTTTGCATAAGAAGCCGCACAGCCTCAGGCCGGCCTCGGAGACTGTCTCGTGCTAGTCTCTCGCTGGTCACAGAGCTGGTAATTTACTGCATGTCCTTGTGTGTCTCTTTGCTCTCTTACCTAGGAGCTGTTAGGATTAACATACGTTTTGACCCATGATTAATGCCACTGTTGCAAAAGCGCAGGGCCGATTCGGATTCAGCGACGCTTTTATCATCGATGTGATCGCAATTCACACCGGAATTGTGAAGCTGCATGCACCCTTGCATGCGTTTTCATGTTGCCTTTTCTTTTAATGTTTCATGTGTTTTGAACGGTGTTTCATATAAAACATCTATATTGTTTGGACGATATACCGTCCGCTAGCGGCCCTCTTTCTACTATACCCCTAATAATTTTTTCAACCATGCACCTGCATTTATTCGTCATCGCCCATACAAAGAATTTTTTTCCCATATTCCAATGTAATTTGTCGGTTATGCGGGAATCGCGCCTCTGAAAAGCGGCGGGTCCACTGACCCGCAGAGCAATTGTAGTTGGTGTGAGGCCCAACGACAACCCTTCTCGGCTGGCCAGTGGCGGCCAAGCTCAAGGGAGGCTAGGGCCGCGGTCTTCCCAAACAAGGGCACTGGTGCGACTAGGTGATCCGGCATGATCCTTCGTACTGTGGGAAGACAGAGAGAAACGATGCAAACCGTAGGAACACAAGTGATTTACCCTGATTCGAGCCCCCACTGCCGGGTAATAGCTCTACTCCAGTCTCGTTGATTATATGGTGGAAAACAGTACAGAGACGCCGGGATCGGACCTGGAGGCGCCGATCCCGAGCTTACAATGGTGACGGCTAAAGGCTAAGGCTACTCGTGGAGGAAGCTTCGGATGCCAATGTTGCTTGTGCTCGGGCCAGGTGGGATCGGATCAGGGATTTCGGGTGTTGAGTTGGCCGCCCCTCGCAATGTCCAGGAACCCTCCTTTTATAGGCGCCGTGGGCCGTCCGAGGTCGATCTGGCGGCCCCGCTACTGGTCTTTGCTTTAGTGGCGAGGTTCTTGTCTTGTTCTAGGGTCTGTCGGTGCTCGGGCCTTGAGGAGAAGCTGGTCGGGTTAATCTTGAGCGTGTGTTTGTCTTGACATGCTGTTCAAGGAGAACTTCTTTAGAGGAAAGCACTTTCCTTTATCCCCAATATGGCCTTGATCGACCGAAGCGACTCTGCGCCACCCGTTAGGGCGTCGCGAAGTATAACAACCATCTCGCCGCCGCCAAAGAGGGCAAACGACAAGACGGATTTGTCACAGCGTACTCTCTGACCGGGGTTCCGGGAGATATAGTGCGTTCGGTCAAGTCCGGAGAAAGCATGGCGGGCCATAACGATTATCGCCACCGCCCACGAGTGAGCGGATCACCGAGGACCTTCTCCAGACCACGGATAGCAGGGAGGACCTGATGTCGCACGGGTTTGACCTAATCAAGCCGAGACGCCGCGAACGAAATCGGCGGCCGTTGAGTGCGGTAGGAGCGGCTGCTGGTCCTCCGTTCGCGTGGTGGGCGATCTGGGATCGGCCCAAGGCCGCTTCAAGATGGGCCGTTTGTTAATCACCAACAACCGACCCCGAGCCTCGGCGGGTCGCAGAACGAGCCGGTCGAGGTTTAAAGAAGAGGAAAAATCCTCACCACGCGCGCGAAGATTTGGTCCGGGGCGAGTCCTAGGCTTTGATCGGCAGAAAGCGGGCGGTTACCTTCCTTTTGGACACGACTCCACGGCCTCCGCCCTTCCTCTTAAAAAGCGGCGCTTTCGGGGAACTCCTTATCGCAGAATCATCCCCTTGTTTTTCCTTTCTTTGTCTTCTCAAATCTCAACTTTCTCCTCGCTCTCTTACTTCTCGCCTCCGCCGCCATGGTTCTCATTGGAGCGGCAAGACAGACGAGGGAGAGGATGAAAGAGCTGGAGCGAGACGGCTTTGTGAAGCCGGGTTCGTGGAGGCTCCAGCGCGGAGCAAGAGCCAAGGCGGAACCCGACGAGTTGGTATGCTTGAGCTCGGCCATCTGTGGGTTTCGCGTGCGAGAATCTCGATTCATCACCGACTTCTTTGCCTTCACGGAGCCGAGGCGGAGAACTGTCCCCCAATCCTATGTTCATCATCAATCTTTGCATTCTGTGAGGCGCCTGCTGGGATTCGGCCGACGGTGAGCCTCCTCCAAAGACTTTTTCGAATTGAAGTCGATTCGGCCGCCGAGTGGGCAACGACGGGTTTTCACCGACCGTGCGCCGAGCCGGGGAGCAGTCGTACCACGAATACGAGGTGAGGACGAAGGTCGATGGTTGGGCGGCGGTGGTTCTACTGAACCGCGGGGCTCGACCTGGAATACTCGCGGCGCGCCGGATACCGATCTTCGGTGGGCGAACCCGGCCGGAGGATCAAGCCACCGAGGTCGACATTAAAGAGCTCTCAAGGACGGCTTGACGGGCAGACTCTGGTCGTCGTTGGCTTTGTCCGCACCGGATCGATCCATTGGGCGCCAGCGCGATCGTCGGCGACATGGATGGTTGGGAGGATCCCAACCGGGACTTCCATGAAGGTAGGCGCGAGCTGCTTTCTTTGCGTCTGCTCTCGAGTTGGGATCGTTATGGCGTCGGCGAGACCTTGCAGGTCTCTCAAACCGCGAGGTCGCGCGGGTCGCAGGAATGTTGCTACCCTTGGACAAGGCTTCCCGCCGCATACGGCTTGTGAAGGACAAACTGTCCGAGGTAAGTGCCCAGCAGGTGTTCAATTGAATTTCTCAGCCGTGCGCGCCCTTGAGGTTTTGATAAGGCGCACTTTTTGTTCTTCAGCGGACGTGGAAGGTGGTTGGGCAGACCGCTCAGGTCGCGGGCTCGAACGAGGGGCCCTTGCTGGTGGGAACGTCGGCGGTACCCAGCGGGGCGCCGGTCCCATCGCCAACGGCGAGTAAGGGGAAAACGGCACCTCGAGCGGCCACGGCGGGCTCAAGCCTGGCGGTCTGAGATGCACACGGAAAAGCGGCGCCGCGCGGTGAGCTTCCATTCTTCCAATACGAAGTGAGTGCTAGGCACCGTGCCCTTAAGTCTTCGTGACTGTGTGTGTGCTCGTGTATGGCGCGCCTCTGAAGAAGAGGAGGACGCATCACCAACCCAGCATAAATGACGATGAGGAGGTTGTGTTAGTGTCGAGCCAGCTGCCGCGATGGTCCCCGGCGAGGACCTACGAGGAAGGTTCTGCGCAGGCGCAAGGGGCGGCTTTGCTCACCTCGAGCTGCGTTGGCGGTGGAGCGAGCTCTTTCTTCGTCCCACGCCAGGTGTACGAAGACACCGAGCTCGAACCGTGGCGTAAGTTTCTGCGCTTCATCTTTGTCACCTTTTTCGTGTCGACCGCCGTGCCTTTTTGTCGCAATCGTAGCGCAAAAGTAGCCACCGAGTCTTTGCTTCCCTCTCTTGAGGCGCGGTGAAGACGAGCCGGTCGAACCCACGGGAGAAGTGCCTTTCTTTGCGGCAATGGAGGCGGCAGGCTTCTGAAGGACTAAACGGCGGACCAGAGGAACCGCGCTCGGATAAGCGCGACTAGAGGCATTGGATTGGCGAGTCGAAGGGCAAGGAAGCGGTGACCGGCGGAGGACCGTTCTTGCTTCGGCGGCGGCGGTCTTTGGGCCTTCACCGAGGTTGCGGAGAGCGGTGCAAGTCGTCATCGGCGATGATCTGTGAATTCGCCCTTGCGGCGTGGAAGGCGCCTGCCGCAGCGGTGGTGGCCAATTGACCGCAGGGGGGTTGCCGATCATTTCAAGACCCCGGTGGGGAAAGCGCTTCCAACACCCGATCGGCGAATGCTGTTAGTCAACTGGACCTGGCCGGTCCACGTACTAACGCCGGACGGATGGACAAGGGTAGTGATGCCCAGTGTGGCCCCGCTAGCATCTGCGGGCTGGATTTCCGTCACCCCAGAATGGGTGGAGGAACAGGATGCTGCCAGGTCGGCGAAGGCTGGTCGAACAGGACTGCCACGTCCAAAACCCCGCCCTATTCCCGGGTTGGAGGATCCACACGAGCTCGTGGCGGCTAAGTGGACGGTGGACGAGTTAAAGGACGCGTTGATAAGGGCCCGGGCTCAGCTTGGCGAGGCCGTGCTGGCCGAGAGGCGGGCCACTGCGTCAAAGGCGGTGGCGGCCATCGAGAGGAGAAGCGGCCATGGCGGGCGTCGACCTTTGCTTCCAATTACGTTGCCGGCGTTGCCAGGCCCCGCGTCGCTGGAGGGAGGTAGCGGGGAACCGGCTGGCCGCCAACCCTTGGCGCTGCAAGGGATCCGCACCCCCGGTCTTGGCGGGAGCACACGCAGTATCATCGCGGCGAGGACGTGGAACATGCTCGCTCATACCAAGAAGGTGATGCCCTTGGCCCTGATCTCTACGCTTAAGTACTGAGTTTCTTGCGTTTTGACTTGGTTTTCTGTTCGACTTTACGCTTATCATTGGCTCGTCTTGTTGATGGAAGCGATGGGCGGGAGCGCAGAGGATGATGGCGAGATTGGCGTCTCTCCGCCGAGCTATCATAAGCCGGGCTCGAGCAAAATCGCGGACGAGCTCACACCGAGGTCGACCCGTGCTACACTGGGCGCGTATCACCGAGCTAGCGGCTACCGAGGAGGCAATGAGGAGAAGGAGCAGGAGGTCACGACGAGGCTTGCTCGAGCTCGGGAGGTGGGGAAGCCGTGAAGATTCAAGCCCAGCGGCTCGCGAAGAAGCGGACAGGCTCGGATCCTTTTGACGAGGAGTATAAACGCAGAGCGGCCGTCAGCGAGTGGCAGTTGCCAAGTCCGAGCATAACTCCATCGTTCGCGGTCTTGAAGAAGCTTGCGACAAGCTCGAGGCGGAAAGTACCACGTTCTGCGAAACTAGGGCGAAGTCCGCAGCAGTCGGAAGCCTTGAAAAGAGCAGAGGAAGAGCTCGCGAAGCGGGTCAAGCTACGCCGAGAACAAAAGCGATATGGCCGCACGAGCCATAGAGTTACTCCAGCGCAGACGCGAATCCGAGACTTAGAGAACGAGTTAGAGGGCTCAAGTTGCGCGCGGGCGTGGTTGGCCCGGTCCACGTTCCGGGCTCTGCGCCATATACTTTTATGGATTTTCCTTGAATGCCGTCGATCGGAAAAACATTGCGTAATGCGTGGTGGCGAAAGGCGTAGCCATTTTCTCTTTATTTATCATGTCAAGTCGCACGTCTTGTGAACTACGCCGCAGCACGGTGTCTGGCGGACGGAAGTGCAGGTTGGCTTGGCAGATCTGAGGCGAAACCGCCGCGCGGTTCACTCGCTCGGCCTAAACCATGTGGCGGGCCGTGAGAGCATCGCCGAGCCTTACTGCTGGGTGGGCCACACCTATACGGTAGGCTCTGACCCGTAATGATTTCTCCCCTGCCACTGACGGCGGGGCCTAGGCACGTGTCGCGCGGCGATTGGCGCGGTAGGTATTCCGCGAGACGACGCGTGCGCTCGCGTCTCTCTAGCTTGGGTAGTGGGTTTTAATTGCCCATCTCTTTGGCGGCAGACAGTTGAGTAACCAGGCGCAACAGGCGCCAGCATTGCCGGCCTATAAAGCGGGCGTGTACGTCGCGTGACCCTTACGCCTTACTGCGCTTGCCTTAGGATAAAAGAGAGCTCAGACCGGCGAGGCGAGGCGGCGGCGAAAGGAAAGAGGGCTTGAAGCCATGTCTTCCAACTACAACTCCGGCTACGTGCGTGCATTCATGGAAGCCTTGTTCGCGGAGCCAAATCCGCCGCTTCCTCCGTCGCCGCCGATCCAGCCCGCGGGGGAGGAGGAGGAGGTCGGGCCCCGCCGCCGTGGCTCTGCCGTTCTTGGCTCCCCGCCATCGCGACAAGCTGCGCGCATTGGCGGCATATGCCTAACCGCGCAAGCGAGGAGATGGCTAAAGCGTTAGCGATCGCCCAGCGGCGGAGGAGGATGAGAGAGCGGTGGCGGCGCAGATTGCCGCCCGATACGCGCATCGCCGCCCATCTTGGCGGCGGAGGATGAATCTTGCTGCCGCTAGCCGTGGTGGAGGAGGGCCACGCCGTCGGCCATGGCGGAAGAAGAAACTCCCTAGAGCCCGTGGTGGAGCAAGAGGAAGTTCCACCGCTGGTCATGGCGAGCGAGGATTGGGGCGATTGCGGAGGCCATCATCGTGGCGCCGCCCGCCGCGCCACGGATTTCACGAACTATCGGCGGAGGAGGCGGCGCTTAGACGCGCCGGGCCATCAATGCCCGCGCCGGGAGGGGCTGAGGCGATGGCGGAGTCGTCTGGCGCAGACCGGTGGGTGTGCAGGGGCGATCCTGTCCCCGGCCGGCGAAGGCGCCACCCGAGCGCGCCGGGACCCTCTGCGCCAGCACCGGGCTTGGTGGAGTCGTCGTCGTCGTCGGAAGGGTCCAAGGCTCCGCCGGCTCGTCGCCAGCGCCGCTGGTAGGCGTGGCGAGGGACTGTAGGATTTGGGCGCCGCCGTAGGTGTAGTGGCGCGGCGCCCTCTTTTGTGGTAGACTAGGAGCCCGTCCTTCTTTTGTTCTTGTAAGATCTTCCAATTGTCGAAATGCAATTTCTTTTGGAAAAATCCCATCGTGCTGCTCCTGCTTGCTTGTTCGCTACTTTTTCCTGTTCGAATTTGCGAATCCTGAAATGCGAAAACAGAGAAACTAGATGAACAGTAACGAAGTCCTGAGACGAACTTAAGAAGTTTAGGCAAACAGATTGCTTTAGAAAGGTTGTTTTTGGTGCGCCTAATCATCCAGCCCCCGGGTCGTGGCCAAGTCCAAGTGCAAACTTGGAGTTGGGCGTGGTCTAGAGACTAGAGTGATTTAGAAAAAATCGCGCGAACCCCAGCCCCCGAGCTTTGGGTGGGCCGCGCGACGATGCGGGCCCGGTAACGCTGAGGACTTAGGGAGAGGAGAACTGGGCGCAAGAAAGCCTTCAGCCCCCGAGCGTTGCGGCCCAAGTTAGCCATCCAAAAAATCCTGACGTGGGCTTACTGTACCTTTGGGCCGTGGGAATTCCACATTGCGCGGAGATTCACTAGGGTGCGAGAGCTCGGCTTATCCCGTCGTGGAAATGCTCCGGAATGCTTTATCCTTAGCCTTCAAGCTTTTGGCCACGGGCTTGTTTGAAATGGTTAAGACTTGGACCAACGCGACTCGTGAATGGGGGAAAGGGGTTTTTTTTTTTCGAGTTGAAACGAATTGAAGGAAACTTACGACCTGATTAAGCGTAGAAGCGTCGCAGGAGGGAGATGTTCCATGAGCTAGGGAGCTCGTTCCCGTCCTTGTCAGCAAGGCGTACCGAGCCCGTCTTGCGTGTCTGCTACCGACTACTTTGTATGGTCCCTCCCACTTGAAATTTGAGCTTGTTGGAGCATGCAAGGTTACGAATCGTCGAGAACCGGTCTCCTACTTGCGAGTCCTCGTGTATGCGTTTCGTGCGCGCAGAACGACGCGAGGCTCTTTGGTAGGCCTTGACCAAGTAGGGATTGCTCACGCGCGCCTCAAGTAGGTCGAGGTCAAGTTGCCGCTCCTCGTCGTTGACCACGGTTTGGCGAAGTCAACGCGATCGGATCCTAGTCTCATCTCTGTTGGGAGGGCGCTTCGAGTCATAGACTAGTCGGAAAGGAGTGTCTCTGAGTGCTTGGTGGTGTTGTCCGGACCGCCCGGAGGATCGACGGTAGCTCGTCGACCCAACCTTCTTTGTTTGGCCTTGAGGCGTCGTGACTCGCTTTTGATGCCTTGGACTAAGCTGTCAGATTAGCTCGTTAATTTGCGTCGTTGCTCGTGGGTGGGCCACAGAGGCCAAAGCGAGCTTCATGCCGATTTTCTCGCGATGTCGTTGAACTCCGGCTTGTGAATTGGGTGCCATTGTCGTGATGATTACTGTTGGGCACGCCAAACCTTGCGGACGATGCTTGGAAAAAAGCGTCATGGCGATTGTAGTGATGTTGGAGACGGCTCGGCCTCAATCCACTTGGTGAAGGTGTCGATGGCTACGAACAAGTACATTTTGCCACCAAGACCTTTGGGAACGGTCCTAAGAGGTCCATGCCCCAAACCGCGAACGCCACGCTAGTGGAATGGTTTGCGACTCATACAGCGGGTTGGTCGTCATCGCGCGATAATCTTGGCAAGCCGCGGCTTAACTAAAACCTGCGTCGCTCATCGCAGAGGCGATAGTAGCCCATGCGGGCGCTTTGTCGACGAGAGTTCGTGTGAGGCGCGCGCCACGATGCCCTCGTGAATGTCGGCGAAGGTACTTACCTTCTTCTTGGGTAACGACTTACAAAGCACGCCGTTAGCACCCTTCTGACAGCAAGCCCCGTGCGGTGATAAGCTTCGGGCTCGCTTTTTAGCTGGGAGCGCTCGGCCGCGTCCTCGGGCAATGTCCCTGCTCCAAGAACTAGATGAATGGCGTCATCCGGGAGGTGCTTTGCTCGAGAATGAGGCGAGACGGATGTCTCGGTTTGGGGGTAACAGACGTCCCTTTGCCTCCTCTCCGGAGGAATGGAGGGCTTCAAAAGGTCTTGCACTAGCACCCGTGGGCAGTTCTTGCGAGATCCGAGCTTGGCGAGCTTATCGGCTTCACCATTCTCTTCCATGGGAATGTAGCTAATTTGAAACTTCGTGAAACGCTTCTCGGCTTCCTCACTTCCGCCAGTACCGCGCCATCGAGTCGTCGGTTGCGAAACTCCTCCACGACTGGCGGACGACGAGTGCGAATCCCCTTCGCAACAAGCCGTTTAATGTCGGCCTTGGCGCATGCTCTTAGGCCCGCAATTAGGGCTTCATACTCTCTGGCGTTGTTCGTAGCCGCAAAGTGTATTTGTATGACGTCTTTGAGTCGCTCTCCATTGGAAATGAGAACGAGCCCGCATCGATCGCCGGACTGGTGTGAACCATCAAAGTACAAAGTCCACCGAGCTTCTTCCCCGTCTTGACCTGGAGAGCTTGACCTTTACTCATCCGGCCTGATCAACTCTGCAACGAAATCAGTCAGGGCCTGGGCCTTGATCGCGGCTCGAGATACGAACTGGATGTCGAATTCACCCAGCTCGACTCCCCACTTCGCGACCCGGCCAGTGGCCTCCGGGTTTCGGAGAATGTCCTTGATCGGGTAAGTAGTCGAGACAACGACTTGGTGGGCTTGGAAATAGTGACGCAACTTGCGCGAGGCCATTAGCAAAGCGTAGCACAGTTTCTGAAGGTCGGGATAGCGCTCCTTTGGCCCGGTGAGTACTTCGCTCACATAGTACACGGGCTGCTGCTTCCCTTCTCGTTCTACTGCCAGCACCGCACTTGCGGCGTTTGGTGTCACCGAGAGGTATAGCGGGAGGGCTTCCCGAGCTTAGGAGTAGTGAGGGCGGGTGGCGGCGAGATCTTGCTTGAGTTTAAAAACGCGGCCTCGGCTTCCTCGATCCACTCGAAACTATCGTGCTTGGCGCAGAGTTTGCGTAAAGACGCGCCGGTCTCAAAGGCGGAGATGAAACGGCTTAAGGCCGCCATTTTGCCGTGAGGGATGGATGTCCTTCACACGTGTCGGCGACCTCATCTTTTGATAGCCTCGATTTTTGCGGGGTTCGACCGATGCTTTCGCCCGCCGACACGTAGCCTAGGAGCATGCCGGACTTGACACCAAAAACGCATTTCTCGGGATTTAACTTGACCCGGTGCCGTCTCAGGCTGTCGAAGGTCTCAGCTAGGTCGGACACGTGGTCACAGGCGTCTTTGCTCTTGACTACGATATCGTCGACGTAGACTTCTACGTTGCGCCCTATTTGATCAGGGAGAGTTTTTTGCATGAGGCAATGGAGCGTGGCGCCCGACATTTCGAGACCGAAGGACATGGTCGTATAGCAAAATGTGCGAAGGCGCGTTACAAAGCGGTTTTTCTTCGTCCTCTTTACACAACGCGATCGATGGTAACGGAATAAGCGCCCGAAACTCATCAAATTTGAATCTGCCGAAGCGTCAACTAGGCGATCGGCGCGTGGAAGGGAAAGTTATCCTTAGGGCGGCGGAATTAAGGTCGCGGTGATCGACACACATCGCCACTTGCCTCCTTTCTTACGGGCGATGGCCGGGTTATAAGCCAATCGGAGTCTTGAACAGCGGATGGCTTCGCTCGAAGCGACTTGCCGAGTGGTCTTGGATGATCTTAGCCTTCGATCGGGACACGCCTTTGACATCGCCTTACCGGTTTTTGTCGGTAGGACAGCTAGCTCGTGCTCGATCACCCCCTGGGACACGGGCATATCGGACGGTTCCCATGCAAACGCGTCCTTGTTAGCCGGAGGAAGGTAATGAGCTCGAGTTCCTATTGAGGCTCGAGGTTGTCCCCGTGGACCACCTTGGAGGGTCGACTCCGTGAGGACAGCGGTCTTGGTGGGCTCCTGCGGTGCAGTGCCACCTTAGAAGCGCTGTTGTGGGCGCTCCTTGCAGCTGGGACCACGGGTAGGGAGGCTGTCCTACCATGGCAGTAGCGGTCTCATCGCAATCGAGGGCCGTCTTGTGGTTACCCGGGACGGTGATGACTCCCTTGGGTGCCAGCATCTTGAGCAAATGATAGGCGTGGTGGGAGACCGCCATGAACTTGAAAGAGCGGGCGTCCCAAGATGGCGTTATGGGGAGCTCTGTTTCCACCACCTCAAAGGTGATGTACTCCGTCCGGAAGTTGGTGGAGGCCGAGCGTGACGGGTAGCGCGACCGCCTAACGGGCGAAGCGGCGATCTGGGACAATCCGTGGAAAGGGACGGTGATGTCCTTGATCTTGGAGCGGGACTGCATGAGGCCTAAGACAGCGCCTTGTGATGATGTCCAATGAGCTCCGCTTTCCACGAGGACTTGATCGACCACGGTATTGCCAATGGTAGAGGCGAGCACCCGGGAGGCGGGGTTTGGAGAGCCCGGCACGGACGGTCCGTCACCGAAAAGGTGATAGCTGGCTGGACCAAGGCGAGATTCGCCGCGGCTCGCCGCGGGAGTTGTGGAGGACCTCTGGGGCGCGCTTTGAGCTCATGGCGAGAGGTGTGGTGACGTGCCGCCAAAGATGACGGCGGCGTGGCCCACGGCTTCGTGGAAACCCCGATCTGGCCGTCTGGGGTGCGGCGCGTGGCCGCGCCCTCGGCGGCTTCGGGCATGGGTCGCGACCGCGTGAAGACCTCGGTGGCGGGCCCACGTGCGCCGATTCGTAGCTCATGGCTGGCGTTGATGAAGAGCGGCGAGAAAAGGTTGGGGTCGTGGGCGGTTCTCACCTCGGTTACTGCTTCTTTGTGGACGGGAGGCCGACCTTAGGGTGCCCCGCAGCCACGCGTGGCCCCCCGTGGCGGGGTTATTGCGATCATTGTTATAGCGACGCCGCTGCGACGCCGAGGCGGCGAAGCGTCTTTGGCGAGGCAGCGGCGAGGCGGGCTTTTCGGGCTGGTCGGGCTCGGCGGCGATAAACTTAGCGGTTGTTCTGCGCTTCTTCTTCTTCTTGTTTGCTTCGGCTTTACCCGAGCCATCGCCGACCTTAGCTTTCTTCTTCAGACGGCCCTCTTGCGCTCCACCGCCTCGGGCGTTGGCGTAGAGGCGGCGGCGGCGGAAGAGCTCACTCGCAGTGTTGGCCGGGTGGAGCTCGAGGTCCTCGGTGTAGCGCCGGTCCCTCACACCATCCTTGAAGGCCTCGATGATGGCCTCATCGAGATGAGGGATTGTGTTGCGGGCTCGACGAACCGGCACACAAAGTCCGGAGACTCTCATCGTCTCATTGTACTCTGAGCTTGAGGTCTGAGGCGCCCAGGCGGCGTAGCATCCTGGAAGCTTCGTGCGGAGGGCATCTTGCAGCTGTGACCAGCTGCGAATAGAACCGGGCCGTTGGTTGAACAACCAGGTTCGGGCCATGCCCTCGAGCACTTTGGGGAAGTAGTTGACCATGGCGGCCTCATCTCCCCATAGCTCGGATGGCGGTGGTGTAGGCGGATAGGAACTCCTCGGGATTCTTGCTCCGTCGAACTTCTCAATGGGCGGGTTTGAACCTCGGGGCCACGGTGCAGCCAGAGAGAGCGAGAGAAGGCAGAGCACCTGGCGCGGCCTTGGGAGAAGTATCCGGCGTGGGCGAGCGGAAAACACTCCGCCGGGCATCTGACGAGCCACCGGCGGAGGAGGCCGTCTGGTCTGGGCGCGAACAGCTGCGGTGGCGTGCGGCGGCTTTGAGTACCATTGTGGTCGGATTGGTTTCGCGCCGGTGTCCGGACGATCGCCGCCGTTCCGCTCGATGTCGGTCGATGCCACGGTAATGGTACCCGAGCCTTGGCGATGGCGGACCCATCCGTCATGGTGAAACCACGAGGTCCTTCTCCAAATCGCGAACGATCCGCGGCGATGGCGCTATATACGCTAGCTGCGCGAGGCGGGTTGGTCATTGTCTCGATGAGGGGTCGGCCATTTGGCAGCCGAAGTCTGTTGGCGGCGGTCCTCCTCGAGATCCCATCCATGGCGTGGCGGGCGGCATCATTGAAGAAATTTCGCCTCGGTGCGGCAGCGCAATTGCGCTGGGCTTCCTCGTCCTCGGCGTTGCCGTCGCCGCCAAGACGCAGCGAGCCGCGGCGCGAGCGTCTTGCGGCCGAAGCGTCCGGTGTCACCGGCGGGGCGGCGGTGTCCAAGCGGCTTCGAACTCCATGGAGTCTCGCCGACATGGGTGACGAGAGGGTCGGCTCGGGGGCGACTCCTCTGGGCGAAACTCTACCTCGAGCGAGAGAGGTATCAACCTCCATCTCGTCACCCCTGCCGGCGAGGTACTCCTCCGCCGACCATCGACGACGGGACCAAATCGTCGGATCGTCGCAGACTCATCGAACTTCGAGTCAGGACCTCGTCGCGCGCTCGGAACCTCGGGCATGTCCGAGGAAGCAGAGTCTTGAGGGCTAACCATGGGCCCCACGGTGGCGCCATTGTCGGTGTCTCGAATCGCGCTCTGAAAAGCGGCGGGTCCACGGACCGTGAGCAATTTATAGTTGGTGTGAGGCCCGCGACAACCCTTCTCGGCGGCGGGTGGCGGCCAAGCTGCGGGAGGCTAGGGCGCGCGGTCTTCGAACAAGGGCACAGTGCGACTAGGTGATCCGGTCAGATCCTTCGTCTTGTGGGAAGGCAGAGAGAACGATGCAAACCGTAGAAACACAAGTGATTTACCACGGTTCGAGCCCCAGCTGTAGGGTAATAGCTCTACTCGGTCTCGTTGATTATATGGTGGAAGGCGAGATGAGACAGCGGGATCGGACTGGGCGCCGATCCGAGCTTACAATGGTGACGGCTAAAGGCTAAGGCTACTCGTAGAGAAGCCGGATGCCAATGTTGCTTGTGCTCGGGCAGTGGGATCGGATCGAGGATTTGGTGTTGAGTTGGCCGCCCGCAATGTCCAGAACCCTCCTTTTATAAGCGCCGTGGGCGCCCGAGGCGATCTGGCGGGCCCTGCTGGTCTTTGCTTTAGTGGCGAGGTTCTTGTCTTGTTCTAGGGTCTGTCGGATGCTCGGGCCTTGAGGAGAAGTGGTCGGGTTAATCTTGAGCGTGTGTTTGTCTTGACATGCTGTTCAGGGAGAACTTCTTTAGAGGAAAGCACTTTCCTTTATCCCCAATATGGCCTTGATGGACCGAGCCGACTCTGCGCCACCCGTTAGAGGCGTCGCGTGTATAACAACCATCTCTCGCTCGCCAAAGAGGGCAAGCGACAAGACGGATTGTCATGGCGTACTCTCCGGGCGGGGTTTCGGGAGATATAGTGCGTTCGGTCAAGTCCGGAGAAAGCATGGCGAGCCATAACGATTATCGCCACACGCCCACGAGTGAGCGGATCACCGAGGACCTTCTCTGAGACTCACGGATAGCAGGGAGGAACTGATGTCGCACGGGTTTGACCTAGTCAAGCCCGGAGACGCCATGAAAAGTCGGCGACCGTTGAGTGCGGTGGGGCGGCTGCTCGTCCTCCGTTCGCGTGGTGGGCCGATACGGGATCGGCCCAAGGCCTGCTTCAAGATGGGCCGTTTGTTAATCACCAACATAATTGTATAAGGACATGTAGGTCATTTTCACTCACACCTTTTAAAATTTTTCGCCACCTTAATTCTTGTGCAAAGTCCTAATATGCCTTATATTTTTAGTAAAAAATTGATATATGTCGTTATAAAATGGTTGAATCTGAGATATGTCGTTACTTAACCGGATATCCGCTACATGCCATTACAAAGTGGTGTTTTTTGAAAATATACCATTACGATGTTGCTAATACCGAATCTTACCCTACTCGATCTTCCCCCCTAATCATTTTTCTTCCCTCCCTCCCTCTCCTTCCACGATCGAGTTCCTCCCCGGTGGCTCCTTCTCCCTTGCGCCGCCGTCGCCACCGCCCTTCTACCCCTTGGCTTCCCCGCCGCCGGACGCCTCTTCTCCTCCCCGATCGGAGCTCAAGCCCCATTTAGCCTTGGCGCAGTTCTATCAAAGTCTTAATTGGGCTTGCTACAACACAAGGCCAAACAAAAGCATAATTAAGATTAGGTTCTATTAAACCCAATTTTTAATTTGTTCGCATAACTAATAACCGACGCGGACTAAACTGACGTTAGCTAACTATGAGCTGAACGATAAAGTGTACGTACGTACACGACAGTACGACACCCTCTCTCCCTGTTCATGCATGTGCTGAGAGAGAGAGAGAGAGAGAGAGAGGTTTTTGTGCTCATGTGAGTAGAGTTCACGGGGGCGACATATAAGACTCAGGGCGTCTCCCTGGCCCGGACGTAGCAGCTGCATGCATGGTCCATGGACGTTGCAGCTGCATGCATGCATTCATGGTCCATGGATGGATCTTTGCATCTTCTTATTGGCGATGGGGATGGAACAAGCTGCCATCCGATCCATAATTCAGCTGGCTCCTGAACCATACAGGCATACACCAACCAGCTATAGCCAGTGGCATGTATGCATATAGCAATGGAGCGATACATCAGTCCATCCATCCATGGATGATGGAAAGATAGGCTAGCCAGACATCAGATCTTCAGATGCATGCAATGCAAATCTGGTAGGCAAGCGTGCAGCAGGCAGGGTGTCCAGATCAGACTGTTCTCGAGTCCATGCAGATGCATGGATCAGATTTAAATCAACTATTCTGCTTCTCATGCATCAGATTTGAATCGACTATTTGCTTCTCATGATCTCATGTGGACGATTGAACCATGCATGCACTATAGTGAAGGAGGGACATAGGACAGCACGGGCGCACAGTGATCGATCCTCTTACACATGCATGCATGTGCCTATCCGTGCTCTGCCTATATAGCGTGCTGATCAGACGGCTCAGATAGCTCGAGTGGTTGATCTGACGGCTCTGATAGTTAACTTGGACGTGGCCTTGTGTGATTGGTACATATCCATCGATCTAAGTGTCGGTTGGGCGTACGTCCTTGGCTTCGGAGATTCTGGTGTTTGTATGCTGTCTGTCCTGAAGAATAATTAACACGCCGGGACGATGATCAGAGGGCGTATATATAACCTTGGCCTTGTGCGTGTTTAGTTTCCATTAGACAGTACTGTCTTTCTAATGGCCTCAATGAGACGGTTCATATGTGCACGCATGAAAATATTTAGGGATTGTTTTGCTGGCAGTTGCCTGTCCAGCTATAGAGTAGCCTAAGCAATTACTCAGCCGTTGAATTAAGATCCGACAGCTGAGATCTCCTCCCACCTTCCTTTTTACCTCTCCCCCCTTCTCTCCCTTACTGCTCGTCCCCGTCCCCGTCTCGCCGCACTCCCCCTCCACCCCCCGCCATCACCGCTCCGCACTCCTCCTCCTCCACCCCTGATGTCGTCGTGCCGCTCCGCCCACCCTAACTTTCGGTCGACACCTTCACCCCCCATCGCTCTAGTGCCGCCGCGCTCATCCACAACCAACACCAGAGCCACCTACCCCGCCCATCTCTCTAAACCCGGCGGCACGAAGATTCCCACCCCCAACCTTGAACCCTAGTCCTAATTGGAAACTCGCGGTGGCTACGGCGGCGGCCGAGACAAAGAAGAAGGCGCCGTGACGGTCGCCAGAAGGAGGAAGATGCGGTGCAATCAGGTGCTCTTCCCACCCCCGGCCCCCCTCCGAAATTGCATGCGCCGAAGGCAGGGGATGCAGTTGTCCGGGCGAGTGATCTGCCGACTAGAAGACTACAAGTGAGCAAATGCGATATATTTTTATGCTTCGAAACCAAATCATACGTACTAGGTATTTGCCCGAGCTTATAAATATATATGAGATACGTACGTACCTGTGATGTCAGCATTGCATCATGTTGAGCACGAACGCTCTACATTATTGCCCTGTCATCTGTTTTGTCGGGTACAGAGATCTCCGGCTCGGCCACTTAAAATTCGGACACATATTGCCATCACGTACACGTACGTACGCTCTCATCATCCGGCCTCAAAGAAAATTCTAACTCTTGTCTACTCGATAAATTCAAAGCGTAAATTACTATTGAAAATTAATGAAAGTACGTACATATTTGACACACGTCCGCAGCGGGCTTCCGTCTGACGAGCTAGGTACTCTGCTCTCGTTATATAAAAATTATTATAAATTATTACACCAAATGGACTATATAAATTTTTTTTTTTGCTAAAGTGAAACGTTACATTAAGCTAAGCTGAACATACAAGACCGAAGAGTGGAAAATATGTAGACCATCTCCAACCGTTTTTTTCTTCATTCCATCACCTTCCTCATTCTCTTCCCCACAGTCTTTCCCTTCATTTCATACCATCTCCAACAACATCCTTTTGAAAAAATTTACAAAGCAAACAGAGAGAGAATTTCATCCTAAGGGGGTTACATGATGAAATTTCTTTTGAAGAGATCGACGAAGAGATTCTGTTGGAGCATAAGAATTTATTCACGAAAAGAAAATTGACGCCGAAGCATATTCCCTTCATTTCATTCGCTTCTTCATTCTTTTCCATATATTCATTCTCTTTATTTCCTACCATCTCCAACAGCATCCCTTCGAAGAAATTTACGAAGAAAACGGAGAGAGAACCTCGTTCTAAAAGGAATGCAGGAAGAAATTTCTTCTGACGATAATCACAACGAAATTCTGTTGAAGCGTTAGAATTTCTTCGTAAAGAGAATTCGGCCCCCTAAAGAGACTCTCTTGGAAATGATCCAAGGAGATATGCGTAGCAAGCAATATGCAGAAGTTATAGGGGCCAGCCGGCCAGGAGGCTGCCCTAGAGGTGCCCGGAGCTGTGGGACACACCGCAGGCCCGTAAGACACGGCACAGGGAAAGGGCAAAGACGAGAGCGGTCAAGATGCAGCGGTGAAACCGGGGCGGCATCCTGGCCATACGTCGACCCACGTGGGGTCGTGGCGGGGAGGAATGATTCGGGCCTCCACTTGGCGCGTAGCCCCATGCACGTACGGACGTACCCCCACCTGCATGCAGGGTCTCCGATATGTACAGTACGTGCGCTGTCCCGACGCATACCGCGAAAGCGACGCCGTCCTCCCATGTCTGCTCGCTGTCTGCGTCTCGGTACTAGTACTATTTTCTTTTTATTTCTTTCATTTTTCATATTGTTTTTCGTCATTTCTCACCGTTCTAAAGAAATTTGTAAATAGCATGGAGCGAAAATTTCTTTCTGGAAACCATGTGTAAAAAAAATTTAATCCGAAGAGAATTATGACAATAATCTATTGAAGCATCCCAAGAAACCAAAATCTTTTCGAAAAAAATCATAAACCCTCGAAGAGATACCGTTGTAGATGGTCTTAAAAACGAGAAGGAAAAACAAAAGGTAAAAGGGAAAGGAAGCATGTCACTGCAACATGTACACTTGCTTGCTTGCAGGGTTGCAGCTTCTGCAGGTAGGGATGGACAAAGGGCTCGTTTTCTGAATTTTGCGCTCGATTTTAAGTTATATCCGATTCAATTCTAAATTGTTCAAACATGAAAATTAGTCGATTTCAAACAAACTTCAAATGCATTTGGACTCGGCTCGGCTCAAAAGCTCGATTGTAGAGTTACCTCTCCAAAAATAACTAAGGCTTCGTTATTTTCAGCTTAACGAATTATCTACATTTTGAAAAGACATATGCTTTGAGTTTTTTTGAGTCCGTTTTTTCGATGTTTTGAAGGTGAGTACCAACACTTTGAAAAGCAAGTCAAACGAAATGGATCCGAATCTCGAGACTACCTCGAGAAGCTCTCAAAATTCAGTCATTTAAGTTGTTCGGCCGTTCAGATCAGATCAAAAGTAAAGGGCCTAACATTATATCGAATCAATCTATGTCAATTTTAGAAAAAAAAACTCGAAAAAAGCTTGTGTTTCACCCCTAGCTGCAGGTCCCTCGCAATGCCAATGGCAGCGGCAGCAATCGATAGACAGGGATACGAGAACTGAGAAGCCGAATAAATTAATTAATGTGCCGTTTCCATGGCCTACACGCAAGGGCAAGGCTGAAAGAGAACCCTGCATTGTTAATGCATGTATTTAGTAGCAGCATTAGTAGATAAGTAGATTCATGTAGCCCCACATTGTGGTATCCAACTGAAATGATTCGTTGATGATCCCTCGTCTCCATGACTACATGGGAATACGTGGCACCTTCTTCGCTCGTGTATGTCCTTGGACGTAGACGTCGAATTATTAGTTATGTTATGTTCAAATAAATAGGAATTGCATATTCACTCTTGATGGTTATAACACAATCATTTCCCTCTTTTTTCGCCTGCTCGACATGATGCGGTAGAGATATTTAGAACATATTTATTTCTGTTTAAGCTTAAGCTAGCTTAAGGCATTTAAAATGCTATATAAACGCTTTGCCATTTGAAGCATACATTTTTTTTTTATTACATATAGACATTTCTAAATGGTATAAAAAAAATAGACGCAGGTGGACCAGTTTTGAAGTGTATGTTATAAAATATCTCTAAGTACAGCTTAAATTTTAAACTCACTTCAACCAATCCAAACATGCATTAACTCTCTCTCTTTTCTTGAAGCTGTTTCTAAAAATTCGCAAAGCTGCTCATGAAGGCTCTAAAAGCCAAACTGAACACAAACTTATTGAAGCGCCCAAATGTTCTGATTTTTAGTAATTAAGCCTAGTTTAAAAAAAGAACGTACATCCATGCTGCTGATCGACAAAATCATGCTTTATCATGCACGCAAGAGCAGCTCTGCCATGTGCATTTCTTTGGTCAATTAAACAATCGGAACTAGTGCTAATGGTTTGTTAATTACGATAGTACTCCATGCATATGTCCTATGTAGTATATGATCAGTTTTAGTAGTACATGGCGAATTCTGTAACATGTGCTGACCGCGAGAGGAGATCAGCCTCAGCTAGCAGCTGCCTTTGCCTTTGCCTTTTGCCTTTCTCTTTTTCTTCCCTGCCTTTGTTTTTTTTTTTTCAGATTTTGCTTTGCCCTTTATTTATTATGGAGGGTGATGGCTGACCTTCTTCTGATATGTTCCTTTAGCTATGTTGTCCTTGCATAAATTTGTTAGGATTTTGAAAGAAGAGAAGAAAAAAAAAACATGTTTCCTTAGACCCTAGGATCCTTTATGGTTGGATTGTTTGTTTCCAAGGGTTGATATTCCACTGTCTTGGCTGTTGAGAGTGTTGAAATGATCGGTCGCTTGGTCGTTCTTGCTTTGTGGGCTTCAATGAGTGGCAGTGACAGTAGGTTTTGGTTATAACGAACTGCGCCGTACAAATCATTTTCCATATGGTAATGCCACCGACTAACTGCATGTGAAAGCAATCGAAAGCTTAATCCACAATGTTTGTTACGGGATAAATTAAACAATATACGCATGAGCGAAATCTTGATCCTAAGGGTCATTTTTTATTTGCAAGATTGTAAAGAAAAAAATCATACGAATTGATCAGAATATGCGTTTGATCGTTTGTTTGCTCATTTCTGCTTTTCAGCCACTATAGCTTGTAAGTCGTTGAAACAGGGCTATTTGTAATTAGTTCCCTTAAAACAGAGCTAGACCCTAGAACATGTTGTACACTATGATATTAAGTTTTAAAAAATGATTAAAATAGGCCCATCCGTCCATATATATATAACCAACAAATGATTAATTTGACATATATGATTTGTGATGTCATTTGTTCTGAACAGAAGATTGACATCACCAAGAGCAGTTAGTATCATATATAAACATGTATCCACATTATTGTGTCTTTTTTCCACTAACAACTTGCTAGTTTATTTATCCCTTCTCCTGCATGATGATGATGATCATCATCAAGAATCATCAAGAGCCATCACATTGGGATCCATCATAAATCCATCAACTACAGAGAATCTCCACTCTTAATGAACCACAAATAAATGATACCCTACAAGATTTGCATGGCTAGTGCCACTCATCATAATCATGCATGCATCAGTACGTCCTCCTGCGTAGCTAATCTTACGATAGACCTTAATTAGTTCCTTGATTATCCCTATGTAGCCATGTGCCTATCTGCTTGGATATCTTGTCAAACACCAAATGGATAGCTAGATCAGAGGTTGGTGACCGCCCCCCCCCCCCAAATTTTCCATTGCTATTCTTCCATGTCGATCGAGAGAGGTGAGGAGAGAATAGAGAGCAGCAACCGAAAGTGAAAGAGGACAAGACTCTCATTGGGCAATCAGGCTCGTCGCGTTGCCCAACACCCCCCTTCTCTCTCTCTCTAAACAATTTTGTCTGGGGACAAATTAGCATCATGATATCAAGTCTAACTAATTGCATCACGTCGTGCTTCGTCAAATGCTAGCTAGGACCATGCGTATATATGAATGATTTTTTGAAGGATATATATGTATGTGCATATCGGCCAGCTCATCTTTTGTATCTACATGCAATCTGGTTAATTAGTTCCTAAAGTAGCCTATGCTGCCTCTGCAAGAGATACTCTCCATTGCGATCTTATCTAGTTTTCAGCATATTCCAAATCTTGGCCGGCAAGGTTGCCGGTTCCGCAGTGCTACAGAAATCAACTTCCCCCTCCCTCCATGAGATTCTTTGCAAAAATGACCAGAGTAGCATATAATATCCGTTGGAACCAAATATAGCACTTCGGATTAATTTTTTTGGATGAAACGAGTAGAAAAGTCTAAGTAAATCTTATCGTCGCGTAGGTAAAATGGGTGAAATTTGAAGCTTTAGCAATTGGTAAGGTGTTACAAAAGCCTACCTTAAAAGAGTTCTTAGACTGACGTATATTAATTAATGAAAAAATTATACAAATATCTGTATTCTGAATGTGCTATTTCTCTGAAACAATATTGCATTCCCCCCTAAAATTTATCTGAACCATGTGTCAGAACCATCTTTGCCTTCTTCCAGTGAAGTGTATATTTTTTTTTACCGAGTTTTCCTTTCGGTGACACAAAGCCACTCCATTTCTGTTTTTTTCACTCTATGTTGAACGACTGAGCACCAGCGCCATCCCAACGCGAAGATTTGGGAATACGGAAAGCTACCATCCCAATTCGTGTTCTTGAAACGAAAAACAAAAAAAAACACCGTGAATTACAACTGTGTCGGTCGGTGGAGCCCGCCAGATTTTTGACGACTTTAAACTGTTCTTGACGGGACCAAAAGCAAACCAGCTAGTTCCTCCTTGCCCCTCTCTCTCCTCTCTCTCTCTTGCAGCGAGTGCATGCAGCTGCACAGCAGCAGAACTAGCAGCCACCGAGCTGAGCTGACCACGGTCAATCCAAAAGCTACTGAACAATTCTTGTAGGAAACAAGCCATGGGCCATGGCCCCCCTCACAAGCCACCACCTTTCACCCCTCCTCCAAGCCACCCGTCACTCTCCCTCTCTCTCTCTCTCTCTCTCTTCAACCAACTCAGCAAGCAACCAACCAGCCAGGCAAGAGAGAGGGGGGTTGATTGAGATATTGGAGATTCTACAGAGGATTGAAAAAGAACTGTGTGTGTGTCCCCATTGGGGAAGAAGGGAAGAAGGGTGAGGTGAGAGGGATTGAGGGTGAGAAAGATAGAGATATGGAGTATACACACACACATATATATATATACCCAGGTTTCCCTCCAAAGAAGGAAGAAGCAAAGCATCTCATTCCCCCACCTCGCTACCCTGTCCTCGTTTCAGCTTTTGGCTTTAATCTCATCTCTTATCTCTCTCTCTCTCCCCCCTTGTTGCGTGCAAGCATCTCCCCTCCCCTCCCTCTCACTCGCATTGCATTCGCCGCTGTAACTAACAAACACCATACAGGCGCACGCAGATTGATTGATCAATCGATCGTTCATTCGTTTGTTTGTTTGTTTCTTGGTTGCTTGCCTTGTTCGATTACCGAGTGAGTGAGCCAGTGAGTGAGCTGGAGACGAAGGGAGGGCGGGCGCGGCTTGCTTGTGAAGCGAAAGGTGGCATCTTTCTTGCCGCTGTTTCTTCCCCCCGCAAGCGCATGCATTCCTTCCTTGCCTGCCTCCCCCGCCTGATGCATGCCATGCCACTCGTGTGATGCGCCGCTGATTTCTCTTGCCTGCATTGCCTCCTCCCTCTTTAGCAGAGCGCCGTGGTTTCGGTGGAGTTCTTGCTCTGCTCATCGGTCTGGTCGGGGCGGCGAGGGGCTCCGGATTGGTCAGCTTGCCGCCGGCGCGTGTGTCTGCGGCGGTTGATGCTCGCCGGCGGCGGCGGCGGGCCGGCGTTCTTGGCGACTGACGGCCGGAGATGCGTTTCACGACAGGGGGCTCGTCGACGCGGTCCTGGCAGCCCTCGGTGCCGGGGGACACGACGGAGATGCGCTACTGGCTGCAGTGGCGGGTGGCGCTGTGCGCGCTCTGGGTGTTCGGATGCATGGCCGTCGCGGCGTTCCTGATATGGCGGCACGAGGGCCCCGGAGCCGACCACCGGCCGGGCGGCGCCGGCGTGTCCGGCGGCGGCGGGGGCGGGGGCGGGAGGAAGAAGAGGCGCCCCGGGGTGCTCTACGACGACGAGGCGTGGCGGCCGTGCCTCCGGGACATCCACCCGGCGTGGCTGCTCGCCTACAGGCTCATCTCCTTCTTCGTCCTCCTCAGCCTGCTCATCGTCATTCTCATCTCTGATGGTGGCAGCATCTTCTACTACTACACTCAGTAAGTCAATCGCTAGTCGCTATTACTTCTCTTTACTGCCTCTTTTTTTTTTTTCTCCGAGAATATGTTTTGTTTGCATGTTCGAGTCTTGAAGATGCAAAGTTGAAAGTCCTTTTGTTTTGTTAAAAAGCAATGCATTGCCATCGATTAAATCTTCATCTTTTAAATTACTGCTTAAACCAGCAGTGCAATGTGGTCAGGAAGTTTGGCATTTGTTCTCCTTTCTTGTAATTTAGATTTTCCAGGGAATAAAGGCCGCTTTCCCATGAAGCAACTGGTGTGGAACATGCATGTTTCCTGAATAAAGAGCATTGAAATTGTCCAGCAATTTCCCTCATTTTTTGAGAGCTAGCGTTCTCCTTGCATGACATTAATCTACTGTGAATTTTCAAAACATTAATCTATTGAGCTGTGCACAATTGATGGCTAAAAACAGTTTGCGTCTTTAGCTTAGACAGCAAGCGACACCTAACACGTTTTTTTCTTCATCAGTGCATATTTTTGTTGCAGTACATGGCAGAAACTGTTTTATTTGTGGTGCATTACTTAATTATTGGGAAGGACTTCACAGTACATATTTGTAAAGCACATTAAAGAAACAATCTTTTGTGCAGTACATCATACATAGTTGGAAATTTTCCAATTCTAACTATTAGACAATAAATCAATGGAAAGTTCTAGGGGGACACCCACTCCAATGGCGTACTTGGGCTTATGACTTCCTGTTCCATCCAAAATTTCTGATGTAAAGATAAAAATGGAATAATCTATTATGTATTTTTGTTTTTGCAAATCTCTCGTGTGCTTTTCTTCTTCAGATTCAGAAAAGCTTGCGTTTACTAAAAAAAAAAGAAAAGCTTGCAGTATAACTGGTTGTTATCATCAACGTTTGCTAAGTACAAAGATCTGGCAGTTCTTGCTGTCTGTAACTCTGCTCTGATAAGTAGCATTTGTCCTCAGATTCTTCTAACTGGTTGTTGAACCGTCTCCCACGCAGGTGGACCTTCATTCTGGTGACGATTTACTTCGGGGTAGGCCCTTACTCTTTCACAGCCAAATAGTTCGTCCTTTCACCGAATTCCTCAGACCAATGATGCACTGCAATAACTTTTACATCACCACGATCCTTATCCACGATCCTTATCTAACAAGAAAAAGATTGTTCTTTTCTGTTCCCTTCTGCGAACCGTTCAGCTTGGCACGGCGCTGTCCATCTACGGATGCAGCAAATTCGCCGATGAGAACAACGTCATCGCCAATGCGGCAACGCCCGACGTCGAGCACGACGGCTCTTACGATGCCCATGGAGCTGCTGCAGTCAAGCCGAGCTTCGACGAAGAAGATGACACCAGAGAGATTGCTGGATTCTGGGGGTACCTGCTCCAGATCATCTACCAGGTAAAAAGAGCCATCCATACTTCCATAAACATACTGATATACTGTCCACTTGGAGCCCCTTTTCAGATTTCTTATCGAGTAGAGACATCTGCACTGACATCTGCAAACATGGAGGGGTCTCATTTTGCTTTTCAGACACAATTATTAGTGCCGGGTAGCTACCATCATGCACTAACCACTAAAGTACGCTCATTGTGTGCTCAAATGAATAGGATTCCGTTTCCAAAGATTAGATGTGCCCACATAGCATCTTTGTCCGGTCATGTCTCAAGGGCTAGCTTGTGTGTAACTAGCTTCCTACATGAGACATCTTGTTGTTATTGGTCCAGTCAAGATGCTCAATCTCAAATTTTCCTTTCACTTGAAGGGCTGAATCCTCAACTTTGCCCCCTTTCTGAAGTGTAGGGCTGACTCTTTCAGTAGTGGCATCAAGAATAAAGACAACATGTTTCCTTTGTATTGATTTGCTAGGCCTAACTGTATCAAACTAGTGACTGAATATCTACCTAGTCTGGAATAGGACAAGGAGAAGAATTTGTACATATGTTTATGCATGGATAATAACCTATAAGCTATACCCTCCAACAGTCCGACTCTAGTAACTAGTAAGCTCCCTTAGTGTTGGGATATTGTCTACACTTTTATGATGCATGGTTTAATGGATGCTATCTTAGGATCTCTTATTTTGAAAGAAAGAAAGGAATATATTTGGGTCCTTTTGTGAATGTTATTTAAAGATTTTGCATAGCTTTGGTTTTCATTTACCCCTTGTAGGCTATCTTATTAGCCTGACCACGGGCCTCATAACTACTGTGCATGTTTCAGAGGTTAAGCACTTGAGCATCTAGTAATAATTTAATACTTTTATGTTATATTTGGCTACTATTTTACCACACTAGTATCATGACCTCTTCACCACTGTTGACAGACAAATGCAGGCGCTGTGATGCTTACAGACTGCGTGTTTTGGTTCATCATTTTCCCATTCCTTAGCATGAAAGATTACAACATAAACTTTGTAAGTATGCATGTTTCATGGATCTCCCACCCACCATCTAATGCTGGTGGTAATTTTCTAACTTGATTCTCTTATGACAGTTGTTGATAGGGATGCACTCAGTAAATGCTGTTTTCCTGCTTGGTGAAGCAGCCCTGAACAGATTGGTAAGAGCCTAAGAAGATATATGACAAGCTTTATCATTCAATCAAGTTTGTGCTTGCAATTTTACGGTATGCTCACCAATTTTCATGATTTTGCAGCGCTTCCCTTGGTTCCGAATAGCTTATTTCTTCTTCTGGACTGCGCTTTATGTCATTTTTCAATGGATTGTGCATGCATCAACCGCAATTTGGTAAATTTTCCAGCTTGAACCCCCAAAAAAAAAAAAGGAAAAAAGTAAGAAATATTTTGCTTTTTTCTGTTAATAAACACTAACTTCATTCGATCTGAACTTTGTCAGGTGGCCTTACCCATTCCTTGACCTGTCGGCAAATCTAGCACCGTTGTGGTAAATACCGTCTACATCCATACAATAGCATTCCAATTTGTCCTCCACTTTGCAAGTTTATGGCCTGAACCTATCGTGATCATAAAACTGAACAGAATTTCGTTTGAATGGCCTCTCCAGGTACTTGGCCGTGGCGATCATGCAGTTGCCGTGTTACGCGATCTTCAGGTTGGTGCTCAAACTGAAGCACCACCTGCTCGCAAAGTGGTTCGGGGTACAGTTCTAATAGTCTATTCGCGGTAAACAGAGCGGTCTTAGTCCTCCTCCATTGCTAGCAGTTTATACAGAAAGGCAATGGGATCAGAAGCAGAATAATGGCAGCCCTGTGGATGGAGTCCTTTGCTACAATCTTATGCAGGTGCCTCTCCAAGAAAAGGGTGAGGAGGGGCACCTGCGTTTACACCGTATAGTTTCATGTAAATCGAAGCTCACAGATTAAAGTAAGAGTTTTTGCAGTAATGGAAAGTGAAAGGCAAACAAAAAAAATACCAGAGATTATGTATAGCTTGACTGATTGGTGAAATTGAGATATTGGTTAACTTCTTTTGTAGGGCTGGTTGGTAATTGAGAATGTATATGGAGAGAATTCCCTGTATGCCATTGGAAAAGTTTACAATTCTTTATCTGCCATTCAAAATTCTCTCTTTCCTTATATGCCATCGGTTTAAGTTTTTTCTCCCCTCAGTGCCACTCAAGCTGTAAAGAATATAACGGAGTTAAAAAATGACCATTATGCCCCTACCTTTTTAATACGTTACAAATAGAAAAAATTCATAAAAATAGTATAAAATTCATAAAAACATGAGAAAATTTTTTACGGATTCATAATATTATGTATTACCAGATATGAAAGTAAAAAATAAAACTTTTTGCATGTAGGATACTAGCGAAACTTGGTCGTATGCTGATGAAATTTGGTCGTGTGCTGATGAAATCTGATAAAACTTGGATGAAACTTGGATGAAACCTGTTAAAACTTGGATGAAACTTGGATGATTGTAGCATACGACCAAATCCATATCCTACTGCTAGCATACGACCAAATTTCTTTTCCTTACATACCATTGGTTTAAGTTTTTTTTCATCAGCATACGATCAAGATTTCATCAGCACACGACCAAACTTAAGCATACGACCAAGTTTCATAATATACTAGCAGTAGGATATGGATTGAAAACGAAATCGCAATCGCACCTTCACAAGGGAAATCCATGGAGGATTGTAGCAGCATAGTGTGGTAAACTGGTAAAATTCATTTACCGCATTGTTCGTCGTCGCATTCACGCGCAGTTCTTGATTGGTTTCCTTTCCATCAGGAGAGATGCTCGATCCAACTGCTCCTCGCCGTTGCCTCCATCGACCCACCGCGTCGTCCGGCATCTCCGCCGGCCTAACCGAGTCGGAGATTGAGCGCGCCCCCGGGCCCCGGGCTCCGCCAGGGCCGGCCCTGGGGGGGGGCGAGCAGTGCAGCCGCCCCGGGCCCCCAAAATTGTGGGGCCCCCAGCGCTGCGCAACGCAAACCCCAGGGCTCGCCAGCCTCGCCTGATGCTTCGGTGGCTCGGTCGGTGCGCCAATGCGCCAGCGCCATGCATCCGAATTCGCGATGGGCTATTGCCTATTGGGCCATGCAGCCAGCAGCCTGCCCGCCTGGGCTCCTCGCGATGGCCCATCGTAGGCGGCAGCTCGCAGCACGTGGGGTCTTGAGGAGGCCAGCACTACGCCGCTACGTCGGTTCGGTTGCAGATGAGCAGATCGTTCAGATCGTGATTCGCCAAGCCAATCGGCTAATCGCCTGACGCGGTGACGGCTGTGGACACGCCGCGTCTGACGTCTCCGCCGACCGCCGGTCGGTCCTCCGCCAAAATCACCATTCAGGGTTTGTGATCATCCCTCTCTAAGCCTATTATTTTTACAGATTCGTATACTTTCATTTATTTATCGATACCAATTTTTAAAATACATTGAATATTGTCTAATTATATGGTAGCATGAAAAAAAATTTTGGTTATGTTAGGGGCCTCCATTTGTAATTTCGCTCCGGGCCCCAGAAAACCGGGATCGCCCTGGCTCGCCAACCCCCCGGCGGGACCTGCGCCGGCGCCATCGTCGTCGGCCCCCCCCGCCTCTTACGCCCTCGGCGCGGCGGCCGCGCCCGACGCCGACGGTTGGCTCGTTCGGGCGGGGACACGTGGCATCCATGCAGGGCACTTGACTTGTCAACTATGCTTTGACCAATAACGAGCGAGGTGACCCGCGCGTTTGCACAGTTAGATTTATTTTGGTATATTGGCGAGCGCCAGTGTCCGGACGTCCGTCTGGACGCACGCACGCCGGACCAATGGCATCCATTGGATCGCCGGCGCCGCGTGGATCAAACAAGCTGCACGCTCCCGTCTTGTTAGTCGATTAGTTGATTAAATTTTTAATTAAACTTCTGATTTTTGTATAAAATTTAAACAGTGTTCAAAGTGCGTGGAATAAATTTCATAATTCGTCTAAAATCGAGAGCAACCCATTTTAAATACTTTTTTTTTCACTTTTTTAATTTTTTATGTGAAACTAGCATAAGGCACTTATGAAACTTACATCTATACTAGCGAAACTTGGTCGTATGCTGATGGAATTTGGTCGTGTGCTGATGAAATCTGATAAAACTTGGATGAAACTTGGATGAAACCTGTTAAAACTTAAATTCACTTGATGAAACTTGGATGAAACCTGATGAAACTTGAAAAAACTTAGATGAAACCTAATGAAACTGATAGTTTGCCAAAGTTTAACGAGTATGAAACCCAAGTTTCAGTAGACGAAATTCAAGTTTCAGTAGGCAAAACCCAAGTTTCACTAGGTAAGTTTAAAGATTTATATGGCAACATGCATCTTTGTTTTGTTCATAAAGATACGAGGAACACGTTGGTGCAAACGGTTTGTGGATTAGAGCACCCAGTCAAAAATTATGGCCACTGAAAGACCAAAAAAACCGTGAGACCCACCCCTGCTGCCGACACAATGCAGGTTCCCGCGTTCACGCGCGCGGCGCGGCGCTTTCGGATGGGCCGGCCATCCGGCTGAAAGTGTTTTCGATAGATAATATATCAGATTAGATTTAGAGTTTATCTCTAATATATAGATCAGCTTCAGTAGTTTGTTAGAGGTTAATATTGACCGCTAGATTTACATAATAATATCCATATTCAACGATGTAGATTTTTTCTTTTTCTATGATTAATGTGAGAATTTCTACTATTTTTCGATTAACGTGGGAATTTCTAAGATTTTTGGATTAATGTGGTGGCTCCGTTTAACTCTGCTTTATATATATAGTAGATAGATAGATAGATAGATAGATAGATAGATAGATAGATTAACCGAACTTGGGACACTGGTACATGGTACCCTGTGTTCATTCACAAGCATCTTCCGCTTATAAACACACCTTAAAAATAACACAAATTGCATTCAATTCATTTTGCTCTCTTCTACCATAAAATCACAACATTTTTTTTTTACCAAATCGGTGTGGTAGTTTAGTAGTAAAAATATATTTTCAAAAGGAATATATATATTTTCCTTTACATTATTTTTTTTTCAAAAAGGGATTTCCCCCATTTCCATTATCAGAGACAACGGAAAACAAAATAGAGCATTCACATTCTTGTTCGACATTCCACTCCTCACTCCATTTCCAGTTACAGGAACACAGCACACCGTCCAACTCCCATTTGATACCAGCGATGAAACCCAGACATCCCACCAGAATTTTTACACACCACAGATGAACTCCTCAACTATTTTTTCTTTTTTTCTAAGCTACTGTCTGTCATCTGGGTCCTTTTTCGCCATCTTCAGAAGCTTTTGATCCCCCCAGCCCCTCCGAGAGTAATTGCCTGCTTAGCACCCCCTCCTTCCATTTGTTTCTTCTCAAAACCTGCAACAACCTTCTTTAGTAGAGAAGCACAACCCCTCAATAGTCCTTCTTGTTCTGTATTGTGAGCCCCAGCCCAGTATTCTAGTAGAGCACAACTAATATGTAGAATAGATAAAGGTGACTTTATGAGTTTACTATCGAAGACCGCTTTGTTTCTACTAATCCAAGTAGCCCAACATAAAGATGCAAGACAAACTGTGTGAAGATTTTTGCCCTCTGGCCAAAAAGAAAGAATCCAGGAATAAAAAAGGTGTTCCTTTACATTATTATCAACGAATTGGTGTGCAAATCTACCAAAGTCGATAAGCAAATTTTAAATAAACACTAGAGTAGTCAGACTGTTCGTTTTATCTTCTCTTCTTTTGTATGAATGCAATGGATGTGAAGGAAATCTTTACATGATGTAGTGAATAGTATTGTAGATGATGAGCTTACAGAGAAGTTGGTGTACAAAAATCGTTATTATTCAATTATTTTTTGTGTGTTCAAACTCTTTGGACATATTAAAACTGGTTTTACTCTCTCTCTTTTTTTGGTATGTTCCCTATCTTTTGAATTTGAAATTAAAATTTACGTGGTCTGTAAACGCCGTTTGTCATGCGTTCATGCATGCACATCCACACCGGCTTCTCTGGCACGTTTGCAACAGACGCACTGTTTTGTTGAACGCAAGAAATTGGCATGAACTTTCTATTAAGAAGAAGAATGGGCACATATATCGCAGCCGAATTGGGGGCATTCCAAATGATACATTGATACGATCCATATATCATATCAACTTGGACTTCGTTTTCGTATAATTCACTATGATTATCTGAACATAGCAGAGCACATGGCTCACACAGGCACACAAACACATGGGCTACTACTACGAGCAGTCGTAACAGCGAAGCAGTTCCTCGATACAGAAACGAGCAGAGCATCCCAGCCAGTTTCCATTACCGAGCTCAAGATAGCTTCTGCAAGAATGAATCAACGCGTCACTGCAGACTCCAACTCTCTGATCCAATCCTCCATGATCTATATAATGGGACATTGGGACACCATTGACAAGCAACGAAGCAATCCAAGCATCTCATCGCCATTGCTGCGCAGAAGATTTGAAGTGAAGTTTCTCTGTCTCTAGCCGACAGTGAGTTACCGAGAAGCTAGCAGCCATGGAGAAGACGAGGATGCGAGCGTGGGCTCTTGCCGCGAGCTGCGTGCTGGTCGTCGTGCTGCCGTCGGGGCAGCAGCAGCAGGCGTCGGCCATGTCGGAGTTCTGCCGGTGCTACACGCGGTGCTACCCTAGCTGCAGGCAGCACCACGGCTCTCCATTCGCCTGCAAGCTCCTGATCTGCTGGACTAGCTGCATCGGCGAGCCGGCGGCTGCAAGAAGATGTGCCTAGAGTCCTTCTGCGGCGGCGACCCGGCGGCTGCTGACGGTAAGAGGCGCCCCCCGCGCGCCGTCGTCGCCATGCCCGGCCGGCCGGAGGCCTCCATTTGCCGGCGACGATCTCGATCGCGTGCATCCATCCCTCATTTGCCATTTCATGTCGATCGATCGATAGCCATAAATCTAATGGCCATTTCGTATTGATCGATCCTTCCATCTCTCTGATGATGCATCTGCATCTGTTGCAGATGCTGATGCTAATGGTGCAGCTTGTGTCGAGGAATGCACCTTCTACTGGAACCGACACTCCAACCACACGGACACGTTCACTGAGGGTTGCTGACACTTGAAGAGTGGTCGATGCTTGATAGTAATAATAAATAAATTACTAACAATAAATCAGCTCATGCATGTGATGAATTTAACCTTCTTGCTGGTCAATTTCAGAATAAATTTACGGTTCAGAATATACATGGCCGGGTTGACAGGCTAACGGCAGTGGCAAAAATAAAATAAAATGTTGAAAAGTGATAGCAAATTCGAGATGTACAAGTATACAATGACAAATATGATATTTTTCAATTTTATAGTTGCATAAATAAATTTTTTTCTAAATATAATTTGTTTGCTGCTATAAATTTTCATAATATTGTCTAAGATTAGTTCTATCGGACCAAAACTAATTCATAATTTCTTTTGTCGATGCTTCCGAAAACAAACGTTCAGAATCATAAGTAAACCAGCTTTCATTAGCATGGCAATTTTTAGCGAGGCTTTTGGGGATAAATTTACACACTAGAAACAAAAAAATTCAATACTGTTAGAGATAACAACACTTTTTATGTTTAACCACAAAATAAATCACTACATACTAAATCAACCACCAAACCAGGTAATCACAAGTATAAACAAAGCATATATGAAATGGTAACATACATATCTCTCAAATATATACTCACGCACAACAACAGGAAGATAACCATTACGGATTGATCTTTGTCGGAACATGGAAGAGTCATAGACGACACAGTTGCGATGATGAGGTAGCCGAAGCAGATCACAATGACAAAGCAGAGGAAGTAGACGATGTAGTGGAAGCATATCACGAGTAGTCACATCAAACACTTTAAAAAAACTATCTTAAGTCGTTGTCTTCTAGTGTAAGACATATCTCAACAATAATGAGGGTCAGAGACATGTCCTTCCACTCTCCGGTGCACACTAAAGAAACGGATAGAGTAAGCTATTTTGTGGCAGCACAAATAATGGAAGAGGTAAAAAGTGGTATATTAATTCTTCTCTCTAAAATGGTACTCGTTTCATTTTTATAAGAGCATCACAAGGATAGAAAACCCTCTGGTGGATTAAAAGCATAGCCAATGACATAAATAATGGTACTGGGATGGATAAACCTCAGCTTTTGCTTTGCTTTAGAGAGATATTGTCGGGGATAAAATCACGGCCCATTGCCATGTTCCACTCCCTGACGGCCCAATCGAATGTACCTACTGGGCCCGGCTCCTGGAAGGTTCTATCGGCTCATATCGTCTGCCGAACGACTTCCGCACGGCATGGTGCGTAATGGCCAAGACTTCTGTTTGAGTCCGACTCGAGCGAGTTACTGCAACTACGAGAAGACCGGACGTGGTTTCCGGATTGGCTACGAAGACCGGACGTGGTCACGCGCTTTGGGATCCCCATAAGTCGATCACGATAACGGTACCAGTTAAACGAGCTATTCCAAGAATCTGCGAGCAATTTGGGCACCAAGGTTGTTTTCGCCTCGTGGCACATCCACGAGCAATGCGGCGATCGGCGAGCTAACGGACAAATAGTTCGAGGTATTAAGCGGCGGGTATTTGCTGCTCTTAGCGAGCACAACAAGGCTGGGTTGACGGTTCCTTCCGTCCTCGGGCGATCCGCTTTACGATCGGTAGGCGACAGGAAACTCCTTTCCAATTGGTTTATGGTGCAGGAGCCATCCTGCCCGCCGAAATTATACTCGGTTCGCCTCGCACGAGCTCGGTCAACTTAGTTGACGACGAGCAAGAGCGCCTCCTCGATCTCGACCTCCTCGAAGGCACACGCGACCGGGCACAAGTCAGAATGGCGCGCTACCAGCAAGATCTTCGCCGGCACGCTGCCAAATCAGTCCGACCAAGGGTTTTGAAGGCGGGCGACCTCGTTCTGCGCCGTGTCCAGAACTTGTCCAATGCCAACAAGTTAACTCCTCGCTGGGAGGGCCCGTTCACGGTCGTTTCTACTGCTCGCCCGGGGGCTGTTCGCCTGGCTATGGAGGACGGGAGAGAGCTGACCAGCACTTGGAACATCGACCAGCTTCGTAAGTTCTTTGTGTAGGTCTTTTCTGTGTTTTCTTAGCCCTGCGCTTTTTGTAAACTTCGCGCCTTAGTTCGTCCAAGTCTCTCGGGCACCATGTAAAGTTCAATCCAATTATTAAGTGAATTCTCGCGGCCTCTGCGCCTTCTTCACTTCTTGTCTTTTGAAGACTACCTCTTTCTCTCTGGTAACACTTGATGGCTGCCCGGCCTTGCGAACTCTTGGCTCCGCAATCTTAAGGATTGTTCCCTACCCGTATCTGGTTTCGATAAGTTCCTAAACTCAGGGTTGCGTAACACGGCCTTTCCACCTTGCGGCTAAGTCTGCTCTCGTAAGCCCTCCGCGGCAGAGGCACTTACTGCTTGGCACGACCACTCGGTAAAGTCTGCTCTCGTAAGCCCCCTGCGGCAGAGGCACTTTCCTTGTTCGGTTACTATCGGAATCGCCTAACTTACGTTAACGAGCAGACTACGGAACAAATCGAGCAAGGTACGGGTGTCGCTCTGTCTCTCTACGCACGTGCTCGAGTTCGCAAGCTTAGGTTCTCGAGCATCGTTCGTACCGGGGGCTAGGGTGTCGCTCTTTCTCTTGTGCACCTGTTCGGGTTCGCAAACTCAGGTTTCCGAGCAGATGCACAACGGGGGCTGGGAGTTAGGCAGAGCGCTCTACCGGTTTTCTTAAACTTTCTAGCGCTGTTCGCTTTTCTCTTAGTTTCATTCGTTCTTGTCTTTTTTTGCTCTTTTTGCGGAAAAAAGGTAAGTACTTTATTACATTTACTCAAAAGTTTGGTACAAGACCCTTTAGTTTCTGACAGCAGTGCTACTTAGGAGCAAGTGCTCCTTGACTCCTCAACTTCTAACTTGAGGCGCACGACTTACTCGAGCCTTGATTCCTTCCGGGCTTCACTCGGGCGTTCGATCTCCTCCTTGCTCCGTTTATGCCTCTGCCGGATGGCCTCGACCTCCTCGGTATTGGCCTTGTTGATCGGTCGAGCCTCGCTCTGGCCGACTCATTGCTTTCGGCCGTCTTGAGCTGCTCGTCCGGCTCCTTGACCTTCTTCTCTGCGGTGATCGCCCTCACCGTCATCCCGCAGATCTCCTCGATCTCTTCTGTGAAGCCCACAGGTCGAGATTTTGCTCGAGACCCGCGAAGTCTGCTCTTCCTTGGCAACCGGGCCTTGAGTCTCTTGGCCTCCGCCATGAAGCTGGTCCCGCCGTTGGGAAGCGTCGTGAGCTGCTCTTGAGCCACTTCGCGGCCCGGCTTCTCCTCCGCAGATGCTCGCCTTAATGACTTTGCGCAAGCTCCTAGGCCTCTCCTAGGAGAGACTCGCGAGAACGCCTCTCTTGACCGGTCGGACTTTGAGCCTCTTCACCTTTGCCTTCACCGACTTTGGGGTGGTGCAGAGGGCCCGCCGGACTCCCTCGTCGAGAGGTGCTCCGGAGCGATGCGATCTGGCGCTCCGCTCGATGGTGGCGCCGTCCTCGAGCTCCTCCATGGTGTCCTTCAAAACACGAGAGAAGGCTAGTTAGCGCTTTCGCGGTAAAGCTACCCAACTAAGTTAAAGTAGTCTTGGTGTTTACCTTCCCAAGTCGTTTCTTGATCCAGCATGCAAAGCGGTCCTCGAGGCCATCGTCCACGAAGCCCCTTCGTCTTGCGGGATGAGACAGGTGCGTTGTTCCGTCGCCGTCTTGTCCGCTCCTTCTTCTCATTGGGCGCATCTTCTCGGGAGCGGGGCGGCAGGCGAAGCGCTTTTGTCTCCGCGCTCCCTCTCCTCTTCCTCTTCCGCCCGAACGTTTTCGGGCGACGCTGGAGCCACTCTGCTGGGTGGCACCGTTGTTCCCGCGGGCAGGACGACTTGCGCGACCTGCTCGGGGGCTTCTTCTTGCTCTCTGGCGGCGGGCTTCACCCGCTCGCCAGAGAATCCTGCTCGCCTCGGGGTGAGCGCCCTGCGACGAAGTGCTGGTGGAACCATTTGCTCGGTCCCACTCGGCAACTCCGGCCGTCGTTTTGGCTCGCCATCCGTGGCGCCGCGCGCCGCCTCCTCTGCCTCCAGCCGCTCCACCGCGCTCTTGGCGCGTCGAAATACTTCGGCTGGAGCTGGCGGAGCGAGCTCCACGCCGCCGGCTTGTCCTTGAGGCACGCCGGCCTCAATGCCGCGATCGCCGTCGTGCAGATCTTTCGGGCGAGTAGTGACCGCTTCGGCGCCTCCTCGGCGTCGTCGTGGCGATCTCTCCTGGGCGGTGATGAAAAGAGATCATCGTTAAGTCTAATGCGGTCGGTAGGTGGGAGATTTGAAGATCGGTTTCTACATACCTGCCGTGAGAGGCTTGATCCTGATCTTCTTCGCTGCAACTTTCCGCCTCTTCCTCGGGGGCTCCTTGGCGGCTTCTCCGCCTTAGCCCTTGGGTGTTCGTGGCGACGAGCTCAGCTCCCTGGTAAGCTGAGCGCTCCTCTCGCGCAGCGCAAGAAGTTTTTCCTTGCGTGCGACTTTCTCTTCGAGCCTGCTCTGCTCGGCGACCTGTTGGAGCCGCGCCAAATGGCCCGGGTGAGCCTGCGAGTAATGCCTAAGCCAGATGGTCATGTTCTTTACCTCTTCGTCGCTTTGCTCGGCGAGGAGGGAGGGGCTTGGTCTCTTCCCGCTGGGCTGACCGCGAGCCCGCTTGGTCTGTTCGGCGCCCTCCATCGCCGTAGGTGGTCTCTTCGATGTCTGGCGGCCGCCGTGTCGCGGCGAGCTCCGCGTAGGCTCGGCAGCCACCTTGGGCTTTGTGGCCGCTTTGGCCTTGCCCTTCTTCGCCTTCTCCTTCTCAGACTCAGAAAGTTCTTCCACGATCCCGCCGAGGATTAACTCATCTTCTTGTGTGTTTGAGAAGCGAGGGTTAGTTCGATTGAGCGGTGCAAATCCTGCGACACAGAAGAAGGTTCGAGCAACTCACCTCGGCTGTGCGGACGAGCACGTTCCTCGGATAGGTATAGGCCACCTCGCCGGTGACCTCGCTGTCCTTCTTCGCCGCCTTCAGCATGGCGTCGACCCGCTCGGTCACCCATGCGTCGGTTGGTTTCTCTGCCCGGACAGATGGAATCGTTAATTCCTGTTCGGAGGAAATAACCAGTGAAGAGGTTGAGTCTTAAAGGCACTTACCCGTGCTCTCCCTTGTGATGTCTTCCCATCCCTCTATCTTGTAGAAGGATAGGACCTCCTCCGCCGATGACGAGATCCTGTCACAGAAGTAAAGTCGAATGATCTCCCGCCCGTGAGCCCAAGGCTCACGAGGAGGCGATCTTCCTCGTCGAAACCAGTCCTCGGCGGTCATCTCCGGCCGAGGCATTGGCGCCCCTTTGCGGTGCCTTCCGGTGAAGACAAGCTTCTTTGTCGCCGTTTTCGCTTGTTTGTAGAACCACCTCACCCACCATGCGCCCATCGAGTCGAGCAGCGGTGGGCGAGGGTATGGCGCGTCGTCGGCGGTGGCCCGGAGCTTGAGGTAGTAGCACCCCAGCGCCGAAGCGGCGGAGCTGCTCCTCGTCACTGTATAATAGTGGAGGAACAGCCCCACCGGTGGATCGATGCCCAGATAGCCCTCGCACAGGTGTGCGAAGACGGCCATCTGGAGGATGGAGTTCGGATTGAGGTTCGCCACCTCCAATCCGCTGATGTTCAAGAAGGCCTCAACGAAGTCGCTCTCGGGAGACCTCAACCCGAACAGTGCGAACTGTTCGAAGCTGACGAACTCTCCTTCGAGTGGCTCCGGAGTATCCTCCTCTCCAGGCAGCCTCCAGCTACCAGTGCCTACGTGGCCCTCCTCCTCCCAGACCTTCAGGTCTTCCTCGGTCAGGCTGGTGCCAGTGAATTTGGCCATGGCGGTTCCCAGGGCTGGACGAACAGGTCGGGTGTGGAGTTCGGCTCTTTGATGCTGGGCGAGGTTGGAATCAGGGCTTGGAGAGGAAAGGCGTGAGAGCAGAAGTGGCTGGCCGCGGGCGGTTTGGGTACTTTTATAGTCCCGTATAAGCGACTCTGCAACGGTTTAGTCCCGAGCGGCTAGTTTTTACCGCAGCGGCTAGGTAAAGCGGTCGCTTTATTTTCTTCGCTGCAGCGATAGGAAGTTACCGTTGAAGTCTGCCAACGGCTAGTTTTTTCAGTATCCGCACTGAAGGCTGAGTGCTCTGTTCGGATAGATGTTGTTCCCTGTTCGACGCACAGAGCTGCTCGGCACTGAGTAGGTTTGTTCGGTCCCGAGCATGCCTTGCTCGGTTGAACCTTAACCTGTTGGTCGATCGTTACATGCCTTTGTAGCAGCTAAATTTCCCTCTTCGTGGCTTGAGTCTCAAGAGGAAGACCCACTCTAGTGAGTCCTTCCACTTGAGTCTCGGGGCTAGCCGTCGGGGATAAAATCACGCCCATTGCCATGGTCCACTCGACGGCCCAATCGAGCGATCTATCAGGCCCGGCTCCACGGAAGGTTCTATCTAGCCCATATCGTCTGCCGAATAGCTTCTGGCTGGCATGGTGCGTAATGGCCAAGACTTCCTGTTTGAGTCCGACTCGAACAGAGTTCTGCACGGCTACGAGAAGACCCGGACGTGGTTTCCCGGATTGGATTAGGAGTCGTGATCCCCAAGATTAGGAGCTTACCTTATCTACCGTAGGTTATATTTGGCATGTATTGAGTTCGTTACGATCTCGTAGTTAGCCCGGCCCGATATTCCTCGGTAGGTCGGTTTGTTTTGTACTATATAAACAGGGCCCCTACGGCGTTTAGAGGACCCTTGGCAGATAGATTTTCGCATACTACTCATTTGAGACTGCCGATCTCGCCGAGTTCCACCTTGTAATCCTCTTTGATATAAAGAAAAATTTGGACGTAGGGTCATTATCTCTCCCGAGAGGCTGAACCAGGATAAAAACCCCATCTCTGTTCGTTCTTTGTTCGTGGTTGTTCGGCGTGTCTCCTATCTCCTCTTTGAAGAACCTTAGTTGACTTGGGTCAATATCCCAACCGTCGACAGATATCCTTTGTCAAAATGACTCATTTGCAACTTAAAATATGTTAATTAGCTACATGATAGGGATGGCCTAACATATCTTTTTCTAGCATTTTGTTTCTATCGGAGCATGAAGTGCTGATTTTGATTAGACATTTATGTTGGTGTTGTGAGTCCGTGCCACCCTACCCCGCCTCAGGGAGGTGAGCGGCATGCTGAGTTAGTGGGAGGAACACACTTTATTACGATCTTCTATCTGTCATTAGCAATATGACACTAAAGAGTTCGAGCACCTTTGATCTTTGAGAATTCATAGACACTTATCCATAGTCCCCTTATACTCCCTCCGTCCACAAGGCTGCATGCTTGTAGTAGGCCCACAGCAGTCATGACTCTCACATCGAAATGCAATTAACTACAACCTCATGCAATTAAAACCAGGCTAATATGTAGATCTTTTTTGGACAAACCAAAAAAGTTTATATGTAGATCATTTGTGGACGGAGGGAGTAACCGATGCATGTGAGGAGTACTGCGTTTGAGTTGATTCGATCCCGTCGGTACAAAATTACAAAATTGGCCGGCTAGCTAGCGTTTGTGCCAAGTAAAAACAACCCGTCGTTCAAAAAAAATAAAGATAAACAACACGTCACTTTCTCGATACTCTATCACACATCGGGATACGTGCTTGATTAAATGATGCATGCATGCATGCATCCGATTTTCTCGCTTCAGCATCAGCATGCATGCAACAGCGCTTATATATAGTAGAGGAAATATATACCGCAATTATTAATTTAGGCCGTATATTGGCATTAGCTACGGCCGTTGATCGGATTTCCTCCCGGTAATTAAGTCGACTTTGTGGAACCAACCATCTCGAAGAAGGCTGAATCCAAGGCCCGAGTCCCGAGACGAGCCATTGGCCGTGCTTCCTAATTGCGTGGGAGTCAGCTTGAGATAAAATTATCTGTGATTTTATTTAAAAAAAATTAGGCAAACAGCTAGCCTAATGAATATTTATCGAAAAGTACTGGATCTTCCGTTCAGTTCTAATAATGCAGTTTGATTTGACACAATCTCCGGAACTACGTACGCTTTAAATCTTAATACCTTCATGATATAGTATTATTTATAATAAAAATCATAGTCATTGAAAAGTACATTATAGGAATTCAATGATACAATTTATGTATCACAAAATCATGCATATCTACTTTTGAAAAATAGTTGATTAAGATCACAAGGTTTGATTTTTAAAATATGTGTACCACTTATAAAATTGGGCGGAGAGAGAGTAGGAGACAAGGTTTGGAATAAAAAAAACACATGAAAAGAAAATAAGCCGGTGCAAGGCGCAAAAATAAAACACCCGCAGGGAAAACTGTCACCACCACAGGGAAAATAAAATCAATAGGGAGCGCCTTGCAGCAGCGCTGTTTTCCCAAAACGCAGCGCCGCCACTCACCTCGTCTCCGTCGCCCGCGACCTGGCGCCTCCGTCTCCGTCGCCATGGCCGGCAGACGAGCGCCGCCCGCCGTCTCAATTCCGCCGCGGTGAGTACCTCTCCCCTCGCTCCTCAGTGCGTCGCCTCCCGCGCCTCCACTACCTCCCCGCCGTCTCCACCACCACCCCGGCCGGGCGGCGCCCCGCCGGCCTCGCCGCCGTGCCACCCGCCCACCCTAACGGACGGGATGTCGTGGTCCCCCACTAACGCCGCCCACCCGCCGCCCCTCCTCAGCTCGGCAGGCTACCACCGCCTCCGCCGCCGCCAAGCGAACCCCACCCACCGCCGAACCGCCGCCTCGACCTCCCTCTAGACCGGAGGGAACCCAATGTCCCTAACCCTAACCCGAAACAGCGGTGACGACGGCGGCGGAGTTAGGGAGATGGTGGAGCTTAGGCGGCAGCGGCGCTGCGTTTTCCCAAAACGCAGCGCCTATGAGGAAGCAAAATCGAAATCAATATATTATATCAACGAACGTTAATGTTCACCTAGGTCGAGCCAGATTCATTGTCTTACTCTTTCCTACTCTCGATGCCCCGATGCGGATGCACTTGCGAATTGCAATTCGTACATGCATGCATCCTTGAACCTTGATCACATATCTCCACAGTTCCAAGTTTGATTACTTTGACTTTAAGCAAAAACCGATCTGATCAGGTAATTAAGGTGCATGTTCGCAGGCGGCTAGGCGCAGATCGATCGATGGCATGCATCCACGCGTGCATGCCCATGTAGAATACAAATGGAGTATTCTACTGATCTGCTCCCCAATTGAATTTTTCTGAGCGTTTTGAAATCAAATGCCCTAACTTCGAGGCAGAATAGCGTGCTGCAGCCTGCCTGAATCTCTACGCCTATTTGCCATCGATCGCTTGCTCACTCATCGATCCGGCCGTTCCATAAATATAGACCGATCGATGTAGAGCTAGCCACACGCCGAGCTAGAACTCATCCATCGTCCACACTGCTCACTCACCCGGTAAGCTGCTCTCTCTCTCTCTCTCTCTCTCTCTCTCTCAGACACACAGACTGCACACACACACTAAGCAATATTGCTGTGCTAGCTGTGCTAGGTTTAGATGTTAAGATGCATGCATGCACTGTCATTATATTGTTATCTAGGTGTATATCGATGGGGGTCGCCCGAGTGCGTGGCGTTGCTGTTGCTGTTGCTGTGCGAGGCGGCGGCGCTGGCGGAGAAGGGGGAGTATGCGAGGTACAAGGACCCGAAGGAGCCTCTCAACACTCGGATCGACGACCTGCTGGGGCGGATGACGCTCGCCGAGAAGATCGGACAGATGTCGCAGATCGAGCGGTCCGTCGCCACCGCCGACGTCATCCGGAACTACTTCATAGGTATATACATAAACACACACCTACACGTTGACGTACGTAACAAAATCGATTAAGGTCCACTTCTTTTCAGCTTAACGGCTTAACAGCTTAACGACTTATCTACGTTTTAAAAACATATATGCTTTGAGTTTTTTGAATCCGTTTTTTCGTTGTTTTGAAGGTGGGTCCTAACGCTTTAAAAAATAAGTCAAACGAAATATATCCAAATCTCGAGACTACCTCGATCGAGAAGCTCTTGAAGTTCAGTCATTTCAGTCATTCAGCCGATCAGCTGTTTAGATCAGCTCAAAAGAACAAGGCCTAAATGTGTCCAAAAGATAAAAGGGAAATAAAAATATGTTTAAAAGTTAAATGCGTCAAATAAAAAATGCAGAGAGTATCAAACTCGTCGTATCAAAATGGGCCAACACTAAACAGGCTCGCCATGCACATATCTAATCCCACTGTAATCAATTAAAGCTTGATATGAAATCCTTTTATAATCTGTGCTTGATCTTTAGCGTCGCGTGCATTTGAACAAAAGTTGATCGTTTTATAGAAGGTCTAAATTAATTCAAATACCATGTCTCATGAGTAAATGACTTCGTAGCATAGTAGGGCATGCATGCGCATATATATATAAAAGAACAATTATTTAAAGATGCTATATTTCACGGATTTCATGCTCAACTGGTTTTGTTCTCTTTACATATAAGGCTTTAATCATCTTAGAAAAAACTGACTAAAAATAGTTTTTAAGTTTTTAGCGCAACTCGTTTTATTCTTCTCACATATGACGGCATGACGCCACATACAAATAGGCCCACATATCAGGGACATAAATAGGGTTGGTTATGTATGCATGTAAGCTAATATACGTACATTTCAACGTTAACTTTTGCTAATCATCCTGGCACTGATTTTTAAACAAGTCTTAGTTAATTTTCTCACAGAACTAGATGCTAGTGTTAGAACTTTAATTTATATATTCTATAGAGGTGTTTGGATCTACGGTCTAGAAAATCAACCGAGAGTTACCCTAGCTAATTAAGCATTGCATGGTGTACGTACGTGCATGCTAATTTCTAATGGCCTGGCCGCAGGGAGCGTGCTGAGCGGCGGCGGGAGCGTGCCAGCAGCGAACGCGCCGCCGGAGGCGTGGGTGAAGATGGTGAACGACATGCAGGCGGCGGCGCTGTCGACGCGGCTGGGGATCCCGATGATGTACGGCATCGACGCCGTCCACGGCCACGGCAACGTCTACAAGGCCACCATCTTCCCCCACAACGTCGGCCTCGGCTGCACCAGGTACCGGCCTTAATTACCTAGCTACAATGTTATTACTTACTACCTCCGGTCACAAAAAGAAGTCGCTATTGACTTTTGAACACGCCTTTGATAATTCGTCTTATTAAAAAAGTTATATAAATATTATTCTTTTGTTATGATTTAGTTTATTATTAAATGTATTTTAAGTATTACTTATAATTTTACATACTTGAACTAATTTTTTGAATAAAACGAATAGTCAAAGGCTTGTCCAAAAGTCAACGGCGACTTCTTTTCATGACTGGAGGGAGTACTTGCTGATTCATCTGTCTGTCCATCTAGCTAGCTACGTACGTACTCATGACTCAGCTTAATTGGAAATCAAACTAATTAAACCGATCGAGATATATATTTATATGTGCATATACATTGGAAAACTACGCTCCATCTAAAGTCTTCGTGTATATATTTGCTCTGCTCGATGTTGGAGTGAGATGCCAGTTTTGAGTTCAGCAGCTAGCGATCAGCTCGAATCCCAGAGTTGACATATATCAAGGAGAATTGACTATCTGTCTGACAGATCGACCTAGCTCTACCACGTGATTATTATCGTTCTGGGTGACTCCTTTAATGATGAGTTGAGATGCATGATCTTCTATTAAAATGATCGAGCCGTTAAAATATTTCGCTCAGCTAGCATATGAACTAGCGCCAAGCATGATACTTCTCCATGGCTTGTACTCCTTTCTAGTTCCAAAAAACATGTTCAATTTTTTCGGTTTTAAAAGCATGACATTTGAGTTCAAGATACGTGTAAGTTTCAAACTTTATATTTTAATTTTTTTTTAGCCGTTTAGATTGCATTTGGAAAAAAAAAACATTTCCTTAGTGTTATAGCTAAAATAATATAATAATCAACGATCAAGTTACGTTTCGAAGACCGTGAACGAAACATTTAATTGAATTGTGAACAAACTCACAGGCAGCTAAGAATTTTAATTGACACTAATTAGTTAGCTAGCTAGCCAACAAGACAATAAAAAACAAGTGATGGACTTGCCCTGCTCCTAATTAAGAATGCACTTTACAGACATGGTTTCTGTTGTTTTTGTATAAGTTGCAATGAAAAATGGGGATGATCCTCTTTTAAAAAAATTTAAGAATGCACTTCGAGGATTTACCATGTTGTATCTCACTAACATGTGAGTCCGCACCCCACATGTTATGGGTTTGTTGACGATGCACGCAGGGATCCGAATCTGGCGAAGAGGATCGGCGCGGCGGTGGCGCTGGAGGTGCGGGCGACGGGGATCCCGTACGTGTTCGCGCCGTGCGTGGCGGTGTGCCGGGACCCGCGGTGGGGGCGGTGCTACGAGAGCTTTAGCGAGGACCCCAAGGTGGTGCAGCTCATGACCTCCATCATCTCCGGCTTCCAGGGCGAGATCCCGGCGGGCGGCCGCCTCGGCGCGCCGTACGTCGCCGGCCAGCGCAGCGTGGCGGCGTGCTCCAAGCACTACGTCGGCGACGGCGGCACCACCGACGGCATCAACGAGAACAACACGGTGGCCACCTTCCACCAGCTGCTCAGCATCCACATGCCGCCCTACTACAACGCCGTCATCCAGGGCGTCTCCACCGTCATGATCTCCTACACCAGCTGGAACGGGGTCAAGATGCACACCAACCAGATGCTCATCACCGACATCCTCAAGAAGGTGCTCCGCTTCAGGGTATGTACGTCTCATCTCTTGGGTTTATCAACAACTCGGTCGATCAATAATTGGTTTGGTAAATGTGTGTGTTTTGATGGCCGTGTTGATGTCCGGAACGACGACATGTATTATCCCAGCCGTGTCCAAAACAACAAGTATTTTTTCGGGAGTGGCTGCATGGCAGGCGACTGCTTGTGCCCACTGCCCACGCCTCATTCTGCCCCAGCCGTCGGCGAGGCACAGTCGTCTGTTAGCAAAGCCGTATTTTTTTGTGATATATAGGAGGAAATATGTTTCGTCTATTCTTGTTCTCTCTTCTCACATTTCTTTCACCCATATACTGTCCAGGGTTTCGTGATCTCGGATTGGCAAGGGATTGACAGGATCACGACGCCTGAACATGCTGACTATTTGCTATCCATCAGGCTGGGGATCGAGGCCGGCATTGACATGGTGAGTGAGTACGTGTGGCACATACACATACACTGATCGATACACGGCTGCATGCATGCGTCGACTTCAATCAGTTGATGTAAGGTTAATTAATGAAGCGAGGTGCATGCTTAATTAATTTAATCAATCTTCAGATCATGATCCCGTTCACGTTCACGGACTTCGCCGGCAACCTGACGCTGCTGGTGAAGAACGGCACGATCCCGATGAGCCGGATCGACGACGCGGTGCGGCGGATCCTCCGCGTGAAGTTCACCATGGGGCTCTTCGAGAACCCCTACGCCGACGGCAGCCTCGCCGGCGAGCTGGGCAAGCAGGAGCACCGCGACCTGGCGCGGGAGGCCGTGCGCAAGTCGCTCGTCCTCCTCAAGAACGGCAAGCCCGGCGACCCCCCGCTGCTGCCGCTGCCCAAGAAGGCCGGCCGCATCCTCGTCGCCGGCAGCCACGCCGACGACCTCGGCAGCCAGTGCGGCGGCTGGACCATCACCTGGCAGGGCCTCTCCGGGAACAACCTCACCGCCGGGACGACCATCCTCGACGGCATCAAGCTCGCCGTCGCCGGCCACGGCACCGACGTCGTCTTCTGGGAGAACCCCGAAGCCGGCTACGTCGAGCAAAACAAGGGCAGCTTCGACTACGCCGTTGTCGTCGTCGGCGAGCCGCCGTACGCGGAGACGTTCGGCGACAACCTCAACCTGACCATCCCGGCGCCCGGGCCCAGCGTGATCCAGACCGTGTGCGGCAGCATCAAGTGCGCCGTCGTCCTCGTCTCCGGCCGGCCGCTGGTGGTGGAGCCGTACGTGGGCGGCGTGGACGCGCTGGTGGCGGCGTGGCTGCCGGGGACGGAGGGGCAGGGCGTCAGCGACGTGCTGTTCGGCGACTACGGGTTCACCGGGAAGCTGGCGCGGACGTGGTTCCGGTGGGTGGAGCAGCTGCCGATGAACGTCGGCGACGACCACTACGACCCCCTCTTCCCCTTCGGGTTCGGCCTCGAGACCTACCCGTCCTCAGCTTAGCTAGCTAGGGTTAATGAGTCCATGTCCATCCGGCTGGGAGCCACCGCGTCATGATTCGCTCCACCAGCTTGCCTTTGTGCTCGTCCCTGTATCTGTGGTAGGTGCGGTGCATGAAGCCAATGAACTCCTGAATAACTTGTACTACTCCCTTCTTTCAGAAATATATATGGAGTAAGTCACGATTCATATATGTTGCAACTTATAACTGATTATTGGGTGTGACTTATCTGTTGCAACTTAAAACGATTGAATCGTCCTCCTGAACCTTGAGCGCTCCTCTCAGATGACTTGAGGGACGAACACCGTGTAGCCTCTGGTCCGACCAGTTGACCTCCCTCCTTGCCGTCGCCGCCGATGGCAATAGTGGGCTTTGCCCTCCCCCTCCCCCTCCTTTCTCCTTCCGGTTTCTAGAAGACTAGTCATTTGAAGAAACTGAAGATGCAGGCTCACCCTCCTGGTTTCGCAAGTGCTGGAGGATTGCTTCTGCCATCGCCTTCTGGGTACTTTGTTTCTCTGGCATCTAACGAGTATTCTCTTTTTGTACAGCTTTCCCTCTCTTCCATTCACTCTTTGTACAGTGGGCAGACCCTCCTTTTTTTTTTAATGAAATGGCAGTGCTCATGTCCATTTGTTATATATATAAAAAAAGATGCGGCCTTGCTTCTCAGACTGAAAAGTAACACACAAGTGGAGTTGAAGATGCAGGCTCACCATATAGAAGCTAGGTATTGTAGATGCCACAAATACGCCCTGCGTGGCGGGAGGAGTACTATAATTGGCCCATTGGCCACTACATTCAAATGAGTGATTAGGCCTTCGGCCGGTTTTTGTGTATGTGCTTGTAGGAGAGAAGGGGTCAAAGGAACACCATATTATTGTAGGATCAGTGGATCTAAATACCCCTAATTAGCACTAAATAACACTAAACAATGGAAGAAATAAATAAAACAGTACTAAACGAGTGCAAAACAATAATTAAATTAAGAAAAATAATTGGCCCATTGGCCACTACATTCAAATGAGTGATTAGGCCTTCGGCCGGTTTTTGTGTATGTGCTTGTAGGAGAGAAGGGGTCAAAGGAACACCATATTATTGTAGGATCGGTGGATCTAAATACCCCTAATTAGCACTAAATAACACTAAACAATGGAAGAAATAAATAAAACAGTACTAAACGAGTGCAAAACAATAATTAAATTAAGAAAAATAATCACGAGACGAGAGAAAATCACTACCGAAACCACAATCTTTATTGCTCCAGCACAGTGCACGTACAACCCACATGCACAGCACAGCACACACGCACATCATGCATGTGCATACACGCACACGTAGTAATCACCTTCTTAATCACCGCCGACTCTGATCACCTTCCTTAATTTTCTTCTTCTTTTCTTTTCCAAAAATCACTTATCACAAAACCATCACTCAACAATTATCTTGTCTAAACAGTCTCAAGCTGCTTATTAATAGAGTATGGATTCCAATAAAGGGCAGAAGAAAAAAAATCAGGCCTTCTATTCTTTATACAATGTGACAGTGCACTTCTTGTCCTTTCATCTGTTGCCTTGCATATTTATAAGATATATCACCTGCACGCCATCAATAGAATACACAGTTGTGGTCTTCACCAGTTCTGAGCTTCTACTAAGGTTGCCCTCACCGAGAAATGGCTGCCGGGAACGCTCCAAAACAATCAGCAAGACAAGGACACATCAGTGGCATTGATGTTTGCACTAATTTATCGATGCATTTTTGCTGAACTTTAGGTACAGACGTCGATGTTTCCTAGCCATGCCAGGTTCCTGGCTGTAAAGGAACTTATCAAGCTTTGTATAAGAGCCAATATATTCTAGGGGTCAAGAACAGTAGGGCCCATACATGGGGAAAGGAAACCCTTATGTTTGACGAAGCATAAAGCCAGAGGAATATGCTCACTGGCATGTGGCCCATAGTAGGTGGGGCCCATTTGTTAGTGGCGGTAATTTTTCTCTGCCTTACGGCAGAGGATCCGTGTCTATGTTTGATAGGTAAATCATCATGTTTTGGTAGGTGTCCAGATTAATGGTTAGGTTTTATGGGTGGTAGACTTGTGGTCAATTCACGATCGTGATTATGCCACAGTCAGTGGTCAATTCACGATCGTGATTATGCCACAGTCAGTCTCGTGGCACATCCATCAATGACGCATTGGAATGGTGACTGACTTATTTTTATTTTAACATTTTGACGCGGCATTTTATGGCAGCCAGGTGTTGCTATGTACTACTCCGTCCTGAAATATAAGTACTTATTGACTTTTGGTTGTTCCCTTTGACCATTCGTCTTATTCAAACAATTTGGGCAAACATGTAAAAACAAAAGTCATATTTAAATTATCTTCAGTGATAAAACAAATCACAACAAAACAAATAATATTTAACTAATTTTTTTAATAAGACGAATGGTCAAAAGGGACAACCAAAAGTCAATAAGTACTTATATTTCAGGACGGAGGTAGTACCAAACAACTCATAATATCGTGGAAGGCTATTTAAATAAGGGGGGTAAAATTGATGTCTTTGAATAATTTAAACTCTCAGACTGAGGTTTTAAGCAGAAGACTGTAGAAGTTACCATGGATTGAGGTTCTTTATACTGTATTTTTTTTTTGAATGAAAGGCAGGAGGCCTGCCTGCATTATATTAAAGAAGGAGGAAAGTTACAAAAATTCAGGGGGGAAAAAGCCCTCCCCCCAGGGGGCGATGGTACTCTCTAATTAATTACAAAATTGGCCCCTGCGGCCATCCAAAGCCGTAGGTCGTCGGTAAGGTTCTGGAGGAAGACGGGCCGAGGTCGTTCGGTCGAGCGGAAAATTCTGTTGTTCCGTTCCAGCCAAAGGTGCCAAATGATCCCTGCACACACTGACAAAGCGCCGGTAGTGGTGGTTTTTGGAAGGGCATCCCACCACGCAGGGAGGCTGGAGGCACAATTCCAAGCAGTTGGGTCAAGGATTGTGAAGCCCGTTTGTTGAGCTAGGCGCGTCCAGACGAAGGTGCTGAAATCGCATTGCAGGAAAAGGTGTTCGGGGGTCTCGAGGTTACGGAGACACAGCTGGCAGAAATAGGCGTTTGAGCAGTGTCGTCGTTGGAGGAAGTCAGCCGTGGAGACACGCTGCAACATCAGCAGCCAAAGGAAGAACCTGCATTTTGATGGGGCCCAAATTCTCCAGATGACCTCGGACGTCGGCAAGAGGCGGCGCCCTGCGAATTGGAGGCGGTAGGCAGATCTGACCGAGAAGGACCCGTCTTTGGTGAAACGCCAGATCCACTGATCAGGTTGGCCATCTGCAAGGTTCTTTATACTGTAAACTAAACTGCACCTTTAGAGCACGCTGCCTGCCATGTTAATCTCACCAACTAAGTGTTACTGCAACCATACATGGCCAAGCAAGACTAGCAGATCTGAAAGGCATCTGATAAACGAGGGATGAACAGGAACCATCATGACAGCTAGTGGCCCGGCTATCGTACTGTACCTGAAGCTCCGGTTTTTGTATGGGACAGTCTTCAACTGGTCTCTGGGCTATAAAATACAGGAATGGCACATGCTTGTGTTGAAAAGAACAAGACACTGTCTTCCAGAGATAGCAATATAGAAAATGGAGGGGCGTGGTGAGAGTGTAGAGGCTGGACGAGAAGCTCCCCACAGACGAGCTGTGGCGCAGTGTGGAAGTGACACTGCTGAGCACAAAGACAAGACTGTCGATGGCGATATTGGCGAAGACGATGGGGAATTTCAGGTGCAGGTATATGGCTGCATTTTGTGGTTTGTTCAGTATCAAGCTCAAAATGAAGCTAGTGATTGTTCTGTTGAGTGCTAAATTTCTGCTGTGTGATGACAGCCGAAGTGGAGGAAATTCTTGGCCCATGTTGGACCTGGAGCTCTTGTGGCCATTGGCTTCCTGGATCCTAGCAACAGTAAGTTTCTTTTTTTCACTCAATGCTGTGTACATATACACTCGTTAAGAAAAAGGAGGGCAAAAGATTGAGGTGGTAAAGTTTGTTTCTGCAATATGATTTGACAGTGGAAACTGACATGCAAGCTGGGGCTGACTTCAAGTATGAGGTACAGTACACAGTTCTTCTCTCTACTTGCCTTGAATGAGCACTACTTGTACCAAATAGATAACCACTCGCTATCAAGTTTTTATGTATACGACAAGACAATTTTGTTTTTGAGTTTTGCAAACGGGGAAGGATAATTTTTAGTTTTGGCATGCTATGCATTTTCGAGCACTTGCCGTTGGTATATGTTTCCCTTGCTTGAGGGAGTATCCAAATTGAATGGCCTACTTATTTTTATACCCAGTTTTTAAAAGCTTATTGCATGCTGGGCACTCTTTTTCAAATGCTTCGACAAACATGGAACATAACGTAGTCTTGTAAGAAGAATACAGCTTGGATTATTTGTTGAAGGGATACCTATGTATAAGAAGGATGCAATATCAATCGTCGACTTAACATGACTAAAAGTTAAAGGACCAAAAATGATAGTAGTAGTAGTAGTAGTAGTAGTAGTAATACAAGACAAAAAAACCTGTTTTAGCAAGAAAACTAGACAGATTATCAAGTGAACAAATTCTTTTACACCAAAATAAGTAGAAACAAAGAAAACAATCAACTATTCAATTTTAATTGTCTTTATTATTACTTTTGTAACTGGAGTACCATATTTAGCTTGCAATCTCAGTTTACTTAATGTCACCATGACAGCTTTTGTGGGTCATCTTAGTTGGGATGATATTTGCTCTTTTGATCCAAACATTAGCTGCCAACCTTGGTGTAAAAACAGGTACCTTTTTCACACAACCGCTTGCCTTGGTTGCCATATATCATTTTTGTACTGAACATTGTCTTATTCATCTTATCAAATTGCTGAAATCCTATACAGGGAGGCACCTTGCTGAACTCTGCAGAGAAGAATACCCACGATACGTCAACATTTGTTTATGGATCATTGCAGAGCTGGCCGTGATTTCTGATGATATCCCTGAAGGTTGATCAATAAACCATATGTTTTTTTCTTACTTTTGTGCTGGTTGTTGCACTTGTGTAACATGATGTTTCACTGCTGCAGTGTTAGGTACTGCCTTTGCATTCAATATATTGCTCAAGATTCCAGTGTGGGCCGGAGTTATCCTCACAGTGTTCAGCACCCTCTTACTTCTTGGTGTGCAAAGATTTGGGGTAGGCAAACCCCTCCCAAAAGTTATAATCCTGTATGGTTGCCTGATCATTCACATCGATACTGATTATTTGACCTTACCACGTGTATGTGTACTACCAGGCCCGGAAACTGGAGTTCATCATAGCTGCATTCATGTTCACGATGGCAGCTTGCTTCTTCGGAGAGCTTAGCTACCTGAGGCCATCTGCAAAAGAGGTAGTCAAGGGCATGTTCGTCCCCTCTCTTCAAGGGAAAGGCGCTGCCGCCAATGCGATCGCGCTCTTTGGAGCAATCATCACACCGTAATAACCTTACTCGATCATCAGGTCTGGTGACCTGTATTGCTGTATTTGATCCATGGATTATTACTTAACGACGAGTTTGTGACATTCATACAGGTACAACCTGTTCTTGCACTCTGCCCTGGTACTTTCAAGAAAGACTCCACGATCTGACAAGAGTATCAGAGTAGGTCACACCCACAAAAGAGAGAGTGTTGCAAGGATTCAGCCCCAGCTTGTTGCTGGGTGGCTAAAATGGCTCGCTGATACCTTGTTTTGGGTAGGCTGCTTGCAGGTATTTCCTCGTTGAGTGCAGCCTCGCGTTCATCGTGGCGTTCCTCATCAACGTTGCGGTGGTGGTCGTCGCGGGATCCGTGTGCAGTGCGACCAATCTTTCTCCAGCTGATGCCAGCACGTGTGGCGACCTTACCCTGCAATCCACACCTCTGCTGCTCAGGGTATGTCATTGTCACATTGTAATGGCAAAGATGTTCAGTTTTGTGGCTACAAACTGTTCCACCATCAGAAGCATATTGTGAAAGAAATTGTGGCACCTCTGATGTTAGAGCTCCAGATTTTTCTGAGTGGTGGTGAGGCAGGAGAACTGCCATTTCATTGGAGACACAAAGAACCGTACGCTATACAAGGCGGGAGCTCCAAATTCGAGCCTTTATTTTTTAACTATCCTATGTTCCTTGCAGAATGTTTTGGGGAGATCAAGCTCCGTGGTGTATGCTATTGCTCTGCTAGCCTCTGGGCAAAGCACCACGATCAGTTGTACTTTCGCTGGGCAGGTCATCATGCAGGTAATGTGTTTCATAATATCGACTGACGTAGTATCGATATGGCTGTCATAGGGAAATCTGAAAATTTTGCCACTCTGATAAAAAATTTTGCTAGCTTCTGGGCAAAGCACCCTATGTGGGTCCACATATCGTTCTCACATAGAGTGGCATGTCCTCTACTATTCCATTCTTGGATTTGTTGTGATCTATGATTTATTCTTCAGGGATTTCTGGACATGAAGATGAAGAACTGGGTGAGGAACATCATCACCCGAGTCATTGCCATTGCTCCGAGCCTCATTGTCTCCGTTGTCAGTGGTCCCTCAGGTGCTGGCAAGCTAATCGTCCTGTCCTCGGTAATACTCCTAAACCATTCATCAGTTTTATCCTCCTAATTAACACTGGCCATCGCCCATCTCCATCGCAAATCACCTTGAGAGCTACTAACTCCGGTCATAAAAATAAGTCACCGTTAACTTTTGGACACATCTTTGATCATTCGCTTTATTCAAAAATTTAGTGCAAACATACGTAAATATAAATCATGCTTAATATAACTTTAATGATAAAACAAATCACAACAAAATAAATGATATATTACATAGTTTTTGAATAAGACGAATGGTCAAAAGCGTGATTAAAAGTCAACAGCGATTTGTTTTTATGACCGGAGGGAGTACTTAACTCGTTGAATTCTGATATTTTGGATGCAGATGATTCTGTCGTTTGAGCTGCCATTCGCGCTCATCCCTCTCCTCAAGTTCTGCAACAGCAGCAAGAAAGTGGGGCCTCTCAAGGAATCCCTCTATGTAAGACTCTCCAAGTGACATGGGATCATTCACCAAGACCACCACACATTTCCCTGACAAGAATCAACACATGCAAGTAATAACTGATAATCACACATAAACACCTGGTTAACATCGATCGATCGATCGATCGGTTCTTGGCTTGTTGCATGCAGATGATTGCGATCGCCTGGATCCTCAGCGCGGCGCTCATCGTCGTCAACACCTACTTCCTGGTGTGGACGTACGTGGACTGGCTGGTCCACAGCCACCTCCCCAAGTACGGCAAGGCGCTGGTGTCCGTGGTGGTGTTCGCCTTCATGGCCGCCTACCTCGCCGCCGTCGTCTACCTGACGTTCAGGAAGGACACGGCGAAGACATACGTGGCGGTGTCGGACAGGGTGCAGGGCCAGATGGAGGGCGGCGGGGCGCCGCCGGTGTCCTCTCCGGCCGACGGAGAGCAGCCGGCGCCGTACAGGAAGGACCTGGCCGCCGCCGCCATGTAGGGCTCGTGGATCGTGATGAACAATAAAAAGAAAAGAGATGTGAGATGATATGCTGGGCTGGGCTGGGCTGGGCTGCCATCGCTGATGTGAGATGTAATTTATAGTGTCGTTGGTTTACGGTATTTGTCGGACTGGCTTTCTGCTATACTATGGCCTTCGTTTCATATTAAATTAAATTAAATTAAATTAAATTAAAATTTGTTATTTTTGTATAAACCCAATGATGTAATGTTCTGTAGTCATTCTTATAGGGTTTTAAATAGTTCTTCTTAAAGTTTGTAAAATATTTTTTTCATAATTTTTGAACTCATTAAAACGTATTTTGAGGGGGTTACAAATTTACTACAGTAAAACGCAACTCAACATTAATATGAAACAAACAAGGTCTATATTGGAAAAAGTCTATTTTACCTCCCTCTACTGTTGCCTCGGTTCGGTTTTCATCCCTCTACTCAAAAACCGGGTATATAACCTCCCTCTACTTTTCATACCGGACAAATTACCTCCCTCTGCTTTTCATGCCGGATAAATTACCTCCCTCACTTGAAACTACTTCGATTTTGAGTGAAGTGCCATCCTAATCAATGGGTTTTTGACTAATTACATTCTAAAAAATTATAGAAAACTCATACTAAATAAAATAAAAAAATTTAACTATATAAAAATCTATAAACTCCAAACATTCAATAAAAATACAATATTTGAGTACAAACCTATATGCTAGAATTCATATTTGTGATTGAAGGTATTTTTATAAAAAAATCTCAAAAACATATATATTTTTTTAGCATGTAAGTTTATACACAAGCATCATTTCTATTAAATATTTGGATTTTCATATTTTTATTCTGTTTTGAGTTTTTTAATTCTTTAGGATTTATTTGCCCAACAAAAAATCTTAGTTTTGTTGACGGCCATCATAATCTTAAGGAAATAAATTATAAAAATATAGAAAACTCAGATAAATTGAATAAGAATATTAAAATCTAAATATTTAATAAAAGTGATCTTGTTTATAAACGTAAATGCTAAAAATTATATACGTGTTTGAATTATTTTTTATTAAAAATACCTCCTATCACAAATATGAATTTTTCTAAGCTTTCTATAATTTTCTAGAATTTAATTAGTTGAAAACCCGTTGATTAGGATGCCACATCACCTAAAACCGGAGTGGTTTCAAGTGAGGGAGGTAATTTGTCCGGTATAAAAAGTAGAGGGAGGTTATATACCCGGTTTTGGAGTAGAGGGATGAAAACTGAACTGAGACAATAGTAGAGGGAGGTAAAATAGACTTTTTCCTACTATATTTATAAGGATACCATATGTATAATGCCCTCTTTCGTTCACGGCTGTAGTTTGGCTTTGATTGTGGTTGAAAAAATTAAAAACCTCTAAAAAATCCATAAAAAACAAAAAAAAATAAAACTATTTTTAAATCTTTAAGAAAAACCCCGTGAAGTCTTGAAAAAATATTTTTAAAAAATTGTACATAATGATCTAGGAAAAAAAATAAAATTGTCAAAACCAAACCAAAAAACCGCAAGCTAATATTTGATTGACAAAGCCATTCTTTGGACTTTGGAGTGGTAGCATTTTAGAGGAAAATTTTGGTGCTGCATTGAGCTATATATGTGAGCAAATTATAAATATCAGTATAAAAAAGAGGCATGGCAGCTTGTAGATCTGGCTCAAGGTAAAAAAAGATCGGGTTAGAGTAACACCGAAACCCATCGCTGTCTTGTCGAGGTCACCAGCAATGGAAAGAACCAGAATGCAAACACATGGGAGGGGTTTTCTCCCTTTTTCCAACACTAAAACTGTACCTTTAGCTAGATTTGAAATCGCCGAATCGAAAACCGGCTTCCAACCCAAAACTCGAAGCACTATGACTTTGCTACCATGCACCAAAACTCATGTGAAGGTCAAAGCCAAATGACATCGTCGCCGCACCAAACGAAACTTGTGAAGCTCTCCAGTATCCTCTGTTGCGCTTGCATGACAATGTCTTTATTGGTTAAAAAAGCAAACAACACCTTATTGCTACGTGTACACAGATGGACGAACACGACCTTCATCGTTGTCGATCCACCACGGCCCTTGCTGATCGACCGGACACCAGCATCGAAGCAAAAATACGACAGATTGACAATAGTTTTCCATCAAAATCATTATTCGTTCGCTATATTTCCATATCTCTAACAGTCTCTACCCTCGAAAAAAATATAAATATCTTCTAGTCTCTAAATATAGTATCTAACTGAAATAGACTCAGCTAGATTGTTATAGAGATCGAGACTATCCGCAATAGTATTTTAAAAACCTTTTAGAAAATCTACTTTGAGATTTGAGACTACTGAAATAGAGCCCAAATAGAGCCCGTTGGATTGTTATAGAGATTGAGACTATCCACGATAGTATTTTAGGAAACCTTTTAGAGAATGCCAGGCTGCAAAAGTGCACGCATACAATACTAATTTTAAAAGGAAAAATATTCGGTGCAAAAGATTTCTCAATGCACAAATACAAAAACTCATCATGGTCCATTCGATTCAACCTATACAATACAGATGTATTAAGGTGAAACTCTCTCTCCCACTTATGTACTTATGTGCAAAATCATGATGATTATTTTGTATGTTCCTATGTTTTAGTTAGACCATTGAGATGAGATCCAAAGGCCAAGATATGTATTTTGCATTTGTGCACTGAGAAATTTTTTGCACCAAATATTTTCCCATTTTAAAATCCCAAAATCGAAGGTAACAAGTGCGTAGAACAATTAAGGCCGTGACTCACGATCACAACAAACATATACAGCCGTGGCTTGAGTGCACCGAAGTTCACAATTAACCTGGTTCATATATAACACTACAGGTTTAGAACATCCCTTTGAGGTGTGGGTACAGCGGCGGCAGCAGCAGTAGGCCGGCATACTTATATTAGTAAGCAATGCTTAGACGTTCACATTGCCAATCTAGAAACAAAATTCTCGAAGCAGGAAGGTAACAACAATTCAACTCAAAAGGTAAGACTGTCTTTGTACTTCGGTGCGATTTTTTATTACAAGATGCAAGGATAAAATTCATTGATGCAGCTTACAGCACCGGTGGTAACTTCAAAAGAAAACCAAAGAAATTCCAGATCAGCCAGGCATTTCAGAATGCCGTGAGGGCAATATTGTCCACCAGGCCTACAGGAAGTTTCTGATGTCCAATTTCCTCACATCAGGCATCTCCTCATCTTTAAACTCCTCCCTGGTAACAAAACGCATCAGTATTGCTACACGAAAGATGCACAGGAACTATGAAACAACTGGGCATGTATTTTAATAAGCTAAATACTAGTTTTGCTAGCTAGCTAGAGATAGTAGCATTTACAAAATACAGTATTATATGATTGAGCTTGCCTCAAAGTACTACTCAGGTAAATAATGACTGTAAGTTAAAAAAGATATACCTTCTTAGTTGAGCCTCCATTGTTTCAACACATTCCTTCTTGATCTCTGTCAGTTGGCTCTTAGCAATTTCAAGTTCAATCTCTTCCTCGATCTTGGGAAGATCCTCCTTCTGAATGCCAAGCCTATTTTAATTTCAAAACACAAAAACAACAACAAAGCCGATTTTAGTTTCAAAAAGGAAAAAGAAAAACATGTAAAGACATGCTAGACCAATTAAGATTTCCCTATAAATCAGCATCCCAACAATGGATGCCGCCATGCCGATTGCCTACAGTAGAATAATGCTGCAGTACTTGTCATGTCATCACTTTAATTGTGCTGCAAATATATGAGACGATCCTGATGCAACTCAACCATAAGATTCATGCATCCCTTTTTTATGAGAAATTTCTATCACATTTAAAGTCTTGTTTCAGAATTCCAACTAGCTTGATCATTTGCTTAACTGCAAATGGTTCAGACTGTTCAATAATATGCAAAAGATGCATCTGTAAAAAACAATAGACAATGCATTAGATTGAAGGCATAACTTTACATACTTTTTGTTTATCTTGTCAAACTCTGCCAAGAGGAGAGCCATATTCTTCTTGTCACTCCTCAGAAGTGGCTTCTTAATCTCTTTTTCAACCTTCTCAAGAGCTTCCATCATCATAGCCTCAGCACCCATATCATCTACAATGCCACTCCTTTATCACACAAAAACATATTTATACAAGCAAATTAGTGCCATTAATCTGTCATATGGGCAAAATTTGTGCCAATTTGATTTTAAAAAAAACTCTCGTTCTGGTCAATCAGCAGCACATTTTCGAAGGCACAGGGAAAGAAGAAATGCTAAAAAGGCAAGTGTGCGTACTTTATCCTAATCTCCTGAAGTGTATTCAAGTAAGTCCGTGCATCAGGTATGCCCTTCGTAAAAGTCTCAATAGTATGTTTAATTTTCTGGGATTCAGAAAGAATATTTGCCCTGCATTTAGACAATAGTAGCATGATTAAGTGATTATGTAATAACATCAATAAATGAGGTTATGCAAAAACAAAAGCAAACACATGAACATGAACATATATAAATATAGTGCACTTATTTGGGGTAGTAGACATATGCCCGAATTTCTTTTGCAAATGTTCAGTCCAATCAGTTAACAGTTCAATCCACAAAAGTATTAGTATAAACTGAGAATTAAATGTACAGGTAAAACCCCTCTCGTTTCCGAGTAGTGTCGCAAGTTAATAATTCATATTCAGTCAAAAGTAGTCCTGAAATTGAAATATATTGTTTTCATCATGCTATTGAAATACTACACAAAAGTGTTTGATAAATCAAAGGTTTAGAAATTTGAATACACACAACTACACAAGCTTATAGATCATCTTACTTTTCCCTTACAGTCTTCATGATTTGTGCATAACGAGAAACAGCTGCTGGGTCATCTGGGTCAATTGTGATCTTTTCCTTCTTAAGGACTCCAATCGCTGTCTCAAATTTCCTCTTTAACTCAAAAAATATGCCCTTCAATAGGTCTTGGCAACATAAAAAAGAGGAAATTCAGAATATCAAAATTAAAACCAATATCAGAAAATGCTGCACCCAAAAAACGGATTTATCCAATATAAACTGTAACCTACAAAATCCAATGTGTATTCAAAATAAAAGCTTAAGTTGGATGGACTGATCATTAAGGCATATCTTAGTCTGATCACCATTCAGTTAAATTAGTTATTCGGTTAAATTTCACATGATGTACTCTGATCACCATTGGTTATAAATGTCTTAACGACACATCAGCACAGAAAGCGTCACTTGTGATATTGCAACACCCAGGATATAATACTAACAACAATTTTTTCTACAGCTCTATATAATCATATCACATATAATGGGTTCGAAGCCAGGCCAGTAATAATTTCAAACAATTTTCAGTACTATGTATACTACAAACATGCATAGTAGAACATTTTACTTATTTTAAAATATTAATTTCATAAAACAGAGTAAAAAATTAAGTGGCTTACCATCTCCAGTGACAGGAGTACGGTCAGCTGGTGCTGCATCCTTGGCATACAGGCGGACTTGAGTGACACCTCCATTTGCCAAAGCAGTTTGAGCAGAATATAGCTGCAGGAACATAAATCAACGAACTGACCAAGGTAAAGATTGATGATGACGCATAAAAAACAGAATATTCTGACATTACATAAGTCCATTTTGAAACCTGGCACTAAAACCTGTGATTATATGAGTTGAGTAAATTGTTCTCATGTCAATTCCAGCAATAAGCAGCTGATCACACGTCAACACAACGCATACTAAAGTCAAAGGCAATAGGAGCCAAGAAAGCATATGCAGGACGATTAGCATATTACATTTGTATCTTAAGGCAAAGCATTCGATCCAAAGGGCTTCGGGCTTCGGGCTTCAACAACATCCATAGCTAACTTGTCAATTGGTACCAAAGACGGTTCCATGTGACACTAGATCTGGAAGAATGTCGAATTAGCGATTCGAATTGGGATTGTAAGGATGGAGCCGTCAGAAAAAATCTCCCCCTTGTTAGTCCCCTCCAATCCAGACGACAAATTTGAACACTCCAATCATAACAACAAACCAATAATCACGAAATGATACGGCACCCAACACCCAACATTTCGATCGGCGCCCAAGAAACACATCACCAGCGCAACCATAGATCCCACGCATGCCGGGCCGAGCATGTGGCGCGCGCCCCGAATCAGACGGCACAGGATCAGATCCACCCCCCAAAACTAGGGTTTCCCGGGCGACGACGACAGCAACGGGGAGGAGGCGGGCAAGCGCGCGAACCTGGCGAGAGCGGGAGACGAGGCGAGCGGCCAGCGCCATGGATGCGGCGGCGGCGGTGCGGCGGAAGCCTCCGCTTCTCCGAGCTCCGAGCTCCGCACCGCGAGAGCGAGAGGAGGGAGATGGGGATGGGGATGGGAGGAGGAGGAGGAGGGGAGAAAGCGGAGGCGGCGCTGCGCTATGTGAGGGCTCGCTGGCGCGCGCTCTCCGCCGTCCGATCCGAACGGAGGCCGCGCGACCCGCACGTGGGTGGCGCCCCGCACGAATCTCAAGGCGCGCGCTGGCTCCACCATTCCACCACCTCCGGTGTACGGTGGGCCGAGCTCACTCACTGGGCTGGGCTCAGCTAGCCAGCTCTGATCCAACCCGCCTCGGTTACTCCTCCGCTCTAGTGCCCGTCGCCGTCGTGTCCATCCTCGCCGTCGCCGAGGCGCGTTTGACCTTGGCTCGCCATGAACTCGCTCCTCCTCAGGCCGCTCCCGAGCCCGAGCCTGGGTCGCCGGGCCTCGCCGGCGCCGAGGCGGCTCGGCTTGGCGGCGCTGGTCGGCCAGCGCAGATGCCCGCGCACGGTGGCGGCGGCGGCGGCGTCGTGGATGGAGGAGGACGGGGTGGCGGTGCTGGAGGAAGGAGGGCGGCGGAACCCGGCCGTGTCGGACTCGTACCGGCCGGCGGGGCTGCCCCGGCCGAACGCCACGGTGCTGGAGGCGCAGGCGCGGGTGTGCACGGGGCCCGAGCAGACGCGCCCGCTCGGGGAGGAGCAGGCCATGCGCGTGCTCGACACCATCCTCCGCTCCGGTGAGTCCTTTCACTCCCCTCGTCGGCCGTGGCCTTTCAAGTCTGCCGCTTCGGTCTGGTGATCTCTAGCTTCGGCTCTGCGTCGCGGCCACCATTTGTGCCGGGAGCGAGCATAGTTGAGCGATGCTGTACTAGTTAGGAGGTAACTAAAGGAATGATGCGTCCTGCACGTAAAAGAGCTTGTTTTGTCGAGGGAAATTTTTTCAGTGCATTTTTGATGATTGACTATGGGTGACTATGGCTTTGTTGTTGTTGTTGTGTTCTTAGTTTTGAAACATGGTGTGATTTTTCATTGCCTTCCATCACAAAAGGCTTACGCCGTGTGAACTCATGTGTAGGAATGGGAGAACTCAAAGATGAGCCAGTGTCTAGTGCACAGCTGGGTGCATTCTTTGCCGGCATGACAATACGAGCTAATTCTTTTCCAGAGGCCACTCAATGGAGTGAGGGTGAGCGACGTGCCATGAGCATATTTTGGCCACGCCTTGTCCAAGTTCTTCCTCCTGAGGTGAAGTTCATAGCAGATCCTGAAGGAACGATCATGGGAGCAAATGGTTTAACAGGACCACGGTATGTTGGTCAAGGCACTGAAGAGATGAGACTTGTTGGTGCTTTGAGGGAAGTGCTTGCTGGTGGCCATTTAGGCTATGAGGAAGTTCAGTGTGTGCTAAAGGATGTTCTACCAGTTGGATCGATGGGTGCAAATTCAACGAGGGTGAGTGAAGCACTTCTGGCAGCTTTTTTGATTGGACAGCGAATGAATAAGGAAACTGATCGTGAGCTCAAAGCATATTGTCTAACCTTCGATGATGAACTAGGTAGCACCAAACAGGTTTCTCTTTCTTAAACTGGATAGAGAAATCAATCATGTCATTAATGCCACAATTTATCAGGTCCTCCTCCAGTTGCTGATGTCAATTCCTTGACACACTATGGTGAGCCCTATGACGGAAATACACGCTTTTTTAGGAGTACTCTATTCGTTGCAGCTGTTAGAGCCTGCTATGGTGAATCTTGCCTCCTCCATGGCGTTGAATGGATGCCACCCAAGGTCAGTACAAAGCTTATCCAGAAGCAGCCATTGTGCATAAGAGTATTTTAATTATATTGTTCTTGTGATTTGGTGATGCACTTGTCTATTATTTATTTTTTTAGCACCCTATATATTAATTTATGATCAAGGTTTTCAGGGTGGCATAACAGAAGGGCAGATGCTTAAATTCATGGGTGCAGACACTCATCTGTCTCCAATACAGGCCAAAACACTATTGGAGGTGTGCGCAATTCTGATACTTTTCATGCAATCTCTCTCTCTTTCTCTCTCTCTCTGTGCATTGCTGTCTGCATCTAATTACATCAATTACGTGGTGATTGCTTTCAGGATGAGAATGCTGGTTTTGCATATTTGAGTCTCCAGGAAGCTTGCCCACCACTGTAAGTTTGCCATTTTCCTTGTTAACTGTGCTCAAATGATCTAAGGTGTAGTTGATGGAATCACTAGCTTTGCATATTTGAAACATGCAATAAACATATATCCTCTATTTTCATATTACCTCGTTTGGTTTGACTGTGCATCAAAATAAGCTATTTCCTCACAGTTCACAAAACAAAATAAGTAAATAATAAACAATGTACTCAGGTACGGAAGTTATGGCCCTGTTCTTTTCCGTGTTGAGTAAAGTTGAGTTTTACTGTAGCAAAAGTCGAGAGTCCTCAAAAAGGAGTCTAAAGAGGCTGAAAAAATAATTAAAAATAGTTTTAAGATCTTTGATATGAACACTAAAAGTCTTGAAAAAATCGCTACAAATTATTACAACATATAGGCTATATAAAAATAACAAATTTTACTACAATGAAACTCAACTCAACTGTATGCTGAAAAGAACAAGGCCTACATTGCATGCATGGGTGTTTTTTTGACTCTATTGTTGTAGATATTCGATTATTCGGCTCAGGGAGCATATTAAGAAACGACCACCCTTGGCTACCTCTGAGAAGGTTCAGCAATTCGTGAGAGTGAGTACCTCCTATCATCCACTTGTGGTGTTTTTACCCTTTTGTTCAAGAACAGATAACCCAGATCATTTTCTATGATATCATTGTTCTACTCTTTGTAGCTCAGAATATTTGCAATGTATATTCCTTTGTGCTTATCATTATCAATCTACAGATATTTTCACTGTAATCCACATGTGCCAGATCTTCAGTAAACTATGAACTTAGTGATTTAGTACAATCTACCTTTTCTCTTTGATAGTACAATGCATAACAGTTTTAGTAGCTTACGTTTTCAAAGTGTTTCCTCATGAGAATGTATAAAATGGCTAAGGGATTGTCTTGACTGCAAACCTAGAACAAGTCAAGATTATTGGAGTTATTTCTTGCAGTAATCCAGTTTTTCATCTCTGAAATATTAGACATAACTTATCCATATCACCAATTACTCTTAATAGTTTCTATTAATTTCTTGTAGATTAGATGAGAAATGCTTTACTGTATATGAACTTGTTCATGTGTGTTTTTGCTGCATGTCGAATGCTGCTTCAATTAAATGCTCTTATTATTCTTTATTTTGTCCCTAGGCGAGAGGAAGAGAATCAATGGTTGCTGGATTTTATCACGAGGGCTATGAGGACCCATTGCTTATGCTTATGAGGAGGAGAACTGTTCATGCTGGATTAGTTGTAAAGGTAAGTTTTTTTTATCTCATCTTATATTGAGTCTGAACTTCATGATACTCTTTTGTCGTTTTCCCTGATGAACCGAAATCTATGGCTTTGTTTCTGTTCCTTTCGTTAATAAATTATTTGTAGGAGAATTGGTTTCCTTGCATTAAAATCATATTCGGTGTCATTACTCATGGATTGGGCCTTCTCCTGACTACTGAAACCTATACATTTTATTTCCCTATATTTTTTTCATAATGCAAATCTGATTGTTAAATGCAACTGTTTCTCAAATTTATTGGTTGTTACCCCTGCTAAGACATTCATAGTACACAATAGGGTGAGGAGGGTGCACTTTCTATGACAACCAAGGAAAGATCGACTCATGCATCGAAAGGGCTTCCAGTGAACCATTGCTCAGGGTTCCGGACACCAAACACCATAAATTTCTCTGGAACTGATGGTACAATGATTATTTTCTTTTTTATTGATTATTTGTACTCCTCGTATTCACATTAATCAGTAGGTCATGGTGTATTTCATTTATTACACTTCACCGCTGATGTGACCAGTAATTCTGCAAATTAAGTTAGGGATATGTTAAATATCCTCAGATTTGAGTTTTATTTGCTGTCCATTCATATAAAGGAAGATGCCTTTTCTCGTGGTATTGATAAGCACACAGGGCAGCATATTAAGTCAGGGTTATGTTAAATATTCTCAGATTTTTTTAACAAAAAATATTCTCAGATTTGAATTTTGTTTGTTGTCCATTCATATAAAGGAAGATGCCTTCTCGTGGTATTGATAAGCACACAGGGCACTACTATGAACTATTTGGATGTTGTGGATACTCAAAAACTTGGTTACAAGATTATTTCAGCCTGAGTTTCTCTCATTTATCTTTCAGGTATTTCTAGAGAGAGCTTCCGGGTTGCTGTGAATGCTCAGGAACTTGGTTTTGAATCTACTGAAACTCCAAGAACTGATAGATCAGTAAGTCTTTTTTGTCCATTTATGTGTTTGCTGCTATCTTCATTTCATATTTATATACCCGCATTAACGATGGCCAATTTGTTCATTCAATAATGCTATGTGCTTCTGTGTATCAGCCATAATTATTTAAAGCAGATGATCAGATGTATTTGCTTTTATATTATTACTTACTGTATCTTCAAACTGAATCAGGTCCTGAAAAACTTGGAGCTGGGTTTGGCAGCACTGGGTGGAGAGGAAGGGCCAGCCTACGACCGTATAGTTCTTAATGCAGCTATGGTTGACCACTTGTTAGGCTGCATAGGAGCTGAGGATATCAACTCTGCACTGGACCGGGCAAGGGAAGCCATTGACAGTGGTAAAGCTCTGAGAAGGCTTATGAATTACATAAAAAACTCACACAAAGTATCCTAGCTAGTGGTGCCGGTGACCAAGTGCTGACTGCGCAATTTTGGTTTGAGTCGTGGGACCACGGCTGAACATTCTCTTCCTTCAAGTTGCTTGATTAACATAGAGAACAGCTCGTCCACCAATTCTCCGTTGCAAGGCATTGTCAATATATCTTGTTGAAAATTTCAGGCAGCAATGAGAATATACTTACGAAAATGTTCTGTTCGTTATGTCCTGAGAGCTAGTGATGTCAAGTGTAACTGTTTAATGTAATGTCCTGAGCTTTGCTCAAAAAAGTTATGCCTGAGAAGATGATGTTGAGTGAGACTGTAGCACATGGAGATTCTTTTCTTGATGTGATCCACACTATAGCGAGAGCGAGAATGCTGTACACAAGACTGAACTGTGAAGGGATGATTATCTTTGATCATTTCAAAAAAAAAAATTGTCATTCTCCTTTTTCTAGTGGATTATTAGAAATCCAATGTCGCCAGGTGATGCCTCCTCCATGGCGTGCCGTCCACCTGCTCGACGCTTGTCCTCCCCGCGCGGGCACGATGCGCTCAATTGGGATGGTAGACACGCTGAGGAATTCAGGAATCATCTTGCACGGTGGTGACGGCTGACGCCCTCTCTCTTGTGTCTCGCCCTAGCATCCCGCGCAATGTTGACAGTCAATACAGTCCATCAGGACCAACGAGGAGCTGAACAAGCTGCAAGACCGGCGGGCCCAGGAAGTGAGTGTCGTGCTTCGAGAAGGGAGGATTTTGCCTATTTGCCACTCCCAAAAGTGCCTACCTTTTATTTGCCACCACCAAGATTACCATCTCCTATTTGTCATTCTCAACACCACCACTACACCCAATATGCCATTTTTGCCCCATTTTCTTCATTTCTACCCCTTTTCCCTATTTCCAAAAATAAAAAGACATTTTATCTCTCTTTCTTCTCCTTTCCCATGGCCGTCGCTGCCATGGCCGCGTGCGTCATCGAGCTCGGCCACCGCCTCCGCTTCGCTGTCGAAGCTCTGCTGCCGCCTCATGAAGCCGTCGAGCTCGGCTACGCCGCCTCACAGACGTTGTCGAGCTCCCAAGACAGATCGGGAGAGCAATGGCCAGCAGCCCCTGAGTCGCCCATCCTCTCTTCACCGCGCGCCAGGAGCCAGTGAGCCATCACGGCCACTCTTCGCCATGCGGACTTGGAGAAGAAGGGGAAGGAGTGAAAAAAGTGTGAAAATGGTGGAAATGGTGGAAAATGGGCAAAAATGGTATATTGGGTGTGGTGGCAGTGTTGGGGATGGCAAATAGAAAATGGCAATCTAGGGGGTGGCAAATAGAAGGTAGGCACTCTTGGGAGTGGTAAATAGGCAAAATCCTCGAAGGGGAGGCCAGGCTCTAGGCCTTGTTTCAGATTAAATTAAATTAAATTAAATAAAAAATTGTTATTTTTTATAAGCCAAATTGTGTAATATTTTGTACTCATTTTTTGGGGGTTTTAAATAGTTCTTCTTAGAGTTCATAAAATAATTTTTTATAGTTTTTTTTAATTCTTTGAAATGTCTTTTGAGAGGGTCACAAATTTGCTACAGTAAAACTCAACTCAACATTAATCTAAAACAAACAAGGCCCTAGTTTCCTGTCGGCCTTATTTAGCGCTACCTTAAGAAGGGTCGTTACGCCCAGCGCGTCGGCATTTGCCGAACGGCTTAACGGCTTAAAATGTCAGAATTTTGAGAGCTTCTCAAGACAAACTTAAGATACGGATCCATCTCGTTCTACTTGCTTTTAAAAGTATTGGGACATACCTTCTTGACAGCGAAAAAACAGACCCAACAAACTAAGATGTATGCTCTTTTTTTCATGAAAATAATTCATTAAGTTGTTAAGCCGATAAGTTGTTCAACCTTGAAGAACTGACCCTTAATTCCTAGCCTCCGTCCTGGAGGATCTAGCTGCCAAGGCTGGAGCTGGTTGGGGATGCTGCCAAAGACAACAAGAAGACCAGTATCATCTGCGGGCATATGTTGCTGGATAGTGGTTGTCTATTGTTGCTGCAAGCTGGATTTTAGCTGATTCCCTTGGCCTAGTGCCACTGCCAAGTATTTGAGGAAGGTACTACCGCTACTAGCATTTGCCCTCTATATCACTTTGGTCAATCATCTAGTCTGTGTGGTATGGGCATTGAACTCGTGAAATCATGGCTGAGCTAAGTGGTTTTGATTTTAGTGAACTGTGCGAGATGGTTAATAAGATGATAGGACAACATAGTAAAACGATACAAGACCAACTGCAGCATAGGACAACTCCTGAAATTGTTGTTAAAAACCCGCTCGAATCTAATTATGTTAAACTATTGGGACGAGTAGCTATTCTTTTCCTTATAATTTTTTTTTTAAAAAATATGAACGAGAGAGTCCTACTGTTTAGACAATACATCGGTGTAGGCAGATAAACAGAATAATTCTATATATCTTTCCTCTTCGAGAGGAAACTCCCTGGTTTGAATTTTGCTGGCATTTGGGAAAGGACAAAGCACGAACCCACATCTGCATACAAACCCCCCTCTTCCATATCGCCACACCTCGATCTACCGAAGCACCGGTACAAGCAACTACCCTCCCAGCGTTTGAAATTCGAAATTCAAATCCTGTAGCTCGCCACTACCAAATTCAAATCCTGTGTGAAAAAGGGAAGAGGAGGAGAAAAGGGCTGTGGCCTGTGGGATCGCCCAGGCCGCGCCTGAAATTAAAGTCTAGTAGTATTTGGCTATATGGATATGGATCTACCCCCACATGCGCCGTCGCAACCGCGCCCTCGTCCGCTCGAATTCAAAAAAAAAAAAAACCACGCCATTACGCCGCCACGCCCACGCGAGCCTCCCTCCCTTCTCGCCATTTCAAAAAGAACACGCGAGGCAGGGGGCGAGGCTGGCTTCGCGTCTCCCTCCCCTCCCGCTCCCGCTCCTCCCCCAAACCCTAGCCTTCCGCCCAGATCCCCGACTTGTCCTGCGGCTTGCGGATGGATCCCCCCGTGCCCGGCGCGTCACCGCTGCTGTCGCCGCCGGCGACGACGACCAAGGTTGGCTGGGTGTGTTGGGCTGGGTTGTGCACTTGCGCGCGTTTGGTTCGCGGTTGGGATTGGTGTAAGGCGGGGTGGTGACGTCGTGGTGCGCGTTCTTGCAGGAATTGGGCGGGAGGGCGGAGCGCGGCGGCGGCGGCGGCGCTGCGGAGACGAGCGGGTCGCCGGCGGTGGTCGGATTGGGAGGTGGGTTCTCGCGCCTTGCTCCCGATCTGTGCTTGCTACGTGTTTTCTAGCGCGGGATGAGATGGAAGCCGAGGACTCTCTTTTTTAGATGGTCCTTGTTCTCGAATTCTTGGTGAAAAGTGCTGCATTTGCGGGGGAGAAATAACATTCCAGATGCCACGGTAGATTATACTGTGTTGTTCTGCAACAGATCTAAGAGCGTGGGTGCAGGATTTCTTTTAAAGTTTTTACTGAAGATGCAAGCTTGTAATTTACTATCATTTTTGCTACTGTTAAGAAACAGTTTGACAGAATTTGCGCCTTCGGTAGCGACAACAGCGCAACACATTTATCTTAGATTTGTAAAACGTGGCATGATGCAATCTGGAAATAATTGTTGTTAGTAATTTATTATCTGCGGTAAAGAAAAACCGAGGACCCACAGGATTGTTTGCATCCCTCTCATTTATTTATCATCAGATTTCGCCAAATTTCCAACGCCGACTCTTAAAACAATGCTGTTCTTTATACACTAGGATCTCGGTGGAATGGAAGCATGAGACACTCTTTAATATATTTTCACTATAGCTTCAATTAACTCTAATTTTTAGTCTCCTGTCTCATCATTGCAATGCTGTTTCTTCTAATTGAATTTGCTGATGGCAGCTATACATTTGTTCCATTTGCGTGAATGGATGCTTGATTTTACTTTGTACCTTTATCTCTCAAATGCTTATTGTTTATCCTACAGACCCAACTGAAGGGATTTTGGAACCTTCAGATCAAGCACAAGTAAGCTTTCATCCATGTAACAAGGAGGATACACCTCGAGTTACCACTGAAAGAGCAACAAAATGTGGAGATGGAGTGCTTTCATTGCCTCAGGCTGGTGCATTTATTGAGTCAGAGGCTGCTTGCCTGACCTTGGGCCATCCATCTCATGCAACATCTATGGAAAAATTGCATGACAGTGATCCTTTGGTGTGTGACAAAGAAAACATTAAGACAGACTTGCAGCCGAAACTTGGTGCGCAGCGCCTTGAATTGGATCTTAACATAGTGGATTCTTCTAATATGGCTGAGCACAATCCATTCTTTCCTTACAAGAAGCTGGGGCAGTCAAAAGTTAGTGATCCATCAGAATGTGGCAGTACAACTGGTGCTATAGGAGAGAGTGAATCACATAGAAAGTGGAGAGAGATGAAGCAGAATGGCTTCCTCTCTTCATCTCATGGAAATGTAGTGATACCTAAGCCTCGTGGTCGACCCCCCAAAAGGAAAAGGGAGGATGAAATCAAAAGGAGCACTTTTACCCAGAATGAACAGGCCAAGTCCACGAAGGTTGCTGCTCCTAGTGGGCTATTATCTGGGCTAAACCCTGGAATCATAAACCATGTGAGAAATAGCAAACAAGTGTACTCAATAATAAAGGCAATGGTACACTCTGAGAAGTTTGAGACTGAGAGCCAGCCTGTTATTATTAGTCAAGCAGGTGAAAGAGGGAAAAAAGTTAGTGAGGCAATTCAGGAGCAGAAATATGGGGGTGGTTTGATGAACTACCATTTCATGATGAAAGGTAGTAGTACATCTTTTCAACAAGGGCTGCCTACCACATCAAAATTCCTTTCAGAGGATGGCGATAATCTGAAATTGCAACTCTCTTCAGCAGTCACTGTGGCTTCAGACAGGACCTGCAGTACATCAGCTGATGATCTTGCATCTAATCATGATTACATGACTGTATTATCAGTGAAGGGTATGCTCCATTGCTTAGTTCACTTAAACATATTTTCTGAGCACCACACTGATTACTATTTGTAGAATCATCCATTTCTGACTTTTTTTTGCCTTCTCAATTTCAATATCAGCGGCTGGTGTTGCTTCTCAGTGGCTGGAGCTACTACAGCAGGACATAAGAGGGCGCCTGGCTGGTAATAATTCATTGAGCTTGAAATAGAATACGAAGTTGCTAACCATGCATTCTACTTAAACTCTACTCTTCTCTTCATTCTTGAAGCTTTGAAGCGCAGCAGGAAGAGAGTCAGAAATGCCCTTCACACTGAACTTCCATACCTAATATCAACAGAATTCCCATCTAGTCAAGAAAATGAATCATCCATTGCACATTCTTTTGAAGCTGGATCAACTGGACAAACAGTTTCAGAAGCACATGTGGCAAGATGGAGGTCTCTTTTTGTTCAGATGGACAGGACTCTTCAGGAGGAGGGGAGGCATCTTGTGAGTTTCTTCATCTGAATATACTGGGATAGTGGGATGTAGGAAAGAACTATATATTTGATATTGATCTTTCCATCCTTTGATGTTGCTGCTATCTAACACGTCGTCCAGCTTACTTCTCATTGTTTTTTGGTCAGAACAGAAATTATGACCTAGATATTTTAGTTTTAGCTCCATTTAATTTCACTAATATTTAGACGCATATATATATATATATATATATATATGCATTACTATTACTAGTATTATTTGAACAAAGGCATGCATGGTCATTCTGGTCCCTGTTCTGCATTCCTGATCATGCAAAATACCTGTTGCAGGAGAATCGGTTGAAGGAAGTGCAAGAAATGCAATTGAATTGTGATAGAGGCCTAAAACACATGGCTTGTGAGGCTCCATTGACAGGACCAATGAGTGAATTATGGTTAGTTCATCATCCCATTTAACCATAAACGATTCACCCTTTTATGAATCATGCATAAAAGCCATTGTCGATATGTGGAACTGAGTTAAAGCAAAAGTACTGAAATAGACAAAAATGTTGTCATTTTACTTCACTCCTGCATGAGTGTCTTGCTGACCAGCCGCTAATATGTCTCTCCAGGAAGCTGAAGAACCAGGAGATCCCTGAGAGCGAGTGGGCAGTGCAAGCCGCTGCCGCATCAATCTATTCAACGTGCAACCTGGTTATGAGAACTGAGAACGTGCCTTGCTTCTGATCTCACTGAGAATCCGCTTCTTGCTTTTTTTTACTGATCTTTCCTTACCTCAGTGCAACATTAGGATCTGTCTCTTATCTGAAGCCTGGCAAGGGGCAATCATCTGTTGAGGAGAGGCTGTAAAGCAGTGCTTTGGTTTGTGCTTACTTGATGTAACGTGAAACTCGTATTGTCTTTTCTTCCCAACCCTTTACAATTTCACAGGTGCGAGAAATAACAAATTTCTTTACCCAATTATTCCATCTCCTATCTGACACACTAGCTGGCCGTTTAATAACTCGACAAGTTTATGTGGTCTCATTGTATTTGTTCCTGCTTGGACTGGAAACTCATCTAGTTTTGGTCATTGGTGGGAGCTGCACATTTAAAACTCGACCAGTTCAACGGCAAGTTCAACAGTGACATAATTTAGGTGAACTGAACGCCGTAGCAATAAAATAGGAGGGAATGAGCTATCCTTAAAACAAATGGCTGATTTAACAAATTATTTATCCAAGTTAAATCACCAATGGAATGGCCGTAAGGATTTTTACTTTATAGTGATAATTTTTCTAAAAAGCCACTCAGGCTAGAGAAATTTGATCGTTTGATTTTCACATTAACTTTTTTTTAATACATTTGCACATTAACGATGATATATGGAAATGGAATAGATGCCGCTCTCTAGGGCCTTATACATTTCAGCTTAGCGTAGATTTAAGAGTTGAGCTTTAAATATTGTAAAAGAATAATTTAAAAATTTTATAATCTTTAAGAGAACTACTAAAAACTTACGAAAAATCATTAAAAATTATTACCAAATATAATATATAAAAATAAATAAATTTGTCTACGGTGAAACGCCATGCTAGCTGGAGGAATGCTCGGACTCACGAGCTTCTCCACAAAGCAAGCGTCAGTGTGTTAGAGCATAAACAGCAGCAGCTTTAAAAGTTGCTGCAAATTTATAGCTTTGCTGCAAACATTCTTTCAGACTTTACACTACACTCTAAAAAGATTCCCTCATCTACCAGACACTCTATACGTGCTGCAAATTTACAACACCATATAGAGCTTCTACTAGCTTTGCTCTTAGGTGGGATGGGAGAATAGGCATGTCCGGCGGGCCCAGTGAGTCAGTGTCTGTGGACTGGAGCGTTGACTAAACGTGTGCCCCACCGGGCAGCCAGCCCGGGCCGGTTTAAACCCCTCGCCGCCGTGCCCCCGCGGCCGCCGCCACCCGCCGTCCCATGTACTCCTCCCCCTCCGCCACCCACCTCCTCGCGCTCCTCCGCCGCAACGCCGCCTCCCCTGCCGTCGCGCTCCGCCTCTTCCTCCACCTCTCCTCCGCCGCCTCCCCTCCGCCGCCCCGCGCCACCTCCTTCCTCTCCCGCCTCCTCGCCGCCCACCCCTCCACGCACCCCCTCCTCCCGTGCCTCCTCCGCCACCTCCTCTCCCTCCCCGACCCGGCGCCGCACCTCCTCGCGCTCCTCTCCTCCCCCCAGCGCCTCCCGCTCGGCTTCTCCCTCCCCGCCTTCCGCTCCCTCCGCGCGCTCCCCTCCGCGCCGCCGCCGCCCACCCCGCTCTACAACCGCCTCCTCCTCGCCGCTCTCCAGGAGTCCCGCTTCGATCTCGTCGAGTCGCTCTACAAGGATCTCCTCCTCTCCGGCGCTGCCCCCGACGTGTTCACCCGCAACATGCTGCTCCAGGCGCTGTGTGCTGCCGGCCGCGTGGACCTCGCCCACAGGGTGTTCGACGCAATGCCGACCAGGAACGAGTTCAGCTTTGGGATCCTGGCGCGCGGGTACTGCCATTCCGGGAGGAGCGTGGACGCGCTTGGGGTGCTTGATGCAATGCCAACGATGAACCTGGTGGTCTGCAACACGGTGGTCGCGGGGTTCTGCCGGGAGGGCCAGGTGGAGGAGGCTGAGAAGCTGGTGGAGCGGATGCGGACGCAGGGGCTTGCACCGAACGTGGTCACGTTCAACGCGAGGATCTCTGCATTCTGCAAGGCAGGGCGTGTGCTGGACGCGTACAGGATATTCAAGGACATGCAGGAGGAGTGGGAGCAAGGTCTGCCAAGGCCTGACCAGGTTACTTTTGACACTATGTTGAGTGGTTTCTGTGATGCTGGGATGGTGGACGAGGCAAGGTTGCTGGTGGATATTATGAGGTGCGGTGGTTTCCTACGGAGGGTTGAGAGTTACAACCGCTGGTTGTCAGGTTTGGTGAGGAATGGAAGGGTTGGAGAGGCACAGGAGCTGCTGAGGGAGATGGCTCATGAGGGCGTCCAGCCTAATAACTATACATACAATATTATTGTTGATGGATTGTGCAAGGAGGGCAAAGCATTTGATGTGAGGAGAGTCGAGAATTTTGTGAGGAGTGGTGCGATGACACCAGATGTTGTGACATATACTAGTTTGCTCCATGCATATTGCTCAAAGGGCAATGCTGCTGCAGCTAATAGGATTCTTGATGAGATGGCGCAGAATGAATGTGCTCCAAATTTATTTACCTACAACGTTCTGCTGCAGAGTTTGTGCAAAGCCGGCAGGACTACAGAAGTAGAACAGTTGTTGGAGAGGATGAGCAAGACTGGATGTAGCTTTGATACTGCCAGCTGCAATATCATTATTGATGGGTTATGCAGAGATGGTAAAGTAGATATGGCTATGGACATTGTGCATGATATGTGGAACGAAGGAAGCTTGGCTCTTGGCAGATTGGGTAATTCATTCACAAGTTTACTTAGTGATTCTTCCAGCAGCAAAAAATGCCTTCCTGATCGAATCACTTGCTCTACTCTCATCAGTGCATTGTGCAAAGAAGGAAGGTTTGATGACGCAAAGAAGAAGTTGCTTGAGATGATAAGAAAAGATATTTCTCCTGATTCAGTTATATTTGATACCTTTATTCATGGGTATTGCAAGCATGGAAAGACTTCTTCAGCTACTAAGGTTCTAAGGGACATGGAGAAGAAAGGTTGCAACCCAAGCACAAGGACATACAACTTGTTGATTTGGGGATTTCAAGAAAAAAAAAAGACAGACGAAATACTTAAACTTATGAATGAAATGAAGGAGAAGGGGATTTCTCCTAATGTCATGACCTACAATAGCTTGATGCAGTCCTTTTGCGAACGAGGAATGCCAAATGAGGCTTTGCCTTTTTTAGATGAAATGTTACAGAACGAAATTGTACCTAGTGTAGCTTCTTTTGATATGTTGATTAAGGCTTTTTGTAGAATTACAGACTTTTCTGCAGCTCATAGGGTATTGAATGCTGCATTAAGTACATGCGCTCAGAAGGAAGTGCTTTATAGCTTAATGTGCACTGAACTATCTAATTATAGTAGATGGACAGAAGCCAAGAAGATTCTAGAAACAACACTTGAAACGAGGATTTCTATCCAGGGTTTCCCATATGAGCGGATAATTGCAGGGCTCTGTGAAGTTGGTGAGGTGGATCATGCACATAGCCTACTCAAATTGTTGATAGCTAAAGGGTATTCATTTGATCCAACAGCATTCATGCCAGTAATAGATGCATTATGTGAAAGAGGAAAGAAGCAGGATGCTGATACACTGTCAGCAAAAATGATGGAAATGGCAGAACGTGATGATGGTCTTGGAGCTGTTTCTGGTGAGGTTAACCCTAGACGCCGAAAGCATGACGGGGACAAGTATGCTGAAAACGATTGGCACTCTCTTTTGCACAGGTATTATCATGATCGGCTTTCTTGTGTTGTGTTTTTGATATCATATTGTTTATTTGGTTACTAGTTTTCTGTGATTCTTAGAATGTAATTCAGTGTTTTAAAAAATAATCAAAGCATATGCTGTCAGGCTTAGAAAGGCAAACTTGTTTAGCAATAAAATTGTGTCCTCGCTTTTTTTTGGGTTTCTTGGACTTCAACTGCAACGACTAACTTCACTGTTGGTATACAGAGATGACAGTGCCCGTACAATTATGAAAATTACCAAGAGAGTGCGGACAGGATGGGGTCAAAGAGGAAACATATATGATCATAAACAGGAGCAGAATGATGACTTTTATGTACTACAGAACACTGGCTGAGTAAGTCTCTCTTTACCCTAGACAATTAAGGTGCATAGTTTGATAACTTGCTTAGGAGTAGCTGCAGCTGTGCAACTTGAAAGCGTATCTGTTATTCGCAGCTTCAATTTGGTTAGCTAATTCAAGGGACGAGGAAGATGAGTTTTTTTATCTCTTTTTCCTAGGTCATGGACATCGCTGGACTGCCTCCTGACATTTTTGTGGAGGTGACTGTGAGCATCGCAACGAGATGAGCAATGCCGCATTGCTGCTCAATGATACCGTTCGTCCACCTCAAGCGATCGTAAGCCAATTGTTTCCTGATCCCTAACCCTCTCGTGTGCTTTCTTGCTTCCGAAATGCAGTGACTGACATCATTGACATGCCCGCCCTGCCCCTGCGTGCGCAGGTTCAAGGTGTTCTAGGATGCGACGGCGGCGAGGAATGTGGGGCGGTGCACAAGGAGTGGGACAAGGCGAGGTTCCTCTTGGTGCGCCGTGAGCGGCAATCCTGAGGCGCGATCTACATCCTTGGACTGGTAACGCCTGAAACACTTAATTTATACAGAAATGCATGGTGCAGATAGAACTTGCCTGAATTCTGCCTATCTCTGTCGCAAGGAGGAAGTCTGCAACCGGAGAAGAAGCCCGGCCGGGCTCTGTCACCTCCCTGCCACATGTCACCGCGGCATTACGTACATGGTCAGCATGATAACCCTGCCCGATCCGTGCTCGCCGGACGCCATCGAGCAGGTGCTGGAACGTTTGGAGATTGGAGGGGATCTCTGCTCCTGTCCATGCATCTGCTGGCTGAAGAGCAAGGCGCAAGATTGCTTCCGTACCGGAGAGCCTGCGTCTGCGTCGTCAATCATGAGGAGGATAACGATGCGCCGCTGTAAGATTGCCCAGCCTCCGGCTCCATGCGTGTTGCGTGAACCCGTGGTGCGGCGAAACGGAGGCCCCGTTGAAAGCCTGGGAGGAGGGCAACGGTGAGCCGAGGGGAGGAGGTTCTGCCGTATGTGTCGGTGGAAGCACCACAACTGCAAATCCAAAAGCCTCGTATATATACTGATAAAATGAGAGAGCATGGTAATGGATTAAGCTAATGCGAAATATACAACAGAACCCTCATATATATTATTAGGAACATATTTAAGTGATTCCCTGATTCAAATAGAAACATGTTGGAGTTTAGCCGTTGCAACACCATGCACACACTTTATTGACCCATTCATAGAAAAGGATTCTTTACCGACAGAATGTTATATTGATTTGTGCGTGTTCATACGAGAGTATGAAAAATAAATTACATGAAGTTGATCAGTATTTCTCCGGTTCATATTACAATTAGGACTGGATCTTAGGCAAGCTAAGGTCGCCTGAGCTCGACTGGCATCACTACCGAGTTTTAGGTCAGGTTTGACGAAAGCTCGGTTAGGCTTAAGAGTCTGATTTGGTTGAGCTCAAATGAAGGAGGTGATGCTGGCAGAAGTAATGAGACAGATTATATGAGCTTAGTTGAACTTGATCTCGAGCTTGGCTCGAGTTGGTTTGACCAGTTCATTTATACTTTAGAGGTAGGGAACTAGGGATAGCTGCCTGGTGCAATAGATGTTTGTTTGGGCAGCGAATAGAGCTGATCCAATCTAGAGTAACTCATCGAACACAAGCTTTTAGATAGGACGGATTAGCTGAGGGCATCTCCAACGGTGGCCTTTTTTTGGATGGCATATCCTATTACCGTAGAAATTGGGCCTCAAACAATGAAAATAAAGGTGAGAGTAAAATATGAAAAAAAATTTATAGGATTTGGGAATATAGGGCAACGGCCGGAGTCTCGGATATGGATTATAGGGTTAGATGAGGTAGGGAGGTGAATAGTAAAGAGGGTCAAGTGCACACATGATATTATTATGTTGCAATTTTGCTGAAACTTCACTACAAAACATGAAATTATCGTCTTGCCATTGGTGAAATGCAATCCATTTCAAACATGTGAATGCATTTTCAATATGCAATCCATTTCAAACATCTCTCCTCTTCTCTCCCTCTTTCAGCAACCCCTTGACACTCATCTCACCTCTCCCCAAGCTCTGCCACACTTGCTCGCCGTGGGCCGGCTATGCCCTGCATTTCATCATAATACTAATTTTTAAAAATCGATTCATTTCATCATAATACTCATTTTGAAAAATCGATATATGTATTTAAGTTTTTAAAATACACATATTAACGAAGTAAAAATGGGCTGGAAATTGGGACATGGCCTGGTCACCTCTAGGATGGATGAGCACGAATCCGACTTGCCTTGTTCTTTTCAACGTATCGTATCGTTGCGTATTACTGTAGCAAATTTTTTTTTATACAGCCTATATGTTGTGATAATTCGTCGTGGTTTTTAGTAGTTCTTTCAAACATTCTAAAACTATTTTTAATTTTTTTATTATCTTTATACCTCTTTTCGAGGGCTCTCAAATTTGATACAGTATTACGTCAACGTAACCATAAGTTGAAAAGAACGAGGTTTTAATCTTCGGTAAAGCGCATGGGCTGAAATAGCCGTGCCGACTGCCTACGAAGATTCCAGCGACCTCTGGCCCATTTCCAGTGACCCAGTAGCCCTAATTCCTAAACCTCGGTCGCGCAGCTCGACGTGGCCATGGCCATGGCCGCCGCCGCCGCCTCCTCCTCCTCCTCCTCCACCTCCATTGCCGGCAGCCATGCGCTCCGGCGGCAATGGCGGTACACGTGGGAAGCCCTAGCGCATATCCCCTTCCTCCGCCTCTACCTCTTCCACCGCGCCCTTCCCTCCAACCCCTCCGACCTCCGTGCCGAACTTCGCCTCGACGACTCCCTCCTCCTCATCACCTTCTCCCTCGCTGGGGACCCCGTTTCCCTCAGGGTACCCGTCCCGAGGGTGCTCGTCGACCCCTCTGTTCCGCCCCAGTGCCGCGCTGCGGGGGACCACGTCGAGGTCCGCCTAGCCCTCGTCCTTGCCGTCGACCACCCCGTCGTAGCCGCCGCCTTCCCTCCGCTCGTGGAACCACCAGCGCCTCTCTCTCTCCACGATGGTGAGTTTCTTGTATGGATTTGTTCTTGGTCCAATTGGAGTTGAGTGTTGGCTGTAGCCTGTAGGGCAGTCACTAGTCACTCCTAGTTGACTTGCCCTGATATCCCGGCATTTAAATGCTAAGTATTATGTGAATTGTAGTTTCAGATTCTAGTTTGATGATAATGGATTATATTCATTTATCTCCCCTTTTAGATGAAATTAAAAATTCATTTGTGGTTCATGCCATGGATAAACAGATATAAAGAGTCTAACTTCTGGAGATGTTCACTTGTATTGCAAATCTTGTTCTTCAAGACTGACAAATCAGCCACTAAGGTAGAGCATTGGCAATCTTTTGACTGCAAGTTGCTTTGAATTTTGCAGTGTGATGCATATTTTTTTCTTTACAAATGAGATGTGTGGAGTCTTAACCTGTTTACATTGTATTGATGCCGCTCCATGTTTTGTGCTTAGCAAGATAGGTATCATGTGCTCCATTTTGTATGTTATGTAAGAAAATCACTGGTGCCTAAAGAAGTGTTAATGTTAGACTACGCTACTCATCTGCTGTTACTTGATATGCTGGAATGAATGTTTTTCCCTGGCACACTATCTAACTAAAAGTACAAAACTAAATGTTCTAAGGAAGTATTAGTCTTAGATTATTCATCTGATGTTACTTAATATGCTGGAAGCAACTGAAATTCCAAAGACACGAGAGTGAGAAAAGGAAAGGGTTAGTTGTTTAACGGTTCTATGTTCTTGTTGTCATTTGGAAGATATATGACTGATTTGTTTGATATATCTGGAGGTTTAATTTTCTATAAAGTATCTGCTAGATATCTCTGGAAGTTTAATTAAAGTATCTGCAATCTGTAGATAGTTCGCTGTTATCTGATTATCTCTGTCTCTATGACAATCCCACTGAATCAGTATATTACTAAACCCATGAATTTCTTAGCAAGCAAACATATTTAGGTATTCACCTACATATTTTCCTGCATAAAAACTAATGGTATAGTAACGTATTTTCTCATGGCTGGGTAATATTGAGTGCCAAAATTCGGTATTGTCTTGTTGGTGAGTCTAATAGTGTCACATACCCATTTTTTCAGGAACATTGTGGAAATGCCATCTTTAAACTGGGAAGATATAGCTGACAATTGGTTTGGTGGATGTTGCACCTCATTTGGGGGTGCAGGTGAAAAGCTGGTATCACAGTATATTAATGCGTATGGTCGTCTAGATGGAACAAGTCTATTAGATGCTACATCCATTAGTATAAAAGTGGATTATCTCGAGATGGATTTAGCATGTGGAATAGCTAGTTCAATGTCTAGTAACGGTTCTGTTTCACTACAAGCTGTATCTGATGTTCATGTAGGAAAAGACCATATTACTGAGGAGACAACATTAAATAATTCTGAAGATAAGGCATATTGCAAAATGAGGATTGCCTCTAGTCATGTGCAACCTGCTGTTATTTTGGAAGAGGGGCATTGTGTTAGTAATACTGAACAAAATGGAGACACTGCCCACACCGATCAGTATAACAACGTTCAGATGGAATATGGTGTTGATGTTAACTCTGAGAAGTGTAAAAACGACTATCATGTTGGCAGCATGGAGAAACCCACTAAGGAGACTGAGTTGTCACTAGCAGACCCATGGAATTGCTGCTGTGATAGCAGAAACAGTGGAAAGGCTGGAGATGACACTTCCGATTTGACCACCCAGAGCCAAAAAACACAGACGACATTGGACATCCTAAGAGATTACAAATTAACGAAAAGTATTTCACTTGGTAGTAGCTTCATTGTGAAAGCATCTAACCTTCTGAGTGGTGTTGACTGGGTTGAACTTCTGTGTGTCCATTGCTTGTCACCTCTCGGGTCATTTCCTTCACAACATTCACATTCTCCAGTGGATGGCCGAGTACGATTATTTAAGTGCTACACATCCTCCAATCTTCCTGTTCAGGGACCTTCTGATGTTTTCAGGTTAGTATCTGCGCCTCTCATCAGTTTTGAGATACTCTTATGCCACTACAGAGAAAAGATGGAATGGAATTACAATTCATAAATCATAAGTATGGTTTGACAGTTAAAACCTGTTGTTTGTTGTTACTATGTGAATGGATTTCTAGTTTTGTTCGCTGCTAATAAGCTTATTTTATTGCTGATACTGATACGATGACAATTTTGGCATGCATTGTCTATGTGCAGGGGGCATACATTAGAAAGACTTTTTGTTAATTTGTTACTTGAGATTGCTGAAGATGAAATATCTTTTCGCACAGTAGTCAGAGATTTGAAAACTAAAAGGGCCATGCTGCAAATTGTCCTTATTAGTCCAAAAGCATGGTTGTTTTCTGGCTATTGCTTTGACAATGATATTGACGGTTCAAATGTGACAGCAAATCTGCAGCCTTCTGTTAAGCTCTTATATTTTAATTGCACTGATTCCTCAGAAGCAGACTTAAGGTATGGTGTATGCTAACCTTCACTTGTTATGTTATTTTGTTATCTAAACATGTTAAACACCTTTTGGATTGTTTTCTTTTCTTTGCCAAATTCTTAAATCAGTAGTTTTTAGTTACTGGATTTAAACACACATTGCAAGTGTATTTTAGTTTCAATTTTTACACACGCGGTGTAGCAAAAATGAAAGAAATCAAGAAGACACACTCTTGACCGTATTTTATTCGCGTGCCAATGTGCCATGAATAGTCCTTGGTTATGTCCTGTCTTGTCCCTAGCCCCACCTCTGGCCAATGGTCTGAGGTAATGGCGTAATGCTTTGTAGACTTTAAGCATGCTGATGTTTCGATATCTGTCATACTTTTTGAATGTCTTAAATTTACCTCAATATAAGTTCTCTTTGTCATCATTGGCAATTGTATTGTACCTCCACAAGTCTGTTTGGTGCAAAGTAACAAGAATAATGTATCATGTTTATCTAATTTCCTTTTTTCTGTCTCTACACCTCTTCTTCTATTTCCAATATGCAGGACCGTAGAGGAGTGGTCATCCAAATACTGGGTTGAAGAGTTGTACATGATGGAGCGCCAAATAATTGAACTTATTGAATGCCTCAGCTCAGCTATGGGCAAGTTTCCACTTTCTTGCTCTTCTCTTGAAGGAATGCATCTGTCATCTCTAGAGCGTTGACTTTGGTATAAGATGAACTAAGATTATGTCATCATTCCTGAAACGGTCACTGCATAACTGGTGGTAACTCCAATCAAGTATAATGATCAGTTTACTTGCCCATGCTCAATTTATTAGTTTTCCAGCAAAGTTGTCGATCATCTCATCTGCTAACCGCAAGTAATCTGGGCTAGTTCTCTGCTGTCAGAAGACTTGAGCGTCAGATCTGGCTACCAGTGATTTCTGGTTCAGTAGACTTCTGGTAATAGGGGGTTCTGCCTTCTGGCAGTCTGCTTCACACAGTGTATGGCATGCTGTTGTAGCTCAAAACAGTTAAACATTTTGTATTCTAGTGCGTGCCACGATTTTCTCTGCTAATGGAGACTATTTCAAATACATTTATGGAGTCTTCGCTTAAGCAACGCATACATTTCTTCAATTCTGACAGTCAGCATATTGGCCTCAAGTACTTGCTGACGCCTGAAACTGAAACAAACATATGTTCCTTGAATATATGTTGGTTTCATTTATGGCGACTGCTTTTTGCAACTTGCAAGATTTGTAGCACCTTGTCACATTCATCTGATATAAATAAACTGGCATACCGGAAGTCTGGAGCGAGTAGTAGGCACAGAAATACGAAGGATTTGGTTTATGGCCAAAGGAAAAGGTGCTTCTGTCTTGTATTGGTACAAATGTACAACCATTGTCTCCTCTGACAGGAGAGTACTAGCCCTGCGTTATGCAACATAACATCAACCCAGATTCCTCGACCGGATGGTCCACATATTGAGTACATCTTGTTCTTTTCCTGAAAAGAAAAAACTTCTTTCAAATATGCATTTGACCGTAGCACAGAATGATCTAGTTCCACATACAAGCATATTTCATCTGATAACACCAAGTCACCAATCAAAGATTTTTTTATCCCCAAACATTGCAACATTTTTTTACCATACTCATCACACTCCATTCTTGATGCCCAACCCAGCCTGTGATAAATGAGATGACTGTACATGCAAAATTGCATGTGCCACATGTGTATGCCTTGCTACTCTCTTCCCATGATCTGTACACATGTGCACATAGGGCCATGGCCATGTTGTGTCCACGTCCCTGTGTTTTGGCACATGTGCATCAAGGACATGGTTGCATAGAGCCTTTTCCAAAACCATGAAAGCTCCATGGAAAAGGCTCATGACTTATCAAGTGTTGTTGCACAATTGGCAAAGCACGATAGGGCCATGCATGGATGGCTGAACAACGGCCAAACCTAGGCATCTAGGCTCACATGTCATATATATTCTAGTACATTGCATAGCTAGGGAGAAAAGACTACACTTGATTTTGCATTGCTTTGGAGATGGATGGACCCTCTTAACTAATGATGTTGGTCACAAAGATATGATTAACACGTGAACTAAGTTCATTGTTATGTGTTAAGTGTAATGATCAAAGTAAATTGGGCATAAATACAAAAGGAGACAACGATCGATCCGTGGTACTATGGAAGTGGTGATAGAGAAAGATATAGATACCCTAGGACCTCGATGCCATTTTTTTAAAATGCAAACATAAAGAAGTCTGAGCCTTTTTTTTTTTTGAACGAACGGGGCAGGCGCTCTGCCATTTCATTAAGGAGAAGAGAACTGTACACTGTACAAGAACCTAGCCATGGCTAGAAAAACAGAAAGAGATTATGTTGGAACGGCAAGGAGCCCCATGCTCCACCCCCTCACCTCCTTCAAGATTCTATCAACTAGCGCCCTATAAGAAAGATTCTTATGCTGGAAAATGCGTCTATTCCTTTTCTTCCAAAGATTCCAAATAGTATAGACTATGAGACCATTTAGGGTCCTCTTGATCGCTTTGTCGGTTGTCTGGGAAGAGGCCGCGATCCACCAGTCGCAGAAACTCATGTTGATTGTCCATCTAGGCGTTTGAGGGTATTGATTGAGAACCTCATTCCAAACTCTTTCAAAGTACGAACAATGAAGAGCCAAGTGGTTGATGGTTTTTGGACTATTTTGGCATAAAGAACAGATGGGCTGGTGTGGCCATCCTTTTCGAGTCAGGACGTCAGCCGTATATATGCGTCCATGGGCGAGAGACCAGGCAAAAAATTTGCATTTGTTTTCTGTCTGTGCTTTCCAGATGGTGTCTCCAAGGAACCAACCCATGCTGCCCAGAAATTGGAGTCGATAAGCCGACCTAGTGGAGAATCGACCATCCGGGCTTGGAGTCCAAATGATCTCATCAGCTACATGTGTGAGCGTTACACCACGAAGTTGGCTCCAAAGGTGGAGGTAATCCTGAAGTTGCTCAACTGTGTTGAGGTGTTGCACCATGACTATCCATCTATCATTGGGAAGCAAATCTGCGACAGTATGATCCTTTCCTCGTACAATTTTGAAGATGTGGGGCGCGATGTGGCACAGTGCCGACCCCTGCAGCCAGTTATCCAGTCAAAAGTTAGCTTTATGGCCATTCTGGACGGTGACGCGTGTGGCCGCGCGAAAGAGCGCTTTGTCAGAATCATTGCAGGGTACCGGAGAGCCCTTCCAAGGTCTGCATGGGTCGGTCCAGTCGAGCCATAACCACCTCAAACGAAGTGTTGTACCAAATTTCTGAAGATTCAAGGTGCCAAGGCCACCCAACTTCTTTGGTCGGCACACAGTTGACCAGTTTACAAGTGAGTGCCCACCACTGGATGACTCTTCTCCCCGCCAGAGAAAGGCTCGACGGATTTTGTCCGATCTCTTCGAAACCCACTTGGGTATTGGGAAAGTCGACATGAAGTACGTAGGTAGAGCTGAGAGGACAATGTTGACGAGCATAAGCCGATCGGCCTTGGTCAAAAGGCTTCCCTTCCATCCTTGAAGTCGTTTTTGCACTTTCTTGATTAGGGGGAGAAAGTGCACCTTTTTTAGCTTACGTTGGTGAAGGAGAAGCCCGAGATACGTGCAGGGGAAGGAATCTCTCCTACCGGGGAAGGACATTAAGATGTCATCTAGCTCTTCCGGTCTACAGTGAATCGGGTAGGCAGCACTCTTGGCAAGATTAGTGTGTAGTCCGGAGGCTTTTCCAAAGCCTTCGAGTATATTCATAGTCGCCTCAATTTCACTGCGTACAGGATTTATGAGGATGGCCGCGTCATCAGCGTAGAGGGATGTCCGCATGGAGACCGTCCGCGAGTTAATAGCAGAGAGAACATTATTTTCCTGTGCCCGAAGAAAGAGCCGCTGGATAGGATCAATGGGCAAAATAAATAGCATGGGCGAGATAGGATCCCCTTGTCTAACTCCTCTTGCGTGATAAGGAGGGGGACCCGGAGTGCCATTGAGAAGGACGGAGGAGGAGGCCGACCCTAGAAGGGAGGAGATCCAATTACGCCAGCGTTGGCCAAAGCCCATGTGCTGCAGAACCTCTAGTAAGTAGCCCCAATGGACTGAGTCGAAAGCCTTGGAGAAGTCAATTTTGATAAATATAGCTGAGGTCTTCGTGCACTGGTGGTCTTGAATGGTGTTCTGGATGTGAAGGAAGTTGTCTTGAATGGCACGACCTTTGATGAAGGCACTTTGACTTCGTGAGACTAGGCTATCCAAATGAGGGGCCAATCTGTTGGCCAAGAGTTTGGATAGAAGTTCTTCAAGTCGTGGATTAGGCGATCGGACGAAAGTCCGTCGATTCTGAGATCATGTTCCTTCTTTTGCAGGAGGACGATGTTGGCTGTGTTTAGGAGATTTAATGAAGCCGAGTTTTGGTTGTAAAGGTGGTGGAAGGCATTGATGATATCCTCTTTAATTGTGTCCCAAAAAACACGAAAGAATAAGCCCGTAAAACCATCCGGGACAGGCGCCTTATCTATTGGGCTGGAAAGTACAACTTGTTTTATCTCTTCTTCCTCGAAAGGCAGCTACAGGTCATCCAAGTCATGGGGTAAGTAGCCCAGGTGTTTCCAAGCCAAGGAGAGCTCACGGTTGAAGGGGGTGCCTAGGTGCTCCAGAAAGTAGCGATGGCATTCCAATTCTTTATCAGAGTGGGAGCTGACTGGCCCATCAAGCGTGGCTAAGGAATGAATGAAGTCTTTCCTTCTTCGAGAATTGGCACGAATGTGAAAAAATCTCGTGTTTGCATCTCCCAACTTGATCCATTGGGCCCGTGCCCGCTGACGGATCGGTGCTTTCTCGATCACGGCGAGACCCAAGCTACGATCTTTAAGTCGCCTGTGAAGGTCCCTTTCAATAGGCGAAAGCAAGCGCGCCTCTCTAACTTGATTGAAGAGGAGGATCAGCTCGTGAACTATGGCGAGGAGAACCCTGGAATTTCCCACTTTGATCTTTGCCCATTTGGAGAGAGCCTTAGCAGTACGAGAGGGCTTGGTGTGAAGTTTGCGGAAGGTGTTCATGTTAGCCATTGGACGGCTCCAAGCCTCCTAGACTACTTGGTGGAAGCCCTCGATTCATGGCCAGAAGTTTTCGAAGCTGAAAGAGGATCCTAAGGCCTAGAGGGGGGGTGAATAGGCAATTTTAATTTTTCTTCGATTAATTGTTGATTAAGCATCAAATTTATAGTGATCCAATCCTAGTGTCAATTGATACGCATGCGGAAGCGATAAACAAGTTAATTGAGCAACTAAGACATGGCATCACAATCAACACATCCAATGCAACGGTAGTAAGTGCGGAAAGTAAATAAGAGAGCGACACGGTGTTTGTTTGACCGAAGTTCGGAGCCGCAACTCCTACTCTCCGTTGAGGCTACCCCTTGCGCACAAGGACCGGCTCGCTCTCGAGCCTAACACCTCACTTACTCCCGGTAGTCGTTCCGCCACTCCGGCGAGGTGGACTCCGTCACCCGTACACCAACTCGAGAGTAGCCACACGCCAAGGCCTACTCCCAAGCCCAACGCCTCCACGAAGGATGTCGTCTTCAAAAGTAACAAGCCCAAAACGCCCCGATCATGCCGAATCGAAGGACTTCCATGAAGCTCGGTGTTGGGGTTTTATAGTTTGTGGCTTTTGATGATTTGTGGGTGGAGGAATGACTCTAGAACACCTAATTGATGAGTTATGAATGTGGTAGGTGAAGTGGAGCAGCAAACCTCAAAATAGCCAGCCACTAGATAGGTATTTATAGCCCCTAGAGCAAAACTAGCCGTTGCCCTCGGAAGAGGACAAAAGACTAGTGTTAGCCTCTACGGACGCCGTCCGACAGTACCGGACGCCGTCCAAGCGTGGACGATCGCTCACGAAAAACAGCTGATCGGACGCCGTCCGGTAAGGACCGGACGCCGTCCGACAGTGGGAGTGTGCTGGAGATTGGCTAGCCGGACGGCCCCCCAGACGCCGTCCGACCAGAGGAAGCCTCTGTTTTTAACCTTATCGGACGCCGTCCGACAGTGAAGAATCAAAGGACCGGACGCCCCCCAGACGCCGTCCGACAGCGAGAAAGTCCCAAATTTGAACCTTATCGGACGCCGTCCGGTGACTACTGGACGCCGTCCGACAGAGAGTATTATTTTGGAATTTAGCTGGTCGGACGCCGTCTGGTTTTTCCTGACGCCGTCCGACAGAAGGGATTTTCGGCTAAAAAGTGGGGAAAATTAAGTGGGTTTCTCTCTCTCTCTAGAAATCTCACAAAGGGATATTTAGGTATTTTTAGAAGTGGTGGACTACGGAAACCGAGTTTTCAAGAATTCGCAAAGATCCGGCAAGATCCGAGATATTCAAACCCCTTTTGAAATCCGACGAAAAACAGAAAATAAAATCTAACTACTCCTAAACTATGCGTGACCTCTTCTCTCGCCCGGTCACGCACTTGAAACCTTGGAGCAGCTCAGAAAATTGTCGACGCTTCAAACTAGGGTTTATAAAAATCGCCGAGTCTTCGCTAGGGTTCCGAGAAGTCCAAAAACCCCCTAGCACTTTATACTAATTAATTTGACATCAATGCCACTAATGAAAATTAGGGCTCAACGATGCTCACAGAAGCGAAAACATTTAGTGGGCCTATGCTCCATTGCCGTCGAAAGGAGGAGAGAGGTGTGGTATGAGACCAACGACGGTAAAGCTCTGAGGTAAGTCTCGGGGAAGAGGAGCTCCCAAGATGCAGTGCAAAAGGCACAATCTATCCTCGTGTGGGTAGGATTGGCCCGCTAGTTGCTCCAGGTGAAGCGATGACCCAAGAGGTGAATTTCTTTCAATTCAAGGTTGCTGAATATTGAACGGAAGGCAAACATAAGCGACGGGTTGAGGTTGCAATTGCTTTTGTCCGCAGCTTGGTAGATAAGGTTGAAGTCCCTCAAGATGAGCCAGGGAAGAGTAGTCGGTGAATGGGTGGCAATCTCTTGAAGAAAGAGGAGTTTATTTGTTATGGACTGCGAGCCATAGACAACTGTGATGCGCCAGGAGATGTTTGTCAGTTTTGACTTGATGGTTGCCGAGACACAGTTAGACGTGCTAACGATGTCGCCCGGCCATCTGAAAGTAATCTTTATGTGCTAGCAGAAGGATCCCTCCCCTTGTTCCAGAAGCTGGAAGACAGGCAAAAAAGGACACAAAGGAGCGACCAGCGCAGTCCACCACAACCTGAGCATCCACAACGTCCAGCTTTGTTTCTTGGATGCAAACCAACGAAGCTCCAGATGAGGAGATGAGATTTCGAAGAACACTTCGCCTTGCACCCAAATTGAGGCCTCTGACATTCCAGTTGAGGATATGTGATGTCATTTGGAAGACAAAGAAGCATTGGACCCCGTTCGTGGGTTGCACGAAGAGGTGGCACCCAAGGTTGTCGGTTGACCTGCGCCCATCATCTGCAGGGGATCATCAAGAGGGAGGCTAAAGAGGCTGGCCAACGCAGCGGCTGCATCGATGGGTAGAGGCTTTTCCAGGAGGGCAGAGAGAAGGTCTAGGGTGCCATTAGGCTTGGCACGAGAATCGAACCACGGCTCTAGGCGCTTGGCGATAAGCTTCTTGGCCTTCTCCTCTACTGGTAGCCTTGACATAGGTTTAGCCGCAAGATAGGAGCTTCGACGTAAAGCAGCGACCGGCGTCGGAGCAACGGTCATGGACTGGTGCATTGCTCTTCTGGTAAATACTTGGAGGATAGGGGGTTTCACGGGGATGAAAAATTGAGACGATAGAGTGAGGCGGCGAAAACGAGGGTGGGGAGGCCGTCATCAGGTTTGGGGTCTCCGAGCCACCTTGGGAGGTCGGCGGGGCATCCTCTGTCGATAAGCCTATGGAGTCTGCGTTGGCCGAAAGGTCCCCTTCGCTAATAAGGGATGCTGGGGTGAGTTGTAGTTGAGATGGTGCTATCTCTACGGAGAGAGGGGCTCCATGCTCTAGGTTGGGACCACAATCATCATTGGTTAGAACTGTGGTCACATCAACCTCGGCCTCCACAGTCCCTGGGGTCCTGGAGCCAAGGCCAGAAGTGGAAGAAGACACCTATCGCCACTCCCAAACAGGCTTCGAGGGGGAGATTTATGGACCATCCAGTGTTTACGCTTGTTGTGCCCTTTTTTACAAAGGCTCAACTTTGCCTCAACATGCCGGCTACCAGAAGGGCCCTTCTTAAAAGCTGAGGTGTTGTGGGCGACCTTGCGGGTGACAGAGCAAGAGCAAGAGTCTCCCTGGCAGCGGAACTTGGACTCACAGGTGTCGACGACAGAGTCGGAGTGGTGACGGCGGTAGCGTGACATAGCGTTCTTGGGCGATCTAACCGGGGGCTCCTCCCCATCCACCAGACCTAGGTGCCAAACTAGGCGAGAGCGGCCACCAAGACGTGGGGAGCCCACTGAGAAATCTTCAACGACATCCAAGTGGATGAAAATCCTGAATGTGTCCACTATCTTGGGAGGATAATTGTAATTTTTGTAATATCCGTCGCATCTGGCCAAGTAATTATGCATATATTTCAGCGGAGCTTGCCTTTCGTTTTTGTCCTCCTCATTCAAAATCTTGCTAATTAAAACGCAATGATCGAGATAACAAGCATTTCAATCTGTTCTCGTAGACATGACACTCGACAAACTCTCTCCGTCTCTTTCGTTAATCATATATCCAATCCAATAATTGGATCACCATTTTAATCATATCAATCACGACAAACTATGGAGTCCTGTTACATCAATCTATATAAACGCATACACTAACTAAATAGTACTCTTCTTGTTGTCTAGCTAAAGAAAAGACACCATGGGCCAATAGATTATACATGTAAGAACCCTATAATGGCAGACATAATAAAGTGGAGCTAGTCTTTCTAATCATCTCCAGTGCCCTTAACTGGAGTTTTCATCATTTTGGACGCAATAAACCCAACCCAGGGCTGCTTATAATGTAAATAGCTTTTTCTCTGGCAAGAGGATCTGTGCTGTGGATCCTAGCATTAAAATTCCTAGTTTTTTTTTCTTCGAAAGCTGATTGAGTGTTGCTTTGCTCAGGACTGAGGACTCAGGAATCATCTATTTCTCTTTTAGTTTTATACTCTGCTAAAAGAAAACCTACTAATCCTTGCACTTAACACCTTAAGAGTAATTGAGGGTCTGATATATTCACATCTAGTGAATAATTCAGTAGTGAGTAGTGACCACATGTAAAGTGACTTCCCAGTGATATTAGTGATGGCTTTTTCACTGTGATACAGAGAGGATCAAACAGAAGCACACAAGTAGTAGAAGCTAGTAATATTAGTGATGGCTTTTTCACTGTGCAGGTCAAACCAGTAGAGGCGGGAAGAGGTGGCTAGGGGCCCATGTAATAAGAGGGATCCAAGGGAGAAAAGGATAGCACTATGTGGCCTTAGTGGGAGCCGTTATACCAGCCTGAAAATTTTTATATGGACAAGTTCATCTGCTTAGGTGATCATCAAACTATGCTGCATGCATGCATGCGGCAGTATCTGGCCTTCAGTATCTTAAGGATTAGAACATTCGATAATACCGGCATTGGGATACCTACTGAAAGCTAGACTGCGTGAGAGATGCATGGTGTTGATCCTGCAGACTAATGCATGACGTACGCATGCATGTTATGGCGTTCAGTATCTGAAGGTTTTTTGTTTTTGTTTTTGTTTTTTTTGGCAAATTGGATGGTCATATATGCTTGGATCCACTCGTCGTAAATTACTGAAGATTTTTGCTCGTTTTTGTTCGCGATAGCTACTAGCTAGCGTGAAGAATTGAATATTCACCTCTTTTCAGTTATTATATTCTGCAAGTACAAAGGTGTGGATGGCTTTTCTGTAAAACATGCAAAGGAAGTGTCAACTTGCCAAAGCTCTTCTTTAGATTAATTGGTACTTCAAATCGGGATCCTAACTTAACATTTTTTCCCCTCTTGAAGCTCGAGAAAGTGAGCCACTTTGCTGATTATATCGACTCTCAAAGAGACTCGCACGTTTTCAGGGATTTAATAGATTTCTGTTTAGAACTCCGTTTGTTTTTCAAAATTTTGGCGGGTTTAGATCTTGCGACTCTGCATAGAACAATGAAAGTACTTTGCCAAAATTTTATTATTCTATGCAAATTAATATGTACAATATTATCTTAGGGGAAATTGGCCCAATTAATTAAGAGCATGTAAAAGTGGTGACTACGTTATATATTACTATCAAATCGAGGTTTCGCCATATGCCACTGCAAATTTAGGATATATGCAAATTTAGGATATATGACTTAATTATGACACTTTTGCATACCGTCGTCAGTAAAAAAATGAAAACAATACAAAAAATTAGGATAAATACAAAAACCAGGTATCAAATACAAGTGTATTTAGCTCGTCAAATGATTAAACCCACAATATAGGTCTTGTTCTTTTCAGCGTAGAGTTGAGTTGAGTTTTATTGTAGCAAATTTTGTTATTTTTATATAGCCTGCATGTTGTAGTAATTTATAATGATTTTTTCGAGTCTTTTAGTAGTTTTTCTCAAGATTGTAAAACTATTTTTTAATTATTTCTTTAGAATTATTAGATCACCTTTTAATGACTCTCAAAATTTTGTTACTGTAAAACTCAAACTTTACTCAACGCTGAAAAGAAGGCGGCCTTAATTAGCAATGAAAATCCAAAGCTAGATTACTGTAAAGAAACTAGAAAACAAACATAAAAATGGGAAAGCACATTTTTAATTTAAAAATGTCTACGACCCATATAGTAGTATCCAGCTCATCAAATTTTGAACTTCACATTTTGGTATTTGAAAAAAAAAGCGAATTTTATGTGATAATTTCTAAATTCTCAAGAAAATGCAGGTGACCAACTGAACAGAAAACAGCAACTAATTAATCATCAGCAAGTAATTAAGAGAGGGAGAGAGCAAATGCCTCTTGTTTGATTAATTGTCGAAGAAAAGATCAATCATGCAACATACTCTCACGTACACTAATTAACATGTGCGTGCTACACAAGAGAATTTTTACAGCTGCACTCACTCACTCACCCATGCATCAATCATGCTTCACTCCTCAGCTAGCCTGAGGATCACTTGCATTCAAGCATGCATGATGCATTACATACACAAATTAATTAACCATCGATCAATCTACGTCGTCGTGGCGAGCTAATTTGCCTTGGCAGCAGCTCGGCTGACAAAGACGGCCTCCAAATCCGCCGGCACGCGGAAGAACTCCAACACGTCGCCGTCGCAGTTGCACCGGCGGCCGGCGTTGATCGACACCGCCTTTCTTGGCTTCTTGGGAGCCGGCGGGCACGTCGCGGCCTCGGCCGGGATCCTGCACCCTTCCCCCCTCGGCGTCGTCACCGTCTCCGTCTCCTCCTCCTCCTCGCCGCCGTGTCGTCGCCGGCCGATCTTGACCTTGAGCGGCAGCGGCGCCAGGGACGCCATGATCCCGCCGGCCAGGACCAAGACTGCCTTCTTGCTATCCTGCTCTTCCTCTTTCTCTTGCACGCCATGGCGATGATGCAGCTTCTTCACTTCTTGGATCCCCATGTGACACTGATCGCTAGGTAGTTGATGAGCCTAGTGTGAACTGTTACTAAGTAGAGCAGCTGAGAAGAAGAAGAAGATGCTAACAATGGAGCTGAATGGCAGTGCAGTGTAGAGAGCAACAGGAGAAAGGCAGGCAGCTAACTAAGCCAGCCTTTAGCCTTTTGTCAAAGCCAAGGGGTTACTTATATATCATGATTCATGAAGCTTGAAAAAAGTGAGGGCAAAGCCTTTTGTGGTTGGGAAATCTGAGGGGTAGACTGGCTTCTGGACTGCTCTGATTGATGTATGTGTATATGCAGTAGCTGTAGGTGTAGCCAGTAGCCTCTGAAGTCTGAACTGCCAGGTGTGTCTGTACTTTGTAGATGTAAGGGATGCATGGATGATGGACTCTACTTCACTAATGGCAGAAGGCCGAATTTGATAGAACTAGGAGGCCCATTGGGAACTAATGGCACACGGCCCAAACTGAACCTCACTTGCTAGCTAGCTCTCTAACCCTTATTTTGGCAGAAACATTACCACTGATTAAAGCAGGGACCTGATTGCTGAGTTTTACTTTTTTTTATGCAAAATTGCTGAGGTATACTTGCGAGGTGAAGCAGCGGCCATCCTGTCTAGTGTCCAGTTAGTTGTCCACTCCATGGGGAAGCAAGCAGGACAGGAACTGTCCTAACTCTGAACCTATGGGTATCTATCCCAGAATTACCATACCTGCCTTGAGCAGCGGCCTCAGTAGCAGTTAATCTGCAGTCACTCTAACCTCAGTAGCAGTTAGTCTGCAGTCATTATCAGCTCTCACAGTCACTGAAACTTCAACCAATCCCTGATCATTTCAGAGCAACATCCATCGTTGCAGGCACAGCATCATATCAGGTTCTGTTTAGCTGCAAGACTGCCATTTCTTTCCATTTAGATGCATGAGTATCATTTCTTTGATGCTCATTCCTGCTGATGTTTCAACGCAAAGCAACCACACACGCCCCTCTTTGCTGCACACTGAGAGTGATGACATGGACGCCAGCTCAGCTCACCTCAGCTGAGCTCAACTGTGCACAAGCTGCCTGTCACTCTGTCAGACTTGTCCCTCACTGCATGGCACACCAACCGTTTGGCTCTGCCAATATATATTGCTAAAATATAGCTCCCAGATCATAATCTGTCTGTCCAATCTTCTACTTGAGAATTTTGTTTAGAAAATATCTTATCTACCTAATTGTAGTGGTGGTGCCCACGTGTGACGTCTGCAGTGACAGCTCAACCACGAGAGAGCCCTGACAGCAGCGAGCCTCACTTTCAGTAGATGATCAACTCATGGTGTCACACTATTGCCCGCAGATATGGCTATCAGTATGCCATTCCTGTCAAAACTAAAGCAAAAAAGGGGGGCATAATTAGTACTTTTTTTTTTCCAATTTAACTGCAGATGCAGTGAACAATTGGTTGTTCTCTACCTTTAATCTATCGATATTTGTGTGTGCAGTTTTCTGAAGATGGATAGTGAGAGGGGCGTATATGCCGTTTGGGGCCCTATGTCAGTCAGTCACATACAAAATGAGGGTGGGCCCTTTGCTGGATTCACTCACTCACTCACTCAGGAAGCAGCTCCCATTTTTTTTAATCCTGGTAAAAAGGTTGTTCCTTGATGTGTCCACATGAGCACTAGCCTGCAGTGCAGACTGCAGAAGCTTTTATCAAGAAGCCTTTCCCCTTTTCTCTCCCTCCTAGATGCTGTTTGGGGTCCAATGCTTGCCTCTATGATGCATGTGTGATCTGGATATGGAAGCAAGCTAATCTAAAGAAACCAGTAGGTCCAGTATCTTAGAGCCACTGTCTCACTGCACTCAAGTTCTTTTTTTTTGACAATACTGCACTCAAGTTAGGGTGAAGGAGAACAGGGGATGCAATGATGTTTCTATAACCATGAAATGCATCGCTCAAATCAATAAGGCTGCCAGCCTTCAATGAAAATCACCGAGGCTGTCAATGAATAAACACCATCTACGTTCCTAGGGGTCAAAACTTTCATCAATTTGCAAAATTTTCTTGTTTCTATGGTGACCTGCTACAACAAGTTAGATCCTATTTCTTTTGCGCTGATCTGAACAGCTGAAATGATTGAATTTCGAAAACTTCTTGAGATTCAGATCCATTTTTTGTTTGACTTGTTTTTGAAAGCTTTAGGATCCACCTTTAAAGCAGCAAAAAAACGGACTCTAAAAACGCAAAGCATATATCTTTTTAAAAGTAGATAAGTCATTAAGCTGATAAGCTGAAAAGAACAAGGCGAAATATATGGTGCAAACCACTGTTTGTGCAAACCCCGTGAAAATCATATATAAAAGTTTTGCAGATTCGTGAAAAAATTACTGGAGATAGGTAAATGCAACATCGAACTACATCATGTTGAAATCTTAAATCTAAACTCAACATCGTTTGGGAGATACCGATGTTGAGAATTTTTCATGAATTTGCAAAACTTTTATATATGGTTTTCATGGGTTTGCATGAAAACAGTGGTTTGCACCACATATTTTGCCAAAGAACAAAGCCTTCCTCTACACATTCTTTTTCTTTTTTTCATTCTTCCTCCCTTTCCTTCCATTACCTCACGAAGTATGAAAATCAAGAATGGGTACAGAAGTCTTAAAACTTGACATATTAGATATGTCCTAGTCAAAGTCTTAAAACTTTATTACAAATTTTTTTTGAACTAATTGGATTGAACACATATGAAATCATGTATTTAGATTCGTCTCAAAAAACACTTTCATAGTATCATATTTTTTGTGAATTCTACAAATAAATTACCATGATAGTTTATATCCAAAGATACATTTGGAATACCAGTATTGTTAAGCAGGTGAACACCACGGCCGGTGACTACCATGGTGTGGTGGGGGGGGGGCACGTGGCGGCTCGTTGACGACCAAGGAGGAACCTAGCGGCGCCGCCGTGGCTGCGGGCGAGCCCAGTGATTGCGAGCGGTGCCGCTAGCGCTTTGCCAGCTCGAAGGTGTTAGAAGTTGATGTTGTGTACGAGTAGGTTACAAGGACTCTGTGTTGTAATAGACATGGTTTAAAGTTGGAGTTGGACTCTAGGTAGACCTCCACTATATAAAGGGAGGCACCCCTGGTGTAACCATGGAATGACTTTGTAGAGGTTAGGCTCGCAGAAGGTCATGGCCGGCCACGACCCACGGTGGCCAGCTGCATTGTTGGGGAGGAGCGCCCATAATCATTGCTCTGCAGATGTAGTCTAAGAGGTGAACTGCGTTACCAAATATTGTGCCTTCAGTATCGTTTTAGATCTAGTATGAACGTCTGCGTTACCAAATATCGTACCTCTGGTATCATTTCAGATCTAGTATCGATGTCCTGTTTTTCAACCGAAGGAGAGAGGACGGAGGGAGAGGAGAAATGACTCAATTGCATTTTTTTAAAACTATTAGGGACTTTTTTTTTTTTCAAAATACCGCGTGATGGCTGGGCTACTGTGAGTTCAAAAATCTCAACTTGAATTCAATGATCGGGAGTGTATATGGAACTGCATGTACGACTTTCACCTCCACAAAAAGCTAGCTAGTGAGTGAGCTTACTGAACTACGTGAGTTGGATGCATATACGGTGTAGACACATTGGTCAGTCAGCCTGTGCAGGAGGCTTCTCATTTTGTGCGTCTTCCCCTCCATCTGACGTCACACACACACACACACACACACACACACAAATACCGTCCTCCTCCTTCCAGCCACAAGATGTTCTCTATCTCTCTACGTATGTCTTAAGAGAGAGAGAGAAGGCTAAATTATGCTGCCTTTAGTATATTTTGTTTGTCCCATATATAGTTAACAAATATTCCTGGGCTCAAATTGCTCCATGGATTGATGGATCGTGATAGGAGTTAGGGATGAGTGAGATGAATTGAATTGAGAAAGAATCCATCTGCAACTCTGGGTGGCCATGGCTTTGGCGGCATAAAATGACAAGGTGGCTTTTGCACAGTCGGTGCCGATGTGTGCTGGCTGCTGCGTCTTCTTTTCCAATCACGAGCCAAAGAAATATTCGCTTCTCCTGTTCCTTTCATCCATCCAAGCAAAAGAAATAAAAGATCTCTCTCTCTATCTCCCTTTTATCTGTTCTGCAAAGATCAGATTGTTTTTCACAAACCAAGGTTTAGAAAACCAGCTAATTGATACTCTGACCAGTGCATAGATCAGATTGTTTTTTCACAAACCATGGCGTAGGTTTAAATAGTGCTGACCGAAATTGATACTTTGACAAGTGAATGTTTCGAAAAAAAAGGTTAGATTAAGTGCAAGAAAATATTCCGTGGCAATGAAAAAAGCGATTGAATTAACTAAAAAGTAGATATAAGGGGAGTAAAAGTAAAAATTGCAAAAGGAGAGAGACAACTTATCTTGTCAAATAGCTAGTCCAGAGTTAGCAGGGTTAAATAGTGCTGACCGAAATTTTGTTTAATAAACCCCTGAACCCTGGACCAAACACAACAGCAACAAGAGAGAGGTGGCCGATTCAAGGGTACTAACAAACACTTTGACCTGTGATTAGCTAGCTGGTAGGACCACCAGGTGACGACCATATTCTAATAAGCAAGAGCAAACAGTCCCAGCAAAACAAAACATCAGCCTCTGGGAAATTTTGCAAACATGATAGGACCTACGTACGATGCTGACTCGGATTGGGGGGGGGGGGGTGGCGGCTGCAAACATCTATGTCATCCATCCCATGGCTCCATTGATTTCTCTCTTTCGGCGCAGCGATATGTTAGGAAAAGGGGCTGAACATTTGCTGAGCATTCATTCTGATTACCTGCCTCAGGCATCCATGAAGAGATGGAGAGCTTCTTTGCTTTCTTAAATCGTCGAGGGTGACGGATCGGAGCCCAGCTGGGCGGTGGATTTCTTTTTGAAACATGGAAGAAGTTTGCGACAATCTTTTTGAAACATGGGCCTGGCGACAATTTTTCATGGTTGCATCTTGTGAGATGGTGGCGTCTAGTTTGCATGTTGTCTTCGGCTTTTTGGTCGTGCATCCCTTGTGGTGGTGATGGTTCATTGAGCATCCCGTATGGCGGTAGCCTGTGGTGGTGACGATGCTCCGTGCATCCCGTAAGATGGTGATGGTTCAGTTGGCTCTAAGCACCTTGCTTTCTGACCATGCATCCCTTGTAGTAGTGGGGTCTGGTGGTTGTCTTGAGTCTGTCTTCGGCGGTAGTCTTTTTTTATAATGTTCATCGTGCATCCTATGTGTGGGTCGCGTCCGGTGTCATGGTGATGATGGTGGGTGGCTCCTTGCATTATCTAGATGGTGATGATCCTCTTTTTTTTTTTACCATGCATCCTTTTCGGTTTTGCTAGTGGTTACCATTCTTTCTTGATGTTATATTATTTCTTTCTTCTTAATAAAATGGTAGAGCGCCTGTCCCGTTCGTTCAAAAAAAACATGGAAGAAGTTGGATTAATTGTGGAAACAGTGTGAGGAGGGGTCCAGCATGGCACTCTGAGCTTGCCAACTTGGTGTTTTCCGTCTCAAAAGCAGCTGATCATGTGGAATTCTTTTGCTACAGATCACTGTCATTAGCAGCCACTTGACTGGCCGGACTGGTTATTAAGGGAGCATGCGCACCTCGTTTCTTCGCCCCTGTGGTTCTGCGATCTTCAGAAATTAGGCTTCCATAATCCTGGATGTCAGAACAATGCGCTGAAAAACAAATGAAGGTGATTGGGCTTAGGGGTTAAGAACTGCTAGCCTTGTACTTATCAAACAACAGCAATTCGATCACTTCATTTGGGATTCAAATGAATGGTGCGGAACATGTTTCCAATTCAAACAGAAGTTCGAATAATGAAATGTTTGGAACTTTCAAAAAATAAATTTATATACTTTCATCTGTTCTGCTTTACACTTGATTTGATCCACAGAAACGTTTGAAATAGTTGAATGTGACAAACGATACAAAACCCGCCTAACTGGTACGAGATAACTTGCACCTCCAGGGAGGACTTCACAAGAGCAATCATGTTATGCTCTATGTAAAGACAATCAATGGAAAAAGCAGATAATAGTATTTATACACTAAAGATCAAACTTTTCTTTTGAGCTGCATTCAGGAAAGGAGAAAAAAAAGGAAAAAAAAAGGGATAGGGATCCAAGAATGATACCCTTGATCAATTATCGGTTCGATAATTTCACACACAAAAGGTTCCATGGGTCCAGCAATGCAAGAATGCAAACACACTGGTCCAGCCACCACTACCATGTGCCCCGTGTACCAGTTGGCATCTTGGCACCTAATGCTAGGCTTCCATGTTCATTGATCTACCATTTCAGGGATAAATTCCCCCACTTAACCACGATTATGGCTAAGCAAGCACCAACTCCCTGTCAAGAGCACTGTCAGTGTCACTGCTTTCCTAACCGCTGCTCAGCACTAGAAAACATATTAACAGAGGAAAGGTCAGTATAAAGACCACCAGCTTTTCTAGCGCCCACAAGGCTTTTCCAGGAAGAAGCATTCCTTTCTTTCTTTCTCTCTCTTTTTTTCTTTCTTTTCTTCTTCCTATCCTGATCTGGAGCAATGGCGACGGAAGAGGAAGCACGAGAAGCAACAGATGAGCAGGTAAGCAATGGATCCTCTTAGTCTCTGAATTTCTGTAGTGCTTGCTTCTGTTTGGATGCATGCATATTGTGTAGATGTAAAACTACGTAGAGAGCTTCAGTGTTGCGGAAGTCAGCTACATGGTGGCGAGCATATTTGTAACAAAAATCCAGTAAACTTTCGCCAGTTTGAAAGGAAAATCATCATTGTGTCTTACCTTACTTCTTCAATGATCTCTTCATGTTAATCACCTTTGTCGTATCCTTTCTTAGATGATACCTTCGTCATATCTATGGAAGGTTCTCCATGTAGTAAGCTAGCGCTGCATTCATTTTTGTGTTAGTGAACAAACAATCTTCAAAAGCAAAGCATGAGGTTTTAATTAATGCGAGAAGTGAATTCAAACTGGAAAGAGTAATCAAGTTCCCCTTTGATTTATACCAAACTGAATTAAAAATGTCTGCCTTTGCAAATATTATTGTCTTTTTGATTCATCACAAAAGGTAGGCATGAAAAATAGGTTAGTATTTAGTTTACACCACTCCTATTTCAGGGATCAAGAAAATGGTGGAGGAAACAAATTTTAAAAAATAGAACTTCATAGGTTATTTGCTCTTGGCAAGTATCAGTCTATCATGCTCTGCTCTGCCTATTCTCTCCTCCCCCTCCTCTCTTGTATTAGAATTTTGCCTGGTCATTTTGATTGTTGACAATGGATTTTTCTGGCAGTACCTTCCTAGAAATTCTTTCCTCAACTTGAGAACTGAAAAATATGGTCAAAAGATAACAGTATACAGTGTCCCCAAGATCATCTAGAGGAATCAGTTTTGTAGTAATAAGGATTAGTGGATTACAGTAAAGATGGTGAGGAGGTAAGCATTTCACTGGAATGAAGGTTACACTGAGAGTGAACTATCAAGCGTGTTGATGTAAGATGAAATGAACAAATGTTATTTAAAGCATGCAGACACATATAATCCACTAAATAGAGTAATACTATAAGCACTAAACAGAAGAATTCTATATTCCTGAGAATTTCTGCTTTAGAAAAGGACAAGGCTGTCCAGTAAGATGCTCACATGCCAGGTCATGGATTTGAAACTTAAGCCTTCAGTTAGGGTTGCCACCTGGGTTGGCATGTGGTATCATTGTATTATTTAACAAGTCAGCCTGTTCTTTGCTGACCATTTGGTGCAGAGTACTAGAGCAGTAGAGCCATGAAAATTTCATGTACTGAACAAACATGTGCCATCAGTTTTTTTTTTGAGCGAATGGGCAGGAGCACTGCCATTTCATTAAAAAGGGGAACTGTACACTGTACAAAGGAGAACGGGAAAGAGAGGGGGGAGGGGAGAATTACAAACGGAGGAGGAAGGGGAGAATTACAAAGGGAGACTACTCGTTAGAGGGAAGAGAAGCAGCACGCCCCCAAGAGGCGATGTCAGAAGCAATCTTCTCCACCACTTGCGAAGCCGATAGGCTTTGCTGCTGGAAAAGACGACGGTTACGCTCCTTCCAAATATTCCAAATCGTATAAATTATGCGACCGTTAAAGACCTTCTGTGTGCGTTGTGGAAGACCTGCAATGACCCGAAGCCACCAGTCTTGAAGGCTCGAGGCAGTTGGACAGGCTGCAAAAGGTTGGTGGAATAAACGCAAGGTCTCCTCCCAGACTGCCAACGAGAAGGGGCAATGTGCCATCAGTGACATTCATTAGAAAAGCATAGTTGGACAGTGGGAAATCCATGCTGTCATGCAGGACAGCATATCTGTAGTTTCGTAGTGCAGCAGTACCATTATGCTTTATGATGCCCTATTATATGGACTACAGCTGAAAGTGGACGATGTTAGGAATACTGCATCTAAGATTGATAGGTCATCAGTTCCTTCCCCCCTTCCCTTTCATTGTTCACATAGTGTTAGATCTTATATGGTAAATATAATAACCTCGAATATACTGGTATTCAATATCAATGCTAGCCTGTGAATAGCTACCGCTAATGCAATTATGACAATTCAAAGTCGCATGATGTGTGTGTTATTTAACTGTCGGATTTACCTGTATATTTTCTAGGAAGTTCAAGTGGCTGTGGATCTAGGGACAGCTCATTTGCAAACGCACCTAGACAGCAAGCTTCCATTTAATAAAGAGATCAAGGACGAGTCAAAAACCATGGATTCAACTGAAGGAATATTGAAGATTCCAGAGGATCAAGTTTTAGTAGAAGCACCCTCTGAAGTCAAAATTCCTCTGGAACTTGGTCTAAATGGCACCACATCATTGAATGGCCATATGGACAAAGAGGATGATAATCCAAATGGGCAGCCACATGAAAATGGTCAGAAAGATAAAGAGCAGGTAGAAAATTTACCAGATGGAACAAACACCCATCAGAGCAACAGAAGTATCAATGAAGAGGCAATTGATTCTTTAGGCCATCGAGAGAGTGCAGGAGAACATAGCAGCCTGCTGAAACAAGAGAATGAAGAACCCAAGGAACATGGTCAACAAGAATTAGAAGGTGATGTAATGGACGACAAAATGGTGCAGGAAGACACACTGAAAACTGACAATGCTGCTGAGCCAACAGCTATTTGTCAGCAAGACCAGAATCTGGAATCAGCAAAAGCTGCTGAGGACACACATCCTGCAAAAGTGTCAAATATCCTTGATGACGTGACTGTCGTTGAAGCACCTGTTGGAGTCCAAACTCCTCTGGATCCTAATGTGAACAACTCTAATGTCCTTGTAGATGCTATTGATGGAAACACAGGACCAGTTGAACCAGCTAAAGCGGATGATGCCACTCATCTTGACCATAATGATAGCTCTCCAAATGATAAAGATAGTGCAGAACATGCAAATGAGGTAGCCACATTACAACAAAGTAAGCAAACTGATGCCATGGATGCAGACGTGGTGCAGGAAGAGATACCTAAAAGTACAGAGACTGAGGTGCAGGAAGAGATACCTAAAAGTATGGAGACTGAGATGCAGGAAGAAATACCTAGAGGCAAGGACACCGAGGTGCATAAAGAGATGCCTAAAACTGTGCAAGCTGTTGAATTTACAATTGATGCTCAAGTGCTTGATAAAGAACTGCTTGAAGAATCTAATGACTCCGCGTACGAAGAAACTGAAGTAATTCCACACCAGAGCAGTGTGGCAGTTTCTGAGGAGACAGCTCCAGAACAGGTTGCTATGACGGAGCCAGCTGTCAATTTTCAAGACGCGCAGAACCAAGGACCAGCGGAAGAAATGAAAGATTCTAAAGCAGTTGATACTGATAAAACAACACAACATAGTAGTGCTGATTTTGAGGAGCAAATTCCAGAAGATCCTGTAGTAACCACCACACCCAGTTCTGATATCCATGTACATAATGTGGAATCAGAAGAATTCAAGGACCTTGAAGATGCCAAGCAAAGCGGTGTGGCTTCTGCTGAAGACGCAGTTCAAGATAAGGAGGCACTGCCAAGTGAGCCAGTAGTAGATATACAACCATTACAGGGGTTGGAACAAGTAGAAACTGAAAACACTGGATCTGAAGAAATGGATGCAGCTTACCAAACGCATGCAGTCGCCCACAGTAACCTAGCTCAAGAATATGATGTAGGAGCAAGTGAATCACATGTTACAGAATTAGCAGAAGACGTGAAGGACATTGAAACCACTGAAACTCAAGAAGTCACCCACCATTCAATACCAAGTGAACCACATAATGATGACATCCAGAAAGCCATGGAACAAGATTCAGTTAATGTTAAGGACACCGAAGCTACTGAGACTCAAGGAATCAGCCAAGAAAGATTTATCTATACTTCTGAGGACACTGTGGAAGACAATGTGACAGCGCCAACTTGTGATACCCAAGAAGTACAGTGTGTAGAATCACCAGAAGAAATCAAGGACGACATAGCTGAGAATATTAAAGAAGCCTTGAATACGACAACGGTTGATGAGGAAGACCTGGAGAGCAATGTACTAACAAGTGAGGCAATTCCTGAACAGCAAAGATGGGGGCTTGAACCAGAAGAAATCAAGAATACTAAACCCGTTGAAATTGAAGTTTCTGATCAAAGGCATGCTTCTCTCTTCAATGATCCAGCTCAAGAAGATAATACAACAGAAGATGAGATACAGAAGATGGAGTTGGCAGGAGACCCAGAGGAAATTGAAGCCGCTAAAATTGAAGCAATCCCCCTGGAAAGCAGAGCTTCTATTTCTGAGGAACCTACCCCGGAAGATAATATAACAGAATGTGAAAGATCTTCAGATAATCAAGAAGTAAACGATGCAGGATCAACAAAAGACATCGAGGGAATAAAAGGAACTGAGTCTGAAGAAATTTCTGGCTACAGTAAGGAAACTTTTGCTGTGGAGGCAGCTGAAGGAAACAATGCACTTGAAAGCGAGACAAATGCTGATATACAGCCAGTGCAGGAGGTGGGATCAAAAGAAGTGATGAACACAGAATTTATTGTCGAGAGTGGAACATTCCATCAAATAGATGATGCTGTCATTCATGAACCAACTCAAGAAGATAATCCATCAGAAAGTGAGCTGCATATAATGGAATCATCAGAAGTGAGCAACACTGAAGCAATTGAAGTTCAACAAAAAACCCACCAAACTAGTGATGTCCAATCAGAGGAGCAAGAAACAGAAGAAAATACAAGAGCTAGTGAAGCACAAATCCTGAAGCCAGAATCTGTTGAAGAAATTAAGGACACTGATGCCACTGAGCCTCAAGGTATCTCCCAAGAAAGAATTATTTGTATATCCGAGGAGTTTGTTCCAGAAGAAAATGTCACAGAAAAAGAGCCGGGCTATGATAATAAAGAAGTACAGAATGAAGAAACAGAACTCATAAAGGAACATGATGATGTGAAAGCTCAACAAATATCCAATCAAAGCACTGGGGCAATTGTCAGGGAGGCAGATCAAGAAAACAGTTTTGTAGCAAGCGAGCAAACCAATGATGTACAAGTAAAGGGGCATGAAGCAGAAGAAATCAAGAACACTGAAGATGTTGGAACAGAAGAAAATCCCCATCAAACACATGTTGCTGCTGTTGAACAAAACTTAATAGCAAGTGAGCAACAGATGAACGCATCATCACAACAGATGAACAGCATCGAAACAACCAGACCTGAATCAACACTTGACGAAAGTAACATTGCTAGCCTAGAGGAAAAGGCAACGGAAGAAAATGCAATAATTGGACCAGAGGTTGATATTCAAAAACTACAGAAGCAAGAATCAGTTCAATTCAAGGACACTGAAGCTTCTGAGCCTCAAGGAATCTCTCCATCTAACATTGTTTCTGCACCTGAGAAGTCCACATCAGAAGATAATGTGACAACAACAGAACCATGTTCTGCCAGTCAAGCAGAAAATTTAGAATTAGCAGAAGTTATCAGAACTCCACAAGAACATGAAATACTATCTGAGACTACTATTGATGTACCACCAGGGCAAGAGACAGAAGAACTAGCAGAGACAAATAAGGTTGAGCCTGTGGAAACACCACATATTATAACAAGTGGCCTGCCACTAGAAGAGGTGAAAGGCACTGAGGCCATGGAGACAGAACCAACAGCAAGTGCACTAGATGATGATAGCCAACAAGTCCTGGAACAAGAATCAGTTGAAGATATGAAATGCGCTTACACCACAGAATATCAAGGAGAATCCCAACAAAGCCATATTTCTATTTCTGACCAGAATATTCCAACAGAAGAAAATACAACAGTAACAGAGCCTACTTGTGACACACAAATACATAATGATGTAGCTCAAGAAATCAAGGAAAATGAAGATGACAGAATTGAGGAATTTTCTGGTGGCGGCACCTTTTCTAGTCCTGTTGTAGTGCCCCAGGAAAGTGATGTACAAAGAAGCGAGCCAGATTCTGATGCTCGACAAGTGCTAGAACAGAGTTTGACAGAAGAAACCAGAGGCAGTGAAGCTGCGGAAACTGAAGATCACCAGCAACATAGAATTTCTACCTTTGAGAAGCGAGTGCCAGAGCAAACTGTGACAGAAAGTGCACCAAGAGTTGATGAGCAACAACTGCAGGAAGAGAAATCAGCGGTAGAAGTCAAAGACATTGAAGCTATGGAAACAAAAGAAATCCCCGATCATAGTAATACCACCACTTCTGAAAATGCAGCTCATGAAAGCATTGAACTGCAAAGTGATCCAGATAAACATGTCCAACCAGCGTGGCAGTTAGAATTAGCTGAAGACAGCAAGGACAGTCAACTTGTAAAGGCAGAAGAAACAGAGCAAAGCAACTTTGCCACCCTTGAAGAACCAGCTGTAGAAGACAACGCCGCAAATGAAATTGGCTCACCTGCTGATATTAAACAAGAGCATGAACTAAAATCAGTGTTAGAGATCAAGGACATTGATGCCACCAAAGCTGAAGAAGCCTCTCATAAAAGCCAAGTTGCTGCTTTAGAGGAGCCACCTTCAGAAAGCAATATAGAAACAACTGAACCAACTTACAATATACAGAAAGTGAATGACTTGGAAGCAACAAAACAAAAGTCCATTGAAGACACCAATGATAAAGAAATCTTTCAACAGGATGATATTGCTGCTTTGGAGGATCAATCTTTAAAAGATAATGAAGTGGCATCAGAAGAGCTTCCTGTAGATTCAAACGAGGAAAACCTTGGAAATGAAATCAACAACAAAATCTTGGTTCATGAAAAGATCAAAGATGAAACACAGGAGTCAACAGAACTAAAGGTACGAGCAAATTAACCAATAATTTCTTTCATCCATCTGACATATTTAGCATTTACCTCCTTTGATACATGTTAGATTAATGCAAGGTGTAGGTCATGGTAAACTTGTTGATGACTTAAAATTCTTTAGAAACATGATATTTGATTTTAGTGCATCACCCTAGTGTTTTCTTAGCTCACTAAAGACATTGAATTGAATAATGTTGATGCATCTAACTTCACATTTCATCCAGTAAGAGACGCATACTAGCAGCCATCATCCACAGCTTTATTGAAGTCCGTACATTGTCAAATTGTGTGTTGACTACTATTATCAAACAATAGCAAGTTTTAAATTAGGAGTAAAATGCACCGGCGGCCCTCGAACTTGGCAGGGGGTGTCATTCCGGTCCCCGAACTCAGAAAACCAGCTATTCGGGTCCCTAAACTTGGCACGGGGTGTCATCCAGGTCCCTAAACTTGGCAGGGGGTGTCATCCAGGTCCCCAAACTCAAAAAAAAAGAAAAAAAAATCATTAAAAATCTAAAAAAAAAAGAAGAAAAAACATATAAATTTTAGATTTTTATTGATTTTTTTCTAAATTTTTTTGAGTTTGGGGACCTGGATGACACCCCGTGCCAAGTTTAGGGACCTGGATGACACCCCGTGCCAAGTTTAGGGACTCGAATAGCTGGTTTTCTAAGTTCGGGGACCGGGATGACACCTCGTGCCAAGTTCAGGGACCCGAATAGCTGGTTTTCTGAGTTTGGGGACCGGGATGACACCCTCTGCCAAGTTCGAGGGCCGCCGGTGCATTTTACTCTTTAAATTAGTGATGTCAAACTGTCTAGTTGAGTTAGTATTTCAAGTTTGAGAATACACAGGTTCTACATCATAATTAGAAAACTGCAAATTATTATGTGAAGTACATTGAGCAACAAAAAGTCAAAAACATATGTATTTCTTGCCAAGTCAAAGAAAAAATACTGTATATGAAAGTTGTGAACTAAAAACTAAACTGAAGCAAAAATCAAATTTGCGCTTAAATGGAACTCCATTTGTTTCACTCAAAAAATAAAACTCCACTTGATTGGTAATCCTTACCAGCAGTCTATAAGATGCCACTGGTTGGGCATAGTTGCAGGCAGGGCAACTCATTAATGTATTTTACACAGGATGAAGCATCTAACTTGGGTGAGAAAGCTGTTTTTACAACTCAGATAGATGAGAACATAACTGATGTAGAAGCTGTCCAAAGTTCTCGTCAAGTTGCAATAGAAACTTCACACAATATTGATCAAATAAAAGAAGAGCCAAAAGCTGTCACTGAACATGACTCGACCAAGCTGTCAAGTGACCAGCATGAAGAGAACATAGCTCATGTTCAGGACAGAGATATCAAAGGAGAAATTCTCACAGAAAGTGGAAAGGAAGAAGTAACTCAAGCTTCGGTTGAACCCCAGGCATCACAAGATGTTGCAGAAGATGATACAATAAAAAGTTCTGAGCAAGCTAACGATCAACATCAAGATCTGGTACTTCAAATGCAACTCTGTGAGAGATCAATCGATGATTTAGCAATAGGTCAACAAGATGAGGATTTGCAGAAGGTTAACGTAGATCAACAGAAGAAGGAAGGTGAGGAGATTGAAGAGCAAACAGAAGAAATTAAGACAGATGAACAGAAACATGATGACAATAACACTGATTTCACCACAGTGTCATTAATGGAGCCCCGGTGCATTGAGGTTTTCACCAACAAGATAGAAGATACTGTTGAGGTGAAGATCACTAAGACTCGATGCATTTTGTATCTTTTCCAAAGTTATTTTTAATGAGTAAGTTGCTATTCAATGATACCTTGCAGGCTGAACGAACGGAGACAATGGTTACTGAGATGCTCAAGAATGAGAACACCCTACATGCAACCCAGGAATCCATCCCAAGAACTACAGATGTGAATGCTGAAAACATTACGGAAAGAAAAGAAGGTACTGAAGAAGAAAATGAAACAAACAACGCTTGCCGCCCCTTGGATGCCGATAAAGAAAATTGTATTGAAGATGAGCCGAAGAATACAGGAAAGGATGAACAGTGTGGTGCAATTGATGAAATTAGAGATGAAGAGGTTAGTTCAGAATTTCCATTAATGCAGTATGATAATTTTATTTTTTTTATCAGTCTATATTTGACCACATAAATTCGAACTGTAAAAATTTCAGGTTAGAAATGTTACAGAAAATATTGAAATGCTTGACAAGCAAGAACCTTTAAATATCCAGGTATGTGATGACATTGCTACCATAAGTGTAGACTGATTAGCATGCATCATTTTCTAGAATTATCATCACTCTTTTGGTAATAATGCAAAGCACTACCAGCTACTACTCACTCTAGCACACTGGATTATTGCATGGGCTCACTATTACATAGAATTATATTTAAAAAGAAGTAAATATGTCAAAATAACTTATACAGAAAACACAGGGAAATACATCTAAACCTGTGTGGAACATTACAGAGTAGAAGACACAGTAGCAATGATATGGCGAAAACCTCTGCTCTGATTACTTCTAGCCTGATACTAAAAAGAACTCATATGTTTTACTGATCTTTCAGGGTGAACCTGATTTATCATCATATGTGGAGAAAGATCTTCAAGAAATATCTGACCTAGCCCCTTCAAATGATGAGAAGCAAGAGAATGTAAGGCATATTGAAGAAAATATTGCCCATAAATCCATAATTTCATATACTGTGAAAAGAATAATCACCCCTTTCAATCTTTTAGATAACTATTTTAAAAGTGAATTAGTACTTTGTGATGAATGCTTAAATTGGTAGTTTATGATCAACGTTATTTTGTTTGTAATGAATGATGTTGAACAGGACATAAGCATTCATCACAAGTTCAATACTAATACACATAACAAGTTCTATTTCTATATGCCTCAAAGTTCACGCGAACACATTTTCTTGCTAAATCTGTTCCTGTAAAAATTAAGCACAACAACAGCGCACAATGTGTGGAAGCTGAATCTATACAACAACAAGTTGATTTATCATATGTTGAAACAATAGTGACGATATTTTGTCAATAAACAATCCCTTACCTGAGCATGAAACTGAAACTGCCTCGATATAAATCAAAACAGGCAATATCAGCAAGATATTAATGTAAATGATGTCCTGCAGCTTGAACCAGAAGAAAATGGATTTGACAAGACTGCTAAAACTGAAATTACTGAGAAGATGGAGACAAGCTATACAACAGCCACTGAAGCGGTCAAATTTGATGAAGATATCTGCGATAAGGTCAGAAGTCAGAACTCTTTATCTATTTTTATTTCTCATATAGTCTTTCCAAACTGTTTTTACTTCCACCATTTAGGCTACCAGAGCTGATGAACTGTCTGATGAAAATCTCAAGGCCTTTCAAGACACCAGAAGGGATCCTGATGTGTCATCTGTAGTTACAAAACCACAGAGAGAAAGTCTAAACGAGGATATGGAGGATCATGAGCTCGCTCTTTCCGCACAACCTACACTAGATGAAAACACAACTAAACAGGCATCTGGTTTAGAAGCGACAGAAAGAGAGCTATTGTTGCCAGAGCAGCTACTCCCAGCTGAAACAGAAGAGCAAAAAGAGGATCAAATAACCACAGGACAATATGAAGAGGGCATGCATGAGGCAGAAATTGTTAATGCACAGGAAGAAGCTGAGGAAAGTGATTTGCCTGTCTCAAATTTTCTGATGAGCCTGATATTGGCAAAGGAGAGCAATGATCCAAACGGAAATCCAGAATCTGAGGCTGAAAAGAAGCAAGATGAAACCACAAAGAATGGCAGTTGTTTGATCACTTCTCGACAAGAAGAAAGCCCAGTATCATTTCCTTCAGAAAGTAATGTTGATGACAAATTCATCTCTGAACAAGAAAAACAGAATGTAGAAGGAGAAAGCCTGGTATCATTACCTGCAGAAAGTAATGTAGATGACAAATTCATCTCTGAACAAGAAAAACAGAATGTAGAAGGAGAAAGCCTGGTATCATTTCCCGAAGAAAGTAATGTAGATGACAAATTCATCTCTGAACAAGAAAAACCGAATGTAGAAGGCTCTGAAAAAACACATGAAACATTCAAAGAACAAAGTCATGATTTTAATCTGGGCACTGTAAGTTCATTGGAAATTGATGAAGAGCTTAATAGGAAGAATCATGATTCTGAAGCACCCGTATACCAAGACGATGAGCAGGATGAAATTTCTAAAGAACTAGTATCAGGTGAGGCAGCTGGACTGGTTACAGAAATGGAAACTAGAGATTTCGAGCTGGATGAGAAGACGATTGACACTATTTGTCAAAAAGATGTGGAAGCAAGAACACAAATCGAAGAAGGAAGCTTGAACAGAAACCTAGGTGACTCAACAAGTCCAAAGGCTTCTCAAGAGAATACTTTCAGTGGAGGACGATCAGAACTTCTACATGAATCTTTGCCTGAAGATAGTTCTGATGCAGTGGCTGAGCAAACACTTTCGTTGACAGAACCAGATATGGGCGATGCAGAAAAATTGCCTAACAACACTCATGGTCTTCAAAATCCTCTGCCCACTGAACAGGAAGAGTCCGATGAAGATTCCATTGTTGAGGGCAAAAGTACTATCGAGGTTCAACTGGAGAGTGAGGGAGTAAATAAGAAAGAAGAGGATCAGCATGCAAACACAGGTGGAGCGACTGAAGAACAGATAGAAAATTTGCATGACAGTCTGCAGAAAAGCAGAGGTTCTGAAGCAATATCTGATGAGCAGGCACCTGAAATTGTTGAACCAGTTAGTGGAACTAATATAAATTTGGTTCACACAACGGAGGTTTCTGCAGGCTCAACATGCATGGACGAGAAAGAAAACTATAGTTTCTCGAACAATGAAAAAGCTCTTGAAATTCAGCCAGATGGTTCAAACTTGCAAATAAACCAAGATAATCATGAGAGGAACAACTTGCTAGACAAGCCAGGAGAATGTAACCTGCAAGAGCAGCATGATACTGATGCTGCGCAAAAATCTCCTAAAGAACCTGACGAAGGTTGCCAGAAATCTTTGGCCATAAAGGAGCCTGTGACCAAAGAAGAAAATGCGCATGAAAAAGTTGAAAGCCACATGCAGCCAGTGAACATAAAACCCAATGAAGAGCAAGAAGCTAATTTACAGGTTCAGGAACGTGGTGGTCTTGATGCAGTTTCACCCAAAGAAGCACCTGAAGTTGATGAAAGTTTTGTGAAGATAAAAAAACAAGAATTCAGCACAGATGAAGAGCAAAGTCCAAAGGCAGATGAAGCAAATATGGCAGAAGGGAAGATTTGTGATGAGAAGACAAAGGATGAAGAGGCAGACAAAAATTCAACAGATGAAGCAACAATGAAGATTGAAGAACGAGGAACAGGACAGAAGGCATCACCTAAAAAACATAACATCTTGTCAGGTGTTGGATCGAAAGTAAAGCACCAATTAGCAAAAGTAAAGAAAGCAATCATAGGTAAGCCGGGGCACACAAAATCTGAATCACCAAAATCCTAGAACCGCGTTCACTTTAGAGCATGTATATTCTTGCGATTGTTTGTGCTTTTGTAAGTTATTTATATCAATTTGAGGCTTAGAATGTCTCGATGGGAATAGTGAACCTTATGGTTTCTCTATGGTCATAACATTGAAATGTTGTGATATTTTGTCCAAAAGAAATATTTGGTATTGAAGATGCTTGTAAATATAGCTAGCGTGTAAATCCAAGTTTTCATGAAATTTGGTAATTGTTTCACCAATTTCAAATTTGAGGAAGAACCGAGGACATCATGGGCATGGAAGATTGCTTTTTCTTCGTGTATATATGTGTACGCCTTAAATCATGCAACATAGTTTGCCTTTCTCGTGAAAACATGTGATGTACTGATGTCGCTGATTCTGAATGTTGTGAGCGTATCTGTTAGTAACATACACTGCCAATCAGCACATGATAAAACACGGTAGAAAACTACAACTAGGGATTTCACGTGTTGCAGCGACATCCGAATGAGGAGAACTGATACAAGAGTCCACAACTCCAGAGATTAAACTTGTCAGTAAAAGGAATCACCTACTGATGTCGGTCAGCTACGTCTCTAATGGCATGAACAAAATTAACTGAGGAGACCAAAGATACTACCTGATCGATGCCATTGGGTGGTGAATTTCTCCGCGTATGTACCATCCCGATTGCGTACAGCGTACCCTAAATCTTTGGGTAGGTTTTCCCTTGTCAATGCTCTGGAAATCACCACCGCACTGTGGAAATCTCCACCGCAAGAGGCAGCTTGAGCCAGCACCCTAGCGCGTGCGAAGGCATCCGTGGCGCGCATCGCGCCCTGCACGCGCAATGCTTCGCCCCCGCCGCGCGGTGGCCGCGCTCCGGCGGGTTCCTGAGCGGGCGCGCGGCGTTAGCGCGGGGAGGACGAGCGTCGAGCAGGTCGCCGGCACGCCATGGAGGCAATGGCGTATCCGCGCCCGCGCTTCGGCGTCGCCTGGGGGCGCCCCCATAGTGAACTCCCCACTCCCGTCGTCGTCCTCCTCCTCTCTCGATCTCCTCCGCGGTGACAGAAATGGCGGTGGTATTCATATGTGCTTCACGGACGAAGCCTCAAGAAACAAGATGGTCGTAGCAAGGAAAATTCGTCGGAGAATTTGAAATTTGAAAAAAAAACATTTCAATTTTTTTCAAATTTGGTGTAACACCCCCAACCCAACTTCGAAATACTACTACTAACATGAAAACTTACAACATGATGGCACTCATGTGTTATTGACATGTACTACAAAGTTGATGTTTTTTAAACAGGACATTCCATGTGATGACGATATGTGTGTCATGAATCACACGAGTGATGTTTTATTAAAGTATAAAACTTTATAATGGTATGGTTGCAATTTGACCCATCCTAAAATGCACATCTTTACTTCGTTTTTTTTCTCAAATCAAACATCACATTGAAGCTTTCCTTTTAATTGGATTCACTGGTTTTTTCTTTGAAACTTCCATGGGTCAAAGAGGTCCTAAGCATATTGGATCATATATGACTAAAATCTGTTAAAACTATTCAACATATTGGATCATATATGACTAAATTCTATTAAAACTATTCAACCATGTGTGTTTGATTGTGAACGAAAAAAACTAAAACTTTAAAATAAATACTAGTCAAGTATATAAAAGATGTGGAGAGAAAGAGAGAAGTGAGCGAGCCATTGAATCCACACATGATCAATGTTATTGGAGTGTTTTCTAATAACTCTATAATAAAGGATTTGCCGTTTTAAATATGGCAACATATTCAATACAAATGTTTATTGGGTGCTAATATGCTAACAGCAGATCTGAACCATCAGATCTGCGAGGAGTGGACCAGATTTGAAAAGGTGGAAGCCCCTTTTTATTTAGAAAGTCAGGGGGTTTTTTGTGAAAGTGTTTAAGTGAAAAAAGTGGCTTTCACCTCTACATATCTGGGCCGCTCCTGATGGATCTGATGTCCCAGATCTGTTATTAGCATATTAGCACTCAACGGGCATTTGCACTATATACGTTGTCTTTAAATATTAATCATTTGTTCATGATTGGTGTCAGTCAGGGGCGGATCTAGCACTAATTATGAAGGGCTCTAGCCCTATCTACGTTGTTTACGATGACAGAGCTAGGTTCGATTTAGACCCACATATAAAGTTTTAGTATAAAATAGAAGTAAAGAAGGGGCTAAACTTCAGACTTGGATCTTGAACTAGACTTCAGCCCCTCCTATTATTTTTTGCTGCACCTGTCGCTGGTGTCAGTGACATGCGAGTAGGGCTAGAAAACGAGCCAGAAACTCGCGAGCTACTCAGACTCGGCTTGTTTAAAAACGAGAGCACCATTTTCAACTCATGCAACTAACCGAGCCCCGAGCTCGCACATTATTATTCACTAGCAAGCGTGCACGTGCAAAGCACGTTGGAGTAATGCTGATATCAACAATTTGTAGAAAAAAAGTAATATTTAGGACACATGCAATTTTTTCTATTTGTCTATGTCTATATGGAGCAGGTGTAGAAACATTCTTTATTTCATTGTTTGTCTCATTCAGTTAATAGTGACGTGGGTCATCTCATGAAACACTTAAACAACCAAAATTAAATAATAGATAATAAAAATACATATATAGATTAATTAACGGTGCAATGACATGCAAATAATTGTTTTTTATTAATAGATCAATTATGTACATGGATGTAAGCATAAATACACATGACACTTACTCATTTAATTAAAAGTAGTGATGCGTTCTCTCGATGGAACGGTTAGGTTGTAAATTGTAATTATATATGTGCATCACGATTATTATTTACTGTGCTGCAAGCTTAATTAACAGTTGTATACGTTTGCACGCATTGACATGGAGGGGAGGATACTGGAGCGTATTCTTAACAAAGCTACATAATACTCCTACTTCTATAGGGAGTCCTGAATTTATTCCACCGTCCGGCTCGGACAGACATTTCGTATGTATGAGTATGTATGATTGGGGCGTACGTGTCTGTCCTCGTCCTATTTAAAGTGTTACTGTGCTAGTCTGTTAGTTCTAGTATAGAAATAATTAGAAAAAAATTAGGGAAGATTTATAATGGGAGAATAAAATTTAATTCCATGTATATATGGGGTAAGAGTTTGTGGTCTCTACGGGTGCTAGTTGTTAGTTCTAGTCTAGGAAGAATTAGAAAAGATTAGAAAGATTTATAATGGAAGAATAAAAATTAATCCCATGTATATGTATATATGTGTACGTATCGAGTTATGGACAGGAGTCCATGATCTATACGTATCGAGTCAAGAGTCTGTGTTCTATACGTATCGAGTCAAGAGTTCGTGGTCTCTATGTATCGAGTTGATACCAAATTACTGTAAAATTATGATTGTTGGATGATGGATGAAGAGAAATAGATCGATGTGATTTGTAGTTGGATCTAGGCCAACTGCTCAATTATAGAGTAGTTTAGATTTAGATTTAGATAAGTCACCCGAGCCTGTTTTTCACTCGTGGCTCGTGGGGGTTTGCAAGCGCTCGCGAGCTACCATCAAGCCGATCCTATTTTTTTAACTCGGACCCTTACCTCAGCTTGTCTCAACTCGGCTCAGTACATAGCGAGCCGGGCTAAGTCTTTGCTCGTGCTCGGGCTCGTTTCAAACCCTACGTGCGAGTGTCTAAATTGTTAATTTTCGAGAATCGAGACTACCATGCAACAGAAAAATCTCCCTACACCAGACTGATTGTTAATTTAAATCAGGGTTTAGGCCCTGTTTGTTTGAGTTTCTAGCCAGCTTTAGCCTCAGAAGCCAGAAACTCAAACAAACAACCAGCTTTTGGAACCACCTTCAAATAAGCTAAAAATCACTAAAAGCCCAATTTATATTGTGATTTGAGCTTTTTCCAGAAGCTAGTTTTTTGTGGCTTTTCCCAGAAGCAGCTTTTAGAGAAGTTGCAGCTTAAACAAGCTCAAACAAACCGGGCCTAAACCCTGATTTGAATGGAAAAGGTTTTACCAGCGCCGTAACAAAGCATGGCCCTAATAATCCATCATGCATATTATAAAATTTTCGGCAAGAAATAATTATCGATGTACATGTGACCCTAATTAGAGAAATAATTATCGATGTGCAAGAAAAAAAATTTCGCTGCAAGTTTTTTAGCGCAGCGTGTGCACTTGCCGCAGCCAAAACCAAGTCAAATGCGGAGGAAGGAACAAGACGACGCAGACGAATCAACCACCACCCCACTCCGCACGGCCGGCCGCCCTCCCCTCCCCTCCCCTCTCCCCACTGCTCCAGCCTCCAGTCTCCGCTCGCCGCCGCCCGCTCGATCCCCCATTGGAGGCCTGCTCCGCGTGGGTGCATGGGTAAGCGGCCGGATTGCGTGTTCTTTTCCCCCCCGTTGATCGGCGGGGGGATGCGAGCTGCAACCTGCGCCGTGGGCGGTGGCGGTGGTGCTTGCGGTGTATCTGGGTAGTGGTTTGTGTCGAGAACGAACACGGTGGCGGGATTGGCAATGGAGGTTTTGGGGGCTTGCGCAGCTGCGCGAGGATTCAGGTGGTGCCAGATATACTCGGTTCAAGCGGAGATGCTGCTGGAATTCTATTCCTGCCTTTTGGTCTGGTTGCTTCTGGACCAGAGGAGAGTTGCATCAGTCCCCGGTCCCCGTGTGCTCGTGACAGCAGCGGAATCAGTAGTTTGGGATTCATGCTCATTGTTGGATGATCGGATATTTCAAATATTTGGTGTGCTGAGTTTGCTGGATTTGTTAAATTCTAGTTAAATTCATACTAACAGTTCCTCCTCAGCTTGGGACCATAGATGCTTTTGTACTCTATTGATGTTAATAGAACCCACAATCCTATAAAAGGCGAACAAATTCTTCCATTCCTACTTGAATGATTTCATAGTTAGTCACAGCGAGTAAACTTAAAAAAATTGCCTTTGTGCTAGCTAAAAAAGCGCATGCTCCTATCAGCTAATTTCACATAGCCTACCACTCCTGTATCCCTAATCTCTAATTTCAAACAATCATGATAAATTGTATAATATTTTATGCACTTTCTCGAAATTCCTTAATTTTTGTGACGTTATGTTAGTCTGTGCAGTAGGCCAGTAGCTTCACCTGTTCTACACTTCTACCCTTTCACTTACATGTTACTTATTGTTCATGATCCTTTTATATCCTGCAGGACTTGCTTTTATCAAATGACTAGGAAAATGGTCGCTCAGTGATGTCTGGACATTATTTGGGCATTGTTCTCATAATGCAGTTGGCTTCTCATGATACTCAAGCAGAAGAAGAGACAGAGTTGGTGTCCCATTCTGATAATGCAGAAGTGCCAGATTCACGGCCAGTGCTTTTGCAAGCTAACACAGCAGGAAGCTCCACAGAGTATCTGGTCTCGTGTGAAATCAAGCCAGTGAGTGTTGAGGACAACAATGAAATTATTGACCCTAATGAAGAAACCCATCTTGTCATTCAAGATCTTCCACAATGCCGGATTTGCCTTGATAATGAAGGTCCAAACCATGTTTTGAAGTATATTCTTAGATAGTATCTTAGAGCTTTCAAATGTTGTGCTATTACATTAAGTCCGTTCTTGTTTTGTTCAACACCCACTATATGCAGGTGATGACCTGATTGCGCCTTGCCAATGCAAAGGCACTCAGAAGTATGTTCATAGGTCATGTCTTGATAACTGGAGATCAACAAAGGTATGGATCTGTGAGCATGTGTTCTTCATACTGTACATACCTGTAGGTAATCAACCATTCTGAAACGCAACCAAAGCATCAGATACGCTCACAGTTGTTAATTGTTATTCTAGTCTGGTGCTGACCCAGTTTGTTTAATGCACATCACCCAGGAAGGTTTTGCGTTTTCACATTGCACTGAGTGTCGGTCTGCATTCTCACTCCGTGCGAATGTTCCTCCAGATCGTTGGTGGTTACGACTGAAGTTTCAATTTCTGGTTGCTAGGGATCACACGTTGATATTTTTTATTGTACAACTGGTGAGATGTTTGCACCTTTTATGTTTTAGTGCAATGGTCTACTTTTCTTCAATGGTTCAATAGTAACATTTGATGGATTTTTTTGAGCAAAATATTTGATGGATCTTTGTCTTTTGGTTTGTAGTTATATGATATTGCTAAATTAAAAGCATGTTTGTGATAAAATCATGTGTTTTTTTGGTATAGAAACACTATGGCAATGCCACACTGAAGCATATGCACCAATATTAGGAAAAGAGTACTTCTATACCTGGAATACAGTTGCTGTGCATGAATGTGGAATCTTGAGACTCCTTTTGTGTAACAGAATAAACATGATACTAGTGAAGTTAATTATGTATGTAACACTGATTTACATTATCACTGTCAATTCTTCCGAGAGATGTAATTGTTAATTCGCTCCATACTACATGTGCAGCATCCTTTCTTTTGAAACAACTGAAAAAAAATACTTTCTACAAATTCCAATGATTTTGCACGGATAAGTTTCTGGTGCTGAGATCTGACACTAGAGAACAATTCAATACTCCTGGTTCTGTTAAGTAAGCATTTTAGTGTTTTTTTTGCTGTGTTATGAAGAAAAAGGCATCATGCATCAGTCCATAGTGTACTGTGCACTGAGATATACCTCTGTTTGGTCTTATTAATTGGTTTTTCTTTTTTTCTGATAGGTTGTTGCTTTCTTGGGTTTGCTGGTATACAGATTCTATGGAGATGAATTGCGAGAAATGTTTGGCTATGAAGAGCATCCATATGCTTTTTATGCAATGGCAAGTAAGTTCAATGTTCATAATGATATTACTATCATCCCATTTTGTACACATTGCAACTTGAATATTCCATAATGAGAATTAGATAACTTTTGCCATATCGGAATTATTTCTGTGTATGCAATTCCTCAATGTTGATAAGTGACAATATCTCTAAAAGAGGCCACTTCATTCTTTGCACTATTTGTTTTATTTTTATAGCCACCACCACTGTTTGTATGAGTGATCTTTATATGTATCGCTTTATCTTCTGTGAGGATAAAGAATCACGATGTAGTTTATGATAGCAGTAATAGCTTTGGACCTTTGAGGCAAAAGATAACCTCTAACACATTTCTTATTGGTTTAGTCATGGTCATCTAATTTAGTTTTGGCTAGCAAGGGAAAATCTGTCATAAGTTTTTTTTTATAGTTCAAATCATACTTTAGGAGTTTTTTCGAATTGTATAATGTAGACAAACATATCTGATGAAAAAGTTTTACATGTTCAATGGGAGGCACATGATAAGCCACATTTTCTGTTTGCCTAAAGGTATGTAAACAGAAAATTGGGGTTTATGTGAGTGTAATGAAACTTTTATATCCTGTTGGCATTTAATTCAACATTTGTGATTGCATTATACTTGTTTATTGCTATCTGTGTACAGAACATTTGGATGTACTGCAAATGAAGCGCCTGCTAAGGAAAAAAAATAATGTTTTCAATAATTACTGAAATTGCAGTATTGGCTATTGTTTTGGTTGGTTTGCTCTATGGATTCTTCATAGCTATAATATGTGGACAGAGGATCACTGAACGGCATTACCATGTTCTTGCAAAGCAAGAGCTAACCAAGGTTGGTGAAAGAAAAAAAATTGAAACAGGAGTTGTATTGATCTATCTTTTTTTTCAAGAAGTGCATTTTCTATTTGATAGGTGGGTAATTGCGCTGTCAAATTACTAAAAATTTGACATGTCTATTCAGCATTAGGAGTAAATAGAAATGTAAATTAAGCAAAGTGGGCTTCAATTCCTTCCGCACCATCTTTTAGGTTTATTCTATTATCCTGCCATGGTAGCATGATATCCCATGGAATGCATGAAAAAAATGCTGTTTCTTGTCAGAATTACATATGCTTCCTTGTTCTTTATCCTGGCATACTATAGCCTCTCTGCAATACAGCTTTAAAATCATATCACATTTTCTTTCCCTTATAGTTTATTGGCATCACATTTGGCCATTGAACTCATCTTAAACATTCTATTCACACCATTTGATATTAATCTTATGGCAGGAGTATATCGTAGAAGATCTTGAAGGAACTGATCGAGTGCCAGATCTTGATCCTAGCCATGTTACAGAGTTGAGGATACTGGGGCTCTACTGAGCATAACTGGATATAGCATTAGGTAGGAAATTCCAGTCTTGTTGCTCTACAACATTTGCTTAGCTGTTTCGACTTATGGTGAATTCTCTACTTGTCTAGAAAATCACTCTTTGAGCTGTAGCAGAGCCCCCAAATAGCAATTAGTCAATTAAAGGGTGGTCTCGTTGTCTCAAACATCTCACGCTTCAATATTTTTTCTTTAGGCCTCTGCAGGTTCTCACCTTTTCCACTTTTCTTTTTTTATAGTGGCCAATGGATTATAACACCTAAAATGTAGTTTTCATAATTCGTAAGCAATTGCAGGGTTTCCATATATCATAAGCACTTGAAGTCCTTTCCTTTGCATATCCATGACTACATTACTGTCTGTTTGGAAGGAGGGTGTGCGAAAAACAGGGCAAGCACCCCCCCTCTTGTTCTCTTAGTGCTCATGGACCTTCATGCTTGTTGTGCTGGATTTGTGAATCTAGTCCAGCTGTGGGACACGCTAGGTTTGAAAGTGTTGTGCTGAATGTGCCTTAATTGGATGCCAGAAATGGCTGTTTCCTTGTACAATGATGAACATGCACAATTGCTCATTTTTGGCCTACAAGAGTTGGCTTTACCTTGAGTTTTGGTAATAATACATGAAGTTTGGTGCCAAGAATTAGAGGAAGAAATAGAATATCAGAGCTGAAATTTCACTGTCAAAGTGGTCCATATAGCCAAGTGGATTAAGTGCCTTCATAACCCATACTCAATGAGAGTTCTAATGCGCAGTATTACACATACCTTGAAATTTTACAGGTTTCTGTATGTTTTAGTCTTCTAGATAGAGCACCTGTTTAATTCAAGTTCCTGAAGAGATATTAAATAAATCTGCTTGACATACAAACAGTTCATGGAAGGAAACATATAAATTCTGAACGTGGAAGCTGCAGATAATCTATATCAACACTGCATGTTTCTATCCAGATCCAGAACTACAATACACAGACAAACAACCAATTCAATCTGCTATTGTTTGGATATATATGAAACTAATTTATGTTTCATATTTTTTTAATATAACTTGACATATAATTTCACTTGGCTGAAAAATGTACCAAATAAAAGAAAAAAGATTAAATAAGAACTAACCAGATCATAAGAAAACAAGAAAAAACAGTTATAGGAAAGACAGAGAACCAATGGACTTAACTACATAACTTCTTGACAACTGTTTCTAATCTTTTGTGACAGTTTTCTACTCCCAATAAATATGTTTTGCCTTGTTGGTTTGTGCTTTTCTGTAATTGTTCTGCAGCAGTCACCCTGTAGATGCAGGGCCATGTTGTTTACAAGATTTCTAAGTATTCTCTCTTAATTGATTGGGTAGTACTCCTGCAACTGTTTTTTGAAAAAAGAACGACTGATCAGTTACTATTGAAACAACTAGCTTTCTTGTCGCAAAGCATGTTGAATAAGGCGTTTCAACTGTGAACATGAAATTACAAGATTGCCCACATCAGCTTTCTTCCCTGAACCAAACTTTCTATTCTCATTGCCCGCTACTTTAGAAGCCAAGAATATATGCACCATCTTTTGATATCCTTATATACATAGGTTTCTTGAAGATATCTTTCTGAAAGTAACAGATATATGGGGATCTGTGTCCACTAACAGAGCATCTCTCTCTTATTAACCAATCTCTCACCACCTTTTTCAATCTACTTCCTTGTTATTTCTTAACCCTTGATTGATTCTTTAACTTTGTGTACTTTCGTTCCCTATTCAATTTTAGTATTTTTTCCTATGTTATCCTCCAGTATTCTTGTTTTCCCTGATACTGTTATGTGAGAGTGACTATGGTACATGAGCATGTAAATTATGCACTTTTCCCACCTTTCACTAATGACCTACTAGGCTACTAGTGGTAGTGGGAATAATCGGAAAAATAGTGAGGGGGGAATAGTTTTAAAACTACTTAAAACAAAAAAAGTATGTATCATAGCCACCCCCTTGCTATTTTTCTTATCGATTCTCCTCAAATTAAATTTGCTATGTGATATATATTTGTTTGAGCCAACCTGAAATTGGAATGTTAACTGTATTCAGTAAACAAATCGTGATTCCAGCTTTTGATGGATGCAAGAAAACGAATTTGATCCATAGTTTTTTGGATACAATTCAAAGATGAAAACTTTTATGTATGTGGTTGCGGGCACTTCAGCACTTGATCTGTTATTTATGCAAGTACAATTGCACAATTGAAGGTTGTACTTACTCTACATCTTGTTGATGTGGTTTACCAAATTATCTACACATGTTAACAGAGGTTCATCCTCTGCCTCCCTTTTTTGCTTTGTGAACTTTTGTAGCATTATGCTTTTTAGTTGGATACATATTCTCAATATATGACGATGTTGACTTGCTGCCAGGCCACTGCTGCACTGATTTCATTTTGTCAGAAAAAAATAAATGGCACTCTTTATCCAGAAAGACAATCATGGCACACTGACAGCCAATAAATGTTACACTGACCATTAGTAAAACTTTACTCCGAAGCCATCTTGAGTGACAGTGATATCAAATGTCAGGACTACTTGTATACACAAGTCATGTACTCATGTCATGTATGCTACCAGTGATAGGCATACAAGTTTTCTTTATTCTTCTATTTATCGGTGAAGGAAGTCATGCCCTTCAATACTAAACAAATCATGATTGCAACAACTCATGTATGTTACCAGTGATAGGCATACAAGTTTTCTTTATTCTTCTATTTACGGTGAAGGAAGTCATGCCCTTCAATACTAAACAAATCATGATTGCAACAACCCAGACATTGAACTAGGAGTACTCTTCACACAGTAGACATGCATCAAATATTTGGCCCCTCCAGGGACCACAATTCAGGACCCTACAGATTTCATTTTTTGTTAATCTGACTGGTTATCGTCTGTAACACTATCTGACAAATGGAAACACGTCAAATTGGAAACTCAAGAATAATCATTAAAGAACACATAAAAAAGGTGTATACTGTGAGCTTCTCATCATGTGAAGCTATCTTCAGTTATGTATTCATATATTGTTATGGCCGGTGCAATGATTGTGTGTAGTGAATATATTTAATGATTTTGAGGTACCGCATTGATGTGCCTGAGCCAACAATTCATGATGAGCAAACTGTTTCCCTGTTATCCAACACAAGGTTCTTCTGCCTCGACGCTGTGTAAGCATGGGCATAATTTGTATAAGTTACCAAATATTTGTTGGGTGATGGCTTGAGAATCAGTTCCAAGCCATGCCTGATTACCATCTGATTCATCTCTAGAAGCCTTGAATTGTTCTGACTATAAAATTGTTGGGGAATCATTAACATCAATTGCAGTGCCACACCACTTTCCAACAACAGGGGATTTTTTATACTGTTTTCTTATGAATTTTTCACCCAAGATTAACTAACAGAAAAATGAAGTATCAAGAGATTGAGCCCATTATGATTTTTTAAACTATAATGTGAGCTAACCTTCCATCTTTTTTCCAGATAAACATCAACAATGAAATGGCAAAAGCAACCTATTTGGATGCAAACTCAGATGGGTGGTTGCACAAATATCATTGACAACCTCATCACATACAGGCAAGAAAAAAGGCCCCTCTGTGGCATATATATATTTGAAGCATGGCATTTGTTTGAAACCATCTGGTAGAATTCTTCTTTCATTTTTTTTTGGGCTCCATGTAGGATAGTTTGCTCTCAAATAAAAGGAGAATAAGATGGGCTTCCTCACATCCTGAACCGATGAGGAAGGTTACGAAAAAATTGCTAGAATATCAATACAGAATGACATTTTGTTAGGTACACCCTAATTTATCCTTTTTCAGGTTCACTAGAAACATGTAACAGTTAATATGCAAACGCGAAGTTTATTGTAAGTATCTTGCAAAACTGTACTTGGCAAATTGTCAACACTTCATCTTTTGATCACTTTCATCAAACTGATGAATTAATTATCAGCCTCCTGAAAATGTACAAAAAAGTTTGTGCCTGTAGCATCCGTCCTCAAAAAGTGAAGTAAATGGAAGACTTTGCTGGATTGCTTGACCTTGCTACAATCATAATTTGAACTGCACATGCTGCTCCAGAATTGGAGGATCTTTTAAATTATTCCTTCCATGTCTAATTTTCTATGATGGTTAGTACCTTGGGACATGGGATGTGCTGACGAAATCAAGGGCAGACATTTAGGACATCACTCCTGCCTTGCTGCCTTCAATGTTAATAATGCTACGGACACCTGACGGTGGTGATCATTAACAACTGGATTTTGAAAGTTCTTAGAACTAATCCTTATTTTAATCTTTAGGATTAAATGTTGCCAAAACAAACTAGTTGATTGCCCACATGAAGAAAGATGAATGCATGCAGACTACAGAGACGCTTGTGTAAGTGTGCGTGTCTGTTTGGCATTGCATGAACTTGGTCCTGTTTATGTCCTGTAAGTCTCGCCTTCTCTAAAAATTATGAAGTGGTGGTGTTTGAGAGCAGCCATGACCATGAGTATTTGAGCTGGAATACCAAAAATTATTCGATAAAAAAGTTCATATAGCCTAACATGGATTCAGAATCTGTGCTAAAGCATGGGTAAAAATGAACACTACCGTTTTTTCTTGGTTGAGTGATCGTAGAAGCAACACAAATTGCTTTCCACAAAACAGACGGCACCGATCCAATGATGCTATTAGTCTCTTATGTTAGGTCAACCACACAAAACTTTGCCCTAGAGTTGCTTATACATTATTCCAAATGGCTTGCCTTAGATTTAAGAAAGCCTGGTTGAATTGAAAAACTGAACAATTTGTTTTTTTATTTTCATTTTTTAGTTATTATGAAGCTCTTAAGAATAAAATAAACGGGGTGGAGTAGCTTCCAGAAGCGAAATCAAGAACCTCTAAGTTCAGATATTTGAGCATGTTCAGAGTGACTAAGCTAAATGAATAAACAAGTTAAGTGGGAGTTAACTGTGTGGGTGCTAAATAGATAGGTTAGTTAAATGAATAAGTTTAAGCCACTTTAAATATGCTAACTCGTTCAACTTATTCATTGAGCTCGACGAAGTATATGATTTCCTCTTAGACAACATGTTTTGTAACGTCAACACGTGCCAAACGCTAAAAAAAAGGGAAACCATCTCTTCTTGCCCTAAGTAATCGGGAGATTCAAGTATGTTGGAAGTTAATTAACCAGATACTAATGGGGAATCTAAAGATGAGTGTGGCAAGAGCAACCTCAGGTTAGTTCAAGAAAGCAACATTTGTCTGCTTAATTTGGCAAATAAACTCCAGTGTTTATTTTCTGTGGTATGCATGCATGTGCCACTACCTACTCTATTGGCTGAGTGCTAAATTGCTAATTTGATAGCGATGCATGATGATGGTGCTGGGATGCAAGTAATGGATGGAGACCAGCTTGTCCAGCAGCTGTAGTGTGGCAAAGAGTCCCAATGGGATTCAAACTCCTTGATTAGGTGGGGGAGATTTTGACTAGATTGGGCATTAATTAGTTCACTAATTATATATTGATGTGCATAAATGCAATGTTGTTTGTTGCATAATCAAGACTTACCTTGCAAGAAGCCAAGAACCCATGGCCATGAGTAAATGTGTGGTGGTCTTTAAGAAGAGATAAAAAAAAGGATACAAAATTATTTTAAAAAAAAATTGAGATCTTTAAATAAAACCTAACAAAATCAGAAAAAAAATTATTACAAATGTTACACTGCTTAGTCCTACAACAATAATAAATTTTAACTCAACCAAACAAAAAAGGGCCCTCAGCTGTGGGTTTATTGGAGGAGCAGCATGGAGCCTACTCGAAGGAATGGCCTGAATCCTCTACCATACCATGCCATGTCATAGATGCTTGAATATGCTCCTGTTTTAGAGTTAGGTGACACCGTGACAGCAGAAACAAAACCTGGCTGGCTCAAGGCCATGGATGAGGATCAAACAGCTGCACCAAGCCAAGAAGGATTGACACTGGAGGCTACATCAAGCTCTGACGTCTCACTGTGCCTCCACAGGATGACAGAAGTCAGGAGCGATCTTGATTGCGATATGGGATGGCAGATTCCATTGCAATTGCATTTCAGGAGAGCTTAACTATATGATGCGCATGTCATATCACAATCTAGTACTCTTCTGAACAACACCTCAATTCAATCACTGCATCCCCCCCCCCCCCCCTCCCTCCCTCCCTCTCTGTCTCACACACACACAAAGACCAGATATTGCTTTCAAGCACTGTAGTCTAACAGTTTATTTAGTTGTCTCTTACCATCACTTCTGCTCCTATTTGCTTAATAAAATGGAAAGAGAGAGGCTGAGACAGAGAGAGATGGCGAATGGAGAAGCGTTGTTCATACTCCTGGATGTATCAACTATTCGGCTAGTCTTTCGAAGTGCTTCAATATATTGTGCCATCTTCATCCTTGTTAGAAAATAGATGTACAAAATAGAGAACAAAAGATACGAGAATTTTACGTGAAACCTTTGCGGAAAAAAAAAACACGGGTGTACGAAGACGAAGCAACTATATGAGAAGAAATTACAAGTTTGATGTCTCTCGGCACCTTCTGGCGCATCTTTCCATAGAGCTACAGAGGCGTATTTATAGGCTTAGGATGAAGCATTCTTGAAGAACAAGAAACCGATATGGAATAGGTTGTGGTATGTATAAGTTCAATATAGAAGCGGATCCTAATTCAGATTAAACTCTAACAATCCTAACTTTATAAGCGAGAGCAAATTAATGGAGAACTAATATCTTCAGTTAATCATTTCAGAGTTCCACCAATGTCATAGTAAACAAGAACTTATCTTGTTTAACATCTTGCTGGATTCCTAATTTAACTGATCAAGAACTCAAGACAAGGAATCTTCTGCCCCCTTCCTTGTCAGACCCATAAAAAATGGAACAAAATAAAGAGATTGCAAAAGGCTCGGAGCAAGCAGTACATCGAGCATGGAAAAGTGCATTTACATTTGTTCAAAAAATTGCATTTACACTCTGATGGTGATGCTTTAATCCTTTCAGAGTAAGGCTCTGGCTGCTTTACCACACGGCGAGCAGTAGTGACTGTCAAATGGAGCCTAACGCATTAAGCAGTGGTAGTCACATCCAAATATGCCTATCCAAGAAGTTTCAAATACTAAAAAGGTAGGATACTTAAGCTAAATAACACTAAATTATATGCAACCGTGTCCTTGCAAGAAGCTTCAAATTATAAAAAGGTCGTATGGTTATGGCAAATAACACTAAATTATACGCAACCATATATGTCCCTAGCTCATCGCAAGAAGCTTCAATTACTAAAGAAGCCATATGGTTATGGTAAATAACGCTAAATTATACGCAACCCATGTCCTTGCAACTCACCTTGGAACATCAATCTCATTTCTGGCATGCCAAGAGCAACTGTTGTTGGAATGCTTCTTGACCTTTTTTCCTTTTAAAAGAGGGCCATGCTTATGCTCTTGTATCCAGTTTTTTTAGTTTTTTTTTTTTTGGCATCAAATCAGTGGCCACATTCTCATTGGCTGGGCTCCAGATGACTGTGAGGGGCAACCAGTCTCCAAAGCAAATTCCCACACCCAACCTTCACCTTCCATGAATGCACATCGCAAGCATGCTTATGGAAGTGCAACAGCTTCCTTTTGACACTTCACTGCACCCCCTGAACATTAGAAACCCTTGCCTTCCTTCAGGTGTTGATCATGGCACTCTCTTTCATCACGCATTGCAGCAATAATGCCGCCTTTTCGCCTTCCGATTCCTCCTCATAGCATATGGAAACCATTTGCTAATGTGAAAAAGAAGAGAGTAACAGCTAACAGTGGTGCATAAGTAGGGAGAAGCATGGCTGCTTTACAGAGCAGTATGTATGCAATGTGAGGCACATCTACATCCAGCAACAGAAGGCAAGAGGGCAGTGTGCATGTGTGCGCATACGTTATTTGGTTTTATCTTTTCCATTTGCAGCAAAGGCTCTCCAAAAACAACAATAAAGTAGGCCGACCACACATTTCTCCCTGTGGCCGATGGCTACCTGCAGCGACAATGGAGGATGCAATGCAAGGCAAGCAGACAGATGTAATCAGATTCTGCCAATTGTCTATGCAACTCTTAGGTAGACTTAGATGGCCCAGATCTTTGATTATTTTTAATCTGTTCGCTTTGTGCTCTTCAGGAAATGTCTTGGAAATTCGCAGGAATTTAGCATCGGGTGCAGTTACGCATGAGGATTGATAGAGGATGCTGGTTTTATAGAGCATGGTTGCGTATCAGGTTCAGCCGTTCAGGGACTGTTCCTGGTATCGATTTTCAATGCCTCATAAAATGCAACTTGGAATCTCTTAGAATCTACCCAATGTTTTGCTAAAAAAAAACTACCCAATGTTGACCTGTTACCGCTGTAGGCATGTTCTCTAGAGCTTATTTGGCTTTTTATTTATCTTTGTTTAAAATATAAATAATTTGGTTCTTTTAACCCATCTTTTTTTCTATATGTACAAAAATTCTCTAAAACAAGTCCAACAAAGAGGACCCAGCTCTCGAGTGCACCTCGAAAAGCTCTCAGCATCAGAAGATAAACCAAATAAGTAAACAAGTTAATAAGATAAGTCAAAGAGAATAAACCCATAATTTTACTTAGAAACCCCTGAAAAATAAAGGCATCTATGAGTTGCATGTTGCATCTTGTGAGCTTATCAAGGGCAATATGCTAGATCAAACTGCCAGTCCTTCCAAAGATCCAATTAACAATGACTGAATCTAATCTTGGGCTCCATATACGGTGCACTGTTCAAGTACTGATGGGGCAATGTGACTGAACATGAACACAGCAGCCTTTGTCTCCAGCTCCTCCATATGGGTGCTATTGTGCTAAGCATAAGGCATCACCGACCACATGGGCTTAGGAAACACACAAGCAGGTTAGTGCATGCATAACCCATCTGCAGCTGCTCATAATTAGTATTTAACTGAGCACACGTACAATTCTGCCGTGGTAATTGAAAAGAGGCAAAGACTTTAGCCTTGGTTTCAGCAGGAAGGAATCAAAAGATTATTGTTTATCTTCCTCAAGCCATATCTCCGCGTGATGCATCGTGTTTGCACCGTCCACAATAAGATATGAATTACATCGTCTCCACTATTAATAAATTCTTATCTTTGACAAGCAATAGTCTTAGATCGCATTTAGCGTGCTTTAAATAATGTAATTGCTCTTTATTCTCTTACGAATTGATAAGGGCAACCTTTATTCCAATTCTTATTCGACCGGCTAACCGTGTTTAATATTTCGAAAAGTGTTTATTCTGGAGAACCTTTGCATTTCCAGGAAAGATATTTCTAGGCTTTTGATCTTTCTTATGGTAAAAAAAATATATAGATCAATTTTTTAACGAGCGTATAAACTGCAAACCTGTCAATTTAACAAAAACAAAACAGTAAAAAAATTCCTTAGCCTCCTAGCCATTGATTGTAGCTTTTAAAGCAAAGCCTACGAGTCCATTATTCCCTTCAGTTTCATAAAACATGATGATTTAGACTTGTCCTAATGTAAAGTTTGAAAACATGATTATTAAAACTTTACTTATAAATTCTTTTTTGAACTATCTGGATTGGGTACATATAAATCATACATTTAGATTCCATAATACCATTTTTTGGGGGATTTATAAACAAGTTGCAATGGTAATTAGTAGTCAAAGATGCATTTTGAAGACCTTGTCAATGCCCAAAACGTCATGTTCTTAGGAGCCAGAGGGAGTATTATATTAATAAAGTAGAGCCATCACGTTTAGAGAAATTTCCATGTAATTACGAGGAAAAAAATCTTCGGCATCGATTGTAAAGCGACCAGATTATAACAGTTTACATTGGAAAGAAAAATCCATATCTACTATAATAAAAAATAGAAAAAGGAGTCCACATCCATTGCAAGACTGAAAAAGGCTTTGCTTCATGTGGTGGTGGCGTCTGTTGGCGTGGCGCCTTCGGCCTCTCAGTTGTTCTTCCCTTGCGGTGGTGTCGAGTCTTCGAGCATCCTGCATGGTGGTGGCCTGCGGTGGTGGCGTTTCTTCGAGCATCCCTCGAGGTGGGGGCGGCTGTGTTTGTCCTTGGCGTCTCGCTTCCTGGCCGCGCATCCCTTATGTGGTGGGGTCTGTTTCTCGTCTTGGGCTAGCCATCGGCGGTAAACCTTTTCGCGTTTCAGTCGTGCATCCTATGTGTAGGCGGGGTCTGGCGTCGTGTTGGTGGGCGACCCCTTGCTTTGCCTAGGTGGTGTCGTTCCGTCTGGTCGGTTGACTCTTCCTTACTTCTCGTGCATCCCTTCTGACGGTGGCGACTGCATGCAGTTGTGCATCCTTCAAGGTGGTGGCAGGAAGGCGGGTAGGGTTGGCTTACCTTCGGTCTTGCATCCCTTTTGGTTTTGCAGGTGGTTGTCGCGTTGTTCTTGTACTTTTGTAAATATTTTCCTCTTCTTAATGAAATGGCAGAGCACCTGCCCCTTTTCGATAAAAAAAAATAAAAAGGAAAAAGAATCCATGTCAATAACAAAATTAACCCTGCAAATGCATGTAACATCATGTTCGTTCTAAAGAAAACCATGTTTTATCTAAGCACCAATACAGACTAGTGTTTCACCAGCCTCATGTACAATGCATGAACCAGCCTTTTGGACTTAGGTGACACTATGATCCAAAAGCTACAATCAACGGCACCGATATCCTTTTGCTTTTTGCTTTTATTTTCTGTTAGATCTTCACTGTTTACAACTCATCAATAAGCGTCAGATGTGTATGATTGGAGTCAGTTCATAAGCTTAAGGTATGATAGAAGAAAATGTCTCTCTCTCTTTTCTCCATACATACACACAACAATAAAAAAATAAAAAACTTCTTGAAGTGGCTCAAGTGTCAATGTGGTTCTTGAGTACCTGAAGAATCTTGAGAGAGACCAAACCACCCAGAAAACAAAAGTCCATGGCTCCTTGTTTCTTTTTCCCTCTAGGGATTTTTCCTAATATATCTAGAGGCTCCTGAGTTTTGCTACTACAAGCAACATCAACTTCTTATAGTGTAATGCGCAAACATATATAAGTACACATCATGTAACCAGATCAAGCGGAAAGATGGTTGGTTGATTCACTTGACCAAGGAAAAGAGACCTTGACACACACATCCCATTTAAAAATGCACTAATTCAACACCAATCATGCCCATGTACATCAGGATGGCAAATGTTGCTTTGCTCTAGTTTTACATCTAGAAGACTAGAACCACAATCAGCTAGGCACTACATTGCTGTATAACTCTGAAAACGCTGATCAAACCAGCAAAGTCCTTTTCTTATCAACCAGGAAACTTCCATCATCGTCGCATCCGCCTCCGGCCACCCTGACCGACCGGAACGGTGGCCGGAGATGGAGAATATTCGGTGGTTCTTGCTAATATTTCTTCCCTGTGTGGAGCTGTGGATGGAGACGATAGGTGGTGGCTGAGGTGAGGTGACCACCTTCTTGCCCTTGATTCCCTCCCTTTTGCAGCATGGATGAATGGCTCCTGCAATCTCCACTCCTCTGATCAGGCTGGCTGCCTGGCTCTGCCTCTGCTCAATCAATGTAGCTAAGCCACCTCCCAGTCCCAGCCATGCAGCAGCCAGCCAGGTTCACTGCACCCACAGCAATTCTTCTTTGTGGCAGTGGTCCATTACATCACCATATGTATGGATTAGCACAGTAATTATACTACAAGAACATGGTGTAGTACATGTACTCCTTGCCAATTTACAACTTGGAGGAGCTGGTGGTGTGTCTCTCCAGTCATAGGGTCACAGCCACTGCAAGATCAGATTCATGTGTGACGGCAGAATCATCAGACTGCATGTGGTTTGGTGGGCACCAAACCAAGATATCATTGAGCTGGAGTCAGATTTGAATGAATTGAGATGAAATATCTCATATCTGTGTGTTGTGAGCCTGAGAGAGGCTGAGCTATAAGAGAATGAGATGGCACTAGGGCTACTGGCACTACTAGTGCTACTGCCATTAGTTTGCAGAGATGTATTGCCAGTAGTGTACAACAGTGTTGGTCCATGACAACTAGAAAGTAGCCTTCAAGAACCAACAAACAGATATTGTGATGGAAAGCAAGAGGGAGAGAACAAAGGCAGTAATTGGGGAGAATCTCTTTCTGTGTGCACAATGACCATCAGTACTGTACTCAACAATCCTCTGAAAAAATTCCAAAGAGGAGAGAGAGAGAGAAAGAGAGAGAGAGTTGAGCCAGTTATTCCATTCTATTCCAGTCATAAAAGACTGGCTGTGATCACTCTGATTATTCCCACTACCCTTTGGAATATCAAGAGGAAAATTCCTGCAGACAGAGAGAGAGTTTACTACTACTCCGCCATGCCCATTGGCATCAGAAAAATGTACTACGCAGCAGTAAAAATGTGAAGCAATCAGGCAGGTCTCAGTGGAGGCATATGGCACATAGGACACAGTAGCATTTAGCACAACACACCACAATTCAGACATAGAAAATGTCTTTCTCCAAGCATGAAAAAATAGGATAAATCAAGACCAACCAGATCAAGAGCAGAACCAATTAACTCAAGGCAACCAGTAGAGTAATTATATATATATATGGCACTTCCTTTGTTTAATACAGAAAGAGAGAGCTTACTGCTTACATAGTGGAGTACATGATGGTGCATGCTAAACTTAACCATCACCTCATTGATATGATAATAATTTACCAGACTAGACCCCTGAATTACACATGATAATCAGGTCATTAACCCCAGCAGCTAGCTTAGTTAGGTGCAGTGCTCAGTTGCTTACCACAGTACAGTACTCAGTACAGTACAATTTCAAGGACTGGCCTTCATTTTTTTCTTACCACCTCCCCTTACTAGTAATTAGTGAAACCTGAAACACCAGAAGCATTAGGAAAAAAATGAATTTTTTTCGTGCTTTCTGCTTCGACTAGCAAGGCTGGAACATCTCAGAGGAGGATCTGAACAGGTCGTCGAAGGCGACGCCGTCGAAGCCGAGGAGCGGGTCGGCGGCGGTGGCGACGGTGAGCGCGACGGCGGCGCCGCCGCTGCTCATGCAGGAAAGGATGTCGTTGAGGGAGTGCAGGCGGGCGGCGAGCTCGGCGGCCTGGGTGCGCAGCACGGCGTTCTCGGCGTCGACGGCGAGGAGGCCCTGGGTGGTGAGGCCGAGCGCGGTGGTGACGTGGGCATTCTCGCGGCGGAGGTGCGCCGCCTGCGCGGTGAGGTCGTCGACGTGCCGCTGCTTGCGCATGCGCGACCGGCGCGCCGACTCCCGGTTCGACAGCATCCGCTTCGCCCGCCGCTGCTCCATGAGCGCGCGCAGCTCCTCCTCCGTCGCCGACGAGCCCCCCGCCGCCGTCGCCGCCGACAGCGACCCCGTGCTCCCGCTCCCGCTGGAAGAAGCCATGCCTACGTATATAGTGTATGTATATCTCGATCGGCTTCTTCCTCACGCAATCAAGAAGTAGAGCTGCTTCTTCGCTGCTTCAATTTCTTATCACAAAACACAGGAATATATCCTCTGTTTTTGCCTAGATTTCTTCCTCCTTGGAATTAAGCACCAAAGATTACTAGCAAGTAGCTACAAGAAAGAAAGCAGGTAGTGGCAGTGGCAGTGGCAGTGGCAGTAGGGAAGCGCATGCAAATAGTTGCAAAAGACTAGCGTGGCCTTGATTAGGGAACAAAAGGAGAGCGAGACACGACGAAGACGACGACGATGAGAGAGTTTACTAGAGAGAGAACAGAGCAGAGCAGAGTAGTAGCAGTAGTAGGAGGCTAGATTAGATCAGTGGAGAGAGGAGAGGAGGAGGGGGAGATCTGGGCGGCGGGCGAGTGGTTTATGAGAAGACATAGAACCAGTAGAGGAAGACGACGGAGAAGGACTGGACGAGGTGGGTGCGGCGCCGGAGTGTGGAGTTGATCATAAACCCCGAGAGGAGGATCTCACTGATCACAGGAGACATCAATGAGGAACTCCAAGACGAACGGAAGCATGTGCTTTCACTTCTTGGGGCTCCCCCTTCCCCTCCGGCGACGGCGAGCGAGCGAGCAGCAACAAGAAGCAGAGATCGCAAGCGGAGCACGGCGATGGGGGCGAGCAGGGCGCGGCTTATAAAGAGGAGCAGAGCAGCCCAGCTCGGCGATGCCGACGAGGAGGCGGTGGATGGGAGGGGCACCGGATTCGGTCGGAGGTGGAGGTGGTGGTCGGTGACAGAGGCCTACTGAGCTACTCTAGCCAGAGCTGCTCCTCTCTCTCGCTCTCTGTCTCTTCCTGTGGGGGGAGGAGGAGGAGGAGGAGGGGTGTTGGGGCTCCAGCCACAGGGGGATTTATAGAGGCTGCTGCACCAGTGTGAGTGTGAACTGAAAATTCTGGGAAAATGGGGAAAAAGAAAAAAGAAAATTCTGGGAAAACTGAAAAAGGAAAAAAAATTTAAATAAATATCACAAAAAGCGAAAAAATAATTAAAAAAACACATAAAAATTTAAAAATATGAAGTATCAAATAAAATAGAAAAAATAGAAACAATAATTATGGACGAAGAAAGAAGAAATTTGACAAGTAGATAGATTCAAATGTCATGATGAGCTCCACAGCCCTTCATGTTTTTTATGATTTTTCGAATTCATCTATTTTTTTAATGTTTTTCGATATTTCCGAATTTTCTGATTTTTTAAATATTTTTAAATATTTTCCTTTTTGTTTTTAGATTTTTCCTATTTTATTTTCCCTTTTTTCCTGATTTATTATTTTCTTTTTTCCTTTTTATATATTTATTTTTTAACTTTTTCCCTTTTTGTTTTATTAATTTTTATGAAATTTTTCACTAACAGCTAGCCGTGTGGGTTGCCATATGATAGCCAGATCATCGCTTAACGACCACGTAATTGATACGTCAGCACTTAATGGTTGCCATAATGGTTTTGGGGTAACCGTGCAAACAGAGACAAGTTTAGGGGGTAAGAAAGTAAAACTCAAGTTCATGAGGTTACGTGAGAATCGATGCAAGTTTAGGGGGCAACAGTACAATTTTCTTTTTATATAACTCAGTTGATTTTTTTTTTGCCCTAGATCAGGCACCTTTTATAAGGCACACGCAAGATCCAACGAGAGCATCTAGACATGTGAGGAAAATGATTGAAAGTTAAATAAGTCCCAACCGTCCGATGATTATCGAAAGTGTTACTAAAATTCTTCTATTCCTTTGCAGGAAAGAAAACTTAAAACCATATTTAGGTATCATTCTCTCTCTTTTTTCCTAATCCTGTTTTGATTGGTCGTTTGGTTTACTTTCGTGCCTTTACACCGGATTTGTGCTTTATAAAAATTGATCCATAGATCCGGTGCATCACTGAAATATGCGCGTTCCATTGCTTGCTGCTGCATCGAACGCGCTGAGATAGAAATGGAGATGCATCTCAAGAAAAATAATTTTAAAATATAAAAAATAAGAGCCCGTCGACCACGAAACTATATACTCCCTCCGTATTAAAATGTTTGTTACTTTTGACTTTTGAACAAACGTTTGATCATTCGTCTTATTCAAAAACTTGGCACAAATATGTAAAAAAAATAAGTCATACATAAAATATATTTAGTGATAAAACAAGTTACAATAAAATAAATGACATTTACATATTTTTTTTGAATAAGACGAATGGTCAAACGTTTGTTTAAAAGTGAACAAACGTTTGACCATTCGTCTTATTCAAAAAATTAGCACAAATATGTAAAAAAACAAGTCATACATGAAATATATTTAGTGATAAAACAAGTTACAATAAAATAAATGACATTTACATAATTTTTTTGAATAAGACGAATGGTCAAACGTTTGTTTGAAAGTCAAAAGTGACAAACATTTTGATACGGAGGGAGTATAAAAGAAGCCCATATTAACTAACATAGAAAATATAAATTCAAAATTGAAAAGATAGTCGATATTAATTGCGCGGCCCCTCGCGTTAACCCCACTGGTACGTGTTGCATATGTTCAGTAAACCACTGCACCCACATGTTGCCACTGCTGTTGTGCTACACTGAAACAAAGATGGAAAAAACATAAATTCAAAAAATTAAAAATAGCCGAAATCAATTGCGCAAGCTATTCTATTCTGTGGTATCCTGCAATGTTTTTTTTGTAACCTCGTTTTTTTTTTTACTGCGTGCGTGCAGTCTACTGGCTGGCTAGCTGCTTGCACGTGCGAATGTGCGATGCGAACCCAGCTGCTCTGCTCTGCTCTGGTGCCGTCAGGTGCCCAGCCCGGCAGTCCAGCTACTAAACTAGAGATAAAAGAAACACTGCAAATCTGCAATCCTGCGGCTAATCTACATCGATGCGATTAAACATTTAAGAAAATTTTGTGTAGACAACTGCATAAATCTGATTCTCTGTTGTGTATCTCTCAGTAGCATCATCTCTCATGTTTGTTTTTGCAATCGCCCTTATAACTGCATGCCATCGACAAAGTTTTATTCGACTACGAAATGTTTTCAACCTATGTTTTTTTTTATATATATATTGACTTCTCTCTCAGATCAGCTCCACCCCTCTCACTCTACGTACCCCCCTCTATGCCGATGATGCTGCCGTCTTCATCAGTCCGGACAAAGATAAAATTGAAGCTGCCATGACCATCCTTAAGCTATTTGAAAATGTATCGAGACTGCACACTAACCTAAACAAATGTGCAGTCTACCCAATCAACTATGCCGAAGTCAACCTCCCCATGATCCTCGCCTCCTTCCCTGGCCGCTGGGACAATCTGCCTTGCCGCTACTTGGGCCTTCCCCTTCATGTTCGCAAACTCCGGCGTGCTCACTACCTTCCTCTTGTGGACAAGTTAAAAGCCAGGCTTCCCGCGTGGAAAGGAAAACTACTCTCCAAAGCCGGTCACCTGACTCTAGTCAACTCCGTCCTTTCAGCTCTGCCAACCTACTTCATGACAACTTTTCAGCTGCCTAATTGGGTGATCAAGAAGATCGACAAGATTCGACGTTCCTTCATCTGGAAATGATCAGATAATGCCCGTGGAGGGCACTCTCTTGTCAATTGGGATACTGTTTGCCGTCCCAAACGATTTGGAGGTCTAGGGATATTAAACTTGCAGAAGTTTGGGAGGGCTCTACGTCTTCGCTGGCTTTGGCACGAATGGAAGGAAACTGACAAACCTTGGGTGGGTACACCCATCCCTTGCGACGATACGGACAGGGCCCTTTTTCGTGCTTCCACAACCATCCTCATCGGCAATGGCAAGAAGATAGACTTCTGGTATGATAGATGGCTCCAAGGCACGTCACCATGCGTCATTGCCCCCAACTTGTATCACATTGCTCACAACAGGCGTCGCAACGTGCATGAACAACTATCTAACAACAGGTGGATCAGGACGATTCGACACCTCACCACGGTTACCCAACTTCAAGAGTATCTGCTTCTGTGGCGCTTGTTCGACAAGTTAACCTAAACCCGGATGTAGATGATGACATTGTTTGGAATGCCACTTCCTCAGGAGAATATACGACCAAATCAGCTTACATCAGCCAATTCATTGGGAGCATTGCAAGTGGGTGGGCCTCTTCCGTTTGGAGAGCACAAACAGAAAATAAATGCAAATTCTTCGCCTGGTCACTGCAACATGGTCGCATCCACACGGCTGATGTCTTAGCGCGCAAAGGCTGGCCTCATCCACATAGTTGCTTGCTCTGTGGTGCTAGCCCTGAAACGATTAATCACCTTTGCGCTCACTGTCCAGTTTTAACTGCCATCTGGAGCGACATCCTGCCACAATCTTCACCCCACTGCATCGCCCCCCCCATGCAGTTTTGCGACTGGTAGAGCCACTCAGCACATACCCAACCAAAGGCGTCTAGAAGAGATTTTAACGGGAGGGTTATCTACACGCTGTGGAACATCTGGAAGGAGAGGAATCGTCGTCTCTTCCAGCAGCGCAGTCTGAGCCACGCTCAACTAGTGGCCAGAATTAAGAAGGATGTTCTCGTTTGGGGGCGAGTAGTCGTTTTACTTTTTTTTAGATAATGAAAGCTTTATTGATCTTAGACAATTACATCAAGAAGATACAATCACACTAAGACCACTTCCGGCCTCTGCATAGCTAGGATGCACACAGTCTAAAATTATTAAAGAAAAAAACGACATGACAACAAATACCACGCCGAAGCAAACTACACCACAACAAAGTCTTCAAAATCAAGCCCCATCATAGCAACACTTAGATCACGAGAGGGTCCTCCAAAAGCAACGTCTCAAAGAAGGAAATGACACGCAAGCGTGCCACCGCTGCCATGATCCAACCAGCAAAGGCCAGAGCATAGGTTTTCACCTTGTAGAGAACTTCATCGAACTCCAGACAATGCCTTCAACAAGGGGAGACAAACATTGCCATCATTGCCAGATACAACCAACTAAGGCCAGATCTAGGGATTTCTCCCCGAAGTTGATGAACTGGTACAAAAAAGCACCACCCAAACGAAGTCCCCAGTGCTACCTCCCCCAACTTTCCAAGCCAGTTGCCGCCATACCTCCCAACCTTGTCCAACTGCAAACAGCCACGAACTCCGCGACAAGCAAACCATCTTCAGTCACACACCCACGACAACAGTGTCGCGAAAAAGCCAACAGGCACACGCCCAAAATCCGCAGGATCAAACTGAAGGCGGGATGAGTCACATAGGTAAGCGAATCTGTTAGTCGAAGCCAAGGTGACTCAGGTCTGTGGTTCGGTATGGAAGCCACTGCAAAAGATGAAGACGCCATTACGAGAAGTAGCCGCTCAGCCATCCAAGATCAGCACCGACGACGAACCGCCAACATCGGCCAGATCTGAATGGATACACCTAACATTGGCCAACAACACCACGCACTTGCCGGCGACGAGGAAGGGCGCCGTCGCACGAGGGTCCGCCAAGCCGCCGTCGAGACAACGGCAAGGCGCCACAGGCCGGGAAGGATCTGCGTTGCCGGCCACCAGATCCGGGCACGAGGACGCCAGATCGAGCCATCCCGCAGCCGGCCCCGGCGCCCTGAGACCACAACAGAGCCGGCGACCTGCCGCCGCACACCGAGCCTTTACCAACCACTCACCTGCCAGGGCGAGGAGGAGAGAAGAGGGAGAGGGAGAGCAGGGCCCGCCGCCACCGCGCGGAGGAGGAAGAGACGACGGCGGTGGCGAGGAACGAGGCGGCGGCAGCGGGTTTCTTTAGTCCAAGTGCGAGGAACGAGTAGTCGTTTTACTTAGCCTGGACTTTTCTCCCTTCTCCTCCCTTTCTGTTCTTTTCCCTCCCCTATCTCTCCTGTATATGTACAGTGCTCTTCTTCTTTAATAAATTGACAGTGCTCCTGCCTTCGATTCAAAAAAAAAAAATTCAATGTATGTGCGTTTAGAGTGCTCATGCTTCCATATAAAAACCAAAACTCCCACACAAACGAAAATCCAGAGGTGCTCATGACTGATGCTGTAGCTCTAGCTAGACCTCCAGCCATCCAGATCGACGTCACTAGCCAGTCAATCTCTTGGATGCTTCATGCTTGCATACATTTTCCCCAATTCCCAATTTCCCATGCATGTTGTCGCACCTCTCTGAATTTTCCACATAGTAATCCTCACCCTTATTCAGTCCTTGCCATTCCTCATTTCTCTGAATTTCTGCATGACTGCTGCATCTGCATGCATATGACGCGGCAGCTTGCAAGCTCGGTTCTGTGTGGCGTCGCACGCCAGCAGGATCAAAAGGATGGGCGCCTACATGTACGGTAGTGTGGATGGATAATTGGATATAGTTCCACCGGGCTGGAGGTTGACGATAAGAGCATTATCGAGAGGAGCAGATAGAGTTGCAACAATTACGTTTTTTTCACAAGTCAAATACCGCAACACCGTGTATATATATACGTAGTAGAGTTTTAAGGTTTTGAGCGGTCCATCTCAAGGTCCTCCAAAACCACCTACAAAACTCACAACTTTTTAAAAATTTAGATCAGAGAGACAAGCATGCATGTCATTTATGCAGAAATAATAATTTTTTCCATAACTTGACAACCTTTTGCATCTCTAGTTCTCTACTATATATTAAAGAGCCTTTCGCGTCACACGTCAGTAATTTTATCCACCACGAAATCCATTATAATAAACCCATCTTAAACACTAAAAATATCCCATCATATCATCCATTATGATAAAATCATCCTAACCACTAAAATTACCAAACATCCTATCGGGCGCAACAAATGTACAATGAGAAAACACTCGCATGGTCACTTGTGGGTTGTGACATGTCATGCCAATCGCACCACAAAGTTGAAGATACATAACTTGTTTTCTCATAATTTTAAATTTGGAATTTTTTTTTAAAGCAAAGCATGTACCCTCAAGTAGGATATATACACATACATGGTAAGTGATCATTTTTATATATGCAAAGAGCTTTGATTTTTATCTCCGATTATTGGGTGGAGAGGCGTTTGTTCCCCCATTTTATCCACACACACAGCAATCATCATCCATGTAGCAATCCAGCACTCCAGACGATACATATTTCACCATCACACCACTCCTTGAATGGGACACATAAATATTCGATATATAGCTACTTGGCACACTGAGCGAGCTAGCTCCCCAATTTTCTTCACAAAAATTCGTGTGGAATTGAACACTCCCCCCAGTCCAAACAAAAAAGGACAGAGAGAGAAAGAAACAAGTCATGTGCGTCTACACATGCAAATAAAATTATAGTGAGGTACTCCCTTCGCTATGAATAGTCATTTTAAAACTTTATGTACAGAGAACTTTTAAACTATTTAGATTGAGAACATAAAAATCTATAGATAGAATTGTCTTAGAAAAACTCTCATGATATTATACTCCCTCCGTTCCAAAATATATATAAGGCGTATTTTGACCGAAGAAAAATCAAACTTAGTAAATTTTGACCATAAATAAATCAAATAGTATGTGACGGCGTGTTCACCGCTTCAACCACCGCGGATCACACCCCTAGTCAGATTTCTATCTTGCTAGCCTATCAGCCGTGCTCGGTTCGATTGAGCGTGGACGCAAAGAAAGAGTAACTGAGGATTACCTGAGTTCGGACCTCCTCGCGGGTAATAGTCCTACTCCTGCTGAGCCTTAGCTCTTTTCTTGTTGTGGTTGAATGGAATGTGGTTACAGAATGCTTGTGAACTGTGTGTGTTCAAAACGCACGTCTCTAGAACCTCTCCCCCCCTCTCTCTCTTCGCCCCTTTTATACAAGCCTTGGACTGGCGGAGAGAGCCGAGGGTAGGCAGATCTCGATAATCGACAAGACACGACAGAGAGGCAACGTGCGCTGCTCACGCCGAAGCGGCGCCGCCTCGCGAGCTCATAAGTGGCCCTCGCCCGCATGAACACACGGTGAGGCTGGCGGCGGGGCCCACCGCTCTCCCGGCGCGGCGGCCATCTTAAGCAAACCTTCTCTACCGGTCAATTCCGGCTGCGCCATGTGTACCGCCGGACCTGCAGGGTCATCAGAACGGTAATCATTTCTTCACCGTCTATCCGCGCGTGATGTCGCGTTAATCGCTCGTCTTCGCAGCGGGGAGAGCTTCGCCCGAAGACTCTTCCGCAACGCCTCGCCACGTGGCCCCGCTGCGATGGGGGGCCCTACGCGCCGGGGCTCGCCGCGCGCCCACCTAGTCGCGTGGGGCCTCGCCGGCGTTGTTGATGGGCTCGCCCACACTGCTGAGGGCTGGTCGCCGCTTGACGTGTGGGGCCTCGCCTAATATTCTAGGGCTCGCCAGCATGGCTGGGCACGCTTGCACGCCGACGCGTGGGGCTCGCTTGACACGCTGAGGGGCGCCGCACGCTGGGTCGATCGTCCACGGACGTGTGGGGCCTCGTCCGACGCTTCTGAGGGCTCGCCCATGTTGGGGCCTTGTCGCCCGCCGACGCGTGGGGCCGCTGTTTCGCCGAGGGGCTCGCCCACTGCTGGGTCGATCGCCCACCTGATGTGTGGGGCCCTCGCCCGGCGCCCTGAGGGGCTCGCCCACCTGACGTGTGGGGCCCGCTTGATCTTCTCAGAACTCTTTGCACCCCGGTATTTATTACACCGACAGTATGCATCGTTAGTATACCAAAGTTGTATCAAATTGTTCATATTTCAAAGCGCTTTTTGATATGATATTATAGTGTAACAATTCATAATATGTAATAGAGGAATCTAACAGTCAAACTCTGCCTTCAAATACTTTTGTGTAGTCAAAATACGTCTTATATTTTGGAACAGAGGGAGTAATTTTTAATGCATTATATATAATTTTTTAAAAAATATATTATGCTCAAGGTTGTAATTTAGAGACTGTATCGATATTTAAAACGACTATTATTTTACAGCGGAGGGAGAAATTAATAACCAGTGGGCTAGAAAGATTCCGAATGGATATAGCCGGGAGATTCAATTCGGATAGCCGTCCACTCAAAATATATTCAGATTTGGGAGGCATGAAAGTGCATGATGAAAGCAACCGAGATGGGGATCGGTAGCAGCAGGAGCTGCTACATGGCAAAGTGGGCCATGAAAGCTAAGCTATATCGGCCTTGGTTCTTCAAGAAAGATGGCATGACCAGATCGTTGCTGTTCTTTCCGGGGCTTTCTTTGATAGCATTATGTGCGCATATGTATATTTTCTTCGTTATAAAATAGTATTCATTTTAAATTTATCTTAAGCCAAAATTTCAAAACTTTATCTATAAAAAAACTTCTAAACTATCTAGGTTGATAGGAGTATAGATGGATTCGTTTTGAAAAGAACTTTTATAATATTATAATTTTTAATGTGTTATAAATAAATTGCTAAATGATTTTTATATATGATCAAAAGTTACACTTTGGAGACAACACCAATGTTCAAAACGACTATTCTTTTCATAATGAAGGAAATATATATTGGGGGCAGAAAGATTAGGGGTATCCCATGCATGCATGACTAGCTGCCGTCGCTTGCATGTGTTCATCAGAGAATGGAGAATGGAGATGGCCAGCCAAAAGTGTGCATCATTTTGTGGCGCTAATTAAGCTAGCTGGCAGGCCATATATATATATATATATATATATATATATATATATATATATATATATATATATATATATATTGACGTCGAAATTTAATCATTCTGAGCTTCTTAATTCGTTGTTCGATTGGCCGATCTCTCTGGAGAAAGGCTACCGCGCGCACTGCAGAGAGCAGGTCCCACTGGGTTCATCAGTTCATGGGATAGTAAAGCTGGATGAAGCTCGAGCTCGAGCTCGGCTCGACTAGACCTAGCTATGATCGAGTTTATATATGAACAGACTCGGCTCAACTAGACCTAGCTATGATCGAGTTTATATGAACAGACTCGGCTCGAGATTATTTAATTAGGACTCAGCCGAACTTAAATGGAGGCTCCAACGTGCCGAGTTCGAACAACAACTTCTTACTGATCTAGCATAGTTTAGCACTTGTCTCAGCTCCTTAACGCAGCTGGATCGATGCGATCGCATAGAAGACATCAAGGCGTGAATGTGAACGTGAACGTGGATGACATTGGTGAGCCAGCTGCAGTAACAGTCACATTGCAGTGGCAAATAATCCGTACGTCTACCACGACGACTATTAATTTAGCAGTGCACTGCAGGAAACCGAGGTAAGCCGACATAAATAGCTGACCGACGTAAATAAGCCGACGTATTAACACCGACGTAAATACGTCGGTAAATAGCACTTATTTACGTCGGCCCCATGGCCGACGGAAATACTTGCCGTCGGGGGGGGGGGCAATGTGGCGCACTTATTTACGTCGGCCCAGGCCGGCCGACGTAAATATCCACACTCTAAGTCCTGGCACCTGTTTTTACGTCGGCCAGGCCGACGTATATAGGCTTATCTACGTCGGCATGCCTTGGCCGACGTAAATACCTAGTTTTTTAACGTCGGTTTCTTCCTCGCCGACGTAAATACTTTTGGCCGACGTTAACAGTTCGGATTCCTATAGTGGTGGGAGAACTAATCTGGTACGTGTCTCCATGAACGCACGCATGCATGTGGCTCAAACAGTGGGCCGGGTACGTACGTATGTACATGCATGAGACGTACTGAGCTAGGAGAATTAATCTGGTTTTGGTTTGGCTTTAATTTGTGGAACCTGCTGTGGGCTGAATTAGTCCATCGATTTATCCATGGAAATTAATTATGGCGCCCTTAATTGCATCTGCGCATGACCACACATGCACGCCGCTTCCTGACACCACACCTCGCATGCATGATCGCACGCGCGCGTCATATATAGATCATGCATGCATGCACCTTATCGTTCCCGGATCCATATACTCCATCAATGGAATGCTGAGAACCTTACCTGAGATTATTTATTCCATACATTGAGCCATGCATGCACTACAGGAAACAGGAATCCGTTAGTCATTCGTAGGGCTCAAATAAGTTAGCCAATCAATTGTAGCGCGTATCTGGGGAATTGGGGAATGCGTCTAAACCTCCCCCATATTTTAAATTTTTTTTTAAAAAAGGATCTTCCCCATTTTCCATTGCACTCAGATAGAATACAACGGAAACCATGTCTTGGCCACTCATACAAAGCAAAATGGCAAACAAAGCCAAAATATAGTACCAAAATAGTCTATCCAAACGAAACTAAATCAGGTCTCATAGCACCAAAGTTATACAACTTGGATTCTCAGAAGGTTCTAAACACCAAAACGCTTTCAGACTGCACACAGTCGAGCACCCGCATGCTAGCCCATCAGCTGAGAGTTTGAGTTCAGCATTTGTCTGCGCTTCAGACAGCAAGCCTGAATTGCAGAAGCAGCACCTTCGATCATCACAGCTCCTTGAATCAGGACTTCCTTTGAATCTCCTGCAAACAGATCTGCCCAATACCGCAACAACACACAAATGGAATGAATAATTTGGACAGGAGATTCAAACTTTCTCATTTCAAAACACCATTTATTCCTTGTGGTCCAAATACACCAGAGAACTGCAGCTAAGCAGGTGCAATATAAATCTCTTCCAGCAGGCCAAATGTTTTCCCCCATATTTTAATTACATAACTTTCCTGCTTAATTAATGCAAGACAATTCTTCTGTCTTTTTTTTTAAAAAAAATATTTTCATCGGCCAGATAGAGCGAAGTTGATGATAAAACAATTACTATATATATTTTGTTGGCCCACACAAAGCCGATGAAAGAGGATGTATATTTGTTGGTTTTAATTTCCACCAACCGACAGCGAACCGAGCTTTGCTCGGATGGTAAGGGTTGCTGTTGTGCGCCCTGCCCGCCTGGGTTCGAGCGTCGGCTCGGCCCTTGCGTCGCATGCAAGGGAAAAAAAGAAAAGAAAAAGGGAAAAAACGACTGGTCGCTGCTGCGCGCATGCATAGGAAAAGAAGGGATGCCTGGATGGGAGAGCGACAGCAAAGTATGGTGGCTTTGTGCGCTTGGAAAAAAAAAAGAAGAAAAGCAGGAGGACGTGTGCGCCAGTTTGCAGACTTGCAGGTGTTTGATCTGGAGGTATTTCACAACAAAATTCATAGGACTGGTGGTCCTTGTAATAGGCTAATTCAGTAGGGCATTTGTATCTTGGCTAAGCAGAAATTGTAAAAATTTGAGAGACATGGTTTCCGTTGTATTTCTGTCTAAAATGCAATGGAAAATGGGGAAAGCCTCCTCTTTTTTTAAAAAAAAATTCCACCAACCGACAAAAATAAACATGAGGGCTGCTTTGTGGGCGAGTTCAATTTTTTCCCAAATTATGCAAGTGCAGACACGAAGAATTAATAGTGGTCTGTGCGTCAAATTATGAAAATATAGCTAGGGACTAAAATACAAAATACGCCAAAGGAAGAAAGAAAAAGAAAAAGAAAAAGAAAAAAAGTTTGGCCAGTGGCCACCATGCATCCTCCTCTCTTTCACTAGCAGCAGAGATCGATTAATGTAGATCGAGGACGAGGCGCATCGATCAAAAGATGGCCAGAGCCCACAAGCCCAGAAGGTAGGTAGGTGAGTCTCTACTCTAGAAGGCTAAGGTAGTTCCAGCAGCTGGTACAGGAAGAGAATGACATATCCAGGAGATCTGATATATCGCTCAAAACTTTGGGGGAGGGAGCTGTTGATGCATGCGTTCATGGAGTTATCCTGATGCATGCATGCGTTGTGACCACAGGAGCAACGAGGTGATCGATAGTGTCACACCACTAGCTGCATATGCCATGCTAAGCTAGCTACATATATATAAATCATAATATCAACATGTGTGTGAGTGTGTGTGTGTGTATTGATGCATGCATATATGGCTAACCAAAGCTCTTGATCACCGGCCCTTTCTTGATTTCTTACTACCCAAGGAAAGGAACCGCGATTGAGATCTAGGGACATGCATGGCATGCAATGGACGTGCAATATATATGTGGATGTCCTTGATCGAGCAGCTGCACCACATGCATATATATATGGGCTAACTTGCATATAAGCTGGCTACTCTATGAATTTGTGAATGTTACAATTGCGATCTCACTGCCAGGATTCATGGAATCCATCACTGTAAAAGACTCTTTGAATACAGGTACTTGAAACCATCATGTTTAATTTTTTTTGACGTTTGTTGTGGATCCGTTAGGAAAAAAATATAATCCCAAAATTTAATTTCCTGAATTTTAGAGAGAATTGGAGAGAGAGAGTGACGTGGACGCTTAGGCGAAGAGCCACATGAACATTTAACGGCTATATGGGTTGCCACCTCAGCGCTAACCAGACACTCTAATTACAGTTCTGAACCTCCCATACATATGGTGACAAGTTTAGAAAGCCGCATAAGTAAAACACGAGTTCATGAGACTATGTGCGAAATGGTACAGGTTTAGGAGGCGACCGTGGATCGTGCAATTTTCTCTATGGTTTATTAAAGACTTGCTATTCTTGGTCTCAATACTACACAAAGGTTTCCTAGCGCCAAGGACTGATCAAATAAAAAAAGGAAAGGAAAAAAGAAAATAAATCAAGATCCATTGGCTGGTTTCTAGCCACAAAAACAAGAGGGGACCAATTTGAGATTTTTTTTTCCAGACTCACCCTCCCAGTATCTCACCCTGGTGATCATGGGTGAGGATGTGCTGAATTCCTTTTATTGATCCACATGTGATGTGCACGATCAACTTGCTGTGTTTGTGGGGAAATACATTTGTGCATTCACTGCAAGTTGGAGGGAGCTTGATCTGTGTGTGTGCATGCAAGGGTCAATTGTAGGGTAGCTAGCATCAACCACATGGCCAAAGGAGAATCTTTTCCTCTCCTACCAAAGATTCATTCAAGAGCAGGGTAGAAAGGTGTGTGTTTGTGTGGCTGTGCATGCGCCTCCGGGAGTGAGTGAAGTGCCATATCATCATGTCAGTGCATGCATGCATGCCTTCTGTTTAGCTAGTAGTGGCCAGCATGCAGCCTGCTCCTGTGCAAGCTGTGTTCATGCAATCATTCATACCATTTGATACGCATATACTGCCCAGTGCCTCTCTAAGTGTGTGGTTACTCTCTTTTGGCCTCCTCTCTGCCCTCCACATTCAATTTGGAATGAGGGCATGCGTGTACTTGCACATGTACATTCAGCGGCACAATGTCAAGGCCACTTGAAGCAGTACACGCACTAAGTTCAGGATTTGGTCATGTGTATGAGTGAGAAGCTGAGATATCTCGATCATTGATTGCATATATATAGAACTGAAATAAAAGTGTGCTGCCTCATATACAATTTCCAAATCATATAATGTAAAATTTCTTTGTGCTTCGTTTGTAAACACTGAATACGTCACAGCCATGCAATCTGCAGTGTCCCAAGCCGATTATTTTAAGAGGTTCTTTTAGCAATTAAAAGCCACAAAATCTCTGTGGTATCCTTTTTACGGGGATTAAAGTTTGAGACTGAACAGAACCGGGCTGGCAGGACGGCTTAACTAGCTAGACCCTTCAAACCAGCTCTGTTCCATCCAGTCATCCAGGAACCCTACTACTATCCATTGGCCTAAAAGGAAAGATTAAAGTTGCGCAGCAAATAAAGCTTGAGCACGAGCACTAAAGAAGTTTTGTGATCGAAACCAAGAGTATGACTAGGGTATATGCCAAACCGTCGTGTGCATTAAGCTTGTTGGTTCCTTATTCTTTCATCTGGGGGCATAAACGAGCCTCTCGTTTTCGGCATATCATCTGAGCCTCAAATCCATGGCGTTGCCTTTGCATATCTTCAAGTAGGCAGTGCCTCATGTGTGCCATCCAGAAAGACTATATGTAGATTGGGTCATCACAGGCTTGTATTTCTTTGGACCATTCATCTCATCGACCTGGAGTGTGTGTGTGTGTGTGGGGGGGGTGCTCCTTTCTTGCTTTCTTACAGGGCATGGCCAATATTTTCTTAAGCATTGCTATGTTAGGTTTCTGTCACAGCCATATGAGGAGCGAAAATAACATGGGAAAGGGAGAAATAAAAGGGAGATTTTTGCGAGGTTGTTTTTTATTCCTCCTTTTGTTTCTAAGATATCCAAACTTGTATGCACGTTTACAAGGCAATGCTAGTGTTCAATCCATCAGTGCATGGAATTGAGCACGAGGCATTAGCCTGCAGCCATATATGCAGAGCCCATCTACCACGAGGTGCTTATGCTGTTATGCATTAGCCTCTTGCAATTTCATTACATTCATATACAGGCATACAGCACCTTTTCCAGCAGATAAACTTCCATACTCCAGCTAGTGATTTATGCACATGAAAACCAGAGTTCAAATCCAAACCACCTCAGGTTTTATGTTATTCAGACTTGTGGTGTAAGCACAGCCGTACCACGTTCATTGCATCTTGGTACCAGGATTTGATTTCATGGCCTCTTAAGCTGAATGTGTTGTGCGAAATTCTCCCAGACCTCCATTCCCAAAACTCAAAACCGGCCAAATCTTTTCCTGGTTGGTGAGGCTGTGGGGCAGTGACTGTTTCATTGTGACCAAACTCTTGTGGTCACATGGATGGCACTATGAGCAGGGAGGCTAGCTAGCCCTTGGCCATTAAGTCAAGTGGGGCAATGCAATGCAGATGCAGATGCAGATGCAGTGCAGGAGTGGTGGTGGCCAGTGGCCACAGGTCACACCAAACAAAGGGCTCAGATGTGGCCAGTGGTCTCATGATCTTCTGGCTACGGCTCCCATGTATGATTGCTTGTTTCAAGCTAGAAACAGAAACAAATGTAGCTCCTCCACTCTGTGGAGGTAATTTCTGGGTACCCGACGAGACAACAAGTTCAGAAAGGTCTATTATGAAGGCCCAGTCTTTGTCTCTCCTTCTGTCTCATTGGCTTGAATTTGAAATGTATCTTGTCTTTTACCCTGTCTCATGCAATCAAGCTCATGAGCTAAAAATTTGCTTAACAAGTTATCATGAAGGAAGCAAATAAGTAAAGAATGGGCTCTGGTAGAGGAAAGAATTGGCTTCATTTCATTTCCGTGTTCTACTATAACATTTGCAGCACGTCTTTAGCAGCATTTTTTTATGAACTAGCCTTATGGGCAGTAGAAAGCTTACGACCTGGACACTTGTACGTCATTCGACAAGAATCTATTACATAACGCACATGAGCATCTTCCTTTGGTATTTTTTTCAGCAACTTATTAGCCGCCTTCCGTTCCCTGGATGCAACAAGAGCCTGATACATCCTGCAGACACAAACGCCGTGTATTTTAAAAAACGAAAATTACATCGAAGGGAATTGGACAAGGTATTGAAGCAAGCACACTGATCATGATATCAAACCGCCCAAATGGGGCTTCCACAGCCCCATTAGAAAAATCAAGCCATCGTTTTACAATATGCTGAAAGATGTTTAAAAATTTTCTGCTTATGTCTCAGGTAAAGAATGAACCTCAAGTAAGTAAGAACGTTGTGTGGAAGGCCAGCAGATTCATATTCTGTCCAGATCTGCTGGGCATGTTGTGAATCCTTTGCCTTTACACAAGCGCTGAGAAGAAAATCAAGGCTTGTTCGAGAAACATTAAACCCTAGCTCTTTGACAGCATGAAGAAGCTTCATTCCAACATCCAAATTTACTGGCTCCATATCCCATATTTGGCTAAAGACCTTAAAAAATACATTCATAAAAAACAAAAGTTACCATCAAAAGAAAAGAAAACCTGGAAAAGGTATAGCTTATGCGAAAAAGGTCTTTTGGAACAACTAAATGCCTTTAAAGGGAACAACTCAAAAAGATACAGTTAAGCTATTAGACGGTTTATAGTTAATTAATATCAAGGGCAGGTTACTCATAGTGTTAATGTAATTAAACTGAAATGACTTATCTAAACTTGGTAACACAACAATAGAGAAGTATAATCAAATCAAGCAGTCATGAAATATCCCCTAAAGATAAGACCGTAGCCATATAGCAAAAAGGGGGGGAAATCGTCATAAAACATATCGAAAGGGGATGCCTTCTCAGCACATAGAACACAAAAAGATATGCAATGGAAAGAGTAATCAAGCATTGTACATAGTTCAACACTAAAAAGCCAATAACCATTAAGATCATCTACAAAATACAACATCTATAAACTGTGTGGTGGTCTGGTGGGCTAAAGAAACATGGGAAGGATGCAAAAGATGTGAAGAACTAGTGTGCCTGTCAGACTGCAAGCCAAACTTATGGATTTCCCCTAGATCCCTTATTATCATGCAATAACCCTTCAACTAAGATGGAGTGCACACTCATGAATACATATAAATAAAAAGTAAACACTTTTGATCAAACAACAGCCAATCAGAAGGTTATCAGATGTCCCCATTACAAAGAAAAGGTTAAATAAACACCTGATTGATAATTATACAAGTATTTGATTCATCTTTTTCCTTAAGCTCACCAAGTAAATCAATAGCAGCACTGGCAAAAAGGGTAGCAAACAAGTAGTGAGTGAAAAATTATACTAGATAGCAATAGAAATGCAACTGCTTGACTATCAATCAGCATACTCTGGGTGATTGTGCTGAATACAGTATAGAAGTACTCTGCTGCACCCCTGAAACCAGCTGCTTGAGTCGTTCAGCTCTTCTAGAAGTTGATGGAGCCTATCCAGCTCACCTTCTGTTTCGATATGCTCCTGCATAAGCAATTACGATGCTATAAGCAATGGAGACAAGAACATATTATTCTGGAGCATGAAGGCACAACTTTGTCAATAGGAAAGATGAGTCACAGCTTTACTCACAATCAGGGCTACGGCAGCTTTTGGCTCAAGGCAGCATCCGGATTGCTTGATTTCATCATACATGTCAAGTCCATCCATTAATCGCCCATTTGATGCAAGAGCTCCTATAAGCATGCTCTTAATTTCATTGAAGTGCTTAGGTGGTATATCCTTGTCCAGGAGAACCTAAGGAAACAAAATGGTTTTGAAGCGTCAAAGATAGTGAAGTACAACTTAGGCCTCATTACATGTTGCAGAAAATGTATGTGATCAAGCAGATCTGTTTGTAGTTTCTTAACAATAGTAGCAATAACCATTACCTATTGGATTCAGAAAATATGCAGTACATCGTGTGTCAGGACAATTGGAACCTCAAGGCAGAAAATTTCCAAGAAAACTCTAATTAGCAAGCATCTTTTACCTGTTTGGCCATGTCAAAGTTCCCGAGCCTTGAATGCGCACTAATCAGCGCCATATATGTATATTTGGTCATTTGAATTCCATCTTGTCGTAATTCATCATGATACTGTCAACAATTCAATAGCTAGCAATTATGCCAGTAGAAAAACTATAGTTAAAAAGGTCATACATGATGGATTTTACACAATTATTTCCAGTTGAAACTATGAGATATAACCATAGTAGGTCATAGAGCAGGTTGGAATTTGCTGCATGAATAGAAATTGATCAATTGGCGATTCATATTGGCAGGAAGAAATAGAGCACGGAAAGAACATGGAGCCAGTAGTATCCCACTTAAACTAGTCTTTTTCATTAGACATGTTTTATAGAACATAGACCTTTGCATCTCTATTTGATTCATATAGAAACACAGTGGCAACAGCAAATAATCAGGTGTAATGTACTCATGTCAAACCTTAGAAATTTTCTCTTCAGACTCCGAGTTCAATATCAAATAGCTAAATGTTTCAGAATCTGGTTTCACTCCAGCAATCCGCATTTGTGACATGACCATTTGTGCCCCGTTGTGATTTTTCTGCACATCAACATACCATGTTTTCAGTTATATAATCGAAACCGTGAAGACATTAAAAAAATGCTTGGCCAGAAGTCTACCAATTCTGAATTACAATACTCATGTGTGTTAGCATGATGTTAGGCACTCTGATTGGGTCTATTATCTTCAGCGGCGCCGGGGTGGTGCGCCTGGCTCAGCTGCGCCTTGTGCGCCCAGTTCGGCTGCACCCGTGGCTGCTGTCGCCGATGGATAAGCGTTGTGTTGAGGTGGTTTTTTTCTTGTCCTTTTATCTTCAGTTAATTCCTATTTGTGAGGGAGTGGGTGAGTGGGTGGGTGGGTGTTAGCAGCTTTGTAGCGTGCATGAGTGTGTTTGTTAGCCGAGTGGCTACAGTGCAGTGTGAAGGGAATAAAAGGGAAGAAAGAAGACGGAAAAGGTACGTTTTGTGCCACCAAAAACCAGTTCAGACACTGTCATCGATAACCGGCCGGTGGCTCCGTTACAGCCGTTACCATTGGGCGACGTCGCCTTCTGGCGGCGCCCTCCACCTCTAGGTTAGAGCTACGACCAGGAACGCGGACGTATGACCGGGAACACCCATGTCACATGATTCACACATTTATATGTTTTTCACACTGAATATTGATATACTAAATGCTATGCTTAATTATTGCAAGTTGTTATACATTTGTATGCGAAGGGTTTAAAAAACTATTAACCCAAGTATGTGTTATCTTGTAGACACATGCATTTATGCATTCTACTGGCTAAGCATGAGATGACAAGGATGTCGGCAAAAGTTACACACAAATGCTGACAATAGTCAATGAGTGCCATTTATTATAAAAAATTAGAATGAATATATTCAGTCGGGTATGTGAGAAAAACAAAGTGAAAGAACAACAGCACCAAGAATTTACCTCCCTGTAATATCCAGCCATAATAACATTATACAGGTTTACGCTGGATATCTCAGAATCAGATTCTTCTGCATCTGTGAGTATATTGTAAGCACCTTCAAACTGGAGAGAAAAGGATCAATAAGCAACATTGTCATGTGATGCCTAAAAATAGCAGGTTTCCTGTGACATGACTTACATCTTTCATCTTTACACATAAACTTATCAAGCTTCTGAATGTTTCATTTTTCAATTTCAATTTGTGGCGACGCATCAAATCATATATGGGGTGAACCTGCAAAATAGGTGCAAATATAGATGATAGCACTATTCTTGATGTAGCATATCACTTGCGAATATGTCGAATGGATTAAAGTAGATTATCACATCTGTTGGACTGCCAAATAGGTATTCATCTATCTTACGATAGGCAGCATGTGTTCTCAATTATTAAGTTTGTGATTTAACAGCTCAAAGCCTCAAATGCATTGCCCAATACTTTATTACAATCACTAGTTAGTTATTTCTGAACAATCTTTAAGTGTGGTAAACTAGTAGTAGTGTCTTAAAATTTAAAAGGTGTGGCTGTCTTCATACTAGAAATTTTGCATTCTTATAGGTGCTTGTTCTTGTTATTTGGAGTATATGAAGTAATGCAAAACATCAACTGTGCTTTAAATGACATATATTCTTGCAACCTATATGACATATCTTATGATTAATTTAAACATCAGGAAGACAAGCCTGCATGAATGCATGCCACAACTAGATATAGACACTTACCATGTGGAGTTCATAGCCTTTCTCACAGGCCTGTATTATGGGATCAAATATTTCAATTGGCACACTTGGATTGGATTTACATATGCACTCAGCTACATCAAGAGCCAAGGTGATCTGCACAAATTATTGGGCAAACAACTCAAGTTAGCAGTCTCAATACTGCAGTATGCCACTTGCCACAATCTTTGGGGAAAAAAAGGTGACTTAACATGTGAACCCCTTGCCAGACCTTTTTGTCGTGGTTAACCAAATGGTGGCTACACACTTCTCTTAGCTAAATTACAGGGCTATGGGGAAAATGTAAACAGCTCCCAGGTCTCAAGCTCATTTGGTTCAAGGTTTGCAAACCTTTGAAACTGTTTTACAGTAACTAGTTCATATACTTGCCCTTCAATAATGATATCAAATAATTATTCATTTAGGCCCAAGTTATCTTTCAGCTATAAGGTTATATAAAGCTCAGAATGAATAAATCAATATCCAGTAATAGATCAAGCCATTCATTGCCTTCAAGAAATCATCAGATAGAAACATTGATCATTCAATGTATCTTCAAAACATAAAGCTGGTAAGATAGTACCCATGTCCACAGGCCACAGCACGTAAGAAATACACAAGGTAAGAAATGCACCTGGACCAAGCCAATATAAGATAAAATTGCAGTGGAGCTGTGAATGAATGTGGCCATTACCTTTGACGAATTGCAACAGATAGAGATGATCTTGTTATGTGCATCAATAGAAGGTGCTAAACTAAACTTCTCATGCCATTTGTTATACAATGCTACAACATCTTCAACCTTCAAGAAAATCAATCATCAACAGGTATCTATCAATAAAGTTTATCTAAAAGGGGTTTGTTAACATGATAACTAACTGCATTGGTTTAAACATAAAAAAATTTCCTTCTTAGATTGAGGGAAAAACTGCAAGGGAGAGAGAACGACGACGATGCCAACACCGACGTCGTAAACGACATCGAGCATCATGAAGATGGAGAAAAATTATATGGCACCCGGTGCCATATATCTCTCAATGGCACCCTCTTTTCTCTCTATCTCTCTCCTCTTCTCCCTCTCTCTCCTTCTCTTTCTCTCTCTAGCGCCTTTCCTCCCCCTCTCTATCTCTCTCTAGGTGCCATGGTGGCACCGGGTGCCACAAAATTTGCTTCCCATGAAGATGGTCCTACTGACATCGCCTTGCCGGTCTCCTCTCGAGAGATGGCTCCCAAGGCGACAAAGGTACAACCAGAACGACCTCACGGCACCCGGTCCTACGTCGCTCGACGTCTTCCTCCACGTCAAGCGCACCCACAACGACCACGGCATCGTCATCACCAGCCGAAAGACTATGTGCATGCTGTGCCGACACGACTACGTCGTGCGCATAGAGACGCGCTGCGGCTTCAACATCGACGTCAAGTTCTCGGGCGTCATCGCTTCAACCTTGAGGACAAGGTTGATTTGATGGAGGGAGTAATGATATGGGCAGGCTCGATAGGGCCCAAATGGGCCATGAACAGTACCGCGGGTACTGTAGCGCGCGTGAACAGTACCCGTGTGTACTGTAGCGCGTGGCCCCAGGCTATGGTTATTTTAAGATATGTTTCTATCTATTAGGGATTAGTTTCTTAGGGTTCAATTAATTCCTTTTTTGCTGTTCAAGTCGATCTTTTCTTGTGATCTAAGTTTGTTCTCCCTATAAAAGAAAAGGTCGTGTATCTTTTATGATCATCCAATCAAATGAAGTAAATTGAGATCTAGATCTTATAGGCGATGGCTCCGATAACAGCCAAAGGCGTCGCCGACGATAAACGGTCGTCTCGCCCGCGTCAAGGGTCGTATCCCCCTGTTGCGTGCTTGCACGTATCAATTTGGTATCAGAGCCGGACGATCCCTCGGGATGGCGCTCCGCTCTTGGTACTTCGAGCGGCGTGCTTTCGACCCACCCGGTTCAGACCTCTACTATGAGCGGCTCAACAAAGAGCAATCCATCGGTGATCTCGTGGATCTGAAAAAGGGTGAAGGCCGCGTCAACGACTATGCTCGCAAGTTCCAGCGGCTGCTTAGCCGCACACCGCGGATGAGGAGAGAAGACGAGATCGATGCCTTCATCGCGGGTCTACCGGCGACATCGGCAAGAGATGTTCGTCGTGCTCGGCCACGTGACCTTATTGACGCCATATACTTGGCGCGTGAGGCAGAGCGCGAGGAAGATGTCCGGATCGCGAAGGTGGCACCGGCCCGACGTCGTCCGGCGTTTAGTTGCGGGGCTGCCGAGCAGGCCAAGGCTAGCGCGACACAGCTGACGACGCCCATCACCAACTTGGCGGCAAAGATCAACGACCTCACCAAGAAGGTCGAGGACCTCGTCAAGGTGTTCGACAAGACGGTGGCGGCACCTGCCGATCCAGCGCAGGAGATGTCCGACGCCAACGCGGCGCAAGCTCTCACGAGCGCGTGCCCCGAGATCGGGACCAACGACGACATCGGCAACACCGACGTCGACGATGACACCGAGCAGCACGAGGAGGACGGCGACGACGGCAGCAACCCCAACGCCAACAACAAGACTGAACAACGTGAGGAGAACCTGACCGATGTCATGCCCGGCAGAAGCGATGGCGTCGGCGTAACGCCAAAGTTGCTACCGATTCGCGAAGGTCCGGCCAGAGCGACCTCACTGCGTCTGGCCCTTCGTCACTCCACGTCTTCCTCCACGCCAAGCACACCCTCGGCGACCACGACATCACCATCATCACCGGCTACGTCGTGCGCATAGGGACGCGCTGCAGCTTCAACATCGACGTCAAAGCCTCGGACGTCGGCGTTTCAACCTTGAGGACAAGATTGATTCGAAGAGGGAAGTATTGATACACCCGTGGCACTGTAGCACGGCACTGTTCACGTCGGTTACTGTAGCGCGGGTCGGTACTGTTCACGAGGTACTGTTCACGCAGGATAGTTAGAGATAAGATTAGTTATGGTATATTAGATAAGATCAGTTTATTAGAGAGGGGATAAGATTAGTTAGAGGTAGTTTCTTAGGTCCTAAGTCTTCTATCCCTATAAAAGGGATGGTCATGTATTTTCTTTTGGCATCCAATTAAATGAATCAAAATTGAGAGTAGATCTCATAGGCGGTGGCTCCGATAACAGCTAAGGCGCTAGCTTCGACAACAGCTCGTCCCGCCCGCGTCAAGGGCCGTATCAGAATATGATAAACATTGATAAATAAACAAGTGTGTTTTCTTCCCACAGACCAAATACTCCATATCAAAATAGTAACAAGAACTAAATGAAATGCGATCCATTGGCAACACATTACACACGATGAAAAATAATGCATCTTTCTGACCATAAATTATACATCTAATTTTCTAAATCACACTGCATTTAGGTTACTAATAGACTAATATTCCTATGGGTGATTATTCCCAATGCACATTTTTCCAGACATGTCATGTGCATTATGGAAAAAACAACATTACCATTTGGATAAAATAACAAGGTAAGACCGTACCCTATGGTGAGAGCATGAATTGCATGATTATTTATGTACATAAATACGGATTCCTTCTCTTTTATTTAGAATGCTCTGTTACAAGATCATTTTTGCACAGGATTGAACATTGCACATAGCATCCATTTTATATTAGAAGCTATGAATATTACCAGTAGACAGTGGTCATCATAGAAAATTCCTCACCACTATGTTTGGTACATTTGCAGCATACTCAAAAATTAAGGATGAAATTTGTCCAACAGATGATTCTGAAACAGAAAATAAATCACATTAGCAGGTAAGAGAAGAACACACTGTGAAATTTCAAAGAGGGAAAAGAGTAATAAATTATACTGTATTCTACAATTGTCACGCAAACGATGCAATGAGCTCCACCTAATATTACTGGTGGGCACATCTTATTGTCATCAAAAGGAATACGGATATGTTTGGCAAAACTTGCATTCAGTTTACTACCTTTTGACCTCATCTCCTGAAGAAGTTTCTCAGCATAGTCCTCCAGCTCTAACCTTCCCAAAGACTTGAATATACTAGATATGTATATTGAGCTTGAAACTTTTGTTCTATCAAGTAATTCCAAAAAGCTGATGAAGTCCACCTTTCTATCGCTTTCAGCAAAGGCCAGCATATAACTTTCTGTAAAATAGTGCTGAATAAATTGTTGGGGGTAATAATATGTCAACTTGAATAAATTTTCCAGGATGAAACAACATTTCCACCATTACCATGAATGACAGGAAAAAGGTTATTGTTATGATTTTAGAACTTAGATGGTTACCTGCAATGCCATAGTGAGCTTCCAAATTGCAATCTTCAACATCATGGCAAAGTTCTCTAATTTTTTCTTCATTTTGATTTCTAATCCAAAGCAGCATTTCATAATAAGCTATTCTGGAGTAGGACCATGGATTTGCATCCTTGAAGAACGTACTGAACATCTCAAATTCCTCCAACATTCCCACATCCACCAGACACAAGAGGAATGGGCCATAACTACTCTCCTCGATCTGATACCCCCTATCTTTCATCATCTCAAAAAGGCGATATGACCTGTAAATATGCTCCACCGCTGAGTCAATATCCTTGGAAGCCCTCGCCTTTCTCAAATAAACTTTAATCAAGGCATTGAAGTCCTTGACCCCAGTCTCCCTCCCTAGCTTTCCAAAGAACTCAAGTGCAGACTCTGCGCCAAGCTTATTGGCACACATCTGCATCAGCTTTGTGAAGCGGCGACTCTCCGTGTTCTTGAAGATATACCGTCTCTTCTTCTCCCTCGCCACCTCCTTCTGCCACTGCGTCATCATGCTGTCTGACTGAGGCTCGACAAACCACTCCATGTCTAATATCTTGTTCCTGAAAACCTCCCCTGCATCTTCAGACTCCTCCGGAGGCACTTCTGCAACCGTGGTCAACTCCTCTTCCTCATCGGGCCCTGGACATTGAACGAACATCTAAAAATTACCGTCCCATTTACAGTTGAAAGATTGCACTTGGCAGTGGGATGAGACGATGAGTGAGTTCAGGAGCTAGCATGACTGCATGGAATCTGAGCTTGAAGTTACCGTTCAAGATGGATAGGATGTCCTCGGTGAATTTGAAGGACCGGCCCTCGTATTCCACATCTAGGCAAGAAAGTGGGGGGTGTGAGAGGGAAGCGAATCGGGGGGGGGAGAGAGAGATGATGGGGGTGGGGAAATGGAGCGGAGAAGGGAGGTGCTGGTTACCGGCGTGTGAGAAGGAGGAGGACAAGGTGTTCTTCCTGGAGGAGGAGACCTGCTTGAGGCGGTGGAGGGCGGCGTGGGAGACGTTGGTGGCCGGGGTGACGGCGGCGCGGCGGCAGGAGGAGGGGCTCTTCCGGGTGGCGAGCTTCCGGTCGGCCGCGGCCTTCTTGGTCGAATTCAGGAGGCGCTTCCACATCGGTGGCGCGGGTGGGGACGGCGGTCGGAGCAGCAGCCGCCGCCGCCGCCGCCGCCGGTGAGGCTCAGGCGAGTGGTGTGTTGTTTAGCGCGCTTTAGGGGTTCGGAACTTTGGATTCGGTGTCGTGTTTGGAGTCTGGGCCAGACCCGAACCCAACATTTGCAAGTCATATTTGAAGTTGAACATGATTAAATAATTTACGATCCTTTATATTGTTGCGGCTGATCGGTTAGATAAATACTCCCCAATTTCATAATACTTATCTTTTTGGACATCGACACGGTATTCGAAATACAACTTTGACCATCAACTGCTAATCAAATTTGTATATAAAATGTGCGGAAATATGATATTGTGAAATTATTTTTCAAGACGAAATTATATGTATGGTTTTTATATACACAATCTAAATAGTTTAAAAGATTTTTATAGATAAAATTTTAAAATTTTGATTTAGAACAAATCTAAAACGACAAGTATTATGAAACTGGGGTGAGTAGTTAAAGTTTAGTGCAAATTCATGTTTCGTTACATGACAATATGTTAGAAATAGAATGATAAAATGCTAACCGTAAATTAGAATAAAGCATCTATATCTATATTTCGTAAAAAAAAATATTTTGATCCATATTCGTTGACTACGTTTTTAGCGTCGCTGGATTGTAAAAAAATATGTGATCTGTCTGTTTGGCGATGCTTTCTGTAAAGATTTCACGATATTGCTAACAGTCGACACTGGACTTACCCGATGAAAACGGATAAATAATAGCTGTGTTATATGCATTCATTTTTTTTCATCTAATACAGGTGATACTATTGGCTACGAATATTGATCAGATAAATGTCAGAGCGAATACTTACTCCGATAATACATAAAACACATGCTAGGAAAAAAATAAAGTATAAAACTACGAATACAACTCACATATTACTATGTTAGACATTTTTTTTTTCATAAAATGGTATAACCCGATTTCCATTACCAGAATATATAACAACGGAAACAAAGAGTACGAGATACTACACACATTTGACCACGAGGATTTAAACACCTGACCCCATGGAATAATAGCATCTAAATCTCAACGGCCGCAAAACCGAGGACAACATTTGCCATAGAAACCCAACAAATGCCTTGTTTGTTTCAGATTAAAGTTGAGTTGAGTTTTACTATACCAAATTTGTGACACTCTCAAAAGACATTATAAAAAAATTCATAAAAAATCTAAAAAAAATTTTTACGAACCGTAAAAAGAATTATTTCAAACCCCACAAAAATAACTACAAAATATTACATCATTTGGCTTGACTTATACAAAAATGGTAAATTTTTATTTAATTTAATTTAATTTAAGCTGACATAAACAAGGCCAAAGTTTTGCTGAAGTAAACACCCTTGCTAACAGAAATAAAAACACCATACTCTCATTACAACCGGTAGAAGTAACCAGTAGACCTGTTCAAACCCGGTAGGAAGCCGGCCGAACTCGAAAAGCCCGGTCCGAAAAACCAGTCAGTTCGGCAACCGGCGCCGGGCTCAAAACCCGCCGGCAAAGCCAAAGCGGCCCGGCCCGCCACGCTAAAATCGGCGGAATTCGGGCCGGCCCCGCCCGCCAGACTTGAATCGAGGCGAGAGCCCGACCGATCTGCCGGTCGGGCCGGCCGGCTTTTTCGGCCGGGTTCGGTAGCTCTCGGCCGGGTTTCCCGTGAGCAGGTCTGGTAACTAGTGGATCATCTGCCGCTGTACAATTACGGCAGTGCCGTTGAGTCACTGCACGTGGGCCTAGAGGGTGGTGGGGCCACGTAGGCCCCATATGTCAGTGCCATAACGGCAGAGTGGCACTCTGCCGTTATGGCAGAGGATGCGCGCCCTTCTTTTTTCTTCATCTCTTGACCGAGGAGGGCCTGGTGCACATCCTGTGCTGGAGCGCAAAGTACTCCCATATGTCACCTCAACATCTAGCATCTTTATTTATTAAAAAATTATGGTTCAACATTCTACTCTGATCAGCTTGTGGCACGCCTGCAATAGGGAAAAACTAAAACGATATGAACACATTTTAACGGTAGCTTGCATCTCATCATTCAGAAATCCTACCCAATAGTTTAGCAAAGCACACATCGTGTGCATGACAGCAAAGAGGAGACCTCACTTCGGCTCCATCGAAGTAAGAATTTGTTCCAGAGAGCGGAGAATGACAACCTAATAAAGAAAAAAATGGATAAAATCTGGCTTGCAATCTGGATTTCAATATACGTATGATAGGATATTATCCATGGATTGTATTCATATTTATAAAATAATCCCATTCACTATTCCAGAGATTATTCATTCCATTTACATCCCTGGCTATACCACATAGATCATCCCGTGTTATACCACATAAAATCATTTGATCATTTAAGTTTATACCACAAAATTCCATTCATATATTACATGCTAATAATAACAATGTATACATCAGGCCCTAAAAACAATGTATACATCAGTCCTAGGCTACATTAGAAGAACAAAACTTTGCGTGGAAAATCTGCGCAGAATCAGCGACTTTTAACCTATTTCCTGTCCTATATACAGGGTAAATGGCCTACAGCATCGTTGTAATGAGTTGCTTCAGTGCAAAATTTGTGCATCCACTGTGCACCAGTAAAATTAATTTACACGCCATCCATAGCTTATCATCTTTAATGATACTCTTCCATCTCATCATCTAGGAAAACTTTGTCTTGGTAGCAATCACAGGAATAGGCCTTTACAAAAGAACAAAGAAAATTTAGTTCTCGCTAGATTATAGCTTCTGTTTCTTCCAAGACGACGGTTCAGTTTTGACGACTATCACACTTCTAAGCTGCGTCCCAAACCAAACACCTTTGTCAGACTTATGAATAGGAGCTGGATGCTCTGCAAAGTCTCGAATCCTTCTCTTAGATGTGATAAAGTTCTTAACCCTTGTCACACTTATATCCTTTGGTCTGCTGCAAACATTGTAAACATGATTGGCATTTACAGCCTCCTGAGAAGATTTCTTCTCTAGCCTTACATCCATCATGGCAGTGCTACTCAAGCTATGATCCATATGTGTTCTCAGCGTCTGACTATCATTTCTTGCTGACGTTCCAGTGGGGTTGTGATTAGCAGAAGTGTCCACAGGCATACATCTAGAAGCCTCTCTATCAAAATGACTGCTCGGACTTCTCTTCAAAAAGTGTGCATGCCTCGGAACAGGGTCCCGGGTGCTTATTGGCTGCTGTTTCTCCATCTGGGTTGAAGTGGGAGTTTGAAGCCTGATAGCAGGATCCATGGAGCATGGATTTCTTTTCATAAATAGCTCCGTCATTTGCTGGATAACAGCTGCAAGTGTAATTGATCATCAGATATGACAGAAAACTGACGCCATTTAAAGGTAAAAAAACAATGGCTTATAGTTCAATGGATGAAAAAAAAACTTCATGAGTCATCATATTAGCACCATACCCTGCAATTGCTTTGGAGCAACATCAAATTCATGCCACCATACTTCTCCTTTTCCAGAAGGAAGTCTAATGTTGTGAAACTTAGCAGCAAGGAAGAGAGATCCAGCAGCTATATAGTGTGGTTTAAACTGAACAGCCAAAGTAGTCCGTAACCTGCAAATACAGGTGTAGAACCAAATAAGAAATAAAAAGATTGCAAATTTTGAGAACAAACAAATAGCAGAGTATAGCCCAAACCACAGATAACTTACGCATCGTCTATGAGATTCGTAGCAACTTGTTTCACTTCCTTCTGGGAGATCCCCAGATTATTGAGAGCGAGCTTTAGTGGCTCATAAGGATGCTGTATATTGAAATCAAACCTAATGGTCGAAAGCAATAGTGATTCCCCGAGTAAAATTAAGGCCTTCTGCTTCTCCAGAACTTCCTGCTTTTAAGTAGAGAAGTTATGCCATAGCCCAGAAAGATCACAATAAAAATAGGCTGTCAATAGTAGAAGAAAAATAAAAACTTTCAAGTACCTTCTGGTGGATTCTGAGAGCAGCGTTAGGGTTTTTCTGATACATTGTTTCATATGCTGTGACAACAACACGTCGCAATGAGCAAGGTGTGTCTTCCATCTTCGAAGCAAGGAATATGCAAACAGTTGCAACAGTCTGGAAGAACAGATTGTTGATGACCAACGTTTAGCTGTTACATAATATAAACACTTGCACAGAATGGTATGAAGTGTTTTGTGTATTTCAGTTCGCTCAACTGTGTGCAAAATTTGAAGGCGAAAGAATAATAGCACCTAAATTTGATGAGAATTACTGGGAAAAGAAGAAAATAGTGTGAGACTAGTTGCTAGTACTTACTGATCAGAGTATTATTAGAAAGTGCTGCTTCAAGTTCGATAAAGTTGCTCCAAAAGAATCACACCTTTAGTCCACGATTGCAATTTTAGGTATCAAGAGCAATTAGTTAAAGGTATAATCCATGTGGAAATTTTGAAATTTTCAACTCTACCTTTTATCCAAAACCCATTATGGCAGTTTTTGGCACCCCAACCAGTAGGCCGTTTAAGGCACAACCTAGTTAAGGCTGCTCAAAATGTGTAGACATATTACACTACCATCGACTAACCCAAAAGATGGTACATAGTCAGGTAATGTTAGGATCCAGCGGGCATAACAGAAAACGCCATGCATTCTAAAACAAATTCTACACAGGTAAGAAGAATAGTTAGTAAGGACACTGAAAAAAAAGAGTACAAGTGTAGCATTTTATGCCCGAGAGTGCCGAAAGTGCAAGTCAGAATTGTAATTTACTATGGCTTTCAATATGTGCATAGGATGTTAGAGGAGTTAAAAGGATTCATGATCATATATTCATATGTACATAGGATTTTTTTTCGACAAGGGAAACACCCCTTTCTCCATAATGATATATAAAAAAGGGCACATTTTTCTATGAATTTTTTCCCAACAAAAGGAAACACCATGATTTCCATTATATGATAACGAACACACTTTCGATAGGATTAAAGGGCTCTTTAGAGGAACTAGACCTACCCAGTAACCAGGCCATGCACAATAAACAAAAGCACTGCCTTTCTTTGCTCGGCCATAGGCTATAGCATGATACACAGTTGGAGGACGCAAATTATTTAGCTTCAATTACCAGTGTTACTATAACCCCTGGGAAAGAATTGGGCCGTGCCACTGACACATATAGGGGGTATGGAAATTTGTATGGGAAAGAATAATAGCACCTAATCTGACGAGAATTATTGGGAAAGAGTAAACAGCACAAATTGCTAATACTTAATTATCAGAGTATTATTAGAAAGTGTTTCATCAAGTCCGATAATGTTCCACCAAAAGAACCATACCTTTTGTCCACGATTGCAATTTAGGTATCCAGACCCATTGATTAATTGTATACTCCATGTGAAAATTTTCAACTCTAACTGCATTGTTTTTTCCTACCAGCTATCTAAACTTGATGTGGTCTAGTTCTGGTCAACCATAAGCGGCTGTCCTTTTTTCCTTCCACTGCAATTTTTTGAGCAAAATCCTTCCACTACAATGAATCGGCAATGCATCTGCCAATGATTCAAAAAGGAAATCTGTCCTAATAGGGTCCTTAAGCCTTAAGGAGAAATTAGACCCACCCAGTAATAAAAGGGCCCTTAAGAGGAAACTACATACCCAGTAACCAGGCCATGCACAATACGAAAAATACCACCTTTCTCAGGCTGTAACATCATTCCGCGTTGGAGAAAATATACTATTAGATTTAATTATCAGTGTCACTATAACCTCAAAAAAAGAAAGAATTGGGTGGTGCCACTGCCACATAATACAGGGTGGATATACACAGCAACATCAATACCTGCCACTCGTTCTTGGCGTGAGACTGGCGGAGGTAGAAGCGATGGCAAAGCACGATCGCTGTAGCGATTGTAATCCGAGGCCTGCGACAACCAAAAAATAAAAATAAAAATCGGCAGCTTTCATCAGGGAAACCGTACAGAAACGTGGAACACGCCGACCAAATCCGAACGTCTTTACTCGCGAATTCACATTCACCTGCATTGCCCCGCGCACGCTACCGCGACGACGACATCTAATCTCTAACGGATTGGACCGAGGAACTGAACGGCGCGCGGACGCTACAATGCGATTGGGGGGGAAACGGCGACGGGGGCAAGGAGGGCGCGCTTACAGTCCCAGCTTGACGCCGACGTCCCTGATGAAGGAGCAGTAGGTGGCCCGGAGCTCGGCCTCCTTGCCCGCACCGACGCCGTCCCGCCGCGACGGCGAGCCGCGCTCGATCTCCTCCCGGGTGAGGTACGACGACCACGCGCGCGCGCCTCCCGCCGCCTCCCCCATCGCGATCGCCGCCTCCGCTCCCCGCCGCCGGCTCAACTCGAGGAAGAAGAAGAAGAAGAGAGGAACAAAAAAAATCTCGAAGGTTGGAGGCGAAGGGTTTGGGGGAAAGAGAAAAGAAGGACTTGACTTGGCGTGGACTCGCGCCGCGGCGGCGACTTGGCGGCTACGGTTGGTGGTGATCACGAGGCGCGACTCACGAGGCGCGCGTGCGTGTCCCGTCTATGACGTGTGGGGCCCAGACCTATCGAGTCGGTTTCTGCTTCTGTTTCCGCGTTGGGCTCTGACAAACACGGCGTGCCGACGTGGAGAAGAACTCCTCGGCTCCCCTTCGGTTTGGGCCGGGCCTTAAGGTGTGGGCTGTTCGATGGGCCAGGGATTTGGGTCATGTTCCTTCCGAACTCTTTCGGGTCGCCTTCGGTTTGGACCAGGCCGTTCGATGGGCAGGGATTTTGATGTAGATTCCTTTTCATGGGCTTATAGATTAACCATCGTGATCATTTCTTCCATTCGAAATTTTTTCGAGCGTTTTTCAAGGAGAGTTCGTTTCATATCATCAAAATTTTGGAATGTATAACTTTGTCTTATTCACATACAGATGGAATCACATATGTATGTACCAATCAGATATGGTCGTATATGCTCGTGATCTTTGGAATCAATTTTTATTACTATATTAAAGTTGTTTTTCGTAACTACTACCTCCGGTTACAAAAAGAAGTCGCCGTTGACTTTTTTTTTTGACCGGAGGGAGTATATAAAAAAGTAAAAAACCATATGTTAATGGTTTTTCGAAGCCTCTTTTAAGCTTTCGAGGTCCAGCGTTCTCTAACACAATGTAAGCTGCATTTTTTTTTTTTTTGTTATTCAGAAGCTGAAACTATTTTTTTTTAAAAAAAGAAAAGATAAAATTACAATGCAGTACGGTGTGTGTGTTGGCGGCCAAACGGTAGGTTCACCATCCAAAGGAGTGAGTATAGGCAGGGCTGGATCCGCGAATCATTAGCACGTCGCGTTGTTTAGTCGATCTCGGACGGTGTGAACAGCAAGGTAGAGAGCCGGCGACGCAATTAACGCGGATATCAACAGCTCGCCTCAAGGCTGTCTTAGCGCTTAATCAAGCCAAGCTGGCGATGATTGAGTTGGGTTAGCTCACCTATAGCTGCATCCCATCCCATCCCATTCTAATCAAGCTAGCCATACACTACATTTTCGTGGACAAAGTGAAGCAAAGGTTTGATAGATTGGTGGATATCTTACCCATTCAATTCAACCGCTTTGAACATGCCCTGATCGATATTTTCAGCATGCAGCCATAACTTTTCAAACAGAACTAAAATGCAGCGGCAGCGGAGCCAGCCGATCTTCACAACCCGTTGCTTGCATGCCGAACGTCGCTTGCATACACCAAGCCGATCACCGTCCAAAAACTCTATACCGTTGACTGTACACCGTGATCGTCGGGCCTCGGCTCCGCCATTGACATGCAGGCCCAATCATATCCTAACTGATCGAGTTTAAATTGCACTACTGCGTAGACTAGACAGTTGGTCCAAACTTGTAATGGACCTCTCCAAGCCCAAACTCAACAGCCAAAAAGCACGGCGGCTCGGTTAGCAGGCTAAGTTAGGTCTAAAAAAAAAAATTTGGCACGATGGATCGCTTGACCCGGCCCGATTGTATGAGCTGTGCTTGGACCGACCCAGTTCAAATTGAAACCCTTGAATAATTAGGTTTTTTCAAGTCTTCTACTGCTCGGATAAACTTGTGTTCTATATTGAAGTCTTTTTCATGTAGACAACTTTTCATTCGAGAAATATATGAATTTACAAACATTATTTAATGTGCCACATATTTTAGGGCCCGCGGCCACCTCTCTCGATAATCTGCAATTTTTCTGTTGTACATGAAAATAAATCAGAGACACGTATTTTCGTATGTATACAACCTTGTCATTTGAGCAACATACAATATTACTCTCTTCCCGTGTTGTACTTGCCCCAGCCTGACCTATTTTGCATCGATCCGATACACAATAAATCTAAGCAAAAAAAGATAGCATTAAACATGGTCTTAGTTCTCGAAATCCTGGGCTCAGTTCCATGAGCATGGTCAACTTCTCTTTTCCAAAAGAGAGAAGACCCCCACTCTTGCCCCTACTATCCTTAGCCACCATGTGAGGCATGTTCAAAAGCCACCTAAAAACATCCATATCCCTTTCTGATTTCTTTGTTTCGCACAAAAAGAGGACATCGGGATCTTCCTGCTTTTGGAGATCTAGAAGCCCTCAAACTGCTGGCCGGTTCCCAAGCCCCCGGCAGTTCCAAGCCAAAAGCTTCATTCAGGGTCACGGAGCTGTCCCAGCAGCCCCGCATTCAATTTCTTGACCTTGTGCCCCTTCTCCATATCTCATGCGAATCCCTCAGCCTGAGTCTCCTCCACTTTACTGCTCCCCTCCTCTTGGGCAACTAAGCTTTCTTCCTTATGGGGATGTAAAGGGGAAAATTCTTTCCCCGTCAGGTAAACGGGGACGGGAACGGGGGATGCTTCCTCGTCCCCGTTCCCCACGGGGCCCGTTAATCTTGCATGTGATAATGTTTTCATGTTATAACTAATGATAAAAATGAATAATGACCTTGTCAAGTGATCGTCCAATGTATATATGTGATCATTTTGATGCACATATGATGATTTATTAACTATGAGAATACATATATATGACAATGTTTTGTACTAATAGCAAAATACATGCATATTAGCTATAATTTAAGCAAGAACGGGGATCCCCGTGGGGGACGGGGACGTGGATGGGAAGAAAATGTCCCCCGCGAGCGTTAGCGGGGACGGGGATGGGCAATTTTTTTCCCACGTGGAGACAGGGATGGGGAGCCATTCCCCTGATGGGGAATTCCCTGTTGCCATTCCTACCGGCGGGTGAGCGGGGGGCGAAGCTTCTCCATGCTGCGCGTATGGGAAGCACGGTCGTCCGATTTCTATCCGACAGTTCACGTAAACAAAATGATGTGGAAGCACGAGAGTTCCCAAAAGGGATCGTGCTTCATTATACTGTGATTATTATAATATACACGTACTGGCTAGTAGGTTGGGGGATAGTCCTTAGGACCAAGAGGCCCCAGACACGTGTCGGGTGGGTTTGACCATCTCTAAATATCAGCGTCTCTTTTACATAGGCTTCCTCATAAAAGAAGAAATAACAGTGTCTCTTTTACATAGAGTTCCTCACAAAATAAGAAAATTACAGTTTTCTTTTGGCAAGAACCTATTGCTAAAATTCTAGCATCTTCATATATCTCTCTCCTCCATCTTCTTTATGAACTTTGATAACAACCGTGGTTAACCATAGCATCACGTTCTTCATGCACGTCGTCCGCCATGAGAAGCAGATTAGATAGATCAAAATCAAGTAGTCGTGGCAGCTTGAATATGTGACTCGAGGAACAATCTGAAGGATTAACCATAGAAAAAACGCACATACACTACAAGAATCAAACTCAGTGTCGGTGGCCAAAATCGACGTCATAGGTCCAAAAAACCGACATCATAGGCCTATGTCGACGGCTGGCCGACGACACAGCTCACTTTTATCGGCGGCCAAGCAAATTCCCGACGTCATTGCTCCCCTCCCCCTCCCTACCCCCCAAGCCCCTACTCTTTGACGTCGGCCATCCAAAGACCGCCGACACAGCCTCCCCATCAGTGACGTCGGCCAGAGATGTGGCCAACGTCACTACCCTCCCCTCCCCTCCCGTGCCCCCTGCCCCCTCTTTGATGTGGGCCACACAAGGGCCGCCGACATAGCCCGTCCTCAGCGTCGGCGACCACAGATCAGGCCGACGACATAGCTTTGAGCAGTGTCGACGGTTGCACCAAGGCCAACGACACAGGTAGCCAGTAGAGTCATGGACAACCACTAGTCAGGACCTATGTCGTCGGCCTGTACCTAGGCCGACGAGCCCCTACCTATGTCGTCGGCTACACCTAGGCCGACGACACAAGTCCTAATCTGTGTCATTGACTTATCCTCTAACCAACAACACAACTTGTTTTTCAACAAAAAAAATGGCACAAATTCATTTAAAAATCTCAATTTCAAAATGCAATTTAACACAATTCCCAACACAATAATATTCCCCAATTCCCCACAACACATCCACATATAATTATGTGCTTGCCACCACAATTACAAGCACATACACATTCACATAGCTCCAAAATCATAAAATGGTCGATAATAAACAAAAATGTCGTTCTCCAAGTCCAAATATCCATAAAAACAGTTCATAATGGTCACACAGGCTGTTCTATGTCATAGCAGTTCTAAATGATAGGAACTTAGATGAAAAGTTAACAAACTTAGTGAATGGACATTTCTACCCCTCGCTCAACTTAAGAACTCAACAAACTCCGACGAGGGAGTAGCTAGCGAGTCCCTCATCCCGCATGAATCCGCATCCTCGCCACCGACTGCCCACACAATTAAGTCGCCCGCACTGGAGCTCCTCCTGCCGGCCTCCCGCACTGGAGATCCTCTCACCGACAGCTTGCACCGTGATCCACCGCATTGCAGCGACCCACACATAGCAGAGCTTGCAGGAGTTCTCACGCATCTGCATACAAGAAGTGCTCACACATCTGCATAATTATGAAGAATTGTTTGAAATGGAAGAATAGGAGTACAAGAGCTTCCCTCATCGTGATCTACCACATCTACAGCATACTCCTAGACCTCAATTCACACATCTGCAGCGACCCACACATAGCAGAACTGGTACTGTATTGTCAAGTGCATGAGATAAAGTTGAGACATTACCTGAAACTGGAATTAGCATTGGTAGTACTGTACTGTAATTGGAGATAATGGAGTACTTGTCTTTGTAACCAGTCAATATTCCCACACAGATAATCTGAGATGAACCATGTCCTAGATGGCAAAATACACAATAAGTAGTACTGGATGGCATAAACAAAGAGATAATGGATGAACCATGTCCTGGAGTAAGTACTCCATGCATAAAATACAGCATGTTGCCAATAAGTAGGTTGAACCATGTTCTGAACACCCTATCGTTGCACTTGACAAAGAGGTTCACATATAGAGTTAGAAAATATTGAGATTACTATGGTTTGCTGCTAGAAAAGGTATTATGACAAATCATTCATATATAATTATGTCTCGTTGCATTTCAGACCTCAGAATGCTATGGTTTACTGCTTATGTTTCAGACCTGAGATTACTATGGTTTACTGCTAGAAAAAGTATTATGGCAAATCATTCATAATCACGTCTCATTGCATTTCAATTATACACCATTACTTAGAGTAGCAACTAGCAGATCAATTATGCACCTTTGGCTACAATTAGCAGATCAGTTAGTAGAACATAAATTAAATTAATTCAAGCATGAACCATTTAATAAATTCAGCTTTAGGCAAAGGCCCTCTTTCCGCAGCTAGTTGATCTGGTTGATATATATGATATTTTCATGCAATTAATAATAGAGGTTCCATGGCTCAAGGCATCAATGGCAAGAAAGAACAGAAACCCCTGAGTTGGAGCACCAAAATGGCATGCATGCAGACACAACAACATGTAAGAGCAGATTGAGGGCTTACATTAAAAATGCAATGCACTTGAGTAATTCCTGGACCTCAATTCAACTCAACTCCAGTTATTTGCAGACATGGACATGGAAAGCCAATTATCATCAGGACAAGTCCTGAATTACAGAACAAGTATTGCTAAAGAAATATATCACAAGTATTACAGAACAAGTATTGCTAAAGAAAATATATCACAAGAATATGCAAAATTAGAACCAGAATCACAAGATAGTTCATAAATCTAGTCTCCATAGCCATCAAAGACCAAAAAGTTAGCAATCACTTACCGCAACATACAAGCATAAGGATGAAGCAACCAGTAAGATTAAAAGCTTCAAAACCTTCATATTGGGCTTAGCCATCATCAGATTCAAAAGAGAACAACTCTGCTCAAGATATTGCTATTATCCCTTAATTACATGGCTAGATACAAGTCATTTGATCACTGAAACAATTGGCTGCTATTTTTGTTAAATTACCCCTCTTTAAAATGATTGCATCATTGAACTATGTGCATTTTCATGGTGTACATAGCCTAAGAACTTATTGATAGATAATCAAGGAGATCTCAAGGTATCTGATTTTGGCCTCAGTGTGCTAAGAAAGGTGAGAACTTGCAGAGCATTATCTATCATCATAATTACTCAATACATCCAACATTTATACCAATATACCATATTCAAACCTGAAATTTCACATTCAAAATTCTTTGCAAAGCCATCGAAGCATATGAACCTCGGGGTATCGCAGGCGGCGGGCTGCCATCACCTTTGGTAGGAGTCGTCTAGCGTGTGCAACGGTCGTTGCACACGCAGGTGACCTGCTCCATCAGGAACTCGCTCCGCCTCCCGGTACGGCAGCACCTCCTGGAGGAGGCGGAGGCCGGGGATCTTGGACAAGCCTCCGGCGAGAGGTGGCGCCGCAGCTCCTCCCTCCGCTCCCGCCGCTGGTCGCTGGCACGCCCCGCCGGGGAGTACATCCTAGTCCCGGCGCGGAGACGACAACGCGCCGCTGTGGGAGGAGGAAGGAGGTTGCAAGATGCACGGCAGCGGCAGCAGGGGGGGGAGGCGGCGGTGCAAAGCGGAGAGCGATGCCGGCTGCCCGGATGGGGCAGGGGTGGATCTGGCTGGGCGAGGAGGCGGCGGCGGGCGAGGAGGCGGTGGGATGTAGGGGAGGCAACGCGGGCGGAGAGGCAACACCGCGGCGCAGATGAAGGCGAGGGATGCGATTTTGGGACTTAGGGCGCGTGCAGGCGCGACTTGTGCCACTTACTGCCGGGTCGGGACAGCCTGTGTCGTCGGCTAGACATGGGCCACCGACAAAGTTCCCCAACCCCATTTTTTTCGTCGGCTAGCAAGATCCCGCCGACACAGACCTGCTCTCCCGCTCTTCTCCCATAGCCTCTCTCCTCCCACCCTATGTAGTCGGCCCAGCCAAAGCCGACTACACTACCTACACCTTTGTCGGCGGCCCAAGGCACCCCGACGACACTGTCTACACCTGTGTCGTCGGCCTCAGCACCCCAACGACACAGGTGAGCCCTGACCCCGACCTTCGCTCCTTTCACCGGCAGCAACGCTTGTTTCGAAATTGACTACGTGCACTCTTACCGTGTGTCCACCTCACAAAAGGTATCCTTTCGATACACGCTCCTCCTCCGGCCGTCATTCCATGATCTACGCGGGTTCCTTTTAAAGGTGCACGTCGTATCGATCGATCGGCTTCACTCATGCCTAGCACGCACATACTTTGACGTCGGCCGAGACGTTCCCAACGTCAAAGCTCAAGGCTTTGCCGTCGGCATCTGCACCGCCAACGTGCTAGCTGTCACGTCAAGGCAAGCCAAGCCAGGGGAGAGGGCTGTGTAGTCGGCCAAGCCAAGGCCGACATCAAAGACCATACCTGTCACGTCGGCCGCGGCTTGGCCGATGACACATCCTACACCTGTGACGTCGGCAAACACACTGCCGCCGACACAGCTCCTCCCCAAACGCCGGTTCTCTCTGACCGGATAATTACCATTTCGTACAAGTTTTCAAATAAAAAGTTTGGTCATATTTCGAATTATTAAAAGCTATCATCTCACTACACGCTCCTCCCCGCCCGTCATTCAATGATCTGCGTGGGTTCCTTTGAGATGTGCAGGTCGTATCGTTCGATCTGCTTGCAATTCACACACTTCTACCAAACACCTGCGTCCGAGTTTTGTATACGAACACGCACATAGCTCGGACTTATCGCCGGTCGATCGAGGAGCGCGGTATGATCTTTGTTGCGTTACGCGTACCCTTTAGAACCTTAGAAAGACCCTACGAGGTTTGGGGCGGAGGGGTCGTGGGCTCGGAAACATATATATCGACCGGCCGTGGAAAGGGGGAGGAGCTGTGTCGTCGGCCATGTCATAACCGACATCATAGACCAAAGCTGTGACGTCGGCCTTGTATTGGCCGACGACAAAGCCCTCGCCGGTGACGTCGGTTTTTCTTCGGCCGCCGACACAGCTCCTTCCCCCAACGCCGGTTGTCTCTCGCCGGACAAAACTATTTTGGCAGGAACTCAAATTGAAAAATCCGGAAACGTGCTCTCGGCAGGGCACAAAGTGCCGTCGGCCTAAGCTTGGCCGACGTCATAAATTCATAAATCCGATATCGTGCCTCCGGCAGGGCTAACAGTGTCGTCGGGCCTCTCTTGGCCGACGTCACTGGTGACCTGATGTTGGTTCTGTCGTCGGCACTGATTTTGGCCGCCGACACAGCCTGTCGTTGGGAGCCTGACCGCCGACATTTCTTTTTGCGGCCGTCGACACAGAAATCATTTCCTGTAGTGATAGCTTGCTTGACTTCACTAAGATCTCTGGCATAAGAAACAAATCGAATCCAGATCTAGTAAACAAAGAAGAAACCAAATCCCTTTTTCCAATTCAACAACTTTATTTTGGCCCTCATTGGATACCCCGAAGAGAACCCCCGCTTTCGACAAAAATCACCAAGTCGACAGTTAGAGTTGATGCGCCGATACAGGAAAAGGTATAAGGTAAATCTTGCTATAAGTGAGGCAATAAACCAAACATATCAAACTCTAATATGAGGCGTGGCAGAGTTTGACTAGGCTTCACCAACCAAATAGGCCATTGAAATCTCGGAGATTTCGGTGTCTTGCCGCTGGCGTTTGCCGATCTCTACCGCGACTCCGTGACGGCGACGACGGACTCCCTTGTAGCCACCGACCCTCCCACGTCGGACCGTCGCTTCCCTCCTGATTCTTTCTTCCTCCTCATGTGCCTGTGCAGCTTTTTCATAGCACAGGTCATCTGCCTGCCTCAAGTCTTGCGGGGAGATGAGAAGAGATAAATAGACGATAGGGCCAGTCAGATCAGGATAGAGCAGAGCAGGGCAGACCCAATACTAGGGCACCATGGGCCTAGGTCCTAGGTAAATGTTTTGGCCCACCTACCATCAGCTAGGAGTATAAAAATGCAGCATAAATTAGAGCTAGCTAGGGTCCAACTCAATAAGGCCACCTCCAGCCGGCCCACCTCACCACCCAATAAGGCCACGACCACCTCGCGGACTTACCAACCCAGCCCAGCCGAGCGCCGGCCCACCCCGAGCCACTTTGGTTAGAGGTGTCCAAACGGGCCGGGCCAACAAGATCGAACCGGGCCGGCCCGGTTCCGTGAACCAAACCAAAATTGGGCCGAGGCGTCGACTCGTCGGGCTGGCCCAGTTCGGTTCGTATAGTGAGGTTCGTATAGTGACGGGCCGACCCGGTTCGGTTCGTCACTATAGCATATTTATTTAATTAAATATATTCATTTATACATATATTTCTAATGATATAGAGTGTATTTACATAATTTATAGTGTATATTTGTGAAATATATTGGTTTTTTCTTAATTTATTTAGATATTTATAATTAAAATAAACCACTATATAAAACCGGCTGATGTTCTGTATCTTTGGTTCGGTAACCGAACCGAACCGGATCCGAACCGGGCCGGCCCGTTGGTCACCTGTCACCTCTATCTTTGGCACTCTCCCGTTTCCCCTCCTGCCTCCTCCCCTTTCTCCTAGCCCTCGCCTCGGTGCCCCCTTTTGAACGAAGCCACGAGCGCTCGGTCAAACGAGGCAATGTGGCTTGAGTCTTGATGAAATGCAATGAAGCAGAAGCCTTGAATATGAATGACAGTGGCGGGCAGTGCCGCTTATGGGCCTCGCGCCAAGCAAATGGGCCGAGCCGCGCGCTGCCTCCCTGCTCGCGTGCACGTGTGTACACCTTCATTTCATCCATGTTGTCGTACACGTACAGTTGAATCAATATTTTCTCATCTGGATCCAATTCACGTGTGGTGCTTTTGTCAATGCTACGTCCGGCTTGGTCATGGAACACCTCAAGGTTAGAGCTACTTGTACGACAGACCTTCTTATACCTTGGATGTGGTGCACGGACCTTATTTTTGTGCCAAAGTATTTATCCGTGAAGTACGCGGTCTCCTGAATCAGCCAAGCTTCGACAATACTTCCTTCAACCCGTGCTTTGTTTTTTACCTTCGTTCTAAGATTTTTCATCATGCGATCTACGGGATACATCCACCTATACTGTATCGGGCCCCCAACTTTTGTCTCCAATGGCAGATGTATTGTTAGATGCTGCATGCAATTGAAAAACCCTGAAACATATATCTTCTCAAGCTTCGTCAGAAGCACAACAATCTCCTCCAATTCTTCCATCCTAGATGCCGATATTTCCTTTGCACATAGCTCTCGATAGAAAAAACTAAGCTCTGCTAATGTGATCCATATATTTTCTGGAACATATCCACGCCACACGGCTGGAAAAAGACGTTCTATAAAAACTTTGTAGTCGTGTGACTTCATTCCATTTAACTTGCATTGTTCTATGCTTACAGCATGTCGAAGGTTTGACCCGTATCCATCTGGGAATTTAACCTTAGCAACAATCCAATGCAAAATCTCCCTTATTTGACCGCGTGTGAGACAATATGTTGCTCTAGGTTTCATCCCATTCTCATTAAGGCTCATAACTTGCCGATCACAAATTACAGCGCAATCTAGTCGCGCTTTCTTCTTATCTCTTGTCTTGTGTTGGATATCCCAGATTGTGTTCACGACTGCCTCGCACATATTTTTTACTTGATGCATCAGGTCAAGATTATGGGGCTGCTTCAGGTCATTCGCATATGGAAGGTTGAGGATGCTGCACTTATAAGTCCAATTGTGGTCCACCCCATACTTTTCTTCATACTCCGGTATTTTCAGATCATCATATCATATGAGGATATCCTCCACCCGGTGCCTTTTTGGTGGCCCCTGCCTCACGACCCTGCCTTTCTTAAATGCATTTCTCTACCGCCCGAAAGGATGGTTCGTGGCAGAAACAACGATGACAATCGAACCAACGAGATTTCATGCCTCGCCCGGTTAAAATGCATCGGTGTTACTTAGGCATATAGGCACGACAACCTCTCATCGCGTTTCTGGCCGAGAACATTCCATACGCGGAAAATCGTGTATGGACCACAGTCACGACGACGCATCCTAAAGTTTTGTCGGTGAAACTATCATGTGTCAATGCTCCTTTCGTCCACGGTCGTTCACTCTTCTACCGGGGTTGCATGAATAGGTCTAAGTTTTACTGGGTGACTTAGGACCGGGAATGATCACGGAAAGAAACATGTACTCTTCCTTCATGCGAGTTGAGGCGGGTTGTAAGGATGGCAAAGACCGCCAACACGAGTCTGGTCTTGTGGTCATGTTGAATGGTGTGAACCTATCTATCGCGAGCCCTAGCCGCACATTTCTAAGCTCCGCAGCAAAATCAGGGTACTGTTGGTCCAAGTGCCTCTAGGCTTCCGAATCGGAAAGATGCACCATCACGCCCTCCTTTCTACGTTTACCCTCCTTGTTCCACCTCATATGTCTTGCAGTGAACTTGGACATGTACAAACGCTGGAGGCGCTGAGTGATCTGAAAGAAAGAAAGGTCTTCTGGGCCACCTTCGTCTGTCGCTTCACACCATCTCTACCTTTTACTTCTACGTACCGACTCTCGTTGCAATGCTTGCAGTGATTCAGCCCAGAATCGGCCTTCATGTAAAGCATGCAGAACTTGGGGCAATAGTCTATCCTCTCGCACGGCATACCTAACACGCTGAGAAGCTTCTTCGACTCATAAAAATTCGGAGTCATCATATGTCCACTCGGAAGCAGGCTATCGAGCAAATTGCATATATCGTTGAAGCAATTGGCTGAAAAGTTGTATTTGATCTTCACTGCCATAAGACGCGAAACTGCGGAGAGCACGGTCACATCAGTATGGTCGTGAAGCGGCAACTTGGCGGACTCGAGGAGTCTCTCGAACTGTTCAGCGAGTGGCTCAGACTCTTCCTCGGGGGAGAGATCGAAAGCCCGAGCCACGTCCTCCGTGAGCTCCTCCAAACAGTCGACATCGACTTCGTCGAAACCCTCTTCAAAATCTGCTGGGCTAAAGATCGGCGCCGGCCGGCGCTTCTCTCCATGAGCCACCCATATAAGATAGTTCGCTTTGAAGCCATGCCTTAAGAGGTGCATACTAATTTCACTTTTGCTTCTCTTCACAGTGTTTGAGCAACAAGCACAAGGACACTAAACCATCGCCGCGTTTGAGTCGGGGACACTTCCGAAAGCATGCTCCACGAATGCCCTTGCCTTCTCGATCCACTCGTTCGAGTGATGTCCAGACCTACTCCATCCATCGTACATCCACCGCCGATTTTCCATCGCTAACTATATAACGTAAATGCATGCAACACAACTTTAAGTTTATACGGTTCAGGTCTACCTAAATAGAAGGACTTACCCACCCACGGATGCGCGTTTGAGTACGGTGGTCCCGACACTATGGAGACGCGAATTGAAATTCGGCGAAGATAACCCCGCAGCCCTCCCGGTGCAACGACGGGTACGGCGTACCGCTTATGTTATGCACTAGGAGAACGACGGGGTCATGCAGCCAGAATTTCAACCTATGCACCATAATCCCGAGACCACCGTACTCAAACGCGCATCCGTGGGCTGTCCAAGAATGTGGATAGCTCGGAAGCACACCCGCTTTCATAATGGAACCCAACGAATCACCGTCCGAGCTCCTTATGAAAATGTGCAGGTGTGCCCCCGAACGGGTTGACTTTGGCTCGGTTCATATTATAAATGCAATTGAACTAATCAGAATGGAGTATAATCTCATAAAGTAAATTGTTACTAATTAATTATATCTTCTAATCTCATCCACAAAACAGAATACCGATGACAAAGCTCACACTAATTGCAATACACTAACTAATTATATCTACTAATCTCGTCAGATTAACGAATCACCATTTACACGCCTTTAACACTTCAAAAAAAATATAGGCGATACCCCTGCTTTGGGGTTCTTTGTATGCAAGCGGGACGGGAAGTCGGCGGAGAGGAGGAAGGTGGCGGCTCGAGGCGGCTCGGGCTCGGCGCCGGCCCGGCCGAGGACGACGACGTGATGGACAAAGAACGAAGGGGAGGGCTGGGGGCGGGCGAGGTGGGAAAGGCGGCGGGGAGGAGCATGGGACGGGCACTGCAGGCGAAGGAGGGAGGCGGAGGAGGAGGGAGGAGGCGGCAGGAGAGGAATCTGAAAGGAATTTCATATTAGAATTACCTTCATCCAACTTATTGTTACAATATATGGATTGTGATAAAAAGATGTTGATAGCTAATATGTTATTGCTACACCATATGCACATCCAGTTACACATCTAATGAATAAGTGAGTATTCTCTAATGTGCAACTATTTCATGTATTCTTTACTCTTGAGCATAGTAGAAACATTCTATATAAAAAAACCGAGGGATAACTGGAATTTGCTGTTCTTAAGTTAAAGTGTGAATTTGAGTTCAGATTAATTAATCACTTATTTCAATTCGACTATCCATTATTTATTGAATTGTTTTTTGAAGATTTTATATTTTTCTCTATTTTTTGATGAGAAGAGCAGTCATTTGTTAGAATGAAACTAATTAAGAACAGGATTTGCATGTTGATGTGGGTGAAATAAAAGAAATTATGATTTGTAAATTAGTTTAAATCAAATCATGCTCACCTAAAAAAACAAGACAACAAAACAATGTGTCACTATGTACGTGCACTACTTTCAGATATACTAACATTGTTAATTATGATTGCAGAAAAACAAATTTATTATTAATTGTGTCTCTAATGCTGAAACTACGAATGCCTCCTCTAAGTTTTGGTATGACCTACAGGTTAATCAAGGATTAAAGTAAGAATCAACAGGAAAGAGAATAAGACCAACCTAAATATCAAATGGGCACGATAACGACCTGCTCATGTATGAATGCGTTGATTTTACCGAATATGATGTCCAACGTATCGATGATGGCAGAAAAAGGGTTGTCACTCGCAGGTAGTCCTAACATTTCGGTGACGTGGTTCGCTAAGCTATTCGCTAGTGTCGTCTTTGCATTTTGACAAGTTTTATCCCTATGCAGGCACCGGTTGAGCTCGGGTGCGTCCTGCTGATTAGAGAATGCTCTCACAGTCTCCGTAAGGACATGTATGTGACCGTGCGGGTTAGGTTGGTACGATGGGCTAGGCTGAGGCGACAGGCCGCGCATCCTCCTAGGCTGGAATCGAAGACCGGTCCTACAATTAAAAGGATAGCAATGCAATCTGTTGTCAATTTCTGTGGTCAGCTTCGAGGCGCTGCCTTCCACATCTGCCACAACTTGATCTTCTTTAGCTAATAGCTCGTCGATCACAGAGGTGACCACTTGCACCAACTCCTCGCTCTGTTTTACTAAAGAGTTGCTGTCCATTTCAGCGAGGTGAATCCCCTCAACAGTCTTATCAGTCTCTTCAACCAACTTATCTATAGTGATGCTGAGAGACACTTTTGCCATATCCGTTGCATCTTTCAACAGTATGCCTCTCTATGCGACTTTAACAACACTCACCAACTCATCTAATAAGGTGACACTCTCGCGCACAATTTCCACCGCTTAGAACAGATGATTCAGAGCAGACAGCTCCTCCACACCATTCACATTAACCACCCTTCAAGCATGGCACACATTGCACTTGTTTTGGTGATGCCGTCCACTCCTCGCACGCGAAAGACAAACACGACACCCTCCTCTTGTTCGCCCACCAAGCCCGTGCCGCCGCCGCCGCTCCTATCCATTCTCCTGCACGCCACACGAGCGCGAGCGTTCGCACACACCCCCTCCTCGCCCACCAAGCACCAGTCATGGCAACCACGATGGATCTATCCAGCCATCGGATGGCGGAGCGTCTCCGTCGCCAGATCTAAGAGGAGGGTGTCGTGTTTGCCCTTCGCGTGCGAAGAATGGACGGTATCGCCAAAACCAGTGCAATGCGTGCCATGCTTGAAGGGTGGATAATGTGAATGGTGTGGAGGAGCTGTCTGCTCTGGATCATCTGTTCTAAGCGGTGGAAATTGTGCGCGAGTGTCACTTAATTAGATGAGTTGGTGAGTGTTGTGAAAGTCACATGGAGAGACATACTGTTGAAAGATGGCATCGTATTAGATAAGTTGGTTAAAGAGACTAATAAGACTGTTAAGGAGATTCACCTCGTTGGAATGGATAGCGACTCTTTAGTAAAAGAGAGCAAAGAGTTGTGCAAGTGATCACCTTTATGACCGACGAGCTACTAGTTAAAGCAGATCAAGTTATGGCAGATGTGGAAGACAGCGCCTCGAAACTAACCACAGAAATTGACAACAGATTGCATTGCCATCTTTTTGGCCGTAAAACCGATCTTCGATTCCAACCCAGGAGGATGCGTGGCCCGTCGCTCCAACCTAACTCATCGTACCAACATAACCCGCACGGTCACATCCATGTCCTTACGGAGACTGTGAAAGTATTCTATCAGCAGGACGCACTCGAGCTCAAACGATGTCTATATGGGGATAAAACTTGTTAAGATGTAAAAACGACACTGGCGAATAGCTTAGCGAACCACGTTACCGAAATGTTAGGACTATCTGCGAGTGATAATCTCTTTTCTGCCATCATTGATACTTTGGACATCATATTCAACGAAATTAACGCATTCATATATGAGCAGGTCGTTATCGTGCCTCTTTAATAAGGATATCCAGATTGGTCTTCTTTTACCTGTTAATTCTTGTTTTAATCCTTTATTAATTTGTAAGCAACAATTCATATCTAAACTTAAAGAAAATATTCGTAATTTCAGCATTAGAGGCACAATTAATGATAAATTTATTTTCTGTAATTACATTAACAATGTTACTATATCTGAAAGTAATGTACGTATATAATGACACATTATTTTTCTGTCTTATTCTTCAGAAGAGTATAATTTGATCTGAACTAATTTATAAATTACAATTTCTTTTATTTCTCCCATATGAACATACAAATATTGTTTTTCATTAGTTTCATTTGTTCGCTCTTCTCACCAAAAAACTAAAGAATGTAAAAATCTCAAAAAAACAATTTAATAAATAATAGGTAGTTAAACTGAATGAGTGATTAAATAATCTGAACCCAAATTCACACTTCAACTCAAAAACAGTAAACTCCAGTTATCCCTTTATTTTTTTATATAGAATGTTTCTACTATGCACAAGAGTAAAGGGCAAATAAAATGGTTGCACATTAGAAAATTCCCACTTACTCATAAGATATGTAACTGAATGTGCATATGGTGTAGTAATAACATATCAGTTAGCAACATCTTTTTATCACAATCCATTTATTGTAACAAAAAGTTGGATGAAGTTAATTTTAATAGAAAATTCCTTTCTGCATTGACAACTCATTATAACTTCATTTACTAATTATTGCTATTTAGATACTATTGATTACGATTCAAGCTTTTCGAGTCATATATTCGTCTCACTTCTCCAATTCTCCCATCACTAGCATCTGGTAGTAAAAAAATTTAAAATTTCACTGATTTATTGCATATTAAGTTCAAATTATAGACTAACAACGTATGCACATATTTTTCTACTTTTTAAACAGACAAAGTAGAAATAGCATGCAAAGGGGACAAAAAATTCCCTCCTGTGCCCTCAAAAACAAGTAACGCAAACAAATACTGTAACACATAACAAAGGTTGATAATTTAACGACCAAAGATAAAAAATCTGCCCTCCTATCTACCCCAGTAAAAACCATCAATGGATATTTGAAGAACTCGCCACCCTCTTAGATCCTATCTTTCATCTGAATCTGTCATACCCTGTTCCTAAGCCCTAGAGCTAGCCCAACTTAAGCCTAGCCCACCATTGCCCTTGCCCTTGTTCTTTTGCTTGTCCTCAGCCTCTGTCGTCGTGCCTTTGTTACGCACTGCCGTCGCTGCTACCATCCCCGCATAGCGCCGCCCCCTCCTAGCTGTTGCACAGCAGTGCCTACCTGGAAGGAGAGGCGAGGAGGGGGAGGTAGGAAGAAGGGAGCATCAAGCCCCTGTCCAGGGGAAAGGAGAGATGTCGGGAGAAGAAGAAAAGAATGGGAAGGGGGAGGAGAGGAGGAGAGGAGAGGAAGAGATGGGTTAGGGTTTGGTTCCCCAATCCTAAAGGTAATTAAACTCTCCCTCCTGCATTATTAATCATGCTTAGATAAGATGTACCTAGTATAGGTGGTGATTGATTAGTTGGGTTGAGTTTTGTTTTGTTTCAAGTACTGCAGCAGCTTATACTTTCGATTTGGACATTTTAGAAGAATTTTCGGAGGAAGGTTATGTTACAAAGATCGTAGCTTATGTTCTTAGCTTTTCAAAAAACATGACAAACGGACAAACGGTTTCGAATTTATGGCTATTGTAGTGTGCTGTCCAGATTTAGTAATTTTAGATTTATTGTTTGATTGCTAGTAGAGAAGTCAAAATTAGGAGTCGTAAGAGGACATTGCGTCCATTATATATGATGAGTTACAGGTCATCTTATGACTCTGCTATACTCTAGTAGCGATGTATGTAGTTTTATTTTAAATATGATGAGTTACAAGCGGTGAATATGAATTTGCTTGACTTGAGATAAGCAGGTAGCGAATATGATATGGCTTTGAGTTGAATTGAGCATGACAAGTGAACTGATTATGACCTCTTTTTAATTATTGTCTTATTTAATTTTGTACTCGCTGAGTCATGTACTCATCCTTGCTTTATTGTTTTTAGGTGATCCTTTAAAACATCGGTTGGGATGGAAGTAATGCACCTTGTCCACATCCCTAGCAACTAGTGATCTAAATTAATCCTTACATATGGTTGTATGTTTTGCATGTGTCTTTTGGTGTATCTATATGGTATCTATGACTTATATACTTAATAGCTTTTTTTTAATGCTGGTTGCTTCGTCTAGGAGTTTGTAAGGTTGTGGTAAGTCTGTTGGGTGAGGACCCGAGCATGTCGTGTCCTTATGAAGTGAACTTGATGTTGGATGGCATGTACGCTATGTTGAATTGTGATGTTATTATGCAATATTTCGTTGGTGGAATCTTGATGTTAAATGTTGATGTTTAAATTTTTATGTGTGGATTTAGAAAAAAATTAGGAGATGTTTTATCGAATTTTTTCTAGTGGCCAGTAGAATCAGTAATGATCTGGCTCGGATAGGAGCGGAGTGTTACAGAATCTACCGAGTAATTTTATTGGAGAGGTAAATCTAAAAGTTACACGCCAATCACCTGGATCACGATTTCTTAACAAAATTAATGCTACCACAGAGAACCCAAGAAGGTAGAAAGCAAATCATCTTTTTTTTTGTAAGTTAAATATGGTATGTAGAAAAAACATTTTAAATGGGATAGAACATTAGATACCGTTGGTTAGTTTAAAACAAGATGGCTATCTATCTATTATATATACAATGTGCAAGCACTTAAAAAATTTTGAGAAAAAAAGCTTTCCAAAAGGCACCGTAATATGATGATAATGACCTATAAAAAAATTTCAACATCAGCAACTAATTTTAAAAAAAGTGGGAACAACAAACAAAAAGATGTAATGCACGCCTATCCGCTGCACCGCTGCGCGCACTGTACTACCTGCTCGTTTCTTAAAAATTCAAAATTGAATGAATTTCAGAAATTGTAAACCTTCGTAGATATTTTTTACTTTAGAATTTGTTACATTCGCTTTTAGTTTTGACGAATTTCCAAAATTCAATTATTTAAATTTAGTTTTTCTTTTTTATATTCTATAATTTGCTTGTGAATCTTAGAGTTTTCTAAATTCTTTATTTTTATTTTCAAATTCCCAACCCAAATTCAAACGAAAATTCCAATATCTTTTAAAATGCCTTTAATTCAAATCTAAATTTTAAATTTGTTGATATTCAATTTTAAAACTTTAAACCCCCCAAAACATGAACCTTACAAAGAATGGAGAGAGAGGGGATCGAGTGGGGGAAAGTTGGTTTAGCAACGTAGACAGATCCAAAAATTTACATGTTTTTCAAATGCCATCAAAATTTTATAGCAAGGGTTCATAAATGTATTTAAGCATTACAAATGTTATTTGTTTTTATATCAATTAGTAAATAATAGTAGTAAAAAGTCTTTGAAATATAGAACTATAGTTTAAAACAATGTATTCATGAAGATGTCCACAAAACAAATCTAACTATTTTTCAAACATTTAGAATTTACAAAAAATGATTGTATTACAAAGTAATCCATTCTTTTCTTTTATTGCAACTTTTATGGCCACTTCAAAATTTCTGGTAAAAAAAAGCTTTGCAAAAGACACCGTAATATCATGATAATGAGCTACAAAAAAATTCGACGTCAGCAACTATTTTTTAAAAAAGCGGGAACAACAAACAAAAGATGTAATGCTTTTTTTAGTTTGTTTTGTCATACATCTTGATTTACTCAAATATAAGAGGGTTTGAAGTCACGCGTCGCGGGCGCGCTAACCCTTCTAATACATGTACATTATGGCTGACTTGAACGACTTCAACGAGAGAGATACGATATATCACATAAATACTCTAGGTGCGAGGAGAAGGCGCAGGGGAAGGCGGCGGCTAGAGGAAGAGAGGCGGCGAGGTGACTCTTAGCGGCGGTCTAGCTAGAGAGACATCGAAGCATAGGGCAAGGCAGAGTCTGTGTCTGGCTTGTGGATGGCAAGTTCATTAATGTAAACTTCAGGGGTATTTCTGCAAAAACTTTGCGTTGTGGAAAAGCCATAGAAATCCGATGGCCATTGTATTTGAGATGACGTGTCTAGGCCAATTGAGAGCCACTAGTGATGGCTACGTGCTCATGGCGCATGGCGTTAGTTTAGTAAGGCACAGTTGTATTCTATTTTTTTATTTTTCAGTTTTTTTTTTTGGATTTCTTATTTTTAAATTTTTTTCTATTATTTCTTAATTTATTTTATAGATGTCAACATTGCAATTCTGAAATGTATTTATGGACCCTCACTATTTTTTTTTGCATTTACGATCGTTACCATATTTAACTTTTGAGAAATTTCAATTTGTACGATTTTTGTGTTACGTACCATAAATAAAACTGGGGAAATAGAAAATTGATAAAAATATGCCTTTCAATAAAAAGAGCAAACTATCTATAAATTGTATTCTCGCATGTCTAACGCGTCACATGGTCTACATCAACTAGGCCAGGCCACCCGCTAGCCACTAGTCAGCATTGGCCCCAGTTATCCAGTAGTTTACCCAGCATAGCACAATCTCACATGCACATGCTAGTGAGCCATGTTTGGAACGAGTTTGAGCCAAGTCCGAACAGGCCTGGCTTGTTCAAACTCGGCTCATTGCCACCCATAGGGAGCCATGGTCCATAAATGATATACATAACCTAGGCATTACCCACTTTATGATGGCTAAATTGAATAGGCTAATACCACCTTCCCGACTAACATGGGCAGATGGGGCAGGCTGTTGTGAATCATGATCCATTTTTACAGTTGTGGCAGTGTTTGTGACCAGTGACCTACAATTACCACGTGTGTCTTGACTCTTGATTTTTTTTTTAAAAATCAAATATTTCAAGTGAGCGATAAAATCTATTAACCCGACCAATTGCATATAAGTTGCCACAGTTGAATTGTACCTTGAATAATCAGATCCATGCAAGTGAGTTGCAGCCAAAGTTGCAGCGTCAATCCAGCACCCAGCATCTTGAAGCTGCAACAGAAACCAAAGTAACTAATTATCTATGCTTGGAATCCTATTCAGTTGCACTAGCGTTATGCACAAATCAAACTTGAAATTTAAAAAACCACATTAACACAAAGGTCCATCGGATTAATCATCTTTCATGGATTTTTTCAAGTATCTGTCATGGATTGGAGTACACTGAGTACTGTTAATATAAAGGAAGCTATACAAAAGCATGATAAACCGTACATTCTCAAGTCCCAGCAATGACGGGATAAACCACGTCATGATTGCACACCAAAAAAAATCATTGGGAAAAAATATAGCATCTGAACTTGGATAGAGGGATTAAAACAGTCCCTTCTAAATTATTGTATGGATATTATGTTTGTGCTTTATTCCGTGACATAACACTAAAAAAATATAAGCATGAAAGACATAAGATAGTTTCTGTTACCCATTTTTAACATTGTGTTTATTTTTAGATAGATAGATTTTATATCCATTGCAAAAGTGTTTCACAACCCATGGCATAGACAGAAAATCTCTAATGTATAAAATATGTAACAGAGGAAATAGAATGAAAAGACATGAATATGTAAAATAAAACCAAAAAATACAGTACAATATGAGATGTTAACAATAACCTGGGAGCATGCTTCCTGGTATCTTCCCACAGCACAGAGAAGATCTGTGCCAGAGAGCGATTTGTCCGTTCTAACCATATTGGCTGCAACAACCTACACAAGATCATAGTTTAATTAAGATTTCTGTCTGTGAACAGGTAACTATAGTCCATACATTTTTAGGAAGAAAAAAAATTGCATAGAACTGGGGACAAAATCTGAAACAATGAATATGAAATCTCACACCTTCTAGCTTACATTAATTACAACAAAATCTTAATAACATTACAAATATTATTAAATATAATAAGAAAAGATCGATACATGGACACTACTAGGATGTGCACCAGTTTCTACAATACGAAAAAACATCAAGAAGAAAGGCATACAAGGCACATGAATGATCAAAGATTAGCATTTAAGTTCACTTCATGTTGAACAAAACGCTATAAAACACCACAAAGTATGCATTTTACAGTTGAAAAAAAAAGTACATACTCTGCTCTTCTGAGTTTTAATTCTCTTCCATTTTATCGGTTTCTGTTCTGAAAAAACATGTTTCATATAAATTGTGTCATTGCTGCAAGCATAATATATTCCCACCGATATAAAAAAAATGTTGTTTTTTGACCTGACATGATCATCAATGTAAATTTTTTACTGTTTATTTCTTTTTTAAAATTTTACCCAAAAAACATGAATATAGCAATTTTGATGATAATAATTAATGTTATTGTTGCATGTTCATGGTCAACAAAGAGAAACTAAAATATTTTTTATGCTAAAAATTCAAAAGGTTTGACTCCATGTAAGCAAAGCGACATTATTTGCGCGAAAACTAAATCACTGTGTAATTTTGTTTTGTCATTGTCCATTCACACTTATTTCCCACTATAATTACTAGTGTTGGCATGCTAATGCATTCTGTGTCAATGTGTCATCTCCTAAACAAAATAATGAAGGAAATAATTGCAGATCCTATGGCTGTTCACCTTGACTGCAAGTTCATGTAGAGATCGTGACACTGCTGATGACAGTACAACTGCTCTCAATGCATTTGAGTAAAAATTTGGCCCTTCGGGAGGCGTTGAGCTCTTCACTTATAAGGCCCACTTAAGTGAAAAACGAATCACTCTGCAGCTTTTGGGCCCGCGTGTAGTGACCAGGGAAGAGTTGAACAAAATTTTAGCGTAATCTAGTGTGTGCAATGATGTTTTTGAGAGTTTATGTTTTTTGGGGTTAAATATTCTCCTCGAAGACATGCCCTTCAGGTTCAGGATTGGTTTTGTAAACCATTGGACACTTACCGTAAAGTTTGCCAGCCAAACTGTCCTAGTAAATAGTAAACATGTCAAATGCATAACAATGGAACTCTAATTCACTGCCGGTGTAAATTACCTTCTAATCTGGAGAGAAGATGAGACTGGATATATTTCCCATTTATCTTCCTTGACCCTAATGGAACATCAAAATTAGCAATCTCTTCAGCTAGGCCAACCAGAGCCTGTTGACATAAATAAATAGTGAAGATGTACGAAGTATAAATACTTCTTTTAGGTAAAAACAACAACAACAATGTTTTTTGAGCAAAGAACATCAACAATGTTGATCACATATATACTCATAACATGACATTTGAACAACAAGAAAGAAATATTATATTAGAGTCCACTTATGTGCTTTATGCAACTATTGGCTTCTTGCAGATCTTGCCAGGGCAGGAAGACTGGATTATTATGAAGCAGTTTAAGAGGTACTCAGGATCTAGGCACTACAGACTGAAGGAGATGGTCTCTTAGGAAGGATCTAGGCTAGCTGCTGTTATGAGTATTTTAAAAGTTTGTTCTCTTGTTATCTTCAGGAGCTGGCTAATGTGAAGGGCTTAGTCACGAACTGTGCGGTTGTAGGTTGAGCTTTTTTGGATCATTGTTGCTCTATAATTTCGCTGCTGGTTTTCACAGTAGTTGTTCTACCCCTTGCATTCTCCGCATCTGAATTCATACAATAGCTAGTATAAATGGGGATAATGTCTGCCATTAAAAAAATATTGTTATGCTCCCAATTTTATGAAACACCGCTATAGGAGTTTACAATATTACCCTCTCTTTCAGTGGCCACAACAATGTATAGCTTATAGAACTTCATGTATCATAATGGAAAGTGCTTTTATGATCCAATCAGAAAATTGTGTGAATTCTAGATAAATGAAAGTAGCAGATAGGCTGATTGGCAACAACTTCTTAGTGGACACAGTCACCTTAATTGTGCGGTTTTCTCTTGGATGAACATAAAAAGGCCAAGGGGATTTTTTTTTAAAAAAAAAGCCAAGAGGCAATTTGCAGGGGAGAAAAAAACCCTCAAAAAATACAAATTCTACATGTTGATGCAATTAGAGTAAGTTAAATGTAATCATCAAACAAGTTAAAGGTGTAAGAACTTACCTGCAGTTCAAGTTCCAAAACAGCCAGTTCACTTTTGATGCAGTTTCAACACTAAGACTCCCAAATCCATTCCATTCCTAACCCAATCAACTCGAATAATGGCTAATTGCAGTAAGAGGATGCTCAGTTCGTTACCCAAAGGTGGAGGGCCAAACCCTAGCTTTTCTCCCCCTTCCTCCTTCCTTTCTTCTTCTCCTTCCCTTCTTCTTCTTCTTCTACCCGAGGTGGCTTCCCCTTGTGCTCTTCTTGCCGTCTAGAGCAGCAGCTAACGGGAGGTAACGGCGACCACAGCCGGCTAGGGCAGCGCCTAGATGAGGAGGCGGTGGGGCGCCGGCCACAGGGGCAACGGCGACCGCCTAGAGGCGGCGGCGGCGGCTGGGGGAGGAAGTGCTAGGAGGAGGAGACAGCGGTTGGGTTGGAGGAGGAGCACGGGCTAGGGGAGAAAAAACAGGGGACCAGAGACATACGAAGGGAGAGAGAGATCAGGAGAGTTCTAGAGACAGGGGAGACCACAGGATCTAATGGGGCGGTGGGGAGATGGGCCGGTTGGGCTGGCTAGCCCAACCCTCTCTTTTGTGTTTCCAATTAGCATTACAATATGCCATGGTAATGAACTTGTGACACTGGCTGGAGCTTGTGGAAGCAGGGAGGTAGCAGAGAGCCCTTCTGCTAATCCATTGTTTTTCAGCGGTGGACTTGCTCGGACATACGAAGTTATATTCCCTTCCCACATTCCTTGTCCAGAAAATCAACACACATTGTTAAACTAACAAGAAAGGTTGATAGGAATTATATGTTCTAGTCCAACGCGACATGGAGTTCCGACAGACGTACAACAACCAATCTCAAACTAAAATCAGGCAAAGATCAACTTAAAAGTATCGTACATATACAAAGTTGCCTAGTTGGTATCAATATCTGAGACAGAAAATGAGAGCACAATCAACAGCCAGCCTACCTTGCGAAAGTCGTAGTTAAGCATTCCATGGCAATTTCCTGAAGAAAAAAATTTGGAGAAATTCAGCACCAATCATAATTGGAAAAATTGCCAAAATACCATTATGAAATTTCCACTTTGCCAAAATACCCCTGATGTGTGTATGACATGTGGGGATAGTGGTATTTTGGTAATGTGAGCTTCCGATCAATAGAAATACAGACATCTGGCAGGCAGCAACGTCACATCCATGGCCAAGCAATGAGTCTATTTGCTTCATACAGATGCTACTACACCCTATACGACCTCACTCTATAAGCCTACGCATTGGCGGATCCACCGCACGGGCAAGGAGAGGGGAAGCTTCCCGGGCTCCAAAGATGTGCAAGGAGGAGACCCCCGGTACCTGCAGCGGTCGCCGGCGATCTTGTGGGCTGGACGGCCTGCCGAAGACGGGGAAGAAACAGGCGCCGGCGGGTACAAATAGCCAGGGAGAGAGGCGCGTCGAGGCAGGGATGGGGCGGCGTGGAGGCGCTGCCGGTGAGGGAGATGTGGGGGTGGCCGGAGGCGGCTCCGGGAGGCGACGCCACGAACGAGTAGCTCGCGCGGTGGCTGTCCGGGGGTAGGAACTTGTCTATAAATTAGGCCTTACGGCGTGCGGGCCGCTTCACGCTCCACCCTTTTCCGGGCCCCTCGCCACTCGCCTCCCAAAGGCCAAAGCCCAAAGCCCAGTCCACAATTCAAATTCAAACCGCCTCTCGCTTCCCTTCCCAGCTTCCCGCATCCCCCGTTCGCCATGGCCGACGACGAGGAGCCGGTGCGCTGCGTCCAGGACGCCAGGAAGATCCTGGTCTGGCTGGAGGTCGGCATCGATGTCGGCAAGGTGATCGTGTACTCGCTGGATGAGGGCATGGGGAGCGCCTCCGAGATGCTGGGCGTGCTCGGCGCCATCTCCGATCGCGAGCAACTCCGCTCGGGGGTCGACGGGATGGAGAAGTACTTCGCCGAGATCGTCGGGATGAAGGAGGTCTCCCACATCGCGAGGATGGAGACCGCCATCAATCGCGTGTGGGAGCACGCGGACGCTCTCCTCGAGGCCTTGGGGGCGCACGCGACCGACGAGGTCCACGCCAGCGCCGAGGTCGTCACGAAGGAAGCGAGAGACATCATGGCCTCCCTGATCAACGAGACGGCCAACAACATGACCAGGACTGCGAGTCAGGAGAGCGAGCGCATCAACCAGACGGTGGAGGACCTCGAGCCCGTCGACCTCGCGGATATTGACATTCGAGGTCAGGATGCAGTACCCCGTGACCGCGTTCTTCGTCTCGCTGCATAGGGCGTCGGCAAGGTGAGCCGTGCTGCGCAGAAGGTGCGCCAGGACGCGGCAGCGGCCGCGAAACATCTCCGCGAGCTCACTCACGCCGTGCTCCAGGCTGCCCAGCAAGCCCGAGAGACACCTGCTTCGGCAGTTGTGTCCGCCGATCTGGCCCATCTGGAGGGCGCTCTACATGGGCTCACCGACGGCGACTGGGACACGCCGGAGCTCGCCTGGTGCAGGATCGGCGACCTCTGTAATACCAATTCTTAAGAGGGCTGTGGGCCGGTGGGCCAAACCCAGCCCACCACCGATCCCCCCAGCTAAAGAGATAAGGCAGCCAGCTCTCTGTTCCCATCATCTCTTCCTCCCCCCCAGCCGTGCTCCTCCTTCCCCCAAGCCGCCGCCGCTTCCTAGCTCCAGTGGCGGGCACAGGTTTTTGAAGTTGGGTGTGCGAGATTTGAAAAATCACGACGACAACATCACAATACAATTTTTGCAACGACGACATTAAAATATAAATTGTTTATGATAACGACAATTCTCAAGGAGAAATGATACCAGTGGTAGATGTCCTCGAGGTTTTTGCAGCTCTATTCCATATAGTTCTCAGATCGACCGTCTTCCTTTTGATTTTTGAGTCCTCCATAATAGCACTGAAATCTCAATGCCCAAAATTTATACAACAATCGTTATGATTTTTATTTGCTAAGTACCTCAACCGAGGATAAGGGTTAGGGTTAGACGGTTAAATTACCTTGAGATTTGACTATTTAAGAACAGGAGGATCGAAGAAACCAAGGAACCGAGGACGAGGAGCCGGCCAATGGTCCAGGCGGGTGCATGGCGAAGCCAGCCGAGGGACTAACAGCTACAGCCTCTGCAGATCCTGGCGCCGTCTGCAAGCGTCACATTGCTGATGAGGAGGCGATGTTTAAGAAGGCCGGGTCTGCACTGTCATAGCGCAGGCGAGGCGGCGGCAAGCGCAAGACCAAGCGCCCGGCGGCAAAGGAGGGTCGGGCGTGGTCGTCGCGTGCTGGTCTCTAGAGAGAGAGAGAGCGCGAGAGAGGCCGACGGGCATGAATTTTTTATTGTACTAGCATTAATTTAAATCAAAATTAAAAAATAATTGCCCGTTTAAAAAAATTAAAAAAATAGCATTCTGGCGCCCGTTGATCGGGCGCTATATATTAATCGCCCGTTGGGCGGGCGAATAATTAAAAAAGCCCGTCTATCAGGCGATGTTTAAATAACGCCCGTCCAACGGGTGGTATTTAAATATTGTCAGTCTAACAAGCGCTTCATATGAGTCGCCCGTTCATCAGGCGCTAAATATTTGTCGCCCATCCAACGGGCGTTTTATGGTCAATCTCATGGGATTCTGTGAACGTGGTCTGGCAGTGTCCATCGGATTCGCCATTGAGTCTTGGTCATTGGAGTCTTGGCTTCTTTGGGCGTTGGGCTGGCCGGTTTGGCACCGGGGTGGCCCACGGCTAGTAAACTAGGCGTGGCTTCACTGGCTTGGGCTGGGCCTAAGGGGTACTTACTAAGTACTAACTAAAATTTTTTGGCAAAAATATTTGGGTGTACATCTGTACACCTTTGGGCCTTACTGGGCCCACCCCTGCCTAGCTCCTCTCCCTATCCACCGCCTCCTCCTAGCACCTTCTTTTCCCCTAGCCGCCGCCACCTCCAGGTAGCCGCCGTCGCTCTCCCCTAGCCGTGGCTGCAAGCAGAAATGAGCTTAATGAGGGAGGGGGTAGGGGACTGGTTTTGGAAGAGAAGGGAAGAAGGAAGGTGAAGGGGGAGGCCGGCCAAGTGAAGGAAGGAGAAGGGGAGAATAAGATGAGAGCTAGGGTTTCCTCCAAACCCTAGAAAAATGTTGGGAAACTAAGGTAAATTCCTGCAAATAGCTCTTGTATGGGTTGGTTTAGGATGGATTTTGGGAAGAAATGCAAATCCTGGACTTGTATTTTAGGGTAAGTTTGTGGTCTGTGAATGCAGTAGTTTGTCCAGTGGAATCAGAGTGTTTCGGCTAGGATTTAGGGCTCGTCCCTATGGAAGAAATTGTAGCTTATCTTTCTAGCTTTCCAACGAGTTCAAGAACGCGTGATTTGGCCTAGCGGTTTATAAATTATGGCTTCCGGAGTATTGCTGCCCAGTGTAGGCCACGACGGTGTTTTGTTAAACTAGTAACCTTTATGGTCAGCCTCTTTGTAAGTTAATAGTTGAGGGTTGTCGTAAATTTGGGAGCCTATTGTGTTATAGGTTGAATAGGGGAAGGGCTAAATGGGGTACTAAGTCTAATCGTTGGCTTAGTAAGGGCATCAGATCGATTGATTGTCATGCTTGTTATGTGTAGGCACCGCTTCGGGATCGGCGTCGACCACTCGTTCTTCCGCCCCGCCGGGTAACTAAGGCAAGTACATATGCGGTATGGGTGGTACTACATGCTAGAATAAGTGTATTTACTATATATATATATTCTGCTTTGTGACTATGGATGCATGGAGGATAGCGATGGAATGAGGTTGCTTAGTCATGTTTATGTTGCACACACCCATAAAGCATGCATTCGAGCCAGGGCGGTGAGAAAGTCATATAGCTAACTAGTCCAGTGAGCCATAGGCTTGGACTATGAAAAAGCTATATGACTAATCCGGTGTGCTCTTGATAAGACCTACAGAGGCAGGCACCCCACAGGATGGCGGGGAAGCCTCACTACGGTGAGCACCTCCACAGGATGGAGTTAGAGCAGTACATCGACGGGTGTACATTGCATCGTATTAAGCCTTGTTGTTTGTTTGGAGCAGCAATTGTTGATAATGTTATTAGTGCTTATGTTTGCATTCAAACCCTGCTATTATGTACTTTGCTGAGTCTCGGACTCACTCTTGCTCTTATGTTGTTTTTTAGGTGATGATTGAAGCAACAACCGCGGGAAGGGGAGTAGATCACACTTTTGCTTATCACACTAGCTAGCCAATCCAACTGTTTGTTAATGCAATGTACTAGCTAAAACTTGTTTGTTCCCTTGGTAGTGTGTAGTAGCTTATTAAAGAATGCTTGACTGTTTGGCTGATACTCTCTGAAGGTCGTCAGAGAGTATCTGTTTTGGGGTGGTTGTGGTTGTTGGCATGTGATAGCTTTGGCTGATAATTAGTTGGTTGTATATTGATGCTTATTATGCTTTTGCTGTAAATCCTCCCTGTTTGGATGTCCCGGCTATAGGGGAGGTGCTGTCAAATTTTTGTATGCAAATATGGAAGTAGCATCTTGAGCCTCTAGTCTGAGGCGGGGGTGTTACAGTTGGTATCAGAGCCAGGCTGTAGATCTCTTTTGGGCTTAATTGGTAATACCTAATTATGAAACCGTAAGTTCGAGGTGATGTGAATAACCTAATGAATCAAGACTTGACACACTGTTGCTCAGTAGGTTGGGTATGGGTTAAGCAGTTGCGTTTAAGTCTTCTTTGTACATTTATTTTGCTATTAACAAAAGCAGGATGATCTATTGTGTGAGTATATATATATATATATATATATATATATATAGAGAGAGAGAGAGAGAGAGAGAGAGAGAGAATAGCTAGTGTGAACTCGAGTGCACAGATCTCTCCGTACACTCGACGGATTTTTAATTTTCGAGATGTCTAAAGACCGATCCGAACCGTTGATCTTGTTCGTCATGTCGAAATCTTTCTAACTACCAAGTTTCGTATTTTTTGAATTTTTTTGCTACTTGTTTTCACATATTGAAAATCAGTCTTGTAAATAGCCGTGGAGCGTCAAAAAATGTTGATTTTCAATATGAGAAAACAAATAGCAAAAAAATTCAAAAAAATACGAAACTTGGTAGTTAGAAAGATTTCGATATGACGAATAAGATCAACAGTTCGGATCAGTCTTTAGACATCTCGGAAATCAAAAATTTGTAGAATGTACGGAGAGATCTGTGCACTCGAGTTCACACTAGCTATTCTATATATATATATAGAGAGATTAGCTAGCGTACTCTCAGGAGTACGGATCTCTCCGTACTCCCAAGTGGTTTTCGAAATTCGAGACGCCTAACAACCGATCCGAACCGTTGATCTTGTTCGTCTCACTGAAACGTTGTCAGTAACCAAGTTTCATATTTTTTAAAATTTGTTTACTATTTATTTCTTATGTTTGAAAATCAGCTTTTTTGAATGCACCACGACTCATTGGATGGTTGATTTTCAAAAATATGAAACAAATAGTAAACAAATTCAAAATCAGTTTGGGGCTAGTCGGTTAGAGAGAGAGAGAGAGAGATCCTAATCTCCCCCTAGATGTAGCGCTACACCTGGGTCGGTTTGGGGCTAGTCGGTTAGCCCAAACCAGGTTCCCAGCATTTAATTACTTTCAAAAAACGGATCTGGCAGTTTAAATACCTCGTCCCCATGTTCTCCTTTCATTTTCTCTCTCCTCTCCCCAGATCCAATCCGGCCGCCATCCTCTTCCGGCCGCCGCCTCCTCCGCCTCCTCGCCACAGCACTGCTTGCGGGAGGGAGGCGAGCTCTCTCCCTCTCCGTCCCTTGGCGCCGGCGCCTGCCAAGGCAAACCATACCGGCCTTGCCGAGTCGAAACCCGCCCTTCTCGTCGCGCCCGTAGCCTCGTCATGCCACTAACGCCATGCTCCTCCGTGCCCCTGGCCTTGCCGCCGAAGGCAAAGGCCGTCCTCGCCGGCGGCCGCCGTGTTCGGCCTTCAGCGTCTCCGCCTCACTCCGCGTCCGCGCCGGACGGCTGCTCGCTATGCCCTGCCTCAATCTCGTGCGTCCGCGCCGCCCATCTTCGCTTCGGCCGGCCGCCCGGCGCCGCCGTCTGCCCCTACGCGTCCGGTAGCGCCACCAGCGACGCTCCTCTCCGGCCTTGCTAGGCGACGCCGCTTAGATTCCGGCCTCTCCGCCGCCCGCGGCTCAATGACGTCTTTGCCCGCCGCCTCCCGGATCGGTCTGGCGAGGATCCGCGCATACCGGCTTCCTCAACGTCGGCGATCGTCCCATCTCGCCGTTGTCCGCGCAGACCTCTCCGGAAGCTAATTCACCAGATTACTTAGTGGATGACTTAGCAAATTCACCGATTACTTAGGAAATCCATTGTAAAAATGTAATAGTTCTGTTTATTTACTTTGCATTACGACAAAGTAATGCATAGTAATTAGATTTCATCACTCCATGGAGTCGGTGCTCCATTCCTTGTCAGTTGGATTTCATCAAGATTCGCACACAAAGTAAATCACGCAAAACATTACCATTTAAAGGTGTGAATGCAATAAATCATAGTTAATTGTTTCCATACCAAGACGTAAGACGCCCATGGAGTCCAAGTATTTTTTTCTATATATATATATATATATATATATATATATATATATATATATATATATAGAGAGAGAGAGAGAGAGAGTTGAGCTCCGGTCAGTCGCAACTGACCGGCTCCTTCATCCGTCACGCCGTGGGCCGTCGGATGCAGAGAGCGCAGCCGTCCGATCTCACTTGGCGCACCTCACGCGCCCGCCCGCAGCGAACCGGTCGAACCGGCCTGCTCGCTCCCTCCCCCTTCGTTCCCTATCGCGGCCAGGCCCCAAGCCCCGACTCCTCTCGCTCTCTCGTCCCCAATGGCGAAACCCTAGCTTCCCAACCCCATCCACCTCTGCTCGCTCTCTCTCACCACGTGCCCCTCTCTCCACCCCCAATCCCCAACCCTAGCCCTAGCCGCCATGGATGGAGATCGAGCTTGGCTCCCTCCCGCATCGGCCTCCTCATCCCGCGTCGTCCGCCGCCTCCGCTCGACTCCGGCCGCCACCAGCAGGAGCTCGCTGGCCGCCGCCGCCGACGCCTCCCCTCGACTCGAGCCGCCTCCAGCCGCCTCCCCTCGACTCCAGCCGCCACCACCTCGACTCCAGCCGCCTCCCCTCGACTCCAGGGCGCAGAAGTGAGCTCCGGCGACGGCAACGCCATCACCAGGAGCAAGCTGGCGCCGCCACCAGGACCAAGCCAGCGCCGCCACTTCACCAGGAGCAGGACGGCATCCTGGGTCTCGCCGTCCGGGATGCTGCAGCTGAGGCCACCCCTGATGGAACTGCCGAAATCAGAAAAAAAAAAAAAACCACCTGTGGAGCTGTCCGCAAGGTGTAGCAGCAGCAAAAGAAGTTGTTTGTGGGAAAAATTTCATAGTTTCCTATTGTAATTCGTGGATTACTAGGTTGTGAATGTAATTAGTTTTTTACTAGATTTGCGAAGAGGATCTGTAGCAAGTTCATATTCTTACAAATGAGCATGTACTTTTCAGTCTTGTAATTTGTAATATCCTGCCATGTGTATGTTGTATTTCCTTCAATTCATATGAATGGCAGATTTTTTGGTCTATTGGACTGGCATTAGCTTGCTTGCATGCTGTATTTCCTTGAGCTAAATCTGAATGGCATTTGCTGCCATATGTTTTTGGTCTATTGGAGTGGCATTTGCTTGGGCAGAAGCTAGACAAGAACATCATGGCTCGGATTGAACACCAAGTGTGATGTGCTGCCCTGATGTGCGGATACCAAAGATTTGTGTCTTTCTTTATTTGTAATTTTCATAGATGTAATTTGGACACCTTGAGATGGTGCTGTAATTTGGGCAAGAATTTCAGGCCATTGCACACATCACTGCTTTTACATCTCAAATTGGGGCAAAAATCAATCTTACACAATGGTTGCACATGATGAGCTATTACATCTCAAATTTGTAAAACTTTGACATGGATGCGATATTTCTCTATACAAAGCTGATTAAGAGCTAAAGATGAAGCCTGGATTTGTATCCCTCAAGCTGCGCCTTGAACCAATGGAGGATGACAGAAGCTTTAGCAAGATGTGGTGATGAGATGCGAAGAGGATCTATAGCATGTTCAGATTCCTGTAAATTGTAATATCCCTCCGTGTGTATGCTGTATTCCTTCAATTGATATGAATGACAGTTTTTTGTCTATTGGACTGGCATTTGCTTGATTGTACATTCTGTTACCTTGTAATTTTGGCTAGATAAAAGGGATGCAATTGTAGTGTCCAGAAGCTTTTGTATTATGTATGCATGATTATGTCCTTGTATATGTCCAAATACTGCTATGAAATCTTCCCTTTTTCATTATGAGATTTTAATACTAGTTAGTTCTGTAATTTGAGTTGAGTCATTGTGGCCTGAAGAATAGACATTCTGGACAAGATTAGTGAGTGAATGTAAAATCTGAATCCATATGCTGCCAAAATCAGCTTTTCAAATGCACACACAAACTATATGTTGTCAAAATTCAGATCATCTAGACAGAAATTGGACACACAAATTTAAATCCATATGCTGCCAAAATTCAGAGCATCTGCCTAGAAATTGGATAAAAAGACAAAATGTTCAAGTTCAGTCTAAGTTTTAAAAGAAATTTCCATTTGCCATTCCATTTGCATTCCAGACCAACATAGCTCATCCATTTCACAATACGACAGCATCATGGATCAAATAGTGCTCCAGATTACCAAACATTATCACTGAAAATTCAGGGCAGCAGCACACAAGGACATCATCATCCATACAAAGGTTTTTGCTGAAAATTCAGGGCAACAGCACACAAGGAATTCAGGTGCAATGAATCTCTACATGTGCTTCAGGTGCTCTGTTCATGTAAATTACAAGGTCAATATACCTTTGAAAGTTACAGGTGCTCTTCACTTTTGAGGATAAAATTGCAACACCAACAATTTGTTCATTCCAGAAATAAGCACAATTGCTTGATTGCTTCAGGTCTGAAATAGAAGGCATTACATAGAAGCACCATCACAAAGGACAGCACCAATAAAAGTAGATATTTGCAAACACATACATAGTGGCCAGCACCATCACCAAGTGTATGAACTACTGCATTGAGATTGCTCCAGTATGAACTACAACGGTATTCAATACATAGAGGCAGCACTATGACAAGGTGTTCAGATACAAAAGAGGACACTTTAAACATTGTGAAATACATATCGGCAGCACCATCACATGGAGTTCAATATGAGAGCTCTTCCACATCGTAGTAGTTGCAAACATAACTTCAATTGGAAATACACAAATCTGGGCTACAGACTGGAGTAACATCTCAAGGTGTTGCTCTACTGTTCTCTTCCAAAACTGAAATTTCAAGCCTCTCTTATCAATCCAGCGGCAACAACAACTTCTCAAGCATGCTCCATTTGGACAGAAATCTTGCATAGAATGGAGGCGGTGGAGAGCACAAAGCATCGAAGCATCTCTTCACTTTGGATGGGGGGCTCCCAGCGCCGCCGCCGCTTCTTCCCTACCGCTGCGCCTTGCGGTCGCCGGAGCTCACTTCTGCGCCCTGGAGTCGAGGGGAGGCGGCTGGAGTCAAGGTGGTGGCGGCTGGAGTCGAGGGGAGGCGGCTGGAGGCGGCTCGAGTCGAGGGGAGGCGTCGGCGGCGGCGGCCAGCGAGCTCCTGCTGGTGGCGGCCGGAGTCGAGCGGAGGCGGCGGACGACGCGGGATGAGGAGGCCGATGCGGGAGGGAGCCAAGCTCGATCTCCATCCATGGCGGCTAGGGCTAGGGTTGGGGATTGGGGGTGGAGAGAGGGGCACGGGGTGAAGCTAGGGTTTCGCCATTGGGGACGAGAGAGCGAGAGGAGTCGGGGCTTGGGGCCTGGCCGCGATAGGGAACGAAGGGGGAGGGAGCGAGCAGGCCGGTTCGACCGGTTCGCTGCGGGCGGGCGCGTGAGGTGCGCCAAGTGAGATCGGACGGCCGCGCTCTCTGCATCCGACGGCCCACGGCGCGACGGACGAAGGAGCCGGTCAGTTGCAGCTGACCGGAGCTCAACTCTATATATATATATATATATATATATATATATATATATATATATATATATATATATATAGAGAGAGTTGAGCTCGCGTCAGTTATCGCCAGCGAAGCTTGATCGATTCTAATGAGCCGTCGGATGGACTCAGCTCACCATCCGATCCTTGACTTCATGCAATCACTTGCCGCCTCTCTCTCCATCCCGTCCGCCTCCCCACTGTTCTCTCTCTCTCTCACGCTCTCCTTCCTTCTCTCGAGCTCTCCTCCACAGAGCAAGACAGGGAACCCTAGCCCCTAGGAAGAAGGCGCCACCTCCACCTCCGTGGCCGGCGTCGTGGCCCCCTCTCTCCTCACGCCTCTCTCTCCCCGCGCCTCTCTCCACCCCCAAATCTCCAATCCCCAAACCCTAGCCAGAGCCGCCATGGATGGAGCTCGAGCTCGGCTCCCTCCTGCATCGGCCTCCTCTTCCATGGTGAATCCCTAGCCAACGCTTCCCTCCCTGAAACCCTAGCGCGAGGCGGCCATGGATGGAGCTCGAGCTCGGTTCCTCCCCATCCCGTCCTCCTCTTCCTTCTCGAATCCCTAGCCAACGCTCTCCCATCCCGAAGCTGCGTCACCAATCTCCCGCACCCAAGAAGCTCACCGCCGCCAGGAGATAGCCGTCGCCACCTAGTGCCTTTGGATCTGCAGCTCATCCCTCCTGCTCGCCAAGCATCATGTCAGCTGCTGGTTCTAATAGCGCTTGCATGGATTCAACTCCATTAGTTCAATTAAGGGTATGCATCAACCAATCATTTTGATCTCCACTGTTATATCAACATTCGTTTAGAGTCCATCGAACTAATAGTGATGCTTGTTTGTTTGAACAGATGGATGCGAATGATCCATACAATGGAATGGAGAGTGACTTTGAGGATCCAGAGGTTCCAATTGAAGAAATACAGTTGGGTAAGCCATTCATCGGCCAGCAATTTAGCTTTGCGGATGAGGCATACAATTTCTATAATGCGTATGCGAAAAGGATTGGTTTTAGTGTTCGCAAAGACAGCCGCATTCGAACATCCGTTAGATTTACTTGTAGTAAACAGGGGATATCTAAGCGACAAAAAAAAACTGAGATGCCAATTGGTAGTTCATCTGTTGAAAAGAGTCCCACAAAATTGATGCCCATGACTAGAGTTGGTTGTAAGGCTTCATGTAGGATAAGGCTAGTCAACAATATTTGGAAAGTTTCTGTTTTTGAAGAGAACCACAACCATCCCTTTATAACTTCTCCATCTAAGAAGCGCAATTTGAGATCTCATAGGTCTATGAGTCAAGAAGATGTAGAAGCAATTCATGATTTAAGTGCTCAAGGAATTGGAACATCTAAAATCTATGAGTACTTAAGTGGTAAGAAGGGGGGTAAGCAAAATATGACAATGAGAAAGAAGGATGTAAGCAATAATATAAGCAAGCAAAATCAAGCACTTGTAGGTTGTGATGTGGAGACTAGCCTAGTATATTTTAGGAAGAAGAAAGAAGAAGATCCGAATTTTTTTTGCGATAGACTCGTAAACAAACGGTCTAGTGAGAAACATTTTTGGGTTGATGGAAGGGGAAGGAGAGCCTACCAAGAATTTGGTGACGTTGTTACATTTGATACCACATACAACACGAATAAGTATAGCATGCCACTAGCTCCATTCATTGGGGTCAATCATCATAGGCATTCTATATTTTTTGGGATGGCTTTGCTTAGGTTGGAGGATGCTAGAAATTTTGTTTGGCTATTCAAGACATGGTTGTGACTATGTATGAGAAGCACCCACCGCTGTAATCACTGACCAAGATCCACCATGAGAAAGGCAATTGAGCTTGTTTTCCTAACACCGTCCATAGATGTTGTCAATGGCATGTGATGAGAAAGGCTAGAGAGCATTTAGGAGTAATATATGGGCAAAAAGGAGGTTTTATGGATGCATTAGGTGCTGTAATTAATCGCACATGACGGAACAAGAGTTTGTAGAGAGTTGGGTGGCTATCTTTGGATAGGTATGAGTTGACAGTAATAAGCATCCGAAAGTTATGTTTGACAAAAGGAGAGAGTGGGTCCCTACATTCTTTCGAGGCACTTTCTTTGCGGACATGTCCACAACTCAAAGAAGCGAGAGTATGAATGCTATTCTTAAGCTTTGGGTTACTAACCATACCTCTATTTATCAGTTTGTGTTAAAAATTGATAACTTGATTGAAGGAATTTGGCATAGAGAAAGTGATGAGGATTTGAGAAGTATGAATGAGACACCACACCTTCACACGGATACGAGATAGAGGTCGATGGACGCCGGTGTACATTAGGGCGATGTACAAAGTATTCAAGGAGTTGCTGGTCGAGAGCACTCTTGGAATTGTCAAGGAGGTTGTCAAGGATGTCATATATGAGGTCAACATTCAAAGTCACCCCTTCATGCAGAATTGGGTCCCCGAAAAGCACACGGTTGAGGTAGATATTCCAAGTGAAACATTCACATGCAGCTGTAAAGGCTTTGAATTTGAGGGCTTGCTATGTTCGCATGCTATGAAGGTAATGCAACATGTTGGGTTCACTCGTCTTCCTGCTAAGTACATATTGAAAAGATGGACTAAAGATGCAAATTCTAGTGTAAAATGACCAATTTGTGAAAGAATCACCGAGGATGGTGAAACAGTTCAATTAATGGAGTATCGGTTTGCTTCTTTGAAGGCTGATTTGTGCCGTATAGCAAAGATTGGCTCGAAATCAGTGTCTATGTTTGCAAAAATGAAGAGTCGTCTTGCTGATTTGGAGGTGAAATTTTGTGACATGGGGGCTGCTTTGACTTCAGAAGAGGCGCCATTGCAACAAGGTGAAGCCACAAACTCACCTCCTAATAAAACTCCCAAATTTTTTGATCCTGTAGACTCACAATGCAAAGGAAGAAAAAAGAAACCAACTCGATTCTTACCCCCTGCTGAGGCAAATGTGAAGAAGAGGAGGACACAGAGCTTCACGCAACCAACAAAGTGGACACAATGCAAGGACTTGCCCCAATGTAAGATTTTTTTTTGTCGAAACATTGTGTCTTTATATTTTTGTTTCTTGCTATTGATTTCTTAGTATTATTTTGTATGCAGCGAGGCAACATATCTTCTAAAGGAAAAAAGGTTGAAAGTGAGGAAGAAGATGACGACATAGAAGAAGAGCTCTCGGATTGAATATGTGCTGCCCTGATGTGCGGATACCAACTATTTGTGTCCAACATTATTTGTCCAACATTATTTGAGAGCTGCAGATGCTCATGTAATTTTCAGCCATGAGATGACCTTGTATTTGTGTAATTCTCAAAATATGTATGCTTGAGATCAGCATGTAACTTGAACACCTTGTATTTCATATTGTTTAGATGAGTCTGGCTTGCTACTAGTGCTATTAAACTTTAATATACTTGTGGAGCTATGTATGTATGTATGCTGTCCAAATGGAAATTTAGAGCTCCTGGAGCTATGTATGTATGTATGCTGTCCAATTTCTAGGCAGATGCTCTGAATTTTGGCAGCATATGGATTTAGATTTGTGTGTCCAATTTCTGTCTAGATGATCTGAATTTTGACAACATATAGTTTGTGTATGCATTCATACATATGAAAACCTGATATTATGAAAAAGTTCACTTGGCTTTGTGCACTGATGCACAAATCTGATATATGAACAGAAGCAAACCTGCATCATTTGAACAATCTGAAATACACCATGAGCACAGATTACAGGTAAATTAAAAAAAATGCTTTAGGTGCCTTGCATACATAGAACTAACCAGTATTTGGACATATACAAGGACATAATCATGCATACATTATACAAAAGCTTCTGGACACTACAATTGCATCCCTTTTATGTAGCCAAAATTACAAGACCATCTCATCTCTGAAAATTACAAGGCCATATGATCTCTGAAATTACAAGGCCATTTGCATTTGTACCAAATGAAATGCATGTGTTCTGAAAGTGCAAACTGAAATGCATTGGTTGAGCCTGATCCAAATGCAAGCAAATGCTAGTCCAATATATCAAAACACATGGCTGCAACTGCCATTCAGACTTAGCTCAAGGTAACAGAATGTACAATCAAGCAAATGCCAGTCCAATAGACAAAAAAAACTGTCATTCATATCAATTGAAGGAAGTACAACATACACACACGGAGGGCTATTAAAATTTATAGGAATCTGAACATGCTATAGATCCTCTTCGCATCTCATCACCACATCTTGCTAAAGCTTCTGTCATCCTCCATTGGTTCAAGGCGCCGAGAGACCCAGGTGGTGGCGGCCTTCTTCCATGTGGGGGCGGCGCCGAGAGACCAGGTGGCGGCGACCTTCTTCCATGTGGGGGCGGCGGCGAGAGACCCAGGTGGAGGCGGCTGGAGGCGGCTCGAGTCGAGGGGAGGCGTCGGCGGCGGCGGCGGCGGCCAGCGAACTCCTGCTGGTGGCGGCCGGAGTCGAGGGGAGGCGGCGGCGGCGACCCGCGAGCTCCTGTTGATGGCTGCCGGAGTTGAGCGGAGGCGGCGGACGACGCGGGATGAGGAGGCCGATGCGGGAGGGAGCTCGAGCTCCATCCATGGCAGCTAGGGCTAGGGTTTGGGGATTGGAGATTTGGGGGTGGAGAGAGGGGGGCGCGGGGTGAGAGAGAGGGCGCGGGGAGAGAGGGGGACGGCGCCGGCGCCGGCGCTGGAGATGGAGGTGGCGCCAGCTTCTACCTAGGGTTCCCCCGTGCGCTGTGCTAGGAGGGAGAGCTCGAGAGGAAGGAGAGAGCGTGAGACAGAGAGAGGAACAGGGTGGGGGAGGCGGACGGGATGGAGAGAGAAAACGGGGTGCGGTGCGGGCGGGACGGGGGCGAGTCAGTGCGATCGGACGGCTGGGCTGAGTCCGTCCGACGGCTCTGCTCGTAACTGACCGAAGCTTCGTCGGTTACAACTGACGCGAGCTCAGGAAGCCTGTTCAAGGCTCCATGGAGCCTAGGCTCCATTGCAATCAGCCGTTGATTTTCTTGATCGTTTATTTTTAGTTGATTAACGGATTATCACCTTCATACCCGGTAAGAAAATATAAAGGGTACTTACACCATCTTAATTATCACGTGATTACTCATTTCACAAAATTTGAATTTGAATGCTCTCATGTTAGCGGCGATAGTGAAAATCAATAATGAATGATATAGTGCATGTATATGTTTCCATGTATGCACGTACGTACTTTTCACTTATGTATCAATATACCCGCTTTGTATATTTCTGAATGATATAGTGTGTGCTTTCGTGTATATATACACGCATTCAGTTGACTACCAAAGTATACACGTGTGCCATGTATATTTGTAGACATATACTCGTTCGGTTATTAATCACTAATCACGTATGCGGCCGTATACTCTCTTGATTTTAATTTGAATACTGACCATAATACGCTGAATAATATATATTTTTTCAGGTATATACATGCTTCTATTCAGAATAAATATCAAATATCATGCGTGTATACGCTGATTTTTCAGGTATATACATGCTTCTTTTCAGAATAAATATCAAATATCATGCGTGTATCAAAAAGTATGCGTGTATAATGACGAGTTATATAATGGAGTTATATAATGTCACTTTCATGTATATAATGTCACCTCTCCATGGAGCCTTTTGATACTTCCACGCAAGCTTTGACGTATACACGCTGTGCTTCGACAACTTTTTATATACATTAGCTTAAACTTGAAATTTATCTTGATACATGATATACATCTCTATTTTTGGTCAAGAAAATTGCAAGCTACCTAGAAGAATTAACTATCATACGATACACATTCATTACAATCAAACTCTAAAAACCAATTAAAATCTAAAGATCTTCACATGATAACGTCAAAAGTTCATCCAAGTAGTCAACATGTAAGCTTCTAAAGTTCATCCTTGACAAGTCGACCGCCAATATACCTGATTCTTATCTTACGCTACATCATCTAGAAAGAGTAAAAGAAGATGATATACATGGTTCAAAGCCTATGTACATGTGCACTGAAAGTTTCTAATTAATCATTCACAAACTAAGAATTAATCATGCAGTATCTAAGACATGGAGAGATACATATGTATTTGGGTATGTATTGATTAGAATATAAGATTTATCGTTCCAAGCCATGGAGAGGTACACTTATATTTGGGTATTTATCAGCTTGAGTATGTGAGGGTGTGGTCGAAAAGGTGTCATCTGCCTAGACAGTTTCTTATTAGATACTCATGAAGAAAATCATTATGTAATGTTTAAGCCATGTAGAGTTACGTACAAATCATGGTATGTATCAATCTGAGTATACATAGACGTGGTAAATTCAGCTGGCCTTGATTCAAACAATGAGTTCTAAAGATTCAATCAAAATTACTTGACTAGTCGAATGGGCACCTAGGCAATTACATGTTCAAAAAAAACAAAGCAATTACCTGGTGCATGGACACACCGATGCAAGTCAAGGCGGCCAAGTCGTTTATGAAAACCATCCGCACTAGACAGCACGCCAACAAATTCAGTTCGTTGCCTTCTCATATAGGTACGAACAACGGCTGTAGCTAGCCTCACCAATTTGTAAATGAATCGACCTGAGATCAAGAATACAAAACAAGAACTCCAATTAACATTGAAGAATGCTATAAAAAACAAGATATACAAAGCATACCCAGGTGCTGAAAGACAGCGAGGCAGATGGGGATCGCTGGAGAGTAGAGGACGCTGTGCTGGAGCGCAGAGGAGGGGGAAGGGGTATCGGAAACACCGTCGACGTTGTACGAGCTGGGGAGGTCGAACGCTGGACGGCGCCATCGATTATCATGGGGCCGACAGGGCAGGTAGTGGTTCTGAGCTGGGGGAGTTGCCGCACCGTTGTAGAAGCAGAGGAGGGCGCCGCCGCGCTAGCCGGAGGAAGGAGACGCCGACGCCCTGGAGAAAGGGGGAGGCCGCCGCCGAGCCTTGCCGACCGCCGCGCCGACCAAACCGACCGCGCGCCGTGGTGAAAGGATGACGGCGCCGTCGGTCCGACCCAGTCAAACAGAGGGGCATCGCCGAGCCGGAGGAGTATGAAAATACCTCTTATACGCCTTCACTTGGGCGCCTCGCCCACCGCCGAAGTCAGTAAAGCCGACGCCCGAGCTAAGGCCGCGCCTGCAATGGCGTGGAGAGAGGATGAGGCGGAGGCGAGTCTATGCCGCGCCGATAAGCGCGCCCATGCCGTCGGCGTGGAGAGAGGACGGAGCAGAGGCGGTGACGGGAAGGGAGCCGGGCGGTGCGAGTGACGGGACGGACGGCGGCGAACGTCGGGGAGGCAAGGTGGCGCTGTCGGTGTAATAAATACCAGGTACAAAGAGCCCTAGGAAGGCCGAGAGGCCCCAAGCGTCGGCAGGCGAGCAAGGCCCAGCAGCGTGGCGAGCCCCTCAGAGGCCGGAGGGCCCCACGCGCCGAGACGTGCGTGGCGAAGCCCTCCGACGGCGAGGCGAGGGCCCCACGCGCCAGCGGGTGCGCGGGCGAGCCCCTCAGAGACCAGCGAGGGCCCTGCAGGCCGAGGCGGGCCAGCAGGCAGGGAGCATTGCGTATGAGTCTTGGACGAAGGCTCCCTCTCTGAAGGACGAAGCGCATTTAATGAGACATCACGCGGATAGGCAATGGAAGAAATGATTGCCGCTTCTGATGACCCTTGCAGTGTCCGAAAGTATCACTACTATGGCGCAGTAAGAATTGACCCAGAGAGAAGGTTTGCTTGAGGAGGCCGCCTGTGTTAGGAGGAGCGGTAGGCCCCACCCGCAGACTCACCGGTGTGATTGTGCGGGTCGAGGCCACTTGCGAAACGCGAGGGCTGGCCTTGTGCTTGGCGTAAGGCGGCACGTTTGCGTCTCTTCTGTCGTGTCTTGTCGGTGTACTAAGAGCATCAGATCGCTTACCCCTCGGCTCTCTCCGCCAAATTTCAAGGCTTGTATAAAAGAGAGGACACGGGTAAAACGCGAAGAAAAAACACTCAGAAACACATTCCCATTCAACCACAATCGAGAAAAGAGCTAAGGCTCAGCAGAGTAGGACTATTACTGCGAGGGTCCGAACACAGGTAAATCGGCGAAGTCGCTCCTTGTTGTGCCCGACGCCAAATCGAATCGAGCTTGATCGAGTTGGCTAGCGATCTAAAAATCGACCAGGTGTGATCCGCATGGTTGAGCGGAGAATACGCCGTCGGCCGGAGACGGGACGTCGGCGAAGACCGGGCGCTTGACGCGGCGCGGGGTCGGGGCGATGTGACAACCGGGCCGGAGGCGCGGGGACAACAAAGCCGCGGCGATGGCGGTGGCCACGGATGGAGCCGGCGCGCCCGTGGGCGCAAGGTCATGAGCATGGGGACGCCTTCGCGGGGATCTGCGGTTGGGGACGGTGGATCTGGATCTGACCGGCAAAGTAATTAATGGAGCAATTAATCGTTTTGATTTTGAAAACCACCATCAGCTTAACGGGTATATTTCTAAGAAACCCGATAGCCAAATACACCACAACTCCAGATCGGTAAAACTAATCAACGGTGGATGAAGGTGGAGCCTACGCTCCATGGAGCCTTATGTAATTTTCCTATATATATATATATAATATTTTTTCCCCGCAAAAAACAACAGCTCGCATGGTTTGCTGGATTGGCTAGCTGACCCGGAGCTCGCGTACAAGCCCGCAGTTCGAATCCCGCGCAGACGAGGCTTTTCGCATTTTTCCCCATGTTTGTGACTCCGCGTGTGCGCGCGTTTGCCCTCTCTCGCTGCCACGTCTGCTCGCCAAAGACTGCCCGTCGAAGGCGCTTCCTTGACCTCGGCGCGCCCACAAGCGCCCACGCGGCTAGTTCTCTACAAATGTGGCATGCGTCATTGAACAAATCAATGAACTCGTTGGTAGTACTTCACATGATATTCATGATAATTCTATTTATTACTGAAAGCATTACTTGATACTTATCTTTGGCTCTTGGTTATTCTGGTCATGATTCTTTTGCGCCCTTCGCTAGTATAATGTATTAATGATTGCTTTAATCGTATGCAGAGCCTGAAATTTACTAGGAAGTGAAACAAAAGCTTGATGATGGTTCTGTCAAATTTGAGGTTAGTCATTTGAATTCTTAAGTTTATTTTGTTGGAGCAGGACTCAAATAGAAAATACTACTTCATGACGCCAAAGTCTATATAAGGGACCAAGGGCAAAAGGACAAATAAGCATAAAACACCAGACACAATAGAAAATAAGACGTATGCTCCCAACACCTTTGTTGGTAAATATAGAACTGCTATGAATAGCTGATCTTCTGTTTGACTATCTGACAAAACTACTATCAGCATATTGATTTCTCATTCACTGCTGTTACTGAGAAATAAGCTTCCTAGTTGGTAGTTTTCCCACCAAGTCGGAGTGCTCATAAATTCCACAGCAGCGATTATTTCAGTCGACATTAACTACAAGCATAATAATATTTGTATTTGGGCTTCTTCACAGTAATGCTTCTCTTCAATGAATTTATTCTACACTACTGACAAGAGCTACATTAACTTTGCATTGAACAGGTTTTGTGTGACAAGGATCGAACACCAAAACAAGTATTTCCCCTTCTCACATTTCCCACACACTGACGGTTCACCAGCATAGTTATCGATACAGTAACGTCTTTTTATAATTAAAAAACAGGCACAGGTAATGGGACATTTGGAGCGGAGAATTTTGGAAGTTAACAGAAAAAGGATAAAAGTCGTAAAGCCTGGATCGAAGACATCGTTCCCAACAACAGAAGTGCAATGAACATACACTCCTCCCTTTCATGTCAACATGTGCTCATGGTCCTTGATCTGTGCCTTGCTAGAGTGAGTCCAGGTCATGCCCTCATGGTAGACCATCAGTTCACCAGCAGCTTCTCCGGTTGAAAAAAAAAACTAGTGTTTTTACAGTTCCATTTCTTCCCGTCTCTTTTCATGGTCTTTTTCACCATGCATGTCACCTCACTAAAACAGGACACCAAGTGACTCACCACTCTCCATTTGCAGCTGCATTCCGCCACATCGGAAATCAGTATATCTTATCCAAGTGGCGAGGCTCTAACCATGCGCCGCCACGTCGGCAAGAGATCCGAAACCTATCCATGAGTGGCCACTGCAGGCCACAAGCTCCCCATGTGGCTCCCCAGCCCGTCTCCCTTCTCCCGGCTTTAAGAGTGGCACTCCTTGACTCCTCACAGTTGGAGAATCACAGCATCCATGAGCACCACCACCATTCACCGGTGACATGGCTTCCCAGCCGCCGCCGCGCGCCATAGCCACCCGGCGTGCGCATTCCACGGCCTCGGAGCTACTCCTCGCCTAGGTCCATGGCGAGCCTACCGTCGGCGAGGATGGGCGGGAAGAGGTCGCAGGCATCCGGTGCGACTACATCGGCTCGCCACCAACCTTGTAAGATTACGCAAAGTCCAAAATTTTCGATTAAATTTTGGCTCAACAATCTTCTATATACACAAACACAGACATTCAACCGAAATTCAATCAACAAAGTTTTTTTCTTGAGCCGAGTCAACCAAAAGCTCGATGGCGGTGGCACCAAAAAACCCGATGAAAATCGGTGCCCAAAATCAAGCCCATGGTTTTGTTTTTGGTGAGGTTGGTTTGGGAGGTGCAGATCATGGTGACGACGACGACGCCGATCTTTGTTATTTGGCGGTTCGGTGGCGCGCCGGGCGAACCGGAAGGCGACGGTGGGGCTGAAGCTGGAGGCGCGCGACTCCGGGCTGTAGAAGAGAGAAGGCTAACAACGAATTGAACCTTTCAGATTGAACTATACCTCAATGATCAGCACCGCTTTAAGATTGTCGTTGATGGCGAGAATGAAGTTGACTTGATGGTGCAAACGCGTCATATGCGAGACGTCATCATTCTCGTGATCAGGGGTCTTGCCCAAAAGTTCAACAGCACATCCCTCAACTCGCTTCTCAAGATTGAATAATAGAACTTGTGTTTACATACCTAACAATGCAAAACCAACTAGGAAAGTTCCTCAATACCGATGCTCTAGTTGTTGGTTTAGAGAATGTCTGATATTTATTAGTAGGGTTTATATTTTTTTCCCTTTTACATTTTCCAATCAGGAGCCGGTTGCTCTACTGAGTCTGGGTTTTCCATGACCAGTGGCGAATACAGAAATTTTCAGGAACGTGGGCAAAAACTAAATACGTGACTCTAAAAAAATAAATTTTAACTCTCTAACCAAAATATTTCATTTTTAACATTTTAATGTATACATCATCCTGAACTTAAAAGTAAGCTCAAATTACACAAAATGGTTGCCATAGAAGGTTTGTGAAATGAAAACATCTCTATCTATATTTGTTGCAAAGATATTGTAATGCTATGAGATAATATGTAATGTATAATTTATGTCATAGTATACTTAAAAATAAGCTTTAGTTGGACATAATAATTAAAACAGGTTCTCCAATAATATAAAGGGGAGTGTTCTATTTATACTATTGCAATGTTATTGTGATGTAACATGTGTTAAAATCTGCACCATATTGCATAAATCTAGAAACATCTATATAAAGATATTTTCAATTTAGATCTTTCTACCTAATTATTTAATATCTGGAAAATTCTTTACTTATCTTTGAAAGATCATATTTATGATAAAAAGAGCTTCTAGATGTTCTAATACTTTGATGCTGAAACATTTTCTATCGTCTTTATATATATTATTTATATTATAAAATTATAAACTTTTAATAGAATTTTGTAAAATATTTTGCTAATTCTTGTCACTTTCATACTTTATATTAGTTTTTTAATTGGGGTCCGGTCATATTATTATTTTGTTTTCGATTATTTCATATCCATCGACTTTTCATATGTGACTTTCTTTATTTATGTTCAATAAAAATAAAACTTCACGGATGATCATAATTTATAACGTGCCAATGGAACATGATTATTATGTTCACTGTATAAGATATAAAGATAGTTAAAGAAAAACGATAAGATGATGGCCACACTTATAACAAGCATCTCTAACATATATGAATCGTTTACCCATGTGAAGTTGTGAGGTTAAACACATGTAAATAAAAATCCAAAGTTATGCGGTGAGTACATTATCGATTGCGGACATGGATATGCTCAGACTTAGCTTGAGGAAAACATTGAATAACATAGATGGGCTAGTCCTCTTCTTGTCCATGAGATTAACAAATGGGTTGATTATGATTGATAGGGTAGTAGGCTATATCATACTTTATCCTAATTTTTTCTGTATGGGTAGAAAAGAATCGAGTTCGGCACGGAGGTTGGCACACGTCAACATCGCCAGCGACGACGGTGCGATAAGCCTGCTGGTATTAGAGCACCTCTCCAACAAACAGACTCATGGCATCACAGGATCTACTCCTCAGCATTGGTTCAGTCATCATCTAAATCTATTTTTTGGTGCACGACTAGTTTGCCATTTACATGTTGCGGTTCTGCTAGCGAAATAAAACAAGAAATGTACAGGCTTTATGTGCATGCCAGATTCAAACTACAATAAGAAGAACACAAAGAGAGTAAAAAATGCAACGCAAATTAGCAGGTACATCTGCATCGACATTTCTACATGTCAGTAAGAATTTTGGCATTCAAACTTATCAATAACAGAACATAACACCATGATTATGGGTACTTAAAAAGAAACAATGTTTCTTAACAGAGGTGACTGACACGGCATGGACGAGAGGCAGAGGCGGGCGCATGGAGGATCGGCCGACGGCGAAGGAGCATGTGAACCCAACGAAGGCGACGCAGAGCCGGTGAGCAGGCGTGAAGGGGCCGTGTGGGCAGCACACGGAGGGGCAACACTTGGCGAAGGGGCGGGTAGTTGACGGCGGAGGGGTGGTGCAAGGAGGCGGTGGGGTAGGGATAGGACGTGGTGGGTGACGTACGAAGGGGTGCCGCTTGACGAAGTAGCGGCGTGGCGGCAAATGAAGGGACGATACATAGAAGCGGCAGCTTGGCGACGGTGGATGGGCGGTGCTGCGCGACGGAGGGAGGCGGCGGGGCGATGGGCTGGGAATGGCTGGGCATAGGACGGGTGTCGTTTAGAGATAAGGCTGTGGGTACTTAGTTTCTTAAAATATCTCAGTTACCTGTACACGACCCGATCAACCGGATATTTGTCCGAATATTTATCTGACCTGTATCCAAATATATACTACTATCTAATACTATCCGTATATGTATCCGACACCGACACCAAACTCATCGTCCTCAAATCTGATTTTCTAACAAAATATAAATCGGACCGAATGAACAAAGGTTTTTTTATAAATCGTGCCGTGCTGCTCATCACCAACACAACACTGCGTCATTGCCGCCTCTGGAGGCTGGTTCATCGCCTCCATACTGCTCTTGCTCCTGCTCTGCCTTCGCCTCCCCCTCCGCTCACGGCCACGCGTGCGACTGCGGCAGGCCGGCGTCTAGCCGTCGCTCCCCTCTCGAGACCGCTGCCTTCTCTTGCGGTTCTCTCCTTCCCCAGCCTCATCCCCCTTCCTCCCTCTCTCTTTGGTATGTTTTCCTCGATTTTGCGAGTTTGGATTTGATACACAGTCGATCTAATGGTTTGTTTTTTCATAAAAATAGAAATTCTTCCTAACAACGAAAGTTTAAGAAACATTAGTATTGTTTTCAGGATTTTGTTTGTGAATTTCCCCTAATTTTGGACTTGAAACCTACATTGTTGATGATACTTGGCATCCGCGGGAGCCCGGGCAGTTGCCCTCCCTGCCCGGGCGGTGGATCCGCCACTGTCCATGACTCTTGATTCATGAAATGTACATAGGTCTTTCAGAGTGAGGAGGGTGTTCATCCCATGGTGCTGTATGAATATACAGGTTGTGTATTCATCCTCAAATCAGGTCATATTATTGATGACGAAGCTTTGCTATAGTTTGGTCAGCTGTCCTTAGCCCCATATACTTTATAGCTTACAGCTTGAAACTGAAACTTTGGATGAGTCCTTCGTACTACTTTCCCGAGTAGTCCTACCGTGATGTAGGTTCGACGTAGTAAGATGCATCATACAGAATTTCACACTTTGGATATTCATCTTTGACATGCAAAATAAAACCATGTTCTGTCTGGGAGAAGGGAATTAAAAGGCACTTTCATGTCAACATGTGCTCATGGTCCTTGATCTATGCCTTGCTAGAGTGAGTCCAGGTCATGCCCTCATGGTAGACCATCAGTTCACTAGCAGCTTCTCCGGTAGCAGCTTCTCCGGTTGAAAAAAAAACTAGTGTTTTTACAGTTCCATTTCTTCCCTTCTCTTTTCATGGTCTTTTTCACCATGCATGTCACCTCACTAAAACAAGACACCAAGTGACTCACCACTCTCCATTTGCAGCTGCATTCCGCCACGTCAGCAGTTGTATCTTATCCGAAGTGGCAGGCTCTAACCATGCGCCGCCACATCGGCGGCAAGGATCCGAAACCTATCCATGAGTGGCCACTGCAGGCCACAAGCTCCCCATGTGGCTCCCAGCCCACGTCTCCCTTCTCCCAGCTTTAAGAGTGTCACTCCTTGACTCCTCACAGTTGGAGAATCACAGCATCAACGAGCACCACCACCACCATTCACCGGTGACATGGCTTCCCAGCTCGCCGCCGCCGCCGCCATGGCCACCGGTGTGCCGTAGTTCCACAGCCTCCGGAGTTACTCCTCGCCTAGGTCCATGGCGAGCCTGCCGTCGGCGAGGATGGGCAGGAAGAGGTCGCAGGGCATCCGGTGCGACTACATCGGCTCGGCCACCAACCTTGTAAGATTCTGCAAAGTCCAAAATTTTTGATTAAATTTTGGCCCAACAATCTTCTATATACACAAACACAGCACATTCAACCAAAATTCAATCAAAAAAGTTATTTTTTCTTGAGCCGAGTCAGCAAAAGCTCAGTGGCAGTGGCACCGAAAAAAAAAAACCCGACGAAAATCGGTGCCCAAAATCCAAGCCCCTGGTTTTGTTTTTGACTGAGGTTGGTTTGGGAGGTGCAGATCATGGTGACGACGACGCCGCTGATGCTGTTTGCGGGGTGGTTTGGGCTGGCGCCGTCGGCGAACCGGAAGGCGATGCGGGGCTGAAGCTGGAGGCGCGCGACTCCGGGCTGCAGACGGGCGACCCCGCCGGGTTCACACTCGCCTGCGGCGTCGTCGGCCACATCATGGGCGTCGGCATCGTCCTCGGCCTCAAGAACATTAGCGTCCTCGACCAGATCGTCAGCTAGCTACACCATCCATGCATGCAATGCAACCGCATGCTTGCTTACTTGGGGCCTAGCTAATTAAGTGATCCATCGGTCGTTGTACTCGTGTACATTCTGCGTACAGCAATGGAACCAGCGTGCGAAGCTTCTTGGCTCGTGATTCCAAAGAACACTTTGTGCTAGTGTGTTGATATGTTCGTTCCAGCTTGGCTAACATTAGCTGAACTGAAAAATTAAGAGAGATTTGAACGATGAGTGCCAGATCCCCAAATATAGCACCAGCTATCTGAAAGTAATGGCTGAAGATGAATAGGATCTCCAAAGTAATACTCGTATTCAGCTCTAGAAATCTATCTATTATTATATTATATTATACTAGGAAAAATGCCCATGCGTTACAACGGGAAAAATAAAATCCTCGCGCGAGCCTAGCCCGAGTAACACAATAAGCGTATTATCTCTACCATATTACCTGTCATATTTAACAAAAGCACCTACATACTTGTATAAATGTCTAGCAGGTGTAGGTTGATTTATCAGTTAAATAAAAACCTTAAAAAAACTGAACTAAATAAATAGTGCAAAGTTATTAACATGATGAATTAGCGAGAACATTCCAATTTGTAAGATCTACTAACAAATTATGGCATGCTTACACTAATTTTAGGGAGAATTGATCTGGTGACACCAAAAGATCCCTCGGCCTCACATCTAGCACTGAAAAAACTCCGTTATCTTTTTTAGCACCGAATGATGTCTCAGTTACTCATTTCTAGCACTTCCGTCCATCCTACCGTTTCCCTTCTTCTTCCACCGTTTGCCCCTGCTTCAACTCAGGAGCGCCGCCCATCTCCTTCAACTCCGGGGCACCGCCGCCTATCTCCTCCACGCGACGCATGGCCAGAGAGCCCAAGACCTCCAGCACGGCGTTGCGGGCCACCCTGTTGCCTCCCACAGCACGGGCTACGCTGCCGCGAGGTGCCGTGGTCGCTGCCGTTGCAGGTGCCGCTGCCACCGGGAGAGAGAGAGAGAGAGAGAGAGAGAGAGAGAGGAGTACCACGAGGTGCCGGTGCCGCTGCCGTCGGAAGAGAGAGGGAGAGGAGCCTCCACCGCCGCCGGGAGCCGCTGCCGTCGCGAGGAGCCTCCGCCGCCACCGGGAACCTCCGTCGCCGCCGGGAGCCGATTTCGCCACCGCGAGCCGCCTCCGCGCCCATTTGCCGCCGCCGGGAGCCGCCTCCGCCGCGAGCCGCAGTCGCGAGGAGCCGTCGCCGCCAACAGGAGCCGCCTCCGCCGCCCATCTGCCGCCGCCGGGAGCCGCCTCCGCCGCGAGCCGCAGTCGCGAGGAGCCGCCGCCGCCAACGGGAGCCGCCGCCGCCGCCCATCTGCCACAGTCGCGAGGAGGCGCCGCCGCCGATCCGCCTCCGCGGCGAGCCGCAGCCGCCTCCACCGTCGGGAGAGGGAGGGAGAGGGAGACAGACGGAGGAGAGGAGGAAGAGAGGGGAATCGGGAAGGAGAGAGAGAGAGGGGAAAAGGGGGAAGAAGAGATGGAAAGGTGGGATCCATGTGTCAGTGAGACATCCTAACAGCCGTAACGGCTCCCTCTAACGTTTACCATCACGGAATGCTAAAAATGGGTAACAGAGGCATGTTTTAGTGCTACATAAATGAATCGTCTCAGTTCAGTGCTAGATGTGAGGCCGAGGGATCTTTCGGTGTCACCAGATCAATTCTTCTCTAATTTTATGTGCATGTGCTGGGATTGGGAGGGGGTATCCAAGGCCAAAGAGCTTTACAGGAAATACAAAAGCCATCATCCAACTTTATGCAAAGAATTCTAGCTTATTCTTCAGTGTAGCATAAGCCAATCCCATGAAGCTTCGTTAAAACAATTAATTAATTATCCAAACTGTCGACGGTTGGGATAACGACCCAAGTCAATTAAGGTTCTTCAGAAAGGAGATAGGAGACACGCCGAACAGAACGAACAACAACGAACAGGGAGACAGAGGTTTTTATCCTGGTTCAGGCCTCTCGGGAGAGATAATAGCCCTAAGTCCAGCCTTTCTTATATACCGAGATGATTACAAGAGGTGGCTCGACGAGACAAACAGGTCTCGGCGAGATTATGTGTGTACAAGTGTCAAAACTCTAAGCCAGATGCTAAGACCTAAAACTCGATGCCCCCTCAACGCCATAGGGGCTCTGTTTATATAGTGTAGGGCAAACCGACCTACCGAGGGAATATCGGGCCGGGCTAACTACGAGATCGTAACGAACTCGACATGGCAAATATATCCCGAGGCAGATAAGGCATACTCCTAGTCTTGGGGATCAAGACGTCCACTCCAATCCGGGAAACCAACGTCCGGGTCTTCACGTAGCCGTGCGGAAATCCTGTTCGAGACAGACTCAAACATGACTCCTTGAACGCCACGCAATCATACCGACCAGGAGGCTGTTCAGCACGATGTACATGGGCCTTGTAGAACCTTCTAGGGAGCTGGGCCCTGGCAGGCTGTTTGACTGGGCCGTCAGGGAGTGGGCCATGGCAATGGGCCGTGATTTTGTCCCTGACAGCTAGCCCCCGAGACTCAAGTGGAAGGACTCACTAGAGTGGGGTCTTCCTCTTGAGACTCAAAGTCAAGAAGAGGGAAATTATGCTGCTAATAGGGCGAACAACACATGACCGAACAGGTTACGCTTCTACCGAACAGAACTTGTCCGGGATCGAACAAACCCGATCAGTACCGAGCAACTCTGTTGCGTCGAACAGAAAAACGCATCCATCCGAGCAGAGCACCCAGCTCTCAGCACGGATGCTGAAAAAAGTAACCATTGGCAGATCACAACGGTAACTAGCGCTGCGTAGTGAAAACAGTCGACCGTTTTTACTTAGCCGTTGGCGGTAAAAACTAGCCGTTTTGCGGCAAAAACCGTTGCATTGGTGTAGCGATCAGCCGCCTTGAACAGGTCGTTGGCGGTCCAGGTCTCATTGATCTCGAGATCCTGGGTGAGCCGCTCGTCGCGGACTCCGTTTTTAAAGGCGTGGACAACAGATTTATCCGAGATGTTCGGGATCGTGTTGCGAATCTTAATGAAACGCTTTACGAAGTTGCGGAGGGTTTCCCTGTTCATCTGGATCATCTTGTGTAGATCATCCTCCTTACCCAGACGCACATAACAGCTCTGAAAGTTAGCAATCAAAGCGTCATAAAGTTGGTTCCAAGAGCTGATGGAACCTTCCTGCTGGTTAAACAGCCACGTCCGGGCAGCACCCTCAAGGACAGTCGGGAGGTAATTAGCCATAACAAGCTCGTCACCTCCGGCCGCCATGATGGCCGTTGCGTAGATGGAAAGGAACTCTTCTGGGTTCTGTGTCCCATTGTACCTCTCCATGTGTTCGGGCTTGAACTTTGAGGGCCACCGGACAGAGCGAAACTCGTCGGAGAAGGCCTGCGCCCAAGGCGAAGGGCCAGCCACCTTCCCAGTGAACCTAGCCTTGAGAAGACGTTGGTCCTGTTGGTCGGGGGAACTCTAGCTGAGCGGGAGGTTTCTGCCTGGAGGAACTCTCTCCTGAGCAAGCCCCCGCGCTGCTTCCTCGTGGTCGCGACGACGCGCTCCTCGTGAGGGGATCTTCCATGATCGTCACGTGCACGCTTGCCCCTGTGGTCGCGATGACTACGGGGACTTGGCGAGCGACGGCGACCACAGGCAAATTTTGCTCGTGGGCGGTGATCGCCGATGGTGACGGCGGTCACGCGATCGATCGGATCGTTCGCTGTCCGAATCTACCCGGACAGGCTCGGCGCGCTACCCGGATGAGGCTTCACCCAAAGACTTGAGGCCCTCGGCCAACTTCTCAAGGTACGAAGCCACAACATCGCCCACGACGACAAGATTGTCTTGGTGAGCGGATCTAATTACGGTCGCCAGGGCCTGGAGCCTCTCTTGGCTCTGCTCCAGGGGCCCTGGGATCCCTGAGACATCCGCGTCCTGCCCGATGGGAGTTTGGGCACGCGGGGATTCCGCCAGGGCAGGTTGAACTTCTCCCCGGGGTCTTGGCGTTGGTGCGCGAGGCGGATTACGTCGTTGACGTTTGCGTCTGTCGCGTATCTGCGCTAGGGTTTGGTTGATGGATTCGTCGAAAGTGCGGTGAACAATCTCTTGCTCGCGAGCAGATTGTGCGGCTCCATCTTGATTCCGGACAGAATTGATCTGCCCGATTTCTTCGGCCGCCGCGACCTGCGCAGGAATCGAAGTCCCTGCGCCGGCCATATGGACGACGCGGTGGCCGTGCGTTTGCGCGCTAGACGGTGTCATCATTGTGTCGCCACAGGAGGAATCAACCGACATAACCTTGAAATCCGATAGATCTAAACCAGCGTAGAGATCGTCGGTTCCATATTCATCGTCAATGACGGGAGCTCGACCAGAGACCATCTCTGGGGCGTATCCAGAGACCTCTGTCTCGGATACAGACATCGATCTAGGCCGATAAGATCTATTCGAGCTGGCAGGGAAAGAGACATCCTGCTCTTCTGAGTCGTAGTTCTCAGGGAGAATCTCCGTGTCGCTGGTAGAGTTCGACATGCTCGATCTGCGTCTCCCCACGGTCGGCGCCAACTGTCGACGGTTGGGATAACGACCCAAGTCAACTAAGGTTCTTCAGGAAGGAGATAAGAGACACGCCGAACAGAATGAACAGCAACGAACAGGGAGACAGAGGTTTTTATCCTGGTTTAGGCCTCTCGGGAGAGATAATAGCCCTACGTCCAGCCTTTCTTATATATCGAGATGATTACAAGAGGTGGCTCGACGAGACAAACAGGTCTCGGCGAGATTATGCGTGTACAAGTGTCAAAGCTCTAAGCCAGATGCTAAGACCTAAAACTCGATGCCCCCTCAATGCCATAGGGGCTCTGTTTATATAGTGTAGGACAAACCGACCTACCGAGGGAATATCGGGCCAGGCTAACTACGAGATCGTAACGAACTCGACCTGGCAAATATATCCCGAGGCAGATAAGGCATACTCCTAGTCTTGGGGATCACGACGTCCGCTCCAATCCGGGAAACCAACGTCCGGGTCTTCACGTGGCCGCTTGGAACTCTGCTCGAGACGGACTCAAACATGACTCTTGAGCATACGCAATCGCATCACCAGAGGTCGTTTCAACACGATGTACATGGGTCTTATAGAACCTTTCAGGGAGCTGGGCCCTGGCAGGTTGTTTAACTGGGCCGTCAGGGATTGGGCCATGGCAATGGGCCGTGATTTTGTCCCTGACACAAACACTAAACATGCAACCAATAAATGAATGACCATCTAGGTCAGAATTCAGTTGTTTTGTATATGGAAGTTGGAAGTTGTGAGATAACAAAACCAATGTGCAAACATAAATAGACAAATGGTAATGCTTAATTATAATTTATAAAATACGCATGCCGTAGAACAGAACAATGCTTCAAATAACCCATTTCAGAAAAGAGCTCCTGAAGCAAATTAAGTTGTGGACAAAGAAGGGAATATTTAGTAACCATGCATACACCAGCAATGGCCCAAAACAAGAAATATCACTATGATGTAATCTTATAGTAAAAAACTGCAACTGAATCAAATAGGAGCTTGTATAGAGCAAAGGAATGCAGTAATTTAGAGAAGAAACTATAGCTCATAAGAATAGTTGCCGTACATAACCTCATGTGGGGGAAAAAAGGCAGCAAGATACAACAGTTTTACAGGCAAAATTGTTTGGGAAGTAGACTCCCAGGTAAAACTCTGATTGTATGCAATAATGGTCATCAGAACACCAAATAGAACACAGCTAGACTGTTACGTGCTAGATCAGCACGCAACGGGTACGGCCCTTGACGCGGGCTAAGCGGGCTGTTGTCGAAGCCAGCGCCTTCTTAGACTGAATTTACTTGGCATCAAACGTGCCTCCTCTTTCCTTCTCTTCTCTTATTTATTAAGGCTCAAGAGCACCTGGCCGATGGCCACACCTAACAATAGATGCTAAAAAAGGAAAGCTAAACATTTTGCTAAGCGAAAAGAGATAAAGACTAAGATAATTATCCAAAGGCCTAAACCTAAGGAACAACGCCACGCCACAAAGAAGGCAGCAGCTCCTCGATCGTTCCGCTACAAGAATACCACGCATCGTTCACACCCGTGTGGGTCATGGTCAGTATCATTACTCCTCCTTGCGAATCAACCTTGTCCTCAAGGTTGAAGCGATGACGCCCAAGAACATGACGCCGATGTTTAAGTCGAAGCGATCGGCATCGCGACGACGTAGCCGCGCTAGCACAGCTTCCACGCGGTTGTCGAGGAAGTGCTTGGCATGGAGGAATACGAGGAGCGCCGCTGGTCGGCTACCGTGACGCCGCTGGCTTGGACTTCGCTGCGTCTTTGGAGGCACCTCTCGAGAGATCGGCATGGCGTTGTCGGTAGAATCTTCATGTTGCTCGATGTCATCAACGCCGTCGGTGTTGGCGTTAGGACGCGGTCATCATCCCCGCAGAACGCCCCTCTAGTGTGTAGGAGTTCGCCACCGGTTGCACGCCGAAGGCTCTTGCAAGCTCCGCAACCATCATCTGGATCTTGCCCATCGACACCTTTATCTCATCAACAGCAACCTCTAGCTTGGTGAGCCGTTCCTCCACAGAAGCCATGGTAGGAGAATCGGTCGGCTCTGATACCAAATTGTTACGTGCTAGATCAGCACGCAACGGGTACGGCCCTTGACGCGGGCTAAGCGGGCTGTTGTCGAAGCCAGCGCCTTCTTAGACTGAATTTACTTGGCATCAAACGTGCCTCCTCTTTCCTTCTCTTCTCTTATTTATTAAGGCTCAAGAGCACCTGGCCGATGGCCACACCTAACAATAGATGCTAAAAAAGGAAAGCTAAGCGACTTGCTAAGCGAAAAGAGATAAAGACTAAGATAATTATCCAAAGGCCTAAACCTAAGGAATGCACCACGCCACAAAGAATAAAGCAAGCAGCCTCGTCATCGTTAAGTGCTCAAGAATACCACGCATCGTTCACACCGTGTGGGCCATGGTCAGATTATTACTCCTCCTTGCGAATCAACCTTGTCCTCAAGGTTGAAGCGATGACGCCCAAGAACATGACGTCAATGTTTAAGTCGAAGCGCATCAGCATGCGCATGACGTAGCCGCGCTAGCACAGCTTCCACGCGGTTGTCGAGGAAGTGCTTGGCATGGAGGAATACGAGGAGCGCCGTTGGCTGGCTACCAGGACGCCGCTTGGCTTGGACTTCTGTCGTCTTTGGAGGCACCTCTCGAGAGATCAGCATGGCGTTGTCAGTAGAATCTTCATGTTGCTCGATGTCATCAACGCCGTCGGTGTTGGCGTTGTGGACGCGGTCATCATCCCCAGCAGAACGCCCCTCTAGTGTGTAGGAGTTCGCCACCGGTTGCACGCCGAAGGCTCTTGCAAGCTCCGCAACCATCATCTGGATCTTGCCCATCGACACCTTTATCTCATCAACAGCAACCTCTAGCTTGGTGAGCCGTTCCTCCACAGAAGCCATGGTAGGAGAATCGGTCGGCTCTGATACCAAATTGTTACGTGCTAGATCAGCACGCAACGGGTACGGCCCTTGACGCGGGCTAAGTTGGCCGTTGTCGGGCCACGCCTTCTTAGGCGAATTTACTTGGCATCAAACGTGCCTCCTCTTTCCTTCTCTTCTCTTATTTATTAAGGCTCAAGAGCACACGGCCGATGGCCACACCTAACAATAGATGCTAAAAAAGGAAAGCTAAACGACTTGCTAACCGAAAAGAGATAAAGACTAAGATAATTATCCAAAGGCCTAAACCTAAGGAATGTACCACGCCACAAAGAACAAAAGCCTCGTCAGATTATTCCGTGCTACAAGAATACCACGCATCGTTCACACCGTGCAGGGCCATGGTCAGATTATTACTCCTCCTTGCGAATCAACCTTGTCCTCAAGGTTGAAGCGATGACGCCCAAGAACATGACGCCGATGTTTAAGTCGAGCGATCAAGATGCGCACGACGAGCAGCGCTTAGCACGCCTTCCACGCGGTTGTCGAGGAAGTGCTTGGCATGGAGGAATACGAGGAGCGCCGCTGGTCGGCTACCGGGACGCCGCTTGGCTTGGACTTCGCTGCCTTTGGAGGCACCTCTCGAGAGATCGGCATGGCGTTGTCGTTAGAATCTTCATGTTGCTCGATGTCATCAACGCCGTCGGTGTTGGCGTTGTAGGACGCGGTCATCATCCCCAATGAGAACGCCTCTAGTGTGTAGGAGTTCGCCATCGTTGCACGCCAAGGCTCTTGCAAACTCCGCAACCATCATCTGGTTCTTGCCCATCGACACCTTTATCTCATCAACAGCAACCTCTAGCTTGGTGAGCCGTTCCTCCACAGAAGCCATGGTAGGAGAATCGGTCGGCTCTGATACCAAATTGTTACGTGCTAGATCAGCACGCAACGGGTACGGCCCTTGACGCGGGCTAAGCGGGTCGTTGTCGGCTGGCTTTCGCCGGTTTGTCTGAGCCACCGAGAATTTACTTGGCATCAAACGTGCCTCCTCTTTCCTTCTCTTCTCTTATTTATTAAGGCTCAAGAGCACCTGGCCGATGGCCACACCTAACAATAGATGCTTAAAAAAAGGGAAAGCTAAACAGCTTGCTAACTGAAAAGAGATAAAGACTAAGATAATTATCCAAAGGCCTAAACCTAAGGAACAGCCACGCCACAGCAACAGGCAGCAGCTCCTCGTACTGTTCCGCGCTACAGTAACACCATGTACTGTTCACACCCGTGTGGGCCATGGCTGTATCATGGACAGCTGTCCTTCCAGGACGCAATACTATAGCACATTGGAAAGCAAAATACAAAACTCTGATTCCAATCCATCAACCCGAGAAACCAAATAGCAAATGTTTTATTTCCCTCATGGAACAACGATTGGGAAGCATAGCATGAACAGCCATCTTTCATCACAAGACATGCACATCCCAACCCGAATTTCATAGGAAAGGGCGCCGGGCTAAAGTGGAAACTGAGAAGTTACTTTTAATGTCTTTTCATCCTTAGCCCAGCTCCTCTCCAAAAAAAAGGTATTCTGCAAACCACATGGACCAGCGAATAACCTGCAAAAGTGATCAAAACAACTTATAGGGTGCCAAGAATGTAATAAACTATTAAGGAGGCATGACAATTAACTCAAGTTTCATCAATGCTCATGTGGGATTTAAAATAGGCATGCCTAGTTCATTGAGCTACTGGATCACTGTTACCTTACAACATTAGTATGCAATAACTTCCACACAAGTGAGTCCATTTTTATTTTATTCGGATTAGATCTTCTACCGAAGTCAACAGTCCGCAAATTATTACTTTCAGAAATAAAGAAACGATGACAATAAGATTATAAAATGACATGAATAAAGGATTGTAGTTTGCTAAATATAGACTGTAAATTGCAAGAACAGAAGAAAAGATGGTGTGCCATCTGATTCACATTATGTACCTTTGATCTCTCACCTGAAGTGTGCAATCTTCCTATACTCAGCGTCACCAGGAAACAAGATTACCTGAAGTGCAAAGAATTTACTCTGCAAAAGAGAGTATGCCAATCAGTCCTGCTTTTATGCAGAGTAAAGTTATCTTGGATATGCAAGGAAAATTCCTAGATTGACAATTTGCCACATTACTTTCTGTCATCCAACAGGGGGTACAAATGCAAAGTATTTGCAATTTACCAAAATAAAATTCATAGTATCAAGAACTTGCAAAAACGCTGCTACTCCAGGTTTCACATTATTCAGTGTTGGTACATTCCAAAATTGGATGGCGTTCTTCTAAACAAAATAGGCTACAGCGGCATACATTAGGACATGGGTATTGTCGGGGATTAAAATACGGCCCATTGCCATGGCCCACTCCCTGACGGCCCAATCGAACAGCCTACCAGGGCCCAGCTCCCTGGAAGGTTTTATCTCGCCCATATCGCGCCCTACCAAAACAGCTTCTGGTGGCGAGATGCGTAATGGCCAAGGAATCATGTTTGAGTCCGTCTCGAACAAGAATTCTGCGCGGCTACGTGAAGACCGGACGTTGGTTTCTCGGATTGGGATAGGAGCCGTGATCCTCAAGACTAGGAGTATGCCTTATCTACCTCGGGATATATTTGGCATGTACTGAGTTCGTTACGATCTCGTAGTTAGCCCGGCCCGATATTCCCTCGGTAGGTCGGTTTGCTCTGCACTATATAAACAAGGCCCCTACGGCGTATAGAGGGGGCTTGATCTGGCTTTTCGTATCTGGTAGACACCTGATTCTCACCTGTACACCATAATCTCGCCGAGACTTGTTCGTCTCGTCGAGCTACCTCTTGTATTCATCTCGATATATAAGAAAGGAAATTTGGACGAGGGTCATTATCTCTCGAGAGGCTCGAACCGGGATAAAACCCCATCTCCTGCTCGTTGTTGTTCGTGGTTGTTCGGCGTGTCTCCTATCTCACTTCTAAAGAACCTTAGCGACTTGAGATCGATATCTCAACCGTCGACAGGTATCTTAAAAAAACTCAACCAAATAGCATCCCCTACAAAGAAAGCCGCAAGGTATCAGATCTTGTTCCGTAACATTTCTGCCAAAACTACATAAAATCCACCTAATTTAGCTCTGGATTTCTCGTTCACCGACACCGCTCCAATCTCCAGGACAAATGAAACGATGATATGTTGATGTATAAACCCCCAGAACACGTAATTTTATCCACGAATAGTGAAGCGCAGCAGCAGATTACCTCCTCGACGGCCTTCTCCCGAGCAGTTGACAAAACCGCGGCTAACCGCGCCTCCGCGGGGGGCTCGGTTAGGCAAACCGGCGTTTAGGGTTTCGAGGTTTGGGCAAAATTCATTTAAATAAATTTTGAATGTAAAATATACATGAAATTTCTAAAAATACTATTATTCATTCTAAGCATTTTGGCTTAAACAAAATTTTAAAAATCAAATTTCTAATGTATATTTTAAAGAATTTTACCAATTTTCATCTATTTTTAACTATTTTGACATTTTTCCTCAGAAACCGTGGCTAACCGCGAAAAACCGCCAGTTAACCGCAAAAAACCGGGGCTAACCGCGAGCAAAACCGGCTAACACTAATTTTGAATTTACGGTAAAAACCGTCTGAAAACTGTGGCTAACAGCGGTTAACCGCGGTTAATTGACTCCGCGCAGTAGACGGTTCGGAGTTTCTCCGCGGTTTTGTAAACCCTGCTCCCGAGCCCTCTCCGACAGCCGCAGCGCCTTTATCTCCGCCTGCGCCTCGCCGAGCTCCCTGTCCTTATCTAAAAAACCACGGCGAAACACCAACCAACGCGCCATGAGATCCCCAGAAGACATTGAAACACCACCCAAAGCAAGCGTAACCAATGCGCGAATCAACTCACCCCTCACTTCGTTATCCAGCCGGTTGAGCTCGACCTTGACGGGATCCGTCCCGTGCATCAGCTTGTGGAGCTCGTCGGCGTCCATCATTCCCCTCGTCGCCGCAGCCGTCGGCCATCTCAGATATGAGCCCCGGCGCCGCAGCCCACCATCCAAATCACGCGAGGCCGCCCCTTGAGCGCCCTCTGTCGCGCGGGGGCCTCCGCAATGCCGGATAGAGGGGCAAACCCTAGCCGCGCACGTCGGGCTCGGGCATGTGGTTGCTTCTCGGCGTGGGCGCACATGAGGGTTGCTTGGGGTGGGGCGGGCGAGGAGATGGTGGAGGGAGGTGGAGAGGAGGGAGGCGGTGGAGGAGAGAAAGAGGAGGAGGGATGTCGGCAGTGCAAGAGAGAGCGGCTACGGCTAGGGTTTCACGCAAGGCGCAGCTGGTGTAACATCCCAAATTTTCAAAACCAAATTTGGCACGTTAATAATTTCATTAAAATGCATAATTAAAATATTAAACTATTTAAGTGTTGAAAACATCATGGCATCATCATCATTGCATGTAACCGTTTTGAAAATGGGTTGGGTCATTAATTTTAAAGGTATAAATATTTTCATGGGTGCATTTAGAAGCTTTCAAACTCATGTGAATTTGTCAAAATCTATTTAATATTTGACCTTTGAATAATTATTTTGAAAGAAGAAAAGAGAAAACAAAATTGAAAAAAATTAGAAAACTTCTCTCTCTCACCTTTTTCTCTCGCTTCTTCTCTCCTCTCAGACCGCAAGTTTATCGCTTCAGACTTTCATTGCTCGCTTATGAAGTTACTCCTCAGCAACTCCAGCGTCGTCGTTGGCTCACCAAAGACCACGCCACGACCTCTCTCGCTGCCACGCCAAGCGCCCGACTCGCCGTTTTGTCGCCATTTGCTATTGTGCAATAGCACTGTCTTTCGTTGCCTCCGCACATTGTGCCATCCGTCGGAGTAAAGTCCGACTTCGCCGTGCCATTCTCAGCTATAAAGTGGAGCTCGTGCTCCTACCTCTCCTTGCTCGATTGCCTTGCCGTGCCTGCTTCTTCTCGTGTTGAAGGAACCCAAGCATCACCAAGTCAAGAAGGAAAGTCGCCAGAAGGCCACATTTCGCCCTCTCGGTAAGCTTCGCTCATCTCTAGGTGCGCAAGAGCTTGGGAAGATGATCCCGGAGAGGTCAGTCTTCTGCGTGTGCCACGTCGAGCTAGAGCTCTCATGGAAGCCATGCGAGCTAGTTTAGAGCATGCTCAGAGCCATGTATAAAAATACGACGTCGGCGTGATCGGCGGATCACCGCTATAGGGTCCTTTTGAGGCGCCGAGTCGAGAGGAATCCATTTTGCGGTCGGTTTGTCGAAGCGGAGGTCGCCACACCGGCCAGCCGAGCTCCAAAGATGCTCCAATGGAAGTTGCTCAGACGTCGTTTGTGCATGCTTGGCTTGAGGTTGAAGAAGACCCATGCTTTGAGATTAGTGCTAGCACGTGTAGTGGTTGGTTTCGATAAATGGAAACGATTCGATCGTAATACGCTTTCCAGTTCAAAGTGCACACATAAATATAATCCAAAAATTTAATAACTCTCTATTTATATTAATACCTATAACAATAAAAATTAAACTAATCATTTTGCATTAACTAGCAAATAGCTAATGATTTTCAAAAACCTTAGAAAAATGATGAAAATATTATTTTGATGCATACACTTGATTTAATAAAATATAAAATAGTTGTGCATGCATCACATTTCCATGCATATTTATTTAGTGCATGATTTTTAAAACAAAAATCATATATAAATGTTTCCTGTTTGATGGATGTTTATATTATGTTGTATGTGTTGTCCGCGTGGTTAGACCGCCCATCGTCAGCCGGTTGCTCCTACCGTCATCGACCAAGGCAAGTCCCCTTTGATCATGTTGTGAAGCCATTTTCAGTTATTTAGAAAATGTTTATTAGACTTAAAATATGCATGCTAGTTTAAAAGATAAGTGCCGATTTGCTAGAAATAGTTATTATGCCAAATAGAAAAGGTAAGAAATATGGTAGGATTAAACCTAAGGCTAAACTACGAATTGCTCAGATTTATATACTTGTTGAGGTAGGATAAATGCTTAAAATTATTTATCGGAATGATTCAATCATTTATGTGAAATGAGAATATTGTTGAGAAATGTTTGGGAAATGATGATTTAAATATAGCGCATCAAGGGTGATGCTTAATAGGAAATGATTTTCCTCTTATCCCAAAATCTTTCCGACTAGGGAGATATTTTATCAGTTAGTGCGATGGTGCACCGGTTTTGTAAGCGGGCCAAAATTCTACTCTCCTAGTCTAAGGACTGCTCATCCTATAATCCTATGAATGAGTCATTCAAGACGACCTCGAGCCGGTAGATGGGACGGCCCGATCGTCGGTCCTCGTGGTTGATGGTCTTGTGGCGAAACATCGTGCAGGTGCGTAGCCTCTCGAGGGTAAAGCGCACTCTCCGCAGAGTTAAAGCTGTCATGATAGCCGTGCTTTCATGATTACTGGCCGCGCCAAGGACTGATTATATGGTAGCTCCTTCATTTTAAAATCAATTTAGAAAAGGGTTTTGAACAAATGATTTAAGATAAGTAAGGTTTGAGAAGGATTTCGCTTGAGCTAGGGGCCACCGGTGATATTCCAAATGGGTAACGACCTATCGGAAAGTGTCGCATGGAATGGACCTAGCCGGTTTTGAGAAAAGAAAAGAAGAAAGGATTTTGTTCTTGCTATGGCACCGAGGCCAAGTGGCGAGAACCGCTTGAGAAAAGCCCAAAGAAAATATGGAGATTCAATGTTTCTAAATCGCTTTGTCAAAACTAGGCTAATAAGCGCAATTTCGCAAAGCCCCAAGCCCTCCATTTGTACTAAACCCCATCAAGATATATCCTCGACTTGTCGAGTACCTTTGTACTCACCCTATTTCTCCTTCCCTCTTCCAAAATTTTCAACAATGAGGAGGTCCTCACGACTCGCCATCCGAGGAGGACCCGGACTTCGAGGAGGAGGAGGACTTCAAGGACTAAGAGTAGGGTTGTGTCCCGCCTGCCGTCACCTGTGGAATAGTCTAGTTGCTAGAATAAATCGTGCCATGTTAGGCTCTGCGTTACCGTGTGTAACGCAGATCTTAACTGCGTGCGTGCTTGATGTATTAAATTGTGACTTCGTGGGACGCTTAGTCCCTATGTTGTAATAATATAACTCAAGGCAATGTACCATTATTGTTAAATTGTGTGTGCTAGCCATGATCTTCGGGACTAGTATTGTATGCACAATTAGGATTGGTCAATTAGACCAGGGTCGATAAAAGTGGTATCGAGTCGATCGGCTTTAGGACGAGCCCTAGAATTAGAGACCATATAATTTATAAAGAAAATAATTGTTAAATAAATTCATAATCTTCATAATCCAATTTTTGCCGATAATCTTTTGAAATTGTAGATGCCGTCTTTCGCGTCGCCCTTGGACTTGGCTACGGAGGTTTCGCGGCGCCACCGTTGTCGATCTCGAGCACGCTTGGTTTAGGTGACCCTATGTATCATGGGGCCACTACTTTTGCGCAAAGGACGACCTTTGGGTGGTGTGCGCCATCGTTTTTGCCGCAGTCCACCGCCACTGTGGACCGCTCCGCTACTCGCTAATCGCGTCAATTGCTCGACGCCATCCAAGACGTGTCAGACTTGCTTTACATCGACCATGTTTCACGCTGAGTCGCATGTCTCCCCGCCGCTACTTTCCTCTCGCTCGCTTAACGAAGCTGTTTCACCATGCTCAGACGGCCGAGGGTGAGAGCGACCGACGGTGTACCACCTTGCCGAGCTCGTCCAATCCCTGGACGACGCGTACACCATCGCCTTGCGGGAGTTGAACTCTGTCTATGACACCAACCGCCAGCTGGAGCAAGCCAAGAAGGAGAGCCGCGAACTTAAAAAGCGTGACTCTTTTCACTTGGTGGAGAAGGTCCGGCCGCAAAAGAATCCGTCGGTTGGTTCGCGAGAACCAGCGTCTCCGTGGAATGCCGCTTTTCCTCCAGACTCTCGCCATCGCTGCTTCGACCTCGCGCCCAGAAGAAGGAGGTCGGGACAAGCCCCTGCCCCCGCCTAAGGATCCCGCCGATCTTCCTTGTGTACCTTCGAGCTCACCCCTAAGGATCTCAAGTTGATCTGGTCCTTCCGGAGTGAGAGCTCCGCCCCACTCTTGTCGAGCTCCAAGGCATACCGTTGATGGTTCGATCACCACCGTCTCGTTGGCACCTCATTTGTGGATGCCGATGGCGATGATGATGATGATGATGGGGAAGACCCGTGGAGTTGGTCTCTGGTCCGATTGCGACTGTGACTAGCTCGTAGCCCCAGATCCTTTGTTTGGGTCGTTGTCACCCTTTTCTTTTCTTTTCTTTTGCTTTGTGTCTTGTCCGCCGCTTTGCGCGCTTTGCCGCCGGCCCCCCACTTCAAATATTCGCCTCTTTAAGAGGGCTGTCCCTTATGATTCGCTGGCCACGCCGCTTTGCTTATTGATTGCCGCGTCACACGTCCGCTTGCCGCTTGTGTCAGTCCGCTGGCCGCCTGGCTGGCCATGGCGGTGTTCTGCCTCGTCCCACCGTGCCTTGTTTGCTTCTCCGGCCGCGATGAGGAGAAGGTCGAGATTCGGCCCATGAGTCCTCCCTCACTGTTCTCCGAGTCCTCCTCGCCGCGCCCAAGCCCTCGCTGTTCCTCGAAGTCCTCGCCCGCCCGAGCCGAGCGATTTCGCCTCTTCCTCGAGGAGATGAGGCATTTTCCTCTTTGGATCACCGTGGTAGCCATCCTACTCGGTTGGTGCCACGGTGGGCCTTGTGGATCCAATCCTATTAGTCGTCCCAGATGTCCGTAACCCGTGAGGTAGTTAGCTCGTGATTTGGGGTGACGTATCAGTTTGTGGTATTAGCCCTGCTTGTACCCTAAAAATTGTTATGTTATGAATATGAATGTGCATTGTGCCAAATTGCATATTTAAAACCATGTTTTGATGAAAACGTAATTCCTCCTTATGCTTATCTCGTTCCTCTCCTACCTATCGATGGTGATTGCTCGAGTGGTCGGAAGAAGGGATGTTGCCCGGCCGAGGTCATGGAAGTGCCCCGAGCCGAGCAAGTGCTTCGCACCAACCTCGTGAGCAAGATCGCTCGATTCGCATGGATCAACATTCATTGGAGGACCTCCTCTGTTCTGTTCCTCCGCCACTCCTTTGCCAAATCCTCCACCAAATTCCCAACCATCCCACCACGAAAATTCTCCGAACATCAAGCCGATTCCAACCAACATCTTCCACCACCACCTCTCAAGAACCCACCACCCGAGAAATCATGCAATGTAACACCGGATGATCCGCGACTTGATTCAAGAGCGAATCATCCTCCCGCCTCACTCCCTCTCCGCTCATACACCAGCTCCACCTCCCTATCGCTCCTCAGATCAATGACTTCCTTAGGGCCAATCCCCTAAGTATGTTGGCTCACGACTCTCCGAAGCAAATGGATCTGGTTAAAGGAGATCGAGAAAAGCTCATCATGTTCCAATGTGGTGAGGTTGAGAGTGTTGACTTGCAACACATCACCACCGGAGTTTGCCGCTTGGTGGGACACGTTCTGTGAGGCCCATGATAACCCCGATGCTATCGAATGGGCCGAGTTCGTTAAGGCATTTGAAGAGAACTATGTTCCGAGCGGTGTTAAAGAGGCTAAAAGAATTGAATTCCACTCCCTCGTGCAAGGAAGCATGACCCTCTGAGAGTACCTCACCAAATTCACACTCTTGGCTCGATATGTTCCAAGGACGGAGGAGCGATGCCGATAAGATATATTTCTTCAAGAAAGGCATGGACCACGAGATACGTGCCTTGATTGACTCCTCTGAATTCCCCACTTTTAAGCAAATGTTTGCCCGGCGGTTAAACAAGAGGAAAACCGCCGCCGTGCCTAGTCGCCCGAAAGAAGAAGAGGGCCCATGAGGATAGCCATTCCTCCGAAGTTCTCGTTTCAAGATCAAGCGCCTCGTGATCGTGTGCATGTTATCCTCCTCGCCCCAAGACTCGATTGGGTCCGCGACACCGCCTCTACCACCTCCACCGATTCGCACCTGTGTCTCCACCTCAAAAGAAAGATATCTCCACCATAAAGTGCTTTGCTTGCCAGCAGTTGGGTCACTATGCCACTCGTGTCCCAATAAGAATATCGAGCCTCAAGGGAAGTCTGCGCTCGCGACTCATCTTCTCGGGATGGGTCGGGAACTTCCAACCGCAAGATCTGCTCCTCTTTGTTGGACGTGGGCGTGTGAACCACGCCATCGCCGAGGACGCCCATGCCGATCCCAATGTGGTGATGGGTAAGTTTTTCATAAGTGCGATGCTCTGCATCGCTCTTTTCGATTCAGTGCGCGCGATTCATTCATCTCAAAGATCTTTGTCAAAAATCATGAGTTGGCGATGCAATCAAGAATCCAATGCTAATTAAATCCGGGAAAAGTCATGAGGTCCACTTTGATGTGCCCCGGTTAAGCTTAAAATTCAAGACACCGAAGTTCTTGGCGACTTGGTGGTTATAAACTCAAGAGGAATTGAAGTGATTACGGGTATGGATTGGTTAACCAAAATAAAGGTCAAATAGATCTGTGCCACCAAAACAGTAAAATTAATTAATAGTGTTGGATGAAGGTCCAATTCATCGCAAATCCTTTCCCTCCGATCTAATCACCCTTAATAAGTTGGAGGCCTCTTCCACGAAAACCATAGGCGTGGTAAAGGATTTCCCGATGTGTTCCCTGACGAGCTACAGAATGCCCCCGATCGGAAATTGAATTTGTGATAAACACGGTTCACCGCATTGGTCCTATCTCCCAAAGACCTTATCGCCTATCGCCAATCTAATGGTGAATTGAAGAAACAAATTGAAGAATTACAAGAAAAAGGATTTATCCGACCAAGTGTTTCTTGTGGAGCACCCGTGATCTTCGTCAAAAAGAAAGACGGATCTCTCCGCATGTGCATAGATTATCGATCTCTAAATGAAGTAACAATTAAGAATAAATACCTCTTCCCGTAATCGATGATCTGCTTGATCAAATGAAAGGAGCTTGTATCTTCTCAAAAATCGACACGAGGTCCGGTTATCACCAAATAAAAATTAAAGATACCGACATTCAAAAAAATTTTCACCACAAGATATGGCCTCTATGAGTTCACGGTGATGTCGCTTGGTCTTACCAACGCCCGCCATATTTCATGAATCTAATGAATAAAGTGTTCATGGATTTTCTGGACAAGTTTGTGGTGGTATTCATCGATGACATTCTAATCTTTTCTAAATCGGAAGAGGAGCATGAAATTCATCTTAGAAAGGTTCTGGAGAGGTTAAGAGAAAATCAGTTGTATGCCAAAAGTCGAGCAAGTGCGAAGTTCGATGAAGGAAGTGATTTTCCTTGGTCATGTGATATCGGTAGGAGGTGTTGCAAATGGACCCGAAAAGTCACCGCGTTGTTGAGTGGAAACAACCAAAATCTGTGAAGCAAGTGAGAAGTTTTCTTGGATTGGCGGGATATTACCGTCGGTTCATTGAAAATTTTTCAAAAATCTCCCGTCCTTTGACAAATCTTCTTAAAAAGGAAAATAAATTTGAGTGGAATGATAAGTGTGAAGCTAGTTTTCAAGAGTTGAAAAGGCTATTAACTTCCGCCTCGGTGTTAATCTTGCTCGATGTCCATAAGGATTTTGAGGTATTTTGCGATGCATCTAGGCAAGGCCTAGGTTGCGTCTCGATGCAAGAAAGGAGAGTTGTTGCTTACGCATCAAGACAACTCAAACCTCATGAGCGTAATTATCCCACTCATGATCTTGAGCTAGCCACCGTGGTTCACGCCTCAAAACTGGAGACACTATCTAATTGGCAATAGAACCAAATATTCACCGATCATAAAAGTCTCAAATATATATTCACTCAACCCGATCTCAATCTAAGACAAAGAAGATGGTTGGAATTAATCAAGGACTATGATGTGGGAATCCATTATCATCTGGCAAGGCCAATGTGGTGGCCGATGCCTTAAGCCGCTGCTCCGATTGCAATCATCTCATGCTTAAAGAAGATCAACCTGAATTATACAAAGAATTATCGACCTCAACTTGGAAATGGTTGAGGTAGGCCAAATAAATATGCTTGAATTACAACCCACCTTAATGAATCAAATTAAAGAAGCGCGAAAGGTGATGATGAAGTTCTTGAAATTAAAGAGAAGCTTAAAAAGAATAAGGCACCAGATTTTTCCATGGATGAAGAAGGAGTACTCGGTTTAAAAAGAGAATCTTCGCACCAAACAATAAATCTCTTAAAGAAGTCATCTTAAAAGAAGCCCATGAAAGCTCAATTTCTATCCATCCCGAAGTACCAAGATGTATGTCGATCCGAAACCACTTCTTGGTGGATCGAATGAAAAAAGATATCGCCGAGTATGTCGTTCTCTGCGACATCGCCAAAGAGTGAAGGCCGAGCATCAAAGGCTCATTGGTCGTTGCAACCGCCAAGATTCCCGAATGGAAGTGGGAAGAAGGGATGGACTTCATTGTCGGGTTACCTAAAACTCAATCCGGCTATGACTCCATCCGGTAATCGTCGATCGTCTCACTAAAGTTGCACATTTCATCCTGTCTCAACCACCTACAGGAAGCAAGTTGGCCGAAGCTGTACATGAGCAAAATAGTGCATCGCATGGGGTGCCAAAGAAGATTGTCTCGACCGAGGTACCCAATTCACCTCAAATTCGGGACAAGCTCCATGAGTCGCTTGGTACCCATCTGAATTTCAAGATCGCCTTTCACCCTCGGATCGATGGCCGACCGAAGAGTTAACCAAATACTTGAGGATATGTTGAGGGCAAGTGCCTAGCCAACCCCACAAGTGGGATAAGCAATTGCCATATCTCGAAGTTTTCTTACAATAATGATCACCACCAAGCATCCAAATGACACCCTATGAAGCATTGTATGGAAGAAAGTGTCGTACCCTCAGTCTTGGCAAGAGACCGGTGAGACAAAGGTATTTGGTTTGATATCTTACAAGAGGCCGAAAAGCAAGTGAAGTTAATCCAAGAAAGGTCAAGGCAGCCAGTCTAGGCAGAAAGTTACGCCGACAATCGTGGCGTGATCTAAAATTTGCCAAGGGTGATTTCGTGTATCTGCGGGTTTCTCCTCTCAAAGGCATGCGCAGATTCCGTGTGAGTGGAAAGCTAGCTCCAAGATATATTGGTCCATTCCAAATTTTAGCCCGAAGGGGTGAGGTGGCATACCAGCTTGAATCGCTCGAGTATCGTCCGATGTGCACAATGTGTTCCATGTCTCTCAATTAAAGAAATGTCTCCGTGTGCCCGAGGCGGTTGCTGTTATTGGACAAAGCGGACCTCTGACTGATTTGACACTTAAAGAATATCCCGTCAAGATTTTGATGTGGCTATGCGAAAAACCCGAGAAAAATGTTTCGGTTTTGCCGTGTCGAGGAGTAACCACTCGAGGCGAAGTTACTTGGGAGCGTGAAGAGGATCTTCGGCCGAGTTCGAGTTATTTCGAAGAATCCGAATCTCGGGACGAGATTCTCCTTAAGGGAAGGTTTGTAACATCCCAAATTTTCAAAACCAAATTTGGCACGTTAATAATTTCATTAAAATGCATAATTAAAATATTAAACTATTTAAGTGTTGAAAAACATCATGGCATAATCATTGCATGTAACCGTTTTGAAAATGGGTTGGGTCATTAATTTTAAAGGTATAAATATTTTCATGGGTGCATTTAGAAGCTTTCAAACTCATGTGAATTTGTCAAAATCTATTTAATATTTGACCTTTGAATAATTATTTTGAAAGAAGAAAAGAAAAACAAAATTGAAAAAATTAGAAAACTTCTCTCTCTCACCTTTTCTCTCGCTCTCTTCTCTCCTCTCTGACCTTAAGCTTATCGCCAGAACTCAAATTGCCGCTTATGAGTTACTCCACCGCAACTCCAGCAAGGTCGTTGGCTCACCAAAGACCACGCCACGACCTTCTCTCGCTGCCACGCCAAGCGCCTCGACCTCGCCGTCTTGTCGCGCTGCTATTGTGCAATAGCACCTGTCTTTCGTTGCCTCCGCTATTTGTGCCATCCGTCGGAGTAAAGTCCGACTTCCGCCGTGCCATTCTCACTATAAAGTGGAGCTCAGTGCTCTACCTCTCCTTGCTCGATGCCTTGCCGTGCCGTGCTTCTTCTCGTGTTGAAGGAACCCAAGCATCACCAAGTCAAGAAGGAAGTCGCCGCCAGAAGCCCATTTCGCCGTCTCTGGGTAAGTACGCTCATCTCTAGGTGCGCAAGAGCTTGGGAAGATGATCCCGAGAGGTCGAGTCTTCCTGCGTGTGCCATGTCGAGCTAGAGCTCTCATGGAAGCCATGCGAGCTAGTTTAGAGCATGCTCAGAGCCATGTATAAAAATACGACGTCGTCTTGTGGTCGGGCGGATCACCGCTATAGGGTCCTTTGGAGGCGCCTGAGTCGAGAGGAATCCATTTTGCGATCGGTTTGTCGAGCGGAGGTCGCCACACGGCCAGCCGAGCTCAAGATGCTCCAATGGAAGTTGCTCAGACGTCTTTGTGCATGCTTGGCTTGAGGTTGAAGAAGACCCATGCTTTGAGATTAGTGCTAGCCTGTAGTGGTTGGCTCGATAAATGGAAACGATTCGATCGTAATACGCTTTCCAGTTCAAAGTGCACACATAAATATAATCCAAAAATTTAATAACTCTCTATTTATATTAATACCTATAACAATAAAAATTAAACTAATCATTTTGCATTAACTAGCAAATAGCGAATGATTTTCAAAAACCTTAGAAAAATGATGAAAATATTATTTTGATGCATACACTTGATTTAATAAAAATATAAAATAGTTGTGCATGCATCACATTTCCATGCATATTTATTTCGTGCATGATTTTTAAAACAAAAATCATATATAAATGTTTCCTGTTTGATGGATGTTTATATTATGTTGTATGTGTTGTCCGCGTGGTTAGACCGCCCATAAATCGCCGTTGCTCCTACGAATCATCGACCAAGGCAAGTCCCCTTTGATCATGTTGTGAAGCCATTTTCAGTTATTTAGAAAATGTTTATTAGACTTAAAAATATGCATGCTAGTTTAAAAGATAAGTGCCGTATTTGCTAGAAATAGTTATTATGCCAAATAGAAAAGGTAAGAAATATGGTAGGATTAAACCTAAGGCTAAACTACTTAATTGCTCAGATTTATATACTTGTTGAGGTAGGATAAATGCTTAAAATTATTTATTGAATGATTCAATCATTTATGTGAAATGAGAATATTGTTGAGAAATGTTTGGGAAATGATGATTTAAATATAGCGCATCAAGGGTGATGCTTAATAGGAAATGATTTTCCTCTTATCCCAAAATCTTTCCGACTAGGGAGATATTTTATCGGTTGGTGCATGGTGCAGGGGTTTTGTAACCGGGCCAAAATCTCTACTCTCCCTAGTCTAAGGACCGCTCATCCTATAATCCTATGAACTGAGTCATTCTGAGACGACCTCGAGCCCGGTATGGGGACGGGCCCGATCGCCGGTCCTCGTGGTTGATGGTCTTGTGGCGAAACATCGTGCAGGTGCGTAGCCTCTCGAGGTAAAGCGTACTTCTCTGCAGAGTTAAAAGCTGTCATGATAGCCGTGCTTTCATGATTCTGGCCTTGCCAAGGGACTGATTATATGGTAGCTCCTTCATTTTAAAATCAATTTAGAAAAGGGTTTTGAACAAATGATTTAAGATAAGTAAGGTTTGAGAAGGATTTCGTTTGAGCTAGGGGCCACCGGTGATATTCAAATGGGTAACGACCTATCGGAAAGTGTCGCATGGAATGGACCTAGCCGGTTTTGAGAAAAGAAAAGAAGAAAGGATTTTGTTCTTGCTATGGCACTGAGGCCAAGTGGCGAGAACCGCTTGAGAAAAGCCCAAAGAAAATATGGAGATTCAATGTTTCTAAATCGCTTTGTCAAAACTAGGCTAATAATCGCAATTTCCAAAAAGCGCCCAAGCCCTCCATTTGTACTAAACCCCATCAAGATATATCCTCGACTTGTTGAGTACCTTTGTACTCACCCCTATTTCTCCTTCCCTCTTCCAAAATTTTCAACAATGAGGAGGTTCTCACGACTCGCCATCCGAGGAGGACCCGGACTTCGAGGAGGAGGAGGACTTCAGGACGAAGAGTAGGGTTGTGTCTCGCCTGCCGCTCACTGTGGAATAGTCTAGTGCTAGAATAAATCGTGCCATGTTAGGCTCTGCGTTACCGTGTGTAACGCAGTATCTTAACTGCGCGCGTGCTTGATGTATTAAATTGTGACTTCGTGGGACGCTTAGTCCCCTATGTTGTAATAATATAACTCGAAGGCAATGTACCATTATTGTTAAATTGTGTGTGCTAGCCATGATCTTCTGGGACTAGTACTGTATGCACAATTAGGATTCGGTCAATTAGACCGGGTCCTGACAGCGGGTGGAGCCGTTCGATTGCGATCGGACGGTGCTGGAGGGATTGACGGATGAAAACGGACGAAGAAAGTGGAAACTCTATTCTCTTTATTATTATATATATTATAATTATTAGGTAGAGATATATAAAGGAGGGGAAAGAAGCCACCATGTTCGTCCACATCATTCAAATTATTTCGGCCGTTCGATCAACGGTGGGATCAAATTATAATGGCCAAGATCAATCAAAGAAATTCTCAAATAAATCAAGAAAAAAAGATCTTTGCCGTTGATTTTATGGAAAGATCTATGCGGCTTAGATTAAAAGAAAATATTAGAAATTCATATTAAATACTAAAGTTGATATAATATAATAGAGATAAACTCTAAATCCGATCTGATATGTTAGAGATAGATTATGAGTTAGAGATAAACACTATATACCAAAACAAATCTAGCACGGCTTAGATTAAAAGAAGAATATTAGAAATTCAGATTAAATACTAAAGATGATATAATATGGTTATTTTATCCGTTCAATCAACTGATATATAAAGGAGGGGGAAAAGAAGTCACCACGTTCGTCCACATCATTCAAATTATTTCAGCCGTTCGATCAACGGTGGGACCAAATTATAACGGCCAAGATCAATCAAAGAAATCATCACATAAATAAAAAATAAAAGATCTATACCGTTGATTTTGTGGGGCCGGATTATAACGGCTTAAATTAAAAGAAGAATATTAGAAATTCGGATTAAATACTAAAGATGATATAATATGGTTATTTTATCCGTTCAATCAACCGTGGGACCAAATTATAACAGGATAGATTAATCAAAGAAAAAAAATCTATGTGGCTTAGATTAAAAGAAAATATTAGAAATTCATATTAAATACTAAAGTTGATATAATATATTAGAGATAAACTCTAAATTCGATCTGATATGTTAGAGATAGATTGAGTTAGAGATAAACACTATATACCAAAACAAATCTAGCTGCGCAAACGTGCATGCCACCTCGCTCGTTCTTTATATACGCCTCAACAGGAAGAGGAAGGTGAAAGTGTTCCACATGATCTGCAGTAAAGAAGCGTCGGGCTGAAATTTTGTCGTGTTGAGCAAAAGAGGCTAGCTAATCGAGCGAAGGCTCAAAAACAATCCATTCCACACATCATGCCAGAACAAAGCACTCACACCGTTGCCACAGGGTGTCATCCAAACATTATTGTCTCACATAATGACGAGAGAACAAAGATAGCATGTACAATGGTTGAGACAGCTGCTGTCTCTAACCATTGACATGTCATCTAGAGATAATATAAGAGACTACCCATACAATGGATTGTCATAAGTTCGCCTACATAGATATTTAATGCTTGCATGGAAAAAATAAAACAAACAATAGATTATCAAAAATTCAAAAATAAAAAATTTATTTTTTTGAAATTTATATGTCAAGTGTGGTCTAGTTTTGTTTGAAAAAATATGAAGAACCCATTTTTAAAATCAGTTTCGTTAATCAGAGTTACTATTCAAAAGATATAGCAAAACAAAATAAAATGGGCATTACAATTGGGTGCGTGTTGTCTTCGATTGGTCGCATTTGGGCTCTGCTACCTGGTCAGATGTCTTGATGTTGTTCAAGGATGACTTAGCGCCGGCGCTTCGTGTAGAGACGACTCCCTCTTCTCTCTCCTCTCTCTCTCCTGCAACTCATTAAAAAGCTGACATGGCACTGGTTATAGACAGCTTAGAGACTGCTGAGCTGTACCATTGTACATGCTCTTAGAATAATATCACATAAATAATGTGTTTTACAGCTAAGTCATAATTGATAAACAAAGTAATGATATTTATTTAATGAACTGAAGAACATGAACATAAACATGTCATGCAAATTTCTCACATAATCGTTTCTAGAGCATATCCCTAACAAAAGGCACACACAAAACACAGAGTTGTGCAAGGGAAAAATCTTTATTGTTTCTCATTATTTGGATGTACGTAATAGATCAAAACCTCTTCAATGGGTTCAACTTGATCCACAAGTTGGGACAGTCACCACACTTGTCACACGCATTGCCGTGGGCCAGGCATGATTGTGGCGTAACATCTATTTCTCTTTTCTTGTTCTCTCATCCATATCTAACTAATTTGAGATCATTGAAAATGTCATAATGCTAATCTGGAAGAAGAAGCTATATATGGAGTGTGGCACACAACACACGGGGAGCCTACGCACACCATCGCCAATTAATCATGGAGCATACATACCATGGTGCACGTGCGCTTTTCGTATAAAATTCTAAAATTTCAGCAAGAATTTCCAAAATTAAGCATTTGCAATATGCCCACAAGTGAGGATCAGGATATATCCGCAGTTGAGAAAACTGAGAATTACGCAGAGACTGATGTTCTAAGAGGTGAGGATCGATCAATCGTTCTGCAATTCTAAAGATAAATCACGCTTGCCAGATCTATGAGCGCCTCACGTTACGTTCATAGGCCAGTTGGTGCGTACATGGGTTTGTGTGTTCGATTCACGCAGCTCCGGTGGTTTTTTCTCTTCAATCCTCATCCATTATAAGAGAACAACTAGTTCTATAAATAATTTTTTTTTTCTATTTTAAATAAGGGACCAGTTTGAGATCAGACACCTTCATAGTATACATAAAAGATCCAACGGATACATCTAGATATGTGAGAAATATGATTGAGACTTTTTTAGAAATAGTCTCTTGATGATTAGCAAAAGCGTTTAATATAATTCTTTTTGATAACTATAGGATTGTGAAATATCAGAAAAAGTATATAATTACGATGAATGTAGCTATGTAGAAAAATCGTAGGATATCCATATGAACACAACGAATTGATCATATGTGTGCGTGCGCTTATTCAAAGATTAGTTTTTGCAAAAAATTTTTAAAAAAAGAAAACCGCGTGCTTGATTTGTTGGCTTTTGTTTGGGATAAAATTTTCAGGAATTCCTAGGAACGGGATCCCATCCCGGACGGGATCCCTCCCCCATGCGACACGTGTCCCCGCTGGCGCGCCCATTTCGCCCACACACCTTGTATGGTCGAGGAGGAGGAGGAGGAGGAGGAAGGAGGAGGACCCGATGCGCCGCCGCCGTCGACCTCGCCGCCGCCGCCGTGACCTCGCCGTCGCCGCCGTCGCCTCGGCGGCGCCGCCGCCGTTCGGGTTAGGGTTAGGGAATATATTTGGCCGCGGGGTTTAGAGGGAGGTCGGGAGGCGGCGGACCGGCGGTGGGTGGGGCTTGTCGGGGCGGTGGCGGAGGCGGCCGTGGCGCCACGAGCCGGGGGGGGCGGGTGGGGGGCGGTGAGGGGACCGCCGCCACCACCTCGGGTTAGGGTGGGCGGCGGCTGGGGGCGGGGGGGTCAAGGGGAGGGAGCGGCCGGGCAGGGCGGCTGCCGGGCGGAGGAAGGAGGCGGCGGGCGGTGGTGTGCGGAGCAAGAGGTCGGGCGGAGGAAGGGCAGGAGGCGGGTCGGCGGCGGAGCGGCGGCGGGGGGCTGCCGCCAAGGAGGAAGAAGGCGGGCGGGGGGGGCGCGAGGAAGGAGGCGGCGGGGGCGAGGAGCGAGTGAGGGAGCGAGAGCGAGCGAGTGAGCGAGCGATTGAGGGGAGGCGCGGGGACACGTGGCGCGCGGGGAGCTATCCCATCGGGGTGGGCTCCCGACGGGATCCCATTGCCTAGTAGCCCCCTAAAATTTTAGATTGGTCTAATGGCTCTTGTTTGTTGGCTTTTCTTTGGGATAAAATTTTAGATTGGTCTAATGGTTCTTGTCGTGACTCTAGTACAATTATTGACATGCCTTTTGTCCATTTGATTTCTTTTTTTAGAGGAATTTGTCTTGTTTTAATAAACTTTTTTTTTTGAAGGAAAAGGCAGGAGAGCTGCCGTATATTGATCAAAAGTGATGGGAAGTACAGGGCGGGGAGAGAAAAAAGGCCCCTCCCCCCGTGGGCCAATAACAAAACTAATTAATTACAAAAGGAGCTCCTGCGGCCTCCCAAAGCCGCAGTTCGTCGGTAAGCATGGCCAAGAACGCGTTGGGATGCTTTTCCTCCTGGCGAAAGATCCTGTTGTTCCTTTCCAACCAAATGTGCCAGATTAAAGCCGCACAGGCCGATAGGGTGCCGCCCGTTGGTTGGCCGAAAAGCAAGTCCACCGACCACCAAGAGGTAATGCAGGTGGTGGCAGTCCACTCAGAAGGTCGAAGGCGCGGATCGTTGAGGAGGTTAGCCAACCGAGTCCAAGCGAGGGAGTCAGAGTGCGACCGCAAAAAGAGGTGTTCAGGGTCTCTAGGTGCCGCCGCAAAGTGGGCAGATAATCACTTGGAAGCTGTCTCCTGAGTAGGGCATCGGCGGTGAGCACCCTTTTCTGAATAAGCGTCCAGAGGAAGAACCTGCATTTGAACGGGGCCCAGAGTTTCCAGATCTTGTGAATCACTGGCCTCGGGATGCGCCCAGTGAATTGAAGCCGGTACGCCGATCTGACTGAAAATCTTCCATCCACAGAAAAGCGCCAGATCAGTTGGTCAAGGGCTAGAGGGTTCAACTGGGTTTGGCCCAATTGATGTAGGAGCGAGAAGAGCTCGGGGAACATGTGCGGGGTGAGATTGCGGCTGAGATCAGCAATCCAGCTGTTATTGGTTAAGGCGTCCAACTGGTTCAATGGTAAGTATACGCTGATTTGAATCCTGTGTCCGCCACTACGCCTGCCAGATCTATGAAACGTGCCATATCCATGATCTTCTTTCTACTCATGGCAATACAAGAAATTATGCGGTACATGCAGTGTTTACCATATCCGTCTTTCTAGTTTCCACTTATGCCAATAGTGCTCAACAGTATTAATTAATTTCTTCATAGGAGAGGTTCAGTTCATATAGGGATGTCAAATAGTACTGATCGGTTCTGATCAGTCATCAGCACAAACAAATAAACAGGGTTTTATCATTCTTTAGCAAACTTGCGTCCCAAGTTGATACAAGGAGAATTACCTCCTCTTGCACAAAAGGCATGCATGTCCATAGACAGAGTACACACTCCTGAATATTAGATTACATGTCATAAACAAGATACACCGACATGCGGGCATATACATATAGTGTTGTTAGCATTCTGATCAGTTATCAAATAGCATCCCTCTCGTAAGCAATATATGCCAAAGTGCATGAACCAATGATGGAAGAAGCGCAACAGCAGTCATAGTATCCAACGTAGTCAAACTAGGTTTGAATATTTGGAGCTTTTCGTAGCCATGCCTTCAGAAACACAGGGAAAATGCACATATGTTCGGATCATTCCATCTAGCAGAATTAAATAAGAAAATATTATATTGCACTTACTGTTCAGGCTCCATCTTCCCGCAATGAGGACACTGCAGTTTTGTACCCTGCAGTTCAATGATATATCAAACAAAAGAAGCTGAGATAATAACAGAAACCAGTTACTCAAACTACAGTGCAAACAGCGAAACATAGGGTGTCATGGACCTAAACCTTGAAAGCACCAGAAGTACAACTTGCAGCATAAATCTATGTCGACCCAAATAAGCCCATGACATTAAGGGAACAGGAAGTGATCGATGTTTATGAGGCAAGGCCTCGATGAGCAAAGCAAGGGCCTGTTTGATCATGCTTTGCAGCCGCTATACACCACATCTTAAATATACAACCATGGGTTTAGGTGTTCCCTGAGTGCCATCTGTCATGGTTTATGCAGCTCCTCAGGTGTTCCCTGGGTGCCACCTGTCACGGTTTAAATACACAACCAAGGGTTTAGGTGTTCCCTAAGTGCCACCTGTCATAGTTTATGCAGCTCCTCAGACCTCAGGTGTTCCCTGAGCGCCACCTGTCACGGTTTAAATATACAACCATGGGTTTAGGTGTTCTCTGAGTGCCACCTGTCACGGTTTATGCAGCTCCTCAGATGTTCCCTGGGTGCCACCTGTCACCGTTTATGCAGCTCTCATGCCACGTGTCAATGTCCCCTTTCTCATCGCGTGTCTTGGTTGGCCTCTGGGCAGAGGCCATCGCTTCGGCGTCGTCGGCGCGGTTGGTGAACTCTTCGTTACATGTTTTCTGGTCGGTCTGGCGCCTGCCTTTTTGTTTTTCGTGCCTTGCCCGTTTTGCTGTTGCTTTTTTTTTGTTGACTTACTCTGTATTAGCCGATGTTTTCTGTGTTTGGTGTTCTCCGCCGTCTTTTTCTCCGCCCTTCCTGTTTTGATCTGGGGACTTTGATCTGGGGATGCGTTTATTTCAGGAATCAGGATGCCTCGCTTCGAATGCTCTCCTGGTCCTTCTTCTAGGTGTCCATTGCGTCCCACTGGTGTGTTCTTCCTCTGTTTTTCCGTTCATTGTGTTTCCTGTCTGCTGTACGTCTGTATTTTGGTTTTCCTCCTTCCGTTGTTTTCTTCGTGCGCTGCTTTCCTTAAGTTCATGCTTTTCTCCATTGTTAGACCATCTCCAACCGTTTTTCTTCCCACCGTTCTCTTCAACACCTCTAAAGAGATTTTCTTCCCAGACTTCATTCTCTTCCCAGTCCTGTTCTCCAACAGAATTTCTTCCCACATTCCCTTCCATTCCCAACATACATATTTTAACATTCTTTCATAACCACCGTATGACATACCGTATTTATACCAGAATTTATTTTCGCATACACCACCTTATGATATATTGGGTACGATGGATTTAAATACTGCCTTCGGTGGATTGGGGGGGCTTGGCGCCGTCAGGTTTGCGCGGCTACTCGGGCGCGTAGGCGTGCGTTGCTGCTGGATTCACGGTGTCGTGTGCGTCCAGTTCGTTGGCCTGCCACGGCGGCGATCCCTGCGTTTGTCGCCCCGCCGCTCCTGGGCGTGCCTGCTGGCTCATTTCTGCCGCCACCGGCTGTGGATAGTATCAGTATGTTTTCACGTTGTTTTGTGCTGTTTGCTTTTATGCGCGCGTGCGGGTGGTTCGTGTGTTTCATTCATGTCTGCTCTTATGGTGTGTAGGGCCGTCTCCTGATGCAGCTGCGTACCGTGCTTGGTGCACGTCAAATCGTGCGTACGTACAGGCGAGCTGTCCTGCCGGCCGCGTCGTCGTTCTCTGGTCTCGCCTGTTGACGGTAGCGTTCTTTTATATTGGTCTGCTACTGCATTTTACGTAGCCGTCTATGTTTTTCGTGTTCTTTGTTTTCCTAATGCTTAGTTTTCGTGTTCCTTCATGCTGCTGTCTATTGCTTTGCATAGCCGTACTCCTCTGGCTTATTTACGTGTTTTGCTGTTTTTGCCTGGCATTGCTCATGCATGTGCAGATGTCGATCGCGTTGCTCATGTTTCCGTCTCTGGGCAGGCCGATCCTTCTGCACTTCTGGCCGGTGGGCGGTTCTTGGCCGTGCCTGCTGCACGCCGTGCGCGGGTCGTCCAGCCCTGTCGCCGTCGTCAGGGTTCTCGATCGGCAGCCGCGCGGCCCTCTCTGTGTTGGGGTCGACGATGCTATGGATGAATTACGTGGTTCGTTGCTATTTATTTATTTGAATTACGTGGTTGGTGCCTGTTTCTTTTTTCTTGGTTCTTTCTGTTAGATATATAGGTGTTTCTAAGTTCTAACCGCTTAAATTTTGTAGGTGCACTGCCTCGGGATGGTGCGGCTCAGCCCCTTTTTGCCATGGCCTAGGTCCTATTATTGCACTGCTTTGAAAGGTTTGTGTTATTTCCTTTTTGTTCGTTTTCTTTGTTTTTGTCGGTTCTCCCTTTCAACGTTTCCTTCCGTACGCTGCAGCTGCTAATTATTCAGAGAAGTCTTATTATGGACCTCCGTCTGAGCAATGTCGGTATTGTACTGCTGTGTTTTGGCGGCGAGAGGCTTTGCGTTTGCGAGCATCGTTATCTGACGTGCGGGCGCGCTACAATGGTTGCTGCCGTGGTGGAGGTGGAGGCATCCATTTGCCTCACAAACGGCCATATCCTGCTCCGCTTTGTGATCTGATGTCTTTCAGTGCTAGCCCCCTGTCTGCTCATTTCATGGACCGCAATAGGATGTACAATTCTATATTCACTTTTGTTTCGATGGGGGTTCATATTGATCGCTCTATAAATATTGGTCGAGGCCCTTGCATTTTTCGTATTAACGGGGTTGTTCATCACCGAATTGGTTCTCTCTTACCGTTGCCTTCTCAAAGGCCTCAATTTGCACAGCTTTATATCTATGATACTGGTAATGAGATTGCCAACAGGATGTCTGTCTTGCGTCCTCGGCGTTCAGCAGATTCTCAAAGCGTATTGGTTGATGAGCATGTTCAAGTCGCTGAAGATGTTCGGTCTCTTCATTTGTATGAGCAGATCGTGGCAAGCCTCATTACGATGTTGGACAATCATAATCCTATTGTGCAAAACTTTAGATTAGCTCGAGACAGATTGCTTGCTTCTGAAGTGCCAGAATTATCTATTAGGTTTGGTGATCCTTCAGTTCATGCTGATCGGACCTATTCTTTGCCTATGGCTGCCGAGCTAGCTGGTCTTATTGTTTTTTTTCAACAAAAGGCAGGAGAGCTGCCATGTATTGATCAAAAATAGAAGAGGATTACAGTGTGGGGGAGATATAGGCCCCTCCCCCATGGGCCGCCGAACACAAAGGACTAACTAATTACAAAGGGGGCACCTGCGCTCTCTCAGAGTTGCAGGTCGTCTAGAAAGAAGTTGAGGAAAACTGTGGGTGGCCTGTCCGCGTTGCGAAAGATGCGATTGTTACGCTCAAGCCAAAGTTGCCACAGAGTGGCTGAGATGACTGTGAGGATGCCGTTGGGTAGACCACCCCGGATAATATCAGCCGACCACCAACTGGTGAGGCACTCTGGATGCGACCAGGATGCGGGCAAGCTTTGGAGCATCAAGACGATCGCCATGTGTTCCCAAATAACTTGTTGTAGTTGCACCGAAGGAAGAGATGGTCCCGTCTCAAGGTTTCTCATGCAAAGGGGGCGAAGTAGTCGTTGGGAAGATGACGAAGGAGGAGAGCGGCGATGAGCACCCCGCCTCGGAGGAGCGCCCAGATGAAAAATTTGCATTTGGATGGAGCCCAGATCTTCCAAACTTGCTGCAGAGCCGGCCTTTCGACCCGACCAGCGAATTGGAGCAGATACCGGAAAATGCACAGTTTGATGTGGTTGCACATAGACTTGATCACGGGAAGCCCGGCCTGGGAACCCGGCCCGAACGATGCATCGGGCCTGGCTTAGGCCTCATTTCCGAAGCCCGGTGTTCGGGCCGGGCCGGCCCGGGCCCGGGCTCGGTTTTTTTGCCAATCTAAGCCATGGTCGGGCCGGGTCACCGGGCTTTCCGGCTTCGGACCGGGCTCGGGCCCGGTTTTCGAGCCCGACGCCCTGGGTCGGGTCGAGCTCAGGCCTGATTTTTCGACACCAGGCTTTTCCAGGCCCGGCCTGAAGCCCAGCCCGGCCCGGGGTTTGAACAGGTCTAGTTGCGCAGGCCCGCTCAGGTGGACTCAGGCATGTTTCTCCTACGCATCCTCTGCTGATGGCGCTACAATACCCTTTATTGTTCCCCTATGGAGAGCAGGGGTGGTATGCAAGAATGCGTATGCAGGAAACTGAGGATCACCATGTTCGTGGGAGGGGCAATGTCACCATGATGGATTATTATCGTTATGAAGCTCATTACCGGCCTGGGCAACGCAACCCAATGATTTGTTGTGGTAGATTGTCTAAGCAATACCCTGTGACTGCTTTCTCATGTGCGGAGGCTAATCGATTGTTGTACTTTTATTTCAATCAGGATCAACTACGATCTGAAACATTTCAAGGAATAGTTGATGAAGTGTATCGAGGGAATTCGTCTGGTGGTCATGTTGGTGTTAGAGTTGTTCTACCTTCGTCATTTACAGGGGGCAAGCAGTTTATGAACGAAAATTATTTTGATGCCATAGCAATCTGCCGAGTGTATGGACCGCCCCAAATTTTCAGTACTTTCACCTGCAATCCAAAATGGCCTGAGATACATGATGCCATATGCCGTGAACCAGGACATACATATGTTGACAGGCCTGATATGGTTGTTCGGGTTTTCCGTACGAAGCTTGAAGAGTTTGTTCGTGATGTTAGGGAAGGCCATGTTTTTGGTCCTGTGCAAGAAGGTTCGTTAATGTTAGATTTAAATGTTCTATTTCCTGCATTGGCTTCCTCTGTTCATATTCAATATTTTTTGTTGTCATGTTGTGTGTTTTCTGTTGGGCTTTTGCCCTCTTTGGGCTACAGCAAATGGAGAATGGGCCTTTGGCCCATTTCGGCCACTTAGAGAGAGGAAGGGGCAGCTTGCTGCCTAAGGCTGGCTCCCGTGCTTAGGGTTCCTCCTGAACCCAGTGAGAGGTGGTGGCGGCGGCGACTTGGTCCTGGCCGCTGCGGGCGCTCGCACGTGGGCGCGATGGCCGGCTTCTTCGGGAGTCGTGACGCCGCCAACTGCCTATATGGGTTCCTCTCTCTCTCTCGGTCGATTAGATGGTTGGACTCATTGGTTTTTCCCTTTCCTCTTCCTCGATCTGCTATGGCTGCTGCTGTTTACCGGCGCTTCGGCGTCGTCGCCGGCCGGTGGAAGCTGCTGCTGTGGTGATCTTCCTCGACTTGGTTCCCGGTGGCCACGGGGTGGTCGCCGTGAGCTATTCTTGCCTCTCTCGCTCCTCGGGTTCCTTCCGTGGTTTTTCGCCGTGGAGGAGCGACGGCATCGATCTCCGGGTCTCTCGCCGATGGTGCGTGTGTAGCACGGCGATAAGATTTCGGGACAGCGATCTAATCGCGCTTTGCCACGTCACGGCTTGATTCCGCAAGACCGTGAGATCTTCTTCTCCTCTCTCGTGGTTGTGTCTTTGGCCGATTTTGGTGAACTTGGGACCATGCCATGGGCATTGGGGCCATTCACCTCAATCTGGTGAAGAACGCCGTGGGCTTAATCCTTAATTGCTGTGATGATTATTGTGTATGAGGCTTTGTGATCTGTTGATTAGTGATAGTTTAATTGAACTCACCGCTCATGCGGAATAACTTGTATATGACATGTGTTGTCTTCGCCGCCTCAATGCTTTGGATCAATGCTTTGTTCTAGTTATTAGTCCGGGTTACATCGCTTATTTACCCGTTACTAGTCTCTAGTTGAGGTTGGTTTGGATCGGTTTGTTGAGGAGGGTTCTCCGCCGTTCTTTTGATCAATATGGCTGAAACTTGATCCTTTGGTTTGGTTTAATTAACCTTGGGCAGCGAGATTACTTATACCGCTAGTAACCATAGCACAAGTTATTCGTGGGTTACATTGTGTTCAATTAATTGGTCCTAATCTCAGATCATATATGCCTATGAAATTGTGTTAAAAATGATGTTGGATGGCTGTTTTCAGCAAACCATCATTTGTTTATAATCTGAGAGCAATCATTGATAAATAAACTTGAGCTTATGCTAGTTTATGTCAACTTAAACTGAGTTTTGTTGCTGTTTAAGTGATAACTTGTTTTAGAAGATTGTTTCATTAATCTAAATAAAACCTGAGTTAGCTATTAGCTATGCAGAACTCTTGTCTTTAGAGTTTTAATGAGACAATTTTATTGGGCCATATTCTTGTCCATTTGCTGCCATGGATCTGTTTTGTTGCCAATCATGTGTTTATATGCTTAAGTGCATATTTATGGAGAACACATGTTTTTCTCATAATTCATGGCACTGTTTCCTTATTTATCTTATTGCTGTAATTTATTTGAATAATAGTTCATCATGCTCATACTGCAGTATATTACAACATTTTCTCCCTCTGTTCATACAGTATGAATGCTGCATATAGGTTCTTGCGACGACCAAGCTTGATTGTGAGCCTAACTCAGCGCACCGTGCTTATTTATGACATTCCAATTGATTTATTTGTTAGTTTGTTTATCCCTTTGCAGAGTTATTTTCGCTCCTTCTACCTATAGGACTTTACGAAGTATTAATGCAGTATTATGGCCTAATGCAGTGTATGCTATTTCGCTTTATACGTGGTGAATTATGTATTAATTAATAAAAGGTTATCCTGTTCGATGCACGCGATACAGGCGCTTACGTAGGCTGTGCTGGGGTGATAGAATGCCGTGTATATTTTTTTAGGTTCATGTGTGCCTGCATTACATTTGACCATCTGTTGGTTATTATTTTCTGTGTCCTGTTGGGCCATGCGTAATTTCCTTAGTCCTTCGCACACTGTTGGTTAAGCTTAATCAAATTATTGATTAACTAGGCTGCGCATAGTAACACCTTTTAGGTTTGTTGTGGATTTAATAGTGGTTTAGGACTATAAGATGTGCAATGCTACCTAACTAGATTAGATATACTACAACAATTAATAGGGAGTTGGATTAGATTTGAAGAATCATAGCACGCATGTTACTTCCGGCATGATATTCTCAGAGAGTTAGTTTTATTGGGCGTCCATACAATTTCGGTTCAAACTGATCGAATGATTGATTGGCTAAGCTACACATACTGTCCGCTTTTACATTTCTTCTGTGTTTGATGGTAAGTTAAGTTTATGAGGTGCACAATGCTAGCTGAATTGATTAGGGATGTCAGAGGCATTGGTAAGGAATAGGTAGGGACCCTTTACAGGGTTGAATGAACGGCGGCTCGGCGAGTAGGCCGACGCCACGGCCATCAGCAGCCTGCTGGCCTGCCGACTGCCGTTGCCTGCTGGTGCGTGGCTGCGGTGAATTCACGCTGGCCGCGCCGTCGCCGCGGCGGCGCGTTGTGCAGCCATGCAGCCCGCGTTTGGGTACGACGGATGGAGCGCATGCGGATGCCAGCGAAAAAAGGGAGAAAACATGGGAGAGGCGGGATTCGAACCTGGGGCGGCCAGTTCACAACCGGGCGGTGCTAACCAGCCGGCCAAACGACCCGCATGCCTGAGATTCGCGGCAAAGAAATCGTTTTATATGTAAAATCGAAATGGACGGTCGGATCTGTCGGGCTCGCACGATCGGACGGCGTTCGCGAAGCCGGCCAGGGAGGCTAGCCATTTGGCGCGCGTGCGACGCAAGTTCTTCGTTTTGTACAATTTATTGATGTTTTGAAGGTTTTTTATTTCTATTATTTACTAATCGATATCCAAAAATTTAACATATGTAATGATTAAATACATTTATGGACCCTTCCTATAAAATTTTGATTGCATTTGTAAAACATGTAAACTTCTGTATCTATTTACGTGGGTAGGCCAAATTTCCCCCGGAGTCTAAAAGATATCGAAATTTTCGTTTGAATTCGGGTTGGGAATTTGTAAATAAAAGTTAAGAATTTCAAAAACTGTAGGATTCAATAACATGAATTAAGCAAATTATAGAATACAAAAAAAAGCAAAAAATAAGTTTAGAAAATTGAATTTTGGAAATTCAAAAAAATAAAAGCGAATATATCAAAATCTAAAATACAAAATATCTATAAAGGATTACAATTTCCAAAATTCATTTATTATTTAATTTTTAAGTATTCTATATTTCAAAGGTTTTTAATTTATATTATTTACTAATTAATATAAAAAATTTAACATCTGTAATGCTTAGATACATTTATGGCCCGTTACTATTAAATTTTGGTTGCATTTCGATAACATGTAAATTTCTGTATTTATTTACTATTTATTTACGCTGCTAGACTAAATTTGCCCCACTTGATCCCCCCTCTCTCCATTCTTTGTAAAATTCATGTTTTAGGGGGGTTCAAAGTTTTTAAATTGAATATCAACAAATCTAAAATTTGAAAATAGATTTAAGGAAGTTTAAAAGATATCGAAATTTTCGTTCGAATTCGGGTTGGGGATTTGGAAATAAAAAATAAGGATTTCAAAAACTGTAGGATTCACAAACATAAATTAAGCAAATTGTAGAATAAAAAAATAGGAGAACTAAATTTAGAAAATTGAATTCTCGGAATTTTAAAAAAAGGCTGGCGAGGACTGTGCATACATGTACTACGGCTGGCGAGGCCTGTACGGTGTGCACGTACGCGAAGGGCAGCACACGCACACAGGCGACAACACGCACAGACTGGCGCATTTCCCGTGACAAAAACCAATCTGTTATAACCCTAAGTGATTTATGGTAGAGCCCATCCCAAACCCAGGGGTATTATAAAAAACCAAATATAAATTTGTGCTTATATATATGAACCCCATCAGATACAAAGAGAGAATCGATAAAAGTATTGACGCTTTTTTGTCTCTCAGATCCGCGCCTTCCGTCATCATTGTGTTTGTGTTTGTGTGTATGCGATGACCGATTTACAACACGTTATCAGCACGAATTCGCTCTTCGTTGATCCGGGTACGTCGTTCTATTGATTGAAAATAGATCAATTCGTATCAATTGATTTCTAATCTTGAATTGATCTATTTGGATGAACACGCGCATTGGCGGATCGTCACCGTGATACGAACGCTGCGGCCGTCGGCTAGAGGCAAGCATCAAAACGGCCAGAGAAGGCCGCGTATCAGATCGTGGCCAACCGGCCGACCATGCCGCCGCATCACTTGTGGCCGTGCAATGCACCATGCACCGCCGCCTCGATCGTGGTAACAGATCAAGGGAAGTACTAATGACCGGATCTACTAATATGTCATTGCATGCATATCAAATATATATATGCTTGCTGTTGACCTCGAATTAGCATGGGATCATGCCATGCATGTATGTATGTTAATCAGGGTTGTGCAGATTGATTACCCATGGTGCCAGCAACCCGTCCCGGCCGCTCACGCGCTGCTGTGCGACTCGTCGTCACCGCCATGGCCAGCAGCCGCCTTGGCCCGCCCCGCGTCGAGGCCTGCAGTCTCCTCGCCGCGTGCCTTCACCCGCTCTCGTCGGGGGTTACATGGTCGTGCACTGTCTCGCGCTGTCGCGCATGAACCAGCGCCGCCCGCGCGCCGTCGGCTTCGGCCATGCCGTCGGCCTTGGCCGCGCCCGTCGGCCTCGCCATGTCGCCCGTGCCGCGTCGGCCTCGGTCTCTACCGCCCGCGCCGCGCCGGCCTTGGCCCCGCCGCCTCGACCTCAGCATCTGTAGCGCCGTGCGCGCGTGCCCGCAGCGCCGCGCATGACGCGCCCGCCGCACCGCCCTGCCGGCCGCGCCGCGCGCCTACCGCCTGGCCGCGCCCGCAGTGCCCGGCCGCGTCCCGCGCGCCGTGCCGCCCTGCAGGCCGCACTGCGCCGTGTCTCCGCGCCGGCCTCGCCGCCTGCGCCCGCACCGCTCAGCCGCCGCCGCCCGCGCGCGCGCCCGCTCGCGCCGCCCAAGACGCAGCCGCCGCCGCGCGCCCGCGCCTGGGTTGGGGAAACCCTAGAGCAATGGTTGGCCAGGCCGGCTGGGCCAGTTAGGCCAGCTGGGCCGATTGGGCCTTTTAAGGCTCGAAATTGAAGGGTTTTTCTTATCTGTTTTTACAGATTCAATTATTAAATCCTGTAGATTTAATTCCTTTCAAATAAACTTATTTATGCCCTGTTAATTAATTATTAATCCCTTTATTTGCTGTGACTTGTTCAAAAGCCTGTAGTCTTTCATAGCAAATTAATTGTGAATTATTCGCCTTTTTGCAATTTATCCTTTTAGACTGTTGTCTTATTTAATATTGCAAATTGGTGAATTATTACCGCGCCGTGTGTCTGGCCACATCCGCGCCAGACGTCTGCGGCGCCCGACGACTTGCATGCTGGACCCACGCCGGCCCGTTGAACGTGTTGCGCCCGGCGTCGCCCGTTATGCGCTTTTCGTCTTGCCGCCGTCGCCCCCGCCGTCTTGCCGCGTTGTGGTCGTAGCCTCAAAGGTTGTCCGTTGCGTCGCCGTGCTGCTGGCCGCCGCCCTTTCGGCGGCCGTGCTTCGCGCCAGCGCCACGCCGCGGGTCTGCGCCACGCCCCAAGGCGACCCGCCTCGCCGGTGTTAGGTCGCGCTGCGATCGCCGCTACGCCTATACTGCGTCGCTCCAGCTGTCGTTGTGGCCCGGACCACGGTCGCGCCCCGAAGGCTCGGTCGCCGTCATCCTTTGCGCCATGCGCCGCCATGATAGTTGTTACCCCGCGTCGCGCACGCCGCCTCGTCTTGCCGTCGTCCGTATCTGGTCACGCCATTGTCGGGTTTAGCTTTCGCCTACCAGAGGCGTCGCTGCCCTCGTCAGTACTATTTTGGATGGACCTGGTGATCCATCATAAAATGGTGCTTGGAAACTGTGTTTCAATCCCCGAAGGACACAATGTTTGTACGAGTGGTTCTCGTTGCATATTCCCCTTATAGTGCTTACAATTCCAGGTAACCATCGAAATCCTCTCTTTCAGATTTGGATTCTAGTATTTGAGCTTCCATAATATGCAAAATCTTAGACCTAGCCCACCTTTGGAAGCTGTATACTAATGGATTTATTTTCTAGCAAGGAGTTGTAATTGTTTTCTGCATTGTTATAATTATAATATGGCCAGTAGACCAGAAATAATTAGCAGAAATTCATAAATATGCTAGAAACTTTGTGGGCACCTTTGTGTTCTTTATGGCTTGTTTTTCTGGCACTGTGTAAGATCAAGCCTCCCATGGGCTAATTGATTTTGGTAATTGATGGCAACTAGGCCGTACAGCTGGAACGCCAAGGATAAGGACCTTTGTTTAATAGTTCTTCTATTTTCCTTACGTATGCGTCTTTAGCTCAACTACATCTCTCTCGTTGCGTGGTCCCACCGAGCACTGTGTCATAAGGGTTCCTAGAGTGCGTGTATTAGCCTTTAGCGAATCATCTAGAGCGAGTCCACTGTCTAGGTTCGAGAGAGTTCGGAGAGTTCGGGGAGTGACAAATGCTCAGTGGTTTCAGAGCCGCCAAGTTCCCAAGCCAAATATTACATTTAGGCGCGAAACCTCGCGCCAAATGATTTGAACCTCCGTTGTGTCCACAAATCGACAAATTGTCCCTTGACCCGAAGCGTGGTGACGAGAGAGGGCGAGCGAGGCGAGTCGATAAATTTAGCCTCTGTTGGACAGCGTCCGATCGCCATCGGACGGCGTCCGTGACGGGGCCAAAATCTGCTTACCTTTGAAACCCGTCTGTGGAATAAAGACTAGTCCTCGAATAAAGATACTAGTGCACACATCACTTATTTGGATCATCACATACAATAACATAAGAGTTGTATTACAACAAAAGGGTATTGCCAAGTGCATATACCAAACTTGCAATTCTGCATCGACAAAAGTTTATATTACAAAGAAAAGAATTGCCAGTAAAGCGGAAGCGCGCTATGACATTAGTGATAATCCTAGACTAAGCATGCAACTTCCGGTTGTAGGAGAGCTTAATCTTTGATGCGAGACATCAAAGCGGGATCGCCTTCCTCATGGCACGCGTAATCCCCTTCATCGGGTCTTGGTAATCTAAAAGAGTGAGTGTGTGCGAGGGTTAGTGCTTAATCAAACCGCACTAGCAAGTTAACACCATCCTTAATGCATAATAGTGATTAAGGCTTTATAGTAGAGGTTTGGTTACTTTGTTTGCAGGAATGCCGCTTTTGAAATTACATATATAAAAGCCTAAACCTAGCAGGTTTTGAAAGAACATCTCCAAAAAGATGTCGAGGAAAGAAGATATCAAGTTTCTTAACTCGTAACCCATTCCACCCAAGTGCCACCCTTGCCACCTGACTTTCCTCTTATGCCACACGTGCACGCTTTCACTCGCATCCCATCTTCTTTCTCCCACCATCATTCCGGATTCGGCAAACCCGTTCGCGGACCCGTCTTCTGAGTTTATATGAACTAGTGACCTAATTCCAACTCAATGACTGCCAGATCACGGATGGAATTGGCCATGGCCGCCACCCTCGTTGTGATGTCGATCCATTCACCTAGTATTACTAAGGCTAAAACTCCGCCTTTACCTCGTGATATTTTGGCAATTAGTTAGGCCCTTTAAGGCGTATGCTCCTCGAGCTCATGTATTTCGCATGCAGATCATTGGTCCCATAGACCCGCCAATCCTGCGCTCATCCGCGATGGCCACGTTGTGGTGTAGGGACCATTGATCACACACAAGATAATGGCCGACGGTAATCCGTCCGTGCCCACGCATGGACACCCTCCAGACGAGCCCAAACTCCATCCTGGTTCCACCTTCCTCGTGCATGCCTCTTACATAGGCATATCGTGCACATCCTCTGGGTCCACCCCGCCCATCACCCTTCTCTTCCATCATCCCCAACCACATTTCCGCTTCCACACACCGCACAATACCCATCCACATTTCCGTATCCACACACCTGCATAATACCCCATCCACAAAGAATTCAATCATGCAACACAAAATCCATCATGATCAAGGTATGTAATGTGTCATGTCCACTGTAAGTTTTGGCTTACCAAATGGGATTGGTTACCCGATTAAGTCAAGAGACCTAAGCATGTCTAAGCGACTTTTACCAAGACTAGAAAGTCTAAATATTTTATATTTTATGTGGACGAATAATCAATCATGATATCAAGGAATCATGTAAGTTGAAAGCATATTCATCAAGGATGGGCATGATATTATCATGATTAACAAGTAGGCATTATCAAATCATAGCAAGCATGCACTTTATATTTCAATCAAAATACTTTATCAAAACTGGGTAGGAGAATGAGCTAGGTGTTAACTCGCCTTGAGGATCAGATGCAAGTACTTGGCTAGCTTCCGGATACTCTTCCTCTAGGACAGGTCCTCTGTTTAAGAGTAATAATCACGAATTACGGATATTCTACATAAATTATGAATGCGAGGCGTAGGGCTAGATGTTGGTCGCGAACGGAAATACTAAACTAAGGGCCTGGAGTTTGATAGGGTCAAAATTACCACAATACCCTTAAGTATAATTCTATATGGAAAAAGTGAAATTATCTATATCTATGTCTTCTTTAATATGTTGAGAGTCTCTTCTATAGGCCAGATCTTGATTTCATAATTTTCCCAGGGTGTGAAGTCACTATACTATTTTCTAGAATTTTATGGGAATTTTCCTAGGTGATCTGCTATTTTTAACAAATAATAAGGCTTTTACGGTATTTGTTATACAATTAATTGTCTGGAAAATCAGTTGGAACAGTAATGGGCCGAGCCTAGAACTGTGCAGCACGCGCGAGGCAGCAAAGCCCGCGTAGCAGAGCTGTGTGCTGGACCGAGCCGGCCCAATTGACCAAAGGCCCAGCCACGGCGCAGGCACGCCCGAAGTGGCGACGTCGAAGGCGCATTTCCGGAAGGCGCCTCCACTTACCCTGACACGCGGGACCGAGGACCCACTCGCCAGTGTCTCAGCTTCATGCGAACGCAGCGGCTTGGAGAGGAGGACTGACGCCTGGGACCCACCGGTCAGCGACTCGGCTCTTGTGTGAACCGTAGACCGATGACGTCATTGATGACGTCATCGTCGTCTTCCTCGCGACTGCGCGCGAACCGTACGGCAAAACCTCGGCTCGCCGGCGCTACAGGGCATATCGCCACGTGTGCATGCTACCTACGGCTTCAGTTCGACGACGCGGTCCTAATGGTACCAACGGCACGGACAGTGGTGCCCAAATACGGCGGCGACATCGCCGGCGGCGGCGGTACGGCTCGGCTAAGCATGGCGACGGCGCTAGCATCTGGTTTTGACTAAATTGAAGGGTGCTCAAGCTTCGGGACGGCACAAGGAGGCTTACCGCGGCCTTAGCGAGGACGGAGTGGCTCTGGTTCGTCTTGGCGACGAGCGACCCGAGGCGGTTCCGAACAGGGCAACGGCGGCGAGGCAACTCCGGCGATGCACTGGCCAAATTTATTGAGGGGAAATGACCGCGAGAGGATGAGGATGCTACAGCCGGAAGGAATCGGGAAATGACGTACCGTGGTCGAAGAACTCGTCAGCGACCGAATGGACGAGATCAACTACGGCGAGCGATTCCGGCCGGCACAGTGACTCCGGCGGCTCGTGCGTCTGTAAGCAAGCTCAGGGCGACCTTGCGAACATGTTGGACGAGTAGTAGAGGCTAGGTTGTGGCGCAATCGAAGGAAACCGTGAAACGTTGCTCGGTTTAGGTCTTTTATAGCAGCTCGGGGGCGGTGGAGGCGGGACCCAGCGGCGCCAGCTCACAGGGCTTAAGCGGTGGCGTCCAGGTGTAGGAACTCCTTCACAGCTCGGCTGTTGGGCCCCTACGTGAGGTGGAGCACCGGGGTGAAGCGGCGCTGACCGCGAGCAGAGGATAGGGGCGAGCGACAGGGGCAGGGAGAGAGACAGTGAACTGGGAGAGGTGGGTTATTGAGATTCTACCAAGTTTCTACCAAGAAGTTCTCAATCCGAATTGGCTTTAATGATTTCCATCTATTTCCATTTCGATTTTTGAATTCTAGCAATTTTTTTATATTTAGAATTTTGAATTTGAATCCTAGCTTGGATGAATTTTTAAAATTGGCGCAATTTGGGGTGTTGAGCTCTACCCCTTAAAATAAATCTCGACCGAGATTTAGAGGCGCATCAGAAATAGATGTGGATAGTTTCGTCAAGATAATCTTCGATTCCCAAGTTGAATGATTACCCCGCTGATTACTCCAATCGAACTCTAAACATTTTGATACTTTTCCACGGGTTTGCTTATCCATAGTATCCATAATTTTCACCGGATATCTGTGGTATGTGAGAGTTTGAGATATTGGGTTCTTAGAAACATCCACGCTTCTTCCTAGACGCAAACACTTTCTCAAGCGGGATACGTGAAAGACATTATGAACACCACCCAAACTGGAGGTAATTCAAGCCGATATGCTACTAATCCTTTTCTCCGTAATTTTATATGGTCCAATAAACCGAGGTGCTAATTTTCCTTTTTGCTGAAATCTTTGACCTCTCTTAAAGGGATACTTTCAAATACACATAATCTTGAGGTTGAAATTTATAGCTCTTCGACGCTCATCAAGATAGCTCTTTTGTCGAGACTGTCTTTGTCAACAATTTTTCCCGAATAATCTTGACCCTTTCTTTCGCTTCCTTTAGAGAATTAATGCGAATACTTGTCCATCTCCTACCTCGGACCAATATAAAGGTGTTCGCATTTTAGATCCATAGCGCTTCAAATGGTGCCATCTCAAGACTAGTCGATAACTATTATTATAAGAGAACTCGTGATATGGCAACCATTTCTCCCATTCGATGGAGAATTCCGGTAGCATAAGCTCTTAGCATATCTTCGATGATTTGAATAACTCTCTCGATTGACCATCCATGCGTGGGTGAAAAGCGAAGACTAAAACTCGATGAGTTCCGAGAGCACTTTGCATCTTATTCCGAATTGAGAAGTGAATTGAGTCCTCGATCGATATAATCCTTTTGGGCACTCGATGCGGACACATAATCCTTGCACGATAAAGATCTGCTAACTTTTCACTGCTGTAAGTACTTTTAACTGGTAGAAAATGCGCTACCTTAGTTAATCTATCCACGATGACCCAAATAGAATCAAATCCAGATTTAGTTCGAGGAAGTCCCACTATAAAATCCATAGTGATCTCATCCCATTTCCACTCGGGAATTTTGATGGGTTGTAGAAGTCCAGCGGGTCGTTGATGTTCAACTTTAACCATTTGACAATTATGACACTTATTGTGTATTCCGCTATATCTCTCTTCATTCTAGGCCACCAAAACCGACACTTGAGATCATGATACATTTTGAACTCCTGGGGTGAATAGAGTATGGTGTATCATGGGCCTCCGATAGGATGGTTTGCTTTAAGTTCTCATCATGCGCACGAAAATCCGATCGTGCATCCATAATATTCCATTATCATCCCGCGGAATCTACCCCTTAGTTACATTCATCGATTTTAATCCTTTCGATTGCTTGGATGACCTAAGCGTATTTCCTTGATCCGACTCATCAAAGTTGGTCGCAATTCCAAGTTGGCTATATATCCTTCTTCCACCAAGTTTAGATTAAACCTTTCCATATCCTTGAGAAGAGACTCAGGCATTTCTGATAATTGCAGATGATAACATTGAGCCTTTCTGCTTAATGCATCGGCAACTACATTTGCTTTCCCCGGTGGTCTTGAATATTAAGATCATAATCCTTAATCAACTCCATCCATCTTCTTTGACGATATTTAAATTCGATTGTGTGAACACATATTTCAAACTCTTATGATCCGAATACACGTCACATTTCTGTCCCATCAGGTAATGTCTCCAAATTTTCAGAGCATGAACCACCGCGGCTAACTCCAAATCATGTGTTGGGTAATTCTCTTCATGCTTTCTTAACTGCCGAGATGCATAAGCTATGACTCTTCGGTCTTGCATTAGGACGCATCCTAATCCTTGCTTGGATGCATCACAATACACTTCGAACTTTTTATCGTGTCGGGGTAGTCTGAGGGTTCGGGTTAACCTATTCTTCAATTCCTGGAAACTCTCCTTACAAGTTTCGGTCCAGATGAATGGGACATCTTTTCTAAGCAGTTGAGTCATGGGTTTTGATATTTTTGAGAAATCCTGAATAAATCTTCGATAATATCCTGCCAACCCTAAGAAACTTCTGACTTCAGTGGTATTTGTAGGTGTTGGCCAATCCGCAACTGGGGCTATTTTTGACGGATCTACTTTAATTCCTTCGGCCGTAATGATATGTCCAAGAAAGCCTACGCCCTCAATCCGTAACTCACACTTCTTGAACTTAGCATAGAGTTTATATTCTCTCAATTTTTCCAAAGACTAATCTCAAGTGTTCAAAGATGTTCTATTGCATTCTTGGAGTATATCAGATATCATCAATAAATACCACTACTTAACTTGTCCAAGAACTCCATGAGAATTTTGTTCATGATGTTGACAAAATGAGCGGGAGCATTAGCTAAACCAAAAGACATAACTAAATACTCAAAAAGTCCGTACCTAGTGGTGAAAGCCGTCTTAGAAATGTCTTCTTCTTCATCTTCACTTGGTGATAACCGAGCGAAGATCAATTTTCGAGAAACATTTAGCTCCCTTGAGTTGATCAAAGAGATCATCAATCCTTGGCAAAGGATATTTGTTTTTGATGGTAACGGCATTAAGAGTTCGATAATCCACTACTAATCTTCGACTTAGTCCTTCTTGTCGGCGAACATAGTGGCGTAACCCGACTAGACGAACTTGGACGAATCAATCTTGATTTCGCAACTCTTCCGCTTGCTTCTTGATTCAGCTAGCTCTACAGATTCATCCGATAGTAGGACTTATATATTGGAGCCGTTAGGGCACTAGCTCTATGGCAACTCCATATCTTCACCTCTATCAAAGCGGAACCCGGGTAGCTCTTGGGAAAGACATCTAGATACTCTCTTACTACTGCTACTTGAGATGGGAGCTCAGTTCTCAAGTGCCACATAGCTCGGTTCCAGACAATAGGCTTATCAACCTTCCATTTCATATCATATCCTCCTGGCCTAATAAGATGTACTTCCCGCTTGGCACAATCTAGAACTCCCTGATAATGCTTCAGCCAATCCATTCCAATAATAACATCTATTCCTTGGTGGTAAAACTAAGAAACTAAAATTGCCTATTCTTTCCTTCTTCGATATTTTCCCAAGGACAAGCTTTATTAATCACGCACCGATCCTTGGGTTCTTATGGATACCGCTTATTTAGTGGAAATGTATCTAAACCATGTCTGCTTCACACACTCTTCTGTTATAAAAGTATGAGATGCACCGAATCAAAAGTACTTGAACAGTCAAGGCGTCGAGAATGAACGTATCCATCAAAACTCCGGTGGCTTCTTGGCTTCGCGGCATTCATATGATGTAATTGGCGCGATTCGGATTGTGGTGGAGCAGATTATGATTGCCACGACCTCTTCCACGCCCTTGTGGGATAGGAGCACGTGGGAGGCCGATTAATGTGAGGCGGCCTATTCGTGGACAATTTGCTATAAAATGACCAGTGATTACACTTGAAGCAAAGCTTAGAGACCCGTAATCAAGATCGATCGTCCTTTGTTGAGGATTATTCGCCTATATGGGAAGTTCTTGGCTTGACTAAATCCTTGACTTGAGGATTGTTCGGAGATAAATACCGTTGAGTCTGTGAGTTGTAAGGCCTTTTAGATAGAGCGGCCTTGGCATAGGCGCCTACTCGATCCGTAACTTCCTTGAGTGGTCAACCTCCTTTTTCGCTTATCTCCATATCGCGGAGATCCTTTTCCACAATCATAGCTTTATTGATAGCATATTGAAGTCCTTGTAATCCAAAGAAGAATATCACGGATCTTAAAGGTGGATACATACCTTCAATAAACCCGCCCACCTTTTCTTCTTCATCCATTATATCTGCGGGGCATATCTAGCTAGTGATTAAATTTGGTTAAATAATCCTGCATCGACATATTCCCTTGTTTTAGAGCTCGAAATTCCATCTTCTTCATTCTCATAACTCCTTTTGGTACGTAGTTGCGACGGAATGCCTTTTCAAATTCATCCCAAGGAATATCGTGTAATAGAGTCCTGCGCAAAGCTTCTTCCTCAATCGATGGTGAAACTTGCTCAATCTTCAAGAAGAACATTGCTTAGCACATCCGCTCTTGCTTCTCTAACTTGTCGTCGTGATGCGAGAGAGCGTAGCTACATTTTGTTCCAATCCGTAACTCCTAACTACCAAATAGTTCTCCCTTTGATTCAAAGCAAAGACCATCTAAGCGGTGGGTTGCTAAACACCATGTCTTTGGTCGACACCTTATTAAAGTTAACTTCCTCTTAATAGTATTCACCAATCATCTCGCATCCATTGGCTCGTTTGCATGTGTGAATATTGGGGCTTAGTCTGCTGAATTCCCCAATCTCGAGCCCGTTTGTCTTTCGAGACTCGTCACGCCTTTGATTGGTCATGAGAGCCCCGAACATTTGGGCTTGATATGCGAGCACCTGCTCCATTGTAGGGTTGCCAGATGGTGGCGACGGCAACACTACATTTCCTCGCTGATTTCTTGGCTGCGAACTCTGAGCAGCGGTAGCAGGGGATCTTTGTTCGGCCATTCTACATCATTAGAAGAATCATCGCAAAATTTAAACATCATGCTATGAAGCAAAGGTGAAATGATAAACTAACAAAGTTAGAGTGGGACATATATTACAACCAAATTTTAGGTTCGTGATGAAAGTACTTAATTACACATATTCATATCATCAGGACTCGATACCCATCTTCTAATAGGGTACCGCTTATTTGTGTCCATCCTGGACTGCTGCCAACAGGCAGTATCTTACAAAGACCTCGCACTTGATCCCTCCAGATCAACTACCCTCTGCTGGTGTAGAGACTACGGATGTAGCCCATGCTCTGGTGGGGAGCATAGTTAGCAGGATCACGAAGGCGCTCTTCCAAAGTGGCAGGGGCAGAAAGGGTCGACGCAGAAGCCTCGGCCTCGTGATGTGGTATACCTGCTAATGCTCGCATCGGCAGTGTCCTCTTCCTTGCAGTGTGACGGAGACGACTGAAAGGAGGAGGGCTCGGTGGGGCATGTAACGCTGGAACAGGGGCATCCCCAGCACCTGCATGGTACACAGGCGGACCCCCCTGCAGCTGTGCTACAACTGCATTCCTCTCCTTTCTACAAGCTTTTAAGGCACTCTTTATGGTCCTGGCCTTCTCGTGCAGCCGAATATGATCAGATCGCTCTCTGGCCAGTGTGGATCTCAGAAAGTCTATCTCATGAATGGCACCAGTATGAGCGTGTTGAGCTCCTTGTGCAATGTGAGCTAAGTACCTGGCCCTCTCATCAGTAATGGGCAGCTCCTCTTCAGGCTGCATCCGTCCCCTTGTGTCAGGGGCCAAACCGAAGGGTCCATTACTCAAAATATGGTCATAATGCTTCCTTAGCTTGAGTAGGGCCAAAGATGCCGCATCGCTGATCGTGATACTCAATGTGATCTCGAACCGTCTCGATCTTGATACCGATGTGCCAAAATCTCTGGATAGGAATGATAGATCCGGGCCTCCACGATATACCCTGGTCGAGGCATGGCCTCAACCAAGGCCCAGTAGTATCTTGGCACCTCTGAAAAGCCTAATGCCTCCGTCATGTTCCTTAAAGCGTAGTATATTCGCTCTTACGCCCAAGAAAATAGCCCATCGTGGAATCAAACTCGTTGAACACTACCTCGGCCTCATTATACACCACATCTTCCATCTACATGGAAAAGATATATATATTGCATCAGTAGCAATGTTAGAATACTATGAATCAACATAATATTTCTAATGGATCATAATGTCAATTGCAGATGCTTGTCCATAAACATGATGAAACCATTCATCCCACAATTGTAGGGTAGCCTTATTAAGTAAAATGGGATCATCAAATATAATTGAGTAAAATGCATGCAAATGATGCAATTCTCACAATTATGGCACAAGACATGACTACTAACCAATCCTTCCCAAGGGTGATCTAGCGTAAGCACAAATCCTTAATAAGTTGACCAATACTAAGTTTTCTATAACAGATGCTCGATACCACTCCGACGGGCCAAAATCGCTTACCTTTGAAACCCGTCTGTGGAACAAAGACTAGTCCACGAACAAAGATACTAGTGCACACATCACTTATTTGGATCATCACATACAATAACATAAGAGTTGTATTACAACAAAAGGGTATTGCCAAGTGCATATACCAAACTTGCAATTCTCAAGATCGACAAAAGTTTATATTACAAAGAAAAGAATTGCTCAGAAAGCGGAAGTCGCGCTATGACATTAGTGATAATCCTAGACTAAGCATGCAACTTCCGGACCGTAGGAGAGCTTAATGCTTTGGTGCGAGACATCAAAGCGGGATCGCCTTCCTCATGGCACGCGTAATCCCTTCATCCGGTCTTGGTAATCTAAAAGAGTGAGTGTGTGCGAGGGTTAGTGCGCAATCAAACCGCACTAGCAAGTTAACACCATCCTTAATGCATAATAGTGATTAAGGCTTTATAGTAGAGGTTTGGTTACTTTGTTTGCAGGAATGCCAGTTTTTGAAATTACATATATAAAAGCCTAAACCTAGCAGGTTTTTGAAAGAACATCTCCAAAAGATGTCGAGGAAAGAAGATATCAAGTTTCTTAACTCGTAACCCATTCCACCCAAGTGCCACCCTTGCCACCTGACTTTCCTCTTATGCCACACAGGCACGTTTCACTCGCATCCCATCTTCTTTCTCCCACCATCATTCCGGGTCGGCAAACCCCGTTGCGGACCCCGTCTTCCTGAGTTTATATGAACTAGTGACCTAATTCCAACTCAATGACTGCCGTATCACGGATGGAATTGGCCATGGGCGCCACCCCGGTTGATGATGTCGATCCATTCACCTAGTATTACTAAGGCTAAAACTCCGCCTTTACCTCGTGATATTTTGGCAATTAGTTAGGCCCTTTAAGGCGTATGCTCCTCGAGCTCATGTATTTCGCATGATCATTGGTCCCATAGACCCGCTAATCCTGCGCTCCCGCGATGGCCACGCGTTGTGGTGTAGGGACCATTGATCACACACAAGATAATGGCCGACGGTAATCCATTGTGCCCACGCATGGACACCCTCCAGACGAGCCCAAACTCCATCCTGGTTCCACCTTCCTCGTGCATGCCTCTTACATAGGCATATCGTGCACATCCTCTGGGTCCACCCCGCCCATCACCCTTCTCTTCCATCATCCCCAACCACATTTCCGTTTCCACACACCTGCACAATACCCATCCACATTTCCCAGATCCACACACCTGCATAATACCCCATCCACGCAATTCAATCATGCAACACAAAATCCATCATGATCAAGGTATGTAATGTGTCATGTCCACCGTAAGTTTTGGCTTACCAAACGGGATTGGTTACCCGATTAAGTCAAGAGACCTAAGCATGTCTAAGCGACTTTTACCAAGACTAGAAAGTCTAAATATTTTATATTTTATGTGGATATCAATCAATCATGATATCAAGGAATCATGTAAGTTGAAAGCATATTCATCAAGGACAGGCATGATATTATCATGATTAACAAGTAGGCATTATCAAATCATAGCAAGCATGCACTTTATATTTCAATCAAAATACTTTATCAAAACTGGGTAGGAGAATGAGCTAGGTGTTAACTCGCCTTGAGGATCAGATGCAAGTACTTGGCTAGCTTCCGGATACTCTTCCTCTAGGACAGGTCCTCTGCTTAAGAGTAATAATCACTAATTACGGATATTCTACATAAATTATGAATGCGGGCGTAGGGCTAGATGTTGGTCGCGAACGGAAATACTAAACTAAGGGCCTGGAGTTTGATAGGGTCAAAATTACCACAATACCCTTAAGTATAATTCTATATGGAAAAAGTGAAATTATCTATATCTATGTCTTCTTTAATATGTTGAGAGTCTCTTCTATAGGCCAGATCTTGATTTCATAATTTTCCCAGGGTGTGAAGTCACTATACTATTTTCTAGAATTTTATGGGAATTTTCCTAGGTGATCTGCTATTTTTAACAAATAATAAGGCTTTTACGGTATTTGTTATACAATTAATTGTCTGGAAAATCAGTTGGAACAGTAATGGGCCGAGCCTAGAACTGTGCAGCACGCGCGAGGCAGCAAAGCCCGCGTAGCAGAGCTGTGTGCTGGACCGAGCCGGCCCAATTGACCAAAGGCCCAGCCACGGCGCAGGCACGCCCGAAGTGGCGACGTCGAAGGCGCATTTCCGGAAGGCGCCTCCACTTACCCTGACACGCGGGACCGAGGACCCACTCGCCAGTGTCTCAGCTTCATGCGAACGCAGCGGCTTGGAGAGGAGGACTGACGCCTGGGACCCACCGGTCAGCGACTCGGCTCTTGTGTGAACCGTAGACCGATGACGTCATTGATGACGTCATCGTCGTCTTCCTCGCGACTGCGCGCGAACCGTACGGCAAAACCTCGGCTCGCCGGCGCTACAGGGCATATCGCCACGTGTGCATGCTACCTACGGCTTCAGTTCGACGACGCGGTCCTAATGGTACCAACGGCACGGACAGTGGTGCCCAAATACGGCGGCGACATCGCCGGCGGCGGCGGTACGGCTCGGCTAAGCATGGCGACGGCGCTAGCATCTGGTTTTGACTAAATTGAAGGGTGCTCAAGCTTCGGGACGGCACAAGGAGGCTTACCGCGGCCTTAGCGAGGACGGAGTGGCTCTGGTTCGTCTTGGCGACGAGCGACCCCGAGGCGGTTCCGAACAGGGCAACGGCGGCGAGGCAACTCCGGCGATGCACTGGCCAAATTTATTGAGGGGAAATGACCGCGAGAGGATGAGGATGCTACAGCCGGAAGGAATCGGGAAATGACGTACCGTGGTTGAAGAGCTCGTCAGCGACCGAATGGACGAGATCAACTACGGCGAGCGATTCCGGTCGGCACAGTGACTCCGGCGGCTCGTGCGTCTGTAAGCAAGCTCAGGGCGACCTTGCGAACATGTTGGACGAGTAGTAGAGGCTAGGTTGTGGCGCAATCGAAGGAAACCGTGAAACGTTGCTTGGTTTAGGTCTTTTATAGTAGCTCGGGGGCGGTGGAGGCGGAACCCAGCGGCGCCAGCGCACGGGGCTTAAGCGGCGTCGACCAGGTGTAGGAACTCCTTCACAGCTTGGCTATTGGACCCCTACGTGAGGTGGAGCACTGGGTGAAGCGGTGCTGACCGCGAGCAGAGGATAGGGCGAGCGACAGGGGCAGGGAGAGAGACAGTGAACTGGGAGAGGTGGGTTGGCTGAGATTCTACCAAGTTTTACCAAGAAGTTCTAATCCGAATTGGCTTTAATGATTTCCATCTATTTCCATTTCGATTTTTGAATTCTAGCAATTTTTTTATATTTAGAATTTTGAATTTGAATCCTAGCTTGATGAATTTTTAAAATTGGCGCAATTTGGGGTGTTCTGGTCCGGTGAGCCCAAGCCAAAATTTTGGCTAAGTCCCAGACGATTTCTCTCGTCGGACGGCGTCTGACCGAACCGGACGGGTCCGACAAAGATGAATTTCTCAAAGAGAGCTTGAAAATGGCTAAGTCCCAAACGAAGCGTCCTCGCTTCGGACGGCGTCCGATCAAGACCGGACGGCGTCCCGTGAAGTAGAAAATCGACGGCGATGGGCATCCGACGGCGTCTGGCGAAGGCCCGACGGCCGCCACATTTACACTTGCTTGACGCGTCCGACGAAGTTAATGGACGGCGTCAACGACGGCTAAACCGGCGACAAACACTGGCGGGCTTCTGTTTATGTGTGAGAAGAAGATCGTCGGACGATCCGTAAGCTACCGAACGGCGTCCGACGGCACAAAACGTCCTAAACCTTCGCCGGACGGCGTCCGACGGCGACGGACGGCGTCCGACGGGCGATCTGAATCTCGCGATTTAATCTGGACCGTCCATTTCTAGGGTTTCGCATTGGGGCTATAAATAGGGGCTAGGAGCACGGGAGAAACTTGAGAGAGCCTACCCTAGCAGCCCACCTTTTTGCCCTATCCACCTAGAGAGCTCCTCCCATGGTTCCCACCTCCATCTAGGGTTCCATGTGCTCCATGTGCTTGAGAGATTGAAGAGAGTGAGGAAGAAGAAGAGAGCATCCCCTAGCCTCCTCCTCATCATCTCCAAGGTTTGTGTCCTCTCCATGGTTGTCTTGCCATCCTCCATGGTAGGATGAGGGTTGAGTGAGTGTCTCGGTCTTGTGCTCTTGGGATTCTTGCCACCGGAGACATCGTCGCCGAGCTTCATCAAGCATACATGCAAGCAAACCCTTCTCCGTGAAGGTCACCGTGCTTCCCACGGTGCTTCTCTCTCCGCTCGGGTGTGCAAAGTCCGCTGTGTGTCGGCGGCCATCTCCGTGTCGGAGGTGCCAAGGTGTCCGTGTGTCGGATCCAAATCCTCCATGTGTTGGGGGTACCTCATGTGTTGAGGTGAAACCCACTGTGTGTCGGTGGTCGGTGTGGTGTGTGTCGTGCGCTGGTGGGTGTGAGCTCTCGCGTGTGAGAGAACTCGCCTCCGTGTGAAGGTTTGGAGCTCGCCACCATGTGTTGGTGAAGAGCTACCACGAGTGGATTGAGGGCTAGGGACGAAAGGGTCCCGACTTCTCTGTGAGAAGTTTCTCAACGGAGACGAGGTGCTCATGTGTTGAGCACGAACTTGATAAACAACTTGGTTTGCGTCTCCCTTCTCACCCATTTACTTCGCGACTTTGAATTAATCGCTTGCGTGTGAGTGCCATCGAGCCTCCTAGTAGTCGCATGTGCATTATTGTGATCATTTCCGCAACTAGACTCTAGATCAATCGATAGCTTGGGTTCTTAATTTGACTAAGTAAATCAAGCGAATCGAGAGAAGTAAAATTTGAAAAGAGCCGATTCACCCCCCCTCTCGGCCTAGGATCCTTACACACTGTATGTTTGGAGTAGGAGTATAATTTATTAACCTGCAGTCCCTAAATTATTTGAAACTCCTGACATTGCTTGAAAATTCATGGGAAAATTTAATGACTCCTGTAGAGTTTGGATGCTCCTGTTGAGTAATTCACATCTTTTGCTTGATTGTCTCGCATTAGATGTTTATTTCCCTTATGCCATAATAATGGTCTGAGTTGTTCTATTTCTAGCTTCTCTCCCGTCGTAGAGTTAATTATCTGAGTAAATGCTAAATAGAACATGTTGCCTGAAGCATATGCCTTACCTGTCGTAAGCAATCTTGCATGGAATAAACTCAGATTAATGTATGCCAAAACTAGATATATATAGTTATACTTGCCTAGGTGAAGAGTGTTTCTACTCAACACCATCTCAAGTGCATAGAGGTCCTGAAGACATGAATTATGGAAATATGTCCTGCAGACATGAATAGTTGGAATATGTCCTGGAGACAAATGTTTTTCCTTATTTACACTAGAGAAAATTTTCTACCCATATGTCTATCCCCAAAAAATTAATTTAGCCTGAACCAGCAGTCTACGGTCTCCTCCGGTGTGGTGTTACCAACCGGTTGTTTAAAGTGTGTACAGAGCAACCTGAAGTTACATAATATATATTGGTTTCACGACAACAAAAATTATACTCCTGTTGCAGTATAATTATAAGGTGATTTAAGCACATGCCTGTTGCACATGCTATCACTCGTATGTTTTTGGTTGACGTGAAAAGGGGGAGAGAATTGGGCTTTGTATATGTAAAGGCAAGATTATGCACCAGAAGTGCGAACGGATAGGTTGGTAATTGTAAGTTGTGATAAATTTGGGACATATTTGGCTCTAACGGACGTGAGCATGCAAATTATGACCAGCCGTCATATTAGTTTTGCAATTGCATTATGACTGGAAGTCACATTGGTTTACCTGAAGCAAAATAATCTCAAATATCGTTACTAGCGCCTGAAGTTGCTACAACATGCCTGAAACCATGCGTTTTTGGAATATAATTGCACCTCCGTAATGTTATTGTCACATGAAGTTGACTATTATTTGGCGTACATATAGTGTTTATTGTGTTCCTGTAGAACAGTAAAGTTTTCATGCAAATTATTGATATTGTCGCATTTATATTAAACTTGAAGTTTAATTAGATATGTGGTATGAGTAATTGGGCAATAGTAAAGTAGTTAGACTTTGCAATCCATAATTTATTGGATGATCAGTGGCCCCGCACGGGTGCGCCGCCCCAGTAGGGCGTGCAGCAACGTAGCACGGGCATGCCACCTAGAGCGGGCAGACGATAGCCCAAAGCAAGCGCGTGGCAAATAAAATATAAGTCTAAGCTCACTGTATATATTATTAACCCCCAATGGTAACGCGTGGAATCAAGATATTTCCCAAATATTGTCACCACCAAGCATACTTTTGTGAGCTCCCACCTGTAGTTGGGAAATTTGAACATGTTGTTCCATTAATCTTGTGCTCATAAAAGGGGATTGTGTAAGTATGCTGTAGTAAAAATCGGATGTCGGCATTAGGGGGAGAGAAATGCCCATATTTCGTGTTAAATGCTTACGAGATCTTGATTTTAAGATTCACGCACCAATTAATACTCCTGTACGCCAGTAGCGAGGAGTGCTCCTGTACGCTAGAAGCGAGGAGACTGCCAGATATTTAAAGGAGTTGGAAATCATTTACCTGTAGTAAATGAGTCGCTAAGTGTGGTATACCCCGGGTTGAATAGTATATCCACCTTTGCGCAAATTGACTTGTTGAGTCTTGGTCTAAAGTCTGCGGGGACGCCTGCGGGTCTTAGATCCAATGACACTCGTCAAACAATTGCTCATCACTCCTGAAATTCTCCTAAAGAGAAATTACCATGATGGTAATGAGTCTCCAGGAAAGGATCATCCTGAAGATGAATACCCAGCAAGTTAATGCGCGCATGTTATAGTGCTGGGAAAGCGGGATGACCAAGAATTATCGTTTTGGGAAATAGCGAAATTCTGGTTAATATTTGTAAGTGCTCATTTATGAGACATGGAGAGAAAATTGTCGACACATTTTGTTCCTCTTAAGTTGCTATGATAAGGATCCTAAACTAAGTCCATGGCATGGCGCCTGTTGCGCATATATCGGGTTATATGACAAGCAACTGAGGATGAACCATGAGGTTAATCGAAGTTTGAGAGCCAGTAGCTCTAACTTTGGGTCATTATAAATAATGAGGTGGTGGAAGCCCTGGTTCAAAGGTCTCTGATGTGACCCATACTCTCCCATGTGTAATAAATGTTTCGCTAAATAGTAACTCTGGCAGATGATATAAATAAATATGCAGTTTATGGATTATGAAAATCCTTGTTGAGATTCCAGTAGGACTCATTATCCCTTGTGATAGGAGATGGCAAAATTGCGACATTAAATAAATCTCATACCTAATAAACTCTTTCAGAAGTAAGGTTTCTTTCCTGAAGAAACATAAGCACTTCCCTGAAGGAAGATTAATTACCAGTCGATATTTGTTTTTCACCAATGGTCCCGATAGTGGACGATGACCCATTGATACCCGATACTGAAAGTTCGTCACATGAGCACTAGTTTGTGCATCTCCTACCAGTAGTTGGGAGAGTAGTGGTGTTCTTTATTACCCTGAAGGTATAATGTAAATTGGTGATAAAAGCAAATTGATTAATCCCCTAAATGCCAAGGTAAGACTGGTTATAGTGGTACAATCATATGTGTAAGACCTGCTAAATAGGTTAATTGATTGTGTATAGCCACTTGAGAATAATTGCAACATTTAGACCCAGTTGGTCTGATAGGTTGTATCTAAAAGATATATGATGTTGCGTCGCCACGTACCATGTTAGTGTGATTCCCTGAAGTAGAACATACTTGTTTAAATCTAAGACAATATGAGGTTTTAGAACCAGAAGTTCCTTACCTCTGTAATCACGTAATGCGGTAGCAACCAGAAGTTTGGACCGGCACTAAAATGTCTTTAGGAATCTGCTTGATATGCAGAGCCTCTGGTTGCTTGTTAACCAAGGATCATGTTGGGTTATATGGATGCGGGATTCATGTGTAATCCACATATCGCTAAATCTCAGATTGAGCTTTGAGATTAAGTGTTTTATATAAAGCCTCACGTGTGTGTTTGGCTGAAGAGGATGGTGACCACATCTAGAAGTTATGTGGCACAAGTACCATTCATACCCCATGTTTATCTATTAGGATATTGTTGTTTGTATTGCAGAAGTGGATTGTGGTATTTAAAAAATTAAGCTATATTGTTCCCACATTATTTTGCTTGCACTTTCTAGAAGTATAGTGTGATAGATGTCTGGAAGACATCGAACGTCGGAAGGCGCCTGGGATGTCGTCTTAAGGGGGAGCATGAGCTAAATATTGATTCGGTTCATATGAAATTCTGAAGATTTCACTTTGTCTAACCCAGTAGGTTGACATGACGATCAATTAAAGTATTTTACCACACCGCAGAATAGATCCAGAAAATTTACAACACAAAGATTCAGTAGACCGTATTGATCCTGAAGATCAGACCCTGAAGGTTATATATTGTACTCTTTTTCCCTTATATGAGTTTTTCCCATTGGGTTTCTCATAGTAAGGTTTTTAACGAGGCAATATTATTGCAATACAGCGTGTGTGTGCAATGTACTCTTTTCTCCAATCCTTTTTTCCCACTGGGTTTTTGGATGGAGTTTTTGATGAGGCGTTGTCATATCGCGGTTTAATTTCAAGGGAGTGTTATAACCCTAGGTGATTTATGGGTCGGAGCCCATCCCAAACCCTAAGGGTATTATGAAAACCAAATATAAATTTGCTATATATACGAACCCCATCAGATGTAAGAGAGAGAATCAATAAAGCAGATTGCTTGCCTCTTTGCTCTCTCTCAGATCCGCGCTTTCCATCTATTTTGTTTGTGTTGCATGCAGATCACGATGACCGATTTACAACACAATCAAAGAGAAGAGAAGACGTTGCTTAAGCTGTGTATATGCTAATGCTGTGCACGTACGTACGCGGGAGGCAGTACACGCCTTGCTGCGCGGGAGGGAAAAAAAATTATTTCCGCGCGGGAGCGCGGCGCGCGGGGAAGGCACGTGGCGACGGCACGGCACGCTCGCTGCGCGGGAGCGCTGCGTGAGGCACAACGCGAGCGAGATAATGCACGTGTCGGCCGGAGACACCGTGAATACGGCTTTGAACGTGGAGCCTGCCGTGCGCGCGCGCGCCACGCGGCACAATCGGCCCCACGCGGGCGAGCGCAGGCGAGCGTCGAGCGGCTGCGAGGGCGCGCGGGAACGGGTACGTGGCGACGCAACGCGAGCGTTGCGCGCGGGAACGGGCACGTGGCGCCGAGACGCTGCGAGCGCGGGGAGGCTCACGTGGCGCATGCACGGAGTGAACATGTTGTACTAGTACTAGTTGAATGAGCAGGCCCATGGCCCGCCGGTTCGGTGATCGATGATGGTGGTCCAAAAAAAAACAGATACATAATATTTAATCATAGATCAGATAAGAGAAAACCGAAGAAAATTACGGAACTATCGGCATATATATTCTGAAAGAGAATTTCAGTTATGTGAGAAGGACCATGAAGGCCTTAGTCGAGGCAGTCAACTTGGCTATTGAAGCTGGCACAATAGCCATATTATGAAACTTGACTATTCTCTTGCTTTGCGATGGCCACGGTATGCCTTCCGACAGTGGACATGCCTATTGTCCATCATGTATGGTGTTATGTAAATAAAGTATACCATTATAGTCCTACAACATATTACATGATACAACGAGAACAAAATAAAATCAAATACAGTGATTTAAAAGGCATGGATCATACTTTATACTTTTGTCAGGCCACTAATTAGAAAAGAAAAAAAGATAGCTATGCACAGGGCATTGAAGAAAAGTATTTTGCAACTACTTCTACAAAAAGATAGGTATGCATAGGGCCTTAAAGAAAAGTATTTTGCATCTACTTGTCAGATGGTTGGCAACTTGACATCGTAAATAATTTGTAGACAACTGCTTCATAATCCTTCGGGGAGAGGTGAATTAATAAAACAAAATCAACCTATGAAAATAAAAAGAGACAATCAGCAAACTTGTTAAAGACAGGTACCATAACATTCTAAAAAATATTATCAAAATACTATATACAAAGATACACCGAGCGAAGTATTTACCCATATGAGGGAAGGCTATATCAGAGTATGGAAAGTGAATAGCATTTTTACCTAGACGTCTGATGCAAAGCAAGCTTTTTTAAAATATTGCAACCTTGTAGAAAAGATAGATATATATATAGTGGTCATGCAGAAATCGAGGAAAAAAACCCTCTTTGCCTTGAAAAAAAACTATTGACCTGCAAGATAAAACCTTATCGATCAGTACATTCCAATACCTTCAACCCCCAAAAAAAATATGGTAGAAGAACACAAATGGCAGAGTTGAAAAGGTTGCCTCCGACTTTCTGTCCTTCACCATGATTTGTATTTGGTTTTTTAAACGTTACTCAACACAGATAAGGGTTTTCACCTGAAGGAGGTTGCTTCCATGGTGTGCTGCTTGTTGCTAGATCTGTGAAATTCATGCATGATGAGCTATCTGTGAGCATAAAACTTGAAACAGGGGAGGTTAATAGGAATGTTCCTCAAAAAGATCTCAGATAAAGAGCAGACAACAATATGTGCCTGAGTGGCTCAGCGTAACAATATGTGTCCTTGTCAATTCTCATAATCAGTTTTCATTTCAATGCCAAGCGAACTGCATCCTTCTAAAGTAATCTATGGAAAAAACACAGAACAGATAATTTCCAAGAGCACTAAACAGAGGCACATAAAAACCTAATGAAAAGAATTTACAACGGCAATATCATATGCAACAGAGATAAAAAAATCGATGCATAAGAAAACGATGATAACAAAAATCTATTAATTGGAAAGATAGAAGCTATGGAGGCAATAGATTGGTAGTACCATACAACATATTCACATAACAATGCCCTACCCTATTAAAATCTCAAATAGGTCGAATTATGGATGTAACTATATGTTTTAAAGATTTGTATTGTTTACCTTGAGGAGGCGGTACACCACAATTCCCATAGCCATAGTTCTGTGGATATTAGGAAGGATGATAAACTCCTGTACGATGGTATAACGGGTAAGTGAGGAAAAAATAATAATTTGAAACATTCATACTCAAGCTTTAAAGCAATATTACCTGCATAGGCAGTTTCTTTTTAGCATCGAATGTCGCATCCATCACATTGGAACCAGGTGCAACCAGCAGAAGAATATGTAGGAAATACACGACATTTCAGTGAGCGTTAAAAGGAATTAGTGGAACAAAGTTATACATGATAGTTTCATTATTTTTAAAAACCTGGTAAAGATGACGCGTTGCACATAGCAAGTGATACCACCAAAAAAGCATTTGGTGTAAGATATTTTTGTTTTAACAACGATAAAGAAGTATGAATAGTAGAGTTTGTAATGTAAGGTTGCATTTCGATACATTAGTTATTTTTAAAGATAAGATCCTTTTGTCTGCAGCAACCCCACTTGTTGGAGGTTCCTTGAAGTTGCTGGACCATGAAGTTTGTAATGCCAGCCTGCACAGTAGAATCTTGCAACAAAAGTGACCATTAGTTAATCAAGCTATTTGTTAGCTGTAAACATGCATGTGCATAACATTGATGCCAGCTATTCGCTATTAAAAAAAACTGATACGGTCATATAAATCAGTCATAAGTCTGTTTGCTTTCACCTAATATTTATAAAAAAAAATTAAAGCACATATGAGAATTCTACTTCCACAGACATGGCAAGACAAAAAATCGCAGCCATGAGCAATCTAAGAGATTGAGCCAATCACACGTAACATAACACCAATAAGCTGATTTTTCCTTTTGGAGACCAGAATCGCCGCCCTGATTGCACACCAGGCCACGACACCTCCAATAAACATCCAGTGATTAACTTCGCAAACTCCAATTGAACTATCCGAATAAGGCACTGAACTATCTCATCGTTGCAGTGAGCCAAAGCATATATCAGAGGATGGATCCGGTGATTACTATACGTATTCGGTATATTGCGATTGGGGAGGCCGGATGGATCATGGTGATTCTAGTCTCCCCGAAGCAATGTATTCGGTATATTGCGGAGGATGGATCCGGTGATTACTATTTACAACTCGGTCAGTATGCCCCTGATTGCACACCAGGTCATCAGATCCGGCCTCCCCAACGCCCAGCGCCATGAACACACTGCTCTCATCCTAAAGAAGAGAGAATGGCGCAGAGAGAGAGAGAGAGAGAGAGAGAGAGAGGAGAGGAGGCGGCAGTACTGGAGTGGCGACCTGCCCCGGGAGGAGCGGTGGCGGCGTGCCGCGAAAGGGGTGGGAGCCGTCGAAGGACGGACGGTGTCTTGTCAGGGGAGGACCGGCGGTAGCCTGGCGCAGAGAAAATTGGCTATTTGCCACTCTCTTCGTGTGGCTTCGTAAAATTGTTACTCTCATCGTAGACTTCGTAAATTTACCATTCAGCTCGTTGACACTTTGTTTAGTCTGCCATTTTTTTCTTTTTATTCGTTTTGTATTTCTTTTTCCATTTTTAGGCACATGAAAGGACTACAATGCCCTTGCTGAACGTCTGTACGTCTTCCGAGCGTAACGCGCCCGGCCGCCGCCTCCAGCGCGCCGCCTCCCGCGCGTTGGCGCTCAGGCCGCCTGTACGTCTCCAGCCAGACCCCGTCCAGATGTTCAGAGCTCATGAGAACTGATCGATGTCGAAGCTACACGCATGTATGGATGCTCATCTTGTGAAAGCAAATAACGTATTCATTAATCAGCCAAACAAAATCGGGACGTGGTGACCAGGAACCAAGGTTTGACCTCTTTATTTTCTAGCTCCATTGCAAATAGATGCTCTTCTTTTCTTTTGTAGCCCCTCTTGTTCAAAATACAGCAACAGTTAGATAGATAGGAAAACTAAAATTTGTTCAAGCAATACCACATTGGCATCATAGAACCAAATCAAGTCTTAACTCCAGTATACTATCATTTAACATACAAAAAAAATGTATTGAACTATATGGTTCATTTAGAAGCACATGTCACAGATATCTTTCATCCAATTTGTAGCTTCCTCTTCAGAGTCATCTTCTTTGTTGGGGCTGCAGTGGGCATCCTATCTGGAGTAGTTTTGGTGATGTGTGAAGAAGTACCCTCTCCCAGCAAGAAAGCAAGGCGACTGCATATATGACATTTAGATAAATCATTTTGTTTCTCATTTGTGCATTGATGAACAAAGATGTATTTGTCTTTGCTCCTTACCTTCTAGTGACCATGCCTCGGACTGTCTGTAGTATTTGTTCTCTAGTTGGCCTTTGTGGGTGCTAGGTTCACCGCCTAGCTTTTGTACTGTTTCTTTCTAGGCTTCCTCTTCCTGCAGTTAAACAATGAAATTATTTTTTCGCATTAGGTGATAATTTAATATTTGAATGAAAGAACAACGGTTACCTTTTTTTAGTGCCGTTGAGTGGACACTTGTAACTAGCTTGTCTGTGTCCCTTTGACCACATCTCCGCAAGTCCTTGGGCCTCTAATCATTTTCTTTCCCTTAGCATTGGTCTGAGCAAGTGTTGTCATCATTGGTACCAACATTGGCACCTTTCTTCCTGTGGCCACCTTCAAGACATCCTTTGATCTTCAGTTTCCTTTGTCTTCCTATATTTCTTTTATCAAGTGGTGCACCCAAAACAAATGGCAGCTGGACTTGTGGCCATTGTGATTTGTCTGTCATTGGCTCAATCTCTCTCCCATAAGCAGCCCTGAATCTAGCCACAGAGTAGTACTCATGCACAAATTGTTCAAGGTCTACTCTCTTTTGTGATGTTACAAAGGCCAAAACATGTTGACATGGCTTACCTGTGTGCTGCCATTCAAGACATGTACAAGTATTTTGATGTAGCTTCACAATATTTCTCTCTGAATTCTTACTATTGTCCCAAACCTCTGCACTCCAATTAGTAGATTCCACAACTCTCAAGTGCCCCAAACCTCTGGTATTTGCACTTAGCTGAATCATAACACTTGGTAGTATCTTTTCAGCTGGTAGCCTTTCTCCAATCCTTCTTCTCTTCCTCCACAAACCCATGATCATCTCTCTAACCTTGTCAGCGAGTTCAGCAACTGGTAAGTCCTTAATGTCTCTGATCCAGTTGTTGAAAACCTCTGCTACATTATTAGTGATGTAATCGCACTTGATATTTGTATTGAAGCCACACCTCATCCACTTGAGAGTATGGTATTGACTTAACCACCGCCATACCTCATCTGATTCTCTAATAATTGCTGCCATATGCTCTGTGAACACCTCTTCCTTATAAGCCCCTGCTGCAGGATACATCCTTCCAAAGCCATGGAACCTTTTCACAAAATTCTTCATAAGATGGAAAAAACATTCCCTTTGTTTAGCATTGGGAAACACATTGTTTACCGCATTTTCTAAGCCTTTGCAAGCATCTGTGCACACTGCAAGAAGCGGAGGGTCTCCTATTGCCTTCTTAAGTTGATTCATAAACCAAGTCCAATTGTCTTCTGTCTCACAAGCTATAAACCCATAAGCAAGTGGATACATCCAATTGTGACCATCAACTGCTGTAGCCGAGGCTAGATGACCATTCCACCTTCCATTCAATGCAGTAGAATCTATACCCAAATATGGCCTACATCCTTCTAAAAAACCATCAATGCATGGTTTCAGTGCACAGAAAAAACGATGAAAATACACATTCCCATCTATTTCCAGTACATCAATCTCCACAACACTTCCAGGTGACCTCATAAGTACCTCACCTCCATCGAATGTAAGCTCAAAACTCTCTTCCCATTTACTATAAACCTCTGAGGGCTTTTCTCTCCTCTCCGGATCGTGTCATATAAAATTGTCACAGAGTATTCATCCCGCAACTTTTTTGCAATTCTTTAGCACCCATTCTAGGTGAATTCTAAGTATACTCACGGCCTTGCTAGCTACTCGGTTCGAGATGGTGTTATGGTCTTCACTCGCTACTTGAAATGCAATCATGTCGATCAACTAAAACTGTCACCTGCACATAAAGAATTAAAAAAGTAGTGGATATTAGATAGTAAAATATGACATAAACATGCACATAAATGAATTTAAAAAATGAATTTAAGTATTTCACCTTGACTGTACTGTTATCATCCTGTAAAGAGGCAACAATCCTCCAGGGGCATTCTTCACTAGACTTGCAGAACCCTCTAAATCTCTTCTTATCTGACTTCTCTGTGCCTAGATCAAACTCCTCATTGATGGCAAATTGCCTTACAGCCAACCGGAATTCCTTCATTGATGGGTACATAGTGTCAAGATCCATTTTTGGGTGATCCTTATCATATGTAATCACTATCTCATCTGGTATGACATCATTAATAGGAATGGAAACACTTTCATCATCACCCCCTTGCTGGACCGTTGTACAATCATTTGGTTCAGCCATCTTTCCACTCTCATCCTCATCCCTCAAACCCAAAACCACATATAGCTGATCCTCACTCATCAATTCAATTCTACCTTCATCGTCATGTGTCTCTACAATTTGTAAGTTATCCCAATCGACATTTGGATCAGGTTCCATGCTCGCCGACACTCTATCGAAGCTCTCCCACTGATTGCTATGTATATCCATGAACCTATAGTGTAGCCAAAATCAAAATGCGAAGTGAAAAAACAGTTAAAACAAAGTTAAAATGCGAAGCGAAAATCTATTTAGAATTAACAAGAATACAATAAAAACCAATTTTTTATGTATGATGAAGTTTGGGCTTTGGCAGAGCATGGCATCAGGAAAAAATAGTGCTATACACAAGTGGGATAAACAAGCAATGATGGGTTTTAAATCAAATTAAGTTCAAGCAGTACATACTAAACACTATGAAAATTAATCCATCGAACAAGGCCTGATTAAATGTACTAAACACTATGAAAATTAATCCATCGAACAAGGCCTGATTAAACGAAGGATTATTTTGGATAGGTTTGCATGCTTACCGATAGAAATCCAGCGATCGCGTGCGGCCGGGCGGCAAGGGAGAGACGACGGCGGCGTGCGAGGAGGCGGCAAGACGCGGCTTTGTCTTGTTGGAGACGACAGCGGCTCGAGCGCCAACGCGGAGGAGGCGGCGGCAAGCAATACGCTCGGGAGACCTACAAAGGCGGAAGACGATAGCAAGAATCCGGTATTTGATTCGCAAGGGCATTGTAGTCCTTTCATGTGCCTAAAATGGAAAAAGAAATATAAAACGAATAAAAAGAAAAAAAAATGGCAGACTAAACAAAGTGTCAACTAGCTGAGTGGCAAATTTGCGAAGTCTACGATGAGGGTGGCAATTTTGCGAAGCCACACGAAGAGAGTGGCAAATAGCCAATTTTCTCCCTGGCGCGAGAGGACCGGGAGGAGCCACAGGGAGGGCAGCTGGCTGCCCAGGAGGAGCAGCAGGTGCTCGCGCCAGAGGCAGGAGGAGCCGCGGGAGGGAGGACGGCCTACCCCACGAGGAGGCAGCGAGGCCGGGCGCATGGAGGCGGGAGGAGGCGCTTAGGAAGAAGCCATCGCACTGCAGAGGCACAAAGTGAGAGCAAGTGTGTGCGGGCAAGGTGACTTGAGATGGGGGGAGAAGAAGTGAGGAGGGTGCCGAACGGGCCTGCTAGCCGCTGGATTGACCCACTGCCCGATCGAACGACCGGAAACAAATGGAGCGACGTGGCTGCAGCGGGCCAAAAAAGGTGCCACGTGGCGAGGTGGAGAAGGGAGTGGTCAGCTTTGTACTTTTAATAGATATCTACTAGCAAAGTAAACGGGCCAATGGCTCGTCGGTCACTATCCAAAAAAAAAAGGTTGACTGGCGCGAGGAAAAAAAGGTTGGTGGCGAGCAGCGTACAGGCGCGAGCGAGCGAGCGCACGCGAGAAATGCGCAGAAAAAAGGGCGGAAGCTGGGATTCGAACCGCGCTCGGCGGAGCGAAACACAGCCCAGCTAGCCCACCCGCCGTTTCGCCCGCCTCGTTCTCAAAGGACCAAACGTTTTTCTTTTAAAAGTTAAATTAGTATGGACGGCTGGATGCTAGCCGACGAGGCGATCGGACGGCCGACGATCGTTCGGCGACGTGGCCTCGCGGGCGGGCGGGCGCAGGGCAAGGGGCGACGTGGACGGACGAGGAGGCCGGCTGGTAGCCGATTGTTATATAAAGTTGATTGATGATTGATGATTAGAGAATTGAGGGAGCAGATAGGCCAGGCTAGAGCTTGGACAAGTGCTATAAAGTGGGCTTGGGCCTCCAGCAGAGGTTCCATGCACCGCCCACGTCTATGGCCGGGGACTCCACGCAGGCGGCCCACATGCGCAAAGATGGTTGTTTTTTTGTCCATGAGTTCTGGGTCTTTCACTCTTTCTGCGTGCTTTCGTTTCAACTTCTCGCGGGATGCGTGCTTCTTCACTCCCCAATTTGCCTTCTTTGCTCAGCTTTCGCATTTCTTGCTCCTGCTGTGCTGCCGGCCATGCTTGCTGATTTTCCTTATTGTTCTTATTTATTTTCTGTGCTCTTTGCCTGTACTCCGTTTTTGATTGGTGTTTTCGATAGGCCAGCCCTGTCGTTTCCAGATCTGCTATGGCTATTGCCTCAGATCTAAGAGTGGTCTTTCTGCTGTGTTCATGCTAATCCAGCAATTAGGTTGCCTCTGGTTTCCTTGGTCCATTTCCTTTCTGATTCTAGGTTTCATTCATTATGCTACCGTTCTTTGTTGGCGAAATTAGGTCATGGAGGAGTTATGTGGTGTGCCCCGCCTTCGTTTTTCCGCCAATGTATTTTGTATTTTGTCCCTCGCGTTCCTATCTTCGGCTCTTTAGTTTAATGTCTTTCTTAACGTGATTGCAATGATTTGTCCTATTTTCGTGCACGGTGAAATGGGGGGTTGCACTGATTGATTATTCTGTTCTTTTTATCGTTTTAGGTCCAGTCCGAAACGCTAATACAATCAGGACAGATTGTGCTGCTATTTGGCTCCTTTTGATTGCTGGAGAGTGTGTGTTGTGTTTCCAGTTTAGTACTTCGCATCATGCTTGCATTCTTAGGACGGTCAACGCACCTATGATTAACGTTCTGTTCCTTTTCATTGGCTTTAGTTATCTTACCTGTTTTCCTGTTTGCTTACATTTCACAGCTCTTCTCTATACATGCAGAATCCATCATTCGAACAATTTGTTACAATTCGCCCTTACCTAATAGGTCTTTTTTTAATTCTTCCCAGTATTTCGATCAATTCTAATTTAGATATCAGGCAATAGTGTGGCCTCCGCATTTTTATGCGTTCAGTTTTCACAGGTGCACATAGAATCCTTCATAGTTTACGATCGTCGCCTTTATTATTGCGATCCTTTGAATTTTTTTAAGGCATGTTGCTTTTCGGTTGCTCTTCTTATTTGTGCCTCTTGGACATGCCTGCTCTTGGTTTTTTTTTTATGTGGTGCTCTCCTGTGGCTTATCCATTTAAACAGATGTGCTGCTTTAGATTGCTGCCCTCTGTGTTATTCATACTTTGTGCATTTGTGGACATGCATGATGCATCTGTTTTTGTCTTCCCTACATAGCGTTTGATAGATCACACAGCTTGCTATTATTGGTTGTGCAGTGTATGTGTTAATTGATGACGACCTGTTTAGAATGCGCTATTTCCAGAGGACAACTGTTCCTTCCATCACCTAGATGGATTAGTCTTTTGTAGTATGCTTACATTATTTTCCCAACTTATGACCCTGTTTCTTTCATTGGTTTGCCTAGACAGTATAGTGTTCTCATGTAGCCATTTGCAGCTGCATTCCGCCACGTCAACAGCTGTATCTTATCCAAAGTGGCAGGCTCTAACCATGCGCAGCCACGTCGGCGGCAAGGATCCAAAACCTATCCATTAGTGGCCACTGCAGGCCACAAGCTCCCCATGTGGCTCCCAGCCCACGTCTCCCTTCTCCCAGCTAAGTAAGAGTGGCACTCCTTGACTCCTCACAGTTGGAGAATCACAGCATCCGCGAGTACCACCACCACCGTTCACCGGTGACATGGCTTCCCAGCTCGCCGCCGCCGCTGCCATGGCCACCGGCGTGCCGCAGTTCCACGGCCTCCGGAGCTACTCCTTGCCTAGGTCCATGGCGAGCCTGCCGTCGGCGAGGATGGGCAGGAAGAGGTCGCAGGGCATCCGGTGCGACTACATCGGCTCGGCCACCAACCTTGTAAGATTCTGCAAAGTCCAAAATTTTCGATTAAATTTTGGCCCAACAATCTTCTATATACACAAACACAGCACATTCAACCAAAATTCAATCAAAAGTTTTTTTTTCTTGAGCCGAGTCAGCAAAAGCTCAGTGGCAGTGGCACCGAAAAAAAACCGACGAAAATCGGTGCCCAAAATCCAAGCCCCTGGTTTTGTTTTTGACTGAGGTTGGTTTGGGAGGTGCAGATCATGGTGACGACAACGACGCTGATGCTGTTCGCGGGGCGGTTCGGGCTGGCGCCATCGGCGAACCGGAAGGCGACGGCGGGGCTGAAGCTAGAGGCGCGCGACTCCGGGCTGCAGACGGGCGACCCCGCCGGGTTCACGCTCGCCGACACGCTCGCCTGCGGCGCCGTCGGCCACATCATGGGCGTCGGCATCGTCCTCGGCCTCAAGAACATCGGCGTCCTCGACCAGATCGTCAGCTAGCTACACCATCCATGCATGCAATGCAACCGCGTGCTTGCTTGCTTGGGGCCTAGCTAATTAACCAAGAATATTGTGTATGATGAAGTGCTTCCTTTTGTTTAGCACCTTATTTTGATGTGCATGCTTATTCAGTCGGTGCTAAAACAGTTGTGTGTATTATGCTTCTAATATCCGTCTTATAACAGTTGTGTGTATTATGCTTCGAATATCCGTCTTATACCTATATATATGAACTCTCTTTCTTACTGTTTTGTGTGAGCAATGCGTGCTATATTCATCGGCCTATGTTCTCATGGCCTGCATGGCGTCTATAATCAGATTGTTGTGTTTTTGTTTATGGCTCCATACAGTACCTACCTGGTTTCTACCGTACGTATTATGCTATGTTTTCGTAGGATTTGCCATCTTCTTTGCTGCGTATGTCAACTTTCAATTGTACAGACGATGCATATCATAGTAGCCTACATTGATGCCGGTTTTCCTTTATCAGTGCTTACAGATTTATGCGGGTGTTTTGAATTTATAAATTCGTGTCTCTTTTCCCTGTGTATGCCCTTTATACATTTGTCTTTTTTACCCCTTTTAATCAGTCCAGTGTTTTGTGGAGCCTTTGCTTTGTCCAGGCCTGCTACAGACGCAAAGCATGTGGCCTTTTTTCCTTGGACTGTTATGGGTTCCTTCTGTTCCTATCTTATTTTTCCTTTTTGCTATGCATGGCCTTTATACATTTGTTTTTTGTACCCTTCTCATCGGCCCATTGATTTTAGCAGTACTTGCTGAATTTTTTTACTGTACTAGCATTAATTTAAATCGAAATTAAAAAAAATAATTGCCCGTTTAAAAAAATTAAAAAAATAGCATCCTGGCGCCCGTTGAACGGGCGCTATATATTAATCGCCCGACAAACGGGCGTTATTAAAGGCGTACAGTATAACAAAGCCGAACCAACCGGCGTTTAATAGCGCCAACGGTCGGAGTAAATAATCGTCCGTTGGACGGGTGTTTTATCACTGTTCCAAAAAAACCGCCCGTTGGACGGGCGTTTTATATGGCTGCTGAATGGATCGTCTGCTTGAATGACGCTAAATCGACTTTACCTCCCATGCCGGCGCTGGATCGGCACAGTGTTCATTTGTGCCACCCGCGCCGCGCAGAGAAAGAGAGAGGAGGAGGAAGAGAGAAGAGGGAGAGGAGGGAGAAGAGAGAGAGGAGGAGGAGGAAGAGAGAAGAGGGAGAGGAGGGAGAGGAGGAGGAGGGAGAAGAGGAGAGGAAAAAAAAGGGTAATTTTAAAACTCTGTTCTATTTTTATTTTGTAATGTTCAAAGACAAGGTAGGTTAGCAATATGGACATGATGAATTGAATATTCCGTTTAAAGCCTAGATATAGCGATTAGGTTTTGATAAAAATTAGGTATATTTTCTGTAATTTTTATGTACATTTGATTTAGAGTTTTAAATTAGAATAATATTCCGATATGTTTTTTGTATGAATATGTAAATGAGTTTTAGGATTTAATGTTTTATAATATATGCGGTAGTTTGTAGTATATATTTAGGGTTATAACTAGGGTTGTAAGGGAGGGCAATACGTTGATTTAATGCGTATGTTTATTTTTATACAGTTTACGGTTAGGGCTTATAAATTTAGAGGACATGTGTACATCTATCGTTAGGGTAGTAGCAGACTCGATTTATATGAAGCATAATGCACGTAGGTTTAAAGCATATTACAAAGGATTAAAAGCGATAAATCTTTAAGATGTTTTTGTCGGTACAAAAATAATTATAATTTATTAGTAGTTCATTTCGTTTTTGTACAGGGTCAATGGGAGACAGAAAATATTTTAATGTTCATTATGGGCAAGGGGATATCAATTTTGGTCCAGACGGGGTAGACCTATCTATGTTCCGGTCAGTGATGTTGGGGATATCTAGGCCCACGGAGAGAACGTTAGCAGGGCTTGAAAATTGGTCATTAGGACGTTTAAAATTAACCCCAAGAATATGGTGCGGATATCGGTTGTTGTTAGCAGACTACGGAAAGACCTTATTGGGAGTTGGTACCAATAAAGGCAACCCGAGGATGGAGGCGTTATGTCGAGATCGCCACTGAACGAGGACAGCCACTAGCACTTTTTGTTCAGGCCAAATACAGGGAACAAAATGAAGAAGATTTGCATCAACCTATCGAAAGAGCTAATGTAGTGCAGGAAGAGGTGCAGGAAGATGGTGACGACACTGAGCATGTGGTGCAGGAAGAGGTGGAGGAGCTGGAGGAGAGAGGGGATGGATCAAGTGAGCAACAAACAACACAGGAACCTATAGGTGCGACAGATGAAGGGGAGTATATTGAAGCTATAGTTGTGAAGATGGAGGCCGAGGATGCTGAGCACGAGCAAGTCCCTGAGGAAGATGTGTCAGACGATGAGAGTCCCGGTGGCTTTCAAAATGTCGTGCCGGTGGAGTGGAACTCATCAAACTTTTCAGAGCTATCTATCCGAGAAGACACTCAAACAGCCTGGAAATACCACCAGAACGAGGTGACACAAGGAGCGACATACCCCTCGAAGGAAGAATTGCTGACAGCCGTGAAGATTTGGGCATTATCACTTATGAGAGAATTGTGGTTGTCGTCTAGCCAAGTGTGTAACGATGTGGTGTGTGTTGTCCCTGCTGCTTTTGGCGTGTGCATGCCTTTAAAGGAAAGTGGGTGGAATACTGGGTATGTTCAATAGTGAGGGAGCAAAATTGTACGGTGACCGAGGTCACACAGAAGCACAGGAATCTAACATCAACAATGGTGGCACATATAATGCAGGCTCAAATAGCAGAGAACGTGAACTACGAGCCTCGGTCTATCATTCGAGCCATGGAGGAACAATTTCAGTACACTATTCCGTATGCAACTGCTTGGAGGGCAAAGCAAAAAGCATTAGAGATGAGGTTTGGAACATATGAAGCATATTATGCGAATATATCATCCCTGTTGGCGGCCATAGTTAGGAAAAATTTGGGTACATATTATGATTACAAAGAGGTGGAGGCAGAGGGCGATGATATTGGAAAGTTCGTTCTGCAACGGGTTTTCTTTGCCTTGGGGCAGTGCATCAGGAGATTTCAAAATTGTCCTCCAGTTCTATGTGTTGACGGAACATTCCTAACTGGCAAGTATAAGGGACGAATCCTGACTGCAATCGCCGTTGACGGGAACAACCAGATTCTGCCGGTGGCATTTGCTTTTGTCGAGGGTGAGAATACAGAGAGCTGGTACTGGTTTTTAGAGAGGGTGAATCATGCGGTTGTTGTTGGCAGATCAGATGTTTATATAATTTATGATAGACATCTTGGATTGTTAGCGGCGATTGAAGAAATTAAGTTTGACTCTGACTATCGAGCTGCTCAGTGGCCGGACATACATACCCGGTGGTGCATAAGACATATGGGTGCCAATTTTTTTAGCTAATTTAAGAGTAAGCACTTAATGAATCTGTTCAAGCGATTGTGTAAGCAAAATCAGCAACGTAAGTTCAATCGGTTTTGACAGACTTTGGATGAGCTGACGACGAAGCATACCAGGGAGGCTGGCAACGTGAGGAACAGAAGAATTACAAACTTTTCAGAATGGATTGAAGACTGTCCAAAAGAGAAGTGGGCATTGTTGTATGATTCAGAAGGCCGTAGATACGGGATCATGACGACAAACTTGGCGGAGGTATACAACTGGGTCATGAGAGGGACCAGGGCACTGCCGCTCGTAGCAATTGTCGAGGGGATTCTAACCGAACATGCAAGTATTTCATGGACAGGTATCGAGCAGCCTCAATTGCCATGTCTGACAATCGGTTGTTCTTTTCTAGGGTTGTGACAAAGTACATCATTGAAAATGTTAAGAAGACACAGCTACACTCACCTCACGCAATGGGTATGGACGAGTTGAGGTATGAACTTCACTGCATGGATAGGGCTCTCCTTGGGCGTAAACGTCAGAGAAACAGACAGGAGTGTATTCTTGCTGATGATCAATGCAAGTGCTCCTGTCGTAAGCCGAAACTTTTACACAAGCCTTACTCTCATGTACTTGCAGCGGCGTCAATGATAAATCAATCAACATACAATTATATTTCTCAGTATTACAGGAAGGAAGCTATACTCCACACTTGGCATGCCGAGATATACTGGTACGGTATGTACGGGTCATTCATCGACCCGTTGGATTAAATCAGTAGGCATGTCCGGATAGGGACAAGCTGAAATGTAACTTAGGACGCCGAGTGCATCGACGATTCGAAATGACATGGATCGCCCGAGGCGAGGCGCCCCGTGAAGATATGCAAGAAAGTGCAATGAGGTCAAGAACACGCACCAAAACCGTAATAATCCCAAAGAGTGGAATGTACGATTTCGATTTGGACCTTCGTGGTCGAGATAAGATGGTCGACGTCCTTTCCGTTGACTGGACATGTAATGTAATGCGGTAAAATTTATAATATTTATATTCGTGGATGTCATGTTGTAAAGAAATAACATTTTAGTTTGGGCTTCTCACCATGTATTGTAATAATGCTATATTCGTTGCAGACATGTACTATGTACGATGGGGAGTCTTTGTCATATTAAAATTTGTGTTATCTGCATTTGAAAGTGTGGTAATCCGTAATTTCATTTTACATTGATCCGTACGTCGCTGTAAAAGATTTTATTAATTCATTAATTTTATGTAATGCAGGTGGTTCAGCATGGCGGACGAGGGTGGCGGACAGCAGACCGATTGTCTTTTGGATCCCTCTGTGGACCAAAGGCATCGGTCGTGCAGGAGTGCCGTTGAGGGGTGTCCGCTCCCAGCCTTTCGTCCTAGAGTACTGAAGGAGCTCCTGACTATCGACGCCCGCTGGGTTCACAGGTGAGGAAAAAAATTGTATATTGCTTAATGAAATTTTACGATATCTTGTTTATTATGGATATGTAGGTTACGCCTTGCCGGATGCTGGAGGCGACTGCCCTCGAGGAGCGACAGGCCCTTCCGCGTCGGCTTCAGCAGACGCGGTTCGGCTTCGACAGGTCTTTGCTTGCAACTCTCGTCGACCGGTGGAGGCCAGAGACCCACACCTTCCACCTGTCCTGTGGTGAGGTCGCCCCCACCCTACATGATGTGTCCTATATACTAGGACTTCCCTATGCGGGTGACCCAGTGGTGGCTGTGGACATGTCGCCACTTTGGCGGTTGAGTGATGGCCCGAAGACGCCAATATCCAAGATGTGGCCGGGTTCCCTAACTACGTGCCCATTCCAAATTCGAAGACGCATAGGCCGACGAAGAGGTGGATCCGCAGTTTACTGTAAGAGGCAAATTCTCAATGATATTCGTTCTAACCAGTGACGCCATGCATAATACCTTGTTAAACTTTTTAACAAAGTGAGACCATCCACCGGGAGGCGAGACGAGGCTACGATGTCTAGACACCTCGAGGTACACTGCTTTGGTTGTTCGGCACGTGTTGTTTTGCAACACGTCCGGAATCTTGATGGACAGGTTTCTTGTTTTGTACGCCCGAGGATCGCCGACTCGGGGAGATCAGTGCCGTCTGATTGGGCCTCGCGGTGCTTGCGCCACGCATGGTGTGTAGGATCGTGTATAAGACGGAGGAGGCGGAGCCGTGATCACGGTCGTCCATCGCTACTCCAAATGTGGTCGTACGAGAGGATCGCCGTCGGTCGACCTCTCATGGATCACAGTGTGTACGGCGCTATGTACTACCACGAGACCGAGGAGGATAGACCTACGATGGGGTTTCTGTAGTTTCGCCGACGGGTAATGAAATAACCACACTTTCGATTTAACAATTTGTCATCCTATCTTATTGATATTCTGTAGTTTAACAATTTGACCAATTTTGCAGCCGACGTGGGCTCACGTCACACCCCACAGGGACTACCCGGACTACGTCCGGATGCTGGACGAGCTGCAGGACCACGACTTCCAGTGGACGCTCTACCGGGACGACCTCGTCGAGGCTCGTGCACCTCTTGGTCTGTCGTCGCTTTATCGCTGCGGACTCGAAATCGGCTTACGAGGAAGCGGTACTTTCGACATCTTTGTCGAGGAGTACTCACCGCAGTGGTGATGTGCGATTCGACTCGACAGAGTTTCCCTACCAGTCGTGCACACCGTTCCCCGTCACGTTCACCAGTATGTTCGATACACGTGCTTTCTTCACAATTGTTGTTATCATAGTGTAATGGTCTAAACATTTAATAATGTCAGAGTCACCGACGAGGCCGAGTGCCGGCGCGCTTTGGGCCCGCGATGGTTCGATGGGTGGAAGAGTGGGAACATGCATCGAAGATATCGCCGACGAGGATCGGGAGTACGACGACAGCACGTTCGACGCGTACCTACGGTGGTACATACCCGCTACACGCACTCGTATCGGTTACACGCCCCCACGAAGATCGTGGCACGCACCTAGCGCCTCCAACACGCACTCGAGCACCACCGGACGATCGCATATCAAGCGGTAACATTTCTATCTCGCACGGATAATTACTACTTTGTGCGCATCATAAAACTTACATTTGTGTCGGATGTCGTGTTTTCGATAATTGTTGAACAGCTTGACCAGACGATTGTCCGGCTTAGAAGCGCCATGCCATGGAGCGCATCCAGACGGGTATTCAGATGACGACAAGCGAGGTCTTTGAGTCCTTCAGGAGGATTTACGACAAGTGCACGCGAGTTGACGCCCGACGCGTCTGTTGCGGTGATCCAGCGCTCGCTCAGACTGCAGCCGTCCCTGCACCCCTTCTCCAGTATAGTACATATGAATTATAATAATTAAATATACGCGCATATGAATTATAATAATTAAATATACGTCGTGTGCAGTCAGCCAGCGTCCCCGTGCTCCAGCACCGAGTGTCGCCGGGTCGTCCGGAGGCTTTCAGGGGTCTTTTCGGCCCCCTCAGGACGTGCCCGGGTCGTCCGGAGGATTCCAGGGGTCTTTCCGCCCTCCTCAGGATGTGCCCGGGTCGTCGGGAGGTTTCCAGGAGTCTTTCCGGCCCCGGCACGACGCGCCCTCTACATCGGGTGGGTTTCGCGGCCCAGTCCGTCCTTCTATCGACGTGCCAGGCTCGTCCACTCAGGCGGCCTCTACGTTTCACGGGTCATTCAGACCACCTGCTGCGCCCACATTTGATGGTTAGTTCTCCTGTTTTTATTTTCGATACTTGCATATGTGATGATACTTACAAATAAACACATTGCAGATCCTGCGTTGACCTCGGCTTGGGACAGCCCAGAGACGGGCGCCGAGATGCGTTACGGCCATCTCGTCGAGCCACCGGTGTGCCAGAGTAGTCCTCTCCCAGCGTACTACTTCGACTACTTTTACGGGAGTCAGCAGGAGATAGGGCCGTCACAGTTGCCTGAGGCACCCCCTGTCACCTCGCAGTTAGATTGCGTACCAGAGCATGCGACGCCGAGCCACCCTGACCGACCGCAGCCGAGACGTCGGGGCCCTGCATCGCTTCACTTTTCCTCTACGGCTCGGGCGTGCGCGCAAGTCTCGAGATGATGGTTCTCACTACAGGAAATGATATCTGTGTCGGCGGCCAATAAAAGCAATGTCGGCGGCCAGAATCCCGACGACAGGCTGTGTCGGCGGCCAAACACAGTCCCGACGGCACAACCAGCATCAGGTCACCAGTGACGTCGTCCAATAGAGGGCCGACGACAATACCTGCCATGCCGGGGGCACAACATCGGATTTATGAATTTTTGTTCCCGCCAAAAGGGTTTTGTCCGCGGCCGAACAAGCTATATCGTCAGCTCTAACCCAGACGACAGTCTGTGGATATCAGTGACGTCGGCTAACATTGGGCCGATGACACTATTTGCCCTACCGAGAGCACGTTTCCGGATTTCTAAATTTCAGTTCCCGCCAAAAGAGTTTAGTCCGGCGAAAGACAACCGGGGTTGGGGGGGAAGGAGATTTGTCGGCGGCAGCAGGGATGCCAACGTTATAGGCAAGCCTAGCCAAGGCCAAGGCCAGGCCAAGCCAAGCCAAGCCAAGCCGGCGGCAGCAGGAGGGAAGGGCTTTGTCGTCGGCCAAGCGACGGCCGACGTCACTAGTTTTGTCTATGACGTCAGCCACGGCTTGGCCGACGACAGAACTTCTTGGATCGGCAGCGTTGGGCGGAAGGGTCTGTTTCGGCGGCAATATGTTCGCCGACGTCAAAGGTGGCGATTTATCATCGGGCAAACCAATGCCGACGTGAAATGTTTAGTCTGTGACGTCGGTCTTGTCGTAGCCGACGAAATAGACCCTCCCCCCTTCCGGGCACGACAGGTCAATATGTTTGCGAGCCCACGACCCCTCCGCCCCAAACCTCATAGGGTCTCTCTAAGGTTATATAGGGTACATAACGCAACAAAGATAATACCGCGCTCCTCGTTCATCCGGCGATAAGTCCGAGCTAGATGCGTGTTCGTATACGGAACTCAAACGTGTTTGGTCGTGTGAATTGCAAGCTGATCGAACTATACGACATGCACATCTCAGAGAAACCCACGTAGATCATCGAATGACGGGTGGGAGGAGCGTGTAGTGAGATGATAGCTTTTAATAATTCGAAATATGACCAAAATTTTATTTGAAAATTTGTACGGATGGGTTATCCGATCAGAGAGAACCGGCGTTTGGGGGGGGAGGAGCTTTGTTGGCGGCAGCCTTGTGGCCGACGTCACAGGTGTTGACTTTGTCGTCGGCAAAGTCTAGGCCGACGTCAAAGGTATGGTCTATGACGTCGGCCCTGGCGTGGTCGACAACACAACCCTCCCATCCCGATCCGTAGGTGAGGTTAGCTCGACGAGGAAGAGTCGGGCTAGGCTGTGACGTCGGGTGTTTGTGGCCGACGAGAATTGTTGTATCTATGACGCCGGGCAAGCTTAGACCGATGGCAAAGCATGTGGTTTGACGCCGGAAACATCTTGGCCAACGCCCATGTATGTGCGTGAGGATGATGGCGAAGACGCGATCTTTGACGCCGGAAACGCGTGGCCGACGCCAAAGGTATTCGAGCAAGGCATTGACGCTGGATGGTTGGGCCGACGTCAAAGGTTTCATGTTCCCCAATAATTGCTAAGTCACAGGACCTATCCGCCTCATACCTAGCTCCTCCCGAGATACACTTTGCCCGCGCCATGCTCGTCGCCGCCTCGCCGCCGCCGCCGCCGCGCCCGCCGCCGCCGCCTCCAACCCTGCGCCTCGCGCCGCCACCTCCTCCCACCGCCTGCGCCGCCGCTCCCACCGCCCTTGCACCGCCGCCGTGCTCCCACCTCCTCCCCTGCCGCTTTTCACCCCGCCCGCCGCCACCCTGCGGTTTCGATCGTTCGCCGCCGCCACCGCTGGTCTGTTCGGTGCCGTCACCGCTGCCGGGCTGTTCGTTAGCTAGCGCGTGGCGGAGATCATCGCCGCCGTTGGTGCATTCGGTGCCGTCGTGGAGCTCGCGCCGACATGCGGTTTCGAGCCTTCTCCGAGCACCTACGTCTCTCCGTAAGCACCCACATTCCTCCCCGATGCTCTCCCGCCATCCAATTTGGCCTTAGATTCATCTTAGCGCCGCCGCCGTGTACCCCCTGCGTTGCAGCCGCTGTAGCTAGCCGTGCCGCCGTGTACGGCCGCCGCCGACCGTGTATTTGGTACCATTGGAACCGCGCCGTCGAGACGAACCCATAGAGCCCAAGAACGTCCTAAACGGTGGACCGTAGCTCCCGTAATCGCCGATTCTTTCCGCGGGCTGCGCGCTGTCCGGAGGTTGAAGACGGCTGACGTCAGCATGACGTCAGGTAATAAAGCTGTTAATTACAGATTTTTGATTTATGCTTTCTATTTATTAAAAATAGAAAGAGACCTCCAAAAATTATGAAATATTTATGTAAAATACATGATACTGTATAGAGCCTAATAAAAATATACCTTTGCAAATTTCACTAATAAGTTTTTATATAAAATTAATAGCATAATTACTTTAGTATATAATAACTAAAATAGTAAATCATCTCCAAAATTCCTAAAATTATTACATAAAATACTAGATTTAGTATACAACATAGGAAAAATATAATCTTGCCACCAACTAATAGGATTTTGTATAAAAAAATTAAAGTATGTATTTAAAGGCCTTATTTCTTAATTTAAAATGTAAATTAAGAGTATTTTAGAAAATATGCGATACATCCTTTTAAAACACCAGGTAGAATATCGTCGCCGTGGTTGTATTGACCGGAGCCGTACGCTAGCAAAGTTGTCGTGCAATGCCGAGCCGTTTTGCCGTCGTCGCGTCTCATTGCCTTTGGTCATGCCATTGACATCACTAGACGCCCGATGCGTTCACCTTGTGGCAACGCGCGTAAACGTCCCGTCCTCTGCCCGACGGCACACAGCGACCGATGGATCCCGCTACCCAGGCGAAAATGGTAAGTTTAGGTTTTTTGACTTGTTCGTAGTTACTACGATTTTTATCGAGCTAATCGGCTTTATAACATGATTGTTTCGCAGGATGCATATGATGCGCTCGTGAGGGAGAAGCACGGTGACCAGTGTGACCCCAGGGCCATGGGGCGGACACCGCCGTCATCTACGACGGGTTGATTGGGATGGCTCACGGTCACCGGGCTTTTGGACTCTGTCTTTGCCTCGCGACGCCTTCAGAGAGCGGTCATAGGAGCGTCGAAAGATGGGCTCCTCTTCGACCCAAACACAGCTACAAACTCAGCAGCGGATGATCGAGCAGCTGACACAGCAGAACGAGCTCCAAAAGAAGGCAGAAGAGGAGTGTGAGCAGCGGAGGCAGGAGGAGGAGCGGAAGGAGAAAGAAAGGGAGGAGAAGTTCGCACAACTCGAAGCCCAATACAACTGGATGTACCAGCAAATGCAAAGGTGCAATATGTTTCAGCAGCAGGTAATTAAGATGGTGGGGCCGTATAGGTTGTATAGTTACACTTTTATTTCACATGATAATTTTTCGTGTGTTCACAGAGCTCGCAGGGCGTGGAGGCCTCCGGCAGCCAGTCGCAATTGCCACCTCCACCCCCGTACTTCACGCAGACGACACAGCTTTACGCTCCCCGCTCACAACTACCGGCAGAGATCCCTGGGATACACTTCACTCCACACGCGCATTCTCCTAGGGTAATACTCGTTTTTTCAGACTTTCATAATTTACGCTTCAATTGCACATGTGTATTGAAAATTTGTGTTGTCCTCTAATCTTGCAAGTCTCCGGATCAGTCGGGCCGGCGATGTATGCTGCGCAGGGGGTGATTCCAGTGCCACACGGTCGGGTGGTGATGAGGTCGCTGAGAGAATGACAGAAAGTTTCTTCGCATTCAATCCTTCCACCTACGATGGTTCGAATAACCATTAGTTTCAGTTTTCACTCCTATATGTATCAAAACTCACTCCCATGTGTACTTTGCACTATTCTAGACTCTTTGAACCATATCGTCGTAATTCTGCCTATTTGTGATGTATTTTGGACTCTATGGACTTAATGTGATGTAATTGGACAATTTGAAGTCTTATCGGTAAATTGTTTGTTTAGAAATGGTGTGAATGTGTATGTGCTCGAAATTATGGTGTCGAGCAGCTGATTATATGTGGATATTGTGAGAAAATTTGTGAATTGGAATTACATTTGTGTAATATGAATTTTGCGAGTTGAAATTGGGTTTTCATATCAATTTTACGCTATTTTTCTGCAGGACGATGAGTGATGGCGTTGACCTTATCCATGCCGACGTCATTAGTGGTGACTAGGGGGCAGGGGGCAGGAGGGTTTTGTCGTCGGGAATACTCAGGCCGACGTCAAAGATAGGGGGTTTTGTCGTAGGGAATACTCTGGCCGACGTCAAAGCTTGGGGGGTTTTGTCGTCGGGAATACTCTGGTCGACGTCACGAGGGGCGGGGGCTCGGGAAGGCGAGGAGGGAGGCGTGGCGTCGGCCATATCTCGGCGGCGTCAGCGACGCGGGGTTTTGTCGTCGGGAATACTCGCCGACGCCACGAGGGAGGCGGGGGGCTCGGGAAGGGAGGAGGGAGGCGGTGGCGTCGGCCATATCTCGCCGGCGTCATCGATAGGGAGGGTGTCTCGGCGGTCTATTGTCGGCCGACGTCAACGAGAGAGGGCTTGGGGCGGGGAGCGGGGAGGGGGAGGGGAGAAATGACGTCGGGAATTTCTTGGCCGCCGACAAAAGTTAGCAGTGTCGTCCAAGCAGTGTCGGCGGATCTGCGTCGTCGGCCAGCCGCCGACAAAGGCCTATGACGTCGGTTTTTTGAACCAATGACGTCGGTTCTGGCCGCCGACACTGAGTTTGATTCTTGTAGTGTCTGTTATGGACGTGAAGCCTAAGAGGGGGCGTCCGTAGGACGTATGTTAGTCCATACCTTTTGTATATTGTTAGTACCGCTACTATGTCACTTTTCATATCGTATTGTTATTAATTTGTTTATATTATTTTATCCACGCTCGACTGTACACTGCAATGTTTAACGCTCGACGACGTAGCGTCCGTCATACCTGGTAGCGCAGCGCAGCGCAACGTCTAAAATGCCTTCGATTTTTCCTATCATGGAAAAATACATCGCAATTGAACTCATAAATTAAATACATAACAAGTCGCATGAAAATCAATGATACAACCATTGTAGCATAAGGTGGTCACTCTGAAATACCTACTATTTTACGTGCATGGCCACGGCTGTGTAAAAGGGTTGTGGCATTCGCATGAACACCACGTGGCTGAACATTGAGAAGTCGCTTCCCACGTTATGTCAAAATACCCTGCATATTGTTCTTGCATGACCGATCTTCACCGAAGAACTTCTGCGTTCGGTGTGCTGGGGTAATGGCATCCATAGAGGCATGAGGTGGCACACTAAAAACGAGTTGGGATGTAGTGTTGATCGAGAACCATGCGGTTTGATGACTCGCGTTTGCGGCGGTTGTTGGCGACGTCTCGAGGCCGCCGAGTTGTTTCTTTGTGCGATGGTCGTAGTGCACGGAGCACGCTCTTCAAGCGATCTATCTTTGCGTGGAGGCTTGCGATGTAAAAATATCTGGCGCTTCGGGTAAGGCTCATCCATCCATATAGTCCATCCACGGTAACATCTGAAATCTGTGAGTTCAATTGATATACTTAGTCTGCGCACGAGATGTATGACGGAAAATAAGGACGATACTTACGTTTTAGTCGAGCACGGTAGAATCTCGACCGTGAAGTCTTCATGGGCGTGGTCGAACCATCGCACAACGAGGTTACCACAGCGGCATTTCGCCATAGCCATATTGAAGCATAACCCGATCTCTCGGGAGGGTGGACCATCTCTCCGGTCGTCGTAGTCCAACACACGCATGCCAGATGCAGGCGGACGAGCATGCTCTCCTGGACCAAATGACTCCCACCATGTATCAGGAATGAACGAGCATGTCGAAGGACCCCAGCTTGCCATGGTGTATGTGAGGTTCTGCGGTTCGACGCTTATGGACGCACGATATTTATAGATAGAAAGGGTACCACACTGTCACGGTGAGAAGAGATCAATGTTAAGTATTTTTTAAGCAATAATTCACGTATACTGTTCGTGAAATTGACCAGTCACTGTCAACACTGTTAATCCCACCTCTTTCTCTCTCCGTCGGTGCAAACATGTCCTTCCGCGTGTCCTATCTCTCTCCGTCGGTGGTGAAAGAGGATCCTAAGGCCTAGAGGGGGGGTGAATAGGTAATTTTAATTTTTCTTTGATTAATTGTTGATTAAGCATCAAATTAATAGTGACCCAATCCTAGTGTCAATTGATACGCAAGCGGAAGCGATAAACAAGTTAACAAGCAACTAAGACATGGCATCACAATCAACACATTCAATGCAATGGTAGTAAGTGCGGAAAGTAAATAAGAGGGCAACACGGTGTTTGTTTGACCGAAGTTCGGAGCCACAACTCCTACTCTCCGTTGAGGCTACCCCTTGCGCAAGGACCGGCTCGCTCTCGAGCCTCACGCCTCACTTACTCCCGGTGAGTCGTTCGCCACTCCGTGAGGTGGACTCAAATCACCGTGACACCGACTCAAGAGTAGCCACACGCCAAGGCCTACTCTCAAGCCCACGCCCACGAAGGATGTCTTCAAAAGTAACAAGTTCAAACGCCCGATCATCTTTGGATCGAAGGACTTCCATGAAGCTCGGTATTGAGGTTTAATGATTTGTGGCTTTGGATGATCTTGTGGGTGGAGGAATGGCTCTAGAACACCTAATTGATGAGCTATGAATGTGGTAGGTGAAGTGGAGCAGCAAAACTCAAAATAGCCAGCCACTAGATAGGTATTTATAGCCCCAAGAGCAAAACTAGCCGTTGCCCCTCGGAAGAAGACAAAAAGACTAGCCGTTACACTCTACCGGACGCCGTCCGACGGGCTCCGGACGCCGTCCGACAGAGCGTACTGCTCACCAAAAAAGGTTTATCGGACGCCGTCCGGTCCCCACCGAACGCCGTCCGACAGCAAGGATCGAGCACGCGCTGGAGCTACCGGACGCCCCCAGACGCCGTCCGGCAGCGAGAAACAGCCAAAATTGAACTTGATCGGACGCCGTCCGGTTACTACCGGACGCCGTCCGACAGTGAGTATAAATTTGGATTTTTGGGCTAGTCGGACGCCATCTGGCTTTACCAGACGCCGTCCGGCAGAATAGATTTTCGGGTGAAAAGTGAGGGGAAAATTTAGGTGGGTTTCTCTCTCTCTCTAGAAATCTCACATAAGGATATTTGGGTATTTTTAGAGATGGTGGATCATGAAACCGAGTTTTCAAGAATTCGCAAAGATCCAGCATAGTCCGAGATATTGAACCCTTTTGAAATCCGACGAAAACAGAAATAAACCTAACTACTCTAATCTATCGTGACTCTTCTCTCGCCTTGGCCACGCACTAGAAATCTTGGAGCGACTTAGAAAATTGTCGACGCTTCAAATTAGGGTTTATAAAAAATCGCCGAGTCTTCGCTAGGGTTCCGAGAAGTCCAAAAACCCCCTAGCCCTTTATATTAATTAATTTTGTCATCAATGCCACTAATAAAAATTGGGGCTCAACGATGCTCACAGGTGGATACTGCAGCCGGAAGTGACGTGACAGCACAAGTAGCACTAGGATTCTACACAGTGCTTATACACAGTGTGAAAGTGACGTGACAGCACAAATAGGCAAAAGATGCTCACACAGTGTTTGTACACAGAGCTTATACACAGTGTTTAAAAGCAGCTTCTCGCCCACGCGCTGGTACGAATCCGATGTCAATTTCCTTTAAATGGAGCACCCGATGCCCACGAATCTCGCACCACACTAACACCCATAACACATATCTAGTTTTTGAACACTCGTTACTTGCACAAGAACTGTATCTTCAATCGTTCCGGAGGTGGTCTCTTATTTCAATCCGTTTAATTGTGATAATATTTTTGATTTTATTCTGTTCAACCTGCTTATATGTGTGTTCTATGTGTTTCATCGTCCTCTTTATGTGTAGTAGATGGATAACGTGCATACTACTACTCGTCCATTTGTGCAACCTAGATGGTGGCTTTCATATGGCCCAGGAGTTGAAGCACACACGAACCCTCTGAAGATTTGCCGATCGTATCGAGAGCTCACTACAACACAAATCCTACGATGCTTAGAGATCCAGAGTTCTATAGAGGATGGCGCGGTGCCTCCACGGGATAGACACGATCGTGTGATTTATGATCGTGTTGCGAGATGGTTTTACTGGCCGTAGGTTTTACCGATGTCCCATGTTTGAGGTGTGTATACCATCAAAATTAACCATATTAGGTTACAAAAAGGTTATTCAAAATAAACTCGATTTTTTGTAGACACATGATTGTGGCTTTACAAAATGGATGGATGATCCATACCCCATGGCTGCATCTACATACATATACTATCTGCACGGAAGAATCTGACGATTCTGACATCGAGTAAATGGTCTATTGAGTGTGCAAGTGACAGAGTGGGAGCGAATGCGATTAGTTCTTGATCCACAATTTGAGGCGAACCTCCCATGTACCAATTATAAATGCCTTTGTGGATGTCACTACCCGACAAATTCAAAGCGAATTTATGCGCTAAGCGAAATAAATTTCGGAGGATGCGGCACATCAAGATCCGATCGTGAAAACCTTTCATGCAAAGACTCGGTGGTGCATTTGTCCATGTCATTTTCGGATCAACTGTCTTAAGCGGATGCGTGCTTGTATTCGATCGAAGTCGAAAAAATAAAGTGTCATTTTACCTTCTCTTATCATTCTCGGTTGTCACCGTCAAATTTTATGATTTTTCAGAACCGATGCTTAAATATTAAAATAAATTGATTAACATGATACAAGTCATGGCACGTTTGATGCATAAAACAATTTATCATATTGTCGCATCATAACTAAACCTACACTTCCCACTCTGCTCGTCTGAATAATTTGCCTGCTGCTCCCCTTTTATAGCCGAGCGTCCGTCAATTAAATTATCAATAAAACCTAATTAGTTTTCCTAATTAGTAATTTCTGGTTGCATGCACGTATTAGAGCTTTATGGTCAGGAATCCGATGGCACTGGCACGAATTATTATTGTCAGGAATCCGATGGCAGTGGCAGACATGAAATGATGGTGGTGGCAGGCACGAATTGATGGCAGCGCGAATCCGATATAAAAACACTGTAGACCGCGAGAGAATCCGATGCTGTGAGGAGGCCCTTGACACATAAAGCGCCTGCTGGACGGGTGGTAAATATGAAGCGCCGGTTGGATGGGCGCTTTATATAAAATGCCCGCTGGACGGGCGCTATTTAAATAGCGCCCGTCCAGGACGGGCGTTTTATAGTCAGTCGCCCGTCCAGTGGGCGCCAGGATGCTATTTTTTTAATTTCTTTAAACGGGCAATTATTTTTTTAATTTCGATTTAAATTAATGCTACTCTGATATAAAATTCAAGACTTGCTTCTGCAAAGCTGCTTTGGCGAGCAAGCCATGTACGCTTCTCGCTAACTTCTTGGTGGGCCTCTTTTGTTGCTTTATTCTTTATTTCGTGCTTTAATGGGCTGAGCCCATTCCTACCCTTGGTTCGTATACTTTGCATATGCAGCATACCTGATACCTAGCCCACCTGAGTGGGGGGCCCATGACCTTGGGGGGGCCCCGCATCGCTACCAGGTATCCAATTAGGGAGCGTCCCCTCTGGAAACACCGGGCCCAAACATATCAAAGTTTGGTTCTAGAACAAGTCCCCAGGAGGGCGACCAGGCCCCAGGCGCCGAGCGGCGAGGCCACGCTTGGCGTCCGTGGCAGGAGTGCAACCAGCCCTAGGTGCCGGGCGGCCGAAGACGCGTCCGACGCTTGAGGAGGCGATTAGGCTCGTGCATCAGGCGACCGAAGTTACGTGGCGCTGGCGGCGAAGCGCCGAAGCGAAGCGACAGGGTAGCGAAGTACGCAGGCCCCACTGTTAGGGATACATTACGAGGGTAACTCGGCGCCGCTGAGGAGTGGGGCCCAATCGGTGGAGGGCCCGCGCGGCGGCGGTGGGTGTGGCCCAGGTGAGGTGTAGGGGCTCGATGTGTGGGTGGGTGGGGGCTCGTGGGCCTTGGGATTCGTGCGGGGTTTGAGGGTGGCCGTTGGATCGGACGGCTCGTGGTGGGGCCGGGATCCAGCTGGGCCTCGGAGCGGCCGGGTTGAGCTGGGCTGCCGTCGTCTGCATGGACCGTATGGCTTTGCCATTTGGCAAATTTAAGTTGACACTTCCAGAATCCCATTGTGAACGGTTTATCTTCGACTTCTACGCGGTAAAAAAACAAAACTGAAATTTTAATATTTTAAAATTTTGAAATTCTTTTCTCGACAAGTTGGGAGCCAGAGTCCTTTGGCGGTGATTTATATGGCTTACGGTAGCGGCGGTTGCGGCAACGGTTGGCGATGACGACCCCATCCTTTTAGAACTAGATAAGAGTTTAAACACGGATCTTAATGCGAATCGAGTGGTCGTGGAGGCGACCAAGACTCCTTCTAGCTTAGAAAAATGGGCTTCCTAGAGATGCCAACTTCTTGTGTGCTTCGCAAGGAGCATTTCTAGCATTAGGGCTGGAAAAATAGCTTGCGGTTCGTGGCTCGGCTCGACAGGCTCGGCTCGGAGGTGCTTTCGAGCTCGAGCCGAGCCTACTTTTGGGGCTCAGGAAAATAGCGAGCCGAGCCAGGCCCAGCTCGTTTCTAACCTAGCTCGGTCCGGCTCGACTCGTTGTCATATTTTGAACGTGAAATGCCTTTGGCTCGTGGCTCGGCTCGGACAGGCTCGGCTCGGCTCGGAGGTGTTATTAGGCTCGAGCCGAGCCCACTTTTGGGGCTCGCCAAAATGGTGAGCCGAGCCTGGCTCGGCTCGTTTCCACCCCTATCTAGCATGGCTCATCCTTTTTCTCTCTCAAATAGAGTACTGAATTTGGGATCTGATATACGAAATATTTCGATGATACAGATCGAGACACGAGCCATGTGGCTTTTATTGCAAGTGTATATATACGTTAGGCTTCTGATTTTTTTTTTTTGTTCCCCTTTTCTCAAACACAAAAAAAAATTATGGCAAGATAGTGAAAAAAAAACTCTTTAAATACATCCTGATGTGAGATAGCGAGAGCTCACAATCATCCTAAATGTATTAAAGAGGAGGAACGAGGCAATCAAAATGGTCCCATGAAAGTTGAAACGTGACAGTGATATATACTGGTACCATGCTGAATAGTCGGATGCTCAGCAAGGCTTGCATGAAAACTCCAAAGGTACAGAAAGGGGAGCTGAAAGGTACGGCTTGCCCAAAAATTTGCTACCAGAACATCTGAAACTGTTGGGAGACTGGTAGCAGCCAGTCCCAGCTGCACAGCCTTTACAGAACATGGAGTGCAGGTGGTGCAGTTGCATCAGCAAGAAGAAGTAGAAGGAGGAGGAGGAGGAGGAGGAGGAGGAGCCTGCAATCAATGTGCCCGGAAGGCTGGAAGTGAGGCTGGGATATATCTTTCTTTCTCATGTTAGCTTGTTAAGTTCAGCTGCATGTCCAGAATTGCAGTGGAGAGATAAATGCAGGGACTTGATTTCTAACAGCACTGTTCAGAGTATGTTTTTCCCAGACCTCCGCTGGAGATGCTTTATAGTAGACCAGATTAGCATCCACAAAATAAAGAAGCTAGATAATGGGATTAGCATATCCTTTATCCCAAGTTCCCAACCCTGCAAAAGTGAGGTTAGCTAGACACTACAGGAATCTGCATCTGTGTCAGCGGCCAAAATATCTGTATCGACAGCCAAAGAGCTGTCGACAAACTTATGTCGGCGGTTGAATTTAAACCGCCGACAGAGAAACTCAGTATCCACGGCAGCAAAGCAGCCGACGACAAATCCTCAGTCCCCCTCCCGCCGTTGAATACAAATTTTAAATTTGGCAATAAATATTGGCGGCTAAAAATGTACCGTCGACACGGATCAACCCAAATAAGGGCCCAGGATGGGAAATTTGAATTTGGGTCCTGCCAGAAGAATCTATGTCGGCGACAATAGTAAAACCGTCGACACAGTCGCAACACGCTAACGGCGCCATCACGGCCTGACGGAAAATCAAACGTGGTCCAGCATGTCAGACGTGACAAGTCTCTGCCATGTGGGCTGGCAATTGGGGTGTAACATTCGAGGGCAAGGTGCCTCTGTGTCGGCAGCTTTTGACTTGTCGCCGACACAGATAAATAAAAAATAATCAGGGGGCGCTGGCGCAGGCTCGAACCCGCGACCTGCCGCTGGGAACCCGCGCCGCGCGTTGATAACCAGCTGAGCAATTAATTTTATATCAACATAGCTGGGCATGGTTTGTGTTTGTACTAAGTTAGATTCTCTATGTCGGCGGCAGTTGTTTAGCCGCCGACACAGAGCCATCTGTATCAGCGGCCTAATTTCTAACCGACGACACAGATACATTTCTGTCCGCGGTCTACCCTAAACCACCGAGACAGATCATCCCCCCTCCCCCCCGAGCCGCAAATTTTTTGTCCGACGCCCTTCGGCTCCCCGAGGGGTTGATTTCATCCAATGTAAGTTTAGATGGCAAGCCATGGACATCATAACTCATTCAAGTTTGCATGTTGGCATCCGCTTGACCTCGTGCATTTATTAGTGTTTGTATTTGTGCTTATTGTTAGGGCACTAGCTATATATATATATTCGTGTACGATATAGGTATATGAAAGCTACATTAAGCTACGAGGTTGAACGCTGGATAATACGCCACCTTGTATTAGTTCTTTATGTTTATTGCTTGCTATCTAAACATAGGTTGGACAGAATGAACCCCCTTTGGGGAGCCGACGGGCGTCGGACAAAGATTCGGCGGCGGATGAGGCAAATACTCCACAGTGATTCGATTCCACGTGACGAGGCGGTGAAAGCGGATCATTGAGGGTTCTTCGCCGACCATTTCGATGGTTTGCAGAACCATTAATGTACTTTTTATTTCTGTTTGTCGCTAAAAACAATTTGTGAGTTTCGACTGCTCGTGTGACATTTATATATGTTTATATGGACTTTTGGACTTGGATTACAATGTTTTGGATTATTATTGACACTTAGTGGATTTGAAGCTATGTGATTGTGTGAATGTGCTCGAAATTGTGGTGTGGATCCGTAAATTATGTGTGGATATGTTGAGGGGAATTGGGGAATATGATTGTATTGGGAATTGGGTTTTATTGCAGATTTAAATTGAGATTTTAAATGAATTACCTGCAATTTTTTTCTGGCCAACTGTCTGTGTCGGCAGCCTGAATCGAGGCCGACGACAAAGGTCCCCTAGACGGCATCCAGGAATCGGGATCTGTGTCGTCGGTCTCATAGTAAGCCGCGGACAAATATTTGCCACGTGGCTTTTCAGGATTGACCCGTGGGGCCCACACGATAGAGCGCTGTCTGCCGTCAGGGAGATCTTGTGTCGGCGGCCGCTAAAGCCGCCGACAAAGGTCGTCACCATAGGCCTGGCCTGGAAGTTAGGTTTGTGAGGAAGATGCGGCATGCAAGCCGTTGCTCTAGTGGAAACAATGCTGCCTGGCGCTTGAGAACCTCATGAGCTAGTAAGATTTACACTTTTCCATCGAGTGGAGAAATCATCCATTCGTCTGTGTTTCATGTCTTCCATACTGAAGCAAACAATCACAATTCACAATTCACAATTCACAATACATGATTGACTAGTAAATCTCAATGTGTCTACTTGAGTTTAGATAATGGGAAGTGCCGAAGTGGAATGGGCGTCTGCCCTGCTGTCACGACGGGAAGCTGGGGACTTATGGATGCAGGTTTCGCACGCCCTCCCACTGAAAATGCCAAAAAATAATTCGACACATCTTAATTTTAGAGAAAATTTGGGCCGTAGCACTTTAGGTGACTTCGCTGTATAACAACTTCAAAATATTGGAGAGGCGGGTTGAAGAAACCATTTGTTTGGATTTTTTTAGACTCCCAATCCAGGTTTCACACATATTCTTCGCTGTGAGAAGCCCCAAAATAAAGTTACGCATCATAATAAAATTTCATGCGTATAGATGTCAACTGCTTGTACTTAGCAAGGAGGATATCTGACATGGCTCGTCCTTATATTTTTTCTCGAATAAAGTACTGGATTTGGGATCTGATGTACGAGATATTTCATATCGTAGATCCAGATCGAGACTCACCAGCCATGTGGCTTTTTATTGCAGGTGTACATATGCATGCATGTACGTCAGGCTTCCCAATTTTTTTCCCCTCTTTCCTCACACACAATGAAATGGCATGATAACAAGGAAAAGAACACATATATATCATGATCTGAGACGGTGAGAGCTGGCAATTATTCTAAATATAATAGAGAGGAAGGAGACAATCAAAATGGTTCTTTCAAACATCACAGTGACGCACACGGTACCATGCTCAAAAGTCGGATGCTCCACGTATAGCCTACATTTCTTTTGGAACATACAACTATTCTTGCAACGTTCACTTGGAGGGCACACACTGAGAACAGGTGTAAATTCTTTGCTTTGAGCATTGGTCATGGGCCTCATGCAAGATAAACATTGCGGACGTCCTGGCAAGGAAGGGACGACCTCATCAACGTTTTTGTTTACTGTGGTTCTACACCGAAAGCACTAGATCACCTTTGATTCCACGGCTCGTTCTTGGTTGTAGTGTGGATGACTTCGCTCCCTCTCGGCTAGTACAACATCCAACCGTACAACATTCAAACGAGTTTTCAACAATGGTGGCTCACCGCGGCGAACTCATTGCCCAATAGTGCTAGCCGCAAGTGTGGTCATAGAGAGCGCCCCCAGTTGGTGGCCTCTCTCAGTCGCCGCCATTCTCCTCCTAAAATGGACATGCATGTTTGGCTTCGCATCTCCAAAAGAACTAAGGAGGTCGCTCTACCAACCTCTCCCGCCATTGCTACCTTGAAGGCCGCCCATGTCGTCGCTTCCATGAACAAGGTTGTTAACATTCCACCGGTTGCGGTCATCTACCTAGACCCACTACCCAAGGATTGGACTCACCCAGACCCAAAATTGTCATGGGTCCAAAATCAGACCCCGAACCCATCAGGTCTATCCAGACCCTAAAATTCAAAAGAGCACTAAATACCAATCCAGAATGAACAACAAATATACATTACAACTATGTCACATATACATCAATTTGGTAGCATTTGAAGAGAATATAAGTAAGCATAAAATCCATCCAGCCATCTAGGTACCCCCGAGAATTTGAAGGGTTTGAAGGGGAAGAGAGACAAGGTCAAGAGAGTCGAGAGGGAGTCAGAGTCGATAGAGCGGCTTTGGGGACTGAGAGTAGTCAAGATTGGCAGAGCGATTTTCAGGATTGGGGAATCAATGAGGAATTTCGAAATCAAAAGGTGTCGTATGTAACTACGTGCGAATGACAATGAGGCCTCATGTTAGTGCTACAATACGGGTCCAAGTTTGTATACCCATGGGTCAAAAATTAATACTAGACCCGATCTAGACCTAAACTTTCATACCATGGGTTCATACCGTGGGTATCCAGACCTATGGGTATTTTTGCCACTCTTAATCGTTTGAATGGGTATTTCGTTTGTCACGCTAAGTTCAGCTGCATGTCCTGTCCAGAACAACAGTAGGAAAAGTAAAACAAAAAATGTGTGCTTCGTTTTATTCACCATCTGAAGAAGCTTATGAATAAGATTGACAATTTTACATGCGAGGAGAAACCATCCATTTGTCCGTTCTGATTTTCATCTCGCAGCAAACAATCACAATGCACGGCTAACTAGTAAACCTCCACATGCCATTGCTTATTCTTTTTGAGCTGCGACAGCTTCTGGTCCCAACTCTCACCTCTTTGCTCAGCGACTCTCTTGAGCGTGTCCTGAATCCCTGGCATCATCCCCTTCAAACCACAAAAGTATATGTGGGCGCCGCCGTCCAAAAGCTTGAAAATTTCATCACTGTACTCCTCAATCTTGTCCTGTACGTACATCTTGCCACCGCTCCTGTTATTCTGCTCCCTGCTCAGTGCTTTATCATATCTGTAATGTCAATATAACTCGAGTCAGTTCAGACAACAATAAGTCAGATTTATTTCAGGCACACATCAAACACAACCATCGTGCAGTATTCTGCATAGCAGAAAGAAATGTCCATCACGGTCCAATCAACAACAGCTGGAGTTTAGCTTTCTCAACTATATCACTGAATAAACTAAGGGGTAAGGCATGGTAAAGTCTTGCAACCTGAAATTATCGGGATACTGCTGAAGGTAGTTTGTGAACTCTTCATCATAGAGAAGGCTGTCAGTATTGGCAACACCAAGGAAGAGCCATGCAAGACCACCGAACTTGAAAGTTGGGACATCTTCCATGAACATACGACGTAGGTAGCCACGGAAGGGAGCAACACCAGTGCCAGTGGCAATCATTATATGAGTTGCATTTGGATCATCCTCTGGTAGAAGCATTATTTTGCCTGAGGGACCTGAGTATAAAGAAAAAATATCATGAGATGCTAAAGGATAGAATATCCTGCCAGGAGTTACAAAAGCGAGTTACAACCTATGCAATCAAAACAATCAACACGAACAAAGCAGAACAAAGAATAAAAGGAACGGGAGCCATAATACTGGAGGGCATCTATTCTTCAGTGTGTTCCTTTTTATACCCAACATCTTTTAACACAATATGTGCTAATATGCCCCTCTGTACACCCTATCTGGAAGAATTCAGAAATAGAATTGTATAAAGAGTAAAAGAAAAGATAGCCATAATATTGGAGGGCCATCTATTCTTCAGAGCGTTCCTTTTATATACCCAGCTACATCTTTTAACACCACAAGTGCTAATATGACCCTCTGTACACCCTACAACAACAACAACAACAACAACAAAGCCTTTAAATCCCAAGCAAGTTGGGGTAGGCTAGAGTTGAAACCCAAAACAAACCGCTAAAAAAGGGGAAGGGGAAAAGAAACAAGAAGGACGAGGGTTTAAAAAGTTTTTTGAAAAGAAGCACAAGGAAGAGCCTAGTCAGGGCTCAGGTACACCCTATCTGGAAGAATTCAGAAATAGAATTGTATTACACACGAAAAGAAAATTTTAATACTACTTTTACAATCAGTGTTCTAAAAATCGGCCCTAGGCAGTGCCTAGGCACTAGGCGTCAAGCAGCCCAAGGCGTTTTTTCCTGCCTAGATGAGATTAGGCGCTAAGCGCTAGTCAACCACCCGAACAATGGCTAGCGCCTTCCAAAACAATGTTTATAATGATAGTCTACCATTTTATTTGGTGCTGCACACACAGGAATGATTTAAAAGAGACTTCATACCTGTTATCTGAATTTTGTCCCCTGGTTTTGAGTCACACAGGAAGTTACTGCAGATACCTTTCTTTGAGGGGTCTTCTTTTCCAGTTTTAGGATCATAATAAACCGTGCGGCGAACACACAAACTGCCAGTCTTTCCATCAAAAGAATCACCTTACCAAGTAGATGCAATAGAATATAGCCGAACAGTATTCGGGGATCCAGGTTTCTTTGGGTTCTCTCCCTGGAAACAAAATACAAATGAGGCAATATGATGAAGGAATGCAGGCGCCGATAGCAAATGAAATTAATTTGAGATTCTCTACAACTAAGGATTTTCTTTTACCAATGTCCATCATTCTTGTTAACAAAAAATGATCAAAGATTTACAAGCAACATCATTTTTCACAAGTACGAATTGAAAATATTGGATGCAGGTTTACATGTTTTACCATAGTGTTTATTTTAAAAAAGATTGAACCTAATGTCAACATAATATAAATCTGAAGAATTGTCTTATCTGCGGCAATGATGGGTCAGTGGCCAATAACAAATAATTTTATAACAAGAAAAACAGGAAGAAAAAAAAAAGAACTACAGAGGATCAAAACTCACTAGTAGACAGGGAAAGGACAAACCATAGTAAAAAATCGTGTGAAAAAAGTAAGAAATATTGTATTGTGTCGATCACTAATTTTGGCTGGGTGTGTGTACTTACCGGAGGAATGACACCATAACTTTGTCCTTCCCAGTTTGGAACATTACCATTATGATCAATGACAATATGGCATGTTTCACCAGGAGCTTTAGGGCCTACAAGTCTCTCAACTGAGATAATTGTGGCTGTGTATGGATCTTTTGATTTGTATAAGTTGAGGGGTGGCTCCTTTGCATTATCCAATTCTAGAGGTTTAACAGCAACTTTACTTTTGCTTGCTTGTTGAACGAACATGCAAAAAACCTTGTTCTTGTGTATCAATTGCTGGGTCTTGTTTTCCCATGCTAATGTGATACCAATCCATGATTTGCTATGAAATTTAAGATTATTATTATCCTGGATATAACAAGTAAAATTTCTACAGCAAACAGCATATGATATCGTGTATAAGGGATTCAAGAGTGTAAATAAATTAATATCAGCAAACCACATTGCAACGTTAACATATCCAACCTCCATCTATTACATAAAGAAGCCATAGAGAAGCTAGAAAATTTTCATTCACAGGATTCGGAAAAGAAGCGAAGCAAGTCATGGGTGAGTATTTCTTTAGTAAATACTCCCTTTGTTCTTTTTTGTTTGACGCATTTAATTTTTCAGCATGTCTTTGACCATTCGTCTTATTCAAAAAATTTATGTAAATATCATTTATTTTGTTGTGATTTGTTTTACCAATAAAGGTACTTCAAAGATGAATTATTTGTTTTCATGTTTCCACTAAATTTTTGAATAAGACGAATGGTCAAAGTCGTGTCCAAAAGTCAAAGGCGTCAAACAAAAAAAACGGAGGTAGTACTAATTAATTAATTTTAAAAACTAACATATGCTTTAACAGTAGCTTGTTCAATCCTAGGTAGGGCATTGTAGCCATTAGCCAAGTAGGCAAGCAGGAGTTAACTCTGCCAGTCAAAGATGACAAAAAAAGTAGAGTAAGCAATTGCTTGTGCTATTGTAGCAAATCTTCTACTACTAAAGAATCTTGAGCTATGCTGACCACCCTACTTCCAAAATAATTTCATGGATTTGCTAAAAAATAATTTCAAAAAAATTGTGATTGCTGGACAGAATGAACGAGTGATGCAAAACCATGCAGGAATTGGCATCATTTATCCACAAATCCACGCAAAGGAGTTAATAGCATAACTTTGTGTGAACTCTAATCCAAAAGGAATATCATTCTGATTGAGAATCTGGTTGGCGACCGATCTTCTGACCCATGTTTCAACGTCACCAATAGTCGCTGCTTGCAAATCTAACTAAAAGTTTTTTTTAACAAACGGGGCAGGCGATCTGCCATTTCATTCTAAAAGTATTTGTTTTAAAAAAAATGATTGTACTAAGGTACAGATGAACTAGCAACAGAAAGGCCTCAAATCAAATGCATTTCGCTTTAACCTGAAGAGCACGATTACTACTGATTCCCCAAAAAGATAGGGGCAGAGCTTGAAACTTCTTCCTGCTTGAGCTACTACTCTACAGTGCCCGCGGGGATCGTAACCACGAGCTCCCTGAACGGAACCGGCAGAAAAGGAGCAAAATCTAGCATCAGGGAGCACCAAACGATCGAAAGCGCGCACCTTGAGCGAAGAACCCCTCCTCAGGTAGCCGTCCGGTACCGCGGCAGCCACTGCCACCTGCAAGGCACCGAAGGAGGCGAAACTTCAGCAGCACGCGCAGCAGCCCGGGGAGCCGCGTGGTGGGTGTGGGCACGTACCTGGGTTCCGAGCGCGGAAGCCATGGGCGATCGATCGCGAGTGGGGGAGGAGGGGTTACCTAGGGTTTTGATCTGTGGAAGCGACGGGAGGGAGGAGGAGACTGTGTGGGGTTCGTGGGCCCTGGGCCGTGGCGGCCTTGGCTGGGCCGGCGATGGGCCCGGCCGGTATGGGGGTTGGGTCGCGCGGCTCATGAGCGCAACAGTACGAGCCATGATTCCACCACGTCCTGAACGCATCATGCAAAGGCAAGAAAGCGTAATCCCAACCGTCGGTGATGACTGGGGCCATGTTTTGTAGCACAATTTAATTTATTTTCAATGAAAAAATTTTAACTTTTACGGAAAACAGAGGAAACATTAGTGGCTATATTTAGCAGACATGACCAGTGGAAGCCATGGTAAAGCTTGACCACAAAATTAAAAGGGGTTAAGACTTAAGAGAGCCTAAAGGTGGTCACAATAATTAAGCACAGTAAAATTGGTCTTCCACACAAGTAGTTCATCATGAGGAAAAAAAAAATCATACGTGGGCAGGACCATGGCCCGGCGGCAATCGTGAAGTGTTTGTTAATCAAAATAGGTTATTTATCTAAATCATCAACGATTTGAATACTTTTGAATAAGCGTTAGCAAGGCCTACTTTTGTATTTCTTCCCCAAACTCAAACTAGACATGACCCCAAAAAACGCCAAAAACTCACTGATGGCGGCATGGCCCCACCTGGCAGCCGCCAGGGCCGTTAGTTCAGCGAAGATCAATAAGCTCCTCCGTTATTACTCACTGGTGGTAGGAGCCGGCCGATGCGGCGCTATGCTAGTCTAGCCTCAGGAGTATTTCAGCTTTTGATTGCCGTCACGCATTGCACTGCTTGTGCAGAACACGTTACGGCCGTACATTGTACAAGTGTTTGTTCTCTGCCCCCCGCCTTTTTTACATTGAAAACAGCTGGTCTTGTTCCTTTTTAATGGGCGAGACGGCATTACTGAGATTGTTACCATAACAAGGAAAAGTCTCTGTCCAAAAAGATACGAAGATTGGATAGAGATTCTCTAAATATAGAGATTTGATTATAAAATCTCTAAATTTAGATACTGAAAGAGTGAATCTATTGTTTAATATATAGAGAGACTGACATTGGCAATAACAGTGTTTTAGAAACCTATAGGGCATGCTCTGAATATATGTGTAAATGACTTTTCTCATTTCAACGGAAGGGTGCATCCAAATAGGGGATGGATTGCATATGCGTCCTTCTTTGATATCTCCATGTTTAGCTTCTTTTTATTTGAACGTTTTTGTTCAACTTCTTGTGGATTTAAAGAAATAGAGGCAAAGACAATCAAGCGTTCGAAAAATTCGAAAAGACCAGTTCATCAAGGGAATACATTATTGTTCCTAGAAAATAAACAGCCTCTTAAATGTGTTAGCTATAACATTGTTTTTAAAAAATAATATAGGTACATATTAATATATGGTGGATGTACGTTGTGATCCACTATAGACCGACTTTAAGCCAAGAGTTCGGTATCTATGTCTTTCATCTCTTTCTCACTTTCGTAAGCAAAAATATAAAATAAAATCTTAAAGGCAGCTAATCTGGCATCATTTGAGATGTGCTTAGATAAGAATAAAAATAACTTTCTATTCTCTCTCAAAAAAAAACAGTAACGTTCGATTCAAAAACTGACGAAAAAAAAAATCAATCTCGAAGCTCGATAGTTTCGCAGGAGCCGGAGGCATTGGTCTCCGCGAACGTGGAGACCAGCGTTAAACTGTGCCGTGGCCCGTGGGCCTTCGACACGCCGGAACGTCACCTGGACGGGCGCTCGGACCGGATGGGCCTGACCCGCAACCAGGCCGACGCCGACGCGGACATATGGGTCGGGACCATGGGCCCAGCTCGCACGGGCCTCCACTTGCTGAGACGCTGACGAGCCGCAGCAGCAGTCAGGCAAGCAGGGCCGTGGGCCTTGATGAACAGTGGCCATCGCCAGCACAGATTTGGGCTGCTCATTCAGGCCCTCTTTGATACCTTGTTTAGTTTTAGTTTAGTTGTGGTTGGAAAAATTTGACTATTTTGTATAGGCCATATACTTTATTTTTTGAAAATAATTTTTTTAGGACTTTGTAGGGTTTTTCTCAAAGATCTCAAGAATATTTTTTTAATAATTTATTTAGCTTTTTCAAAGCACATTCAAAGATGGTCAAATTTTTCCAACCACAACTAAACTACAACTAAACAAGGTATCAAAGAGGGCCTCAATCGCTCCTGTGCTGTTTCAGATTGAAAACAGAAGAGCATGCTAAATGTGGGGTGGCCATGAGCGAGCGACTATGAACAGTAGTCTTTAGATAGGTGAACAATGAAATTTTAGGTCGTAAACAATATTAGCCTCAAAACTAGCTCTACATTTTACTATTAATTAACGCACCTACATGCACTATTGGAAGCTCCAAAATTTAGGATTGAGTTAGCATTTGGACATGCTCTAAGGGCACTGACATTGCATTTAATAAGTGTTTGTAAACCTGTCACAACATATAGAGATGCTTACAAATAAAACCCTTCAAATGCACCATATCTAATAATTAATTTATACTCTTTTTTCTTTCTATTTATGAGTCCAGAAACTACTTAATACTCTAAATGGGGATTTATTTTTTTTTTTTTCCTTTCCTTGGTATCTAGGATAAAGATCATCTCTTATAGAAAAAAATGATATTGCTCTCTACTCATTAAGTACTCACCACTTCAGGAATCCATCGCATGCGGCAGCTGTAGAAGTGACTAACATCAACGCATAAATTGCATTGAGAATGTCCTAGGGGCATGTACAATGCCAACAAGTTATCATGTTACTCATATGTGGTCTTGTAGACGACCTATGTAATGAGTACAAACAAGCATTTCTCTATAGGCAGCTTTTCCACATGTATAACTTGTCTTGGTTTCTACACTCTAGTTGAGTACAAATTTACTAGAATAACTCAATTCTTCATGTGCATCTTTCTCATTGACAGTTTTACATTGTCTTTAATCCGATATGATAGAGTTTACATAAACTTGTAGAAAGCTAAGGTGAACGTTATACATGCTCTAACCGATGCAAAGTTGATTGCTCCCGTCATTACAGTCTCTCACAATCTATTGGCCCACTGGCTGATAGTGGCCGGTAGATTGGCCACCCCCGAGATGGCAATTGTTGAGATTTGGCTGGTTGTACCTGCGGTACGACACGTTATTTGTAATTTAGTTGGTGACCAGCCACGCCGCCTCATTTAAGGTTTGTTTGGGAGCATAAGGGAGTAAAACCCAATGAAGATTATCCCCTAAGGGATTTTTTGGTCATTTCATTTACTGGCCTATCCTTATCCCTCATTCCCCACCGCTACTTCTTTTCTTCCCCAGTTGCCTCACGTTCTTTAATCTCCGGTCCACAATGCATTTCGCTCTCCCATCTCAGCACTCACGACATGCGATCCTTCTCTCCCCATCCATTGGACTGCATCGGTGCCACCTCATCGACCTCGCCGACAGATGGCTGCGAGGTGGCTGTCTCCTAGATGCCATGTCATGGATCTTGTCGCCTTGCCGGCACCGTTGTAGGAACTCGCCAATGTGGAAGCTTGCGCCGCCACCTCGATGTCGTGGGAGCCCGCGCCGCCGCCTCGCTAACTGGGTGCTCCTGCCGCCGCCTCACTGTCGTGAGAGCTCGTGCTGTCGCTCGCGGCAGTGGGACCTCATCGCGCGTCGTGGGAGTTCACGACCTCACCAAGGCATCGGAATCGGATGCATTGGTGATAGGATCCAAAGCATGGGAGGCGGGGCCTCGTCGCAATCAGCTGCAGCACCATCCTAGAGAAAAATTCCCGATGTGACGAGCCCATGATGGTTTTTCCGCAGATTGTTCAGGATTTTTATAGGGATATCTTGTCCTTCTATGCTTCCAAATGCATCGTTCAGTTTACCCAGAGAAACATAATCCTGTGGAGTTCTAACCCTGATATTAGGCCAAGATCTCGATCGGGATTGATCTGCTAAACAAGCCCTTACAAGTTCTTGATCTGTCACGGCTCATGACCACAACGCTGCAACCTGCAGCGTGGAGCCAGCGGTTCGAGCCGAGGCAGCACAAAACGGTGCAGGCATCCGCAATGTTCCACGTGAACTCCCATTGACCCGGCCGTAGAGCAGAGCAGAGCTGCCGCTGCGCGCGATCTGCAGTGCGCGAGCGCGGCATGGAAGCGGCTCATAACACTATACTGCCGGTGACGGGTGGATGCTGGCTACCGGGCCGATTTCACGTGCCTCCGAGGGTGTGTTTCTTCGTGGCTGGGGTAACGTTTCGTGCGCTAATGGGCGCAATGGCCGTTGCATGTTGGTGTGTTGGTTGACAGGAAATAAAACTAGGGAAACAGAAGATTGGATGTGTAGGAATAAAAATTCTTACTTTAAAGTTTGAACTTTGAAGAAATAAAAACTCCACGACTCTGGTATCTATTGTTGCAAATATTGCGGTATAAGCAAAATGGAGAAATAATTCACACAAAATATACTAAGAAATATATTGCCATAATATATAAACAAAACCATGAATTCCTCGAATACAAGCTTGAAAGCAAATAAATTCATGATCAAGTTTATTTCAATAAACATGGCAACTAACAAAAGAGATACAACCAGCATAATGCTCAGGTTAAAGATGATAAATGTGCTCTCAGATTGCAAATTACGGGTTGCTAAATCAATTAGCCATCCAACAAATAACTTGGGCAATATATCACAAAATTTCTAATCTAAGTACAAAGGAAATATTCCCTAGAACCACACTGCTCTGGTTCAATAATTAGATTAATGCTCAATGTGTGAGACAGTATGCAACTAGTAAAATCAATTAACCATATAGATCTTAAACAACATCGGTTTGGCTGTAAAACAGTCACAAACAGAGCACAAAATGTGCACAATAAGTACACAAACCGATCTACCATCAACTAGTGATTAGCTTGAATAAAGTAACACTAGATTGCCACTTATCAATGTAAGAACAGAATGATTAAGCCATATCTACAGCAGCAGTAGCATACACGATGAGCCAACAAAGGTAATACCAGAGCAGTTCAGTACTAGGTCTACCAAAATCCCAAGTACACAGATTATAATCATCTCAATCAAGTGCAATCATCATCGAGCAACTCAAGCCCACAGAAACAGTGCATATGCCCTAATCGGAATTAGCCTCTATTCAAACGAATAGGTCCCCAAATTACGGATTGGCCTACTGCACAGAGGAAGAAATCGGAGTACTTACGTAGTGCCAAATCCGAGTTGGCAAAGAAGCAAGCAGTGGCAAAGCGTGCCCAAGGCACTGTCCCAAAAAACAGATCGTCGTGCTACGTAGCATCACCGACGAAATGGATCGGAGATACGATGCCGTCGCCCCCACCACGGACAAGCCGAGGAGCAGGGCCCGAGGAGCACGAAAGAGCAGCACGGCAATACGGCGACCACCCCGTGGCCTACGGGTACCAAAGATGAACGAGGAGCACCACCACAGTATGCGCCGGCGGCGAGAGCCCAGAACCCCCGGCGAACAGTGGTAAAACCCCAAGAGCACGAGAGTGAGAGGAAGGGGATAAACTCAGCCAAAACCAACCGAACTGAGAGAGAGAGGAGAAAGGCTTCCCCATATAGGCGACGTGGGCGCAACCAACTCCGAGAACGCCGCCGCGCAAGCGCGCAAGACGCAGCCCAGCGCTCGTCGGGAGGCACGAACGGCCGCCGCCGCCGCTGCCAGCTAGGGTTCGGGTTGAACCCGACCTAGCCCCCAAGCCAACCGCAGCTGGCTTCCTCCTCCTCTGCCTCTTAACCGGCCTAAAGGGCCAAATGGGTCAGGCCCAGCACGGGCAAAAGCCCAACATCTATAAATGGTAAAAAGCTCGGTTGCTTTGCTATGGTACGGTTTGGGCGCGCACGTGGCTCGCTCCTCGCGCAACGTCCGCTCGCGTCGCCTGCCTCCGCCCAGCGCTCGCTCCCCTGCTCGCTCACCTGCACGGCACGCTCGCGTCGCCTGTATGCCAGCTAGCTCGTTGCTCGTGTGTTGGTAGCTTTTTTGCCCGCGCGTGTCGCCTGAAAAAATTACTAGCCCGCAAGATAGCTCGCGATTTTTTCCCGGCTAGCTCGCGATTTCGTGGCTCCCACGTCGCCTGATAAAAAAGCTAGCCCGCGAGATAGCTCGCGATTTTTTCCCGGCTAGCTCGCGATTTCGCGGCTCCGTGGCGTGCCCGCGTTTTTTCCACGCGGTGCGCCGCCTTTGCTTCAGCCTTCGCGCCTCGCAGCGTAGCGTTTTCCCCGCATAAAGCTATGCGCTGGCTGGCCTCGCGGCGCATGGCACGCGCCAGCATGGCTAGTCTAATCCATTCAACAATGATTAGACGCCCTAGTCCATAATGCACTCCCATTTCCCTGCTCTCACACCCAGACTTATCCATTCCTCCTCCTCTATCTCATCCACTCCTCTCTCTACTCTCTTTCCCAAGCCCTCTCTATCTCCCCAGTCACAGCACGGCAGGGTAGACCAGGCAATTAAGTTCCTGCAAGACCAAAATAAGGCCAGTACTAGTCATGAACGGTGGCCGTAATTGATGAGCAGGTCAAGTAGCTAGTTTAGCGCATAAACAGCCCAGCTACTTGCTAGTTAATTTGTCAATTAGGACGATAATATTTTGACGATAGCATGAGCCAGGAAGTCGCAATTTGTAGAAGAGTCGGCGAGATTGACCGCGCGCCAAGTGTAATATACTACCGGAAAGAAGGCTCCTCCAGGCGAGTCAATATACATCAAATCAAATAATTCCATGTGTGTATTGTGCAAAACTGAAGAGAAAGTCAACATACATCAAATCAAATAATTCCATATGTGTATTGTGCAAAACTGAACAGAAATTAAGTCAACATACATCAAATCAAATAATTCCATATGTGTATTGTGCAAAACTGAAGAGAAAGTCAACATACATCAAATCAAATAATTCCATATGTGTATTGTGCAAAACTGAGGAGAAATTGATGGACCCGTTCAAGGAGATGTGGCCGGCACTGTCAGTGATCTGCAGTACACACATGCATGGACGAGTACACGTACGTACTCCGTTGCTGGCTGGCGGCAGCCGTTTGACGCGATGATTCCTACCATGCGTTTCATTTGAACGTGCCATATTACTCTTCCCTTCTTTTCTGCATATTCATATTGATTTATAGGAAGGTGGAAGTGTTACGATGATTGAATTATGGTACATATGTTTTTTCCCCTTTATAGGAAAGTAGACGCGCGTGTTATGGTGATATATATGTGTGTTTTCATGGTATAGAATATGGATCCACCCTACTACCTCCGGTAACAAAAAGAAGTCGTAGTTGATTTTTGAGCACGCCTTTGACCATCCGTCTTATTAAAAAAAGTTGTATAAATATTATTTATTTTGTTATGATTTGGTTTATTATTAAATGTATTTTTATTTTAAGTATTACTTATATTTTTACATATTTGAACTAAATTTTTGAATATGACGAATTGTTAAAGGCGTGTCCAAAAGTCAACGACGACTTCTTTTTGTGACCGGAAGTAGTATATGATTGAACTCAATGAGAACCACATGAGAATATTTATGTGATATATCGTATCTCTCTTGTTGAAGTAGTTCAATTCAGCCATAATGTAGCGCATATATAGATAGCCATCCAGAAAACAAAGAACAAACTTGTTTCAAACTAACCAACGGTATCTAATGTTCTATCCCATTTAAAATCACCTCTCTACATACCATAGTTAACTTACAAAAAAGAGAGGATGATAAATAAAAACCACCGTGTAATGTAGCACGGCAATGTCTTGAAAACTTTACCTAAAACTAATGTTTTATCATAGTATCTTAGCTGGCTTGAACCTTTGATTTGTATTCACTTGCACTCAATCAAGCAATGCAATTCCTATGAGTATTATCTATTCTTCTATTCTATATTACTAGGGGCTACCAGATGGTTCCTAGTTGGTTGCGCCACGTCGTTATAGGAAAAAAATCGCAAAGAAATAAAAATTCCAGAAGAGTTTAAAAAAATATAGAAAAAATTCAGAATGCAATATAAAAAATCATGATAAGGTTCCATAAATGAATTTAAGCATTAGAAATGTTGACTTCTATAGAATGGTTAAAAATAGTAGAAAAATTTCAGAAAACAATAAAAATGGAATAATTTAAAAAGATAAAAAATTTCAAAATGTACTATGCGCTACTTAGCTAATGATCATTGAAGCGTGGTGGTCAAAAGGAGAGAGCACCGCCCTTTTTAGCTGCAGCCGTGTCCACTCTGTTCTGCCCCCTGGCCTGCTATCCTGCGATCTGTCTGCTTGACCGTCCCTCCCACATGCCGATGCTGTGCACCCCTACGAACCCCACTGCTTCCTCACTGACATCCCGTCCAAGGTAATTACTAGGGCCCACCTGGAGGTGACTGGGTAGATCTGTCCCCCCGTCCGCGTGGCGCAATCAATGTGTCCGACAGAATGTTGGTAGGACGTTAGCAGCGGCGCCACGGTGCGGTCATCATGGAGGAGGGAGGGACCTGTTGGTAATTTACGCTAGTGGCAGGGGCCCATGAAAAGGTGTTGCCTGCGCCTGCACCTGCGCGTGGGCCCGCGGGCTCCCGCTCCTCGCGGGGCCGCCACGTGCAGCGTCGCACGAGCGGGGCCCGCGCCCCGCCTGCCGATAACGAATTCTGCGGTTTTTAATTAGTTTTGCGCGGCCTAATTTTGCCCGGGTCAACTAAGCTAAAAAAAAAACAAGCTCGAAAAAATGGGATGGTTTTGCTCTTTCGCTAATAGCCCCCTGCGGGATGTTCAATTGCTGGGACACCCCAGTTTTCTTTAATGCTCGTTCCAGGGAAAAAAAAAAAGGCGGCCATGCCTTCCCGGAATCCTGGGTACATTAATCCAAATTGTAGGCTAAATTTATTCGTCGACTTTAAAAACCTGGATTTTGGAACTTGTGTTAAACATGTTTAAAAACAGTTAAAAATAACATAAACGAGGTGAGCCCCAGTTTTCTGAGTTGGTCGGACATCCACAACATGTTCAAAGTGGTTTAGAGGTATTTGGTTAGAAAAAAATAGCTTTCTTAGACTTTTAACCATGAAATCATCTATACAAACTGTTGGAAATAACGTAAACGACGTGGTCTAGTTTTGAAAAGTAAATTTAAAAACCTTTAAAAATTCAACTTAACATTCAACTTAAGCGTTCTAAAAATAACTTGGAAACAAAAAAAATTTGGTGGAAGAAACAACCACATTTTATTACATATATATGCTTTGTCTTATTTTCCAAAAGAAGGTGATGCTTCTATGCACTGCTAGTGCCATCTTACATACACCAAGCGGACCCTTATTATATACACATGTGCTAGCCTATTTTTTCTTAAAAGAGCATAAAGCAATCCTTCCGTGCATCACAAGCGACATCTTACATCGTTATAAGCATTGCACCGTTTGACAAATTTTGTGGAATATATAATATTCTACAATAAAGTGACGCCGTCCTAACGAGAACAACATCATATGATAAGCATCGTATGATGACAACAAATTCAAAGATCCACTCTCTTTGCACATGCCATGTATTTTCAAGATTAATTATCACCTTCCTCGCACCATACCACAGAAACCTTGTTCACACAACCTTTATCGTATGGTTGAGGTGAAAGCAATCTCCACTGATCTCGCGTCAGCTAAAAAAACCTCATGAATTACCCCAAAAATACCTAATCTGCCCTACCTGTGGACTTGACTGACAAAAAATAATACTAATTCAGCACCAGCTGCTAGCCACCGGGGAGAGGAAAGCAATTTCCCCACACCAGAGGGGCCAAAGCGCGAAGGAATCCGAAACCATAAAAAGATAAGAAGCACCAAATTCCCGGAGGAATTGCCGAGGACGCACACATCCCTCCCCCCGCTCAGGCTACGCCTATACCTATAAACCTTTTAAAAGTTACCTCTTACTCCACCCACTTCCCCCCAACCTCTGCGACGCCACTCCCCAAAAAATTCCCCTCCTCCCTCCGCTCGCCTCGGATTCCCACGCGACGACGCGCGCCCCCGCCCACGCCTCGCCGGCGCCGGCCGGCGACACGAGGTGCGCGGCGGAGGAGCCAGCCAGCCAGCGAGATCCCCCGGCGGGCCAGGGGCTCCGCTCGCTGCGGGTTTTTTTTTTTTTTTTTTGGTTTTTTTAGGTTGTGCTAGGGTTTCTGACGGGAATGTGGGTTGCGGTGCAGGATTCGGAGGTCGGGAGAGGAGGAGCGCCGGCCGGAGGGGAGGAGGATCCACCGCCGCCCGTCCATGTCGGGCCATCTCGATCGCCTCGCGCGGCCATGTGAGCTCCGGATTGCTTCCCCCCACCCTCTCTCGATCGCTCGTTCGTCTCTGTTTTTTTTTCTGGGGGATTTGCGAGTGGGTTGCTGAGCTTGGATTTCGTGTGCCGCACTGGGTCGCGTCCGTGTGTTCCCGAGATCATCGTGGATTGTTTATTTCGCGTGATCGGGGTTGATTCTACTGGGTTAGCTGCATTGCGGCGGTTGCGAGCTTGGAGTCTGGGTTCTAGATTAGAATTGATTAGGGTTTTTTTAATTTATTCTTCTGATTGGAGGCGAATGCGTCCGATCATAGGATGGTTTGGCCGCTAGGACGCGAGTTGATATGTGTTTGACCGGTTCAACATCGCGCTGTTTTGGTCTCATTAGAGGTGCTCTAGTCGTTGGTTAGATGCCCGCGAAGTTTCCTATGGCAGAGGAGTGGCTGGGCTTGCTTGGATTTGCGTGCTAATAAACTTCTGTGCTTCGTGTGGAATCATCCGGACGGAAGAAATATGCTCGGCTAGACGGGAGGAAATGCTTCTGCTAGCTACAAAATCGCAGGCAGATTTTCACATGAAACGGCACACACAGGGGTCGATTTAAAATCTGTTGCACCCAAAAATTCAGCGCAATAAGTCCTCTCTTTGCAGAACCTTTCTGTTCATCATCACCTCGAAAATATGACACCATCTTGTTTAGGTGGAAGTTTCTGAAACTCGCATAGAAGTTGGACAGTTGAATGGTTGTGCTAACTGTGGCTGCGATCATTTGCCACATAAGGTTCTAAACATTGAATAATCTGGTTGGGCCTTACCTTCATTGTTGTGAAAAAAATTTATCCCCAGAGCTTGATTTGTTCAAAAGCTGGCATGGCCTTGTCTGTTGTCAATTATTTCTCTTGCGACTATGAACGACTAAACGATATGCTTTTACTATGTTAACTGTAAATTTTCCATATAGCTGCTTACTGGTTTACTGTTGAGAAATCATTTTTGCATTAAAGTAGCGAGTGCTCTAAACTTGCACAAGGTGGTATGACCATTGGCTTATTAATTTCCTATATTTCAGGCTTTGAAGGTTGCTCAAGTCAAGATGAGCGGAGAGATCATAAGTCAGATTTTGAGAACTCGGAAGATGAAAAGAGGACCAGAATGGGCTCCTTGAAGAAGAAAGCTATAGATGCATCGTGTAAGCTTAGGCATTCCTTAAAGAAGAAGAACAGGAGGAAGAGTGGTAGTCGAGTTCTCTCCGTGTCTATTGAAGATGTGCGTGATCTAGAAGAGCTGCAAGCAGTTGAAGCATTTAGACAAGCACTACTCTTGGACGAGTTGTTGCCATCAAAGCATGATGACTATCATATGATGCTCAGGTATATATCCTATTGATCTTGGGAGCCCCTTTACATGAGCTTGACATGTCTCATTTTATTTTCCATGCTGCAAGCATTTTGTTCTAACCAAACTTAAACTGGCTTTGTATAGATTTCTAAAAGCAAGGAAATTTGACATTGAGAAAGCGAAGCAAATGTGGAGTGAAATGATTAAATGGAGGAGGGAGTATGGTACTGATACAATTGTTGAGGTTAGTAAGCATGATACTTTCTTGAGACAGTTTGTATTATGTTTGGCTGTAAATAACACCTAGACCATCACTTTTTTCTGTAGGATTTTGATTACAATGAGTTGGACTCTGTTCTGCAATATTATCCTCATGGTTATCATGGTGTTGACAAAGAAGGAAGGCCTGTGTATATTGAAAGACTTGGGAAAGTCGACCCTAACAAGCTTATGCATGTAACAACAATGGACCGGTATGTAAGATACCATGTGAAGGAATTTGAGAAGAGTTTCTTGATCAAGTTTCCTGCATGCTCTCTTGCTGCAAAAAGGCACATTGATTCGAGCACAACAATTCTGGATGTTCAGGGTGTGGTATGTTTCTGAATATTAATCTCTAATAGTATGTTCTTGTTGTCACAACCTTTTTTCGATGGGTGACCGCTAATTCAATACATGCTTTACAGGGTTTGAAAAATTTCAGCAAAACTGCACGAGAATTAATTATGCGACTGCAGAAGATTGACAATGATAACTACCCAGAGGTCTGGACTTCTATTTCTGCTCCAGTCTTGTGATAAGCATAGTACTGTATATTTTGCTGCTCAGATTTATTAAAAATTCCCCTTTGTTTGTTGTATCTCCAGACCCTATACCAAATGTTTATCGTCAATGCTGGTCCGGGCTTTCGGTTGTTATGGAACACTGTGAAGTCCTTTCTAGACCCAAAAACCACTTCCAAGATACATGTAAGTCTTATGCTGACTACAGCTTTTCTTTTGCATACAAAAACTTGATTACCAAGGTATTATGTTTCTTCAGGTACTTGGAAATAAATATCAGAGTAAGCTACTTGAAATAATTGATGCTAGGTAAGTGATTACTTTAAATACTATTCTTGGGATACTTTGCTCTATTGAATCCTCATCTGAGTTCTAATCATTCTTTCCACTTGTGAAAACTAAACCAGTGAATTGCCGGAATTCCTTGGTGGCACCTGTACTTGTCCTGAGTATGGAGGTTGCCTTAAAGCTGAAAAAGGGCCATGGAAAGACCCGAACTTACTGAAGGTATGGTTCATGGAATCCTTGCTATTCATGTACATACTATCAGTTTTTACTTATTACATTTTTTTCTCATATATGTATATTTCTTTATACTAATATCAGATAGTCCTCAGTGGTGAGGCCCATTGTGCTCGGCAAATTGTAACTATTTCCAATGGAGAGGAAAAGATTATTTCTTATGCCAAGCGCAAGCACCAAACAGTATGTCTCAAAATCAATACTATTGCTTTCTTTGCTTAAGTGCTTTGGCCTTTGTGTGAGAACCTAATTTTGCTTTAATGTTGAATGCTAGATACGTGGGAGCGATACATCAACTGCTGAGTCTGGATCTGAAGCTGATGATGCTACTTCCCCCAAAGCTTTGAGGAGTTACATCTCTCATCCCAAGTTGACCCCAGTCCGTGAAGAGGTCAGTAGTTGGAGCTACCTATATTCTTTGCATGAAGTGTTTCACAGTACAACATTACTGTAGTGAACCGGTGATGCTGGCATGCATCTTTGTCAGATGTTACACTAGCTAGGAAGTCTCTGTGTACCAGATCATGTTAGATTGCTATCTACAGTTAGATAAATTTATTTCTTGTATATTCTAAGCAACAGTGTTTAAGGTGTGGTAATTTTAAGCAACAAACTAGCCAGTTTCTAATGCTACACTACTGTTGATCTCAGGAATTTAAACTAGAGGAAACTGCTTTCATCCCATAAACAACCTTTCTAGGATATTGGGTTTTTAACAAGTTACTCCTTCCTATCTTAATTTCCTGGCGAGCAACTGTTAATATTTCCATGTTTTTAAACAACGTTATATCCCCCTTTACCATTGCCCTATGTTATGGATACGGACTAGTAGTCTACATAGATTTTGAACTCGTTTTTTTTTTCTTTCCAGGTCAAGATGGTTAGGGCCACTAGCTTTTCTACCCGTATGCCTGAATACGACATTCCTGTTATTGACAAAGCTGTGGATGCTGCTTGGAAGAGAGAAGTGCCTCGAAAGACACCCTTCCCGTCAAAAGGTTTGTTATTCTCAATTTCGTTTCAGGATGTGGATGATGTCTTTGGTTTCTGCCAAACCTGATATGTGCTCATTTTCTTTAATGTAGACTCTTCTTTGACAAGCACCGCAAAGTCATCCAATTGGTCTTGGGGTCAGATTGCTGCAGTTCTGATGGCTTTAGTAATGACTATTGTAGCACTGATTAGATCAGTTAAAGATTTTGTGACAAGGCGATTGGAAGATAAAAATGAGCTAGAAGAACAGCACTCTGCATTGTATCCAGACTCCATTCTGAAAGAGGAATGCCGCCCCCCTTCGCCAAGTCCTGGGTTTGCTGAAGCTGACCTTTTCTCATCAGTCTTGCAAAGACTAGGAGAGCTTGAAGAGAAGATTCAGATCCTTCATGAAAAGCCTTCTGAAATGCCTTGTGAGAAAGAAGAATTGCTTAATGCTGCTGTCCGTCGTGTGGATGCACTAGAAGCTGAACTCATTGTAACAAAGAAGGTAATTCCAAGTGCACAATTGTACATAATATTTCTTTGCGCTATTTCAGCAGGGCATGCAAAATGAATCGCTAGACAAGCAGATAAAGCCCACTCAGTTTTTTTTTTTTCCCTCGCACCCTTTTTCTCCAGCGATTTCAATCTTTTTTTCTTATCATGTGCATTTGCAAAATTTATCTAGGCTTTACATGAGGCTCTTATCAAGCAAGAGGAACTACTTGCCTACATCGATAGCAAGGAGGTTGCCAGGGCTCAGGTTAGTAATGCATGTTTGCGATCCATTCTCTGCCATTTTTATTTCTCAGTTTGTAATGCCTAACGTCCAACATACTGCAGAAAAAGAAGACCATGTTTTGCTACTAGGAGCAGGAGAGAGACCCACTTGTCCAGTTCCCGCTTTCTGAGGTGCCAAAGATGGCGTTTGAGATGTAATGTTCATGTTCATTTTTCCTTTGAAAAAAAGACATCGGTTGTAAATCGAAGACACTGACATAAATAAATGTGTTTTTTGCATTAAATTCTGGCAATTCATCCATGCCTGCCGCAGTCAGTACATATAGGAAGTTGAGCACAACTTTCTCCATTGTGATCTGGCAGCGTTTCTGTTACAACAACGATTGGTTGGCTGTGTCCAATCCATCATTATTATGGTGAGAGGATAAGCGTGCGGTAGGAATTAGATGGCTGATAAGTATCGTAAAGCTATGCTATGATTTGGTCAACCAAATGATAACGCGTAACAAGCATACAGAAGACTGTTGATTATATACGACGTCTAGCAGCACAGATGCGGCGATTTGGCTTACCGGCCGGCACCAACCCAGAAAATCATCGGGCCCCCCAAGGGCGTGTTTGGTTTCGGCGACCGGGACGGTCCGTCCAGCACAGCCTCGCCTTTTGTTTGGTTCATCAAAATAGGACTAGATGGTCCCGGTCCATCGGATACCTTCAATGCTTTGCAGGGCGGTCCGCTTCGTCCGGTGGAAAAAGGAGAGTTCGCCTCGTCCCACTCGTCCAGACTCCCGAGCGCCGCCTCCTCCTTTCCCAAACACTGCGCCGGCGCCGGCGCCGCCATGATCTAGCGTCGCCCGACCCAGGCTCCGCCGCCACCTCCCCCATCGCAGGTGACGTCTTCTCCCTCCTACTCTGCCCAGGCGCCGGCGATGTCCCCTACTTCTCCCTTGTGCAGGCGCCATTTCCACCTTCTCCCCCGTGCAAGCTCCCCTATTCTTCTTCCCCTTCTCATCGGATCCCCCGATGGCTGTCACCTCCTCCCCTTCTCACGGGATCCCCAAATACTTGTTCTTTCCCTCTACTAGTTTCCAATCTGGCCAAAGGAATACTAGTTAGGGGCGGACCCACCATGGGAGCTGGTGAGGCCTTGGCCCCACCTAAAATTTTAGAACCAATTTATATATATGTTGAGTATAGAGCAATTTTATGCCAATTTGGGCTGTAGGCCGGGGCAAATGGTGGCCCATTTGGCTCCACAACGGCCTACTCTCCACTGACTCCACACTAGGCCTGCTCGCATGCCACCTCGCGGGACGCGGTCTGCTCTCTAGTCTCCGCTAGCTCCGACCTAGCCCTCATCGCCGCCGCCACGAGCACCCGACGTCGGCCTAGCCCCGCTCCGCCGTCCCGGGCCCAACCTCGGCGCCGCCACCCCCGCCCCGCTCGCCGCTAACCCGGCCCCGGCGCCGTCGCCCTCTACCTCGTGCGCGCCGAAGGCCACTCCCAAGGTAAGCCGCACCAATCCCGCAGAGGTTGCAGCTAATTACGGCTTAATCCATGGAGAAAAATCGCAAGATTTATTCCTTCCCTTGGTTCTTCGCCAACTCAAGGCGGCTGCCAATCTCGGTGAAATCTGATTGGCTTTCAGGTCGTGCCCGGTGTCCGGTGAGGTGGTGAATGGGAAAATGTTTCTCCTTTTTTTATGATGTACTGCAACAGCCAAATACAACTTTAATCATCCGATATAAATTTCTGAAGTGAGCGTGTAGAGGGAGAACAGGAGGAGAACACCCATACTTTTTTCCCAAAGGTGGGGTTTTATTTTTCCTTTTGTGTCTAGCTTACATGTTTCTGCGATATGTTGTTCCTAGTTATGGTTTACTAACCCATATTATGTTATAAAAAGACATTGAATAGTTGGTATTATTACTTCTATATCTTGAAACTATTTTTAAATTTTCATGTCATTTTGTTAGCCATTTAGTATACAATGTATGTGTCGACGGTTGAGATATTGACCTCAAGTCGCTAAGGTTCTTTAAGATTGAGATAGGAGACACGCCGAACAACCACGAACAACAGCGAACAGAGAGACAGAGTTTTTATCCTGGTTCAGGCCTCTCGGGAGAGATAATAGCCCTACGTCCAGCCTTTCTTATATATCAGAGATGAATACAAGAGGTGGCTCGGCGAGACGAACAAGTCTCGGCGAGATTATGGGTGTACAGGTGAGTAGTATGCGACAAAGTAATCTTAGATGCCAGATGCGTCTAAGTCCTCCCAGATGATGATCAGGCCCCTTAACAAGCCGTAGGGGCTCTGTTTATATAGTGCTGAGCAAACCGACCTACCGAGGGAATATCGGGCCGGGCTAACTATGAGATCGTAACGAACTCATACATGCCAAACATATCCCGAGGTAGATAAGGCATACTCCTAGTCTTGGGGATCACGACTCCTAATCCAATCCGGGAAACCAACGTCCGGGTCTTCACGTAGCCGCGCAGAACTCTGTTCGAGTCGGACTCAAACAGGAATCCTAGGCCATTACGCACCGTGCCGAAGAAAGCTGTTGGCGGGATGCACATGGGCCTGATAGAACCTTCCAGGGAGCTGGGCCCTGGTAGGCTGTTCGATTGGGCCGTCAGGGAGTGAGCCATGGCAATGGGCCGTAATTTTATCCCCGACAGTATGTGATAATTAATTAGTGTGCTTATTATTGTTGTGTTTGTATAGTTTAGATAGCTTGTGGCGTATTTAATCAACGGTAGCCAAAAGAGATTTGGCAATTTCCCCACCTACATTTTGATCCTGCGTCCGCCACTTAATACTAGTTAGAAGTAAACATTGTTGTTTCTCAAGATAAACACTTTCTTGATTTTATTTTTTTTCTTTTTCTAAATCCATCATTGATTTTTTCATGATTGTTTGGCTGCAAAAGGAGAACTGGAGAATTCAGTGACCTTTCCAAGATCCTACAGTGAAATCACTCCTCTTGTCCTCCATCTTGTTGAAGCCCCTCAGGTAAAAATACTAATCCTTGGTTATTAGAAATGGTCATATGATTTTTTTGGATTTTAACAATGAAACTAAATAATAGAGTCCAAACAAATGCTCCCTCCATTCCAAAAAAGAAGTCGCTATTGACTTTTGGACACACGTTTGACCATTCGTCTTATTCAAAAAAATATTACAAATACATAAAACTATAAGTCATACTAAAACTACACTTAATAACAAATCAAATCATAACAAAATAAATGATTTTACATAACTTTTTTGAATATGACGAATGGTCAAACGCGTATCCAAAAGTCAACAGCGACTTCTTTTTTAGAACGGAGGGAGTACTAATTAAAAATAAGTAATATGTCATAGAGATTCATCCATGTGCTCCAAGCTTAACCCTAACTTACCAATTTGATGTCAGTGGTCAATGTAGCAAATGAACACTATAATTAAGAAATTCGAGTACTCATGGAGTTGATTATTTTATTTTGAGAAAAAAATAAAATATGTGAAGTTGCTGCTGCTACTTGTTTTTCAGTAATGCATTTTCACAGAAACAAGAACCATGGCTAAATTTAGTCCCAAAGGAATTTTGAGTAACACTGTTTTATTTGTTGGTTGAAGTTTTAGATTTTTATTTCTCTGTTTAGCAAAGACAAGGAATTTCAGCAACAACAACACATGCTATTCTTGTGCCCTGTGATGTTTTGTAGGCCTTATAGAATTTTGTATTCAGATTTCAGGGTGTCTATATGTCGCCGCTCCCACCCAGTTGCTAACGCCTAATGCCGCGCCATTCCTCGCCGTCGCCGGCGCCGCCCTCTCTAGCTGCCCCGGCGGGCGTAGGCGCCTCCGGGTCCCCCGCCAGCATCGTCATGGGCTCCAGGTGACCTCACCTCCCCGATCGGCCTCCCTCTCCTTCTTCTCCTGCGCCCGCCGCCGCTGCCGCTCTTCCCGACGGGAGCACGGTTACGGCTCTGGCGGGCTGCTGGGGGGCTCGCGCGCCTTGCTGCTCTCGCTTCCTCCGGTTGCCGGAGCGCTTCGCCCGCGGCTCCCGGGCGCGTCGCCGCCTTGGTCTCTGGCCAGCTGGCTCCTAGCGGCCCAAGATGGCTATTCGGTTTCTCTACGCCCCAATCGCTAGTCGCCTTCTTCCTTGCAAGCATTTCTTTCACTTCGATAGCTGCGCGCAGCTTGAGCTTCGGTTTTCTGTGATGCCGTGGCTCCAGCTTGTTCTTTTAGCTCCTCCAAACAAGTAGGGGAAATTAAGTGCAGCTGACTGAACTGCACCTTCTTCTTGCACTGTGTTTAGTCCCGTAGCTGATTTACTATAATTATTACGAACCATCAAATCAGGCAGCATGGAAGAACCTTATCCTGAGGGCAAATGGCTTTACAAAATAAATGCCTTCCCTATATTTGTACTACTACGAGGATCCCATTTCTCTGTTACCGCGCCCTTCCCCTTCCTCCTTTTGTGTATGGGCTAACGGGTAGGATCATCATTGCACAACATAAAAACAAATGCTTCCAACTGGACGATTGTGCTGGTCAGTATGTGTGTGCGTGCTGAACTTATTATGGTCATTGAACCTACTGATCCATAGCCCAGGTATTAAGTACTCTGGTACTATGCTAGGGCACAGTCCAGCATTACATATTCAGCAAAATTGCAGTAGGGCATATCAGGCCGGTGAGTGTAACTAAAGAACTATGCTTGGCCATTTTGCTCACTATGAGCAACTTCAGAGTTGTTTTTCAAATCGTGATAGTTTAGAGCGAGATAGAAGAGAATCTCCATGGATCAGGACCAAGCTGCATAGGTAACACTGGGTGCATCTACTGATGTACATTGAGTTGGTCAATGTCTGAACTGGGTGCAATCTCGACGACTGTGTTAAAAATGACGTGCAGCGAGAACAGTTTGATTATGTTGGTCGTCTGCACATATCGCAAATTGATCCTTTTAGCCTTAACTTTTTTCTATTAAAGAATGATGGCTCTTTTGGAAAACGTGAATGATTATAATTAATTGGTTGTCCTCCATTAAAGTGTGTTTGGAAATGTCATCACTTCATTTACTTGCAAGATTAAACCCAAGATAGTGTCACCTACTATCAAACATGCTGCAATTTTATTCATGCGCTGAATAATTGGAATCTTGTTTCTTACAATCATGCTCTTATCTTGCCAGAGTCCCTCCTATAGGCATTCCTGTAAATGTAAATTCTGAGTCTCCATCTGGGAGAGATACACCAGAGACTGTAGCTAGTCCTCTTTTGAATGGTGAAAAGAGAATATTCCGGGATCAGATTGTTGGATACAGTGCACTCGCAAGTCCTGTGAGGAGAGAAATTGGGAACAGGCATGTAAGCTTCCCTTGATCCTTGTGTTTTGATCTTCTTATCCACATTAACTATCGGATTCAAATTTCATGAATGGATTTTCCTGGGCATCCCCCACTTACCTTTACCCTTGATAGCTTTGATTTACATTGAAAAGTATTCTTGTTGACATCACCATACAATACGTGTGTGGAAATACCAAAGTGAATCTGAAAAGTTCATGTGGACCTAATTACTGTCTTTACGAATAAGAATGGCTTGGAAGCAAGCATCGTGCAACATCCAAACTAACAGAATCTTCTGTGCCTTGAATCAATTTTCTCCAGATCTATGATGAGGTCATTATGTGTTGATGACAATGACTTAGAAGATGGCAAGGCTTCCAAAGACAGATATTGGCCTTCACACTTCCTCAGCCTCCGAAAGATTCAGAACCAGGCTCTTCTATCTGGTTTTGCTTACTGCATATCATCTTGCAGCATGATCTTGGTTAATAAGTATGTTCTGTCTGGGTATGGCTTCAATGCTGGAATATTTCTGATGCTTTACCAGGTACATTGCTATTTCTGATTGTTCGCCATGAAGTGTATTCTGTTTTGTTTATGTGGTTTGGCTATTCTGCTTGGTGTCTTCATTAAATGTCTTATTTATGATATGTTACTGCAGAACATTGTATCAGTGACCATAGTTTCCACACTGTCCATATCTGGTGTTGTCCCAACAGAACCATTAACATGGGATCTAATCAAAGTTTGGTTGCCTGTGAATATCATATTTGTCGGAATGCTCATTACAAGCATGTTTAGGTATGTTGCAGATCCTCAGTGTCACTTTGATTTGGGTACTGTTTGCGGTGCTGTTTATGTCTGTCCGCAAAAAAAAATTTCCCATTGGATTGGAGTTACTCAAATACTCTTCCATAGGGTAATATGAATACCATGCTATCTTTTCCCACGGTCATTATTAGAATTATGCATAAAGGAACATGTACATTTGTAAGGCTTGCTGTTTAGAATCAGTAATGAAGCTCAATAATTTTTTTGCTGGACTTCATTTTGTACTTCAGAAGATCATATAGGGAAAAAGCATCATTTGTTCTGACATTAGCAGTTTGGGCAATGGTCAACATAAATCATTTCCTAGTTTTGCTAAACATTGTCAGTCAAGGTTTCCATTTGAATTGTGAATGAAATCAATGAATTGTCACAGCTTAGGCTCTGTTCAAAGTAGAAGTCTCTTACAAATTTGTTCCCCTCAATTTTTAATATTTTCTGTACTTTTCAGTTTGACATACATCAATGTCGCGATGCTAACAATATTGAAGAATGTCGCCAATGTCATTACTGCTTCTGGGGAAACCTACTTCTTTAAGAAACAGCATGATACTAAAGTTTGGATTGCCCTCATGCTGATGGTATGTCATCTTGAGAAGATAGAAATGTTTCATCAGGACTTGGATTGCATTTAATTTTAATTCTCTCCTTCACATTTTTTACACGAAACTCTTGGGTTTAATTCTCTTCTTTGCATTTTTCCAATTAACTCCATTTTTCACGCTAATGGTTGATTAGTTGCTAAATGTAGATTAACCGGTGTTCATGAAGTGTGTTGTATGTTTCTGCAGATAATCTCAGCCATTGCAGGAGGAGTAACTGATCTTTCATTTCATGCAGTGGGTTATACCTGGCAGATCTTGAACTGTTTTCTTACAGCATCATACTCGGTATTGTTTTTGTTCATGTCAACCAAAACCCGATTACTGTATATAGCCAATTATCAGATTGTTATTCGTCCCTAATGTTCTAGCAACTCTTATCTTCAGTTGCTTGGATTGCCACCTATAGTTTACGGGACAAATACTGTATATAGCCAATTATGAGACTGTTATTTGTCCCTAATATTCTAACTCTTATCTTTAGTTGCTTGGATTGGCACCTATAGTTTACGGGACAAATATCTTTATTAGGTACCCTCATTTATTTTAACATATGATATACTTTTGCCTTTCAGCTTACGTTACGACATGTAATGGACAGTGCAAAGCAAGCCACCAAGTCTGGGAATTTGAATGAGCTTTCAATGGTTTTACTAAATAATGTTCTTTCACTGCCACTGGGAATTATCCTTGTGCTTGGTTTTGGTGAAGTGGAGTACCTTTTGGAAACGTAAGCTCATGATTCAACCTAAACTCATTCATTTGAAATATTCATTTATTTAACAATAACTATCCATACAAGAAATTTATTTTCTGCCCCTACAATAAGTTTGAGGCACATTTACATTAATGGATAATCTTAAAAGACATGTAATGGTCACTGAACCTTAACCTTGACATGATGGCATTCATAAGAAATGAAAAGTGTTGTATCTGCAAGAAGTGACAGTTAGTAATTATAGTTTGACACTTAGATTCCATCCGAAGATTCTAATGCAGCAAATCTCCTGAAGAAGTTTGTTTGCAAATATTGTTCTTCTGTCTTGTGGGTTCATGTATTTGCGAAATGAATTTGCAGGCCTCTCTTGAGGATGCCTATGTTTTGGATAGTCATCACTGCCAGTGGAATTCTGGGGCTCGCTATCAGCTTTACTTCAATGTGGTTTCTTCATCAGACAAGTGCGACAACATACAGGTGCCAACTTCATTTAAATTTTGAGCTATACACCTGAGCGCAAATACCAATGCACAATTCCACATAAAGTGTTCTTGTTCATTAGACACCTCATCTTTTCTAATTTCTAAATGCTTGTGCTTGTGTGCCCTCTTTGTCTTCATGGGCTTCTAATGTTAATATTTCTTTTAATACAGCCTTGTGGGTTCCCTAAACAAGATCCCTCTCTCTATTGCTGGGATCATTCTCTTTAAAGTCCACACAAGCATGCAGAATTCTTTGAGCATTCTGTTTGGTAGGTTTTTGTTTATCATGAAGGCAAAACTATTACCTTATGTGTATCATATTTCACTAACAAAAAAAATATGGTACACTTGACTCTTTAGGTCTATTAGCAGGAGTATTTTTCGCCAGGGCGAAATTGCGTGATAACTCAAAGTCCTAGATGACGGCCAAGTTTCATTGGTGTTAGAAGGCAGGATTTCATCAAAACCGGATGCTCCCTCAAATTTGTGCAGTTGCAAGGATTTTTTCCCCAGTTGACAAGAGGCAGCATGTTAATTAGCCTGGGGACTCCAGTGTTTTTTTTTTTCTGGAAGCTGACCTGGACCCCCTGCTGTTGCTCTTGTGGTGGTATACGTCTACGTTCTTGCAAGTAACATACAAATCTGTAAGACTGCGATGGCTGTTGTGTTGATGTATGTACTGTATAATCTGCAAGACTACGACGGCTGGATGAAATGTTTTCCGGCGCAGCACATTTACAGATTTGCAGCTGTGTTGAGTATATACTTGTGCAGTTTATAATCTTGTGTTCGCCACTTCGCCTTCCTTATATGCTTGCGTTTGTGTTGAACGACATCTGGCCACACCCGTTAAAAGAAAAAAAATGTCCTATGCCCAGATGAGATGAGTCTTTTGAGATATTTCACTAGAATAAGGTGAACACAACACGGTACATGCCTTTTAAAAATGAAAACGGTGAAATCACTTAAAATGAAAAAGGTGAGAACTCTATTAAAAAAGGTGAAAAAGCTCTTAAAGAATGCGAAAGTCGAAAAGGAGATGCTGGATGCAAAGCTAAAGCTACTTCAACAAGAGGATTGAAAACAAACCCTAAAAGACACACGAGGCCATGAGTCCATGAGAGAGTTGAGAATAACGCAAAGGGGAAAAAGAAGTATACCCATGAGGGTATAAAATGAGAAAGAAGTACACTATGCGGTGAGCGCGGATCGAACACGCTTGATGCTCAAAACAAATATAACGTAATATATAACAAATAACTCATCATTTGCCTCACCAGTACAAAGCCCAAAACGCACTGGCCAAAAATACTAAAACAGCACACGTAAGAAAACAATTCAGAATATGTATTCCTGTATGAATAGTTCCTTTTTACTTTGAAAATTAGATGACAAACAGATCTCTGTAGCACCAAAACTTTACAAAACAAAAGAGTTCAAGTTGGCATGCCAAATTTGACTGTACAGTCTCAAAATCCTATGTCTCATCTTCCTTTGACGCAAGAATCCCGTATGAACAACCCATTTCAAGTATTGCTGTTGCAGTCATTCGAAAAAGGCCAAGAAAAACTACGACTTCTACTGTACATTTGATCAAGAATGTCCACACCTAGGTGAAGTTCCATTTTTCCTGAACTCCTGACAAGGTACAGGGAAAACTTCATGCGCCTCTCCATACACAGACTCACACTGCCATCTATCCTGACGCCTTATTTCACTTAAGCTAACGTTTCTGAAGCAAATTCCTTCATAGACTGCACCGTGTACAGCCTCAAGCATTGGTGCTCGCTGTATGTTGACGCCCACAGCGTTGGTGATACTCACATTGCTGACTGTTGGCAGTGCTGCTCTGTCATAGTTGTTATCAGAGTGGTCATCAGCACCCCGACTGAACCTTATCGGTACCTTGACCTTCTCCATTGTCACATTCTTTATGGTGATGTTGGTTATGTACCCACCACGCCCTACGTCAGTCTTGAGCCTCACCCCTGACGCTGAATCCCATACATGGAGGTCACGGACAATCACATTGGATATCCCACCAGACATCTCGCTTCCAAAACCAACACCTGAGCACGTCGGAGTTGTGCCTAAAACCCTCTGGATGACGATGTTTGAACTGGGTTTACCTACAGATATCCCATACTGATCCCAGCCACTCTTGACAGCAACAAGGTCATCTCCGCTTTCGATATAGCAGTCTTCAACACAAACTTCTGAACTGGAATCTGTCATTGTTCATTAAGAGATTGTCATGGTTGCTCTTTGCAAAGCCAGTTTTAGTATAGAAAGGTCTCACTGAATTCTAATATATAGCAAAACCTGACAGTCAGCTGTATTTAACTAGTCAATTCTTTTTTTTTTTTGATCGAACGGGGCAGGTGCTCTGCCATTTCATTAAGAAGAAAGCAATAGTACAACACCAAGAGAGAACGGTAGCCACTAGTAAAGCCGAAAGGGATGCACGGCCGAAAAAACGGACCACCACCACCTAGGCAATGCAAGGGACCGCCCACCACCACCACAACGCCGAACATGACACACGCACAGGATGCACGAAGAACGAAACAAAGGAAGACGCATCGCCGAAGGCAGGCCCAAGACAAACCTCAAGACCCCACCACCACAAGGGATGCACGGCCAGAGAGCGAGATGCCTAGAGCCAGCTGAGCCAACACCTTTCTCACGGGATGCACGAAGCATCGTCACCACCACAGACAACCGCTATGCGGGATGCTCGATGGACCGTCACCACCACAAGGAAAGCACGACCAAGAAGCCTAAGACAACACGCACACTAGACGCCACCACCTCACGGGATGCAAGTCTGAAAGAAAGACGCAGGCCCACCTACAACAACACAAACTTGAAGCTCAGCCGCCAGCCGCCACCACCGCACGGGACGCAAAGAGAGGAAAAGAAAGAAAAACTTGTCGGCGCCGCCACCAGAAACATGAGATGCTTAGGCCTCGAAGACGCCACCGTGGCATGGGATGCACGACCAGCGCCACCGCCACGCCTGAAGCTTCGCAGAAACGCTGGAGACACGGCAAGGACCAATGCCATCGCCACGCAGGATGCTTGGCAAGGAGCCGCCACCGCCGCGCGGTAAGATAACGCCTTCAGTCCTAATGGCAATTGGGAGGGGACAGCATGGTGATGCCTACAGGAAGGAAAACGACGCCAGATGGCGACGCCATCACCAGCCGAAAAGGATGGGCGGGGCTTTCGCCCTAGAACCTCCACCCAGAGCCGCACTGCAGCAAAATTGTCGTCGTAGATCCAGATGCAAGCCGCCGCCACAGAGATGAGAGACATCTCCCGCCACCGCAGTCGGAGCCAGAGACAACCGCCAGGAAGCAGTCCCGCCGTGGAGCACCTCAGCGAGGAACCCCACGCCGCCACACCTAGGGGGCGCGCCGCACGCCAGGAGGAAGCAACGAGGAGGAAGCGTGCAAGGCCGCCGCCGCCGCCGTCGCCGCCCGCCACCCACGTGGGCGGGCAAGACGTCACCGCCAGCTGCGAAGACGCCGTGGAGAGAGGCCGAGTGGGCAAAGCCGCAGCGGCGACGCCGAGCGCCGCCACCGCCGCCCAGCCGAGTCGCCACCTCGGGCCCGCCTTGCTGCTCCACGCCGGTGGAGGCGCCAATGAGCGCCAAAGGCTCGCCGCGGCGGGCGGCCGACGAGCCGCCGATCTTTGCCAGCCGGGCGGCGGCGAGGAGGCTCGAGGCGGGGAGGACGAGGAAGACTCGGGGTTGGGAGGAGAGAGGCGTGGGGAGAAGGCCGGCGGCGAGCGAGGCGGCGGCGGCGGCGGCGGCGGCGGCGGCTAGAAACCCTAGCCGCCCTAAGTCGCCCAGCACGCGCCCTGTTTCCCCCCCTTTTGTGTGTAGAATTATATTAATTCAACTAGTCAATTCTTAAAAGGGAAAAAATGACAGGACTAGCATTTTGTTGAGAGGACTGCAGTGTTCAGAGAGAATTCAGTATTTGGAGCACAAACCTGGATCAATGCCATCAGTATTTGGAGCATTAAGGGGAGATAATATAGTCAAATCCTTAATCACCACGTTCCTAACCATTAAATGGAAAATTATCTCAGTCAGCGTACGTTTTCAAAAGAAAGAAAAACAAGATGGTTTTCCAATAGGAGATAAAGTGACATTGCACTGTATTAGAATGTTTTATCACGTTCCTAATCATTAAATGGAAAAATATCTTAGTCTGCGTGCGTTTTCAAAAGAGAGAAACAAGATGGTTTTCCATGTTTTACTCAAAAAAAAAAAGATGGTTTTCCATGAGGAGATTAAGTGGCATTGCGCCGTATCAGCATGACAAAGTCACCTGCAATAGACTGGATGCACTTAAGTTATGTGCATTCCAGTTACAGTGAATTGGTCAATTGCATTTTTTCACATTTTTTTTTTATTTTGATAAAACTTGAAAGTAGGCATAGTTGAGAAGTTGCCGTACCAGTAATAACAACAGCATCCCAGGCCACTGTGGACGACTAAGAGGAAGTCATGACCCGTGAGGACGGGGGAGAGAGAGACAGAGGAGGGAGGAGAGAGAGAAAGTCAAAGTTTTGGTCACAGAACCGGTGCGGGTCAAGGTCAAATCACGGGAGAGTGAAGGACCGAAGAGCCGGTTTCATGCGGGCCCCACCTGCCAGCACCGCCATGGGCTCCAGGTGACCTCACCTCCCCGATCGGCCTCCCTCTCCTTCTCCCGCGCCCGCCGCCGCCGCTCTTCCCGAAGGGAGCGCGGTTACGGCTCTGGCGGGCTGCTGGGGGGAGGGCTCGCGCGCTTTGCTGCTCTCGCTTCCTCCGGTTGCCGGAGCGCTTCGCCCGCGGCTCCCGGGCGTGTCACCACCCTGGTCTCTGGCCAGCTGGCTCCTAGCCGCCCAAGATGGCGATTCGGTTTCTCTACACCCCAATCGCTAGTCGCCTTCTTCCTTGCAAGCATTTCTTTCACTTCGATAGCTGCGCGCAGCTCGAGCTTCGGTTTTCTGTGATGCCGTGGCTCCAGCTTGTTTTTTAGCTCCTCCAAACAAGTAGGGGAAATTAAGTGCAGCTGACTGAACTGCACCTTTTTGTTGCACTGTGTTTAGTCCCATAGCTGATTTGCTATAATTATTACGAACATCAAATCAGGCAGCTTGGAAAAACCTTATCCTGAGGGCAAATACTACGAGGATCCCATTTCTCTGTTACCACGCCCTTCCCCTTCCTCCTTTTATGTATGAGCTAACGGGTAGGAATAGGATCATCCTTGCACAACATAAAAGCAAATGCTTCCAACTGGACGATTGTGCTGGTCTGTATGTGTGCGCGTGCGGAACTTATTATGGTCATTGAACCTACTGATCCATAGCCCATGTATTAAGTACTCTGGTACTATGCTAGGGCATAGTCCAGCATTACATATTCAGCAAAATTGCTGTAGGGCATATCAGACCGGTGAGTGTAACTAAAGAACTATGCTTAGCCATTTTGCTCACTATGAGCAACTTCAGAGTTGTTTTTCAAATTGTGATAGTTCAGAGCGAGATAGAAGAGAATCTCCATGGATCAGGACCAAGCTGCATAGGTAACGCTGGGTGCATCTACTGATGTTGTACATTGAGTTGGTCAATGTCTGAACTGGGTTCAACCTCGACGACTGTGTTAAAAATGACGTGCATCGAGAACAGTTTGATTATGTTGGTCGTCTGTACATATTGCAAATTGATCCTTTTAGCCTTAACTTTTTTCTATTAGAGAATGGCAGCTCTTTTGGAAAACGTAAATGATTATAATTAATTGGTTGTCCTCCATTAAAGTGTGTTTGAAAATGTCATCACTTTATTTACTTGCAAGATAAAACCCAAGATAGTGTCACCTACTGTCATAGGGATGCAAGTGTGCTGGTCATGACTTCCTCTTAGTCGTCCACAGTTCCTAGTAGCAACAACAAACTGCAAATTACTAACAACAAACTGCCAATTACTGATCGTATCTAGCAGTGATTAATTAGCACCTAGCAGCAACAACATACTGCGAATCTGACAAATCTACTGTGAACAATCATTCATTTTGATTATCCCCACTACGGAGGATTTAACTTTTTAATTACATAATTATTTAAAATTATGCAGCCACCGAACACTATAGGACAGGGCTGCAAATTACAATAGGACTCATCCAAGATTATATATGTACAAATAAAATACTGAGATAAAATAATTATCTCCATTATATAGCAAGCAGCAGCATTACATATATAATCCATAATTGACGGAGGCAAAGATCAATAAATGTACTACTCATAGTTCACCACTCAAAATGTGCAGCAAGTTGTTTTGACTAAAAAAGTGATGACCACAAGAGGAGAAACTGTGTTTTGCATACATGCTAAACATATAAGAATAATATTTCATAACACTCATGTCACTTAACCACCAGATCTAATCAAAACTCACTTTCGCTAATTACTTCCATCATTCTGCAAGAATAAATAGAAGTCACCAACTAGATAAATCTCAACACTTTGAATTAAACAAAAAAAAAAGCTATAATTAACAGTTGACAATCAAATTTTAACACTTCTAACTAAACAAAAACCAGTCCTTAAAAATAGCTGTTAAACAGTTAACAGCTGCAACGTAGATGTAAATGCTTTCTATGTATATAACCTTTGGTGGTGATATACCATACAGATAAATTAGCAGGGATCATAACTCCATGATTTGAACCATGGATAACAGCAGTTTTGTGCTATGTTGCATACGTGTTGTACCAGGTGAGCCTCCTACATTTGATGGCCAAGTGAGCATCAGATGTAAACTGAAAGGATACATATAGACACCCTGAAATCTGAATACAAAATTCTATAAGGCCTACAAAACATCACAGGGCACAAGAATAGCATGTGTTGTTGTTGCTGAAATTCCTTGTCTTTGCTAAACAGAGAAATAAAAATCTAAAACTTCAACTAACAAATAAAACAGTGTTACTCAAAATTCCTTTGGGACCAAATTTAGCCATGGTTCTTGTTTCTGTGAAAATGCATTACTGAAAAACAAGTAGCAGCAGCAACTTCACATATTTTTTTTTTCTCAAAATAAAATAATCAACTCCATGAGAACTCGAATTTCTTAATTATAGTGTTCATTTGCTACATTGACCACTGACATCAAATTGGTAAGTTAGGGTTAAGCTTGGAACACATGGATGAATCTCTATGACATATTACTTATTTTTAATTAGTACTCCCTCCGTTCTAAAAAAGAAGTCGCTGTTGACTTTTGGATACGCGTTTGACCATTTTTCATATTAAAAAAAGTTATGTAAATATCATTTATTTTGTTATGATTTGATTTGTTATTAAGTGTAATTTTAGTATGACTTATAGTTTTATGTATTTGTAATATTTTTTTGAATAAGACGAATGGTCAAACGTGTGTCCAAAAATCAATAGTGACTTCTTTTTTGGAATGGAGAGAGCATTTGTTTGGACTCTATTATTTAGTTACATTGTTAAAATCCAAAAAAATCATATGACCATTTCTAATAACCAAGGATTAGTATTTTTACCTGAGGGGCTTCAACAAGATGGAGGACAAGAGGAGTGATTTCACTGTAGGATCTTGGAAAGGTCACTGAATTCTCCAGCTCTCCTTTTGCAGCCAAACAATCATGAAAAAATCAATGATGAATTGAGAAAAAAAAGAAAATAAAATCAAGAAAGTGTTTATCTTGAGAAACAACAATGTTTACTTCTAACTAGTATTCCCTTGACCAGATCTGGGAACTAGTAGAGGGGAAGAACAAGTATTTGGGGATCCCGTGAGAAGGGGAGGAGGTGACAGCCATCGGGGGATCCGATGAGAAGGGGAAGAAGAATAGGGGACTTGCACGGGGGAGAAGGTGGAAATGGCGCCTGCACGTGGGAGAAGCAGGGGACATCGCTGGCGCCTGGGTAGAGTAGGAGGGAGAAGGCATCACTTGCGATGGGGGAGGTGGCGGCGGAGCCTGGGTCGGGCGACGCTAGACCATGGCGGCGCCACCGGCGCCGGCGCAGTGCTTGGGAGAGGAGGATGATATGGGTGTTCTCACTCGAACGCCCGAGTACCCGGCCTAAGACCGGATCTAGAGGTGGAGGGCGTCGTCGGGAATCGTCGGCGCCCTATTTTGATAGTTGGTGTCGCAGAGCCACCGACCGGAGCCCCAGCTACTGATAACCAGTCATTGTTCACGCGTGCTCTGATGCCGTGGTGCTATTTATGGCCTGTTTGGGTCCTATTGGGCCTGACCATATCATTACTCCCCCAATCAAATCAACCTTGTCCTCAAGGTTGAAGCAATGACGCCCGAGAACTTGACGTCGATGTTGAAGCCGCAGCGCGTCGCCATGCACACGACGTAGCCGTGCCTGCACAGCATGCACACGGTCCTTCCGCTGGTGATGACGATGTCGTGGTCGTTGCGGGTGCGCTTGACGTGGAGGAAGACATCGAGCGACGTAGGACCGGGTGGCTTGAAGTCGTTCTAGTTGTACCTTTGTTGCCTTGGGAGCCATCTCTCGAGAGGAGACCGGCAAGACGATGTCAGTAGGACCATCTTCATGATGCTCGATGTCGTTGACGGCGTCGGTGTTGGCGTCGTTGTCGTTCTCCTCACGCTGCTCGGTGTCGTTGTCGACGTCAGTGTTGTCGCTGTCGTCATCGGTCCCTATCCCGGGGTGCGCGCTCGTGAGAGCTTGCGCCACGCTAGCGTCGGACATCTCTTGCGCCGAATCAGCAGCCGTCGCCGTCGTCTTGCCTAACGCCTTGACGAGGTTCGCGACCTTCATGGTGAGGTCGTTGAGCTTCGCCGTCAAGTTGGTGATGGATGTCTTCAGCTATGCTGCATTAGCCTGGGTTTGCTCGGCAGCCCCGCGACTAAACGCCGGTCGGTGTCTGGCCGGTGCCGTCTTCGCGATCCGAATATCTTCCTCGCGCTCTGCCTCGCGCGCCAAGTATATGGCGTCCGTAAGGTCACGCGGCCGAGCACGACGAACCTCTGCCGCCAATGTCGAAGGTAGACCCGCGATGAAGGCATAGATCTCGTCTTCTCTCTTTATCCGTGGTGCGCGGCTGAGCAGCCGCTGGAACTCACGCGCGTAGTCGTTGATGCGGCCTTCACCTTGTTTTAGATTCATGAGGTCTCCTATGGAAGGCTCCTTGCGAAGCCGCTCGTAGTAGAGATCTGAACATGGCGGGTCGAAAGCACGCCGCCCGAAGTATCCGGAGCGGAATGCCATCCCGAGGGATCGTCCTGCTCTGATATCAATTGATATGGGTGTTCTCGTTCGAACGCCCGAGTACCCGACCTAAGACCGGATCTAGAGGTGGAGGGCGTCGCCGGGAATCGCCGGCGCCCTATTTTGATAGTTGGTTGTACGGAGCCACCTACCGGATTTCGACGGTGCGCCTGAATCTCAATTGGTGGCAACAAAGCGTGCCCTTTTCTTTCTTTCCTCCTCTATTTATAATCCAGCAAACACCTAAACATGCGAACTACTAAAATAGAAAGATACCTAAACATGGAAACTACTAAAACATAGAAGGGTAAAAGACTAAACATGGAAGGATAAACTTTAATCCTGCGCCTTCTCCTGGCCGACTCCTTCCTGGACTAGAGCCGGACCATGCTGCACTTTCCTAAAATAAACCCTATTCGGTTTAGACGTATCAGAGGAGGAGGCGCTCGGGAGTCTGGACGAGTGGGACGAGGAGAACTCTCCTTTTCACACCGGTCGAAGCGGACCGCCCTGCAAAGCATTGAAGGTATCCAATGGATCGGGACCATCTAGTCCTATTTCGATGAACCAAACAAAAGACGAGGCTCTGATGGATGGGACCGTCCCCGTCGCCGAAACCAAACACGCCCTAAAAGAATCATCACGATTTTTTCCCTTTGCTGTATACATTCAATAATAATACATGTTTTTTTTTTCTTTCGTAGGAGGTGACAGCCACAAACACACTCAGGTTTTGGGCTTGTCGATCGCTGCTGCTCCAGGGCTTCGTCACCGGCCTTCACCAACGGAACGGATTCTGCTGTTGGAGACAAAACTTTAATGAACTCAGATCGCAACGCTCACAAGTATGAAACCCCAAACCAATCTTTATTCTTTCACGCAAGAAATAAGAATGCACATATATGGCCTTACCATCTTGCTCTTCTTCTTCTTCTTCTCGATGTAAGCCAGCACCTCCTCCTGCTGCCCAGATGACGTCTCCAGGAGCTGCAAGCGTCAGCAGCCATTGTCACGAGCTGCACCAAAGCATGCCAGTGCCAGTACGTACGTGCCCGTGCATCACGTATTGATAGTGTGGTTTATACCTTCTTGGTGGATTCGAGCTCGGTCTCCAGGGCGTCGACGCGGCTGACGGCGGCGCGGAGCATCTCCTCCTTGTCGGCCGGCATCTCGGGGGGCCTTGCCGAGAGCGCCGCCACCTTCTCCTCCAGGTCGCCCAGCCGCTTCACGAGCGCCTCGTACTGCGCCGCCGTGATCGTCACCGTGCCCGGAGCCGGCAGCTGCTGCTGCTGCTGCTGGAGCCTCCGGTTCTTGGCCATGGCCTCCATGGTGGCGATGCCCATGGCCGCGTCCATGGCCCTCTTGGGCGCGATCTTGCCCACCCGGAACATGGCCACCACCCCCATCACGAACGCCATGAACCCCGTCACCACCTGCCGGTCGCCGGCGTCGCCGTTCTTGTACGCGTCCGGCAGCGACGCGTACATATCTGCCGCGGCCGGCCACCACACACAACCCAGTGCTCTGGTCAGCTCCATCATCCGAATCAGTGCTCCACCACTTCATGAATTCACTCGAATTTGTGAGCTTACCTCTCGCGAGCGCGAGCTTCTCGGCGCTGACCTCGCCGTTCCAGTTGAACTCCATGTTCTTGCCCACCATGGGGAACAGATCGTCGTAGCCCGAAGAGCTGGCCTCTTTGCCGGAAGGAGCTTCCAAATCCTATATACATGCCAAGAGCACGGGTTCCACGTCAGTATAAGGATTTTCTTGTTTCTGTCTCCACCATGCTCTGAGATAAATCAACGCAAATCATCTTGAAGCACATCGGATGACATATGTATGGATCAAATTAAGGTGTACAAAGTAGTAGTTTTGTTCTTCTAGATTGGAGATACATTCTAGGAAAACGCTAGTGTTCGGGAGTCCGGCACCTCCGGACTCCCGTGCGCTGCGCGCGATCGGCGGGGGTGCTGCACTTTGCAGCATTGTGCAGGTGGGTCCCACAGAATTTTATTCTTTTAGTGACCATAATTTTTCACTGGATGCTCCAATCCACAAATCGTTTGCATCAACGTGTTCCTCGTATTTTTACGAACAAAACAAGATGTATGTTGCATATAACTCTTCAAACTTACATGGTGAAACTTGAGTTTCGTCTACTGAAACTTGGATTTCATATTCGTTAAACTTGTCGAATTGTCAAGTTTCATCAGGTTTAATGCAAGTTTCATCAAGTTTCAACAGGTTTCATCCAAGTTTCTTCAAGTTTCATCAGGTCAATTCAGATTTCAACATGTTTCATCCAAGTTTCATCGGGTTACATCAAAGTTTTATCTAAATTTCATCAGATTTCATCAGCATACTGCCAAGTTTCATCAGCATGCGGCTAAGTTTCGCTAGTATAGGTGTAGGTTTCATAAGTGCCTTCTCATAGTTTCACATAAAAAATTGAAAAAGTGAAAAAAAAAATTCAAAAAAATAAAAAAGTATTTAAAATGGGTTGCTCTCGATTTTAGAAGAATTATAAAATTTATTCCACGCATTTTGAACACTGCTTGAATTTTATAAAAAAAAATCAGAAGTTTAATTGAAAATTTAATCAAACGCACGCTAACTAGTCGTTGGCTGCGCGCGCACGGAGGAGTGTCGGATCTGCGTGGTGCTGATCGATCCAATGGACCAGGCTAGTCCGGCGCGCGCGCCAGGCGTCGGACGTCCGACGCCTAGCGCTCACCTACATTCTATGAATAAAAGGAGTGTCTTCTTAGGGTTCTACTGTGGCAAATCCGACAAAAGTTAGGGATAAGATGGCTTCGCAGATCGTATTCTCCACTTACCTTTGCCTCTGAAGTTGTTGTCATCTCATGAAGTGGAGACATCTGTGGATGCTGGATCTTCTCGCGTGGGATTTTGGGAGAATCAATGGAGTCACGACGTAGTGATTCTTGTTTCTGCATATAAAACCACACAAGTATAAAAGATCATTGACAGTTTGACACTCGGCATCCGTATGTAGCATTATTTAGAGATACAAGAATTCAGAAAATGACCATAAAAGACTGCATATTAGAAAAATGATAAAAAACCTTGGGGATCGGTACTATGTCGTCCTCGCTGATCATCTTCTCATCAGCCTCAACAGGGTCTGAGCTATTCATTCCACACCTCCCCATGCCACATTGAACCATCTGAAGATTAAAATGAAACATCAACACTAAACCAGAAATATTGCTAGCACTTATGCTAACCTGTTCAGTTTTACAGGTCCTTTCATGGCAAACCAGTGTAAGCTAGTGCTAGACTAAAAATGTGAGGCAATTGAGGGCATGCCATATTATATATAGATTTAGCTAAGAAATATAATCTAGATGCTCGACAACCTTTAGGATTTCAGGGTCTTTCCATGGTCCTTTGTCGGAGCGCATGCAACCACCTTCGCAGGTGCAAGTGCCACCAAGGAAGTCAGGCAGCTCACTGTTGAACACCGCATAAGGAAGAACAGGAGATGAGTTCAAGAACATTTTAGTTTTTCTTAAAATTATAGATTCTGATGTTAACTAGCTGATTTCCATAAATTTTGGACGGGAAGTATATATGAACTGTGCATCTAGCACAAACTTGAGTTCGGAGGTTTCTTGGACAAACCTGGCATCAATCACTTCTAGAAGCTTGCTCTGGTACTTGTTGCCAAGAACCTACACCAAGACACAGAATGTTAACATATTTTGTGCACCCTAGGCACTGACAGATGCAGGAGGCAGAAGAGAGATGAATTAATTACATGGATCTTGGATGTAGTCTTGGGGTCGAGAAAGGACTTGACCGTGTTCCACAAGAGCCTGAACCCCTGGCCGGCGTTGATGATGAACATCCGGCACAACGTCTGCACACACACACATCGAAACCATCGATGAATCAATCAGACAGCATCTCTAAATGAGTACATCCCAGAAGAAACCGATGTCGACATGCCTCAGGGTAGTTGTCTCCATCGATCTTCTGGAGGCGGCCGATGAGGTCCCTCGCCGCCTTGTTGAAGTTCTTGTACCCCTGAAGATGAGCATATATAGATGAGAAGAAGCAAAGAAAGCAAGAGAAAGAAAGAGAAGGGTGATGGGCATGGAGGAAGAAGGAAGGGGAGTTGGATGACGTACGACGCCGGAGACGTCGAGGATGGTGGTGCTCTGGTCGATGTGGCGCTTGGCGGCGATGGAGCAGGCGGGGAACTTGAGGGCGAAGGCGCGCTCGAACTCGCGGACGTGGTACCTGATGTAGCGGTCCATGGAGGTGACCTGGAGGAGCTTGGTGGTGTCGATCTGGCCGAGCTTCTCGACGTAGACGGGGCGGCCGTCCTTGTCGACGCCGTGGTGGCCCTGGGGGTAGTGCTCCAGCACCTGCTCCATCTCCTCGAACTGGAAGTCGTCGAGGACGGTGTCGGCGCCGAAGTCCTTGCGCCACTGCAGCATCTCCGTCCACATCGCCTTGCTCTTCTCCAGGTCGAACTTGCGCGCGCGCAGGAAGCGCAGCATCATGTGGTAGTCGTCGTGCCTCGCCGGGAGCAGCTCCTCCAGCACCAGCGTCTGCCGGAACGCGTCCACCGCCCGCATCTCCTCCGCGTCCCGCACGTCCTCGATCGACACCGACATCACCTTGCTGCTCCGCTGCCGCCCCGACCGCCGGCTCAGCGAGCTCCGCAGCAGCTTCGACGACGCGCTCATCGCCCGCTGCCGCAGCGACGCCGACGACATGCTCACGCTCGCCGCCGCGCCGCCGCCCTCCGCCATCGCCCACCGCCTCGACCTCGATCAATCACCCGCGACCGCGACCTGCTGCCCCTGCCAGGAATCAATCAATCACCCGCGCGATCATCGATCATCAGACATCAACACCGACCGACTCGATTCGATTCACCACCACCAACGTCGCAGCATTGCGTTGCGCTCGTGAAAAAAGATCCCTTTTTTTTTTAACCACGATTCGGACTAAACATAACAACCTACCGATGAATCGAGAAAGAATATCCAAGGATCGATCGCTCCACACAAGAAACTCAACTAAATGCACACACGGAACAGGAGCTGATCGGCTTACCTCGGAGACGGAGACAGCCTCGGAGATTGGGGAAGAGGGAGGGGAGGAAGAAGAGGAGGATGGGGGGGGAAGAAGGATGGCGCGCGCATGCGATTGCTAGAGAGTTGGTTCATGCATGCAGCGACCTGCCTGACTCCTCTTCCTCTCCCCCCCACCCCCACTATTTTAGGCACAATAGTAGCTGCGCCGTTCCAATTAATTTGTCGCTTTTTGTCCCCGCTGGATTTTGCGATGCATATATAATCCAAGTGCGCAAGATTGATATGATCCAAGTGAACATTTCGACGGTGCACTGAGGAGCTGGCAGCGGTTTCCCAGTGAAGATTCTCTGTTGGAATGCCCGTGGCCTCAACTCCACCGCCAAACGGGGTGTTGTTGCAGATTTGGTTCGCGACTACTCTCCCTCAATCCTCGCGATTCAAGAGTCCAAGCTCTCCGCCCCCTGCCACCAAACACTCATGGAGATCTGCGGCCATCGACTTACAAACTACCTGCAACTTCCTGCTACTGGTACCAGGGGAGGGGTCATCCTCTTCTGGGACCACTCAATCCAACTCTCCGACACGCTCATCCTCAACCACTCCATCTCTGCGCGGGTCTCCCACCCTGACGGGCAGACCGCCTGGGCCATAACCACTGTCTATGGCCCTTCAGCTGACGCCGATAAGGAAGCCTTTCTTCTCGAGTTGGGGACTGTGGCCCTGACATTATGCCTCGCCAGCTTATCCTAGGTGATTTCAACCTCATCTATAAGGCGGCCGACAAGAATAACCTCAACATGAACCGCCGGCTGATGACTCGCTTCCGGACCGCCCTTGATTGTGCGCACCTCAAAGAGATCCACCTCTCGGTAGGCGTTTCACGGAGCAATGAGCGAGCAAACCCTACTGGTCGGGTTGGACGAGCTTTCGCAACACCAAGCGGGAACAGATTATTTCCTTCGACTCTCGATCCGTTGTCTTCCCGGCCTCAGACCATTCCCTCTTTTGCTAAGCATGGTCGCGCCTCGCCCACCAAGACGGTTCCGCATCGAATCCTTCTGGACCAAGATGCCGGGCTTCTTTGACGTGGTCCAGTGAACTGGGACCCCCAACTCCACCACCCCACTCCTACCCACCCCCTTCATCGCTTCAAATACAAGCTCTCTGCCACCGCCAAAGCCTTGCAGGCCTGGAGCCACACCCACATCGGGGACACCAAATTGCAACTGGCAATTGCATCAGAGGTTATTCGTCTCTTTGACATCGCCATGGAGACTCGCTCTCTCTCTCATCAAGAGATTGCCCTTAGGCGCGCCCTCAAGCTGCGCATCCAGGGTCTAGGTGCCATTGTGAAGATGATGTGGAAGCAGCGCTCTCGTCTTAACTGGCTCAAGTTGGGAGATGCAAACACCAGCTATTTCCACCTCAGAGCCAACAGCCGGCGTCGAAAAAATCACATCCACTCCCTTCAAACCACTTCCGGAACGCACACCGAATTCCCCGAGAAAGCCGACGTCCTCTTTCGACACTTTGACTCCATCTTCGGCAGTCAAGCAGCTCAATCTTCTGCCCCCTCGGGAAGATCATTCAACTGGGATTTCCTCGGCCTGCCATCCTTCGACCTATCCTCCCTTGAAGAACCCCTCACCCTCGAGGAGCTCCGCAAGGTTGTGCTCTTGCTACCCTCGAGACAAGGCCGGGCCGGATGGTTTCCTTGGGATTTCTTCAAATCATCTTTGGAAATCATCTCGTCCGATCTCCTGGAAGCCCTGCAGTGCCTTTTCAACCTGGACGCCCCAGGGTTCAGCAGCTTAAATTGCGCGCACATCATCCTCCTCCCGAAGAAAGACTCCCCGGCTTGTGCCTCAGACTACCGCCCTATCAGCCTGATCCACAGATTTGGGAAGATCTTCACAAAAATCCTGTCCACAAGACTAGCCCCCTTTATGGATAATTTCATCTCGCCGTGCCAGAGCGCTTTCATCAAGCAGCGCCACATCCAAGACAACTTCTTGTTTGTCTAGGGCTGCGCTAAAACCCTCCACCGCTCCGCCACCCCCGCGCTGTTCCTTAAGCTTGACCTCGAAAAAGCTTTCGACTCGGTCTCCTGGTCATATCTGCTAGACAACTTGCGTGCTCGGGGGTTCGGCGTCCGGTGGCGTGACTGGATCTCCCTCTCACTCTCAACCTCTTCCTCGAGGGTCCTGTTGAATGGTTGCCCAATCGACACCATCCTCCACTCTAGAGGCCTGCGACAAGGGGACTCTCTTTCACCGCTCCTCTTCGACCTCGCTATTGAACCACTGGTATCTCTCATCTCATGAGCTTCCGAGGGGGGCCCCCTAAGTCCAATCCCAGGCTTGCAGGATAAACCTAGGATCTCCTTTTTGCCGACAGCACGCCATTTTGTCAACCCCATCAAATCGGAAGTGTCGTACGACCCTCATTCTTCGGAGTTGGCCAGTATCTACGGCCTTCGGACGAACCTCGCCAAATCTGTAGTTCCCATCGGATCGCCGGACTGAACCTTGATGACATTCTGAGATTTCCCGCCTCCAGGCGACTTTCCCAATTAAATATCTGGGCATCCCTCTCAATCAAAAAGCTCAAGCACGTCCACTTCCAACCCCTCATCGACAAAGTGGCCAACAGGCTAGCTGGGTGGCGGGGCCCTTTGATGTCCAAAGGCGGGCGACTGACTCTTCTTAAGGCTGTCCTTACAGCGCTTCCCACCTACACCCTATCGGTCATCAACCCCCCGGCCTCCGTCCTCAAGAGAATTGATCAGATTAGGAGAGCTTGGCTCTGGGGCGGGTCGGCCGAGCACGGACCTCCCCCTAGGGTCAACTGGGAGACAGTCTGCTCCCCGTCTAAGCTTGGCGGCCTTGGGGTCCTCAACCTCTCCTGTTTTGCCTGCGTCCTTCGCCTGCGTTGGCTCTGGCTGAACAAGACTTCACCGCTTCGGCCTTGGGTCGACTCCCTCGGCCCCCCGCCTATAGCCGACATTGTTGCTCGCGTAGGGTGTGCTGTTACCCTTCGCAATGGATCTTCCATTTCATACGGGAGGCTCGCGGCTTGATGGTGTGTCACCCAAAGAGCTTGTGCCTGACTTTTCGAGATCCCCACTAAAAAGGTCGCTCGTGGTGTGTGACGCTCCTCAAGCGCAATTGGATTCTCGACCTCCGCGCAACATGAGTCCGCAATTGGTTCCCACTCATCCGCCGCTTACTCGGCTAAACTAGTTGGAGCCCTCGCTCGGGATGCGAATATCGTCTCTGGCGTTTCTCCGGGAACGGCGCTTTCTCGGTCAAATCGGCGTACATCCTGCAATTCAGCGGACGATGCCCGACTCCTACCCTTCACGAGCTTTGGAAGACACGGACACCATCCAAATGCAAGTTCTTCACACGCTACTCCTGCGCATGCGGTGTGGACATGGACGCCCTCTTGCGCAATCACCTACCCAACAACTATTTACATCGCTTTGTTGGAGGAATCTGAAACGCCAGAGCACCTCTTTATCGATGCGACTTCAGCTCCTTCGTGCAGTCGGGCCTAGCAGTGCTCTCAACTTACCTCGCCTCAACCCGGCAAGTTGGCGTGCTCGCATCCCTACCACTTTGGTGGGAGATTGATGCGACTCGTCCTCTTCTCCACGCTGCGGCACTCTCCGTCGTCATCGCGACCATTTGGCACATTTGGCTCGAGCGGAACAATCGTATTTTCCGCTCTTTAGAGCGTTCAAGGGACGTCTTCCTGCGGCTCCTCCTCGACGAGCTGCAGCTTTGGGTGGCTGCAGGAGCGCGTTTTGTAATACCTTAATTTTTGTTAGCCCTCTTGAGGGAGGGCTTTGTAACCCCCCCCCCCCCCACAACAAATTTTTGTAACTCCTCGCTTATAATGAATGGCAGCTCTCCTGCCCTTTCAAAAAAAAGTGAACATTTTCTGTTTGAAGTTTTGCATGTCTGGCACATGATGCAGATCGATGCATGCATATATGGTTTCCAATGGGTTTTGTGGCTTAAACCCGGCCAAGTAATCGTTACCACAAGGTTAGACTAGATGCTATGGTAATCACATATTTGCATGTAGATAATTGCTTGTACCAATGACAGGAGGAAGAAAACGGCGAAGCACCAATGTAGATAATCACATATAATTATGGTAATCCATAACTCCACATCGCTCCAAGCCCGTGCTCCAATCCGGCCCAATGTACCGCGAAGGAAAAAAACAGCGAGGAGGAAGAAAGAATTGGATAAGAACCCTAGTCCTTCCCCTTGTGCAGTTGTGCCTCCTGAACTCCCTGATATATTGTCACACATGCTCACGTACCACGCACCATGCATGTACGCACACAAGTGTAGACACATTATCTGAATGGCGTATATCTAAAGATGGTTATGAGATGCGTCAAATCAAACAGTTTCACTGTTAAAATAACAGGAATTCCTCCCAACGGGGACGGGATCCCCCCTCCTAGCGACACATGTCCACTCCCCCCCCCCCACCCAGCTCCCTTCGCCACGCGCTCAGCTCCCTTCGCCGTGCGCGAGCTGTGCAGAGGAGGAGGAGGAGGAAGGAGGAGGCCTACCTCGCCGTCGCCGCCCTCGCCCTCGCCCTCGCCGCCATTGAGCTCGCCGCCGCTGGGTTAGGGTTCGGGTTAGGGAACATTTGGTTTCCTCCGGTTGTAGAGGGAGGTTGGGGAGGCGGCGGACCGGCGGTGGGTGGGGCTCGTCGGCGGCGGCGGAGGTGGCGGTGGCGCGCCGGAGCCGGGAGGGGGGCGGCTGGGCCGGCGGTGAGAGGGACCGCCCTCACCCCTTGGGTTAGGGTGAGGCTGCTGACAGTGTGATGGCAGGAGGCTGGGCGGCGGAGGTGTGCGGAGCGAGCCATGGCGGAGGAAGGAGGCGGAGGGCCGTGGCGGTGGCCGCGGCCGAGGCGGAGGAAGGAGGCGGGGGGGGGAGGAGAGGAGGAGGCGGCGGGGCGGGAGGGCGCAGAGTGGAGGAGGTATCCCATCGGGGTGGGCTCCCGACGGGATACCGTGGGCTAGTCACCCCCTAAAATAAATCTCTGAAAGTTCAATTCTTGCCTTTTAGGGGAATTTGGCAAGGTGATCCTATCTCTCTATCTGTTTGTTTCAGAAGAAGAGAAGTTGCTGAAAGGGCTTGGTGCTGTTCATGATTCTATTATGTTCCAATCGCGTCTTCCGCGTGTCCGAAAAAAATGAGGGTTGTTTTCTTAAAACTTCTTTTTGATGACCTGTGCCTTTGAATGGCTAGAGGAGACTCTTTTGTAATAGCTTAATTCCTTGTTTTGCCCCACCGGTAATCTCCTGCTCTTTTAATCAATATACGGCAGCTCTCTTTCCCTTTTACTAAAAAAAAGGAAAAAGTGTTGATTTAATCCCTCAACTATGCCCGCTGGACCACTTTGGTAAACCTCAATATCGGACTTGTGAAGTCCCTCATGTAGCAAAATCAGGCTAGACCGATCTTTTTACCAGTCAAAACAACGATATTAGACTTGAGAGAGGAGAGATTTGAGAGATAGAGTGAGAGATAAGGCAATGAGATGGATGCCATGTGGCCATTAATTCAACAAAAATCCTACATGGATGCCACACAAGTAAAAAAAAAATCCTAAAGCCGTCCACTAACCTGGTTAAATGAATAATGTGGTCCGGTTTTGCTACGTGAGGGGCCTCACAAGTCTAGTGTTGATGTTTTGGGACCAAAGTGATCTAGCGGACATAATTGAGAGATCAAATCGGCACTTTTTTTCTTAAAAAAAATGATATTCTTGAGACCCATGTCCTTGGCTCCGGTCCGGCCTCCGGGCAGAAGATAAAGGAACATATCTTGCGCAATCAAGTTTACGGTGCAATCTTCGTGCAACCGAACTATTAAAAGTTGTAAAAAAATTTGAAAAAGTTTATAGATTTACTTCATTGTTTACTCTATCTATGTATGAAGTTTCAAAGCAAAATTCATTTTATATTAAGAGTTATAAAAAAAGAAAAAACTAACAACTTTGATAAGTTCAAAATTGATAGCATTTTTTTTGTGTAACTTGTAATATATGATGAATTTGAAATTGAAATTTTATACAGAGGTAGAGTAAGTCGAAGGGTACATTTACAAATTTTTTAGAATTTTTTATATCTTTTGATAGTTTGATTACTCGATGATTGCACCATAATTTTGATTTCACAGGATATGTTTCCAAAGATAAATTTAATCAAAGTCTAACTTCTTTGTACCCAAGAATTCTCTATCTGCATTGCGTCTCTCCATATTGAGAGACATGGGCCGCCAGCGCCGTGCCGCCTTCTCCTGCTTCAACAACTGGGCCGCCGCGCCAGAGTCTCTTGGGCCAATCGTGCCGTACGCGCACACCGCCGCACGTCGGGCCACCACCAGTTGGACAAGCCCCATGCGCCTTCTTTCCTTTATTTATTTTATCTAGAGGCTTAATGTATTTATATATTTTAAAAATTAACACAAAAAAATATATAATAAGTTTCATAATGTTTTAAAAATTGTGATATGTTATTTTTTTTTTATAACCTTAGCATCATATGAATTCATATATATTCTAGTTTTATTGTTACGTTGTATTTACGTATGGTTTTTCATACGCTAGATAAAAGTTTCGTCGACACTGCCGACCAAGCCGGAGCTAGTGTTGAATTTGGTGATCAAGTAAAATCCAATGTCAACTATTTTGGTGTGTCCAATATTACACATGTTTTATTATATTTTCACAAATAACCGCTATATTAAAATATAAAAGATATATGAGTAGACTTAGTTAATTCATGACATACTACTTAATTTATATTTCCATGATCCACTATTAAGTTGGAATTTTAATGCTTAGACATGCTATTAGCTTTAGATTTTCACGACCTATCGTGACCTTGTATGAATAGTTGATTTGCTATTCTTTGAAGAAAGGACAATTTGTGTGGTCGGTTTTATGAAGCGTGAATCTTGTGTAGTTGGGGATACGTGCAGATTGGGTTATTTTTATAAAATCGATTAGGGTGGTTGGTTGCTTAACGGGTGCGGCTCAGCACGAGATCCGGACCTAGTGTGGGAATTATCCTAGTTCCTAAGGACTACGGACACCTTGTGGTTGTCAAATTTGATAATTGATCATCCTAGTTCACCCTAGTTTCCCGGTGTGGGTAGTTCCTAAGGATCAACAGTCCAACACCCACCCATTGATGTTGGTTTAATGGGGTGGTGTTGCACTATAATAGTTTTTCCCGTTGTTGTAACCTTCGGTAATTGATATAATAGAAATTATATGGATGTCCATACAAATTGGATGTCCGATATATGGAAAAAATTGGATGCTTGTTCTAAAGAGTGTCAACTTGTTTTAAACATATACAATGTACCTCTAGAACATGCACACGGTGCTATTGGAACATTTCAATATGTATGTTGGAATGTGATGTGGCGTTGATGGAATATGCAACATGACAACTTAAAAAAAAAAAGCAAAAGAATTGATGGAATGTCAATAAAATTGATGGAGCATGACAAAAGAACGGGTGAATAATGTTGAAACATATTCGTCTAGTGTTGAAACATGCTAGAAAAATGTTGGAACATGATAAAAGAACCGATAGAATATACCAAAAAATGATGAGAATACCATGTTTCTCAGTAATTAACCATCCATATAAAAGTTGGTTGCTTCACAATAAAAAAGGCAACGTATCCTATGAAACCAGCAGCTCCCGTGCAACCGTGCAACCTGTGAATCTCAGCCCATCGATCAAGATCCAGCGATATGCAGTGGCCCTCGGTAATTTTTCACTTCAACGCCCGCTTGGCGGCTGCAAACCAACTTCTTTTGCAACCAAGTCCCCGGCAAGAGGCGGGAACACGAAGGGTTGCTCGCCTTTGGTGCCGTCGCCGGCGGGGATTGTGGCGGCGGGGATTGCAGAGAGAGCCGGCGGGGATTGCAGAGAGAGTGAGAGACGTGCTTTGCAGCGGTACCTAGGGCTGCATCGCCGCCGCTCATGGCTCGCACCGCCGTCGCCCATAGGTGCAATTTGGAAAAATCGAGAGGACGGTGCCACCAAAGACTGCATCGGCCGCCGTCAAAGACAAGCACGACCGCCGCCGACTTGTTGGCGTGGCGCTTGTGCCCGGACGTTCGACACGCACCATCAAAATTCCCTAATCGCAGATTGGTTTCAAGTTGTGGCCTAGGTTAGTCGATGTAATCATTGAACAATACCTTGTACTAATTACAGATAGATAGTACCTCATTATGCTTCACAGGTCATGGCATCACTCCCTCCTCCAACTGTTGGGCAACCGCTGGCGAGCCCAAGCACAAGAATGAACACTAGAACAGAGATGTTGCTTGGCGAGATCAACATGGATGTGGAAATGGTGGCCACACCATCGATGACTAAGCAGCCAACAAATACACCAATGGTGCCAACAGATGTGTAAATGGAAGTATAATGACACTTCATTCCTGCTGTTCTTTTGTTGTGAGGAAAATATATGGTGTTCTGGGTGCAAATTCTTTTGTGTATGTTATTTCAGCCATCTATCAGAACATACAGTACTGACTGGTTGTTAATATCAATGACAAGTTGTTAATGTCATGACCTGACCTGAACAAATTCATATAAATATCTGTGACTTTAATTACAAGCTCTATGTATTAGCTCTTGCTCTAAAAAATTCTTCAGGCGACTGGGCATTGCAAGTTCCATTTTGTATCTGTAACTTATGTCACCTCAAACCTGTTTATCCATTCAATGACAACCTGGAACATACAAGTTCATCAAAATAAAGCCAAAGTATCATGCTGTATGCCTCAGGGCATCTTTACAACACATTCTGTTTTATCCTTCCATTTACAACGCCCTGAATGCTCAAGCTGGACAATCTCATGAGCATGTGAAAGAGATCTTTAGCCTACCCCAACTTGTTTGGGATTAAAAGGCTTTGTTGTTGTTGTTGTTGTTGTATACATGAGGCTTATGTATATCTCCCAGCTATGCATTCTCTGTACAAAATAGCTATAACATACATGATCCTTGACAGCATGCTGTAAAAAATAGCTACAACATACTGTGAAAAATAGCTGAACAATTTTATTCAATATCCTAGCTATGCATTCTCTGTACAAAATCAGAATCCCCATACAATTTTAGGCCATACTGCCATACAAGAGTAGATCGGATCAGAGAAATCAGTACAAATAAACTTGAGGCAGAAGAGCTAGAAAAAGATAAGATTCTAGAATTATTTGAACACGATTGAATCTTTGAACATCACTAAGTTTGAGCCTCATGCTTTGCTGCTTCAAGAACGGTCCAGCGTTGAGGCCTCTATGCTTGATTAGTGTGCACAAATCTGACCAGGGGTGACAGAGCTATTCTCCTCCTTGCTCCATTGAAAGATGAACTTCAAGCCTTGAACTTGAACAATCGGCCCTAGCATTTGTTCATGGAATTAAACTGAAAAGAGCAACAATAGAGTCTCATACGCTTTATTTTCATTCAGAGAAGTTACAAGCTATTATGCGTAGAGTCTCAGTTACAAGCTGCAGACCTACTGATGTACAATCTTAGTTACAAACTCGTACACAAGGCTCTTCCTGGTTCCCGGCGGGGAGGCAAGGCTGCAACTCTCCGGAGGAAGACAACGGAGGTGCAGATCATCGGGGGCGCCCCTGCAAGAGAGAGAGAGAGAGAGAGAGAGAGAGAGAGAGAGAGAGAGAGATGCAACGACTGGCAGGTGCAGGCTCGGTGGCCGTGGCGGTGACCGGCGGCAAGGGCGGAGGTGGCATGGAGGGAGGGGGCGGCACGGGGGAGAGCTCATACCTAGGGTTGCCTTTTTCTAGATCTGGAGCATCAGGGCGCTCCTGCACGGGGGAGAGGGGACGACTGGCAGGAGCAGGTTCGACGGCGGTAGCGGCGACCGGCGGCGAGGGCCGAGGGCGCCAGCGGCGTGGAGGGAGGGGCTGAGTGCGCCGGAGGCGTGGATGGAGACGGCAGCGCGCAAGCGTGGAGAGAGAGAGAGAGAGAGGAGAATGGGGAACAATCGGGTGAAGGGGTGACCGGGTGAGTGATTTCGGGGGCTTTTATGTAAAATCGAGGCAGAGGGCGGGCGGTAAAATGCAAAAAGGCTAATAAGCTGCTCACGCGCCGCAAGATTTGGATCGAAGGGTTGTGAGTCGTGGTTTGCAGGGTTGCACGGAGGTAGCAGTTTGCACAGGATACGTTGCCATAAAAAAAAGACTATGTTTCGATAAGCAGACACAAAATTATATTGTAGCTGAGTGTATACGCGTGAGCCCTAGTCTTCCGTCGCGGAATATTTCCATTGCTTCATAAATAGGGGAGCGTACTGCATACACGGTGTTTTGAGCCAAACATCACATGTTGCGTCACGTGACGATGCTCAACGCATCGATGGTTGTCAGCCGTACGATGCGGGGCGTCCCCGACCACCGCATCTATTCGCGGCCGTCCATCTGGCACGGCCTGGCCCCACAAGTCATCCCCTACCCCGCAGCCGTGCACGTGCCACCATGGTCCCGCATGTCAGCGGGGTCCACCGCCATTAGCGCATGCCGTAATTAACCCGTCTAGTTATTGCTCCGGCTCGCCGTCACTTCACCACCCCGTCTCGTCTCCTCCCGTCCCGGAATCATGGCTGCCGCCTCCGTCCGCCTCGTCGCCGTCGCCGCCGCTGCCGCCGCCGCCGGGGCGGCGCACCGCCGAGCCTCATTCCGTGGCGCCCCCGTCTCCTGCTCACTCTCGTTCCCCCGCAACAAGTACCACCGCCCGTCCCTCCGCGGCCGCGCCGCCTTCTCGTCGCTCTCGCTCCCCTACTCCTCCCCGGACGCCGCCTCCGCGCCTTTCAGCCTTTTCCCGCCGGACTCCGACCCCTTCATCGAGTGGGACCCGCCCCTGCCGGACTCCTCCTCGCCGCTCGGCGCCGCCGGCGCCGGCTGGGCCGGCGAGGGCGCCCAGCTGGTGGTGCTGCTCGGCTGGCTCGGCGCGCGGCAGAAGCACCTGCGGAGGTACGCCGACCTCTACCGCGAGCGCGGGGTCGGGTCGGTGCGGTTCGTGGTGCCCGTGCGCGAGCTCGTGGGGCTCGACCTCGGCCGCCGCGTCGAGCGCAGGGTCGCCGACCTCGCCGCCGAGATCGCCGCCTGGTGCGACGCCGACCGCCGCCGCACGCTCCTCTTCCACACGTTCAGCAACACCGGGTGGCTCGCGTACGGAACCCAAATCCTCACTTCTCCCATTCCTTCCTCGCTTCTCGTCAAGCATTTCAATTCAGTTTACTTGTTTACTGTACTGCCTTTCTATCGAAAGAAATTGGAGTGTCCAAAAGGGGAGAAAAAATTGTTGACACAGTGGGCTTACATATGTATGGGTTGCTCCTTAGATTCCATACTGACATGGGTTTTTAGATTCTAGGACAAAACTTTGATCACTATAATGTCCATGTTATACCCATGTTAATGGTTTCCTGATAGTGATCAGGTCTGGAACAACATTGCTGTGGTCATTGACATATGGTGCTGAATTAGATCATGGTTTACTTTGTTGTGTTCTGTTTCACTGTTTGGTGCCACCAAATTGAGAAAATGCCTTATCAGTTGAGTTAATTTTTTCTTGGCCTGCCAATCTAGCTTCATTTCCAATATTTTCCAAGCGCAAATTCATTGCATGTAGTTGATGATAGTTTTGCATTTCCATCATACTCAAAATCCTAGTGGAATTGAAGCTCTTTCTATTGTTCGACATCGTTAATCTGATTTCTGGACTAAACCATGTATAAAGCCATTGCTTGTATTTTCTATCCAGTTATGGTGCGGTACTTGAGAATCTACAATCAAGGGCTGATCTAATCGAGAGAATAAGGGGGTGCATTGTAGACTCCGCACCAGTTCTTGAGATAAGACCAGAGGTTTGTTTATATTCGATTTTTTTTTTAACAGTACCGTGGAACAAGCATACTTGTAAAAAGATTTTAACTGCCGGTTATATATGCCCCCTTCCGTTTTAGCTTGTGGGAAATTTTTAGCTTGAACAGGTCAATAAACTAAGTACCTAACATATTATTATTCATAAAATATTTTGTACCCTATCTCCAATGCAAACAATTTTGTATACTTAGTGGTAAATGCTGCAATGTTCTTCCGTTATAGCTTGTGGGGAACTTTTGCCTGGGGCATTCTTCATAGAATGTAGTGTACCACATCTCCTATGCAAACAAAAATATATAATGGTGATTTTTCATGTATGCACCAAACTCAGGTATGGGCTGCTGGGTTCACTGTTGCCATGTTGAAGAAGAACAGTTCCATGATAGGTCCTTCAGCTGAATCTTCTGATGGATCTACTTTGAATGGCACGTTGAACAAAATTAGCTCTGATGCTATAAGACCGTCATGGGGTGAAACTATTCTTCTGTCAACTCTACAGAAATTTTTTGAAATTGTCCTTCATCTACCTGACGTAAACGAGTAAGTACATTCACTACCGTTCATTATTGCTCTGGCTGTGTTATTGACATCTCACATTTTTGTTCTTCAAGTATTATATTATTACCATGGTTATGCTGGCTAGCCATAAAATTATGTAATCCCAGTACTTGGTTTTGTAGTGCTATTTTAAAGTCAGAAAGGAAATGTAGTAGTATATTACTATATTCAGTGGTTACAGAAGTAAGACAATATGATTGCCTCTTAGGCTCTTACCAAGTTTTTTTTTTTAAATGGATCTTTGATCTTGTCTCCTGCTTACAGTGGTGTAATTATGAGCTCTATGGCAAGGAAAACCATGATGAATTGATGATTCACCAATTCACCATAGCAGCATATGTCCCTTTGTGCAAATTACATCAGCATGGAAGATTACCATAGCACTGTAGATATTAATGTCATAATAATTACATGGTATACTAACTTAGGATTAGTGCGAGTGACGTTATAGCGATACTCAATTACTCATGGCATTTCCTGCTCCTGCTCTGGTTATTTTTTTCTTCTTTCGGTCTCCTTATGTTCTGTAAATATGTTTTTCAATCCTCTTTAAATGATCAGGGGTGAGCACCTGCCAGAGTTTCCAAAAAAATGCCATGATGTTACCCCCCCCCCCCCCCTCTTCACACAAGTTCTGTTTATTCATATTAATTCCTTTCCCTAAAGATTTCAAAACGATCAATTACATTTGAGTAAATTTACCTTAGAAATGTGTCTGATGGTTCTTTGTTACCTTTTTTTTGCCGTGCTGATAATGTTCAGGAGACTGTGCAAGGTTCTCTCAGTTCTATCAGAGAAGCAGCCTTCGTGTCCCCAGTTTTATCTGTACAGCTCAGCTGATCGAGTGATACCTGCGAAATGTGTAGAGAGCTTCATCGACATGCAGAAATCATTAGGGAGGAGTGTGCTTGCCCACAATTTTGTCTCGTCGCCACATGTGGATCACTACAGGAGCTTCCCGCATCTGTATTCGGCCAAGATTGATGAGTTTCTTAAGATTTGCTACCCAGTTAGAGTGTTACCTTCTTTGGCTAACAAGTAGCAAGGCAACTGAACATTTTTTTAGAAAAATAAAATGTTTATGCGTTTTTTTTCTAATTTATTGGCGCCAACTCGAGAGGCTTTAGTCAGAGCCTGGCCGCCTACCTTGGATTGCATTGCCACAAGTCATCAGTCCGCCTGGAGTGAATATTTGAAGCTGGCCCCTTGTGCCATCACATCCTGTGTATCTCTTGTTGACAGAACGGGATTACGCTACGGGAGCGATGTGTAATAATCGTAGCTTCAGCACATCGACAAGGCTTCTAATTTTCAGGTTTAACTAGCTTTTGCAATCTGCTATTCGCAAGACTCGTGCTTTTTGACAAATGGAAATGTTTGAGTAGAACTATTATCAAAAGGATTTTTTTAACAAATCAACACATGTGGATTACTGCTGATCACGGGAGCTTCCCTCATCTGTACTCGGCCAAGATGGACAGTTTCTGAAGATCTGCTCCCCAGTCCCACCTAGAGTATGGCCAGCCGACCAACAAGGCAGCTGAACAACCGTTTAGTTGATATTGTGTTTTTCTTATTTATTGGTTCCAGCAATAATCATTCCTTTCTCTTCGGTATAATTTCCAGCCATAATTAATTAGGACTCGAGAGAGGCTGGCGGCATGGCCTTGCAGCTTGCTTGAATGGCATTGTGAATTTGTGATCGGTCAGTTGGTCTGGTTTCTTGAGATCGCCTGGAGTGAATCTGCAGGTTTTTGAGCTTAAAAAAAACTGTGAATCTGCAGCTGGAGGCTTCTGTTGGCATCCTATCTCAACAGTATCTCACTGGTCAACCGAACGGGGGCAGCTCGATGGTCTGATTTGGGATCTCAAATACACTTCTTGTCATCTTCTTCTTCTTCTTCTTTTAAAACTTCTTGTCATGGTCTCAGCACATGAGCTCTTTGCATTATGCTGATATCCTGCTGCTTCCAGTATTAGCTAGTACTTGTGTATTACTACCTCCGGTCATAAAAAGAAGTCGCCGTTGACTTTTGGACATGCCTTTGACCATTCGTCTTATTAAAAAATTTAGTTCAAATATGTAAAAAAATAAGTAATACTTAAAATACATTTAATAATAAACCAAATCATAACAAAATAAATAATATTTATATAACTTTTTTTTTATAAAACGAATGGTCAAAGGAGTGTTGAAAAGTCAATGGCGATTTCTTTTTGTGATCGGAGGGAGTACATGACAAGACGGCAAACATGCACCACCAACCCTACCTAGCAAAGGCCCTATCTTTCTTGCTAGTTTTGGTGCTGATCCATTTACAACGGTTTAGTTTCATAGTAAAAAAACAAAATTTAAATATGTGGTTTTGATGCTGCTTCGTTTAAAACAGTTTAATTTAATCTAAAACCGCTTCTGGCTAGTGCAGCTGACGTGCGTTTGACTCCAGTCGCATTATAAGATCCTGACTTGTTTTTTGTCAGCCAAAAACTAGCAAAAATAGAATAAATAGTTATTTTCGTCCGTTTGCCCATGATGCCGATGAGAATAGACCGAAACAACCAATAAATGAGGATGAAAATGGGTCTGTCAAATGCTAACTCCATTGTTAGTGGCCACATGGTGCTATTGACTTGGTCACTTGGCCAACCAAAAAAAAAAAAAAAAAAGGCTACCAAGAGGCAGCTATTTTCATTAGCTCGCTTGGTTGACTAAAATGTACTCACTTTTTGAAAACTACTGTTGTTGTTAGTATAATTATTTCACATAATTCATAAAACAATTCTCACATCATCACAATACATCAACGCATGTTACGCTTGATACGCATATCACATGCACATGTACATACGTCATTACAAACATGTAGATCATCAAAAACAAAGATATGAATCATAATCGCAAATATTACATAGTTCAACATATGAACGTAGTATTTCCGTCTACTTTAACCCACGCCCTGTAATAAAAAAATTAAAATTTCAAGCTCACACAAGTGCCACTCGTTTTTTTGGTTGACTTGGTAGGCGGCCCGACGAAAATAGGTCTATTTGCGTCGGTCATAGCGCTGGCTGAGAAGCTCGGTCACCCTCGAGCCGCCCAGGACGAGCGACGCGAGGGCCGAGCTCCGCTCCTATGAAAATGTTAGCAAAACAAAGCGGATTTGTTGCTACGTCGGCGTAGCCAGCGAGGGCATTATACTAGCTAAGCGTCGGTGACCCACCTCTGGCCCTTGCTGACCTTCTCGCTCGCCCTATATTGCCATCGCTCCAATCCACCTTTATGTCCCCGTAGATTTGAGGTCTTGTAATGCTTGATGCTTGTCGTAGCTCACCGTCTTGCCACCTTAGATTCTCAATCTTATAGAATATATCTCTCATCCCAAATAATCTCGAGATTGTAGCGCCAACAAAGACTGAACCTCAAGGCTCGGTCCTCAACTTGTGTTTCTTCCGTTATTGTAGAGCATCCGATAGAGATTCAGTTAGCTAGATGTTAGTGTCATGTTTATCTGTTTTCCTGATCTCTCGTAACAAGTTGTAATCTTGTAATCCTGTGATCTGTATAAATAAGAACCAATCCACTGAGAGTTATTATGTGCATGGTGACATATTAATTCCCCATTGTGTCAAATAATAGCAATGGATGTTATGAATGGGTTTCCTGTTACGTTTGATAAGGTGGTGATTCATGAGTTTTGATTAGTTTGTTTTTTGCGGAGTAAAATATATACCATTTATGTTGTGTTTATTTTAATTGCTGGGCTACCTTCATCCAGAGTGTTTCCTCGCCCATAAGCTAACAGACATTAGTGTAAAGACCTTGGTGTTGTGTTTTTGGAACTACTGACAGGGATGCAACCTATTTCTTCTCATGGAAAAAGCATAGTCAAAGAGTCCATTAGATTTCCACACCATCTTTATATATGATTTTTTATGTCCTTCTGATAAAACAATACATGTTAGTTCCCCCAATGCATCTGTTTTGTGTGTGTTGGTCATGGAGATCACCCTACATCTATTATATAGACGGGAAATTCAAAACTTTGCTCATTGATGTATACAACTCTTTTAAGAAGTTTTTTTTTAACAGAATGTGAACTAGATATAATCATAGTTTTCATATGTCCATAGCTTTGTTTTTTATTGATGCACAAGCAACACCAAATATTGTTTTTTGTAACACTCTGTTACTGGGCTGCTGGGCTGCCATGGTGGACGACATGCATCGTCTGACACTCCTCCCGCGTATCTGGCCCCATCCTCTATGGCACAGATGCAGTATTGCAGTCCACGACACTTTTATACTCCTAGCTGATGGTAGATGGGCCAAAAAATTTACCAAGGGTCTAGACCCAGGGTTCCCTAGTAGTGGGTCCGCCCCTGCACTGCTCTGTCCTGATCTGATCTGACTGGCCCTATCGTCTATTTATCTCTTCTCGTCTCCCCACCGGACTCAAGGCAGGCAGATGACCTTTGCTATGAAAAAGATGCACAAGGCACATGAGGAGGAAGATAGAATCAGGAGGGAAGCGGCGGTCCGACGTGGGAGGGTCGGTGGCTACAAGGGAGCCCATCGTCGCCATCATGGAGTCGCGGTAGAGATAGGCAAACGCCAGCGGCAAGACACTGAAATCTCCAAAACACAATGGCCTATGTGGTTTATTGCCTCACTTATAGCAAGATTTATCCTTTTCGACGTAGATCCCACTAGATAGAAAGATTTTCTTATGCAGCCAAAAGCAGTCAAAAGTGTGGCGGAAATTTTTAACACCACGGAATGTGTGGGCCACACTTGCTAAACATTGGTTAGTCAAACATTAGTCACCAACCAAACAGGCCCCAAGACTCCAATATGTTGTGAAACAACCAATTTAGATCTTTAGAAACCTAAGATAAATGGGTAAAAAAATTACTTGATCTATTTTTTAAATTAAGGTTATGAATAATGAATCTGCTCTAGTTAAGAAAGTAGCTAATATAGGTCTCGTTACGTCGACACACCGAAGAAAGATGCATAGCTATTCCTATATGGGCGCAGCGACGATAATTGTCGACTTGGTGATTTTTGTCGGAAGTAGGGGTTCTCTTCAAGGTATCCGATGAGGGCTAAAATAAAGTTGTCGAATTGGAAAAAGGGATTTCATTTTGTCCTTCTTTGTTTACTAGATTCGGATGTTTTCGATTTGTTTCTTACGCCGAATATCTTAGTGAAGTCAAGCAAGATATGTGCATTTTTTCCATAGTTAATCCTTCAGATTGTTCCTCAAGTCAAATATTCAAGCCGTCACGACTACTTGATGTTGATCTATCTAATCTGCTTCTCATGATGAACGTGGATGAAGAACATGATGCTATATTTAACCACGACTGTTATCAAAGTTCACAAAGAAGATGGAGCAGAGAGAGATCTGGAGATGCTAGAAATTTAGCAATAGATTCTTGTCAAAAGAAAATTGTAATTTTCTTATTTTGCGAGGAACTCTATGTAAAAGAGACACTGCTTTTTTTTATTTTATGAGAAACTCTATGTAAAAAAGACCTTGCTATTTAGAGATGGTCAAACCCGCCCGACACATGTTGGGGCCTCTTGGTCCTACGCACTATGCCTCCAACCTCTAACCCACAGTTCTCATGAATCAAAACCCAAAAAATAATTGTGGCATGCCCGTGCCGGCCCACGGGCTTGGCACGGTTGTCGTGTGGCCGTGCGTGGTCTGCTAAAATAAATAGATTAGGTCAACAAAAGCTTCGCGGATTTACCTCGCTTTCTCATAATCTAACTCTTGGTAATTAGGGCATGGGCATGCGCCTTCCGTTCTCCCCTACTTCCGATTTTCAATTCATTTGTTTTATCTAAAAAACAAAATAAAAAAAGTCAAACATGCACAAAGCAAAGCCGACTAAGCAAGTTCGAGCAGCAAAGCATAGCAAAGTGGTATAAGAGCATCCTCAGCAGGGGACGTATCAAGCCCGGCCGGCATCAACACGCGGCAGCAGGTGGGAAAAAATTTCAAATCGCAGACAGCGGCCGGCGGGCGGGCGGGCAAACAAGCAGCCGTGCGCGCGATTAGCGTGACGCCGGCCGTGCTGACACCGACCGTGCTAGGGATGCTTTAAGGTTGTTCCACATTTGATACTTTATCCTTTCACTTTCCACATTTGATACTTTATCCTTTCACTTCATTTCACTATTACCCACTCGTTCTATCTTTGCCTCTAAATTTTCTTCCCTTTATACTACACTTTTAAATATTTTTTCTATCCATTAGCTACTCTATCCAAATATACACTGCTTTAAAATGTCCCTTACGGATGCTCTAAAACCCTCCATGGTTCGCGCTTTGGCTCGATTTTATCCTGTTGAGGTAAAATTTATCGTTTTCATGTAAACTATTTAGTACAATATTTTATAATAATTTTTAAGATTTTGTAGGGTCTTATTCAAAGAAATTATAAAAAATTAACATTTTATTTTTTTATAAAAAAATACTTAATTTTTAGCCCAAAAAAAAAAAACGAATCGAATCAAACGGCGAAGCAGAGAGGACTAAGGCCTTGTTCTTTTCAGCGTATTGCTGTAGCAAATTTTGTTATTTTTATATAGCCTATATGTTGCCATAATTTGCAACGATTTTTTTGTGACTTTTAGTAGTCATTCCAAAGATTCTAAAACTATTTTTTAATTATTTTTTTATAATCTTTAGACCTTATTTTGAGGGTCCTCAGATTTGCTACAGTAATACGCCAACGCAACGATACGCCGAAAAGAACAGGCCTAACACCTGGAGCTGACGGAGCTGCAGCTGCTCCCTCTCCGCACAACGCGCACACGAACCAACCAACAAACCAGGCGCCTTCTCCCACCAGGCCGCGCGTGCGCGAGGTATTTGGGAACTGGCATATATGGCACTCCATGGAGGAGGAGCAGGAGCAGCAGCAGGAGTGGCCGCCATGGCCACGGCCGCTTCTGTTTCGGACGACGGCAAGCCGGACGGGAGGGGGGCTAGTACTCTGGCGCGCTACTCCGCCGTCGTCATCGGGGGCACATTCGACCGCCTCCACCAGGGCCACCATCTCTTCCTCAAGGTACGCATTGCGAGAAAATTGATGATTTGCCACTCTCAACGTTGTGTTCTCGCTGAGTATGCCACCCTGTGTGTATTACACGGTGCGGATCCGGCCCTCCTCTCTTCTCGCCGCTCCTGTTACTTACTCTCACCGTCCAATCCATGGATTCATTCATATGCGCTCCATTGATCCATTCAAGTTTCAAACCCCTCCATTTTTAAGCACCCCGATCATCGTTAGCCTCCAAAAAGAAAGAAGGGGGAAAAAATGCCTGCTTTCATTGCTCCTCCTTTCGTTCTTACATGGATTCATCCATCTAAAGGAAAATTCCATTCGATTTGCTGGAGCTGAGCGGTTGTCTTGTTCTTGTAACCTACTATCATGTTTTCTCTCTCTCTCTCTCTCTCTCTCTCTCTCTCTCTCATCTTGTGTAATTAAATTAATAACCTATGGTGAGCGGCGCATGTGACAGGCGGCGGCGGAGTTCGCGAGGGAGAGGATCGTGGTCGGCGTCTGCGACGGCCCCATGCTCTCCAAGAAGCAGGTTATCATCTGCTACAGCATGCGTCCTCTATCTCTATCATGGTTTTTTATTTTGGCGGGCACAAAAAATTACTTCCCAGATACAAGATTTTCGGATTATTTCTGCCGAAATATCGGAAAAAATCTGTTCAGTGAGAACACAAAAAAAAGGAGCCGAATTTGAATAAATTTTGGCCGAAATATGATTAAAATTTGAATTTGAACAAATTTTAGCCGAAACATGATTAAAATGGGTTTTTCGTCCTGGGCCGCAAGACCCGAAATTTCTGATATTTTGGCGAAATTTCGCCGGTACAAAAATCCTTGATCTCTATCGCTTCACGCCATCCTCTTCTTCAATTAACCCGTTGATTGAATGCTGTGATTGCTGTGATCACTAGCAATATAGCAACATTAGTACCAGCTTAATTAATCTTTGTTTGGGAGCTAGGCTTGTCTGTCTTGATTCTTGAGACAGTTTTCGTCTCAGTTAAGGGCACACTTCCATAAACCTTTCTTCTACTCTAATTCAACTCAGTGCTAGTTCTGTTGCCGCAGCTGATCCCACAGAGACATCAACGTTGTAATTTGAGACATGGGACGTCCCAACTCGCGCCCGACTGCTCTACAACTACATGTCTTCTTATGCGAATTATGGAATGCTATATTTATATTTTATATAATTCTAGCCAGGCACGATCTTTCTTCTTGCCAATAATTCCTCAAATACATATATTACATTAGGACGTTCTTGCTGCCTGCTTTTTAGTCCGAGGCATAGAAAAGAAGCAATTTGGACAATGCCAATTCAGTGCCAAGGTCAATGTGGTACCGTATCTTGCCAAATTGCCAATAAGCATAGTGCCTTTTGATGGAAAGATCAATATGAAACTCAAGGGGGGCTGCCTACTACTGTAGTCCAGTGCGCCAAGGCACTACTGGGGTACTGGCTGATGTCTGTGTCGAATAGCTAAGCATGTCATTATCAAATAAATACAGAAATTAATAAGTAGGTGAGCAATTCTGTTACAGCCACTCACCATCAAAATCATACTGGTTCATTGAATGTGGACATGGGTTCAGAATTTCAGATTCCATGGGTACCTGACGCATCTTTGGTAATTAGGGGTTAATCACTGGGTTGAATTGCTTGTCCCTTCAAATCATATCTATGTGCTGCCAATGGCCATAGCATGTAGCTTAAACTTTTAACATGAGTACTTCTGATGGGCATCTTCGGTTTTAATTGCTTGGCTGCAGTATGCTTACCTGATACAACCGATCGAGAAGCGAATGGAAAATGTCAAGAATTATATTAAGGTATTCACCAAACGTTACTTATGTTGGTCAGTTCAGGCATTGTTTGAAGGATACACGCAATAGGCGTGGTCAGCAATCTTTTTTTTTTTTATGTATAAATCATATATACATAGATCAGTAGACACATACTAAAGGTTTCAATACCGAAACCCAGCTAAAAACAATTTCATGTTAGCATCTACAACTACAAGCTGTAACATACTATATGATTAAGGATTCATGGACTTATGTGTTCTTTGAACAATAAAATATTGTTGCTTGTTAGCAGAAATGATGATCCGTAAGACTATATGAAACACAATTTCAAGTGAATTGAACAAACATAACCACATTTGGAGAACTTGCTTCCATATATATATTACCAGCCCTAGACACAACTGGTACATGCAACTGTGCAAGTGCCAATGTGCACCAGGAGATGCCAATTACTTACGCTCTGCTGCTTGGACCATTTTCAGTTAGTAAGCCTGATTTTGATTAAGTTCTTGAAATCTCGCCATATACCTTGTACTACTAAACAAGACGATAATTGCCTCCGTACACTACCTTTCCATTTCCAGTCCATCAAGCCTGATCTTGAGGTTCATGTCGAGCCAATCGTGGACCCTTATGGCCCATCCATTGTCGATGGGTCTTTGGAGGCTATCATTGTCAGGTTCGGTTCCTGTTAACTACAGTTCTCTTATAGGCTGTCTTATTCTTAGGCAGATAAACTCCTAATCCGAGATTAATTGTGCGCTATTCTTGAAGCAGCAAGGAGACAGTGCCAGGAGGGCTCGCTGTCAACAGGAAGAGGGCAGAGAGAGAGCTCACACAGCTGGAGGTTTGGTTGCAAGATGCAACTTTTATTTTTTGTTTTGGAAGATATCAAATCATCCATTGTAGACAAGTGCCGAACTTGGTCATCACCTGTATCTTTTGCTTTTGTTTTCAACCTCAGATTAAAGTGGTGGAACTGGTGCCAGAGAAGTCTACAGGGAACAAGATAAGCTCTACAGAATTCAGAAAGATGGAAGCTGAGAAGGAATTGCAGCAGAAACAGCAGCAAGAAACCCAGCACCCATCAGTACAGTTGAACTTAGAGTGTAGGACATAGCCACCGGCAGATATGACCAATATGTATGGGCATTTCAGGATCAGCGAGCAGAATAATGCATTGATATTTGTATGTTCCCACTTTTTCTTTACATGACGCCTTGGACTTAAATACAGAAGAGTGTAGCAAAATTGACATGTGAATGTGCCATCGCATCTGCCATCTGTTCCTTTCCTACAATGCCAGCGCATGTGACATGTGAATGATTTACGTACAGATACAGTATCCAGCTCCATAGTCCCTACCGTGTGATGTGCCATCACGTATACTGAGTGATGATGGAAGTACCCCAGTTCATAATGATCAAATGTACCAAAGTGATTCATCAAAGTAAAATAAAATTTTAATGAATTATTCTGGGTTTTTTATACCAAAATTTTCAAGAATTGTTCTGGGTTTTTTTAAACAAAATTCAAGAATTGATCTGGAAAGTACAGTGATATATGGCAGCTCAATAACAACTGACAACATAACAAACAACAAACCCACCCTTCATTGAGAATTCACCGAGAAGAACATAAAAAATGATGCATCTTGTTTCACAGAGACAAAGTTACATAAAAAATGCATAATGCATACATCGTTTCACGGAGACAGAGACAAGAGTTTCATAAGAAATGCATAATGCCCCGTAGAATCATATGAAGCATGACGCTAAGTAGCTTGAGAGAAGGATGCCAAGAATGGAAGAAGCAGTAATAACATAGAATGCCACATGGTCAGAAAATCAGAATAGAGTAACCCAAATGAGGAGCTCAGAGAGTTGCTGATCTGCTCAACGAAGGGTAGTCCCTTCTCGTACAAGAGGTGTCAGAAAGAAGCAAGTACTCATCACAGCACAAACACAGCACAACTCAAGAAATCAATGTACTCATCAGAGCACAAACACAGGCAAGAAATCAAGAAACCGATGTATTAACAGGTTGCTCAGACGGTTGCTCTACTCTGCTCAGCGAAGGTCTTCTCTTCTCAAGAGAGTGAGATGCGCTTCTCATACAAGAGGTGTCAGAAGTAAGCAAGCATTCATCACCGCACGGCAAGATGACTCAAGATCAATTCCAATCGTTAGCTGCGGCTCATGATGTATACGATGCAAATGAAATAAGCGAGTAAACAGCAGCGCGCGCGCGTGCTAGAAAGCTGGAGATTTTCTCCATGGCGCGACGAGAGATGAGGTCGCCGAGCGATCTCCCTCTCTCGCCGCTCGCCCTCCCGCCACAATGGCGAGCACACGTAGGAGGCGGAGGAGGAGAGGAAGTAGACGGCGGCGCCGCCGCCGCTGCGCCCATGAGAGTGCGTTGAGAGGTGGACACGATGGTGGCGGCTTAAAAAGACTTGAACCCTAGCCAGGCGAAGCACGGATAAATTGGGCCAATTACAAATGGGCTGGGCCGGTCTATCTGTAAGGCCTTGTCGTAAGCCGAAATGATTGACCTGCATTAATCTGTTTCGAATGGTGCGAAGTACTGGTACACAGCGAAGAAGAATCGCATACAAAAGATCAGAGCAACTTGACCTAATCATTTGTCAGATTCGAACAGACTCAAGTCGGATTTTCAAAAACCCGATCAAAAAACTCATCTGGTCCGAGCCCGGCCTGACCTGATGCTCCGAGTCACAAATCCGGACTCGAACCCGACCCAAAACACGAAAACCGACCTGAAACACAAAAAACCCGAACCCGCGTGACGGATTTTGCAATTTTTTCGGGCCTGAATCCGACCCGACTCGACAGTCGGGCTTCCGACCCGACTCGACAGTCGGGCTTCAAATCAAGGCCCGGCCCTACCAGGTGCACTGGTCTGGCCGGGTCAGGTCGGCACGGATACGTCGGCTAGGGCTACCCATGAGCAGGTCCAATCAGTTGACACAACATGCAGTAGGGATAATTCTTTATTCTTTTATCTAGGTATATATAATAGTTGGATTTCACTCCTATTTATTCTCATCTATTTATAGTTTCATCTAGCCCAACCCCACTCTGGGCACTCTAGGCGTCCGCCAGGCCCAAGGCTAGCAATAGCCGCGTTAGGGTTTATCAGCACAGGCTACATATACTAATTGGTTTGGAACTTCTTTACTTAAATTTGTAGAATTTTTTTGTCTTTAAAACTACTTCCATTGTATTATGTTTAATTTAGGTTTTCAACAAAACTGTAACTTTAGGTTTATAACATCCAAAACGGCATGTATTTGACCTTGTTCTCTTTGGTAAAGCCAAATATAAGTTAGTAAATAAGGAGAAAGGAATGAAATATTGGTTACCATCTATCTATGTGAACCCGAATAATAATGGATTGGATTTGAACGATAGTAAAAAAAGTAGTTTGGATTAAAAAGTAATATAAACAAGAGTACATGATAGATTAAAAAAGATATTTTATAAACTACGACAAAACAACAATAGAAATTCAAAATAAAAAAATATAAATAAGAGTTTATGTCATATTAAAGTAAGAGTTCATGCATTCTAAAACAAAACGTAAAACTTGCATAAATAAAAAATAAAAAGCAATAGAAATACTAGTTTACGTTGAATTAAAGGTTTGTGAAAAATCAAACGGTACAAAGAAGAGGGCACCTTGCTCGTTATGGTCTTAGAGCAAGTCCATTTCGCATTATGCGATTTTTGATAAGGGTTCAAACGTTTGACTCGGCTCTATCCCGAATGATTAGGGACCAGACTATTTTACCGATTCTATCTTTGGTCTTGGAGACAAAGCAATTCCCGCACATGATGCAGCGATAGTCTAGTGATGACAATTTCAGAGTCAAAAAAGCGCAATTTTTCTTTATTTTTGTACGTACAGCGATGGATTTGACCATAATTTATCCGGGGGAAAAAATTAAGGAATCGTCAGCGAAAACGAAGAAATGGTCTAGTAGCTAGTAGGGGTGATGCGATCGCCGGAGCGCGTGCGCGGTGGCGAAGAAGCCGACGATCCCCGGCCGGTACGGCAGGTACGACGCCGGCTGCTGGTGGTGCTTCCGGTCGCCGGCGGGTGCGCCGGCTTTGCCGTAGAAGAGCTTGTGCGCGGTGGCCATGTCCATCTCCGTCACCGGCTTGTTCTTCTTGGCGGCGGCGGCGGCGCTCTGCTTCTGCTGCGGCGGCGGCGGCGGCTTCTTGCTCTGCTTCTTTTCGCGAGCCGCCGCCGTTGCTGGTGCTGTTGTTTCGGTGGCGGGGCTCAGGAAGACGAACTTCTCCTTGCCGTCACTGTGGCAGCGGCCGCCGGCGCCGACGAGGTCGCGCAGGCGCCAGCGGCGCGCCTGCCCCGTGGAGGCGCTCTTGGGGAAGGAGGCGTCCCGCGCCGGGCTCCCCGGCGCGGATCGCGGCGCCCAGGCGCAGTACTGGTCCGGCGAAGGCGGCGCCGTCGAGGCCGCAGTTGGCGGCGGCGGCGGCTCGCGGTGGAAGACCGGGTAGGCCGGGAGGATGCGGCCGTGCGCGAAGAGGTCGTCGGCGACGGCGCCCTCGCCCGCGCCGGCGCGCCCTAGCGGCGGCGCGAAGGCGAACTCGAACTCGAAGTCGGTGTCGTCATCCGGCGCGTCGCCCTCGTAGGCGGGGTCGGGGCAGGTGAAGCTGAGGACGGAGTGGAGGCGCGGTGGCGGTGCCATTGTTGGTGGAGAGAGGCGGCGTTGCCAGCTCGGGCGTGGCGTTTATAAGGGAAGCGGAGATGCGAGCGAGGAAGGAAAGCGGAAGCGCGTGGGAATGATGAAGCGACGCGGACGCGGACGCGGGCGGGAGGAGGGAGAAGAAGGCAAGGCGCGCACGTGTGGTTGCTTGGAAAGGAAGCCGCACTCACGCACGCGCTCACGCGCTCACGGCCACGTATGGATTCGCTGATTCGTCTTCTTCCCAACGGTATTTGCCTGGAAGCTAGCTAGCTTGCGGCGGCGCACGGCGCCGGCCGGTCAACTCCGGAAGCGCCGGCGAAGGGCGGCGCCGCCAGCTAATGGGTAATGGGCTTGAGCTTTTGGCAAGACCATTATTATGGGCTTGCATCCACGGCCCGGGAAACACAAGTTGGACCACCCACGGATCATACAAATGGTACCGGCATTTTACTGCTATAACCACGCCAGATTTGTATCATCGTCACACAAATTAGGACCTATCTATTGCACAAAACCCAGCAAGTCTAACCAAAATCTTAAAGGTAGCCATGGGACGTCTCGGTCTTTTTTTTCTTCTTCTTCTTCTCATTGTGGTGATGTTGTTGCCACCATTGTCTTCCCCCCCTTGTTGCTAGATGGGAGAAAAATTGTGATGGATCATGGTGACCAATCTGACTGGGTTGCTATACTCTTATGCCCTTTCGAGGCAACCGACTCGTTCATATTTTTCTCCATATATTCTCTTCGTGATGACAACATAAAATATAAATATTATGCCCCATGCTCATTTGTTTTGTGTAATTAGCGTGCTAAATTATGGTTGTGCAATAACCATGTGACTCCACACTTTAGTCCCTAACTCCCTATGCATATTGTACTCATCTTTTCATATGCATTTTTTATTTATGAAAAACTTGCATCATGTGTTGCATGTTCGTAGATTGGTGAGAGAGGGATGACATTTTAGCTAATTTGTTGATAATATTTTGTCATTTTTTCACCGAAGAGGGATTGAAAGCGAGGGAGATCGAAATTGAAAGAAACTAGGTGTCCAAAAGAGGTGTGTCGGCGTGGGCTTTAGGTTGTAGGCTGCGTCCAATGCACGGATGGGCCCATGGCTAGCCTAGCATACGCGCCCTTTGGCCCAAGTAGCCTTGTATGCTTCATCGCTTTATGTCTTGTCTTTTCTCATGTTGTCGCAGCCCCATCGTCGTCGCAGCCCGGACTATGCTTGCCATCATCATGCAATCATCATTGACAAGGTACAAGGATTGATCCACCATCAGTAGTAAGAGACCCTAGGTGCACACCCGTCCTAAGGGATGCGGAAGGAAATTCTATGGCATCTATGCCATACAAGGAAGTATGGCACCTATTGTTCTCTCTCTCTCTCTCTCTCTCTCTCTCTCTTCTTCTCTTTCTCTAGCTTCCCCTCTCTCTTTCTAGCTCTCCCCCATCTCTCTCTTGCCTCTCTCTAGGTGCATCTTATGGCATAGATGCCATATAAGTCTCTTCCAAGGGATGCACCCCAAAGCTGGAACGACCATGATGGCCATAGAGCAGCGATGGTGGCGTTGTTCTCATCTCCTTGACATCCATGTGTACTGGAGCTTAGGTGGTTGCATGGTGAAAATGTTTGTGTGAAATAAATTCCTAAAAATGATCAGAACAAATTGTTTTTAGATTTTTTATCCATTATTGCAAAATAGACATCAAATTCATGTTTTTATAAAAATAGGTGCTCATTGAACGTTAGAAGGGTGATTGCCCAACAGTTGGGCGATAGAATCTATCCCGATAATGTTTAGTAGTGTGTGAGAGAAGAGGTTGAGCTAGCCCATATGTGAGACCTATTGCCTAGTCATTGGGCAATAGGTGCCAGCCAATTAATGTGAACCTCACCCTAGATCGCATCCACACTGGTGAGCCCACCTACTGATTCTTTATCGATCGATCGTCCATCCGTCGGGCTGCAATACATACACCTATTTTTTTTTTGAACTATGAAAAGCAACCTAATTTCCCAACCGCGGATAGAAATAAGTGTATAAAAAAAAAAAATCAACCATACACCATATGATTAGTTCTGGGCATTGAAATGGCAGCCGTCAGCGGGGCCTCAAAAGAGGGAGAAAGACGGCAGCCCACGTTGCTCATTGGGCCATGCAGCCTGCAGGCCGCAGATGCGCCGGCCCGTCCCAGATGGAGGCCAGGAAGAAGGCGAGCCCACAGTGCGAACGGCCGTCACCATCATCGAGGCGCGACGACGACCGGAGCGCGGCGGCGGCGGCGGCGGCAGCGGCGGCGGGGCGACGTGGCGCCTCGGGGTGCGAGGAATTTTCCTCGCCCTTCTCTTTTTGGGCCAGCCTTCCCTTCCATTTTTCCGTTTCGTTTCTTGTTCCTTTCACCTCCCAAACCACGCTACTGCTCCACTCTCCTCGAGAATCCATCGTCTTTCTCGCGCGTTGTTTCCCTCTCCTCCGCAATAAACGACGCTGCTTCTCTCTCTACCCCCGTCCTCTCTCTCTCTCTCTCTCTCCGCTCCTTGGGAGAGCCAAAGGGCGTGCGCCCGTGCGCGCGTTAAATTTCTAGCCTCCACGCTGCCGTCTCCCTGGTCCCCTGCTGCCATTGGAGCGTTTCTTGCGTGCAAGAAGGTGAGCCATGCGCTTCTCGCCTGTTTCTTGATTCCCCTGTTCCTCGCTTGCTCCAATCCCCGCCGCGCCGCCCCCCGTCCCCCGCTGGCCGTGACCCCGTCCGCCGTCGCCGCCGGCCTCCTCGGCGCTGCCGTCCCCGCCGGCCTCCTCGGCTCCGCCGTCCCCAACTTTTCATCCCCGCCGCCGTCGGCCCGTCGCACGTCGCGGCGTCGCCGCCCAAGGCCTCAGGCGCCCAGCTCGCTGGAGCCGGGCTAGGGCTAGGGCTAGGGCTAGCGCGCCGCCGCGCCGGCGCCTCCCTCCCGGTCCCGGCCTCCCTGTCTGCCGCCGTCCGCCGCCGCACCGGCGCCTCCCTCCCGGTCCCGGCCTCCCGCCTCCTTGTCTGCCTCCGCAGCTCCGCCGCCCGGCTAGGGTCAGCGCGTCGCCATTCGGCCAATCGGCCTTGGTGGCTTCGGCCTTCACCGTCTCCGGCTCTCCGTCGCGCCGCCCGGTGCCCAGCGCCCCGAAAAGAAGAAGAAGAAGAAGAAGAAGAAGTAGTAGTATGGTGATATTTTTTAACTATTGTTAAACCTTATAGTTATCTTTGCATTTTGCTTAATTGCTTTTGAATACATTTTATATTTATATATGTTGGCATGTAAGTTACATATTTTTTTGAAAATCGGCCCAACCAAACCTAAAATCTTGGCTACGCCACCGCCTCCCCGCCTCTCTATTGTCCTCTCTGTTGAGTTCTTAGCTTGTCATTTCCAGTGTTTGGTCCTTATGTCTTGGTTCATCGGAGAAATTCTGATGGATTGCGCCCTTATTGATCAATGTTTCCGCTATCTGAGAAATTCTGATGGATTGCGTCCTTATTGATCTAACGCTGCACATGCTTGTTTGTAAAGAGCAGAGGCTGCCGTGGCGGACCTAATGAACGGCTTTGTAAGCCTCCAATGCGCGGGGATGATGCATGTGGAGAAAAGGCACATGCAAGCTTCTGGATTACCTTATCTGTCTTCCAAAAGATGCGCGCAGCTTGATATCTCGAGGTGAAGTTCAATCTCTGAAATGTTCGAATTCATACCCATTTTAACTGTAAAGTGGTGACCAAATTTTCTGTGGAGCTAATCACAAATGTTTACCCTTACTACAATTCTATGGCCTGCCTTTTTTTCATAAGATTTGAAGTCATATCTACCATGTTCAATCAAGTAGGTAGGCAGCAGGACATCTTGTTTTTATTGATCAAAGCTTTTACCTTTTGAATTAATGTTAAATTTCCGTTCTTTCTTTCTCCATGAGTTTCGTCCAACCGTGTATCCAATAGAACTACCAATTTTTGAAACTGGAAGGACAGAATCCAACTCATAGATTGAGAAAAATGTCAAATTTTGTATATCGGTTTCTATTTTTTGTTTCCTGAAATGCTAGTTTTTCATTGTTTAAGCTGATGATGCCTTGTTGGTTATGCTTGCAGATTCTGTAGCATCCCTCAGTTCATGGGTGTGAAGGCTATTAGTGCATCCCACCAGCTGAGGCACCGGATCAGATCCACCAGAGCTTCTATTCTCACATGCTTGCAAGACGACGCCACAAAATATTTTGATTTCATGGTTATTGGCAGTGGTATTGCTGGCCTTAGGTATGCTCTAGAAGTTTCTAAGCACGGGTCTGTTGCTATCATCACCAAAGCAGAGCCTCACGAGAGCAATACAAACTACGCACAAGGCGGTGTTAGTGCTGTTTTATGCCCCTCAGATTCTGTAGAAAATCACATGCAAGATACAATTGTTGCAGGGGCTTATCTGTGTGAAGAAGAAACTGTGAGGGTAAGTTCAATGTTCATCAGGAGTGCATGTTTCTTTGATTGATAATTAACCTCCCTTTTATCTTTCAGGTTGTATGCACCGAGGGTCCAGAGCGTGTCAAGGAGCTAATGGCCATGGGCGCTTCATTTGACCACGGCGAAGATGGTAGGCTGCACCTTACTAGGGAAGGTGGACATTCTCACAACAGAATTGTTCATTCCGCTGATATGACTGGAAGAGAGATCGAACGAGCACTGCTTCACGCGGTTGATAATGCTGATAACATATCGTTGTTCTGTCACCACTTTGCGATTGATTTTTTGACCTGTGAGGTTGATACTTCTTGCTTTTATGCCAATCTTGTTATTTGGCTTGTCTCTTATTTCTTTGCCAAGCTTTCTGTGTAACAGTAATCTTGTTTATTTGATGGATAATACTTTTGTTAGCCCTTTTCACTGATTCTTTTGTTAACCTGAACCTGTTTCATCTATTACATGTGCATGTTTTCCTTCTATTACTTTTGAAAGTTGTGTGTCATGTAGGTATTTTTTTTAGAGACATAAACTTTATGAATTGTGAATACTCAGGGTCAACGTTATATAGGTAGTTGCCTAGTTTGTGCAGGTACATGTCCATACTCGTTCCTAGAATAGTGAACGGGTTGCTAGCTGGACACTAGCCTTGGATTGGATGAAAAATTACTGGTAATTAGTCTATTTCTGCTCAAGGCTACATAGTCATTTGCCTTTGTTTAGGAAAAAATTGTGGAATAATTTAGTTTGTAGTAAGCAAAAAAGGACATAGAGTCTGGTAACTCTGGTTGTTAAAATGTTTGACCTGCAGGATACAGACAAGAAAGCGACAAAATACCAGTGATACTGTCCTCTTATTGTTGGCTTCCAAATGCTTGTCGATAGTGACCTCTTAAATGCAACATTCATGTTGATGGTGCTGAATTTGCAAGCTAGCCCCCCCCCACACACACACACACCACACACACACACACACACAATTTGATGCATTTTTTACCGCCCTTTTTATTTGGATTTATCTACTCTCAGACACATTCAACTTCCATGCCTTTTTTACTTGAGTTATCCTGGGAGTACATTCAGTAATGAATCCTTGTTTTTGGAATGGAAATGTATGTTTTCACACATGGACAATTTGCACCTCCTGTTAGCAATCAATTTCCAGTGTAACCACATAAATAAAATGAGTATTTTATTGCAGAATAATGGTGAAATATATTGCTATGGAGTGGATTCATTGGACACCGAAACTCAGAAGGTGCATCAACTAGAAATACTTGCATTTTCCCTAGTATCTGTCCCATTTTCTCTTTTCATATTTTTCCATTTCCAACAATCAGGCATCGCTTTTATGTAAGATCACTTCAAGATGTATCCATTTGGTCTTATGTAATATTCAGGTAGTCCGTTTCATCTCAAAAGTCACACTGCTTGCATCTGGAGGAGCTGGTCATATGTATCCCACAACAACCAATCCACCGGTATTTCAAGCACCTTTTTTTTTATTATAGTGGATTTTTTTAAAGCATCCATCTTCATCTTCCCGTTTAACATTGGAACATACCTTTTGGACTGGCATATAATGCAGGATGAAGTTATTGCAATGCACCATCTAATTTGTCGCAATGGAAATTAGTTAGCAATAGCTCACAATCTTCTAATGACTTCTTAAATCTCAATGTTATAGGTAGCTACTGGGGACGGGATTGCCATGTCTCATCGTGCTCAGGCTGTAATATCCAATATGGAGTGAGTTTTCTTTTCCTCTTAGATGTACTAATCCCTTGTTTTCTAAAGAAAATTGAAGATTTATCAATTATCATCCGTGCTTTCCTAGCTAAAATGTACATGTCAGTGCTGCATTAGTAGCACTAGCTTCCTTAATGATATCTATTTCTTTAAATTTTCCTTGTTCAGATTTGCAATTTGTACATGTACATGGAATCCATATGACAAAGGATCCTTACATTGCCATTACAGGTTTGTGCAGTTCCATCCAACAGCACTATCAGATGAAGGTCTCCCAATAAAGCCAACTAAAAAAAGAGAGAATGTGTTTCTAATAACAGAAGCAGTGAGAGGAGATGGAGGAATTCTGTACAATCAATCCATGGAGAGATTTATGCCTTTGTACGATGACCGTGCCGAGTTAGCACCGAGGGATGTGGTGGCAAGAAGCATAGATGATCAACTGAAGAAGCGAGGAGAGAAGTATGTCCTCCTAGATATCAGTCACAAGCCAAGAGAAAAGGTTCTTGCTCATTTTCCCAACATTGCAGCTGAATGCCTGCGACACGGTCTGGACATCACACGGCAGCCCATACCTGTTGTTCCTGCAGCTCATTATATGTGTGGTGGTGTTCGGGCTGGATTGCAGGGGGAGACAAATGTGAAAGGCTTGTACGTTGCTGGTGAGGTTGCATGCACTGGATTGCATGGAGCAAATCGGCTTGCAAGCAACTCGTTGCTTGAAGCATTGGTATTTGCTCAGAGAGCAGTTCAACCTTCAATAGATGACATGGTGGATGTTGATATTAACCCTTCTTTTGCGACAAAATGGGCCCGCCCTATGCTTGCTGTCTCCCTTAGGGACAGCATATTGTCTGATATTATTGAGAGGACATTGCAGACCAGGATGGACCTGCAGTCCATAATGTGGGAGTGTGTCGGTATAGTGCGGTCGACAAACCGGTTGAAGAACGCAGAATGGAAGATTGGTGAGCTGGAGTCAGAGTGGGAGAAGATCTTGTTCAGGAGGGGGTGGAAGCCTACAATGGTGGGGATTGAGGCCTGCGAAATGAGGAACCTCTTCTGCTGCGCAAAGTTGGTCGTTAAGAGCGCGCTTGCAAGGCATGAGAGCCGTGGCTTGCACTTCACAGAGGACTTCCCTTACTTGGAGGAGAGTAAGAGGAAGCCTACAGTGATCTTCCCTAGTACTATCCAAGAGCTGACATGGAGTTCCAAACCGTTGCAGAAGCAACTGCAGTGCAATTAGATGGTGCACCCATATATTGGACTTGAGGCTTGAGGATTCATTAATTTTATTAAAATCAGGCTGAAGTAGCCTGACAGATTCATTGATTACAATTAGACTGAAGTAGCCTTGTTATTCAACAATATACTTGTGCGGGATTCATCAATTACAATAAGGCTAAAGTAGCCTTGTAATTCAACAATATAATTGCTCATCCAATCAACTGGAGTTGAGAGATTCATCAATTATAATTAGGCTGAAGTAATTTGTTGTCTGAAGTATGTACTTTCTTGTCTTACCATTCTTGTCAGTTTTAAGCTGTTGTAAGGGGTTACTGGAGCTGCACTCTGATCCTTAATGTGTACAATTGTCTTACCATTCTTGTAAGGGGTTCCTAGAGCTGCACTCTGATCCTTAATGTGTAGTGTAACCGTATAGGGCTGCAGACGATTGTACGCATTTGTTTGAGATCAAGGGCTAGCCCATGAGACAATCCAATCGGACCCTATCAAGGTTCTAAATAACACGCTATAACTCCAGGATAGCACTGTTATATTTCTGCTATATTTATAAGCAATGCTACGCTACTTTTAAAATTTTCTTTTAAAAATCCAACCATCAACTTTATGTTTAGTTATGATCTACTTCATTCTTACATCATTTAACCTTATAAGCCGATACTCTTAATATAGAACTCATATATGATCACTTAGAGGAATTTCTCTACAATGAAAGAATAAATTGCAGTTAATTATTCTACAAATTACCAGTGATCATATGGACATGCATTTGACTATATTTTTTAATAAAGACATGTAAGCTGCTTATTTAGCTAGATGCGACTAATATTATACAAATATTTTATATTTTATATTAAAACACTGTATAAGATAGTTTCTAATAGCCCGCGTGAACTTTTGTAGCTTTTTCTGGAACTCGCTGTTAAACCGTGAAAAACGCGATTTACAACCTTGGATCCTATCAATCTTTCTAAAAATTATACGGAGTACTTTCGTTTTGTTTGCTTTAGCTCTTGCCTGCAGGGCTATTTGGCCTACACTCCCCTACATTTCGTTTTCTGTATTACACATACACATCACCTGTTCAAAATTGGTATTAATTTTGGAGTTCTTTTAGTTCACTACTTCACTATCATATGAGAATGCGTCTACGGACGGAGACGCTTGAATTAACGTAGAGACATAGTATTACTACAGGTCTACAACTCTTATTGTTATATAAATGTACATCACAACAAAGTCTACGCTGAAAACTTGTCCAGAGATCAAATGGCAACAAACATATTGCTGGTACGTGCAGCTACAGATCTCGTCGGAAGAGATTGTAGGCTGAGATGAGGGAGCTGATAGCAAAAACCAAGAACGCCAGGAAAGATATGGCAATTGAGCTGTTTGCCATGTTCGGGAAAGGATCACTCCCCCAGTTGTCAATCCAATCGCCTACTCGAGCAGTCGCTGATGATGACGATGAAATCAGAAGGTATGCCAGTGCCTGCAACAATAACGATAATAATAAATACTAATTCAGCATTGCCGTCTTGCATAGATTGAACTACTGACAAGTTGTAACATGTTGGGAGAGCATGGTTATCTCGAGCAATGGGAAAAGAAACAATGGGAAACTAACAAATAAAACATGTATATTCTGTCTGGAACAAGCACACATGGAAGAGACGAAAAGTTACTTCTCATATTCTTCATTTTACATGTAAAATTGGTCATCTAAACCATTTTCGCATTGGACGTGGTGTGCACAAAACTAGGTAAGCATACCCCAATGGCTAATATAGTAACATTATAATGAAGGTGCTAAACATTTGTTCAAAAAAAATGAAGGTGCTAAACACAAATACTCTTGCCATTGTAGCACTTGATGTGAGAAAAAAAACAAGGAAGCACCCAGATAATAATGTACATCCATACAAACTATTTTCTCCAATACTAAAGCTTCATGCCCAATGACCAATTTTAGTGTTTGAACTTCAAAACATGATCATTTATTTATGAAAAAGAAGTGAAAATTTATCCCCTCCAATAAGCTGCGAAAATAAAATTCACTCAAAGCTCTTTTTGTTCATAAATTTCATTAATGAAGTATGAAGAACAATATATGATACTCACCTAATCAGTACAAGGCAATATGCACGCGACACCTAATCAGGTAGCTTACAAATCCACACTGATGCTGAATAAGTGAATTTTACTCAACTAAAACCAATAAAACATCGTGCTGTCCTCCAAAAATCTAGAACACAGGCGCTCTACCCAGTTTCCAATAAACAGCAATTAGGCTAGGACACCATAAGGCTTCATTCAGATTACAGAATATGTGTTTGGATCTAAGATACAGTTTTGTAATAGTAGCTAAAATTAGGACAATCTGAATGTGTGCATCTAGATTCATAACGAAACAATGAAAAATTGATAACAGCAATTGCATTGCAAAATGGAGCATAAAGGAGCACACCACTGATCACAAGAGGAAACCCTTCAAGAGGTTAAAAAGCTTATACTTTGCTTCACTAAGATGACTTCACATCTTCTCTTGTTCCTCTCTAACATCACATCACATGACTTGCAGTTGCACAATGCTGAAGTAACCTATGGAAAGGAGCAAAGGGCCCTGAGATGCAAACCTGATCCATGATGAAGTCGAAGTAATCGCCCTTGGGCCGGGAGATCAAATGCTTGTTCCTCCTCATGAGATCCAGAAGCACAACGAACTGGAACACCGAGTACAAGAAGCCGATCACGTTCACCGCCTCCGAGTACCTGACGTAACACAAGCGCGAAATGGAAATTACCAATCCTAGAACCCCAACGAAACATTGCGAGATGTTGTCAAGGAATTGCTTTCAGAAAGGGGGGAATTTTGCTCCCTACCGTAACTGGCTGTAGCGGTTGTAGGAGTCCAGGGCCCAGCCCTTGCGGCTGTCGGCGGCGAGCACCGCGAGCGCCGCTAGGCAGAGCCCCGCCGCCGCGCCCCGCCCCACCAGCGCGGTGCGCTGCAGCGCGGCGGCGCGGCGTTTGCGCAACATGATATCGGGCACAACCTGACCCCGGTGGTCCCGGTCGACCGACCTAGTCGGCGCCAGCGCCGGCGCCGGAGGAGCCACGGACCGCGGCGGCTGCGGCTGCGGCGGCGGCGGCGGCGGCTGCGGCTGCGGCTGCGGCGGCCGCCGCTGCTGGCGCGGTGGGGTGGGCGGCGACGGCGGCGGCGCGGCTGCGACCGCCGGGGGAGGACGAGGGGCAGCGGTGCGGCCGCTCCACGAGTACCAGGTCCGGCCGTCGGCGGGGACGGCGGTGCCGGTGGAGGCCTGCCGGGGCACGTACTGCGCGGCGGCGACGACGACGGTGGAGTGCGGGGTGGTGGTCCTCTCCAACCAGTCGCCGGGCGCGTGCTGCTCCATCGGCGCGAGGGGAGGATCCGGCTCCGGGTGGTGCGGCGGCGAGCCGTGGGCCGGCGACGGCGAGGCCTGCACCTCGGGTACCATGGCGACGCGTCGTGCTCGCGGTGGGCTTTCGCTGTCTCCTCCGGCCTCTGTGCTTTGCTTCGCGAGTAGTGCCTCAATGACTGGGATCAACTCAAAAATCACTCCTTTCTGGCTGCCGACCACGGATGCCTGCCTTTTTTTTTTTTTAATTGTTCCCATGTTAAAGGTGCGTGCTTGTACCGGGAAATTATGCGCAAATTAATTAACCAATTTCTATTAAACTCGGTGATGTAACTTGTTTCCATGAAAGTTTCGAAGAAAAATGCATTTCCATCCCATTTCACTTAGAATATGTACAATCTAGGTGTTTTTTTTATAGAAAGACACCATTTCTTTTTTCAACATAGAATGGAGCATGTGCTTATAGGAGGGTAGGAGTGCTTAGCCAAGATTCCATGTTTAGAGGTGCTTAGAAAGGAATCGACGTATAAAGTTTGCACACATATTTTGAAAGTTTGTTTTTTTCATACTTGTGCTTAATTATGTGTCAATGCTAGCTCTCTTGATATTTGTGTATCATTGGTTTTAAATTTGAACTATCTTTGTCCTTGTTTAAAGGTTTCTCTCGGGTTTTGGTTACATGACCTTGAATTTTTATGTATCTTCGGTTGATAGATTTTTTGTTTTGACAAAAAACGATTTTGAGAAGATTTGGTTAGACTTGGTGCGGTAGCTAGCTTTGTGGTAGAGCCCCATCCCTAATGCTAGTACGAGGCTGCTAATTGGTGGTGGTCCATTTCATGGATTCTTTTCTCCTCTCGTTGGGGCATGCTAATATCATAATATGCTATGGATGTATGCTCCATCGCTTGCTCGCTTTCTTCCACGCTAGCTTTGAGTCATTCTTCTCCTTTGCAACGTATGCTTTTCTCTCCCAATGGATGCCCTCAAGAATTGTGTATTTCAGTATTTGCCACTAGAGCTAGAGCCCCTCTTTTCTCTTGTACATTCGCCACCGTAGACGCTGACATTTGTTTATGATATGATGTAATGTAAAGGATTATTCGTAAAAATGAAAATGTACAATGTGCTCTGTGTTCAGTCATGGATCTCTGATCAGACTGTTGATGTTGACTATAGGCTTGCGCATTTTACGTGCGATCCAATTTATTTATTTTTTTTAAAAAAAATAGGGATTTAGCTTCTATGCATGCAGAGCCTGTATACAGATCGAAATTGGATCGAAATACGAATAGGTTGTGGCGAAGCAATGCATCGATTTTCACATGGCGTCAAAAAAAATAATACCCACAAAAAAATACAGTGCATTTAAATATCAATGACGAATCAAAATTTTGGTGCCACCAAATTATTGATTTCATTTTTTATTTCAAAGATTTATTCACAGATAATCGGAAAATAAGGAAAAGCAGATATAAACAAGGGTTAATTGAAGCTCATCATTACACGTACTTCCGTTTCTCTTTTTTTTTTTTTCGAGTTGATCATCACTACGAAATGTACTAGTTCGACCATTCAAAGCTGATGTGTTGCAAAAAAAACATAGGTGGCCCTTCACACTACAGGAATCCGAGGCGGCCGACGTAAATAAGCCGACGTATAAAAAACGACGCAAATAAGGTTATTTACGTCGGCGGCCGACGTAAATATCCTTTATTTACGTCGGCCTCATGGCTGACGTAAATAACGACCGTCAGCTAGGGTCATCACCATGGGACCCTTATTTAGTGAAAACCTACCAGATGCCGTGGGGACTGATACTCCCAGTATTTACGTTGGCCTCAACCGACGTAAATACTGAGAAACTGCTGTCTGGTAAAATAGCTGCCATTTTTTGTAAAATTATGTTATGATATCCATTATTTACCATCTTAAGTGCAAACAATTTTGGGTCATAATTGCAAGCAGAGGCAAGGTTCATTTCCAGCAACCACAAGCTCAAACATTTTTATAATAAAAAAAGCACAAGCAATATAATTACATATAAAATGTTTTACCGACAATATCAATACATAGCCGAGAAACCTATTGTTCAGGAATCAAGGGCACCTCAAAAGGTAGATATGTTTCAAGAAAGATGAAAATAAGAAATACTAACAATTTATGTTGTGATTATGAAATCATCCCTATCAAACCTACAAGTGAAATAGCCAGCTACAATTATTTCACTCATTGGGTACAATGCAAGCCAGGTCCAGAATTATGGGGCATCAAACTATGGTAATTCTGCGATCAGCTCTTCAAATTCAAAGACGACCCGGTCAGCTTTTGCTGCAACTGCTTCTCTCATCGCGACATCATCATAACAAATGAACAAATCTGCTCCTCTAGGTTGGCGAGCCTGCAATGGAACATGTAAAATAATTGTAGCTAAACACAATTATGCTCTTTTTTCTTTATCGAACACTTTCATGGTATTAAAAGCTAAATCACTAAGTCAACATCTCTGTTAGGGTATCATTCCAAAAAAATCACCGAAATATTGGCCAAATAATTTATATCTTAAAGGAACTTGTCGGTGTAATAAATACCAGGGTATGAAGAGTCGTCAGGAGGCCAAGAGGGCCCCATGGGCGAGCCCCTCAGAGGCTGCGAGGGCCCAGCGTCAAGTGGGCGACTGTGCCCCAGTGGCGTGGGCGAGCTCCTCAGAGGTAGCGAGGCCCCCAGCGTCAGCGGGCGACTGAGCCCCAGCGTGTGGGCGAGCCCCTCTCAAGACCAAAGCGAGGGTCACACGCGTCGTGGTGGGGCCATGGGGAGCGCTGCGAAGGAGTCTTTGGCGAAGGCTCTCCTGCTGCGAAGGACGAGCGATTAATCGCGACATCACGCGCGGATAGACGGTGAAGAAATGACTACGCTTCTGATGACCCTGCAGTCTGAAAGCGGTACATCCACTGTGGCGCAGCGGAATTGACCGGCAGAGAGAGGGTTTGCTTAAGATAGCCGTCCGCGTCAGGAGGAGCAGGCTGGGCCCCGCCCGCAGCCTCACCGTGTGTTCAGGCGGGTCGAGGCTACTTGCGGAACGCGCGGCGGCGCCGCTTCGGCGTGAGCAACAAAGACGTTGCGTCTCTCTGTCGTGTCTCGCATGTCTTGTCGATTATCGAGAGTATCTTGTCGCCTACCCTCGGCTCTCTCCGCCAGTTCAAGGCTTGTATAAAAGGAGCGGAGAGAGAAGGGAGGGGGTACGTTACGTTGGAGACACACAGTTCACAAGCATTCTATAACCATATTCCATTCAACCACAACAAGAAAAGAGCTAAGACTCAGCAGGAGTAGGACTATTACCCGCGAGGGGGTCCGAACCTGGGTAAATCTTAGTGAGTCGCTCCTTCTTTGGCCCCACGCCAAATCGAACCGAAGTCGGGGTGATAGGCTAGCGAGTAGAAATCGACTAGGGTGTGATCCGCAGATGGTTGAGCGAGAGAACACGCCGTCGATGGCGCGCGGTAGGGGCGCTAGCATCAGTTCCTGCTCTTCGACCTTATCGATGGCGGATCAGCAGTCCGCGATGGATCTGGAAGTAGCCGCCAGAGCCGCGGCCGCGGCGTCGGCTGCGGCGATGGCGATAGACCAGCCGGGTGGTAGTCGCCCGCCGAGGGTCGGAACCCTGGCGGAAAGCAGCCGCCCCGGCCAAGCTAGGCGGCGCCTGGCCTTGGAGGAGTGCACTCCAGCACAGAACCTCCATGCTGCCAGAGCCCTGCTGGACAACCCACCGGTGTTCGGACTCCGGACTCCCGGCGGCCGTGGTCGGGCTAGTTTGGCCCGCGAGGTCGATGCCGCCTGGCGGTGGTGCAAGTTTCGGAGGCGCGGAACCGGCGCTTCGCTTCTTCCGTTCCTTCTGCCCTCGCACTCCTCTCGCAGATCTCCTGGTGGGAGGGGGCGGGGCCGCGACGACAGGAGCCAGGCGACTCCTACGGGGGTTCGACCGGGCAGAAATGGCGGTGGACCAGATCTCCGGTCCCACTTGGAGGACCGCCACCTACTGCACGGAGAAGACCTGCGCGACAAGCTCCACAGACGACATGATCAAGCGCAAGAATCATACTGACGACGCTGCCGTCCGCAGGGACCAGCAGGACTCCCGGGAGGCTGCCCCGGCCAGCGAAGGTGGTGCTTCTTCGGCGCCACCCAGGCGTCGGGGGCGGCGGGACGCGGCCCGCGTCCAGGAGCAGGAGGCTCCCGACGTTGGGTGCCGCGCCTTTTCCAAGGAGCTGCGCCGTGTCCAGTGGCCGGAGAGGTTCCGGCCCACCCCCATCGAGAAGTACGACGGCTCCACCAATCCCGACGAGTTCTTGCAGATCTACACTACTGTGATGCAGCCGACTGGAGGGTCGGGGAAGGTTCTGGCGAACTACTTCCCCGCAGTCCTCACCGGCAGAGCCCACTCTTGACTCATGAACCTGCCCTCGGAGTCCGTGGGGTCGTGGAAGGAGCTCTCGGAGCTTTTCATCACCAACTTCCAGGGCACATTCGAGCAGCCCGGAGTCGAGGACGACCTCCACAACGTGGAAGAGAAGAAGGAGGAGTCATCGCCGCGACTACATCCGGCGCTTCAGTCAGGTTCGCAACACCATCCCTGACATCTCCATCGACGCCGTTGTCACGGCCTTCAGGAGAGGCGCCCGAGACCCCAAGGTCAAGGAGAAGATGGCCACCCGCAAGATCAAGACAACGGAAGAGCTCTTCACCCTAGCGCACAAGTGCGCCCTTCAAAGAGAGCTTCGCTTCGCCCGCTGCACGAAGGGGGGGCATGGGAGGCGAGGCCGGACTTCAAAAATCCCGGCGGTAAGGACAAGAAGAAGCGCAAAGCGGCCGAGACCGGCAGGTCATGGCCGCCGAAAGCCGACGACGACAACAACGACAACACGACAATGGCCGCCGCGATGGCGGCGCGCGGCAAGTAAGAGAGAGAAGGTCACGCGCGCGGCGAAAGCGAGCCCCGTAGGGTGGTCGCGGCGGCGGCCATGGCGATCGCCGTGGCCGCGATGGCCCCCACGGCGGAGACGAGGGGCGAGACCGTCGCCCCCGTGAGTGGGAGGGAAGGACATACTGTCCCATTCACCGCAACAACTCTCACGACTTTGACAGATTGCCATGTCGTCAGCAAGTTGGTGGACAAGCGTGTCCACGAGCAGCAGCAGACGTCCGGCAGCGGCAAGGGCAAGGAAGCGGCTTCGCTTGGTTTCCAGCAGGCGGAGCGCGAAGTTGCCGTTATCCACGGCGGATCGGCCACCTATCCGTCCCACGCTAGTTTTAAGCGCGCGATGAGGAGAGTGTCTTGCGCCGCGTGCGGCATTGGGTCGACAAGGCGGTGGCGTGGTCGGAGAACCGATCGCGTTGATCGAGCCGATCACCCACCAAGATCGCCGGCCGGACATCTCCCGATCGTGGTTGCGCCCACGGTCCGGAATGTAAAGCTAGGGCGGGTGCTGGTAGACGGAGGGAGTTCCCTCAACCTCCTGTCCGCCCGGGTCGCCAAGACGCTCCAGATTCAGCAGCAGGAGCTTCGTTCGGCGCTCCCGTTCTTCGGCATCGCGCCGGGGGCTGAGTCCGTCCTTCTGGGGCGCGTCAGCCTCCCGGTGACGTTCGGAGGCTCCGACAACTTCCGCACCGAGATGCTCGAGTTCGAGGTGGCGGACTTCGACCTCTCGTACAACGCCATACTGGGTCGGCCGGCGCTGACCAAGTTCATGGCGGCTTGCCACTATGCGTACATGGTGGTGAAGATTCCAGGGCCAGCTGGCCCTATCGTCTTGAAAGTGGACCGCCCGGAGGCGCTTCGCTGCGACAAGTATGCTCTCGCTTTGGCGGGGGCAATCGGCGCCCAGAAGGCCGAAGCTTCGACTCTGGGAGCTCCTCCGGCGAAGATCCGAGCCTCCCCCGGTTCGTCCGGGGAGGTTAAGGCGATCTCCCTGAGCGAAGTCGACCGGCGAAGACCGTTCGGTGGGCGCCTCTCGGCGCCAAATAGGAAGCGCGCTCGTCTCCTTCCTCCATCTTAACGCAGACGTGTTTGCATGGCAACCGTCCGACATGGTCGGGTCCTCGGAGGTGATTGAGCACAAGTTATAACGTTCCCGCGGCGACGACGGTCATGCGCGAAGGTCCGAAGCGATCGGTGGAGCGCCAGAAGTCATCCGCCAGAGGTGGACAAGCTTTAAGGCGGGGTCGTTCGCGATGTCGCCCATCCTGTGGCTCGCGAACCCCGTCCTCGTCAAGAAATCCAACGGCGGTGGAGGATGCGTGGACTTCACCGACCTCAACAGGGCGTGCCCGAAGGATCCGTACCCGCTGCCCCGCATTGATCTGATCGTCGATTCCACGGCGGGATGCGAGCAGCTGTGCTTTCTGGATGCGTACTCTGGGTACCACCAGATTAGCATGGCGGAAGAAGATAAAGACAAGACAGCTTTTGTGACGCCCATGGGCGTCTACTGCTACACGAGGATGGCATTCGGACTGAAGAATGCGGGCCCAACCTACCAGAGGGCCATGCACATCGCTCATCGCCCCAAATAGGGCGGAACTTGGAGGTGTACGTCGACGACCTGGTGGTGAAGTCCAAGAAGGCGGAGGAGTTGATCGGCGACCTGGAGGAAACCTTCGCCAATTTGAGGAAGTACTGCATCAAGCTCAACCCTGAGAAGTGTGTGTTCGCCTTTCCGTCGGGCAAGCTGCTAGGTTTCCTCGTCTCCCAGAGGGGGATTGAGGCGAACCCTGACAAGATCGCAGCGGTCGAGAACATGAAGCCCCCGACGCGACTTCGATAGATGCAGTGCTTGGTGGGCTGCCTGACCTCCCTGGGCCGCTTTATAGCTCGCCTGGGGGTTAAAAGTCTCCCACTACTCAAGCTCCTGAAGAAGACCAATCAGTTCGAATGGACCGCAGAGGCGCAGGAGGCATTCGACGGGCTGAAGAAGTACCTCACTTCGCCCGTCTTTGGTCGCCCGGACCCGGCGAGCCGCCGATCCTTTATGTCATGGCGAACCCCAGTGGTCGGCCTTGGTCTTTGGTGGCGGAAAGGGAAGGAGTTCAGCGCCCCATCTACTACGTCAGCAAAGTCCTCCACGACGCCGAGACAAGGTACTCACAACACCAGAAGATGCTCTACGCCGTTCGACGGCGTCCGAAGCTAACGTCACTACTTCCAAGGCGAGATCACCGTCTTGACCAAGTACCCTTGCGGAGATCCTCTTCAACCGCGAGGCGACGCGTCAGACGCCAAGTGGGCCATGGAGTGGCTGAATTCGACCTCAAGTTCGCTACCCAAACGGCCATCAAAGGGCAAGCTCGCGGAGTTAAATCGACAAGTGGACTCGGCGCGGACGCGGAAGTCGGTTACCTCAACACCCTCGCCGTGGACTCTCTTCTTGACGGCTCGTTCCGCTTGAAATTTGGGTGGTGTCGTCTGGTGTCTCCCACCGGCGACATCGTCCGCACTGGTGGTCTTGGAGTTCCGCTACCAACAACGTCATGAGTCTGAAGGAATGCTCGCCGGGCTCGTGGTGGCATCGACCACAGGCATCCGGCGATTGCAAGTAAAGGCGACTCTCTCCGGTCATCAACTTTGGCGAAAGGATTTCACCGCCGGATCCCGTCATGGCGGCCTACTGGCGGAGGTGCGCCGGTTGGAGCGGCACTTTGAGGGTTTGGGCTTCGCACGCCCTCGCCACGACAACTATATGGCGGATGAACTGTCCCTGCATTGCCTCGTCAAAGGCGCTGTTCGGTGGGGTTTTGAAGAAAGACTCACGCTGCCGTCCGTCGCAGCCCCAATCTGGCGGGACGACGCTTTCGACGCAGCCCCACATACGGAGGAGACGTCACCAATCTCGCCACAGCTCCCCGGTTGGAGGGAGGAGGTGGAAGAACTGCTGAGGCGGTTGAGGCAGAAATGCCAGGCCAGGAGTACGTCAACGACAATGTACGGAACGTCGTCACACTCGTCCGGAAGGTCGGTGGATGGATCCGATTCTAGCCTACCGCGGGACGGAGTGATCCCGACGATGACGCGCTTACCGAGAAGATAGCGCGCAAGGCCAAGCGCCACGCTCGGTAGGTGGGGACCAGACGCTGTGGCGCAAACGGAGTTCTACTGAAGTGCGTCACTCGGGAAGCGGGGAGTGAAATTCTCTCTGAGATCCATGGAGGCATGTGCGGGAGCCATTCAGGGAGCCGGGCGTTGGTTGGGAAAGCTTTCCGCCACGGCTTCTATTGGCCATCGCCTCGGGATGCCTTCGAGCTGATAAGGAGATGCGAAGCGTGCCAATTTCATGCTAAGCAGATCCACCGACCGGCCCAGGAGCTGCAAACCATCCCGCTCTCTTGGCCGTTCGCGGTCTGGGGGCTGGACATCCTGGGCCCGTTCCCGAGGGCGACCGGAGGTTACACGCATCTGTTCGTCGCCATTGACAAATTCACCAAGTGGGTGGAGGCATTGCCGATCCCGGCGATCACGTCCGTTGCAGCCATAAAGTTTATGAAGAGCATCTTCGTCCGGTTCGGCGTCGCCAACAGGATCATCACCGACAACGGCACTCAGTTCAAGAGCGCCGATTTTCAAGACTGGTGCGAAGAGCTGGGCACCAAGCTGTGCTTCGCCTCTGTTGCACATCAGAAGAGCAATGGGCAAGTGGAGCGGGCAAACGCGGAAGTACTCAAAGGGCTCAAGACAAGGGCTTTCGATCGTCTGGAGAAGCGCGGCAAGCGCTGGGCGGAAGAGGTCCCCACCGTATTGTGGGCGCTGCGGACAACTCCCAACAGAGCCACCGGCGAGACCCCTTTCTTCCTGGTGTATGGCTCAGAAGCGGTGCTCCCATCAGAGCTCGCCTTTGGGTCCCCAAGAGTGGCGGCGTTCAGCGAAGACAGAGACCCTGACCGGTGTCAAGATGAAGTGAATCTCCTGGAGTAGATCCGAGACAGGGCGGCGATCCGGGCCGCCAGGTATCAGCAGGCACTGCGCCGTTATCAAGCAAGGCGGGTGTGTGAGAGAACACTGGCAGTAGGCGACCTCGTTCTGCGCAGAATCCAGCGCAGTGAGCGAGCGCAGAAGTTATCTCCCCGTGGGAGGGCCCTTCAAGGTGGTCTCGATCTCCGTCGAGCTCGGTCAGCTCGCGATTCGAGGATGGTCGCGAATTGGCGAACACTTGGAACGCCGGCGGTGAAAGTTCTACCGTGAGGTAGCAGCCCAAGAGCTTTTTGGCCTTCCTTTGAAGCCGAGCGGCGAGGTCTTCTTCCTTCCGCTTCGCCTCGGGGCTGCATTGTACAAAGCCATCTGCAATAAAAAGATAAGTTACGTCTCCTGTGGGCATCTGTTTTTTTCGACTTAAGTCTGTTAGAAAACATTCGCTGAAAGTCGGTAGCGAAAAAAGTATTTAAGGTCGATGGCCCTTAGTTGCAAGAGCAAACGCTTAAGCTTGCGGCTGGGCGAGGCGAGGCGGACGGAAGGCGGGTTCTAGCCTGGTGTGTCAGCTCGGTCTGGGCAATGCGTCAACGACGGCACCAGCGTCTAGACCACTTCCGGAAGCTAAGTGCTCGCCACGTAACGTTTAAGGTCGGTTTGCCGAGAGGCCATAAGGGTTGAAGTGACCAGATGCCTAAAAGAAAAAGCGCTCACTTTCAACAGAACGTTCTTCTAAAGCTTTGGGCGATCAGTTGCTTAGCCTCAAAAAGTCTGTTAGAAAACATTCTGTCGAAAGCTGGTAGCGAAAAAGTACTTAAGGCTGATGGCCCCTTAGTTGCAAAGACGAACGCTTATAACTTTTATTTGGCGAGGCGAGGCGACGGAAGGCGGGTTCTAACCGTGTGTCATTTCGGTTCAGGTAATGCGCCAACGACGGCACCAGCGTCTAGACCACTTCCGGAAGCTAAGTGCTCGCCACGCAATGTTTAAGGTCGGTTCGCAAAGAGGCCATAAGGGTTGAAGTAACCAAAAGCCTAAGGAAACAACGCTCACTTACGGCAGAGTGTTCAGTCTAAAGCTTTTTGGCGGTCAGGTGTCTCAGTTCCTCTTTTCGCGAAAGTAAATTTGCGCGAAGTTTGATCGAGACTCACGGCAAAAGGGCAAAAGCTTGCATTAGCAGGAGTTGTACAGGACAAAAACAAACAAGGGAGTTTGGCTACTCCTCGTCTTCATCACCCTCTGCCTGCGCAGCGCCGCCCATCATAGAGACGTGGTTGACGGCGGTGTCAACCCGCGACTGCTCGATCCGGTCCAGCTGGCGCGAAGGTTCCCCGGTGGCGGCGTCGAGGTCAAACGCGGCGTTTTGGGCAAGGCAGTTGCCCAAAACGAACCGCGCTGCTTCAAGAGCACTGTGGCGACCATCTTCGATCGCCCGCGCCCGCATCACCACCGGCAGATCGCGCAGGGCCTCGGCTGGCGCCCGGCCCCAAAGATCTTGGCGGCCGTCTCTCCAATGAGGAGTACAAGGAGCGCCAGCCGGTACTGGGGCGCCCGGAAGCCGTGATAGGCGGTACGCAAGATGTCGGCGAGACCCGGCGCCGAGTGCTCGCGAAGGTCTTCGACGTCTTTGGTGGCCGACGCGGCGGCGGCTTGCGCCGTCGCGACCTCGCGCGCCGCGTTTCCCTTTGCGGCGGTCTCCGCTCAGCGCCCGCCGCAGCTTCGCCGACGACCCGTGACGCTGAAGCCAAAGCGCCTTCCCGTGCCGCCCAGGTGTGGGCAAGGGCACGGAGCGCCTTGAAGGAGCATCCAACGTCGGCGGCGATGGCAGCCACGGTGTCGGCGTCAGCCGCGGCAGCGGCCGGAAGATCCTCCAGCCTTGGCTCCGACGCGATCTCCGCGGCGGGAGGTCTCGTCTCCGTTGAAGGAGCCGCGGGCACGCTGGGGGCTGGCTGGTCGCGAGGGACGGAGCTTGAGGCCCCAGCGTCCGCTCTATCCCATGAAGAAAAGCAGAGATAGGGTTTAGGTATGCGAAAACGTGCGGCATGCTAACCCTAACACAAAGTGTGCATAAGTACAGAGAAAGCCAACCTGAAGCGGCTCGCCCCGAAGGCGAAGGCTGAAGGAGGCAGCGTCAAGCCGCATGGTCGTGGGCGGCGGCAGGCGCGATTCTTGATCGGCCTTGATCGGGAATGAGCAAAGGCCGCACGAGTGGGCGCCGCGCGGACGGCGAGGCAAGACGTCGGCAAGTGTGGCGCCAAGCGTCAGCGCAGAAAAGAGAAATGAACTGGCGCAGCGGCGCCGATCCGCAAGAGTCGCCGTGCTCTCGTCTGGTGGCGGAGCGGCGGCGTCAGCAGCAGGGCCCTCACTGGAGGGGGCCGGTGGAGGCGGCGGAACCTCAGGACTTGAGGGGCGAGCTCTCTTTGGGCTCGTCTCTCCCTCCTCCTCGTCGTCTTCAGTGAGGATGAGGCGGCGCTTCCCGAGAGCGCGGTCGGAGTCGGCCGCCACGGCAGGAGCGGCAGTGGCCGCGGGAGCTTTGGCGGTCGCCGGAGGCGGATCGCGGATCTGTAGTGGTCCCCGGGCCACTTGGACCGCGGGTCCAGAGACCTCCATAGGGGGCAGCGCGCGCAAGTACTGGTTGCGCTCCCGTGGATCTCAGTCGCAGAGGGGGCGGATGGTCGCGGGCAAAGAGATGTCGCCGGCGGGCGCGGTCAGAAGTCCCACCAGCCACTGCCGGAGCACGTTCTCCGGCACGTTCCCTGCGGCTGAGCGCAAGAGAGAAGAAGAAGTCATAAGTCGACAAGGAGTCAAAAGAAAAGACATTCCGAAAAGACAAGAAACCCGAAAGACTGAAGGAACACTTACCTCCGGGGGCAATGCGGACTCCATCGTCATCGCCATAGTACTGCCAGGCGGGGCGAACCCTCATGCGGAGGGGGCAGAGGCGGCGCCGCAAAAAATCCGTCGCAACGTGGGTTCCGGTGAGCCCGTTGCGGCGGAGCTCAGCGATGCGCCCAAGATCACCTCGGCTCGCCGAGTCGTCGGGCGAGACCCCGGTGGCAAGGGATTCCGCAGACCTCGGGAGGTCGAGGTCGTCGCGGCTACCGGAGTCCTCCACATACAGCCATTGGCGGTGCCAGTCCTTCCAGTTGGACTTGACCGTGACCGGGATGAAGGCGGTGGCGTCGCGGAGCGTAAAGTAGCAGCTTCCAATAGCCCCGCTCGGGCGCGACCTCGCATGCAGCGTGAAGAGCCGGCGCCAGAGCGGAAGGCTTGGCATCGTCTCCACGAACATCTCGCATAGGTGGACGAAGATGGTCAACGCCACGACAGAATTGGGGGGAAGGTGCGTCGCCTGGATCTCGTAGAAGGCAAGCACCCCCAAGAAGAACTCCGAGTATGGCGGGACGAGCCCCGCCAGCATCGCCCAGGTGAAGGTCACGATCTCCCCGTCGCGGGGGCTTGCTACTATGGTGCCGGCGCGGAACCGGACGGAGATGGGCGGCACGAACCCTTGGAGCCGCGTAACCACATCCTCGTCGACGGCGGAGGCAGGCAAAGCTGGCCCAGACGGTGGCGCGTCCCCGCGGCGACCCTTACTGCGTTTGGGCGCCATGGAAAACGGTGGAAGAGTTGGCGAAAAAAGAAAGCGGCAGCGGCAAAGAAGGCTCTGTGGCGGCGGCGAAGAAGGTGAAGGGCAGTTTGAGGACTTAGCGTGCGGAAGGATTGGTCGCGGCGCCAAGGGAAGTATTATAAGCAAGGCGAGCGCGAGCGCGACGGTTTGATTCCGCCCCACGCGCTGCTGGGCGCCATCATTGCCCCAGCGTTTGATTTCCCGCAAAGCGCCAGCGGTTCCCAAGGAAGATCGTGCGCAGTGGAGAATCAAGCGACGGCCGCCGCAGGAGGCGGGCCCCACGATTCGTCCCCCGCCGAGAAATGGAAAAGTGTGTCAGGCGACGGTTCGCGATCATGGTGGACCCGGGGCTCTGTCGGTGTAATAAATACCGTGGTATGAAGAGTCGTCAGAGGCCAAGAGGGCCCCACGCGTCAAAGCGGGCAACTGAGCCCAGCGCAGATGGGCGAAGCTCCTCAGAGGCTAGCGAGGGCCCAGCGTCAGCAAAGCGACTGTGCCCAGTGGCGTGGGCGAAGCTCCTCAGAGGCAAGCGAGGGCCCCGCGTCGCAGCGGGCGACCAGGCCTTGGCGTCGAGTGGGGCCCAGCGGCGGAGCGTTGCGGAAGGAGTCTTCGGGCGAAGGCTCTCCTGCTGCTGGCGACGAGCGATTTAATGCGACATCACGCGCGGATAGACAACAAGAAATGATTACCGCTTCTGATGACCCTCGCAGTCGGCGGTAGCATCATCGTGGGCGCAATGGAATTGACCGGCGAGAGAGGGTTTGCTTAAGATAGCCACCAGCGTCGGAGGGAGCAGTCGGGCCCCGCCTGAGCCTCACCGGTGTGTCTCAGGCGGTCGAGGCCACTGCGGAACACGCGAGCGCCGCGCCGCTTCGGCGTGAGCAACAAGACGTTGCCTCTCTGTCGTGTCTCGCATGTCTTGTCGATTATCGAGAGTATTGGCCGCCTACCCTCGGCTCTCTCCTTGATTCAAGGCTTGTATAAAAGGAGCGAGAGAGAGGGAGAATGCGTTACGCTGGAGACACACAGTTCACAAGCATTTCAGAACCACATTCCATTCAACCACAACAAGAAAAGAGCTAAGGCTCGGCGAGAGTAGGGCTCACATCCGCGAGGGGTCCGAACCTGGGTAAATCTTAGTGAGTCGCTCCTTGCTGCGTCCCACGCTCAAATCGAACCGAGCCGGGTTGATAGGCTAGCAGAGTAGAAATCTGACTAGGGGTGTGATCCGCAGTGGTTGAGCGGAGAACACGCCGTCAGAACTGTTACACTAAGAACTTAAAAGGAAATGTATTGCTTTAAATCTTCATAGCAAAGTTGCTGGGGTTCCTCTTACAATCTAATAAACCAAGGGATGCCCCCCTTTAAGATGGAAGCCAGACAAATAGACTAACCAGTAACCAGTACCACACAATGATCCAAGAAATAAAGCTATTAAAATTGAATTCTAACATCTTGAATAAAACTATACTGAATAAAATCCCTGTTCTAAAAAACGTTGAAGCAAATCACAACAGCAAGCCAGTTCATTTTTCTCATGTGCTCAGTTGCTCACACTTGTGCAGAAACAAAGCATCCATCGTACATTTCAACAGAGATATAGATAAGATAAGAAACCGTTTGCCTCCACAATTACGAGGGGAAAAATCAGATAAAGGGAGTTAAGACAGGAGCAGAAAAATGTTTCAGTTTGCCTCCACAATTACTGTAGAAAATGATAAACAAAAGAATTACTGCAAGTATACTTGATGAATATGAGAATAATCTGATGGAGGCAGCTCACCATCATGGTCAAATACCACCTACAAACGAGTTCAAAGCATTATCAGGGATATGAAGGATAAGTTAAAACCAAACACAGAAACAAGATATTTCTATGGTAGATGTACTCATTGCCCAGGATTTAAGCTTCAAAAAATGTCTAATAATGCTTTAAGCAAAACAAATGCTGAAATATTAAGGATGGAACACACAAGGTGGTTACCTACAATTGAGCTCTCATTATTTCAGTTCAATATTGAGGCCAAAATTTTTATTTGTAATATTCTACCCACATTATACTGGTAAAATAAATAAGTACCCATTTATCTCACTGGCTCTTAATTTTATGCTAAATACACAATTAACTTGTTTATATGCACTAATAAGCTTCACAATTTAGCATCATATGTTAATATTTCGCAGTTTGTAAGGACACACAGATATGAGAATTTTACATTTTTAGTCAGCCGGAGGTTGGGATGGCACGGCCACATATGTTTGTAGCATTAGTTTTTATATAAATTTGAGATGTTAGTACTGCTTTGTCCCTTATGATGGGTAGATGACTTTAGGGTTTTCTCAAAATATTGTCCTAACGACCTCCATGATCATCTAGCACATTCACAACATTATAGACCTTAAATTATCATAGAAAAATTAGGCCAGAAATTCCATATCAATGCCCAGTTCAAAATTTAATTTGCCATATGATATCAGGATATTTCCTTTCTAGTTTTTACACAAGTATTTATGATGATAAGTAGCAGAAAGCAAACAAGACAGAAAAACATATCGACGAAGTGATGAATATCGACGAAAAACATTCTGAATTGTCCATGGACGTCGCACACAATTTTTCCAAGATGTGAAGAGACATGTCTGAAATCCCCAATCTGCTGGTAGAGCCATAGGGCAGGAGCACCGGGTTCGGTTTCAGTTGAACTACTAGTACTGGCAAGCACATAAGCGTATAGGTATCAACAAGATGAAGGTCTCCGCAATAGAATATAACAGAACGGCTATGGGATGGGCGGCGGCGTCGGCGCCGGCGCCTGTGGGAAACAACGACACAGCACGCGGGCGGGCGGGTTAGGTTAAAGGCATGTTTACGTCGGCCGGGGCAAGGCCGACGTAAATAAAGCTGTTATTTACGTTGGCCAGCCTTTATTTACATCGGCCGGGCCGACGTAAATAATTGTGCCACGTCACCTAGTTGCGCGGTTGCCTGAACTGTTGTGTTGCCGACGGTCAGACCGACGTAAATAACCCTATTATTTCCGTCGGCTTTGTCCGGGCCAACGTAAATAAAATTGGCCGACGTTAATATGTCTTTTTCCTGTAGTGTCATGATCTTCAAAAGAAGTGCTAGTTTACTAATTTTTTTAAAGTAAATTCATGACCATCATCGCTTATCACTCGAGACATTTTATTTTAATAGTACAATAGCCTTGCTTGATCTTTCTTCCGGCACGCCTACCTCTTCTGCGTAGGGAAACAGTGTTTTGGTGCTACAACGCAGGCTAAACCAACTAACTAAAAATTGTTTGCCTCTTATCTTGTTCATACAAATTTGATTCGAAATTCTTATTTATGCACAGTGTCTTCTTTTGCTTTTTTAGTTTTAAGATAAGAAAGATTATCATCCATCAACGATAAAATCATATGGACGATAAGATGGTAGAAGGATGAGTATCCGTGAACGATAAGATCATAAGAATGTAGACGACAAGATCGCAAGAGGATGAGCATCCTGGATGATAAGATATCATATACAGTATATAAGAGGATGAACATCGGTGTGGAAGATAAAATCATAAAACTGTGAACCAATAACACATCGTAAGAGGATGAGCACCCATAAACAATAAAATCATAAGGGGGCAGCAGATAAGAGATTACAAAAGGATGAGCATCGTGGATGACAAACTAAGTGTGTCAGAGAAATGTACGCACGTACGTGTACATGTACAGATAAATTAAGATTAAGAGGAAGCAGTGTACGCTGAACAATCGGAGTAAGTTGACAACTTCCTTGCATGCATGTGATCGGATTAGAGCGATCGAGATTGCCAATTAAGCATTATCCACGTAGAATTAAGCCCAGCTCGATCTAATCCATGCATGCATGCAGGCGCGAACCCCCGCATCCCACGACGTCGTGATCCAGCTTAGCTAGCCCTAATGCCCTATATATACACGCATTCTTCCTTCTTAATTTGCAGATCAGCCAGAGCCACCCATCGAGTCTAACCCTACTCCTACCACGAGCTTAGCGCCACTTGATCGATCGGTCGCCGGCCATGGCTTCTACTTCTCCTTCTTCTCCGGCGGCGGCGCGGCAGCTGGCCGTCGTCGCGCTCGTCCTCGCGCTCGTCGTGTGTGCCGCCGACGGCGCGAGGCTCCTGCCCGAGGCTGCTGAGGCGTCGACGTCGGCGGCGATGGAGCAGCTCGGCGGCCGCGACGCCGCCGTCCGGGGTAGCGCGAGCGGCGGCGGCGCCGCCGCCGCCGCAGTGCGTCGAGGGATGGCGGCGAAGGAGCTCGAGAGCAAGAGGGCTCCCGTCCCGCCGTCCGGCCCGTCGGACAAGCACTATTAGCGGGCACTCCGGCGATCGAGCGGGCGAGCGAGCGCGGCCAGAGCTCGAGCGCTCGCCATGCATGAAGACGACGGCCGGCCGCGCGCGACGCCATGTCAGGAGCGCAAATAAATCAATAATAATAGTATGATGCATTAGCCTAGAGATAGGAATGTTCCTGTTTAATTTTCAGAATTAGCCTACATCGATGCACTAGATCATTGTTTTTTTTTTCTTTCAGTTTTTGGTTAGATCTGTATTCATCGGCATGATATTTCACTCTCTACGATGAACTCCAGACATGGCTTAATTTATCATTTTAATTATTCATTCCAAATTGAGGTGTTGATGCAGTGTGATTCGCTACGGCAGAATGTCTTTCATTCTGTGCTTTAATTTCGCCTGCGTGATCGATCTCTCCATTCCTCATGCATGCATACTTAATTAAGAAACCATATCGCACGCAATGCAGTTCATTAGGGAAGGATTAGATTGATGCCGATCCCTTTTTTTAGGAGCTGCCGATCCATCGCAAATTCAAATTAATAATTAGCCCGTCTTCTTTTCTGTCTATCTCCAAACCGTTTTTTTTCCATCCAAAAAATTCGGTCGAAACAAACAGATCAGACTTAATTTGTAGATCCAAAGCTCTCAAAGTTTAATTTTTTTAGCAAACAATTTATTCAACCCATCATTACCAGGGGCCAAATCCGAATGCACTGCAATTTGAAAACCACATGCAATGCATGTTTGGAATCCGGTAATGCGCCGGAACGTGCTTTTCGTCCAAACCCACGAGGACCATTTTATACTAAATTAAAAATAATTTTCATCAAATTTATTTGAGTTAAAATTAAAATGGTATTTTTTGTTTTAAATTCAAATATATATTTAAAATATTGGTGCCTGCCATGCCGAGCATCTCCCTTAATTTAACAAATAAGGTAAAAAGGTCCAAAATCCTTATCTTGAGTACGAAAAAAAAACCGGAGCTGCTAAATGGACAGACGGAGACGGCAAAGGTACTTCACTTGAAACACCGTGCGAATTGTGAAACGCTTTGCGAACCAAAAGAAACTCTTTTTTGTTCCGCACTGTACATGTGCAAAATTTGGGAGCGTGCCAGTGCCACACGAATATTCTACAATAGCACGTATTGAAGAATCCGTACAATAAATTTTACTAAATTTGAATTCTCAAGTAATGAGAATGAATGAATTCGAATGCAATTTTTCTTTTTTAAAAATAAACGAAAGATTTTGACCTCTTAGCACTGTACATGTTCCCAAGTTATGATAAAGAATGGATTTGAATGCAATTTTTCATTTAAAAAAAATCAATGAATGGTGAATATTTTGACCCCTTATATGATAAGCAATCAAAGCATATCGTGGAGCCGACACTGATCAACGTGTATTGCTGATAACAATACATGGATCCGCTGTCATATGTATGTGCTATTTTTATTAGAGTTTTAGAAAAACACTTCTTTAAACCTAAGTAGACGTCGTTTGTTTGTTTTTTTTAAAAAAAAAAACCTCGGTCGCCTCCCGCCTTCTCATGCACACACGAACCAGCAGCCAGCTACGTACGTCGACGACGCCATTCTCTCCTCTCCCACTTCTCCATCCGGCGCTCGCTATAAATAAATCCAATCCACGACGCTTCTTGCAAGCTGCAAGCTGCACTGCTCATCGCAGAAGTAAACCCCGAGCTCGTCGTCCTCCTTGGCGCGCGTGCCATGATGGCTCCTCCTCCTCATCTCAGTCGCGCTGCTTCGCCGTATCTTCCGGCGCTGCGACGGCTCGCCGTCGTCGTCCTCCTCCTACTCGTGATGATCTGCGGGCCGTGCGGCGGCGCCAGGCCCCTGCGGCAGCCGCCGGCGGAGCTCGGCGTCGGTGGTCATACTCATCATCAACGGTGGGCGAGCGCCGCCGACGCCGCCCACCGCCGGGCGTTCGGCTACTTGCCGCCGTCGGGCCCGTCGGAGCGCCACAACGCCTGCACCGACTCCGACGTCGAGCGCAGCCAGAGCCCGCCGCCGGCGTCTCCCTGACGCCGCCACACGCGACGCAAGTACTGAGCTCGGCCGGTGTGGACTCTGGGGCATAAATTTCAGTGTGTTTCGTTCAAGAAAAGTTTCGCTATGTAAATTACTTACTTCCCCAGTTTTATCTAAGTTCAAATCCGATCTGTTCTTGCGTAAAACAAGTTTGATGTTAATTTAGTTACAAGTTCCATGCTTACTGGAGAGATATATGGTACTATATTTAATTTGCAGTGCATGTATTTATGTTTTAAGTTAAATCTATCTGCTGGTTCTAGCCAGTCAGACCAATGCATCATTTGGTTGATTTAAACTCATATCGTGCATGTTTGCAACAAATTATGGAGCATCTGCTTGAATTCGTCTTGTATGACTTATAGTACTTGATGGAGTGGTTGTTCAGTTATGTCCTATTCAGCTTACTCGATAGCAGCAGCTGACTGGGTCTCTCTCAGCTCATGCCTGATGCAGTGTCACGCTTTGCTAAATGATTTCATCCTGCTTAATGCTGATGCAAGTGTTGCACGTACTTGCATGTGCAGCTGCATTAGTGAAATGTACATCGTGTTGGTGTGCCACTGGCCACTGGCCAGAGCTTGCAACAGATTTACCTGCTCCCACTCACCACTTCACCAGAACGCTCTGTGCACGCCCTACGCAGCAGCTGACCATTTCCCAAACTGAATGTTGCAGGTGCAGTGACACTGCACAAAATATTCCTTAATTCCTATCCCATTCACACATTTTGCACTCAAAATGTTCAGAGGTAGACGCAGCATTAATGCCGAGATTTTCTGTTTTTTAAATGGCACTATGGTAAACGATAGACTGAATGCTTTTATGGCACCTAGAGCTATGAGAACACAACAGCCGCACAAATTAGTACTCCAAGCAAGATGTCTGTGGAGAACGCAGCACACCACTAATAAAGAGCCAGAGAGTGGCTCATTATCTCAGATATCTAAGTAGCTGCCACAAATTTTGCAGCACAACTGCAGTTAACAGATAACTGTTTTTCCTCCACAATCTTAATGGACTTTATCTTTCTGGGATGATATCATGGCTGCTGGTTGTTGCTGGCCTAGGAGACCATCCTGACCACCTTGTCTGACAATTCATACACCACTTCCTCTTCCATGTCCTCAGAGATACCATTTTCCTTATGATCGAAAAAAAAAAGCAAAACAGAGTAACCATCAGTCAGTCCCTCCCATAAACAGAACTTGTCAGAGGAAATTGACGAGTCACTTCTAGTGTAGAAAGGAATTGAAGTGGTGCGGCTGCCTCGTATTGGCATTTGGCAGTAGTTAGTACCTTTGGGCCTTTATTCCCTTTAACAACACGTTTGGAAGCACTGATACCAGCACTCTTCGATTTGCAGCTTTGACAGATATTTGAATTATTCGTCCCATTTTGATAAGCAGATGCATGCAGCCACTCTTCATGTGATCTTGGGGGACTTATGGTAGTTCGGGCAACAGAAGATGTTGTTCTCCTCTTTTCATTGTTGCATTCTTGATCATCGCTGTATTTTGAGGAGCAGACTCTTTCCCTGCCACACGAAAATAAATACAGAAGTATGCCGAATCAGAACCAAAGAAGATTTTTGCAGTTAATATTCTAGCTGATTTTGATCAATCCACCTTGGCAGAGATGCATGTTGTCTCCGCAGTGGGGTACTTCTTTGTCCTCTGCTGAAGTCCTCCTCAAGGTGAGCAAACTGCCGTCTGAAACGATCAATCCCACTGCAATGAGGTAGCGTTAGAAAAATATATCACTTGCAAGGGGTACTAAACCAGGTTACTGTCTTGCAACAATTTCAAAAAGGGATATGGGGAATAAAGCTATACAGATCGCATTTCCTACACTCGTTCTGATGGGACAGCAGATGGAAAAACGAATCTAACCTTGGATAGAGGAAACTAGTCTGTTCTTCACCTTTAATATACTCCTGAAGCATCTGTGGATGATACTCCAAAATCTGTTTGCTTTCAATGAAAAGGGGATTTCAAATTTAATTGATATGTATTTATTTAGCCAAGAATATATACTGAAGTGGTGGTTTTCTACCTCTCGATATATCAATTCCCTTATATCATCCTTTGACAGCTTCCTTCTCTCAAATTCACACTCAAACTTTGAAATTGGTTGTGTAGCAGGCTCTTGTTTCAACTTAGCAAGCCCTCTAAAATATGGATCAGCTAAAGCCTGGAAGAAATTTTAAAAAATTATGCTAATGTACGCATCACTTCTGAAAACAGCTTAACAGAAGCAAGAACATCCTTTTTCCAAAAAAAAATATATACCTCTTCGGCAGTAGGTCGATCTTTAGGGTCAAATGCAAGTAAACGCTCTAGCAGGCGGAGAGCCAAAGGATCAGCGTTATGAAACTTACAAGAAAAGGGAACGGGCTGTTTCCTCCGCATGCCAATCATATATCCCCTGGCCTTTTCACTACGAATCTGCGGATGTCATAAAAATTACCAAGAACAACGCCATAAATGTAATGTGTCAAATGACAAGACATATGGTAGAAAGAGCAGAAATCACAGAGATAATAATAGAGTAAACAATATACTTGTAGATCCAACCGGACAATATTGATGTATTTCTGAGCAAAGTTTAAAAAACAAATAATTATGCAACATATTATAGCGCATTTGAAAAGAACTGAATTCGTATCCACCGTTAAATTTACATGTCACTTTATTTTAAAGAAACAATCAGTAGAGCACCAGGAACCGAATTTCGTTGCCAACAAATAGCAAATAAATTAATATGTTTTACAAAATAACTGCAAGTAGGGAAGAGAAAAAACAGAAAACAGCGAATGCATGCATACATATCTTTCTCCATTTGTGAATCAGTGAAAGGATAATATGTAGACATACTTGAGATAATGTTTCAGACGATGGAGTTCCCAGGAGATCTGTTATCAGATCTAATTGGTGCACAACATTCCTCCCAGGAAATAATGGTCTTCCAATGAGAACTTCAGCAAATATACACCCTATACTCCAGATATCAATTGCAGGGGTGTACTGTACAGTCAAAATCAAGAGTCAAGTACTTTGAGAAAAAGATTTACAACAGCATCCAGTGCAAGAAGGTAATTAGGAGCATTTTTTAGAAAGCAAAATGGGTGACACTGTACTGGTAAAGTGTCACATCATCTTTGCTATTCAGCACAAACTGCTGCATTATGAGAATTGACGAAAAAATAATGACTTTAATTTAATAAAAAAACACCATATACACACCTAACACTTCAGGCATTAGAAATATCAATAACACAACACAGATTTAGGACTACAGAAGCAATAGTTATGTTTACAGTGAGCTAAGAATTTGAAGACCGGCTTACTTTGGAGAAAAAGGAGCCACATAATTCAGGAGCACGGTACCACCTTGTAGCCACATAATCCTTCAAATTGCAAAGAATGATATCAAACTAACTTAAGTAAATAATAATAGTTATGTTAGGTGACAAACATCTTACAGTCCAAAAGATAGCCGAAGGAGAGTCATCAAATGATGCACGTGCAAGTCCAAAGTCACATATCTTCAGTTTGCAGTCTGAATTGGCCAGTATGTTCTTGGGCTTTAAGTCACGATGAAATACTTTAGCTGAAACAAGATAAATCATATATAGGAACGTCAGATGGGGGTTCATGAGAGTTCAAAATATAACTTGTACAAAAAAGGCACTTGGTATGAGGTGATTGGTGATGACAAGGTGAATTGGCTCCCAACTAACCTCCATGGATGTGCTTGAGAGCCCGAAGAAGTTGGTATAAGAAAAATTGGTGATGCTCTGGAGTGAGGTCATCATTTGCTCTGATCACTTGATGTAGGTCTGACTCCATGAGCTCAAAAACAACATAAATATCTCTGAACTCCCTTCGGGCAGGGGGAAGCATAATGTGTTTAATCTCGACTATGTCTGGGTGGCGGAGAAGTCGAAGAAACTTGATTTCCCGCAAAATGCGGATGGCATCTGAGACATGCTCAAACACATTATTGATCTTCTTGATTGCAACCCGCTCGCCAGTGTGGGTATCTACTGCAGCAGCAACAACTCCATAGCTTCCCTTGCCAATGACCTCTTCGATCTGATACTGACTCGCCTCCCCATATTCCGTGAAGAACTCCATGCCCAATATTCTCTAATGAGCACAATTTGCACTAAATTAAAAATTTATGCACAAAACGTACTAGACATAATAATAACTATCAAAGAAGAATCATGAACCGTACATCACAAAGGTAATCAACTATGAACAAAAAATATAATCCAATGAACCAAAAACAACCATTTGAGTTGACACATCAAAAGGAGAATAAATAACGCCACATATACATCCGAGGCGCATTAGAACAACAGTATAAGAATTGGATGGAAGGTGTACTAAAATGAGATTACCAAAGTATAATTTACCCATGAAACAAATCAACCAGAAAATAAGTGTGGTAACATTAAACCAATAAATGGTATCAAAAATACCCCTGCCAACTACTCAATATAATCAAGAATAACATAAGGTTTGCTAGGGCCATGGAGCTCAACAATTTGGTCCTGGGTTTAGTCTAGTCGGTTGTTAGTGTGGTTCTGGTCGTTGTTTCTTTTTTTTGCCTTTTGGTCGCCTCTCTACTAGCTCTTGTAGCTGGTTTCTGTTGGTGGGTTGTGGTTGATGTAGGCCGTGTTGGCCAACATCCTTTTGCCAGCCTTTTGGCTGCCTGTTTGTGTTTCTTTCTTTCTTTAAATGAAATGCAGCTCTCCTGCGTTTTCGAGAAAAAAGATCATAGAGAAAAATTGATGGCATATGATAATTAATAATCTAATAAAACATAGAAAGCATAAATCTACAAAGAAATACCTTAATGAAGCAAGCAGCACTGCTAAAATTGAAGTAACTAAAACAGAACGGCTGAATGAATTGATACCTATTTTGGAAAAATAACAACAACATGTCAATATGAAAAAAACAATAATTTCAAGGAAACAACCATGAACCATTACTATCATTGTGCAAAATAGGGATGGAAAGGGCATCCAAAGCCATCTAGCAAACATCGCCACCAATCAAGTCCAAGTTAACTAGATCTAGATATAGATGTATTGGACATACTTGACTCGAGAACTATTTAGAGAAGATATGCTAGTTTATATAACAAGATTACTTTATTGCACATGTTTGCTTGGTGATGAACGAGTTCACACCAGTGAGCAAGTATGTGGTAAGATAAATGGAATCGACTTGGAAATCATAGCCTCAAGGCCAGTAGATGTTGTCCGCCACCACCACAAAGCAAAACGAGTAAATGGAGATTCGTGATTAGTAGGTAGAGAGGGGAAATACGGAGGTGAGCCATGGAAGATGTCGAGTGTAGAAGAATAAGGAAGTTGGTGCAGGGATAGGTAGAGTGAGGATAGAGGTAGGGAAAAGGATGGGTAGAAAGTGTTATGAATATGAGATGTATATTAATCTGTAGGCCAGAGGGGGGTAATATTGTCAAACAAATTTATAGGCCACATTAATTTTTGATATCACGAGTAGATCTAGTGCAAAGTTCTAATTCCCCAAATCATCTTTGATCCATCCCTAATTAAATGCAACTTGCACCTGAGATAATTTAAAAAAATAAGAAAGTAACAAATAGGAAACATGTGTTTTGTGGGTAGAAAATATGCTATTTCAAGATTTGTCTTCTGCATACTGGTACAAAGAATCCTATTAACTGCGCTCTTGCATGGATTCAAACCTAGTTCATACAATGTTCAATTTCAAGGTAAGATTCAGTCATATGAAGTGACATTAGTGGGGGCTGTGGGATTTTTTTTTTTAGCAGTAAAAGAGTGAGAGCTCCGCCGTCCCATTAAAGCAAGCTACAAAAAGTTATGTACAAAGTAAATACCGGAGGATTGAGAGAAAAGGCAGAGAAATTTTAAACCTCAAACTTTCACTTTACACCACATCCCTTTGTGAAATGTCTTAGCTCGTCACCATTAAGGTTTTCTTTTCACAAGATGTCTGCATAGAGACCATGTGGCATTGATTCAGTATCCATATAATATTTAATTGATGTTTATAATAAGAAAAATGATGAAGATTTAGGTGTGCATGTATTTAATGTTATTAGTACCATGCCATTGAAATCATCTTTTGATATCGGATTTTTAACACATATTTTTTTTAAAAACAAATTACAGAAAAAAAACCTAGATTTTGTAGCCATAGTTGCAGAAAAGCAAAGCTTTTATGGTTTGACACATAACACTGGATTTTAGTGTTTTACAGAGGTTTCAAAAAGCCCCATCATTACAAATTTCCACCCAAACTGACATGCTGATCCCGCATGCGGCATTGGTGGAGCAATGAAGTTATTAGTACCAAGGTATGATATGTGTTCTTTCCCAACTTCTTCCCCAAGTGACACCCTAATTCCACATTCCTATAATTTCCTTGTTTACATGGAGAGAATGCAGTTTTAGCAACCAGAGATCACCATACCATGATCACCAACAAAGCAATGCCACCCTGTCATGTCGCAGGAGAATCACCACCTCCCTTGTCTTTGCTGACATTCAGCATGTGATCTGTTGCAATACCAAGCACTTGTGAACCACAATAATCTGGTCATGGTATTTGATAGTTTCACACTCTGTCAAAGAGTTAGAGCTTCGCCACCTCCTGAAAGTTAGAGCACAACAAAACCGTTCACTCTCTGTCAGAGAGTTAGAGCTTCGCCACCTCCTGAAAGCCCGTTGCCTTGGTCTCGCCTCCTTGGAGAAAGCTAGAATCAGACAAAGGACCCGCATCAACTGGATCAAGGCCGGTGACGCCAACACCAAGTTCTTCCATTTGCGAGCCAATGCTAGACGACGCAAAAACTTCATTCACTCCCTAGAGTCGCCATCCGGTGTAGCAACTACTCATCTGGAGAAGGAGGCTGAATGCCATAGATTCTTTCAGGAGCATCTTGGCTCCCAAGGCCTTAGAACTGTATCCCTATCCTAGGATCTTTTGGGATACATATGCCACGACCTCGCTGCATTGGAAGAGTCCTTCGATGAAGTTGAAGTTAAGCAAACAATCATCTCCCTCCCACAAAACAAAGCACCTGGTCCGGATGGCTTCACATCAGAGTTCTACCATGTCTGCTGGGACATCATCAAAGAGGATCTCATGCAGTGCGTCCTTTGCTTCTACAACCAGGATGGTTCCTCTCTTGACCTACTCAACACGGCCAACATCATCCTACTGCAAAAAAAGGAGAATTGCACGTCCCTAACAGATTACAAGCCAATTAGCTTGATTCACAGTGTTGGCAAGATCGTGGCCAAGCTCCTTGCAAATAGACTGGCGCCCCACCTTAACAGCTTAATCTCCAAAAGTCAGAGTGCCTTCACCAAACGTCGATGCATCCATGACAACTTCATTTACGTTCAGAACGTCCTGCATGATCTTCACAAGAACAAGAGCCCAGCTCTTTTCCTCAAGCTAGATTTTACGAAGGCCTTCGACTCTGTCCATTGGGGGTACCTCTTAGAGCTCTTGGACAAGCTGGGGTTCGGTCAGAAATGGCAGAATTGGATCTCGACGTTGTTGGGTTCATCGTCATCCTCAATTCTCCTCAATGGAGATTCAGGCCCTAAAGTTTGGCATGGTAGAGGTGTTCGTCAAGGGGACCCCCTCTCCCCTATGCTCTTCATCATTGCCATGGACCCCGTACAAAGGCTCTTCCAGCATGCAATAGGCCATGGACTTTTCTCCTAGATCAGCTCCACCCCTCTCACTTTGCGTACCCCCTTCTATGCCGATGATGCTGCCGTCTTCATCAGTCCGAACAAAGAAGAAATTGAAGCTACCATGACCATCCTTAAGCTATTTGGAGATGCATCGGGACTGCACACTAACCTAAGCAAATGTGCAGTCTACCCGATCAACTGTGCCGAAGTCAACCTCCCCATGATCCTCGCCTCCTTCCCTGGTCGCCGGGACAACCTCTCTTGCCGCTACTTGGGCCTTCCCCTTCATGTTCGCAAACTCCGGCGTGCTCACTATCTTCCTCTTGTGGACAAGCTAAAAGCTAGACTTCCCGCGTGGAAAGGAAAACTACTCTCCAAAGCCGGTCGCCTGACTCTGGTCAACTCCGTCCTCTCAGCTCTGCCAACCTACTTCATGACAACTTTCCAGCTGCCTAAATGGGTGATCAAGAAGATCGACAAAATTCGACGTTCCTTCCTCTGGAAAGGATCAGATAATGCCCGTGGAGGGCACTCCCTTGTCAATTGGGAAACTGTTTGCCATCCCAAACAACTTGGAGGTCTAGGGGTCCCAAACTTGCAGAAGTTTGGGAGGGCTCTACGTCTTCGCTTGCTTTGGCACAAATGGAAGGAAACTGACAAACTTTGGGTGGGTACACCCACCCCATGCGACGATACGAACAGGGCCCTTTTCCGTGCTTCCACGACCATCCTCATCGGCAATGGCAAGAAGATAGACTTCTGGCATGATAGATGGCTCCTAGGCACGTCTCCGTGCGTCATTGCCCCCAACTTGTATCACATTGCTCACAACAGGCGTCGCAACGTGCATGAACAACTATCTAACAACAGGTGGATTAGGACGATTTGACACCTCACCACGGTTGCCCAACTTCAAGAGTACCTGCTTCTATGGCTTCTTGTTCGACAAGTTAACCTAAACCTGGATGTAGATGATGACATTGTCTGGAATGCCACTTTCTCGGGGGAATATACGACCAAATCAACTTACATCGGCCAATTCACTGGAAGCATTGCAAGTGGGTGGGCCTCTTCCGTTTGACGGGCACAAACAGAAAACAAATGCAAATTCTTCGCTTGGTCACTGCAACATGGCCGCATCCACATGGCTGATGTCTTAGCACGCAAAGGCTGGCCTCATCCACAGAGTTGCCTGCTCTGTGGTGTTAGCCCTGAAACGATATCGCCCCCATGCGGTTCTACGACTGGTGGAGCCACTCAGCACATACCCAACCAAAGGCGTCCAGAAGAGAATTTAACGGGAGGGTTATCTACATGTTGTGGAACATCTGGAAGGAGAGGAATCGTCGTCTCTTCCAACAGCGCAGCCTAAGCCACGCTCAACTAGTGGACAGAATTAAGGAGGATGTTCTCGTTTGGGGGCGTGTTGCCCAGAGACATAGCGAGTAGTCGTTTTACTTAGCCTGGGCTTCTCTCCCTTCCCCTCCCTTTCTGTTCTTTTCCCTCCCCTTTCTCTCTTGTACATGTACAGTGCTCTTCTTTAATGAATCGGCAGTGCTCCTGCTTTCGGTTCAAAAAAAAAAAAAGTTTCACACTGCAAGAGTTTGGGAGCTGTCATAAATCTTGCATATTCTATGTGAGGTTCAGCATCCTCTCTAAATAGTCATCTGAGAGGTTGGGGATCAAGATTTAATCATGCTCATTCATCTAAAATAGATGGGTAGGATAAAATGAACGGCAAAGCATTCCTCTTTCACATAAAAGTGGAGATTTCAAATCCCTACAACCCATTGTATAAAAACTCCACAGCTAAAAGGCAAAGATTCTTAGAATAAGAACTAAAAGACACTTGAATATAAACAATTCAGAGATAGTCAAACTGTGCACAAAAGTGAAGGAAATGGAAACCCAAGTGTTGATAGAAAAGAACAAATCATGACGAAATAGAATGAAGGCAAGGAGAATCGAGAAGTACCAAAACTTGCTCATTGACAACACAGAGGATCACAAATCACAATGCATTTAAAGTTTTGAACTGCATACCAGTGCCCACAGAGCAAATGTCTCCAGAAAACAATTGAACTGAATAGATTACAGCAGAAAGGTCACAATATCACGAAAATTCTTGCAGGAAGTCTGAAACAATATTACCTTGTTTGAAAGAGGGCTTACTCATAGCTCACGGAATAGCCAGGGGAAAAATAACATGGAAGCTAGTAGATTAACAGAAGGCCAATAGCTATGCTCTTTTTCCCCTGTAACTATGATAGCCAGGGAACTAACATCCGGTTCCAGCCTAACAAAAAATCCAATCTCTTTTGAAGGTCAAACTTCATCTATTTAAAAAGGATCTGGCTCCATGGTACAACCCAAGACTTTATTATAGTTGGAATTAGTCCCAGCCAATAACAACAGAAAGACAAGGACACAGAAGATACAAGTAATTGCTGAAATCTCAACAGAACTGGTACTGAGGGAAGTTACGCGGTATCAAAAAAGATGACTCGTGGGAAGATACACGAAAGTACGAATTGTACAAAAGAAAAAGGGAAAAACGCACCTTCCTGAAGCAAGCAACAGTCAGCAGCCAGGAACAAGTCCGGCTGAGGCTGCAATTGCATAGTCAGACATGAACAGCTACAACCTACAAGACTGGGCACTTCACTTGAGTAACCCCCATGGCATACATTACTATGACAGGAATATATTCAAGCACATGGCCAGCACGAGCAGAGCTGGAAGCAAAGCTGTATGGTTGCACTTGCACAATACCAACACCAGAAGCCACTTAAGGAATAGCATCGCCGCATAGATAGATTGGAATAAGCATCGGAAAACTCCACTTGGGGTCGGGTCGCAAGATGGAAGTTGTGGAAAAGTACAGAGCCGTAAGGCCCAGGAGGGGGAAGAAACCAAAAAATCGGTGCGGGTTTTTAGCCAAGAAACCTCGCAAGTTGGATAAATGGAGAGTTCTGAAACCAAGAACCCGTCAAATCACACAATACCACCGCCGTATCAAGCTACCAACTGCTCTAGCATTGTAGAAGAACGATGCGCATGTGCCCCAATAGCTCATTCACAATCCAATGAGAGAATGGTAGAATCAAAATTTAGAAAAGCGAAAACTTTACCACAAAATCAATTACTTGCGCGCCACCTCCTGGACCAACTGAAGAAACATGGCGCAGAACGAAGCGGTCTAAATGGACAGGAGGAGAAATCAAGCAACGCGGCCGACATTTTCAGTGAAATTTTCGACCAAAAGCAGTGACCTTTAGAGCAAGGGAACTGCCTGCGCGGCAAACCGAGCCGCACCCAACAAGTCGTCGGTCCAATTCACACTCTTAAATTGCTCGGAAGCATCGGGTTCTCGTGCTGAAGAATCAACGAACACGACGACGGAGACTTGAGTTTCCATTTTCTTTTCCTCAAGACCAAGCCAAAAGGGCACGGGGTCCAATGAACACGCGAGCAAATGAAGATCGGCGTGAGGTAGCGGCGAGACTCACCATCTCGGCCGGCCGACGAGCGGCAGCGGCGGCGGCGGCGGCATCTGCAAATGGCGGGGAGCGTGCCGAGGTCCGGGACGTCGATGGCCCCGAGGACATAGGTGCACGCGGAGGTCAGCGAAGAGGGCACCGACGACGACGACGAGAACGCGGGGCCGGGGCCCCGGCGGCGTACGCCGTCGACGAGCGCTGCTCCCCCTCCACCGGCCATGGAGCTGCTGCAGCGACGCCAAGCGGCATTGGCCCGTGGGGAGGCGCGCTACCCGCTGCCTCCGCTCCCTCCCTCAAATTTTGGGGTTTCTCATGATCTCATCCCGCTTGGCTCTCCCCTCGCAATCTCGTCGTCGATCAAATGGCGGCCGTTCGCCGCCACGTAACGGACGGCCGCTATCACCCGTGACAGATGACCCAGTCCTACGATTCCAATTTTACTTCCAGGCCACTCGAAACCACATTCGGTAACTCAGGTGATCCCACTCTAGAACCACATTCAATAACTCAGGAGATCCCACAAATCATTATCATACTCACACAGAAATTGATACACGAATTTAATGGCATGGGAACAATTTTCTAGTTGCCACAGGTGTGTGGCTAATCATCCTGAATTGCCCGGTCAGATTTTGGACGTGATCAAATTTAAGGTATAACTAAAACATTAGCAAAACTGTCGTGTTTGATCGAAACCAAAATTTGATATGGCAGTAAATAATGCTTCTCATTGACTTTTAAGCATGCCCTTTAACCAAACCATTTGTATGATAATAAAATTCTTTGGTTGTAAAGCCCACCACACGTGTTCAAGTACCCTAGGGTAATGAAAATTCAAATCAAACTCAAGGATGATTTACAACCGTGGGACCGAACCGGCAGATCCCTACAGTATAATCCTTAAAAATCCTATGGTACATTAGCAAAGCAGACACTCGACTACCGCTGTGTCAACTCCTCGGTATCAAACAGTTCAGCAACGCCAAGCCGATTACATAACAGTTGCTCGAAGAGATGCAAACGACCATCCTGGTGCAGCCAAATAATCTATGCTTGCTTGCCTCTAGAAGGCAAATTGAGCCAGTGTTAACAACATCAAACAATTCTAGAATCAGAAGCAGACCGTCAGGGGTGTAGTAGCACCTGTCCACTTGGTTGGGCAACTTGTTGGATGCTGCATTGACCGTCAGAGGTGCAGTGGATGGAAAGGAGATTCAGTTTTTACAGCTATTGGAACCAACAGTTACATTGAGCTACTTTCATACGTTGTAGCACTATGAAACCTTAGATGATTTTATTCCTGATGTCTTCTAGCTTCTTCAGGATTTCACCCGGAGTTCTGTCAAGCTCATCAGCAATCTTCCTCTGCATATCAGCTGGGAGGGATGGGAACTGCTCGCAGAGATCACCATCAATAACATCCTATAACAAAAAAAACAAAATACTTCAGGGTCAAATAGAAAACAGTGCACTTCAATTCAAACATCTACATGTTAGCTCAAATAGTCAAATGCCGCCTAAATAATTTGATGGGCTAGGGGGAAGATACCTTCCACAGGATCACAATTAGATGTTCTATATGATGAAGTGGCAACAGGCTCGTGTATATTATATTGGTCATCCCTGAGTTATTCCAATATGAAATGGATGTTTTGCTTTCTTTTTGTATTTCTTGCTTTCAAAAAGCCATTCTATGATCAATGATTTATACTATCAAACTTGCAACATGACAGGAGACATAGGACGAGGCAAAGTGAACAGTTAATTACTAGTATATTTCCCGAGACATACTACCTAACAAAAAAGTTTATATTTTGGACGATACAGTCACAATTACCAGCAGTAAATCCCATTCTCACACAATTCTTGTAAACTTGAAAATAACTTTCCTTGCTACAGGCCCATACTATATAAAAAGATATCACACCATAGGTAAAAACTCACTTGAACAATTAACAGAATAGATTTCATGAAATTATAAAATCACAGTAAACGACAATAATAGTTCCTGTCTCACAAGTAGAACAGTGAAAAAGGACAGGCATTTTACCTTCACAGGAAAATAAGCAGATCTGTAAGCCATGTGATCTCTTCCACACAATGGTGGATGCTCCTGGCGAAGATGCATCTCCAAGTGAGAAAAGAAGTCAACATCTTCCCTGGAAGTGAATGCAAGCAATGCCCCCACACTGCCCATTGTAGTCCCATAAATAAGACATTCACCTCCACCAGGTATTAAAGATGCCTTCTGTAAACATGTGACAACATCACCAACATGAAACTGAACGATCTCCTCCACTTTGTTTGGAGCACCATTTAATTTCCCTTGCTCCCATTTAATCTTGCCCCCAGTTGGATCTTCTTCAATCTCATCTGAGACATCCTGAGGAAGACGAGCAAAGTATATGTTTCCAAATTTGTCTGCTCCTGCCATTGTGTCAAAATCTATGTGATTTGCTGCTGTAAGCCATCTGGGGACACTGTCATCAGCGAAGATATACAGTTGGTTTTCATCCCGTCTGTACTTGCAATAATGAAATGACTGCATGGAAATGAAATCACAAAAAAGAAAATTAAAAATATGTCCAGGGAAACCATGGGAAATCTGGTGAATGCAATAACATCTAAAACTAAACAAGGTAAACAAGAATTCACTGAAAATTCACAGCATTAGGTAACTCTTAACCAAAAGTAGAGAAATTCATCCTTACCCATATTTTCGAAATGAAAAATTGGTTTGGTAGTTCAACAACGTGCATCTCCACTGAACACTTGAAAACAAAACAAAACAAAACAAAACAAAAAAAGGTACTAGGGGTAGATGTTGGACGACCCACAAAAAATATCTTATAATGTTATGGCTATTTAATTTCCAACAATGTATCATGTACTTTTAACTCACCGCAAACATTATAATTAGTTATGTAGATTAAATAACAATTATATTATGCTGTGCGCTAAACTAGATAGCTTGTCTTCTTGACTACATACATGGACAACAAACTGACAAGGGGAGCAATAGAACTGAAAAAAAGATGGTGAACATACCTCTTGCATATCACCAACGTATATCCTATCACGGTAAGTATGAATAGACACTATTGTCCTTGGGAAAAGCTTATTTTCACATTTCCTGAGCAACTTTCTCTTCCCAAGATCGTATAATCTGAGCACTGAGCCAACCCCTGCAAGCAACCGTCCCTGGAACTGGCACAGAGCAAGAGGTACTTCCTCCACTTGTGTCTTGTGAAGAAGTTCCAGAGACCTACCTTCATCCACAAACTTGTATATGTGGATAAACCCGGCATCAAGGCTCCTTTTTGGCCAGAACTGCAATCCCTTGGCAGTACCAACAGCCAGGAGAGAACCATGCTCCTTATCATGGAAATTCACACTGCAAATACTGACGGCTGCTTCACTGTCCTGCAATTCAAGCAGACAAGTCGTGTCCCTACTCCTTGGATCAAGAATCCTAATGCAAGAAACCCATTTCTCTGATTCTTCCTTTGGATAACCGTACTGTTCATCAGGAACTGTGTTACTCTCCTCAGCACCATCTTCTTGGCCATCACCATTCTCCATCTGATCCCCGTTATTCGCATTTCCGTTTTCCGCAGCACCAGAAGCCTCAAAGCACTCCCTCTTAGCAGCTTCTCGCTCTTCTGCGCTGAATGCACCCTTATCACTCTCAATGACAGCAAGGTATTTCTTTTTTGGTAGAATCACAAACTTCCTTGGGGTGTAACGCAGAGGAATGGCTGTCTCATTAAATGTCTCTCCTAGGCGTTCGATGGTAAAAATTCGTAGAGCATCTCCAGCAACAGCAACAACACCTTCTGAGCACTGATCAGAAGAGAAAGATGCAGCAGACTCAAGTGTATCACAGGATAGTGGTGTCAAGAGGAAGTGGCCTTGATGTATATAGCCAAGCCAGGGGCGACTGGATAGGCAAAGCATTGCTTGCCGGTGACTAACTATGCAGGGAAATAGCTTTGGAGGCCTCAGGCCAAGGAATCGAGACCGTGTGTCTGATAGCTGACCAGTGACCATGTCAACATTGGTCCGAAAAAGGACTCCATTCTGCAAGCCGGCATTAAGGAACAAGTTGGCTGGATAATCTGCACCATCCTCACCACCAATTGATGCCTGGACTTCTAGGAACAGGAGAGACTCCGGGGCTGAAGAGACACTTTGGACACTCAGAGGCTGCAAGCAGTCATCAGGGTCCAGGGAAAGTACACGGATGGTGTTATCATATGAACCAACTGCAAGGAATCTGGACCTTTGCCTCCCCTCTGGGACTGGTGCAATGGCTAGGCACGCAACATCACCGGACATGTCCTGCTTCTCTACCTCCATAAGCTGACCTGTCATGTCCATCTCAAAATATATGAGCTCTCCACCACTGAGGGCGATTACCACCTGAAGCCGATTAGATCCAACCTTAGTGATAGTCTTCTTTCCAGGCGTCCTCCACTCATTGACACGGCCATCCTCCCTAATATGCCTGATGCCATTTGGGTGGACTTGCATGAGGGAATCCTCACCAAGGAGAGAAACTGCAAGGGAGTGTGTGGTGTCCAGGAACTGGCTGTCGCTGACTTCTTCAATGGTCTCACCAATAGAGAGGACAAGTGTAACATTGGCGAAGGACACAACAATGTAGGCATCAAACATGTCGTTGATATTCTTCTTGACAGTCCAGACAGCAATAGGCTCAGCAGGCAGCATTGATCGGGCCATCTCACTGATGGCAAGGCCAGGCCTCAAGATGCGCAGAGTGGAGCGTGGACCACGGCCACAGGCTGTGAAGACCTGGGGTGTTTCCTCATCAAATAGATTTGCAACACGCATGTCCATGATTGGCATGAGGCTCTCGATTTCATCAATACGGATGAGGTTCTTGAGCGCCCTTGGGTGAAAGAACACCGGCTGGAACCCCTCCTCTGTCTCCATCAGTGTTGCTGAAGAGGACTCAACATCCGCATCCCGGCCAATATCACGAAACTGGTAAAGTGCATGGTTGCCAAACTCAGAAGCGGCAAAGAGGAAACCTGACCGCAGCACACAGACAGCAGACGTCACAGGTATGGTGTCAAAGTACTTGATCCTGAGCTCACTAACAGAATCGCCATTGTGGTCGAGATCAACCTTGAAAATATCACCATACTCGGTCTGTAGTAAGAAGAAGAACATGCTCTTCTGCCTGTGTGGCGCAGCAGCAACTATGAGAACACCACGCTCAGCCGGGAGGTCAGCGCGGCGTGGAATCACAGCCCGCACCTCCGGGTGCCCCTGGTTCCGATACAGCACAAAGTTCTCACAGCACACAAGAAGCCCACTTGGCCCATCAGCGCCACCGGGCACAGTCACCAGTAGATTAGCACCATTGTCTATTGGTTCAGAAGCCTTGCGTGAGACATGGTTGAGACCCAGGTCTAGCTCATAGAAGGTGAGGTGCTTCTGAGCCTGGTTAGCAGCATGTCCAGTGGGGTCACGGTCGGACTCGGCATACTCAAGCTCGATGGCGGCAAAGACAGGGTTGTCGAATCCGCAGTCGAGGGCGGTGAGGGAGAAGGTGAGCGTGTGGGACTTGTGCGCCTCGAGCGGGGATGAGATGGTGAGGCGCGCGGAAGCGTCACGGTTAAGGACGTAGACGAGCTTCTGCTTCTCGAGGGCGGCGATGCAGAGCGCGCGGCCCTTGGGGTCGACGGCGAGGAGCTGGCCAGGGACGATGCGGCGGCAGCCGGACTTGCCAAAGGTCTCCTGGTGGACCTTGTCGAAGCGGTTGCGGTCGGGCTGGTACTCGAGGATGACGAGGCGGCCGGAGTCGGAGCCGACGACGAGGTAGTCCTTGGTGGAGCCGGTGAGGCGGAACTGGGCGAGCGAGCGGATGGCCCCGAACACATCGACGGAGAGGAGCGTGCGGAGGCGGCCGGTCTCCGGGTCGGGGCGGAGCAGGTCGAGGGTGCCGCCGCGGGCGACGGCGATCTCCTGCGTGGAGGCGGACCCGGAGGCGGAGGCCTTCTTGGAGTCGCGGCCGCTGAAGCTGCCGATGACGGCGCAGACGGCGCCCGTCGCGCGCTGCAGCGTCAGGCTGTAGAGGTACATGGCTTATGGCTACTCTCCTCCTCCTCCTCCTCCTCCGGGAACGACGGCGGCGGAGGGAGGCGGGCGGCGGGGGAGAGATCTAGGGTTTTAGAGCGTGGAGTGGCAAATGGGCGGGGTGAGTGGCGCTCCAAGGTCTCGCCGCGGGCTCGGGTTGTGAGGTCGGAGTCCGACCGGAGCCATTTGCATGTGCGTTGCGGCTTGGTGTGGTGCCACCGCCGGCGCCTAGCGATGAAGGTCGGACTCGGACCCATGGACCATGGTCGAGCCTGAGCCTGAGTGCCTGCCCCTGTTTTTCCCCACCATTTTTCGCTCCGTTCCAAAGTCCCCGCATGGCATGTAAAGTGAATAGGTTTCTTAAAACAAATGTGGAGGTTTAAAGCTTCTATTTTTTTTAAAAAAAAAAGAAACAACAATGTGATCACGGTATTCTTAACATTTCAGGTGCACGGTATTCAAATAAAAAGACGGTGCAATCAACTAGCGTTGAGTGTTCCATAGAATTTGATTGGCTCAAACCTACATTGTTTTTTTTTTCCTTTGCTCGAAAGCACCCACACCTTGCCTTGTGACCCAACCAACCTCTAGCATGTCATTTCCCTCCTTTTCAAACTATGTTGCCCAAGAGACCAAACGACTAAGATGTCGTTACCAGGTCGTTCCCCGTGTGACCTTAGGCTTCAAAAGCAATGCTACATGATCCATCACAACATTTCTTGTCGTCATCGACTCAATTATCTTTCCCATCACTCTCCGATGAAGCACAATAATATCTTCTTTATGATTGCTTTCACCCATCTAATAATAAGTTTTTATTGTGAATTATGAATGCATATAAATTCAATTCATGTGTTGGAGATTAAACAATATTTGGTGCGCAATTCATATATTTGTGTATGATGGACGAGACAACATGCAAGGTTCATAAAATCTTTAGTGACAATGTGTAACCATATCAAAAATTACTAGCTAGGTTGTGTCATTGCGGTGTTGGGCGTAGAGAATGGAGATGGCGCTGGCGCTGGCTAGTAGAGTAGGAATAGGAAGGTGATGATGGGGCATGTGAGAAAATATAACCGTGTGAAGGGTTATGCAAATGCATAGTTAAGGTCCTGTTCATTCCAGCTTAACGACTTAACAGTTTGACGACTTATCTACGTTTTAAAAAAAACAAATGTTTTGAGTTTTTTAGTCCGTTTTTTTTTCTATTTTGAAGATGGGTCTTAACGCTTTGAGAAGCAAGTCAAACGAAAAAATCCGAATCTCGAGACTATCTCAATAAGCTTTCGAAATTCAGTCAATTCAGACGTTTAGCTGTTCAGATCAGCTCAAAAGAACAGGACCTAAGATTGTGGGTTTATTTCTACACATTCTTAGTATAATTTCCTACAACGATAGAGCCACCATCCAACAAGCATGGGCACGTGTCCTCGGTAGCAACATGTTGTTGAGTGACTAACAATTGATGGCGTCCGTCGATAAAACAATATTTTGTCGGTAATCTTGTAAATATCTTCTAGACAATATCACTATTTCATGTTTTCTCGGTAAGGCCCGTGTATCAAAATTTAGGTTGCCATTTGCCAACAAATGTTTCATGTGTTTTGCGAGTGTATTGCCATGCCGTTCGTAAAGTGCGTGGCGCTTCTCCGTAACCAAGGCGTATCCTCTAAAAGGCGCCTTCTCATCCGTCGGGACGATAAGGGAGCCTATCCGCATCGGCGCATCGCAGAGGCGCATTCGAATCCATTGGAGATGGCTATGGCGGCCGTGAGCATCGGAGGCGCCGGCGGCGCGCTGGGCTTCCTCCCCCAGCGCCGGCGCGCCGCCTCCTTCGCCGGGGCGAGACGAGGGGCGCGGCCGGCGGTGTCGGTGTCGGTGCGGGCGTCGTACGAGGCCGGGGTCGGGGTGATGGCGACCAAGGTGGGGATGATGACCTACTTCGACCCGGCGACGGGGAAGCCGGTGCCGGTGACGGTCATCGGCTTCCGGGACGGCGGCAACCACGTGACGCAGGTGAAGACCGCCGCCACCGACGGGTACGACTCCGTCCAGGTCGGGTACCACGGCGTCCGCGAGGACAAGCTCACCCGCCCGGAGCTCGGCCACCTCGGCAAGGCCGGCGCGCCGCCGCTCCGCCACCTGCAGGAGTTCCGCCTCCAGTCCGTCGACGCCTACGCCCCCGGCCAGCCGCTCGATTTCGCTGAGCTCTTCAAGGAGGGCGACCTCGTCGACGTCTCCGGCAACTCCATCGGCAAGGGGTTCCAAGGTCACTTCTACACTCCCGAGCCCTTCATTCTTACAGTTTTGACAAGAAGAGCCATTTCGTGCCTGGATTTAACATTTTAACAGCATTGGGATTTGGGAGGCAAACACATGAAAGACAAGATTAAAACTTTGCAGCCGCGAATCGCCATTTGCGTGCGGAGACTACTTGTTGGCAAGAGCATACGGTTTGCATTCGTGACAGAGCTTTCTCCTGCTAATGCAAAAGCTAATCCAAACTGTTCATAGTGGAGTCAATGCCCAAAGGCTGATTCACCCTTCGATGAACAACCACTCGCATTGGGCGTTGATTCCGTGGTGGACGTTTGGGATTAGCATTTTGCCCGGATGTGAATCCAGGCTCGCAGTTGATTGGTGTCAAGAGACTCCACGATACCACTGCCAATGCCATTCTCAGAAGAAGTCTATCAAGAACTTGTGCAGTATCACGTCCATGGTTTGGTTTTTACGTCAATTAGCAACAAACATTCCTAAAGGAACATCAGCATGCCTTTATTCATGTCTGATAGATCATACGCGTGCAGCTTATTTCAAACATCGGCATGCTTGTATGATTTTCTTGATTTCTAATGGTTCAGAAGATTGGTAAACTCATAGCATGTTCATTATGCGCTTTCTGATGGGCAACAACATCATTAGGCATCATGGCTTGCACCAGGGTCGTTGATTCCTGATTGGTTTGTTGACATTGCGCAGGTGGGATTAAGAGGCACAATTTCAAGCGCGGGCTCATGACTCATGGTTCCAAGAGCCACAGAGCTCTGGGTTCGATTGGCGCAGGGACAACGCCAGGGCGGGTGTACAAGGGGAAGAAGATGCCTGGGAGGATGGGAGGGACCAAGACCAAGATCCGGAAGCTCAAGATTGTCAAGATCGATAACGATCTCCGGGTCCTCATGATCAAGGGAGCTGTGCCAGGGAAGCCCGGGAACCTTCTTCGCATCGCGCCTGCCAAGATTGTCGGCAAGAACATCCCCAAGAACTAGCTTGTCCATGTGTTCGGCTGATTGTACACATACTGATTTGTTTCTTCGCCCAGGACCAGATTTTGTATACATGCCATTTTCAGTTTTGGAATGCAAATTTTTGGATGTCAAGTTATGTATTATAGCTATGTCGCTGCGAATAGCCGGTGAAGCCAATCCTGCCGTCAAACCATCTAGCTTTTTGATTTCAGATGAAATCCTCGGATCTTCGAGACCGTCTAATCAGGTGGAGTGGCTCTCATTACGTCCTATCTTTTTTGTTTAGACCCTGTGCTTTTCGTTGCTTAACCCGTCATACTCGCCTGCTGTTCTCCATCCTAGCCAAATCGTGCCCCTCTTGAGCTTTTCATCTCTCGACAATGTCATCTCCCCGACTCCCCCCTTCCTCCTGTCAGAAATCAGCTTGTTGGCGTCGACTAAAACACTTTCTGATTCACGGTTTAATTTGATTTTGTTTGATTAAGTCAAATTTTATCAATTTTTTTACATACCATTCATCGTAACATTTTATATTTAGGGCTTTGTGATTTTTTTAAAAAAAAACTTTTAAAAAAGATAAAAATATTTTTTCCCTTTCCGTACCTCTTTTTAAAGATCCTTGTCTTGACACAACCAAACCGAATCAAACCTCACCCTCTCCTACCATCGAGCTCATCGTCTCCCCCACCAAACCGCTCCATGCCGGCCCTCCCCTTCCTCTCGCTGCCACACAACTATTAACGAGAACTAGATTCCATTTCTTTAAAGTAGAACCTTTGGCATCGAGCGGAATGAACCGAACTGGAGTACATCTCATGGGCTGTGCAGGGCATTTACAGTTTTTCATGTTTCAACCAGCGTTAGCTTTCCCACATATACTGACACATGCAAGTCAATGCACATGTTCAATTCAGATGAAAAAGCTGTTTTAGTATTCTATATATATTATTCCTCCCAGGTGAACGGTTGATAAGCATAATTGCAAGGTTAGTAGGTTAACAGGGATCCCTTTCGCAGCCGCCACTCGCCATGCTCTCTCATACTAATATGTTACCGAGGGATCTGACGTTTTGCCAATCTCATACTAATAAGGTTGCCAGGATCATTGGGGTCGCTATAAACATGTAGCACTATAATTTAGCCTGTAATGAATGAATGACATATACACACACACACACTGAGAGAACAGTGTGGAAAGACTCGAATGCATCCCTATTGATCCACCCCTGCTCTACAGATTTGAGAGTTTGCTTATTTGCCACTCCTCACTGAGATGTGAAGGGCAAAATTATGTTTTTTTTTTCAGCTGTTTGTTATCTGGGCCCGAGAAAGTTGAAGGCGAGTCATGGGTAGGCGATAACGGAGCCACAGTCAGAGACGTCACCTGGATTTTGCGGCGCATGCCTTTTTCTCCACATTATGTAGTACAGAAGAAGAGTTTTGAACCGACTTATATCTACAACTTAAAACCGACTAGAACTATCATACAACTCTATCCAAGCGAAAGATACCAAACGAACTAATCCTATACTACTCCTAATTAAGATCATGGTTCATGCATGTCCTGCCGTGGACGTCTTGCCTGCCCTGTCGGTCTCATCTTGGCCCATCGGTCCACGCCGGAAGAATATATTGTGCGATCTACACCATTTATAGCTTGACCATTTTCTGCTGCAATCCACAGAACCAAATCTAAGCCAATAAACAAGGGATTTTTAAAAATAAGATGCCAATTTGTGAATTTACCTAATAATTGAAAAACCTATTTGCTCGTGAAATTACCTTATGCAGTACCATCAAAAGCTGATTATTCGCTTGCAAAATCTTCATAATTAACACCCTCGGATATGGTATCTAGCCGTCTATTCCCAATTTCTGACAGCAGGAAGAGAATTGTTAGCAAGATGGAGCATTGCATAAAGGCACCAAGGCATTAGTGCTGTATGTGCAAGTTGACACTTTCCATGTTTCACTTGCCATATTTTGTATGTGGGGTGGCTGACTGGGGGTGGGGGAAGCATGAATATTGAATAAGATGAAGGTGGGAAGGGGCATGGTTCTAACCTGCATTTTCTCCAGCAGTAGACTCAGCGAAGTTATTTGCCTCAGAAGGGATGAAAGGGGATCTGCCATAATTCTCTAATATTTCTGCAGACAACCCAAGATCAAAGATATATGTACGCATTACACAGCAACAGGATGAAACAGCATACTGAAGAAGAAAGGAACACTGCAAAATATTACCTGTACTGTGGCTGAAATCGTCTGTTAAATCTGAAAAACTGACACTCCGATGAATCTGGCTCAAGAACCCATATGAATCAATATCCAAAACTGGATCACTTAGTGTCTGTCCATTCAACTCTGAGCTGCTAAAGGATCCACCTGAGGCATCCCCAATTGACTGGCAAGGCTCTAGGAAAGCATTCTCATTGCAGAATGCAAAATCTGAGTTGCTAGCATAGCTAGATTCTGTCTTTATTGTTGTTCCATTGTCTCCATTAAAACGCCCGACAGTAGAATTGTGTGCTGGTAATAGGCTAGCGAAGCATCCATGGCATTAGGAATACCGTGAACTTTACTAGCATAGATAAATTGGTCACTTGATAGAGCACCATTTACTACACAACTAGAGCTTCCATTACGTAGCAGGCTATCTGGCATTGCGGTGCTAGGAGCAGTGTCCGCTAAAAAGCATGCATTTTGGTTCACTGAGACAGACAATAATATACCATGTTAGTTCATAAAAAAGGAAATGGGCATGTCAAAAATTACAATAATGGTAATAAACCAACTATCAGTCTATCAGGATTCAAAACTTGAAAAAAGAACAGATATGAGTATCGTCGACTGATGCACCTTTGAAGGCATAAAAAAATCTACTTAATAAAATAATGGTTCGAGCTTAGATGCCATGTGCATACAAATGGAATTGCATTGGAGGAGTGGTGGGAGCATATTACAAAAAAGGCTAACATAACTGCCAGCAGAAAATTTTAAAAACCTAGGAAAATACTAGTTTGATCTATATGAGACAACGATTTCCTCAGAAAGTGGAAAGGCTCAGGAAGTGCCAACATTGCAAGCAGCCATCTAAAGGAGTCATAGCCTTTCTACCCCCAAGGAGCCACCTAAAGGACTCATGGTCCTTGTTACCCCAAGGAGTCATCCAAAGGAGTAACAGCCCTTGCTACCCCAAGGAATAGAAAAAAATTTATTTTTTAACCTTTTTTAAAAAATTATTTTAATTTTAATCACCGGGCTGAAGAATTTGCAAATCTAACCCTTTTGGCCGCGCCACCCGTCTGGCGCGGCAAATTCATGCTGCCGCGCCAGGCGGGGAGGTTGCCACGCTGGCGGCCCCGGCGGGCTACCGATAGAATGACAAGTGGGGCGGTCTTGCCGCGCCATCCCGCTTGGCGCGGCAGCATGTACTTGCCGCGCCATCCCGCTTGGCGCGGCAGCATGAATTTGCCGCGCCGGGCGGGGTGGCGCGGCCAAAAGGGTTAGATTTGAAAAAACTTTTGACCCGGGGTTAAAAATAAAATATCTATTTCAAAAGGGTTAAAAATAAAAAATTATTCCAAGGAATACCATTTGCTGGCTGAAACAATGAATTGATTCTTCGGATTATTACGCTAACACAAAGAAACAGAAAAGACTCTGCCTTTTTGATCTCCCATTAAAAAGAGGATAAACAAGAGCTAGTAGCAATTAATCCTAAACTAATTTAGAATATATGTTTTAGTGAACTATAGAGGGCTTCTGAACAAATAGGCTTACATGTGCCTGAGTTAGAGCCATTAGGAGCAGTAGGAGGCATAGAAGGTACTCCAGCATGATGTTCTTTAGTCATAAGCCGATACTGATCCTCAAGAAGCTTGTTGAAGGCCACTATTTGGTTCTTAAGCATCAGCCTCACATAGTATGCCTTGAAAAACTCACGATTTTCTTCCTCAAGTTTCTGCCAGACTGGAAAAATTAAAGACGAAAGATAAACCATGTGTGGTAACTAGTACCAATAAAAATAGCAAATGGGGGAACCATAATTTACTAGCAGCAAATTATTGGATGGAATTAATGTTACCCAAAAATCAAAGGAAGGCAAATATTCTCTCGTATGCTAACTATTGGGATTATTCTCACGTTAATGATAAGCATCTAAAATGGACCAATATGAACTCAAAGCCTAATGCAAAATTCCATGAGAGCAAGAATCATCTTTACAGATCATGCACTCTCCTTGAAGCTGCTCTAGTTTATAAAATGGAAATGATATAAATCATGAATACAGCACATACTGAGATTTTATCAACAACATAGATAAAAAGTGATGTTTTAATTCGTCTAGAAAATTATACCTGCCCTATAAGTCATGTCTGAACTGAAATCATCATAGCAATCAAGCTATAATTGCATGATATATACATACACCACCTCAAAATAAAATAAACAACTGTGTTTCCAATTTTGGGCACCATGTGCGCAACATAAATTTGCAACTGACATCCAATTTTAGGCAACATGTATGCAACATGAATTTGCGATGATAGTCCAGGGGCCAAGACTATGGCCTCATTCTTTTCACCTTATCTAACTTAACTTATCTGACTTATCTTTGACTTTATAAGGCGAAGAGGATGAGGCCTATAATTGTGATGGATTGACAGCTCTTGACCTTGGTTCAACTTGTGAAATAAGACAAAGTGCAAAATAAGCAGGAAATGAGCTTTTCATGCACAAGAGTGTTACCAAGCTCAGTAAAACTAGGTTCTATTTTGGCCTGGAAGGATAGAGTTTCAACCACTTCTTTCTGGTTCATATAAAGCTGAAGACAACGTTCAATGAGGTTCTGGACCTGTAAAGAAGTTTTTGTATGAGACCTTATTGCTTCAAGTAAAAATGCAGCTAGCTTCTTTCAAGCATGCTCAAAATAACTAGCACATAATTTTATTCAGAGAAACAACCAACAAAAATTCAAACCATAACATTGTATCACGTAAGCACACACCATATGCAATAAAAAAAATTAATTGTGCGTTCAATATAATAGACAGAACCACACATGTATAGGAAATCAAATAAAGGTATATATATCTCTGTCACTATGCCTAAATTCGGTAAGTCAATGAGAGAATAACCACAAGGTATGATGACATCTACCACAGATTGTGTAAGTCACTGAAAAGTGTCCAGTGTTTGAAAAGCCAAAAGGCTTTGGGAAGCAGAGCATTATATGCACAGCACTATCCCTAAATATTGAAGAACTACCACTCAGCTTATTGGGGATTTAGCCATCCTTAAAGAGAACATAAAAAAAAAATGCAGCTTATTGTAGAGGGAAAAAAATGGGCGGTTACAGTGGACTGCATTTTACACATAGCTTGGATCACGTTTTTTTTCCCGTTATATATAGTATTTGAGATAGAAAACCCCGGAGGCATCCACGAATATGTCACACCTCTCTTCCACGTACTCACCTGTTTCCCATCACAAACTCAGCTCTTACCCCTCACGTCTCCCTCCTTCCCAGTTCCCACACTACCCCCACCTCATCATACATCGCCTTTTCTGGCTATGCTAATGCTGAATGATCTTATAGCGAAAAAACAATAAGTGATTGGCTGAGACCCACCTAAAGAACAAGCTAGCCCCAGTACGCAAAGCCTAATCAGAGGAACACACTGCGGCAATATAGACATTCATCAGCCAGCGCCATTCCATTCAATTCTCTTCCCAAGGGTAATAGGTAAAAATATATATATATATAGCTACGACGACAAGCATTTCAATTCAGCGACGACGCATGGTACGCGTTATCAGGGAGAAAACAAAATCACTGAAAAAAAAAAACCCAAGGGTTCGGGAGCAGGTTGACGGCGCTCACGAGCTGGATGTCCTGGCGCGAGACCTTGCGGACGTCCTCTCCCCCGGGCGGCATGCTCGGCGCCTCCCTCATCTGCCCTAATCTCCCCCACCACCTGCGACGCCAACCCCTACCACACACACACACACACCCCAAATTCGCAAACGATTAATCAATCACACAGCCGGATCATCCAAAGCAATTTCAGCAAGGCAAAAAAAAAAAAAAAAAACAGCCACCAATAAACGAATCGTTCGATCCCGCTCGGGGATCAACAACGACCACGAGGAGGAACAAGGCCAGGGCCTCCCAACCCTCCTCACCTCGAGCGACCCGGAGGCGACGAGCGCGAGGGCGAGCGAGACACGGGACACGGCGGCGGCGGCGTGATCGGAGGATGGCGACGGGAGCGGCGCGGCGAGGGGGCGGTGGGCTCGTTGCTTGCTAATCCGTTGGGATCGGATTATGGACGCGTTTTAATTTCAATCGGGTAATAATAAGAAGTGGAAGGCGGTGGCGTGGCGGCGCGGTGGTGGTGGGGACGGCGACGCGGGAGTGCGGGACCCACCTCCCACTTCCCGCCACGCGCGATGCTAATACTAATCACGCTGTATTAAAAAGAGTTTTTTTTATCCATGCCATTGTTAAGTTGTATATATTCAGTTCTGCCATTATTAAGTGCATATTCTTAAAAATACCATTTTGTCTGCAATCAAACCTCAGCGCTGCCATTGTGAACGATTTTGAGGGATTTCTGGAATATACGAAATCAAAATACGGTTGAAAATACGTCTTACAAGTAGGGCTCGCGTGTCATACACACATCTCCTTCTACCTCATCTTCCCCAACTCCAGCTCCTCCTCCTCCCTCATCTCCCCTAACTCCGGTGAGAGCTCAGCGGCGGCTTAAGCGCAAGGCGGCAGCCATGTGGGCGAAGTTCCGGCAAAGACGAGCTCTGGCAAGAACGAAGGCGGCAAGCTTAACTCCGAGGCGGTGGCGCGAAGCTCTGGCCGCCGAGCTCGCTGCTCGTCCTTCTACTGAATGGAGATGGGAGCTCGCCAGAGCCGCTGGCGTGTGGGGGAGGGAAGAGGAGGCGACGAGCTCGGGTGCGCGAGGAGATGGAGATGGGAGCTCGCCGGCCCGGAGTCGCGAGGAGAAGGGATCTCGTCGGAGCCGCCGCCGCCGCCGCCGCCATGCCATGCCGCCGCTTGCTTGTCAAGGCCTTCGAGAAGGAAGAAGATGCCGTGGGAAGAAGAAGGAAGGAGGAAGAAGATAATGAGAGGATGACATATGGGTCCCGCTTGTCGACACGATTTGGATCAGTATTCGACGGGTATTGCCGAGAAATACGTTTTGGGGCCAAGAATGGCGTACCGAGGTTTGATTGCGGACAAAATGGCATTTTTAAGAATATGCACTTAATAATAGCATAACTGAATATATGCAACTTAATAATGGCATGGATGAAAAAAACCCTATTAAAAACCGATTGCAAAGGATTAGTCAATTGTTTGTGGATGGGAACGAGAATTGCTCCATCGACAGTGATGAAACTCGGCATCGAACATTTAGCGCATGTTTCGCGGTAACAAAATTTATCATTTTTATATAGCATGTTTAGCATAATAATTTATAATGTACAAGACCGAAGGTTTGCTTTGATAAGAGCATAGCTGCACGATCATCTAAATGCACACTTTATAACATTCACCGTACACTCTATCTATCTTTAAAATTCTTTCATACTTATACCACATTCTAAAAGATTTTTTCCTCCAACAGTACTCTATCACTACACACTTTATTTTACGGCTTCTCATGCAGATGCTTTAAGGGGGTGTAGCTAGGCCTGGGAATGGGGCGGGTTCAAACCGGTTTAATGGGGCGGGTTTCATTTTGGGTTGTTCTTAGACAGGTGAAAACGGGTTGAACTGATAAACGGGTTGGGTTGGGTTGGGTTTACACCTAAATACACCGTGTAGCGTTAGATCAGGTGGTTCAAGGACAATAAAAAAAGGGGGACTGGCTTAGCTTAGCACATACCATGTGTTTATACAAGTGTTTTTGACGAGGATGCAGGTAACTTTAGACATGTAAAATGCAGGGGCTCGAAGAAGTGCTTAAAAGAGGGGAGTTGCTTAGATTAGCATATATGCTTTTATATCTATGTGAACTTATTTACAATGGGAAAAAAACTATATATATACCTGCTCAGTGATATGATAACACCCTCTCTTCTTAAACACTTATCCATAAGCGCCTTGCCCTTTACTTGCCCTTGGTGCATTTACCCGTGTAGAATTCTTTTTTCATCTTTGTATCCACTAAATCAAATTTCTAATTTTATCCTCTTTATATCATCACCTGCAAGGCTCCCTATACACACGCTTATTAGACAAATTCACTGTATTAGTATATTTAAAGTGGCTTAAACTTATTTATTCGGCAAGTTTATCCATTTAACTCTACGCACCGCTAACTTTAGTTCAGTTACCTTATTAATTTAGTTCAACCATTCCGAACATGCAATATATTTTTTACTATTTCCAACGAAAGACTCAAATCACAATCTAATAGAAAAAACGATATAATAAGAGGAGAGAGATTCTCTATATTTAGAAGCATGATAGAAAATCCCAAGGACAGCTTCGAGTAATTTGGGAATTTTTTTTCAAATTCAGGAAAAGGGGGAAGATATGCAAGCCGTCGGACATTGTTACCAGTTCTCGCCTGCTGAACACCATGTCTCTATTAGGATATTGGCTTTATTTGTTTGAGTTGAAAGTTGTTGAAAAACTTTAATCTAAAAAGTTGCGAGCCTTCGAAAGACGTCTTAAAGAGTTTAAAATATTATGAAAAAATATTTTACGAATTCTAAGAAAAACTATTTAAAATTTCACAAAAATGACTATATTTAACTTATACAAAATAACAGATTTTAATTTAATAATTTAATTTAACTTAAGCTGAAACAAACGAGGCCACTGTGTCGTGCAAACACGCCATTGTAGCATAGGGCGGTAGCAAGAGATCGTAGCAGCTGGACACATGCTTTCAGTAGCTAGAATAGAAGCACTTTATCTGGACGTTGATTACTCGATCACATGGGGATGGGCGATTGATCGTCTTGCTCTAGCTGACAAGTAGCAGTAGCAGCAAATGCATGGCACGACGGTAGAATCCAACACATGGATCGAGCAATCAAATGTGCAGACTGAAGCACCCGATCCAACACATGGATCGAGCAACCAAATATGCAGTGTGTACTGTGTAGTTACCTTTGGGTCATATCGATATAGATGTGTGTAGTCTGAGAAAGTACACTGCACTGCCGCGCACTCGACTAAGCACACAGATTTACATATTTCGCTCTTACAAAAAAATAAAAAAGAGAATAAATTACAGTGCCAACGGCAACCTCCGCCGACACCAACAATAATACAACATCGCATGTCTATTTTCTCCTATCATCAGTTTCTCCATCACCAACCCTGTTCTCAACCTTGGTAGCATTCCACGCAACCCTAAGTCGCCGGCTCTGTTATCCATTTCAAACTTACATCCTATCAAAAAGCTTCATACGGTATAGAGAAACCAAAGCAATATTAACGATTGCAGTAGCAAAGGAGGTGCCAGGAAGCCTCTCAGTCATGGATGCTGCCCATCCAAAAAGTGCCCTCCCACACTCACATCAAAAAAAACATGGCGTCTACGCCTCTAATAAGGCTTCAATCCACAGTTGGCTCCGTATCCATGCAAAGATGAACCAGTTTCTGCTGGTACTGCCCGAAGACCTCACTGACAGCGATCAGGTCCTCATCATCCACATTCTTGGACGGGAAACGGAGCCTCTGGCTCTGCTCTTGTGCTGATCCTGACGTGTCATCACCGGGCTCTGATTCAGAGCTGATCTGTGAATAGATCTCATGGCATGCAAGCAAGAACATCGCAGCAGTGTCTGGTCGCTGGTTCTTGCGGAGTGTTTCCAAAGCCTCTGGAAGAGCTCCAGCAGCAACATATAGTATTAAAGCTCTAAGGAAGAAGCAAAAATATATATTAACACCATGAGATTAATAAACAATCAACTGACATAAGGGATCAATTACCTCCACATGTTGTGTTCACCGTGGAGAATATAATCAGCCCACCTTTGCAGTACCCTGAATGAGTCAGACAGCATGCCAGAGTTACCTTAGTGTGCTAAGAAAATGAAGAATTATCATGCCACTTTTAATTTTTAAATGCTGGACGCTTCAAGCAAGGGTGCCATCATTTTAGCTTAACTTTTAGCTACAGAGAAAGCATATCCACACATTAGGTGCTACTTCGATATGAAGAATTGTTTTCTAGTCACGTGAGGCATAGGAATGACACTTTGGCTTGTGGCTCACAAGCAGCTCAGGCTTGCCCCAGTTTTTAGCTCACTCAGGCTCCGTTAGCGAACCAAACAAGCACGAGACGAGTATCAATTCCAGCTTAGCACTTCCAATGAGCCAAGCTAAGCCTGACCCTAGCCTTGAAAATTATGTCCTAAATTTAGCCTTCCCACACATGTCTAATGCACCACATGGTCCACATCAACTAAGCCAGGCCACCCGCTAGCCACTAGTCAGCATTGGCCCCAGTTATCCAGTAGTTCACCCAGCATAGCACACTCTCACATGCACATGCTAGTGAGCCATGTTTGGAACGAGTTTGAGCCAAGTCCTAACAGGCCTGGCTTGTTCAAACTCGGCTCATTGCCAACCCTAGGGAGCCATGGTCCATAAATCATATACATAACCTAGGCTAATAACACCTTCCCGACCAACATGGGCAGATGGGGCAGGCTGTTGTGAATCATGATCCATTTTTACAGTTGTGTCAGTGTTTGTGACCAGTGACCTACAATTACCACGCGTGTGTGTCTTGAATTATTTTTTTTAAAATCAAATATTTCAGGTGAGCGATAAAATCTATTAACCCGACCAATTGCATATAAGTTGCCACAGTTGAATTGTACCTTGAATAATCAGATCCATGCAAATGAGTTGCAGCCAAAGTTGCAGCGTCAATCCAGCACCCAGCATCTTGAAGCTGCAACAGAAACCAAAGTAACTAATTAACTATGCTTGGAATCCTATTCAGTTGCATTAGTGTTATGCACAAATCAAACTTGGAATTTCAAAAACCACATTAATACAAAGGTTCATCGGATTAATCATCTTTCATGGATTTTTTTAAGTATCTGTCATGGATTGGAGTACACTGAGTACTGTTAATATAAAGGAAGCTATACAAAAGCATGATAAACCGTAGATTCTCAAGTCCCAGCAATGACGGGATAAACCACGTCATGATTGCACACCAAAAAAATTATTGGGAAAAAATATAGCATCTGAACTTTGATAGAGAGGGAATAAAACAGTCCCTTCTAAATTATTGTATGGATAATGGATATTATGTTTGTGCTTTATTCCGTGACATAACACTAAAAAAATATAAGCATGAAAGACATCAGATAGTTTCTGTTACCCATTTTTAACATTGTGTTTATTTTTAGATAGATAGATTTTATATCCATTGCAAAAGTGTTTCGCAACCCATGGCATAGACAGAAAATATCTAATGTATAAAATATGTAACAGAGGAAACAGAATGACAAGACATGAATATGTAAAATAAACCAAAAAATACAGTACAATATGATATGCTAACAGTAACCTGAGAGCACGCTTCCTGGTATCTTCCCACAGCACAGAGAAGATGTGTGCCAGAGAGCGATTTGTCCGTTCTAACCATATTGGCTGCAACAACCTACACAAGATCATAACTTAATTAAGATTTCTGTCTGTGAACAGGTAACTATAGTCCATAGAGTTTCGGGAAGAAAAAAATTAGCAGAGAACTGGGGACAAAATCTGAAACAATGAATGTGAAATCTCTTCTAGCTTATATTAATTACAACAAAATCTTAATAACATTACAAATATTATTAAATATAATAAGAAAAGATCGATACATGGACACTACTAGGATGTGCACCAGTTTCTACAATACGAAAAAAGATCAAGAAGAAAGGCATACAAGGCACATGAATGATCAAAGAATAGCATTTAAGTTCACTTCATGTTGAACAAAACGCTATAAAACACCACAAAGTTTGCATTTTACAGTTGAAAAAAAAACAAAGTACATACCCTGCTCTTCTGAGTTTTAATTCTCTTCCATTTTATCGGTTTCTGTTCTGAAAAAACATGTTTAATATAAATTGTGTCGTTGCTGCAAGCATAATATATTCCCACGGATATTAAAAAAAAATGTTGTTTTTTGACCTGACATTTTACCCGAAAAAATGAATATAGCAATTTTGGTGATAATAATTAATGTTATTGTTGCATGTTCATGGTCAACAAAGAGAAACTAAAATATTTTTTATTCTAAAAAAATCAAAAGGTTTGACTCCATGTATGCAAAGCGACATTATTTGCGCCAAAATTAAATCACTGTGTAATTTTGTTTTGTCACTGTCCATTCACGCTTATCTCCCCCTATAATTACTAGTGTTGGCATGCTATCGCATTCTGTGTCAATGTGTCATCTCCTAAACAAAATAATGAAGGAAATAATTGCAGATCCTATGGCTGTTCACCTTGACTGCAAGTTCATGTAAAGATCGTGACACTGCTGATGACAGTACAACTGCTCTCAATGCATTTGGGTAAAAATTTGGCCCTTCGGGAGGCGTTGAAAGTAACAATGACACCGCAGCCTCCAAGTTTCCAAGAGAGACAAGCCTAAGGTGACAGATTAGGCAAAACATGTGGCACAAAGAATTAGCAAGAAATGTGCATGATTTCAAAACAAGTTGGCATATTTGGTTCTTACTCATGAACACGCTTTTGCAAAGCATCTTCGCCATCTAGCTTGTCATGCCAAGGTATCCTTTCATTTGCATTGAACCACAGTTGCTCTTGCTTGAATGCCATTGAACTTAGTTGCCTATAATTCTGCACAATTGATAAACCACTAAATTCAGAAGCAAGCATACCTATGGAGGCAAAAAATAACAACATATCAGAATTAAATAATACCGCAGCATCTTTTGCCATGTTTTCAGCAGCGGATCTCTCTCTTGAAGCCATCCTATCGGATGCAGAGGTTTGTTCAGAATCAGGATGTGCACTTGATTCTGAACCATTCTCACTTGATCTACTTATTGATTTATCCAGTAAATGACGAAGAGCTTGGGGCAACTGTAACCAGAAAAGTGCTTCCTGGAAATCACCGAATACCGCAGCAGCAAATGCAAACCTTGCATAAGTTCCCTTATTCACTATAGCTGAATATACTCTGGCTCTTCCATCATCAAGAATGCAACCTTCTCAAGAAAAGGAAATGTCTCCATGATTTATGCTAAATCATCTGTGCAAAAAAGAAGAGAGAGATGCTGCTGACGTACCATCCTTTCTATATGGTTCCAACACTTTAAGCAGCAATTCAGCCACTACAGAATCACCAATAGGAGGAAGAGTTGTCTTAATCATGTAACTACGAAGATCTCCAAAGCTTGTTGGTGCTTCCCTAAAGCTGTTACTAGCTAATTTGTCATTATTACTGCATTCAAACCAAGAAGGTGTCACACCAAGTTGCAGGATCATACGCAAAGCCTGAGACAGAAAAACATAAGTGGTTATAACGCATCACAATTCAGTCTCTCATAAGGTAAAAAATGACGTTATAAAATGGGTTAATATCACTGTTGCCATTTTAACTCACCCCCTGACCGCGCTTGCCATTTCGAAAAGGCCTCCCTCAGCGTTGCCATTTTAACTGTCAATCCCTCTCAAACATGCCATTATCAGGACTTACGGGGGCAATACGCACACAAATACGTGAGAAATACGGCTGACAAGTGGGTCCCACCTGTCATACTCTCCTAACTTCTTCTTCCTCCCTCCTCTCTCTCTCTCTCTCTCTCTCGGCTTGGCCGCCGCCCTGCACCCCGCGCCACCAGCTCGGTCCCACCACCGCCGCCGCCCTGCATCCACGCAGCGCCGCTGGCTCCCTTCTCGCGCAGTGTGGCCGCACGGGAGGCCATGGCCTCCGTGAGCTCGGCGATGGCGATGCCGGCGACCGCGGCGGCTCCGGCGAAGGGAGATGTCGAGGAGCAAGGAGAGCGAGGAAGAGGTCAGTGGTCGAAGACGAGCGCGGGCGCCCAACGCGAGGGACGCGGGCGCGTCCAACGCTCGCGTGGCCGTGCGATTGCCCCCGTCGCGCCGTCCGATCCAGCGAGCCCACGCCCACGCGCAGCCGCTGCTCCCATTTGGCTTCGCTGCGGCAATCGGCTCGGCTCAGCGCAGCGTCCCAACCGCTCGGCTAAACAAATGTACAACGCGTATTCCAACTGCCTGTCGCGTATTCCTTCCCTGTTGCGTATTCCCTGCCCTACATCGCGCGGCCTGCAACGCCTTCGGCGTCGACCCACGCACACCGCCGCCGCCTCCATCGACTAAGAACTGATTTCATTGAAATCTGGAACGGTGTCGATCAAAATCAGTGGCAACCCAATTAGGAACCGTGGTTTTCAGATGATGAATATCGCTGTTTCATCTTGAGGTAGATCACCTGTGCATGTTGGTATTCTTTTGAGCAATCTAGATCAAGAGCATGTCGTCTCTCCCTAAAGGGATCGTGATCACCCATTATCCCTAATCTGTGTGCAGATACATCACGGGTGGCGCCATCACTTGTTCTTCTCAGAAACAATGGAAAATACTACACGTTCTATAGGTATTATCTTCCTAATTTATCATCAATTTGTGTTTTAATCTGTTCAACAAATTGGGATGAATATTTAATCAATGTATTATTTTTAGATGATTTTGGAGATGGAAATTCCATCCACACGGATGGTTATACAAAAAAGAAATCAACACCAATACTTGGAATGGAATTTGCAACTGTAGAAGATGCTTACAAATTCTACAACGACTATGCGTTTGATATTGGTTTTAGCGTTAGGAAAAATGAAGATCGGAAGAATAGCTCAAATACTTGTATAATGAAATGTTTCACTTGTTCGAGAGAAGGTACACAAAGGTCAGTAGATCCAACTAAAAACCCACCAAAAGTTGAGCAAATGGAGTCTAGAGTTGGATGCAATGCTCATATGAGAGTTCAGATGTGCAACAAAGGAACTTACGAAGTGACTTTTTGTGATTTAGAACATAATCATGTCTGCACAACGCCATCAAAAACAAGACTGTTGAGGTCTCACAGAAACATTAGTAAGGCACAAAAGGCAATGGGTGATTTGGCTGATGCCTCAGGGATAAAACCAAAAGAGACTTATGAGCTTCTATCTAAACAAGTTGGTGGAAAGCGCCATTTAGCTTTTCTTCCAGATGACTACAAAAACTATTTGAGAACAAAGCGGGAGCAAGATATGGCATTAGGTGATGCTGGAGCACTAATGCAATATCTTCAAGAGCGCCAAAAAAAAGATCCATCTTTCTTTCATGCTATGCAACTTGATGACGAAGATCAAATCACCAATATATTTTGGGCTGATGGCAGATCATTGTTGTACTATGAGTATTTTGGTGATGCTATTTGTTTTGACACAACTTACAAAACCAATAGTTATGGTCGACCTTTTGCTATATTTGTTGATATTAACCACCATAGGCAGACGGTAATTTTTGGTGCTGTTTTGTTGTATGACGAAACAATTGCATCATTTGAATGACTGTTTCAAACTCTTTTGGATGCTACTGAAAAAGCCCCAAAGGTGATTTTTTTTTTGCTTTCAAGTTTTGTTTTGCAGTTGTAAGCTAATGAAAAACATGTAACAAAACTATTGTTTTGCGCTGAGCCGAGCCGATTGCCGCAGCGAAGCCAAATGGAAGCAGCGGCTGTGCGTGGGCGTGGGCTCGCTGGATCGGACGGCGCGACGGGGGCAATCGCACGGCCACGCAAGCGTTGGACGCGCCCGTGTCCCTCGCGCGTTGGACGCCCTCTGCCTCGGGTCGAAGAAGGGGGTTAACAAAGTAAATCAGAGCTCTCGGCGACAATGGCGGCACGGCCGAAGGGAAAACGACGGCGAGGTGGCTCCAGGGTCTCTCGGCTCGAGGTTTTTGGGGGAAAACAGTGCAGAGGCGGAGGCCAAGCTCGGGGACTAGCTACTAGGGCTCGAGGTTCACGGAATCGACGAGTTCGGCATCGTCTTCCTCGTTTCCGACGGCTTGGAGTTGCGGAGGAGATGGGATTTGTCAGAGTCCAGCGGCACAGCACGATGGTGACCACGGAGGTGGAGTCAAGCTCGGCGGCGGCGCTGTGGAGGCGTTGAATGGGGTGGAGGTGAGCTCCTCCGCCGCCCGTGCTGCTCCTCTGCCGCCCGCCATGCCCCGCCACCGCCCGTGCTCCTCCGCCGCCCGTGCCGCCGGAGCTCACCACCGGGAAGGTCGACGTCGGGGAGGGAACTCGCCGCCGCCGGTGGGAGCTCGCCGGAGGATCTCGCTGCCTTGGCCGGAGAGAGAGAGAGAGAGAGAGAGAGAGAGAGAGAGAGAAGAAGAAGCACATTGAGGAAGAAGAAGCTAGGAGAGTATGACAGGTGGGACCTGTCAGCCGTATTTCTCAGCGTATTTGCGTGCGTATTGCCCCCGTAAGTCCTGCTAATGGCATGTTTGAGAGGGATTGATAGTTAAAATGGCAACGCTGAGGGAGGCCTTTTCAAAATGGCAAGCGCGGTCAGGGGGTGAGTTATAATGGCAACAGTGATATTAACCCTTATAAAATGGTCATTTGAAGTGATCATAGTTACTGAAGTCTATGGCTGCTGACATAAAACAGTGATAGGAATAAAATATAATTACGTAAAAGTTAAATATAATTTTGTCTGGTTCTCTCTCAATTGATGAATATAAACAAATCTGCAAGCAACACTAAATGCAAATGAAGGCAAATGTGAAAAAATCTAACACAGTGAACTTGTTATAATCACATAGAAAACATAAACGTGGTTGAGTCTATACATGATAATATCAAAAGAAGACCATTCAAATAGAACATAAACCTTACCAAAGCATGTGCTGTAGGGAATAGTATTGGCAGGCATAATGGCATTGGCCTAAACCTCTCTTTTATTGTCAGCGGCTTCGTATTAGAACTGACCTTGCTGTCACTGTTGAATAGAATAGCATAAATTACAAAACAATTGACATGCATGGTTTGTAAAAAAAAAAGAACGTCAGATATTAAGTCATCGATCACATGAAACAAACACCACATCATACTAAATAAGGTCTAAAGCGTCGCCGAAGGGAATTACAATATTTTCAAGTTACAGAAAACTTGTTTTAAAGAGAAATGACTCAGCTATATCTTTATCACACACCAACAACTTATCAATTAAAAAATAAAGAAAGGGAAGAGGATTGACCAGTAGAAAAAAATGGAAGAAAAATGATACTACTATCCTGCCATGTTGATCATTTCTTAATTGATGGGGATACTATGGTAGTCCTTAAGGGCTAGTCCAATCAAATCGCATTGTCAACAAACTATAATTCAGCTATTGTAATGGCCATTTCCTATTTAATGGCTGGTTTTAAATTTACTTTACGTAGTTCAATGAAGTGCTCAATGTCTTGTTCTTCGGTTGCTTAAAACAAACTTATTTTAACCTTCCTGTATAAAATAGATTGGATTATTTTCAGCGCCAAGGTTAAACTGTTAAAATAAATCAGTGTTGGATAAATAGTATACATAGGAAATTATATTAGAGAATTAATAGAATAATATGCTCACAAGTTCATTCCAAATTCATACACATTCTATAGAAAGTGTTGGATATATTAACATTGTATAATGACAAATCCCATGAAGATTAATAAAAAATGCCATATGGTTTTTTACTTTGGCTGCACCCTTATTTACTATTGATAAAGGACTCGTTTATAGATAACAACAGAACTTTAACAATACACGAACAACTTGTAGGTCAACAAACTGAAATAAAAAAAATGTATGCATAATTTAAATGACGTACATGTTAACCTCAATCAGTCGAAAGCTACTATCAGCTCCAGCAATACATAATACAAGTGGTTCGTCCTTCTTTGTTCGAGTTGATAACCAATCAAGCTCCAAGACAAGGGTGCCAGGAGATTGTGGCTGAAGAAGGGCATTTGCCAAGGGATCTGCGCTATCCTAAAACATACTTCATGAACTTAGTACTATTTGAACTAGTTCCACGATGACATGGTATGAAACAGTTGCACAGACATGCTGAGAAACAAAAGGACCAGATTTGCAAAGTGGGAGTGGATAATAAAATATGCATGAATCACATCTAGGATGAGAGCACAAATTATGCATCAACTCATTAAGGTATCATATGCCTTTGGTCACATTTCTGAGCTAGAAAAATAATAGGGGACTAATGCTTGTTTGTATTTACCAGGTCAAATATAGAGAATGTATTATCATAGAAGAGCACAGCAATGCGTCCTCTACTCCGATCACCATGAACAACAGGAGAAAACTTTATCCTCCTAATGCCCTCCCTGTGAGTGCTAAAAGAAGAAGAGAGGCCTGTTGTAACATCCCACCATCGAATGTTGCCTGATCTATCACCCATCACCTACAGATAATTTTTTAAATAAGTAGTGTGTGGTCATAATATCCCAGCATAATCTGCACCAGAGAGAGAAAATGCTCGAAAAAAGAACTTAAAAAAAAAAGTGTGCCACAAAGTACGTACAACATGGGGAAGGCGGTAAGCCATAGCAGTAACAAGGCCATCCGAAGATGCAAACGATGATGAGGGCCATTTTGGCCTGAAAAATAGAAATAAAACCACACACTAAATATGGTTATGATGGGGTGATGGCCATGCTGAATGATGATAGTAATAGTAAAAAATAACATAAAGTGTGCAGTGTTACTTTGACTTCAGTCTAAATCAGTTAAACTTTGTAAGTGAGGCTAAAAGCTGAGAATCAAGTTGATATAATGATATATACAGTATCACTAGCTTTGATTATCACATTACTTGAACACCAAAGTAAATTGTTTTATCTATTTTATGTCTTAATCTAAAAGCATGGAGCATCTCTAATCCTGAACCGATATAGCTAAGGCCACACATCATCTCTATTCTCTAGAAATACAATCATTTGTAGGTTGTAACAAACACTTACAAATCTGCAGTGTTCTTCTTCTACTTTTTTTCCTTTCTAATTCAAATAATAGAGGTCACAGAAAGCATATAATTCAGTGGTAACATTACATTTACTGGTCTGTTAAATACCATAAGGCTCTGGGCCTCTGGCAGAACTGAATTTTAGACTACAACAGTGATGCTTATCTAATTGGTAAATACATGTGCAACAGCAAAATGGATATGAAATATGGGTTTTGTATATCATCCAAAGAAATATTTATGTGAGGCTCTTTTCATTGCTAAAATCTATAAGTTCGACAATTTGAGCACCTAAAATCTCGTATTCGCCGTCCATGCACTTCAAACACGCCAAGAGCACCATTAACTAACGCAAAAGCAAAGCTTTCAGATGTTTCGTCAGAACTTTCTGCACCAGTAACCTCTGCAAAAATAAAATAAAATAAAATAAATCATATCATCTCACATCAAATTTGACGAGAATGTAACCAGAGAAAAAAAAACAACTTAAATAGATAACAAATGAATTTAGTAGGCAACCTATGAAGTTTCAAAGGATATGGTTTTGCTAGTAAGTGAGAATTGCACCTGCTGGTCGCTCCTTAGAGGTCGACGATTGCTTAGATGGTGCATTTTTATCTGGTCGTGGTGCAGCTGGCAGTGTCCATTCTAACACCGTAAAAGGAAGAGCCAAGGACCTAAGCTACAAACAATTCAGAAAAATCACATATATCATGCTTCCAGAACTTCTACCACATGATAGAACTAGTTCATACATAATGGTTGTGTTTTAGCACAAACATAGTGTTACTTTAAAAGGTCAATGTGGTAATTCAATGCTTGGTTTAGCATAAGCTATTTCCTTAGCATTTGGAAGACAATGTTTTCTTTAGCATTTAAAGCTAACATTTTCAAGAGGAAAAAGTCCATACTACACCCCTCAACTATCCAAACAGTTCAATTCTACATCTACAACCCAAACTACAAAAGTGGCTACAAAAGTGGTTATGTCAACACCCTCATCTTCTATCAATATTGAGCCATTTACCACCCTCGGTGCTATTGAACGGTGGTTTGATGATGTAGCACCCGGTTTTATCCATATTACTTGCCCACGTGGCATAATCAGTGATTTACGTGCTCCAAAATATCTAGCAAAAAATCTCAAAAATATTTTGGCGCACCAGGATTAAGGGATTTTTTCAAATTTTTAAAATAAATTTCCTTAATTAATTCCATAAAAAATCAAAAGATTAACCTCGATTTGTTTACTTTGAAACAAAATGTTCCCCATGATCCGGCAGCACCAAAATACTTGGGAGAATTTTTCAGGAATTGTTGGAGCATTCAAATCACTAACTATGCCACATGTGCAAGTGACATGGATAAAAACAGATTTCAGAATAACCAAACCACTGATGGTGTTAAATGATCGGGTATTAATAGATGTGGGTGTTAAATAACTGGCTTGTAATTTAGGGTGTGGAATGAACTTTTCTGGTAGTTGCATGATGTAATAGGACTTATTCCTTTTGAAGGTACTCTTAAAAAATCATTTTGCAACAACCTTTCCACTCTTTGCAAAACATTGCTTTTAGTATTTTATCTGTATCCAAATGAATACAAAAGTAATTAATAATTACCCATTTTAGAGAAGGTTTCCTTCGCATCTACCAAAAATGTCTACACAATGGAAGATAAGTACAAATGGCTGTAACCTTGAATCCTGACACAAATATCTGTTTATTGAAATTGCCTGATGACCTCGTGGTATCTTTTTATGTAATTCAGTGACTGAATTAAGACAAATTACTAAATTCAATTTATGCAAACTATATGACATCCTATCATGAATGCTGTTCCACTCTGATAAACAAAATAATGTCTAGCATAGCTTATGTGCAAATGTAAATCAGTAGTTTGACATTCACAATGCAAACAAAGATGAACTACTTAAAAGGACACATCTAAAACATTCGTATAATGTACGGATGGAAGTCGATATTATATATGCATAAGTTATAGCGGTTGAACTTTTTTAGTTTGCATAAGTTATAGCGAGAGAAAAGAGTACCATCATTGGGTTCTTTGTCAGAGCCCACACTTCAACAGGAGCATCACGAAACAGAATCAATAAGTACCTGGGAAAGAATAACATGCTTGAGAAACCATGAAAATATTGTGGCAACAAATGTAACGACTAACAAGATTCATGTGAGCTGAATTGCAAAAAGGTAAAAAAAAACAATGAGTAAAATGCACCGGAGGTCCATTAACTTGTAGCGTGGTGTCATTTAGGTCCATCAACTTTCAAACTGCAGTTTTAGATCCATTAACTCTTAAAGTGGCATGGACAACTTAAAGAGTTAATGGACCTGCAGTAAACAACTTAAAGGGTTAATGGACCTGCAGTAAACAACTTAAAGCGTGGTGTGCATGCCACGTCGGATCTAAACACAAAACGAAAGGGTACGGGCCTGCAGTAAACAATTTAAAGAGTTAATGGATCCAAAACTGCAGTTTGGAAGTTGATAGACCTAAATGACACCACGCTACAAGTTAATGGACCTCCGGTGCATTTTACTCAAAAACAATTATGGACACATATATCTGCATAAGTGTCAAAAACATAAAGCAAACCTCCCAGATGAAGAAGCTCTCAATGCTCTTATTGGTGCTCGTTCGGGCTTTTGGAGTACACGGAATGAGCGATTTAGCCCACTTCTAAGGCATGTGATAACAAGCTTATTAATGTAACCACCACTTTTATCATTAGCCTGTATTAGTCATGCACAATAGTAGAATTAACAAAGAAGCACCATTAAAAACCAACAATTAGTAAAAGGAGCACTATTAGTCTATTACTATTATTTTATTGTTATTAACTTTGATTGCCATGACAAAGTAGATAACACTTGATGTCCAGTCACAAGTCACAATAGATACAAATCATTAGAACATGGAAGCACCTGACTATACGAAAATGAAACAAGACGTGAGTTTCCAAGCCATCTTAATCCTTTGATGGTGCTATTATGGACAGCAAAGCTGACAGAAACTGCATTAGCCAAAACATCAACCACTTCAATAGTCCCATTCTGGGTTCCTAGAGCAACAAGTGGTACTGCTGGAGCAGGATTGTTTCCACCACCTTCAGATCAGAAAATATATATTCAATGTTAGAGAAGAGTGGAAAACTTCAAAACCTACGAGCTACGATTATTTCAGAAAAAACAGCATGCAATGTTATGGCCATGAAGGACATACGAGCAATTGTTGCAAGTAAAGAAGGGGATGGAACGGCTAGAGTAGTCACGGTGGAGGACAGAAGATGAAGCTGGCCCATCAAATCCATCTGCAGATATAAAAAATAAGCAAACCAGAGAATGGAAGACATATTAAAAAAAAGATGACTGAATTAATTAATTCTAATCCTATTGATTAAAAATGTTTTAAGTTATGCATGGCAGTCTGAGTAGTTTAGTTTCAAGTTTCCACTCAGCTATAGTAACAACCTTAATCAGCACGATATGTTAAAAAATTTAACAAAGATGAAGAGTATTATGCCACAACCTTTACTGTAAAATCAAGCCCATTGGAGCGCGGGTTCGAACCAGCATTGCTATGATTCGCTGTACCTGATTCCTTCCAAACATTAGTGACAGAAATGGAATCATCAGTTGATTTAACAGCTGTGCCAGAAATGACTTTTTCACTGGATTAAGCACACTGGTTCGCACCTAGATTAACTTTCTTTGAACATGCAGTCTTGTCAAAAGTCAAATGCCAAGACCAGATCTTGCCATCTTCAGAGATTGAAGTTAGATAAGTCATGGTTCCTTCATATAAATTATGGCTTGAATTTGTATCAGAGATGGCAGAACGTGAGGATAGTGTTTGTGCCAAATCCTGAGATTGCTTATCGATGTTACGAAAAATCGATTCTGACTGCCAAATTGTAGTAGCAAGGACTGCTGGGGGAGGAACAACGGTACCAATTGAAGGCATGAGCTCTTCAACTGCACACAACAAATGCACTTGTTCACCCCTACAGCCCAAAAGAAACAAGAGAAACTTAACATATTGCAAAGTATCACTGCTAGTATGATATATAAGTTCAGGTGTAATGTAAGTATGAATATGTGTGTGTAAAATTGTTAAGAGCATATGTAAGAATAGATTACACATTTTCAAGGAAGCACCGACAAAACAATGGCACCACATCAATTATAAAATAAATTACTCTAAGAATAACATGCTCTCAATTAGTACACAGATAATTGGGTATCTATGTGCAGTTGTGCACATATACAATGAGTTCATTCCTTTAAAATGGCAACATTCTCCCTATGTTCTTTTTTTTACTTGACATTTCTTACATTTAATGGTATCGAGATGCGACCATAGTATTAATTTTAAAGCTTTACATTTGAATGCGTATTATAATACTATATAAGTATTTAAATGAGAAATACAATGATATAATTTTCATCTAGCCAATCTAGATAGTTTTAAACCTATTAGTTGCTAGAAGTTTCACAGCACGGATTCTAGGACGCAATGGAAAAGAAAACAGGGAATTTTGATACTCCTGTGGCTGCAAAGCAGTCCTAATTTGTCAGTAGGTTTATCTAATAGCTTATTACTCGCTGCATTTGGATTCTGTTTTCTCTCCTGCATTTTAACAACTAGGCTATTGATTTCTTGTCCTAAAAAAACTAGGCTATTTATTGCACTTTTCAAGAACTACCCTCAATAAACAAACATAACTATCACACTTGTCTTGACAAATTTAGCCCACATGAATTTGGACATGCAGCCAAGTCGTGATTTATGTGCTTTTACTAAATTATAATTCCACAATATCGACATGAATGATATGGCTGCAAACTCACTCCTTGCGCTTCCAGATGCTCAGCTTGCCATCAAGGTGCGTGCAGTAGAGCAAGTCGAGATCTGGATCAACCATAACATCCGAGAACTTGCCAAACCCCCTGGGCAATGGAGTAACAGAGAGCGCAGTGCTGTAGTTGAGGTCAAAGACGATGAGCTCCCGAGGGAACGTGACATACAGGATCTGTCTCCAAAGCGGGGAGAAGCAGAGCCTCGATGCGAAGAGCGGGAACGCCGCAAGCGCCGGAGCCGGCGCGGGCGCCGCTATCTCTTTCTCCAGCCTCTGTAGCTCCGCAACGTCCCCTGCGCCGCAGGTGACCCGGTGCTCCTGCAGCGAGATGTCGGAGTCCTGCCGCGGGATGGCGGAGAGGAGGAAACCCTTGAGGCCAAGCGCGCAGAGGTGACGAGCGTCGAAGGGGTCGCGGCGGAGGCACGAGAGGTACTCGGGCGATGCGTCGAACATCCAGAGGACGCGCGGGTTGTTGGACGTCTCCCAGATGCAGAGCAGCGAGGGCCCGTGGATGGAGGCGAGGAGCCACCCGGAAGCGTGGTGGATCCAGCAGAGGTCCTGAACGCCGCCGCCGGTGCCGGGCGCGACCCCGCGGGTCTCGTCGAGGTTGAGCCAGTGGAGGACGACGCGCGCGCGGGCATCCCAGACGGCGATGCGGCCATGGCGGTCGCCCGTGGCGAGGCGGAGCGGGCGGCGGTCGTCCTCGCCGTCGTCCCCCGCGGCGAGGGACGGCGCGGTGGGGGGCGCCCAGCGCACGGCGGTGACGAAGGAGGCGAGGGAGGAGGAGGGCATGGGGAGGACGCAGATGAGCTGCATGGAGCGCGGGTCGGATACGACGACGCTGCTGCCGGCGCCGTGCGCGAGGAGGCCCGAGGGGCTGAGGTCGACGCAGCCCCCGTTGCCGCGGCCCGGGGGCCCCGGGAGCATCAAGGCCGTGGCGCTGCCGCCGGCGCCGGCGGAGGCGGGGGAGAAGAGGGAGGAGGCATTGCCGAACGCTCGCGACGCCGGCGAGGAGGGCAGCGCGGCGGAGGCGGAGGACGCCATCGCGGCGTGCGCGGAGGCGGAGATTGCTCGGCCGGGAGCCGGGGCGCCGGTCAGATCTCGTCGTCGTCGTGAGGCACCATTCGGGATGGCGAATTCAGGAGGGTGGGTGGGCCCGCGCCTGTGACTGGTAGCCTTTGTACGGCCGGTTGGGACCGTGGATGAGATCTGGACCGTCCAATCACCGATGGCGCTCTGTTCTACTCCCTCGGTTTCAAACTATAAGTCGTTTGACTTTTTTGACACGTACTTTGACCACTCGTCTTATTCAAATAATTAGTGAAAATATAAAAAAACTCAAGTCATTATTAAAGTACCTTTCATGATAGACTAAATCATAACAAAAATAAATTATAATTATAAAATTTTTTGAATAAGACGAGTGGTCGAAGTACGTGTCAAAAAAGTCAAACGACCTATAATTTGGAACAGAGGGAGTACTATTTTATTCGTTACACTCACACAGACATGTCCTACGTCTCAGTAAGTCAGTAGTCAGTACTATAGTAAATAAAATAATATAGAAAAAAACATAGATGAATAGTGGACATATCTAGTAGGTCCTAACTTAGAAGAGTACATATCCGATGCAATCAGGCTTCCGGTACAATCACCGTGTACCTGAACTAACAAAAGTCATGAAAAAATTCAAAAAAAATTGTAGAAGTACTTCATTGTTTAGTCTACCTATGTATAAAATTTAAGACCAAATTTATTTTATTTTAAGAGTTATAAAAAAGAGAAAATTCTAACAAATTTGAAGGGTTTAAAATTGATAGAATTTTATCTTTTTTGTAAATCTTACTATAGGATGAATTTGATCTTAAAATTTCATACATAGGTAGAGTAAGTTCAAGAGTATATCTACAGTTTTTTTTTTCATGACTTTTGTTAGTTCGGATGCACGGTGATTGTACCGGAAGCCTGATTGCATCGGATATGTACTCAACTTAGAACGTCTCAACACTACAACAAATAAAATAGTAAAGAGAAATGCAGATGAATAGTAAAAAAATTACGGTGTGATCATTTACTTTTGTGATCGATGATCGTTGTGTGTTTGTATATTTTGGTAATTTTTTGGAGTGATTCTCGGTTCCCTTTAGACACATCGATTGTTTGGACAATTCCTCTATTTGGTTTGGCGGGAGTTAAATCCCTCCTTTTCATTTGGTGGGATTCCCACCAAACCAAGCGTAGGGATTTTGCCTCCGTGTATTCCCGGGTTGCCTTATGTACATCCCACCTGACCGTTTAGCGAAGAATCCGTTAAGCGAAGAATGTAAATCCCGCAAGTTGAATTGGCGGGGTTTAAATCCCGCGGATGGAACGGCGATGGGTGTATATTTATTTAATTTTAACAAAAAAAATTTATTTATTTATTTGGGAAAAAATGTCAAATGTTAAAAAATTCGTCCGGCCGAACTAGTTTACAGGCCCAGAATCCACTCGGCAAGAGCATCATTGGGCCGTACTGAATGCTTTCCTGTGTGGCCTTGTAATTTTTTCACATGGCCTCAATTTGTTTTTCCCCTTTTGTTTTAGTGGCAACTGTCCGTGGTATTTCAGGAGCTAGAACCCAAGAAAAACGGGATGTAAGGCCTAATGCGATATACTAGTAGTATATTTTGTGAGCATACAACTGTTTGCTATGAAATTCTCCTTCAGTTTATTTGCTCTCTAGTATGGTAAAAGATTAAACAGATGCCTGCTCTAAACACTGAAGCCGACCAATACACATGGAGATGAACTTTTGCAGTGCTCCAAGTGCCTACGTTGCCCAATTCTATGGTACTACTGTCAGAGACATTAACCATGAATGCATCTGGAAAGCCCAAGATGAACCGAATGACAAGTTTCGATGCATATTATATATTTCGATGGACTTGTATTATATATTTGTTGGAATACGTGGAAAGAAAGGAACTGTAGAATCTTTGAACGCATTTGCAGTTCCATAGATCGATTATGTAGGTGACAAGATTAGGGAGGATGTTTTATGAGAATGACGGCGTTCGGAGCATATGATCATGGCTAATTAAGGTTATCTCCAATGTAGGTGTTTAGACATGTGCTTAAAGAAAAAACCGAGTTTTTTTGTCGTGTAGGATAGAGAAGGTGCTTGCATGGATGCTTAGATAGAAGTATGGGTGTAAGCACCATATTTAGAGAGGTGCTTAGAGAAACTAAGCACTCATACAAACTTTTATGCATTAAAAATAAGTTTTTCTACATAGATGCTTAGTGACGTGGCAGCACTCTCTCTTTTTAAACACCTGCTATAAACGTTTTGCATTGAAAATGGCCTAAGCATCAATCTTGCTTGGGGCCGGTTTGGCTGGGCATGCAGCCAGCGCCTTGTGTTGTTAACTTGTTTATCGGGAAAAAAATAAATTTGCTTCTCACAGTTTTTGGAATCTGTCTAGATCAACCATGAACAGTGAAGTCCCGGCCGGCCATTCCAAACATGGATGCGAGGTGGCTATACTTTCCGGGACACTAAACAATTGCCAATTGGCAAAGTCCAAAGCGGCAGTGCATGATGATGATAAGATTGTTTACTCATGAGCTCGCGTAAACTAATATAGCAGCTAACCTTCACCCTGATCTACTCATCAGGCCACAAAATACAGTATTTTTAATTAGCCTTTGGGATCGATTCATCTAGATGTTACTCTGAGCACTACATTTAAAGTGTAATTGTGTAAATTTGTCGTGAAAAAATACACTCGAGCAACACATTTTAGACAACAAATTTGATAAAAAAAAAGGGAGGCACTATTTGACAAGCGCCTGCAATTTCAGCATTTGTGCAGTCACATGCCGTGTACATGCGTGTAGACCTCGCACAAAAAAATTCTACTATCGCAAAACATTTTTTCCTAACATTGGAAATGTGGAAAAACCGTAGAAAATTAGTGGAATTTTTTGCGCCTGCACGATTTCGCAAATTATACGAGCAAAAAATCTCTCGACGTGAAAAACAGTAAACAAAATAAAATTTATAATATACAGAAAATAAAAGAAATCTATAATAAACAAAAAACAAAATAAATCTATAATAAACATAAAACAAAATATATCTATACAAAAATCGACCTCGCGAAAAAAAATTCCACTATCGTGAAGTGTTTCTTTCATAAATGCAAACGTGGAAAAACAGTAAAAAAAACTGATATGATTTCATTTGATTGGAACCACTGGCGGCCAATGACAACCCACCACTGGCGACCAATCACAGCACGCCACCTGGCGTCTCCTCTCTACTGTGGGTTGGGTTCTTGGGTTAAACAAGCAGCGGGAGACGTTGACTTGCGATGTAATGAAAGATTTGGGAAGCTGCGGCTCGACATTGGTCACACCATGCAGATGGAGATAAAGATGCCGTAGCCATCACCGATTTCGCCTTCATCTTCCCCTCTCGATCATGGCGGCGATGGAGGCGGAGGCCGACATGGAGCGAGTTCTTGACCACTTCAACCTCCTCCTCGACGGCGCCGCCGCCGCCGGCGACCGTCCATGTCCCGCCTAGCTCAGATTCTTGATCGATCATGGCCGCTTCGAGATGATCCATGAGGTGATGGTGTTTCTTGCACGCGTGCGCAGGTGGTGGTAGTGATCGGAGCAGCCAAGGGGGGTCGCCGGGGGAGGTCGCCGGAGCCATGAAGGAGCGGATCGCGCGGGCCCTGCGGCTGTACAAGGAGGTGTCGGCGGACGAGCGCCGCCGCCAAGGCGGAGGCGACGGCGGCGCGCTGGTGCAGGTCTGGGCGCCGGCGAGGGACGGCGACCGGCGCGTGCTCGCCACCCGTGGGCAGCCCTTCGTGCTGGCGTCGCAGTGCCGCAGGCTGTTCCAGTACAGGACCGTCTCCCTCACGCACGTCTTCCCCATAGGCGGCGGCGCCGCCGCCGCCGCCGGCGAGCACGGGCTCCCCGGTCGGGTGTTCGATGCGGCGGCGCCGGAGTGGACGCCCAACGTGCAGTTCTACAGCAGCGGCGAGTACGCGCGCATCAGCTACGCGCTCATCTACGACATCCAGGGCAGCCTCGCCCTCCCCATCATCGATCCCGACACCCGCCGCTGCCTCGCCGTGCTCGAGCTGGTCACCACGGCGCCCACCACCCACTTCGCCGGCGAGATCGACAACCTCTGCAAAGCTCTTGAGGTGATCTGAAGAAATGCTTAGCTAGATGCCATGATTTTTTATATAACATTGGCGATCAGCAAGATCATTTGATTGGCATTTGATTTCGTGTATGCGTACATGCAATTGCAGGCAGTGGCATTGAGGAGTTCAGGGATCTGTCATCCTCCGGCCGAGGTGTGATTATATGTATTTTTATTTTTATTTTTTTTTGCAAAAGGGGACCAACCCCCAATTCCATTCCAAATAACAGAATTACAAAGTCTAATTAATACCCAAGGAGCAAAGTATCTCCCCTAACCCCCAAAAAGTTTAAGCATCCAGCAACTATCCAGATAAGAACCGCAAAATAACCACCACTGTTAGTACTTAAAGATACATCAAAAGCCAGCTCCATAACCAAAACAATCCACCTATTACAGAGATACTTCTAAACAGCAAATCACAAACTCCTACTCAAAGCTTCCCATTCTCTTCTTTTCATCACTGTTTACAATCTGAATTCAGCTCCCCCTGTTCTTCTCTTTGATCCTTCGTCAGCTTTAACAGTATTTTCTTCATCTGCTCCACCCCAAGCCGCAGCATATCCTTATCACCCTTTGAATATAACCCTGACCAGTAAATAATCAAAGCACAAGCCGTATGCAAAATCGTTAAAGGAGAATGAATCGCATAACCTTCAAAACACCACTTATTTCTTGCCAACCAAATAGCCCAAAGAATGGACAGAATACACACTGCAGCAAACTTACTCCCTTCAGGCCATATTTGCTTAAACCATTTAAAAGCATCTTCCAAACTCATAGGCCGCATTCTAACTTGAAAACAAACTGCCACCACACTCCAAATAGCACTCGTAGTCGAACAACAAAATAACAAATGATCCAAGGTTTCTAAATGGGAGCAAAAAAAAGCAAAAAGGGTTCCCAGACCAACCCCTACCCTTGAGTTGATCTTTAGTCAGAATGGCTCGATGAAAAAAATAACCAAGCAAAAATTTTAATTTTCAGAGGTAACTTGCCTTTCCAAATCAAATTAGGCCAATTCAAACAAATATCTTCAAAACCACAATAAAAATATACATACGCTTAACTGAAAAATCCTTATCCGACTTTCCCTCTTTCCATCTAAAGACATCCTTAGCATTTGAAAAAACAAAAGACTTACAGTTATGAATCACATTCCTCCATGATGAAAGCAAAATTGGATCAAGCCAGCGTCTAAAAGTCAAATTCCACTCCAACTGTCTTGCCTCAAACACCGAAATATTTTGACACTCACAGATCTCAAAGAGTTCAGGACAATTATCCTTAAAGGATTTATCTCCAATCCAAATATCCCTCCAGAAGTCTACAAGTCTACCATCTCCTACCTCCACCCTTCTTTTACACAAATAAAACTCTCTTGTATACATTATATTTTTCCAAATTGTAGAATCCTGTATATTGATTTTTATATGAGAGATAGGTTTCCCTTTAATATATTTGTTTAAAACAAAACCTTTCCATAAATTATCCTTACCAGAATCAATCTTCCACCACCACTTTGATAGTAAGCTAATATTCATTTCTCTCAACCTACGGATACCAAGGCCCCCTATCCTCTTAGATTTGCAAATTCTTTCCCAGTTTACCAGATGGTATTTCTTTTTAAGGCTGCCCCCTTGCCAGAAAAAAGATCTTCTAATTTTGTCCATCTTATAAATCACCATCTTAGGCAGCAGAAACATAGACATAAAGTACACAGAAATGTTGGATAGGGAAGCATTAATCAAAGTGAGCCTTCCCCCAAAGATAAATTGTTGCTTTTCCACCTAGCCAATTTTTTATCCATCTTCTCTACCAAAAAATCCCAATCTCTCACCTTAACTTTATGTAACCCCACAGGCACCCCCAGATATTTTATAGGAAAGGAACCTACAGGACAAGTGAAAATTTCAGAATACTTCAAATCCATATCAAAATCTCCATTGATGGTCACCACCTCACTTTTATCAAAATTAATTTTCAGACCCAAACAATTCTCAAACAAGGCTAAAATAAGTTTCATATTCACGGCACCCTTCACCTCATGATTTAAACATAAAATAGTATCATCTGCAAATTCAGAAGGCAAAAAATGTTCCTTTTAATTCACCCGATGCTCATGTGCTGATCATTTGCTATGATCCAGATGTGCAATCCAGAGGCGATGCAGCTCGCCATGTCCGAGGTGTCCGAGCTCCTGGCCAACGTCTGCGAAGCTCATGAGCTGCCATTGGCGCAGGCTTGGATCAGATGCGGACGCTGCACAGAGGATTCCGCCCTGACGACGGCCGGCGCGCCTTTCTACCTCGCCGGCGCCGGCGCCCGCGGGTTCCGCGAGGCTTGCGTCGAGCACCACCTGCGGTGGGGCCAGGGGCTCGTCGGCGGTGCGGCGGCGGCGCGCCGCCCTCGCTTCTGCGCCGACGTCACCAAGTGCGGCAAGGACGCCTACCCTCTCGCGCACTACGCCCGCCTGCACGGCCTCGCGGGATGCCTCGTGGTGAGCTTGCGGCTGCGGGGCGGCGCGGCCATGCAGGAGGAGCATGCCGTCGTGGAGTTCTTCCTCCCGCCGGAGCGCCGGAGCGCCGCCGAACAGGCGGCGGCGTTTGGTGCCATCTCCGCCGCCATCAGAGAACGCTCCGGCGACCTGAAAGCCGTCGCGATAGCCAGCCTGCAAGAACTCACTCCGGAGATTCTTGCAGACGGCGGCGACCAGTGCGCGCTGCGGCCTGATCGCGCCGCCATTGCTGATGCTGACACCGCTGAGCTGGACGATGGCCGCGAAGATTCAGACGAGGAGGACGGCGTGCGTCTGGCCGTGGATGGCACAAACGCCGAAGCAGTAAAGCTCGTGAATGGAGGCCAGGCCGGAGCTGAGGGTCCAAGATCCCAGCTTGGCGGGAAGAAGAAGGTGAGGAGAGGGAAGGCTGAGAAATACGTCAGCTTAGAGGAGCTGCGCCGACACTTCTCCGAGAGCCTGAAAGATGCGGCGAAGAGCATCGGCGGTAAGATATATACCAATTTTCACCATGTGCTGCTCCGTGTGCCGCCACCTCCTCCCCGCCACTACTGCGCCACTTGCCACCTACCCGTGGCCGACGGCACCAATCTAAGGGTGTGTTTGGATTGAGGCCGCAGCACGCCGTGCCAAGGGTTGGCGAGCCGTGGGCGAGGGCGCGCCGTCGCTCGCGTTGGCGAAGAAATCGGCCGCCCTCGCCAACGCTCGTCTCCACGTTTACTGTGCGCGGGCGCCGGCGCGAGTTGGAGGGCGAGCCAACCGACGGCAACAATCCAAACAAACACCAAATTTCGAGGGCTCGACGTCGCTCGCGTTGGCGCGCGGCTGCTGTCATCCAAACACGCCCTAACTCCCATTGCATGCGCACATACGTTCACCGCCACAACCCAACCGTCTCCTACCAAACTCGTAGCTCTTCGCCGCTGTTTGACGTTTCCCCCCTGATCCCCATCCCACTACCGGTTAGAAGCCTAGAGGGCACATGAGATCCACTATCACAAACCATAATCCTAACTTCACTAGCGTGGCGCGATGGTGGCGTCTGGAGAGAAGGAAGAAGGTGGCAATAGCAATGAGATCCTAGGTAAGCTAAAATTGACTGTTTGTTAAAAATTATGAGGCAATTGATGTTTAACAAAGTCAAAATTATGAAAATAATATTTGAAGATAATCTGCATATACAATGCAAAAAATTAGAGATATTTAAGTCGGAATCTTCTCAAAAAAAAAATGTACCTCAAACAATAATTAGAGCTCTCGACCCACTAAGCTATTGACCCCATGTAATTACATATAAAAATTAGTCCTTACCTTAAGTGCGGACGGTCTAAAATAGACAAACCTGGGAGCATTAGTTACCCGAAATTTCTGGCTGCACTACTGCATATGCGGTTAATTGTAAGCTTATATAGCCATTAATTTTTTTCTCTCGGTGCACACCATGCATGGTTAATGAGTGAAAGCTGGATCATAAGGGACGCAACAATAACTAACTTTGTTGCTTAACATACAGTTTGCCCGACGACGATGAAGCGCATCTGCAGGCAGCACGGCATCTCGAGATGGCCATTTCGGAAGATGAGCAAGGTGAGCCGCTCCCTCGGCATCATCAGCCACGCCGTCCAGTCGGTGAACTGCCCGGTGCCGGCGCCCATGCCCACCGCCACCGCCACCGCTTCTTCCTCTCACCCAGCTCCGGCTCCCCACCTGTCGTGCCTGTCGAGCGCTCTGGCAATGGCGTCCTCCCAGGGCTCGTGCCAATCGCCGCCTCTCGCCAACGCGGCGTCGCGGTGCGGCGGCGACGGCAGAGGAGGAGTGGTGACCGTGAAGGCGAGCTACCGAGGGGACATCGTGAGGTTCAGGGTGCCGTGCTCCGCCGGCGTCGCGGCGGTGAAGGAAGAGGTGGCCAAGCGGCTGGGCATGGAGGCCGCCGCGTTCGACGTCAAGTACCTCGACGACGACCACGAGTGGGTGCTCCTCTCCTGCGACGACGACTTCCAGGAGTGCCTCGACGTTGTCCCGGCCGTGCCGCCGCCCGCGAAGGCGACGGCGGCGGCTCAGGTGGTCAGGCTGATGGTGCAGGAGGTAGCTGATAGCCTTGGGAGCTCATGTGCCAGCTCAGATTAGCCTTAGAACTATGGCTCAAAGTCTTAAGTTAACCTTGGTTGAAAACTTGCAGTTGCCCATAGATTGTTTTACTGATCGAGCTGGTCCCTTCCCTACCATGCAAGTGTGCAAGCACTGCATCACATGTTTATCATTGGGTATTTCAGTAGATCGGTTTAATACTTGAATTTCAAAAAAAGAACAAAGCCAATCTGGCAAAAGAGGACTTTTGCATTTCTCAGACATTGAATTTTGCGGGACAAATACACGGTAGCAAGCATTTCTCAGACATTGAATTTTGCGAACAAATACACTGGACAATTCAGGTATAATGCACAGTGTCAGTTCGGTGATACCAAGTTAATGATATGGTAAGCTAGGTCATTAGAAGTCTGCTACTCCACAATAAGTATATTGTTCTGCGTCATTTCCTCGCCAGCAATGGGGTATTCCGGCGACAGCTTCCAGTCCCCGTCCACCATAAACTTGATCTCATACCTTTATTATGCACAAAAAAGAGGTTAACTTGATCTCATACCTTTATTATGCACAAAAAAGAGGTTGGCAATAATTATCACTTAAATGGATCAGAGTGAATGTTCTCAGCATTGTAGAATTGACAAAACGAACCTCCCAGGTCTAAGCTTCAGAGTCGTGGAGAATCTTGCATAGTCACCTGAATATTCCATGGACATTGCCTCTCCCTGGGTCCAGCCGTCGAAGGAGCCCATAATTTGCACATTCTGATATAAAATGTATATACAGGTTTGTTGCATATAAAGACAAAACAAATAAGGGAGTTGAGGAACAACACACCTATGTAACATTTTTTTAATTTTTTTTTTGGAGAAGACCAATATATCTGCACAATGTTCTCAAATAATGATTAGCAACAAAAAACACTGTTTACCTCAGCCATGCCAACCCAGTAGACAACAATTTCTCGAGGTTTTAAAGAGTCAATGCCCTTTATCTGTTCCAAAACCTTATCATGAATAGCTGCAAGAATGCAGAAATTATTTCCCAGCAAATTCACTCTGATAATCTAATGCCACTTAAGACCTACGGGTATTAAAGGCTTGTTTACATAACACATTATTTAAACAGTGTTTTGGATTCGTGTTATGTTACTGAACAACGGGTACTGCTTTTCCTTAAAAAAAAAAGGGGCACTACTCGCTTAGTAAATTTATAACAGACATGAAAAGAAAATCTACCTTAGAATGATTGCTTAGCATACCCAACTGCTGTAAGCATCTATAACACATGCTGATTTTCTTATAAAATTACAAAAAGGATTAATATACAGATGAATAAATTTTTAGGCCTGTGGAAACATAAAACCTCAAGTGATAATGTAGCATAACAATGTTTTCCAACATAATGTAATCTGTAGTAGACATAACTTAACATGACAAAGGATGAGACAAGTTGTTTAAGCAAATTGGTCAGGAATCCTATCGGCGTATAGGCACTAAAATCCTTGTTCCAAACTCTACTTAGCATTATCTAGTTTTAAGCAATCTTCCGACAAATTTTATATTCCAAATCACACTTCCCCTACCACGCACTACATTAGTATTTACAGAAACAGCAGCTACAAAGTACATCCAAATCTTTTCAAAGTTGTACGTACCAGCAACCTCAGTTTCCTCCCCCACAATACCAACATAGACTATATTATGCGCACTTCCTCCTTACAACCTGTGAACTTAATTACACTACTTGAAATGGTAAGCATATACTCACGTACCTATGTAGCAACTTAAAAATAGCAGCCAAATGCTGAATCACAGATGAATCATACATTATCACATCTAATCAGCATAATAGAATATCCTATGTTGAATAAAACTTTAGCGTAATCTAGTGTGTGCAATGATGTTTTTGAGAGTTTATGTTTTTTGGGGTTAAATATTCTCCTCGAAGACATGCCCTTCAGGTTCAGGATTGGTTTTGTAAACCGTTGGACACTTACTGTAAAGTTTGCCAGCCAAACTATCCTAGTAAATACGAGTAGTAAACATGTCAAATGCATAACAATGGAACTCTAATTCACTCCCGTGTAAATTACCTTCTAATCTGGAGAGAAGATGAGACTGGATATATTTCCCATTTATCTTCCTTGACCCTAATGGAACATCAAAATTAGCACTCTCTTCAGCTAGGCCAACCAGAGCCTGTTGACATAAAGAAATAGTGAAGATGTACGAAGTATAAATACTTCTTTTAGGTAAAAACAACAACAACAATGTTTTTTGAGCAAAGAACATCAACAATGTTGATCACTTATATACTCATAACATGACATTTGAACAACAAGAAAGAAATATTATATTAGAATCCACTTATGTGCTTTATGCAACTATTGGCTTCTCGCAGCAGTGGGGTATCTTGCTGGGGCAGGAAGACTGGATTATTATGAAGCAGTTTAAGCAGGATCTAGGCACTACAGACTGAAGGAGATGGTCTCTCAGGAAGGATCTAGGCTAGCTGCTGTTATGAGTATTTAAAAGTTTGTTCTCTTGTGATCTTCAGGAGCTGGCTAATGTGAAGGGCTTAGTCACGAACTGTGCGGTTGTAGGTTGAGCTTTTTTGGATCATTGTTGCTCTATAATTTCGCTGCTGGTTTTCACAGTAGTTGTTCTACCCCTTGCATTCTCCGTATCTGAATTCATACAATAGCTAGTATAAATAGGGATAATGTCTGCCATTAAAAAAATATTGCTATGCTCCCAATTTTATGAAACACCACTATAGGAGTTTACAATATTACCCGCTCTTTCAGCGGCCACAACAATGTATAGCTTATTGAACTTCATGTATCATAATGGAAAGTGCTTTTATGATCCAATCAGAAACTTGTGTGAATTCTAGATAAATGAAAGTAGGAGACAGGCTGATAGGCAACAACTTGTTAGTGGACACAGTCACCTTAATTGTGCGGTTTTCTCTTGGATGAACATGGAAGGGCCAAGGGGATTTTTTTTTTTTTTTTAAAGGCAAGGGGCAATTTGCAGGGGAGAAAAAAAAACCTCAAAACATACAAATTCAACATGTTGATGCAATTAGAGTAAGTTAGATGTAACCATCAAACAACTTGTTAGTGGACACAGTCACCTTAATTGTGCAGTTTTCTCTTGGATGAACATGGAGGGACCAAGGGGATTTTTTTTTTTAAAAAAAAGGCAAGGGGCAATTTGCAGGGGAGAAAAAAAACCCTCAAAACATACAAATTCAACATGTTGATGCAATTAGAGTAAGTTAGATGTAACCATCAAACAAGTTAAAGGTGTAAGAACTTACCTGCAGTTCAAGTTCCAAAACAGCCAGTTCACTTTTGAACTTTACAACTGTATCATCTTTTGCTTGCAACTGCAGAACAAAGGATCAAGTCAGCAATGGCTTGGTATTTAATAAAAGAATTGGTAAAAATATTTTAAGTTTTACACTGCTACCTACAAAAAAGTACTTTCTGCTACACAAATTCATCGACGAATGGTAAGTTTCAGTTTGGCAACCAGTTATGTCGCTACAAAACATATTTCTATTCTAGTTTTTATTTTAGAGAACAATAATATTCTTTATGAAATAGAATCGTACAAAGAGAATTAACTATGCTAATCAATGTTCTAAATCCTGATCAATCTCTACTCAGTAGTCCTCCACCTAGCAGTGATTTTCGATTAGTTTCAATTTCCGATCAGCTTCAATTAATCCATGGATTAATCCTGCCTAATTGCTAATCCCTAGCTTGCCAATTGATTACCGAGAAGTGATTTCTTGAACCGTGATGGTAATTTACAAGTAGCAGGAGAGTTCAAGATTTGATTCATTACTGTTTTAAAATATTCACAGTATCTTGCTGACCTACAAACATGGTAACAAATTCAGTGCCTGGAATCCTGGGCAAAGTAGTCTATTATTCTATTTTGATTTTATGAAATGTCTATATGCTGTCTTCAGCAGATTAAGGGACTGCTCCACTGATGGCCAGTCATACAAGTATACAACAGTTAGTATTTAAAGGACCCAGATAAATAGAAAGAACACATCTCACTATAATCAACTAATCAAGTATGTCAAGGTACTGCAATCTGATGAACTATTTGCAAGAGTACAGCAATAAAACCTGTCTCTTGAGGAACCGGTTATATTGATTTGCTTCGCTGAGCTTTCTCAAAAGTTTAGTTCGTTCTGAATCTGCCAAAAGAGACTTCAACTGCAAGATTACCCAAAGAAAAGGGGGATATTAATGAAATAGAAATTAATGTGATTTAAGGATCGCAGTTTGCTGACTAGGAAATTATGCCAAATCCCTACATGTTGGTATCATAGGAATATATGTTCATCTAGTTTATATGTAGCCAAGTTGAACAGGTTCCATGTTTATGTAGAAAATTTGTGTAATGTTCCTTGTATAAGAAACAGATGTTTGTACAGAAGCAGATGTTTGTTCTGAAACTAGATAGACCACGATGTGTAGTATAGAAATTTCTATTAGAGGAAAACTTTAGCACTTCTGATTCAGGAATCAGAATGTATATATGTACTTCCACTGGTATGTTGTACAAGTGCTGAAATTGATAATTGGTGAACTGCGAAGAAGGGATGGTATAATGTTTCAGTTCATACCTCATCAGAGTTGAGCTGCCGGGCAAGCATCTTTTCAGATGCATCGCCATCGATAATCCCACTGGCATCAGTGGTCTGCTCCAACGAAGATGTTGTTGAGTTGGAGGATGCAATCCCGTCCTCTAAATTCAAACTTGCTGAAAAAGATCTCCAATGTGAGCGTCTCCTGACAGGTGGTCTCATGGTATATGCCATGGTAATGAACTTGTGACACTGGCTGGAGCTTGTGGAAGCAGGGAGGTAGCAGAGAGCCCTTCTGCTAATCCATTGCTTTTCAGCCGTGGACTTGCTCGGACATACGAAGTTATATTCCCTTCCCACATTCCTTGTCCAGAAAATCAACACACATTGTTAAACTAACAAGAAAGGTAGATAGGAGCTATATGTTCTAGTTCTAGTCCAACGCGACATGGAGTTCCGACAGACGTACAACAACCAATCTCAAACTAAAATCAGGCAAAGATCAACTTAAAGGTATCATACATATACATAGTTGCCTATTTGGTATCAATATCTGAGACAGAAAATGAGAGCACACTGCACAATCAACAGACAGCCTACCTTGCAAAAGTCGTAGTTAAGCATTCCATAGCAATTTCCTGAAGAAAAAAATGGAGAAATTCAGCACCAATCATAATTACAACAGCTTCCGATCAATAGAAATACAAACATCTAGCAGGCAGCGACTTCACATCCATGGCCGAGCCATGAGTCCATCTGCTTCATACAGATTCTGCTCTCCTACCCTACACGACCTCACTACATTAGCCTACGCATTGGCGGATCCACCGCCCGGGCAAGGGGAAGGGAAGCTTCCCGGGCTCCAGAGATGTGCAAGGAGGAGACCCCCGGTACCTGCAACGGTCGCCGGCGATCTTGTGGACTGGACAGCCTGCCGAAGACGGGGAAGAAACCGGCGCCGGCGGGTACAAGTAGCCAGGGACAAAGGCGCGTCGAGGCAGGGATGGGGCGGCGTGGAGGCGCCGCCGGCGAGGGAGACGTGGGGGGTGGCCGGAGGCGGCTCCGGGAGGCGACGCCACGAACGAGTAGCTCGCGCGGTGGCAGTCCGTCGCGCAAGGCCACAATTTTTTTTTCCTAAAAAAAAAAGATCACAATTTTTTTGCCTTCCGTTGTGCGGAAACACCCCTTTAAAATGACTTAATTCACGAAAACCTCTAGGCCAAGGAAAAAAAAGGCACCACCATTTTGTTTTTCAAAAGAAAATGCAAAGTGTTTTTTGACTATGCAAGCAATGAACTACCTTTTTTTTTTATTAAAGAAGGTGCAGCATTGCGTGCTGGCTTTGCATAGCTAGATAAAGAAATCAGTGAGATCGTTATTTTCCCATGTATGTGATTGAGATAGAAAAGATCATTCTGTTGCCAACGTATGTTACATTGTTACTACTTTCTGGGATAGTGAGGTATATAAGATCATTTTCTTGCCAATACGTATGTTATATTGTTACTGCTTATTGTTGGGATAGTGTGATATTCTATATTTGTTCTTAAAAAAAAAATTCATGACTTTTATAGCATGTGATTTCGTGATTGCAATTAGGGTTGGTCAAAATTTTATAACAATTTATTATATGTCACTCTAGGCTTTACCACTCTAAATATTTGCATAATGTGTGTCTCCACTCCAAACATCTGCCCCAACAGCATTTACCATCTCTGTCGTTAAATTTGGTTTTCTACACTCCCTTAAGACAACTCATATAAAACATTCCGAGCAACGGAAAGCACCATCCTTTTGCTTCTCCAAAAGAAAAATGCACTCTCCTTTTCTTCTACACAAACAATTAGCTTATTTAAAAAAACTATAGCATTGCCTACCTTTGCATCAAGAGCCACATGTTTTAAAGGTTAGATCACAATGATGAGATCGTTTTGTTGCCAGGTATAATTGGATTGGATCCCATCCTCTTCATCACTCGTACACCAATGTAAGGGAGGAAAGTAGAGAGAACTTTTGGCTATGCATAGAGCAACAAGAGTGATGCTGGGACGACGAGCAGCTTGGGTTGCCACAAGACAACAAACGGTGGAGGGGAGGATGGGATGACAAGCAGAGCAGTTATGATGCCTGGACAATGAGAAGTGGAGGTAGTGATGGGCTGACGGCAACAGAAGAGGCGGCATGAAGGCCAGCTGTGGCAGGGGGAGGAGAGAGGAGGATGGAGGGAGGAGGAAATGAGGAATGACAAATCCGATGCAAATTGCCTGTTGTGATGATGCTTAATTCATGATGAGGAATAACAAGCAGAGTGGTGTTGATGCTTAATTCGTGATGACATATTTCAAAGAATTGGTAAAGACGGCCGTGTAGATCAAGTTTAGCATTTTATAATGTCTCGTATTTTCAATGTCAAGATAAGAAATGACATGTATCCATGTATCTAATGCATCTTTTTGTCCACACTCATTCACATTCCATCTTGTTAGAGCTCATCGTGGTTCGGCCATTTTATGGCCCACAATGATATCTCTCTCCCCGAGACCAACACATAGTTTCATGCCTAGGCCTTATTGGATCTACTACATGCCTACGTCCACATTGCCAACAGGAGCCACAATCAAGGTCGAAGATCCACTCAACTCAAAAAGATAAGTGATGGGTCACCCCAACCTCTTAAGATGTGCTTCCCTACAGCCAATAACCGATGTGGGACTAAGCCCAACAATTAATTGTTACCTGACTTATAAACATGTTCGATATCAACTTCTAAGTTAACTACCGCTTCTGCCTCTCTCCACTGCCACTTTCGGCTAATGCAGATTATCTTGATCAAGTTAGACAGTTACTAGTGTAATAGCCTCTCTCCATGGCCACTTTTGGCTAGTGTAGATCATCTTGATCAATTAGACAATTAGTAGGGTAATACTTTTCCTTTGCAAACCATTGTATGCCTTATAATCATTTCTAACATTTCTCTTGAATGAGGAGTGCAGCCAGGCAGCTTACTTAAAGCTAAACGGTAATACAACATGTTCAATTCAGCTCGGTTTAACTACGATGTTCAACCTATATGTTAGGATATGCACTATGGTCGGTAAGATGATGCTGACAAAAGTAAGGAATTAATGTTATTCTTGGCAATGTTTGAAAGTGGCTTGGAAAGCAATGGTGATGATCGAGGAGAGGACGACATCGCGTGTGTGTACATACTGTAAAGGGAGTTGTGAGTTTCAAGTGCAATGAGTACCATTCCAAGTAGAGTTGTTGAGCCAAATGTTGCTAAGTTAGCGTTTGTTTCACAAGGTGGTGGGTCCAATGAGGTGGACTCGTCGAACAGTTCGACGTGAGCTGTGAAGAAATCAACCAGAGTTCGAGTACAAGGGTTCGCGCAAGACGCTATAACGACTCGAGGAGATATGATGTTTGATAACGCAGTTCAGCTTTCGCCTACACCTGCGGGGCTATGATCATGGGCGCTCCTCTCCAAACCATAATAACGCGGTACAACGGTTGACCAGGTACAGTGGTACACTGGCTGATCAGGTCACGACCACATGCCGGCCATTGACCTTTTCTTACCTATGCTACTATTATGAAGTCATTGTTATGATTACACCAGGGCTGTCTCCCTTAATATAGTGGAGGCCTAACTAGAGTTCGACTCTAACTCTAAACTAATCCTGCCTATTACAACACAGAGTCCATGTGACCTATTTGTACACATATTCAACACAAAACTAACACTACATTATAGTATTATATAAACTTCATCAAGCAACAGTCTTTCCAAAGATGTCTGGCTACCTAACCAATTCCAAAGTTTTTTAACTTCCCATTCAATATAGTAGCAACGTCACATATTTGCACCCAAGCAAATCTTCTTCAAACCAAGCATGATGCGTCATTACGGAACAATTAGGAATGAGAATGGTTCATCTCTCCACATAAAATGCAGTAAAACCAGTATGCACGTTAAGACCAGCAACGGCAGGCGCATAGCCCAAGGATAGTCTGCAGCACAAGATTGCTGATTTCTGAATCCTGACCTACAGAGAATCAGGCATACGAGAAGAGCTGTACAACTTATGATAATCTGGTGTAGGTGCAGGCATCAAATGAAACGGACCCGAACATTGAAAATAGCTGTTCCACTCAGAACCAGACATCTAGAACATAGTTTTCTGTTGCTTTTACCCCTAAACGAACACTTCCTGTTGAACTCATTAAAGCAGCAAGTACTCTACCACATCCATTCTTGATTGTGAAGATCATCTCGAACAAGATCTAGCTCAACAGCTATCATTTTGACACGGTGGATAAGAAGTGCTACTGCTTCTGCTGCTTTCCTGATGCTTTAGGAGAATCTCCATAATCATCATCATCACACTGAAACAGACAGTTCAAGAAGAAAGATCGTTAGAAATGATTTCAACCTTGGGAGTGGCAATTGGCATTTTGGTATGCATGGCTCTTTATTTCGTGGTGTTTAGGTTGCGAAAATTAGGGATTAATATATGCAAAGGGTAAAAAGAGAGATTCGTGTACCAAAGCAACAAGCATCTCAATAGTGAGAACAGGATCAAATTCATGGGCCTTCAGTGCTTCACCAATGAAGTCAGCAGACACATCTGGGAACATCTGTGAGAGGGATTCCACCACAGAATGATGATTATCCGCATCACTTTCCTCAAACTCTGATGGATCAAATGTGCTACCAGCAGCTTCTCCTTTTGAGGAAGACTCAGCAGAAACCTTGAGCTTTCTTAGACTTTCAGTATAATCATCCAAAGAAAAGGAATCTGGGAGTTCATACCCAGAAGGCTTGCTAGCAGTCCCATTCTTTTCGGTTTCACCTACATGCTTTTCAGAGTTCTTCCCTTCATTCAAGCCTTTTGCAAACAAAGATCTGGAGGAAGGCACAAAAGGAGCAGCATGTGGATTCAACCAAGAAGACATCTCGGTTGCTATGATTCAGTAGACCTGACAAATACACAAGAAAATCTCAGTACAAAATTGTATGAGCAATCATGACTGTTCAGATCCAAAACCATGTTTTCAATATCATCAATTTTGATGAAGAACATAACTTTTTTAGTAACACGTGGATGGTAGGAAGATCATTTAATCAGATAGGAATTGCAAAATTTATGAACATAAACTAGATGAAACCCCTTTCCATATTCTTCTGCCAACATACTTGTTAAATTTCCATATACCCGAGCTCTCATAAAGCTAGACATCATTATACAAATGCTTCCAAAAAAATACTATATCCAAAGTGTAATAAATATCAAGTCTTAGGTAAAGTGCTGCATCAATATAAGCTGACACCATAAATCACTTCAAAGCATACAGTTCTGACTACGAATGCATACAATGTTAAAAAACTGTAGATGGGCATCTCAACCTATCATAAAATATGTAAATTTTCTTTAGCTAGTCTGAGAAACTGAGAAAGTTAACCAGTGAACTGAGCATCCGAGCAATGTCACAACTTGATCAACTAATTAAGCAACAATACATTGCACATAGTGAGACCAGTAAGGAACCAGAAGTTGCAGGAATGCATCGTAACCAACATCAATAAGTGCAATTAAATCTCGGAGAAAAAATGATCACATATAATTTCAGATACATAAAATAATTGATCGACAAAAAGTCATGGCTGACACCAGAAACAAAGAAATTCTCAACATCGTGCTGTCTACAAGCACGAAAGACGGCGCCTCATGTATAACCAGTAGATGCATTAAGCACATTCGCAAGGAACAGGCGCAACCATTTATTTACAGTCAGATTCCAGCTACTATTTAGGCTCGTGGATATGAAATGCAACCTGAAAGAAAACGAGAATCTACTTCGTGATGGCATCTCAACCTAACGTCCTAACCGATCACACAACTTTTCTTGAGCTAGCCTGAGAAATTAGACTAATAAGCACCGAGCATTATCCAAGAAATTCACATCTTGATTAACTAATTAAGCAACACGACGAGACCGGAAAGCAATTAAGCAACCAGAACGTGCAGGCATGAAGCATAGGCCCCCAGGAACAAACAAGTCTTGCGTTCTTGATCCCCCGCTCAACCGGGAAACGCTACCACGATTCACAAAGCGTGACAACCCCCTGATCATCATACCCCATCGGGATTCGGGAGTCCCGACTCGGGAGCCACTACCAAAATCCAGAACCGCGACCTCCAGCCCTCCACCCAAAGATCGCGCCACCGAGAACAACCAGGAGCCCGCGGCCGCACGAGGCTCGATTCACCTCGCCAGGATCACGCCCGAACCGCGAACCGAACCGAACAGCGCCGCGCCAGGAGGAAGAGACGCAGAGCGGGACGGGAGAGGGGAGCGCAGGTACCTGCGGGCGAAGGGAAGTGGAGGGAGGGGGGCGGCGGGACTGGAGGCCGGTCGGTTGCTCGCCGCCGGCGCGCGTCGTCGCCGGAGCTTCGTCGGCGACGAGGAGGAGTAGTAGGAGAGCGAGGGAGGAGGAGGACTGCAGCTAATAAAGAGGGGGAAAGGACGAGGGGGGGTGGTGGGCCCGGCCGGGTTGGAGGGAAAGGAAACCGTCGCGGCGCCTGATCAACGGCTGGGGATCGGGGCCGTTCGATGACGGACGGCTGGGATGCTCCCTGCGCCCGAAACGTGGGGGTTGGTTTTTCTCCTTGTGTTTAAGGTGGGGGGCGCCTGCTATTATTGGGGAGTTTTTTCCGGGAGCTGCACCGCAAATCTGCAATGCATTTCTTTCCAAGCAAAAAACAGGTGTTTCCCCTGTGTTTTGTCACCGATCAGCAGTAGCAGGGAGTGCAGGGCGTTAGCTGGGCCGGATCTGGGCCGCTGTGGTGTGGAAGTGTCGTGTGGGCCGTGGCCTTGTAAGGGGTGAGAACGATCTTTTAAACCAGGTACTGTAGCCGTCACACATGATCGAAAAAGAGAATAGTCATTTCCCATCCTCATCCTCTCCTCTGTCTCTCTATACTTCCTTCTTCCTCCCGAGCGCCGCCATGGCGATTCTGTGCCACTGATCGAGGGTTACATTTGGTATCAGAGCACGGTCGAGTCGGGGGCTGCTTCCGCAATCTCGAGGCCTTGACCGGTAAAATCCCACGGAACGGGTTGGTGGCTACCCTAGGGCGACCGCCGTAAGATCCTGAACCGGGTTAGGTCGGCTCAGAGGTGGAGCACCACGGCGCCGATCAAGCCAAGCGCTCAGGTGCGACAAGTGATCACCGCAATGGGAGAATCGGAGGCTAGGGTGATGGAATTTCTGAAGATGGAGATGGAAGCGATGGGAAATCGATTGGAGGCGAGACTGGTGGCGGTAGACGAGAAAGTGGGGGAGAAATTGATGGGGATGGAGCAGAAGTTGGAAGAACATCAAGCAAAGCTGGATCATCTTCAGGTTAAGATGGATCTGACTATGAATTCGATGGGGAAGATGCAGCTGGATCAGACACAGCAGAGTAAGTCGATACGCAGACCTCCTCCTTCCCCCATTGCAATTCCAGCTCGAGAGATTCAGGGGTTTCCAATGGGAAGACCACCCACAGTTCCACCCGTTGTCACTGGGTTGCATGGGATCAGAGAGTCCAATCCTCCGCTTGTGACTTTTCCTCCTCCAACTCCAGTAATGGGAGAGGCAAATGAGAGCAGCAATAGAAAAGGATGGATGCCTAAGATGGACTTTCCAAAGTTTAATGGAACTGATGTGAGAATCTGGGTGGACAAGTGTGAGACGTTCTTCGAGATGTACCAGATTCCTGTTGGATTTAAAGTGGCTGCAGCTACGATATATTTGATAGAGGGAGCAGCCCATTGGTACCAGTCTTACAAGATGAGCCATCATGTGCATGACTGGCTTCAATTTCGTGAAGCAATTGTGCTGGAGTTCGAAGGGAATGACTATAGGAACAAACTGAGAGAGTTACTTCAACTCAGACAAGTGGGTACCGTAGAGGAGTACAAGAAAAACTTTGAAATGCTGGTATATCAGATTAGACTATATGACAACAGTGTAGAGGGATTGATGTTAGTCACTAAATTTATCATGGGGCTCAAGGAAGAACTGAGGGCAGCTGTTGAGATGCAGCTACCCGATAGTATTTGGAGGGCAACAGCCTTAGCCATAGTGCAAGAGCAAATCATATATGGAACAAAGAAGCAAAACTACAGGAGTGCATACAGCAAGACCCCTAGTCAAGTGAACTCCAATCTGGAGAACACTACAAAGAATGGGGGTGGGCTGAGACAGGAGAAAGGGGAAATGTGGTGGGCAAAACAACTGAAAGAGTATTGTCGGGGATTAGATCACGGCCCATAGCCATGGCCCACTCCCTGACGGCCCAATCGAACAGCCTACCAGGGCCCAGCTCCTTGGGAGGTTCTATCAGGCCCATGTGCATCCTGCCGAACAGTTTCATGGCTAGCACGGTGCGTAATGGCCTAGGATTCCTGTTTGAGTCCGACTCGAACAGAGTTCTGCACGACTACGTGAAGACCCGGACGTTGGTTTCCCGGATTGTAATAGAAGTCGTGATCCCCAAGAATTGGAGTATACCTTATCTACCTCGGGATGTATTTGGCATGTATGAGTTCATTCACGATCTCGTAGTTAGCCCTACCGATATTCCTCGATAGGTCGGTTTGTTCAAGACTATATAAACAGGGCCCTACGGCGTTTAGAGGATCCCGGCATTGAGTTTTACATCCTAGCATCTAGCTTAGACCTTAGCGAGATAGATTTTCAGATACTACTCGCCGAGACCTGCCGATCTCGTCGAGTTCCACCTTGTAAATTCTCTTTGATATAAAGAAAGGTCGGACGTAGGGCTATTATCTCCCGAGAGGCTGAACCGGGATAAAACCCCGTCTCTGTTCGTTATCGTTCGTGGTTGTTCGGCGTGTCTCCTATCTCCTCTTTGAAGAACCTTGGTTGACTTGGGTCGATATCCCAACCGTCGACAATTTGGCGCCGTCGCGGGAGTACGCAGATCGAGCATGTCGAACTCCGTCGGCGATCTGTAGATACTTCCCGAGGGCTACGACTCGGAAGGACGGGATGTCTCATCCTCGCCGATTCAGATCGATCTGTTCGGTCTCGAACGCTTTCGCATCCGGGCGATGTCTCCGCTTACATGGCGTAAATAGCCTCAGATCGCACTCCGTCATCGACGAGCGACTACTGAACCGACGATCTTTACGACGGTTTAGATTTGTCGATTCAAGGCTATGTCGGTAGATTCCACTGTGGAGACACAGCGATGACACCGTCTAGCATACCTTCGCATGGCCCCGCAAAGATTAACATGGCCGATGTAGGAACCTCGAGGATCCCGTGACGGGCCGTGGCGGCGGGCGAGGTCGGGCAGATTAACTCGCTCGGCATCAAGACGAGGTTGCGCAGTCGCCGCGAAAGCAAGACGCTATTCGCCGCGACCTCGACGATTCCATCAATCGACCTTAGCACGATTTCGCGACCGGTGTAAGCCACGGCGTCGCGACCACCTCGCGTCTTGGCGCTAAGTCTCCGGCTGAAGCTTCCTGTCGGGTCAAGTCCTGCGTGGCCGGACTCGGTCAAGCGTAACGCGGATGGTTCAGGATCCGGGACCCATAGATCAAAGTCGGAACGGCTCGAAGCTATAGCAACGGTCCTTAGATCCACTAATCAAGTCGATCTCGCCCGCATGGGCGATGTTATGCGTCTAACCTAGAGCGACCGGTCAAGGCCTAAAGTCTCTAGGCGAAGTCAACAACTCCTCCAGCAGCAACCAAACCGCCGGAATGATTCGGACAACTCGATCGATCGCGTGACCCCGTCACCATCGAAGGATCATCGTCCATGAGCGAGCTACCGTGGTCGCCGTCGCCGCCAAGTCCTCGTAGTCATCGCGACCACGGGGCAAGCGCGCGACGCGATGATCACGGACGGTCCCTCGTGAGGAGCGCGTCGCCGCCACCACGAGGAAGGGCGTGGTGGATTGTCCCGAGAGAGTTTCTCCAGCCGAGTCATCCGTTCAGCAGAGTTCCCCCCGCAACAAGACCAATGTCTTCTCAAGACTAGGTTCGCCGGGAAGGTGGTCGGTCATATGCTCTGGCTGCGGGGCTTTCTCGACGAGCCGAGTGTCGGTGGCCCTCAAAGTTCAAGCCCGGTCACATGGAGAGGTACAATGGGACTCGTAACCCGGAGGAATTCCTTTCCATCTACGCTACGGCCATCATGGCGGCGGGGTGATGAGCTCGTTATGGCTAATTACCTCCGACCGTCCTTGAGGGTCTTTGCTTTCGGACGTGGGTCGCTCAATCGCCAGGAGGGTTCTATCACTCATGGAACCAGACTTTGTGGCCTCGATCGCTAATTTCGAGAGCATTACGCACGTCTGGGTAAGGAGGATGATCGCACAGATGATCCGGATGAACGGGGAGACCCTCCGCAACTTCGTGAAACGTTTCATTAAGATCCGCAACACGATCCCGAACATCTCGGATGAATCTGTTGTCCGCGCTTTCAAAAACGGAGTCCGCGACGAGCGGCTCACCCAGGATCTCGAGATCAATGAGACTGGACCGCTAACGACTGTTCAAGGCGGCCGATCATATGCCAACGCGGCAGAGCGCTGCTCAAGATAAAAAAGGCGTTCGACAAGGGCGAGCTGCCCGCCCAGCCTGGTGTGGATGAGAAGAAGAAGAGCAGCAGCAATGTTCCTGGTGACAAGAAGTCCCAGAAGAAGAAGAACAAAGGTGATGCGAACAATACCGTCGCAGGTATGGATCGCGCACCTCCTCCCAAGGATGGGCAGAAGAAGCCCAACAATAATTACAAGGGCAAAAAGCCTGCTTAGGGAGGCGGACAAGGCAAGAAAGGTCCGAGCGACCGATTTTGCAAGTTCCACCAAAGACTACGGGTATGATATACGCCATCAGAGAACTTGGGCCGCAAAGCTCGAAGATTTCTACAACGGCAAGGGCCCAATGCCCACCCTGCCCGAACAAGGTGATGCCGGTAAGGCCAAGCGCCAAACCGACGATGGTGATCGGGAAGATGATGATGAATATCAAGAGCCCGTGAACCATATCGCCGTCATTTTCGGCGGCTCCTCGGCTTACACCTCTCGGCGCAGCCTCAAGGAAGCCGCGGGAGGTCCATTAACGTCGAAAAGGCAAAACCTCGGCTGAATCGATGAAGTGGATCGAGGTCCCCATCTCCTTCTCTCGGGAGGATTGCCCCATGGGATGACCAAGCCTCGGCGGCTCCCATCGGTGGTCGCCCGACCATCGCTAACGCGAGAGTTGGCCGTGTCTTAGTGGACGGCGGAGCGCTTTGGACTTGCTTTTCGCTAAAGTCTTGGACGAGATGCAAATTCCTCGCTCCAAGTCAAGGAAGTCGCAATGCCCTTCTACGGAATTGTTCCGGAGAAGCCGTTGCCGTTAGGCGAGTTGTCACGCCTGTCACCTTCGACAACCCAAGCAACTTCCGGACAGAGTTGATCACTTTCGACGTGGTCGACTTCCCCTCGGCATAACGCGATCTTAGCGAGCCATCTCTCGGTAAGTTTATGGTCGTGTCCCACCACGCTTACCATTGCGTGAAGATACCGGTCCTAACGGTGTGATCACGGTCAAGGGCAACTACAAAGTCGCCCGATTGCGACGATCGATCCCTCGCCTGTCGACCAACTTCCGCCATGTCTCAAGTTCCGCAGACCAAGTCTCAGACGCCTAGGGTCTCCCTTCACCGGGGAGAAACCAAGGAAGTTCATTGTCACTTGATAATACTTCCAAGATAGTTCACTTGGGGCCAACTGGACCCCAAATAGGAAAGCGAGCTCATTGCCTTCCTCCGAGCTAATGCGAGATGTATTCGCCGGGAGCCATCGACATGCCCGAGTCCCAAGGAGGTAATCGAGCACAAACCGGTTGTCCGTGGGACAAAAAGCCTGTTTCGCGAAGCTTCGCGTTTTGAATTCAAACAGGATCATCAAAGATCGACAGCAACCGTCATTGGTTCATCCGCGAGGTTGATCACACCGAGTGGTTAGCCAACCCCGTCATTGTAAAGAAGAAAGGCGGCAAGTGGAGGATGTGTCGATCACACGATCTGAACGCCGCTTGTCCTAAGGACAATTTTCCACGCCAGATTGACCAAATGGTCGATGCGATCATGGACCTTGACTTCGAGTTTTTAGATGCTTACTCGGTTACCACCAAATAAGCATCTCCCGAGGATGAAGAGAAGAGGCGCCTTCATCACCCCTTTCGGCACTTTTCGCTATCGACCATGTCTTTCGGTTCTGCAAGAATCTTTGGTGCCACGTTCGGCCGCTTAATGGAGAAGACCTTCCCGCAGCAATATGGAAAAACTCGAAAGTCTATGTCGACGACATAGTTGTAAAGAGCAAGTATGCTCCAGATCATGTAAAAGACACGGCAGAGACTTTTCATAATCTCACCAGCATCGAATAAAATTAAATCCAGAGAAGTGTACCTTTGGTGTTCGATCCGAATGTTGCTCTGTTATGTCATTGGCTCGCAAGGTATTTCGCCAACCCCGAAAAATCGAGGCCATTGAAAATATGCGTGCTCCAACTACCATAAAGGAAGTACAGAGCCTCATTTGGGCGGATGGTCGCTCTAAGCGTGTTTATTTCCGTCAAGGCGAACGCTGGTCGCCCTTCTTTAAGGCCCCGCAAGCACAATGGTTTCGAGTGGACGGAAGAAGCCGATAGATCCTTCCAGATCGGGCGATACTGTCCAATCCTCCGTCTTGACTACCCGCGGCATGGCGGCGGCTCCCTCTGTACCTAGGTCGCACGCCACAAGCGGTGAGCGTGGTCTTGACGATCGAAAGGGAAGGCATACAACGACCAATCTATTACGTGAGCGAGGTACTTCACGGATCAAAGGAGCGTTACTCGAGGTCCGAAGCTCCTCTATGCCTTGCTCATGTCCTCCGGAAGCTTCGTCACTACTTCCAAAGATCAAATCTGGTCCCGACCACGTTCCCTACGGGAGAAATCCTCTGGAACAAGGAATCTAGCGGACGATAGCCAAGTGGGCAATGGAACTAGCGAGTTTGATCTGTTATTTGCGTCCGAAGCGCTATTAAGTCACGTGTCCTAGCCGACTTTGTCATTGAATGGACTTGCCCGCCCAAATCCGAGGAGCTCCCGAGCAACCCGATGAACCCTCTTGACCATGTTTTTCGATGGCTCGCAAGACCGAAACTCGGGGCTGGTTTTGTTCTCATCTCCTCAAGGAGAGCAACTCGAGATTCTATCCAACTACACTTTGCGGCGACTAACAACGCCGCAGAGTACGAGCCCTCCTCGCGGGACTAAGAGCGTGCAAGTCGCTTGGTGTCCAACGGCTAACCGTGAAGGAGATTCACGGTGGTCATCAATCAGTTAACAAGGAGTATCGGTCTTTGCGATAACTCAATGGCGCGATACTGGTTGAAGTGAGGAAGTTGGAGCGGCATTTTCGATTCTTGAAGTGCTCTTCGTGCCAAGGAAGGACAACTTCGGCCGACCAGCTATCCAAGTTTGAATCTCACGCGAACTCGCTCCGGCAGGGTGCTCGCCGAGCACCTTTACAAGCCCTCAATCACGCCCCGGACGAGGCGACAGAGACAGTGGTGCTGTCTCCGTTATCGAAAGCAGTGTCGCGGATCGGTCAACGCCATTTGTCCGGTACCTTGCGGATGGGACCTGCGCCGATGACGGCCGAGCGTTCCGGCTTATAAGGCGTCTTTGCTCCATACAAGCTTGTGGACGGCATCCTTACCGTCAAGGTGCTCGGGAGTTCTCTCCAAGCGCATCTCGCAAAGGAGGGTGTGTTCCTTCTAGGGACATACACGAGGGTGCTGTGGCAACCACGCCTCCTTTAGAACTCCGATTCGACAAAGCGTTTCAGCATGGGCTATTATTGGCCCATGCGTTACAAGATGCCCGGACATCGTGACTAAGTGCAAGGCACGCCAATTTCACGCCGGAAGGCACACAAGCCCGCCCAAGAGCTCCAAACAATCCCCCATCCTGGCCCTTTTCCACATGGGGTGCGGATCCGCCGCCCATTCCCTAAGGGGTACAAGGGCTATACACACCGCTGTCGCCATAGACACTTTTACAAAGTGGATTGAGGCGAGCACTGTGTTGTCTCTTCACGCCAAAACGGCCTGTTCGCTTTTTCAAAAGCAACGTGGTCACGCGCTTTGGGATTCCCCATAAGTCGATCACGGATAATCTGTACCGCCCGGCGAGCTATTCGAGAATCTGCGAGCAATACCGGGTACCAAGGTTCTGTTCGCCTCGTGGCACATCCACGAGCAATGGAGCGATCGGCGAGCTAACAGACGATAGTCTAGGGTATTAAACGGCGGTATTTGTCGCTCTCAAAAGCACAAGAAGGCTCGGGTTGACGGTTACTTCCGTCCTCAGGCGATTCGACTACGGCTAGGCGGGCGATCGGGAAACTCCTTTCCAAGCGGTCTATGGTGCGAAGCCATCTTGCCGCCGAAATCATACTCGGTTCGCTTTCAAGACGAGCTCGGTCAACTTAATTGACGACGAGCAAGAGCGCCTCGATCTCGATCTCCTCGAAGGCACACGCGACCGAGCACAAGTCGAATGGCGCTACCAAAGAAGATCTTCGCGCAAGACGCCGCCAAGTCGGTTCGACCAAGGGCTTTGAAGGCGGGCGACCTCGCTCTGCGCCGTGTCCGAACTTGTCCAATGCCAACAAGTTAACTCCTCGTTGGGAGGGCCCATTCACGGTCGTTTCTTACGCTTACCCGAATTCACTTTGGCTATGGAGGACGGAGAGAGTCGACCAAAGACTTGGAACATCGACCGACCGTAAGTTCTTTGTGTAGGTCTTTTCTGCTTTCTTAGCCTGCGCTTTTTGTAAACATCGAGCCTTAGTTCGCCCAAGTCTCTCGGGCACCATGTAAAGTCCAATCCAACAATTAAGTGAATTCTCGCGACCTCGCGCTTTTTTCACTTCTTGTCTTTTGAAGACTACCTCTTTCTCTCTGGTAACACTTGATGGTTGCCGGCCTTGCGAACTCTTGGCTCGCAATCTTAAGGATTGTTCCTATCCGTATCTGGTTTCAATAAGTTCCTAAACTCGTGGTTGCGTAACATGGCTTTTTCACCTTGCGGCTAAGTCGCTCTCGTAAGCCCTCATGGCAGAGGCACTTATCGCTTTCGGCGCGACCACTTGGTAAAGCTCGCTCGTAAGCCCCATGGCGGAGGCACTTTCCTTATTCGGTTACTCTCTGAATCGCTTAACTTACGCCAACGAAAGCGGACTACGGAACTAATCGAGCAAGGTATGGGTGTCGCTCTTTCTCCCTACGCACGTGCTCGAGTTCACAAGCTTCGGTTCTCGAGCATCGTCCAGATCGGGGCTAGGGTGTCACTCTTTCTCTTGTGCACTGCTCGGGTCCGCAAACTCGAGTTTAAGAGATGATGCACAACGGGTGGGAGTTAGCGTAGCGCTCACCGGTTTTCTTAAACTTCCTAGCTGTTCGCTTTTCTCTTAGTTTCTATTCGTTTTGTCCTTTTCTTTGCTCTTTTTGCGTGAATAAAGGTAAGTACTTTATTACATTACTCAAAAGTTTCAGTACAAGGCCCTTTTCGGTTACTGGTAGTGGTGCTACTTAGAGCAAGTCGCTCCTTCACTCCTCAACTTCTAACTTGAGGCGCACGACTTCGCCTCGAGCCTTGATTCCTTCCGGGCTTCAAATGCTCGGGCGCTCGATCTCCTCCTTGTTCGCTTAGCTTGCGCCAGCCTCTCTGCCGGATGGCCTCGACCTCCTCGGTCTTGGCCTTGGTGATCGTTCGAGCCTCGCCTGGCCGACTCATTGCTTTCGGCCGTCTTGAGCTGCTCGTCCGGCTCCTTGACCCTTTCTCTGCGGTGATCGCCCTCACCGTCATCCCACAGATCTCCTCGATCTCTTCTGTGAAGCCCATGTGGTCGAGATCTTTGCCTGCAGAACCCTGAAGTCTGTTCTTCCTGGCGAAGGTGGGCCTTAAGCCTCTTGGCTTCCGGCCACAGCTGGTCCCGCCGTTGGGAAACGTCAGCAAGCTGCTCTTCGAGCCACTTCGAGCGGCCTGGCTTCTCCTCCGCGGTGCTCGCCTTAATGGCTTGCGCGCGAAGCTCCTCGGCCTCTTCTAGGAGAGACTCGCAGGAACGCCTCTCTTCGGCCAATTGGGCTTTGAGCTTCTTTACCTTCGCCTTCAGCCGGCTTCGACTTTGGGCTGGTGCAGAGGGCCCCGCTTCGGACTCCCTCGTCCTGAGGTGCTCCCGGAGCGACGCCAAGATCTGGCTCCGCTCGATGGTGACGCTGTCCTCGAGCTCCTCCATGGTGTCCCCAAGACCGAGAGGAAGAACAAGTTAACTACTTTGCGATGACGTAGCTAAGCTGAGCAAGATTTGGTCTTGGTGCTTACCTTCCCAAGTCGTTGCTTGATCCATGACGCAGCGGTCCTCGAGGCCATGCGCCACGAAGCCCTTCGTGTGGGATGAGGCGGCGCGCTCTTGCCGTCGCCGCCTTTGTTCGCTTCCTTCTTCTTGCGGGCGCATCTGCTCGGAGTGCAGGGGAGCGACGGGCGAAGCACTTTCGTCTCGCGCTCCTTCTCCTCTTCCTTTTCCTCTTCCGCCGAACGTCTTGGCGAGGCCGAGCTACTCCGCCGGGTGGCGCCGTTGTTTCCTGGCGGGGACGACTTGCGCGACCGCCGGGGTTTCTTCATGTTCCTCGGTGGTCGGGTTTCGCATACCTTTCGCCGGAGAATCCGTCGCCTCGGGGTGAGCTGCCTCGCGACGAAGTGCTCGGCAGACCGGCCTGCTCGGTCCTCGCTTCGGTAGCTTTCCGAGCCATCGCCTTGGCATCAAGTCCGTGGCGCCGCTTGCCACTACTTTTGCCTCAGCCGCCCCACGCGCCTTTTGAGCGTCGTCCGCTTCGCTAGAGCCGTATGACAGAGCTCCACGCCGCCCGACTTGTCCTTGAGGCACGCTAGCCTCATCGCCGTGAAGCGCCGTGCAGGTGTTTCGGGCAGCGGCGATCGCCGGCGCGCCTCGACATCATCCGTGGCGATCTCTCCTTGGGCGGTGATAAAAAAAAAATCGTCGTTAAGTATAACGCGTCGAAGGTTGGAAGGTCTAAAGATCGATTCCTACATACCGCCGTGGAAGGCTTGGTCCCGATCTTCTTCGCGGAACCTTCCGCCTCTTCCTCGGGGCTCCTTGGCGGCTTCTCGCCTTGGCCCTTGGGTGTTAAGTGGCGACGAGCTCGGCTCCCGGTGAGTGAAGGCCTCTCTCGCAGCGCAAGAAGTTTTTCCTTGCGCGCGACTTCTTCTTCGAGCCTCCTCTCGCTCGGCGACACTGTGCGGCCGATCCATGCGGCCAGGTGAGCTGCGTGTAACGCCCGAGCGAGGGCTATGGTCTTTACCTCTTCGTCGCTCTGCTTTCGGCGTGGAGGAGGGCTTGGTCTCTTCCCATTGGGGCCGACGCTGCGCCCGCTTGGTCCGCTTTCGATGCGTTCTGGTCGCCAGCTTGGTCTCTTCGACGGTGGCGGCCGCCGTGAAACAAGGGCGAGCTCGCGTAGGCTCGGCCGCCACCTTGGGCTTTGTGGCGCTTTGGCCTTGCCCTTCTTCGCCTTCTCCTTTTCGAGACCGGAGAGTTCCTCAACGATCCTCCAAGGATCGATTGGTCCTCCCGCAGCTTTTGAGAAGCGGACGTTATCATTTAAACAACGTTGCAAGTCTAGCAACATAGGCCGAGGTAAGTAATTTACCAAATGCATGCGGACAAGCACGTTCTTGCTGGCAGTGTACGCCACCTCGCCGGTGACCTCCCGTCCTTCTTCGCCGCCTTTCAAGATGGCGTCGACCCGCCGGTCACCCATCGTCGGTTGGCTTCTCTGCTGAATGTAAGGGATTGTTAGTTCTGCTCGGAGGAAAGAATGTATTTAGAGGTTGAGTCTTAAAGGCACTTACCCGTGCTCTCCTTGTGATGTCTTCCCATCCTCTATCTTGTAGAAGGATAGGACCTTCTCCGCAGCGGACGAGACCTGCTCGTTGTGAAGTCCGAATAATCTCTCGCCCGTGAGCCCAAGGCTCACGAGGAGGCGATCTTCCTTGTCATGTACCGGTCCTCGGCGATCAACTCCGGCCGAGGCATTGGCGCCCCTTTGCCGGCGCCTTCCGGTGAAGACGAAGTTTCTTTGTCGCCGCTCCGCTTCTTTGTAGAACCACCTCACCCACCACGCGCCCATTGAGTCGAAAGGAGGTGGGCGAGGGTCTGGCGTCATCGGCGGTGGTCTTGAGCTTGAGGTAGTAGCACCCCAGTGCTGAAGCGGCGGGCGCTCCTCGTTCATGTGTAGTAATGGAGGAACAGCACCGGGCGGATCGATGCTCAGATAGCCCTCGCAGTGTGTGCGAAGACGGCCATCTGGAGGATGGAGTTCGGATTGAGGTTCGCCACCTCCAATCCGCCGATGTTCAAGAAGGCCTCGACGAAGTCGCCTCAGAGACCTCAACCCGAGCAAAGGCAAACTGCTCAAGTCGAACGAACTCTCCTCGAGCGGCTCCAGAGTATCCTCCTCTCCGGCAGACCTCCACCACCGGCGTCGATGTGGCCCTCCTCCTCCCAGATCCTAAGGTCCTCCTCGGTCAAGCTAGTGCACGTGAATTTGGCCATAGCGATTCCTGTATCGGACGAAAGGTGGTCGGTGATGGAGTTTGGGTACTTGATCTTTGGCGTGGTTGGAGCTAGGGCTTAGAGAGGAAAGCGCGAGAGCAGAGTGGGTGGCATGGCGGCTTGGGTACTTTTATAGTCCCGTATAAGCAGCTCTGCAACGGTTTTGTCCCGTAAGCGGCTAGTTTTTGCTACAACGGCTAGGTAAAAGCGGTCGTCTGTTTTCACCGCATGCAATGATGTGAAGTTCTGGTTGGAGTTCCGCCAACGGCTATTTTTTCCGGTGTTTGCACTGAAGGCTGAGTGCTCTGCTCGGACAGATGTCGTTCCTGTTCGACGCAACGGAGTTGCTAAGCTTCGATCGGGTTTATTCGGTCCCGAACAAGTCTTGTTCGGTTGAACCATAACCTGTTCGGTCGCTTGTTACATGCCTTTGTAGCAGGGAAAAAATACCCTCTTCGTGACTTTGAGTCTCAAGGGGATGACCCCACTCTAGTGAGTTCTTCCACTTGAGTCTCGGGGGCTAGCTGTCGGGGATTAGATCACGGCCCATAGCCATGGCCCACTCCGACGGCCCAATCGAGCGACCTACCAGGCCCGGCTCCTTGGGAGGTTCTATCGAGCCCATGTGCATCTGCCGAAACAGTTTCATGGTCGGCACGGTGCGTAATGGCCTAGGATTCTGTTGAGTCCGACTCGAACGAGTTACAGACGACTACGTGAAGACCGGGACGTTGGTTTCCGGATTGGAATAGAAGTCGTGATCCCCAAGAATTGGAGTATACCTTATCTACCTCGGGATGTATTTGGCATGTATGAGTTCGTTCGATCTCGTAGTTAGCCGGCCCGATATTCCTCGAGGTCGGTTTGCTCAAGACTATATAAAAGGACCCTACGGCGTTTAGAGGATCCACGGCATTGAGTTTTACATCCTAGCATCTAGCTTAGACCTTAGCGAGATAGATTTTCAGATACTACTCGCCGAGACCTCGCCGATCTCGCCGAGTTCCACCTTGTAAATTCTCTTTGATATAAAGAAAGGTTGGACGTAGGGCTATTATCTCTCCCGAGAGGCTGAACCAGATAAAACCCCCGCTCTCTGCTCGTTCTTTCGTCGTGGTTGTTGGCGTGTCTCCTATCTCCTATTTGAAGAACCTTGGTTGACTTGGGTCGATATCCCAACTGTCGACAAGTATAGGAGAGCCAATGGGCTCTGTTTCAAATGTGGAGAAACATATACTCCTCAGCATCAATGCAAGGTTTCAGTTAATGGACAGCTGCAAGCACTTCAAGTAAATGAAATTATAAAGGATGAGGTGCTGGATGCATTGGCCCATGCAGAGGAACAAGAAGAGATAGAAGAAGCGAATTTATCTATACATGCTTTGTCAGGAGCAGATAGCCATCATACGATTCAGTTAAGAGCTCTCATTGGAAACAAAGTGATGTTGATTTTGGTTGATTCGGGAAGTACTCACAGTTTTATTGATGAGAAGCTTGTTCATCAAGTGCAGCTCAACCCAGTTCCTGCTGCACCTATGGCAGTAAAGATAGCAAATGGAGAGAGTATGACCTGTTCTCAAATCGTACCTGCATTATCTTGGTGGATCCAGGGACATACTTTCAGTCATGACATGAGGGTGCTGCAGTTGGGGGGATATGATGCTATATTAGGAATTGATTGGCTCAGCAAGTGGGGCACTATGGAGTGTAATTGGAAGGAAAAATGGATAGAGTTAAGGATGCAAGATCAAAAGATTAAGCTGCAGGGTTTGATCAGCAAGCATGAAGGAGCGTTGTTAGAATTAACAGCTGCATAATTTTCTAAATGGCAGGCCGGCAATGATATTTGGGCTACGGCATTAGTAAGCTTAACAGAGGAGGAACTTCACAAGGAAGTTACACCTCCAGCCGAGATAGTGGAGTTGTTGCAACTATATTCAGAAGTTTTTCAGGAACCAAAGTCTTTACCTCCACATTGGCTGTATGACCATACCATATCTCTGTTGCCACATTCAACTCCGGTCAATGCTCGGCCTTATCGATACTCTCCTCTGCAAAAGGATGAGATTGAAAGACAGGTTAATGAAATGCTTGAGGCAGGGTTAATTGTGCCCAGTATGAGTCCCTTTGCATCTCCAGTCTTGCTAGTCAAGAAAAAGGATGGGAGCTGGAGATTTTGCGTCGATTATGGAAAGTTGAATGCACTGACCATCAAGAGCAAATTTCCCTTATGGATGAATTATTGGATGAGTTGGCTGGAGCACAATTATTTTCTAAACTGGATTTACGGTCAGGGTATCATCAAATTAGAATGATGGAAGCAGATGAAGCTAAGACCGCATTCAAAACTCATCATGGTCTGTTCCAGTTTAAGGTGATGCCTTTTGGGCTCACAAATGCCCCAGCCACATTTCAATGTGTCATGAATTCTATATTTGCATCTCATATTAGGAAATTCTTACTGGTTTTCATGGATGATATTTTGGTTTATAGCAAGTCTTGGGAGGAACACATTCAACATTTACATGTGGTTTTGGAGACTCTGAAAAGGCATAAACCGTATGCTAAGCTCTCTAAGTATGAGTTTGCAACCACCAAACTGACATACCTAGGGCATATCATTTCGGCCAATGGAGTGGCAACAGATCCTGAGAAGACAAGGGTCATGGAGCAGTGGCCAGTGCCCTCTAATGTCACTGAGCTCAAAGGATTCCTGGGGCTCACTGGATACTATAGAAAATTCATCAAAAATTATGGTTTATTAGCCAAACCTTTTAATGTGCTCCTGCAGAAGAAGGGTTTTATTTGGTCTGAGGAGGCCAACCAAGCCTTTCAAGCCCTCAAACAGGCCATGACTCATGCTCCAGTGCTGGCAATACCTGATTTCTCCAAACAGTTTGTCATCGAAACTGATGCTTGTGAATATGGAATTGGGGCTGTGTTGACACGGGAAGGTCATCCCATTGCTTTTTATAGCAAAGCTTTAGGTGTAATGAACAGGAAGCTTTCCATTTATGAGAAGGAATTTCTAGCCATTATGATGGCCGTGGATAGGTGGTACCAATACTTGGTCAGGGGTCCATTCATCATAAGGACAGATCACAAGAGCTTGTGTCAGTTAGAGGAGCAGCATCTCACAAAAGAAAGCTATGACCAAGTTGGTGGGACTGCAGTTTCATTTTCAATTTAAAAAAGGGTGGACAATAAAGCAGCTGATGCTTTATCTAGAGTGGGACAATTCTTTTCTTTACAAGCCATATCAGGTGGTCAACCTATTTGGTTACAGGAGGTGTTAAACTCTTATGCAGTTGATGCTAAAGCAACGGATCTGCTGAGGAAATTAGCTTTGGGGGGGCTTGTGGAAGAAGGATATACCTTGAAAGAAGGAATCATTTATAAACATGGGAAAATCTGGTTGGGGGCTAATATAGGACTGCAACATAGAGTCATACAAGCTTTTCATTCTACTTCTATTGGAGGACACTCAGGAGTTGAGGGGACCTATCAAAGGGTAAGAAAACTGTTTGTTTGGGAGGGACTCAAGACTGCAGTGCAAGATTATGTGAAACAGTGTCAGATCTGTCAGCAAGCCAAACATGAACACTGCAAAGTCCCAGGATTATTACAGCCTTTGCCTATACCTCAGGGAGCATGGCAAGAATTGTCCATGGATTTTATTGAGGGTTTATCTCCTTCCGAAGGCTTTTCAGTTATTATGGTCATTGTTGATCGTTTCACAAAGTACATCCATTTTTTTCTTCTCAAACATCCTTATCATGCAGCTCAAGTGGGTAAAATATTTTTTCAAAACATTGTTAAACTGCATGGCATGCCCAGATCGATTGTGTCTGTCAGAGACAAAGTTTTCACTAGTTTGTTTTGGAAGGAGTTGTTCAAGCTGTTTGATATTCGGTTGAACATGAGTACTGCTTATCATCCACAATCGGATGGGCAAACGGAGAGAGTTAATCAATGCTTGGAGATGTACCTCAGATGTGCTTGCTCTCATTCCCCGAAGACTTGGGTTCGTTGGCTACCTATGGCTGAATTCTGGTATAATTCAACATTCCACTCATCTTTACAAGAAACACCATTCAAGGCTTTATATGGAATGGATCCTCATTATGGAGTTATGCCAGATTTGTCGAGTGGTACTCAGATGGATGTTGTGGACATGCTTAAGGAAAGAGAACAGTTCACTGAACTGCTAAAAACTCACTTGGCTAGGGCTCAGCAAAAATTTAAGCAATATGCTAATCAACACAACTGTCAGGACCTTCCAGGTGGGAGAACAGGTTCTACTGAAACTTCAGCCATATGTCCAAAATTCGGTGGTTAATCGGCCATGTCCTAAGCTGTCTATGAAATATTTTGGGCCTTATACAGTTCTGCAGAAGGTGGGTTCGGTGGCTTACAAATTGCAACTGCCTGATACAAGCTTGATTCACCCCGTCTTCCATGTGTCCCAGTTGAAACCATTTACTCCAAATTTTACACCAGTTTCCTCTAAACTTCCGGAGAAGATCCCGCTGGATGTCATGGATGTTGAACCTGAAGAAGTGCTAGAGAGGAGGTTGATCAAGAAAGGGAATTTAGCCTATTCGCAGGTGCTCATCAAGTGGACCTCTCTTCCAGCTAGTTCAGCTACCTGGGAAGATTATGAGGTGGTGCGGCGTCGTTTTCACATCTTTGTCGCAGGGGCAAGCGACGTCTCAAGGGGGAGGCAAGTAGCAGGAGTGCGAGGCGTTATTGGGTCGGATCTGGGCATTGTGGTGTGGAAGTGTCGTGTGGGCCGTGGCCTTGTAAGGGGTGAGAACGATCTTTTAAACTCAGTGCATCAGAGTCGTCGGGCATGATCGAAAAAGAGAATAGTCATTTCCCATCCTCATCCTCTCCTCTGTCTCTCTATACTTCCTTCTTCCTCCCGAGCGCCGCCATGGCGATTCTGTGCCACTGATCGAGGGTTACATGTTTATGGGGGAGAAAAACATATTATTATTATCTATATATCAGAGTACTAGTTTCTATGTCGGTATTCAGGGCATGATTTAAACCAGGATGGGATAAGAACGCTGATATCAGAATGCTTGTCTATATCCGAAAGTATCCGGATTCATGTTTAAAAGTATCCTTGTTTGATCCGTGTTCTTAAATAAATGTATTTTGTAGCTATTGATTATCGACAAGGTTATCCTAGACAAAAGATGAGTGGCTAGGTGGCTAAACAGATTTGCATGTAAATATATGTCAGCTTAGGACATCCACTTAGGATTCATGGAATGCTTGTCTATCCGAAAGTTCCTGGATTCATGTTTAGAAGTATCCTTGTTTGATCCGTGTTCATAAATAAATATTTTATAGCTATCGATTATCGACGAGGTTATTCTAGACAATAGGTGGGTGGCTAGGTGGCTAAACAGATTTGCACGTAAATATATGTCAGCTGTGCGATAAATCGGACCGTCAGGAGGTTTACTTGCGCAGAACATCCACTTAAGACAAACAACGGGCGGTTGGCCACCGTCGAGGGGAAACTCTCAGTCAAACTGTCGAAGTTGCTCAAAGTTTATTAGCGGCTACAGACAGCTGATGTCAGTCATGCGTCTCACGTCAAGGTCAAGCTAAGGTAAGAGGTCAGAGAGAGCAGAGGAAACTGCCCGTCAAAGTTGCTCAAAGTTCATTAGAGGTTACTGTCATGTCAAGTGGTCGGAGAGAGTACATTAGACGTTTGGAGCGGGGATTGAGTAGCATCGATAAATTGAAGCCTAGTCATGAAGCACAACCCTTGATTTCGCATGCATTTTATGTGCCCGTTGCTCACTGCATGTGTAGCTCGAAACACAAATGCCATTTGCTTGTCGAATAGGCCTAAGAGAAAAAAGCTACAAAGCTTCTCTCGTTAGAGCATGTCGAAAAAAACTACTACTATCAAAGTGTACCAGCGATTATAGCACATCGGTGTGAAGACATGGTGGAGCAAGACCTTACATCTCCAACGACGGTAATGGGAAATAAACATTTCCAATGACATTAGTGGGTGGCTGAATTGTCCAAGTAGTAAGCCAGTAACTGGTCATAAAGTTCAAATGGGCAATAAATCCTCTGAAAAAGAATCTTACGGGGCAGTCATTCACAAGGCTGTTGTACATCATGCTAATGATATATATTGCTAACAGAGGCACCCTATTTGCTTCGGATATTGTAACAACAAAAAAAAACACGGATTAAATTTAATTGAATCTACTCAAATGGAGCTGAAATTACAGGCAAAATTAGCTCAGCTCAAGATATTTCTAACACCACCCGCCACTTCAGAATTGGCTTCACATGTATCATTTCAGGAAGTGGGCAAATGCAGCCCCTAGCCGTGCCTCACAGAGGGAGTACGCCTCAGGCTTTAATGTGTTCTGAAATCGTTCTTTGAGATTAAGCTTTGTCACTGTATGCAAAACCCGGGTGCAAAACCTCCGCACTTCTTGGCGACGTGACTTGTTTTCTGGAAACGTGGCAAGAATTTCTTGTATCAACTCACACAATGGGGCCAAATGCTTCTTCAACACCTTTGAAGCGCTTGAAACATCACCAACCCAAGATTTCAATATGCAGTCCACCAACTCCAGTGTTTGAACTCTTCGATATTCAGCTTTTGTGCTCCCAATCTTCTGAAGAACAAAACCAAACAGATGTCGTCCTATCCAAGGATTCCTCCGGACAACCTCCTTCACAAAACCAAGCTTCAATCGTGACTTCTTGTTGTTGAAGTAGTCAATCAAGATAGAATGGAACTTATCAACCACGCTTGCAAGCTCCTGTTTGGAACAACTCTTTGAATTGATTATCTTCAGAATCCAAAATGAAGCATTTTGGGCTACAGAAGCAACCGTATTGTATCGCGACCGTGATGCCAGCGTTAGAGCCTTCTCTAACAGACTTCCAAGACTAGTAAGTTCAACTTCATTGTCTTTTGGATACTCCTTTGCTTTGAATATCCTTTTCTGCAAAATACCACCTATGCGTTGTTTGAATTGCTCACTGCCATCAGCGCTATGTGATTTGACAAAAGCTTGCATCAAGAAAGAATATGCATCCAGCACCAAACCTTTTCCTGTAGAGTTGGGATAATAAAGGTTACAAACAAACCAATACCAAAAGCCAAGTAGATCACATAGAGAACATTAGGCTGAAAAAAATGGAAAGACAAGGAAAACAAATGAAAAAGAAGATATAAAATGCTTATACTGTTCCCATCAAATGTACACATTCTAAAGGCTGTATTAACATATTACTGCAAATAGACCGGTTATTTCCTAATCGTAGTCCTTCACATAGCCATCGAAATAGCATGCACAAGTTAGACAAAATGTTGAGACAATAAACAAACACTCTGAAAGGATAGCAAACAAAAGAGGGACTTCTCATAATCCATCGAAATGGAAAAACACACTGAATGATTTATGGATGCCATTTTGCCTATTGTACAAACCCAAAGAAAATAGGCAGTGCTTGGAGAATACCTGGATTCTTCTGGAGATATATCTCTATTAATGTAAGCACACGGTGTTTGAAACGCATAAGTTGAGATTGCTTAGTTTCACTACCAGGAAGATTGCGTTCCTTGAAAATCCTTGCAATGTAAGGGTCAATGCGGAACATAGCATCATCATCCATACCATCTGAATCATCTGAATCATCCCCAGCTTGGTAAGCTTCTGCACCATCTCCATCTTTTGCCCCATGGTCAACTGCTTCATTCAAATCATCTTGATCCTCATCTACTTCATCACCTGAATCATCTTCCACTTTTCCATCAGATTCATCTTCAATACTATCAATATCCCCAACATCTGCATCTTCCATTACAGCATCATCATCGTCTTCAATGTCAACACAAGCATCGTCTTCATCATCGTCACTGCCTGTTTGACGGCGAGAACCTTTTAAATCTATTTTCACAACTCTCAACATATCAAGGAGCCCAGTCTCTGTAACCTCATCACAGAATGCACGGAAAACCTGTTGTCTTAAAGAAAATACATATCAAGGCACAATAAATATACACAAGAACTAAGCAGTAAATGCCATAAATAAAAAGATGAGGCTAGCACATCTGAGTACAGGTGATTTTTCCTTTTCTTTTTCCCATTTGCACTAGTACAAACATCTACCAGAGACAATGATATCAGGCACAAAAAAAATGAGTACTTGTGCAGATCATTTTTAAAAAAAAATTGGCATGAAGCTTATTCATAGTAATATAGTACCATAGGCATTGTTTTCTCAATCATGGAGAAAAATTGCAATTGCTATATGCATGCATAATTGTATACTTGCCTGATCAATGCTGAAACACACAGGACCAGATACATGTGGCAGAACAGAGAGAACAGTCTGCACAAGTACATCCATAAACTCTAATGATCCATCCTCATTAGACTCCTCTAATCCATCCTCATTAGATTCCTGCCCACCAGAATTGTCACCCTGAGCAATGGTGTTAAAGCATTTCTTGCAACATATAGTCACATCAATTGCCGCCTCCCAAAACTCGTCTGGATGGAGAAGAACTTGTAGCAGTAACTGAATAAGGAGATAACGCATCACATGCATTTTAGTAGAATCCAATCCATGGCCAACTTTTCTTTCCTATCCACATAGAAAGGAACCACAGAAATTAGGTGGCAGCCCCAAAATGAAATATTATAAAAACATCCATGTTAATCCACATATTAATTCAGACCCTTGCTTCCATACTTTTTTTTTACTACTCTCACAGACTACGTTACCTGGATACATTGAAAAATTGGCGTATCCATATCCCGACACGTACCGGATACGGACACGTGTCGGATACAGCAGGATACATGTCGGATACGGATATGTGTTGAATGATGGATCACAACTGCAAGGAAAAATAATATTGAAAATCTCCAGTTGTTTTGGAAAATGATCCACATATTAGCAGGGATGTTTTTTTATTCTAAAAAATGGATTTCTAGAAAGAAATACTGAGATTATGTTATTTTGGAAGGTTTTGTCATTGGATGAGCCAATCATATGGCTACCCAGTACCCCACCAGGCAGCAGCAACATTGGAACTATCAGGTATCTACCAACAAGTGCCCATCCTTGCTACCCAAGGCCCCTAGTGAGGTCTAAGGAAGGGTTACATCATATATGGTTGTGGATGTGGACCTAACATTGAAGCGGGCAGGGTTTGCACAACCTATTAAACCAACAAGTCTGCCATTGATTACGGATATTACTTGAAAAAATAGCACTACTAAAATAAATGCTCCATTTGCACAAATAGTCCTACTACATAAAAATGGTCGTTTCATTTTTCATAGATTATCTGTTAAGACTTAAGAGAGGTCATCTGTAAACCGGATAACTTATTGTGATGCTACATTTTGGAGTATCACATCTAAACCAATATGATAGGAGTTTCAAACTTTCAATGCACATGCTATTTTTGGTGCTCTGATTAATCATGTAGCATGCAAAGTGGTAAATCTGCATATAGTCAAAATTTTCCATCTAAATTACAGTGAACCTCAGAATCAGAAGTTTTTTCCTCATCCTGCTTCCAAACAGACACTTGCACCGCTTCAAACATACAAGATTATACTAAAGCCATTCATTTTAAACCAGAAAATTGACTGATTGTCAAAGTTTCAAGTTCAAGCAGACACAGGAATAGTGCAATACAGATCTTCAAATAGAAAATGCAGTACTTTCTGTACATATCTCTGTGTATGCAAAGCCATGTATCACATTTATAAACCGTTAAACAAATAAGATATTCACTGGTGTCATTCTTGTAGATCAACAAAAAAACATTGATAGTATAGAGCAAAATCTACAAATAAGATAAGTAGAATAGTAAGCAATCACAAACCTCTTGGAAAAGCATAGATTCTATAGCCAGAGAATTCTTGAATGCATTGTCATCATTGCTGCTCAAGGTCCGAAACAGGGAAACTGAGGGAATGTTGCAAACAGTGTTAATGAAATGCATGAGGTAGAAACCTAAGTCATTAGACTTGGCCTCACTGTCAACATGTAGAGCCTCGCCTTTCTGTGCATCTTCTAGTAATAACTGAAGTTGTTCAATGCATTCATTACGAAGTGATGTCGATATAGCTGCCTTTGGCCATTTGAACTTCTCTTGCAACTCAAATGATGTAACCTCAGTTCCTAAAGATGCTGAGAACAGGCCTTGGACTGCGAGGAATTTCAATATCTCTGTCTGCACTTGAAACTTTTCTTCGATACACTTAACCATTTCAGAATCTGTCAGTGGACTTTCTTTAGATGTAAACTTCAAGTTTTTCAAGACACAAGGAATTGTATTCACCACCCAACTCTTTAGAAGGTCTGCATTCCCTTGGCCAAAAAGGTCCTTATCATCAATTGAGCCAACTTCTGAATTTTCATCAGTTGTCTGACTTTGATCAGATGGTTCATCTGTAATAGACCCTTCATCCACAAAGAGCGCTACCAAATTTTGCACAAGACATAAACAATCTTGGCCATCACGGAACTTGGCCACCAACTCTTTAACAGTTTTTGTTTTTGTCACACAGTCAAATCTTCCACTACTATGCTTCTGCAAGTTAATAATGACAGCAACACGTCGATCATTGTCATCACTTACTAAACTTATTAACTCTTTCAGAAAATGTTGGCCAGCGTTGTACAACCACGATGATTTATTTGATAGAATATCCATCAAACCAAGGACAACTTTACTGGAAAGAACTACTTGAATGGATGATGGAGGCAGTTTTGGAAGGAGGTTAAGAAGTATATTAAATGCCAAATGTTTCCTATCATGAGATGAAAGCAGCAGTGATCGTTCAATTATAACCTCACAAAAACTAAGTAGATTCTTTTTCGCATCATCAGAGGAGCTGCCTTTCTTATTCTTCTTGTGCTTTTTGCTAGAAGTGGTGTTGATATCATTCTGAGGTGTTGCCTCACGAATGAGCATGTCCGTGATCACAAGCCATAAACTATGAATACGTGGAAGACAAAATGCAGATTCCTGAATATATTAGAACATAATATTAATATTTGAAGGATTAAGCAACAAATGACACACCGCATAGGAAAATTCCATAAATATACGAAATGCATGCAAGTAATTAAATACACATCTTCAAATTATCCAAAACATCACCTTAAAACAATCGGCAATGGATAAAAGATGCTGTTCTGCAAAGAAATTTTCAGGGCTGAATGGGTATGGAAGAAGCTTCCCAAATATTTCCTTCTGGGCATTAGTTCTTTCTTGCAACTTCAAAGCCAGAAAGAGTGCATCTGGATCTCCGATATCAGCAGCTCTGTTGAACCAATCTTGTACACCAGGAGCTTCAAGAACCTCAGTTATTATAGCTTCATCTGGCATCTGCGACATATAAAAAAAGAGTATAAATATTGAATCAACCAAGTGGTCAAATATCGATACCTTTCACAAATGGAGACAGGTTAGAAACATATATAATTCATAAATCTCTTCCTATAAATGAAACATATAAGGTGCAATTTATATATAATGAAAACAACACATCACAGGTTGTATATGGCATTAGTCAAGGTTGTTGACAAGGAAGGATGACATGCCACCTGTTTTGTTTTAAAAATGCTTAAAACATGTGGCAACACACCATACACATCCTAATGCACCATCACAGTCCCATTTTTTAATCATTGGATCAAGATCCAAATCCAATGGTTCTTATCTACTCACTCACAACATATATAACCCTGAACCCTCCTCCATTGGATCAAGATCCAGCTGTTCTCATTTGCTCCTCATCTCATATAAAAACCTCCTATCAAACCCTAGCCATGCAGCCTATAGCAACTCTTATCCTCACATGCCGCCTCCACAATTCCTACCAGCCATTGCCTCCTCAACTATTGCTCCTCCCCTCCCCTCCCAATCGCCGCGTCCCTCATCAAGCATACGTCAAAGCAGAACACTAGAGCAGTCCATGCAGCCTAGCAGAGGAAACGCAGCATGGGAAGGGAAGGAGGGATGGTAGCCAAGCAGGGGGGGGGGGGGGCATGAGAGGTGCTGGACTTGGTTGCCCCCTCCATGCTGATCATGCACCGTATGCACCTCCCACACAACTAAAAAAGTGGGTGACACAACAGGATGGCACCAGCCCTTCCGCGGCCTTACCGATTAAGCAACACCATAACAAACATGATAATAGTGAGACATCTAATTTAATGCTGCTACACGATGAAAAAAAGATTTCAGAATGCATAAAACACTTATAATGATTAAGGAGATGTTCTTTTGGGCTAATCTGAACGGTTGAACAGCTAAAATGACTGAATTTCAAGACCTTCTCGCCGTAGTCTTGAGATTCAGATCCATTTCGTTTGACTTGCTTTTTAAAGCGTTAGGACCCACCTTCGAAACAACAAAAAAAGGACTAAAAAAACCCAATTCATCATATGTCTTTTCAAAACGTAGATAAGTCATTAAGCTGTTAAGCCCAACAAAATGGAGCCTAAAACTTCAAACCAACACCATATATTTTCTGGTCCAATTTATTACCCCCTCCGTCCCAATATATAGGGAGTATAAAAATTTTCATCAAGACCAAGAAATGGTGTTTAAGAGAGTAAATCATCTTTAATTATCTCGTTACTCGAAGCATGCATCTCCTTCCCATGCACTTAATTAATAGTTTTAATAGCTAAAAGCTAGCAAAAGCATGCACTTTATAGTGTGAATAGCTTAACTATGAGTTAATTGCTCGTCTTTCCCAAGGAAATAATGGGAACACGCCTTATATTATGGGAAAACTCAAAAAAACTTATGTGCCCTATATATTGGGACGGAGGGAGTAATGTTTTCTTGCAGCAAGCAGTAACTGACACTGTTTTGCAAATAATACATGTAAAGAACAGCATTTATAAAAACCAATCCAGTCAATTGTGTGACTGATAAATAAAATTAGCAGCTAGGTTACTTGTGCAATGAGTGCACAAAAAAAAACAGAGCACTATCAGACTTCTTGAAAACACCACAACTGTGAGAAAATGCTAGTTTCCTTAACTCATTTTAGCTGTTAACTTGAATGGTTAACATGCTCGTGAAATGTAATTTTGGCTTTACTGGACCATGCTAATATGAGTTCATACAAAACAACATCTCTGTGTGGACTATTTTTATACATTGCTGATTGTTCTACGTGTGAATTGATTGGGAAGAGTTCTAGTGGTTGAGGTTTTTATATTTTTGGAAACGTTATTCAGATCGCAGCAGGAAAAATATGTTTCTGATGTTCAGCACTAAATTAGTATGGACTTGTATATGCACAATATATCTGTTTAATGTTCATAAAAAAACTCATGCCATAAAACAATTCAGAGTGTGCTTGAGGCATGCACCTTCCTGGCCAAATCGAGAATCACAGCAACTGCAGGCTCAGTAAGATATCGCTTCTTGCTACCGAGCTTTACAACCTCACTCACAAAATCTTTTACAATGGGGGAACTTCTGTCATGGGCCCACTGTCCAGAAACCCGCCCAGACCTAACAAGTGATCCAAATCCAAACAGACGGCCCAAAAGATTATCCTTAGCTTCCTACAGCAAACATAGCGATAAAAAAATAAGTTAAAATCAAAGGCTGACAGAAGAAAATGCAGCTAATCATAATGATTGAGATTTTTCTACCGGTCCCTTCATCGAAGCTGAGTATTCCAGTATATTAGGTATCAATTTCATAACTGCTTCAACGCTGATCGCTTGAATTGATTCAAGCACGACCGCAAGACCCAATGCAAATCCTTGCCTTGCAAACTGCAGAACAGGTCCCAAGCAATTGAATTAGCTCAAGTGTGACTGAGCAGACATAGCGAGTTTGTCCTAGAGTCAGAAAGCATTTCTGACCTCTCTAGAGGAAGAGATGCCGCGAATGAGCCGCCGGATGGCATACCGCACGGAAGGCGCACAGTTCTCCAGGCCATCATCCTTCTCTGCCTCCATCTGCGAGGGCCCGTCGCCGTCGCCCGCTTCCATCCTCCCCTTCCGCGCACCCTTCTCGTGCGCCCTCTGTACCTCCCGGAGCTCCGACACAAGCGCCTCCGCCGCGGCCTCCCTGAGCAACGCCTCCGGCGACGCCAGGTCCCTGAACACGTTCATGTGCAGCGCCGGTCCCGCCACCACCGGAGCGGGCGTGGGAGGAACTGCCGCTTCCGCCGCCGCCGCAGGTGGCTGCGGCTGCGGCTGTGTCTTGGCGGCGGCGGCCGCCTCAGTGGACTGGCGCTGGCGATCCTTGTCGAGCTCCTTCCTCTCCTTCCTCCGCTCCATGGCAGATTTCTTCTTCTTCATCGCCGGCGCCTCCGCTGCCGGGGTCGCCTTGGCGGTCGCCTCGTCCTGCGAGGGGTCAGAGGCGGCGGCGTCGGGCTCGGAAACGGCGGGCGCTCGCCTCTTCTTGCCGGCCATTGGAGCGCGCGTGGGAGCTCGACAAAGCTCGATGCGAGAGCGGAGGCGGCCGAGCCGGGGAGACGGCGTGGGTTTATGCCGAGATGATTGACACGGCGAAGAGTCTAGGGTTAGGGTTTTTGTCTTCCATTTTTCACCTTTAGGCCCACGTAAAATAAACCCAATAAGGCCCATCCAGTTAGACCCAATTAAGTAGGCCCATACATGACGGGTGGGCTCTACAGCCCACGCGGCCCGGCACGTGGCGAGAAGCCGAGAAGGGACGGAGGAGGCTGACGTGTGGGGCTCCCGGAATAAAGCGGTCGGATGCAGGGTAGGGGAGGGGAGGGGAGTGTGCTCAGCAATGGCGGACAAGCCGAGCCGCGCGCTGGTGCTCTACGCCGCCGGCCACGCCGCGCTGCTCCCTCCGGCGGCTGCCGGCGGCGGAGGGAGCCACCTCGACGCCTTCGCCTCGATCGCCTCCTGCGGCTTCCTCTCCCTCCGTGCCCCTCCCGCCTCCGGTACTGATCCAGCACGCCCCTCCCTCTCCCCCTCCCCCTGTCGCCGGTTGCTGCTCGCTGTTCTGTTCGTTCTCCTCCAGTTGTAAACTTCCCAGCCCTGATCGACCTAGGTGGAGAAGAGAAGAACAGGGAGACGGTTCTTGAGCTGGCACAGCTGCTCGACGTGTACGATGATCTCTACCCTGCAAAAGTGAGATCTTGCTTCCCGGTTTGCATCAACACGAACTAACGAAGTAATTGTTCGAGAGTTTTAAGTGTGTAATGCTGATTATATTTGTTACACTCTAGAATGCGGAAACTGGTCAGGAAGCTGCCCAAGTGGATCCACCGGAGCTAAAAGCTCCCAAGTTATCTGAGAGGTTGGATTGTGTGTGATTTCTGCTTCGATAATGTTGCAGAGTCAGTTTCAAGGGTTAACTGGGTGTCATTGCACTGAAAATTTCAGGTTTATGGGGTTGAGAGCTGCTATGGTCACTAATTGCCCCCGTGTTAGTTCCTTTGCAGCCAATATTGGTTTCCATGTTTTCCAAACTGAAGATTTCATTGCACAATCTGGAGGATCCTCTGCTGTTTCTAGGAACATTGGAATAATCAGTCGAGCGTTTGGTCTGCTGGGATTCTCAGAGGGGAGTGTCCAGGATGCGCCTGAATTCGATCTGGTGTTTGTACATGTTGCCATGGAGAACACAGGCGGAAAGCTGGGAAAATTAGGAATGAAGGCAGATTTCAATCGGCTTGACAAATTGGTGGCTGCAGTCATGGAAGCTGCGCCAGTCGGCTCACCTATCGCCAAACGTATCCATGTATCTGTGATCTTGAGCTATGGATCTGCTGCTGAAAATAAGGATGAGTTCTCTTTCATCTCAAACTCTTCAACCGAAACAGATTCTGACTTGAACTTACTTCGCCCACGCCAGAGCTATACTATGAAAGCAGGAAATACATTGGATGATGTCAGGTAGACATTGTTCTCTGTTATCCAATGAAAATCAAAGGAAATGTTTTGAAATATTGTGGCTTCTTCTATAAAAAAAAGAAGCTATATTTATGGTATAGGGAAGAGTGATTTTGTCTGCAGTATACGTAAAAGTTTAACCATACACTCTTGATGATGATCTTTCCCTGTACAAAATGATTGCATATTCCATTATCTAAAAAATCTAACATCACAACCAAGACTCATCGCATCTTTTACTAAATATGAGCTAACACTAATAGCTGCCTTTTGGTTTACAAATTCAAGCCAGTAAAATGTTAATCCAAATATTTCTAAAAGCCAAGTCTAGTGCATGAATATGTTTAAAGCATTTTCCAATATATGCATCAGTCTAGATAAGTTGATTTTATATCAACTGGCGATCAACCCTGATATGATTTAGTCATTAAAGTGAATCTACATTTTTTTTGTTATATAGCAACATGCTAGCACATACAGGCTTGGACAAAGGTTGTTAACTTGTATGCTTATGCAGGAATCATCATCCAATGCTGTTGGCGCAGTGGCAGGTAGGAGTAACACGTTCCGACTTGGCCAAAGGGTTCTCTTTTGAAGAATTTATAAAGGTTTGCAGAATCCATTTATTTTGCTGACCTGAAACTGAAACTTTTTATCAAATACTACATTTGCATTGTTTCTCTCATGATCTTGCATATTTTTTGGAAGTTCTTTGTTCAATTTAAACACTGAAGTTACCCTTTTTTATGTTGGTACCGGTTCTAGCATTAGTAAAATGAAACCATTTTCTTTTAGAAAGTAATATTGCTAAATTAAATGTAACCATGCGGTATTGACATCATTGGAAAGCGACAAAATCTATCATATTAGATTTATTATACTCACTGCTGCCTGTTTGATTAGAAAAAGGTCATGTCTTGAGGCGAAGGGTGATAATATCAGCTTGGGGTTTACCTTTTTTGTGCTACCTACTGAAGTTGGCTATTTAGTATACAGTTGCAATCTTTTTGTTGTATACATAGTAACAATCACCACAATTGATTGGGCTCTTTTTGTTGTATAACAATAACTAAAAGACTTGACATGCGGATATGCATCATACAATAATTCCTCATTTCTGAGATATGATTCATGAAAAGCTGCTGGGATGATCAACTGCTTGCCTTTCCTTGATTTTTTTTCTTGCCAAGCCATAGGATTATAAAGCCAACAATAATTTAGGTAGTGTGGACTTTTACATATCTCTAAATTTCTGATTGGTAAAGTATAGCATCTTTATAACATAAATCCAAGAAAGGTGCTACAGACCAGATTGAATATTCTCCAAAAGAGTAATATGCAGTAGTAGTTGTTATTTATTCTTGAAAGTAGTTTTTAAGGAAACATGAGCTCTAGCTGGCAGGTTCATACTTGATTGCAACTTTGCTGTGGGCGTTACTATTGCAATAGCATTTTCGTCGCTTTCTCATCTCTGTGTCACCTAATCAGCCTATGCTTTCCATTCGCTTTCTCATCTCACACAAGTCATTCCATTCTTTTATTTATTCTGATTTGTTAGCTAACTTCATCTTGTAATCAACAGCGTGGTGGAAACCTTGTGATGCTCGCAGAGCGCTTTCTACATGAGGTAGCATTTAAGCTCTGGAAAGCACCGAAATATGGAGCTTAGTTCTGCCTGAGGAGGCTCTCTGCTAACAATGTGTAGGATCAATAAACAAAGGTGCTGGATGAGTTCTTTTTTGCAAATGTGAACCACAGATATTGCAAATAGATGAGTTTTCAAGTGAGGTATACTCTCCTAAGTCCCTAATTTCGTAGTTGAGGCTGTGCCATGCTGTGGTATGCTGAAAACTGGTACATGTCATTATTAATTATGTGGTTTATGGAGACCTGCGTTAAGCCTACCTGATATTTTCCAGTTCAGAGCTTGTCAAACGATGCGACCCTTTGCTTGAAATTTCCGAATGTAGCTGCAGTTTCGTCATTTTGAACTCAGTATCTGGCGCACAGCATTTGTCATTCCTTGCAATCTTGATGCGTAACCCCGTAAATTCTGTGGCCGAAGCATCAGTTCTAGTAGGGACAAATACTAGAATGGACTCTGCAGGATAAGCAGTCCTCGTGTTGGTAGCTTGTGCGACCAATCACTGGTTTCTTTGCAGCTTCAGATATGTGCCGATATGGTATTGTCGGTTTTGGTTTGCAAGGTTGCGTTTGTCAAGTACTCGAGTATATATATATAACTTGCAAAAGTGGCAGCCCTGTATTCAATAACACACAGCAGACTAAATTAACCGGTAATCTGGATGCTGTTCATGTTCTGGCACGGGTCTTCTTTTTCTTTTTGGTCATTTCCTTCTTGTTTCGTGCGTATGAACATGTTGACTAACACATGGTGGGGGTGTTCCATTGGCCACCGAAGTTTCTTCGTGGCATTCCTGGTGCTATGATAACAGTCTTTTATAGCTGCTGGGGAGATAATGGATGGAGAGAGTGAGCATTGTTGTTTCTTATAGAAATGGTTTCTGCTTTTAATCTTTAGAACAGGGCTAAGAAAAAACACCAGGATCAATGACTCCTAAGCACTGAATGGTTGATTCTAAATGCCACTAATAATTTATTAATTCTCTGCCTCACCGAATTGGAACAGCTAAAGAAACCATGTGCTACTATAGAATGCCTAATGGAGAGTGTGCTGAAATTCCCTAATGAACGAGTCGCTGGCACTTGGGTCCCATGCACCTGAAAGTTGCATTTTGTCTAGATTTTTTTCTTGTTACTGTGAATGCATAATTTCCCCGAATGATATAAAAGCAATATGCCAAACTTTTTTAATGGGAAAAGGAGGCATCAGTTCCCAAGAAGGTGATGGAACCTGAGTAGTTTGCACGTCGCAATGCAACACAAATGTTCCGTTGCTCCTGATCGCAGACTCAAGGAGTGGTCCATGCATGCATCGCCATTAACTAGCTCTAACCCATGACTAACCCGATCGAGCTGAGCATATTCTGCCATGAGCCATGAGTGTGAGCCTGTCGGCTGCATGGCCCTTGTCATTTCATCATTACCGATCCAACCAGCACGAACTGATTGTTAAATTGATTGATGGAATCTCGATAATTAATCATCACATCGACATTACGGCTAACTGTTTCCTATGTTATTATATATATAGGCATGATTTATTCTTCTTCTTCTTCTCGAGTGGAAAAGACTAGCAGCAGGCAGCAGCGTCTGGCCTGCATGCTGCATGCATAATTTTTTTTTAATTTTTTTTGGCACACATGCTGCATGTATATATGGGGATGAACGTAGTGGCTGGTGGTTGGCTGGTCCAATGTCCAATGTCCAATGTCCAATGTCCAGTATATGGAAACCAGTTCAACAACCATGCATGATGCATGGCCCATGGCTGTCTAATTTTCGGAGTACTTTCTCCCCTGAAATGAATTCTAAAAGAACTGCTCGTGTGCCTCCTTCTCAGGAGCTCCAACTTGTTTCTTTTATTTCCTTTGACTAGAGAACTTGTGTGTGCGAGAGGGTTGTAAGGATAATAACTTTTTAAATATAACCCTTTTACGGTAACATACAAAAAATACATCATCTATTTTTGTCCACGTTTTTTCCCCCTCTGCATTAAAAAAAGGGAATTGCTAATTATCAGTCGACTGAAATCCGAGGGGATTTCAGTTGATTTCTCACTTACCCGCGCGTTGCCTGCCGTCTTCCTCTCCTCCGGCGACCTCCTACTCTCCCGCCGCCGCGCCGCCATGGATGGGTTAGGGTTTCGGTGGGGTTGGGTTCAAGGCCTTGGCTTAGAGGATGGATGATGGGCGGCGGCTCAATGTTGGTAGGGATGGAGTGAGAGTGGTGGCACATGAGCCGAGACGAGAGAAAGCGGTTGGTGCGGCGGTGGGAATGCGGTTGAGGCGGTGGTGGCGAGGCGGTTGAGGCCGGTGGTGGAGGCGGTTGAGGCGGTGGTGGGAAAGCGGTGGCACGTGAGGCGATTAGGCGGTGGTGGCATGGGAAAGCGGTTGGGCGGCGGTGGCGAGGTGGTGGCGGCACGGGTTAGGTACGTTAAGGTGCCAAGCGGCGTTGGCGGTGGGAGGTCGGGGGAGGAGTAGGAGGAGCGCGGAGCAGGGCCGTCGAGGTAGGGGGGCGGTGGTGGGTGAGGGGAGATGGGGGAGTAAGAGAGAGAGTGGGGGGCGCAGAGCTTGTCTGGGCCGTTGGATTGAGATCCAACGGTTCAGAAAATCGACTGATGGGTAAAAAAACAATTTCTTCTCTGCATTAAAAAAAACATATATAATACATTAGGGACTATTAATTTTTTCCGCACATCTTTTCTCCTCTGCACAATCATCTATCCTACCTTGCAAGTCTTGTAGAGGACTCATGACACGCGTCATCTTAGAACGAATTGAAATTATCACTTTTTTTTTCCATAAAACACATAGGAGTACTACATAAAAAGGTTATGTGCCCTTGGTCCCCGCCCCTAGGATCAATTAACTGCCAGCTAGACAAAGGATTCCAATGGAAGTGCTGTCATCGCAATCAACTGTTCGCGATCAGGTATGAATGATCGGAATTAGGTGGTGAGTTTACATTACATGAGCCGTGGAATTAATCGCTAACCAGCCTCAGACCTGGTCACTACCTCCCAACATATATGGTAACGTCAGCTAGCTGCTCACTGCGCCCTCAAATAGCAGCCCGGTGTCATCGTCAAGCCACGTACGGCTAGCTAGAACTAGCACGGGCCTGATCTTACATAACTCTGGTTGTCTTGTCCATGTCAACCCGTTGAGATTTAGGGTTAAATTGTCATCTTTTTGGTTTAAATTTAGAATTAAAAGCTGCTCCCTCCATTTTTTGTTTGATGCCTTTGACTTTTTAACGCTTTTTGACCATTCGTCTTATTCAAAAAATTAATGCAAAGATGCAAAAAAAGGTTATATTTGAAGTGCCTTTATTGATAAAACAAATCACAACAAAATAAATGATATTTACAAAAAAAAAATTGAATAAGACGAATGGTCAAAGACGTGTCTAAAAGTCAAAGACGTCAAACAAAAAAGAACGGAGAGAGTACCATTTAAAATGTATGTTTCCTGCGCAATCCAAAAACTTGTGTTGCTTGATAAAATTAAGGATTTTTATTTTTCTTGACGCTCTCGAAACCACTTTTCAATGATTTTTTAGGGTTTTCAAGTTACCTACCGAGGGTTCATGATTTTTTAATTTATAGCACATCGTTGGTTTTGGCCGAAAAGAAGGAAGCCTGTCTCTCAATTCAAACCATCCAAGAACCTTTCAATTCGATATGGAGGACAAAAATCTTATTCATGTTCCTTTCGAGCCACGCAATTTCATGGAAAAAGTGAGCTTGAATTGTGTAGGAGTTATTGAAATTTTACTGGGTTTGTTCCAGCCTTCCAGGGTGGTTGGTATAGCGTCGTCTATAAATTATAAAAAATGTCCTATGATCTCTTTAAAAGCCGAGACTCAAAATCATTCATGAATCAGTCAATTCGCCAACGGTATCACATTTCACGCAAGGGCAAACGCACGTTGAAAAATAAACCATCCGATTCCTTTCGATTCAAGCCCCACTTCAATAATAAAATGAGCATGGTCTTCGAAAACAGAAGAGGAATGATAAACGAAACGGACAATTTTCAATTTTACATAAAATTATGCGTTCCAGAGATCGAGGGCCTGTGGTGCAAGTTTTCCTATCGAATTTCTACGAAATCTACGTGTCCCAAACAAGATGTGCTACTGCCTAGCCTGTTCATCCAGATCCAAAGATTGTCCAGAGGGGAGACCAAGAGAGTACCATGTTCTCATGAGTTGGACTAATTTGCTAAAATGTCTTATTTGCTGTAAGACGAAACTTGGAGATAACTTTTATACCAGCAGCTGCTGGAAGAAGCTAAGCTGGAGATAACTTGGCTTCGATATTATAAAAACGACTCACGGCAATGCGTGTCATTGCTTGTCTTGTTGTACTTGATCAAGTTTGGCATGTGTTTCGATTTTTTAATTGCTGCTGTTGAACTGGCGAGATCCTCTCTCTCTCTCGTTGCCATATTTGTCAAATCTAGTTTATATCTTCACCAGGCCCGGTCCAGAGCATGTGCGGGCTATGCGACCGCACAGGGCCCCCAAACTAGTAAGGCCTTTAAATTGAACTCATATTCTTCAAATAGCCAAATATAGTAAGTATATCTCTATAATTTTCTGCTTTATATTTTAGAACGGAGGTAGTACTAGTTATTAGCAATGTTCAATAGAGCAAAATTAGCTAACAACTAAATACATAGACCAAGGCATTTGTCTTGAAACACAACACCCTATCCCCACCCGGCTTATCAATTGCGGGCATGTGGCTCTAACAGTGTGAATCATCCCCATGTCTCAGAACTATAGCAAAATAGTAAACAGTGACAGGGCAGCTAGGCAGGGGATGGGACACCGAGTAGTGAATATCGAGAGTGGGACTGGGGCATCTGCAGAAGAAGCTATAAAATAAAGTAGGTAGGGATAGAGTGTCTGGTAGAGGAAATGAATCTTTTACAGTATAGTATAAAGTGTGAAAGAATTTTAGAGGGATAGATAGTGTGTGTAGAGTATAGCGTGAAGATGCTCTTAGTGACGAGGCAACAAGGCGATCTGCTTGAGAAACCCATATGCTGGGCCCTAAGAAAAATCGAATCGAAGGTTCTAGAAGTTTGTGCTGACCGGACCTCTCCGGCGACCATGGCAGAGCAAGCAATTTGGCAGCAAGATAGCCGTCCGGTGAAAACGGCGCCTTTGACGCCGTGCCGGAAGCCGATCTCCGGCCAAAATTTCTGTGATGACAAAAGAGAGGAGCACACAGCACCGGATGACAGGAGCCACTCGCCCAGTCGCCCCGCCCATGAATTAGGCAGCGTCGTCGTCTTCCTCCCGTCGCCATCCTCCCGGGCCAAACTCGACACGAGAACGGAGCTTGCAAAGTTGCAATCTTTTTTCCTCCAACCTGACCGGATCACCGGACCAGGCACTCACTAGTCACTAGTCACAGCACCTGCACCTGCTTCTGCTGATGCAAATGCAGGCCATCTCCTCTGGTCCAGAACTGGCTCTCGTGTGTCGTCCATTCGATGATCATTGGCTACTGGCTAGGCTCTGTCCTGGGTGGTTGAATCCAAGAACCATTTTGCTCCTGTCCTACTGCTACCAACTACGGCACAGATCACATCTCTGAAAGTGACCGAGACAGTACAGGATGAATTTTTGCTCATTTGTCACGGATAAATCGACGCGTTGGAAGAGAAAGGGCTTGACTAGGTTGATGAGAATGAGATCAATGCAGAATGCACACACATAGATATCATGTGATTGAGCTTTGCTAGTGCTATATATCTTGACATTTGCACGAGGCAATAATCACAAGAGGTGTATAAATTAACATCTTGGCTGGGCTCAGCTGACCTCTGTAATACAACAAGCTTTTGATCACCATCCACCCACCATCCTTTGACCAAAACAACAGATCAAATGAATCTTGCTAAGAGAAGAGCAAAAAAACAGGAGAAGAGATTGAAAATTTTTTTAAGTTAAGCAGAAGAGACGGCCACAGATAGATACACCAACCTATCTATCTACCACCTTGGGCGATCTCCCCCTCTCACGCCGGCAACCGGTTGATCGCCTCCCGGAGCGTGTTCTTGAACTTGTCGAGATCGAGCTTGACATTCTGCTTGTCGAGGTACGCCGTCTTGAGCGCGTCCCAGCCCTGCTTGTGCACGGCGTAAGGATCGGTGAGCACCTGGTGGTTGCGCGGGTACTGGTCGATCAGGGAGCTCTCCTCCAGCTGCACATTGTAGTCCATGTAGGTGACCTCCATGTCCCTGGCCGGGTTCTTGAAGGTGACGCCGGTGAGCCACTCGAGGCCACCGAAGGGCACCACCTGGATGAGCACGGCGCCCTTGGGGAGGAACACCATGTTGGTGAGCCCAGCGCCATGGACGCCGATCATCACATCGGCGGAGTTGACAAGCTTCGCAAATGTGGACATGTCGGTGTGCTGGTCTGGCTCGGCGATGCGCACATCGAAGCCCATGGTGGCGGCGGCCTGCGCCATCTCCCTCTCGTTGAGGAACCGGCGGGAGTTCTTGCGGGAGATGATGAGCAGCCGGGGCTTGCCGGCGCCGGTGGCGCCGCCCTGGGAGGCGGTGGCGCGCTCCAGCCCGAAGGCGCGGCGGAGCATGTGCTTGAAGTCGACCACGGAGACGTGCCCGGGCGAGCGGGAGGGGTCGACGCCCATATCCTTATGAAAGGTGGCGCCGGCGACGATGCGCGGGAAGCAGTGCACCTCCCTGTCGTTGTCGACGTCGAGGATGTCGTACTTGGTGAGCTGCCGGAAGAGGAGGATGAACTTGTTCACCCACCACGACTTGAGCCCACTCAGCAGGAACTGCACCTCGCCCTTGAACTGGTGCGTGCTGAGGAAGAGCGGCACGAGCACGTCGGTGTAGTCGTGGTACAGGTTGCCGGAGAAGCCGCCGTTGGAGAAGAGGAAGCCCGGCACCGAGTGGTTCTTGGTGCACGCCGGCGGCGCGCCGGCGCCGGCGCCTGAGCCGAAGGGCTTGAGGGTGTACTCGCGGACGTGGGCCATGGCGACGGGGTCGTGGTACCGCGCGTATGGCTTCGTCTTCCACTCCTTGTCCAGGGGGTTGACGTAGATGGCGGAGGCGTTCCCGTCCACCCGTATGTCGCCCGTCGCCTCGCACCGCTCCGACCGCTTGCTCGTCATGAAGCAGGTCGCCTTTCCCGAGCGACCGCCGGCGACGGTGCCGGCGCCGGCGCCGGCGGGAACGGCGGCCGTGGTGCTAACCACCGTCGGGCCGCCGCCCGGGCTCTCTTCCTCCTCCTCATCCTCCTCTAAAATCAAGCAAAAAAAAAATTCTTTAGGAAATTACCAATCGAATCAATCTTGGGAGGCCGGTCGATCCGGGGGAGAGCGCTCACCTCCCGCCGCCTTGGTCACCGGCTCCTCGGTCTCCATCCTGATGCTGGAGTTCATCTGCTCCTTCAGCTGGTCGTCGGGCTTGCCTGCGCGCCGCCGGCGGCCACCATCAGCTCGGATCAAGATGAGGAGAGGAGAGGGGACGAGCAACCGGTGGAGCAAGAGATGAGGAGAGCAGCCGTACCGAAGGGGGTGGCGCAGTATCTGGCCTTGACGATGCTGAGGACGCAGAGGGAGAGGAGCATGGCGGCGATGATGACGCCGTTGCTCACCCGGCGCGGCTCCTGCCGGCTCCGCAGCGACGGCTTCATCTCCTCCTCCTCCGGCGCCGCCGCCGCCGCCGCCACCTAGATCTGGAGCAATCCGCTTCCTTCCTTCTTCCTTGACTCCTTCCCTCCCTTCTCTCTCTCCTCCTTGCAAGGAAGGAAGAAGCTGGCTTGGCTGGCACAGGAAGAAGGGTCGAGACTCGAGAGAGAGAAAGAGAGATGCTTTGACACTTTAAGCTGGATCTGAGCCTACTTGGCAATTAAACAAGGCCTAAAATATATTATGCCACTGTTACGAGCGAGATTAGAGCAGAGAGGGAGGGATTAACATCGTGGGGGCGGAGCAGCAGCGAGGAGAGGAGAGGCAGAGCACTACGCGGTTGACCGGCGAGGCGAGGCGACCAACCACCGCCACGGCGGCGGCCGACGACGGTGGGCGTGGGGGTGGGGGAGGGGGGGTGCTGAGTTGCTGACGATGCGGGAGCTGCCTTGCGCGTTGCTTGCTCCGTTTGTTAACCACGCGGAGAGAGGGTTTAGGACTGGACGGATTCTGGACTCATCTCGCTGTGACTTCGATGGGTGATGAACGATGATGGCGACACGTGCTTGACATTACACGCGATGACGGGACTCCGCTCTACTGTAAAAAGCCTCGTTTATTCGAACTGAACGATACCGAAAACTTTAATCTGAAAAAATTGTGATCCTTAGAAAAACGTTATAAAGAGTTTAAAACATTATCATAAAAATATAGCGCGGACTTGGGGTCGGACGTCTGACGCTGCGCTCGCGCGTCGGACGCCGCCTACCAAATTTCATCAAGCGCGCGCCTCATGGAATGAGAAAACCACCCTGTTTGCATGCATGCGCATGTGCGACGAAAAATTGAAAATGCTTGATGCTTCCGTGAAAATAAAAAATCGGGAGTTCATTGTAACACCAGATGCATGAAAAAAGTGAATATAGATCTTACAAATGAACTCAGCATACTAAAACAATGAAAAACACCTATTGAAACAATGAACTGAGACTACTAAAAACATTACGAAACAACCAAAAATCAACTATACGAGGGGGAGACAAAAGGAGAGAGGGAAACTGCATAAGCGAGAGAAAGAGGAAGGGAGAGACCATAAGAGAGAGAAACAATCACCCTTAACTAATGAAACAATGGAAATGACTATTGAAACAATGAACTTGGCATACTGAAACAATAAACTTGACCTATTGAAATAATGAAAAATGCCTACTGAAACAATGGAAAATGATTATCGAAACAATAAACTTGACACACTGAAATAATAAACTCAACCTACTAAAACAAAGAGAAATGCCTACTGAAACAATAGAAAATGACTATCGAAACAATAAGAAAATAACTATTGAAACAATGCACTGAAACAATAAACTCGACCTAGTGAAACAATGGGAAATGCCTACTGAAACAATGAAAAATGACTATCGAAACAATGAGAAAATAACTATCGAAACAATGCACTGAAACAATAAACTCGACCTAGTGAAACAATGAGAAATGCCTACTGAAACAATGAAAAATGACTATCGAAACAATGAACTTGGTACACTGAAACAATGAACTCGACCTACTGAAACAATGGAAAACGACTATCGAAACAATAAGAAAATGACTATCGAAACAATGAGAAAATAACTATCGAAACAATGCACTGAAACAAATGAACTTGACCTATTAAAACAATGAGAAATGCCTACTGAAACAATGAAACAATGACTATTGAAACAATGAACTTGGCACACTGAAACAATGAACTCGACCTACTGAAACAATGAGAAATGCCTACTGAAGTAATGAAAAAATGACTATCGAAACAATGAGAAAATAACTATCGAAACAATGCACTTGACCTATTGAAACAATGAGAAATGCCTACTGAAACAATGGACAATGACTATCGAAACAATGAAAAATGACTATCGAAACAATAAACTTAGCACTGAACAATGAACTCGACCTAGTGAAACAATGAAAATTGCCTACTGAAACAATGAGAAATATCTAATGAAACAAATGCCAACTGAAATAATTATAAATGCCTAATAAAACAATCATCCTTGCGTGATGAAACAATTCTTGCAGCCTAGTGCAACAATGTCAAAATCTTGCTAGAACAACGCTGCAACAACTGTCCTTTCCTATTGAAACAATCCCAAATCTTACTAGAACATTGAACAAAAGGGTGTTGCAACAACTACCAACACCTATTGAAACAATTTTAGAAACAAAACACCAACAAAATGCAAAAAATCTTACCAGGAACAAAAAGGGAACCAGTTCAATCCCCCTGCTACTGTACATCTTCCTCATGAGCCACCATTTATACAGTTTTCTCCATGAACCATCACTTTCATGATAGATCTGAGAGAGAGAAGAGAAGAGGTATAGAGATTGGAGAGGGAGGGAGGGTGTGAGCATCGTTGAGCCCTAATTTTTATTAGTGGCATTGATGACAAAATTAATTAATATAAAGGGCTAGGGGGTTTTTGGACTTCTCGGAACCCTAGCGGAGACTCGGCGATTTTTATAAACCCTAATTTGAAGCGTCGATAATTTTCTGAGCTGCTCCAAGGTTTTAAGTGCGTGACCGGGCGAGAGAAGAGGTCACGATAGATTAGAGTAGTTAGGTATATTTCTGTTTTTCGTCGGATTTCAAAAGGGTTGAATTTCTCGGACTATCTTGGGATCTTTGCGAATTCTCGAAAACTCGGTTTCCGTAGTCCACCACTTCTAAAAATACCCAAATATCCCTATGTGAGACTTCTAGAGAGAGAGAGAAACCCACCTAAATTTCCCCCTAACATTTTAGCCGTAAATCCATTCTGTCGGACGGCGTCTGGTAATTTCAAACGGTGTCCGGCCAGCCCAAAATCCAAATTAATATTCACTGTCGGACGGCGTCCGGTAGTCACCGGACGGCGTCCGATCAAGTTCAAATTTGGCTGTTTCTCGCTGTCGGACGGCGTCTGGGGGGCGTCCGGTGGTTTTAGCGCCTGCGTGACCCTTGCTGTCGGACGGCGTCCGGTGGGGACCGGACGGCGTCCGATAAACCTATTTTTGTGAGCGATTGCTGCGCTTACGGCGTCCGGTGCCGTCTTGACGGCGTCCGTAGAGGCTAACGGCTAGTCTTTTGTCCTCTTCGAGGGCAACGGCTAGTTTTGCTCTGGGGCTATAAATACTTACCTAGTGGTGGCTACTTTGAGGTTTGTTGCTCCACTTCACCTACCACATTCATAGCTCATCAATTAGGTGTTCTAGAGCCATTCCTCCACCCACAAGATCATCCAAAGCCACAATCCATCAAACCCCAATACCGAAGCTTCATGGAAGTCCCTCGATCCGGCATGATCGGGCGTTTTGCTTGTTACTTTTGAAGACATCCTTCGTGAGGCGTGGCATGAGAGTAGGCCTTGGCGTGTGGCTACTCTTGAGTCGGTGGGTGGTGTGAGTCCACCTCACGGAGTGGCGGAACGACTACCGGGAGTGAGTGAGGCGTGAGGCTCGAGAGCGACCCGGTCCTTGTGCGCAAGGGGTAGCCTCAACGGAGAGTAGGAGTTGTGGCTCCGAACTTCGGTCAAACAAATACCGTGTCTCCCTCTCATTTATATTCCCGCACTTACTCATATTGCATTGCTTGTGATGAATTTGAATGACATATCTTAGTTGCTTGTGTTTAGTTTATCGCTTCCGCCTACTTGATAATTGCAACTAGGATTGGGTAACTCTTAATATGATGTTAATTCAAGAATAATTTAAAAAGTTCTAAAATTGCCTATTCACCCCCCTCTAGGCCTTAGGATCCTCTTTCAGAGGGGTAGAGAGAGAGGGGGAGAGAGAGATGAGGAGAAGGAGGAGCTCCATCATCAAATCCTCCACGCACACACAGAGAGAGAGAGGAGCTCCTCCATTTCTGCGTACAGAGAGAGTGTGTCAGAACCCGGTCTAATTGACCGAATCCTAATTGTGCATACAGTACTAGTCCCAGGAGATCATGACTAGTACACACAATTTAACAACAATAATGGTACATTGCCTTCGAGTTACATTATTACAACATAGGGGACTAAGCGTCCCACGAAGTCCTGATTTAATACATCAAGCACGGCACGCAGCCAAGATACTGCGTTACACACGTAACGCAGGAGCCTAACATGGCACGATTTATTCTAGCAGCTAGACTATTCCACAGGCGAAGCGGCAGGCAGGACACAACCCTACTCTTCGTCCTCGAAGTCCTCCTCCTCCTCGAAGTCCGGGTCCTCCTCGGATGGCGAGTCGTAGGGCGCTTCCTCGACTGTTGAAATTTTTGGAAGAGGGGAAGGAGAGATAGGGGTGAGTACAAAGGTACTCAGCAAGTCGAGGATATATGCTGATGGGGTTTAGTACAAATGGATGGCTTGGGTAGTTTTGCGTAAATTGCAGTTATTAGCCTAGTTTTGACAAAGCGATTTAGAAACATTGAATCTCCATATTTTCTTTGGGCTTTTCTCAAACGGTTCTCGCCACTTGGCCTCAGTGCCATAGCAAGAACAAAATCCTTTCTTCTTTTCTTTTCTCAAAACCGGCTAGGTCCATTCCGCGCGACACTTTCCGATAGGCCGTTACCCATTTCGGAATATCACCGGTGGCCCCTAACTCAAACGAAATCCTTCTCAAACTTTACTTATCTTAAATCATTTGTTCAAAACCCTTTTCTAAATTGATTTTAAAATGAAGAGCTACCATATAATCAGTCCTTGGCGCTCATAACGCATGAAAGCACGGCTATCATGATGCTTTTAACTCTGCAGAGAAGTACGCTTTACCTCGAGAGGCTACGCACCTGACGATGTTTCGCCACAAGACCGTCAACCACGAGGACCGACGATCGGGCCCGTCCCATACCGGGCTCGAGGTCGATCTGTAATGGCTCGATTCATAGGATTATAGGATGAGCGGTCCTTAGACTAGGGGAGGATTTATATTTTAGCCCAATTTTCAAACTGGTGCCATACTGCACCAACTGACAAAATATCTCCCTAGTCGGAAAGATTTTGGGGTAAGAGGAAAATCATTTCCTACTAAGCATCGCCCTTGATGCGCTATCTTTAAATCATCCTTTCCCAAACATTTCTCAACAATATTCTCATTTCACACAAATGATTGAATCATTCCGCATAAATAATTTTAAGCATTTATCCTACCTCAACAAGGTATTTAAATAAGAGCAATTCATATTTTAGCCTTAGGTTTCACCTACCATATTTCTTACCTTTCTAATTGGCATAATAACTAATTCTAGCAAATACGGCATTTATCTTTTAAACTAGCATGCATATTTTCAAGTCTAATAAACATTTTCTAAATAACCGAAAATGGCTTCACAATATGATCAAAGGGGACTTGCCTTGGTCAGATGACGGGTAGGAGCAACCGGCGACGATGGACGGGTCTAACCACGCGGACAACACATACAAGATAATACAAACATCCATCAAACAGGGAAACATTTATATATGATTTTTGTTTTAAAAATCATGCACGAAATAAATATGCATGGAAATGTGATGCATGCACAACTATTTTATATTTTTATATTTTTATTAAATCAAGTGTATGCATCCAAATAATATATTTGTTATTTTCTAAGGTTTTTGAAAATCATTCATTATTTGCTAGTTAATACAAAATGATTGGTTTAATTTTTATTGTTATAGGTATTAATATAAATAGAGAGTTATTAAATTTTTGGATTATATTTATGTGTGCAGTTTGAACTCTGGAAAGCGTACTCTGATCGAATACGTTTCCACTCATCAGAGCCACACACAAAAGCACTAATCTCAAAGCACTTCTTCTTCTACCTCTAGCTAGCCATATGCATGCACACAGCACGCACACAGACAACTCCATTGGAGCACACTGGAGCTCGGCTAGCCGGCGGTGGCGACCTCCGTTCGACAAACCGACTGCAAAAATGGATTCCTCTCGACTCAGCGCCTCCAAAGGACCCTATAGCAGCTGATCCGCCGACCGCGCAAGACGACGACGTATTTTTATACATAGCTACAAGACACGTTCAAACTAGCTCGCATGGCTTCCATGGAAGCTCTAGCTCAACATGGCACACGCAGGGAGACTACGACCACCCGGGATCATCTTCCCAAGCTCATATGCACCTAGAGATGAGCGAAGCTTACCAAGCGACGGCGAACCGAAAGTGCTACTGGCGACAACTTCCTTCTTGACTTGGTGTTGCTCCGGGCTACTTGACTGCGGTAGGGAAGATGAGAGGAAACAAGTGAGGAACGACGAAGAAATGGCGAAGGCAGGGAATAAGCAGAGCTTACCGAGGAGAAACACGGCAGGCAATCGGATAAGGAGAAGCAGAACACGAGCTTTATAGTGAGAAGAGCACGCCGGCGTCGGACTTTACTCCGACGGGTGGCACTGTGTGGAGGCAAGCGAAAGACAGTGCTATTGCACAACAAATTGCAACAACACGACGGCGAGGTCGGGCGCTTGGCGTGGCGTGGTCTCTGGTGCACCGACGACGCACGCGGGGCTGCAGGGATTAACTCGCAAGCGGCGGCACAGAGGAAAATAATAAAGGAAGAGGTGCGGGTGCAGAGCGTGCGTGCACGCAGCAGCGGCGTTGGATGGAGTAACTCACAAGCGGCACTGAGTCACGGTAGAGATAAGCTCAAAGCACGAGAAAAGCACGGAGAGACAGAGGACTTGGACCCAACAGAGAGAAAAGGTGAGAAAGAGGAACGTTTTCTATTTTTTCTAGTTTTGTTTTCTCTTTTCTTCTTTCTAAATAATTATTCAAAGGTCAAATATTAAATAGGTTTTGACAAATTCACATGGGTTTGAAAGCTTCTAAATGCACCCATGAAAATATTTATACCTTTAAAAATTAATGACCCAACCCATTTTCAAAACGGTTACATGCAATGATGATGCCATGATGTTTTTCAACACTTAAATAGTTTAATATTTTAATTATGCATTTTAATGAAATTATTAACGTGCCAAATTTGGTTTTGAAAATTTGGGATGTTACAGAGTGGGAGAGAGATAGAGGGAGGGATAGATAGATAGAGAGAGAGAGAGAGAGAGGAACATGAGGAGGAAGAGGAGGAGGAGGCGGCGAGGGGCAGCCGGCGAACTAGCTTGAGGAGGCGGCGGCGGCGAGTGAGCTGAGCTAGCTTCAAGCAAGAGAGAGAGAGAGAGAGAGAGAGAGAGGATAAGAAATTGTATGTGTGGCTGAGCGAGTGATGGAGAGAATGAGAGAGAGAGAGAGGAAGATGCCCCGCTGCGTTGGGCCGTGCGGGCGTCCGACGCGGGTCGGACGTCTGTACAGAAGCATTTCCGTAAAAATATTTTACGAACTATAAAAAGAACTATTTAAAACCTCACAAAACTGACCACAAAATATTACGTCGTTTGACTTATAAAAAATAATAAATTTTAATTTAATTTAAGTTAAGTTGAAACAAACAAAGCAATACTAAGAGCATCCCCAACACGCTCTCCATCCCACCTCCACATATGAATAGTGTTCTACGAGGTGGGATGGAAAGGTTGTTGGGGATGCTCTAAGGAGTACCCTACTACCCTGTGTCAATTAAGGAAAGGACGTTGGACTATGTACATTTAACATGTACATATTTATCACCGGCTTAATTACCCCTAACAATCCTCTAGCACCACCGATCTCCGTTTTGACAGCAGCGCAGCCGTCTCAATTTTATTATTTTGTATAGATCAAAATAATATTTTGAAATAAGTTTTTAAGACTTTATATGTTTTTTTTCTCAAAATCTAATTTTTTTTAAAATAATTTGTTTAGTCTTTACATACCTCTTTTTAAAGGTCATATTTTTTTTCTAATTATAATCAAAACTAAAGAAAAATAAAAAAATCAAAGAGGATCTATGTTAGACCATGTACAATGTAAGGTGCTTAGATATCAATGTTTAGAGAAAGAGTATTGTTACATCGCTAAGCACCTATATAAAAAAATATCTTTAAATACAAAGATACTTACATGGGTGCTTATATGTCATAACCTACACTAAGCATCTAAGCATGGATGCTAAGTCAAACGTTTGAACCTCTCATTTAAGCACCAAGTGCTATCTTAGGTGGCAAAATAATCCCTTTTTTTTTTTTCATAAACGCCTCTTTAATAAGCATCTAAACTGTACAACGCCTTACACAGTCAACGATTACACATGCCGTCTGGCAAATTGCAGGACGGCAAGACAGTTGTTTTCAAAGCTTGCTGGTGTGTACAAGTACGCACCTAACTAACTACTCTGTGTTGTTGCCTGCTTAAACAAGTACCGTTTTGGTTTGCGTATGTGTGTAGTTGTGTACATGAATACTACTATTTGACTCATTATTGACACCCAAAAAAAAACCATGACAACTTGGGTGTCCACCTGTCGGCTTTCGTGCTCTTGTACACACCACCACGAGCAAAACAAATGTGCAAGCGTGCCCACCTTTACACGCTTGTTAAATGAGAAATTTGTTCAAATGTCTTACAAGTGCATCGACGGTTGCTTTTCATGTTCTTTGGATATGCTCTGATGCCTCAAAATATTTAAACCAATTGCAATTGTGCCCCTTTTTAAAACTTTTACCCAAATTTTAGCTCTCAACTGAGGGAAAAAGACTATCCTACCCCACCATTTGCATTCCTGACTTTCCTAAGAGTACGTGAGTGCTTTCCTTTCTTGAATGTTTGCATGGCGTAGCTTAAATGAGTACTCTATATGACTCTCCCTGTAATCAAAATTTTTAGAAAAATTGTACATGCAATTGTTGGTTATCGCTTAAACGAACTGCTTTGGTATATCATGTCAAACTAGAAAATAAGTTCAAGATTTTGAGCGTAATTATCTCTAGAATGAAAGACAAACCCTAGCACGAGCATTGTGGTATTGGGAGATGAGGTAGGAGGCTGCATTAGGAGTGGTGACAACGAGGAGCCCGGCGGTTGCTCCATCGAAGCCTAGGAGTGACCGCGGCAAGGAGGAAGCAACCAGCGGCGAGCAGGGAGCCGGTGGCTGCGAGCACGAACGACACAGTGACGTGGGCATGGAGCCGATGGCGGCGAGGACGAATGATGTAGAGAGGTAGGGATGAATTGCTGCAAATGGAGGGGTAGGATAGTCTTTTTCCCTGATGAGAGCATTTGTTAATGTATTATTCTGGGGCATTAGAGCAAAATTCTCTTGTTTATTTTGCGATAATGTCTAGCCAAATTCATGTTTATTTAAGGTATTATTATAGTCATTTGATTGTGTTCCCAGATCTATATATGCAGTTCCTTCCATATTTTGCAAATAAGACCCTCCTTCCCATCAAATTATTAGATACATGGCCGTCATAGTGGATATGGAACAATGGAGAGAAGAGAGGAACGAGGAAGAGGGATATAGGTTTCATATGTAAAATCCATGGAAAAGTGCGGACGCTTAGAAAAAAATAGAAAGAGGAGGAGTCTTGCATTGGGTTATGGACTATATAGCATATATGATCTGTTTTCTCCAACCGCGCCTAAGAAATTGTGTTCGTGGGACTCTTGTTTAGGTCTTTTTATATATAAAACCGGCATATGAATTAAAATGCTTATAGGGTAGCCGATTAGGCATGTCGTGCATGCATAGTGGGGGTTATTGCGAGGGCAAAAGGCGATTTCTAAAGAGATGCATCTAATCGATAGGCGCCAATTTTTTGTCATAAATTGTTTCATTGCAAACCGAGTGCCATCCCAATGTAAGACCCACATTTTGTTCTTTTTTTGCTACATTAAGTTAGCAAAATAAGATATGACCTGATCACGAGCCGTGTATGCAATGCAACGTGACTCATAATGCTTTAAGGCTAGCTAGCCAGGCATGTCATGCATGCATAGTGGGGTCTTTTCGAGGTCAGAAGAGGGCGAGAGAGAACTTTTTTTAGAAAATTATATGAAAGGTTTCATAAGAAGAAGAAAAGAGATGGTTGGAGAAGAGCATGAAAGGACTGGGATGGAAACAAGGGAAGGGAAGTTTTTTTTTGTTTTTCAATTTTTTATTTATTATTCTAAAAAGGTGTATGTTGATAATTAAAGAGGTGATCACCTTACGAGTGGACCCATAGGCATCTATCGTCCGATTGTTGGGCGATATGTGGTTGTGGATGATAGTGTTTACACATGGCTTCATGTTGTCACCTATTATCCAGCGGCCAGACAAAAGGTATAATATAACATATGGACGCAGTGTCCAACGTCTTCTCTTCTCATCTCACGTGCATCCTATTGACCATTTACCAGACGATCACACTTTTAAACTACAACAAAAACCTATCATCATTGTCTAAAACGAGGGCCAACACCTAGTTCGCAACAACAAATAAGAACAAATAAAGAGAGAGAGATAATTTGACGTGGGCCTCATTGTCATTTGGAGAAAGAAACGCCCAGACCAGCCCAAGTCCAAGCCCAAGGCCACGGCCCAGATAAAGAAAGAAACCCTCGATAATCCCGACGAATTCCTACCGCGAAAATGGCAAAATGCTCGGAATTCCCACCGCTTTCTCCCGCCCATTCCCCAGCATCCATCACCCACCCACCAACCCATTTCAATTCCACTTTTAATAATTAGTTAAAAAAAATTTCTGTCTCTTGAACACGCACGCACAGGCCGAAGCAGCGCGCCGCGCCACCGCCGATTCGAGTCCCGGAGGCGGCGGCGCCTCCCTCCCTCTCTCGCCGGCGATGATGAAGACGAAGACCCCGCGGCCGCGCGCCGCCAAGTCGTCCCGCCGCGCCCCGGCCGCGGCGGTGGCCAAGGCGGCGGAGGGGAGCTCGCCGTCCGGGGTGCTCTCGCGCCAGCTCGAGCACGTCTCCCTCTTGCCCTTCCTCTCCACCCACCCCGGCGCCCAGTTCACGCCCTTTGTGGCGCTGCTCGAGGAGTCGGGGGACCCGGCTCCGGCTCCCCAGCAGCCGCAGGCCTCGCCCATGGACGCCGACGAGCACGCGGAGGAGAAGGATGGCTGCATTCTTAGCCAGGATTTCTTCTGGTAGATTTCCGATTCAGATTCGATTCGACGGTGGGGTGTTGGTGCCCTTGGCTGCGGGAGCATGCGCTCGGACTAACCCTATTTCTCTTCCTGCTCCCTGTTCTGCAGTACCCCGGATTACATCACGCCGGATGCGCCGCAGCTGGCGAGCTGTTTCGAGGCCAATAAGGTGGGAAAGATGAGGCTTTTCGTTTGGGGATCGTCCGATTGGGAGTGTGCCATGCGGAGCTCCATTCTGTCATTTCACTGACTTTCTGACGCTATCTGCAGGAAAATACGCCTTGCCCTAAATCCCCAGAGAAGTCGGCGAACTCTCGGAGCAAGAGATACAGGAGAGGTGAGATAATAAGAGCGTGATCCCTCACACTGATTTATAATCAATATGAGTGCGATCTCATCCCTTCTCAAGATCCAACAGTCGATTGAAAATCTTCCCATGTTTGATGTGCTCGCTCCATTTTCACCATATATAAATGACTTAGTGCCAATCCTTACAGATTGTTCCCCGAAAGGTCTCCTGTGCGCCGACATTACAGACAACCATCAGATTACTCCAGTTCTGTGGGGTGGTCTAAGCCAAGATGAACCAGAGGAAGAACAGCTGAGAGAACCTGCTTTTCAAAAGAAAGGTAGCTTTGTCTCGCAATCAGCAGTAGCTCTCCGCTGCCGGGTAATGCCTCCGCCATGCATCAAGAATCCATACCTAAATATGGATGCTGGAATAAATGATGATATTTTCTGTGGGAGGCAATACAAATCACCAGGTATTGTTTATGTGTTTTGTGTTGTTGAAATATGTGCATTTCCATTTCCTTCGAACTATCAGCCATCTATTTGTTAGGAGTCTTACTTGTTAAGTGTTACATGCAATCACTTCAGGTCTTTTTTTTAGCCTCAATTAAATTTAAAGTATTGATAACAATAGTTTTTTTCCCTAAGTTCTTAATATAGATAAATAACAATTTTTACATGCAGGGTTTTCTCCCTCAATTGGTGGTGATGGTCTTTCACGCTACCGAACTGATTTCCATGAAATTGAGGTATCCTATGAATAAATTAGATATTGCTTTATTTTCACATTCATACTGCATTCTGCCATTTCATGGAGGTTTTGTTAACTGAATATGCTTAATTTTCAGCAAATTGGCCGTGGCAACTTCAGTGTTGTGTTCAAAGTTCTGAAAAGGATAGATGGTTGCCTGTATGCAGTAAAACGAACCATTAGGCAATTGCATAATGACAGGGAAAGGTAGCTGCATGGCCCCTCTCACTCTTCACTAGTTAAACTTTGATGAACTAGTGTTTAATGTTATCTCTTTCATTGCAGGAGGCAAGCAGTGAAGGAAGTTCAAGCTTTGGCAGCCTTAGGTTTGTTTAACTAACTCCATTCTCTTAAGTTTTAGATATATTTCCTTAGAAGGTTATAACATCGATGATATGCCTTACCAGGTTCTCATGAGAACATAGTTGGATATTTCACTTCTTGGTTTGAGAATGAGCAACTCTATATTCAGATGGAACTCTGCGACAACTGCCTATCTATGGAACAAAACCAGCCAATGAAGTGTGAGGAAGCGCTGGAATTGTTGTATCAGGTTGGAATTTGTTATGGCTGTAGTTTACTAGCCCATTTGCATTTTGTTTGTTCTTGGGCCATCTGTCCAGCATGCAAAGAAAAATTAGATTTATCCAAACTTTTGTCAAAGCTCTTGGAATTTCTTTTGCAAAATGTTTTTTAAATACTTGACCTAGAAGAAATATTGAACCAACGCCAGGCCTAACTTTTGTCAAAGCTCTTGGAACATGTAGTTTATTGAACCAACGCCAGGCCTAACTTTCAGTTCCTCACTCCCTCACACCAACAGTAATGCCAAGAAACATAGTCATTTTAGCTATGGAATATATTCTAATTGTGTGGTGTATTGTCTCCAAACATGATTTACTTTCACACGCTTTAGATTTAGATATATGTGCCACCTGAATAGTATTTTTTTAAGCAACCTGAAAAGTACTCTTGTACAGCTGAGAAACGGGTGACATTGATTTGTGATGTTTTCTTTTTTCTTTGGAAAGTAAAAAAAAAACCGTAACCTTTTTAATCATGTTTGGTATGCTTTCCCACATATCTTGCATGTTTATCTCCCCTACTAATATTAAAATAAACTTTCTGAAATTGAAGATCTGCAAAGGGTTGGACTTCATTCATCAACATGGCATAGCACACCTTGATGTGAAGCCAGATAACATATATGTCCGACATGGTGTTTATAAGCTTGGGGATTTTGGTTGTGCTGCACTTACTGATGGGAGTTTGGCAATTGAAGAAGGAGATTCACGTTATATGCCTCCAGAATTGCTGAAAGAGAAGGTGGAGCATCCCGACAAGGTTGACATCTTTTCTCTTGGGGCAGCCATCTATGAACTTATAAGAGGCTCCCAGCTTCCTGGGTCTGGACCTCAGTTTATAAGTCTCAGAGAGGGCAAAACTGCATTACTTCCAGGATGCCCAATGCAGTTCCAGAATTTAATCAAGGTATAATACCATATGCATTTTCCTTTCCATCTGTTTACTTTGATTTTCCTTTTGCGTTTATGCAGAATGACAATCAATCAGTGCTAATACTTATATTCTCTATGCCTTAATCCCTTTATCTAATATACAAAAATGTAGATCAGACTGTTTTAATTTAAAATATATTCCCCATGCTTAATAAAATCCATGATTATTGATTGCGCTCCAAAAAACATAATACTGGAGATCTTTAGTTTTGCAACTAAAAAGTTGAAATTTGCTGTGATACTGCTGCTGTTTATGTTACATAAGCAAATTCATTCCATGCTTCATATTTATTTCCAAGGTCCAACTGAGGCAACAGTAATAATATATGACAGTAGTTGGCTACTTTATATGCCATGTTGCCATTTTATATCTAGATTATTTGCACACATGTGGCACACTCCCAGGAATTCTATCACTAATCTTTTCATTCTGATTGTACATCTCTTTCTAAAACCAAGGACCATTTGTTTTTAGCATATGGTAGGCTAACAAGGAACGCTTTTAGGTTGGGTGTAGTTCATTTTCCGCGGTGCTTTATATTGCCTTTTGGTTCCAGTAAATCTAGATCTTCAGTGAAGTTTTTTGTTTTTTTTTTTTTGGTTGTATGTTGTGATGAAAAGCGCTGTCATAGCTTGTTGCATGTTCTTTTTATTCAATTAAGCTTGAAGTACGCTCTTGACCATACTATCATATACTAAGCTAAGTTGATTTTATAGGGATGCAACAACTACATGAGTGAATAAGTTAGTTTGCTTCAATGCGTGAATTAGAGGTATTTGTCCGATAGTGCTTTTGTAGTGTACTACTAGGTTCCTTTTTGTAAAGTACCATAATATATGTCAGTATTTGCGGAGTCACATGATTTCGAATAATTTTTTTTTTTTGTCACCGTAATGTACTCTTAGCGTACATAATGCGTTGTGCGCCACCCTTCAGCTTAAAATTCAAAAACGTTTGCACTTATAACAGGCAATGCTACTATATATATCTAAACGCTATGTTCTTATTTTCAGTCCATGATGGATCCTGATCCGATGAGGCGGCCTTCTGCGAAAGAGATCCTGGGACACCCCATATTTGACAAGCTTCAGAAGGTGCCGGCTAAAAAGTAGATCGCTGCATCCATTGTTCAGATCCAAGCAGCAACAGGGCAGACACCAGCTGAGTAAAACACCACCAGCGGCTGCCAATTTTGTATATCTATGAAATGAACATCCTCCACGAGAGTGCTATGGATCTGTGTCTGCCCCGATCTGATTTTGTATAGCTGCTAATAACTAAACAGTGACCGGCAATAAGCTGTGTTGTTTTGATTTCTGATGCTTTGCCAGTTTGCCTTGTTTGGTGGTTGTCTCAGGAGTATTAGTTGCGCGCATTAGCTACTACTACTACACACAAACTTCCCATTCACACACGTCAGCTCCTGTTTTTGTGGTCTTCTCTGGAACCCTTGGACTTTGGATTACTTATGGTTGTCATATATCATATCATTATATAAAACTTTGTAAGAAAACACCAATAGTGAACGACGATTCTAGATCTGCCAGCAAATATGACGCAACACTTGACTAAATAACCTACTGGACACATATTTAGAGATGGCTAAATAAACGATTACTTTTTTTTGTTCAAAATTTGAAGTTTTTTTTAAAATATAAAATAAGGGAGAAGGCAGTGAACTCTATGTGGGTGAGAAAAAAACCGCGCTGCTTGACCCAACATGAAAGCGAATGGGACGTGCTAACCTAGTTCGGAAAGCGTGCTAGTGCCATGTCTGAGAACCTGGCCCAACGTGCCACACAACACAACCCGAGGCCGCGTGCCGTCCTTAAGCCAGCATTCGAAAATTGTGCAGGGATGTTTTATAAAAAAAAAGTCTGCGGCGGAGTTTGGACATTCGAATCTAGGCAAACATGTGATCTAACGGCGACAAAAAAACATGTGACGTGGAGAATTAACAGTGTGCATTCATCTCTTGCTCTTTAATACTGCCTTTAGTCGTAAAAACAAGTCGCCATTGAATTTTGGGCAGACATTTGACCATTAGTCTTATACAAAATTTTAGCGCAAGCATGTGTAAATATAAATCATGCTAAAAGTAGCTTTAATGATAAAAGAAATCACAACAAAATAAATGATAAATTATGTAATTTTTTAAATAAAAACGAATGGTCAAAGACGTGTCCTAAAGTCAACAGCGACTTGTTTTATAACCGGAAGGAGTATATACGAACAAAAGCACAACAAATTTGTACCGTTATCTTTTAACTCTAATGTAAACTTAGAAAAAAAGAACCCGACCTGAATTTGAATGCACGACAGAGCAGGAGTACTAACACAAGGCGTGGCTGTGAGGCAGTGGCGTTGACGCACGTGTGGAAAACCCGCGGCCTCCCTGAGCTCGATCGCACGTCGCACCGCGCCCGCGCAGGCAAGGAAAAGGCACCACAACTGCGCCCCGCACCAGTGGCCTACCGGTCTTCTTGGCTATTTTCGCCACCTTCTCCCTAAGCCAGAGCCCGAGCCCAGAGCCAGAGCCAAGCCGCCAATCCCCGAGCCCACCCGCAGCCACCCGGGCGCCCAGACCTGGCCAACGGGCCGACTCGGTTGGTTCGATTCATTGTCGAACAAGCCAACCATCCAAGCTCTTTACGAGTGTTCGCCTCATGACAATGAACCAACCAAACCGAGACTGGTTTTTATTAGTCGGTTTATCTTATTTAAAAATATATGAAAATTAAGAAAAAACCATTATATTTCACAAATATACAATATAAATTAAAGAAAATATATATAGAAATACATGTATTGAATTAAATAAATATACAACAGTAGCGAACCGAACCGGGCCGGCCCGACGGGCCGAGGTGCCGGCCCAGATTCGGTTCGGTTCGGCCGGACCGGCCCATATGGCCAGCACTACTCGGAACCCGCACGAATCCACGCAGAATCCGCGATTGGTCGACGTCTTCATCCCCTTCCTCCGCCTCCTCCTCCTCCTCCCTCCCCTTCCCCGCGTCGCTTAATCCCGACCCCCCAAATCCCCCGCCGCCCCCCGTCCTCCTCCGCGCCGCCCCCCGTCCTCCCCCCCGCCTCCGGCCGACGTACGGACGCCGCCGGGAGCCGCGCGCCCCCTGGCAGCCCCGCCCGCCCCGCGCCCGGATTCTAGGGTTTCGGTTGTCGGCCAGCTGTCGGGGCAGGCGGCACAGACGAATCAGCAGATGCAGGATGCCGTGGGCTTCTCGGGGCTTGACCCCCAGTTTGTGCTGCTGCGCAACACCATGCGTGAAAGAATGTAAGTGTTTATTACTGTTCACTTCTTTCAATGTGTGCACTATTTATTCAGCAGTCCAGGTTATAATGGTACCATTTTAATGAAGTTCCATATATGTGCTGACGCGTGGCGTATCCAGAAACCGAGCCATGGGATGCTGAACCACTCGCATGATTTGAACAATAGCAACTGTATCAACTTTTATACTGCCAAATTTGTCCCTTACCAAAATTACAACAACGGTTATATCTATACTACTGCTCGCACAAAGAGTGCAGCTGAATTTCCCTTCCCAATTCCCCAAATTTAGGTCTCACGCAGTGGCTTATGATTGGTTCTGAACTTCTGATCGCACATAAATTTTGGGAGTGCAATTGAATTTCCTTTCCATTTCCCAAACTAGGTCTGACGTGGTGGCTGATGATTTTGTTCTGATCTAAACACGGCTATATCCATACGATCGCTTGCATATAAATTTTGGGAGTGCATTCGAACCCCCCTCTCAATTCCCAAAATTTAGGTCTGATGCGGCTGCTGATGGTTTATTTGGATTGAAAGTACTTTTTTAATGATTGGATGCTATTTGCCAAATTTGCAGATTCGATTATATAGGAAGGAAGCAATCAACAGCTGATTGGCGGCGGTGGCTGCCAGAACTCGCGGCGCGGCTTGAGGAAATCTTGTTTACAAAATTCTCAAACAAGGTACTGCTCTCTCTTTCCATTTTTATTTGTTGCTCTGGTTTTCTAGCAATCAATTCCTTCTCTTAGAAAAATTAAATCTTGCAGTTTTATCAATTTTTTGTGCTCTCTATTTTCTTTGTTTGAGCAGAATGACTACTACAATATGATGAAGGGACCAGTTGAACCACAATTGCAGTTTGCTATAAAGACCCTGAGTGCTCAAAACCAACAATTAAATCAACAAAACCAACAAATGCCAATGCAGATAGCACAAGGTTGAAATTTTTTTACCCAGCATGCTCTCGCGTCCTAAAAGCCTGTTTACCTTAACTTGTTCTTAGTTTTTTTGCTAGTCCATTTACATGGCCCTGCTTACTCGTACTTCTTTCCTGCAGGTTCAGTGTCTAACGGTTATCAGCATATAAGTACCAGTGTCCCACAAAATTCTTCCACAAGTAATGTCCCATCTACGGTGGGTCCAGAAGGTATTCAGCGGCAAGTGACTGATATGCTTCATTCCCTAACCCTACTCGATGGCGGTGGGGGCGATTCCCTCTAGATCTGAGCCGGCGGCGTGGGTGCGTGGAGTCTGGAATGGAATAACTTGTAATTGTGTTTGGAGTTTGGACTCTATTGGATTGGTGTACAGCGTATATTTGCATTTGGATTTGGATCGGAAAGTACTAGTTTTTACATGTTTGGACTGTACTCTCCATTGGACTATAAAAGACTTGTACTGGCTAGGAACAAAACTGAAATTTGATGTATTTTAATCGTGAATTGTGACCGGAAGTCTGGAATGGACTGGATTATGAATTGTATTAGTATATGAATTGTGACTTGAATGAACTGGAGTACTGCATTTGGCGTTTGATGTATTTGACTTACTCCTGGAAGTAAAAGGGGTTTTTCATACGTACGTACGTACGCACGCATGTATGTGCGTAAGAAATGAATGGTAGGAGGCTCGTAAGACCATCTCCAATGTAGTCTCTTCAGAGATCAAAATCCCTTTGCGAAGAAATTGTGATGTTCCAACAGAATTTCGTCGCGGTTCTTGTCAGAAGAAATTTTTTCGTGCATTCCCTCTAAAACGAGATTCTCTCTTCGTTTTTTTCGTAGATTTCTTCGAAGGGATACTGTTGGAGACGATAGGAAATGAAGGAAACGAATGTGGAGAAAAGAATAGGGAAAGGAATGAAATAAAAGAAATATGGTTGGAGATGGTCTAATAAAAGGGAAGACGAATGGCAAATGAAAAGCCTTTAGCCATGGACTGTGAATATAAAACGAGAAAATTGAGGGGGGATGTTCTACAAAAAAAAGTCCGCGGTGGAGTATGGACATTCGAATCTAGGCAAACACGTGATCTACCGACGACAAAAAATCAGGTGACGTGGAGAATTAACCGTGTGCATTCATCTCTTGCTCTTTAATATATACGAACAAAAACACAACAAATTTCTACCGTTATCTTTTAACTCTAATTTAAACTTTAAAAAAGAACCCTACTGAATTTGATTGCAGCAGAGCAGAGTACTAACACAAGGCGTGGCGATGGCGTTGACGACGCGTGTGGAAAACCCATGGTCGACTTGCCGACCTCCGTGAGCTCGATCGACGTCGACCAAGACGCAGCAGAAGCGAGGCAAGGCACCACGCTGCGCCCCGCACCGGTGGCCTTCTTGGCTATTTTTGCCACCTAATCATTTTTTACCGGAAGAAATCCAATTTACCTTCCTTAACTATTACAGAAGTTTATTTTCCTCCCTCAACTCATTTATGGCCGTTCGATGTAAGATTGGACGGTCAGATCTCACCCTTTTAACAACGAGGTTGAAAAAATAAACTTTTTTAATAGTTGAGGGAGATAACGTGGACTTCTTCATTTTTTACCCCCTCCCCCAGAGCCCAGAGCCCAGAGCGGAGCCGCCAATCCCCGGGCCCACCCGCAGCCACCCGGGCTCGGAACCCGCACGAATCCACGCAGATCCGCGATTGGTCGACGTCTTCATCCCCTTCCTCCGCCTCCTCCTCCTCCTCCTCCCCGCGTCGCTTAATCCCGACCCCAAATCCCGCGCTTCGTCCTCCTCCGCGACACCCCCGCTCCGGCCAGCATTTCGCCAGCCGACTGACGCCGAGAGCCGCGCGCCCTCGCCGTGGGATTTGGCTGCCTCGACAGCCCCCCGCCCGCCCGACCCGGATTCTAGGGTTTCGGTTGTCGGCCAGATGTCGGGGCAGGTGGCACAGATGAGTCAGGTTGGCTTCGCGGGGCTTGACCCCCAGTTTGTGACGCTGCGCAACACCATGCGTGAAAGAATGCAAGTGTTTATTACTGTTCACTTCTTTCAATGTGTGCACTATTTATTCAGCAGTCCAGGTTATAATGGTAACATCTTAATGAAGTTCCATATATGTGCTGACGCATGGCGTATCCAGAAACCGAGCCATGGGATGCATCTTAGGGCATGTACAGCGGCATTTATTTTGCCGTCTATATCATGCCACATCAGCTGTGATTATTGATAAAAATCCTACGAGGACAGCGATTAGTGAGGAGAGAGGACGAAGCCGTCGTCTCGCGAGGCGCCGGCTCCGGCTCGTGCTCCCAGAACAAGCAACGGCGAAACCACCGCGCTGTACGAGCAGGTTGCGATTTGTTGTGGCGCACGCGGAGCAGAGGCGGAGGCGCGCGCGGAGGAGGCGAAAGCCGGTGGCCGCTGCGCGGCGCAGGCGGCGGAGCCCCGCCCAGACGACGCGGCACGCCCGCGCCCGCGGCGACAGGTCGGCGTCGCAGGAGAAGTGGTAGGGCGAGGGGAAAATTTCTCGGCGGCGGCGACGACGCGAGCACCGAGCGTGGCTGCGCTTCGTGGGGCTCCGGCGTAGGCGGGGGGCAGCACTGCGTGGGGCTGCGGCGTGGGCGGGGAGCAGCCCTGCGCGGGGCGGCGCCGTTGCTGTGCAGGGGCTGCGCGGGGCTGAGGACTAGCTCATGGTTAATTTCGTTTTCCCCTTTCTCTAGCTAGGTCATGGCCTCTTCCTGTATGTTTGTTTCCTATGTATGTGCGTTGAACTTGAACCTTAATTAAGTTTGAAATTTGTGGAGAACCTTCCTGTGAACTGTGCTAAATTTTGGTGAAAATATTTCTACTTTTAATATTTATATTATTATATTCAAACTCCGGAACGGTACACCGTATTGACTGGCTGTCTGTCTCCATGCATAAGATTGTTTGTTTATGCTTCTATATGAAATTCATGTGCCTTATTTAAGTATCAACCATGTATTCTTAAACATGCAACAAAATAGCTACAAAGATCAAATGTATGCCTGATCAATATGGAGCAATAAAGGTCTTGCATGAATTAAATAGTACATAGACAGCCTAATAGATAAACCACTGTACGAGCTGTCTCTTCTGTTGTCTGTGTACGATATTTAAAACACTTGTAGACGGTAGCCGTCTGCACCATTGTACATGCCCTTAATGAAGTTCCACTCACATGATTTGAACAATAGCAACTGTATCAACTTTTATACCGCCAAATTTGTCCCTCACCCAAATTACAACAACGGTTATATCTATACTACTGCTCGCACAAAGAGTGCAGCTTAATTTCCCTTCCCAATTCCCCAAATTTAGGTCTCATGCAGCGGCTTATGATTGGTTCTGAACTTCTGATCGCACATAAATTTTGGGAGTGCAATTGAATTCCCTTTCCAATTCCCAGACTAGGTCTGACGTGGTGGCTGATGATTTTGTTCTGATCTAAACACGGTTATATCTATACGACCGCTTGCATATAAATTTTGGGAGTGCATTCGAACCCCCCTCAACTCCCAAAATTTAGGTCTGATGCGGCTGCTGATGGTTTATTTGGATTGAAAGCACTTTTTTAATGATTGGATGCTATTTGCCAAATTTGCAGATTCGAGTATATAGAAAGGAAGCAATCAACAGCTGATTGGCTGCCGCGGCTGCCAGAACTCGCGAGGCGGATTGAGGAAATCTTGTTTAGAAAATACTCAAACATGGTACTGCTCTCTCTTTCCATTTTTATTTGTTGCTCTTGTTTTCTAGCAATCAATTCCTTCTCTTAGAAAAATTAAATCTTGCGGTTTTATCATTTTTTTGTGCTCTCTATTTTCTTTGTTTGAGCAGAATGACTACTACAATATGATGAAGGGACCAGTTGAACCACAAGTGCAGTTTACTATAAAGACCCCGAGTGCTCAAAACCAACAATTAAATCAACAAAACCAAGTATTCAGCGGTGGGTCCAGCAGGTATTCAGCGGCAAGTGACTCATATGCTTCATATTTATTTCCAAGGTCGAACTGAGGCAACAGTAATAATATATGACAGCAGTTGGCTACTTTATACGCCATGTTGCCATTTTATATATCTAGATTATTTGCACACGTGTTAGAATAATTATGGGGTTGGCCCATTTAATTATTTTAATAGAAATTCCAAGAGGTCCATTTAATACTAAACCGTTCGGGAAATTGGGAGGAGAATATCTCAACTTAAATAGTTGGATTGTGGTTCTCCCAATTAAGAAAAGAGAGAAAAGAGAAAGGCGTGGGCGTGGGCGTGAGCGTGACGTGTCGAGCCGGGCGAGCTCTCCCCGAGCCGGGCGAGCTCACCCTGTGCATGGGCGAGCTCTCCCCGGGCACGGGCGACCTCACCCTGAGTATGGGCGAGCTCTCCCCGGGCACGGGCGACCTCATCCTGAGCATGGGCGAGCTCTTCCCGAGACGGGCGATCTCTCCTCGAGCACGGGCGACCTCACCCAGAGCACGGGCGACCTCTTCCCGTAACCGACGACTTAATGGCTGGTGTAATGACGTCCGTTACGCAACGGACGATTTAATGGTCAGATGTAATGACGTCCGTTACTAGTGCTTGATGGCGTCCAGATTCGACGAATCTTCTCTTCCTAGCGCCTATAAAAGCATGAGCTCCTCGCCCTGTGAAATTTAAGCGCTCGCCCTCAAGAGCTCTCTCTCTCCCGCACATTCCATACTTCCTTCAGAAGGCCATTGCGTTTTGCGTTCCGCTCTGTTTCCTTGCGCGCACAAGGCGAAGGAAGCGAGCCTCGGAACCTCGTCCTTCTCGAGATCCTGCTCGGGATAGAAGGCCGATAAGGTTTTTGGGGAGCGTTCTCACGCGACTGCTCAAGTTTCCCTATTGGTTCAGCTTTATCTACACAGCATCGACGTTCGACTACACCGACCTCTCCACTGCATCAAAGGCATCTCTGCACCAACTTGTGATCGACTACATCAACCATCATGGAGGCTGAGAATGTGCAAGTCATTCCTCCGCCAGCGCCTGTGCCTGCGTCTGTAGTGGCTGCGGCTCCGGCTCAAGGGTATATTTGTTTATACCGTGTCTTTGCCTTTTTGCTTTCCTGTTCATTAGCCCTTGCGTATGAGATAGATATTTTTATATCTAGTACCTTTGGTCTTGGACTGGAAACCGGCAATTGTCTAATTATGATTTACATAATTTTGTGGATTAAAATATTGAGGAAATTCCTAATACTTCCAACAACACGTGTGGCACACTCCCAGGAATTCTAACACTAATCTTTTCATTCTGATTGTACAATCTCTTTCTAAAACCAAGGACCATTTGTTTTTAGCATATGGTAGGCTAACAAGGAATGCTTTTAGGTTGGGTGTAGTTCATTTTCCGCGGTGCTTTATATTGCCTTTTGGTTCCAGTAAATCTAGATCTTCAGTGAAGTTTTTTTTTTTTTTTTGGGTTGTATGTTGTGATGAAAAGTGCTGTCATAGCTTGTTGCATGTTCTTTTTATTCAATTAAGCTTGAAGTATGCTCTTGACCATACTATCATATACTATGCTAAGTTGGTTTTATAGGGATGCAACAACTACATGAGTGAATTAGTTTGCTTCAATGCGTAAATTAGAGGTATTTGTCCGATAGTGCTTTTGTAGTGTACCCGTAGGTTCCTTTTTATAAAGTACCATAATATATGTCAGTATTTGCGGAGTCACATGATTTCGAATAAACTTTTTTTTTTGTCACCGTAATGTACTCTTAGCGTACATAATGCGTTGTGCGCCACCCTTCAACTTAAAATTCAAAAACGTTTGCACTTATAACAGGCAATGCTACTATATATATCTATAAACGCTATGTTCTTATTTTCAGTCCATGATGGATCCTGATCCGGTGAGGCGGCCTTCTGCGAAAGAGATCCTAGGGCACCCCATATTTGACAAGCCTCAGAAGGTGCCGGCTAAAAAGCATTGTTTTAAAGTCGGCCGACTAGTCGCGATTAGCCGACGACTAGTCGGTAAGTCCTCCAAGTGAAGTCGAGGTCTCGACCTCGACTCGTGCCCCTTATCATGTGCAGACTGCACATGTGCTATACACTTATGCTATTCATGTCATTTGTAGATGTGCTATACACTTATTGCTCTGTTTTAACAGCGGTATTGCAGCTTCTTATCAAGCTTTGTGTAATTTAGTTTTTACCAGCTACAATTTGTTGTTAATTTGCATTGCAAATGTGCTATATATTTGTATAAATTACAAGTTATACTCAACGATTTGTATCGACTAGTCAGTGAGTAGTCACGACTAGTCCACGAGTCAGTCCCTTATAGGCTGTTTGGTTGTCTGCATCCAAGGAGTTTTGCATCTAGCTCCGGGCCTGGCTTTGGGGATACAACGACACCCATCTGAACCAGGCTCTTCAGATGCAATTACCTTTTCCGAGTCAGACTCTGGGGATATGACTAAATTGGGCGTTTCCCAGAGCCAGGCTCCGCGGATGCAGCAACAACCGTATGCGCGACACATTTGATTCATTTATTTGCTGTATCTTTTGATTAGTATTTTCGATTACCAAACCCATTTCAAAAATGGGTTATTGATATTTTTTTTGAACAAAACGAGATCACACTTGTCATATAAATTTTAAAAGTTTAATTTTTTTGTTTTTGAATTTATTTATTTATGAGACTTTCTTTTGATTTTTTTATTTTCATAATTGATTTTTGTTATTTTGATTTTATAGAATTATTTTTTAATATATTTCATCCCTCTTTTGAATTTCGTCATGCCATTCTCTCCTTACTGCAGTCAACCAAACAACATCTCTATGCAGCCTGTACAATCTCATACGTCTAACCAAACAACAACCATTTGCATCATCTCAGCCTAGTTCCAACCAGCTTGGCTTGGCTCATACAGTCTGGTTCAACTGAGAAGGCAACCAAACAGCCTATTAGTGACTTGACTCGACTTTACGACTCAAAAACCTTGCTAAAAAGTAGATCGCTGCATCCATCGTTCAGATCCAAGCAGCAACAGGGCAGACACCAGCTGAGTCAAACACCACCAGCGGCTGCCAATTTTGTATATCTATGAAATGAACATCCTCCACGAGAGTGCTATGGATCTGTGTCTGCCCCGATCTGATTTTGTATAGCTGCTAATAACTAAACAGTGACCGGCAATAAGCTGTGTTGTTTTGCTTTCTGATGCTTTGTCTTGTTTGGTGATTGTCTCAGGAGTATTAACAGCTTAACAGTGACCGGCAATAAGGTCCAGTTCTTTTCAGCTTAACGGCTCAACGACTTATCTATGTTTTGGAAACACATATGCTTTGAGTTTTTTGAGTTCGTTTTTTCGTTATTTTGAAGATGGGTTCTAACTAGGGCTGGAAAAATGGCTCGTGGCTCGGCTTGGAGGTGCTTCCGAGCTCGAGCCGAGCCCACTTTTGGGGCTCGAAAAAATAGCGAGCCAGCTCGTTTCTGACCGAGCTAGGTCTGACTCGTCTCGGCTCGGCTTGTTGTCATATTTTGAATGTGAAACGCCTTTGGCTCGTGGCTCGGCTCGGAGGTGTTCGTGGGCTCGCAAAAATGGCGAGTCGAGCCTGGCTCGGCTCGTTTCTGACCGAGCTCAGCCGAGCCAGGCTCGGCTCGTTTCCACCCCTAGTTCTAACGCTTTAAAAAGCAGAAAAAATTTCAATGCATACGGGGTACAAACTATGTCTCGTGCATACCGGATACCGATGGCCGACGCGTGGACGAGCTGCCAATCCAACGCGCGTCGCCCCCAGTGCTCAGCCATCACGCGCAGCACCAGCCTGCGGCCATGTGCTCGGCTCCAGGATGCGCCTGGCTCCAGCGAGTGCTCGGCTCAGTCTGATAGGCAGCCGTCTCCTCCCGTTCCCCATACTCGAGCGTCTCGTTCTCGGCAGCGTCGCTCTCCATCGTCGTCGGCTACAGCGCTTCCCCATCCACCACCGAAACCCTCGGCGGCGGCGACACTTTCCCTCGGCGGCGGCAACGCACTCCCGCCACTCCGACTCGGGACCCGGCGGCCGGTAGCCGCGTCGCCCCACACTCCGCATCACCGCTTGGAGCATTGAAGCCAGGATTGCTAGCCCTAAAGTTAAAAGATTTTGATTTTGTATTGATTGTGCCGTGGCAATGCTTCGACTGTCTGAACCGAAATTATGAATTGGAAGTGTATATGTGATGTATGGTGTGCTTTTCTGAACTGAAATTATGAACTGGCAATGTATATGAGATGTATGCTGTGCTTTGATGCTTCAGCCAGTGATTTTGATTCTATGTCTGATTGAATTGCACTATCAATAAGGCCTAGCCATTCATGCTTCAGGGCTGATGTAATTGACAATTAGTACAGTTCTCCAATTGGCCTCATATGTAAAGGCCTCATCATTTGGCCTCACTTGTAGTTTTTGCTGAGGCCTTTACATATGCAATTAGTACAGTTCTCCAATTGTTGTGTGGTTTACCTGCTGAACACTAACATTTGTGCTAATTCTGCGCAAGTTTTATGCTGTAGAAGCACATCTAGCTCTGGGGTATCTACACATGGTAGGAGTCATTTTACAGGGATCTAAAGCCTTTGATTCTAAAGTCCAAGCCGTAGCAGTTTCAAGATGGAAATTGACGGCGTCTTTTCCTTGTTCATTTATGTACAGAGAAGTGATTTAGGTGATGCATTAAATCAGCAGCAGTTATTTGTAGGTTTTGTATGAAGTCAACAGAAGGATGTTGTACTTTCTAAATTTTGTATTCCTTGGTTTTGTAAAAGAATTTGGCAATGTTTCAGTATAAAAAACAGAGCTTGTGGCCTTGAATTTTCAATCACATGAGCATTCACTCATTTGCAAAGGGGAGGAAAGAATGGCATATCTAATGCCAATCTAAAATGTTCACTGATTTACAGGAAAAGCCAATCTGGGAGCAAAGAATTGTATCCCCATAAACTTGTATTCATATACAAATAAACTTTTTGTATTGATTCCAATTCAAAGCAATGGCATTGGTTGTGGCTTGCATGTGTGATTTTCAGTCTGCAAACAGTTCAAGGCAGTGGCAATGGCTGCGGCTTGGCCATTCAATTTGGGTAATATTGCACATTGCAGAGCAGTGTTGGGCCTTTGGAGCTTCACCATGCCTCTTTCCGTGTAATAGTAGCACAATTGTTTTCACAATGCTTACTCTAGAAAACTGCATTTGTCCATTACTCCAGAAAAGTGCATTCACATTTCACAGTTCTGGAATTCAGAAGATGTGCACAAATCCATAATTATGTAGCATATATTTCCAAAACAATTATATACATTTATTTTCAGCTTAAAATGTACACATACAATTGACAAGATCCACAGACTGCCAAATTCACAATTATACACACCACAATTTACAGAAATTCAAACATCACTAAATCCACACTTTTATACAATCGGTTTACACAAGATCATACAAGAACCAAACGATCAGTACGCATAGCTTAGAAAACCTTCTTTATAAACTCACAAATCAAAACTCTTCTTGTGTATGGGACAATGCTGCAAGTTACGAATTCAAAGCAAGCTCCAATTCAAAGCATTGGAAATTCATTATGATGCACTTCTTTTTCCTTGTCAATGTTGTACCTTTTTTCCTTTGTCAATTACATCAGCTCTGAAGCATGAATGGCTGGGCCTTATCGATAGTGCAATTCAATCAGACATAGAATCAAAATCACTGGCTGAAGCATCAAAGCACAACATACATAATTTCGGTTCAGAAAAGCACACCATACATCACATATACACTTCCAATTCATAATTTCGGTTCAGACAGTCGAAGCATTGCAAACACTGCGCAACCAATACAAATAAAAAATCTTTCAACTTTAGCGCAAGCAGTCCTGGCTTCAATGCTCCAGGCGGTGATGCGGAGTGTGGGGCGACGCGATTGCCGGCCGCCGGGCCCCGAGTCGGAGTGGCGGGAGTGCGTTGCCGCCGCCGAGGGAAAGCGTCGCCCCCGCCGCCGAGGGTTTCAGTGGTGGAAGGGGAAGCGCCGTCGCCGACGACGATGGAGAGCACCGCCGCCGAGAACGAGACGCTCGAGTATGGGGAACGGGAGGAGACGGCTGCCTATCAGACTGAGCCGAGCACTCGCTGGAGCCAGGCGCATCGTGGAGCCGAGCGCATGGTCGCAGGCTGGTGCTGCGCGTGATGGCTGAGCGCTGGGGGCGACGGGCGTTGGATTGGCAGCTCGTCCACGCGTCGGCCGTTGGTATCCGGTATGCACGAGACATAGTTTGTACCCCGTATGCATTGAATTTTTTTTTTCCTAAAAAGCAAGTTAAACGAAATGTATCCGAATCTCGAGACTACGCCGGAAGTCTCTGAAATTCGGTCATTTTAATTGCTCAACTGCTCGGATCATTTCAAGAGAATCTATTTTAGTTGTGTGCATTAGCCACCACTACTCTACACACAAATTTCCCATTCACACACGTCAGCTCCTGTTTTTGTGGTCTACTCTGGAACCATTGGACTTTGAATTACTTATGGTTGTCATATATCATATCATTATATATAACTTTGTAAGAAAACACCAATAGTGAACGATTCTAGACTTGCCAACAAATAATCTACTGGGCGCATATTTAGAGATGGCTAAATAGATGATTACTTTTTTGTTCAAAATTTTAAGTTTTTTTTTCAAAATATAAAATAAGAGAGAAGGCAGTGAACTCCATGTAGGTGAGGAAAAAACCGTGCTCGTTGGACAAATGTTGGGGTCTTCGATGTAACTGTTGACACAAAAAAGTTGATTTCTGTGAATACACGTGCGGAAGCATCAATTCTGTGATTGTGTCGCAACCAAAGACCAAGCGTGCCAGTCAATTTGACCTGTAAATTGACAAGGAGAAAATCGTCAGTAATATAGCCCTGATCGGCTTTTCAATATAGCCAGATCAGGTTACTTGCAATCGGATTTGAATAATCCGATTACAAGATCTATCGGCTTAATGTCTGATAGAGCGATTAAGTGTAAATAAACATTTAATTATAATCTTCCACTTCTTTTTGGTATTTTTTGTATAATATTAGTGATAAACCTTCGTGTCAATGCATCAGATTAAACCAATAAACAAATAGAATAGATTGAGCAGGCTAAGACAATATTCAGATCTAATTCTAGATATAAACCAATAAACCGATATAAAGGCTTAAAACCAATAAAGGCAGGCGCAATACTAATCGACAAACACTTGCACGTGCGAGATCCTAAACAAGGCATATACAAGATCGATTGAACGAGACAGTTGCATATATCGGATTCAGGAAAAGCATATGAAATACTTGACAATCGGCATTGCAAGATAAACACACATTACAGATCGAGTAAATCGAGACAGTGCAATATGCGAGAACACGTTAAAGATCAGTAAATCCCGAGACAGTTTAACATGCTTTGTATACATGAGATCAATACGATGCAGCCATGCATACGGGTTACAATGAGAGAATCGATTATCCCATCGAGATAGCTCTACCTGCGAGTTGAAGCCTTTCGACGAGGTCGATCGGATTCGAGAAAGTAGTTTGTATTTTGAGTATGATGTGTCCCTATTCTTGAGGCCGAAGGTCCTATTTATAGTATTACAAAGTCGATACCGATAAGACCTATTACCGCGTCACGCTTCCGATCAGATCGTATCTCTTCCGAAGCCTTGTAACCGTCGGTATTCTTCAATATATTTTCTTCTTTGCCGATGAAGCCCATTTCCGATTCAGCCCAATAAATCCAACATATTTGGCATTTCCTGAATATCCGATTTTCTGCCAAATTTGGGTGTCAACAGTAACACTTACCAAGAGAATGAGATCACGATGTATAAGCTCTGCTGGACATAGTCCTGGGAGAAATGGGCTGAGCCGATCGGGCTAGCCTGAGCACGACCTAAAAAATCATGACATGAAGCTCGACCCAACATGAAAGCGATTGGGACGTGCTAACCTAGTTCGGAAGCATGCCTGTGCCATGTCTGAGAACCTAGCCCAACGTGCCACACAACACAACCCGAAGCCGCATACTGTCCTTAGGCCAGCATGACACGATTAAAGGCTTGCCTCATAACTCCCATATTTACTAACCCCCCCCCCCCCCCCCCCCCAAAAAAAAAATTCCCATGCTCTGTGTTCCTCAATTTCCCACTCTCTTGTCCCCTGCCCTCAACTCGACCGACGGCTCGAATCCTCAATCCTTAACCCTACCCGATGACGGTGGGGGCGATTCCCTCTAGATCTGAGCCGGCGGCGCGGGTGCGTGGAGTCTGGAATGGAATAACTTGTAATTGTGTTTGGAGTTTGGACTCTAATGGATTGGTGTACAGCGTATATTTGTCTTTGGATTTGGATCAGAAAGTACTAGTTTTTACATGTTTGGACTGTACTCTCCGTTGGACTATAAAAGACTTGTACTGGCCAGGAACAAAATTGAATTTTGATGTATTTTAATCGTGAATTGTGACCGGAAGTCTGGAATGGGTTGTATTATGAATTGTATTAGTACACGTGATCGTGTATTAGTATATGAATTGTGACTTGAGTGGACTGGAGTACTGCATTTGTCGTTTGATGTATTTGACTTACTGCCGGAAGTAAAAGGGATTTTTCATACATACGTACGTACCTACGCACGCATGTATGTGCGTAAGAAATGAATGGTACAAGGCTCGCAATAAAAGGGAAGACGAAGGGCCAATGAAAAGCCTTAGGCCATGGACCGTGAATATAAAACAAGAAAATTGAGGGGGGATGTTCTAAAAAAAAAAGTGCGCGGTGGAGCATGGACATTCGAATCTAGACAAACACGTGATCTACCGGCGACAAAAAATAGGTGACGTGGAGAATTAACAGCGTGCATTCATCTCTTGCTCTTTAATATATACGAACAAAAACACAACAAATTTCTACCGTTATCTTTTAACTCTAATTTAAACTAAATAAAAGAACCCGGCCTGAATTTGAATGAGCACGGCGCAGCAGGAGTACTAACACAAGGCGTGGCAGTGTGGCAGTGGCGTTGACGCACGTGTGGAAAACCCGCGGCCGACTTGCCCGGCCTCCCTGAGGTCGATCGCACGTCGCACCGCACGCGCGCGCACCGCACCGGTGGCCTTGTTGGCTACCCGGGCTCGGAACCCGCACGAATCCACGCAGATCCGCGATTGGTCGACGTCTTCATCCCCTTCCTCCGCCTCCTCCTCCTCCTCCCTCCCCTTCCCCGCGTCGCTTAATCCCGACCCCCCAAATCCCCCGCGCCCCCCCGTCCTCCTCGGCGCCGCCCCCGCCTCCGGCCGCCGCTCGCCGCCGTACGGACGCCGCCGGAGCCGCGCGCCCGCTCGCCGCGGGATTTCGGCGCTCCCCTGGCAGCCCCGCCCGCCCCGCGCCCGGATTCTAGGGTTTCGGGCCCGCCCGCCTCTCGGGGCTCCAATTCGCCGGCTCGGCCCCGCGCCTCGGCTCCGCGGCGCGCCGGATTGCCCGTCGCCGGTTCTGATCGCTGTATGCCCCTCGCGCGCTCGCGGCCTTGCTCCCCCCCAGCGCTTCTTATCTAGTTTGTCTGCTTGCCGCGATGCGTGTGCTTCTGCCGTCGTGTGCATACTGCATTTAGGAGTGAATTGGGTTTCGTCTGAGTCGTATTTTGAGAGGGGTAGCTTATTTTATGTTGCCGCGCCTTGTGTAGGGGAAAAATCCCTTCTTTTAAGGTTTCGCTTATAAGGCGGATGCCACGTGCGCTCACTTGTGGCTGCTGCATTCAGCTGCCTCTATGCCGCGATGATGGCGATGGTCTGACGATTGTCTGGCAGTGAAGATGCATGTGGGGCAGGCGGCGCACCTGTCCGGCCAGATGTCGGGGCAGGCGGCACAGATGAATCAGGTTGGCAGCAGTGGTGTTGTTGGCGCCGATGGGCTGCCGCAGCATCAGCAGATGCAGGATGCCGTGGGCTTCGCGGGGCTTGACCACCAGTTTGTGATGCTGCGCAACACCATGCGTGAAAGAATGTAAGTGTTTATTACTGTTCACTTCTTTCAATGTGTGCACTATTTATTCAGCAGTCCAGGTTATAATGGTACCATTTTAATGAAGTTCCATATATGTGCTGACGCGTGGCGTATCCAGAAACCGAGCCATGGGATGCTGAACCACTCGCATGATTTGAACAATAGCAACTGTATCAACTTTTATACTGCCAAATTTGTCCCTTACCAAAATTACAACAACAGTTATATCTATACTGCTGCTCGCACAAAGAGTGCAGCTGAATTTTCCTTCTCAATTCCCCAAATTTAGGTCTCATGCAGCGGCTTATGATTGGTTCTGAACTTCTGATCGCACATAAATTTTGGGAGTGCAATTGAATTCCTTTCCAATTCTCTAACTAGGCCTGACGTGGTGGCTGATGATTTTGTTCTGATCTAAACTCGGTTATATCTATACGGCCGCTTGCATATAAATTTTGGGAGTGCGTTTGAATCCCCCTCTCAATTCCCAAAATTTAGGTCTGATGCGGCTGCTGATGGTTTGATTTGGATTGGAAGTACTTTTTTAATGATTGGATGCTATTTGCCAAATTTGCAGATTCGAGTATATAGGAAGGAAGCAATCAACAACTGATTGGCGGCGGCGGCTGCCAGAACTCGCGAGGCGGCTTGAGGAAATCTTGTTTAGAAAATTCTCAAACAAGGTACTGCTCTCTCTTTCCATTTTTATTTGTTGCTCTGGTTTTCTAGCAATCAATTCCTTCTCTTAGAAAAATTAAATCTTGCGGTTTTATCATTTTCTGTGCTCGCTATTTTCTTTGTTTGAGCAGAATGACTACTACAATATGATGAAGGGACCAGTTGAACCACAATTGCAGTTTGCTATAAAGACCCTGAGTGCTCAAAATCAACAAAGCCAACAAATGCCAAGGCAGATAGCATCTTCCTCTGGCTATGGAGCGATGATCCCTACACCTGGTATCATGCAAGGCTCAGGTGGAAATTCTAGAATGCCTTATCCAACGGACAACACTGGTCTTTCATCATCTGGTGCAGGGATGGTTCCTCAGAATGCAAGCATGGGTACATCGCTGCAAGGTTGAAATTTTTTTTACTCAGCATGCTCTCGTGTCCTAAAGCCTGTTTACCTTAACTTGTTCTTAGTTTTTTTGCTAGTCCATTTACATGGCCCTACTTACTCTTACTTCTTTTCTGCAGGTTCAGTGTCTAACGGTTATCAGCATATAAGTACCAGTGTCCCACAAAATTCTTCCACAAGTAATGTCCCATCTACGGTGGGTCCAGCAGGTATTCAGCGGCAAGTGACTCATATGATCCCTACTCCGGGATTCAATACTCAACAAAACTTAACTGCCAATCCTGAATATTCAAACGGAGCTGGATATTTCAATGGTGATTCAGCTGTGGCACCACATATGCAGCAGCAGAAGCAATTCCCAAGCAACCAAAATAGCCATCAAATCCAACATGTTGGGGGTCACAGTAATTCTGGATTACATTCAAGCATGCTGGAGAATTCTTCTGCCTATGCTTTATCAGATGGGCATGTGAATGGTGGAATGGGATTACATGGGTCGAACATGCAGATGACAAACAGGACTGCGGCACCTGAAGCCTATATGAATATATCTTCTTATGGAAGTTCGCCCAAACCCTTGCAGCAACAGTTCAATCAGCATCCTCCACAGAGGATACAAAGTATGCCAGCTGTCTTTGGATGCATCTTCTTTTTAATACCTTTGCATATATAACTTGTGTCATAAGCTTGATGCTTTGTTTGTAAAGAGCACAAATCAAAGTCTAGTGATGACTTTTTATTGTGCTTTTCAGACAAGGTTTCATTAAGGCATACACTTTATGTTCAAATTTCGATCAGTATATTATCTAAATCATTGAAAAATAATACTTCCTCCATGTGATGAAAACTTGATGTTTGAGATTTGTGCAAATCAGTTTTGAAACTTCATCTATGTATTTTTTTTAACCATTTAGATTGACCACTTGAAAATCATACATATAGATTGGTCATTGGTGTCAATAATATCATAATTTTGGTGAATTTTATAACTTCATCTTTGTTGTAATAATATCATAATTTTGGTGAATTTTATAAATAAGTTACAGTAGTAACTAGTGGTCAAAGCTGCATTTCGAAGACCGTGTCAATGTCCTAAACATCAAGTTTTTGTGATATGGAGGAGTATATTGCACCAACTATGTTACTGATGCGTTAGGGAACAAAACAAAACAATGCACGGTTGCTTATCTTACTCCCTTGCTATTTTCGCTATAGTTTGAATATCTTCAAATATATATGTATGCTGTTAATCAAACATTGAGTTTGCATATGGATTTTCACACACCTCTGTCTCCACCTGCCTTTATAAACAACTAAACAAGCAAATTCGATGCGTTTTTTTAAAAAAAGCAGATAGAAGCTCCATATAGGGTTTTCATATTTTATGGCAACATGTTTGATGGTTCAATGATGATTTGAGGGCATCTCGGTTGAATTCTGAACCAATTTTATGACACGAATATGGACAATACCTTGGCACCATCCGACCTTTCATTTTTTAAAAATATATAACCAAGTGATTTAATATTCCTTATAAATTTCCACCTGTGATTTTACCCTTTGTCTTCTTTGTTATACTCATTTGATCTGTACTTGGGGTGTCAATGAAGAAGTTGGCAACAAAATCCTGCCATTTTAATTTTGCAATGAAATAAAATCTGTACTTGGGGTTGCATGTCTCATTTTGTTAAAGTTGCTAATGTTAGAAGTTTTTTCACTTGTCATTTATTTAATTTTCATAGATAGAAAAATTTTATTGTATTTGTAGCATTCTGACAAATAAATCGTGTTGTTTTTGTGGTGTAGCATCAGTTGACATGGCTGGTTCTGGAAGTTTTTACAGCACTGGTTCTTCTGCTTTAACAACACCAAATAATCAGAACTTAGGTGCTGCAAATATGCAGTCTAGATCAAGAATGAATTCTATGTTGCTTGCCAATCAGTTACACATGCAATCCATTCAAGCGCAGCCTCAGATAAAATCAGAGATTTTGGATCAACCAGAAAAGGTGAATTTCCAGCCTTCTCAGTTGACTCATGAGCAACTACTCCGCCAGCAGCATTCGTTGCAGCAGCATCAGGTGCAGCCTAATTCCCAATTTGTGCAAAACCAATACCATCTCAATCAACAGCAGACAAATTCACAGCATCAGCAAGCTATGCTGAGGAGCAATTCCTTTAAACAGTCGCAACTGAGCTCCGGCCATTCTATGCAATTGCCAGAACAGGGAACTCTGCAACACACTGATCTGATATCTTCACAAGCTACTGAAACTGCTGATCTCCCCAATTTTCAAGGTCAATACCAGCAAAGAAGTGCTCATGATAATGCCAAAGGAGGCCAGATGTTTGGACATCTTTCTGGCTCTCAAAATTTACATGCTTCTTCTTCTCATGATCCTCAGCAACCGTTGCCGCCTAATCAGGAGCTGAATGACAAATCAAATGATGTCTTGGAAGGATTGAAGCCAGAGCAAACACAGCAGCCTCAATGGCAGCCTCAAACAATGGAAAAGGCTCCTGTCCCTAATAATTCATCTCTTGAAAAGCAGATACAGGAAGACTTTTATCAGAGAGCAATGGCCCAGGATGGAGCACAAAAGCCATTTTCGTCCGACTGGCGTCTTTCTAGTTGTACTATGACTTCAATTGATCCTGCACTGCCAAAGCACCCCACCGGAGGGTATGAACAGATCACTGGAAATGTCTATTACTTCCGTCAGCTGAAGTGGCTACTATTGCTGTTTCATGCAAAAACATGTTTTTCTCCAGTTGGAAGTTGTAAATTGCATCGCTGTTTTCAGCTACAAGAGCTTGTGAAGCATTCTGAGAACTGTATGAGAAAAGATTGTTCATACAAGGACTGCGGTAGGTCAAAAATGGTGATTGAACACTATAAGGCGTGTGTCGATGAGCAGTGTCCTGTATGCAGTAATGTAAAGAAATTTCTGCGCCGCTCGGCTGAACAAAGAAGTAAGCAGAAACCCTCTGAGCCTAAAATGGTTGGTCAACAGAACACAGCTCAAAGAATCATAAATGGGGTAGAAGGTGATTTAATGGACATTGATCCAGTGTCAGTTGAAGCCTTTGATGGTCAGCCATCTGGTTCAAAACGTTTGAAGATGCAGCCTGCATCACCCAGTGTTCCGGATCATGAAATCCCTATAGTCTCCAATCCTCATGTCAACCCAGGACTTGTATTACAGGAAACACATCCCGAGCTGCTTGAGCTGAATAACAAGGCACCATACCTGAAACGGGAGATGGATATGAAGTCTGACACGCGACCTCTGCAGAAGCCTGTAAAGATTGGTTACGGTATTGATGGTAACGTGCCTACAGTTAGACATAATGCAATTCCTGGTGTTTCAAATGAAATGAAATCTCATGTCAAGCAAGAGATATTGTCGATCGACAAACAGGCAAGTGAAAATGCCCCTGAGGTTAAGAATGAAACAAATGATTCAGCAGATGCCACAGTGTCTAAATCAGGAAAACCAAAGATAAAGGGTGTCTCGATGACTGAGTTGTTCACTCCAGAACAAATTAAAGAACATATCAACAGTCTAAGGCTGTGGGTTGGTCAGGTATGTTTTCGTGACTTGGAAATGACCTCCTGTAGTCTCAGTTTGTTTCTCCAAAATTACCAGATCATTTTTATAGTAGTACAGGAGAAGAATTGAGGGGAAACAATTTTCATATGACATGGTGTTTTTTTGTGCTATTTGTTATCCTCATTCAATTATGCAAGCATCAAAAAGTCCAATGCATTGTTTGTTTTTTTCCTGTGGGTGAATTTTTATTCCCGTCACTTCATCACTGCTGCCAGTAAATAAAGTACTAATTACTGCATGAACTTGCAAAATATTAATGGGCTATAGCTTGGCCAAATCCTAATTTGTAAGTCAGTTGAACTTGTCTCAGGCCAAATAAAATATGTTCTCTTACTTTCATGAGAGAAATGCTATCTTTTTGTTCTTTTAGCATTTTTACATCGAATCTTTTTGTTCAAATACTCCTTTTATACAATTGTTTTGGTGAATCTTGTACTGTACGAGACTATGCCATGTATTCTTAAAGAAACTATTTAATATTTATAATGTGTTTTGCCATTTGGCAGAGTAAGGCTAAAGCTGAAAAGAATCAAGCGATTGGGCATTCAGAAAATGAGAATTCATGCCAGCTATGCAAAGTGGAAAAACTTACTTTTGAACCTCCACCAATATATTGCTCCCCTTGTGGTGCTCGGATAAAGCGAAATGCGCCATACTATACTGTTGGTAATGGTGATACACGTCACTTTTTCTGCATCCCATGTTACAATGAGTCCCGTGGTGATACCATTGAGGTTGAAGGCCAGAACTTTTTGAAGTCCAGGTTAGAGAAAAAAAGAAACGATGAGGAAACTGAAGAATGGGTAAGCTCCCCATTTCCTTTGTGGTGGCTGTATCATCAAAATTATGGCTATCCTGTGTTCTAAATCTTTTGAACCATGTATTCTGCAGTGGGTTCAATGCGACAAGTGTGAATGCTGGCAGCATCAGATATGTGCTCTATTCAATGGTAGAAGGAACGACGGAGGACAAGCAGAATATACTTGCCCAAATTGCTACGTCGAAGAGGTGAAACGTGGGTTGCGCAAGCCTTTACCACAGAGTGCCGTTCTTGGGGCAAAGGATTTGCCAAGAACTGTGCTTAGTGATCATATAGAAGATCGGCTTTTCGAGCGGCTTAAGGTGGAGAGACAGGAGAGGGCAAAGCTGAATAACAAAAGTATTGACGAGGTTAGTGGAATGGTGAAACAAAATCTTATTTTTGACTCTGGACTACTGGACTTTCTTTTTATGTTCCTCTCAACATGTGTTTAAATAGAATATTCTTAATGCACCTCACTAGCATATATGCTAAATTATGCGGCATGAAAGCATTTAAGTGCCTTGACACCACACAAATAGTTGCAGCCTACTGTAATTATTTCTGTTCCAGTATTTCAAAATTTAAACTTGATAAATAAAAATCCTGGACCCTGGCGTTTAGCCTGCAACTAAGTCAGTACTGACCAAATATTGGACCAATACAATTCTCATGTTTGATTGAAAAACCAGTATGCTGTATGCAGCATGCACCACCCTTCTAATCATTGAACTTGGAAATATTTAGTCTAGTATATGTACATAGGTTAGCTTTTACATATGTAGCCCATAGTGTAGACTTGGTTTATGACTCCCTTTATGTAGCAATTCCTCTTTTCTCATTAGTGGTACTTCCAACTCGGCACTCCTGAATAATTGTTCAACTTTTGACAAGCTTTGGAATGAAAAAGAGTTGCAAAGAGAAGCTTTAATCAATCTATGAGTACAGGTCGCTTCTGCTGGCACATTGCTTCTACATTTTTTTAGGAAAGAGAATAAAAGGCTAAAATTTGCATAGCAACCAGGCTGAGCTAAACTGTCTGCTCTGCTATCTGTATCCAACATCACTATAGGCGAAGTGCAGAGGAGGCATCTGAAAACATTACTGCCTTTTTCCTCTGTACTGCTGCAGAGAATGCTTACTGTAGTGCTCAGATTCTTGACTTTGCCCATTAGGAGAATAGGGTTTGTGTGGGGTTTGATTGGACTGGGGGTTTGCTTTTTAGTCCTAATCTTGTTTGATATGAAGGGTGGCAAATCATGGGAAAATAGTTTGTTACTTGCTAGACATTTTAGCATTTGCCATGAATATGGTGAAACATTGAGACATATTCATTTTTTACAAGGAACAATATCCTTAAATGCTCAACCCTTTCATGGGTTTAAAATATTAGGAGTTGGAACATCAAAACTCCAAATCCCCATCTAACATTAACTCCCATTCCCACTATCCAAACCATCAACTTTATAACACTTCTTTTCCCATTCCCTTTCACTAATTTGCTCCAATGAAAGAGACCATCTCATTGAATTCTGATTTATTTTCTGCCACACGCTGAGTTTGTCTTCTGAATGTATTGTCAAGGCGGCATATACTTCCCTCCTGTAATTGAGAATACACTACTGAACTCCCTCAATATTTGTTTTGCAATTTTGATTTCTCTTGGCACAAATTGTTCCTGCTCATCACTTCTAATCCTAATTGTACCTTACTTTGTTAGGTTCCTGGAGCAGAAGGTCTTGTGGTCAGAGTTGTTTCATCAGTGGATAAGAAGCTGGAAGTTAAACCACGTTTTTTGGAAATTTTTCAAGAAGACAACTACCCGACAGAATTCCCATACAAGTCCAAGGTATGAATTTATCCTGCCATTTAAATTATCAACCATGCTGGCAACTCACTCTGGATCCATAATCCTATTCCTATGGCATGTTTGGCAGGCTGTTCTTTTGTTCCAAAAAATAGAAGGTGTCGAAGTGTGCCTATTTGGAATGTATGTTCAGGAATTTGGTGCTGAGTGCTCTTTTCCGAACCAACGTCGTGTTTATTTGTCGTACCTGGATTCTGTTAAATACTTCAGACCTGAGATTAGAACAGTGTCTGGCGAAGCCTTGCGTACATTTGTTTATCATGAAATCCTGGTAATTTGTTGTGTATGCTCATTTTTTTTTTGGTTACAATTACAAATGTTCTGCTTTGCCAGGCTTGTCTGAACATTTCTGTATAGGTTTGTTTGATGGCATACTGCCATCCTCCCTTGAGAGCTAGAGTTCACAAATCTAACACCAGTTGTCTATGTGTTCAGATAGGATATCTTGAATATTGCAAGCAGCGTGGATTCACAAGCTGTTACATATGGGCTTGCCCACCATTGAAAGGTGAAGATTACATTTTATATTGCCATCCTGAGATTCAGAAGACTCCAAAATCTGACAAACTGCGGGAGTGGTAAGACCTTAGATTGTCACTTATGTTACTCTATTAGCTTCGTACTCCCAGTTGCAAGATTTTTCTGCCTTTCATATGCAGGTACTTAGCCATGCTTCGAAAAGCTACTAGGGAGGAGATTGTTGTTGAACTGACCAATCTCTATGAGCATTTCTTCATTACTACGGGAGAGTGCAAGGCTAAAGTGACTGCTTCTCGTTTGCCTTATTTTGATGGAGATTATTGGCCTGGAGCTGCAGAAGATATGATCAATCAACTTCGTCAAGAAGAAGATGATCGAAAGCTGCAGAAGAAGGGCAAGACAAAGAAGATTATTACAAAGAGAGCTCTTAAAGCTGCTGGCCACACTGATCTCAGTGGAAATGCTTCCAAGGATGCTATGCTGATGCAAAAGGTTGGCTCGTTGTGCGATTTTCTTATAGTTTTTGTCCGGAATTCATAATAATATATCCCCGCCAAATTATTTCCTTCTCACTCCCTCCATTTGTGGAATGTGGCTTGTCTTTTGGTTTCAGTTGGACGACATCTTTAGCTTGAATTTAATTTTGATGTATCATGCGTGCAGCTTGGGGAAACCATTTATCCAATGAAGGAAGACTTCATTATGGTCCATCTGCAGTATTCTTGCAGTCATTGTTGTATCCTTATGGTGTCTGGAAAACGTTGGGTTTGCAATCAATGCAGAAGTTTCTACATCTGCGACAAGTAAGTTGATTTCTTTTTATTATTATTGTTATTGTTATTGTTATTGTTATTGTTATTGTTATTGTTACTACTGCTACTGCTACTACTACTACTACTACTATTATTTATACGAGTGATATTTTTATGATTGATGAAGAAAGAATGGATAGTCCAATAGCTGCTCCAACAACCGCAAGGGCTATAACAAAAAATGTGACAAATTATTCATTGTAAAACAGCAATAGCTGGCGTATTGTGCTGTACAAACCGTTGTATCCTTGCACGTCTTATTGTTGAAGCCACAGGTGATCGATTTTTTGTTGCAACAAGCTGTATCCTTATTACCAGCAAAGTTTCCAATAACAACAACAACAACAACGATTGTAATAACAATAATAATAAAGGAAAACTTGTCAGACTCGACATTCACAGAAACTTCACCATTGACATATCTCCTATCATTGTACCATGATCTCCTGAACCCTCTTGCATTAGTACCTCATGAAATTACCCAGTGGGGCTAGGATTAGCCTCCCCTACCCCTAACCATGCAACCACAGTTAAATGGCTTAATAAAACTGGTTGTACTTTTGAGATTATGACATAATTAATAAAATGTGATTGGTCAATGGTGGTACACAGGGCCTTTTCTTGGGAATAGTTGTTTGTATTATAAGCTTTCCAAGCTATGTAAACTATTTATTTTTTTTTCTTTTTTGCGAAATTGAGTATGCTCTTGTTGCAGGTGTTATGATACAGAACAACAACTCGAAGAGAGGGAGAGGCACAGGAGCAATAGCAGAGACACACATACATTCCATCCGGTAAAAAACCAAGCTCTTTTTTCTCTGGAGAGTGGAGAGGGAAAGAGCAAAGCCACTAACATATAACTTGATCCTCTTTGTTTAGGTTGACATTGTTGGTGTGCCTGACGATACAAAGGACAGAGATGATATCCTAGAAAGTGAGTTTTTTGACACCAGGCAGGCATTCTTGAGTCTTTGTCAAGGAAATCATTATCAGTATGATACCCTTCGCCGAGCAAAGCATTCGTCAATGATGGTGTTGTACCACCTGCATAATCCAACCGCACCAGCGTTTGTCACTACATGTAATGTCTGCTGTCATGATATTGAAACTGGTCAAGGTTGGCGATGCGAAGTTTGTCCGGATTTCGACGTGTGCAACTCTTGTTACCAAAAAGGAGCAGTTACACATGCTCACAAGTTAACAAACAATCCATCAGCTACAGACCGTGATGCCCAAAACAAGGAAGCTCGGCAATTACGTGTTCAGCAGGTAAGTTCTTTTATATGTTCTACTATTATACTTGATCTATCATGGTTGAAGATGCATTTTTCTATTAAGTTGAATAGAAAGTTGTGCTTCATGCTTAGACAGTTAACTGCGTATTTTTTATTCCTTTTCTCAATCTGTGGAACTGCATTACTGGCATGGGAAACTTTCCATGTAGAGACAGTACAATATCACCATGTTGTATTAGACAATCACTAACTGTCACTTGTTGGGAGGGACCATTCATCGCAATTACTTCAAGGATTTATGGAATGATATGGATATAATTGTTTTTCCCAGTAGTAACATGCGATGTGGCTCAGTTACCTGGTAGAAACAAATGAATCACTGACCAGCGCAGCCGAGAGATTTCTTTTTATAACACTTTATTCGTAGGGTTTCCCAGCTCTGTGTATGACATGTGGGACCATCTGAGTCATTGACAGTGGGCTATGATGGCAAATAACGAAATGCAAACTTTAAAAAGTGTCATGGAAAAAAAACTCCCATAGCAGCTGTGTCTGATATTGAGTATAACTGGTATCGGGTGGTTTTCCCATTGTTACCAGTTCATTCCAGTTTTTATTCCCTAAATAGGAAATGGAAAAGTAATTGATTTTAATGATTCACTATCTGGAAGCTAACTATTATGAAATTTGCAGCATCTCAAAAATTTTGAACATATAACTCTGACCAGTTGATGGATCGTTCGAGGGACAATCAACTTGTGCACCTTTGACCTTTGACCTTGTACCACCAAATATGATGTTTTTTTTTTCATGGTACTGCAGCTAAGGAAAATGCTCGATCTTCTGGTACATGCTTCGACATGCCGCTCGGGCAGTTGTCAATATCCTAACTGCCGGAAAGTGAAGGGACTATTTCGTCATGGGATGCAGTGCAAAACACGTGCTTCAGGAGGGTGTCCTCTCTGCAAGAAAATGTGGTACATGCTTCAGCTCCATGCCCGAGCTTGCAGAGATTCAGGATGCAGTGTGCCGAGGTGCAGGTGTGTTGGTGCCTCTCTTTTGTTTTGCCACCCCACCATTGTTTCTTATGCACAGCATCACAATTTACAATCTTCGATAACACGCCACTTCTGGAAACTTTTCAGGGATCTCAAAGAGCATCTTAGAAGGTTGCAACAGCAGTCAGATTCCAGGAGGAGGGCTGCTGTAAATGAAATGATGAGACAGAGAGCAGCCGAAGTTGCTGCAAATGAGTAGTTGCATTTGTACAGGTATACTTTGTGGAAAGAAGATAGGAAGCATCCATGGTTGCAGTCCTCTCACTGCCACACCAAGAAGTTTGGGATGGTTCAACTAGAGGAGGATCTATAGGTAAGGACTTCTTCAGATGGATTCTTGTGACGAATTATCCCTTAGATGGAAGATGTTGGGTATTCGTTACCGATGGTTTAACATGCTACGGCGTGGAAGCCTGCCTCTTTCAAAGGAAGGGATGAAGGGTGACCCATCCACAGTAGGTGGTGACTGTTTGTACCCTCCAGTGCTAAGCCCTGCTGACCGTGCTGCTGATATTGTCGATAGGACCCAGCCCTTGGGTGTGGTGATTCTTTTATTTGACTTTCTGTACTAGTGGAACTAATCTTGCTTTGTTGTTTGCCGCCTCATGTATAATAGGGTTTCTGGACAGTGTCTGTCCTCTATTGTTGAAAATTTGGTGTAGTTGTTCCCCTCTCCGGTTTCTTGTTGCCTCAGCCAGGCCCAGGAGAGGGATATAGGGAGAAAGGAAGAGGGATGGGCATTGGACATGAATTTATTTACTTTTGCCCCCCCCATTTTGTAGGACCAATCTTTATCTTTATTTAAAGTATAAAAGGAAAGTAAATCCTTCATCTGTGTATCAGCAGCAGCAACTGATTTTCCATTCTAGTGATGCTTCTACCGCCTGCTTGGTTCAATATCGAACAATGTCACCATTTGCCATTATTCTGGTAGCGATGTGCTCAAACGAAGTGGCCCTTTGTTTACTTTCTTGTTTTTTTATACAAGTTGACATTGTTGTTCTCGTGCATGATTTCGTCGCCCGTGAATGAATTCGTTCACGCCGTCATATTCGATGAATTTAGGGCTTGTTTATTTGTGAAGATTGCTGAAAACTTTAATTTAAAAATTGCGATCCTTCGAAAGATGTTTTAAAGTGGTGAAAAAATTATTAATAAATTATTTTAGAAACTCTAAGAACTTTTTTTATGCTATTTTTACGACTTTCATGCTATTTTTACGACTTTCATCATTTTTCTACTTTTCTAAATTCATCCGTTAAGTTACTCGGTTAAATTCCAAAACCGTCTGAAAAACCAAAATAAACCATTAACTCGACTTGCTAGTTTTATTTTCTTGAATTCAAATTCTTTCGGTTCTTCACCAATTTTGAGCTGGTTTTCGTGCTTTCCGAAATCGGTGGGCGACGGTTTTTACGCAAGAAATGGTTTTTTCAATTCGCCCTGCGCCTCTGCCCTAACCCAAATTCCCCAGCCGCCGCCGCCGCCTCCTCCCCTGCGGCGCTCCTCGAAGAAGGCGGCGATGAAGGCGGGGGACGACGAGGCCGACTCCGCGGAGGCGCGCGCCGGCGCCGGCGAGCGCCTGAGGCGGCTCTTCCAGGAGTCGGAGGAGATCATCGACGCGCTCGCCACGCGCCCATCGCCGATGGCCTCCCGGATCACCAGCCTGCTCCGCCGCCTCCTCGCTTCCGCGCCCCGCCCGCCGCCGCGCGCTCCCCTCGCCGCCGCCAACCCCAAGGTAACCTGCTGTCATTTACCAAACCTAGTGCCTCCATCTGCCTGCGTAAACCCTTCGGCGATGCATGTATTATTGTGTTACCCTATAATCTGTTCGGTTTTTTTAAAAAAGAACCCTATAATCTATTTGAAAATTCTGTTAAAAAAAATAATCTATTTGAAAACTTGAAGAAATGTGAAATTTTCTCATACGTGTTGTTGCCCCCGAGTTTTTCAACCTCCAGGCATTCTCAATTTCGGTGGCTATCACTTCTGAGGTTGCTCTGTGTGAATCTGTTCTTGTATAACCTAGATTATAGATATTGCTACTGCAATTTGCAGCACCCTGTGGTGTGAACTGTGGAGAAAGAAGCTCATGTGCATTTTCATGAGGAGATAGTAATGTGATGTTTCCTTCATGATGCTGCAGGTAAAGGAAATGCTCGATCTTCTGGCGCATGCTTCGACATGCCGCTCAGGCAGTTGTCAGTACCTACTCTGCCGGAGAGTCAAGGGCCTGTTTCGCCATGGAATGTATTGCAGAACACGCGCCTCCGGAGGGTGCCATCGGTGCAAGATAATCTGGCAAATGATTCATCTCCATGCCCGAGCTTGCGGAGATTCGGGGCGCTGCAATGTGCCGAGGTGCAGGTGTGTTGGCGCATCTCTCTTCTGTTCTTGCCGGCTGCCGCCCCTGCTTCTTCTTATCCTTGTGCATGCCATTGCCAATTTACCATTACAATCTGAAATAACACATGGCCACTACTTCTGGTATCCATTGCTATTCAGGGATGTCAAGGGGCATGCTTTGAAGCTGCAACTGAAGTTAGATTCCGGCAAATGAAATCATGAGGCAGAGAGCTGCAGAGGCTGATGCAAATGAGTAGTTGCGTCTCTACTTTGTGGCAAGAAAATAAGTATGCAGGATACTCTCTCTCTCTCTCTGGCAACTGGTGCCTCTGTTCCTGCAAAGAAGCATACAATACAATGGTCTCAGATTATCATGGTGTCTCGTGGAGATTCCTGAGTATGTATGTATGATGGGAGTTGCGTTACCTTGGACAAAATTGGTTAAAAACCAATAGTTTTCGACCGATGCGAACAAATATTATCAATTATCAAATCCTCTGCTTCAAAAAAAAATCAAATCAAATCCTCGCCACGAACAATTGATAACGATTTATCCTAGCCAAGAACCATCGATGGATCGATTTTATACTCATGTTTGGTTATTTTAATTCGACCAGCAAGCACCCAGTGATTCAAAACCGTTTGGATTGTGGGGATTGGGCAATAATTATGCATGGATTCGTATGCTATCCTTGCCAAAGCTAGGGTATAGTCTCTCGCACCATTTATATGTATCTTGGCACTATTCATCCATTTTCCGATCGTTACTCTGTTTATCACTGTATTTCCATATTTTAATCAATACCTTCTATACTGCTATAGTGTTGGATATAGTACATGGTCTAACATGGACACCAAATAAGAATAGCATTGGTTACGCTCTTACATCTCGTATAGACTTCTGAGTTATTGTAGGTGGCAAAAAAAAAGAGCTTTCTTTGCAAGCGTCGCATGGTATATACTTGCCTAACGAAAGCCTTGGTTGCTAATTGAGGTGCTCCATTTGGCAATCAAATTGTCTTAAAATTTAAGTTTGATGAGACGATGACCACAAGGAGGGGTACGCCGCCATCAGAGAGCCGATCCGAACCATCCATTTCTTGATCAGACGGTCGAAATAACAAACAATAATAATAAAAAACATCTATCTATTATCCGCGCGCTGCCTCGCCCGCCTCGCTCGCGTCGAGCTCGGTGCCTCAGCCATGGCGATGAGTATGGCGGCGAGGCGTCTCTTCTCCATCCACCCCCTCGCCGCCATTGCGGGCCCCCGCCGCCGCAAGCACGCCGCGGTGCCGTGCAAGGCCGTCGGAAAGGCCAAGCCTAAGGCGGCCAAGGACGGCGAGCGGCGGCGGCGGCGGCCGCTGGAGGAGCACCTCAGGCGGCGCACCCGCTCCACCTCCGCCTTCGACGCCGACCTGTACCGCCGCCACTCCCACTCCCACGCGCACCACGTCCCCGTAATGCTCGGCGAGGTCCTCTCCGCATTCCGCCGCCCACTCCCGCTGCGCTCCTTCGTCGACTGCACCCTCGGCGCCGCCGGCCACTCCCTCGCCGTCCGTAACCCCTCCCTCTTATGCCCCCTTGCCGTTTCCATTGACCTTAATTCAGTCGTGCCCACCAACCGCTGTCTCATGGAATGCTTCTCGAGATTTCGCTGCTTCATGCGTAGTCATGCCTGCGAGCTGTTTGATGGAATGACTCTTTGGGATTTGTGTCACAGATGATGGAGGCGCACCCGGAGATGGAGTTGTACATTGGTATGGACGTCGACCCCTCAGCGCTGGAGATCGGCCGGGGTCACATTGAGGCTTTCCTTGCCAGTAGGGCAACCAATGGAGGAGCACCAGATGTCTTACAGACGACACTGTTCGCCTACACTCACATCAAGAACTTCAAGTATATCAAGAATGTTCTTGGTAGCGTGGATGAGAGTATTGCGGTTGGCTCATCTGGAGTTGATGGCATCCTCATTGACCTTGGCATGTCATCAATGCAGGTTTGGTTTCCAGTAACACGTGATGAACCTGACGATCAGGCTCTTTCCTGAATTCCCGTTTGCATATCTGAATTTCTTGTTTATACTGTCCGCAGGTGAACAGTTCAGGTAGGGGATTTAGCGTGCTCCAGGATGGCCCTCTGGATATGCGCATGGATCCTATGGTCAGTATTGTTTTGCTCTAATTAGCGTGTCCTTTGTTATTCCACTTGCTTATAAAAATGCACCATCCATGAAAGATTTTTTGCTAGAAGTATGCAGTTTTGCCAGGGAAAAAGATCAAAATAATTTCCAGCTTACATTGCTTTATTTTCACCATCTTTTTTTAAATTTTTGTTGGCAGATTACATGTTCATTAGCAGTCTGTGTTGAATTTGCAAGTCACAAACTTGCAACTCGTTTTTTTTTGTTGGGTTTCATCTGGGTTGTAGTTGTGATTATGTGTGTATTTAGTAATTTATTGTGGCAATAAATATTTTACTCTATAAAGATGTTAACGTAGTAAGCTAAGCACACTTATCTTACTATAGATGCCACACAATTGGCATGCTAAATTAATGATTCATATGAAAATTTGTGATGACATGTAATTTATCTCCATGAGAAATAATGATTTGTGCTACTTCGTGCTTGGAAGTCATTATTAGTCAATCAGTAGTGTCCAAAATTTCCTAGTCAAATATGAAATTGGTTTCATACTTTCTCTAACCTAAAGATAGAACTAGACAGGCAACTTTAAAAGCAGAAGATATCTTGAATTCTTGGCCTGAGCTTGAAGTGGGGCGTATTCTCCGTGATTACGGGGAGGAAAGCAATTGGCAATCTCTTCAGAAGGAAATTGTTAAAGCACGAGCGATGGGAGGTTTGCACTCTACTAGGGAGCTTGTCAAACATATCCAAAAAATGTGTTGCGTTTCGGGAGGTATGTATGAGCTTTGTATTGAATTCACGATTGTTTTATTAAATACATGCATTAATTAGTTTTATTGTGATAGTTGTATGACATGTTTCCTTCTCTTTTGGGTTTGTTAGTTCAATTCTGGTGAATTTTCAAACAATAATGATTCATATATTTTTGATTTCATGTTTTGATACGGGCAAATTTCTAGTCTCTTCTCTTAGTTTATTCTCTCAGATGTTTCTATGTAGCATATAAGTGATATTTTTTACATAGAGAAGATCATTTTTTTTCCTCAAGGCATAGATATGTCATAAGAATCTCATGACAAATTTATGATCTACAGGACGACAAGGATGGATTAAGACTGCAACAAGGGTGTTTCAGGCGCTTAGGATTGCAGTTAATGATGAGCTTCAGATATTGGAGGATGCACTTCACTCGTGCTTTGACTGCCTAGCAACTGGTGGCCGTCTTGCTGTGATCTCGTTCCATAGTTTGGAGGACAGAATTGTGAAGCAGACTTTTCTGGAGCTTGTTCATGGGGACGAAGCAGATAATAATGATGAAGGCTTGATGCATACTGACATTGATAATGAAGAGGAACCATGGTTTAAACAGAGTGTGGAAGGGAGGAACGGGAGCATCCTAACGAAAAGGCCGATAACCCCTTCACAAGAGGAAGAGAAACTAAACCAGAGGTGTAGAAGCGCCAAGCTCAGGGTTATACAGAAGGCCTGAATAGCTTTCCACCAACACGCATGCCACCTCCGTCTACTACTTCAAAATTTCCAATGCTTCAAACACTCAAAACACTCAAAATAGTTGACATCCTGATGTTCCTGATCAAAATATGTGTGTTCCTGATCAAAATAGGATCTGCGCCACCGTTAGATGACACTGAGATCAGAGAGATCAAAGTGACAGATTCGGGAGAAATGCTTCGGGGAGTGGGAGATCTGGCAGGTGCTACGCCGGATTTGCCGTCGAGATGCAATGATTCACATGAGAAGCCTACCTCAATCTGTTGGCCAGGAATTAGCCATCGCCGAGACTCCCCTGATCCCCTCTCTACCATTGGGATTGCCGCGGTGGTGGCTAGGGATGGCGAAGTCAGGGCATTATTAACCTAGGCTCCAGGTTGTAGCGTTCAAAAAAATATGCGAATGCAATTATTTTACTGAGATACTACTCCCTCCATACTGTAAAACTAGTCGTTTTAGAAGTTTGCTTAAAGGGTGAGAGAAAAAAAGAAAAAATGTGCTGCACGCAGGGATCGAACCATGGACCTTTTGAATGCAGAGAGAGCACTCTAACCAATTGCACTGCACTGGGACCATGTACTAAATGAAGTTATCACTCATTAATAAGGCATCGTTCGAGGGCTTCCAAACGTGAGAAGAAAATATAAAAAAAAATTAAAAATGCGACGGGCAATGCTACATTACCACACACTTTCATGCGTCGGACTAGGCTTGTGGTACGCATGCTGGGCCTTGCTACCATCGAACCGGGCCTTTTGCGCCATCAATTAGTACGTAATTTTATTTATTATTTTAGCTTCATAGTTTTATTTCTATTTCATACAAATTTGTTTTGGCTTGAAATAACATCTATAATTTATATGAAACAAAGATAACCACTTATCATATTTTATTCATGATTTCGTCTTTAACATGTGGAACCACATGCTCCGATGTGCGGTCGACGGCTGTTTCTGTGTTTCATGGGACGCGAACGCGCATTTTTGTGCCGTTTTGCTGCACCGTTGCATGACAACTTTCATGCGAGAAATCAATAAACTTTCGGAAAGAACTTTGTCATTCCAAGGAAATTTTTAAATACAACCTTTATGGCGACAAATTATATAATTCTTTTCCCTCGTGCGTGCAGGCGCAGCTTGGCCCGGTAAAATCCAAAGAGTCAGGCTGCACCAGGTTACTGTGCCTCTGACCCAGCCCACCCATTCCATTGACCGCGTTGACCGGTCAAACCCGAGAGGAAATTACAATTACATCCGATCCACCCATGGCCATGGCGATGCAGCCCGCTTGCTCTTCTTCCTCGCGCTCTCTCGCTCTCGCGTCCTCAACTCCTGAATCCTGATTGCTCTGCTCCTACTCGCCGCCGCCGCCGCTGTCTCTTCTGCTCGCGTCGCTTTCGCTTCGGTCGTTCGCATTGACCCCGGCCAAGAACCCCGCGGCGCGGGGAAAGAATCAGCGCGAGGGGGCCAAGAATCATCGGCGCTTCCTCCCCGTGCTTGGGTTGATGCGATTTTGGCTTTCTTCTCGCCGGATTTGTTCGTTCTGCTAATCTACCGTAGGTCGAGGTAGATCCGTAGGGAGGGGAGGGGAGACGAGACGAGAGAGGACAGGTAGGGAGGTGGGGCGATGAGGGGAGAAGCCAACGGAGGCGACCGCCGTCTGCAGGGCGACGGCGAGGAGGAGGAGGAGGAGGAGGAAGAGCAGCCGCAGCCGCAGCGGCAGCAGCGGGGGGTGGGGCAGAGGCAGCACGCCAGGCAGAGGGCGCCGTCGAGGTCGTCGTCTGGGCCGCAGCCGCCGGCGCCGGCGATGAGGAACGTCGGCTACGTGGGGAAGCACCGCCTCACCGCCGCCATCGCCCGCCTCGACCAGGAGCTCCAGTCGCTCCAGGTACGTGCTACTAGACTCTGATCTCCCCCACCTCCCGTCAATCTGTACCCGCCTTCTTCGATGGATCGATGCATAGCTCTGAGCCTCTGGCTTTCCAAGAACCCTCGATCTGGATCTCGTAGAGCACGATTTTACATATCGAATCAAGATACCCAGGTTGCCTCTCACTTCCATATGATTGATCGGTAGGTTTTGTGTTCTTGATTGAAGAGTGGAGATTCGTCTTGTAACCTGCTGATCAGTGGTGGGCTAAGGCCCAGACCAATGTTTGGGTATATAATACTTGGGTTTTTTATATATTGTCCATGAATCATGATATCCACCATTGCCCATCATAATCCAACCGTTGTTTCCGTTTTTGTTTTACATCAAAAACACTTTGTGAAGTTATATGTACTATAAGCAAGAACAAAAGTAGCATCTTTCTGGTATTCTTACAATCTTTACATGATATGCTGTGCTAACCACATATAGCATGATGCCTGTCCGTTGCATATGCGGCTTGTGCTGTGTGTTCTATGGTATTTTGCATAATTCTCTGATGTGCCACCTGCAATGATCTTAGGTAACACCAAACAATAATTTAAAGAAGTTCATGCTCTTTGTCTCCACTTCCAGTGTTGCCTTTGACCCTAAGGAATGCAGACTTTTCCACTAGATGGTGGGCTTACCTAGAACTTGTTGCGCACATTAATTTATGGAACCACTCTATTACAGTTTCCAAATGGTTCCTACGATTTTTCTCACTGCAGTTTGGTTTTCAGTTTCTAGCTCTACTAGGGAGAACATCTTGTAGCCCCTCTCTTGTACCACTAAATAGCCTACATATAATAATGCTAATGTCAGGAATTTTTTCTTCTCTTTAGTATTTATTGAAGTGGGGTTCTGTTATCAAATGGAGTTTTAGTTATCCGTAGAGGTTATTGACATCTTGCATTTAAGAATTCCACGGGATATTCCAAAAGAGTTCCCATGTTAGTGTGTGTTCAATTAATTATCTTGCTCCTTTGATCTTGCCAGAAAGAGAGCTGAGGCTATGTCCAGATAGTACTAGACACATCAGCATTTAGTGTGTTCAGTTCCCTTAATACAACATGTTCTTGTGGGACAAATTGGTCGGGTTTTTTTCTACACTGGTTAATTCTTGACGAATTTCCGTTGTATGCACATATATAAGTGGTGATGTTAGTTCTTGAAAACCCAGTAGTATAACTGCAGACTTATTTGTGCTATGGTGCCGGAGTGTTTCATTGAAGGCCTGGATTCAGTAACCAAAATGAATATGCAGCAATTCCTGACAGGTTGCACAAAATTATATGTGATCATGGTTATTTTGGTTGTTTTCACTCGGCCCTTTCGCAAAAACACATCGTATCACAGTAACAGTTGAAATATTTAATGAGATGAGAATCTATGAAAAATCACTAGAGACGAGCTGGTAACTGATAATTTCACCCTTCAGGAATTGGATCTCAATTAAAATTTTTTTCATAGCTCTAGTTGTATCTGTTATGACTGAAATAATTAGCATGGTACGCCATAGTATTTTTTTTATTTATGTATGTGATGCATAGTGTGTATTTTATGCAGGATGAACTGAATGAGCTTGAAACCATGGAACCTGCATCTGCAGCGTGCCAGGAGTAAGTAAACTCGAGTATAGTACTTGTTTCCACTTTCCCCTTGTACTTTGTTTGTCCCAATTTCTGATTGTGTTGTCCTCTTGAGCAAGCCAGAGTGATCACAAGTACAGAAGGAAAACCTGACCCACTTCTTCCTACGTAAGTGTCCATATTTAGCAATCTTCTCTCTTTTAGAGCGCCTCGTGCTGCAAGGTCCTCCCGCCTGCGTAAGCACTCATATGGCCATGATCTCGTCATCTTTACAGCACCACTGGCCCAGAGAACACTTCCTGGGACAGATGGTTTCAGCGCGTGCGTAGCTCTCGCAGTAACAAATGGTGGGCGCCCAAAGGCTCTGATTTTTCCTAGTTTCTGCAAAGATGAGTTCGTCAGCTGTGTGAAGATTGAAATCACTTGAAATATATCATCCATTCAGTGGTTTGGCAACAGGATACGACACTGTGTGTGTGCGGTCTGGTTCTTCACAACACACACAAATAGTTTTGGAGAGAATTGTTATTGTTATGTATGCAATCCCTAACAGGAACATGAATGAATGTATCAACTCAACACCATCTTTCAGAACTCGTGATTAGCTTTGGTTGAATCCTAATATTCTGTGTAATGTTACATGTTTTTTGCAAACATTATCGCTGCAGCATTCGCAAAGACTGTTCTTGAAAAAGTACAGCTGGTTCAACATTGTATGATTTGTGCGATATTCAACTATTGCCCAGCTGTTTGTTTAGTGACCACATGTTTTTTCTTCCCTAAGAATTCTCATGGGGATATGACGAAGGCATGGCTGATTGCTATACATACGTTGCCGGCGAACGGCGAGCTAAGCCATCACCCTGAATCATTTTGGAGGGAGTAGTGCTATATGGGCATTCGTTATTTTGGGCTGAAGGAACAGCCGAGTTGAGTTTGAGCCCAAGATAAGTGGATCGAACAGGATGCATGTTAGGCCCACGACTGACTCGATGCTTTTGGCCTTATTGATCTGAGCTAGCTGATGAGGCGAATGCTTTAATTCTCTAAAATAAATAAATAATATTAATTTTATTTAAATTAAAAATAGACGCTTCTCGCTATTTCTGTCATGTTATAACTTATAAACCCTGCCAATCAAATGGACAGATTTTATATAACCTGTCAAATGGATAGGTGAGATTTAGGCTCAACCGCTAGATATAAAATCCCGCCTATTGAACCTAAATCTCGCTCGTCCATTTGGCGGGTAATGTAAAATTCGTACGTTGGATTGGCGGGATATATAACCCGCCAGATGGGATGGAGAGAAGTGTCTATTTATTTAGTTTTGATAAAATGAATATTGTTTATTTATTTTGAGAAATTTTTTTTAAAAAAATCCTGTTGAGGTTAGGGTTGGCGACGTCCAAAAAAAAGAATCCCTCGCAACGACAATATCTGAATATTGTTGAGTCCAAAGCATGTCACGGATATGTAGAGCATGGACTATCTTTGGAATGGGGAAGAAATCCGAGGGGATTCCAGCCAATAGCAGAGTTTGGGTTCTCTTGCGAAGGGATCTTTACGAAGGGACCTTTACGAAGGGACCCAGGATAGATCATGTTGATGGGAGGTTTTGTGAAAGCTTCCTTGAGCGAGACGGGGTTGACCTAGTTAGGAGAGGGGGAGGCGATGTAGGGCCGCATAGATATGATAAAGCTAGGTTAGAAACATGGAGTGGAGCGGTTGACCTAAGGAAGAAAAAAATTCTATTTGGCCCCTTAATCATGGTCCGCAAATTAATTTGGTTGTTGATGTGAAATATTGGATAAGAATGATCCTCTAATTATCAAAACCGAACTAATATGGTCAATTGACCGGTCAATAGTGGTTTTGAGAGTTTTTTGCTGACGTGGCAGCATATGTGGCTGGTTTGCTGATGTGGCATTACTCGTGGTGGAAAAATTTGAGAAATAATGGCTGCCTAGGAAGCTCGAGCAGGAGAGAGGAAAGGAGGGAGAAAGGCTCCTTATCTTAGGAGTGGTTGGATTGGCCCGAGCTGTGTCCAAGAGGGGTGATGGGCCAAGCCCAAAACAACAATTATGTTTTTATATCAAGATTTGAATTTGAATTTGATACTTGGAAGGCGAATTTGAATATAGATCTTGCGTTTCATTTTTGGAATTTGATTTTGGGTCTTGGAGTACATATTTGAACCAAAATTACTGCTCCAAAGAAAATTTGGAAATCCTCCAAAATTTTGGGTGTTAAGAACCCACGCACAAAGCAAATCTAATTAGGTTAGAAGCTTCCAACATTGTTTACCAAGCATAGCTGGTTAACGCTTCCGATTCGGAACACACTTTGGAGTTGCAAACTTATCCAAAGTGTTAGGATTTACGCTAATGAAAGATCCCTAAACGACACTAGTAGACATGATGTTTGGTGACACAATTCAGCTTTTGCATATATTTGCGGGACTTTGATTATGCGTGCTCCATCCCAAACCATAATATCACGGCATACCGGCCGCATAGGTTACGGCCACATACCGACCACTGACCCCCTGAGACCTATGCTACTGTTATGCAGTCGTTGTCCTAATTACACCATTATAACACAGAGTTCATATATATAACCTACTCGTATATATATTTGACACAAAATCTAACACCAAGAAATCCAATTATCCAATACATAGCTCGTTCTCCCGTGCCTCCTTTCCCACCATAACCTAGATGTTGAGAATTTTGCATATTTCACAATCTTAAAGCTAGCAACGTAATCTATGATATATCATATATATTGATATAACATACTTACAAGTTACATCATTTTTGTATGATAATTATTTATCATCATGGAGAATTTATATTCATACAACATAGTTGCATCAATATTTACGAAAAAATTTATTCAATTACTCGGAGAAATTTGTAGTTCTCATCTCGATCGTCTACTACTAGCTTCTGCGCTACCCTATTTTTCACCTCTCTTTGCACCAGTTTGTACGGACGGTTTCGGATCATATTTTTGACTATGTTGAGCGAATATTTTGAATATTGTATGATGAGATGATTTTCTAATTTATTGGCATATATGAGATGATTTTCTAATTTTCTAAGGAAAGGAAATATGTGCATGTGCATGCTGTGCGTATCAGCGTGTGTATGCATGCATCTGGCGGCGTGAATGGGGGTGGGCATGGCACGGAGGCCCAAAGGAGTCCGAGGCGCGCAGGGCAGTGCACACAGTGGGTAAGCAAGCCGTGGCTGAGGAAGAATTCGAGTAGGAGTTGGAGATTGAGTCCGAGTTGATTTAGAATTATTTTCACTATAAAAAAGAAGACGATGAGGCCTGAATTAAAAGAGGTTTCAGGGGTTTCCACATGTTAATGACGGCCGCGTAAATTAAGAAAATTCTAGAGATGATTAGAGAAGATTAGAGAGTGATTAGAAGAAGATTAGAAGATATTTTTGCTGGGAAGAGAGGCAGATGTGCGAGGGGTTGTGTTAGGCTTGCAGAAGCTGTAGCAGGACAGTAGACATCGTGTGATGTTGCGGAATAAGGTAACTCAGAACAGAGTAGATCTATACTTATTTGTAAAAGGATATTGTTGATTTGATTGGGGAGGAGCGCCCGGAATCATTGCCCCGTGGATGTATGCAGGTGTCGAACTGTGTTATCGAACGTGTGCGTATCTGGTAGTATTTCTCTAATCTTGCATCAGTATCTACTTTCGTCAATTGCTTCCGCTAATTAGGGGTTTTTAGCGTCTACGATACGATATAGACTAAAAATGATAGCTAGCTTGAAATTTACGTTGAGTCCATGACGAGGTTTACGTTGAAATTTCGACGGTAAGCCTGTCATTGATGTCACCCGTGCATGGGCATGAACAACAAATATCGGTCAAGAAATTCTGGGTGTATTTGAAATTTTTAAATAATTCAAATATTTAGGAGGAAATTTCATCAGCTATAAAAAAATCCGGTCATTTTTCACTCGACTGCAGCTGGTATATTAATTTTCGAAATTCAAGTTGTGGCCCAAGTATTTAGCCTTGAAAACACCCGGGAAAAAAACATTGCGTGCACTTGACATATGTTACGCGACACGAGGTTTAGGGTGTGTTTATTTGGTTGAACGAGGTTGTATGGGATGATACATAATGGTTTAGATTTAACATTATTTTTTTGTTAATTTATATTGTATGGCATTGTTCGATCGTTATGGTCGAACAATTTTGTATGGTTTTTTACATCCTATTTTATCTTATCCTATTCCGTTCCGTTCCATCGAACTCCGTATTGGAAACCAAACACACCCTTAGTTCATTAAGGTTCATGCAAATTATTGTGAGTTTTTCATTTTATATGACCAAATTTAAGAATTTGAGTGTATTTAAACCGTATTTCGACCAATAATACAGTAAACCGTTTTTTTTTTCTATAGATAGATCAGTCTACGAACACAATCGATCCGATCGCATGCATCTACCATCTAAAAAAGTCATGTACCTGCATCAAAAGGAATGTTTCTTTCTGAGGAAAAAAAAATCAATTGCATGCATCAATCCTAAAAAAATCCAATTGCATGCATGAAAAAGGAAGGTTTTTTTCTAGGGAAAAAAAATATCGCCCTTTTATGAAACTTCTAGCCCTGTCGGACACCATGCGACTTCGTACTTCGGATTATAGCATAACTCCGTATATGATGTATACACAACATATATGATCTTCCATAATTAGGTCTTTCCGATTAATAAAAACACGGGCATGAGGGAGAGAGGGAGGCTATATATACGTACATATGTAGGGAACCAGATATTAATTGAGAGAGGAAACCACATTAAGCTTGTATAAGCTGATAAATATGCACCACCACCACCAATATTAATCGAGTTAGCCTCCGGTGATCTCATCAGTGTGAAGGTTAGTGAAAATTTCATGATTCATTTGTCACAAAGTTTTGATATATAGCTTGTTTGTTTCAGTTTCTTATATATTATAATAGTAGAAGTTATGACCCTCGATGAGGGCGTGGAGAGATAAAAAAAATAAAATTGGTTTTTAAAACTCAAGAATAAATCCTAAGGGCTTACAAAAAATAGCTATAAAGCATCTGATTTGTAAAAAAAAATCTCTGGTTGTAATTTAAATTTAATCTGAGAAATCTCCGTTAGCGTTCGTCGGTGTTCTTCCATATGAAGCACCGTTGCTTAATTTGTCTTCAACTTTCTTTCTATCTGTTTAATTTGTTGACACTAGATTTCTCGGAACTCTAAGCACTTAGTCCACGGTGTAATTAGCCGACAATGTTCTAAAAATTCTGAATAATCCTCATTAATCTCTGACTAATCGCTAGTAATTGGTAGTACTCCGTCTAGCAACGATCACCAATTAGTTCTAATTAATTTCGATCGGCTCTGATTAGTCCATAAATTAATATGCTGTGATTGCTAATCTTCGTCTCGTCGTTGTTCGATTATCGATTAATGATTTTCTTAAATCTAGTTAGCTGATCCAACTTTCAAAACAACTTTTGAATCTTAGTCTCATTAATCTTAGGATTTAAATTTCGGTGAAATTTCACGGATTTTGGTAATTTTTCTGGTGAACGGATTTTTTGGGTACCTGAAATGTGAACTAAATTATATACTTGTCTGGTCGAAAAAAAATTTGGTCTATATTTTCATAACCTCGTAGCCTTCAGGGTCTTCCATATATACATGTAATTGGAATCCGATATATTTGATTGTTATTTTCCATATATACACACATATACTCCTTAATTATAAACAGTTTTTGGACTAAAAACACGCTTACCATAATTTCGCGCGTAAATAGCTGAAGGGTATCGTCATGACCATGATATTCTTCCTCTGTTAGACGATACGGTACGTGCATGCATGCATGATGCATGGTTCATAATTCTGCCCTTCCATTTATCACCAATGATCCAATCCATATATGACTTGTGTGCTCTGCGATTTCATCATGTAGGTTGCAAAGATGCCTCAAAGGAAGAAACGGGAGATGAAGCTGATCGGCGACGCCAGGAGGCTGAGGGAGTCGTTCAAGAACCGCCTCGAAGGGCTCGTCCGGAAGACGGCGCAGCTCGCGACCCTGTGCGACGTCGGCGTCTTCCTCGTCTGCGTCGGGCCGGCGGCGGCGAGGAGCGAGGTCACGACTTGGCCGGCCGACGGCGGCGCCATGGCGGACCTGGTGGCGCGCTACCGCGCGACGCCGCCGGAGAAGGTGAAGCAGGATTCGACCCCCCGCGAGCTCCTCCTGGAGGAGTTGGCCATGCAGCAGCGCAAGCTCCTCAAGATCAAGCAGGCGGAGCCGACGCGCCACGACGTGGGACGGCACCTCGGCGACCTCTCCGTCGGCCTCGTGGCCTCGTCAGACGGCCGCCTTGGGCGAGGCGCCGCAGAGGGCGAGCACCGGATGGCGCGCTTCGGCGCCATGTCCGTTCACGGCGGCGACGGCGGCGGCGGCGGCGCGGTCACCCCGCCCATGCTCGACTTGCCCTTCGACTTCCCGGACGCCGGCGGCTACGAAGCACCGCAGTACAACTACGACTCGCTCGGCTTCCCGTCACCGCCTGCGCCTGTATTCCAGCCGCTGCCCCTCGCCATAGAGATGCCGCCACCGTCCTTCTCCAACTTTCAGATGCCCCCACCGCAGCCGGCGCCCGTGCCCCTCGCCATCGAGATGCCGCCGCCGTCCTTCTCCAACTTTCAGATGCCCCCACCGCAGCCGGCACCCGTGCCCCTCGCCATCAAGATGCCGCCGCCGTCCTCCTCCAGCTTTCAGATGCCTCAGCCACTGCCGGTGCCGATGCCCCTTGCCATCAAGATGCCGCCGCCGCCGTCCCTCTCCAACTTTCAGATGCCCCTACCTCTGCCAGCGCCGCCGCTCGCCGGACTATCAAATGTAAGCATGGCTAACCCTACCTTCTTCATGGACAACCCACTTTACACCACGAACACCATCGGCAACGGCGCGGCCGCTACTGGGTTCTACAACGACATTGGCATGGGGCAGGGTTTCGCCGCCGGTGATGCGTACAACGATGGGCTTCTTGGCAACGATGGCTTTGCTTCTGTCACTGGCTACGACGATCTAAAGCCTGAGATGGATGCCAACATTTGGCATGTAAGGGCTCTCAATGATCCAGTGGACGCCATCACCTTGCAGATGCCGCATTACTTGGCAGAGCTACCTGACAGCAGTGCTAAAGATGGTAGTTTCTATGGAGGGTTTTAGAATCGGGTGCTATGCAGCCATGCCCCAATAAAGTTTGCACCAACATCTAGTTGTTACATGCAGTGGCGATCCACATGTCATTATGGAATAATAATATTTTCCTTTTTATATATATATATATATATATATATATATATATATATATATATATATATATATATATATATATATATATATATATATCCATATGCAAAAGCGATTGTGAGTTTAGCTTAATTTAGGCTCAAGGATCGATGCTACTACCTACTATCTTGATGTTAATGTAAGGGGTTGTTGGAACTATGTTGCCTTGATTTTTAGCAATAATATGAATAATTCTTAGTGGAATACACGATGTAATGTGTGTGATCATGGTTGTTTTGACATATTATCTATCTTCTATTATTTTATATAATTAAAGGAAGGAAAAACGGAGCCATCATGTTTGTCCACATCAGCCAAATTATCTCAGTCGTCCGATTAACGGTGGGACCAGATTATAACGGTCTAGATTTAAAACTATCTATCTATCTATTATTATAGATATAAAGGAGGGGAAAAAGAAGCACCACATTAGTCCACATCACCCCAATTATTTTAGCCGTAGGATCAAAATTAGAATCAACATCTCACATATATCAACCGTAGATCAAAATTACGCATATACAGATATAAAATAAATAGATATAATACGCAGCTGGACTAGATAATCAGGTACACCACGCAGTCGGACTAGATAATCACGTACACCACGTCCACGTACACCACGTTTAGATAAGCACGCACACCACGCAGTCAGACTAGATCATCACGTACACCGTGTTTATTCTATCTAATCATGTCACGATTATTATTGAATACATGGAGTCGGTCATAGTATACAAATAGAATAGGATCACATATACAAATATGTCATGTACATCTCACATATAAAATATAATACACGTTAGTCCACACATCACCTGAATTATTTCGGTCGTTTGATCAACGGTGGGATCAAATTATACTGTCCTAGATTAAATCTAATCTAATAGAGAAGAATCTCTCATGTAAATCAGAAAAAGGAAAAAAAAATCCACACCGTTGATCGTTATATCCAAAAATCCACACTATTCATCTTTATATCCCGTCCCCTCAAGTATATAGTAGTATGTCTCATGTATATAGTAGTATAATATAATACATCGCCTCAAGTATATAGCACTATTTAAGACCGAGCTAAATTAAAAAAAAACGAACATCTCACTTATTGAACCAGGCTCGAGCTTTAAGAGCTTAACGAATATGAATTGAGTAAGTCATAAATGGCTCAAAGACACGTGTAAAAATTGCACCGACTAAAAATTGTGAGCTTCAAAGGTAAGAGGAAAAAGGTGATATTTTCTTTCCAATTTTCAATTTTAATCATATTCGGATCGAACAGGTCAACCACACAAACATTAGCAATTTAGGACTAGAATCCTTCACAATCACGCCAACCAAAAAGTATTTAATCACATCTAACAAATACAAATATAGCACCAAATCAGTTAACAGACAATAAATAAGAAATTATATTATATAAAAGACAATACTAGGATGCTCTCTTAGAAAAAGAAGTTTAGGACAAAATCCTCCACAATAATACGACCAAAAACATATGTCATCAAACCTCACGTATACGAATATGACACCAGATTCATAACTGACAAAAAATTGTACTTATCTGATGATTAAATACATGATAACATTTATAAAGAAAACATAGTAAAAGACACAAGCCATATCAATTTCTCCTGGTCACAAGCTCTCGCCGGAATTGAGGAAGTCTTTCAGCTACTTCTAACCAAATTGATTTGCTGCTTCTCATTGGAACAAGGAAAATTCCCCAGATACACTTATTCCCTTTTTCTTGACAAGCTTCTCGCCGAAGCACGAAGGGCTTTCTTCAGGTATACTTCCTATCTATTGTCATGATTTTTTGAATGTGGTAAAAATCTACAAAAAAATGTGCCCCTGCTACGAAAATTAAATTTATTATCAATCAATGAAATATGAAGTTAGATAATATAGTAAAACAAAATATGGATAAGATTTTACAAAACATATATTTTTGCAGTCGTGTTTCTCTGTATTGAAGATTCGTAAAATATTGCTAAATCAAGTTCTAAGTATAATAAGGCTATATAATAAAGTTTCCCTATGCCGTGCTCATAGGCCTTAGGCATGTGACTTCTTATAGATCACAATTTTTAATTGAAATGCTTAGATTTCTTTTATTCAAAACATAAAAAAATATTAAATTCTTAGTCCATTTTTGTTGATAGGATTTGATGGGAAACGGAGCAAGCAACATATCAAACAAAGCCACAAGAAAATCGAGCTACCAAAATAAAAAGGTGCTTTCGTATAAAATGGTATATATATTATTTAAAAAAGCATATCACTAAACTTCCTTGAAATCGAAAAAGCCACAAGTAATCCAAAATACGATGTTAAAAAGGTGCTTTCACATATAAATATTTCAACTCTGCAGGAACAAGTCATCCATGATCCACATAGAAAAAAAAGATCAAGCTCCATGATGCAAGACAAAGATGATATGAATATAAACGGAGAAGGAGATATATCTTTGGAAGTGCCACCGATGAAGAAGCATGCTCTGAAAAAGCCACCGAAGAAAAGATGAGATATGAAAATTTTAATGCGGAGGAAGTGCTCATAAACTGAAGACTCTTCTAGAGAAACCACCAAAAAATAAATAGGCAAAAAAAACTTTCATCAAGAAGACAAAAGGAGCTACTAAAATTGAACACTCGGATGGTGACTATGCCAAACAAGAAGTTGTTGTTACCAAAGCCCTAAAAACAGCAAAGAGGTTGCCTAAAAAAATGATAGCACAAATATCCAAAGAAAATATGTAGAACAATAGAAAATCTAGAATGTCAAGCATACCAAGCAAGACCTAGCTAAGAGATCAAGGAAAATAAAGCAAAGTATGCAAATTAAGTTTATATTTGTAATTTCAAGATTGCATAATATGCGATGCATTAGTTACACACTGATTACTCAATATGTTGTTCTTTTTGCAAAACTAAAGTATTTAATGCGACATTAATATTTAGTTAATCCATTTGCTCTTCAAAGTATGTTTTCTGTTTTCTAATTAGTTTATAAAATGTGGTGGCACAAATTTGTCATTATAAAATATTGCACACTACAAATGTGCACAAGGATACTACAACAAAAAAAAAATCATATTTTTATATTTAGTTCTTTTATCAACATCGAAAAAGCTAAGTTTGTTGTCTATAGCTTTGAGTAGAAGCTCAAGCTTCCTATATACCTAGGAAAGTACTTAACCCATTTCACCAAAGAATAAAATGGAAGGCTGAGAGCTACGGTAGAAGACAGAGCTTCAAACTCTGCTCCCAACGTTGTTGAGGTCGAACTAGCTGGATCTGAGCATCTTCGCATCATCTAGCAATCGTTCTCCAACTGATGGTTTCATCGTTGTGAGGACTAGAATGGGGAAGGAAGAGAGAGATGGAGGGAGGGAGAGGGAGAGAGAGAGAGGGGGAGAGAGAGAGAAGCAGGGGAGAGAGGACGGAAGAGTAGCTATTCGGATTGCTAGGGAAACGAGATAGTAAGCTGTTCTGAGTTGGGTACCAGCTAAGCTTATAAAATTTTACTTTTATAACTTCAATTAGGTACCGGAAAGCTAGAAGCTTATAAAATTTTACCCACGCTGACGCATAGTATTTCTTCCTCAGCCATGCTTGGTGTTTGTCTTTGTTCTAATTTCAAGATTTCAATCAATCAAATAAAAAAGAATAACCTACTTCAGATACTGACAAAAAAATCCCCTCATGTTCCGGTGCTTGGGCAATACACACTCTAAAATTGATAAGAAAATATTTAATACATTTATATAAGCTATAGAAATCAAAGAGTATGAATGGTGACATGTTGAAAAAAAATTATCTTTCTAATTACACATGCTTTTAGTCACGCCTTTACACAAGGCTAGCCATGCAATTGCGCGGGCCACCTTGCTAGTTATATGAACAATTAACATGATATGCATTAGTTGTTGATCATTTGTGATGTATAGTTTAATCGTGTTTGCCAACATAATGTAATGCATCATTTCCGGTCTGGTGGTTCTTCTCACGACACTAAAATGGTTTTGGATCAAAGAATATGATTTTGCATCAGAGAATTGCTATTGTTTTATATATGTGCGTATAATCCTGAACATGAGCATGAACTAATGCATCATGTTAATCTTTTAGAACTCATAACTGCCTTTGATTGAATTCTAATGTTTTTATGTAATGTCGCATGAAACTATTTGCTTTTGAGCAAGTACAACCGGTTGAAACATTATCTGTATTGTGCGATATTCAGCTAACGCATTTTTTTTATCTCATACACGCAACAAACAAGTGGTTGGTTTTTTTCGTAATAATTTTCATGTGTTCAATCATGGGAATAGGGGTATATGTGAAGAAGGCATGGCTAGATTCATTGGCGATGAACTAGCCATGACCCTAAATCATTGTGGAGCGGGTAGTAGTACCCTGAAACCAAAATGAACTAGTGGACTTATAGCAGCAGTAACAATTTTAGTTTTTAGGTAGGTTTTTATAATCGAGCACTATGCAATAAAACACTGTCATTACAAAGTTCGTGTTAACATCAAATCGTCACATGGGGTGACAATCCAAATGTCATTGTGAAATAAGTGATATTTCTATATAAAGTGTCAACTTTTTAATGATATGGGGATCAAATTTGGCTTTACAATTTTTGTTAAATGTTGGTTAGATGTCTTTATCTATGTGCAGATGCAATTATGAATTTAACTTAATTTAGACACAAGGATGCTACTATTTATTGACTTGATGTTAACGGTAGGGTTTTTTTACTGTGGTGTTTTGATTTTTTAACTGATCAAATCCATATTTGGTGTAGTCAATGCAATAATTGATAAACCAATACAAAACTTTTTCCATGATAGAATTTTTTTATAAGCCAAATATGTGCGTATAATCCTGAACATGAGCATGAACTAATGCATCATGTTAATCTTTCAGAACTTGTAACCGCCTTTGATTAAATTCTAATGTTTTTATGTAATGTCACGTGGTTTTCATAAACATTACTGCTCTCACAGAAAACTATTTGCTTTTAAGCAAGTACAACCGGTTGAAACATTATCTGTATTGTGCAATATTCAGTTAACGCTAAGTTTTTTTTATCTCACACATGCAACAAACAATTGGGTTGATATTTTTTCATAATAATTTTCATGTGTTCAATCATGGGAATCGGGGTATATATGAAGAAGGCATGGCTAGATTCATTGGCGATGAACTAGGCATGGCCCTAAATCATTGTGGAGAGGGCAGTAGTACCCTGAAATCAAAATGAACTAGTGGACTTATAGCAGCAGTAACAATGTTAGTTTTTAGGTAGGCTTTTATAATCGAGCACTATGCAATAAAACACTGCCATTACAAAGTTTGTGCGAACATCTAATCGTCACATGGAGTGACAATCCAAATGTCATTGTGACATAAGTGATATTTCTATATAAAGTGTTAAATTTTTAATGACATGGGGATTAAATTTGGCTTTACAATTTTTGTTAAATGTTGGTTAGATGTCCTTATCTATGTGCAGATGCAACTATGAATTTAACTTAATTTAGGCTCAAGTATTCTGCTATTTATTGGCTTGATGTTAATGGTAGGGGGTGTTGGAACTATGGTGCTTTGATTTCTTAACTGATCAAACCCATATTTGATGTAGTTAACGCAATATTTTATAAACAAACACAAAACTTTTTCCACGACGGAATATTTTTATAAGCCATATATTTTGGTGCTTTGTAGTATCTTTAAAGTTTTGAAACCAAATTAATAACTCTTCCCCTCTCAAAAGACCTTGTATGGAATTGTATACACCAATCAATCTATTTACTCCTTGCATCCTAAGATATAATGCGTATTTTGACTTCGAGAAAGTATTTCAAGATTGATTTTGACCGTTAAATTTCTCTATTATATTTATGAATTTCTACAAATAGAATATTATATCAAAAACAATTTGAAATATGAACATATTGGTACACCTTTTGTATACTAACGATGCATATAATTTGATTAATTTATAATCAAATTTTACTAAGTTAGACTTTTTTAAGTCAAACTATGCCTTATATTTTGGGATGGAGGGAGTATATAATTAAAACACCATCACATTAATCCCAACAAACTCCTCTATATCTCTCTGTAAAACACTATTTATTATAAATTATTTTAAATAATATTCAGATATAGAGGGGCCGTCGAGAATACTCTTAACATACCGTAGCTTTTCAAGTCGATAAGGCCTGTTTGGTTCGTTGTCACACCTAGCCACACCTAAGCTAGGCAGGTTTGACCGAGTTATGCTCGCATTTGGTTCGTTGCCACATTTATGTCTTGTCACACTCCCTTAGTTAGCTAGCCCACGCGTCATAGACTTATTTTGTTGCCACGCTTTGCCACAAGTGTAGCGCCCAATTTAACCGTCATAAAAAGTGTGGCTAGCTATGGCTAAGCTTAGACGTGGTATAGTTAGACACTAAGGGCATCTCCAATGGATACATGTCAGCTAGCTATAGCAGGTCCATGTCACCATCTGATCCCATGTGGAGGAGAGAGAAGAGGCTGGGAGAGCATCACTAGCGACACAGCTAGCGTCGATCGATAGCGTGCATCGAGGAAGTTATCGTCTGCTTGTAGCCGGCTTGTCGACCGAACCAGCGCTTAACCACGCGGCTTCAGTCTCCTCTGGGATCTCCTCCTCCCCCAAAATACACGTCGCCGCCGCCTTCGTCCTCCCGCGCGGTCACTCCTCCTCCCCCAAAATACACGACGCCGCCGCCTTCTTCCCCCCAGCTGTCGCAAGAACTATCTCCTCCGCTGGGCACAGAGATTCTCGTCCATGATCCTCTTCCTTCCTCCATTGCGGCGTGCGTCATACTCCTCTGCGCCGCTCTCCTCTTCGCGCCGCTCCTTCCGCCACCACGCAGCGCGCGCTTTCCTCCGCGAGTCCTTGTTATTGGCACGCCCTCCCGTCCTCCCCCCAATCTCCAAGCTCGTGGGGTAGCTCACCGTCGAGGCGTCGACCTGCTTGTGTCATTGGTGAGGACGAGGCGGGTGTCTAGCCCTCCGTGCTGCAGCAACGACGTCTTCGACCTCAAGTCTCGACGCCATCAGAGAGTACCTCACCAAAGCTTCGTTCTTGATCCTACGCTATCTAATCTCTAATGCTTTGTCAGAACCTTTTTTTATGGATTGTGTATTGGTGTTGCTCTTGTCTTGTTTTGTGCACGATAACTGTTTGATGAAATGTGTTGGGGGGTGATGTACGTACTCTATGTGCTTTTCATACCAATTGTTTGATGAAATGCAATGCATTCATAGGATCTAAGAGAAAAAAAGGTACAAATGGAGTTCTTTTGTGTGTGTGTGGATTTGGAATCCACGTTACTTTTACGTTCACATGCTGACATATGAGGTGGCCTTGTATTACAATTTCACTTAGTGCGTCAAATGTTAATTAAATTTTCTTAGATGATTATGCCTTTATTCTGATTTTTCTGTGTACTTGGTTTTGCAGGTCATGTACATTTCTTATGAAAATTTCTGAACATTCAGGATAGGTGATCAATATTCTCTTATTTGGCTTCCAACCTGTTGTCTTGCCATGGAGGAACATATAAACAGGGGAATAGTTCATGGAACATTTGCCATGTTTTTTTCCTAAAATTTTTTTGTGCTGTCATTGATAGCAGCAAAATGATGAATATAGTAGCCTTAATTTTCATGGAACTTTGCTTCTTTTCAGCATGTTTTGTAGCCTCATGGTTTATTATCTGACCAAGAATAGTAGCTGAGACAGTGTGTTGTACAGTTCAAAATAGATTGTGAAACTTATCTAATCTAAATAGTAGGCAAGATAATGTGGACAAGACATGATTGCACGGTGATTTTGTGGTGACACCGTGCTGATGTAATTCTTGTATACAATTGATTTTCTAATTGCTTAACAACCATATGTATTACTCATACTTCATACATGTATATTGCTTCCTGGTCCATGTGTATTGGTGCTAATAGTCCACACATGGCCGTAGAGTTGATATTTATGGCTGATCCTCAGCTTGTAGTGTATATTTAAATATTAAGAGCTGTTATAGATAATCTTATAGATACATCATTGGAAGAGCTAGCTGCAACTATTAGCTATAGATGACATGGACTCTTTTTATAGCTAGCAGCTATCTACACGATTGAAGATGCTCTAACAAAATAGGCCAAAGAAAAGCAGTGCCAAATTACCCACGAGGCCATGGGCTGAGCCATTCCCAGGCCCCAGACTCCCAGAGGCCACCGACCACAGCGCAGTGCATCAGTGCTACCTGTCTCCTCCCTCCCGCCATTCCTGTGGATCCCATCCCCATCCCCATCCCATCGTCCTCGTCGTCGGCGGCGACTAGCCTTCGCTCCTGTGATACCGCTGCCTTTTGGCGCCTTGCCAGTTGCCACCGCCTGCATGGGAGGCAGCCGCATGCACGCCGGACACCGACGCTTGGCCCCCGTGGATCAAACTGAAGTGGGCGCCCATGGCCATGGGAACTCTCTCTCATGTTCCTCTCTCTCTCTCCCTCCTCACATGGAGGCACCCATGCGCCATGGGACAAGCAAGCATTGATCCAAAGCTAAACCGGCAAGTACAACGTGGTGATGGGCGGCGGTGGCGTCCAATTGATTGCAGAGCATCATCGGCCACCCACCGGCATGATCCGTGCATCCATGAACAGCGCCGTATTGGATTTGGGGCGGAGAAAAAATTTGATCTCTTTTGGCCTGATTTGACAGCGCTGCTTCTCCTTTTCTTGAATCTTTTTGCCCGGAGAGAAGATACTCGCTCGCCGCTCGCTGAAAGAACCGACACTTTTTGATCTATCTTCAATCTGCAGACATTCTCTTCAGGGACCCCTGTTTCTTTGCTGCTTTCATGGCTGCTGCATCTCGCACAATCCTTCACGGGGAATCAGCTCATGCCAAACATGGTGCAAGATCGACATGCCACTCATGTAACTTAAGCTCAAATTACAGGTCCAAATTAATTAATAAATTCCGCGTTCAATAAGGCGAGATAAGAAAAGGAAAAAAAAAAGGAAAGGAGGGAAAATACATAGGAGGAGGAACTCTTTAATCAAATTCTTGTCCATCTAATGTTTGCGAGAGGAAGAAGAAGGTGAAAAAAAAGAGAGGGAACTGGGGAGGTGGTGATGGAGAGGTATTATACTGGTGGTGATGGTTGCATTTGCTGCTGTGAATGGTCCGGCACTCCGGCGAGACGGCGGCGGCCAAGAGCTAGTTGTACGGCTTCACTGGCGGCGGCGGCGACGCGTATGACACGCCGTACACGGGCGGGAACGGCAGCTTCCCGCCGTGCGGCGTCGACGGCGGGTGGCCGTGCTCTCCCGTGCCGCCCTGAGGCGGCGGCGAGCAATGCGGCGTCGAGGACGGCGTTCCCGGCGGGTGGAAGCTCGGCCCCGATGGCGGCGACGGCGGGGTTGTGGGAGTCCCCGGCGCGTGCGGCGGTAGCACGTACCCCGGGTGCTCCGTCGGCGGCGCCGCCTTGGGCTGGCCGGACGGCGGCTGGTAGCCGGAGGAGGAATGTGGCGGCGAGCCGGAGGACGGCGTGGATGGGGGTGTGGAGGGGTTGGGGCCGTACGAGCCCGGCGGAGGCCCGAACCGCACGTCCGGCTTGTCGGCCGAGGTTGGCGGCGGCGGCGCGTGTGCTACTGGCGTCGTGGACCCCGCCGGCGGCGACGTGTACGATGGAGTCGGTGTGCTCTGCGGCGGCGAGTGGGACGGCGGAGTGCCGGAGCTTGACGGCGGCGACGGGTACGATGGAGTCGGTGTGCTCTGCGGCGGCGAGTGGGACGACGGAGTGCCGGAGCTTGACGGCGGCGACGGGTACGACGGCGTGGTGGACCCATGAGGCGGCGAGTGATAGGAAGGAGGGGTGGAGCTCGACGGCGGCGATGGGTACGACGGCGTCGTCGATCCCTTAGGCGGCGACGGGTACGACGGCGTGCTGGATCCATGAGGCGGCGACGGGTAAGCTGGAGTGGATCCCTGAGGCGGCGTCGGCGAGGGGGACGACGGAGGGGTTGCGCTCGACGGTGGCGACGGGTACGACGGAGTCGGAGCGCTCGACGACGGAGGCGAACCCACCGGCGCGTGTGGCTGCTGGCCGCCGTGCCCACCGCCCGGCGTCGGGGAGAACGACGCGGCCTGGCACTGCGCCTTGCTGCAGTCGAACGGGTGCGCCGCCGCCGCAGCGCACTGCGACGGAGGGCGCTGCGCCGGCGCGCCGGGGATGCAGTTCCACGCGCCGTCGGCGGTGGCCGCCGTGCACCCGGGGCGCGAGGTGAAGAAGTTGTCGGCGTAGGTGAAGTTCCTGAGGCTGGCCAGGCCGCAGACGGCGGCCGGCACGGCCCCCTCGAAGAGGTTCCCGGCGATGTCGAGCTCCTCGACGCCGGCCAAGCCGCCGATGGCCGCCGGGATCGCGCCCTGGAGGTGGTTGCCGCTGACGTCGAACACTGTCACCTTCCGGAGCAGCCCGACCTGCGGCGGCACGCAGCCGGTGAGCTCGTCGTCGATGAGAACGATCTCGTTGAGCGTGCCGGCCATCTTCCCGATGGACGGCGGGATGCAGCCGCCGAGCTTGTTGTGGGCGAGCACGACGACCGACGCCGGCGAGTTGCCGAGGTTGGCCGGGATGGGGTTCCGCAGGCGGTTGGAGTTGAGGAAGATGGCGTCGAGCGGGCGATCGAAGAGCGCCGGCGGGATGGGGCCCTCGAAATCGTTGAACCGGAGGTCGAGGTACCGGAGCGACGGCAGCGAGAGCACGACGTCGGGGAACTTGCCGACGAAGCGGTTGTTGCTGAGGTCGAGCTCGTGGAGGAGGCGGAGGTGGAGGAAGGTGTCCGGGACGACGCCGCAGAAGCGGTTGGAGTTGAGGTGGATGAGCGCGAGGTCGGGGAGTCCGAGCGGGAGCGAGGCCGGGATGAAGCCGGCAATGTCGGCGTGGTTGAGGTCGATGCCGGCGACGACGACGGCGCCGTCGCCGTCACCACCGGGCGCCGGCGCGCAGAAAACCCCGTTGTAGCCGCACACGTTGGGGCCCACCCAGTTGGCGGTGAACCCCGTCGGGTCGGAGAAGATGGCCGTCTGCTTCCACGCCTGCAGCGCGGCGTAGGCGGCGCGGAGGCGCGGGTTGGGGAAGGTCCACGCCGGCGGCGCGTCGAAGCGGGAGGCGAGCGACGCGGCGTACGCCTCCGCCACGTTGCCCTCCTGCTGCGCCGCCGCCACCCCGAGCAGCAGCAGCCACGCCGCCGCCGCCGCCGCCGCCGCTGCGCCGCGGGGGATCATGGCTCAGCAATGCAGCGGCGGGCGCCGGAGAGGGAGACGACGACGACCAGAGAGAGAGAGAGAGAGATGGGAGGAGCTACTAGCTAGGCTGTAGTGGCGTGAGGCAACAACGCGGTGCGGGTGCAGGTGAGGAGGAGCAGTGGCATTCAGAGCGATCACATGGGGGAGCAGTGGCGTTCAGGTCACATGCCGCGGCTGGAGCTCAGCTCAGCTCACCAGTCACCACCACCACCACCACCACCACGCGGCGCATGGCCATGGTGAATTCTCAATTGCTGATGCTTTGGGCTTTGGGGGGGGAGCCGGAGCCGCGTTTTATCGTGGCAGCAGCCGGCTCCGGCTGCCATTACTGTGCCTCTGCCTGCACATTTCCAGTTATTATTCGGCACCTTTCCACCTTATTTTTGGCCTGATACAAAAATAAAAATGAGGATTATGGGACAAAGTTTTAAGGCCATTTCCTAGTGCATAGTGCACACTCCAGTGGAGCATGCTGTTAATTTCAACTTAGCTTTAGGGTAAAAGATTACGCCAAGCAATCGAAAAGCTAAACATTTTGTCTTCCTTTTGTCTATCTTTTTCTCGGTGATAAAGTCTTTCATAAAGCTCTCAGTACGGACGAAACGGATAAATTCAGAGAAACAGATAAAAGAACCTCCTTATATCTACCTGACCTTCTGCTCAATCATATAAAACATTTGGTAAAACTCAACTGCTTATACCCCTTTCTTTAAATCACAAGTCATTTTATGTATATGCATACCCATTTCAACACCTATGTTCCTATTTTTTTGATTGCATCTCTATTCATATGAATATATAGGGTGAGAAAAGAAAGAATTTTTAAGTATAGAGATGTTAAGAAAGAATCTTTAAATTACAAAACGAGACAGAGGCTATGATGCAGCCGCGTGTGCGTGGACACGGTAAAAAGAAGAAGAAGAAAAAAAAAGAGCTTTCTCACGCGCCACATGCATAGAGATGGCCAGGTTCGAATTCAAAAGTTCATAAGAAAATGCGTGCTTTCGTGAATTATCCCATGAAAATTTCCACGGCGCATGCATGCTCTTAGGTCATTATCGTTCTTGTGGAGTGACACGAGACAAATTAAGGCACGTCGAGCACTCCATCCTCAATCAAAATCAATCAGCTGCATGCATTTTCATAATTGAAACCGGCTTAGCATCAATCAAGACCAGAGACACGATTAACTAATCGCTTTCATGCATGCATGCAGGGCCCCCCGGCCCCAGCCCATGCATATGTACTTGACCTAATTAATTCAATAATTCATCCTCTCTTTTACCTAGCTACGATTGCTATAACATATATAGCATATATGCTTTAGTTGCCGGGGTCCCCATTGATCACATACATTAATACATACGTATATATGCCATTGCCAGCACAAATGGACTAATTAATTCTTCAAACAAAAAAAAAGAGTAATTAATTAATGGTCAGCGAGTACGATCAGCGGTAGTTAATTGCTTAATTCTGCAAGACGGCTGCGTGCATGGGGTTAAGGCCAGATCCAGAGTAACGTGCCCCTCAGGGTAGTATAATAGTTTCCACTAATCGACATTGCTCCGTGATCTGTTCCGCCCTAATCCCCTCGTGGATTTCAAGGCCCCCCTCCTCCAGAGTCCAAAGTCCAAAGTCCAAACTCGATCTTGGATTCAAACCTTCTTGAATCAAATGCATTTGATTTAATGCAGACAAGGGTGCCAGTAATTTAACGTACGCTTGATACGAAGGTGATGTTATCTATCTGTTTATTATTACCACTTCTGCTATCTAATTAAAACAGAATTCAATGATGACATCACATTGATCTTTTTTTGAAGGAATTGGCAGGAGCACTGCCTAAGCTTTATTGAGGAAGGAAGCAAACAGATAAACAATACACAGCTAGTTTCATAGACGAAACGCAAGCCAACCAAGTTAAGCTAAAACAGCACTAGAACTAACACCAGGCCTAGCACTCAGCCTTAAACTCAATGCCGAAGCAAGCACCGACCGGCCTGAACAGAGAGAAAAGCAGAGCCAGGTTGCCCAGCGCCGGCCCGTCGGCGAACCGAACGAACTCTCACGCCAAAGGCCCCAAGATCGAACGCGCAGCAGCCGGCCAAAGCCGCAACCAGATCGTCTTCTGCCCCAAACAAACTCAACAAGACAGCAGCCAAGAACAAAGGTGCGGCCCTGAGGAGGAAGAGGACAGTCAGCCCTTAGCCATGGTCATTATCCCCAAAAGCTAAAACACGAATAAGAAGATCTGTTCTAATTAATTGGACCACTTGCTGGAAGGATAAGTAGCCATCCTGGAAGATCCTTCTATTTCTTTCTTTCCAAATGTTCCAACTCGTGTAGATGAAGATGCCATCGAAATTTCGTGTCACGTCGGCTTGGACCTTACTCCGCAAGTGCATTCACCAATCATCGAAAGGTTGTTCAGGATCCAAAACATGAAGTCGAATTCCAAGGATCTCGCTGAAGATACGGCGCCATACAGTTCTAGAGAAACTACAGGAGACGAAAAGATGGTCGACCGTTTCTTCGTAAATGCCGCACAACAGGCAAATGTGGTAGTTCGGCCACCCTCTTCTGTGTAAGGTATCCGCGGTGAGAATTTTCCTTTGTAAAGCCACCCAAATGAAGAATCTGCATTTAGGCTCCGCAGATGCCTTCCAAACGGCATTGTAGTACCCATCCTGAGTTGAACCCTGGAACTGGATGAGGTAAGCTGTTTGCGCACTGTAATGACCATGCACTGTCCACTTCTAGACCACTTCGTCCTCGGAGTCCTCTTGGAGGATAATTTGTTGGCACTTTGTCCAAAGGGATGTGAACTCCTGGATCTCAGCATCACTGAAGAGGTCGCCTAGGTCTGCCACCCATTGACTGTCGGAGAGAGCTTGGCGGACAGTGAGCGAATGCCTAGACGCTAGGGCAAAGCAGGCTGGAGCCAAAACCTTAGGAGAACAGCCCTGAAGCCAAGAATCCTTCCAAAAGTTGCAACGCCATCCATTGGCGATCTTGAAAGACACACTGGCGTTGAAAAGATCGCCATCTGTATTGTCCTGAAGAATGGTATAAGGCACCCAAGGTTTGCTTGGGCAACTCCAACGCAACCAGTGCCACCTTTGTCGGAGGGCCCTACCGAAGCAAAATAAATCTTTCACTCCCAATCCGCCAAGTCTCTTTGGACGGCAAACCCTCTTCCAATTTACCAAAACCGGTCCACGACCGGGGTCAGAAATTCCTTTCCACAAGAAATCCCTGCAAAATTTGTCGGTCTTCTTTGCAGCCAATTTACTCAATGGGAACACTGTGAGATGGCAGACAGCAATGGAGGTTAGGACCGAATTTATTAGGACGACTCTAGCAGCCTTTGAGAGGAGGCTCCCTTCCATCCTGCCAATCTGTTATCAATCTTGTCAAAAAGAGACATCACATTGATCTTAAAATAACAAAAGAACCTACAATAATAAAAAAAAAAGGAGAAAGATATGTAACCATCAATTATTGTGGATTCGGATCATAAGGGCTTAATAAAATAGAATATACGCGATATCAAATACGAGTCCAAACCACACAAATATACGTGACGCTTGCTAGCTCATTAGTATTTTAGAGTATTTGTCGTTTTAATTCAAATCCAATACTTTTTTCTTCCGACAAATTATCCATTAGTGCCCAGTTTCGTTGCTTTGACGAGCCCATGTCCATGTGGCCACCTCAGCTCTCTCTCCACTCTCCAGTTGTACACTGAATTTTTCACAATATTATTTTCTAAAAAGAAAAATATGCACATTCGCTTATTCGCTCTCTTGTGGTAGGTACCTAATGATGCACGTAACTGCACACACGCAATATCCAGGTACGTGTCTACACTACATACATACATGTCTATATTTTCCTCATATTTTATTTATTGTAGTATTAGAAAGTTTTAACTTAGATTCATCGTAGATGTCAATACAAGATACTCCCTCCGTCGCAGTTTGTAGGGCACATAAATTTTTTTGAGTTGTCCCATAATATAAGACGTCTTCCCATTATTTCTTTAGAAAAGACGAGCAATTAACTCATAGTTAAGCTATTCACACTATAAAATACATGCTTTTGCTAGCTTTAACTATTAAAGCTATTAATTAAGCATATGGGAAGGAGATGCATGTTTCGATTAACGAGATAACTAAAGATGATTTACTCTCTTAAACATTATTTTTTGGTCTTGATGAAAATTTTTATACGTCTTGTATTTTGAAACGGAGGGAGTAACTCGTAGGCGGTAGGCACCACCGCACCAATGTCTGAACTAAAATGAATAACCAACAGGCAGAATGATCGATGCATGGATTTTCCCCTCGTGGGTCGTGGCTGCTGGGAGACAGTGCCTTATGTTGCACAGTGGAGATAGGTTTGTCTCCTCATCTTTCCCCTCTGCATTTTCGGCCCATTTAATACTCAGGCATGGCAATGCATGCATCATGGCATAGGGATGATGGATCCTCAGTTCCCCATTGAGCTGCCTACCTCAACTCATAGCTAATCAATTAAACAAGCCCCAACACCAATCTCTATAATCAGCTTCAGCTCCCTACGTTCACCCATATAAACATACTAGAAGGGGCGTTCGGTCTGGCTTGTCTTAGCTAGCAATGCTATAGCGGCTACAAATATAACGGAAAATAGTGTTCAATTTAACGGCTATAGCGGTTATAGCTGTGTTCGTGAAATTTTATTGTTTATCGTAGCATTTTAGGTCCGAAAAATTTATAGCGGTGCGATGGCGAAGCTGTAGCAGGCTATTTAGACCATCGATTGTTTCAAACCATCTGGTATCATTACTCAAAATGTGCAAAGAAAGCAATTAATACAGAGAACCCGTTCGAGAGTGTTTTGGCCATGCATAGCAGGGTTCACGCAGCCCTAATTTACTGCGAAAAAAAAACCGAATATCGATCTGACGATCAACTCCAAACAGTTCTATCCCACAGCTTATATGCATGCGGTTTACATTAACTTGGTTAATTAATTGACCGACAAAAACCGGTACAAGGGGAGTGGCATGCTGCAGTTTCATGATCCGTTTGATAGCTGGGCATTGCACCGCGTTGCATCAGGATGAAACCCACCCAAAACGCAAGAAGACGCGTCTCAGCACGTACGTGCTGCTGCTGTTGCTTTCTCTGTTCATGGTTTCAGGTTTCAGCTAGCTTTTGATCAGATCTATCGATCTGTCTTGCACTAGTGCATCTGCTCTGCTGCTGTACGTCGAGCTAGCTGTGCATTGCACATGTTGTTTCTCCAAGGCTCGTGAAAGTGTAATTCATCTACTCTCTTTTTTTTCGTGAAGGATTTGCATATTTATTGGATCGAGACAGTGTGCACGTATTGATTAGGGAATTCCCATGTACTCGTATGTTGTATTGTCTCTACATGGAAGAGCCAAACTCCATTGCCTTTGTAGGTTCGTGTACTGCTCCACTTGTATGTTGGAAGATGGTTCCACTGTTTTAGTATTGTTCCAGATTCAAAGGACAGAATTTAACATTAGAGATGGAGAAGAATCAAGTGATATTTACAAAAGAAAACCTAGATTCAAGTGATATTTACCTCCCCCCACCCCCAAAAAAAAAGGACGACGTGGAGCAAAGCTCAGCGGCCCATCTGATCGATGGGAGAAGATGGGAAGGAGCAGTAAGAAGGAAGATGGGAGGAAGACGAAAAGCAAGGGTGCTATTTAGCTTATTTTTTTTACTTGTAAGCTAAACTTCGAGAATTTGTTGAGATAGCTTGGAAAGTTCAGTCCACTTTGTATCACTTGTTTGCGGGAACGTTGATCGCGATATGGTTTCGAGATAAAAAAAAAAGGATCGCAAATGCTAAAACATTTGGCGTTTTGATCTAAGAAAAGTAGATAAAATAGAAATATAAGACCAAAAGAAAAGAAAATATTAGCTTTCCACGCCGCGAGCGTAGCGACCACTATAGGAATTAGGATTAGTGTCGACATAGATCTAAATACCGATGACAAAGTCTTATCTCGGTGGCTGGTCGCCGACACTGCTCTGTTGACTTAGCTTCAACGACATAGGTAGAATCTATCGGCGGCCTCGCCGACAAAGCCGCATCCGGGGCATGCCCCCTAGGTTAAGGCTGTGTTGGCGGCTTTATGGGCTGTCGACACAAGCTCCCCCAGACGGCGTGCGTGGAATGACGGCGCTCTGACGTGTGGCCCCATAGAAAGAACGCTGATCCGACACGTGGCAGAACAGCGTCGACGGCTCCTGCATAAGCCGCCGACACAGGTCTAGCAAGCCGATTTTTGCCGGTTACATGGCGGTGGCAACGCTAGACTATAGATGGCATCCATGATCTACCTAATCATGCATGCCGATTAAAATCCAACTAATTAATTTGTATCCAAAAGGAAACGAAAACCGTAGCATATATGCATGCAGCTAGGCGCATGCAGAGGTAGCAGAGAGACGGGGTTGGCACATGGAGGAGTACGCAGCAGCTGGCGATCGAGAGTGCAGATGCATGCATGTATCGATGGCGGCAGGCAGGCAGGCGCAACGTACAACGTGCAGCCAGCTATATGGTTGGCGAACCCAACACAAACCCAACGGACGCTTCCAAACTCCAATCCAATCATGCACGAGCACGACCCACCGGCCGGACGCATGCATGCCAAATCGGCCTTCATATATGCAATACTATCAACGTGTATATATCTATCTATTATATATATAAAGGAGGGGAAAAAGAAGCCACCACATTCGTCCACATCATCTAAATTATTTCAGCCGTTCGATCAACGGTGGGACCAAATTATAACGGCCAAGATCAATCAAATAAATTCTCACATAAATCAAGAAAAAAAAGGATCTATGACGTTGATTTTGTGGGGACGAATTATAACGGCTTAGATTAAAAGAAGAATATTAGAAATTCGGATTAAATACTAAAGATGATATGCCAAGATCAATCAAAGAAATTCTCACATAAATCAAGAAAAAAAAAGATCTATGCCGTTGATTTTGTGGGGCCAAATTATAACGGCTTAGATTAAAAGAAGAATATTATAAATTTGGATTAAATACTAAAGATGATATAATATAGTTATTTTTTTCGTTCAATCAACTGTGGGACCAAATTATAACGGGATAGATTAATCAAAGAAAAAAAATAAAAGATCTATGCGGCTTAGATTAAAAAAATATTAGAAATTCATATTAAATACTAAAGTTGATATAATATATTAGAGATAAACTCTAAATCCGATCTGATTTGTTAGAGATAGATTATGAGTTTATGGTCCGGTGATGGGCGCACTCATGAATCCTCCAATCGACGGCGCGTCCGATGTGAATCGTAAATGAACTGTAACCTGATTGGAGACTGATTAAATAAACCTTAGTTTGTCAATGACCGATGCTCCGTGCTATTAGAGCATCCCCATCACACCCCCCAAAATGGCCTCTATTTCAAAAATTTTCAAATGCATTAGGAGGGAATTTGGTCCATGTGAGTAGCAGATTTAATCAGATCGATTCATCAGAAGGACATCAGAAGCGATGCAGGAAAATTTGAAGGCCCTGCTGGGGATGCTCTTATGATCCAGAATGTCGAACCTACTCTTCACACAATATGCATACTTTCTCAAAAAAAAAGAAAAACCCAACGTTCGTCCACATCATTCAAATTATTTCAGCCGTTCGATCAACGGTGGGACCAAATTATAACGGCCAAGATCAAACAAAGAAATTCTCACATAACTCAAGAAAAAATAAAAGATCTATGCCATTGATTTTATAGGGCCGGATTATAATGGCTTAGATTAAAAGAAAAATATTACAAATTCAGATTAAATATTAAAGATGATATAATATGGTTATTTTATCCGTTCAATCAACTGTGGGACCAAATTATACCGGGATAGATTAATCAAAGAAAAAAAATAAAAGATCTATGCAGCTTAGATTAAAAGAAAATATTAGAAATTCATATTAAATACTAAAATTGATATAATATATTAGAGATAAACTCTAAATCCGATCTGATATGTTAGAAATAGATTATGAATTAGAGATAAACACTATATACCAAAACAAATCTAACCGCGCAAACGCGCGGGCCACCTTGCTCGTTGTTTGGTAATCTCAATATATGGATTAGCTAGCTAGCTAGCTGATCACAGCTGCTGCTCCTGCATGTACTCGATCGGCAGTGACAACTGTACAGGGATGGCAATCAGCCATGATCGGGCATGGGTAGAATAGAAGGATCCTAACAATACTTGGCTGCTAGCTAGCTTGTTATCAAGGACGAATCTAACACCGAGTCTGGAGACTTTGGCCTTGTTTGTTTCAGATTAAATTAAATTAAATTAAATTAAATTAAATGAAAATTTGTTATTTTTGTATAAGCCAAATGATGTAATGTTTTGCACTCATTTTTGTGGGGGTTTTAAATAGTACTTCTTAAAGTTTGTACGCAACTCTACGTTAATCTAAAGCAAACAAGGCCTTTAGCAACACCGAATCTAATACTAGGCTACATATTTTTTTTATTTGTAAATTAGAAGGAAAGAAGATGCTAAACTACATATACTTACGCTAAACTACATATTTTTTATTTTTTTATTTGTAACTACATATTTTTTTATTGGGTCTGGTAGAATAGGAGGATCCTAATTAACAATACTTGGCTGCTAGCTAGCTTGTTATATATCAAGGACGAATCTAACACCGAGTCGGGAGGCTTTAGCCTCACCTACGATGTATGTGTGGTAGTGGAGTCCTATCTTAGACCCACACATATTTTTTATTTGTAAATTAGAAGGAAGGAAGATGCTAAACTTCATACTTGCGCCTTGAGCTAAATTTCATCCACTACTATTTTTTACACGTGTCAGCCCCCCGCTTGTTATATCGATCATACCAACAAGAAAACAATCAAGCAAAGCCGTAGAATTTCAAAATTACGTTAAACCAAAACGTCACATCTTAATATGCACCGTTTCTCGAATCCGTCGAAATACACAAGATTACAGCGATCGATTTCAAAATAGTTGCAAGATTAACAGCGACTGATTTCATCTGACAAATCGCTCCCTGCTTCTGTCGTAGGCTGGCTGGCTCTGCCTTGCGCGTGGCACCGACAACTCCACGTACGTCCTATCATGTGCGTGCATGCATCAAGATTCGTGCTGCTCATCCAGTGATCTGCACCTGCACGCCCGTTTGGAGGCAACGTACCTCCACCGTCGATTCGTCGGTGCCCAATTGATGATCACTGAACAACCGATTTCTCCGGCTAGTACTTAGGACTGTATATTATAGTAGCAACACTTAATTACCATCAAGAATTCAAGATCGATCAGTACCGGAGGAGAAGATGGCGTGTGATGCAGATAAAGAAGAGGCTCACATAGTCACATGCATGCAACGATCCATGAACAGGGTTCATCCAACCGGTGAAAATACGCACAGTTGAAGAGAAAGAATTAAATATGTATGGATTGGAAAATATAGTTAGGGTTGTAGAGGTACGATAAAATAGGCTACCAAGTACCAACTACCAAGTGAATATTGGGTGGTTAGGCAAATAAGGTCAAGATCAAACGTGCTAAATAGGATCAGCGTTGCACATGGTACGTCTTTCTTGATTAGCGACTTATTAGCGTAGACAAACTTACTGGTTATGTCGATAGTCTTTTCTGCATAAAGGAGAGGGGCATGCACCTTTCTCCAGGTTGACCATTAATTAGTTGAAGGCAATTGCTGTGAAGTTTTTCTTCAGACATGAAAGAATATATGATAATAAACTATAAAAGCTGTGTTGACGTAGTGATCAAAATCTATTCCTTCATCAGTTTAGTAAGAGAACTGAAACCAGTTCAGGTCATCCGGCCTGTCCATAACCAGAAGCTGTATCTGCCCATGCATCGCCATTGATGCATGCCTGCGCGCATGCTCATGTGTGTGTGTATATATATATACTAGACACGTGGGTGCGCCCATGGCGCGCCGAAGAAGAAGCGCGCGCTGCTGCACAGCCGGCCTGACGCTGGCAAACACAGGCTCGCGCGTGCACGTCACAGGCGGGCGGAGGCGGCCAAATGCGCGCGTGGGCGGGCGCCGTGGAGAAAAACGAAAAAAGCTTATGTGCGGGATTCGAGCCACGGGCGACGACGCGAGATCCTGCGCAGCTAGCCAACCCAGCAAATCGGCCGAGCTGTTGTTCTTTGCGTGGAAAAAATTATTTTATACGTAAAATCAAATGGACGGTTATATTCGGACCGGTGCGTGCGATCGGACGGCCGTGATGACGCTGCGCGGGGAAGCGAGCCATTGACGCTCGTGGTCGGCTTCGTACCATTTATGGATACACTGCTCACTGCCACTGCATGCGGCACTGCTAGAGGAAGAGTAAGTTTAAAGTATACTACGTACTAGGAAACAAGTGTACAAGTGTACTTCACTGCTGCTCAGAGTCAGTGCTCACTTCCTTGAAAAGATGAAACGATTGTGTTGGCCAGCTGCATGCACGGTGATCTGGATGCTGCTTTCTGCTGCCACAACCCATGCATACATGCATGTTTGATGTTGTCCACAGGATGCTTGCCTGCCAAGAAGCAATGAGAAGGAAAGATCCAGATAGAGGCAGCCGCAGCAGCACGAAGCTTACCAATAGCCCTACTGCATCAGCATGTGAGTGTACTGTACCATGTGAGTAATTAACAATGCATGCATATATACAGCTTCATGCTAATTAACAATGCATGCATATTTACAGCTGTGTGTACGTGCTGATCAAGCACTGACAGTGGGCAAGCTAGGTAGGCGGCCTTTCGGTTTCAGTTTCAGCCAAGGTTTTTCTGATCTCTCACGAGAGTCAGGCATGCAGTAGTTGATCAATTGGTCTTGGTCCGTGCTTCTTGTTCTAGCAAACGGAACACTTTCATGCATGCATATATGCAAGAAGAGGACAGTCATATGTAGCACTGCTTAGGCCTCAGGGGATACGACCGTGCCGCTCGGGTCCGGTACGGCGTACTCAGCTCCAAAACCTACCCAGATTCAATAGTTTATATCCAAATTTTGAAACAGAGAATAGCATTTAGAATTTGAAAAGTTCTCTCTCTCTTTTTTTTTGGAAAAACAGCTTGCTTTTTTCATATGTACCGAGCGAAACCCGATCCAAAAACCGAGAAATTCTGTGTACGAATTCAAACATTGGAAATTGACCGAATTTTGACTAACTAATTTCACATGTTCTTCAGTGGGCAATCCCCAAACTTCTAGAGTAAAACTAAAACGCGAAACAAAAAAAAAACCTGCTTCTGCTTCTCCTGATGCATGTTCAGCGGTTATGCGGAGGTTTCTAGATGATGTTGTCGTTGTATACTTGTATATGATGCAGTACAAATGGATTCACCATATTTGCATGCACGTTAAACACCATCAAATCATACATTGAGATCCACGCAACAAGCATTCTAAAATTTTGCAAAGATCAACCCACTATATTACTCTCCCTCTCTCAGCATCTCTCCACTCTCTCTTTTGAGTCTCTCACACAACTCTCTCCTCTTTTTGAATGACGCAACAATGGCACGGCGGGAGGAGAGAGAGAGAGCACAACGCGGGGAGGACAGAAAGGACAACTCGTATGAGAGAGTCATGGTGCGGTGGGAGGAGAGAGGGAGCGGTGGTAATACAGGAAAAGAGAGAGTGGTGGAGCGGTGTGGCGCCAGTGCGATGGGGAGAGAAAGAGCGTGACGACGAGGCAGGAGGAGAGAGAAGACAGCGATGAAAGAGAGAGAGGGAGGAAGGAAGATGAGAGGGAGGGAGACACGAAAAGGATTGTTTTTTTTTTCAAAAAATCCTAATGTGGGCATGCACAAATCTTGATGCATATTGGAAGGCTATGAGCACGCATGGACAGGGGCGGATCCACCGGTGGGGCTGGGGGGCTCTAGCCCCCCCTACGAGGTATTTGACAGTAGAGCCCCCCCTAGCCCCCTCTATAATTTTTAGTGTAAAATATAAAGAAAGCATGGGCTATACTGTAGATTTAGGCCTTGAGCCACTTAGGTCAGCCCCTCCTATTATTTTTGTCTGCGTCCGCCCCTGCGCATGGAGAAACTTGTTCTAGTGAAAAACCCCTTATGCTTGTTGTTTCTCCTCCCATGCATCTCAGCCGTCGGTCTTATACAATGGTTTATGGGCGAAGGAGTCGTTAATATATTTATCTACTATCTATATAAAGCAGAGTTAAACGGAGCCACCACATTAATTCTAGAATCCTATAAATTCCCACGTTAATCAAAAAATATTAGAAATTATCACGTTAATTATTGAAAAAGAAAAAATCTACATCGTTGAATATGGATATTATTATGTAAATCTAACGGTCAATATTAACCTCTCAAAAATAGTAGAAATTCTCACGTTAATCATAGAAAAAATAAAAAATCTGCATCGTTGAATATGGATATTATTATGTAAATCTAGCGGTCAATATTAACCTTTATAACAAACTACTGGAGTTGATCTATATATTAGAGACAAACTCTAAATCTAACCTGATATATTATCTATATCTTAACACAAATTTAGCCGCGCAAACGCGCGGGTCACCTTGCTTGTTGTATATGATGTAGCAGTACGTAGCAAATATTTTGAAAGATTACTCTAGTCATCGCTGCTAGACGTCACCTGGCCTGATCATTCACATAAAATTCACAATCGCAGGGCATGCAGGTACTACCATACAGAAACAAAACAAAAAAAAAAAAGTGTGCAAGAGAGTGCAGATGGAAGAAGAATTAAGCGGTTGGCCGTGGAGAGTCCACGTGAGCTGACAAGAAGCCTGGGGCTCATAGCTCTCCAGACTCCAGAGCCCAGAGCTGCTGAGCCCGACCGACGTGGAGCGCCTTGTTCAGACATGCCGCCATCTACATCCACAGAATATGGAGCTGCAGCCTGCAGCTGCAGATTCTAGCTGCCTCCAGCTCCCTTGATCCTAATTCATTCATTCCTCAGACGAGCTGCAGCAGCATGCAGGCCATGCATGAACCTCTTGTTGGAGTGCTTGAGCTCGCCTGAGTTGAGAGAGGGATCGAGAGGAATAATCGACGACGATGCGGCTGCAAGTCGGGGCGCCAAGACCGGCGCCGGCGGCCGGCCGGAAGGCGCGGCTCGGCGTGAGGCTGCTGCAGGCGCCGGCGGTGGTGGCGCTGGCGGCGGTGCTGGCGGTGTCGACGCCGGCGGCGGAGGACGGCACGCTGTGCAACGTGCCGCCGACGCTGTCCGGGGAGGACAGCCCGCCGGAGAAGATCAGGCACCCCAAGTCGGCGACGGCGATGCGGTGCACCTCCAAGTGCGTCGGCACCTGCATCCTCGGCGGCGCCGGCTCCCCCGGCGTCGACGGCCCGTTCAACGTCAGGAGGTGCTCGCAGCTATTCGTCAATTCGTCATCAACATCACTCAGCTCGCTCCTAATTAATCGCAATCCTTCTCAACCAAAAAAAATCATGTTAATTTCTATCGCTCTCTCTGGCGTACGTGCAGGCCTCTCGTCGTGTTCAAGGAAGATTTCCGCAGCCGGCAGTACTGGTACGTCGAAGAACGCAAACCTATGCAAAAACAGTTCATTCGTTCCACTAATTAGCACTGCTACGTAAAACTTCGTTGCTGATGGTTCGAAACTGCTATCATTAACGGTTTTTTAACCGCTAGAGATCAAATGACAGTGATAATGCGGTTCTATAACCATTGGTGATAATAATTGTAGCTAGCAGCGTAATTTTTTCTGATTAATCTTGCATATTGCACCTCAAAATCCTCGAATGATAATTAAACACCATATTCGCTCGCTTCTGCAAGTGCTTAATTAATTCCCTTGTGGATGGTGGATGCATATATAGCCTGGTGGAGTGCTCGGACATCTGCAACCTCATCAAGGATGGAGAAGATGGCCAGTGACGACGCTCAGCTCAGCTCAGCTCAGTTCAGCTCAGCTGCATATGCATATGCATGGAATTAAGAACTCGAAGCTGGTGATCATTAGTACTACGTACATACACACACGTGCAATTTATCAGCATCTCGAAATTCTGAATCGAAGAATGCAGCAGGCTCCGGTCTCGAATATATAGCGGATCGACGCGCCGTACTGCACGGCGCACGCTGCTGCAGTTTATCAGGAGCATACAACTCAAGGCAGGCCGATTTTTAGCCGGCAAATTTGAAGTTTTAAGTGCAAACTCCATCAAATCGAAGCATATATCCGATTCCTGCCGTCGCATAATTTGTATTTAATGTATTAGATCACTAGCTGGTCTTTTAGATGATAGGAAAAATGTTCTAGCTGGCCTATACATCGCGATGATGTATACTTGTATGTAACCTTGTACAGTATTACATCATCTCAGGTTATAACCGACAAATTAGGCTGGATAAAAACGTATATGATGTTTCAAATAAAACTTTCTTAAAACGATCAGAAGTCATTTTTTTTCACGGAAGAACCCGTTTGTTTTTGGATCAAACGGTGAGCGCATTTGGTCCTCCCTCTGTACCAGAATATAAGATTTGCATGATTTTGAAATTAAAAGTCAACATTTATAACTTTTGACTGATAATTAAGCTAAAAACATATCTGTTTCGTGTTGTACATGTCATATAGTTGGATTAGTATTTGAAAGCACTTTCATATAATGCTAATTTTATAGTTATTGATGATATTTTTTCAACAAGGGGAACGATCCCCAATTTCTATTTCATTGAAACGAAAACATATTACAAGGTTTTCCATGTTACAACTTTCCTACTATCTACTACGGGGGTTGAACACATACCCTTCTCTTAGTTACTCTCTATTACGCCCTTCTCTTAGTTTCTATTGAGGGCTAAACACATGCCTATGTACATTTCTCTCGCCCCTCCAGCTTCCTTTTCTCACAGCCTGCTTCTCCTTGTGCCTCCTATACCATTCTTCGGCTTGGTTGTTTCTTCACCAGCGCGGGCCTCGCAGGCCTCGCCGTTCTTTCCCTTTTTACTTTTTCCCGCAACTGCCTGCATCGTGCGCTGTTTTTTCTCCCTTTTTTTACTTTTCCCCCGCAGCTTCTTGCTTGGTGCAACAGTGGTTTCTCCGCCTTGGTTCTTTCTTTCACCAGCGCGCACAGTCGTGATGGAGCAGCAAGGTAAGGCGCGGGGGTCGATCCCCCAGTCGATTGGTTCCATAGCTTGGAACCAACCGACTGAGCTAACTGACGTTCTCTAGTTATTGATGATATATTATGAGAAAAATTAATGGTCAAAGTTATATATTGGAGACCATGTAAAAAATTTATAGGCCTTATATTTCGGGATGGGGGAGTATTTAGATATATATTATCAACTTGTTTGCTTAAACTTTTCTATTTATTTACTTAATCTATATAAAAGATACATCCTTTTGTTTTTTTAAGAAGACAGTTATCAGTAAAGGCCAAATGGACCGGCAGCCCACGTGAACAAGGTTTTTCTCGGTTTTGATCTCATTTCCAAAGCCCATCCCGATCATATAAGTAATTTTATGTTCGAAGTGGCAGTGCTGAATAAATAAGCTAAAATTTAAAAGATTTTTTGATCTTTTTCTCGAAACTAGGTCACTTGTTCGTGTTGTTTTAAAGAGCTTTTAGAGATGACTCTATGATTTAAAAAAATCTAAAAGGTTCAAATATTTAGCTTTTCATTTTGATTAAACCTACCGTTGAAATCTAAACTAAGATCAACAAACCATCAAACTTATAGGAAATCTCAATTTCAAACTTAGAGCTAGCTACTTGAACTGACGATAAATAGTTTGATTGTTATCATGAAGCAATTAACCATGGGCGGATCTACAGTGTTGGACCCCGATGCCTTTCGGACAAACCAGGGGCGGATCTAGCGGTGGGTCAGGTGGGGTCAGGTGGGGCTCCACCTGCACTATCTATGACAGTGCAGCTCCATCTTAGATCCACCTATAATTTTTAGTGTAAAACAAAAGGGAAGGAGGGGCTTCGGTATGGGAAAAAAATATCCTTTTGTTGTCAGTCCCTCCTATTATTTTTAGTTGCGTCCGTCCCTGGGACTAGAATTCTTGTTTATTGCTACCATATTAGTATGTATATACGTATAAACCTACAAATCGAATCTAAAAAATTAGTGATCTAGTGTTAAAATAACTTCGATGACTTTAGCGACTTGTTTTCCTGTATCCGCTCTAAATATCATTAGTCAAGGTTACTCCACTTAAATACTAGCAACATTTTAATATAATTGAGCTGAACGAATAAACCGTATATAAAACCGGCCTGATAAAATTTATGGTCGCCGGAACGTTGGCGACTTGGCGGCCAGGCTGATCGCCTCAGGTGTCCCGCCTGCCACGAACAAGACGAGTTCAAACCCCGGGCCCGTCTGTCAGAGACAGGACGCGGTGCTGCCGCCGCACAAATCTTAAAGCCACTCGTGCCCCCCCGTTTCGCCCTCGCCGCCGCCGCCGTCTCGCACCCATCTCCGCGGGCTCTCTTCACCGGCCACCGCAAGAATCTCTTCCCATGGCGGCGACGGCGATGGAGGCGGAGGCGGAGGGGGCAGGTGGTGGGGCCCTCGCGCGGATCTTCGTGGGTGGGCTGGCGGAGGGCGTGGCCGCCGCCGACCTGGAGGGCATGTTCGCCTCCTTCGGCCCCGTCGCCGGCGTCGAGCTCGTGCGCACCAACGGCCGCAGCTTCGCCTACGTCGACTTCCGCTGCCCCTCCGACAAGGCCCTCGCGAAGCTCTTCTCCACGGTGCGTAGCCACCGAGCCCACCCTCGCTTTCCACTTCATTAGCCAATTCTTAGATTCTACTACATGTTCGTATTAGAGATTCTAGTGCTTTAGTGCGAACCAAACGAGCAGCAATGATAGATTAGATCAATTTATTCACCGAATGAAGAATCAATTAGAGATTTTGATCACCTGTAGTGATAGCTGTTTGCTGCTGCCTTGAGACGGTTTGGGGTTAATGTTTGTGGATGCAGTACAATGGGTGTAAATGGAAAGGAGGGAAGCTTAGGCTGGAGAAGGCCAAGGAGCACTACCTCGTTCGCCTGAAGCGAGAATGGAAGGAGGATGCTGCAGCGCAGGCAATGCCAATGAAAGATAATGTGGAGAAGCAGAAGCCGGAGAAGGCTGTTTTGGACACTTTAAAGATTAACCTCTACTTCCCGAAACTGAGGAAGGTGAGTGGTTTCTTGTGCTGATGCGTAGTTCTTCGGTTTGCCTGCTTGAGAACCTTGTCAATTGCTCTCAGAGTATATCCTATTTTGAGCATCATTTTCTTTAGTCAACCCAAACAGGTGTAACTGCACTGGTTACACCTCATATTCTGTCTGTACTTCTTAGCCTGTCCCATAGTTTCTGTAGTGGTATGCCATTTCTTGAGATGATGAATAACATGGTCTTTTAATTTCTACTCCATGCTCTGTTTGTGTTACATCTGATATTCTGATTGCCAAGGTTGCGAAATTGTTGTAAACATATTCATGACGCATGAACTGATGCAATAGTCATGTTATTTTTTATTTTCGGAATATGGGATAGACTAATCACTAATTAGGCATTGAATAAGAACTACAGAGTACAGACTGAGTATGAAACTGTGGTTGTAATAAAAATGACGAGGAGAAAGGATAATGGTTGCCTAAAATTACAAAAGAGAATTGATTAAATGTACCCTGCAGTGTATAGGTCAATATAACAGGTGTGCATTTCCCACTGATATGGTTATTCAATATGTTGATTATTTCATGGACATGCTTTCCCCTGATTCAAGGACTTCTTTACAGGTGAAAGCTTTACCTTTCAAAGGCACTGGGAAGCACAAATACAGTTTTCGGCATATTGAAGTCCCTTCTTACCCAATTCACTTTTGTGACTGTGAGGAGCACTGTGGTCCTCCTGAGGCAGCTAATGATGAATACGCATCTGTTCTTAATGCTGCTGCATATGAGAAGGAGCGCAACATTATGAATTCCGTGATGAGCAAGCTCTTTGAGAACAACAATGGGCATATTGATTCATTGGAAACGCAGAAATACAATGTTGATGCCAACACCACGGAACCCTCTGATGTTGAGAATGACATGCAAATGGAAGAAGCAGAAGAGATTCCTGAGGAAGAGCTGTATGACATGCAAATGGATGAAACAGAAGAGCCTTGCGAGGAAGATTTGGATGACCTTGTGATTAACGTTGTTAGTCGCAAGCCCAATAACTCAGTAATGCAGTTAAATAGGGAAAAACGGGCATTGAATAAGGTATGCATGCTGCAGCTACTTCTGTTAAACAAAAATTCATGTCATTCACACATACAATTATGTGCATTAACATGCTTTGAACTAATCTCTGATTTATTCAGGACTCATGGATTGGAAAATGTCAACAATTTGAAGATAACTCCTTCCAGAAGAAGAGACAGAAATCCAAGGATTTATATGAACCTAGAAACAATAAGCTGTCTACTTCAATGATGTCAGACAAAAGGACTACAGTGAAGTCTTTGCCTTCTATATCAGGAGCCAACGAAAAGGAACAAAAAATTACAGGTTTGTCAGCAAAAGGAGCACATGAATTCTCTTCCGTACTTAACAGCGATAAAAGCTCTAGAGGTCTTCAAGGTGTTGAGGCTCAACCAGGTTCTTCTACAAAAAATGGAAGTGCAAAAAATATGCATACTACTGAACCTAAAAAAGGTGTGTCGTGGTCTCAGAAGTCTGCCTGGAAAGATCTTGTAGGGGGCATGGGGGCCACATCTTTCAGCATATCACAAGTTCTGCCGAGCACCAATACAGCACCACCACCGGTTCAAAAGACTACTGAGACCTTGGCTCCACACAGTGAACCCAAAAACAAAGTAAAACTAGGTGTCAAATCTTCAAAATCCTTGGAAGTTATGGCTCAGGCCTCGCCTGAACAAAAGTTGCAGGGTTCCATGGGAATGCCTTCTAGTGGAACTACGATCCGGTCAGCTCGCTGTGACTCCAGGGGGCACAGCGAGGACAATAAGTCAGAAAAATTGCGGGTAGTCCCAAAGATCACTATCAGTGAGGTTTGCCCATTCATGAGAAACCCTGAATCAGAAAAGCAATTTTTGAAGGCAAAGAAGGTTCTAACTGGTTTCATCAAGAAGGGCAATGAGAACACAGGATCCAATTCTGGCAAAGGAAAGCCACCATCAAGGAGATAGCTGCAAGTTGTTTGAAATACAGCCCTGTGGGTTCTCTGTTCTTAAAACATGAACATTTGACGAAATCTTACAAAAGGATGAAATATCATTTCTTGTTGAAACCTGCGGACCAATGAAATACCGATGGGGTGGTTATTTGCAACAGCAGTCAGGTCAGGCTGTCAGGATGTCTGTCTCTGTGTTCTCCTGATATAGTCAGCATTAAATATCTGTAAGGAAAAATATTGGCATATCACCGTAAATTTCCTGCCTTTGGTGTAGGGGTGACATACTCCTTGTGTCATCGACATGCGGGTCCTGACTGGCATGTGTTCTGCCAACTTGAATAAATCGTTGTAACCTCTAGCCCCGTTACATTGGAACCCTTGTGGATCAGACCTGTTATCTGTTGGTTGTTTCACTAATGCTATGCAATTCTTTTGACTTTTGTTCTTCACTCGAATTCTACGATTCTGCTCCAGCATTCTTGGGTCAGTGGTGCACCTGAACCTGAATGTGGACATAATATTTGCCTTTCAGTCCATCTCTGATCACGCGTACGACTGTTGCAAACCTGTTGTTACACTGTTCCACACGCTTTACCTGTTCTGCAGCGATAATTTCGCACCAAATCTCTCTCACACACACCTAAAAGAAACCTTACACGAAAGACGCGACTTTGACAAACACGAAATGCCGTATCCATGATCCATCTCTGACCTAACTATGCATCTAAAACCTCCTCCTCATGAACAAGTGCCTTAATTAGGATTACATTTGGGCCGTAATTTCAACAAGGGAACGGTGAGCTCTCTAAGTCTAACTCGATGAGTTTCCTTGTTCTTGCGGCTCTCTCTCTCTCTCTCTCTCTCTCTCCATGGACACTTCTCGTTCTGATTTGGCTTTCATCTTTGGATCAGAACGATGACGACGGACAGCTCCGGATCCCGGAGGTTCTTGCCTGGCCGTCAGAGCTCCCATCAGGTTCGTTTTCATCTATATGTGCTTCGTAATTTTCACCGCAATCAAACCAAAAATCATTTTGGTATTGCCCTTTTTCTTGCATCATTTCATGCCTCAGAAGAAATTAAGCGACTGGGGTATCAGCCATGAATTCGATCTTATGTAATTAGATTTTCTGAATGATAATGGGGATTTTAGTCATAACTTTTGCTTGCAGAAAACTTTGCTTTCTTTTCTTTTTTTGTGTTTTGTTTTTCTAATGGCGTGACGTGCCAATGGTATGGCCTTTGATGGTGCCAACTGTTTAATCCCCATTTGTTTGGTCAACTTTGGCCTAGTCTTCTCCAACTAACAAGCAACAAGAAACAGCCAATGGTGAGGCATCGTGGTAGCCATGTCTGTCTTGCTATAGTAAGGCTTTCTTATGACAGCAATGGCCTCAGCAAGCCTAAGCTGACTCATGTAGAATGCTTTGAACATTCCATCAGCAGTCATCTCATCAAGAATATCTCAGGAACTTGCATATCAGAGGCAGCCCGTAAATCTTGGCTACATATTTACTGGTTGCTACTGATTCACAGATGGAAATGATCAATGGAAAGAGCCAGCTGTCTACCAATCCAGTGAGTCGTTGCTGGTGCCATCTTGTTGAATTCAGCATGGATTCACAAGGATAGTTTGATGTAACCTTTGCTTTGGTATCTCCATACTTATTCACCTCGTTTGAATTTTTTGATGGTTTTCCTATAAAACAGGTGCTTCCATTGGCTGATGGGGCAGATGAGTTTGAGGATGAGGCACTTGTTACTCCAGAATCACTGTCGAACATAATTGGCGGTTTTCAAAGAAATGCAAGCTCTATTCATTGGGGGATTTTTGGTAGCGCAAAGATTGTGCTGCTCAAGTCCAAGCTCAATGTGTTGATACCGTGTGGTTTTTTGGCGATCCTGATCAGCTATTTAACCCAAAATCATGTATGTGCACTGAATTTCATTGACAACTCATCCGTTTATAGCATTTGCTTAGAGCATCCCCAGCAGGGGAGCAATACCGGCCGCTATCAGCAGCGTTAAACGCTCGCGCCAGCCATGCACGCTCGCCCGCCTGCCGTTCGCCTCAGCTGGGTTTGAATTTTTTCTCGCCTGTGTCGCTAGTTGATGCCGGCCTGCTGTGATAGCGTCCCTGCTGGGGACGCTCTTAGTGTTCTTTTTTTGTTGCATGATTGTGTTCTTATCTGGATATAATGATATTAAATCTTTGTTTCTTTTGAAGGGTTGGGTATTTCTTCTGAGCTTGTTGGGTATTATTCCTTTGGCTGAGCGATTGGGTTTTGCTACCGAGTAATTGTCACAGCTTCCCCTCTTATTTGGTGATACCTGTCCAAATTATTTCAACAATGACTTTGACACTTCGCTTCTAACTGCAGGCAATTAGCACACTTCACTGGCCCAACAGGTCTCAACTCAGTTGCTCTTCTTCTGAAGTATTATGATCTGAGTTGCATTTTCTTGCATGATTATGGGTGCAGATGCACAGTTGTGACTGGCCAGTTTTATGTGCAGTTGGAGGCCTCCTGAATGCTACATTTGGCAATGCAACCGAGTTGATCATATCGATCCATGCACTACAGAGCGGAAAGTTAAGGGTTGTCCAACAATCTCTGCTAGGATCAATCCTGTCAAACTTGCTTCTGGTTGTTGGTTGCGCATTCTTCAGTGGAGGGCTTGCCTGCGGCAGAATGGAGCAGACCTTTTGCAAGGTAACCATTTTTCTTCCTTCGTTAACATATTTGCATGATACAAATGGAAGGCTGATTTTGGGTCGTTGTCAGGCAGATGCAGTAGTGAACTCTGGACTGCTTTTGATGTCAGTGATGGGGTTGCTGTCTCCTGTTGTGCTGCATTACACTCATTCAGAAGTCTACTTTGGCAAGTCAGAATTAGCATTGTCAAGGTTCAGCAGCTGCATCATGCTTGTTGCTTATGCTGCTTACATTTACTTTGAGTTGTCAAATAGTCGCCGTCGCGAGGAATCCAGTCAGGTAAGTGTGTTGGATTATTTGCTCAAAGAAAAAGTGTGGTGGATTACCCATACTGACAAACAGAGCTAATGATAAATTAGATATACTGAACTTGCTATTTTTCCATTTGCTTTCTAGTCTCTGAGGTACTTATTTGCATTTGAGCCAGGGAAGAGGTGAGGATGAAGGGGACGATGATGATGAAGCTCCTGAGATCTCCAAATGGGAAGCCATTGCCTGGCTTGCAATTTTCACTATTTGGATCTCAGTATTCTCTGACTACTTAGTTGATGCAATCGACGTAACATCTCTTATCCGTCCATTTGGTACATTTTAACTTCATGATTTTTGTGGATTAACCTTGTAAGTTTTGCAGGGGGCTTCCAAGGCTTGGAACGTACCAGTTGCATTCATCAGTGTTGTTTTGCTTCCTATTGTGGGAAATGCTGCAGAACATGCTAGTGCTGTTATGTTTGCAATGAAAGACAAATTAGTAAGTAGCATCTGGACATTGTTAACAGTCAATTCTTTCATCCACATCGATTATGTAAGCTTCTTGTATTTTTCTTGTAGGATATTTCCCTTGGGGTTGCAATAGGGTCATCTACTCAGATATCCATGTTTGGGGTAGGATGGTTTGAGCCATGTGCTGCGTTGCTTTCATTCATCTGAATTTACCAGACTCGGATATGCTGCATGACTGCATCAGATGTTGTTTTGCTGACAGATAGCTTTGTATATCATTTGTAGATACCGTTTTGTGTAGTGATAGGATGGATAATGGGCCAGCCAATGGACTTAAACTTCCATCTCTTTGAGACCGCGAGCCTCTTATTAACTGTACTGGTTGTCGCATTTTTGTTGCAGGTACTAACGTCATATAAATGGAGCATTCCCATTTTGCTTTCACAATTCTATTTGTGACCTTGTTCTAATTTTGAAACATTTCCAGGATGGAACCTCAAATTGTTTAAAAGGGATGATGCTATTTCTTTGTTATCTGATAGTAGCTGCCAGTTTTTATGTATATGCTGATCCAGAATCAGATGGTAAGTTTCTTGCTTCTGAATTTCGTTTAGCGTTCATGCAACGTTATTTTTTTCAAAAGGCATGCAATGTAAAGTTTCAGTAAATATGCATTTAACTGATGAACAAGGATACTTTCTGTTAAAATATTTTCATAAATCTCAAACTGGAGCCATTGACAAAAGAGTAAGATCAATATTCTTGTGGTTTAGTCATTTCACATTTGGAATTCTGCCTAGCAGGTGATAAGCCTACTGGAAACTAGGAGTGCCTGGATGATCTGATGGATTGTACACAAGATTTCTACCATGTGAAACCATTTGCTGTCAAAACTCAGAAGAGGAATTAATTGAGTATTTCAGAATTTCTTGGTGTTCCTCACATATAAGGTCTTTCAAGTACAGGCATTCTGGTAGATATACAAGAATTGAATAGAGGCTTAGCGTGAATATCATGTTGTATAAGCAGCAATTTCCTTGTTATGATACCATCAGATAACAGTACAATGTAGAAGCAATCTTCAATTTTGGTATGAAATACTGTTATTAAGATAATATGATTTACAAAGAGTAAAATCAAAATTAACATTTTTAAAAAAAGAGTAAAATCAAAACATACTTTTCACACAGAAAAAAAAAAACGAACAAACACAGGAAATCAATGGATGGCAATCTCCTTTCTGGTTCCATTTTCATCTGAAAGTTAAATCATTTACAGTGCCTAACCTTCAGCACTAGTGGTCATGGTGGTACATAAGTATAAAACAACACACAAGTGCAAGTAATAAAACTCTACAAGGTAAGAGAAGCTAAGCATTAACAATGGTTGTCCATCATGACTCCTTTTCTAAATCAAGCTGCAGTTTTATAATTTCGCTACCTAATTGTGAGTTGCATTCCATGCTGGCATCTGGAATTGTATGCTCTGATAATGGAGCTGTAGAGGTGTCTGGCTTGATCTTGGTTTTCTCCATGGCACGTTCACGCAATTCCTCTTCTGTTGAACTTATCGTTGAGGATTGAGAATTTTTGGCCTTTTTTTGCTCTTCTAATATTTTCTGCAAATATTGTGTGTTCCTCTATGCGCAGCTGTAATAGTGTAGTTGTTTTTGTACCTGATGAGCAAGAATAATGTCAAGACTGCTGGTAAACTGCAAGTTTGTCTGTATTTTTTTAGTCTCGGTGATGAACAATTCTGCAAACTACTTATCTTTGTGACCAGAACTTCAGTAAAAATATTATAAAGATAAGCGGTAAGATGTATCTAAATACACAATGTCACCTTATATAATCTATGCACTGATAGACTACAGTATGCTGCTCCCGGAAACATCTTGTAGCTGAAAAGAGAAGTCGGCTGTTTTCGGGTGGAGCAGCAGGGTTCTGACCAAACCATCCGGTCTCACAGCACCTTCCAGATTGTGGAAGTAACAATGCATTGGCAATGGTTAAGCAAAGCAGCCAGCAACTCAGACCCTATTCTTTTGAGCTGATCTGAACGGTTGAAAGGGTGAAATAACTGAACTTCAAGAGCTTCTCGAGATAGTCTCAAGATTCGGATACATTTCGTTTGACTTGCTTTTTAAGGCATTTAAACCCACCTTCAAAACAGCGAAAAAACAAACTTAAAAAACATAAAACATATGTGTTTTCAAAACGTAGATAAATCGTTAAGCTGTTAAACCGTTTAGCTGAAAAGAACTGGGTCTCAAACTCACCAGAATGATGATAGCACAAGTTCAGCTACAGCAGATTTCGTACGCAAGGCAAGGCAAGGCAAGGCAACCCACCAGAGCAAAGGCACAAGTCCATATGCTCCATTTCGCACGCAAAGGCAACATCGTCTTGTGAACAAGGAGAATCACGAGTTCATAAAATTCGTGCACGTGCAGTCACAGCCACCCAAGAATTTTGTGGTGGCTGTATAAACTTACACACGCTGCCCTCAGGCGGCGACCTTGACAGCGTGATTTGAGGTGGTGTTTTCGCAGTTACACAGTTACAAGGATGACACTGATGCTTGAACTTCGGTACCAGTGGCTTGCCTAGCACTGCTGACTCTTGCTATAATCGCCTACCTATCCTTGAGCTCTTCCTCAAACGTGCTCAGTTTCTCTCGGATGGGTGTAAGGAAGGACTTCAGATCCTTGCATATCCGCATTTTGTCGGCAGAGTCAAGGCTCTTGTCGTCACTAAACCTTACTTCGACCTGAAATCAGGTGGAGGGAGAAAATGTGATGCCATTTTGAAAAGGTGTTTTATATCGGTGCAGATTTCATGGGTACTAGTATCTTTACCTCCAGGTCCTTGAGCTCACCAAATGAGAACTCAGGAACTTCTAGATGGCCTTTGACCTTCTTCTTTTCTTCTTTAATTAACCATTCACCTAATAAGCATTCTTATGAGTGACACTGTAGTAACACAATGACCTACAAGGGTGATTTTGACATGATAACTTGTTTACCTTTAAATTTCAAGCTCAGCTCATAATTATAACCTACTCTTTTCTTATTGCGGACTGTGATTAGGAATGCCTGACAAAAGTACAAGGATATATTCAGATATTAAAATAACATGTTACGCAGTTGTCAGAGAAAATATGAATTTATAAAATTGAATGATTTATCAAACATCATACTTACATCGCCTGAGCATTTGGACACTTCATCAATGGATGCCTTCCCAGTAGGGAATTCCAATGAACCTAAAGCACACAGCAATTCCTGCAGTACAGGTTAACCAAACACATGTCAAGAGAAATTTGGAACAAGAGACATCACGCAAGTGTTTAACCAACAGTTTGTTACAAAACCACTTCACCTTTATCCTACTATTAGCCCACGAATTGAGGTTCTTTTCCTCCCAGGTTCCAGCCTGCAAAGACAAACAACACACTTAGCACGTGGCGATATGACCATACCAAAATAAACATATAGAAATGTGGAGCATTTCATACGCCAAACATATCATGAGTACAAGAAAGACAAACTAAACAAAAACGAAGGCACATGATTCCGCATCAAGGACTCTGAGGAGCTTCAACTATCCTATAATTCACGTTTTATACTACAAAAGACAGTATGAGTCAGCAACTCAAACAAATTCACGATATGAACAATTCGCGAGATGAAAGCTGTCAATTTCTTCCTACAACCTTGTATTTTTGGGGGGCAAAAGGGGAAGCGCCTATTTCTATTTAAGAGAGATGGAAACAACACAACGTTCTCCATACAGACTCGATGGAACCAAGCACAATCATAAACCAGGCATAGGACTACAGCCCTCACATTGGCCTATCCCAGAACCCCAACCACCCAGCCAGCATACCTGACATTGTTTTAAAAGCCAAAAGCAACAATATTAAATTCGCAAGAAAACAACTACACTACTACTCAACACGACTATAAATCTGCACAGACATGGGTGCAAGTTCAAGTTGCATGAAATCATCTTGTGAGAAGACAAATCATGAGATTACTCCTCAGTGTGGAGATTGACCGGTACAAAGTTCCACTTTTTTCACCCTTAGCATTTTTTAACTTATCTACGAGACTATCATATGTTTCCTCTTATTTATCAGCTGATCAATTCCAAGTTAGTTCGCAGATATGCCTCTCATAGACTGATCCACGTGTGGTCCCTTTGCCATACAGACAACCAGTTTTTATGTACAATCTTGCTAACACATGAAAACTTGCGACAAATCTTCATAAGCAATGGTAGCACATAATCAACCTAAATATGTATCTAGAATTAATCCAATATTCGGTTGCAGCTATGCCTCTCATAGAATGCTCTACGCGCGGGCACCCCCGTGCCACAGGCAACCAGTTTTTCTGTAAAATCTTGCTACCATATGAAAACTTGAGCCGAGTCTTCATAAGCAACGGTAACACATGTTCAACGTAAAAACGTATCATTAATTAGTCCAACATGCACAATAATGCTAGAAACACTAGTTATCTTGCGCACATCAAGCAACAAATAATTCTCTTATGTGGACAATAAATCAACAATGCTACCTCATCAGCATAAAAGTGATCAAAGAGGGAAGGTTACACTAAACTACAACTCTACAAGTAGTTTAAGCATCAACATTCCTCCTATGCATCAATCAAATTTGGCTGGATCCCAACCTAAACCGCTTTCGTGATTGAGTGGTCAATGAGCTTACAAGCATGCTGTCACGCGAGTTCATGCTAGAAATCGAACCACAAGCTCACTCTTATAGTATACGAACAAAACCACTACCGCTAGGTAATCACCATTGGATGGCCTCTACCGATCTAGCATTACCAGGTTTTCCCATCACAAGAACATAACAAATTGGCGATGCTTGTCCTCGCGACGCGACCACCATTCCTTCGCAACCTAACAAGGATGGGAGGAAGGCGTAGAGGGAGGGATGGCTTGACCTGGTTCCAGACGGAGCCGAGCGGCGGCGGGTTGCCGTTGCCGTTGGCATTGGCGGTGGAGGGGTCTAGTAGGCGGGGCTCGGGGAGCGGCACGGCGTCCTTGGTGCCCTCCCGCACCCAGTACCTGTACGACGAGGCCTTCTCCTCCGCCGCCGCCGCCTCCGTGTCCTCCATCAAATCGACGGATCTCACCCGCGATGGCGAGGCGCAGGCCGCAGGGGATGGGGGGAGGGATGGAGCGGGTGCTCTCCTTGGATCCCGAGAAGCTTCGAGAGGAGGCCCGGGGCTTGAGGCTTGCGCGCGTGGTGAGTCGTCTCCCCCTTTTCTCCTCGTGGCCGTGGAGGGCGCGCGCGTGATGGTTCCAGATCCGGGAAGCTTCGGGAAGCTTCGGCTACGGCTCCACTAGGCGCTCGAGGAAGCTTCCATGTCTCTTCTCCGGTCTCCGCTCACGGTGGATGACATGTGGGTCCCCAAAGGCCGGCCAGATGGGGACGAGTGCGTCCCATGTGCTTTTGGAGTCGTCAAGCACGGACAGATTTGAATTTGAATTTCTGCAAGTTAAGATTACTACCTCCGGTCATAAAAACGGTCATAAAAAGAAGTCGTCGTTGACTTTTACACACGTATTTGACCATTCGTCTTATTTAAAAAATTAGTTCAGATATATAAAAATATAAGTCATACTTAAAATATATTTAATAATAAACCAAATCATAACAAAATAAATAATATTTATATAACTTTCTTAGATAAGACGTATACAAAAGTCAACGACAAATTTTTTTTAATTGGAAAGAGTATATATGGAAAGTGGAATCTTTTTTTTTCCTGCACGCATTGGCAACCTGTTTATTCAAGAGCTTAAAATAATATGAATATTATAATATAAAAATTATTGTGGTACTAATATAAACTAGCAAGCGTGCACGTGCAAAGCACGTTGGAGCAATGCTGACATTGTGGAAAAAATAACAAAAAAAAGATATGAAGCAAAGTTTCTCCCTTAAGTTTGAGTGAAAAAAACGAAAATGCGAGAAAAATTGCAATCCCTACCACGTTAACATTAAAGGTTATAACAAATAAAACTAAATTGTCATCTCAATCCGTTTACTTGGGTAAAAAGGAAATCTTACATATAATGAGTGCGTCACAGTAACACATCCTTGTAAACAATATTTTTGGTGCTCTTCCCATATGGATCGATGTCATCAACTGACTTTGCTAAGATTTTTGTTGTCGTCCTAGAAACACCTCTGGACAATGCGACATATAATTGACCATGGGCAAACACGGGCTCTGGAAGGTAGACTCCTACATTAGGGATTGTTTGTCCTTGAGCCTTGTTGATGGTCATAACAAAACTTAGTCGGATGGGGAACAGTTTTCTTTTGAACTTAAAAGGGAAAGAAGCATCTTCAGATGGAGATAACGGAATGCGAGGTATGAACACCCTAGTTCCAGCATGTTGTCCTGCGATAATCTCAGCATCTATTGTGTTCCTCATAAATGCTTTCACCATCAATCTTGTTCCATTACAAAGGCCATTATTCGGATCAAGATTACGTAGCAAGATGACTGGACAATTTACTTTGACCTTAAGAACATGCGGAGGCAGTCCGTTTGGTGTTAGAGAGTTGAGGAACTCATTTGGATATTGATTACATTGGTCATCCTCAACCGTGTCGAAGCTGAAGTAGGTCATTTCTTCTCCAGGAAACCGCCCAATCATTATAGCGTTGAGCTCATCGACATAGTCATTCCTTGTTGAGAGAATGGCGGTACGCTCATGTAAGCGATTGATGTGGCATTACACTCAAGTGATGGAAACACGTTATTAATCAATGTGTCAATGCATTGGTCACTTGCATTGTATCCAATTACAATGTCATCGGGAAGGCTCACGTAGTCATCTCTAATGGTTTGTTCAGTTCCATTGCCAATTCTCAATAGAAATTCAGAAAACCATGGATCACATTGAGCCCTCATGTTTTGAGTCAGGCGTATTTTCCTAATATTTGGCCACAGGTAAGATCGTTGGATTATGGCATTAGTGATTTGAGCTCTTGTTCCCCGCTTGATTACTGGTAGAACACATGCGAGGTCACCTCCGAACACCATAACCTTCCTCCAAATGGTGATGAGCGATCGTGGCATCCCGCAGTGACCTATCAAGTGTCTCAATTGTTTGACGTTTTGTCATGGCCACCTCATCCCATATTATCAGCGCCGCACTTCGAAGCAACACAGCGGTACCACTCTGCTTGGTGAAATTGCAAGTGTTGTTGTCAGAGACGTTGATTGGTAGCTTGAACCTAGAGTGAGTTGTGCGACTTCCAGGCATTATGGATGCTGCTATCCCCGATGTTGCTGTAGCAATGGCAATAAGGCCCATTGATCTAACTGCAGCAAGCAATGCCCTATACAAAAAGGTCTTCCCAGTGCCACCTGGACCATCGACGAAGAAAACATTACCCTTCTGAGTCCGCACATGTTCCATGGTATCATCAAAACCAGCCTTTTGCTCTTTGTTCAAGGAGGCATACAACTCATTATGGTCTTCATCCACATTAATAGACATCTCTTCACTGACCTCCCTTATATCATGGCTATCAGCAGGCACAGATTTATCCAAATATGGTAAATCATAGTCTTTAATATCCTTTCTCATGGAATACAGCAAATCCCGTATATGGACAAGGACCATTTGTTCGATTAATCGACTGTTGCTGTAGTTTAACTGGAAATCTTTAGACATAGTATCAAGATGTTTTTTCCACAACCCACTAATATTTGTTACTTCACAAAAAACAAGAATAGTTGCAAACAACCTTCTCAATGCATTCGGCATCCGAAAAGTTGCCGCCTCTTCCAAACACTCATCGATACTTTTATATGACTCTAGTATACCCCTTTTCTCGGCTGCTAGCCTGAAAGTGCTGCATGTAACACCATCAACAGTACGTAGATCTTCAAATGATGTTGAGCCACGCACATGGTTGAGAAGCAACCTAAGAAAGTACCTCTCACCCTCATTGGGATTTGCGGCCACAATTCTCCCTATCTGCGTCCTTTGCTTTCGCACTTCCCAACGTTTTTTACATCTCTGCCATACAAAATGTTATGGGAACTCCTTATATAGGAAATTACGTGCCCAAGGATTCGTCTGATTTGTTTTGAAGTACTCAGTCAGCATGGTACATGAAGAACCATCTCGGCCAACGACATCTTCCAAGTTATCTGATGCTCTGAAAGAAACAGTATGCATGTCTGGCAGATGCAGCTGCATCTGTAATACTGGAGGAGACATATCAAACAAATCGAAACTATATATTGTCCACATTGCCTCTGGAGGACTGATGAACCTTGAATCTCTGTACATGCGAATCTCGTTGATCACCTCATCATTGCCCTCACATTCGATGGAGAATGATGCCCGGTCATGGCCCTTGTACACATATTTATATATGTATTTGACCGCCTTAATGCTTGAACAGGCCTCTACATTGATATGACAATTATAACGCATAAGTAGTTCAGGATTGTATGGTACGACCCATCTGTTATCCAATTTAGCATGCCTTACATCAACCACTGGCCCATTTGCCCTTCTTCTGTAGATAGGATATGAGTCCTTTCCCTGCTCCGTGGCTTCACAGAAAATTTTAGGATAATTGAACCTACACTTCTCTTTTACCATGCAAGGGCAATCTTTCCTGTCCTTACCACATGGTCCGTGCATCATGTGCTTAAGCACCAAAGCATGTAACTCAGGATACTTGTCTTTGTCTGGTATCTCCGTCGATATTATTTTGTCATACTTTTATGGGTTGTTAAGCTTGAAACCTTTCTTCATGATCAATAAAAAGTGCTCGTGTGGAAGGCCTCTCTTTTGAAATTCAGTGACGTGGACATAAGAAGAGACCTCTCCAAAGTGGTGTTTCTTAAATAAGAGATCTTTAATGTCTCGTAGCTTTGCCATGAACACGCGTGCAACTATGTCTGGTCTATCTTGGGCGGTCTGGCCAGGCTCAAGCATAGCAGAGATCTCATCCCACTGCGGGTTACACGTCATCGTCAGGAAAATATCTGGTTTTCCAAACTTCTAAACCAAACATGTAGCATCCATACACCTCTTCCTGACGTCACGCTCCCCTGCAGTGAAGCTAGGAGGCAGAATAATCCTTTTTCCAGACATAGAAGCATGTGTCTCCCCGACTGTGACAGAATCCACCAAACCCTGATATAGATCAGCACATATCAACTTCTGGGTTGACTCCTTGGCAAAGAAATCAAGCCTCATAAATTCAATCTTGATGTACATGTCGACCACAAACTGCTGTAGAAGACGCCGACCATGTAAAAGAACATTAAAAACCCCCTCTCGAACATGCAGCTTGTAACAATAGTATTCTCTCGCAGTTACATACGACCCACTCCCATTATCATCACCTACAGGCAATGGAAAATAAGATCATTTAATGTTGCACGAACAATTTGCACATTCGAGATAGTTATTGATATTTTATGGTATTTCTGATCATTGCCTTCTGACTCTTCGATAGTTCCTGTGTTGTAAGGATGTTCATTGAAGGGCCTGCCATTGTAAGGGATAAATCGATTCCACCCAACTTCACCGCCAGGAAAAAATAAAGGATAGGACAAAGGATCATAGCAACCATGACTCGCTTTTATAAATTGAGATCTTTCTTCTCGTCCATGCACCATCACACTTCTATCAAAATTGTTTTGTGGGTCATTGCCTTCTACCCAAATTGCTGCAACTTGAGATGCGGTAGGAGCATTGTAGACACGCTGGTCCAACGTAATACTGGTATTGAGCTCAATCCTGTACTCATCTAGATTGGGTACAACACCAATGGACTTCAATGTTTGGATGTAAGGATTATTACTGAGAATTTGCAGCAATATGCGAATGAGATTTATGTCTAGATCTGGAGAGCGTCGCACCCTATGTGCCAGATTTGCATCTGTATCATAGAAATATAGTTGAAGATGTCTTGGACCATTACTTCCAGGCACCAGCTGATCGATCCGATGGTACACTTGACCTTGTGCCCTAAAAGTATAAACACCCTTTTTATTATTGCTGTAGCGCTTATCCAAAGTTACTCCTAAACTTGTCATTGCAAAGTGTGAATTTGCATAGCGGAGATTATCTTGGAAGTATTTTGCAATGGGCTCATCACTTATATATTGTTGACGTAACTCAGAAGAAACATCAGGAATAACTATACTGATCTTCCCGTTTCTACAACAAAATCCCGGTGTCTCGTATTGAAATCTTTTTGCGCCACATTTACGACAACTTTGTGTTGGCTTCAAAGCAATACTCTGAAGGTTCTGATAGATTTGTTCATATGGATCTGCAATATTAGTTTTGTGAAATGCATGAAAAAAATATTACTATGATATCGACAAGCTTACATGACAAAAGAAAGGCATGTCATTAAACTGACCTGGTGATTCAGAAATGTTTGAATTTATTGTATGTCCAACTTCGGGAGCTAAAGAAACAATTAAAACATGGCAACGTTGTTACTATCAGAAATAAATAGTACAAACAACAGTTTTGGTCTTTATACAAATATATATACTTACATAGGGACGATGGTTTGTTTTGGGTATTGATCATAGGATTCCTCATCCGAGCTTTGTACTCACGGTTTTTCTTAAGCAAGGCTGTCTTCTTCGCAACATCCATGTTATCGTACCTTACCTTGACATAACCATGCCTTGTTTTCTGGATTTTACTGGATGCATTTGGAGTGCTTGTGTCTTGAGAAAAAGATCATTGTGTATTTGTTGTATCACTAAAACGTCTTTTAGACATGACGACTCAGTATTTTTTGTACTGAAGAAAATATAATATGTATATATAAGATTTATATATGTTTAAGATCATATTAATATTCTGCAGCATCAGAAAGTGAAACATGGGCACGATCAATATTTATCATGTTTACGAATAATTAAACCAACCCGTTTGAAGGACGGTACGTCGCGGCTCGCTGGTCGCGGTGGCGCAATGTGGAGGGACGACCACGGGCTCACCGGTGTCGAGGAAGATAGCCGCGGCAGCGAGGTGCAAACCGGCGATGTGGCGTCGGCGCCCGACGACTCCGGCGTCTAGCTACTTTGTCAACGTGGCTGAACCTACCGAGGGGTTTTATACTAGCTAGCTAGCTTGTCTCTTTCGTCTCCGTCTCTAGTTTGTGCGTGAATCGGATTCGAGCCTGGCTAGCAGCAGCGGCCGCATGCCCGTGTACCGCAGTGTTCGACTACGTGTGGGTGCAGTTCTACAACAACCCGCCGTGCCAGTATAGCGCGAGCGGCGGCGCGGGCAACCTGGCGCGCGCATGGAAGCAGTGGGCGGCCATCCCGGCGGGGCGGGTGTTCCTCGGGCCCCAGGCGGCCTCCGTGTTTTATCCGGAGGAAAATACTAATATGCTAGCTGTGTGTATGCATGCATGCAGCATGCAAGCTGATCAGTCCTCGTTATCTCCCGAAGATGGCCGGCTAGCTCCCAAACACGGCATCGAGATAGCCTTCCCTTTTACGTACGTGTTCGCGATGGCAGACATGGTATGTACATACGTGCGGACCGGACCAGATCAGATCATGTATGGTAGTCGGTGTCCGTGTGTAACAATTAATCATAGGATACAAACTTGGCCATGCATGTAAGTGTCCGTATTGTATGACAAATTACGTATATATGAGTAAGAGTCTATGGTCTATACGTATCGAGTCGTATCGAGTCAATAGTCTGTAGTCTCTACGTATTGAGTTGATAGCAAACTTCTAAAAAATTATGACCGTTGGATGATGGATAAATAGAATAGATGGATGTGATCTGTAGTTGAATCTAGGCCAGCTGCCCAATTATATAGAAGTTTAGATTTAGATTTAGATTTAGATATAGATAGATTAGATTAGATTTAGATAGATTGTCCACATTCATTTTTATTACCATTGGATCTCCTATTTTTTCAACCGGAGTTTGTGAAGTTCACATGGTACAAGACTACGACCAAATTCGACAGTAAAGGGAGTAACAAAATTCAAGCATAATTGTCATTCCACAAGCAAATAAAGCAGCTTGCTTAGCTTTGCGTAGGGAATGGACAAATGGCCTTCGCAAAGATTCCAGCAACTCCAGCTGGTACGTACACAACGAAACACAACCATCAATCGCAAATGTGCGCTAGGTCCAAGCAAATGAACTTGTTAACCGCATCTGCTCATGTTCATCCTCCTCAAGAAACAACGGAAACCACCTCAAAAAAAAAACATTGAAAAAATATCAGAACTGATAAGCTTGATGAATACATTGCGTCGTTACAAACCAAAACCAACCCCAGAAGACACAGCATGCTGCAGTCATGCATCCAACTAACAAGATGTGTTCCTTTGATCATCACTTGCTTAAGGATAAAGAATCTCCCAGGCATCGCTCCACTCAACACCGTGCAATTGAATGCACGGAACAGCCCTAACATCTAAAAGGATCCATTAGATCGTCTAATGGGCCGTCTCCTCTCAAAAAACAAACCAAAACATTGGTTTTAATAGACTCAAAGGCCAACCCAATATGACCGCCCATCGCTGTTATGGATTGGCGATGGAGATGGTGTCATCACACCCCACTCGTACCACACCTGCAGCAATGGGGACAATGATGTTCCAATTAGGGTCCATACGTCTAAGAAGTAACAACATCAGAGTTCAGAAACCACACTACCTTGGAAGCACCACTGCATCGCCAAAAGTGCACTTCTATGGGTGATTCTGACGGCACATAGATGGGCTTTCTTAATGGGAAGAAGATCGGAAACCTGATAGTGTTCACAATACATCAAGAATACAGTAGACGTATGATTTGAGAAATATTATTGTCAGCTTGTGAAAATCAGGTTCCCTTTACCAGCTAAACATGTTTGGAGTAGCTGTGTAAGGTTCAATTCCGAGATGAACATCTTTATATAGTACAGCATCAAAATATCCAGCAAATCCTGCCAAAATAATAGGGGGAGCTAGAGTTAAGGATGACGCACATAACTTGTATTAATAGCAAAATACATGAGTATAGCTACATACCATGCACAAGGCATGATCCTGTATCTTGTGGCACTTCAAATTGCAACTTGGTATATCTTTGGTTGCTAGCCTTCCGTGAATAATTCGGATGGCTGAAACTAAAAACCTACAAATATCAAGGTGACCATCAAATGCCATTATTTATGTTAATAATTCATAGAGAAAGAAGGCAACATATCCAGTGCAAATGGTTATTCAATGCTAATATGCTAACAGTAGATCTAGACCATCAGATCCACAAGGAGTGGTCCAGATCTGACAAGGTGGAAGCCCCTTTCCATTTAGAAAGTTAGGGGGTTTTTTTCGTGAAAGTGTTTAAGTGAGAAAAGTGGCTTACAACTCTCCAGATCTGGGCCGTTCCTAATGGATCCAATGGCCCAGATCTGTTGTTAGTATGTTAACACTCAATGGACATTTGCACTGAATACGTTGCCGAGAAAGAAAGGTAATATATCATAAAAAGTGATGTGATCAGATAATCAATGAAGGGTACAGAAAGTAGAAACTGGGTCTCACTGGTTGTGGAGGTGCAAGTCTTGCTACTCGGTGTAGCTTGACAACATATGCAGTTTCAAAATGTGCAATGTCTTTGTGTGCTTTGATCTGCAAAACCAAGTCACTTCAACCTCCATAGATGATAGAAATGCAACAACCTTGGTTTTTTTTTACTGAATAGGTACAAACACCTACATCATTGTGTAGTTTAGATGCTGTTACTGGTTGGATAAAACTGGTGTATCTGCAAAGGAGTAAGAAAAAAAAATCAAATGATGTTAAATAGAAAAGATATATAGAATCTCAAGAATGCAAGTTGGATATATATAGTATAAAAGACAGTACGAGGATGGAATAGAAATCCCATCTGGCTTCAAGAATCTCTGGGCACCATCCAGACACTCCGGCGATAATTCATTATCACCAAAGGACCCAAGCAACTCGCTGACCTGTTTCATATCTGCGTGTCATGCATTTCTAAAACCACTTGAGAAAGATTTAAAGTTTCCATGAAAGACAAAGTATCAACATACCAAAATATCTGCTTTTTCAGGGGCATCCCAACACCGCATGTCACTAGATATTATAGTAACTAAGTTTTCCCACCCTTCCAATTTGATCAAGCTCTGTTTCAGCCCCCCAAAACAAATTAGATCATCGTATAACCATCTCTACTTAACAGGAAGGCAAAAAGCAGTGCCAACAAATATGGCAAGGAAAAAGAATTGTGTGAATCAAACTGGCAACCTTTAACACCTGTCTAATGGAAGATTCAAGACCTAATAATACATATTCATTGAATTGACTCACATGAAGGGTGATAACAGCATTAGGATTTTTCTCGACAGCATATACTTTTAACTTGCGACCAGTTTCTTCTGCAGCCTGCATTGAGCATTTATCTTCATGGACAACATATTCAGAAAAGAAAAGATGGTATACGTTACAGATATTTTATTTACCATCACCGATTCATCAAGACTTTTCTTATGTTCAGACAATTCAAAAGGCACACACCTGCAATGACGCTCTTACTAGAGGTCCTCGGCCTGCTCCAACAACCATCAGCACCTTTGTGGAGCAGTTAATGAGAAGTTAGATCATGATGTTCCAAATGTAACATTGAAAAAAATAAAGATTTTTAGCTGAGCGATGCAGGAAAGATGTTCTCTAATTTAATTAAATGGCATAGCCTTGAACAAACAGAGAAAGCATAAAAGACATGTTAAAATGATTTCCCATGGTTCATATGACAACAAAGCCTTAAAGTTCCAAATAAGTTGGGTGGGCTAGAAATGATTTTCCGTGGTTCATGGCCTAGAAAATTATGAATATACCAAGGTTTATGGCATAGCATTGGATTAGCTACAGCAACTGTCAAAGAGGTGATGTGAAGACAAGATATAAACGCATGCTCTGCCAACTAAATAAAAAATACAACAGCTGCACCTGCTGATTCAGTATCAGTTGATCTCTTAGTTCTTTGCACCATCAAGAGAGTTACTATAAGTACAGATTGCAGCCAACTTATATAGAGGGTGGAATCAAAATTCAAGTTACAATCTTACTGTCTTAGTCGTCGAGACTTCATCATCTGAAACCCTATCAACCAAAGCCTTAGCAACTGCTCTTTGATACTGTTCATATGATGTGAAGTTGTAAACAGAGTCATCAGTAAGATCGATGCTGGTGTAATGATAGGCTAAATAAACAGCCAAAAATAGAACATCCCAAGTTAAAAATAGTAGGAATTTTGAAGTTTTTCATTTTCTAAAATAGGTTCTTTAGAGCTAAGTGTTAATGGTAATATTTGAGGAATGAAACATGCAAACATAAACCTTAGCAGGCCTTGATCTGATGCCAGTTACAAGTAAACCAAGAATCTGGCTAGTGCCCATATTTCATGGGAGCACTAACTGGTGCCAAGAAACATGGTGCAGTCAATAGTTGAACGAAATAGCGGAAGACATAATTAGAATATTCAACTAAATAATAGCTAGTTTGGCTTTGTTCTCACACTAAACTAACAAAAAATGATCCAAACAAAGTGAAAACAATATGACTTCTTCAAAAATTTAATAACCATAAAAAGAGAATCCCAAAATATAATATGAACCTGCGTATACTTCACAGTGTCTTTCTCAAAAGTCTCATATGTCTGAGCTTCCAAATTATCCATTAGAGGCTGCCCAAAAAAAGGGGATGGTTATGAGCAAGTGAAAATTACACTGTGATGGAGGGAAAGGAATCAGTTGATCTCTACTATTAAAAAGCCTCTTGTGGAGTTGTGGTGAGTGATAAGTTGGTACATCACTAATCAATGCCTTTGAAATTGCAAGCGATTACCCAGCAGGTACCACCAGTAACCCATATTTTTTTGTTTTGCCCCGGTTTCCACGTGTTTTGACCCTTAATGCTTCTCAACGTTTTGCACATACCTCTATTTTTTTTGCATCCCCCCCCCCAATCGAGTTTTCCAGTTTTTTTTTTTTATGGGGTGCCAAAGCACGGGCACTTGACTAGTAAGGTGCAAAAATTGGGCAATGAAGAATAGTTTTTAGTAATCAGAATTCACGAACAAAAAAAATAGGAATTACCTGAAGAGGAGATTGCAGGAAATCCCTATAGTTGATCTGGAATAAGACAAATAGCATAAGGTTAAAAAAGATCACAGTCAATAAGTATGATAATGGGTCATGGTAGGGAGATAATCTGATAGAATGGGCACCTCAAAGCGTTCCTGCTCAGGTAGTGGATCCATCTTCTGGTATAGATAGGCAATGTAGTCAAGGTATGGGCTCAGCGCGTGACAATTGAGGGTATCTAAAGCAACAATTTAGTCATGGATAAGCCATATGCCAAAAAAAAAAGAGGTTATTTTGCAGTGAATTTCACAAATACAAGCTGTCGATTCATACAGCAAGAAGGAAAATCGTAGTGTCCAAAATTTATCTTTAAGAAGGAAGATGGTTGCTTTCAACTTATGCATAATAATGGGCGGTTAAAGATTAAAGAACATAACAAAGTAACAAATCTCAAAGTTTGCATGAGTTACCTTCAGTGTGGTTTTCATCACCTGAGAGCACTCCTTCAGATATTTGGGAAACATGATGATTTGATCTCCCAGATATTACTACCTAGAAGAAAAAAACAAAACAATAGTACATCACAGTACTTAGAACTATATGCAAAAAGAAGGCAGATTGTATGTTGGGTCACAAACTAGAAAGGTTAGCTACAATGAAGCATAACAAAGGACCCACCTGAACTGAATGATTAAAAAATCCAGTAATCAGCTTCTGATGGCGCTTTGACAAGCAAGGGTAGCCTCTTGCATTTGTTAGAAAAGCCTGCAATATGAAAATTTATGAGTCATGTAGACATTTTTAATTCTAGGAGAAAGGTGATTGCATATCAACATGAATCAATTATGTTGTCTGATTACATTTGTTTGGAGAATTGCACCTCTTACAGGCTCCCCAAACCACCGGCCTAGTGAGTTCATAGATGGCAGTGTGCTCCTGATAAGGGAATAGCCAACCTTTTGTAATGAATACCAAAACTATGACATTATAGATGAAATATCAGCGACATCTTCACTTGGAATAAAAACAAATGATGTAGTAACAATGAAAGAAACACGACTTACGAAATATCAAGTGCTACACTCAGTTGACTGCTATGATCACATAATAGTCTGAATGAATTCCACCATTCCCACGAGTCTACTATTTCACTCTGTCATTTAAGAAAAAAATAAACAAAAGGGTTAAGTGGCATGTGCATATGCTAATTCTTGCTAGTGTGCTGCCTAACATGACAGGTCAGCCTGAAGGAATTTAAAAAATTTTGTTGTGCGATTATTATTCTTTACTTTATCATGATCGTCATCCATGGGCTCAGACTTCTCCAGAGGTATCCTAAGCCACAACTTAAGAAAGGAATAGATAAAAAAGTTAAATGTTATCAAAATATAAATCATATATAGCATACATATGAAATTGACAACAGACGATGATACCTGCATATTGGTCAGTCCTTGCAAAATATTATTCACAACTCTTGCATAATTAGCACAGGAAGATCTCCTAGGAGGAGGAAGAACGCATGCCTGCAAGGAAATCCGCCAAAATTCACCTCTTTTCTAGGATTCTGATTCAGAACATTTTTAAAAATAATGCATAATTAATGCATAATTGCATATGCACCGATGAAGCTTTCAGAGTCATGCTGAGTAAGAAAATGCAAAGATTTAGGGCTGAATGGGAATCATCCATGTGTCTAGCTCTTGAAAGAACAGAAAACTAACAAGCCTGCCTAGACACAATTGGAAAACTCTTAACTTATTGCAAATGTTCGCATTAATACATGGCACGTACTACAGTATCATTTTTAATTATATATAACATTTATCAGTTGGAACCAGATTGATGAGTGCGAATCGTGAGTGATGTGATGCGAAATAGACCTGCAAGGAGAGGTGAGACGCCCACGCAACCTCCTGCTTCAGCGTAACCTCAGAGTCCAGCCGGTGCTGGTCATCCTCCGAATCCAGATCAATCCACGCGCTGACCTTCCCGACGACATGGCTGCTCCACTGCGACGGGCTAAGGACGAGGTCCGACGCCGCCACCGGCAGGACGGCGCCGGGCGTGGGCCGGTAGTCCGGATCAACCTGCAGGGGTGAGCAGAGCAGGGTGAGTAAGGCTCGACCTCGGACGGAGGAAGCGATAGGGCAGGGCAGTCGGAAGCAGTGTACTGACGAGCGGGGCGAGGAGGAAGTCGAAGGCGGAGGCAAGGGAGTGGGAGAGGACGGCGGGGAGGCCATCGCCGGCGGGGAAGTCGAGCACCTCCACCCCGCAGTAGCGGGAGTCGCTCTTGTCCCCGGCGCGCTGCCCCAGCGGCATCTCCGCCTCCGCCGTCGCCGGGGAAGGAGAGGAGTGGGGTTTGGGCGGGTTAGGGTTTAGGGTTTTTGTCGGCGCGGGAGAAGAAGAAGCGCGCGGTGCTGTAGCACCTCCTCCACCCCCAAGTTCTCGTTCCCTAAGTTATAAATGCACGATCAATAACACTATTCACTTCGGGATAATTGATTATTTGCCCTTAAGTTGATATGCACTTGACAATATGCCTAAAGTTGATATGCGCTTGATAATTTGCTCTGCTGCTTGTCTATGACTTGTGGACTAGCAGGACAAATGATCAAACAGCAGGGCAAATAATCGATTATCCAATTCACTTCGTACTCTTTTATCTCACCGTAGAAATTTTTATACACTGTCTTCGTATCCGTATACACTTTATTTTACAACTTTCGTTAAGGGGTGTTTAAGAATCTCCCAGGTTATACGGGTTTCAGTTGCCTTCGGCCATCGGATCAACGTCAAGGTTGATGCTTTGATCGAACCTGTCTTTACATGGTATTTTTACACAATCGCCCTAACTTTCAGATTTCAAGCGATTTGATACTTTTTCCATCTCTCTTCCACCTTCACTTACTCGAGCCGGCCGTGCCACCGCCGGCGACATGCTAGCTCACGCCACTCGCGCAACGCCCGCGCCCGAGCTATGTCGAGCCATGCCGAGCGCATGGCATTTTTGCCTAGGGCGCGCCGTTGTTTTTGTGCACCGACCAAGTGGGTGGTTGCCGGAGATGACACGACCGAGTGGTGGCAGGCTCTGGTGAGAGGGGAAGAAGGGGCCGATCTTTTTTTCTACAAAATTGTCGTGATATTTCTGCTAAAAAAAACTTTTTGGGTTGGGTGGCGTTGAATCATGAATCTCAACGCGAAACATGTGGTTGTGAAGGTGGCTGGAACCCTATCTAGTTTGGATAAATCTCCACGCGTTGCCTTGTTGGCCGTTTTGTAGACTTCACTTTTTTACCTTCGATCAGGGACTGGCCGACATGTGGGACTTTTTTTGACCCTGCCACAATCCCTTAGAAAAGGCGGACACTCCAAATCGAATGTCAACATGTGAAGAAACATTTGAAGTAGTGACGAAATAACGATTTTGTCAGGTGAAAACATCAACGAAGTACCAACGAAATATGACATAGTGCTACTAAAGCTAGGGATGGAATATTAGATTGTGGCCAACAAGCAGCTCGACCTCAGCTCGTCACGAGTTAAACAAAATTTTTACTTCACTCTCAAAATGAGTACAAGCTAAGCCAACATTGGCTTGTTCCCGACTCGTTTGTGGCTAGTTGGACTGGCACATCACCCTTATGGCCCAGTACAATCATTAACTACTCTCCTCAGATCTCTACTCCATAATCCTAATATAATCATTAACCCATAACAGTGGTGTCCAGTCGTGCCACTGACCTCTCCTTTTGGCGAGCGGCACGACAACACCTATACAGTTGGCTTAGTCCTAAGCCCATTCTCTCCAATGTTGTCCTTAGCCCATCCACACCTCTCGCCCCAACAGTGTCGCCAACGGCTACAACAGTGGCATGACACAATAATGATAGTGGTGGCAACACCCTAGGTCAGCACGTGTAAGATCAAGCCTCCCATGGGCTTAATGTTTTGGTAATTGATGCCAACTGGACCTCGACGGATCGCATCAAGGCTAAGGATGTTATTTGCTAGTTCTTCTATTTTCCTTGTGTGCGTGTCTGCTTCTGGCCCATCCGGCCCATTGATGTCTGCAAGCTCATCTTTCTTGTTGTAGGTCCCACTGAGCACAAGTTCCAGTTCATCTGAGTGAGTTCGAGCGGGTTCTAGAGATGCCAGGTATCCAGGGTTCGAGAAAGTTCCTGAGTGGGATGTTTGTCTAAGGTTCGGGTTTCTTAGCGACTAAGTCTTCGAAAGTGCTAGGAAGTCTCCGAAAGCCACTTTCCAGCTGTCCAAGGTTTTCTTAGCGCCTAAGTCACCTGGGTTCCCGCCTAAGCTATTCCAAGTGTTCCCGCCGAGTCCACAAAGCGACAAAGTCCAAAAATCAAGCCCTAGACGGCCGAGAGAGAGAGGTGTCCGAGGGTGCGGAGAGTGGTTTCTATAGAATTTAGGGTCTATCCTTTTAGAAATAGGTGGTGAAACTTAGTTAGTTGGATAGCCCTTTCTTTTAGCTTTCGGAATGTCCAAGATCATAAAAAGCGGAGTTCGGGAGCAAAAGTTATGAATTTTTAGTGTTTGTCGAGTGCGTCTTTGGAGCTTGTCGGACGGAGTCCGATAAGCCGTCGGACGGCGTCCGACAGAGCATATTTTTGGCCTAAAAATCTTGTTGGACGGAGTCCGATAAGCCGTCGGACGGCGTCCGACAGAGCACAATTTTGGCCTAAAAATCTTGTCGAACGGAGTCCGATAAGCCGTCGGACGGCGTCCGACAGAGTACGAATTTGGGACAAAATCTAATTGGACGGCGTCCGATGAGCTCCGGACGGGGTCCGATGGATTGATCTGGATCTCGAGAAAATGAATCTGAGCCGTCCATTGTTAGGGTTTCGCCTTGTGCCTATAAATAGGGGCTTGGAGCACGGGAGAAACTGGAGAGAGCCTAATCTAGCAGCCACCCATTGACCTAGCCACCAAGAGAGCTCCTCCCATGGTTCCCATCTCCACCTAGGGTTCCATGTGCTTGAGAGATTGAGAGGGAGAAGAAGAGAGAAAGAGAAAGGAGAAGGTGCTCTCTACCTCCTCTCATCCATCCCCAAGGTTTGCCCCTTCTCCCATGGTGTTCTTGCCTTAGTTTCCATGGTGGGAGAGAAGGAGTAGTGGTGAGAGACGATCTCCGATCTTGTGCTCTTGGGACTTCACCACCGGAGAGATCGTCGTCACGCCACAAGCTTCGTCAACCGAACAACTACATCAACCGTGCCGCAAACCCACCATCCGTTGGTGGTCACCGCCTTGTGTAGGGGTGCATCCTCTCCATCCGTTGGAGTCACAAGTCCGCCGTGTGTCGGCGGCCACCTCCGTGTGTCGGTGGTGCCAAGGTGTCCGTGTGTCGGAGCCAAATCCTCCATATGTTGGGGGTACCTCATGTGTTGAGGTGAAATCCACCGTGTGTCGGTGGTCGGTGCCGTGTGTCGGTGCCGGTGGGGTGTGAGGCCTCTCGCTTGTGAGAGAACTAGCTTCCATGTGAAGGTTTGGAGCTCGCCTACTATGTGTTGGTGAAGAGCTACCACGAGTGGATTGAGGGCTAGGGACGAGAGAGTCTCGACTTCTCTGCGTGAGAAGTTTCCTCAACGGAGACGTAGGTGTTCATGTGTTGAGCACCGAACTTCGGTAAACAACTCGGTTTGCGTCTCCTCGTCTCACTCATTTACTTCCGCATATTGATTTGATCGTTTGCGTGTGAGTGCCATCGAGCCTCCTAGTAGTCGCTTGTGCCTCATTGTGATCGCTTCCGCAACTAGACTCTGAATCCATCGATTGCTTGTGTTCCTAATTTGACTAACTAAGCAAGCAAATCATGAGAAGTAAAATTTGAAAAGAGCCGATTCACCCCCCCTCTTGGCCTAGGATCCTTACAGCACGACCCCCTTCCATCTTCATTTTCAGCAGCAGATCGGCACCCTAATTAAGGCCAAGTCATCGCCGGTGGATAGGCCCCGCCGCAGGTGGATTCACCCCCAAGGTTCTGTTACCTCCAATAGATCCATGTGCTGCTAATGCTGGTATGAATGTGCTCGTGAACGCCCGTGAGTTTTACCGAGCCAGTGTCCAATAGACTTTATAGCTTGGCCATTAGAATGAGTTGAGTTGAGCCAAACCGCTCGCAAAATGAGCGTGAGCCCAAACATCTTGCTCAAGCTCGGCTCATCTCCACCCTTAGTCGATGCATGGTTGATGACACGTGGTCCAAAACATCGAGAAACAAGGATGGTGTACTTCTAAAACTTGGAAGATCCATTGATGGACCATGAGCAAAGTAATGATTAAACATAAAAAACATAAGAATGTTTGGACTTTGGACCAAAGTTCAAAAATTGTGTCCAATGGCTAGCTCACCTCACCTCACCTATTTATTACACCTCCCGGCACTGTAGTGTTTTCACTCTCATTAATATTCAACCATATAGGGCTGGAAAAAAAACTCGCGACTTGGCTCCAAGGTGCTATCGAGACCACTTTTGGGGCTCGTTAAAATACCGAGCGGAGCCAGCTCGTTTCTAACCGATACTAGCTAGTCTGGCTCGGCTCGGCTCGTTGACGGATTTTAAACGTGAAAACGCATTCGGCTCGTGGCTTAGCTCGAAGGTGTTACCGAGCTCAAGCCAAGCCCACTTTTGGGGCTTGCAAAAATGGCGAGCGGAGGTTTGCTCGGCTGGTTTCCACCCCTACAACCATAGCAACCCTTTGAGTATTAAACCTTCTTCCCACCCTAAATCTCCTTTTATCTAAGTGTTGGGCAGGTTTTGAGATGCCTCGAGGCACCAAAGTTTTGTATGGTGTGGCGAGAAATTTTGTGAAGGTTCGATTCCACCTCCGGAAGGGGAGGAGTCAAGGAGTTAAGTCGAGGGATCTTGGTTCGACTTTGGTGAGGGAGAGGGTTAAAAGAAACCCATGCCCAAGTGTGATCGAGCCTACCTTTACAGATACATGGGATCGTATCAAGGATTCGAACTTCGGGATCAAATATCAACACCTCTTTTCATTTTTTTGGTTTCCCATCTCTTTGCTCTTTATCTCGATTTATTTTGATTTGAATTTTTATTATCATCTGGTGTCTTCGAGCAAGGTTTACAAAACCATGGGCTAACCGTGGTTAATTGGCGGTGAACCATGCACCAATGGTTCGAACAAAAAAAAAATCATCGAATGAATTTTCGATGGAATTTTAAGAGCTTTGGCTTAAACAAAAATTTTAAAATTTAATATTTGCGTCATCATTTCATGTGATTTTGTGTTAAAAAATTACAAATCATAGTAAAATATGGGCTAACCGCCAAAAATTGCAACTGACCTCAACGAATTTTGTCAAAATTCAATTTCAGATTCAAGTCCAAACCACGCTAAAGCCACCGCTACTCGCGGTAAATTGCCTCCACGGGAAATGGTTTTCACCTTCAAACGTTTTTGTAAACCGTGCCTTCGAGTGTTATTACTTTGTATTTATATTATGAATTGAATTTTGATATAGGTGGTACCTCGAGTTTTTTTATTTGCGAGAGAAGCTTGAGAGTCAATTCCAGTCATTCATAGATCGAACTGTGCTGTTTTGCTCAATTGGCATTTGCGTATTTCACATGTCTGACCGGTTTTTTCATTCCTTTACTACCTCCGGTCACAAAAAAGTCGTCATTGACTTTTGGACACGCCTTTGACCATTCTTCTTATTCAAAAATTTAGTTTAAATATGTAAAAATATAAGTTATACTTAAAATACATTTAATAATAAACCAAATCATAACAAAATAAATAATATTTATATAACTTTTTTGAATAAGACAGATAATCAAAAAGATGTCTAAAAGTCGTGATGATTTTTTTATGATTTTTTACAAAAGTCAGCGGCGACTTCTTTTTATGATTTTTTACGCCGCTCAATAAAGTAGTCCGTGACGTGGAGCTGATGAGGCAAGTATACCCGCTGGCAGTATCGATGCTCCAAGCCGGCATGCCGTCCATGCTGTCCTTCGTTATTTTGTTCACTTCCTAATTCGTTTGTTCAAGAAGTTTAGCAGGACGTTTTGTCGCATTGTTCTTTGAAATTTTAATCTCAAAATCTATTACCATCTATAAAAAAAATTTGAAGAGTTTAAAAACAACAACAAAATTATTTTCTATTATTTAAAATAACCATTTAAAATTTCAAAAAACGAATACAAAATATTACAATGTTTGGTTCAAAAGTGATAAATTTTTCATGTTAATTATTAGTTTAAATTTAAGCCGGAAATAATGAGGCCTGAAGTTTGAATACTTTATTTGCCTCAACTCTCAAGCTGAGCTGTGCGCCAGTGTTGCAGGGAACAAAAAACAAAGGAAAAAACTGCAGCCAACAACAAAGATATACCAGCCTCGTCTAGAGCCCAGTGGTCAGAGTACCAATACACATTTTTAAAGCGGAGTAGTGGGGGAATATTGTAGCCTTTTTATAGTCTTTTCCTTCCTTTTCTTTTCTCGGGCGCTCATTCTCATCCTCTCTGCCTAACTGTACAGCTATCTTGGATTGGCTTGCATAATGAAGAATCTTTCTGCTTCGTTAGTGCTGCAGAACATCATCATCTGTGTGCTGCTGGGCAGTGCTGTCAGTGCGGTGGATTATGCGCGAGTGATCTTCTGAGGTTCTTGGACTTGGAGGTTGGAGCTGATCATTTTACTGTGCTAGATTAGGTCAAACACTCTTGAATCTCTAGTTCAATCCTGGTTCAAATCAACCGCCTTCTTTGTTTTCTTTTTATTCATTGAGAATCCTTCCTAACCGGAAAGTTTCTCTCTTGTTTATCAATCCTTTTGATTGGTGCCAACTTTAGCAAAGTTCTTTATTGTATATCTGCCCCCCTTGCCTGTCCTCATCTGCCAATTTTTACTCTGACCTGGGGGGCTTGCCATCAATGCTCACCCTGGGATGCATCATGTGAATCTCTGCATTTTGCTATAACTGAAATCTCCTTTCCAGGTCAAGTGTATGTGGAGTTTTAATCTAGAGACTTCATTTATTCCCCAAGATTTGAGCTTTTTGGAGCTTTAATACTTCATAAATCGCAGTGTTTTTTCAGTTCTTGGACCTTTGGTCCCTGCACTGCACCTCTCTCCAGTAAATGTTTAAAATTTGAGCTTTGCTTCTTGTGTGCTCCTGGAGCTTTGCTCTTGCGCCTCTTCCTTCCAAGATCCCTTCTTTTTGGTTACATGTGCTGGTCCGATCATTTGTAAGATCTGATCTTGGAGTTCTTGGAGCAACGAAAGAAATCCACCAAAGCCCCCAAAGTTTGCAGGTGCTGGTTTAATCCATGGGCTCTTTGTCCAGCCATGGAGAGGCGGTGGTTGCGGTGTTGGTTTCTTGGCTGTGCCTGATGGCGGTGGGCGTGGGCGCGATTGGCGCGAACTGGGGCACGCAGGCCAGCCACCCGCTGCCGCCGGACACGGTGGTGCAGATGCTCAAGGCCAACGGCTTCCAGAAGGTGAAGCTGTTCGACGCCGAGGACGGCACCATGAGCGCCCTTAGGAAGAGCGGGCTGGAGGTGATGGTCGGCATCCCCAATGACATGCTCGCGATTATGGCGACCAACATGAAGGCCGCCGAGAAGTGGGTCGACAGGAACGTCTCCAACTTCCTCAACGATGGCGTCAACGTCAGGTACATCCGTATGTGCTTGTGTACGTATGTAGCTCTCGTGCAGTCTCTGTTCTTCAATTCACTCAGGTAGGGATAGGGATGATTGCTTGGTAGCTAATACTAGCTCGAGTGCGACTTCTGAGCTCTGCTAATAACTTGGAAGAACTGCAATAGGTAAAGAATTAGGGGAGAAAGAGTATGTTTTTTGCGTTACGTTGGATCTTTCCCGATTAGATGATTACTGGCTAGCAGTTACTGCTCACATTTGACTCACTTCTCGACATTTTTCATGGTTTGTGTAGTTTGCGGCTTTGTGCGCCTGCTTGGATGCATCAGTTAAGCTTATTTATCTCCAAAAATAAACTATATCATGGTGGGAAGCCTTATTTTTTGTTCATTCATGCATGCATGTACCACCAGATTAATGCCTTCATCATTCTGGAGACTTTAATAATCAATTCATTCTCTTAAGGCTTTGTTATAACCTACATGGAGTTTTTCAAGTAGGAAGTTCTTGCAGAGCCCGTTTGCTCCAGTCGGCACTATTGGAATCTCATCATTTTGTTGAGGTATCATTTTCATGTTTTAAATGAAGATGTTCACAATCAGCCACTTGTGAATTGTGACTCTACTTTTTCAAACGAAACTGAACTATAAAGATGGTTAGTACCATTCAATGGCTTGTCTTTAGAAATGCATCCAAAGGTACAAAATTTCAAACATGTATCTAGAAAGGTCAGTCCTCTTATCTGTTCCTTCTTGGAATGGAATAATAGCTGTCCCCTCTCCTCTATCTTGTGTGATGACTCCAGCATTTGGAATTTACTGCATACCTACTCTTTCAGTGACTCATTTTTACTTTCTATTGGACCATGTGGATTGGTCGGTGAGTGGTGACTAATCTATCTTGCTATTACTAATTTAATATCATTGGTGCCATAGTTTCAAAGAAACAATTTTTTTTGGGAGCCAAAGGTTTGAATCTTCCTATGCACTTTCTATAAACTTATCAGCATTACTGAGCATTCCAAACCTATCAGCATCATCAATATGTCAAGATCTAGTCTTCAAAATAGCAAATCCAAACTGTATTTGGTCTGTAGCCTTTGTTCAGTGTCAGTGAAAATTTTAAGATTTTTTTTAAGGGGAACACAGTGGGCAAGAAACCCACTGTTAACTATAAATTAATGACGGAAATGTACAAAGAATTTATTACAAAATCGATTGATCAAAATTCAGAAGATTAAACCAGTCTGTTAAAGCCGGATGATGTTGTTTTTTGGCCCTAATCAAGATATTATAAAATTCTTCCTTGAAGCTTCGCTCCAAATCTTGTAAATTTGGCTCTGTTTGACGGAAAATACAATTATTCCTTGTCAGCCAAATTGCCCAGGTCACAATTATGAAAACTTCCAGGAAAAATTTTAAGATATTCGCATTCAAAATATATCAAATTGACCTGTACCTGAGATAACTGTTGTTTTTTATGATACTAACCTGTGCATGTAGACATCCTAATTCGTCTGTAATATGTAATGCATTTTCTTCACTTTATATCAATCTATTATTCTTAATTGACATGTAAATTGCGATTTTTTTTGCTATGGTACTAACTCTTGCATGTAGCGATTCTCATCTGATTGTACTGTTATGCAAAGAATTATCTTTTACATATTTTAAAACCCCATGGTTGCATCTGTTCTTTTGAATTTGGGTAGCAGCTTCTGCACAATTCTTCCACTGACCTGTGTCTTTTTTGGTCCTGAGTCCTGACCCATGGTAACACTGGCTGCTTGTGAACATAGTATTATTTTAAAAGTAAAATCTGACAACAACCAAATGTGTAGCACTGTAGCAGTAACCATGGCCAGTTTTATAGATCATTTAGCCACTCCCTTTTGTCTACAGGAGCCAATTGCTTAGCAAGCATTCAAAGTTTATAATTATCCCGTTCCTGAGCCTAAATTAGTTCTGTCAAATAATCCATCTGAAAAAACATTAATAGAATTAGAATCCATGATATACTTCATTTTTCCATCTGTTCTGGGAGAACAAGCGTATATCTAGCTTTTGACATACTTTTTCGATTGATATTTACATATACGTAGCTTGTTTTCAACTTCTTTTTTTGTAGGAGGAAAAATGCCTAGAATTTTGAAGACACCTTTGTAGTTTGACCTAGCAATGCAATGTTAACATCACACACTTCAAAATTTCTATTTCTAATTCCATGTCATATACTACTATAATACTATACCAGTAGCAATTCTACTGAAACGGTCTTTTACCAGTACCTGGCCTAAAGAATTTCAAGTCGTATCCTTAGCTCTAAATGTTTGCTTGATGACCTAGACACCTAGTGTTGTGGGACTATGTGATAATATACTATCTAAACTATGAATAAAAATATTTCATCAAATAGTTTCATTTCCACAATGTGGAGTATCAAAAAAAGGTGCTTCACAAGACCATGGTATATCTCTGCCAGCTCTGTTGTTGTATGTTCAACTGTATGCCACACTGTTGCAACAAGCACCTAATGTTGATACATCTGTAATTCGGGAAATAGAGAATGTAATTCGGGAAATAGAGAATTTTAGACTCAAAGGTTATAATACTCTGGAGGTGCTCTTCTGCAATACGTACTGATGTACTTCTGAATCCCACATTCAACCTCATTTTGCCAGCAACGTCTTCTCGATGTCAACCATTTGCACAGTGTTGTGGTCTCAATGCCTGATTTATCCTATTCTATTTGTTAGGTATGTTGCAGTTGGTAATGAACCTTTCTTGGAGACCTACAATGGAAGCTTTCTGCAAACCACTTTTCCCGCCCTCCGAAACGTACAGGGCGCACTTGTAAAGGCTGGTTTGAGCAGTCAAATTAAAGTCACAGTCCCTCTCAACGCTGATGTGTATCAATCACCAACCTCCAAGCCTTCTGATGGGGATTTTCGCCAAGATATCCATGACCTGATGCTCACCATTGTAAAATTCCTAAGCGACAATGCTGCTGCTTTCACTGTCAACATATACCCTTTCATAAGTCTCTACTCCGATCCAAACTTCCCTGTCGATTATGCTTTCTTTGAGGGGGCCTCATCTCCCATTGTTGATGGATCTGCAACATACACAAACATGTTTGATGCGAACCTTGACACACTTATATGGGCTTTGAAGAAGAATGGGTATGGAAATCTACCGGTCATTGTTGGGGAGATAGGCTGGCCAACTGATGGGGATGCGAACGCGAATGCTCAGCTCGCCCAGCGCTTCAACCAAGGCTTCATGACTCATATTGCCAATGGGAGAGGGACACCAATGAGGCCTGGACCAATTGATGCCTACTTGTTCAGTCTAATCGACGAGGATGAGAAGAGTATACAGCCAGGAAATTTTGAGCGTCACTGGGGGATCTTCACTTATGATGGCCAGCCAAAATATCAACTGAATCTTGGGACAAATTCTGGTGGCCTCGTTCGAGCAAAGAACGTGAGGTACCTTGAGAAGAAGTGGTGTGTTCTGAAGCCTTCGGTAAGCCTCAATGACGCGAGGCTTCCAGATAGCGTGAGCTACGCGTGCTCCATGGCAGACTGCACCAGTCTTGGCTACAAGACCTCTTGTGGGATGCTAGACATTCGGAGCAACGTCTCTTATGCGTTCAACAGCTTCTACCAGAAGAATGATCAGGATGATGTGGCATGTGGATTCTCAAACCTCGCAACGACCACGGGCCAAGACCCCAGCACAGGATCATGCAGGTTCGGGATCATGATCGAGGTCGATTCAGCCTTCTCGTGGAAGCTACAGCGGCTCGGAAGCAACCACTTCTTGATGTTTCTGCTTGTGCTTCTCCAGCTTGCCCTGTCGTTCTCATAGGTGCTTGTTTACACTAGAGATGGCTATGAGCCTATGAGGGTATCAAACAATCTGACAGCTTGAGGATATTTGTTGCCTGCTGTCAGTGTTCATTCATGTAGGAACCTGTTTTTGTTCTTCTTGCTAGTGTAGGCTTGATCTAGAGCACCATTGTTGTTGATGTGGATGATGCATTGAACCATTGACACCCAGAAATGTGAAATGCGGTGAGCTCAGACTTGGCAAAATATCGGTTGCATTTGTAATCCATCTTCCATGGTGCGTGGTAATCTGTAGAACTGGTACTAGCCCTGGATTTGGAAATGGTCCAGCTGCCGCCCTTAAGCCGACCTCGGTTGCTATGACTTATTTCCGCCGCTTACGGTTTTTTGCGTGCTAAAGCCTAAAATACTGCCCTTTTAGACTGGAATGGTTCGACTTCTTTGAAGCTGCAACTTGATCTTAAAACCGTATCATCAGAACTCTTCAAAGCATACTGTCTACTGTCGAACCATCGACATTCTAGTGTTTTTTTTTTTTCTTTGGGTTTCCATCGTCGTCATAGTATCATGTGTATCGTCGTCATAGTATCATGTTTACAAGTTTTGGTCTCCGTCTCAAATCACAAATTTTTTTTTGACACAACAACTTTATTTTGGTCTATTTGATTTAGCCAAAACGATGTTGTATTTGGTAAAAACAAAAAAAAAAATATTGTTCATGTTATTTTTAGGAGAGCTCATTGGTTGTGACATTGGACTTTGCTGCACAAGAATGATGATAAGTGCAAATTCAGACAACATGTCATCAATTAGAGGCGATGGTCATGAGTTTTTCAATAAATATAAATGGAGAATAAATAATAGAATATGTTCAAAATAAATGCGGATGTTTTCTTATTTGCATGTATTTGCTTATCAATTATGGTCTCTTTCCATTTAAGCCTTATTTGTTCCAGATTAAAGTTGAGTTGAGTTTTACTGTAGCAAATTTGTTATCCCCTAGAAAGATATTTTAAAAAATTCAAAAAATATGAAAAAAAATTATTTTACGAACTATAAGAATAACTATTTGAAACCCCATAAAATGACTACAAAATATTACACCATTTGGCTTATAAAAAAAGACAAATTTTCATTTAATTTAATTTAATTTAATCTGAAACAAACAAAGCCTTAGTTAGAGCATTGCCAACTGGATCTCTATATTTCGTTCTCTATATCCCTTTTCTAAAATCACTATTCGTTCCCTATATTTTTATTAATCTCCAGTAGAGTCCCTATCCCCAAATATATATAAAAACTTTATAGAGTCTATATATTTAGGGAGTCTCTAAATTTAGAGACTGACATATAGACCTTGCTGGATGGGTAAAGAGGCTGGTACTGTCCGCAACAGTGTTTTAGGGAACGGTTTAGATAATCTGCTAGAGATGCTCTTATGTGCTTTAAATTTTAAATATCTTTTGGCTATGGAGATGTGGAGGCATGAATATATTCCGTTATTTAAAAAACATTCTAGCTTTTTGAGACATAACACTCGAGATGCATCCCTTTCTAACCGACAAACATACGTGATGCACTGATGCCTGATCTTTTGTTGGTTCGGCATAAAAGCTGGAATTTGATATTTTTGATAAATGGTTCGAGAAACCAATGCATTTGGCTCGGACAGTCGGCCATGATCACCTCACCTTGCCGCATCATTTTTTTTTGCTTAAATTTTAATGAAAAAATATTGTGACCTTCGAGTGAGGTCCTAAAGAGTTTAAAAAATTATAATTTTTTTTAAATAACTGTAAAAAATTATTTTAAACCCCGCAAAAATGACTACCAACTACTAATGTATCATTTAGCTTGTAAAAAATAATAAAATTTAATTTAATTTAAATCGAAAAGAACAAGTAAGGCTCGTTGCCCCGTTGCTTGTGCTTAGTCGATCTGCCGTTAACAAACTGGGTAACATGGAGTTTGGGACGTTATCTCGGGCCGTTCATGCTAACATGGACGGCCATGATCTGCGGTAACAAAACGAGAGACGGATGTGCAGTGCTCTCTCTGGGGACTGGGAGTGGGGGGAGGAGAGGTGGAGGCTCCCATAAACCCTAGGAAGCCACTACCGCCGCCTGACCGCCATGGCCGCCGCCCGGGCCGCGCTCCTCCGCCGGAGCTGCGTGGCAGCCGCCAACCCCGTCCTCTTCTCCGGCCACGGCCTCCGCTACCGGAAGCTCGAGGTCATCCTCACCAAGGTAAAACCGCCCGCCCCCAACCCGCCTTGCCTCAACCCCCTTCGATCACACGTCTGGGGTTACCGACGAATGCGGGAATGCTTGCCGAATCGCCATGCTTTGAGTCGAGTCTCGTGGTTCGATCATCGAGGCAACTTCGAGCGAAATGCCGTTGATCCAGCCAAGTCTAGTGGCGCCTTAGAGCAAAATCTTCCATCTTGATCCGCGAGCTGGTAATGGCTGGCAGCTTGGTTCAGCTAGGTTATTCATCTCATGGGACCTTCTCAATGCAGAAAACGAATTTTGGTGGCATGCCAGCATGTGTCGCCTGGCCTGGCCTTTACAAGAAATGTGATTTTGATATGTGGGAAATGAATGCTCGCTGTTTTTCACTGCATTCATTGTGCACTGCAGACTATCGGTAAACTGGGGAAAGCGGGGGAGGTGGTTAAGGTGGCGCCAGGGCACTTCCGCAACCACCTTATGCCCAAGTTGCTCGCTGTCCCAAACATCGACAAGTTTGCCATACTCCTCCATGAGCAAAAAAAGGTTAGTTTGTTCCTTTTGTGCTTAGATATTCTGCAAACCTGTAATTCATAGATCCTATATAGATCCACAAGCATGTTTAATACTAGCTTGGTGGTCTTGACCTTTGAGGCTTTGAGTCATGTTCTTTCAGTGTTTGATAGACCAAATTTGTCGTCCTTTATGAATATATACATTTTACTGTGGATTATGGTTTTACTTTCTGCATGCACCGATTCCTGGAGTAGTTGTCACCTTGTAACTGTTCGATGAAACAGCCTTACTTATTAACTCTTCTACATTTATTTGTGTTGAAGATACTGTGGCTTTGCTAGCTCATTGCTTCTGAAGGTTGCTTCATGTAGATTTTAATGCATTTGATTTTGCAAACTTACTTACCACTCACTTGTTCAATCAGCTTTCTGAACGTGCAGAGGAGGTGGTGAGAGAAGTCACAAAGGAAGATGATGATCATGCTCTGGTAGGTTGTGCATTGACTGCACATACATACCTCTTTTTTATTTCATGATCTTTGTAGACAAGTATTAATCTGTTCTGTTCATTTTCTGAAAGGACTGTTGCTACTTAATGAGATTCTAGTACGTCATTGACCTTAACATTTCCTGTTTGGACGTGTTCTATTTTTACACCATCCACTACATTGTGATAGAGCATGGTTCAGTTAAAATATCATATCAGTAACATCAGCATATAAACATGCTGATGGTCTCTATTCTGTGAAGACTAGAGTTAATACTTTGGATTCCATATTTGAAAAAGCATTATGATCCTATCTCATCAACTTACAGGCTCATTTGGACCATCCTATGTTTTAAAATATTGAACATATTGTTTCGAGAAGATATTCTTTGACCTCTCACCTGCTAGCCATTATATTTAAGATAGTGTGCCTGAAGTACTTTTTAATGTATCTGTTAATAATAGCATGTATATGATCTTTTCTGCATTTTCCCCTTTACCTGTACATGTGCATATTTGGCCCACTGGCTTATATTGAACGCTGCTGCCCATTCACAGTATCAACACTGTTCTGAACTCCAGACAATGTCTTCAATGATTTTATTTAAATATGATAGCGTTTCTCTGGCATTTGCATATTCCCTTTTGTTCTCTGGCTCTGGCCTGGCATTTACTCGTTAGCTGAGTGGCTTGAACAGGAACAGGAAGAGAAATTGAAGGAGTTTCGGACAGCAGAACAGCAACAGGAAGAGAAAATGAAGGAGTATCAGACAACAGCAAAACGGCTTGATAACGCTCTGTTGGTTAGTATGATTCGGCCAAAATTTGGAGTCCTGGTGCAGCATGTCTATTCTCTTGCTCCAGTCACACAACTTTGTTTTCATGTAGTCTGTCTAATTAATTATTATCACTGATGTTTTGATAGGTATTGAGGCGGTTCATCTCTGAGGGAAATGAGCTGCGCACTCCTGTAACGAAGGACGAAATTGTTTCTGAGGTGCATTTTGGGATCAGCTACCTTTTTTGTTCCAAAATTTCATATTTTTATAACACCTCTACTCAACCAACAGGTCGCAAGGCAACTCCATATCAATATCCACCCAGAAAATCTGCACCTGAAGTCACCATTGACATCCCTGGGAGAATTTGAGCTGCCCCTCCGCTTACCGAGGGATATACCACGCCTAGAAGGGAAGCTACAATGGACTCTCAAGATAAAGATTAGGAGAAAATAAGTACACTCCCTGGGGCAATTCTGCTCTCCTTGCAAAGGTGGTAAATGATATCAAACCATCGCAGCCTTCAGGGCCTATGATTTATAGTTTTGGAATCTAAATCGCATGCGTATGTCTGGTTATGTGCTCAGATATATTAGCGTGCAAGCTCTTTTCTTTTTGAAAATGAATCGTTGCATTTTTCACCTTGTGAACTTGCTTCCTGTCATTCTTGGCCTGTCTTTTTGGCAAGATGATTGGTAACCTGTTCTTGAAAGGTTGAAGTGAAATTGGTTGCTTGGAATAGGCTGCAAGTAACCTGCAACTACTTCCTAGCACAAACTCTCTTGTGTTGTCCACAGTTAGCATGAACTACTTCCTAGCATGATATTTTTGACTTGCTGGTTTTCCCCAATCCGGATGTAATAGGAGAGGATTGTTTCATCTAATTAACGTAGTATCGTTCTGCATTCTTGTCGAGCGCAGTTCTATCTGATGACTCACATGACAAGAACATGTTGCAGTGCACCAGGGCAAGATCATGAGTGAATGGTCATGCAAAATAACCCCCGTAGTTCTTTCTCAACAATGGGCAATTCATCAAATGTACAGAATGAGCTTTCTCGTTAACATGAATAATAATAGTTTGTCATTTTAAATATAACAATAACAATTATTTCCCTGAATAAAAGTATTCACACAACACAGCTTCTACCCAGTGATTTTTCCCGTCCTTCGGAATGCCTTGCTTCTCAACAACATTGTGATAATCGTTCTTTTCAGAAAGTTTTCTGAGTTAGCCTGATTCACTCAAGAGTAAGCACCTGAATAGGTAAAGAATTCTTGGCTCTCGAATGCTGAACCTGGTACCATCCACAACAATGAGGAAAGAGGAAACTCTCCAGCTCCTGGAGCATTTACCCCCCCAAAAAAGCAACATCGATTCTAATGTAAATATGGGGTAATATGTAATACAATAATAGAAAAGCAAAGGAGAGCTGGTAACCTTTAGACTAGGAGAGCCTTGAAGATATGATTCAGCTTCTTCCACAGCTCTCAGTTCTGAAATAAGATACAATTCTGAAACTAGAACTCGAAGCTGTATTTAAAAAAAAAACAAAACAAAAACGAAGCTGTATGATCTATCAAGGTTTGAAACATTGTCATATGCCTGTTAGTTTATGCAGACACACAAGAAGGGCAGAGTGCATCAGAATGAACCTCAAAGGGGAAGTTGCTAGCATAAAATTAAAATTCTGGAAAACGACTAAACCTCTTTAGTTCATCTTATTTTGGAAATCTATGCCAATAGTTCACAGTTTAATCAGCTCGAGCCTGCGCCAGCCACGTCACGTGCTTTCTTCGACCAGGAACGCATAGATGAAGAGTAAAAAACGTTATGAAAGTTGAGATTCTCAATAAGTTCCCCTTAAAAAATGGGTGTTTATTAAAATAGAAAAAGAAATCCCACCAGTATATACAATTCAATCAATTGTTGCAATACTTCTGGCGAGTTAGAGCATTCTCACTAGAAGAAACATGCATAATCATTCAAAGCAATTCCACATGTACTATTTACAGTTAGCATTTATAGTGTACATGGGAACGGAACTTTGACATCTGTAGTCTGGTCTATGATATCCAACGCTCTCTGTATATCAAGCGCCATCTCTTCTTCATGATTTCATCTCTGGATCTTGGAAGATTCACCTCCTAGAATTGCTGTTCATTCATGCATGCATTAGCATCAACAGTGGGAGACAAAATATTATCAGTTTTGTTCCACCAGCCTGGCAATTCTAGTTTCTCTGGTAATTCTGGCTTGAGCATTACATTCAACCAACCCAACCTCCATCAGAGCATGTGCCTATATGCACATCATTTCAATGCCCCTTTCATCTTGCTTTCAAAATTGTAACCATGCCGGCCTGCAAATCGTTGGAGCTGGTCATACCCAGCAAGAACTCCAGCTCCTGCCATTCCTGAAAGAATATTTGCACCGACTCCTCTAAATAGAGTGAAGAACCCTTCATTGGAAACTATCTGTTTAACTGCATGCAAGGCACTACTGTATTTGAGAGGCTGCCCTGAAGTTAACATCATTCTGCGACGAATTGTGTCAAATGGATAAGCACATGCCCCAGAGAATGTAGTTATCGTCCAACCCAAGGCAAAACTGGCGAAGAAATTTCCCTAAAGCAACGAACAGAAATTAAGAGTGTCACATTTATGTAGCTGGAACCTTATCTGTGATATATCACAACTTCACAAGAATGATGTTACCTCCATTGGTCCTACTAGAACTAGAGGCTTCATAGTGTCATAGATGCCAAAATAGAGACCTCGGTATAGAGTGATACCCACAATAGACGCACTGAAACCTCGATACAATCCACGAATACCATCAGTTGTATATGTCTTCTTGTACACATCTAGCAGCCCTTTGAAAATGCGTTTGTTTCCATGAGATTCAATTGCATCTGTAGCTAGCCTTGTCCGTGCATAATCCAAATGGTATAGCAGGAGTGAAGTTGTAGCTCCGGCAGCACTGCCAGATGCTACATTGCCAGCTAGCCAATTCCATTTTCCGTCTTTCTCCCTGTCGTAGCCAAAGAAGCTCTTGAAGTAGCCCTTGAATGCGAAGTTAAAAGCCTGTAAAGGAAGTACATAATTGAGGCTTCATTTTAAATTTTGAATTATAATCTTTGGTGAATGGTTAGAACATATTCATTTATCATTTCAAAGAGTATACATGCTCTGCAGGTCATGTTTGGTAATTGAATTTGAAACAAAATGCTGTGCACACACTTAAGCTATGACACAGAAACTGCAGAAAATAATAGCAACAGAAGGACCATAGTTTTTTTTTTTTTCTGTAAGCGTAAACCATCTGCACATTATTTGCTCTACTAATTCCAAATATTTGTACTGCCAGCATAACTGCGTGCTTCAGCTTGGCCAAGCTGTCTCATTTTGAAAATTCATTGTGAAGTTAGTGAATCTTTATTTTTTTTTAAAAAAATGGCAGAAACTATTTCATACATGACAACATGGCTAACCAGAGAACCATCAAATCCTGTTTTCATGTGGCTTGGCTTGAAACTGGCCTAGTACAGGGCACAATCATCATATTTTGTGGTGAGGCAAATGCAGAAGATAGCAACCAGAGAGCACCTTGGCCCTTGAGTTGTGACCAACTGAGGCCATAGAAAATATTTGTGGATGAAGAAAATCAGCGCAGCGTGTTGGCACAATTGCTGGTGGAAATCGCTACTACGTGTTGATGCTACTTAATTATGGTAAATAGTTTCTTGATTTGGAATCGAACTAGTACAAGATTAGCAAGAAGAGAAGGAAGAATGAAATGAAATGTACTTTGGAGGGCAGGAGGCAAGACCTCACCTGGGTGGGGAAGTATCGGATGACATTGGCCTGGTTGCCGCGCCAGAGGGCGGCGGCGCCCTCCTCGCGGAGGACGCGGTGGAAGGCGTCGGCAATGCCCTTGTAGGGTCGCTTGAGGTGCCCGCGGCGCAGCATCTCGGCCTGGTTCTGCAGCAGCAGCTTGACTCGCTCGACCGGCGCGGCCCCCGTCTTGGCGACGACCGCGGCGGCGCCGCCCATGGCGAAATCTGCCGCCGCCCTCTGGCCCAGGCCGCCCTCCTTCCTCTTGGCGGCGGCCATTATCGGTCGGAATGGGATTGGAGGAGGCGTGGAGCCCCTATCGCAAGTGGCAACGGCAGGCGACGACGTCTTCCTAACATACGCCGCCAAATTGCTGCTGGGTTTTCAGCAGGCGAGTCGGGCGGCGGCGGCGGCGTGGGAGGCGACGGCGACGGCGGCGGCGGCGGCGGCGGCGGCTGACGGAATACCAACAGCTGAGACACAGCGGGTCCCGTTGGGATATGCGGGCTCCTATTACAGCCCAAAACACGCACAAACTCGCGCCATCACAGATGACACACCACACTAGACATCAAAACCAAAGCCGGGCTGGGTTTGAAAAAGCTCGGTCCTATGAAACCAAGCCCGAGCCCAGGTCGCCCGGTGCGCCGGATCTCAAATTTGAGTCCAAGCTCGGTTCGAAGTTAGAAAGCTCGGCTGGTCCACGACTGGTTGCACAACTTTTTTGTGCTCAAGCCCGGTTCGATGACCCGGTTTCAAATCGAGGCTCAAGCCCATCCCAGTGCACTGGTCGAGCCGGGCCAGGGTCAGGTTGTCTATAAGCGGGCTATCGTCAACGTACACTCATGTGTCTTTACTTTCTTTGTCCGCCGAGCCCAACATATGTCACACTTTCGTCTGGCCAATTCCGCTTGCATACCCGAAACCATCTCCTTAACCATGAATATTGTTCGCTATATGTCTAGACCGATTCAGACGGACTCACAAAATATTTGATCACCTGGCTATGAATCTCCCTCTCATATTCTCGATCCCTTCATCATCATCAACTCACTTTGACATCAGTCCATACATGCACATGTATGCAAGTAAATCCGTTGCACATAATTATCTGCAATAAAGTCGATTTCTAGGATGGACAAATCTTGCTGGCTGGTTAGGTGGGATTGAAATTTGGCTCGTTGGTTTTTTTTTTCAGCTAGCCATTGGGCCTATATATCACCGTTCGATTGATGGTTTATATAAAATACGTTCATTGGCGAGGTTTATAACCCGTCCAACGAAATGACGAGAGACATATATTTTATTTAATTTTAATAAAACAAATATTAGTTATGTATTTCAGAAAAATTAAAAAGAGAAAATTGCACAATTAGTCTTCAAACTTGTCTCATCTGTGCACATAAATCCGTAAGTATCGAAACCGTTTATTTAGGTATTCAAATTTGCAAATCTGTTGCAATCAAGTACATAGGCTGATTTTTTATGCTGTTTTGGTGATGTGAACTGCCATGTCAGCGTCTACGTGACATTTTCCTTTTTTATTTCTTACTTTTAATGTGAGATCTATTTGTCATCTCTTATCTCTCACCTCTACCTCTGCGTCATCTTAATTTTAATGGGATGGCAAGCAAATAAACGTCAAGCGGCAGGGATGATCAAAACCTGGCAGAGCCGCTGCAGTCATGCATATGCCATCACCTTTGATAGCGGCGACCTGCAGCTGCTGGCTACACCACTCGTTCATTCATCCCTCTGCAAAGGCATGCACTGTGGCACACACAATGGAGGGCAAAGCAGATGGAACCAGAGAATCAAGAAACGTGGATCATGACTTCGCGAGCATGAAACACGATTCCTGGTGGTCGAATGCCGATCTAGCTTTTACCCCCTGGGGGCTTATGCTTGTTATTACTGTATGAGCACTGCAACCATTTTTTTTAAAAAAATTGTTAAGCATATTTTAATCTCGAAACAATGTTCAGAGCTCTTTAAAATAAGAAACGAAATCCACGAGCTTACAGTTTACTACAAAAGAAACCATACCTGGCGGCTGGTGCTCTGTCAGTAACCTGTTCTACGGCCATGGCTTTTTGTCCAGATCAAAGTCCTTTCCCTCTGCTTCTCTCATGTAGCTCATTCATAATCATTAAGGGGCTGTTTGGTTCACAGCCATGGATAGCCATGCCATTGAAAGGTCATGCCATTGTGATTTGGGAGGCATTTGGATGGTTGCCTTTGGTTGGCTCGTCCCGGAAAAATTTTGGCTCGCCATCTCAATTGCATGAAATTTTATATATAGGTGGAGTATGACTTTAAGTACATGTATAAATTTTTTTAGATTTTTTCGCAACTTTTGCTAGTTGGATTGCACGGTGGTTGCACGGGAACGAAGATTGCACAGGATATGTTCTCGCAGTTGATTGTATATCTTCTATTGTTTTTCTGATTTTTATGTAAATTTCATACAGTGTCCAAATCTCATGAAACAAGTTTTATAATTAATATAAAATCCTAACCAACCCATTTTTATAGTTTTTTTTTGTTATTTTTATAATTTATCAGGTTTTTTTTGCATTTTATAATTCTTTTTTTTGCTTTTTGAATGGTTTATATTTTTTATGTTCTAATATATATTACAAACTTCAATTTTTTTTTTTAAATTTCATTTTTTACATGCTTATATGATTATTTATTTGATCACAAATACAATTGGCACATTCTCAATCGGTAATGAACCAAACATATCATCTATTTTACCAACATTTGGTTGCCCTCAATTGGCTACCATCCAAACGATAAAAAAATTGGCAAGTTTTGGTCATGCCAATTTTTTGGCATGGCAACTCATGGCCATGAACCAAACACGCCCTAACACTGTGTACGACGATGTGGATCTCTCCAGCTTATCAGCAGCCATCCTGGTCTTGTCCATCTCTTCAGGTGCCACAATTGTTGCTCCAATTATTGGGGAACTTGGGTCTTTTAGGCTAGTTGTTGGTGAATGGTGACATTGCTGCTCCAATCAGGTCTCGGAATCTGGGGATTTCACTGTGACATATATAAAATAGGGAATAGTTTCTGAGGGGAAAAAAATAATGCTTTACTTACTCCCTTCGCTTTCTTGGACGCATTTTAGATGAGCACATAAATCGTGCTGTGAGAAACACATGGGAAAATGATTGTGTTACAAACTTGTGAGCACATTAGAAATACGAACGGTGTGAAACATGTGAGCAATTACCAAAAGCTATCTCTAAAACTCGAGAAGGTGTCTCTTCCTGAAGGGAATTATCTACAAGGAACCCTTAGCTATCTCTATACAAAAAAGATATGTCTCTTGTAAATTGTGACGACCAATATTTGACAGAAGGATCATTCTCCGTGTCCATGTCTTCTCGATGATTAGATAATCTACCTCCGATTGGAAGTATAAAGAGATACTATGAAATATGTGCGCAATTATCAAGAGTGGCTTTCTCTCAAACAAATAGGGGCGGATATAGAAAAATAAGTCGTTAGGGTCGCCGGAGGTCATTTTAACATTAAATCGCTATTTTTTAGCTTCAAATTGTAGGTTTATATGTATATATACTAATAGGGTAGTAATAAATAAGAAAGGCTTGTCTGAAAGGCACCGGTGCCAATACCGTAGATCTGCCCCTACAAACAAAATTGGTTTTATGGCACTCTCAATACGTGGTTTCATCCAAATATCGCTCTCGAGATAGTATACTATAAGAATTATGGCTTCATTCAAATATCACTCTCGAGATATGGTTTCATCTAAAAAAATTATGATCCCTCGATGAAAGGTCTTGATGAATACAAAAATTATACGAAATATTTTACAAACTTTTAAGAATCATTTAAAACTCTAGTAGATGGTTGTAAAGTAGCACACCATTTGAATCATACAAAAATGATAAATCTATAAGGTTAACTTTAAATTTATTTTAAGCTTAAAAGATAGTGTGCCATCTTGAGAGTGCTGTTTGGCGCATAAAACTAATTTTCCCTCTAGAGGGGGACTATATAGAAGACCGCTACTAGTTCTCTCTCTTGTAAATTGCGACAGACAACCATCAATGAAAAGGATTACCCTCTTTATTTTTTGCATGTGTCTTCTTGATGGTTAGATAATCCTTTTTCTAGCTTAATCCTTTCCACAACAACAATGCTACGACACCATATGGGTCAGGCCATGATCCGTTACTGATTAGGGATAAAAAACTTATGCAAACATTACATTTTCTCATTTAACGGCGAGTCTTGTCTTTCCTATCCGGTTGCTTTTCTTTCTTGTCTTCGGGTTTCGGGCCTTGTTTTTTGTAGCGCCTGTTGGGCAGGATAATTCCAAGAAGACAAATATTCTTCAAGAAAAAAAAGAAAAGATAAAGTCGAGATTCTTGATTTCACAATTCACAAAACAGTAGGAGCAAAACTGCAAGAGGTGGATTGAGGAAAAAAAAAAAGCTTCTTTTTCTAAACTGCCCCCACAAGAAAAGTCCCTGACTTGATGTGGTATATGTTCTGCCCACTTTTTGATCTCAACGCTCAAGGGGGTTTGATTTGTATGTGGTTCTGGCACACTTGCAGTGGAACACATGGCCGGGGCAATGCGGTCTTGAGGTAGTTTTTGGCGGTGAAAGATTGCCGGAGCTGGTAAAACTTGGGAGGTGGTTGTCATGATGTGGTGTAGGGTCCAGCACTGGAGTGGTTGATGCTGCGGCTTTCAAGAAAGAAAGAAAGCCAGGGATGAGGCTGAGGAGGGAGGAGGAATATGGTATAGATCTCAAGAAAGAAAGCCAGGGATGAGGTTGAGGGGAAGGCAGTGGCCAAACTTGTGCTCCAGCTGATGATGGATGCGCCGCCGCCGTTGCTGGTTTGGCTTGCTGGGTCAGTGGAGGAGCTCCATGGGTCGCTGTGGTGGTGCTGCTGAATGACAAGGAGGAATCTTCTGAGTTCTGAGCTCCTTTTTTTCCCTCTGTGGGAGAGAAGCAAGCGAAGGTACTTGGTCTTTTGCCCCCTCAGGGTACTTGTGTTTTTGCCTTTCTTGCTGCTGGACCTGGAATGATGGTGGTGGTTCTGTTCTTGCCATGATTGATGATGATTCCCCTAATAAAGGCAGGTGAAACTGGCCTGCATTCTCTCTATTCATTTCCCTGGTACATAACGGGGCATTCATCGATAGCATCCCGTGTACTTCTCTCTTGACTTCACTGATGTACAGTTCTTCCCCCCCTTTCGAGGAACACTCATGTATTGTTGAGTTGAGTGCTCACTACCTAGATTCAGATGTGTCATGCATCTATCCTAATCCTGCACTCTCATGCGTGGCATTTCTTGTTCTGTTTTTTTTTTTTCTTTCCCTTTCTCTCTTTCATTTATGTTGCTTCAATGATAGCAGCTTTGGGGTACAAGTAGGAGGAGCAGCCGAATTCGTCTGTTTTGGCATGGGCTCTTTTGGAATGGATTGGAATCAGAAGAGCACCGTGTTGTGGGACTGGGAGAATTTGCCACCAGTAGGCGCAAACGCCAATGCCAACGGGAACCTCAAGAATGTGTTGCAGGCTGAAACGAAGCTTACAGGTGCTGTGTCTACCATGGGGCATGAATCAGTGCAATCTTCTGGTGGTACTTTCTCTTCCAGCTTGGAGATGGGATATGGTTCCTCTAAGAGTTCCTTATCTGCGTCGATTGATTCTTCGTCCAAGGTGGGGAACAACAAGGAGTTCAAATTTGCAACTGTCAAAGAGCCTGACAAGAACATCAGCAAGGATTCTGGGTTTGGCAAAGTTGATGACACCGGAAATTCTCCTCCATTGGGGGTAGCAGTGAGCAGAGGAGAACCAGTAATTGGCCTGAAGCTTGGCAAGAGAACTTACTTTGAAGATGTCTGTGGAGGGCAAAGTGTCAAGAATTCACCATCAGGAGCGAGTGCAGTGGCTACATCAACTGCTTCGGCCAAGAAGGCAAAGGTTGCTCAGCAGAACACACATAATTCATACTGTCAAGTTGAAGGCTGCAAACTGGACCTCTTGTCTGCTAAAGATTACCATCGAAAGCACAGAGTTTGTGAAGCTCATTCTAAGACTCCCAAGGTCATTGTTGCTGGTCTGGAGAGACGCTTTTGTCAACAGTGTAGCCGGTAAGATGCTTTAGCTTTTAGGCCAAGCACCTATTTCTATAGAGTAATATGTTATCTACTTTTCTTCCTTAACAATATATTGTTTTGTAGGTTTCATGCTTTATCTGAATTTGACCAGAACAAGCGAAGCTGTCGTAGGCGCCTCAATGATCATAACGCCCGCAGACGGAAGCCACAGCCAGAAGCTTTCAGTTCATCAAGGCTCTCTACAATGTTTTATGGTAAAGCTAATTGCTAAATCTCTATTTGCCCTAAGGTTTTGTGAAATACTAAAATTGATGCATTAACTGTGATTCTTCTTTCAGTTTCAGCATCTTCGTGACTAAAAATCCAGTATTCGCCCCATCCATATATACAATATACTGATAACAAATGAGTGGTACTAAAATTTTCACAGGGCAAAGAGCCTTTTTTGTGCCTGAAAAACTGAAATTGTTTAACTTATGTGTTTATTCACACGTCAGTGATTATGATTTTTTCCTATTGCATGAACTGTCATACTTGTGAATTTGGAAGACATTGTCACTCTTTGGTATCCCTGGAGCAAAGAAACATCAATTTAGGCTGTCTTTATTTTGTGTGACGGTGCCTAATGCTCTATTTCTTTCATTTTTAGAATACCATAAATATGTTTGAGCTTTGCCTGTGACTATCTCATCTCTTCATATGGTCAATTTTCCACATAATACTACAGATAAAATAGTATGGATAACTGTACAAACAAATCGATCCTTTGGACTTTGCTGACACTAGTAAGCTGTTAGGTATCTTAATAGGCACAGGTACAAATTTCTACAAACACATGTTAAGTCCATTCTGCTTTTCATAAGTTGTATAAAGCAGCTTTAACCTTATAGCTAGGCAAGCTATTTGCTTTTACTGATGAAATTTTGTGATGGTCCTAAACAGATGCAAGGCAACAGACTAGTCTTCTATTTGGTCAAGGTTCTTATGGTCAAATGAGAAGCTGTGCAAGTTCTTCATGGGATAATCCAGGTGGCTTCAAATTTACTGAAACAAAAGCTTCTTGGTTAAAGCCAACGAGACCTTTAGGTGTTGGTGAGATGCATTTATCTAGTCAGCAGGTGTCGAACAATATCTTGCCTCATGGTGAGCATCATGATTTTGATGGGCTCATGACATTCAAGGGAACTAATGTGAAGGCCCTTAATCAAGGTTAATACCCCTTGCTATCAATCTTGCAGGAATTTTCTATAAGCAAATAGTGAAATAAGGTTGGGTCTTGCATAAAATTGTTATTGCTAGGTTTCATAAGTAGGAAAATAACCGCAGATGGATGCACCTGCATAGTGTTCTTCTAGGACCTACTCTATATAATTGTACCATGTGGATGTTTGTTCTAATTCGTAGCAGTTCATTAGTGCTTATTTGACGTTCTTAACTACCATAATTGCTTCTGACATGGAACTTTCTGCACTTTCCCAACATGTAACAAATACGATGGAACTTCTGCTCTAGGTAAAAGACTAGCCCATACTCCTATTTATGTTGCATAAGTTGAGGCAGAAATAATCCATAATATTTCATCTGAAAAGCGTCTAGTTTAGGAGAGTTGTCCCCATCTTCTAGTGGTTACCACCAAAACCTTTTGAGTCGACTCCCCATAATCTGGCCACAGGACAGGGTACAATATGTTAAGCCAACTTCGCAGACACCACTCCGGCATGATTTGAACCTACGGAAGTTTAGTGATATGTGTGTATGTTGCGATATATATCAATATCATGGATTTTATGATTTGAAGCTCTGTCATGTTTCATGAAATAGACTGAATGCAATCACTAAAAGCTTTGGCATTTTCTCATGTCGTCGGAGGAAACTAACCTGCATACACCATAGCTTATTAATAGTGTCTGTTAACACCCCAGTTATGATCTACCACATTTGGCTTACAATCTCGTTTAAGTCCTAGTATGAGAAGGCTCTATGCCCACATTTTTTTAATGTACTGGCAGTGTGTAGATATGTACTAGACAAGGCTAATTCTGTATATACATTATAATTACATGTTTCATTCTTTTTCAACATGAACCAAACTCAAAATTGTCCATAGTACATGAAATCCAGTTGTATGACGCTCCAAGCAAGTCAGGTCCCTGAGTTGGCCTCTTCTGTATGGGCCTAGTACCGATGTGATGCTCCTATTTAGCAGAAATAATGGCTAGTACTAGCTGAACCTACAAAAGTTCTGGGGTTGAGAAAAGACTGACTGATTAATTGCCGTATTGTCATATTCTAGCATGATTGTGCCTCAGCTTCTCAGCGTGAGTGATTGATAATGTCACGTGCATGCAGGCAAGCTTTGGAGCCAACATGCTGTCGGCCTGTTGAATAGTCTCTATATGAGAAATGTTGGTTCATATATGCTAGAATTCTCTCTATTATTATAATTTTCCATTGCGCCCTGTTTGTAGCTGTCAGGGAAAAAAATTTCGCGGTTTGCAAAAGAGTGCTGCCATTATAAGTTGCATATGTGACAAATATAGTCTTCAATTCATAAATCCGTCATCCGTGCAAGCACTCTGGAGAATCTTTTGATTAGTTATGAGCATAACACTTATAGCTGTATTTCCTGACCTTTTTCAGGCGCTGAAGCTTCTGCTGCTGTTGCAACCAACTCCAATGGAGCCCCGGATCTTCAGCGTGCTCTCTCTCTTCTGTCAAGCAGTTCAGTGGCTGCTGCCAACCTGCAGCCAAGTGCTCAGCTGCACCCTGGGGACACAACCATGGCTGGCACCTCCAACCCTGTGATGGACTTATCACCGGGGCTCTGGCAAGGCAGCCCGCCCCTCGATCAGCAGGCACAGTTTCAAGTTTTCCACCGCCTCGGCGCTACGGGGCACGAGCTCCGGCTCCCAAAACCACCTTCCTATGACAGCTCCACCCACTATGGCCAGATGCACCACTGATGAATGACGATGCTTCAGCTATCCCCTCTGTGCACGCTCATCCAGAGGCAATCGGCGCTGTTTCTCCTGTCTGAATTCTGAATTCTGAATTATGAGCTGCTTAGCTAGTTTGATGCTTAGCCGCTTGCCTAGAGGCATGCAGGTGGTAGTGTGAAGGATAAAGGCCTGTGCAAACTGATCCACTGCCGTCAGCCGCGTGGAAAAAAAAAACACTTGAAGTTTGATTGAATAATATATCCTATTGATGACTGATGATTGCCGTCGCCGTCATCATCGGCCGGGTGTTTGATGTTGAATAATTCATCCTATTGATGACTGATGAGTGATGCCATGCATGTACCTGAATTGCTTCTGGATTCTTGAGGCTGGTATCTGTCTTGCTCGTATCTGCTATTCTGCCGTTCAACCTCCACCTCCATGAGGCCGTGGCAGCCATTGCTGGGCGTAGGTGGGCGACGTGGACATGCCGCATCCGGCCATTGCTCGCCGTAGTCCACCGGATTCCACCGCCCATCCCATCCGCCCTCGCTGGCGGCGGAGCGGAGGCCGTAGAGACGCAGAGAGAAGAGAAGAGAGCATTGCAAAGGAGTCGGTGTCGGTGTGGGGGTGGCGGCGGAGTCGGGGAATTCCCAAAATTAACTAATTCCATTTCCATCCCATAACTAAAATTAGCCCAAGCTGGCCCAAATTCTATTAACGTGGTTGCGGGGGCCCAACAAATCTCAACTCAACAAACACACGCACCAGCGACGAGCGACGAGCCCAGTCCATCCAATCGAATCGATATTCGATATTCGATCCCCATCCCCTTTCTTTCGTCGCCCTAACCCTAATCTTTAAATAATCTTTTCACCATTATTGCAAAAAAATATTTAAATAATCTTTTCTCACTTTGCAAAATTTGTTCCGAAACAAGTCTTAGCTTTATCATTATTGCAAAAATAGTTTTTTAGGTGTTTTTAAATTGACAAAAATGAGGTCATTTTGGTCTTTTCTCCTCTAAAAATCATTAACATATAGGTTAAGTACTCTAAAACTATCGTAATGTCATAAAAGTGAAAAATTAGTAATTGGAGTGTCTCTCAGGAATTAGAATACAATTTAGTGTCTAATAGAAACAAGCACTCCAGTTGAGGCCTCGTTTGTTTTGTTTTGAGATTGTCGCGTCGCGTCAAGCGTCACGGCCACGCCCACTGGTTCAAAACGCAGACGCCCTCGGCCGAAAACGCGACGCGACGGGAGAACGCCAAACAAATGATCCCTCAAGATTAATGGATACGCTAACCCTAACCCTAATCCCCTTCCGTCGCCTCCACCGCCGGTTAGGGTTAGGGTTATAAGAAATTCCCCCCACCAAGAGAGGAAACTCTAACCCTAATCCCCTTCCGTCGCCTCCACCGCCGACCGATCCGGATGGCAGCCGCCGCCGACCTCCCCCTCCCCAAGTGGGTGATGATGGCGCGCTTCGTGTTGCGTCGGGACAACCCCAAGTCCTTCCCCGAGGACGAGAGGACCTTGGCGAGCTCCACCACCTCCGTGGGCACCGACTTCCGCGTCTAGGGGTGAAAACAGGTCGGGTACTACCCGACAGGTACCCAACCCGGCTCATGGCGGCAAGCAAACGGGTATGGAAAAATTTTAACCGTCGGGTATCGGGTCGGGTTCGGGTAATACCCGATTTTTTTGAGCGGGTTCGGATCGGATATGATATTAGAGATACCCGACGGATTCGGATCGGATTCGGGTATCCGAGTATTTTAAATTTTCGGGTACCCGATAACATCAGCCAGCCCATTAGACATTCAGCCCAACAAGGAACCCTAGGCAGCCACCACTTTGGCCTTTGCCACACCCAGCCGCCACGCTCCTAGCACACCCCGGCGCCGCCCCGACGCCGTCCACGTCGTCCAGCGCCGTTCTACTAGTGTGTTGTGCTTCTTGCTTGCTTCATTTTGGAGCTGCAATTTTTGTTGAATGAGAAGACGGATTATCTATTGTACTAGCTGTGCGATTATGCTTTCTTGCTGCTACCTTCAACAGCATGATTTGCAAGGGGAAACACTGCTCCTTTACTGTTTTGGCTTGCCTGTTTGTTCGTTCTCCATTGTCATTCTGCTTAATACTAGTTACCTTAATGGAAGCTTGAAACTTAATTGGAGTAAGTAATTTTCACAGTAGTAGATTAAATGTTTCATCAACCTTGTCCATGAAATGTCGATAAGTTTCTCCACCTTTTGACAGATTATAATAATTGAGTTTTTGGGTAAGTTCCTCAAAACTGTGAGACTTAATTGGAGATTCTGGTTTGTTTCAGTTGCTATTGGCCTTGTAAGGTATGCATATATACTTTATCCAGTATGCAAGTTGGTGAACAAGTTTATTATGTTGAGACTTTGTGTTATGTTGAATATTTGTCTTAAGTTATGTTAGTTACATTTACTGTTCGTTATCATATTGTACCTCGGACGAGGCAAAAGAAAGTTTATTAGAAAGACTATGTGCTATTTGAAAATTTGTTTTGTATTATGTAAATTGGACTTAATTTATATATGACCCGATCACGTATCCGATAACCGATTTCTACCCGTTCATATGGTATCCGATATCCGTTTTCTACCCGACCGTCAAAACCTGTAACCGTATCCGACCCGATTTTGATCATACCATATCCGATCCGATATCCGAAAAAATAAATTAGGATAGGATATGATATGAGTCACTATCCGACCGTAACCGACCCGTTTTCACCCCTATCCGCGTCTCCTTCAAGCTCGCCGAGCCCCCCATCCTGTCGCGCCTCTACGTCTGCTGGCCCGACGGCCCCAAGTACGAGATGACGTGCCACCTCGTGACTGCCCACCGCCACCGCCACCTCCTCCTCCTCATGCTCGTCTCCATGGTCCCCAGACCCGGCGAGGAGGAGCCGTCAGATCTTGGGCTCGTCGTGCATGACTACTTCGTCTACATAGCCGGCAGGCCCCCGTAGCTCAAACGGCTGCCCGTTCCCACCACGTACATCGAGTTTCTTGGGAAACCAATCACTCGCCCCTTCCACCTTCATGCTGTTGGTTTATTCTCTCACTCTCATGGTGAAGCTCAAGATGAGGAGGAGTTTTCCGTGGTGTATCTGGACATGGACAGGTCTAACAGAGAGGCAACGCATGCTGAGATGTGGGTGCTCCGCTCCTCCTCCTCGTCCTCGTCCTGTGATGATGATGGTGATGGTGATGCTAAGTGGGTGACCAAGATCCTGCCCATCCAGTGCGAACCTGATGACCACCGAGAATTGTTCTACTGGGTGGCGGATGAGGTCGTCCCCTTCAAGAATTCCCTGTGCTGGATCAACTACCCCCCGGTATCTTGCGGCTCTGTGATGCTGATGCCGCCAGCCCCAAGCTCTCCTTCCACCGTTTGCCTCTGGATAGCTTCCCGCCCCACCAAAGCTTACAGTGGTTGTACCACAGTTTGTGTGTCACTGAAGGTGGCCATCGATTGGTTTTGATTGATGTTACCCATGATCATGGAAGAGATTTTAAGCGCAACGGCGCCCTTTGCTGCCTTCACCATGACCTCCTCGACGATGATCGTGGAAGAAAATCGGTGGAGCCAGGACTACAGAGTCGAAGCAAACGAGCTGGGGGACCAGTACACTGCTCTGCCTCTGCCACTTGTACCTGTGATGAACGCAGAAAAACCCAATATTGTGCACCTCGCACTGAATGTGCCGGTAGATGTGGTAAACAGAGTCTTGCTGGTTACTGTTAGAGTATATTGAGCCTCAGTTAGGCCCATTTCTTGTACTCTATATACTATACCCAAATTGCAATACAATTAATCAATTTTCACCATTCTACATGGTATCAGAGGGTTAGCTCCTAGGTTCCCCTCTCCCCTCCGCTGCGCACGGTGGCTCCAAGCCATGGCGTCCTCCTCCCTCTCGGTTCATCGAGCAGCCAGGCGGCGTGCGCCTCCCCTCGTCTCACGGCCGGGCGCCACCCGACCCCACCTGGCGCCTCCCGTTGCCGCCTCCTACACGCCCGGCCGCCCGCCGCCGACCTCCCTGGCGCCGCTGCCCTCCTCCTCCTGCTCGGCCGGATGGCGCCGCCGCCCTCTCCATCGCGCCCGACCTCCCAGGGCGGCGCGCTCCTCCTCCTCTAGTTTCGGCGCGGATGGCGCCGCTTGCCCTTCCATCGCGCCCGACCTCCCCAGGCCCCTGCTCCCTCTCCTCCATTTCGACGCGGATGGCGCCGCCCGTCTTCCATCGCGCTTCGACCTGGCGCCGCGACCGTTTCGCTTCGTCGGACGGGTCCGGCAATGCTTGACAGCCATCGGACGGGTCCGACGAAGCGCCGGACCCAGTCCGACAGAGCACGGCGGCCTTCCCTGGAGAGCCGTCGGACGGGGTCCGACGGGCGTCGGACCCGGTCCGACAGAGCACGTCGCCGCGGGCCACTGCGAGGGCGTCGTCTACGCCAGCTCTCTCTTCGACGGCGAAGTTGGCCCCGCAGCCTCGCCTCGACTTCGCCAAGCGTCCCCACCCACGGCGCTGCTTCCTTCGCCGCGGCGTGGGCTCGGGTCGACGACGCCGCTTCACCACCCACCCGTCGACCACGGCGCCGCCGCCAACGAGTAGCTCGGCTGTGCCATACCGGTTTCGCCGTTGCTTGCTCCTCCCGTCGGCGGCCTTGCCCCTCTGTCTCCTCTCCACGGCCGGTCACATGGCGCCCTTCATCGGACGGCGTCCGAACGGCTCCGGACGGTGTCCGACCAGCCCCCGCCGACCAAGCCGTGCTCGCTGCCTTGACCCACTTGCCACCTGAGGTCCTCGTCCATCTTTTTCCCTCCGTCGACACAGTCATGGCGCTACCCCACCGTCGCCAACCCGGACTCAAGATCTTCCCTTGGACACCGACATGGCATACGGCGGCGCCGCTGCATCGCTCCCCGCCCTGTGGTGGCTCCTACTCCCACACCTTGGTACATGGACTCTGGGGCTACTTCTCACATGTCTTCTAGTACCGGTAACCTCTCCAGCTCCCGTCCACCTACCTTTCACTCACCGACCAACATCATTGTTGGCGATGGGACACGTCTGCCGGTCACCTCCACTGGTAGTCTCACCTTTCCCAACATCCACGGCGATCTCACTCTCCGTGATGTCCTTGTCACCCCTCAAATAATTAAAAACCTGATTTCTGCTCGCTCGGTTCACCATCGATAACCAAGGTTCGTCGAGTTTGACCCCTTCGGTCTGTCGGTCAAGGATCTTCGGACTGGGAGCATACTTGCCAGGTGCAATAGCTCCGGAGATCTTTATCCGTTTCACACCCCCACCCCACCTTCCCAGGCACTGGTCACCGCCGCCACCATATCAGAGCTATGGCACCGTCGCCTTGGCCACCCTGGTCATGCGACTCTCTCTCGCCTCGCTAGCTCATCTGCTATTCCCTGCAGTACATCCAAGCCTGACCATCCTTGCCATGCCTGTCAGTTGGGTCGACATGTTCGACTTCCCTTTGAGTCCTCCACCTCCCGCGCCACCAACAACTTTGACTTAATACATTGCGACTTGTGGACGTACCCTGTTGCCAGCGTCTCAGGTTACAAGTACTACCTCATAGTTGTTGACGATCGCTCCCACTTCATGTGGACCTTTCCCCTTCGCGTCAAATCAATATGGAAAGAAAATTATTGAAAATAAGTTCTCTTCCAATGGGACAGTATCATTATCACCTGATATAAAACATTTGTTGGATCTAATTGATAATGAACACGAGAAGAGAGGCTTGTTTCAAATTTGCCAAAGGTACAGACGCATCCTCAAAATTCACCCCATTATGATCAATGTTACTATTATACCTCACATAAGAAAATGCTGAAAAAACAATTAGTGCTGAATTGCATTTAAAAATGATCTATACTTCACATAAAAAATTAAATAAATGCTACAAAGAAATAAAACAATTAGTGCTGAATTGCATTTAAAAAGGATCTACCTTTATCTTTGATTCTAGCATTGATAGGTACAATCCCAAACTGGATTGGGGTTGTAGCCATTATACTCCGGCTATTACTTTGCTCCTCACAAACGGCATAAGCACAAGCTACAAGATTGCTGACATTGATATTTTTATCAAAACATTAAAAAGAAAATGACAACATCAGTCTAGGTTGCCTTATACGTGGATACGGATAAGGATTATCGATAACGCGATACGGGAATTTCTCAAAAACACATATATGTGAATACATTTATAAATATATATAAAAATATACAAACATGCAGAAAATAAAATTGCATTGCAACAAAGAAAATAGACCAACGCCATCACTGATGCAATAGACCCACGGTCCCACACACCACAGAGGTTGCCCAGTAGGCCAAGGCCTCTAGAATAGAGACAAAGTACTCAAGAGAAGAGTGTGTCGTACCTGGCATATCTAGGATTTTCAGCAGCAAGCACAAAGCATAAAGCACACTGTATATAATGTATAATGCATGGTTTAATCACTCAGCATAATTTCAGACCTGATCAGTATGCCCTTCCAAAACAGACGTATCTTAGGCACAAGACGAGTCATAGAATGGATCATTTCACTATGTTAGGACCTTACACAGCAGAAGGCACTGAGCTTGCTGCATACATGAGATGGCCTCTCGCCCTTCCTACTCTTCAGTATCATCTTTATATTAGGAAAAATGCTGGTGATTTGAATTCAGGTGATCTGTATTGAATACTTATCAAGGTAACATATATTCTTCTCTTTTACTTACATTGTTTGGTCAGCCTGGAGTTGATCTATCTAAAATAGGAGGAAAATTTTGCTTTGAGATAAATTCAATTATTTCTCCGATTGATGGCATTAATACTTGGTGTGCTCTACTGTGTTACTAGGTGGAGGACAAAAAAAGAGCCCAATGCTGCTGATCAAAGGACAATATCACAGTATTGTTTCTCTTGTTCTACTGGTTTCTGCTTTCAGAGAGAACTTTCATCTCGTCGTCCGCCAAAATTCTTCTAGTGATCTCCCTTGTTCTTTTCATCTATGGTGTGCTACCTCCACAAGTGTATGTATATTTGTTTTTATTCTGTGATGTTGATCTATCTTTTGAAAGGATTATTAAATGAAATCCCTAACCTTTCTAGCTAGATATGCCATAGTAAACTAATCTGCCCGTGGGTGTTCCACAAGCGGTACATAATATATTTGAGTATTTAACTTCCATTGCAGATTTGGTTTTACTGTAGAGAAGGTTACTTCTGATTATTTTGAAGTACCACACTCAACGTTGAGTAATCCACTTATGTGCATGGCTTCTATATGGCATCGATCCATTCATAAATTTTGAATCCTAGCAGAAGGTGACAACTGGCATACTTTTTTGAAGGTAAACCATTTGAATCTTTAGTCTACTTTTTTATATACTTTGTTAAGTATCTTTTATATACTTTGTTAAGCCTTTGTCAAGTCATAAATAATCTATATTTTATAAACTATCTTGCTTGTCTACGACACTTTCTTCCATCATGCTTGGTTGATGTGTTAGACTGTTAGCTATTTCTTGTTTGTAAGTTTCTTGGTTAACCAAGTGCTAAAAGGAATCTTAATTCCATCTCAATTTATAAATAACTTACCCCTACTCACAAAATCCTTGATTTAACTGTATTTATTTATAGGGATACATTAACTAATTGCAACCTTTTACTCCTCGGCCACCCATCCTTTTACTGGAATAGATTTACTCGAAGATAATGTCAAAGATAATGAGGAAATGTACTTTAAATCCACATTATAACAGGACAAACACAATATGGTTGTGTGAATAGTACAATGGTGAAAATTAACTTATGTTACTAGTGATTGATCAAAAAGTTCCTTTATTATATTACAAGTAGTTGCTTTGATGTATTCTATCAAAGTAATGTTGAACTTTCAATTCAGAATGCTGATAGCTCTTGGTAAGGGATTATCTTTCACTACTTCCTGTAGTATGATCATTTACTGTGATATTATTAAATTATCATTCGATATCCTTCTCTCCCTAATGCAGGGCTGGCATCATTGTTTATTGTCTTCATAGGCTATGAACAATGTGAGGAGGAAATTGACAGTTTAGTCACTATTGCTTCTGTCAAAATCAAGTCCTTAATGAACATAGTTGTTGGAAATTTGCCGGCATCTTTGAAGGCATATATATATCCTAAAAGCAAACGTTGACCATGACTGCATGATGCTTTGTGACTGCAATATGCGTCATTTGGCCTGGGAATTCACCTGCTTCATTTCCAAATACGCACCTCCGCTCATGGATATATCTTTTCCTAATCCTGTAAAGGTGCTAGCTTTACCACTTTTCCTACTATATATTGTACTTATGCTGATGGTGTCAAGCTGAATGGCTAGGTTTTAAGAACCTTGGTTGGCAAAGCGTTTGTTTTGTTGGTTTTTAAGAATTTAGAGTAACGTTCGCAGCATAAAACCATCTTATTCAAAGAACCGGTTCTTTTTTACAGTGTAGGAGTTGGAAGCAGATGAAATTTAGGATATGTTTGGTTGCTTATATGAAGTTGAATCTGTACATATGTGATGGTATAAAATGAATGGGATGTTGGGATGTTCATATATGGCCTGGCCTGCACATTGATTAGTACCGGATATTAATATGTTAGTGAGCCTATAATGTACTAGTGCAGTGCTCATCTGTTCAGTGATCAGTACTAAAGCACCCATGTTACTATGTTAGTATTAAAGAGAGGAGTACTATGGTTGCTGCATTTCCGTTTGTTTACAAAAGAGCTCATTTTCTATTGTTGTCTGGCCTCTGCGGCACACCAACCGCGGCCGCCGGCTGCCAGCGTGCTTCTAATATTTTTTTTTGAGTGATAATGATAAAAGTATACCAATGGTGTATTATATTGTTCAAAGAAAACCTCTACTTTTATGCCTCAACTACGTCTGTCAGCATGTTTTTTAGCTACTAGTTTTTTTGTATAGCTTACGTGTGATGTAACCTGACACAGAGAACAATTGTTTGATATATTGCAAAGAGTACAGGGGATAATACATATAGTCTAGAGTGCCTTTTATATCTCAGCCATTGACTTTTAGAACATTATAAAAAAAATATCAGGAAAGACAACAGGGACAATAATTATGGAAAATAGGAGTGGACGGCAGTTACGTCTATACCAGAATTCGAACTCGAGATCGCTGGTCCTAATACCATATTAAATAGAACGCGCCGATTAGTTCACCCATAAGTCTAAATTGATAGAGAAGAGTGAACGATTCATATTTCAACATGACCAACCACTTCCATAGCGCAATACCATGATTTGTTTGCAAACTGAAGACAACAATTAATCCGACATCACAATATAATCCTCTCAGTAATGGGAGAGTACCACGCAACGAGTGAACTAGTTCTGATCCCTTGCCATGAAGAATGTCAAGAACAAACCCGGTTTGTTGTCTTTCCGTTTCCGATAGGAAGCCGGGGTCCATGTGGAGGCCATGGGAGACCTGGCATGGAGGTCGAGAGGAAGCTGGGCGAGCTTGTCCGACACAAGTAAGAACATTGTCAGCCAACCCTCAAAATCCGCTAGGCTACACGATGAGATGTTATTAGTAGCTAACCGCCACAGGTAAACATAAAACGTTAGGAACATGTTGCTTTTCCTACTCTATTACCAATACTCCCAAGGTCACCCGGAGCTTTAGCACGAGGACAAATAAGAACATCGAGGATTATTGGATTCATTCATATCAAGTCTTTTTATAGCCTTTCAAATAGTCCTCATGAAGCACGTCTAGAGCTAAGTACTGGTTCGAGTGAAACGTACCCAGAAAGCAGCAGTGCCACCTAATACTCGTAGACTAAAGTAGTTTTTTTTCTAGGAGTCGGAGTCAATATCAAAGTAGCTGCTGAAGCTGTCCAGCCGAAAGACAGATCTGACAAAGCCGTTTGGGGTTGGGGGGGGGGGGGCAGGTGTTCTACGGACTCACTCAAGATCTCTATATTTCGTTCTCTATATTTTTTTTTTCTCTAAATCACTATTCATTCACTATATTTCTGTCTTATCAAGCGGAGTCTCTATCCTCTAAAAAATATAGAGATCCTCTAGCTCTGGAGGAAGTATCTAAATTTAAAGATTAAGACAAAGACTCTGTTGAATCGTTATAGAGACTAAGACTGTCCACAATAGTATTGTAGGGAACCTGGCGATGCTCTAAGGCTGCATCCTTCTTCTTGCTCCAGCGGCAGCAGCATTGTTGGCTAGTTGGAAGAACGGACCTGTTGGAGCTTGCAACGGGTACGCCTCGGACTAGTACATGCTCAGCGGGTACCCGTCGGCGGTGAATCCATTCTACACCCTGATCGCCGTGCCCTGCTCCGATGACCCACTCTGCAGCAACCCATTCGAATATTCGATGTCTTCGTGCGAGGTATGATGAAATCCCGCCAAGTTCATGCGTTTCAAACAGGACCTAATTATTGGAAAACCTTTCCGCTGAAATTCGACACCTTTAATCCTTACAACTAGTCCTGGTTAAAAACAAAATTTTGTAAATCGTTATGGGTAGATTTTATCGGATTCTGCTAGGTGTAAATAAAAGGATAGTCCCTCCATTTTTTTTTTACACCTTTGACTTTTTGGCACTCTTTAACCATTCGTCTTATTCGAAAATTTAGTGCAAAGATGTAAACAAATGTCATATTTAAAATATCTCTATTGATAAAATAAATCACAACAAAATAAATGATATTTACAAAAAAAAATGAATAAGACGAATGGTCAAAGACGTGTACAAAAATCAAAGGCGTCAAACAAAAAAAATAGAGTTAGTATTATTTATGAACGCTAAGTGGGAAGGGGTCTAGCCCTATGAAGCCGGGCAGGGGGAATCGACCTTGCGGCAATCTTCACCTGCATGAACTCATGTTCTCTTTGGTTCGCGGTTCCAACATGGTTATGGTTCGATTTGCAAAATTTCTTATTTTTATACGGACCATTCACTGTAACATTTTGTAATAATATTTCAAGTCTTTGTGGGGGATTTTCTTAAATATCTCAAAAATATTTTAAATGGATTTTTTAGTCTGTTCAAAAATTTTAAAGACCCTTAATATTTTCAACTACAACCAAAACCCAACCACAACCACGAAACAGGCCTCACTCGTTCCTGTGGTACACCGCTCACCTTGAGATTCAGCCCTCACCTTCTTGTTCCATCACCTAGTTTGAGGGTGGTGATGCTCTTCCTCGGCCTCGGCACCATCAGGAATACGTTGCTCTTCCCCAGGCGGCTGGTGCCATGAGCCGACTCACTGTCATTCTCTGTCCAGACCTCAAGTGCATGAGGAACTGTGATGTGAATAAGCAAAGGGGGGACTACCCAATGGGATCCCGTCCCAAGGGACCTCGATGAGATCCTTCCCCTCCTCTCACACACTACGCCGCCTCCTTTCTCCGCCCCTCCGTCGCCCCCGACGATGCTCCGCTCACATCTGCCGTCCTCGCCGCCTCCTTTCTCCTCGCCATCGGCCGCTCCGCCGCCCCAGCCTCCCGCCGCCATGCCGTCGCCGCCCACCCTAACCCGAGAGGGTGAGGTGCCATCCCCCTCCACCGCCGCCCGACCGCCTTCACCCCCTTCCCCAGCTCCGACAGCGCCACCGCCGCCCCGACGAACCCCACTCACCGCCGTGCCGCCGCCTTCCTGACCCAAATCTATACCCGAACCCTACCCCGAACCCTAACCCGAACGGCCAGCGGCGACTACAAGGTCGAAGGTGGCGACAACGAGGTCGGCTGCTCCTCCTTCCTCATTCATCCTCCTCTACAGCGCGCGCGGGGAAGGAGACATGTGGCGAGCGGGGAGTGATCTCATCCGGATCCCGGCCGGACGGGATCCTGTTCCCCAAAATTTCTCATGAGCAAAACAACACTATGCAATCGGTGTGTGTGGAACTGTGATGTGGATAAGCAAAACAGCACTATGCAATTGAACTGATGGATTGCTTCACCCTGCCTTCTTCTTAGTGCTAATGAGAGAATAAAAAAGTGAGATACCATATACTATATAATGTAGGCGAGCCTAGATATGCTCCCTCCATATCACAAAAAAATAGGCATTTTAGACATGTCTCAAGTCAAAGTTTTGAAGCTTTATCTATATAAATCTTTTTTTTTTTGAGAGAACTATATAAATCTTTTGATCTATTTGAATTGGATACATAAAAAACATACGTATAGATTTGTCTCGGGATGCACTTCTACAATATGATATTTCTTTTGGGCATTATAATAATAAACAGTGATCAAACTTTTATTTCGAAGACAGTATCAATACCCAAAACGTCAAATTTCTCGTGATAAAAGGAGGGAGTAGGACCGTTATTTTTTTTTGGACAAAACGAAGCCAAAAGCCCAGGTTTTACGGATGCTAGCTCATAAGATGGACTAATCAGATTTGGCCAGGATGTTATACAGCATGCCTCAGTGTCACGAAGCACAAAGTTACCGACAGTCCTCAAGCATCGATATGAGAAACTGTGGGTACATCAGGAGCTGGCTAGCAGCAATGAAGAATTTGAGCACCATAACCACCTCAATCTAGCTACCTTATTACAACTACAGCTTCTCGGCTGAATTTAGCTACATTATTACGACAAGGCCACTAGCTAAGACAGAGGCTATTCCAAGTAGTTGATACATGATGTCCTGTTCCACGATAAACACTGAACAGGGCAAGGATCAGCCGATCAGCTACACGCAGTCATGCTCATGCCCCAACGTAGCAATGGGGTTAACTATTTCTTGCCTGCGGCCAAGACACGGCACCGGTATTCTCCCAGAGCCCAAATAGGGAAGATGTTCCTGTACTGGGAGTAGCTGATCATGCAATTTTTGTTGAAGACTCCCATGATCTCCTGTTGTAATATGTGGTGCACAAGTTATTGTCGGTTAGGTAGGTGGTAAATAAACAAACAATAATGAATTGAAAGTGGCTATTGGACCCACGCTACAACTTCCTCGGTAAATGTTTGCTTTCTATGATCATCGGTTGTGAGCCTGTAACTTACTTGTTGAGGGAATTCCCCATCCTCCAATTGTAAGTTGATCAAAACCTTTGCTGCTCGATGTAAAGGTGCTGGGTCTCTTTCGGCCTGTACCCAAAGAGATTAATGTAAGTACAATTGTGAATGAGTGAATCATATCAGCGTTTAACCATAAACATGCAAGAAACAAACCTGTCCAGCGTCGATTAGGGCCAGGATGGCCCAACCAGTATTCACTGCATGAGGGCGCTTACCTTCAAGGTTGGTGTAAACCTAATTGAACAAATCCAAATATGGTTAACACAAAGGCCTTTACAATTTCTAAGGACACTATGCGCATCTTAGAATCAAGACTGTATCATTACTTTATATAGTAGATGATAAATGTACCTACAGCCAATTTTGCCTATTGTTTGTTGTGCCAGAGTATGTCGAGCGCATGCAACCGTTAAAGGTGAAAGCAGGAGAAGAATGATGAACCAACAATAGTTCCTCAGATGACCTCAGGAAGTTCGAGCTTAGAATAGTGTTTCCTCTCGAGTTAATGCTTGTTACATTAACGACTACATTGAGAAACTCAGTAGAAATGAATTACCTGATCTTGACATGACAAATAGCTTTCTCCCCATCCACCGAAAGGAAGCTCTTTTGACAACAGAAAGTCACATGCTTTTCTGATTGCAGGACTGTTCTTGTAAGTCCTACCTGCAGCAACTAATCCCTTCACTCCAAACCATGTGCCATAGGTGAAACAAACAGCCCAACAGCCATACCTGTTGGAAAACAGATAGATAACAGTGTAGAACATTATAAGCATGTAGTACCTGTATTGGTTCTATGCATGTATTATTTTGCATGGAGTTGGAATACTAACCATGAACCATCGGTTCTCTGGATGCTCTCAATGTAATTAGCAGCTTTGTTGATACAGTTGTCTACCTCTTGCCTGCGGTGGCCAGGGTAGAGCTTTCTAAATGATGTCAGGCCTTGAATTGCCGCTGAAGTACATTCAACATACCTACAATTTGAGCATTACAATTTCAGTTTGTCTTCTGCATGCCAAAGAGGCATAACAACTGAAAGTGATAGGGTTATCACATCTTACGGATAATCAATCACTATGTCCCCAAAGGTCTCAGCAGGATTGATGAGCTGAATAGTTTAATAACCATGTCAATATAAACGGAACACCTGGGAGTACAGTGTTGCTTTGACATGCATACACAAGTCAAGGAAGTTCACTACTCACCTCCAGCCAGGCATAAGACCTCGTGAGTTCATATGTTGCAAAGCCACCATTATCATTCTGTGAAGGACAAAACAAATTATGAGAAATGATTCCTCCAAAATAAACATGCATGTGATATATACAAAACATAGACTGACAAAAAACCAAATAATCGAAAAAGCTTTTGACAGCAAAAGTTTGCTACACTTCACAGTATACTTGCCAGACATGATTTCTGTTGATAATGTGGGTTCACGATACTTCATAAAGTGTTTATCTTATCCCAACACAAAAAAAGGTGTAGCACTATAGCTACCACAGCAGCCAGTCATGGGTCAACCACAAATGAAAATATGGTCAGCTGGGAATTGAATGCTTAGTTGCCTACAGACCAAGGCCACATACATTACTAATATACTCTCCTCAACCGCTAAGCTTATACCCTAGAGACACTTTGCATGGTAGAGAAATGCCATCCAAATTTCAATAAACACATTATAAAAAATCTGAAGGAGGCCCTTCTTGCTGCAAATGGGTTCTACAAGATTCTAATTATCTCCAATAAAAAAAAGTGGGAGTCTGGAAGTCTGGAACAGATGGAATTCCTGTTTTTTCTATCACGACATTCCCTATATTTTAACCATAAAAAGAACATGGATTCTCCTAAATTCTAATGCATATTCAGAAGAACACACTACTGAGATGCAAAAGGAAATATATAAAAAAAAGAATACTTCTTTTTTATAGCACATTGTGGGTCTGACTTCAAATTGCACCTACCTACTAGCCCATAAAACAGTTTCAAGATTTGCGCAATTTAGTTTTTGGGAGAGCATAACACCCTAATCGAAAGAAGTGCTTGTCCAGAAGGCACAAAGGCACTTACGGAGAGAAGTAAACTATGTGTCATTTATCTAACGGCTGCTTTCTTAAAAAATCAAAAGCTTTACCAATTCACTACTCCAAGGTGAGCATTCGCTACATATGAGGTCTATGCATGGACCTTCCAGTAGGAAAATTAACTCAATAATTACAATTTACACAAAGTAAAAGTATGAAAACTTTGCGTACACCAACCCCCCTTACCCCGCTTTTGCGGGAGTTTCCTTGGAAACATTGGGGTATGATGATGATGATCAAAAGTATGAAAACTTTACCATCCAAGACATCAGACAATTGACAGCATCATAAAGTCTATTTACTTCCAGTGGTTCGCCAACAATTTGGTGAGAAATTTTTGATAACAGCAATGAGGCCTGGAGAAAAAAGTAATCACAGAAATATTCAAAACAAATGGTTATGATGATGACCTTGACAATTATTATCAAGAATAAATCACAACAGCTGTAATATTTGAAACAAATGGTTTATGTGGCAAACTAATTACCAAGGAACAGAACTAAACCCTATACATATGGAGCTACAGTGATTCTTATGCATGCCAAAGAGTTTCCATATGCTGGAAGAAGAAAATATCTTATAGAATCAAAGTTTGAACTTCTAATTAAAGAAAATATCATCGTTTGTAGTACCGATGACCTAATTCACCTTTAGTCCTTCTGCAGTGCAATCTGATATAGGCCAGCCGTGATCAGCAGTAGAAAAGGGCCATGCACCTTTAGATATGTGGCGATACCAATCACTCAGATCACCGGGGCAGTCGTCAAGAACCTTTCAGAAAAGAAAAAAAGAAGAAAAACCAACAGGTATGTACTAAGTAATAATGCAATGTACTTAAATATTGACTGGCATACAAAATTACAAACAGGCATGCACCATGTACCTGAGAATTCTTAATGTAGTCATGCGCTAGTTTAATAGTGGGACCAAACTCTTCAGCGAGGCCAGTAGCTATAATAGCTTGAGCTGCAAAAGCTGTGTCCCAAAACTGGCTGCCATTGTAGCCCTACAGTGGACAGAAATTGAGTCTCTTATCCAAATCAAAAGGAATGCTAGCAACATTTCCCTCGACTTATGTCACATTAAATACAGAACAGACATCCGGTGCTGATTGAAGATTCCAAAAGGACCAAAACAATTCTCCAATTGCCATTTTAAAACAATAAAACACACGTTGTTAGGTTTCTTCTTGTTGAAGTGGCCATTGGTCATCTTAATGCAAAATAGAGGAACTAAAAAGAAACTCATCATCAGGGACATAAAAACAATAGTGACCTGCATCTTCATGCCATCCTCAGCAATCCACAGGTAATCATGGACCCTTGGAATATGGAGCTTGAATGCCTCTGAATTTGGATCTTCCACCCAGCAAGCGAGCATATTAAACATCTGCATAGAAATTTTCACAACAATTAATCGAACAATATGAAAAGAAAAAAAGGGAGAGAAAAAGCCATTAATCTTGCCATAAAGGTAACTTCTGACATGAAAGCAACAAACAAATAAACTAGGAAGAAAGCAACAAACAAACAACAAAACCTTTAGGTCCCAAACAAACAAACTAGGAAGAAAGCAACAAATCCACATAAAAGTAACACAGCCGCCCGACATTCAACTCAGATAATAACTTGTTAACAGAAGGTTTATGGCTTTGTTAAACAATGCATACTGGAGATCAGAGGAAATTCCGTAAACTGAAAAAGCTTAATGAGTCAACTCAAATTTTACCAAGGATTGGCATTACATGGCACTATTAGAAAAAAACACATGTGGCATAAGCAAGCATGACTATGCAACGTTGGGCTGGTGGCATAAGTAACAATCAGAGAACTTGCAGCAGAAGTTGAAGACTTGTAGTTAAAAAGAAAGGTTTAGCTGGAAAAGTTTCAAATTCTCAGACAGTTGGGAACAAGTAAATTTGATAAGATATCATTGATACAAGTAGTAAACCAAGACAGAGAAAGAAGAAAGTTTAGAGGGCATGGCACAAAGCACTGTAGTTATTACATTTTCCTCTTATGAGATGGAAACACCAATTATCAATGTTAAAATTGGAGGAGTGTAGTCTTATCATGCTATGATTTTGATACTCACATCAAGAAAAAAGAAGTGTCTTCCTTCTCTAGAAAATATACAGGCAATCAGAGTCTTCAGTTTACCTTGTTCACAGGACCAATGCAAACGTATCGAGTGTTCTCATCTTCATAATGAATGTGCTGCATGACAAGGTTCAAAGCTTTCTCCCTCAATTTGTTTCCAGGCCAATGTGTCATAACTGGTTCAACAAATTTATGGAGAGTAGCCCATAAGACATCCTGTACATATGGATGTGGGTAGTACAAATCTTCCTGCAATACAAGCAAACAAAGAAAAACTTCACCCTGAAGCCCTGAGCAAAATCTTGATCTTAAATAGATATCTTTCAGACAAAGCAAGATGAATAAGATATTTTCCAGATACCAAAACTTATCGGCAGGTCACTGATATGAAAAAAATGACTTTGACCACATTTGAGTGAAAGGTGCATCCTAATCGGTAGTACAGATCAAAAGTAGTCAATCTTGTCAATTGTCATAGTTTAAAATTAAATCAGGATCATGAATTAACTTTTCTGTGCACCAAGTTGTGCATAATATCGGTAGTACAAGGCAATACCTTGAAGCTTGTAGGCAGTTTTGATCTTTTCAGAGTCCAGAGTGCAAGTCAAAGACAATTTGAACCAGCGAGTAGTAAACTACTTAGCACTACCATGGATATTTCTGAAATTGTATTGTTCAGCATGGGCACAATTTTTGACAACCTAGATTGCTACTTATAGTAACATGATCTAAGCATATTCAATTGGCAATGGGACTTCAGGAATCAGGGCCGCCTTGTCCCTGCATGATCCACTGGGGCAATCCAATAACTCTGGCCCACCATGGACCATGAGCTTGCGCCATATTAATAGTAATATAACCCACACACATCAATATCAATAAGAAAGACTGAGACAAGTATTAAATTTAAAACCTTAGCACATAGATTGCGAGCCTTGTCCCAATCAATATCACTGTAGGGGACTTTGTAGAGTTCATTTCTCAGTTCCAATATAATTGGTGTGATTTGTCCAACAAACCTCTTTCCATAAACGTAACACATGGGCATATACACCATCCGGCAATGACACCACATTCGACCTACAGAATAGTGCGCAAGATATCAGCAAGGAATAGCAGAGATTGCACAGATGTTTATTGATGGCTTATGGCAATTAAGATAAAACACAGATTATAAGGACATCTGACCATTCTAAGAGTGCTAACATTATTCTCATGATTTCTAGTTGGGTCAAAGTGCCTATTGCCATGCCATATACCCGTACGACAGGAATTTGACTAGAAAGTGTGATACAATTACCCTAGAATCAGCTACTAGAACCATAATGTATCTCGAATAGTCGCATTCACATTCACACATATCATTATATTAATGTTTATTGGACGAGTGATGGAGAAAATTGGTACAACATTAGAAAAGGTACAAATGCCTAAAGGGAAGAAAGTAGAACCTGGATGAATTGGCAGGAGATATGGCAACATCCATACTTCTGGCGGCACTGGATTATTACCAGACCAGTCAAATACACCAAGTACCTGAAATAAGTCGGGGAATTAGAAGGAATTCTTTAAACCAGAAACCAGCCTGAACAAGATGGAAAGACCTAATATACAAAAAGGAAGTGTTGATTTCCTACCGAGAGCCAAAACTTCCCCCATGATGTTATATGAGTTGCCCCTCCATGGTCTAAAATCCAGTTTCGACCTTTCTCCATAGCTCCATCCGCACCATTTGACCCCTCCCCAAGCAATCTCAAACAAACATAGGTCAAGGCAGTGCCAAACATGGTGCTGGGGCCCTCAATGTGCAACCCCCAGCCTCCATCTTCATTCTACAGTTACATTTTCAGAAGAAAATCATCGATTTACACATTGTAAGATGATCAAGTTTGCAACTAGATCCTTGCCTGATGATTATAGAGATACCGACGGATCTCCTTCTGATGTTCCGATGATAAAATAGTGTTGAGCGCTCCAGTAACATACAATGTTATAAGCTGAGTAAAAGACAAAAATACAGTGAGCAACTTAACTTTCCCATATACCAAGAAAGATGGAAATTATGTTTTCCATCATGATCAAAATTATGTGATCTAAAAACAGCAACTCACAATTCCTATTTTAGCATAAGAAAAGTACACAGCTAGTGAGAAAAAAGAGTAGCACAGCTACGTCTTAAACACATAGATTAAACACAGAAGCCTTACAGATGCATATCACAATAGCATAACCAAGGTTTAAAATTTACTACTCGGTTAGAGGAGGTACCAGTCCTGGCATAAGGAACATAGGACCACCGTAATCCCCAGGCCAGTGTCCATCATGTGCCTGGAGGGTAGAAAAGCGGCTGATCGCTCTTTTCAAAGAGGTCAACACAGCTTCCTCTGTGACATCTTCATGCTCTTCCAGCTTGATGGCAGGAAGGTCCAGCTTAAGAGGATTTTCTTTGGCGAACTGCAGCATGTACAAGAGAACAAATGCTTGAAGCAACCGGAGGTGCGATCACAGAGCGAAAAGGATATCAATCTCAATAGAGTTCAGCAGAGCAAGTTACACTGAGGTCAAACAATGGAAAAAAAAATCACTTGTAGCCACAAAATCCCACTGCTACAGTGTTGGCACATGTTCACAAGAAACACACTTCTCCCTGTTGCCTCCGTAGACGTCAGTGACACTACTTCTGACAAGAACATGTGCTGTTCTGCGTAGCAATCAGCCATGGGCTACTCTGCATGATGCTACAGAAGACTGTGGTTGGCGCTAATAATAGCTACTAATCACAACTCGCACCACTTAGCAACCAAACCGAGTTCCTTCCACATGATAGGAGGGGTCGCGCACAATTTGCAGGAGCCATCGCAACTTATTGGTTGCGCATTAAACTCAGTTCTTTTCGTGGATTTGAGCCCACAAGAAAATCTGTGTCTGCATTTACCAGCAGAGCAGTGGCCGTGGCGCCACCGTCTCCAGCAGGTCAAATCCAACAGCAACGCGGTAAAAAAAAAATAGAAAAATTTACAGACTTTGCTATCGCCGATCAACCCAAGCAAGAAAAAAAAAAGGAATCATGGCAGCATGCGGTGGATAGGGACGGAGTGCCGTGGGGGCGTGGATCGCGAGGGTGGCGGCAGCGGCATTACCTGGATGCGCATGAGGGCGTCGGCGCTGTGCTTGAGGCGGCGGCGGCGCTCCGTGTACCCGCGGCGCGCGGCCTCGATGGCGGCGAGCTGGTCGGGGTCGGCGGCGTCGGGGTCGAACTCCCAGACCTGGCGGCCGACGTGGGCGTTCTTGGTGCGCAGCCAGGGGTCGCCGCGGCCGTCGGCGATCTTCAGCCGCCACATGGCTCCCTTCCTCCCACCACTCCGGCGGCAGGGCCAGGAGCTGAGAATGGGGCAATGGCGAGATCTGCGGGTGCCGATCGGAGGAAGGGATTCGAGAGAGGACGAGGGGAGGGAGGAGGCTGAGCTGGAGGCCTGGAGCCTGGAGGAGTTTGGACGGGAGTGGACAGTGGCCGGCGTCGTGGCCTCGTCCAAAAAAAAAGGATCTTGAAATATATGGACTCTCCCCATGCCCCATCCCTGGCTCCTTGGCCGGCTGGCGAGTGGCGGCTGGCCCATGCTTCCTCGCCGTGCTCACTGCTCCATCGGTTCTTGATGTGTAAACATGAAAAAAACCGGTCACCAAACCACCGGTTTTTCATAGGTATCGGGCTGCCCGTGGTCCCACCCCATGGGGCTTTCCTAAAAAGTTAAGGCTCAATTCTTTTCAGCTTATCAGCTTAACGGCTTAACGACTTAACAACTTATCTACGTTTTGAAAGACATATGGTTTGAGTTTTTTGGGTCCGTTTTTTCGCTGTTTTGAAAGTGGGTTTTAACGCTTTAAAAAGCAAGTCAAGCGAAATGGATCCGAATCTCGAGACTAACTCAAGATGCTCTCGAAGTTTAGTCATTTCAGCCGTTCAGCTGTTCAGTCGTTCAGATCAGCTTAAAAAAACATGACCTAACACTTTTGGTCTGCCTTTTCATGGTTTGGAGAACAATAGAGGAAAAAAATACGCTGCAGCTCCTCGGAACTTGTAGCCAATTGCATGAAATTCCTAAACTTTGAAATTATCTTTTCCTCTCATAAAACTGCCCTCAATCTGTTAGGGGTCCGTTAAAATATGTTAAATGCTGAGGTGACGTCTATTTGTCCATTAAGTGTTGACTTGTGTGCTAGCGTGGTGATGACTAGGACAGAAAAATTCTAGAAAATCCAAATAAATTGATTTCGTGGTGTTAGGTGTCTTTACAGAGAAAATTGTTGTTGGTCGTATTTTTGTTTTTCGAGCGCAAATTGTAATTTAAAATCTTAGTGCATGCCTAATAATATCTAACTTAAACCGGTCCAATACTATAGCAAATGAAATAGATGTGATGAAAATACAGATGAATAGAGCAAAATGGTGCGAAAAGTGGCCGAACTGATCAAGTTAGTCTGCATTAGAGATGGCTTTGATGGATATCATCATGTTCTAGGCTGACTTTCGGCTAAAAAATTGGTGAAAAATGTAAAAAATAAGAGCTGTCGAAACTGGAAATGGTTTTCCAAACACTGGCAGTTTTTTTGTTTGGGGAAGGAGGGGAGCATGAAGTACCCTTATTTTTTAAAGGAAAAAACAATGCATGCATTTAGCCGAGGACAAAGTTCCCTGTTAGTTTTTTAAGAGACCGTATGATTTCCATAAGAACCTTTCGTGTGTTTTTTTCTTCTAAATTGTGTCAAACACACTAATACTATTTTTCACGAACCTTCCGTTTTTTCTTATCTGTTTTTCAAATAACCTATTTCTGAGGTAAATAAATGCTTTCGCTAAAATATTTGAAGGAAAGAAATAGCAAATTAGGTGATGCAGATGCTGACGGCCGTTGACCACTTTGGTTCTCCTGTCCTGTTCGCAGGGCCGAGGATGAGTATTTGTTGAAATAAATGCATACCGTGCATTTATGTGGAGAAAACTCCCAACCACTTTGGTACCAAGGCAGTTCATCTGCCTCGTGCGCAAAGACACCAAAGAGGATGCTGCCGTAGACGCTTATTAGACAAGCCTGGTTTTATTCCTTTGCTTAATGCTTACATATATCTATGGGTGTGCACTGAATATTAGTGTAATAAATACTTTGTTTAAATGTAGAGGCTGAGTTTTGGATTTACTAAGCTATATTATTCTCTCCGTTATAAAATAGCAGTCGCTTTAAATTTGGCATAAGTCGATGTTTTAAAACTTTATCTATAGAGCAACTTTAATCTGTTTAGCCTGTTAGCCTGAGAACATAAAAATCGTATCAGATAGATTCGTGTTGAAAAGATTTTTCATAATATTATAGTTTTAATGTATTAAAATAAAATTTTAAAAATTTTATGGTCAAAGTTGTACTCTGAAAACCGTGTCAATATTTAAAACAAATATTATTTTATAGAGGAGGGAGTATTGCAGCAAATACAGTTCTTAGGTGCCATAGTTCTGATCAAGGCCGTTTGATTCGGAGCGGACGGTATAGATGGATCGCTAAGACAACTCTACTGTCTACGGTACAAAACAGGGCACGTGCCCGCATGCTGCTTGGACTCCCGTTTATATATTGTTTGATCCAAGGTATAAATATGCATCCTCCCTAGCCATATCAGGTGGCAACTGGCCCTCAACATCACATCACGTGGTACTAATGAACAATGATTCTTATCAACATGTCCTGGAAGGAAGCTGAATCACGCACACACGCACACAAAACATAGTATATTAAATTATCAATATAGAACAGTAGGCAAATGGATGATTGCCATGGATTAGCTTCTTGTACATTAGGCATCCCCCCATCATAATCAAATTATTCTGGAAAGAGGAGACTATATATATTCGCCTCATTCCCGTCTAATACTTCTTTTCGCATTGTTGTTGCTGTCTGTTAGTCTGTATTCTCTGGAGGAGGAGACACTGACAGCTATGGCGATGCAACATCAAGCCAGCTTTAGTATATGGTAGCATATACAATATACCTGATAGAAGGAAGCGAATTCCCTTTCTTTTATGTATATTTTGCAGATATAGGTGAGTGAAGTAGATGTGGAAGACGTCTGCAGCTTGCTTGAGTGCTGCTGCCAAATTATGCAACTTTAACACCATGCCATGCTCACATGCACCCATTTTCCTTGCTTGCACGAAGGCGACGGCGATACTCTCCAAGAGCCCATATGGGGAATAAGTTGCGGTAGTTGGGGTAATTGAAGAAAAGGGAGCAATTGAAGCATCCAACATGTTCCTGCCATCAACATGCGAGCACAATTAAATTGTACGGTATCTTGATTCATAACAGATGTGTAAACTCTCCTCTTTCTGAGAATACTAGCCACACTATGTACAATTTGATCATATATTCATGAATATATCTAAGGAAGATGGGTATATTGAATCCCATCATGTGGTTGGAACTTTTTATGGTCTTCAACACTGCATTCCATTGAATTTCAGCTCAAAGAATACATGACATTTTGCTTTAAAAAAGAGAGAAGGAATAACATAACAAGCTTATTAATGAATATTAAATACTACGAGCAGCATGACTAAACCTTTAAACTTACTTGTTGGGGAAACTCCCCTGTTTCCAGCTGCATGTTGATCAACTCTTTTGTAGCACGATGCAGTGGTGTTGGATCTCGTTCGATCTGGTATTCAAATAAAGGTATAAGAATAGTTTGACAACTTTTAAAAAAAAGTTTAGTAAACATCATCTCACTGTCAAAGTTCAAATAAATAATGGACAAAACATACCTGTCCAGCATAAATTAAAGCCAACATTGCCCAAGCAGTATTCACTGCATGAGCTCGGTCACCTTTGAAATTTACATAAATCTGTTCGGTGTAATAATGAAATAAAGATAAGTCGAAAAGCAAATTAACATTGCATTTGACAGAACTACAACACACAGTAGAGGGGCCCAAACATATAAGGTAGATTCAGAGAATGACTGTTGCCAATTTGCTAGAAGTACTTTCAGTAAAAAAAATTGCATGTCATTATCATCGACCATGAACAAAAGGACCTAGAGAATTAGAGGGGCAACAAAAAAAGAGATTCACCTTAGTTTCATTAGAGACGTGGCTTTCTCCCCATCCACCAGTGCTAAGCTGCTTTGACAATATAAAGTGGCATGCTTTCCTGATGGCAGAACTGTTCTCGTATGTTCTTCCAGCAGCAACTAATCCTTTCACTGAAAAAAAGGTCCCATACGTGAAACATACACCCCAAGTGCCTAACCTGCCAAACAACAAATTGTACTATCAATTGTTTAAGTAGCTGTAAAATGTTTTGTGCATCATAGTTAGTAAATTCTGCATTCTGACAAACCATGAACCATCTTCTTCTTGTCTGCTCTCAATAAACGTTGCTGCATTTCCAATACATTTTTCAATCTCTTTAGTACGATATCTAGGATACAGTTCTTTGAACAGTACAAGAGCTTGAAGCACCGAGGAAGTGCACTCTGGATATCTGAAAATGTATCGTACACCATGTGTTAGCTTCTCTCTTGTTGAAGTGAAGGTGCTAACAAGGATTTCCTAAACAATAAGATGTTTGCATCACTTACGGATGATCGACAACCATGTTTGGAAAACTCTCGCAAGGATTGAGAATCTAGATTATAAAAACAAAAACCAGGTTAGCAGCCTACAAGAACTTGGGATATGAGTAATTCATGCATAATTCTTGAATACTAGTCTAGTGAAACATATAAAATATGTTGAAACAGTTACAATCATATCTCACTAAACCATTTTAATATTGAGATAGAGATTTTCATGCTAAATTAGAATACCACAAATTTCAGCAAAAAGAACATGGATGGTATTACGATAACAATAAGTTGAAGGCATCATTTAGATGGTAAAAAAAAATCTCTTACTAGTTACTCTCTATTTATAAAGAATATGAGAGCATAGCCTGTAGAAACTCACCTCTATCCAAGTAGAAGTTCTTTTACATTCATATGTAGAAAAGGTGCCATCATTGTTCTACAAGAAAAAAATGATAGTTGTTAACAGAAGATTTTGAAAGCTTAGGAAATCGGCAAAGACATTAAATTTTTGAAGTGTTGTGACATCCATGGTACAGTATCAATTAACAATTAATTGCTAAACATTATTTACTTTCCAAAGGTGAAAAGGAACTGTGCAACCTATATGCCCGGATTTTGATTATGTAGATTCATAGGTTTGTTTCTAAAATTACTTGCATACATTTCATCTAGAAATTTGATGAGGCGGATTTATTCATATCTCCATGGTGAATAAAACTAGTAAAGTTTGTGGTTTTTATGACATACATATAAGTAATAATTTGATTCATAGAATTATGAATGTATACTAGGAAATTGCAAAATCATGCCAGATAATTCAAATCTAGAGAATTCATACCACAAAGGATAGAAGGCAATCGACAGCATCATTCAGCTTTTCTCTTTCTATTGAATCCCTGACATGGTTGCTAGAGGCCTTTGACAACATCAGTATGGCCTGGAGATGGAACCATATAAGATTTCTAGGAAACAAAGAATTGGCAAAACAGAAGCCATCAACATTTTCAGACAACTAATTTCAATCAACTCATATTAAGAAAAAAAATCAAATATTTAATCACCTTAAGTGCTTCTGCTGTAGTGTCAGATACAGCCCATCCATTGTCTGCACTTGAAAGTGTCCATGAGCCCTTCGATCTATGGCGATACCAGTAATTTTGATCACCAGGATGGTTCCTCAAAACCTTTAGTCATGAACATGCATGATGTGTTACATTATTTTCTGTAATGGCCAGTTTACAAATTTAGAAGATAAAAGAACAAACCTGTGAGTTCTTTAAGAACGCATGGGCTCTCTCAAGAGTTGGACCATACTCATTAACAAGATCTGTAGCGCAAAATGCTTGAATTATGAATGCTGTCTCCCAGCTTTGACAGCCATCATATACCTATCATTGATATAATAACACAACGCAGTTATTTCGCGATCTTCATTAAGAAAAAAGGCTATTTCTAAGAAAATTATAAATCATATTTAAATAAGAGTATATCTATATCATGATGATGATCGATGAGGAAACCTTCTTGATACATATTCAAACCAATGTATCCAACAAAATTATGATTGAACCAATGTCTAATAACTTGTACTTTAGCTATGCACTTATGGACCACCTTTCTTTACTATTATGTACAATTTCGGAGGCAGCTATTAAGAAGCGATGTGATATAGTACCTCAAGCTGTTGTAGCATGTACTTCCTACACATGCAATAAGTAGCACCGAAAGTAAAATTATCAATAGGTTCTCTTTAATTAATTTGCAGTTACTGACAATTTGACAAAGTAAATAGTAACAAGAAAATGTTCTTGTCTTAAAATATGATTATAATCTAATGGCAATAGTGCATGCATTGCAAAAATAATGCCAGCTCTAGACAAAGTTCAATGACAAAATAGAGCACCGGATAAAAATACTTTGTTCAGCACTCTTCAACACAAAATTTAGAGAGGTAGAGGAAAAAACGTGCGTGGGGAGTAAACCTGAGCCTTCATGCCATCTTCAGAGAGCCACAAGAAATCAGGTATCCTTGCAAGATGCCGCTTAAATGCACCAGAATCGGGATCTTCCACCCAGCAGCACACCATGTTCAGGGCCTAAAACAACAACGAATATAATATATTGCAACTCGTAAAAAAAAGAAGAAAAAAGATCAGCTCCAAATGATTTGAGCCGTTGCATGAAGCCGAGAAACTAACAGACCCCTGAATTTAGGCAAGCCTTCGAAACATAAGACATCAGGTTTCGTGCGCATTACCTTGCTGACGGAGCATATGCAGAGGTACTGAGTGTTCTCGTCTTCGTAGTGGATATGCTCCATGAGGTTGCCCAGAGCTCTCTCCCTTAGCTTGCTGATGGGCCAGCTGCTTAGCACCGGCTCCACGCATCTGTACAGGGAATTCCACACGACGTTCTGCAGCAGCGTGCGTGGGCAGAGGAGGTCTTCCTGGAATGATCAACAACGAGCATAGCATCACAAAGAAAAGCCCCACCCAAAAAAATTACTCCTTTGCTGTGGCTTGCGATGAGCAATGCAGGGGACAAGCAAAGATGGAAGTTGCGTCGTGGGGTTAACGATCAGAGAGTGCGAGACCAAGAACTACTCGGCTCGATTCAATGGCGTCGCCCTCTATTTCTTGAACCATTTCTTGGAAACAAGGTCGGCGTGTCAAGTGTTCTCGTGCGTGCGAGGGGGAGCAGAGAGAGCCAGAGAAGGTAATGGTGATGCCTGCCGTGAAGGCCATCGAGGACTCACCGGCAATCTTTCCACCGGCAGTGGCGGCGGCGCCGGCGGCGAGCATCGTGGCGGCTACCGCACGCCGTTATTACGACAAGGTGAACAGCCCGCGGCCTCCCTTCCCGAACGAGCCCAATTATTTCCGGCTCATTTATGCAGCCTTAATTGGCTAATTACGGCCCATTCTATGATCATGTACCCTGCTCTAAACTCGTAATTCCAGCCCATAAACGGGCGTACCGGGCGTACCTTTGCGCAGGCGTTGCGGGCCTGGGCCCAATCGATCTCGTGGTACGCCACGTCGTAGATCTCCTCCCTGAGGGCCAAGATGGTGGGCGTAATGGGCCCGACGAACTTCTTCCCGTAGAGATACGCCATGGGCAGATACACCATACGACAGAGACACCAGAATTTCCCTGCACAAGTTAATTGAGAAACCATTAATTTTTTTTAATCTCTCTTCTGCCCTAGTGTTAATTTCTTGAGCTGAAACATGCAGTGAAATATAAGACATCTACCTGGGTGGAATGGAAGGAAACCAGGGGCCAGCCATAGTTCTGGGAAAATTGGGTTGTTTCCTGACCACTCGTACACCCCAAGAATCTGGTGTCCATTCGTCCAAGAGTTGCACAAGGCAATCAATAGGTACAATGCAAGCGTTAATTTACATGTAGGGAATTGTGTATAATTTGCAATATAATTGACTATCGACAACCATATTTTGTTTATTTCTAACAGGTTGTTTGGAATGCAAGAATTCTTGAGACGGCTCAATTTCTGCACGGATTTAAAAGTATCAAGTTGAATACATCGATCAGTTTATCTAAAAGTTTAATCTAACGAAAAGGGTCGACAATTCACTTATTTCAACACTTCACACCATATTAAGTTGCATGCATACTTCAGTTCATCCAAAAGACTAACCTCACGAGTAAGAGCAGACGTTCACTATTCCACCAAACAATACGTTTCAACACAGGTATAACAAAAGATGGAAGCAAAGATCTTATGCACATACCGAAAGCCATATCTTTTCCCATTGCGGCACAAGGGTTGCGCCCCCGTGGGACAATATCCAGGCGCGGCCCCTCGCTAGCACGGCGCTGTTCTCGCCGCCGACGAGCTCCTCGCCGAGGAGCCTCAAGGTGATGTAGTTGGAGCATGTGCCGAACATGCTGCTTGACCCCAGGACCATGGTGCCCCATCCACCGTCTTCGTTCTACAAGGACACACGTACACACACACAATTTGCCAATTAATTAATCTCACTATGAATGTGCAAAATCTACTATAAATTAATATATCACATTTCTATACGAATTAGTACTAAATCCATGTATGTGAGGGCATGATCATGTCTCTCGATTTACATGTCCCTTGCATGTTCATCACATGAGGAAACATTTTTCTTGCAAGAGAATATATGGACTGCACGTTCAATTGAATTGATGAACATATCGTCTATATATCTAGCTAAATGAACATGTTCGAAATTAACAATGCCGTACGTACGTGCCTGATGGTTGTAGATGTAGCGGCAAATCTCGCGTCGATGCTCGGACAAGATGACAGCGTCCAGTGATGTTGTGACGTACAAAGCAAAAATCTGCACGCACGTATATTATGAGAAACAAATACTCCTAAGTGAATAAATCACTATATATTGTTGATGTAGCCAGAGGCGAGTGCATGCCAATCAATTAATTGATTAATTATACGTGTAGAAATCGATTGAGAAACGTAGGTAATTAATTTAATTAAGTACCAAGCCAGGCATGATGAACATGATCCCGCTGAAATCGCCGGGCCAGTGGCCGTCGGGAGCCTGGAGGGAAGAGAAGCGGTGGAGAGCTCGCCTCAGGGAGGACAGCGCCATCTCCTCGCTCACTTGTTCATCCTCTCCAAGCTTCACGGCCGGAGGAAGAAGAAGCCCATGCTTCTTTTGCTTTGCATACTGCCCGCGACGCATTAAAAAAAATTGAGATATATATTAGAGCTGGTATATTAAAGATTTGATGGCCCTCTTCCAATCATTTCATGCATGATGAAATTTTGCCTTTGTACGTACAGTTTAAATTTCGATATAATCACTTTACCGCGCCGAAGTTAGCTGAGGCAAAAAAAAAAGTTCCAACAGTTTAGACCAATTTATCTTCTAAATGTTAGTTTTAAATTTTTTACAAAAGTTTGTACCAATAGAATTGAACAAGTCGTAGATAAAATAATTCGACCATCTAAAACGGCACATAGGTTTATTTTATGCCAGATCGGTTAATTATGGAGGGAGCAGTCATTAATTTTACAAGAAAATTTACAATTCTCTCTAATGCATTTATAAGTAACTCTCTCATATGTTGCTCTCTTTCATATTTTTAAGACATTTATAATGTGGGTAGCATTGTCGTTTTCTCTTAACTTTTTTAAATCTATATAATAATTTAAATTATGTCTTATAATCCACTGTTACGGATAAGCAACCACTGCTGAGCATATACAACAGTCCAACTAGCGGTGTATAAGTCATATCTAAACAGTGTCATATCAGCCACCATGTCACTTAGAGGCAACACTACAGATAGCATATGAGTACAATGGTAGAAATGATGGCATGTTTTTATATTTATTTGCTCACATACAGAGTTTGACTCTTGCTTTGGAGACGGCACAATTATCTATGCATGTTCTTTTCTCCAACTCATTAATTAGCTGGCATGTCTATATATGTTTTGAGATGGTTTAAGACGCTATTTGTTTGAACTGCAACTTCTGTAAAAGCGTCTTTTAGGAATAGCCACTCAAAACTTGCTTCTTAGATCACAATACAATTTGGCCTTTTGGGGCTTTTGCTTCTTAGGTCCTGTTTGTTTGAGCTTCTAGCCGGCTTCGATCCTAAAAAACCAGAAACTCAAACAAGCAGCCAGCTTTTGTAACCCACTTTCAAGAAGCTAAAAGCCCCTAAAAGTTCAAATTGTATTGTGATATGAGAAGCTAGTATTTAGTGTCTTTTCCCAAAAGTAGCTTTTAGAGAAGCTGCAACCAACTTTTAGCCTCAAAAGCCAGAAGCTCAAATAAACAGCCAGTTTTTGGAACCCCCTTCAAAGAAGCTAAAAGCCACCAAAAGCCCAATTTGTACTGTGATATGAGCTTTTTCCAGAAGCTAGTTTTTTGTGGCTTTTTTTAAAAGCAGCTTTTAGAGAAGATGCAGCTCAAACAAACAGGGCCTTAAAAGGGGTTGCAAAAGCTGGTTGAGGTAGAAGCTCAAACAAATAGAGTATAAAGATTGTTAAGATTGACTGTTGTACATGCTCTTGGCTGTACTGTAGTGAATAAATTCGTACAGCTCCTTTGATGATCAATCAATACTCCATGTAGTAACAGTGCTAAAACGAAGAAAAGCATCAACTTTCCCTGGCGGCGCGTATGTATGTGGGGTTAAGCATTTGATGCAGGGATCGAGTAGGTGATAATTAATGCATGACTTTTTTTCATGGAAGTAACACATAGGTTAAGAAAATTATGAAATCAATAAAAAAAATAATCATCCTACTTATGCTATAAATGTCTCGAAAATATGAGAAAACATAATTGCAAAAGTTATATCAACAAATTCGTATACAAGTCTTATATTTCTAGACAAGATCAATCAAACTATATGTCTTACATAGAAAAATAGAAGCGGTATATAATTAACACTGCAATTTTGCCGTGGAGAATTTGTTAATCCTGGAAGCTTATCTATCACTCAGGAATTAATCTCATGATTATACTTTACACTATACATACTGTAGGTTTAAAGAGAGAGGGTGTCAACTGTCGCTAATTAATTATAACAACCACTACATACCGAATAGGTTCAACTGCTGTTGCTACCAATTAATTATTCCTATTACGTAACAGAGATATACAGGAAAGGCCGGTGTGCTAGCGCTCATCTATTTTGTCGTGAAAATATGTACAGATCATCACCACTGAAGCGCGTGTAATAATGAATTTAAGTTAGCACAGTAATATACGTTAGCTCAAGAAAATATTTGGCTAAGAGCTATGTGAGGGAGAGATATCACTCCATCAGAAAGATATATTTGTTTTTAAATTGGCCATTTGTATCGGTTCAAAAAATGGCAAAATAAAAAGACCCAATTGTGTCGATTTTTGAACCGGTACAAAAAAAATTATTTAATTTGTGCAGATCGTAGCTACTTAAATTTCAAACGTTGGCTTCGATCACAGAATCAAATTCTAACCACCTCACTCCATCGCAAATTTAGTGGGCCGTAAGTTAACTTGGGTTAAACAGAACTAGTTAGTTAATTTGAATCGAGTTGACAATCGATTTAAAGTCAAACTATATAGCTAACTCGACGTACAACGTTGAATTAACGAGGTGTGGATGGAAATGCATATGGTTTTTATCGGGTTTGTTAGAACCCAGGCGACTGGGCTCGCCGGCGCGGCGGCCGACGGGTGGGCCCGGCGCCAGACGCGTCGTCTGCGTGATCGGCTGGGCTCCAGGCGCTCCCGGTTTTTATTATCATCAACTACGTACTCGTTACACACGTTGTAAATTAATGTTCTGAACTTACGTTAATGAATCACTACGACTGCATGCATCGATCGTTGCTTAATCAACTACGTACGTACCATGCGTGCGTGCGTACCTGCAAACGCATGAGGAGGTCGGCGGACTCTCGGCGCTGGAGGCGGTGGCGGGTGAACTCCCGGCGCAGCCTCTCCACCTCGGCGCGCTCCTCCGGCGAGCCCGCGCCGCCGTCGAACTCCCACACGGCGCGCCCGAGGAAGCCGTTCGTCGACCGCAGCCACGGCCCGCCGCCGCCGCCGCCGCTGCCGCCCGCCACCTTCAGCCTCCACATTCCAGTCGTCGACGGCGAGGTGAGGTAGCTCGGCTGGCTATGGGCTATAGCTAGCTAGCAGCCGCGGTGCGCTGGCCGGAGTGCGTGCCCTCTAGGGCTAGATAGTAGCTTTTTTAAAGGCGAGGCGCTGACGCCAAACGCTGCCACGTAAGTGGAATGAACAGTGGGAGGTGATCAGATACAACGTCCTGTCCATGCAAACTAACCCCTGTACGTAGCTAATTGATTAGTTTGCATGAGCCGATGTAAGCAGTACAGTACGGTACTATCGATGTTTACGCGGCCATAGCGCAGTGCGGTGCAAATCCTCTGCCGTTGTGTGGTAAAGGCAGAGGAAAACAGGTCAAAAGTCACGGGTACTGTAGAAAAACACTGTTAGAAAATACTGTTCATGATACTGTAGCAAAATACTGTTGGAAACACTGTTCATTTTCACTGTTTTGCACTGCTCATCAGTTATAAAGTCACGGTTACTGTTTACCCTCAGAGAATCTCAATACAGCGAAGTGGTCGGACACCATCGGACTGTGTTCGGTGATTGTTGCTCCGTGATCTTTCTAGAAGGGGTTCCTTCGGACTGGGTCCGATCAGCCCCAGTCTTAGGTTTGATCGATGGGGGTTGGATTGTGTCCAATGGAGTTTTTTTTTTCGAGGGTTTGTTCTTCGATCGTTGTCCGAAAACTTTGAAGTGTTTTCCCCCCTCAGCAAACGTTGTCCGGTGGACGCCAGAGAAGGTCTGAGAAAGTAGCTTGATGGCATGGTTGCCTCAGGTTGCGCCACATGTCATAACCAAGAGAAGCTAGCACAATGTCCGGTCGTTGTCCGGACGACGTTCGGCCATCACCAATACACCGGACTAGGTCCGTTGGTCATTGCGCCGTGATCTTTCTGGGAAAGGGTTCTTTCGGTTGAGCGTCCAGCACTACTGCGGATCGGGACTTCCCAAGCGGCTCGTAATGCCTGTGCAAGCGGTTTTCGAACCGCTTGCAGGCAACCGCGATCGATGTTCGAGGGCATCAAGCGGCTCCCGAGCCGTTAGTGATGCCTCTCTGCAAGCGGTTCGCGATCGACGGCGGTAATTTGGCGAGCCATGTGGGAGCTCTGCAAGCGGTTGGAGGTACGAACCGCTTGAGTGGCATCTCATAGCGGTTCAAAAACGCTTATGCAGACGTAGTAATCGTTTATCACTGGTTTTCATTTCTGTATGCGGCGCAAATAGATATTTAAATATATATTTCAGCAGGAGTTTTTTTATTTGTCGTTTAAATTTAAATACATATAGGATAAGCATATAATTAGCGATCAAACAAGCTTAAATATATTAGATATTTAAAATATATTTCAGCAGGAGTTTTTTTATTTGTCGTTTAAATTTAAATACATATAGGATGAGCATATAATTAGCGATCAAACAAGCTTAAATATATTAGATAATACATGTAATAATGTACACTTTATATGCAACCACCAAATTTACAAAGTTTATGATTAATATACATTGTGCAAAATGGACAAAACAGTTCAATGTTTTCTTGCAAGACTTTTCTTGGCGCTCTTTGACGACGTAGAAGTCGTCCCTAGTTCGTCTGTGTTGGAATATGGATCTCGATAATGGAACTCATACGGGGTTAATGACCTCATCGAGAATGAAGCGAATAGTTGTTCTCGTAATGCGAGCACCGATGATGTGGTAACACTTGGTGTGTTTATCCATGTCGGTCGCCAATTAAATTAAAGTGAAAATAAATAAATACGTGCACCCATAATGTAAATTAATGGAGCACATAAGAACGTTATTAAGTTGTTGCTAGATGCATGGTTGCGTGCATATATATACGAACCTCTTCAGGAGTTGGAGGCTCAAGCTCGCCGTGGCACATCATTTGGATATAGTGGAACACATAGTAGCCACATAGGTTGTTTCCCGCAGATTGTTGTTTTACCTATGGTCGATGCGGGCAATTACTGATCGATAATAACAAGAAATATTAATTGACAAAGGGCAATTACGCTGTTTTAGCGCATCTACCGCTTAGCTTGACATCAATTCCTTCTTAAAACGTCCTTTCGAATATCTTGAAAGCTCGAGAACGCCTTGTTAAGGAGGTTAATTATCCACGGTATTCCTTTTGCGGTTTTCTCCGTGAATCTTGGACGATGATCATGCTTTGGTCAAGCTTTATGATTATAAGGATCCAGTGGAACCTATTTATATATTGCAACAGTTATGACATGTAATTAAACAATATATAGTGTGCCATCAGGTGCCTTAAGCAATGTAAGAACGAGATGTTAGTGAGGACATCAGCACGTACTTAAAGTTGAATGGCAGAAGTATGTATGGCTTGTAGTGTTGTTGTACTAGTGCATGTACAACGTAGTCGTGGATTTCCTTTGGTTTTCCAGGGTATTGGCCGACTTCCTCGTTGACCAACCAAGGGTCAAGGAAGCCAATCGAGTTCGGCTTCTGCTTTCTAAGTCTTTGTATCTCCATTCTACAGAAAATGGGTTAATTGAGTTAATTAATTATTGTTCTCGACAAGCAGCATGTATAGATATATATATACATCTTGTGGAGTCGACACTCACAGGCACCAGCAGGTCATGAAGGACACGTTGACGGCGTCTGCATGGTACACATTGTACCAGTCTTCAAATTCAAGAGTTATCAATTGATCATTCCCTTGATGTAAATGTTCTTCTTGAAACGAGACGCATCAATGAGCATATCCCCTGGCGGACCTATGTTCGTACCATTCATGCGCGCGTCGTATCTTGACCGGTAGTTTCCTTATGTCCTTAGGGTCTAGCAATGGCTGACCCAGCTTAAATGGCCACCTGACTTGTGCCGTTGGAAGATTATCAGTTAATCCACTGGCGGCTTCTATGTTATCAAGGCCGCCTTCCTCATGAAGTCATACTCCATCTCAGATATCGTTTTGCCTCCTCCTGTTCTTTCTTGCTCATGTATGTGCCCGAGGTTGTTTACTCTTGAAGATGTGCTTTCGATAGTTCTTTGGTAGTCGATGAGAGGCGGTCGGTCTTTGAACGGTTGTCATAAAGAAGTCCGCGATCTTTGGATCAATTCGTTCCTTTGGCGGTGGATTTGTTTTAGCTTTATACCCTCGTATCCATGCGTCCACACTTTTCTGCGACTCGCTCTTCAGCCCTCGGCGCCATCTCATAAGGTGTTTTTTCAGGTTCCTTCATTCTCTGTCTGAATGGGAAACCGGCCGCCCTGCTGCTTGATGTCGTTCTAGCTGCAGAAATGCTCTTTTTGCTAGCAAGCTTCTTACTGGGGGGAGATGCCGGCTCCGTTGTTTCCCTCGGAGGCTACTGCTTCCTTTTGCTTTGAGGGGCTGGCGGCGGTGTTGGGCTTCTGCGCATAGCGCTAGCGAGTGGTGGAGTGCTTTCTCTCACCGGCGAGGCGTTGCGTGGTGGCGTGGCCTGTCTTGGTGGAGGAGGTGAGCTCCGTCTTGGTGGAGTGTTCTCCCTCGGTATAGAAGTCACCTCCGCACCATCAGGAAACACGATGTACTTCTTCCGCCAGAGGATGATGTTATGGACGGCCTCTCCAAGCTTGGTCACATCGTCTCCTCCAGCAATATCGAGCTCCATATCCTCAAATCCAGCCACCACCTCGTCAACCGTGACCTTGGAGTATCCCGCGGGTATAGGGTTACAGTGGAATGACTGGCCCGACTCCACTGGGAAGGCCAAAGCATAAGCCACCTTGAGGGTGAGGTTGTGCAGTTGGACGCGTAGCTCACATTGGCGGGGCACGGTGATGTCGTCCACGGGATACCGGCTCTGCAATTCATCGGTCGGCACGTTGTTTGACGCGTAGTCGCCCGCCGACCGGAGCCCGGGACTAACCACGTTGTCCGGAGGCATAACGATAACCCCACCGGTCTTTGAAGACCGCGATTGCAAACATGCATTTCTCGCTTTAGCATTTCGCCATGTTTTCCTTATGCTCCTTGAGCTCCTGCTCGATTTTTGACGACTGTTGTGTTCTCTTACTTTCCTTCTTTCCGGCTCCGGTATGTGGCTTGATCATTTGAGAAGCCACCATCCACGGCACACGCTGCCAAGTCCTCGTGTCCTTCTGGATGTTCTGCGTTCCCGAGTGCGTCACGTAAGCTCGTCATTCTCCCTGTCGCCACCAAGGATCCCTGACGTTGCTTCTCGATGGCTTCCACAATCCTTTCTTTCACGGGTTGCACTTGTGGTGCCATCTCCACTTGCCATCATCCTTGACCTCCCCCGTGGTCCAAGGTCCGATTCGTGGGCGGAGCTCCCGATCTTCTGCTTCGTGTACTATACCCTTTTTCTAAGCTCTTCTTCCGCTTCTCCCATTTTGGCATAGCCTTGATGTAACCACCGGACCGAGATGGTGGTGGTATTTTTCTTCGTGCATTGGCCTTGTTACGCTCACTTGCGGCCTTGCCTTCACCGACGACTTGTACTCCTCAAATGCTTGCCGGTGATCCGCTAGCCGGATACTTATTGAAGTCAGGGTTGTTTCGGTCTCCACGTACTTTTCTCGAGCTCGCTCTTCCACGACTAAAAGTATAACGCCATCTTGCTCGAGTAAATTTCTTACACTTGTTTTCGTAAGCCGTCGGAATCGTGAAGTTTTCCTTTATATCCTTCCAGCGGCTCTTTCGAGTCAGAGGAACCTTGGACCATGTCTTGATGCTAATAGGACGTGATCCTCACAATAACTCCGCAGCGTTGTTGAAGGGGCAAGTGCCGACATAGGGCTTCGGCTTCCCGATGGCTGAAACTTGAGTAATGACGTGCTTTGTCGACGACTTTTGTTAGGCCCTCGTATTTGCTTGGATTGGTACGTTGGACGTTTCCGCTTAAAAAAACAGAACACGTGTCGAGGCTTATTTCTATGAGACGATAAGAAACGGTTATTTTAGTGTCCAGCTATATATACCTCACAGCCGTCGACATTAGTTTCATCGGCGAGAGCCTGGATGGACTGATCACCGGTTTCAGCCTGGCCGGTTGGATCACCGGCTTGAGCCGGGGCGGCCTGATCACCCATTAGATCTACCGGGTTGGCCTCATCGTAGCTTATGAGAGTGCCCATCGCGATTTCGTTAAGTAGAAAATCATTTCCCGCATCGAAATCAAGATCATCGTCCGGAGTGCGCCATCTATCACTGTGCATGCACGCGAAATAATAGAACATTTAATACAACATATATATCTCTTTTTATTTGAATACAACATTTGAATACTATATTTTAATACAACATATATATCTCTTTTTATTTGAATACAACATTTGAATACAATATTTTAATACAATATATATATCTCTTTTTTATTTGAATACAACATTTGAATACAATATTTTAATACAACATATACATCTCTTAGATGTCATCCATCTCGACACCCATCAAAACATACAATATTTGAATACAATATTTGAATGTACAGTCCACATAAATTGGCAAATAAATCTGAACTTGAATATCGAAGCTGAACATACTTAAGCCATCTATCTCCTCCATTTCAATTTTTTCAAGTTTCAAATGTAGCATGTGCATGTCATCTTTAACAACACCTTTTTAGCCACCAAGTTCACATACACATGCAAATTTCTTTAGCTGCATAAACCCAACTAGGAACCCTAGCTAAGCTTAGATAGGGTGGTTGGCGGTTGCCGTCGGGAGCTCCTAGAAAACCTACTCTAGCTCCTGGCGCCATTTCGATTTCTAGAGTCGCAACCGAGGCCATCCAAGCCCTTACACCCTAGCTAAAACCCCATATCCCAAGCACATTGCAAATCAAGCCAAGCAACCAAGGACAACGAACATAGATAAAAACAGTGGCCATAATTAAACAAATTTTGCTCTCAGATTTATATATTGATGGGTGGCAGATAAAACTATCATCCAACATCAATATCTACAAATACTCCTAAGGCATCACTAGTTAACAGATCATCATAGCCTCAAAATTAATAAACATCACCGAGCAAAATATTAAAGGGACAAGTGCAGTGGTCCTGGATCAAGATAATAGCCCCTAGCACGAAGGCTAGGTCCCCAAAATATTCTCAATCATTGACAAAAGCCCAACAGTGTTCATATGCACATTCCCAAGCCCTAAATCACATCACAGAGCAAAGACATCCAACAAAGATCCCCAAACCCTAAATCACATCACGAGCAACATCACGAGTCCATTAGTGATCCACCAAAGAACATCACAGAGCAACATCCAAGGAGGGAGGAGCGAGGCGGTGGGCAATCCGTCGAACAGCATGTGTGCATCACGAGCAGGGGGTAAGGAGAAAGAGGGGCTCGATACCTCGCCCTTCGTCTTCAAATCGGTGGGAGAATGTCAACGGAGAACGGGACCGAGGGGCTCGCCGGCGAAGGGGCTCGACCGAGGGTGGGCGAGCCGACTGCTGCGGTGCTCGACGGCGAGGTGCGCCGAGCGTCGTGAGGCGGCGCGGAGGTGTAGGCGACAGCGTCGAGGACGACGGCGCGGTGGCGAGGACGGCGAGGTGGCGAGGACGGCACGCAGTGGGACGGCGAGGTGGCGAGGGCGGCGGCGATGGCTTGGGACTTAGAAAAATTTGGGTGGAAAGGAGAGGCGACGAACCGCTTGTTATATAGTAAAGCTCTCTACAAGCGGTTTGTATTGCAAACCGCTTAGAAAATAACCTCTACAAGCGGTTCGTAGTAATAACCGCTTTTAGAGATATCTTTACAAGCGGTTTGTAGAAAGAACCGCTTGTAGAACACGGTAGCGAAATTAAATTTTGGAATTTTGCCCAAGCAGACAATAAATTACTCGCAAGCGGTTGGTGATATAAACCGCTTGTAAAATCATTCTACAAGCGGTTGGTAGAACGAACCGCTTGTAGAAGTGGGACACACGTGGCGAGGCGCGGGTCTCTGTCTAGAACGTTTAAGATGGTTTGCGCCCTTCCTTTGTTGAATTCGAATTTACTCTCACTTGGCTAGCTCATGGCGTTTAAGTGCGGGCTCCCGTCTTTGGTCATGGGTTCGAGCCCGCTTGCCCATACGTTTTTTTTTTTATAAATATGTACTGAGCCCATTATTCTTTACAAAAATATTAAAAAATTTGTTTTTGCATTACTTTCATTTCTAAATATGTACTGCTCCCATTATTCTTTACAAAAATACTAAAAAATTTGTTTTTGCATTACTTTCATTTCTAAATATGTTCTTAATTAGCCCATTATTTTTTTTCCAAAAAACTAAAAAATCTTTTTTACATTACTTTCATTTCTAATATGTACTTAGGCCATTATTCTTTTCAAAAATACTAAAAAAATTTGTTTTGGCATTACTTTCATTTCTAAGTATGTACTTAGCCCATTATTTTTTCCAAAAACAAAAAATATATTTTTACATTACTTTCATTTCTAATATGTAATTAGCCCATTATTCTTTTCAAAAATACTAAAAATATTTTTTGGCATTACTTTCATTTCTAAATATGTTGCCATTATTCTTTCCAAAAATATTGCTTCCATCTTATAAATTCTTAAAATGCTATTACATGATAACATAGTTCATACAACCACATAGGTCATCCTAATCATTTACATTTTTTGTCTTTACAATTCTTCCTTCATCGTGATCGCGCCGTATGTGCGGAGCATCCATGCCTATGTCATCCAGGATGCTTAAGTCAACATCTACTGCAAATGGAGGGATCTCATCGAACTGATCGTACTCTTCCTCGTTAATTACGTCCTCTACTCCGACAATCCTTCGTTTGCCATGAAGAACCACGTGTCGCTTTGGCTGTTCCTTCTTCTTGTCTTTGATTTGATTCTTCTTTGGTCTGCTTAACATGTCCAATACGTAGAAGACCTGTCTCACCTCCTTCGCGAGAACAAGTGGTTCTCTCAAGTAGCCGACTTCTTGGAGGTCGACGGTAGTCATGCCGTATTTGTCGACGTTCACGCCGCCTGCGTTTAGTTTTACCCATTGGCACTTAAACAATGGGACCTTCAAAGGCCCATAGTCGAGCTCCCATATCTCTTCTATGAATCCATAATATGTGTCCACCCTGCCTGTATTGTCGGTGGCTTCTATACGGACACCGCTGTTCTGGTTTGTGCTATTGTTATCTTGTGATCTCGTGTAGAATGTGTAACCATTTATCTCGTACCCCTGCCATCTCACTATTTCAACGGATGGTCCCGAGCCAGCGTTGTAAGCTGCTCATTGTTGGACTTGCTTTTGAGGATATGGTTTTGTAACCATGCTACCGAAAGAATCCATGTGTCTCCGTGTTATCCACGTCGGTCTTCTCCGAACCGGAGACGAGAGCATTCTTGTGTTGGAGCACATACGGGCGGCCATCGCCGATTGCTTCAACACGTGAAATGTGCTTGCTTAAATGTCTGAAGATCGTTGCATGCAACTACTTTTCTTCCAAGTGTCCCTTTACCTCGTAGCCTGCCCTCATAGCGTGATATAAGGACGCCGATGGGGCCTAGATCATCAATGTAGTCCACACAGAACTCGACCACCTCCTCTGTCACATAACCCTCGGCAATGCATGCTTCTGGCCGAGAACGGTTACGTACATACTTCTTTAGTACGTTCATGTACCTCTCGAAAGGGAACATGCTGTGGAGATATACGGGCCCAAGAATACCTATCTCTTTGCTTAGATGAACAGTGAGATGAACCATGATATCAAAAAAGGCAGGAGGAAAGATCATCTCGAGACTAACCACACTTTGTACCACGTCAGCCTGCAACTCACCTAATTTTTTTGGATCGATGACCTTCTGGGAAACAGCGTTGAAAAACGAACACAGCTTTGTGATTGTCCCCCTTACCCACTCGGGCAATACACCTCTTAAAACCACCGGGAGCAACTGTGTCATCAGCACAAGACAGTCATGGGATTTTAGATGTACAATTTTGTTCTCTTTCATATTAACGAATCTCTTTACGTTCGACGAGTATCCGGAAGGGACCTTCACACTGCTAAGACACTCTATCACGCTTTTTTTTCTCTTCTTTGCTTGAAGTATAACTCGCTGGCCGTAGGTACAGTTGTTCCGTACCTCTTTTTTCAGGGTGTAGGTCCTTCCTGATACCCAGGACTTCAAGGTCGTTCCGAGCACTCCTTTGTATCTTCGATTTCCGTCTGAGATCTATATATCCTAGGAAGCTCACACAGACATTCTTGGTGATGTGCATGAAGTCCGATGAGTGGCGAACATCCAAATCTTCCCGAGAAGGCAAGTCCCAAAATATTGACTTCTTCTTCCATATGGGTGCATGGCCATCCTCATCATTCACATGATTTGCTTCCTGACCCTTTCCAAAAACTACCTTCAGATCCTTCACCATAGCAAACACCTGCTTGCCACTTCGATGCCTCGGCTGGGAACGATGTTCTTCCTCCCCGTTAAATTCTCTGCGTTTCTTCCGCAACGCGTGGCTCCGAACAAGAAACCTGCGATGCCCCATGTACACCATCTTTCGAGAGCCTTTCATGTACGTGCCATCGGTTTGATCCAAACACTGCACACACGCATTGAAGCCTTTGCCAGTTAGGCCAGACAGGTTACCAAGCGCTGGCCAGTCGTTGATTGTTACAAATAACATTGCACGCAGGTTGAAATACTCTCTTTTGTATTCGTCCCAGACCTTTACACCGTTCCATAACGTTTCAAGATCTTCTATCAAAGGTTTCAGGTAGACATCGATATCATTTCCGGGTTGCTTGGGCCCTTGGATCAACAACGGCATCATTATGTACTTTCTCTTCATGCATAACCATGGAGGAATATTATACACACATAGTGTGACTGGCCAAGTGCTATGGCTGCTGCTCATGTCTCCGAAAGGATTCATCCCATCGGTACTCAAACCGAACCTTATGTTTCTCACCTCGTCTGCGAAGTCTTTGTACTTCGATCGACCATCCTCCAACTGCGAGCCATCTGCCGGATGCCTAAGCATTCCGTCGACCTTACGCTCTTCTTTGTGCCAACGCATCATCTTCACATGCGCTTTGTTTGCAAATATACGCTCTAGCCTTGGAATCAGAGGAAAATACCACAACGCTTTTGCCGGTGCTCTCTTCTTCACACGCACCCCATCTACTTCACCTGGATCGTCACGCTTCGTCTTATACCGGGGTTCCTTGCACACTGGACAGGCATCCAAGTCGGCATATTCACCGCGATATAGGACACAGTCGTTGCGACATGCATGTATCTTCCGTACTTTCAATCCTAAGGGACACAGGACCGGTTTGGCTTGATCGTGGATTACGGCAGGTGTTATCTTTCGAGAACAACTTCTTTATGAGCGTGACAACTCATGAAACCCTTATCGACACACCATTCACAGCCTTCCATTGCATGAGCTCCAGTGTAGTAAGTAGCTTCTTGTGCCCCTGACCACAATTTGGGTACAAAAGAGTTCTCTGGTCCTCCAATAATCCCTGGTACTTCCTATATTGTTTCTCCTCTGTGATATCTCCCTCTGCGTCACGCAGCATCTGGTCCAGGTCATCATCCACACCAAACTGATCACCTTGTGTATCTTCTACGTCCTTGTATGTCGTCGCGTCCGGCATACCATCATATGTCACTTCCTCTTCATCGGCTTCTTCTTCGTCTTCTATGCTGGTATGCTCTACTTCGTCGTGGTGAGTCCAACATGTATAGTTCGGCATGAAACCTCTCATCAACAAGTGGCCTCAGATCCGTCCTCGCATTGAGTGCTCTTTCTCGTTCCTGCAATCTACGCACGGACACCATACGAAGCTTCCTAGAGGCAAGTCTCGAAATACGACTTCAAGAAAAGCATTCACGCCATCGATGAACTCCCTTATCCGACGATCCGCATACATCCATTGCCGGTTCATCTGCACTAATTAAATTAATAAGAACACTTATTATATTTTTCAAATTGAAATATTTAACTCGAAATAACTAATTGCTATATTTTTTAATTACCTCTAAATTTTCTTGATTTTTATAGCCAAACCAACTAAATCTCACAAATTAAAAACTTTTTTCAAAAATATTTTTAATTACATTTCATACCTCCCATAAAGTATTACCTACCTAGCAAAAACCTACATCTATTTAGCTCTATAGCAATTGAAATAATCACCCTACCTACTATTTTAAACTAATGTGAAACTAAAACCATCCAATAGATCACCACATTGCCTCAAAAGATCTAGAAGGAGAGCTAGCTAAGGCACCAAGCTAGATCTTGCTCTCTAAAACAAATAATCACCCATACCAACTAATTTCAACATCTTATACATCATCAAAAAGGATACAAAACTAATATGAGACTTAAAACCCCAATAGATCTACATCTTGCCTCAAATTATGAGCAGAGAGAGAGAGCTATAGCAAAACAAACACCCTTCAATTCAAACAAGATTATTTAATATTTCTCCACATCAATGCAAAAAGATAAGCAATGTCTACATGAAAATGATGTTGAGACCATGTTTACTTACCTTGAAACCTTAATTTGGAGCTATTAGCCAATTAAAAATTTTGGCAAGACCTCCCCGCATGAAAAATTTCGGCCCGTCGATTAGATATCATGCGAGCTCGCTTTCGGGAGGAAGAAAGGGTTAAATCTTGTTGGCGGGAAGGAAAAAGCATATGCAAGCGGTTCGTGATACAAACCGCTTGCACAGATCTTACATTATAAGCGGTTTGTATTACGAACCGCTTCTGAGGATTGCAAGCGGTTGGTGATCTGAACCGCAGTAGTGTGATATATCTGCAAGCGGTTTCTATCACGAACCGTTTGCATATGCTCTTTCCCGCCACCCTCTCACCCGTTGGCCACGAACCGCTTGTGGCGATCGGGTCGCAAGCGGGTTAAAGCGAGCCGCTTGTGATGGGCCGCTTTGGAAGCCCCGATCCGCAGTAGTGCAGTGGAGTTTGTTTTTCGGGGGTTGGTTCTTTGGTTGCTGTCCGAAGACTCCGAACTGCCGTTTTGTTTCTTTACCGGACGTTGTCCGGTGGCCACCGAACAGGATCTGACGGACTCGCTTGTCATTTAGCTCGTCCATTCATTTGTGGTTGAATGCGCGGATCCCTGTACAATAGCTTGCTTTGTGAATCTGGTTGCTATTAATGTGCGTAGTCATCATCAATTTTCAATTTGATTGGTGCTATTCAGCTATTGCAACCGTCCAAGGCGTAACTACCCTTTGCAATTACACATAAACCACGCGTCCTGACAAGAGATCATGTATCAGATATATCTGTATATCAACTAGAATGCTGTGTGTATGGCAGAGAGAGAGACTGGGTATGAACGGCGTAGAAACTGAGATTGGCACGTCGCCTATGATCAGGACACTACAGGCTCGCAGGCCCCACCCGCATTGCATGCCACCAATATTGTCTTAGGGTTCCAACGTACGATATGAACTGTTCAGGATCAGATTAATTTGACTCCGATCGATATGAACTTTGCCCACACGCATCGATCCATGGTTTGGCTTGATTAATTATCTATAGCCGAATCATGCATGCATGATGTGAGGACTCTGATGATATGCACGAGACCACTGCATTGTTGGATATATGCGCAAATTATGCCATCGATATGCATGGTCACATATGTATCTTTTTTCTAAAACAATGTGAGTTTTCCGTCAAAAAAAAAAACAATGTGACAGTTGATCAAGGTCATAAAAGAAAGGGAGAGGACGAAATCGAACTAATTAATTACTCTGGTCAAGTGTAATTACTCTGCAGCTCGTTCTCAAGTTTAGTACTGTTTATTATGGCTAGCTCTGGGCAATGCTTGACACCTGGCCACCCTGCAACCGCTAAGCCCAACTGCATCTAACGTCGACTCTATATATGCGTGGTATATATTACACAACACCAGTACGTACCTTAGAATCAATATATAACCACATGAAGCTCACCGCCGAATGAATGAATGAATTAACCCCGATCGAGCAGAGAAGATCTGTCAAAGACGTCGACGTAGCCATCGATCGCACATATCAGTATGCAGCGAGCTAGCTGTCGGCGAGACCATGGAGACGGATGCTAGGAGATGCTCACCCCAAACCGGATGAAATGGCTCCACAGCAGAAAAAAGCTCGTAGCAGACGTCTTAATTACTGCAAGGCTATCAGAAGTTAAGCCATCTAAGTCAAATTTTCAAAAAAGAAGAAGAAAACCATCTAAATTTAGATCATGGATATGTTTTTTCCACCGATATAAGTTCTTCTATACACGTCCATACTCATAGCCTTCCGATATGCATTAAGTTTGATACATGCCCCCAACTCATAAATTTTTTAAAAATAAACTTCCTTGTCGTGTCTCACGCCCTGCTAAACTCCTCTCCTCTCTCTCTCTGCCTTCCCCGCTGCTCAATCTCTCTATACTTTCATCGCCATCCTCTCTCTCCCTCCCTCCCTCCCTCTATCTATCTAGCTCCCCAAATTGCTTCTTTTCTCTCTATCCTCTTGCGTTCTCTAGCTCCTTCTGCCGTGCCGCACCTCGATCCACTTCTCTCCTCCTACCAAGCTGGGTGAGAGAGGGTTGAGGGGGAAGAGAGAGAGAGAGAGAGAGAGAGAGAGAGAGAGTTGTGTGAGAGAGGGATCAAGGAGAGAGCTATGAGAGAGGGAGAGATTGTTCTTTGTAAAAATGTGAGGTGATTCGTGTGTGAATCTCGATGCAATATTTGATGGTGTTTAACGTGCACGTAGGAACACATAATTGGTGGTAATCTATTTTCACTTAGATCGATCATATGCCAAGTAGATTGATTTTATACAAATTCATCTGTGATACCACAGAAGTCATGCGTCATGAACAATTTGTTAGGTAAACCATTCTAACAGTTTCACGGTGAACCTCCCCGAAACAGTATCGGAGACAGCTCGATTAATGCATGAAAAAACCATCTGCGGTGGATCTAGCCATCGATAATTTAAGTCACAAACTAACATTCACACATAAAATGAAACAACACCGGTGGTGCCCTCTCCCTCGTAGTGTACGGAGTAGTTAGCTAGAGCCATGTATGTGATAGCAATAATTAATGTATATGACCACCATACACAATTAAACGCCGCTTGATGCAAGCTAGCCAGACGTACCGTAGGAAAACCAAGACGTCGACATGCATGGCCCAACTGCTCGCCGTTTTGACATTGACACGGTCTTCAGAATATAATTTTGATCATCAATTACTAATAAAATTTATCTATAAAATCTATGAAAGTATGACATTGTGAAAGTATTTTTCAAAATGAATTTATATGTATGGTTTTTATGTACACAATTCAGATGGTTTAAAAGATTTTATAGATAAAGTTTTAAAACTTTGACTTAGGACAAATTTAAAACGACAACTATTATGAAACTGGAGGGGGCTAGAAAGACATACGTGAGATGGTTGGATATATTAGGTTGTTGGTTTTTTTCCTGTTCATGTATTAGGCGTGTGTGTGCATGCGCGCTTCTCATCATGCAGTGTACATCGCAAACATGAATGCACCGCGCACCAGCCATATGTTAAAGCATCTTCAATGTGGACAACTCAGTAGGTTATAAGGAGTCCACCTCATCTTTTTGCTTATATGGAGGAGAGAAGGAGAGGAGAGAGATAGAGACTAGCTCATATTGTCTATAAGCTATCTATCGATAACATGAAGTTTTCTACTAATAACTAGTGGTTGGTTCTACTACTGGAAGTTTTCTAATAACTAGTAGTTGGCTCTACTATTTGAGATGCTCTTAAGACCATACACCGTGGGACGTAATTAAGCATGTACCGATGTATTAACCCGATCAACCTCTTCCGTGTATATATAATCTCACCCTCTAGTTCTAAAAACATGCCGTCTTAATCATACATATAGATTTATCTTTAGAAACTTTTTCAGAGTATCATAATTTTATCATATTTTATACATAAATTATAATGATGTACGTATATTGGTAAAAGTTCTTTCAAAGATTGCGTCAACGTATAAAACGTTAAGGTCTTCACAAAATGGAGGGGTTAATTAGTTCGTTAATTGATCGAGGTTATAATTTCGTTTGGAGTGGTATTATAAACGTACGGGTCAAGAAATAAAGCCCAGAGAAGCGGTAATAATAATATATTAAGGGACCGACTAGAACATAGGCGCCTTCGTTTTGCGTTTCGTACAGGTGACCCTTTTTTTAGTACGATTGTTTAGAAATTTCACTCTACAGAAGTACTGAAAAAACAATATAAAAAAGTGAAAAAAACTCTAGGACGGCTGCGGGCGGCGGATGGCTGCGGCGGGAAGCAGGTCAGCACATTGGCGGATGGCTGGAGGTCGGGTCGGCCGTAGGAGGAGATGTCCAGGGTGGCGACGGGGTCGGCGCCGGCGAGACGAGAGGAGAAGAGGCCTGTCGTGGTGGTGCGAGCAGCTTCTCGGGCGGCGGCGGCAAGACGGCAGCTTCTTCTTGTGGCAGTAACGATGGCGGCGCCTTTGCCGAAGGTGCTTGAACGCAGGCGCCCAGAGAGCAAAACCGATATATTAATATGGAGGCCAAATATCTTTAACTACATATGCGCGCGTGAGCATGACGATGGGAACAGATCAATGCTACCCAGCTTCGTGAGTAATAAATTAAAAATGCAATGATTCGTGCGCGCAACCACACAAGGTTTGCACCGCTGGGCGTTGATCTTCGTCTACCTGGTAGGTGGGGGAATCGAAAGATTTTGATGACACGATTTTTCCCCCTAAAGATTCTACACCGTGTACAGTATAGTGGTATTTTTATATTTTTCTTTTTCCTCCTCTCTTCCATCTCTCTCCGGCTCTTCCCTCTCTTTTCTTCCTCCGGCGAGCTCCAGCACGAGGGGCTGGAGAAGAGCTCGCCATTGGATCCCACCTCCACGTCAGGTGACCCGTACCCGAGGTAGAGGGAGGTACGACAAACCCGACGGCACGGCTGCTGCGCATCGTGGTGGTCGGGAGAGACGCATTGGCAAGCGGAGGCGGCGGCTTGGAACGGCGCCACGACGAAGGACTCGCCAACGATGAAATCCGAGGGGGACGGCGGCTCGGTAAGCAAGAGGGACACAAGGGAAACGCAATGGCGGCCTTGGCTTTGACCAAAGTCGCTCGAGATGGCGGCACGACGGAGCGGCGGCGGTGCCCATGTCGACGCACAGCGGGCAAATAGTTAGCGGCAGCACAGGACATGGAAAGGGGCTAGGGAGGTCAGGGGTAGGGAGGAGAAGGTAAAGGCGACATCGATTCGGCCCGAAGTTGTGCTTGTGAGCTTTGCGTTGTCGTCGCCGTAGTCGCCCTACGCCCCGAAGCCGTCGTCTCCCCGTGTGTGTTTAAGAGTCTTTAGAGTTGACTTCCTAATAATTAAAAAATCAAGACTAAAAAATTAAATTATTTTTTACAATTAAGCTTAAGACACTCTGAACATGCCCCGATTTATTATTTTCCTAATCCAGTTCTCATGTGTTTGGGTGAAACATAGCCACCATTTTCTAAAAGGCTAGAAATTCACATATTAATGAGAGAGAAAAGAGAATAATCTACACTAGGTGTATACAATAGCGATTTATACTCCCTCCATATATATCACAAAAACTTGATGTTTTAGACATCGCCACATACAACTGTGATCATTCGTTGCCAAGTAATTTATTTATAAAATTCACAGCAAATATAATATTACGGGAGTGCTTCTTGAGACAAATATATATGTATAAATTTCATATATTCAATCCAAATATGTACCCAATCCAAATAAAATATTTTCACAAATAAAGTTTTAAAACTTAATTTGTCTTAGGAGAAATCTAAAACATTATGCCGGGAGTAGATTTTAGCTATGATTTAGGTAAATATGATCTAATTGCATGCTAACAAATGAAGCCATTCAGATACATGAGATTATACTGATGTAGATCTTCGATACGCTCTGTTTGGTTTCGTTTGATGTGAGAAGCAGTTGGAGCCTAAAATTTCCTCAATTAACAGGTTCTATTACCGAGATTTCTTTTTCTTTGACTAATTATCTTATGCTATTTATTTTGAGATTACATCATTGACTAGATAGATGACAGCATTAATAAAATAACCAATGTTTCGGGATGAGAACCAAGGTTTGCTATAGTAGGAGGGAGCATGTGCCGCTAACATGCTAGATTTCTAGGTTAATTATATTAGAGCATTCGTCGCTAATGTGACAAGATTACATATCCATCATGAGTTTTGACTTAAATAGCCACTTTAAAAGGCTAGGATTTACATACTAGCAAAAGGGGGAAAAGAAAGAAAAATCTACGACACCAATTTTAGTGTGGATCCATACACTAAAGTTGTAGATATAATTGTCAAAATAAATTAACCTGGTGTTTAAAAGGGTTAGATTCTAATAAGATTACAAATTTGGAATGACAACTAAATCTAGTTCTATTTTAACACCATATTATCTCTAAATAAAGAACATCCTCCCTCGGAAAGGCAGACAATACACCTGTCTTGTCGTAGTGTGCAGGATTATAGCAGCCTAGATTTTCGAGAGGTTGTTAGTTTAACCTAATAGAATGTATGTACCATTAACTATATTGGGTGTAGATTGTAATGAACCAATATATCGATAAGTTCAATGTAATACACTATACCGAATATAATTACGGATAAAAAAATATAGCTGTACAATTGCGTGGGTCACTGCACTAGTTATATATAGTTTTATTTTTATCTTATTTTTTTTTGGCTCCCTCTGGTAGGTCGCCATGCATGTGTTCCATCCAAATTAAGAAGTCCATCTCTATGCATATATATGTTTTCCTAGCTAGTGATGCCGATAGGAGAGCTACCAACCGATCTTATAAATTATACTCGTACTTAAAAAGAGCTTGGTACCCAAAAAAAAGAGACAACGATATATATACAACCGTTCCAAGACAAACCATGATAAGTACTGTACGTGCCTAGCCATCTAATTAATTTGTTGCTCACACCCGGTCACCCAAAAATAGCTGTTAGTGAATTACTTATCTCTGTCTTAATTAAATACTCGTTGGCTTGAGATATATGCCGTTAATCTTTTGAAACTTTATGTAGCGATGGATCTTTGACGATATTTGAAACGGTTGCGGTTGAAAACTTGAAATGTTGGGTTTGAGAGTTTCGATAAGCTGGAAGTTTGGTTCGGAAAAGCTTCGAGAGTTTTGAAGGAATGGGATCCTCTAGGAGTGGCTTGATCTAAAGCATTTTAGGTTGGAAGCAATTTTTTTATATTTTACCGTGAAAGAGCTCAAAATAATTGAACTTTGTATCAATGCGATTTATAGCTTTATTGAGCGTTGTTATATTGCTACAAGCACCGCACCGTCCCACATCATCACTAAACCCATGATACCTTCTTGAAGGCCGATAGCATCCCATTGACACGTGTCGCAACCCCGGCTGCACCGGGATCCACTCACAATCAATTGCTAGTCCCAGAGATCAATGCTAGCAACTTGTGAGCGACAGTTTGTTGAACATCATCACACAATCACAAATAACTAAAAGAAATTATATATTATGCAAAAGTAATTGTTACACAACTACTTATTACAATTGTTTAATTAAAGATGACATAATATTGTCAATAATATATCAGAGTGCGGAAATTCAAATATGCAGCGGAAAAGGTATGATGATGCTCCAATCCGACCCTTGAGCGCCAGCTAATCCTCATCGAAGTCCGGGACAAGATCCTCCTGATCCTGTAGATACACGGGACCTAATCCTTCTTCTGAATACAAATTTATCCGTGGTTTTGTATAATGAGTACACGGCTACCCAGCAAGAGTCCTTATAAATGATGCAAGGATATAAACAAGAATGCGGTGGCTATTTTGCATAAACACCTACACTAGTCAATATTAATTAAAGTGTTGTAAAACAATTTGTAGAGCAATTAATATTGATACAGATTCCCAAAGATAACACGCAGAGCTCGGCTTCGAAAGCCCCTCTGAAAATCAAAGCTTGCCTCGAACAACTCAAACTACACCAACCCATCAGGTTAATTATTAACACATGAGACTACCATGTACGACCTTCCTCCCCTCCCATAACCGTGGGAACGGCTATCATGATAGTTTTAACTCTGCAGAGTGTAGCACACTTTACCCATAAGCCGAGTGAAACTTTTGCGTCTTAGCTCTTCCTTAGGAGCCCAGACCAAGTAACAATACAAGGCGATCATTAGTTCCCTCTGTTAACACCGATACCCCCTCTAAGGTTTAGCACTCGGGCCCCCTCTTGAGCCAACGGACCGCAGCCCGATCTTTTCAAAGTAAAGTGTGTTAACAGTCTTCCCTAACTACTAAGCCAGGACTAGCACATGTTGGCCGACATGCTAATGCTAGCACTTATGGTTGCGCTTGTATGGTTTGGCCGGATAAGCACACGCCCAAAGTCCTTAGACCAAGGTGACTACCTCCAACAATCCACATTCCACAAAACCACCCGACTATGTCACCTTTAGTCAACACACGCCACGTAGGTTTTAGTTGATTAGGTTAAGTAACTCAGCATCTCCTATCATACCAAGTCACAAGAATAATTAAATAATGAACCTAAATCAACTACCAACCCACGAGCACTAGCAACTATGCACAAGGATAGGCTAGGAAAATAACTAAGGCAGCAATAAACAGGTTAAATTCACAGGGTCAATGACGCAGTGTGAATAATAGGTTTCTATCCTTCCCATCAATTTATGCATGAGAAAATAAATAGAAACAATAAACGGGTGAGTTTTGCAAGTTGGGAGAGCAAGATGCAACTATCTTGCCTTGGTAGTACTCCGGGTCTTCGGATTCTCCTTCGAACGGCTTCTGGAGTCCTTCCAACAAATAACACGGACGATCTATGCGTAAATCGGGATGCAAACAAATAAACAATAGACAATATATTTTAATAAAAATATTGAAAAAATTGTGGCCGATCATGCCTCGGTCTTTCAATCATGCATCGGATTTTATCAAACTCGCTCCGGAATATTTTTCTCTTTGCTGGCGTCGCTAAACGCACGCTCGGCGGAGTCGGTGACGACTGCACGCAAAACGAGACGCTCGCAAATAGGCGGCTGCAAAGAGAGTTTCGAAAAATACGAGATTAATACAGGAGGTAATAGAGATCAAACGAGGATCAACAAAATTGGTTTGGAGGGAATCCGACTTACGGTTTAAGAGATACGAAATTGTGAAGGCGGCACTGTTCATGATGAACAGTTAAATGCCAGAGCTCTAAGCCCGGTCAGCATGGTCAAAAGGGAATTTCCCTTACCCTCAATCCTCACTCCCGTGCAAAGAGACACAGAGAGAGAGATAGAGAGGGAGGAGGCGGCGGCCATGGCTGAGGGAGGGGGTTGGGCGGCCTGGGCAGCTTGGGCAGCCGGCTCGGCAAGGCGGCTGATGGCGGCTCGGCAAAGCGAGGTGGCGGCGACGCCTGGCGGCGCTGATGGCGGGTGGCTCGGGGCATGGGCGGCGGACATCTGGGCCACACTGACTAGGGGCACGGCGGCATGGGGCGATCTTTGCAGGCGGCGACATGGGGAAGGGCGGCGCAACTCCACGGCGGCGGCGCGGCTAATGTTCGGCACGACGCTGGCGGCTTTATGGCTGGGCGGCAGCAGCAAGAATGGCTGTGGCGGCTCCGGCTCACGGCGACGGCATGGTGGCGCTGGGCAGAGTGCATGGACAGAGGCGGCGCCTTGAGGAAGGAGACGACGGGTTGGGCGGCTTGGCCGGTGGCGACGAGGAACACAGGGGCGGCGGCGGCTGTGGATGGGTTTGTGGAGATTGGGAGAGATTGCTAGGGTTTTGCTAGGTTTATATGGGGTCGGGTTGGGGAAAATTTGGCAGGGACGGGTTGGGGAGAATTCGGCAGGGAGACCAAAAAAATACGGCCCAAGGATTTGGGTTTGGAGGTAACTTTGGAAATGGGCCTAGAGCCCAAAATTTGGTTCGATGAGAGGGTCGAACTGGTTGTGGTTAGTCGGATAGGGTTAGGAGGAGTCCGAAGTATGGACGGATTAGAAAAGAGAGAGAAAAGGGCACCGGTCCTAGAGATAGGGTGGCGGCAATTGACAAGGTTGGTTTAGGGTTACGACGATTTGTAGTTAGAGTTTCGGCCGAAGGAGAGGAGGATCAACCTGGTTAGGGGTCAAGGTTAGGCGTAGGGTGTGACTAGGAGAGAGGAGAGTCAACTGAGTGGGGTCCGGGTCGATGTGATGAGGGTCGATGTGATGAGATTATTGTTGGTTTAAATAGAGAGGCCGGTGAGGTACAGGTCGGCTGAGAGAGAGAGAGAATCTGACTGGCCTATGATACAAAGGAGGTCGATCGGGTTTAGGTTCGATCGATGGAGAAAAGGGAAAAAGGTAGTGAAAATAGGTTCGACCATGGACTAGTCTTAACCGAGTGAAACGACATTTGACCCACTAGAGTTTCGACGGAGGTTAGTTGAAAATAGGGTTTCAGGTTGTTAGACGATGGTCAGCCGACAAAAGGGCAAGGCTCAGCCAAGCTACGGGGAGAGGTTGATCGATTCGGGTTTAAGTCGAGGAGAGGAGGGGAGATGAATCTGACTTGGACGATGCTAGGGTTTTAATCGGAACACAAGTTTGGATGTGGCCGAGGAAGATTAGGGTTTCAGGGTTTGTTGGTCGAGAGGAGCGGACATTCGACCGGCAAGGGTTATGACATAGGTCGACCGGAGTTAAAGATCCAGGTCGAAAGAGCTTTCAAGGGAAGTCGGGTGGAATTAGGGTCTTGGAGGACGTCGATCGATTATAGTTTGGTCAAGAGACGATGGATCGCTCCACAAGACGAATTACGGTTTTGGTCAAGGAAGGGAATGGATGATCGGCTCAACCAGGGGATTTTAGGGTTTCAGCCGAGAGTCGAGCTAGGGTTTCAACTGAGAGAGGAAGTTTTCAAAGGAAACTCGACTAGGGTTTTGACTCGACCGAGGATTTAGGTTTGGTCGGCCAAGTTTACAAGGAATGTCGATCAAGGTTTAGGGACTTGGTTGACTCGACCGAGAGAAAGAGACAAAGATTGGCTTGATCAGGAGATCAAGGTTTCGGTCGAGCTAGGTTTCAATTGAGAGACAAAGTCAGGGTTCCGACCGAGGAACGAATAAAAGCGAGGAGTGAGCTTTTACATTTAAATTTGTAATTTTGTAAATTGAAATGAAAATAATTAGTAAGATAAATTCTTGTATGTAAATAATTGTTTGAAAATTTAGGGTTTTTCATATAAGAATCATAATAAATGAATTTTAATTTTTTCCTTTCTTTTAAAAGAAACTTGGGACATTCTAATATTTATTAGGATGTCACAACACGTGTCCCGGGTAAGAGCTTGTCCAAGACGCTTGTGAAGGGACTTTCCTAGGAGAGTTGGTTCGGGTGCCACGTGTCACGGGCAAACGGGATGTGCGGAGGGGTTGGCCCCGTTAGGCCGTGTGCCACTGGATGGGGCTCGCGGGGCCCATGGAGTTCTCTCGTGGTGCTACGTGAACTAGGCTAGAGTTTCAATCCCCAACAACTTGGTTTCGACTGGTCCGCCTTACTACTCAAGACTTGTTGTTTCGATGATTATTCTCTTTCTTGTCTGTTATTTTCGTATTGATTTGAACTTTTAAATTGAGCATTTGTAATGACCATATGTATCTCTGGTTGACGTAGAGATAGAGAGTTTATTCTATTATTTTCAATACAAATCACAATATTTGATCCAAAATCGTATTATATGGGCCGTACCACAAGCACTTGTGACAATCAGGGGCTGCGCTATATATACCCCAAGGAAGGTATAAGTGGGGATCCAAATCCAAGCCTGGGCCGCCGCCTTGGCAGCCCAGGTGGAGGATCCGCCCCTGGTTCGTATGCAGTAGTCAATAGATACTCAATGGGCAAGACTACATGCGTTTCTTGAATTAAACGTCTAATTCCTTATAAGTGTGAAACATCTAATTCTTTTTAATTTGCTTGTTTTTCTTCTATAGATATGACGAGATTTTTGGTTCCCCTTAGTGTGTCATTCACTAACAATAATGCAATAAATGCTAATGTGGTTGTTGCTGGAATTTATGATCAGGATTTTACTATTGCCGATTGGGAAATTATAAGGAAGCAACTTGAGACTTATGTTATTCATGTAAGAAGACATGCTTCTTTTGCTGCTTGTGAAGATCTTGCACCCCTAGCTATGAAGATGGCTCAAACCGATAAACATAGGACGTTTCCTCTAGTTTATAAACTATTGGAATTGGCATTGTTATTGCCAGTGTCAATGGCAACAGTTGAGAGATCATTTTTAGCAATGAATATTATCAAATCTGAGTTACGCAATAAGATTGTCAACGATTAGTTGAATGACCTAATGGTATGCTACACTGAGCGGGAGATATTCAAGTCACTTGATGATGAAACCATAATGCGTCGCTTTCAACGCCTTAAAACCCGAAGAATGCAATTGCCTCGTACACTCCTATCATAGTGGTATGTTTTCTTCTTTTGTCATGCAATATTTTGATAGATTTAACGTTTAATTTGTTTTAATGTTAGTAACTATAGTAAAACTATAAAAACAGTGAAATGTTAGCTTGGAGTTAACATGTTTTTTGTTATTTATGGTATTTTTATTCTATAGAAAATGAAATATAGTTTTGGCATTGCCCAGGCATGATTTTTGTCCTAGATCCGCCACTGATACGAACAAATGAACAATTAATTAGTTTAGGTTGTTTAGCTTTGATCGGTTGATCCCATCCTTTTTAGATAAATAGAATATATATTACCTTGAGTCCTTGATGGCTTGAGGGCTTGACGGTTGATGATCTATTGATATGCACCGCACGCGCATTGCATTGCGATCGTGATGACCAGTAGTAGCCACCGGGACCGGGCGCCCTTGTTGTTTTGGCGCTTTTCGCCGCAGCCTTGTAGGCGTCGTTGCTGAAGGGCGAAGGCCAAAGGCGAATCGGCAATGACGGCGCTTGCGAGTCGCGACCTCGCGTGACTCCCCCCCACACGTATCTGGCCTTGCGCCATCTCTCTCACAGCCCTAGATGGCCCAGGTGGGTGATATTTGAGTGGGCTTGAGCCCTATACCCCAAGGGAGGTATAAATAGGGATCCAAATCCAAGCCTGGGTCGCCGCCTTGGCAGCCCAGGTGGAGGATCCGCCCCTCGGACGGAGTGTCATGGGGGCGTGGATCGCGAGGGTGGCGGCAACGGCATTACCTGGATGTGCATGAGGGCGTCGGCGGCGCTCCGTGTACCCGCGGCGCGCGGCATCGACGGCAACGAGCTGGTCGGGGTCGGCGGCGTCGGGGTCGAACTCCCAGACCTGGCGGCCGACGTGGGCGTTCTTGGTGCGCAGCCAGGGGTCATCGCGGCCGTCAGCGATCTTCAGCCGCCACATGGCTCCCCTCCTCGCACCACTCCGGCGGCAGGGCCAGGAGCTCGGAATGGGACAATGGCGAGATCTGCGGGCGTCGATCGGAGGAAGGGATTCGAGAGAGGAGGAGGGGAGGGAGGAGGCTGAGCTAGAGCCTGGAGGAGATTGGATGGGAGTGGACAGTGGTCGGCGTCGTGGCCTCGTCCAAAAAAAAAAGGATCTTGGTATATATGGACTCTCCCCCTGCCCCATCCCTGCCTCCTCGGCCGGTTGGCGAGTGGCGGCTAGCCCATGCTTCCTCGTCGTGCTCACTGCTCCATCGGTTCTTGATGTGTAAACATGAAAAAACCGGTCACCAAACCGCCGGTTATATATAGGTATCAGGCTGTCCGTGGTCCCACCCCATGAGGCTTTCCTAAAAAGTTGACACTTTTGGTCTGCCATTTCATGGTTTGGCCATGGTTTGGAGAACGATAGAGAAAAAAAAAATACGCTGCAGCTCCTTGGAACTTGTAGCCGATTGTATGAAGGCAAAATATTAGGTGCAAATTGCTGAAACCGTGCAAACGTGAAAACTTTCCACGAGAGCTGTCGGATCCGAGTTGAGCGACCCAGATGGAGCACGGGCTGGGAGCGGGCTACGACTCGGTTTTAGCTGGCTGCGCTGAACCGGCCAGATGCAAATCCCCTCCATCTCTTCGCGCCTGCCTCTTCGCCTGGCGATGGCGTCACTAGGGGGCAACCCTAGCATACGGTGGCTGGCTTCCAACCCCGACGGCGGCAGCGGTGGCCGGCTTCCACCTCCACCCGAGACCGGCAGCGACTCCCTCTGTCCATCCAATGCCTTCCCTCCACCCGAGATCGGCCCGCCTTCCCTGCACCCGACGCCGGCAACTGCATGCCGACCACTGCACCCCGCCGCCCTCCAACACGACAGTGCTAATCGTGGACAGGGAAGGCCGCACATCGCTGCCTTGAAGCCAATGGACAAGATGGTGTCTGTAGGGAAGGATGTCTTGTCCTGTTGTCCATATCCAGCTCAATGTTGAGCCACAATGATGGTGTCAACGTCTTGGGCATGTCTACGTCGGCGAGGCTCCAGGCAGTGCACCTAAGATTGATGGAAGAATGACCCCGCAGAAATCCACACTTCCATTTTGTGTAAGTATTGGGAGAATGAGTTCTTGATGAAATTGTGAATTTTAGGCAAATACGTGTTACTAATGGTAGAATTAGTCTAATACAGGGGACACTATGCACACCGAAAGTTGCAAATCTTAGAAATCAACCGGCCATTGGAATGGAGTTTCCTGATTTGAGCTCGGTTGTGAAATTCTATAAAGACTATGCTCATGATGCTGGATTTGGGGTTCATTTCGGTCAACAAAAGAAGTAGATGATGAGGTCGTGTGGAAGAGATTCTATTGCTCGAGAGAAAGCTTCCGGGTGGATGGTGACAATACATCGAAGGAAAACCAACAATTGGGTAAGAAGAAGAGGAAATATGATCAAAAGCTTAGTAGATGCGGATGAGAGGCCATGATATGTGTTGTGAGGACCAAAGAAAGTCGATATAGAATTGATCAGTTCCAGCAAATGCATACACATCAACTATCTTCGCCAAGTAAGAAACACTTGATACGGTCAAACCGACAAGTGAGCGAAAAGGTTAAGGCAACACTTTTTTATTGCCATAAATCTAGCATTGGAACTTCTTTGGCCTATAGATATCTTCGTGTCAGTGATGGCGGATTTCAAAATGTGGGATGCACATTACGGGACTTGCAGAACTATCATGCTAGCCTGAGAAGTAGTATGAAGTGCTCGGATGCATAGTTGTTTGTAGATAATCTTGCAAGAAAGAACTCTATCAATTCAAAGTTCTATTATGACTATGTCATCGATGAGAATGGTAGGTTGGTGCATGTCTTTTGGACAGATAGTACATGTAGAAAGAACTATGCATATTTTGGTGATCTGCTATGCTACATACAATACGAATCAGTACAACATGATCTTCACCCCATTCACAGGAGTCAATCATCATGGTCGATGTGTGCTCTTTGGGGCTGCATTAATATCTAATGAAAAAATAGAATCATACAAGTGGTTATTTGATACATTCTTAAAAGCAATGGGCAGGGCTGAACCAAGGCTTGTTATTATCGATGAAGATGCTAGCATGAAGGTTGCAATCGCCGATGTCTTTCCGTCAAGCAAACATAGGTTGTGCATGTGGCACATTTTGAAGAAGCTTTCAGAAAAAGTGGGTCCTCATGTGAGGGATAATCTATTTTTTTTATAAGCGGATCAAGTCATGTGTATATGCTTCGGAAACATGTGAAGAGTTTGAGGACGGATGGTCTTCTATTATGGTTGAATTCAACTTGGAAGGTAATGAATGGTTAGCGAACCGATATAGCATTTGTGAATCTTGGATCCCGGCTTACTTTAGGGACATATTCTTGTCCGACATTCTTAGAACAACCTCAAGGTCCAAGAATACTAACTCTTTTTTTAATCATTTTATCGGCTTCAAGCATGCTTTGGTTGAGTTCTATATTCAGTTTGACACTGCAATGGAGGAACAAAGGGAAAAGGAGCTGAGAGATGACAACAATAGCCTCCACACATCGCCTGTACTGAAGACAAACTGGTTTATTGAGAAGCATGGAAGTGTCATGTTCACACATGCTAAATTTCTTGAATTTCAACAGCAAGTACTTGCTAGTAGAGACCATTGTGTTGCTAACAGTATTACTGAAGAAGGAAATAAAATATTCAACATAGCAGATGATGACCCAAAGACAAGAGAAGTTCGGTTTGATACCATCTCAGTGTTTGCTAAGTGCTCTTGCATGTTATTTGAATTGCATGGCATACCCTGCTGCCACATTATTTATGTATTACGAGGTGCAAAGATGACTGAGTTACCTAGTAACTATATTTTGGAGAGGTGGACCAAAACTTGCAAAAAAAGAACCATATATGACGAAGCTGGACATGTGTTGGAACAAGAATTGAATTCTTCAGGGGATATAGAAATTAAAAAAGTGTCCTCGAAGCTGCGTAATGACTTGAAAGCCATCATACAACAAGTTGAAAATTCCATGGAAACCATGCAGATTGTAAAGATGAAATTTCAAAAATTCTTCGAAGAAGTAAATGAAGACCTTCCATCTAGTCAACGAAGTAGAGTTCAGGAGATGGAGGAGCTTATTGGGAGTCAACTTCCAACTCATATTGACATAATGCCGCCTACGGATGTGCACACAAAGGGTAGGGCGAAGAGAATCAAGGGGCATATGGACAAGGGAGGGAACAAGCAAAGAGCTAGGAGATGCAAATTATGCAAGGAGCTAGGCTTCCATGACATGCGCAATTGTCCAAAAAAAACACTTAATTGATGTAGGTACTTAGAAAACACTTCATTGATTTTTTAGATCAATTTGTCTTCTCATTTTGATCTTTTATTGCTTTTCAGGTTGCCAAGCAGCAAGACAGTGGCGATATGTCTCATTTTGATCTTATATTTCTTTTGTAATCTTTTTGCCCAAGTAGGCAATATGTTCCCCTTATGTGACAATGGATGTGTAAATTTGAACTACATTTTGTTGGATGTGTAAAAATTCCCATTCCATACAGTGATGGTGATATTATGGCCTAATATGGTTCAATGCTTTTCTAATACAATCCAGTAGCATTCGAATTCATTATCATGGTATTTTCCTTGCCTAGATGCTCAATATACAAGCTTCCAGATCCTCATAAGCACATTGCCCATCCACCTGTTGGTGTCATCATGCCATTTAAAATCAGTCACATTTAAAATCATGCCCATCGACCACATTGCTCTACATCTTATTTTGCCAGCCCTAGCAGTCACATTTAAAATCATGACATTCTTATGAAATGGTTCAGGCAAAACCCAGCAGGAGCAATATCTGGTCGCCAACTTAGGCAGGCAGCAGCAGCATCAGGCAAGCAAGCAGCAGCAACATCAGGCATATGCACACTACACACTAGTGTTCTTTTAATTCTTCAGCACGCATTCATGTCATCATGCAAAACGAAGGCAAAAAAAAAGGAGGCTCCATTGCTCACAATTACAATTACATTTACAATTCTCACAATCCCAATTACAGTAGCAATTCTCACAGTTACATGCCAAACAGCAGCAACAAGCATAACACACTCAGAAATTGTCACCATTACATTAGCAAATCACCATTACATTACCAATTCTCAGAAATTGTCACCATTTATCATCACCATTACATTAGCAAATCTCAGAAATCTAATTCATTTATCATCACTATTACATGAGCAAAATCTCACAAATTGCCAAACAGCAGCAGCAACATTGGGGAGGAGGGCGGAGCGGTGCCCGGCGCGGCGGCGTCGGTGAGGAGGGGCGGAGCGGTGCTTGGCGCGACGCGTTGGTGTCGGTGTCGGCCAGGAGGGCGGAGTGGTGCCCGGCGCGGCGGACTCGGGGATGGCGGCGCGCTGGGGTCGGGGAGGAGGGTGGAGCGGTGCCCGGCGCGGCGGCGTCGGCGAGGACGGTGGAGGCGTTGAGGGGAGAGCGGCGAGGCGGCCAGCGTGGTGGCATCGACGAGGAGGGCTGCAAGATGGCGGTGCCCCTTGGCTAGGGTTAGAGCAGGGGATGATTTGGGGGGAGACGATGGCTGGATGGATGGATTTGGGTTCAGCGCAGCCAGCTCGCGGTTCACCCCTGAGAAAACCGAGTCGTAGCCTGCTCCTAGCCCGCGCTGTATCTGGGTCGCTCAACTCGGACCCGACGGCTCTCGTGGAAAGTTTTCACGTTTGCACAGTTTCAGCAGTTTGCACCAAATATTTTGCCTTTTATGAAATCCCTAAACTTTGAAATTATCTTTTTTTCCTCTTGAAACTTGTTGTCGTTAGCACTGTTGCCATCAATCTGTTAGGGTCCGTTAAAATACGTTAAATACTGAGGTGGCGTCTATTTGTCCATTAAGTGCTGACTTGTGTGCTAGCGTGGCGATGACTAGGACAGAAAAATTCCTTGAAAATCCAAAAAAATTGATTTCGTGGCGTTAGGTGTCTTTACAGAGAAAATTATTGTTGGTCGTATTTTTGTTTTTCGAGCGCAAATTGTAATTTAAAATCTTAGTGCTTGCCTAATGAGATCTAACTTAAGCCGGTCTAATACTATATAGCAAATGAAATAGACGTGATAAAAATATAGATAAATAGAGCAAAAAAGGTGCGAAAAGTGGCTGAACTGATCAGGTTAGTTTGCATTGGAGATGGCCTCGATGGATATCGTCATTGTTGGTGATTGATAAGCAGCCCGTTCTGAGGTGGGCCCTGGGCCGATTCTGCACCGGTCCACCGTACGCCCGAAGGGCCCAAAAGACTGTGCCCGGCCGCACCAGAGGAAGCGTCTATCCCGTCGGGGCCTTCCCCGGGCTTGACCAAGTCAAACCGCGCCCCCGGCAGCGCCATGTGCCTTCGGGCTATCCTTAGCCCGGGAGAAGGTCCCTCGGATAGCCCGCCTACCTGAGGGCAGGTGGCGACAACTGCCACGTCCCACCACGCTTTCCCCGGCCTTGACCGGGAAGAACTGTGTTTCCCCTGGAGTTCGTAGCCTGAAGGAAAGCACGCAGGCAATCTACCTTGTCATCGGCTCACCTGGGCAGGCGGCAGGTGGTTGTTTCGCTACGCGACGCCCCCAACGGGCGGCGCGAAGCGGGCCCGGTCCAGTCAATGCTATATCGGGGATAAAGGGAAAGTGATTTCTCCCTAAAGAAAGTTTTCTCCCCGTATCGGCACCCCAAGACAAACACGTGTCCAATACTAACCCGAACAGCTTCTCCCTGCAGGCTCGAGACCAGACAGAGCCCCGGAATGAGACAAGGGCACCGCCACCAAAGCAGAGACGGGTGCGGGGCCCGTTGGATCAGCCCCGGACGACCCGCCGCGCCTATAAAAGGAAAGGCCCCGGACCAGTCGAGGCAGTCTGATGCAGGCCAGGAAGTTCTAAGCGATTCTAGCCACCCAAGCAACATACGCATCTGAAGCTTCCCTAGCAGTAGCCTTTGTCCTTAGTCACCACCGTTGTAAGCTTGGGATCGGTGCCTCCAAGCCCGGTCTCAGCACCTCTGTACTGTTTTCCACCATATAATCAACCAGGCTGGAGTAGAGCTATTACCTGGCAGTGGGGGCTCGAACCAGGGTAAATCACTTGTGTCTTCACGGTTTGTATTGCTTTTCCTCTTCCTCTCACTGCACGAAGGATCTGTACCCGGATCACCGAATCGTACCAGGCCCTTGTCAGGAAAGATAGCGCGGCCTTAGCCCCCGTAGGCTTGGCCGCCGCCCGGGCTGCTGAAGGGTGGTCGTTGGGCCTCACACCAACTACAAATTCGTCTGCCAGTCCGTGGTCCCGCTGCTCTTCAGGAGCGCGTTTTCCAGACACCGACAATCATGTTCTAGGCTGACTTTTAGCTAAAAAATTGGTGAAAATGTAAAAAATAAAAGCTGTCGAAACTGGAAATGGTTTTTCAAACACTGGCTGATTTTTTTATTTTTTTTTGTTTGGGGAGGAGGGGAGCATGAAGTACCCTTAAAGGAAAAAGCAATGCATGCATTTAGCCGAGGACAAGTTCCCTATTAGTTTTTGAAGAGACCGTTTGATTTCCATAAGAACCTTTCGTGTTTTTTATTTTTTTTTCTAAGTTGTGTCAAACACACTAATACTATTTTTCACGAACCTCCCGTGTGTTTTCTTATCTGTTTTTCAAATAACCAATCCCTGAGGTAAATAAATGCTTTTACTAAAATATTTGAAGGAAAGAAATAGCCAATTAGGTGATGCGGATGTGGAGAAAACTCCCAACCATTTTGGTACCAAGGCAGTTCATCTGCCTCGTGCGCAAAGACACCAAAGAGGATGCTGCTGTAGATAACAAAGAAATAGCACGCTTATTAGACAAGGCTGATTTTATTTCTTTGCTTAATGCTTACATATATCTATGGGTGTGCACTGAATATTAGTGTAATAAATACTTTGCTTGAATGTAGAGGATGAGTTTTGGATTTCCTCGGCTATATTACTCCCTCTGTTATGAAATAGCAGTCGTTTTAAATTTGGCATAAGTCGATGTTTTAAAACTATATCTATAGAGAAACTTTAATCTGTTTGGCCTGTTAGCTTGAGAACATTAAAATCGTATCATATAGATTCATGTTAAAACAATTTTCATAATATTATAGTTTTAATGTATTAAAAATAAATTTTAAAAAAAATTATGGTCAAAGTTGTACTCTGGAGACCGTATCAATATTTAAAACAAATATTATTTTATAGAGGAGGGAGTATTGCAGCAAATACAGTTGTTAGGTGCCATAGTTCTGATCAAGGCCGTTTGATTCGGAGCAGACGGTATAGATGGATCGCTACGACACCTCTACTGTCTACGGTAGAGAAACAGCACACGTGCACGCATGCTGCTTGGACTCCCGTTTATACTATTGTTTGATCCAAGATATAAATATGCACCCTTCCTAGCCATATCAGGTGGCAGCTGGCACTCAACAACACATGGTACTAATGAACAATGATTCTTATCAACATGTCCCGGAAGGAAGCTGAATCATGTGCACACGCACATGAAACATCGTATATCAAATTATCAATGCAGAACAATAGGCAAATGGATGATTGCCATGGATTAGCTTCTCGTACATTAGGCATCCCCCATCATAAACAAATTATTCTGGCAAGAGGATACTATATTTGCCTCAATTCCATCTAATACTTCTTTTCGCATTGTTGTTGCTGTCTGTTAGTCTGTATTCTCTGGAGGAGGAGACACTGACAGCTATGGCGATGCAACGTCAAGCCAGCTTTATTATATTGCAGCATATACAATATACCTGATAGAAGGAAGCGAATTCCCTTTCTTTTATGTATATTTTGGAGATATAGGTGAGTGAAGTAGATGTGGAAGACGTCTGCAGCTTGCTTGAGTGTTGCTGCCAAATTATGCAACTTTATCACCACGCCATGCTCACATGCACCCATTTTCCTTACTTGCACGAAGGCGACAGCGATACTCTCCAAGAGCCCATATGGGGAATAAGTTGCCGTAGTTGGGGTAATTGAAGAAAAGGAAGCAATTCCAGCATCCAACATGTTCCTGTCATCAACATGCGAGCACAATTAAATTGTACGGTATCTTGATTCATAACAGATGTGTAAACTGTCCTCTTTCCGAGAATACTAGGCACACTATGTACAATTTGATCATATATTCATATCTAAGGAAGATGGGTATATTGAATCCCATCATGTGGTTGGAACTTTTTATGGTATTCAACACTGCATTCCATTGAATTTCAGCTCAAAGAATACATGACATTTTGCTTTAAAAAAGAGAGAAGGAATAACATAACAAGCTTATTAATGAATATTAAATACTACGTGCAGCATGACTAAACCTTAAAACTTACTTGTTGGGGAAACTCCCCTGTTTCTAGCTGCATGTTGATCAACTCTTTTGCAGCACGATGCAGTGGTGTTGGATCTCGTTCGATCTGGTATTCAAATAAAGGTATAAGAATAGTTTGATACCTTCTAAAAAAGTTTAATAAACATAATATCACTGTCAAAACTCAAATAAATAATGGACAAAACATACCTGTCCAGCATAAATTAAAGCCAACATTGCCCAAGCAGTATTCACTGCATTAGCTCGGTCACCTTTGAAATTTACATAAATCTGTTCGGTGTAATAATGAAATAAATATAAGTCGAAAGGCAAATTAACATTGCATTTGACAGAACTACAACACACAATAGAGGGGCCCAAACATATAAGGTAGATTCAGAGAATGACTGTTGCCAATTTGCTAGAAGCACTTTCAGTAAAAAATTGCTTGTCATTATCATCGACCATGAACGAAAGGACCTAGAGAATTAGAGGGGCAAATAAAAAAAGAGATTCACCTTAGTTTCACTAGAGACGTGGCTTTCTCCCCATCCACCAGTGCTAAGCTGCTTTGACAATATAAAGTGGCATGCTTTCCTGATGGGAGAACTGTTCTCGAATGTTCTTCCAGCATCAACTAATCCTTTCACTGCAAAAAAGGCCCCATACGTGAAACATACACCCCAAGTGCCAAACCTGCCAAACAACAAATTGTACTATCAGTTGTTTAAGTAGCTGTAAAATGCTTTGTGCATCATAGTTAGTAAATTCTGCATTCTGACAAACCATGACCCATCTTCTTCTTGTTTGCTCTCAATAAACGTTGCTGCATTTCCAATACATTTTTCAATCTCTTTAGTACGATATCCAGGATACAGTTCTTTGAACAGTATCAGAGCTTGAAGCACCGAGGAAGTGCACTCAGTATATCTGCCAATGTATTGTACACCATGTGTTAGCTTCTCTCTTGTTGAAGTGAAGGTGCCAACAAGGATTTTCTAAACAATAAGATGTTTGCATCACTTACGGATGATCGACAACCATGTTTTGAAAACTCTCACAAGGATTGAGAATCTAGATTATAAAAACAAAAAACCAGGTTAGCAGCCTACAAGAACATGGGATATGAGTAATTCATGCATAATTCTTGAATACTAGTCCAGTGAAACATATAAAATATGTTGAAACGGTTACAATCATATCTCACTAAACCATTTTAATATTGAGAGAGATTTATTCATGCTAAATTGGAAGACCACAAATTTCCGTAAAAAGGACATGGATGGTATTATGATAACAATATGTGATAAGTTGAAGGCATCATGTTAGATGGTAAAAAAAATCTCTTACTAGTTACTCTCTATTTATAAAGAATATGAGAGCATAGCCTGTAGAAACTCACCTCTATCCAAGCAGAAGTTTTTTTACTTTCATATGTATAAAAGGTGCCATCATTGTTCTACAAGAAAAAATGATAGTTGTTAACAGAAGATTTTGACAGCTTAGGAAATTGGCAAAGACATTAAATTTTTGAAGTGTTGTGACATCCATGGTACAGTATCAATTAACAATTAATTGCTAAACATTATTGACTTTCTAATGGTGAAAAGGAACTATGCAACCTATATGCCCGGATTTTGATTATGTAGATTCGTAGGTTTGTTTCTAAAATTATTAACATACATTTCATCTGGAAATTTGATGAGGCGGATTCATTCATATCTCCATGGTGAACAAACCTAGTAAAGTTTGTGGTTTTTATGACATACATATAAGTAATAATTTGATTCATAGAATTATGAATGGATACTAGGAAATTGCAAAATCATGCCAGATAATTGAAATCTAGAGAATTCATACCTCAAAGGATAGAAGGCAATCGACAGCATCATTCAGCTTCTCCCTTTCTATTGAATCCCCGACATGGTTGCCAGAGTACTTTGACAACAGCAGCATGGCCTGGAGATGGAACCATATAAGGTTTCTAGGAAACAAAAAATTGGCAAAATAGAAGCCATTAACATTTTCGAACAACTAATTCAATCAACTCATATTAAGACAAAAAAATCAAAAATTTAATCGCCTTAAGTGCTTCTCCTGTAGTGTCAGATACAGCCCATCCATTGTCTGCACTTGAAAGTGTCCATGAGCCCTTCGATCTATGGCGATACCAGTAATTTTGATCACCAGGAGGGTTCCTCAAAACCTTCAGTCATGAACATGCATGTTGTGTTACATTATTTTCTGTAATGGCCAGTTTTTAAATTTAGAAGATAAAAGAAAAAACCTGTGAGTTCTTTAAGAACGCATGGGCTCTCTCAACAGTTGGACCATACTCATTAACAAGATCTGTAGCGCAAAATGCTTGAATTATGAATGCTGTCTCCCAGCTTTGACAGCCATCATATACCTACCATTGATATAAAAACACAACGCAGTTATTTCACGATTATCATTAAGAAAAAAAAAGCTATTTCTAAGAAAGTTATAAAACATATTTAAATAAGAGTATGTCTATATCATGATGATGATAGATGAGGAAACCTTCTTGATACATATTCAAACCAATGTATCCAACAAAATTACGATTGAACCAATGTCTAATAACTTGTACTTTAACTATGCACTTATGGACCACCTTTCTTTACTATTCTGTACAATTTCAAAGGCAGCTATTAAGAAGCGATGTGATATAGTACCTTAAGCTATTGTAGCATGTACTTCCTACACGTGCAATAAGCATCACCGAAAGTAAAATTATCAATAGGTTCTCTTTAATTAATTTGCAATTAATGACAATTTGACAAAGTAAATAGTAACAGGAAAATGTTCCTGTCTTAAAATATGATTATAATCTAATGGCAACAGTGCATGCATTGCAAAAATCATGCTAGCTCTAGACAAAGTTCAATGATAAAACAGAGGACCGGATAAAAATATTTTGTTTAGCACTCTTGATCACAAAATTTAGAGAGGTAGAGGGAAAAAAAACATGCGTGGGGAGTAAACCTGTGCCTTCATGCCATCTTCAGAGAGCCACAAGAAATCAGGTATCCTTGCAAGATGCTGCTTAAATGCACCAGAATCGGGATCTTCCACCCAGCGGCACACAATGTTCAGGGCCTAAAACAACAACGAATATAATATATTGCATCTCGTAAAATGAAGAAGAAAAAAGATCAGCTCCAAACGATTTGAGCCGTGGCATGAAGCCAAGAAACTAACAGACCCCTGAATTTAGGCAAACCTTCGAAACTTGATATCAGGTTTCGCGGGCATTACCTTGCTGACGGCGCATACGCAGAGGTACTGAGTGTTCTCGTCTTCGTAGTTGATATGCTCAATGAGGTTGTCCAGAGCTCTCTCCCTTAGCTTGCTGATGGGCCAGCTGCTCAGCACCGGCTCCACGAACCTGTACAGGGAATTCCACACGACGTTCTGCAGCAGCGTGCGTGGGCAGATGCGGTCTTCCTGGAATGATCAAGGACGAGCATAGAATCACAAAGAAAAGCCCCACCCAAAAAAATTCCTCCTTTGCTGTGGCTTGCGATAAGCAATGCAGGGGACAAGCAAAGATGGAAGATGCGTCGCGGGGTTAACGATTAGAGAGAGTGCGAGACCAAGAACTACTCGGCGCGGCTCGATTCGATGGCGTAGCCCACTATTTCTTGAACCATTTATTAGAAACAGGTTGGCGTGTAAAGTGTTCTCGTGCGAGCGAGAGAAGGTAATGGTGATGCCTGTCGTGAATGCCGTCGGGGAGTCACCGGCAACCTCTCCGCCGGCCGCTACGAGCCGGCGGCGGCGGTGAGCATCGTGGCGGCCACCGCACGCCATTATTACGACATGGGGAACTGCCCGCGGCCTCCCTTCCCGAATGAGCCCAAGAACTTCCGGTCCATTTATGCACCCTTAATCGTCTAATTAGCCTATACAATGGATCATGTAGCCTGCTCTAAACTCGCAATTCTAGCCCATAAACGGGCGTACCGGGCGTACCTTTGCGCAGGCGTTGCGGAACTGGGCCCAATCGATCTCGTGGTACGCGACGTCGTAGATCTCCTCCCTGAGGGCCGAGATGGTGGGCGTAATGGGCCCGACGAACTTCTTCCCGTAGAGATACGCCATGGGCATATACACCATACGGCAGAGACCCCAGAATTTCCCTGCACAAGTTAATTAAGAGACCATTAATTTTTTAATCTCTCTTCTGCCCTAGTGTTAATTTCTTGAGCTGAAACATGCAGTGAAATATAAGATATCTACCTGGGTGAAATGGAAGGAAACCAGGGGCCAGCCATAGTTCTGGGAAAATTGGGTTGTTTCCTGACCACTCGTACACCCCAAGAATCTGGTGTCCATTCGTCCAAGAGTTGCACAAGACAATCAATAGGTACAATGCAGGCGTTAATTTACATGTAGGGAATTGTATATAATTTGCAATATAACTGACTATTTATTCCTAACGGGTTGTTTGGCACGCAAGAATTCTTGAGACGGCTCAATTTCTGCATGGATTTAAAAGCATTAAGTTGAATACATCGATCAGTTCATCAAAGTCTAATCCAACGAAAAGGAGCGGCAATTTACTACTCTAACACTTCACACTATATTAAGTTGCATGCATACATCGGTTCATGCAAAAAACTAACCTCACGAGTAAGAGTAAGCGTTCACTATTCCACCAAACAATACGTCTCAACACAGGTATAACAAAAGATGGAAGCAAAGATCTTATGCACATACCGAAAGCCATATCTTTCCCCATTACGGCATAAGGGTTGCGCCCCCGTGGGACAATATCCAGGCGTGGCCCCTCGCTAGCGCGGCGCTGTTCTCGCCGCCGACGAGCTCCTCGCCGAGGAGCCTCAAGGTGATGTAGTTGGAGCATGTGCCGAACATGCTGCTTGACCCCAGGACCGTGGTGCCCCATCCACCATCTTCGTTCTACAAGGACGACACACGTACGCAAGCACACAATTTGCTAATTAATTAATTAATTAATCCCATTATGAACGTGCAAAATCTACTATAAATACTATATCACATTTATATACGAATTAGTACTGAATCCATGTATGTGAGGGCATGATGACCATGTCTCTCGATTTACATGTCACTTGCATGTTCATCACATGAGGAAACATTTTTCTTGCAAGAGAATATATGGACTGTACGTTCAATTGAATTAATGAACATATCGTCTATATATCTAGCTAAATGAACATGTTCGAAATTAACAATGCCGTACGTGCCTGATGGTTGTAGATGTAGCGGCGAATCTCGCGGCGATGCTCGGACGAGATGACAGCATCCAGTGATCTTGTTACGTACAAAGCAAAAATCTGCACGCACGCACGTCGATGATAGCTATTAATTACAGTATAATTATGAGAAACAAATAAATGAAAAAATCACTATATATTGCTGATGGAGCCAGCGACGAGTACATGCCAATTAATTAACTATACGTGTAGAAATCGATTGAGAAACGTAGGTAATTAATTTAATTAAGTACCAAGCCAGGCATGATGAACATGACCCCGCTGTAGTCACCGAGCCAGTGGCCGTCGTCAGCCTGGAGGGAAGAGAAGTGGTGGAGAGCTCGCCTCAGGGAGGCCAGCGCCATCTCCTCGCTCACTTGTTCATCCTCTCCAAGCTTCACGGCTGGAGGAAGAAGATGCACATGCTTCTTTTGCTTTGCACACTGCCCGCGACGCTTTAAAAAAATTGAGATATATATTAGAGCTGGTAAATTAAAGATTTGATGGCCCTCTTCCAATCATTCCATGCATGATGAAATTTTGCCTTTGTAATTGTACGTACAGTTTAAATTTCAATATAATCACTTTACCGCGCCGAAGTTAGCTGAGGCAAAAAAAAAATCCAACAGTTTAGACCAATTTATCTTCTAAATGTTAGTTTTAAATTTTTTACAAAAGTTTGTACCAATAGAATTGGACAAGTCGTAGATAAAATAATTCGACCGTCTAGAACGGTAGATAGGTTTCTTTTATGCCAGATCAGTTAATTATGGAGAGGGAGCAGTCATTAATTTTACATGAAAATTTATAATTCTCTCTAGTGCATTATAAGTAACTCTCTCACATGATGCTCTCTTTTATATTTTAAGGCATTTATAATGTGGGTAGCATTATCATTTTCTCTTAACTTTTTAAATCTATATAATAATTTAAATTATGTCTTATAATGCACTTTTACGGATAAGCAACCACTGCTGAGCATATACAACAGTCCACCTAGCTAGCAGTGTATAAGCCATATTAAAACAGTGCCATATTAGCCGCCATGTCATTTAGAGGCAACATTACATATAGCATGTACAATGGTAGAAATGACTGCACGTTTTAATATTTATTTGCTCAAATACAAAGTTTAACTCTTGCTTTAAAGACGACACAATTATCTATGCATGTTCTCTCTTCTCCAACTCATTAATTAGCCGGCATGTCTATATATGTTTAGAGATAGTTTAAGACGATGTTTGTTTGAACTGCAACTTCTCTAAAAGCGTCTTTTAGGAATAGCCATCCAAAACTTGCTTCTCAGATCACAATACAATTTGTCCTTTTGGGGCTTTTGCTTCTTAGGCCCTGTTTGTTTGAGCTTCTAGCCTCAAAAGCCAGAAACTCAAACAAACAACCAGCTTTTCTAACCCATTTTTAAGAAGCTAAAAGTCCCCAAAAGCCTAAGGCCCTGTTTGTTTGAGCTTTAGCCAATTTTCTAGCCTCGAAGCTGTAAGCTCAAACAAAACACCATTTTAAACCCCTTCAAAGAAGCCAAAAGCCACCAAAAGCCCAATTTGTACTAGGATCTAAGAAGCTAGTTTTTAGTGTCTTGCCCCAGAAGAAGCTTTTATAGAAACTGCAGCTCAAACAAACAAGGCCTTAGAAGGGGTTCCAAAAGTTGGTCGTTTTTTTTAGCTTCTACCTTTTAAGGCCAAAAGCTCAAATAAATAGAGTCTAAAAATTATTAAGATTGACTGTTGTTAGTACTCTTAATTGGACTGTAGTGAATAAATTCGTACAGCTCCATGCGTACTTACCATGCGTGCATGCGTGCGTGCGCGGAGAGAGATCGACGAGAATTTATACGTACCTGCAAACGCATGAGGAGGTCGGCGGACTCCCGGCGCTGGAGGCGGTGGCGGGTGAACTCCCGGCGCAGCCTCTCCACCTCGGCGCTCTCCTCCGGCGAGCCCGCGCCGCCGTCGAACTCCCACACGGCGCGCCCGACGAAGCCGTTCGTCGACCGCAGCCACGGCGCCCCGCCGCCGCCGCCGTCCGCCACCTTCAGCCTCCACATTCCAGTCGACGTCGACGGCGAGCTGTGGCAGTGAGGCAGCTCGGCTGGCTATGGGCTATAGCTAGCTAGTGCTGGCCGGAGTGCCTGCCCCGTCTAGGGCTAGATAGTAGCTTACTTTTTTAAAGGCGAGGCGCTGCCGCCAAACGTTGCCACGTACGCGGAATGAACAGTGGGAGGTGATCAGCGGAACGAGATACAACGTCCTGTGTCCATGCAAACTAACCCCTGTAGTTAATTGATTAGTTTTCATGAGCCAATGTAAGCAGTACAGTACGGTACTATATCGATGTTTACGCGGCCACAGCGCACTACTGGTTGGACACCATCGGACTGTGTTCGATGATCGTTGCGCTGTGATCTTTCTAGAAGGGGTTCCTTCGGACCGGGTCCGATCAGCCCCAGTATTAGGATTTGATCAGTGGGGACCGAACTGTGTCCAATGGAATTTTTTTTCGAGGGTTTGTTCTTCGATCGTTGTCCGAAGTCTTTGAAGTGTTTTTCCCCCCCTTCAGCAAACGTTGTCCGATGGACGCCAGAGAAGGTCCGACGAAGTAGCTTGATGGCATGGTTGCCTCAGGTTGCGCCACATGTCACAACCAGAGGAGAAGCATAATGTCTGGTCGTTGTCCGAACGACGTTCGGCCATCACCAATTCACCGGACTAGGTCCGTTGGTCGTTGCGCGGTGATCTTTCTGGGAATGGGGTTCCTTCGGTTGAGCGTCCAGTGAAGCTTGTTTTTCAAAGGTTGGTTCTCTGCTCGCTGTCTGAAGACTCCGAACTGCCGTTTTGTTTCTTTATCGACGTTGTCCGGTGGCCACTGAACAGGATCCGACGGACTCGCTTGTCATTTAGCTCGTCCATTCATTTGTTGTTGAACATATCCCTGTACAGTAGCTTGCTTTGTGAATCTGGTTGCTATTAATTTGCGTAGTCATCATCAATTTTCAATTTGATTGGTGCTATTGATCGGCTATTGCAATCGTCCAAGGCGTAACTACACTTAATTGCAATTACACGCATACACACGCGTCCTGACAGGAGTTCATGTATCAGATATATCTGTATATCTATGGCAGAGATGAACGGCGTAGAAACTGAGATAGAGCACGTCACCTATGGCAATTGGCAAGAGAATATCCTGGAGATCGGCTGAACATTTTAATACTCGATCGGTACGTCGATCGTCAATTGGCGAACATATATGGCAGCTCATCTTCTCAATATATATATATATATATATATATATATATATATATATATATATATATATATATATATATATGACGTGGCAGTAACGCCCCGTCAACCTGATGATCAGCACACTACAGACACGCAGGCCTCACCCGCATTGCATGCCAGCAATATTGTCTTAGGCTTCCAGCGTACGATATGAACTGTTCAAGATCAGATTAATTTGACTCCGATCGATATGAACATTGCCCACACGCATCGATCCATGATTTGTTGGATTGATTAATTATCTATAGCCGAATCATGCATGATCAGATTAATTTGACTCCGATCGATATGAGCATTGCCCACACGCATGCATCGATCCATGGTTTGGCTTGATTAATTATCTATAGCCGAATCATGCATGCATGGTGTGAGGACTCTGATGATATGCACGAGACCACAGCATTGTTGGATATATGCGCAAATTAAGCCATCGATGCATGGCCACATATGTATCTTTTTTCTAAAACAATGTGACAGTTTTCTGTCAAAAAAAAAACAATGTGACAGTTGATCATGGTCATAAAAGAAAGGGAGAGGACGAATCAAACTAATTACTCTGGTCAAGTGTTCCTCTTATTCCTCTCTTAATTCACGTGGAGCATCCATGATGCTATACTATACCAACTTTAAAATCTTGATCACATCATGGCGCTGCACAGCCTTTTGGAATTAAACATGCTGGTTCACCTCAACAGTTCGATCTCACAACCCAGTCTAAGAATTGAGACCTCTCTAATATTGGCCCTGTTTTTTCACTATTTACCTTATGCCTCAGATGGCCTTGTTTATTAATTCTATCTCCAGCCCGATTCCTATTTTTCAATCCCTAAATCTATCTTATTTTACTTTCAACCTCATTTTCATAATTCACAACCTCATTTTTCTGTATATATACACTGAGGTTTAAAGGAATTAATTAACTGAGCCACCATTATTATATATACACTGAGGTTTGAGGTGTACTTGTGTGGCTAGCTAGCTCCGGAACGTTCTAGACTGTTTTAGACTGTTTTGTCGATCGCTTCCATTTGGGTTATTTGAATAGATTTGTCTTGACAGAACATTGATATATACGTGCTATCAGTTCTGGCAAGGTAAGCCACGTACGCTAGCTCGTTTGGCACTGTTGCATGAGCGGCAGCTCGTTAATTCTCAAGTTTAGTACTGTTTATTATGGCTAGCTCTGGGCAATGCTTGACACCTGGCATCCCTGCAACCGCTAAGCCCAACTGCATCTGACATCGACTCTATATATGCGTGGTATATACTTACACAACACCGGTACGTACCTCAGAATCAAGGGTTAATAGGATATATGCCACTGCTCAACTTGCTTATTCGGAATTTGCCATCGTTCCTTTAAATATGCGATATATGCCATTATGAAACTGTGTCTCTCCGATATATGCCACTCCGTGCGACACTCTTAGGTTGTTGGTTTTCATGTGTTAGGCGTGTGTGTGCATGCGCGCTTCTCACCATGCAGTATACATCGCAAACATGAATGGACCGCCAGCCATATGTTAAAGCATCTTCAATGTGGACAACTCAGCAGGCTATAAGAAGTTCACCTTATCTTTTTGCTTATATGAAGGAGGGAAGGAGAGGAGAGAGATAGAGACTAGCTCATGTTGTCTACAAACTATCTATATATAGATAACATGAAGTTTTCTAATAACTAGTAGTTGGTTCTACTATTGGAAGTTTTCTAATAACTAGTAGTTGGCTCTACTATTTGACATGCTCTTAAGATCATACACTATGGGACGTAATTAAGTATGTACCGATATATATATTAACCCGATCAACCTCTTCCGTGTATATATAATCTCACCCTCTAGTTCTCAAGAACATGCCGTCTTAATCATACATATAGATTTACTTTTAGAAACATTTTCAGAGTATCATAATTTTATCATATTTTATAAATAAATTATAACGATGTATATCGGTAAAAGTTCTTTCAAAGATTGCGTCAACGTAGCATCCCCAGCACACTCCTTAAAACACTGTAGATATAGTAAACTGCAGCTGCTGATATGGGCGCTTGTCTCTAGGGCTGGCAACGAGCCGAGCTTGAGCGAGCCAGGCCCTGGGTCGCTCAAGCTCGTTCACTGACGAGCCGAGCCGAGCCGAGCTCGGTCACCGAACGAGCTAGGAAAAAGCTCGGCTCGGGCTCGCGGAAAGCTCGGTCCGCTCGTGAGCTTCATAAGCTCGATGAATGCCGAAGCGTTGGCGCCGAGGCCACGCGCCGGAGATGGCTCGAGCAGAGTCGCCGCGTCGAAGACGAACGGGCGGCGAGGCGGCATGGATCCCGCCCTGTGGAGTCGGAGGTGGACGGGCGGCGCCGGAGGAGAGGAGGTCGAGGCGGCGTGGATCGAGGCCAGAGCGGCGCGTGGATCCGCCTGGTGGCGCGGGTGAGGGCGGGCGGCGTCGGCCGGCGGCGCTGTGCAGGCGGGCGCAGCAAAGGAGCCCTGGCGCCGGATCTCGGGCCGAGGGGCACTGGTCGCGGAGGAGGAGACCGGGGTGGCGCCCTGGAGGAGGCGGGGACGGCGTAGACGGAGGCGGCACCAGCGCCGAACGCGAGGAGGAGACGGGGGCGGCGCGCCGGCCGCCCACTAGAGCCGCCCGAGAGAGAGAGAGACCGGTAGAGAGAGAGAGTACGATGGGGAGGGCCGCCCCGCCCGAGAGAGAGAGAGAGAGAGAGACCGCCAGAGAGAGAGAGAGAGAGACCGGGAGCTTTGGTGGATTGCTCGCGAGCCACGAGCGAGCTGGCCCTAGGCTCGGCTCGGCTCGCTAATTGACCGAGCTGAAAAAAAAGCTCGAGCTCGGGCTCGTTGACCTACGAGCCGAGCCCGAGCCGAGCCAAAACCGAGCGAGCTACGAGCTGCGAGCCAGATTGCCAGCCCTACTTATCTCATGCATGAACCTAGAATTTGAATTTCCCACCTTGCAGCTGCTGATACGGGCGCTTGATCAAGAGGCAGCTGGGGATATTTAGTTCGTTAATTGATCGAGGTTATAATTTTGTTTGGCCGGAGTGGTATTATAGACGTACGCGGCAAGAAATAAAGCCCAGATAAGCGATAATAATAATAATATATTAATATGGAGTCCAAATATCTTTAACTACACATATGCGCGCGTGAGCATGATGATGGGAACGGATCAATGCTATTGCTACGCAGCTTCGTGAGTTATAAATTAATGCAATGATTCGTGCGCAACCACTCAAGGTTTGCACCGCTGGAAGTTGATATTCGTCTGGCTGGTAGCTGGTAGGTGGGGAAATCGAAAGATGTTGATGAGATGATTTTTTTTCTCTTAAAGATTCTACACCGTAGATAGTACACGTAGCATTTTTATATTTTTATGTTTTTTCTTCTTCGTCCTCTCTTTCCCATCTCTCTCTGGCTCTTCCCTCTCTCTTCCTCGTCCGCCGAGCTCCAGCGTACGTGAGGGGCTAGAGGAGAGCTCGCCGTCGGATCCCACCTCCACGTCAGGTGACCGGTATCCGAGGTAGAGGAAGGCACGACAAACCCGACGGCGAGGCCGGTGCACATCGCGGCGGCCGGGAGAGGCGCATCGGCAAGCGGAGGCGGCGGCTCAGAACGACGCCACGACGAAGGATTCGCCAACGATGAAATCCGAGGGGGACAGCGGTCGGTAAGCAAGAGGGACACAAGGGAAACGTAACGCAGTGGCGGCCTCGCTTTGATCAAAGTCGCCAGAGATGGCAGCACGACGGAGAGGCGACCGGTGCCCATGTTGACGCACGGCGGGCAACTAGACAGCGGCAGCACATGACATGGAAAGGGGCTAGGGAGGTCAGGGGTAGGGAGGAGAAGGTAAAGGCGACATCGATTCGGCCAGAAGTCGCGCGCGTGAACTTTGCATCGTCGTCGCCCTGTGCCCCGAAGCCGCCATCTCCCCGCGCATGTTTAAGAGTCTTTAGAATTGACTTCATAATAATTAAAAAATCAAGACTAAAAAATTAAATTATTTTTTACAATTAAGCTTAAGACACTCCGAACATGCCCCGACTTATTATTTTCCCAATCCAGTTCTCATCGTGTTTGGGTGAAACATAGCCACCATTTTCTAAAAGTCTAGAAATTCACATATTAATGAGAGAGAAAAGAGAATAATCTACACTAGGTGTATACAATAGCGATATATATATATATATATATATATATATATATATATATATATATATATATATATATATATATATATATATATATATATATATATATATATACTCCTCCATATATATCACAAAAACTTATTGTTTTAGACATCGGCACATACAACTTTAATCATTCGTTAATTACCAAGTAATTTATTTATAAAATTCACAGCAAATATAATATTACGGGAGTGTTTCCTGAGACAAATATATATGTTTAAATTTCATATATATCCAATCCAAATATGTACCCAATCCAAATAAAATATTTTCACAAATAAAGTTTTAAAAATTAATTTGTCTTAGGAGAAATCTAAAACATTATGCCGGGAGTAGATTTTAGATATGATTTAGGTAAATATGATTTAATTGCATGCTAACAAATGAAGCCATTCAGATACATGAGGTTATACTGATGTAGATCTTCGATACGCTCTGTTTGGTTTCGTTTGATGAGAAGCAGTTTGGAGGCTAAAATTTCCTCAATTAACAGGTTCTATTAACGAGATTTCTTTTTCTTTGACTAATTATCTTATGCTATTTATTTTGAGATTACATCATTGACTAGATAGATGACAGCATTAATAAAATAACCAATGTTTCGGGATGAGAACCAAGGTTTGCTATAGTAGGAGGGAGCATGCCGCTAACACGCTAGATTTCTAGGTTAATTTATATTAGAGCATTCGTCGCTAATGTGACAAGATTACATATCCATCAGGAGTTTTGACTTAAATAGCCACTTTAAAAGGCTAGGATTTACATACTAGCAAAAGGGGGAAAAGAAAGAAAAATTTACGACACCAATTTTAGTGTGGATCCATTTACTAAAGTTGTAGATATAATTGTCAAGATAAATTAATCTGGTGTTTAAAAGGGTTATATTCTAATAAGATTACAAATTTTGAATGACAACTGAATCGAGTTGTATTTTAACACCATATTATCTCTAAATAAAGAACATCCTCCCTCGGAAAGGTAGACAATACACCTATCTTGTCGTAGTGTGCAGGATTATAGTAGCCTAGATTTTCGAGAGGTTTTTAGTTTAACCTAATAGAATGTATATACCATTAACTATATTGGGTGTAGACTGTAATGAATTAATATATACATAAGTTCAATGTAATACGCTATATCGAATATATTTACGGATAAAATAATATAGCTGTACAATTGTGTGGGTCACTGCACTAGTTATATATAACTTTATTTTTGTCTTATTTTTTTTGGCCCTGCGTCCCATCCAAATTAAGCGGTCCATCTCTATGCATATATTTGTTTTTCTAGCTAGTGATGCCGATAGGAGAGCTACCAACCGATCTTATAAATTGTACTCGTACTTAAAAAGATCTTGGTACCCCAAAAAAAGAGAGAACGATATACAACCGTTCCAAGACAAACCATGATAAGTACTGTACGTGCCTAGCCATCTAATTAATTTGTTGCTCACACCGGGTCACCCAAAGATAGCTGTTAGTGAATTACTTATCTCTGTCTTAATTAAATACTCGTTGGCTTGAGATATATGCCATTAATCATTTGAAACTTTATGTAGTGATGGATCTTAATTTGACCATATTTGAAACGGTTGCGGTTGAAATGTTGGGTTTGAGAGCTTGAATAAGCTGGCAGTTTGGTTCGGAAAAGCTTCGAGAGTTTTGAAGGAATGGGATCCTCTAGGAGTGGCTTGATACAGAGCATTTTAGGTTGGAAGCGATTTTTTCTTTATTTTACCGGGAAAGAGCTCAAAATAATTGAACTTTGTATCAATGCGATTTATAGCTTTATTGAGCGTTGTTATATTGCTACCAGCACCGTTGAGGGGCATCCAATTATATTGCATCTTCATTCGTCAATCTAACGAACGGTTGAGAACCGAGGTCCTTCGGACCCAAGTTTATTTAGTTGAACCGGGCCCTTTCCGCGCGCTGCGAGGTCACTGAGCGATATCCTTTTCAAAAAAGGAAGAATTGGGGAAACAGATGCCCAATAATGTATGCCTTTTTACCGTGGTACAGGTCTCTTTTGATAGGAATAACAGCTCTACGTCCAGCTAGGTTGAATGAAACTGAAGAATAAGTACAAGAAGCGTCAGAGCGCTGCACCGGCGGTGCCGCTAATCATTACAAGGGTCTCTTATTGTCTTGGTAGGCGCCACCGCGGTCGTATACAGGCGTGATGATGCCAGTCGTGGGCATTTGTGCGTGCTACACCGTCCCACATCATCACTGGACCCATGATACCTTCTTGAGAGCCGATAACATCCCATTGACATGTGTCCCGGCTAAGAGCTTGTCTAGGACGCTTGTGGAGGGTGAAAGGATCGCTATGCCGCCTAGAGGGTGAATAGGCGAATAAAACGAAATTACAAAATTAATAAAGTCAAACAGTAACCAGTCGGTCGGATGTTCCGATGGGGATCGGATGTTCCGACCGAATCCAGTAACCCCCTACGTCGGATGTTCTGATCTGGGTCGGATGTTCCGACGAGCGTCGGATGTTCCGATCCTGGGTATTCTGGAATTGTCGAAAACCTGCAGAAAAACTGATTTCTCGCAAAACCAAGGTTAGATCTATTCAAGAATATTTAGAACATGCCAACACTAATAGTAAAAACAACCAAATCAAGACCAAGACACAAACACAACGATTTGTTTACCGATGTTCGGATCTTTGAAAGGAGATCCTACTCAACGTTAGGGAAGGCATAAAGCCCGGATCACCAAGACCCTAATGCCCCTTACCGGATGAAGCACACAGCACTCACCGATGATCACTAGTTAAATCCTTTTTCTTGCGGAGGTAGATTCGCACCTTCACAAACTCCGGAGACACGCCACACAAAGATCGGCGACTCACCGGTGACACCTAGCCGTCTAGGAGCCCTTCAAGCTTCCAAGAGTAATAAATGCGATGAAGAAAATAGGAATCGCTAAGTGCTCAAAATTGGATGACTCTAATTCGTGAAGCACTTCAGTGCCTTGATCTCTCTAGATCTAGATCTCACAAGATGAACAAGAGAGAGACAAAGGTTAGGGTTCTTGAGAAAGATGATGCAGAATATGAATTATGTTCAAATCAAGGTGTAATCAGAGTGAGTAACCTTTGGCAGGTATTAGAGAAAGTCTTAAATAGGGATTCTCGAAAGTAGCCGTTGCTGTAGTTAAACCCGCATCGGATGTTCTGATCCCTCGTCGGATGTTCCGACCCGCGTCGGATGTTCCGACCGAAGTTCCGATGGACCCCTTACTGGATGGTATGAAAAACTGGCAGACTGAATTACCATCGGATGTTCCGACCCTCGTCGAATGTTCTAATGGCATAGGTTCTGTATGAGGTGTAATTTGAGTGGAAAACTCACACGAACTTCGAAATACCTATTCTGAGCACTTAGGAACCTTTATAGGCTTCTTCATTGCATCCCTCTTTATAGTACGACATCCCTAGGACTCAATAAATTAAGATTTACAAATAAATACTAGTCTTGATGCCTTCTTGCAATATATCTATTTTGAGGGGTACATCAACACATGTAAACATGTATCTCATATATTTAACCTGTATAACATCTGTGCACAATTCTCCAATAGAAATATTAGCTCTATAATTGTTACTCATTAATCACCAAAATCACTTAGTGCCTAGATGCATTTTCAATCTTCCCCTTTTTGGTGTATTGATGACAACAATTTTAGCTCACAAAGAAATTATAAACAAGAATATATGAAAAAGCTCCCCCTGAAACTGTGGCAATAATAACAACAAGAGCTCCCCCTATATCATTGACAAATTTGAATCTAGATGCAAATGCAATATGACAGGATATATCACACAATGCGAAAGAACTTAAATAAGAAGAAATTCACCATTACATCATCATCACATAATAATAAAGTCTTACAGCCACAGCGTACCATATAAAACATTAAGTTTAAAAACACATAAAACATAGTTTTGCACATGCTTAAACATTCAAGTTTCAAACAAAGAAAAATTAAGAGTAGAATAGATAAATGATGACTTTTCTCCTCCTTAACATTTCTCCCCCTTTGGCATCAAAACGCCAAAAAGAGAAAAACTGAAAGTGGACTACTTAATCCACTCTGAATCACTGTTGCTGGTGCTGCCACCCTAACCGCCAGCACCACCACCACCACCACCGGTGACCTCATCATCATCATCATTGTTGTTGCCGCCACCGGAAGGAGGAAGCCCAAACAGTCATCGAGTATAAGTGTCAATGGTGGAGTAGGAGGACGCGGAATCATCAGAAGAAAGAGGCATACCAAGATGCTTCTTGATGTCTTGAATCTGCTTTCTGTTGTCGCGAAAACGCACAATGGTTCTTGAACCCGATCATTTATTTTGCGGCACATGCAGAAGATGGATTTCAGCATCTTCTTGATAGAGCCTCCAGAAGATGACGGACTGGACCGAGCTGACGATGGGCCCGCGATATCACAAGGAGCCGAACCCCTCCTTGGTGGTGTCGCAAAAGTTCCACTAGGAGAAGCCAGTCCACGGGTGGTCACAAGGTATGGGGTATGCTTCACATCCAGCACAAATTTGAGACCAGTCACATGAATGATCATGCTCATCAGATAAGGAGCATAAGGACAGCTCCTCTTTGGATCACACGCACTGATCTTGATCTCACACCAGATGAAGTCCAGAATATTAAAAGGACACTCACGCAGACCAATTTTCATCAGAAGGTTGCGAGAGTAAGAAAGAACACGAGAAGCATCACCTTCTTTGGGACAAAGAGTCTTGCAGAGAATACGATTGAGCACTTGGTAGAATGGCTTCATGGTCTCAGTACCTCCTGTCTTAGTGGGAATAGGCCCATCATACAAGAATTTCAAGTCTTGATTCTTTAGGGCATCCACATCATGGAACTCCTCCATGTTGTCTCTAGTGGACAACTTCAGGTGCTGGCCAAACTCTCTCTTCGAGAAGTTGTACCAAACTCCATCGCACATAAACTAGAAGAAGTCGCCAGCGGCACCCCCTACAAAGTACAATGAAGTATAGAATTGACAAATGACTTCATCGTTCCAATCATGCTGGAAGCTCAAGATGTCAGTCAACCCCATAGTGTCACAAGCAGAAATGACCTCATTGGTGACTGGATTGTCTGACAGTGCTATGCCTTCCCAATCAATGAATTGCATGCGCATGACCGGATTCTTCTTTTTCACAAAAGCAACATCATAAAAATCTTAATGAAAGAAGTTTCAGAATCTCTCATCGGTCCATTCTTCCTTCTCATACTTCAAAGGATCCTCAACTCTGTGATTGTGGATCTCCTTAACATCCGCGACATAGAATCCAAAAATCTTCGGAGTGACATTATGAGCAAATGTCCTTGATGTCTTCTTAATCATCAAAGGACCAATGGGATCACGGATATTTGCCCGCTTTCACTGAGCCAACCTCTCATGAAAGATTGAAGGATCCTCATTTGGCTCGGCGGAAGAAGGACCGACATTTGAACTTGAGGTTCGTTGTCGTTTAGAGGAAGACATCTGCATGATACAAATGATGGAATCAAAGAATTGAAAGCGAGTGCTCAAAATCCATCCGGGTCAGTGAGTACCACGTCGGAACATCCGACCGGGGGTCGGAACATCCGATGCGATACAGCACCTGCCCGAAATAGTGTTTGACAAATCTCGCACCAAAACGACGAATCTGAGGCATCAACAGATGGGGAACACTTCTATGAACAATATAGAAGCATATTTAGCCTCGAACTTGAACTAAACGACGCACATTGCACGTTCTAGGAGATTTCAAGATTTGGGCTATTACCTTCAATGGAGGAGGAGGAAGACGAGCAGGTAGGAGGCGGAGGCGGTGGGAAGGCGTGCGGGACGCAAGAGCCGCCACCGTACAGTGCACCGCCACCGGAAGATCCGAAGCTCCCTGTGCCGCCGCCGCCCAAATGAGAGAGAGAGAAGGTAAAGAGCTAGGGTAAAAACCTTGGGGTAAAAAGGAACAGGGACCCACGCGGTGAAAAGATAAATGGGTGGCAAAACTGGGCCGAGTCGGAACATCCGACGGAACATCCGACGGACCCCCTGCTGGATAGCATCGGAAGTTCCGACGCCGGTCGGAACATCCGACGGACCCCTTGCTGGATCACATCGGAAGTTCCGGTACCGAGCGGAACATCCGATCCCCCTCTTGCTGGATTTGAAAGATTTGAACTCCAGACACCTCGAGAATAGATGAGAATGCTCCGGGAGGATAGAGGGGAGTTCTAAGAATTGAATTTACCCAAGAATGACCCGTAAGCATATCAATCAATCAAACTAAGGTCATCTGTGAATAAATAGGATATGAATATCTGAAGAGTCAAATCAATCAATTTATATATATAAACCTATATAGCTATAGTAAAATAGATAACAAGATAAATAAAATCTTTTCAATCACCAAACAATATGTGGAATAGGTCAAGCAACATTCCGAGAGTCAAGAATATTCAATTCACTCCACAACTCACAGAATTTTCTCTCATCTAGGGGTTTGGTGAAAATATCAGCCAGTTGATTTTCGGTTCTCACATGAGTAATATCGATATCACCTTTGGTTGAATGGTCTCTTAAGTGGTGGCGAATATCGATATGTTTGGTTCGAGAGTGGTGAATAGGATTGTTGGCTATTTTTATGGCACTCTCATTGTCACACAAAAGTGGGATGTGGTTGAGGTTAAGGCCATAATCTCTCAGGGTTTGCCTCATCCAAAGTAATTGAGCACAACAATGTTCTGCGGCAATATATTCAGCTTCGGCTGTGGATAGGGCTACAGAATGTTGTTTCTTGGACGCCCACGAAACGAGCGACCTTCCACGGAATTGGCAAGTACCAAAGGTACTCTTCCCATCCACTTTACAACCGGCATAATCCGCATCCGAATAGCCGATTAGGTCAAAGTTTGACCCTCTAGGATACCAAAGGACAAAGTTGGAAGTGTGTATCAAATATCTCAATATTCTCTTGGCTGCCACTAAGGCCTTGTTCTTTTCAGCGTATCGTTGCGTTTGCGTATTACTGTAGCAAATTTGAGAACCCCCAAAATGAGGTCTAAAGATTATTAAAAAATAATTAAAAAATAGTTTTAGAATCTTTGGAACGACTACTATAAGTCATGAAAAAATCGTCGTAAAATATGACAACATATAGGCTATATAAAAATAACAAAATTTGCTACAGTAATACGCAACGGTACGATACGCTGAAAAGAACAAGGCCTAAGTGGCTATCCTTGGGTGCAGCTTGAAATCTTGCACACATGCACACACTAAGCATAATATCCGGCCTAGATGCACAAAGGTAAAGCAGAGAGCCAATGATAGAACGATATACCTTTTGATCGACGTCCTTACCATTTACATTTAAATCAAGGTGACCATTTATTGGCATAGGAGTCTTGATTGGTTTCGCGTCGCTCATATTAAACTTCTTAAGCATGTCCTTCACGTACTTTGATTGGCTAATAAAAGTTTCTTCCTTCATTTGTTTCACTTGTAGTCCAAGGAAGAACTTCAACTCTCCCATCATAGACATCTCAAATCGTTTAGTCATTAAGCGACTAAACTCCTCGCAAAAACTCTCATTAGTAGAACCAAATATAATATCATCAACATAAACTTGACATACAAAGATGTCACCATCTACTAGCTTAGTAAATAGTGTAGGATCAGATTTACCCATTTCAAAATCTTTTCTCACCAAAAAATCCTTCAGGCACTCATACCATGCACGAGGTGCTTGTTTCAATCCGTAAAGCGCCTTGTTGAGTTTGTAGATATGATTTGGATACTTTATATCTTCGAATCCCGGTGGTTGCTCAACGTAGACAAGTTCGGAAAGTGGACCGTTAAGAAATACACTCTTGACATCCATTTGCCATAACTTAAAGCCATGGTGAGTAGCAAAAGCAATTAAAATTCTAATAGCATCTACTCTTGCTACGAGAGCGTAAGTCTCACCACAATCCAAACCTTCGATTTGCGTAAAGCCTTGTGCAACCAACCGTGCTTTGTTTCTTGTCACTATACCATATTCGTCTTGTTTGTTGCGGAAGACCCATTTTGTACCGATGATATTTTGCTTCGGCCTTTCCACCAACTCCCACACTTCATTCCTAGTGAAGTTGTTTAACTCCTCTTGCATGGCAATAATCTAATCAGGATCCTTAATTGCTTGATCTATATTTAATGGCTCAAGAGAGGATACAAACGAGTAAAATGCACAAAAATTTGAAAGACGAGATCTAGTAGTTATACCCTTGTTTATATCACCAATGATACTTTCGACGGGATGATCTCGTTGAACACTTTGACAAACTCTTGGATGTGCGTTTAGTGGGTTAGGATCTTCATCATCACATTCACTTGACTTGTCATCCTCCTTTTCTTGAATAGTCGTTGGAGGTTCAACTTGAATTGACAAAGGTAATGAATCATCGTCTTCTACACCTTCTTGTGGCTTGACGTCACCGATAGCCATTTTCTTGATCGCTTCATAAAGTGACTCTTCTTTATCTAGAACACATTGATCAACTTGCTCTACTTGAGAGCCGTTAGTTTCATCAAATGTTACGTCATGCGAGATTTCAATCACACCGGAGGTATTGTTGAAAACTCGATAGGCGTAAGCATTTGATCCATAACCAAGCATAAAACCTTCATCAACCTTTGGAGCAAACTTAGAGCTTCTAGATTTCTTATTCAAAATATAACACTTACTGCTAAAAACTCTGAAGTATGAAATATTTGGCTTGTTACCGGTAAGGAGCTCATATAAAGTTTTCTTCAGTAATTTATGTAGATAGAGCCGGTTCATAGCATGACAGACAGTGTTCACAGCTTCAGCCCAATAAATGTCCGAAACCTTGTATTCATTCAGCATGGTTCTCGCCATCTCGATGAGGGTTCGATTCTTCCTCTCAACCACCCCATTTTGTTGAGGGGAGTAGGGAGCCGAAAATTCATGCTTTATGCCTTCATCATCAAGGTATTCTTCAACATCGTTGTTTTTGAATTCCTTTCCATTGTCACTTTGAATCTTCTTAATCTTCACTTCAAACTCGTTTTGAAATCTTCTCATAAACTTCTTTAAAATTCCTTTTGCCTCTGTCTTATCATGCAAAAAGAATACCCACGTGAACCGTGAAAAGTCATCAACAATAACAAGACCGTATTTGTTAACTCCTATACTTATGTATGCAATCGGTCCAAAGAGGTCCATATGAAGTAGCTGTAAAGGTCTTGTTGTGGTCATCACGTTCTTCGAAAGATGGGGTGCTCCAACTTGTTTTCCCGCTTGACATGCGCTACAAGGCCTGTCTTTCTCAAACTTCACATTTGTTAGTCCAATGATGTGATTTCCTTTCGAGAGTTTGTGAAGGTTTTTCATACCAACATGGGCTAGTCAGCGATGTCAGAGCCAACCCATGCTAGATTTAGCCAGTAGGCATATCCCATGGCTTAGTCTATCCGTGGAGAAATCCACAAGATAAAGCTTTCCCTTTCGATGACCCTTAAAGGCTATTAAATCATCACTCCTTCGAACGACATTCACACAATCATAACCGGTAGCACAAAATTGTTGTACCGATAATAAATTGTATTTTAATGAATCAACAAGTAGGACATTTGTAAGAAAAAGATTTTCAAAAATTACAATCTTACCAAGACCTAATACATCACCTTTACTATCTTCAAAAGTAATGCTCTCACTTGGTTGATGTAGCAATAAATTTGGGAGAACATTCTCTTCTCTCCGGTCATATGATGAGTGCAACCGCTGTCGAGTACCCAACTAGAGCCACCGGAGAGATATTCCTACAAAGTTCAAGTTTTGGTCTTAGATACCCAAGTTTTATTGGGTTCTTTGAGGTTAGTCACAAGAGCCTTTGGAACTCAAATGGATCTCACCAAAGGTGCATTAGTACGTTTAGGTCCAACATGATAAGCAAGCACTCTACCAAAATTATTCTTTTTAAGAATATAAGAGGCATTAAAAGTAGAGTGAGAAACGTGAGCCTTTGAGCTTTGCTCTCTCACAAAATGAATTGACTTAGTGACCGGAGACACCACAACATGTGCCTTCGTAACCTTTGGTGGAATGTAGCCAAGTCCGACCTTCTTGAAGTTTTCTCTCCTCTTGTCTAGTATCTCATCAAGTCCCTTACTCGACTTGTAAGATCTTTGTATACCATCTTCAAGTAAATCCTTCAACTTCTCATTCTCACTAGCAAGATCTTGTAAAGTGACAAAATTTGTTGCACAAACATTTACATCCACATTGTAGCACCTTGCACAACCATTGCTCGTGGAAGGAGGCGAGTCACAAGTTGCATTCGAAGGAATAGAGGTGCTCTTCAAAAAATTATCAAACTTCATCCTAAGAGTCTCATGTGCTTCCTTTACACCAATGAGTTCTTTTTAAGTGAAGCATTGTTGATCTAGTTCCTTCTCAAGTTGGAGGTTTCTCTCCTTTTCAAGGATGAGCAAGTCTTCTCCTTTCTCAAGAAGGTCCTCTTGTTGCTCAACCCTCTCTATGAGCTCGGTCAACTTACCCATATTAAAATTTCTCATCATCTTGACCAAGCTAGCATGACTCATATCATCCTCATCATCACTAGAATTGTTAGTATAAGAATTGATTAGAGATTTAGAAAATCTTGATGATACCTTAGGGCCCTTGGCCATAAAGCACATTGAAGGTTCATCATCGTCATCCGTCAATTCACCAAATAGAGATGAAGTTCTTTTTGGAAGAGCCATCCCAATACAAGCAACACTCTCATCATATGACTCGGAGTCGGATTCGGAATCCCACTCTTCACCAATGTGAGCTTCACCTCTTGAACTTTTCTTGTGTCTCTTGCTCTTTTCCTTTTGTTTTTTGTAACTCTTGTCTTTCTTCCTTTCTTCCTTGTCCTTATCCTTCTTGTGTGGCCACTCGGCAATGAAGTGTCCGGTTTCACCACATTCATAGCATTTTTTTCTTGAACTTCTTAAAGAGTTGGATTTTTCGGAATCCTTCTTGCCTTTGTTATTGTAGCCATTTTTCTTGAGAAATTTGTTGAATCTTCTCACAAAGAACGCCATCTCTTTCATGTTCATTGGCCCATCTTCATCACTGCTTGAGCTATCATCTCTTATCTTTGACACTTTGCTCGCCTTCAATGCAATACTCTTCTTTTTGCTTGATTGAGCCATCTCTTTAATGTTCGAGGCCTCTTGATCTATCAACTCATTACTAAGAATTCTTCCAAACACTTCATGAGGTGTGATTGAGTGATAGTTGTCTCTATCTTGAATCATTTGCACTTCATGAGGTTGGATCTATTCAAGAATATTTAGAACAGGCCAACACTAATAGTAAAAACAACCAAATCCAGACCAAGACACAAACACAACGATTTGTTTACCGATGTTCGGATCTTTGAAGGGAGATCCTACTCACCGTTAGGGAAGGCACAAAGCCCGGATCACCAAGACCCTAATCCCCCTTACCGAATGAAGCACACAGCACTCACCGGTGATCATTAGTTGAATCATTTTCCTTGCGGAGGTAGATTCGCACCTTCACAAACTCCGGAGGCACGCCACACAAAGATCGGCGACTCACCGACGACACCTAACCGTCTAGGAGCCCTTCAAGCCTCCAAGAGTAATAAATGAGATGAAGAAAATAGGAATCGCTAAGTGCTTAAAATTGGATGACTCTAATTCGTGGAGCACTTGGGTGCCTTGATCTCTCTAGATCTAGATCTCACAAGATGAACAAGAGAGAGACAAAGGCTAGGGTTCTTGAGAGTAACCTTTGGCAGGTATTAGATAAAGTCTTAAATAGGGATTCTCGAAAGTAGCCGTTGCTGCAGTTAAACCCACATCGGATGTTCTGATCCCGCGTCGGATGTTCCGACCGAAGTTCCGATGGACCCCTTACTGGATGGCATGAAAAACTGGCAGGCTGAATTACCATCGGATGTTCCGACCCTCGTCGGATGTTCTGATGGCATAGGTTCTGTATGAGGTGTATTTTGAATGGAAAACTCACATGAATTTTGAAATACCTATTCTGAGCACTTAGGAACATTTATAGGCTTCTCCATTGCATCCCTCTTTATAGTACGACATCCCTAGGACTCAATAAATTAAGATTTACAAATAAATACTAGTCTTGATGCCTTCTTGCAATATATCCATTTTGAGGGGTACACCAACACATGTAAACATGTATCTTATGGATTTAACCTGTATAACATCTGTGCACAATTCTCCAATAGAAATATTAGCTCTATAATTGTTACTCATTAATCACCAAAATCACTTAGTGTCTAGATGCACTTTCAGAAGGACTTTCCTAGGAGAGTTGGTCCGGATGCCACGTGTCCCGGGCAAACGGGATGCCTGCGGAGGAGCTTGGCCGCATTAGGCCGTGTGCCACTGGATGGGGCTCGTGGGGCCCATGGAGTTCTCTCGTGGTGCTACGTGAACTAGGCTAGAGTTTCAATCCCCAGCAACTTGGTTTCGACTGGTCTGCCTTACTACTCAAGACTAGTTGTTTCGATGATTATTCTCTTTCTTGTCTGTTATTTCGTATTGATTTGAACTTTTTAATTAAGCATTTGTAATGACCATGTATCTCTGGTTTACGTAGAGATAGAAAGTTTGTTCTATTATTTTCAATATAAATCACAATATTTGATCCAAAATCGTATTATATGGGCCGTACCACAAGCCCTTGTGACGGTCAGTGGCTGGGTCACGACACCTAATTTATTAATTGGTCCTGCAGAAAATTGATTGGTCTGACCACTCATGGATGATGGATGCATAGGAATAATGGACGTAATCAACAAAATCGAGCTAGACTGCTGTATTAATTCTGTTGTCTATAACATTCTAATTTTCCGTTCTAGACCCAATATCATACTGTTGTCGTTGCCGACTTGACTAATCATTTTTTAAAACAAATACAACACTTCACTGGGTCATAGACTCCGGCACTCCGCATAAACAACGGTTACAACTTCTTACAATTAGAAGAACAACATTTACAACAACTCTGCCAAAAGACTCAAACACCTCCTACGAGCATCTCCAACGGTGTAGATATTTGCTAGCTGATAAATAAGTGGCATATCATCTATAGATAGCATGTAGCCAACCTCTTCAATAAACTAGCTATAACATTGTTTATAACATTGAATCAGCTATTGGAATAGATAATAAGTGAATTGGAATCAGCTATAATCTACCTGTAAGTTAGTAGCTAACACCACCCTCATTTTCTCCTTCACACAAGCAAAAAGTTGAGTTAGAATCCTTATATCTAGCTGGCATGACACCATTAGAAGTAGCATAAGAGCATCTTGCATTCATCTTGCCAGGACTAATATGGAAACTTGTAGTATTTTAGGATTAATGTGGTGGTTCCATTTAACCACCCCGTTTTAATATAATGATAGATAGATGGATAAAAGATAAATGTACAGCTGCAAATTATCATGTTTTAAATATCAAACACTTTGTTGTTTTGTAGCTGTTTTTTTAAGCTCCCGGTATTTCTTTGCGAATTAGGTCTGAAAACTATTTTTAATGTTTTTTGGACTATTAAGGCCCCCCCCCCCCCTAAATAAAGCCATATTCTTTTTATGTTATAATCCACTTAGTATTGATCAGCATGAGTGCATGGTCACAACAGAAGAAGGTCGCTCTCTGCCATACAGTTCAAAGATCAAATCCCAAGATTCCGCGGTCAACAGTCAACACTGAGATGCATCCCGTTACGCCAACAAATCAAAGATTTATTACTAAGTTTGGAACATATGACACACAATAGTGTACGTACAGGCACACAAAATGGGTTGGGCTGGTCTGAGCACGACCCTCATGGCCATGTACGTGCAACCAAGCATGCCTTAAGCCCAGGGCCTTAAGCCCCTAATAAATTGTTAGTGCGTGTACAAGAGATGCTCAGAGTGATTAAGTTGGCTAAACCAAAATGAGTTGAATGCATGCTTAAAGTTGGACTGAAATATTTTTAAATTGCTTCTTAAAACTAGGTCGCTTCATTTTATTTTTTAAAAGGACTTTTAGAGATGGCTTTATGATTTTTTTTAACCTAATAAACCTAGGTCACTTTGGATACAAATACATCTCCATAATACTTGATACAAGTGGCAGGTTTGGCATTGTTGCCTTGTTGGCACGGTAAGAGCATGGCTAGCAAAGACTTTAAAAGTTCTTTGCAAATGCTCACGCCGCAAATTCTGATTTCTTTGCAAACGTCCCTTCAGACTTTACACTACACTCTAAAAAGATTCCCTCATCTACCAGACACTCTATACGTGCTGCAAATATAAAACATGGTTTGGAGCTTCTCCTAGCCATGCTCTAAGTATTTCATCCATAGGCTGTGATGATCAGTTTGAGATATCCACACACAAAAGTGGCTGTAGTTTAGTGGTGAGAATTCCACGTTGTGGCCGTGGAGACCTGGGCTCGAATCCCAGCAGCCACACTTATTTTTTTTATTGTGTGAGGTATTGGCGCCAAGTGCTGTTAATTAGTGCGAATCTCTCTACCGTTACCGTTAAAAAACCTAAAATCACTGATCTTATGCAGGAAATTTTTCAACCTAAATTAAACCATCGATCTTCAATGCATGCGCCCATTGACGGAATCAAGAGCCACCCTTGTTACTGTAGATCTGCGACTAATTTGCTTGGTTTCATGTGCATAAACATACTGCCACTGTTTATCTGCAGCAGCTGGTACTGGTGGTTGAACTCTTGATCTAAAACGATATCGATCTTTAATGCATGCGTCGACCATTCACGGAATCAAGAGCGACGCTAAATTGTTACACGTGTGTAGTGCCACTGTTTGTCTGCAATGTTTATCCAGGGGTGAGGCGTTTTACTTCTATTTTGATTAATAGATGACAGTTATTCGGTCTTTTGTTTAAAAAAATAATTGATTACCATTGAACATAGCTAGCGCGCGACAGACCGACAGTAGGACACAGCTCCATGGAAGAACCACCGCCAAACCAAGCGTAGGTAGTTCATGACTCGTGAGCATCGCCACAGATCGAGTTGAGGAAGATACATCGCATCATGAAACGAGAGGGAACGCGGGATCGCCACCGAGCCAGCAAGCTCGACGCATAGTAAAATATCACTTGTTGCTTGTGCTTCTCGAATATGATTTGATGATACCTCAACATTTATGCCAATTGGGTATACAAGGTAATATCCTTGTGTTCAATATGCTTGCAGGTGCAGACTTGTTGTTTGTTTTCTGAACTTAGTTTACGAAAATTAAATTTGGATAGGACAATGCGGTAGTTAGTTGTTCCTTGTCAGTGATCAGCTAAGGATTCAAGTGAATTTGATTTGTATTCCATTATTTATAGGTGGAATCTTGTTGAACTTTCTAAGAAAAAATATGGATCTAGCATTAGATGCTTTTAGTTACAGATGATCCAAGTAAATTTCATTTAGTTCGCAATTTTTGTATGGTATTTTGATGAAGTTTATCGTGAGTGCAGGATCCAAATATTACCAAATGGTAGAAAGGATAGGTTGTATAAGTTTTACCATAGTCAAGATGGGGTAAACTCAGCACCTATATTGATATGGTTATCATACCCAACATTGACATTAAATCTAGCATTGTCGGTAAGAATTGCTAACCATTGATTTATTCATTTGAATTTCAACCAAACAATGTCCTTTAATTCCTTGCCAATTATTGGTAACATGATGCTCAAACTTTACCAAAGATATGGCCATGCCATGAATTGACCATGACCAATTCAATAGCATGGTCACGTACTCATGCCCATAAACCAAACAGCTTCTTAATGTCTCGTAGCATGAACCGGCACATTAGTTGAGAATTTGGAATGAAATGACAATGTTAAATTGAATTAACAATCCATGATTTTATAACCAAACGGTAACCATTGTGCACCGTTTGCCGCTCCTCTCTCGTGGAGATAGCAACAGAATTGCCGTGTTGGTTTTCTGAATAAAAGTGCAAATAAAATTGTTTCCATTTAAACTGCATGAACTCATAAGGTTGCCGTAGCCGTAGCCGCCGCCGGTCGCTTCCTCTCCACGGCGAGCGGCGGCGGACGGAGCTGCGGGTTTGGGGTGGTCAACGGAGGGGTAGTCTCGTAAATTCCCCGTATCCTCTTCCCCACCAAACCTTATCTCCCCAAGAGGCCCAGAGCGCGACGGCGGCGAGCTCGATCTCGGTCCGGGTCCCGGGTCCAAGAACGAAGGCTTAGCACCGCCATGGCCGGCGATGACATCCCGGCGGCGGCGGCCGACGAGGACCTCGTCGAGATCCTCGAGGAGGGATCGGGCCGCCTCGACATCGCCCGGTACGTGGACCACGTCCGCGACCTCTCCGCCGGCGCCATCGCCACCTTCGAGGGCACCACCCGCAACCACTTCGACGGGCGGCGCGTCGTGGAGCTCCGGTACGAGGCGTATGGGGCCATGGCCCGCCGCCGCCTCGCCGCCATCCTCCGCGAGGCCCGCGCCGCGCACGCGCTGCGGCGGCTGGCCGTCGCGCACCGGCTCGGGGCCGTCCCCGCAGGCGAGGCGAGCGTGTTCGTGGCGGCGTCGGCCGTGCACCGCGCGGACGCCATGGAGGCGTGCCGGTACGTGATCGACGAGATCAAGGCCTCCGTGCCCATCTGGAAGAAGGAGGTGTACGACGACGGCGAGGTCTGGAAGGAGAACCGCGAGTTCCTCGACCGCGCCGCCGCGCCGGCGAAGGGCGAGGCGGGAGGCGGCGGCGGCGGCGGCGGCTGCTGCGGCAGCAAGGTGAGGGTCCAGGAGAGCTGATGCCGGCCGCCGGATCGCGATCCGACGGACGTGGGATTTTCGCTCAGAGAAATTGAGATAAAAACAAGGGGAATGGATAGTTTGTGGCAACGTGTTTGTGTAAGACTGGAAATTTGTGAGAAAAAATAATGAAATAAGAAATATCGACGTGAGTGAACTGGTAGTGTTGTGCTCCTACCAAATAATAGCATACACTGTTTTCGATCTGAGGGGAAAAACAGCGAAAAAGTGGCGCCTGCGGAATTTGAACTGCGGCCTCTCATATGAGATCTAGCTCAGCTAGCCAACCCAGCAAACCATCCAAGTTGATGATATTTGTGCGAAAAAAATTGTTTATATGTAAAAATCTAATGGACAATGATCGGATCTGGCTTTGGTATCTGTGATCGGATCGCTGTGGTGCAACTTGGTCAGCAAGAAGGACGCCGAATGGGAGGCCAAATGACGACGACGTGTCGGTGACGACCTCCCCATCGGTTTTGTACTATTTATTGATACATGTAGACAAAACTTTTTTTTTTTCAAAAATTCAAATGACTTTGAGAATTTAATGTCAACGAATGATATCTTGGAAACTGGAACAAGGATGGCTTAGAAATATGAGAAAAATATTAAGAAAGACCTTTAAAAATAACACACACGAGCAATTCGTTTGTAAAAAAAAAAGGAAAATCATTAGCTGTAGATTGAACAGCCCAGAAAAAAGATAAAACTGGCAAGTTCATAGAAACCACTTCAAAAAGCGAAAGCTAGTTTCGGGTAAATCCATCTCTTTCCTCAATTTAAACTTACTTCAATAAATTGGTACAACCGCTTCAGCTCTTATCTTTATAAAGTGGTATGTTCTATGTATACCGATAGGCACAAAAGTGGCTGTAGTTTAGTGGTGAGAATTCCACGTTGTGGCCGTGGAGACCTGGGCTCGAATCCCAGCAGCCACATTTTATTTTTTAAAATGTAAAAAATACCTGTTTAGTTTTCATTTTAAAACTTTCTTTATAAGGTGTTTCCCAGCACTCCAGCAGCCACAATTTATCCGTTTATTTTACATTTTAAAACTTTTAGTTTTTGTTTGAAATTGTTTCCCAGGCATGCCTTTTTTAAAAAAAGTGTTTACCTGACTTTGACAGGAATATTCTGCAACTTTAGTTATCTCGCTCTCGAGATGCTGCTAGCTACACACACCATGATTGATGAAACAGGAAAAATATCGTTAATTATATTGCTGATAACCACTAAATATTGAAGCAATGTTATTGACAACACCTTAAAATAGTTGTAAAATGTATCGAAGCATGTGCTAGGACAAGATTTCTTGGGTTGTTACCGACGGAGTGCTACTGAAGGAGGCAGGGGCGGACCCAGGCCCATGGCTAGGTGGGCTCTAGCCCAGGGCTTGGGATTTGGAGTAGAGATACCCCTCAGTATTTAGCTAATGCTAGTCTAAACCATGTACTTTGCTTAACGTACGTACATGACAACCAAGATATATTGAGCAAGCAAACTCACATGGAGGCACAAGCCCATTAGAGGTCTGGCTGGCCCAAAATATTGAAGCAATGTTATTGACAACTCCTTAAAATAGTTGTAAAATGTATCGAAGCATGTGCTAGGACAAGATTTCTTGGGTTGTTACCGACGGAGTGCTACTGAAGGAGGCAGGGGCGGACCCAGGCCCGTGGCTAGGTGGGCTCTAGCCCAGGGCTTGGGATTTGGAGTAGAGATACTCCTCAGTATTTAGCTAATGCTAGTCCAAACCATGTACTTTGCTTAACGTACGTACATGACAACCAAGATATATTGAGCAAGCAAACTCACATGGAGGCACAAGCCCATTAGAGGTCTGGCTGGCCCAAAATGGCTAATACATTATGGCCTACGTGCGATACCAGCACGGGATTGTTTTTTCGTCTATTGATATGATCTTGTCAGTTATGTTCGTGACTCATCTCTTCATATTCGTAAGGGTGCTGAGGCGCAGCCCCTGCTCGCTAATCTTTGCCCTCTTCATCTCCTTGATTCTCTGGACAACGAAAAAGATCGGTCACCGATTCGCCACCTGATTAAGGCATTATCAGCAGATCGGGTCACCGTCCATTGGCCACCGGCAAGAAATCACGCCCTAAACTACTAAAACTTGTATTTGTTTAATTTATTGTTAATTTAATTTCTTCTTGTAAGTTGTTTTTTGTATAATTTATTTAATACAATATATTTATTTATTAATTTATAGTTCGAGTGCATCGATTTAGGTATAGAGAAAGAGAATGAAGAGAACATTGACATCTTATTACCAAGCTCAACCAATTTGTTATAGTTCAATTACATTGAGATGGACCTATATTGGTTATGTATTTTTCTAGGTACTTCTCGTATCAATGATGTGTTCATGTTATGCTTTTTGAATTATTACTTGGTGTAGACAATTTGTAATTAATATTTATATGTATGTTTTAGTATGATATATTTTGGCCCGGGGCATGATAAATTGTTGGGTCCGCCACCGGAAGGAGGTGAAAAATGAAGAGAAGGAATGTGCAAACGCAAATGAGAAGAAAAAAAAAATGGTCGTACAGTGTACGGTTCTTTTTTCAGAGGGCCTGCCCATTTGGTAAAAGAGAAGAAGTCCAAACAAAAGAACTCGAGCGGCAAGTGAAGCAGAGCATCCTCCCAAAAGCATAATTTACACAAAAGATTAACCTAACATGTGCACTACACAAAAGATTAACCTAACATCTGTACATATTATGTTACAACTGCGCAAACATTAAGCTGATAAGTGCACTACGGGTTGCAAACTTGCAACCTCTCAGTCCCAGCACCCGCTCAGCAGCGGCTTCACGTCGGTCACCTCGCCGAACATCTTCACCAGGTCCGAGCACCCCGCGCCGCCGCCGCCGTCGGTCTCCGTCTCCGTCTCCGTCTTCAGCTCGAGCCCCAGCTCCTCCTCGACGTCGTCAGAGGCGGATATCAGCAGGAACTCGCAGCCCTCGTAGTTGAGCAGGTCCGGCGGGTCGGCCGCCGCGAACCGGTTGCTGCCGAACCTCCCCTGCAGGTGCGCCGGGAACGCCGCCCTGCGCTTCCTCTGCAGCCCCCGGAACCCCTCGCCGCCCCTGCTGCCGGCGGCCGGCTGCTCGGGGTTCTTGATCTGTATGAGGAAGCACGCCTCCGGCTCCACGTTCATGGCCTCCTGCGGCTGCTCGGCGGCGGCCGCGCGGTGCTCGGGCCGCGGCGACGGGGAGGGGAGCTCGAGCTTGTAGATGAGGTGGGTATGCGCGCGGCGGCGGCCGGAGGCGCCGTGCTTCAGGATGCGGTACACGCCCTCGCCCAGCGCCCTCGCCGCCGGCCGCCGCCGCGTGCCGCGCGTCGCCGTGGCGTACTGCTCTTCCCTGAGCTCGTCCTTGACGTCGTCGACGCTGGTGGTGACGAGGTCGACGTGGCCCCAGTACGGGCGGCCCTTCTTCTCCAGCTCCGGCAGGCTCTTCCTCCCCATCACGATCAGCCGGAGCAGCGGCCGCTCCTCCACGCCCACCTCCTGCAAAACCAACCGAACCCAACCCACCGATATCATACGACGCGTGAATGGCGCGGAAAGATTCGCCATATGGCTCCTAATTAATCACCTCCTTTCCATGGCCGCCATGGATGCTGCCTCCTCCATCGCCACCATGCCGCTGGCGCTTCTTGCCCTCCTTGCCGGAGTCCGGCGACTGCTTGCCCTGCACCGCGCCGCCGCCGGACTCCTCCGGGCGCAGCACGATGTAGAGCCGCTGCACGTCGTCGGGGCTGTGCGCCTCCCCCTTGTCCACCTTGGGCCGGTAGAAGAAGAAGATCTCGCCCTTCTCCTGCATCGCAAGAAGCCATTAACGACGATGACGACGTCGATGGAGGAGTTGGGCTCGAGGAGGTAACCCTAACCTGGATCTCAACCTCGGGCTCCGCCCTCGTCTTCACCTCCTTGCCTTGCCCCATGGACGCAGTGTCAGCTTCGAACAGTTTCTGCTTGTGCTAGCTTGCTCGGTGTTTCACACACTCACTTCAGCTCACTGGACAGTGGTAAATTGGTAAATAAATAAACACAGGAGGTGCACGTGCACCTATGACTGCAAGCTCACGTTCACGTACTCGCTCGTCGCACGTACGTGGCAGCCGGACGCGTCTCGGTGCTCTGGATCCACGCGTGTGAGTGTGGGGTCGACACGTGCACAGCGACGCGGCACGTGCTTGGTGGGCACGCGTGGGTGTGCTACCCAGCTACTCGCGATCGAGGCCGCGAGCTGAGCTAGCTAGTCCCAGCCACTGCCAACGCAGCGCTACCTTGAACTACGTGGTAGCTTAAAAATATATATATACGCTGCGCTGGTAAACATAATTACATTGTTTATCTAGATCAGTGGATCGTGCATAATCTCGTGCACGGTCGACCCTCTCTCTGAGTAAACTTTTACAAAAATAATATTTGAAATTTTTTAAAAAAATAATGGGGTCCATCTTTTTTTTTCCCCTTCTCTTCCACTTTACCTCCCCTCATCCGGCCGAGCTAGGTCCTTTCTAGTTGTGTGATCGACGGTGGCTACAACATACTGCACGTATGACCACGTTGGCGCCCGGAGGAGTCACTCTGTCGATCGCCATTGCTCGACTTAGCTTGGCCTAGCTCCTGTGTGGCGAGGGCGACCGGTGGAGTGGCTCCTCTAGGCATCAGTGTGGTCATCGGCAATAGTGCCGCCAAGGAGGAGCCGACTCGGTCGGGGTGAGGGGAGGAGAGTGGAAGCGGAAGATTGCCCAATTTGCTTTTTTCAAAATTTTCAAGGACTTCGGCAGGTTGACTGTGCACGAATCTTAAAACAATAAAGATTTTTTCCCTCCAAACTTGTTTTTTTTAAATGGAAGATAAGATTACTTTTAAGAACCAAACATCGAGTTGATACAAAGTCTTAAAAATAACTCCCGGCCTCTGCATACAAGATACACACAGCCAAAAAAAAGGACAAACACTCTGTCGACGGTTGAGATAACGATCTCAAGTCGCTAAGGTTCTTTACAAGTGAGATAGGAGACACGCCGAACAACCACGCTAAGCGATGGCGAGCAGAGAGATGGGGTTTTTATCCTGGTTCAGGCCTCTCGGGTGAGATAATAGCCCTACGTCCAGCCTTTCTTATATATCAAAGATGAATACAAGAGGTGGCTCGGCGAGACGAACAAGTCTCGGTGAGATTATGGGTGTACAGGAAGCAATATGCGACAATGCTAAGAGTCTTGGCCCCTCTACACGCCGTAGGGGCCCTGTTTATATAGTGTAGGGCAAACCGACCTACCGAGGGAATATCGGGCCGGGCTAACTACGAGATCGTAACGAACTCATACATGCCAAATATATCCCGAGGTAGATAAGGCATACTCCTAGTCTTGAGGATCACGACTTCTATTCCGATCCGAAAAACCACGTCCGGGTCTTCACGTAGCCGCGCAGAACTCTTGTTCGAGACGGACTCAAACACGATTCTTTGGCCGTTACGCACCATGCCAGTCAGGACGCTGTTCGGCAGGATGCATATGGGCCAGATAGAACCTTCCAAGGGACTGGGCCCTAATAGGCTGTTCGATTGGGCCGTCAGGGAGTGGGCCATGGCAATGGACCGTGATATTATCCCCGATAGCTAGCCCCCGAGACTCAAGTGGAAGGACTCACTAGAGTGGGGTCTTCCTCTTGAGACTCTAAGTCACGAAGAGGGTATTTTTCCGCTATAAAGGCGCAGTAACAGCGACCGAACAGGTTATGGTTCAACCGAACAATACTTGTTCGGGACCGAACAAACTCCCCGGCGCCGAGCAACTCTCAAGCGTCGAGCGAGAACGACATCCGTCCGAAGCAGAGTACCCGACCCTCGATCTGTAAATCGGAAGAAGTGAGGTGAATCATCTCCTTGAGGTGAACGTCATCAAGGAGGATTGGATTCTTAGTAGTGAAGAGTGTACCACCGCGATCCGGTAAGATCGATCTTCCGGAGAATGAACATAGCAAGTCGCGAGACGGACTCGTCTTCTTGCATCCGAGCATTCAGATGCCTAGGAAAAGATAGGGGAACCACCTCTCGGGCTAGAGCTTGTCCGAGAAAATAGAGATTGCGCTCTCGAGCGAATGTCGCGCCCAGGAGCAAAGGTGATGTGCCCCCAGACGTAGATCGTGTGCCAGGAGCAGACAATGCATACGAGGGGGACGGTGACTCAATCCCGTGCGTAGAGCTCGTCAAAGGAACCAAGTAAGGAGATCTAGTCCCCGAGCACGGAGCTCGTTAAAAGAACCAGAAAGTGCGACCAGGCGAAGACGCGTGCGGTAGAGCCAGCGCCCGGCGAAGAGTTGCCCGGTCGCGAGGTGATCCACCGAGCACCGGAGCTCGTCGCGGGGACCGATCGCGCCCGGACGAAGAACCGCCGGTCGAGGTGAATCACAACCCGATGCAGTCAGAGCCGCAAGAGAACGTGTGAAATCAACGCTTTACCCATGACGTATTCCTTGCGACAGTGTTAGCGTTGTATTGGCAAGTGCAGAACCGACGCTTGGAGTGCCCATTGCGATGAGAATCGGCTTACGGTGGGCATGCCCGTTGCGATGAGAATCGGCTTACGATGGGCAGGACTCCGTTGGTGGCGCAATACCTTGACTTAGTCGAACTGTGAAGGTCAGTGCCGGGCAAAGGCGAGAAATCATACGCGGGTGGAGTGAATCAGTCCCGAACGCAGCGAGCGTACCAGGAAGAGAGGGATGCAGACATCGGTTTTGGTGGGGAAGCCTGGAACCTCGCCACGACCATCACCGGAGTCTGACGTTCCCCGTTCCTGTATTTCCTGCAGAAGACAAACAAGAAACGAGCCAGCAAGGGAAAAAGAGAGCAAGAACAGGCTCTAAGAAGAGCAAAGCGAGTTTTAGAAAACACGCAAAAGACGACCTACCCGCACAAGACATAATTTTTTCCGTGTACGTCCCCGATAGCGTTAGTGTCACCTCGGCGAATGCGGAACCGACGCCAGGAGTGCCCGTTGCGATGAGAATCGGCTTACGGTGGGCAGGACTCCATTGGTGGTGCATTGCTCCGGATTACCGTGCAAGGAAAGACGTAACATGGATAAAAAAGAAGTGTGCGGGCAAGTGCAGCCCCGCTATGGCTAAGACCGCTAATCAGGGAAGGCGATCGGGACCTTAGCCGCAGGCAAGACATGCGAGGCGAAATCTTATCCGGGCATGGATCCGCGGCGCAGTGTCGCCTCGGCGAGTGCGGAATCAGCGCCAGAGTGCTCGTTGCGATGAGAATCGGCTACGGTGGGCATGCCCGTTGCGGCGAGAATCGACTACGGTGGCGAGAACTCCATCGGTGGTGCACCGCTTGTTAACCGAGCCCGTCTGGTCGTCGCCAGATAAAAGACATGCTCGCGACGCGAGAGCGCTACGGAGCGAAGACCAACGAGGTTTTGGAAAACCAACGCTAAGGAAAGGAACTGAAAATCGAAAACGCACGGGTTGCGAAATTCAGCTCGAGTCCCAATCGACCGAGGAGAGCGATCCTCCGAGGAGCCGGCCGAGCGGTGAAGACCGCCGAAAGCGCTTGAATCGAGCGAGAGTCGACCGAGCAGCTTTTCTGTAAAAAGAGCAAAGAAAAGACAAGGACGAACAGAAACCAAGAGCAAGGCGAACAGCGCTAGAAAGTTTTAAGAAAACCGTAGAACGCTTAACCTAACTCCGGCCCGTTGTGCAGGTTGCCGAGGACCTGATTTTGCGAACTTCGAGCAGTGTACAAGAAAGAGCGACGCCCTAGCCCCGTGCAGACGATGCATGAAGACCTGAACTTGCGACTTCAAGCACGTGCGTAGAGAGTTAGAGCGACACCAGTATCTGATCGACTTCGTTCTAAACCGCCGTTAACGTAAGTTAGGCGATTCAAGGTAACCGAACAAGTAAAGTGCCTCTGGCGCGGAGGGCTTACGAGAGCAGACTTTGCCAAGTGGTCGTGCCGTGAGCGGTAAGTGCCTCTGCCGCGGAGGGCTTACGAGAGCAGGCTTAGCCGCGAGGCTGGATGCCGTGTTACGCAACTCTGAGTTTAGGAACTTGTTGAAGCCGACACGGTAGGAAAACCTTAAGATTACGGAGCCAAGAGTTCGCAAGACCGGATGACCATCAAGTGTTACTAGAGAGTAAGGTAGTCCGAGAAGACGAGTGGTGAAGGGCCGCGGGGGGCGCGAGCATTCACCGCTCAATGGGTTGAACTTTACATGGCGGCCGAGAGACTTGGACGAACTAAAGCGCGAAATTTGAGAAAAAGCGAAGTTAGGAAACGAAAGACCTACACGAGGAACTTACGACGGTCGGTCGATGTTCCAAGTCTTGGTCACTATCTCCGTCATCCATCGCCAGCGAACGACCACGGATCCGGAAGGAGTTTTGATCCGCCCCGAGCACGGAGCTCATCGCGGGGACCGGGCAAGGCCCGGCGAAGAGATCAAGATCGAAGGATCGATCCGATCTGGCGAGGAAAGAGACATCCCCCTTCCGAGTCGTAGTCCTCGGGAGAATCTCTGTCACTGATAGAGTTCGACATGTTCGATCTGTGAGTCCCCACGAACGGCGCCAACTGTCGACGGTTGAGATAACGATCTCAAGTCGCTAAGGTTCTTTAGAAGTGAGATAGGAGACACGCCGAACAACCACGAACAAAGAACGAGCAGGAGGCGGGGGTTTTATCACGGTTCAGCCTCTCGGAGAGATAATAGCCCTACGTCCAGCCTTTCTTATATATCAAAGATGAATACAAGAGGTGGCTCGGCGAGACGAACAAGTCTCGGCGAGATTATGGGTGTACAGGAAGCAATATGCGACAATGCTAAGAGTCTTGGCCCCTCTACACGCCGTAAGGGCCCTGTTTATATAGTGTAGGGCAAACCGACCTACCGAGGGAATATCGGGCCGGGCTAACTACGAGATCGTAACGAACTCATACATGCCAAATATATCCCGAGGTAGATAAGGCATACTCCTAGTCTTGAGGATCACGACTTCTATTCCGATCCGGGAAACCACGTCCGGGTCTTCACGTAGCCGCGCAGAACTCTTGTTCGAGACGGACTCAAACACGATTCCTTGGCCGTTACGCACCATGCCAGCCAGGACGCTGTTCGGCAGGATGCATATGGGCCAGATAGAACCTTCCAAGGGACTGGGCCCTAGTAGGCTGTTCGATTGGGCCGTCAGGGAGTGGGCCATGGCAATGGGCCGTGATATTATCCCCGACACACTCTCTCGGTGACACTCAATTCTTCGACTAGAACGCCACCCATGAGCCTGGGAAAAGAGCCCTTGGCCACCTGCACCAAACGATGCGTAGCCTCCATAACTGAAGATTGCAGCTCATGCTTCTGTAGCACAACCCAAAACCGCAGCCAGTGGGTAGTAGTAAAAATAACCTGCAGGGGAGATAAATTAAGTTTCTTTTGAAAGACTAAAACATTCCTACTCAACCAGAGAGACCAACAAGTGGTAGCTGCTCCTAGTAGGGCTAGACTTCTATAATCCTTATCAAAACCCGTTAGCCAGTTCCCAAACATGTTAGAAACGCTAGACGATTTAGAGATTCCCAAAGACATGTGAATTAAGCTCCAGACCATGCGAGCAAAACGACAATCAAAGAATAAGTGCCTAATTGCCTCATCCTCAAGACAAAAACAGCAGGCTTTACTCCCTTTCCAATTACGTTTGGCTAGGTTGTCTTTGGTGAGAATAAATCCTCTACGAAGGTACCACAAAAAAATCTTGAGTTTTAACGGGGCCTTTAATTTCCATAAATTTCTGTTTAAATTAGGAACATCACTTCTAATTAAAGCCTGATAATGGGATTTCATCGAGAACTGTCCATTTTGGTGCAGGTTCCAGCGAAAAAAAATCCTTATCATGTGTGAGCACTATGTTCGTCAACCACATACGTAGATCATTCCAAGCTAATAGTTTTGGGCCAATCAGAGAGCGTCGCCAAGAAAGGTTTGGATCGGAAGTGGTTAGCACTTCTGCGATAGTTGCAAATTTCCTCCTCGCAATGCTATACAGCCTGCGGTACTGGTCTTTTAGAGCTAAACCACCTAGCCAAGTATCTTCCCAAAACCTCACTTTTTATCCATTCCTGATTTCGAAGGTTCCAAAGCGAAGGAAGTCTTGCTTTACCTTCATCAGACCCAACCAAAAGTGTGAGTCTCCTGGCTTCCACTCCACTTGTACTAAGGGCTTAGTTGCAAGATATTTATTTTTGAGGATTTGCTGCCAAGTCCCCTCGGTGGTTCTTAAAGAGCCATTTACTCAAGAGCGTGACATTTTTAAGATTTAGATCATGGATTCCCAAACCCCCTTGGTCCTTGGGTTGACAGATAATAGACCATTTGGCAAGACGATATTTTTTCATGTTCTCGTTTTCTTGCAAAAATAAACAAGAACAAAAGTAATCAAGTTTTTTCAGGACCCCTCTTCGGATGGGAAAAAAGAACATCATGTACATCGGAAGGCTGCTTAACACAGAATTTATTAGTGTTAGTCTACCTCCAATTGATAGGTGCTTGCCTTTCCAACCACCGAGTTTCTTTTCAAAACGCTCCTCCACTTTCTTCCAGTCAGTGTTTCTCAGTTTCCTATAATGAATAGGAATGCCTAAATAGCTCAGAGGAAGGTCCCCCTTCTTGCAACCAAAAATATCCATGTATTGTTGCAAATACTCTTGGGCTTCACCAAAGCAGAGCAATTCACTTTTATGGAAATTAATTTTCAACCCCGAAATTTGCTCGAAAGCATAAAGTAGAAGCTTCATGTTGCGAGCTTTTTTCAGGTCATGCTCCAAAAAAAGAATTGTATCATCTGCATACTGTAGGATAGATAAACCTCCATCGATTAGATGAGGTACTACCCCACCAATTTGCCCATCTATGTTGGTCCTCTTAATTTAAATTGAAAGCATATCCGCTACAATGTTAAAAAGTAGTGGAGACAAGGGATCCCCCTGTCAGAGACCCTTTTTGGTCTGAAAGTAATGCCCCACTTTATCATTCACATTGATCGCGACACTCCCTCCCGAGATGAAGGTCTTGACCCAAGTGATCCACTTTGGTGAGAAACCTTTCATCCGTAGAGATTGGAGTAAGAAGGGCCATTTGACTTTGTCATAAGCCTTTTCGAAGTCTATTTTAAAAATTACCCCATCAAGATTTTTTCTGTGTAGCTCATGAATGGTTTCATGCAGTATGACGACACCTTCTAGGATGTTTCGTCCACGCATAAAAGCCGTCTGAGTGGAACTAATTATTTTGTCTGCCACTAAATTAATCCTGTTCGTGGCAACCTTAGTAAAGATTTTGAAACTCACATTTAGAAGGCAAATGGGTCTGTATTGCTGGATTAAGTTAGCCTCTTGGACTTTAGGTATGAGAGTGATCACACCAAAGTTCAAGCTAAAAAGCGGAAGATCCCCAATGTAAAGGTCATGAAACATATCCCTCCAAACTTGTGTTCTTATGTTCTTTCTACTTGCGTATAATCGAAATCTTGATTACATCCAATAGCAAGGTTGGACAATATATCCTAATGGGTGCCCCAACGTAACAAAAAAAGAGGAAATTCTTTTAAGGTAGTACAAGTAACTGTCTTTGTAGCAGGTTGAGATGCACACAACAATATCTACAGCATATTTGCTGAATCTACAATGTCAAGAGCCAATGCAAACTATATGTTGCTTGCCAACGGCTAAGCCCAAACGAGGCACGCACGCGACCCAGACGACTAGGCTTGAGCCGCTCCCTTACCAAAACGGCATTGCAGATATGAGGTTGCCAATGGATCTCCAGGAGCCAGTTCGTTCGAGCTGGTCATAGGGGCGATGGAAGGATCTGTAGTCACAGCAAGGCTCCGAGCATTCGATGTCGTCGTCGGTAAAGTTCGCCGGAGGGAGGGTTGGCTAGCTGAGTCCTGGGTTGCAACCTTCAGGTCTGGTCATCGTCCAGGTCCACATGACTTGCCACATTTTTTAAAACCCCGAACTTAATATTTTTCACACATTGCCTAATTTTTCTTAGCCCTAAAGTTCAGTTAACTGGGCTGAACAAAATCTACATATTATGTGCCTTTCCTTCCTTATCAGCTAATTGTTGGCCCACCAATTACATCCAGCCCTGCATTAGTCCAAACATACACTTTCATGTGACATCGCATAGCATTACGCTGAGGCCCCAGAAACACAACCAGACATTCATTTTGATTAGTCAGCAAGAAGTCTAGAAACCGGCAACCTTTTTCCCCTTCTCTAAAACATGTTCTGCTATATAAAGTCCTACGGACAATGTAAAACTATAGGTATAGGTATGCTATTGCAGTTAGATGCCAGACTATGCTTTCTCCTTAAGTTCAGCAGATGGCACAAGCACCACAACCTGGTTTTGCAAGTCGCTCTCAGCAGCACCATTAGTGTCGCCAGCTGTGGATGATTGCATGCTATCCTTCAATCTCAGCAGCCTATGCTCGAGCCCACACACCTTCTCGATCACATCGAAGAAAGGGTTATCACCGGATATCCAAGTGTCCTCCTGAGAAACAAGTCTTTCCTCGGTGTTGATGTTGTGATTTGTGAGATGAGTAGAATCTGTTTTCACACAAGGCTTGGCTGTAGGTGATGCGCTTCCCTGCAAGCATGTTAAGACTACACAATCAATTGAATAATAAATTTGGTATAAGTAGAATATGTCAGGTGGTGGCACTTGTCAGTTACATCAGATCTCCAGGTAGCCTTTCATTGTTTCTACCTGGACTTTATCAGTCGGAGGGCTGCTAGATGGTCTTGGCTTCCTGTCAAGAATTCTCTGTAGACGTGCAGGCACGTTGATGATTTCAGACAAGGGAAGAAAGCAAGAATTGTCCACTGAATCAATCTTGCCTGAACTTCCAGCTTTTTCTACATTCACTCTCGAAAGTTTCCTGGGACCAGTAATATGACTGTTTCCTTCAGCCTTCAAAACAGTAAAACTGTGTTGAAATTTAAATATATGACGGCAAGATATATTAAAAGAAAAACATAAAACTGGCTAACACGTTGGATCAAAACATGCCATAATGAAGGAAAGCAAAACTTAAAAGACAGTTAAGTTCATGCATCTCACAACCATAGATAATTATGTACTAAAATGCATAGATCCATAAAGATGATCTGTGCACTTACAGAAATGGCAGCTTCACTTAAAGTATGGAGTGAATGCACTAGCTATTAATCTATCATTCATTTTAAAACCTTGCAGTTAACCATCGGCTGCAATTAATTGCATAGAGCAAATAGAATTTTAAATCGAAAGAAACATCCAGAATTTAAGATAAAGCTTGAGAGATCAAATGAGAATGCAAGCAAATATGAGTGACTCAATGAAATTGCCAGATATTAAGAACAATTATGAGATAGAAATGCATGCCTTCCGATCTCTGAGAGCAGCACACCTTGTATTTTTGAACCACTTGTCAATCTGTAAAGGGATCACACAATTGTTGATGAATTTATAGATAAAAAAGATTGTGATCTTTCCTATACTTGAAAGATGATGTACAAATGATATTTCATTATAAGGAAAGAGTAATAAACTATAGTATAAAGTTATGGGTTATCACTTGCATTTTTTAATATTTTAAACGATTGTGGTGTATGGTCGGCGTCAAAGGGAGATTGACTAGCAGAACAAAATTCTCTGGTGATAAATATATGCAACTAAATCAGTAATACAAGGCTTCCAAAATTTATTCAATTCAACACTACAAACCTTTTCAAAAGAAATACCCAATTCTGCTGAAAGATTTTCTTTGACAGTCCGAGTTGGAAGCTCATTTTCAGCAAAAACTTTACGAAGCACCTAAGTAGGAACATAAAGTGTAAATTCAGTAAACTTTATTGAAATGCAGTAAAAAAGGGTAAGCCTGACATAGACATAACAAATTCACAGTTACAGGCACAATAAGACCAATGCGAAATCCTTCATTTGGCCTTGTGTTATAGCAAATGCAATGCTGATTATACTTTTTTAGGTAATTAACATCCAAATACCTGGACTGCAGCCGGAGGGATCCGGAAAAGTTTTCTCTTCTGCGTTTGGACTTTCTGATCAGATATGACATCTGGGATAACCCCAACAGGATTAGCCCCAACATCAGTTGAATATGTTCTTTTCTTTCTCCTGTTAAGACCCCAGTCTTCATCTTCACTTTGCTCTTCATTCTCAACCAGCTTTCCAAACATTTCCTGTGATGGGTTAAAACCAGTCAAAGTTCCAACATGTTTATCTAACTTTAGTTCTAAAAAACAACTTTCCTAATAAAGGTGCAACTGACATATACTACATATCCAATGAAAAGTACAATTAAAATTCTTTGAACTGTAATATGATAGAATATAGGTTCCATTTTGTGAACCACACCTCGTTAAGTCTTCTATAATCAACATCTCTTCTAGGCCTTTGGTATCTAAGAATCTCAATAAAATCATCTTCATCAGAATCAACGCCTAAATCTGAATTGGCATGGCAGAATCCTTCAGCATCAGTAAAATTGGCTGATATAAAGTCTGGAATATCATCGTTCGGAGAATATAGTGGACTTCCCGAACAATTGGAATTATCAGAAATACTTTCTTCGCCAGTGGCCAGGCTGCAGCTGCTGACCTCATTTTCTTCAGGATTGTAGTCATCATCACCTGAATACTCAGATAGCCAATCTTCACCTAGTCCATCCTCACAGTCTATGTGTTCATTTGCTTCCTGGAAAATATCCTATAAAAAGCAAGTAATCTGAAATTTTGAGTGGATAGGATGAAATTACTTAAAAGTAAAACAATCAACGTATAGAAATAAATACTTACTTTGGCGGGATAATTCACTGTAAAACTTGTTCCCAAATGTGCATTAATAGCTTCTAAAACTGACTTCTTGCACAAACAGAATTTGCAAAGCCATCCATGACCACTAGTAGGAAGAACTGAGAGATAGCGCAAAACAAACAAACATACATACGTTAAAACTACAGCCTAATTGATATTGCAACATCTAGGTCACAAAATTAGCAAATGTGCAAAGTGTGTTCCAAATGTGAAGCAAAAACTGTACCAGACAACACAAATGCACATATGATCAGAATAGAATATATACCACGTGTATGTTCTGTTGCAATCTAGAATATCCTAAAAAGTATTAACTAATGTCTTTCTTTAATTTCATTAAAAGGTGAACAGGATTAATAATAAATTTCTACTAATTATCAAGCAATCATTACATGCTAAAAAGTAGCAGTTCATGTGCATGGCATGACAACAGAGTTACAGTCTAAAATCTAGACCCTGGAGATGCTCCTTGGTTTTACAGCATTTGAATTAAATGTTCAGACAGCTATATAGAAAGGAAGGCTAGTTGACAATGCAAAGAAACAACACAAGTACAAAATAGCAGTAGTTTTTTAGGAGGAAAAAAATGGAACATTTCAATGTCACAATGGGTAAGATACCCATTGTCTGGTTAAGCTCAGTTACTGTCAATTTGGAAGTTATTTCATTATTTGCATAAGCCAATATAACAAATAGAGATATCGCCGCATCTATATATTTTGAACATATGGTGCCCACAAATGTTCTTTTCACCTGCTACTGTCTTTTGCACATAAAAACACTAAAAATTAACCTCAAACAAAAGACATGTTTTTCAGGTGATGAAGATGAAATTGTTAAGGTTCACAACAACAACAAAAAAAAATCTGCCTGCATGCATGCTATGGAAAAAAAAAAAGGTGGAACCTCATTGTTTGAAAGAAGAATTGAGAAATAATTACCCACTTTCTTCTAAAGGAGGTTCCAAACATTTCTGGTGATATGCCATTTTGCAGGGCCCTTCACAGAAGATAATTTTATTGTTCGAAAGTGATTCATGAGACTTGCATCTTGAACATATAGCCTAGCAAAGCAAATATTGATAATCTATCAGTATCATAATCCTGCAGTAGTAGGGAGTTTGACATTCACCTGATGATACACATACATGTTCAGGATTGACAGAGTCATCTGAACGCACCACGGAGTCATCTGAGATCCCATTAGAAGTATACAACTCAAGTTGATGAATAACATCTCGGATAGCAATTTTGCGTTTAATGATCTGTTTTTTAGCACGCTGTAGCTCCTTCTCTGGCTTTAATTTCTCTCGGCTGTTTGCAAAGGAACGCCTCTAGTCATTTTTTACTGTAGAAGGCATAAAAGCAAAACGAGGAAGGTAATATATACAGCAGATAATGGAGCTTATTAAAGAAGAATAATGTGACCTGTTAGCATGACTCTTGTCAATTGTCATAACAACCGGAAGGCAAATTACACTTGTTTTACACTACTTGGTGTCACCAAAAGGTACTGCGCTACACTTTTATCACATGAAACAGACTTCAACTACATAAATCCAAATGAATACTTCCCACAAATAAACATAGGAATATTATTTCTGACTCATGCGACCTTATGTTGGTCAGTTCACAAATGGCTGCAATTGATGAATCTGAGACATATTGTGGTCCTGATTCTCCTATAATTGAGAAGTTGCGGCTTGTAAGCAGTTAAAATTATAGGACCTATCATATGGCTTAAAAATCAAACAAAAAGTTCTTTTTCATTTAGCTACAAACCTCATGTATAATTCATGTGCATAACTGTTCCAAATAAATCATGGTCTTGTTCCAAATAAGTCTAACATGCTTTACTAGTATTTAAGTATTTCCTCCCAATACTACGTTCATGGTGGAATTGCTGCAATAATTTCAGATTAATTAGCATGTAATACTGGCGGGATTTGAAATATTATTTTACCAGTAGACAGTAGTTGACAAAAATGAGAGTGGAGTCTAGACCTGTGTCCGTTCCAGCCATCACCAGAGTATGCATCTAGTAAATTCTGCTCCATTTTTATTTTGATCAGTAGATATCTTGCTCTTCTTTCCAAGCGAGCTGTCTCATCACAATCAGTATTTTTCCTTTTCCGTTTCTGTTTCCTCTTAATTGGTCCAGCAACAGTTTTAACAGTAACAGCATCTGAACGCAGCCGTCGTTTCAGAGGGCTACGGTGGTATTTTTCCTTTATACATTTAACCAGATTAGCATTCCGAACTGTTCTTACTGTTCTTTTGGGAAGAGAATCAGGGTTATGCTTGCTTGAAGAATCACGGCGACTTAGTTCTTTTGCTACAGAAATCAGCTCGGAAGAGGACTCTTTCCTCCGCTGTGATGATCTTCTCGGGGCCGAGCATACTGATTTCTTTTCTGAAGTATGCATTGTTAGTTCTGGGGATTAATACATCTGATTGAGACCTATTACCATAAAGAATATGTCAAACGGAAAGCTCAATGGAGTAATGGACATCATGAAAAGTACATTATGGAATTATATAGCATATTAACAGTAAAAATATAAGGTAATGACTATAGTGAAGCAAATAAAACGAGTATTTGCACTTTGCACAGTGTTATCCTGACCCTACCCAGCATACTCATTTCTTGCTCTCGCTATCTAAATTGCTAGTCAGTCCATCGAGGACGCCACGGCTGGTCGCATTGTCTTAAGAGGCAAATCAATGGTGACAAAGCTACAGGGGGTGACCGAAAGGGTTAGCACACGCTGCCACCGCCGCCGCTGTTGCTAGTCGACCCCGCCGCTGCTCGCCGCCACCCCAGCTGCTCACTTGTTGGTGCCTCGCTGACTTGGCCAGAGAGGGGAGATGGGGAGGCACGGGCAGGGTAAGCAAGCGAGCGAGCAAGCGAGAGAGCCACGGGGGAAGGGGACTATACCACCGTGGGGGCACAAATCCGCTGGATTGCTCAGAGAAGAGAAGAAACCTAGAACGAAATGGGCAGCAATGCACAAGCAGGCTAGGGTTTCCTCACCGGCAATCCAAGCCCGGACGGATCTCCGCGCCACTTGGTGGGAGGAGGAAGGGGAGGGACGCCAACGAGGGGAGAGCCCCGCCGCTCGGAGGCGGCCTGCGTGCTCCCGTGGAAGGACTGCGAGCGAGAGGAGGCGGCGGGACGGAAGGAGGAGCAGGCCGCCGGCGAGGTGACGGAGAACGCGTGTGAGGAAGACGGAGAGTCCACGAGCACAAGACCCTCGAGAGTTGAGTATGAACTATGAACGGTAGAAGCGATGTTTTCCTCCTCCTGATTTTAACCTCGTGGATCGTGATCGTCATCAACTATTATTAAAAGTAAGTATATTTTTTTTCCCAAAAAAAGTATGGGAGCGCCTTCCTCATAGGCGCCTGCGTTTTCCCAAAGCAGCAGCGCGCTCGCGCCTGCCTCCTCCTCGCCTTCGCAGCCTCCTGCCTGGCTCATGGCCGGCCGCCGGCGCCTAGCCGCCTGCCCGACCTCCGCGGCCGCTGTTGCCCATCCTAACCCGGCGGTGCCTTCGCCCACCGCCGCCTAACCGCCTTCCCGGACCGGCTCGTGGCCGCCGCCGCCGCCTCACTCATCCATCCTCACCAACCGCAAGGTGCCGCCTCCCGGCCATCCTCTAAGCCGCGGCACCGATGTTCCCTAACCCGAACCCACCTAAACCCTAACCCGGCGCGGCGACGGAGAGGTCGCCGGCCGGCCGGCCATGACAATGAGCTCTCGGCAATGGCGAAGCTCCATGGCTGACAGTAAGCTCCTTCCTCCTTCTTCTTCTTCCTCCTTAACCCAAATCGGTGATGGCGGCGGAGTTGGGGAGATGGCGGCGCTGCGTTTTCCCAAACGCAGCGCCTATGAGGAAGCAAAATCGAAAAAGTATATATAAAGGTTTTATGATAAAAGATGATACCATTGAAAATGATTAGAGGTTATGGCCTTGTTTGTTTCAGATTAATGTAGAGTTGCGTTTTACTATAGCAATTTTTTGACCCCCTCAAAATACATTTTAACGAGTTCAAAAAATTATGAAAAAAAATATTGTACAAACTTTAAGACATACTATTTAAAACCCCACAAGAATGACTACAAAACATTACATCATTTGGCTTATACAAAAATAACAATATTTTATTTTATTTTATTTTATTTAATCTGAAACAAACAAGGCCTATATAAATTTTATGGAAAAATTATTCAAGGTTAAAAGTACTAAAAATACTAAGAAAATAATAGTTTTATCGAATATGCAACACTTTCAATCCGTAATTTTTTATTTCTGCAGAGGTTTTTATATTTAGTTTACACTCGAAAGTGTTTTCACCTCAACAATTAATCTTTAATACCAAATAAAATGTTCATTCAAATCGTTAAATAATTGTGTTTTTTGTTTTTCAAATTCTTACAAAACATATTTAAAAAGGACAAATTTTCTCCAATGGCACTAGGATTAAGGTTGTAGTACAGTAACACACAAAATTTCATCCCTACGTTATCTCATGGACCAACGGATACTAAACTTGAAATATACTGAAATTTTAATGGTAAACTGTCAAAATAATAACTAGCTCCAATTACAAGCCGATTCAATGGATGTATTCTCATCAGTTTTATTTTATTTATTTACTTATTTCTTAACTTTAAGAGTATTTTAAAACAAAATTAAGAGCCGAATGCACTTTGTTCGACTTGTGTTTTAAAAGTTAAAACTCTTACAAAAAGTTTTCGGTATATAAAAATTTTAAAACTAAATTATTTTGAAATAATCAAAGATAAGTAAACATGTAAACAAGTCCAATAAGTGAAATAAGCTAACGAGAACAAACTCTAGCCAAATAAGTAATTAGTCAGTTGGACTGTGTATTGAACTTTATCAATCAATGCTACAAGCCGCCGATTCAAATCAAACATAGCCATAGAGGACTTGAAATTTGTTGTTGCCTTTTTATGAATACCGTGAATTAACATGTCCCAAAATTTATCATAAAATGATACATGTGATGCAAATTCACCAATTGCAGCAATTTTTTCATTTTCCTTACCTGATTATAATAAAATCATAAAATCACGCATATACATGTTCCAGCATGAAGAATTGAAGATATCGCAGTCGAAATGTGCAACACTAGGGTCAGCTTGAAACGTGGTACAAGTTCTTAATTCCTACGGGAATTAACCCATTTCATGTGAAAACAAGAACATATTTCAACGGTATACGAAAATCAAATGTAGAATCAAAGCATCGCTCTGTCAAGAATATTCTCTTTGCATCAATAGACAGAATTAAGACCAAGTGCTTGGTTCATTGTCAATTTTAAATTAGCTAACTGCCAGCGTATAGACGTACACCACATGGAATCGAGGATGCTAGATTCACAAACTAGAGCAATGAATTTTTCTTGGATTGCAATTTTGTGTATTTCCTTCTCTTGGATTACAAGTACATGATGGTACACTGATGGAGTAACAGAGTAAGCCCAGATCATACAGCATATGGGCTCAGGAATAGCTATCTTCAAAGCAAACCAAGATCAGTATGATATCGCCTCGTCATGTTTAGTTCAGAGTGCGTGCATTCCAAAATCTCAACAAGTCATTACTTCTTTGTCTTCTTCGTTCTCTTCGTAGATAGGGTTTTCTTCAGCCCCCTTTTAACAACCTTTCCTGCAACCTTTGCCTTCTTTTGTCCCTTCCCCTGCGTGTCACCAATATTAGTCAACTTCGCCATCAGGAACTCTATGATATTGTGTGCATAACAAATTGTAATAAGCCTTAATATTTTTCATGGCTCAGATTTCTCAAATTTATGTGGTAAACTTGTGGGTAAAGACATCTATCACAGCATGTTAGGTTATTGTTTGGCTATATAACAATACTTCGCAGACCATGAGAACAAGAAGGAAGACCATGGCTGACAGTTGATGCAGTTCCCTAGTAACCCTCGTAATGCAGTAGCTTGAAGGGCATAACAACAGGATCTGCTCAAGCGAGCTGAACACACTGTACCTTTAAAGTCTAAAGTGCCCTCACAAACTTATAGTCTGAGTGAAAATTTCCAACTGCTATAACACTTTCAATAGCCAAGCACCACAGTACATAAGAAGGCAACAGTAGCCATCCATAGAAGTGTTATAAGAAGTTACTATATGAAATTATGACGTACTTCTACAGATAAATGGCAAAAGGATGCAATAATCACAAATTCATGCAGATGAATGAAACTGAAAAGAACAGTAAATCATCAAGGAGAGGAAAGAAGTCCAGAACCACACCACTGGCTTGTCAGCTTTTCTTTTGGTTTTTGACTTAGGTTGATCTTCATCGTCATAGTTAGGATCATTTTGATAAGCACGTGGTTCCGGAAGCTTGTCACCCTCCTCATCTGAATCAAATGTGAATCCATCAAGGGTACCTACATAGATGATATACCAAAATTATAAACTAGCTACTTACTGAAACTACACTAAGGTGCAGATTCACTGAGAAATAGCTAAAGCGGTGAAAGATAAATGCAATATTATTTTATTGGTTTGAAGTTTGCACATCAGCTCTACAGATCAGAAACACACTGATATATTGAATGAAGACATCTCCCAAATAGTAAAAACACTGAATTTGATGCCAACTGATTATAGATAGCCAAGCTATAATTATGCTAACCTTCCATCATAGTCTCAGCTTCAAATAAATTGGACTGGGGCTCCAGTTGAATGAAGTCATTCATTATAGCCTCTATCTGAACGGACAAAAACAAGGGAGGAAACTAAAGAGTTGTATGCCTGAGAATGGAAGATATGCTGATAAATGGATTGCAATCAATACATAATCAGATTTTACTCATGGGAATGGTACATTGCTACAATTTATGGCTTGTGTAAGTGAAATGATGGAGAAGTCAAATACACATATCGAATTTATGTTAAGGTAGCCAACCTTTGCTTCTGTTTGTCCCACACTGACCTAAAAGAATAAATGACTGTTACTACCAGAAAAAAAATAATATGCATTTGTACTAGAGTTTGGGTGTCACTTACAACACAGAATGTCCTGGATGGAACAATAGTTGATTTGTAAATTGTTCCTGTAAGAATATGAGGAAAGCAAATGCTATTTTTTTTAATATTACTTTTCAAATGATTTAATTGTTAGTACAGATATATTGCCCGGAATGCTACAGTGAATTATAATTAATTCAGAATTAAATGAACTACATACACCACAAAATGAATGTAACTTAATGGTACCTTTCAGATCTAATAACAAATCCTGATTTCCAGTAGGACCATTTGAAAGTACTATCCTCCCAACAGCTCCAATATCTCCACTCAAGTCTATCGAGTCACCGTCACATTCAATCAATGCCTAGAAATAGCAAGTTTAATGATAATAAAAAGGGGAAATATTAATAAAAAAAATTGAAAGTACATTCTGGAGTTCCAGTTATATGCTACTGATACGGTAAGGTAATGGAACCTCCTACACCAAATCTGTTATTTTCCAGAAATCCAGATGTTGATACATTCCATTTTGACATGCATGAATCTGCGAATCCATGACTATTTTTTTCATAACATATATTTATGTAAACTACTAAACTCATCCTTCACTCAAATGAAGAAACACATATACAGTAGCATACAAAAACATGCATGTGTGGTCAAGTTTCACAACAATGCTTCTATCAATTGTATTACATCCTTTCCACAAATACTTAATAGATATTTTCCCCATGAAAAAAAATAGAAAATACAAGGAAAAAAGGGGGGTAAATATACAGGACTGTCCACAGCATTCCGGAATTAAGAAGCGATCTTTGTAGTTAATCAGTACTGGTGTCTGTTAGAGTTGATCATACCTTTGAACGTTGAACTTTATCAGGAATTATTAATGGTAACCTCTGGGAAACCTGGAAATTGAGAATATACACTCCATAAAAAACACAAGTATATACCTATTTACAGAAATAAACAATACAATACCACGAAAGCATAGTAATCTAGGAGAAAATCATCCAGCTAGAGGTTGACAAGTATTTAGTACACAAGATCCATTTTCATACTTTTAAAATACCTTCTAAAAATTGTTGTACTCCCACATTTCATCAGTTGAACACATTGCACTGAGGGAACAACAAATTTGATGGGATAATCACAATAAGATGTGGACTCGATTTTCTTCTTTGTTTTTTTTGTGGGTGAACATCTTCAGAAGAGACCCTCAATGCAAGAAAGAAAAAAAGTGGATGAGAGAGGGGAGGAGGGTGTCCATCTTACACAATTCCCTGTAAGCTTATCCTTCATCTCTTCTGGACCAACTCCCTCTTCTTGTTGTTCCAAGGTATCTATGTTTCATCATAAAACAAAAATTACACGTGACTGAAACTAGGGAATTCACAAATCAAATTTGAGAAATTAGATAGGGTGGCAACTCTGTTCATAAGTCTTACCATCTGTTTGATCTGGATCAGCTTTTGGTCCACCGACCTTTGGTTTTTTACCCTTAGTTTTCTGGCCATATTTTCTCTTAGAAGTGTTAAGTATGTCCTCTTCTTCATTAGCTTTGCCAGCCCTTAAAGGGCTATTTCCAGGCGAAGCATCGGAATCAGATGAGAGCGTCACTAATTTCTTCTTTAGAGTCTATAAATAAAAAGTTTGGTACAGGATTCAAACATTAAATTATGAGACTATTGTTTGCAGCTACCAGCTAGTATGTACAGTCAGGTTAGAATTAAACTAACAGTTGCAATATCTGACTATCAACAGCAAACAGGTTAGAATAGTAGAAAAGCTAATGTCCATGAAAGTTGTTGCCAGTAGGAACAGAGCATTTTCACAATCCTGCTCAACTTCAGTGATGAGCAAATTTAGATTCGATGAGCTAGTTATATAGCTTTTTTAAGTTTTGACATGGTATTATTATCCTTTTTACATGGAGGTAGCGAATATCAATTGCACAACTAATTATCAGCAGGATGGCAAGCTATGATGAACTGAAACAAGGAGGAAAAAAATCAAAGGTACCGAGCGTTTAGGAGCTTTATCTTGTGTTTCTTCCACGGATGGTCCCTCATCTTTGTCAAAATCACCTATATGTGATTATGTGGAGCAAAACATAATTCACCAGCTTAACAGAAAGGAGCCACTAGTTTTAAGATTATTGTGCTAAACACAGAAATACCTTTAAGACATACCTTTTTTACTACCAAGGTTTATTTTCCTAGTAGCTATCGGCTGTTTGCCCTTATTTTGTGCAGCAACATCTGTACTACCTGCACCATCTAAATTCGACTTCTTTTTCAATTTTATTTCTTCTCTAGATGGAGTAGTCCTTGTAGGACTGTTTTCACGGGAAGAATCTGAACCAGAACCAGAAGAGAGCATCAGTGGTTCCGTGCTCGGTGCCTGAAAAAAAAAAAGAGTATATTCAAATCCATGTAGAGAGAAAACAAAGTATGGCCTGTGCCAAGGCCCATCACCACCGAATTAGAAGGTAGCGACCACACACAATAGGAAATAGCAATAGCATAGATGGACGCCTACTGTTTACCCAAGAACACGAGTATAACGAGTTCTGATACAAACGCAGAGATTCTACAACAAACTTATGAAGGGTGTATTGAGCAAGAGATTCTTATGGACATCATGAAACATATGAGAGTAACACACGCGAGAAATGCAGCCCATTTGCAAGCGCTATCGTGCAACTCCTCTACACTGAACTCAGTTAGCAATTGAAATCCACGGAATCGCAGTGGAACGGTCCTAGCCTCAACCAAGAACACAGGGCCATGGAAGAGGGAGACTTTGCCCAAGTCCACAGAAATTCAGCAACGCAGAACGCATCTGCACCTAAGCCTACCTACAATAGAACAATTCCGCGAGAAACCCACGCTTGAAGAGAAGACGGGGTATAAAAAAAAAAACCTAGTTCCCCCAGACTTGGCACGATTCAGCAGATGCCGGGTAGAGGAGGGGAGACCTGGAACGCGCGGAGCCAGTCGGGGTCTTCTTCCTCCCCCATGCCTGCCCGCCGCCGCCGCCGCCGCCGCCGCAGTTGTGGGCGGCGGGACGGAGCGACGATATGAACAAAAAATTTCTACCTGTTCCGCTCGGCACTGCTCCAAACAAGGGCTAGTGAGGCCCTGCTCAGATGCGCGCCACGTGTCCCTCCACAGTCTCCAAGCAAACCCCCCTCTGCCACCTCCCGGAGCGGAGAGCCAGGGCCGTCTCTGGGCCTAGGCCCATGTCGAAGGGGTGCCCACGACGAGATGTTTGTCGCCTACAAGCGCTACGGTCTACTATGCAATTCGGAGGGACGCCGCTCGCGAGGCCGAGGCTTCGCCGCCTGCCGCTGTAACATACCCAAAATTCACTCAATTTTAGCCTCCCTAATTTTCTGAAAATTATTCAAAGCAATTCCCATTTTATCTCAATAAAGAAATTCCCTCTTTCTTTTATCCAAAGATTTTCATCCCATAAAATATCAACTTTTATTGAACCATTATCTTCTCCTCATTTTTATGAATTTTTAGAGACCAAACTCATATTTTTCCGAGCTCCCTGTAATTTTCTATGAATTTCCAAAGCCAAAATCCATTTTCTGGAAATTCAAATAAACTCTTTCCCTTTTTGGAAATTCCGAAAATCCGCTTTCCCTTTTCGGATTACTCCTTCGGCGTGTCGCATTAAGTGACGACGGATGGCTGTGATTACTCCGGTTTGATCCAACGGCCCGGAAGAAGCCACGTCATCACAGGCGTACCGTTTCACTGGAAAAGATCAACGGCGCCCATCGTTTTCGTTCGAAATCCAACGGCGCCGCTGTTCTCTCCCTCCTCCGGTTGCGTTGCCACCCCGAAACCGTCTCCGCCGCGCCGCCCACCGGAATAGCTCGCCATCGCCGTTTCCGAGCCTATCAGGCCACATCATCGACCTCCACGTCACCGCCCACGGCTTGCCCCGAACCGCCACCAATTTCTCACCGGAGTTCCCCGCCTCTTCGGTCGCCGCCGTACCCTCGCGCCTATAAAATAGGCCTTCCCCCGGCGCTTAGCATCATCAAGAAACCCTCCTCCGCCACCCACTCCTCCTCTCCCCGCCGGAGCATCGTCGCCGACGATCCCCTCTGCCGCCGCCGTGCTGTGCACACCGCGCCGCCACCTCCGGCCATCCCAAGCTTCGCCGCCGCCATGGAAATCTCCCCCTCGCCGCCAATTACATATATCGAGGACCCCTTCGCCGTCGACGACCGCCACTCGCCGCCGGTGAGCCTCCCCGTCGTGCTCTTCTTTCCCCCCCTCTCTCAGTCACTGCCATGCGGGCCATGCTTGTCAGCCTCCGCTGTGTGCAGCCCGCGCAGCTCTGTTTCCTTCGTAGGCCGACCCAGATCCAACCCAGTCAGCCCCTTTTCATTTTTCCTTTTATTTTCTAAATTCCAGATAAAGCTTCCTATTTTAGTTAAAATAGCAAATTCCCTCCAAAAATTCTACCAAAATTTCCAAAAATTTAAAATCCAGTCTAGTATTTTATAAAAATATAAAATACCACTTTTTAAGTTTTAAATTTCAAAAATAAAATGTTTTTTCCTCTCTTTCTATATGAAAATGCTTTAAAAATTTGTTTCTCTTTTCCAAAAATCCCAAAATTTCAAATAAAAATATTTCATCCTATTATTTCATTTAAAAATATATTTTCAAGATTTTCACCTGTTATCTTCAATAATTTCCATCTCGGAACTTCGATAACTCTGTTGTCGTCGACCCCGATCTCTGGAAATTCGTTGATCCACACCTATCCCACGTACACATGCATAAATTCTTACTGTCCGGAGATCTACCAAAATAATGTCAAAGTCAACCCTCCACTTTATTCTATTCGAGATAATGCCAAAAATCCCCATCACCTTTTCTTCTTATAAAATTTTCCGGAGATTTCTTAAATCATACAAACCTAAACCATCCTAGCCAACCCTAATCTTTTTTCTAAGGAAAAAGTTCATTTTAGGTACCTCAACTATCGAGAAAGTCCAAAAAACTCCTAAACTATGATTTGGTTTTTTTACATACCTGAACTTTTAATACCGGCTCAAAACCCATCACAAGCTGGTTTTTTAGGTGTTTTGCTGATGTGGCGTGACGTAGTGGCGCCACGTGTCAGGCAAGTCGGCAAAAACCACTACCACATGGTGCCACGTCAGCAAAACCACCAAACATACACAGGGTTGTGATGGTTTTTGAGCAGGTATTGAAAGTTTATGTATGTAAAACAGACCAAATCATAGTTTAGGGGTTTTTTGGACTTTCACGATAATTGAGGTACCTAAAATGGACTTATTCCTTTTTCTAAAAATATCCTTTTTAAAAATGATTTCATGCATTCATGCTCCATGCATCTTTCTTTTTCTTTTTAATAAATTCCCTTTCTTTTTCCTTTTCCCAACGTGTAAAAAACAAATTCATTGCCCCCGGATCAGCCGAACAGGATTATCAGGGCAATAGTGTAGATATTGAAGATCCAACCAAACCATTCAGGTTTCCTGTTCCCTAATGTTATTTTATGCATTTATTTTCTAGTTAATTAATTTTTGTTCAATTGATTTAAAAGTATTTATGATTGCATATAGACATAATCCCATTTAGATTATAGCTTCCCCATTGTCGTAGGAAAACCCTAGAAATATATCTAGCCAAAATAATGGCAAAGTCTCATATAAGCATGTAGAACCATGATTGTTGCATTTTAATCTATTTGTTGCTTAAGTTGGCAAGAGGTTGAGTTGTTGAGGTTTTTGTTGTGTTAAGGTTGGAGTGTTGTTGGTGTTGAAGGAAGTTTAGCATGAACAAACGGTGGGAATGTGAGACGCATGGTGGGTCGCTCTAGAAGCGGTCTAGAGGACACTTGTTTGGGGGCCAGTGGTTGGTTTGTTCATTGCTCATAACTGAATTATGTCACGATAGAAAAGATACAAATTTCCGCCCAAACCATATTACTGATCATTTTATGGGTAAAGCTGGGCAGATTCTGCAGAGTCATTAAAAACAAATCATCGATGGACCATATTTCTGGGATATGTGGTTGTATCGCAGGGGTGATGCCTATTCTAAATATTGACATAAATCAGGCTACATGTGAGGTTGTAAGGTTGTGGTTGGTCTGGTTTAGAGTCAATGTTGAAAGACTGGTTTTTATCAAAAAAAAATCTCTTTTTAAAATGATTTAGAAAAGAATTGGCAAAATATATGATTTTTATAAAACTATTTGAAAAATGTGCATTAAGTCTATATTTAAATATCCCTGTCATTTTCTGTTAAAACCTTTGCATGTAGTTAATAGGCTTGCATATGGAAACCTGTTAGGACGTAAGTCTTACCCGTTGTTTTTCGGGCTACCCTTTCTTTTGGGTAGGTCTTTTCTTTTCAGCTGAAGACTTTTCTTTTGAAGACTTGGAAGAATTTGCTGTAGATTTTTAGTTATCCTACACTCGAGCCATGCCTGTGGTCTTGAAGTGTAATTTTTGGTAGGGATGCAAGTGGGATGCTTTGCGGGTACCCGCGAGACCGCTTGCTTTACTAAAATACACTAAGCCTCCCAGTGCTTAGTGTATTTTAATGAAGTAAGCGGTCTCACGGGTACCCGTGAAGCAACCCACCTGCATCCCTGATTTTTGGAGGTGTATTAAAAAACTGTAAGCCATATTGTAAAATAACTCTAGTTATGAAATAAAGTTTGGTTGTTTGTGCTATTTCCAAATGCAACTGAAATCCTGGACAGTTGTATTTTTGAGGATCTCCCGGGGTCCCCACAGCCGCCATCGCCAGCTTGGAGTTCCCACGTGGCCACGTAGGCCTTCTTCCACAAGCGAAGCCGATACTCAGATCCGCGGCGATCTTGCACCCTTGCCGGTTGCCGCCGCGAGACAATCAGGCGATCGGCATCTCGACGTCGGGCATTGATACGGTTTTAACTTTTAGCATTGAAGCATTATTATCGATGGAGTCATTAGAGTTTGGTTTTTATTTGAGGTAATCATACTAGTTTCATTTTGCTTGTACGTTTAGTTTGTAGCATCGACATTGTTTTTTAAGGATTAAGTACATGTGAGTATGTTACTAGTATAACTATTTGTTTTATCAATTATCATGCTACAAATGAAAAGAATATTTCGTTCACCGGCCCAAAGCTAAAGGACCCATAGTCTCCTGTTCGTCCTAGGCCCTCGAAACCCTAAAGCCGGCCCTGCGGAGAGCTCTCTCTATTCCTTTCTCACATTTCTTCGCAGCGCCTCATCTCGCTTCCCTCTGTTTGAGGTGTCTCTCTCGCCGGGCGCACACCGTTGTGCTGACCGCCTCACACGCGGAGGGGGGAGAGAGAGAGTTGCGAGCGGAGAGGAGGTTGGAAAGAGAGAGAAGCTCGCCGTCGAGGTCGTCAACAACACGACCACCGTCGTCCGCGCCGCGACTTGCGGGACCCATAGGCCTCCGAGGGAGAAGAGGCGCTAAGAGAGAGAGAGAGAGAGAGAGAGAGAGAGAGAGAGAGAGAGAGAGAGAGAGAGAGAGAGAGAGAGAGAGAGAGAGAGAGCGCACGCTCTGTGAGAGAAGAGAGAGGTTGCAGGGAGCCTCGCAGGGGTTCTTGATCTTCCTAGGGATTTGTCAATTCCAATAGGGAGGTGAGATTTTAGGCCTTCTTTCATCCGCAGATGGATTCTGGTTGGACAAAAAAAAAGTTAGACGTCCTTAAAAAAAATGAAAAAACTAAAACATATTTTTTAAGATTATAGAGAAAAACACTACAAAGTCCTTTAAAAATTATTACAAAATATTACACGAGAGATTTTTATCCCTGGTGTAGATTTATCGGCAACAATAGATTGGAGGGTTGTCAACAGCTCTATAATGACTATTTCTTGAAGTCCCTTGTTTACGTCAATTTCATATTCAGAAGGAGGTGAGAACCGACTCACGTTATATTACCTTTTTCCACAATAATATCTCTTGATCAATCTAAGACCCTGTTTGTTTGAAATACAGCTTCTCTAAAAGTTGTCTCTGAGAAAAGCCACCAACACTTTTTTCTCAGATCACAATACAATTTAAAGACTTTCCAAAAGCTGATTGTTTGTTTAGTCTTCTGAGGATAGAAACTGACTAGAAGCTAAAACAAAGAGGGTCTAAATCTCTTTGCAGTTTTCATATGAAGAAGGGTTTGTTTCAAGCATTGTGGATGCGGTGGAGGCAATATTATGAGTATTTTAAGCAGCAGAGGAAGGGTGCTAGGACACTTTGAACGTCCCCATTCAAGCTGTATTCAATAGGCTTCCTAAAGCGACCCATCCTAAAATGGCTTCCCTAAAGCATTCTGTACCCTAAAATAGGGGACAAATTCCTCCTCTATTCGCTTCAACAGTGTTCCTTATTCCGTTTTTTACAATAGAGAATTTGTGCCCATTCCCTTATATGTATGAATTCTCTTTCCTTCCTTTATACAATTCTTCACATAGAGAACGCTATTTAAAATGGAGAAATATAGGGAGAGATTTTTTTAAAGGAAGCCTATAAATTTAGTGATTTCTGTTGAAGAGAGCCTCACGTTTTCGTAGATGTGCCGAGTATGTTTGTATTGTCGGTCCAGGAACCATTGGAGCAAAGATTTGGGGAGCTTAGCGCCCAACCCAGCACAAGAACCTTTGAGCTAAGATCTTCAGAAGAGACCCGGTCAATAATCAGCCGCATTCCCTCAGCTCAATTGTAAAACGTCAGGGCGGTCAATCTGATAAAATCAGGAAATTTGCGACGGATAGAAACCCACGAGAACCATTCTATGCCGAACGCAAAAAAATGCAATGCCAGAGTAGCAAGTACACTCCCTCTGGCTCAGACCTAAAGACGTCGTCAGTAATTTCAATACATACTTAATAGATATACAAACAAGCCTGGGGTCAAAGTAAACAACGATTCATCTCTACCCTAGTTTGGGTACACGTGCTATGTCAGTCATCGCACAAGCAAAAGGGCTTGCAGTTGACAGCAGCAACTCTCGTACATGAAATGAAGTCTATTTCGCTGAACCACCACAGGATGCCGAGCAAAAGATGAGTGCAAAACTAAGATTCCTCAACAACCACCAGACCTCCTGAGTCTGCCAAGATGGCGAACCGCACAATCTGCAGCATTCCCGGACTGGAAATCCCCCTCACTCCTCGTTATACTCTGGGTTCTTCTTCAAAATTACAAATCCCTCCAATACCGATGTCAGCGGGATGTATCTGCACACAAAGTGACGCAGCACAGCAGTTATTAGCTTCCACGAGGGGAGCACTAAAGTAACATCAAATTTTAGTTGTAGAGGGAATCGAATTACTTTTCAGTAGCTAGTTCAGCTCGCTCCCCTGCTGCAAGCAAGACAGGTGTTGAATGTGTCTGAAAGCCGGTAATTGTCTTAGGTCTCCCTGCCTGACCAACCACATCAACAGCTTGCCCAACCCGCACAGGAACAGAAAGGGGCTTCAGATCCTCGTCCACCGTTAAAAGCATCCTAGGCTGTATAAGCAAAGAAGAATTTAAGCATGATATCAAATAGTTATATGAGCCATTCAAAAAAATTGTCAGTCAAGTAGTACCTGCATTGCCAGGACAAGAATGTAAAGGATGTAATGATATTTCCCTAGAATGGTGGACTTCATATCAAGACAGGCATGAAGAACTGTAACAAGCCCTCCAAGCGCCATCCTGAAAATAAAACAATAAATGAAAGATGAACCCAACAATATGCGGGCGTAAACCAATTGCTTTGAAAAATACAATGCTTTAAGTTGGTTACTTACGGAGAAAGAAGAAACCGGTCAGAATGGTACGGTGAAAGTGTCAATAAACCCTTCCCAAGGTGAACAAGCCCTTGAGCAATTCTTACCTGAAAACATGTAAAACTGATAGATCAGCCTTACCTGAATACAGCCATTGAGGATTCTAAATGATCATCGTGGATTTGTACTTACACAGAATAGATGAGCGGCTTCTTTGTAGTAATAACTTGAAAGATTACGAAGCATGCCAGCTATTCTAGCATTGTTTGTACCAGCACCAATCAAACCCAATGAGATGATTGCAGCCTGGAACAATTTAATCAGAATTTAATAAATAAGTTAAGAATAAAGATGAACGATGGAAGCATAAAATTTAGAAACAAACCATTGACACATCAGCATCAGCATCATGACTCAATCTGCTCAGTGTGTCCATTACATTTACCTGAGATGGCAAATGATAGAATTTATGAAATCATGACATATGGTGGGCCATAAACTGTTTCGATATTATGCAAAAGGAGGACGTGCCGCTAAACTAGCACATGCCACATATACCAATTAATTTTTCTTTTACAAATTCTGTAGACCAGTGGGTCACAAAATAACTGCCTAATCGAGTAACTGCTTGGATAGTATGATATAAAATAGGTCTCACTTCTGTTTAGAATGAAGAAATTGCAAATTTGGCCACATTCAATACTGATGATGCCATAATTTCTTGTGTAACAGTTCCTATTTTAGGAAGATGTCAAACTAGAAATTGTCTGGTTTTGATGTAGTGTGTTTTAATATGGCATTGGATCTAGCATAACAATTAGTCTCAAGCTTTGAGCCCATATTTCAAATTCTTCTTTAGAGATTTTTTAGAGCTCTGAGAACCGGCTTCAGGGAAGGAAAAAAAGAACAGCTCAACAAGCCAAAATATTTAGATTCTTGAAAAGGGATAAGCCAAAATAAGCCTTTATCAGGGCCTGCTGGAAAACCTAAAGTTGGACGACTGGTTTCATGGCCAACCAAAAGGTACAAAATACTATGCAACCATGCAAAGTAAATAAATAAACAGTAAAATATGTATTCAATGGCATTCAATATTACTGCAAATGTGTGCATCAATGTGCGATGTGTGTGTTGGTGCAGTTTCATCAGATAGTGTAACACCTCCATGTTAAAACACCAATAAAACAATGCTATTAAAACTGTTCTACACGAATACAAATTAGTTTTTTCCCTTTCTTTTCAACCCTGCAACTATTACTTTTTAAGAGATGCATTAAGGATTCAAACATTAGCTCCATTTCACATCTGTCAGAGATTTTGTATGCAAATCAAAACTTACTAACATACCTTCGGATTAGAAATGCAAAGTATACCGAGAGCAAGAGGAACTGCTCGTCTAATATTCTGCTCGCCATATTGTAAAAGACGCTCAAGTGAACGCACTGCCATTTCAGCTCCTAATTCTTCAGACATTGCAATAAGGGCAATTCCAAGGACAGCAGGGCCTTGGTGTGTTTCTCCTTTCTCAAGATGCTGAGAGCAAATACCAAGAAGGTTCTGAACCTGCATACAGAATTGAAAAATTTTATTTAAACCATCCAAAAAATCAACTTAAAATTGCTCGAACTATTCAAAATACCTTAAGCACATTCCCTGTTCCAGCGTATGCAAGTGACATAAGTGTTACATCACAATACTTTCTTATTTTCTCATCAAATGTCTTAGAGACCTCCGCAGTAGCCTCCACGCTCTCCTGAAATAGAAACCACATGATAAAAATAAGCTAAACACTTCTCCTGAACAATCAACATTATCCGACAAAAAGAGCAGGGGTAGATATGGGAGTATAGTATATTTGAATCCAAGCAACAGTATGAAACAAAAACAATGGCTACAATCACAGACACAAGTCATCCGTCCATTTAAAACCAACAAATAGCATTCGTAAAACTAGTATGTGTTTTGCTTCATACATAAATCATTTAACCAACATACTCCCTTAATTAAAGTAAAAGCATAGAGAAATCCTTGAAACCACAAGCAATAAATAGTATTCCAAATAGATATGCCACAGGAATACCTAGTATACATATTTTCCATACTTGGCCTACTGACCAACTCCACAACCTTCAAATGTTGGAAGTGGAACTATATTTCATGGGTTGCTCAAAATACCTGTTTCCCAAGATATAGGAGGCCAAGCGCAACAGGAAGCAGGCGGACAATGGGTTCTGCCAGCTCGGCTTCACTACGCTCCATCAAGGCGAATATGATTGACTGTGCAATCTCTTCATTGCAAGAACCAACAAACACCAATCCCAGCGCGATGGCTGTGAAGACCAAGACCTCAAGAGTTGATTGGGAGTCCCCCAATACAGTCGATAGCTGCGTTCTTAGCTGAAATTTAAGATACCACATTAACATGAAATACATAATCAATGTTTAGGTAACGTAACATAATCAATGTAATATAAAGCCCCTGAAGTCCACCTCATCTTTCTGAGAACCAGCGTATGCAATACCAAGACCCAAGATTGCCCCGATCCGTATGTTTGGGTCATCCTTGCTAATATACTCCATGAGAATAGCAAGTGCCTGGCAACAAATTTAAAATATTGTAAGACAAGAGTTTGCAAAATGCCATACACACACTCAAAAAAAAAAGAGGGAAAGAGCTAATATGTTGGAGCACATACAGGGTCACAATCATTCTTCACACCGCATGTGACGATTCCGATACCTAACAAAGCTCCAGCAACAACATGACTATCATTACTATGCAAGTACTTGTCGAGCTGCGCAAGTCCAGAATCAGCATCCCATAGGAGAATCATTCCCTGAAAATAATAGTTGGCTTGTTATTATGTCTAGTTACAATTATAACCAGATCATATGATTACAAACGTAAACAATGATGTAACTGTACCAGGCTAGCTGCTGCACTGGCTTTACCATGTTCCTTGTTCTTGAATAACCAGTTTCCAGAAGACCCACTACTGGAAGAATCGGATGGGGCAGTCATCAGCTTATCCTGCACAAAGGATAAGATCTTAAGAATTAAGATCAATTCTTTCCTCGGAAGGAAGCAACAAGTAACAAATTTTCTCAAAAACTAACCTGGCCGAACCCTGCATTCACAAATGCATTGACAAATGTAGCAGCCAAATTCTGCCTTGCAGAATCAAGACTGGAGCTGGCACCACGCCCATCAATCAAATGGACCTACAGATTAGAAAGTACTGCCATAATTATTATGAAGAATTAAAAGGAACTGCCATGAACATGGAAAGAAGTAACATATAGGTTACCTTATATATATCCTCTGGAGATTTTGGCTCCATGACCTCAATATCTCGAGCAAGAGCAAGGTAACCCTCGCTCAACTTAGTATTATTTACTATTTCTTGCAAAATCTCCTTGTCATTGTCATCAGCAGCTATCTCGTCATCAATCTCCATAGCCAAACCCTTTCCAAACAAGAGAATTCACAGTCAAAATTAACGGGACAAGCCATTTCACGAAGATAAAAAAAGAGTAACCAAGGTAGCAATGTATTTCTCAGTGCACAGAATGAAAAACTGGCATTTGACCTCCTCTGTGAGTGTTAACAAATATGTAAATTGGTGGGTTTAGCATGTGAGGAATAAATGTGCACACAATGCATGAAAGAGAGAGAGGGGGAAATACGTGGCGTGCGATGATGTATGAGAATTGCTTCTTGAGCAGAAGATCGTCAGTTGCTGTGTAGACCTGCTTCACATACTGCATGGACTAGAGATCATTGGACGCATGTCAGTTCAACTTAGTTATAACAAGGGAGTGTGATATGAGATAATCATTTGCTCACCTTATTGTCAAGGAGAAGAGCGATTCGCAAAGCACTTGCTAGGTCTTCAAACTTCATCTGAATAGTATATGCTATGTCAAGTGCCAGCATATCATCTGGAGCGGGGAGATACCTGAAAGTTTTACATTCAGATACATCAAAGTATTAATTCAATTTCATTGAAATTCAGAGATAATGGTTAACATGCTAGTACAACTGAAGCTATTCCCAGGAACTCATTTGAAAACGGGAGCACAAGCAATATTTACCAAATAGAAGCACAAGCAATAATACATGATATGTGAAGAAAGAACTTAGTGAAGCATACACTAGGAATATAACAGTGCATGACCAAATATAGTCACATACTTAGAAGAACTAGTAAGGTACAAGCAAGCTCTTTTGTAGTTTGTAGAGTCAACATGTTCAACTAGTAAATCAAGGTCTTCAACCTACAAAACCATAAAACATCATGCATCAGTAATTCAGTATATAGATTAACAAATATAGGACAAAGTCTGTAAATACCTCCATCAGAAGATCAACAGCTTCAGGCTCAGCATTGTGCTGTGATATAGATAACAATTGAATGGTATTAATCCATCAGTAAATCAAATAGCTATTGATTATCAATACTAATGGTCAATAAAGGACTAAACATGTGCATGTATACATTTTATGTTGCAACAGAATTTTATTAAAAAAATCAACCATGAACTATAATATTAATAAGAACCTACCTTCATGTGGAATGAACTAATCTGCTGCACTAGTTCCATTAGAGCATCAATTGGCATGTCATCATCCTGTGAAACAATTACATAAAGGAATTAGAATAATTTGAAGCGCTAGTTCCATTAGGACATTGTCTGAGGTTTGAAAGCTAAAAATTGCTGCGCTAGTTCCATTAGGACATTGTCTAAGGTTTGAAAGCTAAAAATTGCTGCGCTAGTTCCATTAGGACATCGTTTGTGGTTTAAAAGCTAAATGGAAATTAGAATAAACAAACATCCACTTCAAAGGTTTTTGGAGGCTTGGAGCCCAAGAAGGTGAGAGTTATCAATTTGTCACTTTAGCTATCCCACAATCCTCACAAAAAGCTCACACACATGTAGTTTTAAAGCCTAGCAGCATTGGTACCCAAGAAAAAATAGAAGGAATTGTAATAGCAGGAATCAGCAAAGAATGTGGTAACAAATAAAAGGGTATTGATTACCATTTATATTGTTTAATAAGATGGTTTGCAAAGGAAACTAAAACTAAGAAATACCAAGCTTCAACAAGGAGTTAAATCGAAGAATGTGGCGTGATTAAAAAAACATAGGTGAAAATCACATAACAATGACAGGAAAAATGTCAAGATTTAAAAGAAAAACGTGCAGTGTTTCCATTATCATGTGAATGAGTGCAACCTGGCGCTTTTGGAATTCTTGTGCAATTTCACCTGCCAGATTTCTGTAAATGAAAAAAAGTTATTCCATCAGAAGCCACAAATGAGCAAGCAATAATATGTAATCAGAAAATAAGGGTACATCTGAAAATAAAAAACTCAAATCACATCTAAGAATAATAAATTTATGCAGTTAAGGTATAAAAGGATTATATGCATTTTAAACATTTTTTAGATCAATAATGATATGACTAAGTGCCAAAGAAACAGACGTCATAGAAGCTATTGAAGAAGATCCAACTTGACAGTTAATATGACCAAACATAAATTGTGTCCAAACAAATGACCATCATAAAGAAAGCTCTATCGCATCATCTGGTACAAGTGACTCAATATAGGGGTACTAATACCAACCTCCTAGGAGTGGGAGCTGGGTGTGACTAACACAGCTGTTTAGTTCAAACCTAGGAAACTTACCTCTTTAGTTTCTCACAATTTACATTGCAGCGTATAAGTAGTTACTGAAGAATTGTACAAACAAACAGACTTTGGGCAAGTGATGAATTGAGAATGGCAAAAGAAGAGATCGCCAAACATTTGGACATATAATTCATTGAAAAAATGGAATTTTTACAGTTGATGAGAAAAGAAGCAATTATCTCAGAAAAATGAAAGCAGTTATAATACAAATTTACGAGGCAGAATGAATTCAAGAAGAATATAGAATACAAAGAAATTCCAGTAGCATTGTTCTTAATCTTACCTCACATATTCATGACCCCATGATCCAATATCACCTTCAGAGCCCAACAAACGATACTTCAGGCTCTCCTAGAACAATTAAAAGAAAGAAAACAAATTTCATCAGGCCACGTAAATTGTGGTTGAATGTAAACAGCTGACGACTTTTTAAAACAAGAAGAATTGTCTCGCTGAGGAGGGAGGAACACAATTGAATTGTGGCAGGGACATACTCTTTCTCCTTCAACAGACATTGTCAAGGCTAATACTGATAGTATGTCAGCCATGTATTTCTGCAAAACAGTATAAAGGAGGTATCAGCACTGTATGGGAGCAAAGTTTAAAGCACAGTGATACTGAGAGATCAACAGTCCACTCAAATGGTCATACCTTTAGATCAGAATCTGGCATGGTCTCATAGTATGACTTGAGGGTTCCGTAGTGTGGACGGAGGAATTTCAATGGCTTTGGGACAGACGTCATTGAGCTTGTAGCTGAACGAATCTCCTGCCTGAACCGATTCAGTAGCAGCAAAAGGGATTAGAGATGCAAGTGACAGCACTCAACCATACTTCATCAGATAGATGTGACAATACGGGCCAGAAGAAATAGACCCTGAGGCATACACCAAATTCGACAGCAGATTAGAAATATAAACCTAGAGCAAGCAGCACATCCAGTACCAAACCTAAGTAGGCTACCGGAATCGAGGAAGAGACGCAATCCTAGAGCTGTCAATTGGTTTCAGAAAGTGAAAAGCACCTCATCTGCTCAAGCGCGAGTTTCTGCACGCCGGGATCCGCGTCCTGCGCCCTCTGCACGTAGAGCTCGAGCTGCTCCTTCAGCGCCAAATCCTCCTCTGACTGCGCGCAAACCACCGACATCCAAAAGCATCAGGCAAAGCCAAGCCACAGATCGAACCAGGAACCAGGCCGCGCCGAGATCCCGGCTCCACCCAGGCGGCACATAGGGAGCGCAAAAGAGAACGAAGGCGGGGCGCGCTCACCAGGTCGTCGTCCTTCTTCTCGTCCTTCTTCTTCCCCTTGGCCTTGGCCGGCGGCGCGGGCTCGGACGGCGCGGCGGGGCCCGCGCCGTTGGGGTTCTCGGGCGGCGACATGGCGGCGGCGAGCTGGGGCTCGGAGCGGCGGTGGGGCGCAAGGTTTTGGGGGGCGGCGCGGAGGAGGGGGAAGGGGATCTCCGCTTTGCGTGCAGCCGGACGGCGAGCCGAGGCCTTGCGAGTAGCGAGTGAGAGTCGCACTAGTAACCTCGTCTTGCCCCTCCTCCAAGAAGGGATATGGGCCTTCTTATCCGTATGGACTTTCGGGCCCAGTTCCGGGGAAGATCTGCTGCCTCCATACTGGGCCGGACATGAACATAGAGGGCCTATTAAGCAAGGAGGAGTGTCCAACGATTCAGTTGTAGGCCCACAGCCCATTCCAAACTAGGACATTTGTCCAAGGATTTTCTAACTTATGATTGTTTTGAAAAGGATAAACCTGTTGAGTGTTGACTTCTTATGCTTTTGTTAGTCTCGAAGCCGCTTCAACTTGCAAAAATTAAACTTACGTTCAACTCACCCTAAGCCCCTCCGAATGCAGAATGTGGGCTTAATAGCACAGAAAAGGCCATAACCAAGGTTCACCTTATTGATTTGGATAATTTTATAGCTATAAATTCATAACAAAATGGCTATAAACCAACCAAAAATTAATATTCATACTTTGAAGTTGGAAACAATCTTTGAATGCCATTGAAAGTCTCCAAATCCCTCTTGTTCCTTGATAAAGACACTCAACTTTTGTGCCATCACACTCGCATCTTAATACTTTTTATATGCTAGTGATGACGGTTCATGTCGTTACGGATATCATAAAGATGTTTATATTCCTGTCTTTTTAATACAATGAAAAATAAGAAAATGTAAAAATACAAAATATAATCTGTAAAATAATGAGAAAGTTTTCTATGGGTAGTATTCTGTGTACTTGAATGCACCCCAAAAAAATTAAAATCAGGATGTGAATTTTTATATTAAAATTAATGATACCTGCTTATAAAAAAATAATATTAAAAAATACAGAATCTTAACAAGTAAAACATCATGTTGCACAACCTATAAATTTGACTCACTCGGTTTGGATATCAAACACTTTGCACACGGTACCATGACTATTATTTTTAGATTTTCCTGATTTATTTTTTATCTTACTCGGTTTGTCAAGTACGTAAGTGAAACCCTGGTTCGATTGCCCTTTCATCGTAAACTGAACGTTGAAGAAGCAAAATATGAAGTAGTCCAATCATCCAACCAAGATCATTTTATTTATCTATCTATAGCAAGATCATTCACAGATGAGTTCTTATGAATACTATAATACTGCCCTAGTAGCACTAGGCACTAGTGCATCAATACTGCCATTAACACAAACTATAACTTGAACCAGATATTTTGTAGTTTCACTAAAAAAACGTTGGTGCCACCTAGATTATTTGCTTGTTCAGAGTAGCTGAGCCGATTGATAAGTTGGTTGAATTGAAATTAGTTGTGTAAGATTGAGGCCTTGTTTGTTTAAGATTTAATTTAATTTAATTTAATTAAATGAAAATTTGTTATTTTTGTATAAGCCAAATGATGTAATGTTTTGTAGTCATTCTTGTGGGGTTTTAAATAGTACTTCTTAAAGTTTGTAAAAAAAATCCTATAATTTTTTGAACTCGTTAAAACGTATTTTGAGGGGTTCACAAATTTGCTATAGTAAAACGCAACTCTACATTAATCTGAAATTAACAAGGCCTGAATGAATAAAACTGAATGAATAAGTTTAAACCACTTTAAACAGCTTATGTTTTTAGCACCGTACACTAGGAAAAGCACCGATGCAGGTTGCTTTCAAAGAGAGCTATTTTATACAGGAAGTGGAGTAACTGGATGCCACGGTTTACCACCTTCCGGGAGGAAAAGGCAGCACAGGATGGATGATGCTGATGAGGCTCCGAATTGGACGACATCAAAGTCAATATCAAACTATCAATCCCACCGCTTTTAGCTGTCCAATGTTGTTTTCAGCACAGCACTTGGCTGCTAAACGTGCGGTATTACTGACCACAATTTTGTTTGGTTATTCTGTTGATACCAGCTCTACAAATCCTGTGATAACAGCTTTAAAAATCTCACCTAAAAATTAGGGTTTGCATTGTTTCTAGCACAATATTTGTCTGTGAAACTTTAAATTAAATTTAATTTAAGTTAAAAAAGATCAATAAGTATTGCTGGCATTCGCCAGATTTGGAATGTAAGCTAAAAAATTCAATAAGTACTTCACCTTTTTTTTTTTACGCAGACAACCTTGTAAATAAATTAGAAGAAAGAGCAATTTACAAGGAAGTCCAGTGGTGTGTGGCACCACGGTTGAAACATTACATCCGAGTTTACAGCAAATTTGGCACACACATGAGCTACGGAGTTTTCATGCCTGGGCACATAGATTAACTTACACCCCTCATTACTTCTCAACAGACGTCTAATATCCATAATAATAGATTTATCTAAAGAGCAAACATCATTGTTAGATTGCACTGCTGAAACCAGATTCAAACAATCTAAAGCAAAAACCACATTCTGGAAGCCTTTCTTCAGAGTGAACACCATTGCCTGTTTGCAACTCCACGCCTCAATGGTTTGGGGGTCTCTGAAACCGATTCTTTTCTGGATTCCTGCTGCAAGAAACTTACCTCTCTTGTTGAGCACTACCCACCCCCCTCCTGCACAATTCTTAGCCATATTTAACGCCCCATCCACATGACAGATAACTGAGTTCTCATCCTCCATAGACATAATTTCCATTCTTTCTTGGCCCAAATATTGTCCATTTTCATTCTGCTTTAATTCCTCAACATACTCCAACTCTTCCCACAGATTCTTTGCCCTTTGAAACACTGAAAAAGGGTTTGGGTCTATTCCTTCATAAACTAATTTATTCCGGGCTCCCCACAACGCCCAGCATAAAATGATCATTTTATTAATTTTAACTTCATCCTGCTGATTCAAGATACCTAACACCCAGTCTTTTGCTGAAAAATCATTCAAATTCATTTTGGGGCTTTCACCTAAAAGGCTCCATACAGATTGAGCAAATGCACAATTGATCAACACATGTCTCCAGTCCTCCTCATTCTTATTACACCTTGGGTAGCCGCTGTCTTGCACGATTGATCTCCTTTTAAGATTCATGTTAGTAGGAATGCCATTATGAAAGACCCTCCAAAAGAAAACTGATGAGGACATCCAACCCAAGGATACGACCGCTGCCCCTACATCCTCTCCGACAATGCCATCTTCATCACCTACGATCAACGCTGCGACTCCGACATCGCCTAAGGGCCTAAATCCCGGAGCTCGGCCTTTCAAGTCCAAGACGAAGAACCAGAGAAGCAAGCACGCACCACGAGGACAGCCCAAGAGCCAAGGAAGGCCCACATGGAAGCCCAAGATGCTAGAAAGCCCAGTTCGGCCACCCAGCAGCACGTCGACTTCAAACGGGCATAACTCGGGCTCCCGAACTCCGATTTTGGCGTGCGACCACTCGTTGGAAAGCTTAGGAGATAAGCTTTCCAATGGATCCAAGACAACACCTAAATTCATCCAGGACCGTCGGGAAAATGAAGAACAATGTTTCGGGCCAGAAACTCGTGGTCTTTGCGACATCGTGTTTTTGGGCCTATGGCCCATGTAACTTAGGGTTTTGGTGGGTGCCCCTGTTTTGGCCGCCCTACACCTCCTGGCCGCCGCTATATATGTGGCCGGTGCCTCTCTTCTATCCTTAGGTTTTGTTGTGTTTTGGTTGACCCCGTGTGCGTCCCTCCTCGTGTTCGCGTGTGTCGACTAGACCACCCATGACGAGAAACAGAACCTCACCCTTTTCGTGAGATTTATCAGTTATCATCTTGTTCTTGCTTGTTCTCGATTGCTAGCAAGTTCAAGGATCAATCGTGCCTGGCTCGGTTGATCGCCTCGTGTGGTGACATTTGCGATTGCGCGGTTGCTGATCCCGTGGATTGGTAGCGTCGTCATTACACCAAATCGACGTATCGTTCTCACCAGAAGATCGGGCCGACCCCGTGCTCATCAAGTGGTATCAGAGCGACAGTTGCCTGGTGAGAACACCCCTTATCTTGTTCTAGATCTGTTCTTGTTCGTCCTAGAGTCCAGAAAATTGCCTACAAAAAAATTATCGTGTGATTTACTTTTAATCCTAGCCCGTCTAGCCTTTACTATTTCTGCACTTGTTCAATTCTTGTTGAATTTTCGTTGCATCGTCGTGTCGTTGCTGGTCTTAGCGTTTGATCTTTAGAGTTTCGAGTTCGAGTCACGTTTTTTTTTTTTTGTCACAGTGTTCTTCGTTGTCGTCGCTGTTCTTGTGAGTTGCTTCTTTTGATCGTGGTTCCTAACCACCATATCGCTGCACCATCTTGAGATCGCTGAGAGAGAGAAAAAAAAAAAAAAAGAGCACCTTCCATCTGAACCGACTCCACTTTCCTTGCTGTCCAAGCCGTGTCAACCTTTCCTACCCACAGCTGCCATAAACAAACCAGCCCACGACTTTTCACCAAACAGATCACGCCTTCTTAGTTGATTTGTTTCCTTCTTTAAATAACAACCGTGTTTGCACTTGCCAAACAGCTGCATTAATTAGTTTCCATCTTTTGCTAATCACGTGCATCCACCGATCTTTGCTCTTCCGGCCACCGAAACCAGCGCCTTTTTTTTTCTTTTGCTGGTAGAGCCGTGCACAATCATCCAATCCAAGTAAAAAAAAAAAAACACACAAAGCTGCCATCTTGCTAATCACGTCTCGGTTTCCAAAAAAAAAAAAAATATCAATCTGTTTACTGTCCAGCCGAAAGCAAAGGAGTGCAATAAAAAAGGCAGGTGCAAATAGAAAGAGCCGCACCAAAAAAAAAAAACGAGGCTGAAAAAAAAACAGTGAAAAAGAAGAGAGGAAAAAATCAGAAAAAAAAAAAAGCAAAGAGAGGAAAAATAAATTGAGTTTTCATCGTGGTGTTCAACCACTGTTCTGTGACTTCATTGGTGTCTAGGCTCGCGTCTCTAGCACGGTCTAGCCTAGGACCAGCAAGTACCGTCGTTGAACGCTTATTCAACTTGTATTAACTAGTGTGGTTATAGTTTCTTCTTTGCTACATATTGAACCTGTCCAAGCTCCACATATTACTAACATATAGGAGAAGCACCTTGCAATCGTTTTGTCACCCCTGCGTGCAGATTACCGTCATCCATTGATAGACCTTGACAAGCTGCAGGGTAAGAACTTGTAAGAGCTTGGTGAGAGCTTCGAGAGTGAAGACTTGTCAATTACAGCTCCTATTAGTAGATAGGGTTATACATCTCTTTGTGTATTTTCTTGTCTACTACTAACAATGGCAGGTCCACATATGAAGAAAAATTTTCCTTCCATGGAGGATGATATTGAGGATTCCCCATACTTGATGAAAGAGAAAAGAAATGCTTGCGGAAAATTAAAAGGAGTGTATTGAGTCTCTGAAGAAAGAATTGAAGCCTGCATCACCAAAGAAGAAGGATAGTAAGTGTACTTCAATTAGTAAAGATAAGAATGTGCTTGCTATTCCTACTACTAACCATGTAGGCAAGAATGACCATGATGGTGTGCACCTGAGGGCTGCAATGACGGACAACTACAAGAGCTTTTCATCACAACTTATACTTAGTGCACCGTCGAAACACGCTAGTCAAACTCAGCGCCACAACCTATTCCACACTAGGTTTGTTGTGCGAGAACGAAGGGTAGAAGTCATCATTGATGGAGGAAATTGCAGCAATCTAGCAAGTCAAAACATGGTCAAGAAGCTTGGCTTGCCCACGACTCCACTTAAACAACCTTATGAGATCGAATGGTTCAATTCAAATGGTAAGGTTCGTGCGCTTAACGCGAGAGTAAATTTCTCCATTGGTTCATACTATGATTATGTTGATTGTGATGTCATACCCATGGAAGCATGCTCACTTTTATTAGGAAGACCTTGGTTATATGACGTGGAAGCTTTTCACAATGGTAGAACCAACCAATATTCATTTATGCATTATTGTGAGAAAATGATTTTGGAACCAATGACTCTGCTGAAATAAATAAGATTAATGCTTATAGAGCTCAAAAACATGAACAAGAGGGTGATCAAATTGCTAACAACGCAAAAACACTGAAACAAAGATAAAGGAGGCAATTCATTTAGATAAAACTGTGACCTCCTCTTGATATTGTATTGGACACACATGTTTCTTTGCCCCCTATTGTCACTAATATTTTGCAGGAGTATGAGAAGGAGTCGAGGACGACTCCAATTCAAGAAGGGGAGGATGATGAGGACATCCAACCCAAGGATACGACCGCTGCCCCTACATCCTCTCCGACAATGCCATCTTCATCACCTACGATCAACGCTGCGACTCCGACATCGCCTAAGGGCCTAAATCCCGGAGCTCGGCCTTTCAAGTCCAAGACGAAGAACCAGAGAAGCAAGCACGCACCACGAGGACAGCCCAAGAGCCAAGGAAGGCCCACATGGAAGCCCAAGATGCTAGAAAGCCCAGTTCAGCCACCCAAGAAGACGTCGACTTCAAGCGGGCATAACTCGGGCTCCGAACTCCGATTTTGGCGTGCGACCACTCGTTGGAAAGCTTAGGAGATAAGCTTTCCAATGGATCCAAGACAACACCTAAATTCATCCAGGACCGTCGGAAAATGAAGAACAATGTTTCGGGCCAGAAACTTCGGTCTTTGCGACACCGTGTTTTTGGAGCCTATGGCCCATGTAACTTAGGGTTTTGGTGGGTGCCCTGTTTTGGCCGCCCTACACCTCCTGGCGCCGCTATATATGTGGCGGTGCCTCTCTTCTATCCTTAGGTTTTGTTGTGTTTTGGTTGACCCGTGTGCGTCCCTCCTCGTGTTCGCGTGTGTCGACTAGACCACCCGTGACGAAATGAACCTCACCCTTTTCGTGAGATTTATCAGTTATCATCTTGTTCTTGCTTGTTCTCGATTGCTAGCAAGTTCAAGGATCAATCGTGCCTGGCTCGGTTGATCGCCTCGTGTGGTGACATTTGCGATTGCGCGGTTGCTGATCCCGTGGATTGGTAGCGTCGTCATTACACCAAATCGACGTATCGTTCTCACCAGAAGATCGGGCCGACCCCGTGCTCATCAAAAACCCTTATCTTAGACGGGATTTTCAGTTTCCACAACTTCTTAATTTTTGTACAGTATTGATCAAATTCTGAGTGTTCCCCCACCTGGTCAGTTTCTTGTTTCTCCTCTTTTCTCCTAGTAGCCAGGGCTCTATAGAGACTCCTAACAGTAAATATGCCCTTCTTCTCAAAACCCCAAGCCCAGAAATCCTCCTCTTCAGTTCTGCCAACAGGAATTTCTAGAATTGCTTCCACATCGATAGGGTGAAAAGTATCATTCAGTATATCATTCTTCCATTGTTGGCCTTCTTCATCTATTAACTCAACCACTTTTATTGGGGGATTATTAATCTTTGCCTCATAGGGGACTCTTTGCCAAACCCTATTCAGCCATGGATCCTTCCAAATATTAGTTTGCTTGCCTGATTGGATTCTTCTTATGAGGCCTATTTGAAGAGCATCCCTACCCGCAAGAATGCTCCGCCACACTGCAGAAGGTCTCCGGCTAAGGCATGCATGCAAAAAATCACCCCTTGAGTAGTATTTTGCCTTCAACACTTGAGAACAAAGACTGCCCGGGGAGGTTAAAAGCCTCCAAGCCTGCTTGGCGAGAAGAGCAATATTAAAATTCCTGAAATCACGAAAGCCCAGCCCACCCGCTCCTTTTGGCATGGTGACTTTATCCCAAGCTACCCAATGCATTCCTTGCTTTTCAGAATTTTTCTCCCAAAAGAATTTCCTGATCATGGTTTCCAATTTCTTACATAATCCAATATTAAGCTTAAAACAACTCATTTGATATGTGGGGAGAGCTTGAGCAACTGCTTTGATGAGCACCTCTTTACCTCCCACAGATAGACATTTAGATTGCCATCCTTGGGTCTTGGACCACATCTTTTCTTTTAAAGATTGAAAACAGCCTTCGGTAGTCCTACCATTTGGCATAGGAAGACCAAGATAATTACCATTATAATCCTCATTTTGAATTTGGAGCTCTTCCTTAATCATCGCCTTCACGCTATTTTCAGTCCCCGCACTGAACCAAATCACCGACTTGTCCTGGTTTATTTTTTGTCTTGAACCCTTACAATAAAGTTGGAGGGCCTTCTTTAGTTTATTAGCTTGGCACTTATCAGCTTTAAAAATGAGAAGAGCATCGTCAGCGAAAAATAAATGGTTAATGCAAGGTCCACCTCTTCCAATTTTCAGTCCATCCACGCAAACGCTTTTTCCATTTCTTTTTAGAAGCCTGGAGAAACCCTCCATAGCCAAGATGAAGAGATAGGGGGACAGAGGATCACCCTGCCTCAGGCCCCTTGTTGGCTTGAATTCCTCAAGCATCTGCCCATTCAGTAGGACTGAGTAAGAAACTGAATTCACACACCTCATCACCTTTTCCACCCATAGCTGATGGAAACCAAGCTTTATCATCACACTAGCAAGATAACTCCACTCCACTCTATCATAAGCCTTTGCCATATCCAGTTTGAGTGCACAGAATTTTTTCTTTAGTTTTGTATTTCTCATATGATGGATGCACTCATGGGCGATAATTGCATTGTCAGTAATTAATCTCTTAGCCAGAAAGGCTGATTGCTCTTCTGAAATAATACTTGGGAGGATCAGCTTAAGCCTGTTAGTATACACTTTTGCCACAATTTATAGACTACATTGCAAAGGCTGATTGGTCGAAAGTTCGGCAGAGTATCAGCACCTTTCTTTTTAGGTATAAGGATAATGATGGTTTTATTAAATTCCTCTGGAAATTCACCCCTTTCTAGGACTCTCCTAACTGATCTCAAAACATCATCACCACACACTTCCCAATATTTCTGAAAGAAATGGGCCTGAAACCCATCACACCCTGGAGCTTTTAAAGGGTGCATCTCGAAAAGGGCCTTCTTAATTTCTTCGTCAGTGTAATTGCTTGTAAGGCTCATATTCATCTCCGTCGAGACCAGATGAGGAATGGCTTCCATGATGCTCTCCTCTCCTATGGTTCCCTGAGAGGTATAAAGCTTCTTAAAGTAGGAGTTCACTTCTTCTTGTAATGCTTCCTTCTCCCTTAGAATAACTCCTCGATCATTTTTAAGATAAGTAATCCTATTTGTTATTTTCCTAGCTGTGGCATGCTGATGAAAAAATTTTGTGTTTTTATCTCCTTCAGATAGCCATTTCACCCTAGCCCTTTGACTCCACATGATTTCCTCCTTGCGGTTCAGCTCTATAATTTCCTTTTGAACCTCCTTTTCAGCCGCTGAAGGTCCTTGATCTTTCCTCTCGTTTTGTTAGGCCTCTAGCTGGGTATGGAGTTGATTAATTTTTTTCCTAATTTTGCCCACTGTCGTGTGATCCCATCTCCTTAGAGCCTGTTTAAATTCCTTAATCTTGAAACATAAATCCGTGGCATCATGGCAGTCCCCCTGATGCTTCCATTCTTCCTTCACAAAATCATGAAACTGAGGATAAGTTTCCCACATTTTTTCATACCTGAATATTCTCTTATTCCCAGACTCCTTATTTTGAGGCTCATTAAATTTAATAATCAAAGCATGATGGTCTGAAGATGCCATTGCATGGTGGAGAACTTCAACTTCAGGGAAAAGCATACACCACTGCACATCAACCAGTACTCTATCCAATATGCATTTTGTGTTTGCCCCATCAGCTCTCCTATTGTCCCAAGTCCATTGAACTCCTCTGTACCCCAAGTCCCTTAAACCACAAAAATCAACGCAGTCCCTGAACGCCTCAATTTGATTCTCCAGCCTTCGATTTAAACTAATCTGCTCACTTTGATGAAGGATCTCATTGAAATCTCCTAAACATAACCAAGGGTCATTGTGTGATCTTCGTAAAAAGTTGAGAAGCCTCTAGGTTTCATTATGATGCTTTGGATTAGCTTCCCCATAAACACAAGTCATTCTCCAGCTCGGTCCTTCAGGAACTGAAATGAGAGCCTCAATATGATATTGGGAATACGAAGTGATGGAGAGTTCAGAGGGATTATTGTAGAACAAGCCCATGCCCCCGCTTTTTCCACTACTACTCACTGGAAAACAATTGCTGAAACCAAGTCTCCTTTTAAGCTTCTCAGTTCTGTTTGAATAAATCTGAGTATCACACACAAACAAAACTGAGGGGGACACTTTCTTCACCAAAAAGTGAAGCTCGCCTACTGCCCCTGGGTTCCCAAGCCCACGGCGGTTAAGGCTCAAGAGTTTCATTGTTTATGGCAGCCCTCACCCTCGAGGGCTGCCATTTCAGTTAATTCTTCCACTTTGCTCCTCTTCCCTTCACACCCTGTAATTAACTCTCTCGATCCAGCAAACACTTGCTGGTGCTCTTCTCCTTGCTTTCTTTTTTTCTCCTTAATTTTTACTTCAATGCACTTAGTATTAGAAACCCTCTCAATTCTTTTCCATATTTTTCCTTTTGCCTGCACCTTTTTAGTATTCTCAATTTTACTTGCAACTTCTATTAAATCTTCCTCCCTCTCCTCTTCAGTGTGCATAGGTTCAAAGTCAGGCTGGGCATAGTGGTCTTTATATCCCTCAACCACCCTTTGATCCCCTGAACTCCTTTCTAAGCTGTCTGCCGGTTCCTCTTCCATCCATCTTGTCACCTCCTTAGTCTCGTCTTTGTCTTTGCTTACTTTAGATGGACTTATAACTTCAATCTCCTTTCCTTCCTCGTTGCTTTCCTCCCCTCTTGGTTTTGACAGAGAGGAAGAATTGTAAGAGGACTGATTTGAGGTATTGCTATGAACAAAACCTGCTCTATAAGAATGCTTTCGAGCATTGTTATCCGGCGAGGCTCTTAGCCACTCACCAAATTGTTTCTTCTCCTCTGCCCTTTGCTCTGCTAGGCACTCTATCATCGTGACCGATCAGACCACAACTAAAACAGAAGTGAGGGATTTTCTCATAAGTAATCGGGTACCAAATTGCCTTTTCTTCCTCTATGATTGACATTAGGATAGCCCGACGAATTGGCTCATTGATATTGAGCTCCACTTGTATTCTCATATAGGCCCCCAACTTTTCCCTTCCTTGTCCACATCCACCTGAATCATCTTCCAATATTTTGCAGCAATTCGTTCCCCAGTTTCCTTTGACATACAACCAAAAGGCAGCCCATAAACTCGGATCCAAATTCTTAGTGTGTCAAATTTGAGTTCACTGAGTTTCTTTGTCCCATCAAAAGTTTCCAGAATCAACGCCTGATTGTTGAAATTCCACGGCCCCCCTTGCCACACATAATCAAAATCCTCCTTACACATGAGTTTAAACAAAATAAGATTGTTCTCAAGCAACTTGCATTCCAGCCCCCTTCTCAAATTCCATGCCAAATTCATCGTTCTAGTGAACCCCTTAATATTGACCGGTTTGGGACTCAGGAGTTTACCTATTAGAGTGAATGGGGAATTCACCCTGAGATCCTCTTTCCGCAGGCGTAAATTCAGTCCATCTGCTGCTTCTCTCGCCAGATCTAGAGTCTCCAGTTGTCTGGCCAGCTTCTCACCATCTTTGTCTTAAATGAAGTTTCATTTTACTACTTCAAAACGACCAATCTCAACTGATAATCGAATTTTAAACCTACATCTGATTTTTAAATTGATTTTAAATCCAACTGTTTGAGGTTCAACTGTTTTATCAATTCAATTCTTCCCTAGAGGGACATCAACAGTATGATTATGATTATATATCCTGCATGCTATTGCCATCAGCGCATCCAGAATGCGTGCTTGCATAAGATACCATACAATTATAATACTTGCTGGCAAAAGTCACAAGATCCTTCTCACCACCAAATGTCAAAATGCAACCTACCAGGCTTGAAGAAAATCTCTTAAAAAAAACTATTAGCCCAGTAAATCTCTTTAAAAAACTATTAGTCCAATGTGACAACGTGTTGTAGCACTATTTGGTCAGTGTGAGAGATTGCAAAGTGAGGACTTTATTACTTTTTCTGTCTGATAAAGAACAGTACACAGAAGGGGTGCTTCTGATGAACATATTACACACGGGCGTAGCGCCCCTTTTATAGAGAACGCGGTGGAGACAATGGATGGAACACAATAAGGGATTAATATTCTCTAATAAACCTGTTTATTGTTATTTGCCCACAAACGTGACGTTTAACAACTCAAAAATCTCAGTTTGCCTATGTGATTTGATGATAGAATAAAAAAAAAATCAAATACCCAAGAGAATGACAATGCTACAACCTCCAGAATGGAAGGACAAATAGGCATAAACACAGGTCAACATAGATTTAACAACAAAGTAAATACTCCAATAGTGTCATCATCTACCAGTTAGCCCAGGAGGCAGCACAGCCTACCCGCTACAAAATTTCCAAACATTGCATAGAAAGAGAACATAAAAACCGGTCCTTAACCACAATTCAAATAGACCCCAACCTTACCACCACTCCCCCAAAACGAGAAAGTTGGAGATATTTAACAAGAACAAACTTTTATCCAGCACCTTGACACATTCCTAAGACATAATCTAGAGAAGGTCCGCAACATTGGCAGGCAGCTCCTCGATGGTCACATTGTAAAACCTCTGGATGTCATACAGCATCCTTTCATCATCACGGGTGACAAAGTTGATGGCAACACCCTTCCTGCCAAACCGACCACTACGACCAATACGATGCAGGTAGTTCTCAGGTTGGGTCGGCAGGTCATAGTTGATGACAAGGGAGACTTGCTGGACATCAATACCACGAGCAAGCAGGTCAGTGGTGATAAGCACACGAGAAGACCCAGATCTGAACTCCCTCATGATGATATCCCTAGTGTTCTGGTCCATGTCTCCATGAGTGGCAGAGACAGTGTGGTCCCTGCTCCTCATCTTGTCGGTGAGCCAGTCCACCTTGCGGCGGGTGTTCACAAAGATGACACTCTGGGTGATGGCCAAGGTCTCGTACAGGTCACAGAGAGTATCAAGTTTCCACTCTTCCTTATCTACATTGACATAGAATTGCTTGATACCCTCAAGGGTAAGCTCATCTCTCTTCACAAGAATCCTCACAGGCTTGTTCATGAACTTGCGCGTAATCTCAAGAGCCTCAGGAGGCATGGTCGCAGAGAACACACCAACCTGAACTTTTGATGGAAGAAGCTGAAAAATATCATAAATCTGCAAAGTGCAAAGGCAAACGTGTAAGTTGAGGATGACATGCAGCTGCAATTTTAAAAAAGATGTAAGAATACTTTTTTTCCCATGATGATTCATATAGATCAGCAACATCATAACTGACATCTCAGTCCTAAAAGTATTCAAAAGCAAATAATGTTGCGACCAATGTACACAGCTATGCTAAGCACTGAAAACATGCATGTGCAAGCTACGGCATGAGTTTTCCACATGCAAGCATGGCACAAAAGATTCAGCGTAGAGGTGTCCAAATTTCAGCGTAGAGGTGTCCAACAGGTCAGCCCGGTTCAGGCCCAGTTCGTCTTGGGCCCAGTTACTATACGAACCAGGCCAACCTTGCTATCGAACCAGGGTCTAAGCCCATACCTGGTTCAGTTCGAGAACCGAGCAAACTGGGTTGAACCAGTTACCATTTAGCCAATTTGGCCCAGTTTGTGCGGGTTGGCCCAACTTATTACAAAAGCCTTTTAATATTTATAACCATAAAATTAAAAAATGGCAATTTTCAATATGAAATGATATAAAACACATGCAAGACACATGATAATACCTTCAAAGAATAGCTTTATTATGGATTTTAAACAGATGTGAAGAATTTTATCATGAAATATATACACAAAGTTGAAAGAATATGAAAAAAAAAAGGTGCTACAGTGAACCAGGGCAAACAAACCAGACCAGGCCAAACTAACTGAACCAGGCCGCTACTATGCGAATTGAATCAAACTGTGCCGGCCCAACAGGCCACGGGGTCAAGCTCAGGCACAGTTTGCCAGTCCAAACCGGGCCGGCCCGGTTTGTTTTGCAACCCAACCAAACCAAACCAGCCCAGTGAACAGGAACAGGCCACCCAGTTCAGCCTAGTTGATTCGGCCCGTTAAGCCAGCTCTAATTCAGTGTTGCAAAAAAAAATTAGTTAAGCTACTTTCCAAAAAGTTTTTACAGGATTCAGCAAACAAATGTACAAGTCACAATGTATCTATTTTAGATCTTGATGCACAAAACAAAAGGATCACCAAGTAATGTGGCGAGACCATGAACAATATTATAAGCAGCATATTTATGGTGAAAAGGAGTAAACCTGATCCTTAAACCCACGCGAAAGCATCTCATCAGCTTCATCTAAAACAAACATCTTGATGTGATCCGCACGAAGAGACTGTCGGCGCAACATATCAAACACACGACCAGGTGTACCCACAACAACATGTACTCCATTAGCAAGAATCCTTTGGTCCTCACGAACAGATGTTCCACCAACACAGGCATGCACCTTGACCCCTAGGTAATCCCCAAGAGCACGCATGACCTTCTCAATTTGCTGAGCAAGCTCACGGGTCGGGGCAAGAACTAATGCCTGGCACTCAACTAATCCATAGTCAAGCTGCTGTAAGATCCCAGAACAAAAGGTTGCCGTTTTCCCTGTTCCAGATTGAGCTTGCTGAATCACATCAAGCCCCTTACAGAAGGGAACAATTCCCCTTTGCTGGATGGCCGATGGCTTCTCAAAACCTACAAGCAAAAGCATTGGAGCTTGTAATTACAAATAAAATTAATTGGTAAACAATTTGAAAGAAACATGATTTTGGCATACCATATGCATAGATGCCTCTCAGAAGGTTCTCTTGGAGGCTCATGTCATCAAAACTCTCATAAACTTCATCATAAGAGGTGAAGAATTCCTCATTATCACCCTGGTTCCTGCATATTGCATCATAATAATAATTGAGTACTTACAAAATCTGTAGAACAAAACTAGGCAAGGGGAAGCTAGATGTAGCCCTCAGCAGTTAAGCTAACAAAGATGACTTACAGCAGGTCCTGCATCTTGCTGTCATACTGCTTCTCATCAAACTGGGAACCCTCTGATCCCATTCCTGCCATGCCTATACTAATGGGAAAAAAAAAGAGCAGATTAACAAAGAGCACGCCGTGATAATCTTGGAAGGATGGATGCAGAGCAGCAAATGCTAAGCACTTCAAAAAAGCAAAAGCAATAAACATTAAGAAACAAATGTATATCATAGTATAAAAACACGCCTCAACACAAATGCTTTATTTGAGAAGGAAAATAAATAAAGCAAATTTACAAAGCTGGAGCAAGACACAACTACATAGCGCTGTGGGCAGGCATAACTCGCAGGCGCTTGGGCACATCAAGGCAAGCTATCAGACGAAACAATCCTAAAGACCATGTCGACTTTCCACGGATCCGTCGATCCACTTCCATTAGCTTTACAACAGCAGTAGCTAGACGAAACACTATTCAACTTGCTCGTTCAAGGGTACTTCACATCATCAAACGGCGCCCTTGTTCTCATGCAGTAGCGCATGCATAGTTCACACAGTACATACTGCTAGATTTAGAACAGCATAATTATACTGTCACAGAAAGGCAACAACTTCCTAAAGTTGTGGCGTGCAAAAAAAAAAAATCTAATGACCAGATAGCTTCGCCTAAAACCACACATCAAGCAACAAAATTTAGACAAAAAAGCTTTAAACCGAAATCCAAAACCGACAAACGAATCGACCAATCAAACCCCTCGCGCAGGGCACCCCAAGACGCGACCCAGTGCCCACCCAAAAACCACCCAGATCCAACCCAAGGCCTCCGCGGATCGAGCGCCGGGAGCGCCAAAACCAGCCGCGCAGCCAGCCACGCCCCCAGATCGAGCTGGCCACGGCGGCCGCACAACGCGCGGGGGAGAAGGGAGACGGGAGATCGATCCCGTCGACGATACCTGGCGGCGCGAAGAGGAGAGCGCGTGGATCCGGAGGGCGGGGGCTGGTCGCGACGGCGGAGGCGGAGGCGAACCCGAGATCGGCGTCCCGGATTCGACTCAGAGGAGGAGGGTTTGGGAGGCGGAGGAGGAGGGAGAGGCGGCTTATTATGTGGGATCCCCGACGAAAGCGCGGCGCGGCTCGACTCGTTCCGTGTCGTCTCGTCTCGTGTCGTCTCGTGTCTAGTAGGGTTTTCCCTTCGCCCCTGCCTTTATATGGGCCGCCGCGAGGTGAGCCTCCGCGTCCGGCCCACGAGTGAAGAGTCCTTCCTTTCCTTTTTTAAAAGGACTTTTCGCTTTCTTTTCCTTTTTTTAGGTTCTATTTTTTTTAGATGATCTGAACGGCTAAAAGGCTGTTTGGTTGCCTTCTCAGTTGAACCAGACTGTATGAGCTGAGTCAGGCTGAGATGATGCAAATGGTTGTTGTTTGGTTAGTTGCATGAAATTGTACAGCCTGCGTAGAGACGTTGTTTGGTTGACTGCACTAAAGAGAAAATGGCATGGAAAAATTTAAAAGAGGTATGAAACATTTTAAAAAATAAATTCTAGAAAATCAAAATAAAAAATCAATTACAAAAATAAAAAATTCAAAAGAAAGTCTCATAAATAAATAAATTCAAAAACAAAAATTTTAAACTTTTAAAATTTATATGGCAAGTGTGGTCTCGTTTTATTCGAAAAAATATCAATAACCCATTTTTGAAATCGGTTTGGTAGTCAAAAATACTAATAAAAATATATAGCAAATAAATGAATCAAATGTGTCGCGCATGTGGTTGTTGCTGCATCCGCGGAGCCTGGCTCTCGTATCTCCAGAGTCTGGCCTGGAGGGGTTAATTGCATTAGTAGAGTCTGGTTCAGATGGGTGAGAAGACAACCAAACACCCTAATTTTGTATCTCTAGATGCAAAACTCCTTGGATGCAGGCAACCAAACAACCTATTAATTTTAAGAGCTTTTCGTAATAGTTTTGAGATTCGGATCCATTTCGTTTGACTTGATTTTTAAAACGTTAGAAACCACCTTCAAAACAGCGAAAAAAAGACTCAAAAACTCAAAACTTATGTGTTTTCAAAACGTAGATAAGCCGTTAAGTTGTTAGAGCATTGCTAGCAGGATCTCTATTTTTTATTCTCTATATCCCTTCTCTAAATCACTATTTGTTCCCCATATTTCCATCATCTCCAGCAAAGTCTCTATCCCCGAAAAGATATAGAGATTCTCTTGAGAGACTCTAAATATAGAGACTCTGGAAAGAGTCTCTAAATTTAGAGACTGAGATAGAGACCCTACTGGATGCGTATAGAGGTTGAGGCTGTCCGTAATAGTGTTTTAGGGAACAGTTTAGGGAACCTGCTAGATATGCTCTTAAGTCGTTGAACTGAAAAAAACATAGCCTTTGATTGGGAGGAAGAGAAAAAAAAATGGTAGTAGAGAGAAAGCAAAGAAAAAAGGCAGTAGAGCTTGTGCTGAAAGCTTGAAAAGATTGTCCATTAGCTCTCTCTTTTTTTTCCTTTTGAAAACCTCTTTCTTTTTTATGCCTAGAGAAAGAGATAAAAAAAATAGGTATTAGAGTTTGTGTTGGAAAGGTTTTTCATTAATTTCCCTTTTTGCTTAAAAATCTTTTTCTTTTTCTCGTTTTTTTTTTGGTTACAAAGCGTGGAGTTTGCGTTGGGAAGTTTTGGGTATCTGCACTGCCTTCGCTGCGGATCCCATTTGGAATCTGAATATCCTTTTGTGTTTTAGAATCGGAATGTCCTTTTTTTACTACTTCTGTCTGTCAAACGGTGAATGTCTGTAGCCGTGCAAAATAGGCCGGCAATTTCCTTTTCTATTTGGTATTTAATTTAGGAAAAAGCATAGAATATCTTCTGAACTATTGCCTTAGAATACAACTCAACTTCAAAACCAGAAATTTAATATCCTGAACTTTGTAAACCGAATAGATTACCCTCCTGACTCAGTTTTCAACTGGTTTTGGACAAATAAAAACTATATATGTCAGCAGCCCATCCAATGCACGGCATGAACTAAAGTTTTATCTCCAATTTTATCAAACAGAACATGTAAACCACACAAGGCACATAAGTAATTATTAGGTTCATATAAGGAACGAATTTAAGCAATTATGTGGAGATTTAAGCTCAAAACTTTAGTGCATGATGTGTAAAATATTGCTTATTTATGCATTGAATGGGCTGATGCCATGTACAGTTTTTATTTGCCCAAAACCAGCTGAAAACTAAGCTAGAGGGGTAACCTATCCGATTTACAAAGTTCATGATATTAAATTTCTAATTTTGGAGTTGAGAGGGGTATTTTATACTAAGTCAATTGTTCAGTGGAGTAATCTATACCTTTTCTTTTAATTTAACATGTGGTAGCGCCGCAGTGTAACATATTTTGAATACGCTTAGGTCAATTTAGAGCATCATCCAAGCATTTATTTGAACTAGCAAGCGTGCAAAGCACGTCGGAACAATACTGATATCAACAATTTGTAGAAAAAAAAATTAGGACACGTGCAATTTTTTCTATTTGTCTATATCTATACAGAGCAGGTGTAGGAGCATTCCTTATTGCATTGTTTGTCTCATTCGGTTGATATTAACGTGACTCATCTCATGAAACATCTGAATAAGCAAAATTAAATAACAAATAATCAAGATATAGATATAGATTAATTAACAGGTGCAATAACATGCAAATAATTATTTTTTATTAACAGATCAAATCTGTATATGGATGTACGCATAAATACATGTGACACTTACTCATTTAATTAAAAGTAGCGATGCGTTCTCTTGATGGGCCGGTCAGGTTATAAATTGTAATTATATATATGCGTCACAATTGTTATTTACCGCGTTGTAATCTTAATTAACAAATTGTATATGTCCGCGCGCGTTGACATTGAGGGGAGGATACTGGAGCGTATTCTTAAGAGAGTTACGTAATACTCCTACTTCTATACGAAGTCCTGAATTTATTCCACCGTCCGGCCCGGGAAGACATTTCATATGTATGAGCATGTATGTTTGTGGCGTACGTTGCCTGCCCCCGCCCTATTTATAATGTTATTGTGCTAGTCTGTTAGTTTTAGTCTAGGAAGAATTAGGAAAAATTATTAGGAATTTATAATAGGAGAATAAAAATTAATCCCGTGTATATATGGGCAAGAGTCCATGGTCTCTACAGGTACTAGTCTGTTAGTTCTAGTCTAGGAAGTATTAGAAAAAATTAGAAAGATTTATAATGGGAGAATAAAAATTAATCCCATGTATATGTATATATGGGCAAGAATTGGTGGTCTATACGTATCGAGTTGTGGGTAAGAGTCCGAGGTTTATACGTATCAAGTCAATAGTCAGTGGTCTATACATATCGAGTTAAGAGTTCGTGGTCTCTACATATATGTATACATGGGCAAGGGCAAGAGTCCGTGGTCTATACGTATATATATATATATATATATATATATATATATATATATATATATATATATATATATATATATATATATATGGGCAAGAGTCCGTGGTCTACACATATCGAGACAAGAGTACTTGGTCTCTATGTATATGTATATATGGGCAAGAGTTCGTGGTCTATACGTATCGAGTTATGGGCAAGAGTCCATGGTCTATACATATTGAGTCAAGAGTTCATGGTCTATACTTGATAACAAACTTCTGAAAAATTATGACCGTTGAATGATGGATTGAGGAAATAAACGGATGTGATTTGTAGTTGGATTTAGGCCAAACGCTCAATTATAGAGTAATTTAGATTTAGATTTAGATAGTGCCTACAAGTCTGCTCCAAGCATCCTCTCTGAATTCTTTTACGAATTCTTGTACGATATAGTTTATTAGTGATATACTATGTACCCGTAGATTCTAGAGCATTATAATTTTCTGAATATTTTCATAATACACATTGATAATATACTGCTCCTCCATATTTTAAATAGGAGTTGTCTTAAATTTATTTGAAGTCAAAGTTTTAAAATTTTATACACAATTTTTTTTTGAGCTACTTGGATTTGGCACATAGAAACCATATTTATAAATTCATCTCGAAAAAACGTTTATATAATATCATATATTTTTTTTATTGATTTTATAAATAAATTTCAATAAAATAGTCTGAGTTACATTGAATCCTGCATTCCGCGACAGCTTATGGTCATTGCTAGTAGCTAATGTCCAGAAGAATCGTCGCTTGCCGCGATATTACGGTGCAAGTTACGAAGCACGCGTGGCTCAATCGCCAATCGCAATGGGCACAAATGAACGGCGACCCCTAGGGTTTTGCGTTGCCAAGGACTCAGGGTGTTCACACTTCGTACGAAACAGCGAGAATTAAGACCATATTTACATCCTCCAAAATTAAGATCAAGGCCATACTTCGGCAGTATATTGGATTTGGAAGTTTGGAACGCTTAGATTTCACATGAAACAGTTCAATCCTTCTAGAAACACAGAAACACAGCACTTTTTCCTTTGCTACAAACAGCGAACGTGGCGTTAGAATTTATTCGGTGCCATAGAGGCGAAGAGCAGGAGCATAAGCTAGATGAAAGAGCAGGAGCGTAAGCTAGATGAAATCTGTTCGTCAATAATATTGTAGCTCAGCATGTCACCGTAGCGCACCATGTGTACCCTCCGCCGCTCCACTGTAGAATTCGTGGTTCAATTTTGAACCCCCTATCGGTGAACACAGGGTAAAGCTTGCTCTCAGGATGTTTCCTCGTGAACAAATGGATGAATCGGCCCTGTCGAGGTTATGCATCGATCCCCCTTATAAAATCCATAATCAAATAATCTATAATATTGCATGGCAACCATATTTGCAAGTTCAATCGCCACACACACAATGTTGACTGCATGGCAATCCAGAATCAGTCAATGAGAAGAATTACAATGTGGCGCTGTTAATTGGCGGAACACAGAAATTTGACCATCTCAATTCTAGCACTTAAAGACAAGATCCAAATGGTTGATGATGGAACCATTTTAAGATAAGCTGTTTGAAGTTACAATTCGCACTAACAAGGGGAAAGGAAGTAAGGAACCAGCAAATAACTCCGGCCAGAAAAAAAAACGCCATCCTTGATTCCTTGCTCCTTGCAGTGCATTCCATTCTTGCCTCGCCATTATGTGAATGTCCAGACGACTAACTGTGCGGTACACTATACCAATATCTTCCAACGACATAATCGCATGGGCCGTAGTACAGTCAACTATACCAACACTAAAGCCTATCTAAAGAAAACTGGCATCGTCAGTTTTTATTCCTAAACCTAAGCTCACCTTTCTAATCTTTGGTGCAACTTGTAAATCCAGCACCAGCGCACTACTGTAGTCTAGAGTGAATGTGATCAACTGAAGTAGCCAGGCAGGATCACCAAGGAGACCAAATGACTATATACCAAGTTGCACTATATATATTAGTAACCAAAAAGGGGACCTCAAAGTTAGTATGATATACAACAGGGACACGGTAATCTTATAGACATAGGAGGCTATAGAATACAAGAGGTATGAAAGCATTATCGAGCTGTGCTGTATATGCCTCCAATAATCCGCTCAACGTTACAGCTACCAAAAGTGACAGCCAGTGCTGTGTCAACATGAGAAGAATTTTTAGTATCAGTTTATGATTGCTTTGTACGATCTAGCATAGAGTTTGAGTTCAATGCAAGAGATCAAACCTGTGAAAGAATGTATCCACTTGAAGCCAAAAGTGACACCAGGATAGAGCAGGCTGCAAGTACAGAAGTTATGCCTGCCGCTGTGCCTTCGATTGTTTTCTCTAACATTTCAGATGATACAAGCATAAGAGATCAGCAAACAAGTGTGGTAAGACCATAAAAACCAAACAATAATTAAATTTGAACGCACTTCCTGTCTTGCTCCATCTTAGGACACCGTACTTGTACCCTATCATTGATGCCTAGGAAAAAATAACATAATTAACCAGAGAATACACATAGCAGTAGGAGATACTGACAGACCATACATTAAACAGAGGACTTACCATGGTATCACCTATTCCCAAACTAAGAATTCCAGCAAAAGGGGCAAGCGGCCGATCATTGAACCCAGATGACATCCATTTAGGAAGTGCGCAGCCCAGTAAGAGGGAGAAATGACTAAACAAACCAATAAAAGATTAGGTTTATTATACGATAAAACATATAAAAAAAATAAACAAATTTAGAAAATGAACAATTCAAATCCACACCAACCTAACAATAAGAATCTCAGAATCACGATGATCAGTGAAGGCGTTCATGAAATGATGCACAACATGCCCAAGGGGGTATACTTCCCAAACCTAGGGCATGATTCAACATTTTGTGGAAGAAATGAGAGCATGAATTGGTACCATAGATATGTCTGAAATAAAAATTAAAGGGGGGAGAAAGAACGTGGGAAAATTAAAGATTCATACACGAATCATCTCCAATATTAAGAAAACTGCAAATGCTGCACCAAATGCCAAGTCCAAGAAAGCAGGCTGCAAGACATTTAACAAGCAAACCAAAATAAACATGTGTTCTGAGGGTAATTAAATTAAGAAAAAACTTTTAAATTACCTGAAATATAACGGCTGGAGAGAAAATTAGGACCGCGACAAGATGATAGTACTTGCGCAAAAGAATCCTCTCCGTTTTACTTTGCTTCGATATACTGTAGAACCTTCTAATTGATACATATATTACGAATATCCAGTATGCACATAAAGCAAGTCTTTCATGTGAACCAGTGAGCATATAGTTAACAAACCTGTGAAATAATAAATCATTAAGCGAACAACAAATCAGTATCGACACAAAATACGCACAATTTTACCAGCAAAAACAGGGAGTAAAGTTGAAGTATTTAATGGAAGGGTATCAAATTCAATATATTGACGATGAGGGGCATGCTTGTATGTGGTTCCTGTGAAAGGAAAACTGGATACTTACCAAACAAATGGATGCACTTCGAGACCTTTAACAAGACGTGTCCATGATGGCACTAACAATAGCAAAACCACCAATAATGAGACATAAAACACAAGAGAACCAATTCCTTTTTCTGTCAATTCCTCAACTGTTTGTTTTCTTTGCTTTCCCAGTGTTCGACAATGAACCCAAACTTGAAGAGAACTTTTGTACAACAAGGGAAGAACAAAAAGACCAAGCAAAACACCCTGCCAGACAAGAAAGAAATATAAACGCACTAAAAAAGGCGCATGCCGGACAATCCAAATAAAATCTACCTGAATAACTATGGCTATCTCGCTTTGAGTTCCAGGCGTGTGAATGAATGCTTCTGAAGATACAAATAACTCCATCTGCAAGAACAATTACAGTAAAAGAGCGCGACAGGTTTGCTACTATTGGGCTGGCAAACATAAAGTCGGAAGAATAAATCACACCTTGGAAAGAGTATGAGCCAGCACATCACCAAAGTATAGAACGAGACCAGTTGACACCAAAAGTGCCTCCCCTGAAGTTCACAGATGTGCACAAATAAATAAGGAAAAGCAATACCTCGAAGTAGCGATGAAAGGAAATAGTATAGCCGCACTGGAAACAAGAACCACACAAAATAGATGGACTTAAATGCAAAATGTATTAAATAATGCAGGGGCATGCATCCATTCTTGTATGCATATGTATTTCTGCATGGAAACCTATCCATAAGATATCTACCAAAAACATGGTATACCCAAAAGTCCAAAACCAAAAGTTTGCCAATTCAGCTGCTCCAAGAGAATACCTATCTCAAGACCTATTTTATGTATTTGGAGAGAGAATTTCCAAATATACGTCTAAAGAAATGTATGAATATCTGGAAACACATTCAATCATATATGACAAAAATAAAGAGCAATAAGGATCTACATCTGAGGACTTCAGGTACAAACCAAAAGATGAACATGAAGGGAACTTCTCAAGAATATGGTGGATTAAGGACACGGCAGCCACTCCATGACAGAGCAAATACACCATATTGGTCATCACCGGCAGACCTATGATAAAACACAACCTAGATTAGTTTGTTAAATTCCTTGTGTTTGGTGGACCAGTATTAGATTTTAAGAAGATGTATAACTATCTTTTTATGCAAATAAAACAGCATGTTACCTCCATCAGTATTCCGTAGAAAGGACGAAAAGCATGCCAAGACATATAAAACTACCAACGACAAGCCACATTTCAAAGCTTTAGAACTTTTATTGCTGGTAGACTGCCATAGATGCCAAAGGAAGGAAACTAGCACACTGAGACAGCTAATTGATGTAGCCCAGTACTGCATTTCAAGGTATGAAAATTCTGGCCATGTAAAAAGAACATTACATAGTTAGCCAATTGCAAGCATAAAAAGCTCAATAGCAAAAAAAAATTAATTTAAATGCACTTGGTTGACTTGTGGGAATGTTGATGAAGACTGCAGACAAAGGATTTAATAGGAAGCATGATCAAGATGTAAAATAGATACCTTTCGGCCCATTAGGATCTGCTGGTGAGACTCTTGACAGTTGGATTAACCGTGAAAGCATGACGCTAGGCAGAGTAGTGGCACCAAGAAGAATGCCTGACGAAGCACCTGGCCTGGAGCATATAGTACATCATCAGTATGCATAATCACGTTTTTCTCGTGCATTAGAGCACCCGTCCAGCAACCAGAAAAGGTGCAGCGTTGTTTTGGAGCTCACAACACAAGAAGCTAAAAATATATATAAACAACTCAAACACAATGTAGCCTAAAACAAGTATACAGTCAGGATGCTGTGTCACAAAATACTAATGAACCTGGCAACAAATTCACCTGGCTATATAACCGAGCAGTACCTCCAGATCTTCCCATTTGCAGGAAGAGATAATCAAACAGCACCAAAAACAAAAACGATCAAACCAACAACTGCTCCTTTTAATTATCGAAGACCAGTCATTACATTCTATTGAACTATAGTCAGTAAGTCACTGATCCACAACTCAAAACATGCTTCTGCTGTTTGTTAAATCCAGCAACTCAGACCGAGGATAATGTACATCATCGCCATCTTCAAATCACAAACTAATCCTCTCATTGCACAAATATTCTTTAATTGCAAGCCACCACAGGCCACAACACAAGGAAGTGGATATTCAGCCATCATTGGCGGCAATTCACCTGATAATTAACGATTTCGCATCATAGCTTAGCAATACTGTGAAGAGGCCGCATCTCCTCGCGCTCATCTAACCTAATTCGTTGCGTGGGGGGTGGTGAAGCGTGCAGGACCGAATCAACCAGCAGCATCCCCCCCCCCCGTTCAATTCCGTGGGGTAGTGGGGGCAGAGAGGGGAAGGGGAGGCGGTGGTAAGGCCGCACCAACCTGGTCCTGAAGCGGCGAAGCGGGGACGCCGAGGCCGAGGCCGAGGCGGAGCCATCCACGGCGAGCTCGACGGCGAGGGCGGCCGCGGCGAGCAGCGCGAGCGGCGCCGCGAGGTGGGCCGGGGCGGCGAGCGCGACGCGGGCGGCGAAGAGGAACACGACGAGGCGCTCGCCGGAGAGCAGCGCCGAGGCCATCGCCGTAGCCAGCCACGGCGCGAAGCGGGCGGCGGGTGGTCGTTGGCGGTGCAATCCCCCGCGGCGCTACGCGTCCCGTGGTTTGGCGCCCTGGGCAGTGGGGGCCCTGACGAGCCTGGTCAGAGTTGGTGGGCTCGTGCTCGACACGGCTTCCATCGGTTGTACCGGTTCGTCGTCCACCGGAACGGGACAGGTTTTCTTGACGTGTGTGGGAGACACGAGAGGAGAGATTCGGGTCATCCATGCACGTATCCGTTTTGCACTCGAAAATTAGGATTTTAAACTGACAAGACACTCAATTCGCACGTCTCATCCTCTATGCCATTACTTTTATGAGTCTGATCCACCACGTCATCAGGGTTGCGAATTTCTTATCTCAATGCCATTACGCATATTTTTACTCATCTGTAATCCTTTTTCAGCATTATTAATCCTTTTCTATTTTTATATTAATTTCTTATGTGCAATCCCCCACAGTGCAACCCCCCGCGGCGCTATGCATCCCGTGGTTTGGCTCCTTGGGCAGGGGGGCCCGCGGAGCGGTGAGTGAAGCTTGACGAGCCTGGTTAGAGTTAGTGGGCTCGTGCTCGACATGGCTCGCGTCGGTTGTGCCGGTTCATCGTCCACCGGAACGGGTCGGGTTCTCTTAACGTGTTGGGGACGCGAGAGGGGAGATTCGGGTCATCCATGCGTGTATCCGTTTTGCACTCGAAAATTCGACGAATCACACCGGATTTCTATCTCCCTGTAAATAACCTCGAACTCCGGTTGGATCCAAGTTTTGTCGGTCTCTTGTATGTTTTTTCTTCTTCTTCATCTTTTCCGTCGACTGTTGAAGCTCTTCGAATGCCTCGCCAGCACGCTCTCTCCACCACAGCTAGCACGGCTGCCTCCACATTGCATCGTCCCCCCTCCACCGACACCATCTCGGGTCGTTGTAGTTGCCTCCACTGACGCTATCTTGCGCCTCCGTGGAAATCTCCACATTACATTGTCACGGTCGACGTCGCCTCACGTTGTTGAGATCGATGTCGCTGTTCGAGGGGCTAACTCGTAACGGCACCGCCATATACCAAAGAGATATTTTGAACCACCGCATTTGTGATCGACACTATCGACGACGTTAGCGCAGAGCGTGGAGTCATTACCAACTGAGAGAAGCCTTCAATCGGATTTCGTGGGAAGCTACTCCATGGTGGTGAGCGTGGAGTCCATTGCCGACTGAGAGGAGCCTTCAATCGGATTTGACGAAAAGCTATTCCATGGTGATGGTGTTGATGGGAGGCAACGCCATGGTAGCGGTGGTGGTGTTGACAGGAGGCAGCAAGATGACAAGGTTGTGATGGCAGTAGGCACCGCCAGGCAGTGGTGGGAGGTAGTCCTACAAGGTGCTCCACCAGCTAGGAAGAAGGAAAAGAAAGGATTTTTCGGAAGATGACAAGTGAAGCCATGGGATGGAAAAAAAGGAAAAATGAGATAAATGATGAGAAAATAAAAAAGTTAAAAAATAATGAGAATGTCTCACGGGAAACCGTGCTCAGTATCATCTCCCAAAATGTCATTGAATTTATTGTCATCCACGAATTGAGTGTTGCTCGCCCAATTTTCCCTGACGTAAACATCACATCCATACAACATAGAATATTCTCTAAATTTCATCACGCAACATCACATCTTACCAACCAACCCAATGCATGTATATGGATCGGTGACATCCCATTTCAGCAATCAAAATCTGAACCAAACACATCCGGAAATGAGGACAAGCTAAAAGCAGCCGTTCCAAACATACGTGTTCCAAACGTTGTAACGCCACATTGAATAATGGTAACAAAACATACAATTCATGGTGTCAATAGCTTCACAGTAACCTCATATGCTAAGTTTGGCTAGTATTTCATTTCATTACAGAATAATAAGGGTGCAATACTAGGATCCGCATTTGTTTGCCTTAAAACATAGGGTCATTCTAAGGCAACAGCTGACAAAACATGCTGTCCAGAGTTGAGATTCTGTCGTTGGGATCTAACATACACCGGAGTTCCTTCTGCAACGTTGGGACAGAGTAGCCTGAAAAAGAAAACAATTCCAAGATGGTTAGTGCATAACATTTCAGTAACTAGCCATTACAATAATTCAAGGGGGGAAATCATAAACATTGCACCCCCTTCAGAACGAATAAGCCTGCAAATACAAAAAAAATGCAAAACTTCAATAAAAACATTCATCACAAGAACTAGATAATTGAATGTGATCTCTATAACTCAAATACCACCCATGTTCATGCTTCACATGCATACGGATGACGATACATGGACATGTGCATCCTGCCTGCCAATGCGTTCCGTATCAGATCCGTCTTTTGCGGAGAGCAAAAAAAGAAAAATATAGAACAAAGTGCAAAAAAATGATTGACCAAAAGATTAACCACCAATGCCAGACTCACCTACGAGGGGCAAGGCAGCCAAATCTGCTAGTAGGCAAATATTTCCCAATCCTTAAAACCCTACCCTAGATAACCTTTTTTAGGAAGGTTCATTTCATCCAATACCATGTAATTCTAAATTTCTAACAGAACAATGAAGAATGTTTCAAGAATAGCTACCAATATTGATATTTGTGGTTGTGCCTGAGTCAACATCATAACCACCCTAAGCTAATGGCATTCTCAGGACTAAAGTCGTACATTTATTAATGAACACAAATTTATGGAGTACTCAGACAGCAGCAAGCTAACAGGAACATACAGGAGTTGCATACTAGATTACAAGAGCACCTAAACAAGTATATATAAACTGCATGTTCCAATATTACAAATACTAATACCAGATTTTTCAATAAGCATTGCACATATCATGTTGAGGAATGAGTAATATGAAATAATCAAATACTCACGTTGATCACACAAACATGGCCAGCTCTGGACGGCTATAGATATTGTCCCCATCATCATCCAGTGCAGGATAAGAAGCAACAAGTGCATCTTGTGCTCCAATATACAATGAGTTGTAGATCTTCCAGTATACTTCACGTACTTTCCTTGCTGGATGAAAAAGGCCTTGGAGGCAATAATTCAAAATCACAGCTGCACCTAGAGCAACTCTCATCCCCTCAATTGCTTCCATGACAGCATTTATGACATGGGGAGATGTCTCAAATATGTTGGGCCATACATAGTTAAGCAAATGGACAAGAGCATCCTCACAACCTAAGCCAGCAACGCCTAGAGCCATGTGCTTGACAGCAGATGCAGCAGTCTGCCGGTGAACTAGATCTCTGTCCATTAGAGCATCTTCAAGCAAAGGAGTGACTGCATATATATAATCTTTTCCCATCTCACCAATATACTCAAAGAGGAAAGAAAGGGACTTCAAGACACCATTCTGGACATTGAGCTCTGGGACCCGGTACTCATTCATGAGGGCAGGCAAAACTGTGAAAGGCGAGCAAGTTTCAGCAACAATGGCAATTGCCACTGTGGTGCAAACACGGTTCTGTCGTTCCTGAACCTTCAAGTTATTCAACAGAGTGGCCAACACATCCTGTGGCCCAATGGCCTTCGCAATATAACCAAATGTGTTCACAGTGGCTCTTCTGATACCCTTCTTGTGAGCCTTCAACATTTCCAGAAGCTCAAAACAAATTCTCATCCACTCCCTGGCTGGCACAAATTCTGCTCCACGATCAGCAATCCTACCAACTAGATCAATGCAATTCTCTTGGACTTTCTCATGCCTATTCTTCAGGATGGGGGTCAGCCGAGGAAGAAGATCCTTGATTGGTGGAGTCATCTTGGTCATACCAATGACATTTACAATAGCCTTCAAAGCTCCAAGGATTGAGCCTAGCACCTCAGGATATTCTTCACCCAGGTACTCATACAGCACAACACCAAGATGACCCATAAGCTGCTCTTCCTGGCACTGCTTCATCACAATGGCTATCCTAGAGATCAGATCAGCAGCTTGCTGCCTAACTTTTGCACTCTTATTGTTCAGCCGCCACTTGATGGTACCACAAATCTGAGGAAGGTAAGGCTTGACCCTCTGGCCGAGTGCATTAACCACAGCTCCAAAACCATTAAGCATGACATTTGCATCATCGCTTGTCTGCTCTTGGAAAGCATACAGGATGCCATCAATAAGCAACTCCTCCAGACGAGCATCAATATCCGAGGCACCCAAGTTGGCCACCACCTTCTCAATTGTTTCCATCACCATTCTTCTGTAAGGCTCACTTTCATCTTTCAGATCCTCGACAATCCTCCCAACGATATCAGCAACTCCAACCTTGTTTGCCATTTCCACCGTTGTTTCCACGAGCTGTTTATAGTTTCTACGATCTAAAGCCATTCTCCTAACCCAGAAGTGACGGAAGAAGTCAGGGAGAATGCCATTTCGGATATAATCAGCTTCTACACCCTCTGTACTGACACACTGTTTAACAACCTTCAGGACAATCTTCTTCATCTCTTCATCTGGCGATTGGAACTCCCTAATTAGGACTTGCATAACCTCCTTTGTGTAGTAACTGGCATAAATAGCATCCATTAGAGGGATAATAAAACCAATGGCCTTCAAGAAGGCAGCAAGGACTTTCCCACGATGAGATCTGATACCCTTCCACAGAGGCTTCAACACACTATCAAAGCTTTCTATACCATAGGGTGCAGCAGACTCAGCAAGTGCCGCAAGAGAAAGGGCAGTGATTGTCCGGACTTTCTGGTTCTCATCACTCAGGCCATGCTCAATGATCTCTACTAGGGACTTGAGGTGGGGCAGAACAGCGCAGCCCATGAGAATAGCAATCTGCTGAACAATTTTGATACCAGTGTGTCGAGCTTGCCAGGACTTCTTACTCTGACAGACGGCCTTTAAGAATGGCAGGAGGGCAGGGATACCCAAAGCAGAAGCCACCACACTGAATGCTCTAGCAGTGGTATTCCTCACATACTCATCAATGTTATCAATGTCTGGTCTCATGGCTGCAATCATAGTAGCAAGACCCGCTGCCTTGCTAAGATTTGAGATAATCTCCCGACCCTCAACACGAGCATAATAATCCTCGTCAATCAGAAGTGGTTCAATAACCACAAGAATCTTGTGCACAAATGGACGGACCAGCTCATCCAACTTATACAACACCCTATCAATGACCTTAACCAGGAGATGCCGCTCCTGGTCCTCGAGCGTTGGCTGCATAAGCAAGGGCAGGATCTTGTTGAACAGTGGTCCAGCACCAAACTCCCGTGCCTTGTCTGTGAGCTGCCGAAGTGCTGTCTTTCGCTGTGGGGGTGTCCCATTCTTTACCTTGAGCAAGAGTTTCATAATCTTCCTCTCCTTCTGCTCCTCTGGTGATAGCTGCTCCTCCTCTTCCTCATTCAGCAATGTTCCAAAGTACTGGTAATCCTCTGGCTTCAGGAGTGGCAGCCCACCAAGCATCTCCTTGGGCACATCAAACTGCTGCCCACGGTTCTCCTCAGGAATAGCATACAGTGGAGTGCCCAGAGGTGTTGGAGTAGCAAGAAGCTTCCTTGCTGGGGTACGTATGGGCTGGTATGATGCAGGAGGTTCAAGAATCTTGTACCCTTCCTGCGGGAACATGGTGTCAAGCTCCTCGTCAGTGAGAGGCCTGTTCCGCTCTTCAATGTCCCGCTCCCACCGCAAGAGCTGGTATTGCTCTGGAGTCATTGGCCCACGAGCAATCTGGCTAGGTGTCGGTGTGGCAAGGTTCTCTGCACCAAATGGTGTTGGTCCAGGAGTATAACCTGCAGGCGTCGCAGCCCCGGTACTACCAGGTGTTGCACTCCCCATACTCGCAGGTGTCTCATCCCACCTTGATCTCTGCTTCTTGGGCGTCGGTGTGACAAGCCCACCGGAGAGCTTTGGAGTAGCATCCCACGCCCCAGAAGGTGTGGCACCAGGTGTCATGCCACCAGCAGCAGGGGTTGCATCCGCATCAGCCATCCTCCCTGGAGTTGGTGTCTCATCCCACCTATTCCTCCTCACCGAGGGTGTAGCATCTCCAACACGTCCAGGGGTGGCGTCCCAGCGCCCAATGCCAGGAGTAGCATCAGGGGCATCCCAGTCCGATGCAGTCTTCGCCTTCTTGGCTCCAGCAGCAGCATCGCTGTCCTGTGACTGATCCCATCTATTGCGTCGCTTTGTTGTAGCCACTGGCTGCTCAGGCGCAGCCTTCTTCTCCTTCTCCTTCATTTTCTCCTCCTCCTCTTTTTTCCTCTTAGCGACATCGCGCAGCAGCTCATCCTTCTGTCGCTGCAGCTGGTTCTCGCGCATGGCGTCAGTGTAAGTTCTCGACGTGGGGTCCGGCGTTGCCTCCCCGGCAGCGAAGGGATCGTGGCGCTCCGGCGAGATGATGCGATCGAGACGGCGGCGGCGGTAATCGTCCTCGCGATCGTAGATGCGCTGGGACTTCTTGGGGGCGAGCCCGTCGTCGTCGGCGCGCGGGAGGTCGGCGGCGGCGATGGCGTGGCCCGTGTAGGACGCGAGGCGGCGGGCGGCGGGGTTGGCCGGCTCGCCGTCGTCCTCGGGCGCGTCGTCCTCGGAGGCCGGGATGGAGGTGTCGTAGTCGGCGAAGCGGTTGGGGTCGGAGCCGCCGCCGCCGTAGAGGTCGGTGTCGAAGGTGACGGCGGAGACGGCCATGGGCGCGCCGGCCGCAAGGGCCTCCTCCATCTTGCGGCGCTCCTCCTGCGCGCGCGCGAGCTCCGCGTCGATCACGTCCATGGCGGCGGCGACGAGGCGGTTAGGGTTTCACGAGAGAGACGAGATCTGGGGAAGGGAAGATGAGTGCTGGATGGGCCGGGTGTGATGCGCTAAATAGCGCATGGCGCAGAGCAAATTGGATTAGGGGCGTGATCTGGGCCGTTTGTTGTGATCCGCGATGATCTCTACCGTTGATTCCGCTGGAACGAACCGACTTAACGATAAAATTTAGTAAGGTTTAATTGTTTAAACAGACATTTTTATGCGGTTATTCTATTTCCATTACCTCTAAAACACATCTCCTTTTTCAAAAAAAAAAGACCCGATAGTCTGAGAGTCTATTACTTGGTTCTAGGAAACAAACTATTTTGGATGGAAAAATAAAGAATGTTTTAAGGACTATAATAAGTAAGAGTCGGCTCTACACAAGAAATAAAACTTTGTGTATGAACAAATCACCCATATAAACATGCAACCATCTATATCATTGTATATCTCTAGTGTTGTTTCTAGGTAAAATGACAATAGTTATAGATGACTGTCGTATTAACCATTGAATATGCTCTTATGGTGATGCTTTTATAGATACTTAGAAAGACATCTACAATACTGTATCGGATATAGAAGGTCGCTAAAGATTTTATTATAATGTCATAAATTGTGAAGTAATAACTGTGAATGAATTTTCGGAGGAATGCATTAGCATGATGTCTTTTTGTGTTTTATTAGGGGGAGACACACTTGAAAAAATTGCCAAAATGTCACTCCCCACGAGTGGTTTCATTAAAATGTCACTTACTTCTCAATGACATATAGGACCATTCGTGTTTATTGTGGCCTTGCACATTTCAGCTTAGTGTAGCGTTTCAGCAAAATTTAAGAATCTTTAAAAAGAGATTTAAATATAATTTAGAAATAATTAAAAAAATAGTTTTTGGATTTCTAAGAGGACTACTAAAACATGAGAAAATCAATATAAATTATTACACCAAATAGGTTATATAAAAAATAAATTTTGTTGAAACACTAGGCTACACTGTATTAAGTTGAAATGTAAAAGGGCATGGTGGGACGCATTTTGACAAAGCCACTGGTGGTATTTTGGCAATCCACCATCTAAAAAAAAAAAAAGAACTCCCCAATCCACCGGTCGTCTTCCCCCATCTCTCCGGCCGCCGCCGCCGCCGCCGCCTGCCGGCCCAAAACCTCAGCCCCACGCAAGCCCTCGTCTTCCTCCCGACCCGGCGGCGGCGGCGGCGGCGGCGAGATGGGGAAGCACGAGTTCCTGACGCCGAAGGCGATCGCGAACCGGATCAAGGCGAAGGGGCTGCAGAAGCTGCGGTGGTACTGCCAGATGTGCCAGAAGCAGTGCCGCGACGAGAACGGATTCAAGTGCCACTGCATGTCGGAGTCGCACCAACGGCAGATGCAGGTGTTCGGCGAGGCCCCCACCCGCGTCGTCGAGGGCTTCTCCGAGGAGTTCCTCGAGGCCTTCCTCACCCTGCTCCGCCGCGCCCACCGCCACTCCCGCATCGCCGCCACCGTCGTCTACAACGAGTTCATCGCCGACCGCCACCACGTCCACATGAACTCCACCCGCTGGGCCACGCTCACCGAGTTCGTCAAGTTCCTCGGCCGCGAGGGCCTCTGCAAGGTGGAGGACACGCCCAAGGGCTGGTTCATCACCTACATCGACAGGGACTCCGAGCAGGCCGTCAAGGCCAGGCTCAAGCGCAAGAGGATCAGGTCCGACCTCGCCGAGGACGAGCGGCAGGAGCGCATGATTGCCCGCCAGATCGAGCGTGCCCAGCAGTCCATGGCGAAAGCTGATGGCGATGCCGATGCTAATATGGATGATGCTGATGGAGAGACCGGCAGTGAAGATGAGCATTCGGGCTCGGATGGCGATGATGATGGAGATGAACGGGAAGATGACGCTAAAGAGGCCAACAAGGCAGCAAGGAAGATTGCGATTGCGATCCAGCGGGCTGCACCGGGGCCAAAGGTTAACCCGTTTGAGGATAAGCCAAAGATGAAATTTGGTTTTGAGGAAGAGGAAGAGGTGGGTGCCCGAGAGAAGGATGAGGTAGCAAAGAAGAAGGGGAAGGATGTTGCAAAAGCAGGAGAATCGAGAAGATCAGCATTGGACGAGCTGATGAAGGAGCAGGAGAAGGCCAAAGAGCGGAGCAACAGGAAGGACTACTGGTTATGCCCAGGTATCGTGGTCAAGGTGATGAGCAAGTCGCTGGCAGAGAAGGGGTACTACAAGCAGAAGGGGGAGGTGAAGAGGGTGATTGACAAGTACGTCGGGGAGATTGAGATGCAGGAGAGCAAGCATGTTCTCAGGGTTGACCAAGACGAGCTTGAGACAGTGATCCCACAGATTGGTGGTTTGGTGCGAATTGTTAATGGGGCTTACCGGGGATCAAATGCAAGGTTGCTCTCAGTGGACACAGAGAGATTCTGTGCCAAGCTGCAGGTTGAGAAGGGCCTATATGATGGGAAGGTTCTTAAGGCTGTCGAGTATGAGGACATCTGCAAGATTGCCCAGTGAGATGTAATGGAATTCCAATTTATCGAGCAGGTTTATGTTATCAATGTACTAGCTGCCTAGCTCCTTCTATGTTCATGTTATGCCTGTGCTAGAATATCTCCTGTCAAAGAATTTGATAAGTTAATGTTTCTAGTTCATTATAGTTATTGAAAGCACAATGTGCAAGAAAATTGTCTTGTGTTTCTTTGCTTGTTAGCTTGGTTACTAGAATAATATAACAATCTTGTAACATTTGCTTAACTTTTTGTATCTGTTTCCTCATTTAATCCAGTGCCACCTTATTATTTGCTAGTTTTTTTTTTGTTTGCCATAAATCTGCCAGATTGATAAGGTGTTGCCCTTCTGTAAAACATCAAGAAAACCAAAGACAGTTAAAACAGAATGCAACCAAAGATAATTAGGGAGCTTTAGGCCGTCCCACTAGAGAGTCATTGTTGGAGTGGTATCCCAGGCGTTTGGGCAGAGGTCGTTGCACCCAATCCAGTTTTGGAAAGTTGCCCAAACATGCTTGGAATAACACTTCACGAACAGGTGGATCGCCGATTAGGGTTCTCTGCTGTAGAAAGTTTGGTTCCATCAAGCTCTTGTGGCAAGTCCATCTGCTGTCCATAGTTTGTTTTGGACAGCCAAACAAATGAAAAGGTTGAAAGCATTTTTTCTGGGTTTGTGGTTGTGGAGCTGAGGAACGGCGAGTCACTTCTGCCCTTTACATGGCAGACTTAAAAGTCATCCTAGTTAGGTCTGGCAAATTTATAATGGTTAACAGCATCAGTTCTTTGTTAGTGGGGTTTCTTTTCTTTGGCTCTGTTTTGGCATAGTAAATGTAATAGCACACCGTAGACTCAATTACGTGCATCTCATTCAACTCAAGAAACTTTGTAAGTCTGACGAACTTATAATGGTTAGCAACGTGAGTTCTGTACAAGTGGGGTTTCTTTTCTTTAGCTTTATTTTGGCATAGTAAAACTAAAAGGCTACCCCAGAATCAATTCTGTGCGTCAAATTCAACTCAAGAAACTTTGTCAGGATTATCAGTTCATGAATTTTAATTTAGTTGTATATCCATAAAGTGGTTCGTCTGTTTTTTATATCACAAGTCACAGCTCGTTCATCTTTTTTCTGGTTAAGGTGTAAGCACAGCATTGTGGCTATAGTTTGACATGGATATTTATGATATTGGAACAGGATGCAGAGACTGCTGTCTAACTGGAACCATTGTATCATAAGGTACACAGATAGAAAACTATATTCTTGACTTGTCCTATCTATAAGATTTGGGGGACAGTGTGGTGTCCTGATCATGGTAATCATTGCATAGATCTGTTAGGCCTGATTGCAAAAGGTGATCATATTTGATGCACCCAGTACATCCCATTGCAAGTTGATATTTTTTTGCTCGACCACAAAAAAAAAATTCATGTTATCTGACAGCTCAGCTACTCAAGCATTGCTGTTTCAAATTCTATTCACACCTAGAATATCAGCATATTACTTGATGTATGAGGTATGTCCATAGTTACCGTGGTGAAAAATGATTGCAAGAAGGGATTCTATGACTTCTTATGTTTTTGTTGTATGGCTCACTTTCTGCCGGAACAACATATGTGCAAGGCTCTAACTACCTCTGTGACTAGAAAACGATGAATAGTTTGTATTTACCAATGTTCACCTTGCAGGATATCAGTTATTATGTTTGAGAATATGGAGGTAAAAATGACACAGCATATTCTACTACTATTGCCATGCATGTGGCAGTGCCACCATCCATGCCAAGAAAGGAACAGCATGCCAGATCTTGGCGATCTGTGTCATCTAGCTGTGGCTATGGCATGTGCAGTCATTTTCAGTCTGATCTTTGGTGTTCTGTACTTCATTGCTTAGCACCTTTGATCTGCTTAGATGCTATGTTTTCAGCTGCCATGTGCATGACTCGTTATGTCAGAAAGAACGGAACAACAGTTACTTCAGGTGTGTATTTGATGCAATTATTTTCTGTTCACTTTGTCGCTGCAGGTGCAGAGTTTTGTTTAGCTATGATGCATCCTTAATCCTGATAGTATTGTTTATTTTGTTTAAGATGTGTTCATGTGTGAACCACACAATGCTTCAGTTCAGATGCATGTATAGCAGTTAGTGTCCTTTGCTGTACCTAACACCCCAAAAGGAACTCAGACGAGTCATGACTCGTGAATGAATCTGTGCAGTTCAAACAGAAAATCATCTGACAAGTTGTAGAATTTATAGTTAAATAGTTACATTAAGGTATGATAGGTGTATAATCAGAGATTTCAGAGTAATCTGCCTTGGTTATTTGGACAGTTAAGTGGGAATATTTTCTTCTGATTGTACTGCAGCAATGCCTGTACGATGTGTATCTGAGTATACATCATATGAGTAAATTAAGCCTGACCAAGAATATAAAAATATTTCCCAACTGGTGATTTACTGATGAAACTTGACTGCAATTCTTCACATATCCGTTTTGTTCCCCGCAACAGGAACTCATAAACATCTTTTTTATAGATGGAGGAGGTACTGTTTTTCATGAGTTAACTAAACATGAGAAATGTGAGGGAATATCAAGTTTGAGCATTGATATGGACCTAACCCCCAGATTTAAAAACAAGGTAGAAAAATATTAGTAAACGATCTTAAGAAAAGGGTATCATTATGAATGATTAATACCAGAAAGATATATCAGAAATAAATAATCTGAAACTTTGTATAGAAACCTTTTGTTTCATAGTCAGACATTGAAACTTGCAAGAAGTCTGTGATGTTACCTAAAGCTAGGACTAGAGGAGTCCTTTTCCAATGCATGAACTGTCCTTTGACTTGCGCAAATGATGAGATTAAAGCAAATCATGCGTGGTTGTTGTTCAGATAAGCAGATTAGAGTTGGTGCTGATTGCTAATCTCCGTGTCCTCTGCTCATCATTGGCAGGGTCAGGGAATCTTTCATCAGTTGGATCGAGCTTGCATTCTTCAGGAGGCAGCCAGGTTTTGACATGATATTGAGGGAACAAATTTTTCGGAGAAGAGCAGAAATCCGATGGTTGTGTATAAACATCAGGAATCTTTCAGTAGTTTCACACTTAGAATTCTGACTTTTCTTTGTACTAAATGCTTGAACATACTCCTCCCTGTCATGAAAAGTCATCGTTTTAGGCCTAAAATATCCTGTAATTTTTTAAACTTTGGTTATTTGTATCTTTTAAAATATTTATATTCAATGCACGAATATCATGTGTGTAGATTTGTAAGTTACTTCCATAATTTTGTAAATTTAATAAGTTCTATAAATAAATTGTGATGGTAAATGTGTGATTAAATTGCATATTTGGGGCCACTCTGATATCCAAAACTGTTTTTTTAACGTGAGGAAGTATAAATAAGGGCACCCTAGTGATATACTAGTACCTACTATCAACTATCTACTTTCTCCTAACCCCTGACTTTCACCATTTTAATATTGACACGCTCAAGTTTTTCACTCTGTCATTCAAACACATGTAGAACTAGTGATCTATGGAAATAAGAGGGGGTGGTTTCACTGCGAAATGAATCCGAGTCCAGGAGTCCTTCAGCTTGAGCACCATAGATGTTTAATTTTCAAGTACAGGTAACATTATTAAAAAAAAACACACACTCAGCAACTACCGGTGCTCGTTCTCTCTCTGCATTACTATATTATACTAAGAACACCAACATAAAAAAATGGAGCTCTCACAACTTAAACAAAACTCCGTATCAAACCTTTGATTAGAACATTGAAACTAACCCAATGAACACTTATTCTCAGCTAAACGCTGATCCAACCTACTATATATTGTCAGTAACCCTCATGTTTCTCTCTGCACCAAGCAAGGAGGCGGCAGCCTGGGAAAGAGGGAGCAGCCATCCACAGTGGCAATGGGGGAGCAAGGCAGGGCAAGCAGCAACAAGATCAGAGACATTGTGAGGCTGCGGCAGCTTCTAAAGAAGTGGAAGAGGCTTGCACTCGCACCAAAGGCCTGCAACAGCAGCATTCCAAGGGGGTTCTTCGCGGTGTTCGTCGGGGAGGAGATGAAGATGCAGAGGTTTGTGATCCCCACGGAGTACCTGGGGCACTGGGCATTTGGGGAGCTGCTCAAGGAGGCAGAGGAGGAATTCGGGTTCCAGCATGAAGGAGCCCTGAGAATCCGCTGTGACGTGGAGGTGTTTGAGAGCATCCTGAGGCTGGTGGCCAGGAAGAAGGAGCCAGTGTGCTACTGTTCTTCAGAGCATGAGATCTGGTGCAGATGATGGACTTCTTTTTTTCTTTTTCCCCTTGGTCCAATTGGTCTGTCCTTTTGTTCTTGATCTTCTAAGGAGAGGGGGAAGAGTGTGCAATAGATTGGGTTTCTAATTTGTATAAGAGGATGATATGAAGAATTCACATTTTTTGAGTAAAAATAAAGGATTCACATCGAATATCTTTGCTAAACTTCTGCTTTGTTAGCGTTCAGAAGAAAACTTCTGCTTTGCTAGCAATTCTTTCCACACACACGCCTGCTCTTTGCTCTTCACTTTCTTTCTTTCTTTTTTAATTCGTGAACGCAACACATTTTTTTGACGAAAAGGGGCAGGCGCTCTGCCATTTCATTAAGGAAAAAGAAATATATACAGAGACCAAGCGCAGAAAAACACCGGAAAGACTACTCTACACTAGATAGGTGGACCGAGAGGTCCCAATGTCGTCCCTCACGCGGGAGACGGTCTCAGAAGAAGGGAGGAACACCCTCTTGAAAATGCGGCAGTTGCGCTCCTTCCAGATGTTCCAGATAGTAATGATCAACAAACCACCAAAAGCCCTCCGGTCCGCTGAGCTAAGCCGTCGATGAATTTTGAGCCACCAGTTGAAAAGATTGCCATCAGGAGGGCGGACGAAGGCAAATTCAGTCGGTAGCACCTGGATCCAGATGTTGTTGGAAAAGGAACACGACGAAGTAAGGTGAACCGTCGTTTCCAACTCGGTCTGGCACAGACTGCAGTTGGGGTTATGAGCCCAACCTTTTTTGGCTAGCTTTTCGGCAGTATTGATTTTGTCGTGGGCAAGGGTCCTGGTGAAAAAGCGACATTTATTCTCCGCCTCAGTCTTCCAAATGATCTTGTTGAAGTCCCATTGAATGCCTCCGATGAATTGAAGCCGGTAGGCCGAGCGAGCCGTGTAAGACTGATGAGAGGTAGTCGTCTAAGTAATTTTGTCCTTGGTGCCTAGAGGAGCAAGAACAACTTGCTGGGTCAAAGACCAAAGTCTAAGGAAGTCTCTCATCTGACTGGGAGTCTGGATATGGCTAACAGATGAAACCCACGAGTCATTGCGAAGCTGGGAGGAAACATTCCGGTTCCTGTGTCTGGCAATGGCAAACATATTCGGGGCTAAAATACAAGGGGCCATCCCATGAAGCCAGTTATCGTTCCAGAAGCTCGCCTTAGTGCCATCTTTCACCTCCACTTTAGTTGCAGCCCGAAAAAGGTTGTAGTCGGCCTCATCACAGGGTATAGGGGTCCCAATCCAGACCTTTTCAGGGTTTTTCCACTCTTGCCAAAGCCAACGAAGGCGAAGGGTGCGGCTAAACCTCTCTAAATCAGCCACGCCAAGACCGCCTAGCTCTTTCGGGCGGCAAATCGTGTGCCAATTCACTAGAGCATGCCCAGAACTATGGGAGTCATCACCACACCATAGAAAGGAACGCCTAGCTCTATCGATTTTCTCTATCACCCATTTAGGGAGTGGCAGAACCGTCATAAAGTAAGTTGGCATTGCTGAAAGCACCCCTTTGATAAGCGTCAGACGACCGGCCTTTGACAGGAGCTTGCCCTTCCATCCAGCGAGCCTGGCGTGGATTTTGTCCACTAGATGGGTGAAAAGAGGACGACCTATTTTCCGCACATGCAAAGGGAGGCCGAGGTAAGTGCAGGGAAATTCTGCTAGCTGCCCTGGGAACACCTCCAGAAGGGTCTTAGGATCCAGATCAGAACAGTTGATCGGAAAGAGCTCGCATTTATCGAAGTTCGTACACAGGCCGGAGGAAAAGACCGAAAATTGACAGGATTCTTGCCACGAACTAGAGCTCCGTGACTGAGGGGTTGATGAACATAGCAGCATCGTCAGCGAAAAGAGAAATCTTGAGATTGAAAGGCCCACAATTAATTGGCGCAAGGATACCTCTCTGCACAGCTAAGCTGAGGATGCGCTTAATAGGGTCAATGGCCAGGATGAAAAGCATGGGGGAGATGGGGTCCCCCTGCCTCACCCCCTTCGCATGATGGATCGGGTCGCCTGGGATCCCGTTTAGCAAGACTGTTGAGGTCGAGGTTCCTAGCAAGGTGGAGATCCAATTGCGCCAGCGCCGACCGAAGCCTAGGACCTGAAGAACCTCCATCAAGTATCCCCAGTGAACTGAGTCAAAGGCCTTAGCAAAATCTAGCTTGAGGAAAATGGCGGGAATCTTTCTGATCTTGAGATCTCTGATGATGTTCTGGACGTAGAGAAAGTTGTCGTGAATAGATCTTGACTTGATGAAAGCACTTTGGCTGATGGAGACTAGGTCACTCAGCTTTGGCGCCAGCCGATTAGCAAGGGCTTTAGAGATAATTTTGCTCACGCAACACATTTTATTTTTTGATTTCGTGGAGTTGACAACGTTCTTTGTGCTACTTGAATTCAGGATTTCAGGGTATACGTGTGCCTCAAGGAAGTAATTTAACCTTTTTTCCTTATAAAAATTTACACTTTGGACGCTTTCTTGCAAAACACTTCCAATGATTAGATGACCACTCCCATCGTATGTCCTTAAGCACTTGGTCATGTATATTATTTTCAATGTATCAGTCCCGAGTAGCAAATCTGCAAAATGCTAGGAAGTCAATGCTAACCTAGTTACCACTCCTGTTTCTTGATACGTGTACTCCCTTTACTACCTTATTCTTTCTATATATGTATCGGTCCTGAGTAGCAAAACAACCATTTAATAAATCTTTTTGAGCAAAGGGCAGGAGAGCTGCCATCTATTGATCAAAAGAGAAGAGGTTTACAGAGTTAGGGGGTTTTAAAGCCCTCCCCCCTAGAGGACGTATAAAGAATTAAGAGATTACAAAATGTGCTCCTGCGGTTGCCCACAGCCGCAGGTCATCTAGAAGTTGTTGAAAGACAACATCCGGTGGTCGTTCGGAGGAGCGAAAAACACGGTTATTCCGCTCGAGCCAGAGATGCCAAATGGTACCGATGGCAACGGAGAGGGTCGCTTTTGGGTTGGCATCCTGGGCGACATCAATTTCCCACCAAAGCGGGAGGTCGGATTTCCATTGCCAGTGCGATGGGTCTAGCGAGGAAAGTCGAAGTGAAGCGGCAAGGCACGTCCAGATGAATGAGCTGAAGCTGCATTCCAGGAAGAGGTGCTCTGGAGTTTCTAGGTTCCTCAGGCAGAGGGGGCAAAAGTAAGCGTTGGGCAGTTGCCTTCGTAATAGTGCATCAGCTGTCCATATCCTCCTAGCCAGAAGCAACCAGACAAAGAACTTGCATTTGGATGGGGCCCATATCCGCCAGACCCTGCGCTGCGGGGAGAGCTCACGACGGCCAATGAACTGTAAGTTGTAGGCGATTTTCACGAGAAGCGCCGTCGTGGAGAAACGCCATGTGATCGAGTCATCTTCGAGTGGCGTCAACGACGCTGAGCGAGGCGGAGGAGAAGTTGGACAAGTTCGACCACGAGGAGGATCCATATTGCGCCTTAGGTCGATTAGCGCTTGTTGTTCTCAAGCGCCCATGACGCTTCACCCTTTCCTGGTGGAAGCCAGGAAGAGCCGCGGCTCTAGTTCCTTTGGCGACGAGCCACCAAGCCATTTGTCCTCCCGAAGGATAGTAAGGACCCATTCAAGCGTGAATCGAGCATCCGACGAAGGAGAGCGATCACCTCGTGGGAGGGTCCGAGAGCCCACCCAAGGCCTAGAGGCGACGCCTTGTTCAACCACGGCCCGGTAGCACCAAGGGCTCAATCAAGCGGATAAGTCCAAAACCCCAAGGCCCCCAAACTTGGTGGTAGGCGAGCGACCAAGCCCAGCTTGACCTTGGTGGAGCCCCAGGATAGCAGATCCGCCAAAAGCCATGCTTTTCTTAATTGGTCAATTTTCTTAATGACCGAGGTTGGGGGGGGTGATGACGGAGAGAACATAGGTCGGCAGGGCCGAGAGAACCGCTTTGAGCAGGGTAAGCCTCCTTCCTTTAGACATGAGACGACCCCTCCAGCCTGCCAGCCGATTTCCGATTTTGTCGATGAGGGGCTAAAAGTGAACGTGTCGTAGTCTTCTGATGGAAAGTGGGATGTCCAAATATTTAATGGGGAAGGACGTCCTTTCGGCTGGGAAGTCATGTAGGATGGTGTCAAGGTCCAGACTGTTGCATCTGATGGGGACAACCTGGGACTTTGAAAAGTTTGTTCGAAGGCCGGAGATGTTGCCGAACGCCTGAAGGATGCACGCCAAGGTGGAGACATCAGTCTGGGTCGGCTTTAAGAAGATGGCGGCATCGTTAGCGAATAGTGAGACTCGACAGTTGTCTTGGAGGCCGTGGATTGGCGAGAGGGCACCTTCGTCAATGGCCCGTTGGAGAAGGGCCACCAATGGTTCAATGGCGAGGTCGAAGAGGAGGGGGGAGAGCGAGTCTCTTTGTCGCAGGCCTTTGGTATGGTGGATGATATCAGTGGGACACCCGTTGAGGAGGACCCTTGAGGAAGTGGATGCGAGGGTCAGTGAAATCCAGTCTCGCCAACGGGGGCCAAACCCGCGTGCACGAAGATTGTCGAGGAGATAGGCCCAGGAGACCGAGTCAAAGGCTTTTTCGAGGTCCAGTTTAAGAAATAGGGCTGGTGTACCAGAGCGGTGAAGAGTTTTGGCGCAACCCTAGACCAATAGGGAGTTATCTTGTATGTGTCGTTTTTTTATGAACGCGCTTTGGCAGGGTGAGATGAGCCCATCCATGAAGGAGGCCAGCCTCGAAGAAAGGATTTTGGTAAAGAGCTTCCCCAAACTATGGATAAGACTGATGGGACGGTAGTCTGAGGGACGCGCTGGGCCGACTTTCTTGATAGAAGAATGATGTGGCGCAGATTTAGGGATTGAAGCCGGAGCATCAAGGCCAAAGAGGCATTGCAGTACCGCAAGGTGTCGAAAGATATGTGGTCCCAAAGAAGTCTTGTAGAATTCCCATGTGAAGCCATCCGGCCGGGGCCTTCTCATTCGGAAGAGAAAAATCACCGCTTGAGCTCGTCGAGCGAGAGGATCCTCAAGAGAGAGAGATCCAAAGTAGGCAGGCCCAGGAAGTTCCAGTTGAGGGATCTGCTCGTTGAAACCAAATTTTGGGTTGCGTCTTCCCCGAAAATGGAGTTGAAGTGAGAATGTAGGACGTCGGCCTTTTCTGCGAATTCAGTGTGAGTTCCTGAGAGGCTTTGCAAGGAGTGAATGTGATTCTTTCGGCGCCGGCTGTTCGCCCTGAGGTGGAAGTAGCGCGTGTTGACATCTCCCAGCTTGAGCCAACAGAGACGGGATCGCTGCTTCCACATTATTTTGTCGATGACACTCAGCCCAAGGATACGATTCTTTAGCGAGCGGCGCAGGTCAAGCTCACCTTGAGATAACGACCGAGATTCCATGGCCACGTCAAAAAGACGGATGACCTCAGAGGCGATCGCCAGCTGGAGCCTGATGTTTTCGATGTGTGTACGGCTCCAGGTGCACAGGGCGGAGGCCGTGCGAGAGAGCTTCAGCTTGAAACGAAGTAGGGGGTGGGTGGGCATGTTGTTGTTTTCTCCCCAGGCTTGCTGAACAACCTCCGAGAAGCCTGGCATCTTTGTCCAGAAGGATTCGAATCGAAAGCGTCTAGGTGGGCGAGGCGTCCACTCGGCAGTAAGTAGGAGGGGGCAGTGGTCCGAGGCAATGGATGAGAGCGGTAGTAGTGAGCATGACGGGAAGATCATTTCCCAATTGGGGTTGCAGAATGCTCTATCAAGTCTGACGAGGGTTGGCCGGGATTGCTCGTTGCTCCAGGTGAAACGACGTCCAGAGAGGTGGATCTCTTTTAGGTTGGAGTTGTCGAGGGTTTGCCTGAAACGAGTCATGAGCCGGCGGTTGAGGTTTAGATCGTTCTTGTCACTTGCTTTGTAGATCATATTGAAGTCGCCGAGGATTAGCCATGGGGAAGCAAAGAAGTTGCCGATGGTTTCAACTTCCTGAAGAAAAGCTTCTTTCTCAGAGTCACTTGTCGGGCCGTAAACAGTGGTTATGGCCCAACTTGATTGGCCATCCAAGTGGGTTACCTTCGCGGAAACGGAGTGTTGTAGAATGAGCGGGTCAGAGAGTTGGAGAAGGGAGTCGTCCCAGAATAGGAGGATCCCACCCCTGGAGCCCGTAGAAGGGAGTTGCAGGCAGCCCCTCAGCCTATAACCACAGATCTCCATTAGGGTCTGGTGGCACGGGTTGGAGAGTTTGGATTCTTGGATCGCTAGGATGGAGGGGGAATGGTCTCGAACTAGCGCGGCCACGATGTCCCGCTTTGCAGCGGAGTTGAGTCCGCGAACGTTCCAGTTGAGGATCTTCATTGGGCGGAACGGAGGTGAGCACTGGAATGAGGGTCAGGGGGCGGGGCTAAGAGGCAGCCACGCACTCCTCAACCGCATCCGGACCGACAGCGGAAATGTCCAGTGCAGGGCGGGCAAGTCCGCAAACGTCAGCCACGGTGGCGAGTATGTTGTCATCAAGCAGGCCAGTGGCGAACAGGGACTGCAGCTGAGCAGCGAGGTCGTCCATGGACGAGGAGTGAGGGATGCCCAATTTGCGGACAAGGAGGCCCTACGCCCTTCGAATGGCGGGGACAGAGGAGGACCCACCACTGAAGAAATGACGGCCTCCGGAGGCCAACTGAGTCTGCGCAAGCAACAGGTGGTACGCTTAGGGCAAGAGCGTCTAAGTGGAGGTGAGGGGATCAATGGGGCGGGGGTAACCACAGTGGCTCTAGAGAGGAGAGACTGAGCCGGGGTGAGCGGTGCCAACTCAGCCTCTAGGAAGTCCATGCTTTAATAAATCTGGAAGAACACTAGGAAGTCCATGCTTTAATCTAGTTACCCTCCTGTTTCTTGACACATGTACTCCCTTGATTACCTTATTCTCCTCTATTAATAAGACATGCTTGCTTCAAAGAAAAATAATAGGAGGTATTCTTTATATCTTTGGTGACATATTAGTAAGACCTATAAAGCGTTCCAGGAAAGGAAGATGCCGTACAATTACACATGGCAAGAACACCAGATTAAGAATGATGGGAATTACATTAGCTACAAGCTGCAAAGTTATGATGGTTACTAACTGCAATGATGCGGACATCTATATTATGCTTTTACTGTGTTTAATCTTTTGACAGTAAATTGTGTTCCAGGGATTAGGATGGTAAAATCAATTGATGCTTCTTTCTTTTTGTCACTGGGATAATTTTGCCACCTTTTATGCCAGCCTACAACTATTATCTTGTTGCAAACAGGAAAATGGTAGGCCCCTATCATCCTGATTTGATTTCTGAGTAAATATAGAGAACGATCCAACAGATAACCATAAATAGATGCAACTGCAAATGCCATCCAAAGAGAGGTTGCATATGCAGTTAACTCTCTAGCTTGCACTTGCAGTGCCTACACCATGAATACTAGCTGGGAGTGCCATTTTGAGAGAAGTTGTTCTTGTTCATCTATGATTAATCTAAAAACAAAAGATTTTTTGTGCAAAAAACTTGTAATGTACTATGATCATCCAGTCACATGCACACTTCCAAAATAATGACTCCAGATGATCCACGTAAACTAATTCTAAACTCAATTATTTATAATTTTTTATAAGAGCAGGGCTGCCTAAGATCGATGCAGCAAGCAAGCACAACACACAGTCACACACACACACAAAAATAATTCAACAAACAAATGGATCGCGCCAAATTAAAACTGTAGTTCATTGGTTCATCAGATCTTACGATAAACAAGGGGAGTAATTAAGATTTAAGAGGATGCGATCCTTGTTTCATCAATTGTGTCAGTTTCATCAGAGTCCTTACAAATTAAACACCATCCTCTTATATCTGCTACCACATCTCATGAGATCAATTAATGGCAATGGGGAAACCCATCAACTCGATCGCTGTTGAATTCATTCCAGAAATTAAGAGGCGAAGAATTCTTCATTTCTTCTCCTTCTTCTTCTACGTCTGAATGATCTGCAATGCATGCATCGATGCATGCGTCCGCTACAACGACCTGGTCGTGCCGTTGCCGCCGCTCCTCCTGCTGCCCGGCCGGCGGCGGTGGCGCGCGGCGGCGTCTAGGGCGGCGACGGTGGCCTGGAAGTCCTCCTCGCGGCAGGGGATGCGGAGGCCGCCGGACTGGCCGAAGCCGAACTCCTCCGCCGCGCGCTCCATGAGCTCCCGGAACGCCGGCTGGCAGAGGTAGCTCGTCGGCACGACGAACCGCGTCGCCTCCGCGCCCACATACACCGCGAAGTACCCCTTCGGCACCGCCTCCTCGCCGCCGACGAGCAGCGCCGTGCGCAGGCTCTCCCCGCGCACCTCCCTCTCCGCCGCCGCTGCCGTCTTCTTCCTCCTCCCGCCCAGCCTCGGCCCCCGGAAGTACCCCGCCACCATCGTCATCATCATGGATCGATCCAACAACCAAGAGCACACCTCCTCCTTCTTCCTCCTCGAGCTCCTTTCGATCGACAAGATAAACAAGAATCGAGCAAAACTCTCTCCTGGATCGATCGAATCTCCTCGACGGTCTTGGCCAAAAAGCAATCTTTTTTGCTTTCTTGGGCAAAATCGACACGAACGCTAGCTGAGACGAAGATCAGGAGGGGAGGGGAGGGGAGGATCAAAGCATGTGAGCTACGGCCTACGGGTGTTCTTGGGGCAGCATGTGTATATTATGGCCTCGGCTCAGGTTGGTTGCGCAGGACAATGGCGAGGCGCTCGCCTCTCTCTCTCTCTCTCTCTCTCTCTCTCTCCGCTTCTTGTCTCTGAACCTCGCATAGCTGTAGCCTCGTAGCAATGGCGCCAATTTCTCCATTAAATTAAGGCGTGATAGGCTTGCGAGCATTAACTGGCCCTCACGTCCGTTAGAACCGTGTCACTGCCAGGTGGGCCCGCAATCGACTCGCCGGCCGTGGAGTCCGCCTGTCAGTGACTGTTGGTAGTTAATTAAGGTGTCTTTGGAGGGAATGGCTCTGGGTGTATTAATTCTGGTGTTCTTCACTAATCTAATAGGCTGGAGATTTGGAGCTATGCAGGCTGTGATGATTTGGTTCTTGTTTTTTTTTTAAAAAATATTTTGTTGAGGAATGAGTCAAGCTGTACTCTACTAGCTAGCTGTTCTTCCAGCAGTTTTTTCTGTTTGATTATAATCCGGTTTTTCTGAGGAAGCATGGTCCATGCCATGCCTGAAGAATCCTGAAGTCTAAAAAAACGTTATTCACCAAATAATATTAGGGCTAGCTTTAGTAATTAGCCATTATGCATGAAAACACACCAGTTGTAATCTTGAAATTTATATCTTGTTCGAAATAATTGAGCCAAGTAAATAAGCTAGCTGAGCTGAATTTTTATATTGTATTCAAGAAGTTTTTAAGCATGCTTTTAAATTGATCCACTTTTTTAATATTATCTCTAAGAAATTTTAGAGGTGACTAATAAAAGAAAATGGTAGATTTCACGAGGCAAAACGTCTAGTTGTTAATTTGTTTAGGTATAATCTAAGTTAAGCTTAATCCGAAACAAACATGTTGTTAGTAAGCATATATAGTGCATAAATTACTACCACCTCCGTGGTAGTACTTGTAAGTATACGAAAGGGCATGAATCGTATCGTTCATTCCCTTGGACTTAGCGAGATGCGAAGTTTACTACAAATTTCATGCCATGTTAGTCCGATCATAATTAACATGGTGGGCTGGACCCACATGCAAGAAGATCACACACATATAAGATAAAACGAGGAAAGTTATCGAGGAGCATAGAGAAAGGGCGAGCGCCAGAATACATTTTATTTTTTTGATTTTTTTTTCACGTTTTCAATTTTTTGATGTGAAATTAGGAGAACCTACTTATGAAACTTGACACGTACACTAGTGAACCATAGCCCACGTATTGATGAAGGCGAGCCCCAAATGAAACCTGATGAAATTTGGATGTAACTTGAAACTTGGATGAAACCTGTTGAAACTTGGATTAACCTAATGAAACTTAAATAAGCTTGGATGAAACCTGCTGAAACTTGATGAAACTTGAATTAAACCTGATAAAACTTGACAGTTCGGCAAGTTTAACAAGTATGAAATCCAAGTTTCATTAGACGAACCCAAAGTTTCACTAGGCAAGATTGAAGTTTCAATAACTTGAGACCCTGCTGATGAAACTTGATGATCTACTAATGAAATTTGAGAAATACAAAATTTCTGATTAGAGCACCCGATCAAAATTTTTGGTCACCTAAAAAAACGGAATCTTAGCTAACGTCAGCTTGCGTCATTGCATGCAATTAAAATGGCAGCACGCGCCATGCAGAGCAAAATGCAGCACGCGAGGCGTCAGAGCACACGCATCCGGTCAACCGGACGTCCGTGTGTAAGTGTTTTCGTAAAGAAAGACATTTCCTCAGCTCCTCGACGGCGTGAACGCTTATGGATTTATTTATCCTTGCGCAAATCATGTCGCGTTTTAAATCAGGGACTTCCATTTCAGTCGTGTGTCCATTGATCCGGCCATCCATATTTGTCTCTCCTACAAACTTTCGTAAACAAAAGTTTGCATAAAGAAAAACCCTAAGATCCAATTTTCTGTTTTAGGCCCTCGTGGAGTGCTTCTATGTCCAACCAAAATAGGCTTTACTTCCTCCATCCTTATAGCGCATGGGCGCTCAGGGATCCCCTACCTCCTCGCATAGGCTCGCACTTTAAATTGGAGCCATTCGTTTCGGTCGTGTCCGTTGATCCGATTGTCCACATTTGCCCCTCCATTAGAGAAAAATTAGAAGAAAAAAAACCCCATGATATCCGATTTTCTGTTTAGGCCCTTGCACAGTACTTCCCCATCCAGGCAAAAAAAGCGTTCACCCCTTTCACTCTTATAGCATGTGAGCACTCAGGGATTCCCTGCATTCTCGCGCAGGCCACATCACTCGTTAAATCGGGGCCATCCGTTTCAACCATGTGTTCGTCGATCCGACCATCCACATCTGCCCCTCCCGTGAAGAAAAGTTTACAGAAAAAAAAATCCCGTGAGACCCGATTTTCTGCTTAGGACGACGTGCAGTGCTTCCCATTGCGACCAAAATAGTGTTTACCTTCTCCAGTCCGACCAAAATAGTGTTTACCTCCTCCATGTTTTGTGCCTTTTGCGGCGCAATCTTTTTTTTGCTTTCCTAGATGCACCCGTGAAATCGCTCTACAGGTTTATCTATTATAGCTAAGTACGTACGATGTATAACCGAATAATGAAAAAAAAAAGAAGGGAGGGCTGTCCCTCGCTGGTAAAGATTATCGAGCTTGACGTTGATGACAGAGTGGCCGGAAGAGGACGAGATGGTACGAATTGGAGGAATATTATTTTTTTTTCTTGATCTTGGACTAGGATAGAGGGTACGAAAGCATCGCATGGAGTACGGATGGCACTAGGATTAGGTAGCCGGCATCTTCCCTTGTTTCTTGATCCAATCTATGCATGTGATTAATACCATTTTTTTGCACGTTGGATTAAGCTTTATAGAGCGAGTTTTTTTTTTAAGAGCACTACCATCCTACGTACTAAGAAAAAAAAAAAAGAACATAGTTGCAGCGAAAGGAGAGAGGATAAGCACGCAGAAGCCAAAGGTACAAAAACATTTGTTTAGTTTTTTAAAGAGGGACATCCATATTTTCCATTGAACAAACAAAAGAGAAAACATTGTTTATTGTTCAACAACAACATTTTTTTTAATTTTTGACAGTCATTTGTTTCTTTATTGATGAAAGGGTATGCGCCCGGGATCCGTTCATGTTTACAGTAGAAGAATCCAGCGACTCTTAAGAGCATCTACGTCGCTTAAGCAAATGATATCTAATTAAGCTTAGGGCCCATAACTGATCTCTAAGGCTTATCGTCACTTTCCGCAATACCTATGGGCTATGGTTATGGACACATAGCTGATCTCTAAGGCTCACTGTCACTTTCCCACGATACTTACATGCTATTTTCGTGGTTTTAATCCAGATGTAGGATTCATTATGAATAATTGGGGTGTTTTGTTATGTGGATTTGAAAGAAGAAACAATCGCAAGAAATTGTTGGAAAGTACAAGTAACTTGTCTGTCTTGTTTATCAATTTTTTTTTTTGTGGGTTGATGAGGGCATTTAACTTAATAGAAAATAGTTTTAGACGAATCTTTTAGACAATTTAAAAACGTTTCTTGCAATGCCACAATGTTTCATTTATACAAAAATTAAAGTTCTAAGTTTTATCAAATGGATGTAAGATGTAGAGTCATACATGACTTTACACTTAAAAGCTGCATCTGACCAACCATTACGTTTCTCACAGTACGGACGGGGTGATTGTAGGGTAATCTTTGTGGATGCCCTAATATGGATGGAAGCTAGGCTTTCCTTGATTCGAAGGAATTTTAAGAGGGAGTAAAGGAATTCAATGCAAAAAATAATTATTAAGGGTATTTGATGTCACAAAAGAATTTCAAAGGATAGGCAATTTTCTTCAAATTTTATAAAAAATGTAGCCCGCGCTCTAAAGTCTAACCTCATGTTGGACATTTCTTCTAAAAAAAAAATCCAATGCAGCTTCTCCTCTCAGTAGACACATTACGACGCTGGCATATCCCAGCCTCCAACCCAGCGACCTTCATTTTGTATCTGAGCCTAGACACCAACCGACCTTCATTTTGTGTTTGATCAATTGATATTGGATCTCAAATTCTCAATATTCTTGCATTTTTATTTTGAGGACAGCACACGCAAATTTTGAACAATTCATGTGGTTTTTTTTAGGAAAAAGTGCCGATTCGATTTCTCAACTATGTCCGCTTGACCACTTTGGTCTTTAAACCTCAATATCGGACTTGTGAAGTCACTCATGTAGCTGAGACTGACCAATCCTTTGATCAGTCAAAACAGTGGTATTAGACCTAAGAGATGAGAGATTTGAGAGATAAAGTGAGAGATAAGACAATGAGATGGATGACATGTGGCCATTAAGTCAGCAAACATCCTACATAGATGGCATACAAGCAAAAAAAACTCTAAAACCATCCATTGACCTGATCAAAGGACTAATTTGATCTGATTTTGCTACATGAGAGGCCTCATAAGTCCGATATTGAGGTTTAGGGACAAAATGGTCAGCGGACATAAATGAGGGATCAAATCGGTACTTTTTTTTTTTGTTTATCTAGGATTCTCTCTCTAGGATACATAAAACTTCACACGTCATGGTTGGCTCTAGCCCCTAGCTGGCCGATGCTGTAAAATTAAATAAAAAGTATTGATTCGTTACTTCCATCCATGCCATTCTCACCCGTTTTTGCTTGTACAGTAGTAATGCATGCACGTTGTCCCTTCAGCGTCAGAACATCTCCAACGACGTGTTAAGCTAGGGTGTCTCAGCTACTATCCACACCTTTTCCTTTTACTATTTATTTATAATTTTTCTATTATTTTATTTGTTATGGTACTAGAATCTTTTAAGTTAGGACCTATTGAAGTTGTCTAAAGAGGAAGGTGCTCTTCTCAAAAAATAGAAAAAGAATAAAATGACGCTGCCATGTCGTTAGTACGTTAAACTTGGTGGTATGGTATCTTAGAACAAGAATTCAGCCGTATGCCCAGTAATATTGACGAGCAAACATCCTGCGATTACAAGGTGCTCGTTTGTTTTTATAACTCAGGATTCACGAACTATCTGAGCAAGTCTCGTTCTTGAGAGTTGAGACTAGCATTGGTTGAACAGAAGGGAAAGTAGCAAGACACGATGCACTTTTTTTTACCCTGCTCATGCAAAAAAAAAACCATCAATATTTTGTAGCATATACATTTGTACACCAGGAAAATGGTGTGAACAGCTTTGGCGCTTCATCTATAAACTAGTTTATCGAATTCCAACATATCCACATCAGTACATATGTATATGTTACAAAGCGGAGGGGTTTTCTGTGAAGATGCATCAACAGCCTGCAGCCTTGAGGAAGTTGTCGAAAGGGCTTGATGCCGGCAGCTTTAGGAATTGTTGTTCATCAGCGCCACCACCACCGGCTTCCATTTCGGGGTAGCCATCCAGGTTTTGCTGGAGAAACGGATTCGTGTACTGAGCCACAAAATGATTAGGGTTAGCCTAGATCCATGCATGTTTCTCTCCTAATTCCTAATGCATTGACAGGGTAAAAGTGATGTTATCCCTATTGCATTGGCGGCGTAAAAATACAGTTCCTGATTCATTGGCCGGTTGAAAAGATAGTTCTTTCTACCTCGGGGGCCTGCTCGCTGGAGAAATGGGCTGCTTCAATGTTGTCAGTCTGATTGTTCGGATGGATGGCCACTTGCTTGTTGTGTTTAAAGCTCATGAGTACAGACATCTTCTGCTGTTTGCCCACCGAAAGCGCCTCGCATTGGCTAGTCATCTCCATGAATGGGATGTCTGAGGCCGTTGACACCGAGTATCTTCCAGAATGAGATGATGAGTCGGTGACGACCTGTAAAGATGCAATCAGGCGATGGAATAGATTGATCTTGTAAAAACAATCTTTTGCTTAAACAAAACAATTTTTTCGCAGAAAAAAATACTCATGTTCAAAGTGCTGACATGCTGGTACAAGAACCCTTGTCTCTTTACTCCAGCACGTGAAGGATACAAAGATACAGATACAATACAAGAATAATATTGTATTGTTCAGACAGAAGAAAAGAAGAAAAAATGGCAATACTTGGTTCTTCTAGTTTTTGACTATGTGTTTTTTAGCTCATCAGCATATGAATGATCAATCCACTGCATCCTATCATACTTATTTCAATTTACAACTTTTGAAATAAAGAGAAAAGAAGGCAAAGGAGGGGAGAGGTGGATTTGGAACAAGAAAAGCGTACTGTTTCTAGAAGTTCATCAATGCTTAGAAGGCTTGTTGTTGGCACAGATACGTCTGTAGTAGTTAGTGCAGTTTCATAGGCTTCCCCAAAGGTGTCATTGTCATTTACCATGTTGACAAGTTCAGCCTGCTCAAATTTTCCATGTATTTCAGAATGTAATAGAAAATATGGGATTTTCATCTGTGATTGCTGATATCTGTATACCTCTTGATGGCGGGGATCTAAATCAGATCCAGACAGTGAACTTTTGCTAATCATTTCAAAAAAGTTAGCACTTGTGGGACACATCATGTCATCTGGAGATAAGTCACTTAGCAATTGGCTTCGTATATTTTGTAGCTCCGACTGCAGAAATTGGGAAAAATCACATAAAATATGATGCATAGTATTCACTAACGTTTTTTCCCCAAAAGAAAGTTCAATAATATATGAGATGCTTTGGAAGAATGGATGGAATGTTACATCTGGCAAATCTGTTATGACACTAATGATTGTAGAGGCCATAAAATCTCGAGAATGACTCTGTATTAGTTCCACTGCTGAAAGAGACTTCAATGCATTATCATCATCCTTTGGTGATCCATAGGTTTCTTCTGTGTAGTCCTTTGCAACCTGAAGTTTGGTATCATTTACCAAATTGAGGAATGGATCCACCTGCCACAAAAAAGTACACATAATTTTTAGCTATTGAGTTCATGTGGTAAATAAAGAATACCCCCAAACTAATAAAATGCCTCCAAGAACAAAATTACATGATTAATGTATAACAAACAATTATGCTGTACATCTGCAGCAAAAAATGATTGGTGCAACTGAAAACCAATTTCGTGTATCTATCATTAAATGATTGGTGCAAACTCTACCAAAAATAATAAGTAAGGCATGAGGAGATGAGGAAATTTGATCAGACATACTGTTCTTTCACTGAGCATTGATTTACAAATTGGGACAAGTGGTGCCACATTGAAAGTTTTTGAAGCAAACACGATCATAGATATAGACAGAGTAAACAAGGACCGGCGGCGAGATGGCGGCAACGAATCTAAACAAACAAGAGACATGACATGGTTAGTTAACGAGAATGAAATGGTTAGGTAATCATCAGGGGGCTATACCAGTTTGTACTTCGGTGATAACTAAGCAGATGATGCATGATACCATGCACCATAGTTTAATATTGTCCAAAAATGTGTTGTTTACTACTGAAGCTAGTCACAGTAATTTAGCCATCTCACCTGTTGCTCCGAGTGAATGGCTCATTAAAGAAAATGCAATCTGAAAACTGGGAGCAAGTGTCTCAAAGTTTGATGTCTGTATGAGCAAAAGCAGAAAAATATTAAAAAGCCAAACGAATTTATAAGTAATAGGAGTATGTATTATAGAACAGGATCATGAAATTGGATATTGAAAGTGTAGAAATAACATCACAAAAGAGATGCCAGACTAACAAAAATGAGGACTGAGAGAAAACGGTGTATAAGAGTGATTTAGCACAAGAATTTCTCATATATGATCAAATTCAGGCTTTTTTACAGGAAAATTTAGCACCCTTATGCAAGCTCTGTTAAGAATAATCATACACCAGATGGCAGTTACCAGATGGAAGTACCTTTGATCCAGAAAACAATAGAAGCAAACTGTAAGTATGAGCAATAGCTTCATAATTTTGAGGAATATTTTTAGGAGAAACCGCCTGAGCCCAGATTGATGACAGCAAAAGTGTGGCCTGATGACTGCTTAATCTCAAAAAAGTAGATTCCTAAAGTATGCAAAAGGCAGTTAAAAAGGTATGTACAACAGCTTTGCACGATAGACTAGTATGTCAAATGTTGATCACTAAATTGAGATCAGATAGCACATCACAGAACATACCATTTCGTTACAAGAATCATTCAAGGAATTTTGGCATTCCATTAAAAGCATAGGAGAATGCAGAGATGATGACGGGATCCTATTTAGGCATGAATTAGCAACTTTGAAGCTGTGTCTCCAGCTTTGCGAGCCTGGCAGATCCTTGGCTGTAGCAGTTTCATGGTCATCATCAATACCGTGCAAAATTCTGTTCATACTTCCTTCCTCAATGTTTTCACTAAAGGAATATCTGTCCCTTCTCAACTTATCAAATAAAGCAGCTGAAGACGAAAAGACAGAGACAGCCCTTGAGAGTGTTCTCTGCATATCTTGCTTCTTACGATGATCTGGGCATGTCGAGCGAGGAAAGGGAGAAACAGAAGATGGGACAAGGACAATAGAAAATATGCGGTGTGCAGCAACGCGAGTTTCATGATCAGGGTGAACCATTGCTAAGAGTAATTGATGAAAAAGTGATTCTGGAAACACCTGAAAATATGATGAAGGATCATTTTATAAATAACACGAAGTATTGCAGGTAGGATAATTCAAAGATTTACATTTATGTGTTTTGACAGCATACCTTATTTTTATATGACAAATTTGGTATGGAAGCAACTATTTGGGCTGTGCGATAAACGGCAGATGTAGTAGCTAGAGCAACAAGAGGAGTGTGCGAGATATTTTCTAGCATCACGGACATCATGTCAAGAACAGGGCCAGCATCCCCTACCTGTGCAATAACACCGCCCTAGTAAGCTGTGTGCTCCTGTAAACTAGGGATGGGCTTCATTTGAAGCTAACCATAATAATATCATACAGAAAATGCTAAGATGCATCTGGCTGGAATCAAATTTACAAGGGACAAAGGTAAAGGGCAGCAAGTAGCATATCAACACAATATTAAAAAAAAAAACCTTTTTTGATAGTTGGACTATGCATTCATCAACAGCCTTCCTAAGTTTGTCATTCCACTTTACCACCTCCAAATCTTTACTGCCAAGAGTAACATGCAATGTCTTCTTCATATGTCTCACAAGATCACTTATAGCACCTATGGTTGCTACTGAAGCCTGAGCTTTTGATTGTTCTGCAAGGGTAGATATCACCTCTATGATGCTGAGCTGCATCTCTGGTTGCTTCAATACAGACTTGTGTTCAAGATGCTTTACTAGTATTGATATCATCAGGTTAATGTTTTGTCCTGCACTAAGCCGTTTAAATAAAAGTAAATACATGACATAGTCATGTGCATATCAAAGGTATTGCTTGCCTCAAATGGGATGTAAAAGGAACACCTGAATTCTCCATTAATATCTGCATGTCCAATAGAACACAAAGAGCAAGGGCATTCTGGGATAACCATGAATTATTATTATCGAAGTGGTGAAATAGGGACTCCAAAACACGACGGAATGTGGTTGCCTCTTTAGATAGCTTGGCCATGTTGTGCACACATATTCTTGACCAAAATTTAGGGTCATTGGCATCTTCCCTGCAACACAGGTGTTGGTTAAGAAATTTACCAGTGAAAAAGGCAAAATGACAGATCAAAGTAACAAAAAAGTTTATAGAAGATTATATTACACAGGCAGATGAATTTCTCCCTTATCACCAACTATGCTCTTCCATGAAAGTATCCTAGATATGGTAAGTGGGGAAGGAGAGACATGACCCTCTGTTTTAAGGACCTCTTCCACCCATCGAGTGCCTGGAGCTTCAGTGTCTTCATTGACATCTGCCTTCTTCTGAGGCCTATAGCTTTCCAACACTACTTGAACAACCTAGCAGTTATAATGAAAAGCAATAATGAAATTTGAAAGTGCAATACGCTTGCACACGTAATTTGTGTTCTGCCATCTAGGAAAAACATATAGCATCAAATAGTACTGTTATAGGTGGAACAGAAATAATGTGAAGATGTCATACATTTCAACAGGCTTGCCTGAACAAACATTACTTTTGGAGGTTGTAAAATGTTGTATCTCAACCATGCATAAGCAAAAGTTTGGGATAAACAAAAGAAATTTTGCCAATCTGGACATTTCAGGATCCATATGCATATGCAAAAACAACAGAAATAAATGCAAGAACTTCCAGTAGATACTTACATTATTGAGCTCTGACGAAACATGTGAAAACTCACCCATATACCAGATCTGCTCAAAACAACAGAATGGAGTACACAATTAATATTGAAGGAAATTTAAGTTTTTTTTTTGAGGGAAAAGGGGCGGGAGTTCCGCCGATCCATTAATAGATAGAAAAAAGATGGTCATAATTACAAGTGGTGGGGGAGGCGGGGCCTCTCGCCCTAATCTAGCTCGGATCTATTGGCGATGAACGCCACACAAGAAGAAGTCGCGGTGCGTCTTGTGCCGTAAGCGTCGGTGGTTGTCAAGTTTGGTGAAAAATACGACGGTTGCGTTCCTTCCAAATGTTCCAAAGTGTATAGATCATCTTCCCATTTAGCTCCTTACGAGGCTTTGGGGTAAGCCTGGAATGCATACGGTCCCACCAATCCCACAATGCGACCGCCGGGGTCAAAAGCGGCGCAAAGGAGAGGTTCCAAACTTCCACGGTGTAGGTGCATTCCTTGAAGAGATGATCCTGCGTTTCCACCGCTAGGTTGCATAGACAACACAATTGTTGGGCAGGCCACCCCTTTTTGGCGAGCACATCCGCCGTGTTGAGACCTCCATGGCTAAGAGTCCACGCGAAGAGTTTACATTTGGGCTCCGCGTAGGCCTTCCAAACAAGTGTCGCCCTTGCCGACCTCCTAGCGCCAGCAAATTGGACCTGATAAGCCGACTTGGTTGTGTAGGACCCGTTGGGTGTGAGGTCCAAAGTAACTCATCAGGGCTATCTGAGAGAGGCGAGGACTGAGCGATTTTTTCCCAAAGGGTGACGTATTGAAGGAGCTGCTCCTCCGTGGTCATTTGCGCCACCGACTGGATCCAATTATGATTCTGTAGACCATCGCAGTGTTTCTCTTTGTGCGTTGCAATGGCAAACAAATTGGGGGCAACCTCCTGAGGTGAGAGTCCATCGAGCCAGGCGTCTTTCCAGAAACTGAAATGCTCACCATTACCAACAACAACCCGGGTGGAGGCTCTGAAAAGGGCAAGGTCTGCCGCAGTGAACGAGATAGCATCTGAGGAGCTCGAAGTGCCATCGGAACGCCAATTATTCCAAAGCCGCCAAGACGGAGTGCTCGACCAAAACGATGAAGGTCCGTAATGCCCGCCCCTAGATCTTTGGTCCGCATACGCCTCCCGATTCACCAAGCACCGACCACCATTGGCTCGTTGATTACCGGTCCATAGGAAGGACCGTCTCAATTGGTCAATCTTTCGATTACCCATTTGGGAAGAGGATGGAGGCCATGAGATATGTCGGGATGGCGAAAGGACCGCTGAACAAGGACTAGGCGCCCGACCTTGGAAAAAACTTTCACGCCAAGGGCAAGACGGCCCGCGATCTTGTCGAAAGGGCATGAAATGGATCTTGCGAAGCTTATGCGAAGCGCAAAGGCAACCCTAAGTAAGTGCAAGGAACAAGCTCGTCCGACCAATAAAGGATGCAAGGTGGCATCCAAGTCGATCCTCGCAGCGGATTGGGTAGACCGAGCACTTGGTCTTGTTCAAGTTGATGCGACATCGCCCAAAAGTGTCCAACAAAGCGATTGTGGAGTCAAGATTCGCTTAGATGGTTGGATGAAGATGGCGCATCATCAAAGAAAGAGGAGATACGCCCCGAATAGGGGTTTCAACCGGTGCGTGGATGTTATTCTCATCCGCAAGACTAAAGAGCTTGTGCAATGGGTCCATGGCCAAGATGAAAAGCATAGGGACGGGGTCGCCTTGCTCGAGCCCCCTTTCATGAAGGAAACCAGGCCTCTGATCCCATTGAGAATAATCTCAAGAGGACGATCCGGAGAGTAGAAATCCAGTTCCTCCAACAGCTTGCCGAACCCTTAGCTCAAGCGACTCGAGGAGGTAACTCCACTGGACCGAGTCAAATGCCTTGGTAAAATCAAGCAAGGAATAGCGCGGGCTTTTCGTCATTTCAAGTTTGAGGATGTTGGATTGGGTACGAAGGAAGTTGTCCTGGATGCATCTCTTCTTTATGAAGGCGCTCTGAACTGGGGCCACAAGGTGATCTAGCTTGACCGCCAACCTATTGGCGAGAAGCTTGGAGAAGATTTTGCCAACACTATGGATGAGACTGATAGGCCTATAATCCACGAGGTCCCTCGCATCCCGCTTCTTAGGGATAAGGATGATATTGGCCGAGTTCAACAGAGAGAAATGTGTTGAGTGTCCACTCGCAAACCACGCCGCCGCTGCAATCAAGTCATCTTTGATGATTTGCCAACAAGTACGGTAAAAGGTACCGTTGAATCCATCCGCCCGGGCTTTATCTACCGGCATGGACCTAATGGTCGATAGATCTCCTCCTCCGTGAAAGGGCTTGAGCTCCAAGAGGTCTGGTCTTGGATGGACTAGATTGTCCCAAGCTAGAGTGATAGTCCTCGGGGTGGAGGAAGCTAGGTGATCCCAAGCAAGCGGGAGCATTCTGCCCATCCGATGATGCTCAATAGCCGCCCGGAAGGTGTGTCAAGAGAGTAAATGAGGTTCTTTTTCCTCCCTTTGGATGCCCTTAGATGGAAGAATTTAGTATTTGCATCCCCTAACCGAGCCACGAGAGACGCCAGACGACGCTTGATGCGGATTTTTCAATGGTTGCCGTGCCGGGAATCCTAGCTTTTAGGGCCGACTGAGCTCCTTTCCAAGTCCGTCAAGACATGATATTCTTGGGCCTTGTCAAACAACAAAATCAACTCGCCGACGATTGCTATTTGGAGTCGGACGGAAGGATCTTTTGCGGGCCCAAGAGAGAGGGCCTTCGCCAGACGCTCCAACTTGATGTGCAATCTTTTGAAGGGATCGGCGCAGTTAAAGGTCGATCCCACGCGCTTTGGACTGTGGTTGAGAAGCCTCCAAAGTAGTCCAAAATTCTCAAATCAAGATACGACAAACTGGGAGCTTGGGGGTGGCCCTGATCAGAAGGGGGGCATGGTCTGAACTTAAAGACGGGAGACCAAGGAGGATGGAGTCCGAGAAGGCGAGTTCCCAAGACGTGGAACAGAAGGCCCTATCAATCCTGGTAAGCGTTGGGTTGGCTCGCTCATTGCTCCAGTGAAATGACGCCCAAAAGCCGAAGTTCCTTAAGACGAAGGCTGTGTATCGTGGTTCTGAAAGCGTCCAACAAGCCCAGGTCCACATTGGAGTTGTTCTTATCTTCTAGTTGCATGATTAGGTTGAAGTCGCCGATTAGCAGCCAAGGTGTTTCTAGGTGCCCCACAACATTTATGAGGCCATCAAGGAAGGCTAGCTTATGCACACGGTCTTGAGGACCGTACACCACGGTGATCCACCACTCAAACGGGTCTGAACACGCAGTAATTTTCGCTGAGAGAGAGAACTCATCGATGGATGTATCTGAGATGGAGAATTCTGAGCCCTTGACTGCTAGAAGGATGCCCCCTCGCGTGTCCACAGCAGGGCGATGCACAAAGGAAACCGGGTCCGCGAAAGCTTGGCCTAAGCAGTCCATGGCCAAGCTGGTGTCCCAAAGATCAAGTTTAGTTTCTTGCAGGCACACAATGTTTGCCCCCGAGTTAACGACAAGGTTTTTTAGGACGCTTCGATGCGCGCCGGAGTTGAGCCCTCTAACGTTCCAATTAAGCAAACGCAGCCGATCCGATCTATTCATCAATCAGTAGGAGACAGCCGGGGGAGCCCATGGCGTAATCTTGATGTATCCGACGGGGGTAAGGGCGCCACATACAAAGGTGGGGCGGCACGCTTGAGAGGGCATTTGACCAATACACTTGCGGCGGCGTACCACACCCCAGCGATCCACGAACAAAAGTGGTCAATCTTCATAAGGCACAAGCAGGCGACGACTAGGCGCTAGAGACCGAGCTCAGGCCGTGGCTTGAAGCTGACCGCTGGCAACGCCCCCAATGGTGAGGTTAGCCAGCGCTGCCATGGCCAGAGCCGCCGCTTCTGGGAGAGGCCGCGCCAGGATGGTGGAGAGGTCACGTGAAGAGGACACCGGCGCCCATGGTGCCATGGCCTGAGCAATGCGCTCGCGTGCACGAGTCTCCACCGTGGTCTTGGTGACGTTCTCGGCGGCGGCGCTTCTCGCGACGAATCGGGCGGTTGTTGATCTTGAGGCGACGTCTGACATAAACCTGCAACACGGGCCGAGGAGCAGGTGCTGTGACTGATTGCAAGAACTCATTTAGCCGTGTGTCAGTCTGGTTGTCCTGGTTGTCCATTGCCGGGGTTGCAAGCAGCGATGGAGGGCGCTGGGGGAACACCCCGCTGGAGGCGACATTGTCCATTGGGGGAGAAAGGGTGCCTCTTCTGAGGATTTGGACCGGCGGCGAAGGCAGCGGTACAGGCATCTGGCCCAGGATGCCCCCGTCCCCGCACGGCAAGGGCGAGCGCTCGCGAAGAGGCGGGGTCGAGGAGCAGCCATCGGGCAGCAACCGTTGCGACTGATCGCCCGAGCTTTGCGGCCGGCTGCGCGGCGACCGCGAACGAAACCGCTCCACCGGGGAGAGAGGGCGGTCGGCACGCGTTGGGCTCAATGTCGGTGAGGTAGGGTCCGACTCTACAGCACCATCGTCTCCCCGAAGGCCATCCGCTAGCCTGGTTGAGCGCTGAATGGCAGGCTCAGATAAAGAGGACGAAGCTTGAGTCAGGAGGTCGACTGGAAGAGAGGAGCCAGCCTCGGGGAAGACGATGACAGACTTGAGCTTGGGCTCGCATACTGGTAAGGAGGTCCCGTGATGATGAAACCGGTGGCCTGAATCGGCCCTTTCATGGTGGTGGTCACGCCCCCTGGACGTCGTGCGAGTCGCCAGCGTGTTGTCTTGGCGACGAGAATAGGGACGCGACTGATGGCGTCGGCTGTCGCGGTCGCCCTGCCGGTGATCACGGTCATGGTGGCGGCGATTAAGTTTACAATGTTTAGATTAACAAGTCTATAAGTTGAAACAATATGAATAGAATTAGAAGGTCACTAATATCTGGGAAGTCACTGGACCACTGTGGAATAAGGATAAGTCCATGAGGTGGAACATTTGCTCAAAAACTTTACAGAGGAACACCCATTATTTTGAAATAGCAAACTACTGGATATTTGAAACCGAAGTCACTCAATTTTAGCAGAAAGGTGGGATACAGAAAAATAACAATATACCAAAAATTGTGTGAGTTTACCGAGTTGTAGATGTAACAACAGCAAGCAAGTCTGGAATTAAGGAAAATTACCATGATAACTTTTTATCAGAACTACAATTTAACATTGTTGCCCAAATTGTAACTCCTTTAATGATTCATTCTGATTTGTTTGATCAAAGTGGAATGGTCATCTAATATGGTTTGTTGAAAAACTGAAAATGTAAGCTACAGACAATACATGATAGCTACTCATCAAATCATGCAGAGTTCCCTATTTCGAAAAACGAAAAACACAAGGTGACTAACCATAGCCGAAAGGGCTTGCAGGGCTGATGAACGGAGTGCACTGGCCTTCTCTTCCTCCTTCACTACCTGAGCTAGTTCGCAAAGTCTCGGGGTAAGTTCTTCCAAATTAAACTGATACGTGCCATCCACCTGAAATCAACTTAGAGGTCAGATGATAATTAAATAACTAATGTCAGTAGAAAAATGAGATAGATTGAAGTGCTGAATGTGACCATACAAATGGAATACCTGGGTGACAACAAAATCAAAAAAGGTTTTACAACCTACAATGCACATGTCATCCTTCCTTGTTTGATCCAAAAGAGTGCGTATGATGTTCAATAAGCTACTTGCTAGCAGTGGCCTGCACTGAGCAAATTAGTTTTTAGATTTTACACCCTTATATTTGAAAAGAAAAAAAAGCACACACTGGAGGCAACTCGCAGCAATTTAAACCAAATGCGGAAATCACTCACATCTGTTCTTTACAAGAGACCAAAAAATTGCGGTATATCAGCACGACTACTTTTGCAAAGCCGTACTGTTCGTTTCTCAACTCTTTGTAGCACCTTTGCTCCAAGTATGCTGTGATCTGCACAAATATATGCAAGAGAATACAGTGGGTCTTTGGTAGCTGCTGTAAATTGTGTGCAACGTGCAGCCATGAACACACCTTTGGCACGCGATGAGGGTTTCTAGAGACATACTCGCAGAGCTTCCCAATCCTCCTCTCGTTCGGTTCACCATCCTGCAGCTCGAGAAGCCGTACCATGTTTTCATTGAGCATCACTGCATCAGGTGCTAGTACTACCGTAGGCAATGTAGGCCAACTCCAGTATATTTTTCGTGACAACAAAAATATATAGTGCTCCCTAGTGCTAGTTAAGGTAAGCAAATTATCTAAAAAATTAAGGAAAACAAATCATGGAGCGGGGAGAGGGGATCGTCGGTGACCTGTGTTGCGGGGAAGATGTCGGCGAGGATCTTCTTGTAGCGCTTGACGGGCTGCCTGGAGCGGGTGCGCAGCGCCGGGCACAGGTAGCAGAGCCCGCCGCACGCCGGCAGCACCTTCCTCGACACCACCCCGGACACGGCCATCCCCGAGATCCTCCCCGCCCGGGGCCAAAACCCTAGCCGCCGCGGCGCAGGCGCACGGAACCGGAGCCAAAACCTGCATCACAGATCGGCGAGACGAATCGAATCGACACGATCACAAACGAACGAACGATCGATCGCGCGTCCGAGGAGCGTTTACCTGCGTTGCCAATGCGCGCGCGAGGGTGTGGAGTGTGGACGGATGGCGGCGGCGGCCGTCGGCGTTGGTCTCCTCCGCCGCCGGCCCACCCGTCGCGCGGCCACGGCGGTGGAAGGAGGGGGAGGGGAGGTGGGAATGGGGTCGTGGTGGGACGGCACGGGAACAACGGCCGGCCCGGGGTTCGCGCAAGGACGTGCGCGTAGGCGCGTATCTTTGCCAAATTTTGGCCACGGTGGAACCCACCTGTCGGAGACGTGCAGCCACTGCCAACTCACTCACCAGTGGGTTCCTAATTTTCCCTGCCCTACCTGTCATTGATACACGAAAATTGACAAACTCTCAGTGGCTACTCTTTAGGCCATCCTCACCACTGCCACTAGTAATCTTATTCTCATTTTTCATATAATTTGACTAGTAGAGTCTTCGTGCATTGCGACGGAATATCAAGTGTGATAAAATGTTAAATTGTATAACACGGGTGGAGGCGTGGACAAAAATAGGATGGACGTAGGTGTCAGAAACGTGGAGGCATTGAGTAAAAAAATTCAATGCATGCATCCAAAAGGTTGGCAGTTAAGAAAAAAGAAGAGAATTTTTAAAATTCAAAGAGAACGTACCACCATAAGAAACTTTGAAAGACATCAGGAATTCTCTCCGTATTTTATTTTCTATCGGAGTGGGATTTTAGGGTTGCTTATGGAGAGCGTAAAAAATGTACAAAAAATCTATTTAGGAGTGAGATTTTAAAGGTGTTTTTGGAGGCTGTAGAAATATAGGAGTGAGATTTGTCTCGGAGCATCTTCAACAAGGACACCTCAACTAACTTCAATTATTCAATCAAACTTTGTTTACGTGAAAGAGAAAAAAAAAACTAGTTACTTGTCTTTATTCCAAGACACATGTTCAATATTACATATAGGTTTATATTAATTTTATATACTAAATTATAGTTATTAGTATATTGAAAAAGGCTTTATTTGCTATTTTATTTACAATTTATAGATGACATGCGGTTAATGATTGATGGTGAAACTTCACCATTGAATACGTGTTTATGTTGCAAATCCTAAAATATTCCTCTTTTTTTTTTCTTTGACGAACTTTGTCTAGAAATGAGTGGGCTCCAAACGGCACGATTCTCTTTTTTTCTTCGCTCGCTACACTCGACGACGAGCGTCTATGGCCTTGTTTATTTCAGCTTAAAGTTGAGTTGTGTTTTACTGTAGCAAATTTATGACCACTTGAAATACGTTTTAAAATTTTTAAAAAATTATGAAAAAATTAGTTTACGAACTTTAAGGAGAACTATTTAAAACCCCATAAAAATCACTACAAAATATTACATCATTTGGCTTATACAAAAACAACAAATTCTCATTTAATTTAATTTAATCTAAAACAAACATGGCCTATGTGTTGGTCGATCGGTAGAGCATCTCCAATAGACCCACTTGTCTGCTAAACTCGAATAATGTTTTAATGGAGGTATAGCAGGGTTATTGGGGATGCTCTTATCCAGGTAATGCAGTTACACTAGCTGAAAAAAAATAAAAGTAGCCAGTGGTGTCAACGACATCGATGTAACGCGGATACTGCAAAACACACGGATTACTCGATGTCAGTGTCACCCCATCTACAACTGGAGCACGAATGCACCTCATCGATGTTCACGCTACAAATGGCGATGTACTGATGTTCAGCTATAGCTGCTGCTTTGGGTCTCCACTCCACGGCCTCAAGCAACCGATGACAGCACGTCCTCCGAGTCGATCACAACCTGAAACGGTGCAAAGGCACGGAACAATCAGCCTTAGCAATTTTTTTGCAGGATGAAAGCCAGAACTGGACGCCTTGCGTGTAGATGTGGGGATGTTGTTATGCACTGACTTGTTGCAGGTGGCTCATCAGGGCTCCTTGCAGCAGGTCCTTGAGCCGGTCGCACTGATCCACGCTATGGCCAGTGCGCTGCATCTCTTCAAGCTGGCACCACAGCCTCTCGATCCCAGTGTACGGGAACCAGGCTGCGGACATCTTTTTGCGGTGTAGAAGTTCCACTGGTCTCTGAAAAAATTGTTTTCCATGGGTGTAAGTGTTGAGCATGTGATGCTCACTAAGGTGTTCTTGCATGTGTGCTGGTGTATTACCGATGAAGCAAACGATTCCAAGTACTCCACCAACAAGTTAGTTGCTTCCGCGTGCCGACCGTAATTTATATATAATCTAAATAATGCAGCAGGGTCTGCCTCTTTGCCAGACATGCCCCATGAAATCGTCCTGTTTCCAGTTTTAGTAGTCTGAGAAAAAAAAAACGTAGCAACAGAAATATAAGGCACGTGGGCAATCAAGGCAATAAAGTCAACAGCTGATGGACCGCAGGAAATCACCTTGAACATCTGAACCAGCCAAAGAGGAAGTTCAATCTCAGGATCAGTGTAAAGAAGTGTTTCAGCGACAACGACAGGCAACCTAGGATGCAAGTCTTTGTACTTCTCCTGCAGAATGGGAATAGAAGTTGATAGAGGAACGGAATTCGAACAGAAAGTTGACATAGCAATAAAACTATATAAAAGCACAGGGTGAAAAAGAAAAGGCTGCATACCAAATATAGCTCAAGGGTTTCCCACTGGCAACTTCCCTGGGATTGATGGGCCACGATAATACTCCTATTGTTGCCATCCAATGCATCATCCTCAGAAGACAGCAATAGAAGCTGTTGACCATCAGTCAAATTTCTCCTGTAAAAAGTTTAACATCTTTTAGCATATATATTAGCATATATATATCAATTAGATGAAAATCAAGTTCGGAAACCAGAATGGAAATGTAAATAGTTAAGCATACCCTGAGTTGCCTACTCTATTTGGGCAGCATTGCTGTGCAATGGCTGTGAAGACACGCTCCAGTTCCCTATAATAAAAAGATTGAAACAATATTAATAGAAAGATCAATAAATGCACATAAATCGAGTGATAAACATCAACGGTCGAAGCAAAGCTGCAGGTAAAGGCCAAAATAACAAGAATGCCCATCATGATTCCAAATTTCCATTATACCTTCTCATTCCTGTCTCCTTCCAAAATTTGAGCACAATGGTGAATGCCAGGTCATGCAAATTCGCATTTATAAGATAATCAATCAGGGCTTCAATAGATTGGTTTTCTGCAATCCCACAAGAAAGAATATTTACCAAAGATTTCATATGGACAATCAAAACTCAAGTAATAGAACGTGTTGTGTGATTAGTTGGGGACTTACCAGAAAATTTGAATTTAGAATTTACAGTACTAAGCATGTACTGTGCTTCTGTTAGTGTATATTCCTTTTCAAGAATTTCAATGTCAACACAAAATTTCAATCTGGAGAGCTCTGACTCCGAACAAAAAGCAGCTGTAAACAACAAACAAATATTAAATCAAGCACCTATATGGGAAAAGGAAGGCTAGATAGTAATTGAAAGCTTAATGTAACATACAGTTCTCCATCAAAAGATTACGAGGCCTTTTACTTGGCGAAATTTGGTCATCAGCTTCACAAACAGAATCAAGCCAAGCAAATGAAGGATCAACAAGCTGCAACGCGTTGATAGAGGCAGACAAAGCATGCAACCTTTCTTGCAATGCATGAGAAAGTTGGTGGCCTCCAGCTGCATTCCCCTCTCTGCTCAATCTAACAAAATACCTGTACATGTGTGCAGCTGCCTTCCTCCAATTGTTCCTAAAAGCTTCAAATGAATAAAGGACCTTATATAGATTTGGTCTAGAAGATAGATCCGAGCGTTCAGCCTGTGAAACCAAAGCAAATAAACACACGTGACAGACTGCTAGAAATAACATAATAGACATGTAAAAAATGGAGAACTAGAACCTTCCAGAAGAGCTCTTGCTCCACTTTTTCCACCAAACCAGTAAATGGTATCTCGCCATTGCAAAGAACCTAATTCAATAGATGACAACCTGCTTTAAACTCTAATATCCTGGTGAGCACTCCATGCATACAGTGAAAAAGAAAAGAACTGAATAGCTCAAGCACAAAGAACAATTATGCTATATGATTTTTGGAAAACAATATTAGGCAGAATGTCTGCTGGACATCATCCAACACCTGCAGGAGTTCCCATCCAATCAAAAATAAGATATCATCGCACAAAATGTCAGAGGGGTAGATTGTACAACATAATTAGATGTGCCATAGCAAGTCAACGACCAGGCTACAACTCTTACAGAACCTATACATGCATGGCAATATGTGTGTGTGTGGGTGTCTATTGATATCAGGCATAAAAGTGGTAAATTATTCACCACATATAGAACAAGGATAAATAAACATGTCAAACCTTTGTCTCGCCGAGCTCACAAAGAACTATAATGAAACGCCTCAAACAGACATACTTGCTATCATCATTCGGATTTGAGACTATCGCACAATATGCATCTCGAAAGTTTTTCAAATCCAAGCTGTACTTGAATACATTAGCCCACAGTCGCCCTTTAATCATCGTTGCAGTCTCTGGGAGCTCCTCAGGTTCACTTCCATTATCTAGATCAACAATGCTATCAACTTGTTCCAGAGCAGCAAGAGCAAACTGGCATGCCCCCTCGCTCATTGAGTGCTGCTCAAAAATTTGAATTGCCCATTCGTAATAATGAAGCCTCCATACATAAATAGATCTACATTCCCCTGTGAAAAGTTCAAAAAATATTACAATATAATTGAAATGGAATATACTGCAAGCAAAGAAAAAAAAACATAGTCTCACCAGAAATTTGAAACCCTGTTTCCAAAGAAAACCTCTGCAAAGCCTTTGGAGCTTCTTCTGCACATGCAGCCCTGTTTTTCAAAAGTAATTGCCACATTAACACCATTGAATAAATTAGACAATATACCAACGAAATAGAAGATATTCAAAATGTGTACAGAGAAAAAACAGACAAGCATACAAATTCAAACTTTTTCAATGGTATTTCAAGCCTTTTAGAACTCCTCTTGGATACTTTTATTGACTTCAGTTTGGATTCCTGCCTTGCTCCTCAACCAAAAACACACTGTACTATCTCAATGGGAGCCTGACTGTCAGATATGTTTGACATGATGACCCAAGCTAAAAGTTAGGGCTGCCTCAGTTCTATATTAATTCACCAGAATTTTAGGATCTTTGTGCACAAAATATTTAATCAAGTGCCTGAACTACAGAAAATGTTAATTCAACCCATTGAAATGCTTGATAATACCAGATATATAAGTTATCGAAAGTCAAAAGGAAAGCTACTGCTGATAATACAACTTGAATACTTGCTGGCTGCTGCTCTAAACGATGAGATGATACTGCAGCTTATCTACAAGTTCAATTCTTTTTTCAAGACACAGGAGAAGACATGCTGCATGTAACTATGAATTCATCGACTTGTTTCCAGTCTCCAGCTTGTACTAGATTTGTGTTTACGCTTCTAGAGAAATTGCAAACCATGTATTAGATTTACTGCTGGTGTATGTTTTACTATGTCAAAATTCTATTTGTAAGCTGATTACATATAGCGAAGAATCCAAAATACAAAAAAGAAACTGAGAATACCCTTCCCACCAAAAAGAATAGTTAATTCACAGATAAAATTTTTCAAAAAAAAATGTTTCATGACAACCAAAAATCCTGCCATCAATATTCTCTGGATAACAGATAAATTTGAAGTACCAAGTACCATTTTTTTTTAAAAAAAATAGATTTGGATTAAGGATGCAGCATCACATATTCTCACTTTGATGCAAGCTAAGGGCCTGTTCTCGTCAACTTATTTGACTTATCTGCCTATTTACTTATCTTCATTTAATTAAAAATAATTGATATTTTTGAATCTTTTTTTTCTATCTCGAAGACTTAGTCTAAGAGCTCTAAAACACAAGTCAAACGAAGTCACTGAAATGTCTGGATTCGAAAATCAAAATAAATTGGAAGAAGATCAATGCCTGGTCAGCTAACCTTTTCTACAGCACGCAGTGAGCATGATTCAATAACAATATTGCAATAGCTCGATAACAAATATGCCTCAGCATGATACTACATTGTACATGATCAAACTAAGATATCACAAACAATTTCAAATAGTATAACTATCGCTCTCCCCAAACATGGAAGACAGCTTGATGAAACTGTGTCCTTTGGTGATCAACAAATGATGTGCATAATTGCACATAGTGGGAAGGTGTAGTACCTGAAGAAACATCGGATAGCTTCATGAACCTTGGATTCTCTCAAAACTATGTTGGCTTCATTGTGTGCAAGCATTAGAAAGCAAAATCCATTGAGATGATTGTGCGCTGAACATGCAATATTCATATACTGATCAGCTTGGGTTGCTTCCTCATAGCTCAAATATGTTTCGAGAATGCGCAGAAGACTCTTCAGAATAGAAAGGACAACTTAACATTTTTATTATAAAAAAACACCAGATTAACTGAAATATCTGTAACAAATTTCAGGGGCACAAACAGAGAAAAAAGATACCTGAGCAGCTTCATATTGACTATGGCGGATGAGAACTGCTGCCAGATTAATTGTGGAACTCAAGAAATTGCCTGCATGCTCAACGTCGTTTCTACACATCATCGAACTGCTAAACCTCCTAACCAAGTCGATAAGCTCAGCTGGACTAGGGAAACAAGGAGACAGATCATCTCCTTCAGCAGATTTTGGAAAATCAAGCAAACAAGCCAATGTCAAATCAGCGCAGCCAAGCTTTCTGTGCAAAGACAACTCATCAGCTTTACCTGTGAACATTGAAGTAATGATGAAGAGCTTCTTGATTGAGCAAAGCACGACAATGTCATATTAAAAAAGTATCAAACGTTTAAGCTCCAAATATTTATTACACATATACTGTGTAGAGCACAAATTGAAGAAACAACCGGCATCCACTTGCAGAATATACAGTGCATCTACTGGCAGAAACCAAACATGAAAAGATGTAGACGAAATCACACCATACCAAGTATTTACAAGGTCTATACTTTGAAGCATCTCAACAGATCACAAATGCAATAGCTTGATAATCAAATATCAAATCATTATTTTTCTTAACTTGAAGGTTTTATCATAACATAATTAAGCTTTGATCCTCATAAATGTTATATCTACCTAAAAAGGAATATAAAAAATGTGAGTACCATTCCTAATTACCAAAATGGAACAAGGTTTACGTACAGCAGTACATATATAGAAATAATTTTGTAGTTTTCTGCATATGTAAATTTGCAGCTCAGCTATTGTAGAGCATCAACCTTTCATGAGCTGCATATGCATGCAGCATTGTGAATTCCAAAGTTCCAACCAGGACTCATAGTTTACCCTGGACAGTAAATTATATTAGCTGAGATATGACAATCAGCTGATCACAGGCTATATCAAACTTGTGGGTTTGGGGCTCTTGACTAAAAATAAGAACAAATTAAGCTGGAAACCACCCTCTCTAAAAAGATCAAGACACCACAACACCCCTGTACAGTTGTGCTCAGCATATTTAAAATTACACACACATGGGAACATTAAATTTAATTCAACCATAAGTTCAACAAAAATATTTGGATCACCCGCACAGGCAGGATATAGTAGTCTAATTGGTCAACCTTGCACGGTTAGTCTAATAAAGACCCCGATGATAAAAAAAATGGTTAGGATGTGCACGGTTCTATAGAATATAAATACCAATTTCTAGTGCACACAGAAAATGGCTGAAAATGCATTTCCCAAAAACTAAAAAATGGGGTGCATCCTATCTTTTTATACAGGCTCATTACCTTGCCATAAAATAACAGAATTACATGCCCATGATAATGGAAGAGCATTCAAAAGATAACATATCAAACATCAATAGTAACAATGCAGCCATTTATTTTGGCCAAGCCTAACCTAGCTGGAGCGAAGAAAGTTGATAGCTGAAATCTTCAATGGTTGGTGGTGTGGTTGGTGAAATTCCTAGAAAATGGAGAACGATCCACTGTCCCAAAATCTCTTTAATCATTGGGAACAAGTTCAGTTTTATTCTGGCAACATCACTTTGCAACAAGGAAACCTGAGTTGAAAATTATTACTATCAAAGGAAAAGAAAGACATTGTTTACCATTGCAAGAATAGATTGTGTAAATAAAGAAGCATTGAGTTACATGTTACAAAGGCCAGGCTTTCCATAAAAGAATAGAAATGACACTAAATATACTCCCTCCGTCCCAAAATATAAGGCCTATAAGTTTTTTACATGGTCTCCAATGTAAAACTTTGACCATTATTTTTTCTCATAATACATTAATATATCATCAATAACTATAAAACTAACATCATATGAAACTACTTTTAAATTCTAAACCATATGACATGCATAACACGAAACATATATGTTTTTAGCTTAATTATCAGTCAAAAGTTACAAATGTGGACCTTTTCAAATTCATGCAAACCTTATATTTTGGGACGGAGGGAGTACCATTTTGCATAATTTGTAGCACGCATGCCGTCTACAACAAATCTATGCTGAAATGAGCATGTAAATAGCAAATGTTCAGCTAAATCATATTTAGTGCATAGTGAAATGTCTGTGTGAAATCTGAACTGCAGATATGTGCACAAAATTGATGATCAACCAAAGTAGATTGTTATATGAGTTTATAGTTGATGCAAGGATCATATCGAACAATCCAAAATCTTGGTATTTGGCTATGTTATTGAGACTCCAGCAAGCATGCTCAGAATCTTAATAACATATATCTTTAACTATATGGCAGTCAATAAGTACTGTCAGAGGTAGTAGAGTGATGTTACAGGTGTACATTAGACAAAAAATATCAAAATGTATTGGGAAAAAAAAAGCATACCTGCCCACCAACACCAACCAGATAACTTAGGAACAAAAATATGTCAAAAGCAGACTCAAACATTGTTCTTGCAACCTGCGATGTAGCCTGAACTAATAATGCAGAGTTTACATTACAAACTTTCTTCAATTCATACTCTTGTATGGTGATGTTCGTGTTCAAACACTTCATGAACTGCTCGATCACATCAAATACTGTTGACCAGGATGTCGATCTTGACTGCAACTTATGAAAAGAGAGCAACATCTCCACAGAAAACTTCCTTTGACTTTTGTGAGATGTCTGCCTTCTTTTGACATAAGCATCCATTCCAAGTAATGCAATAAGCGATGAGGAAGATTGAAGACTGAAACCAGTTTCCAGAATCTTTAATATCTGATAAGCAATTTCATCAGATGATATAACAGAACTGATCAGGGATTCATAATATATTGCAGCGGAAGATCTCCCCAGCAGATGATTTAAATGGCCCATGCATCTAAGAACTTCAATGAGGATTTCAGACTCAGGTATATCATCCAATAAATTTATTCGAAGGCCATCGAGATTGCACAGCTCATCAGACGAACCTAATACGTTAAGCAAGTTAGCATTACCTAATAGCTCATAACTGATGGGTTCAATATTTTAATATGAGTTGTCAAATACTAGGACAGAACAAACCATAAATAAGCTGTTCCACACCCTCCAAACAACGGAAAAGAGAAAACGACCCCTTTCTAATCAAACCAAACACTTCACGGTTAGTATCAAGAAGCAACCCATACGGCCTATTGTTTCGGCACCAGTTGTGGAGATATCGTGCAGAGAACTTTTTCCAGTAATAAGCAGTAGAACTTGCTGTCTGCGAACTTCCCTACATAAAAATGTATGTATTGAAATTCAACCAACAGGACTAGAAATTAGAAAACACAGAAAAACATAGGAACAAAACAAGTGCAGTACCTCATGTTCTATAATGGATAAAATTTCTTTGTGAAGTCCACTAGTTGTAAGTGACTGGAACTCAGAATCTGATAGAAACCTTTTATACTCCAATAAGGTGTCACGTAGAGCAGAACAGTGGTTCACTCCTGGTTGAAGTAGCCTCCGCAAAAACATGGATGAAATAAAACTGAAAGTATGTTCCTACAGACACCGAACAGATCCACATAGCTAAATATCATTGAAGAGCTCCACATAACCAAGAAGAAAAACTGAAAATGATGGAAGAGCTCTACATGTTCGAAGAATATATTATACAGCAAATATGATCTTAATAACTCTACAAAGTAATGTGATATGATGTAACAGCTGAAAACACAAGTTCACAACTTGCTGATCAAATAATAAATTGTCAGTGAACAGACGAGTTCCACAGTATTAATTACACTTACAAACTTATAAGAAAATTTAACAGCTGATAAAGTGGGCACATATCATATAATAAATACGGAAATCGCCTCTGAATTTGTGATTATAAAGAAAATGTATTAATACTTCTTGTCACAAAAAGGATTAATACTTGAGTATTTAAAGGTTGAAAAACCTGTGGAGAACACTTGTATAAGAATCCCTAGAATTTAAATAACTGAGTTTATTAGAATTAAACAAGCATCAGGAGTTTTAATTAATTTAATGGAGTTGAGAAGAAGAGATATAACGGTAATGAGAAGCTTGCAAAACTTAACGATGGTATGAAGCAGCAAGCCCATAATTCAAGTTGAACAAAAGTTGTAATCACACTAAACAAAGAATTGTATCTGTATATACCAGATGAGACTAGAGCTACAAATAACCATGAGAAAATTATAGTAACCTTCATGGAAGAGAATATTGAATCAGCTGTCCAGACCAAATCATCCAATGCGTTCTCAGAATTTTGAAACAATTGCTCACTGATAGCATCTTCTTGTAGCACATACGAACAGATTTTCTCACTGCAGTTGTTTTACATTGTAAGTAAATACATGAAGACTTTATTAAATTGACATAATGCAATTTTAGTTTCTGGGTTTAGAATTTACATAAGAAATCACAGTCAAGCACTACTGACTACAAAACAACAGAAATAAACAAAGCAGCTAACTGGTCCAATTATTATACCTATATGTGCTTGAGGTGGGCAAAACAAACACACAATCAAGCCAAGCAAATACACAAATAAGCTAGTAACTGGCTAATGTGAGAAATGCAAAATATGTGATTAGTGGCATATGCACCTGTCAAACAGATTTATACTTAGGGTTCCCTTATACATATGTGCACATCAGACAACTCTCCAAGAAGCTATGAACATAGGTTGTGTTAGTGTATGTATGTTTGCAAATTTGTGCCCCAAGTTGAGTGCGAATGGAAAGAACAAGACAATCAAGAATTGTTACATAGTTATATATGTCAGTTTGGTTGGTTTTTTGTATAGTGGACGTATCAATATATCCGTGCATAAAATTTTGCAAGTGCATATGACGTGTTATCAATATATCCATGCATAAAATTTTGCAAGTGCATATGACGTGTTGACTTTTTTGTGTCGATTTTTGGGACAACACTCACCTGTGTACCATAAATATAATGGGTGCAAATACACTTTAGTGCATGTTATCCATATTCAGCTGACGCAGCATGAGCAAGATATGCCCACTAAGTTATACTAAGTAGCACATACAACATAATATTAAAGTTCTTCAGTATCACTGCCCACAAATTTTACATTTAATAGTTCATAGACATCGTGGTAGATATGGAAGGGAACAAAACAGCAAATGCATATGGTCCTAAAGATGTGCTAAAATTAAAAATATTCAGTACAGATCCAATTTGTGCGTAGGTACACATCATCAGTCCATTAGTTACTTAGATATTTGAAAGAAATAACTAGAAAGTGCTCAGCTGATTTGATGTAGAATAGAATAACATATATGACAAGTCTAGGGTCTGTCAAGATTCCAATGTTCATTGACTGAAGTTAAGAGACAATACAGGTGTAAGGACCTCTACTGCAGTTATTTATTCAAGCTTCTAACAGCAACTTAAAAGCATCTGTAATGGTCATGTCAAGTTAAATCAAAATATGCGTGTAAATTGTCAAGTAGCAGCAAATTGACCAATAAACCTTTTTTTTTTTTTGCTGCAACTGGAATAATGAGAATCATAATATGAAAGTAGCCAGGTAATGAGGTAAACACACTTAGCTAAATGAAGTCATTTCTCTTTCAACAAGGATTCCTTTTATAGAAAGAGAGAGAAAATAAAAGCCCTGATTTTTAGATTTGTGCTGAACTCTGTAAATAAGCTGACCCTCGTTCTCTTGACCCTTGAAGAAACAGATAACTAGTTTACAGGGTGGCAACACAATGCAGTACAGCACACTTACGAGTTACAACTTACTTATTTGAGTCATACTGCACTATCTCATAGAACATTGATCCAACTTCTTTAAGTATCCAAAGCTTGTCTATGCTTATTTTCAGGTCGACGAGCTTTCCCTGAGTAAATAGCATTATCCATCAGCAGGAAGGTGAAGATATTAGCTTCTCCATGAGATGTCAAAATAATTTCTACTATGACAAGTTGTTAGATTGGTACAATGTGCCCGATATTTGTTTCTTCCCAAAATGGGAAAAGGACATAACCCTTTACAAATGTAAGGACTAAGGCATCAGAGTGCATTAAAATTATATTTGATGAGCATTCATACTTTCATAGTAATATTTCAAACTCCAGAGTAGCCATGATTGGCATGTCTTACGATAACCCTCTAGTATATTATATCTGATTCATTTTGAAGTACATAATGATCTTAATTCTTAAAAACACTTTGTTTATTGACGTCAACGTGAATTATAAGAATAAAAACAAAAGAAGGTATGCAGGCAAGAGATGTTATTCTTAGTGGTCCTTCTCTTCAGCTTATCTTATTTCCTTATCTTCTTATTTGCCTTATAAGCTGAACTTCAAGAGCTTCCCAACGCAGTTTGGAAAGTGAAGTGAACTTTGTTTGATTCATTTCTTAAGCTCTAAGACGTGGTTTTGAGCTAAAAACAATGGACCGTAAAAGTCAAAACGTTTAACTTTTTGATTCAGAGATAAGTAGGTAAGATAAGTAGATAAGATGAAGATTGAAGAGAACTAGAGAAGGACCCCTTAGATGGGATAAGCTAGGCAGGTGTCTCCTAATTCTCCCACTGAGTTGGAGGGGGTGTTGCCACGTGCACATCAAGCTTGTTTAGATTTACTACAGTTATTAGTAAATAACAAACCATGGTGTACTGCCAACAGATGGAAAATAACTGCAGACGGATAATGCACTGCATGTGTGGACAAGCGTTAAAAGGCACATGTCAAAAAATATGATTTATGGCAATAAAGATAATTCTGTAGTTTTTTCATACACTTTATGATGCACACAAACCAAGTAACATGAATCGATATCACCCATGATAACGCTCTTGTTTACCTCCAGCAAAGGTACAGCAGAAATCGAAGGCTCAGGAGAGAACATGAACCTTTCACTGGCACCAAAACTGAAGCTATATACAGCAACATGATCACAGGCCGGAACCTGTAAAATGTTAAAATGCAAAGAAGTCAGCTACTTCCAGCAACAATGATGAATGAAATAACAGTCACATTATATCATATGATAATTATCCACAATATGCAAAACAGAACTCATAAAGTGAATAATGTGAGCATGAACAAATAAACGATCCAACATTTAGACAGAAGGTAACAAATAAATTATATTATTAGCACCCTACATATCCAGATAATAATCCGCAAACAATAAATCCTTCTTATAAAGCAGCCCAAACCATGTTTCACCAGCGATGCATGTCAATGATTAACAACAAGGTTCAAGAAAGCGCTAAGCGCTAAGCGAGCGCTCGAGTGGTGAAAAAGCTTAAGCGTGCTTAAGCGTGATTAAGCGCGCTTAAGCGTTTTTTCTAATATTGTAAAAAAATCCAATTATATAGCTAAAAAAGGGGGTTTTGGAGGGGCGGCTGCAGTAGAAAGGGCGGCGCGGCCTTGGCGGAGGGGCGGCCGCGGCAGGAAGGGCGGAGCGGCCTTGGCGGAGGGGCGGCCGTGGCAGGTAGGGCGGCGTGGCAGGAAGGGCGGCGCGGCCTTGGCGGAGGAGTGGCCGCGGCAGGAAGGGCGGCGCGGCGGAGGGAAGGGCGGCACGGCTATCTGGATAGGCATCACATCAAACTGGGCACGCATGCGGTCTTTACTCTGCCCGCGCCCGTCTTTTCCAGTTGGCGATCTTTTCCTTCCCGCGCGATTCTTTCCGGCGCCAGCTCGCCCACGACGCGTTAGCTTCAGCGAGCGCATCGCGCGCTTAGGCGGCTGAGCGCTATTACGCGCGCGATTAAGCGGGGCCAGCGCTTAATTGGGCGCTTAGGGGGAAAGCGAAGCGCTGCCCCACGCTTAGCGCCTAATCACGCTTAAGTGTGCGCTTAATCGCGCTTTTTGGAACCTTGATTAACAAATAATAATTTGTTAGTACTCCTTGGCTACAACACGATAACTCCCTCTTACAACTCCATGTTCACCCACAATGTAGTTCACCATTTTAAACCCCCGACCCCAGTAGTCTGAAGAATTAGCCACAAACATCACCCTTACTGTCAAATTACTCCAACTCAGCTTGCTCAATGACCTTGGTAAATCTAAAACAACTCCCTTCGTTCTCATTACAATAAATAAATCAAGCAAATCACTGGCAAAGCACAGCTCACTATATTAAACTTTAGAACTGTGTAGACCACATACACCCAACTTCAACTCACCGTATCACATTACATGATTACACCTAAAACACTCTGATATTGTCTCTGGAGAGAGGATTTAAGTGACTTAGCTCCACAATCTCAGGTTTTAATATCATGTTTCATATATGTCAGATGAAAAGGTCCAGCAGAAAATTATGTGCATTGCAGAACAAGTAAATTCAGTGGTGATACATCATTCTTGACATACCGCAGTGCCTTGATGCAGAATTGCCAAAGATATCAGCTCCTGATCATCATCGGCCTCGCCAACCCATAGCCTAGATGGTTGGCCTGAAGATAAAGACAATGACTTTAATATAAAGATGCTACTAAAAAATATAAAAAGATTCATCAATGTGTACAAGCGTGCTTAAAACATATCCTGGCTAAACAAAATGGGATGGTTACAGAAGTGACTTATACTGGTACACATATAAAGCATGCCAACACTAAAGTTAATTCATATAAATCATTGCAGCTCTCAAATTTCTCCATTGAACCTTTCCAAGACTCTTACAGGTTAAAAGGAAACAAGTAGACCCCACAAGCTATCTATTATCTTCCCAACTTCCCCTCATCATACTATATTTCCTCACATCATGCTACCATCACCAATAAATATCACGTTTAAGCAATTACTAGGATAAACTTTTAACACAACAGTTGGATGCATTTATCTATTATTATCTAGTAGCACGAACAACTTCAGGAACAACTGTTATAAATGATAAAAGGAGCAACAATACCATAATGACAGTTCAGCAGAAAATGTTTCATGCCGTAAATAACCTTGCAAGGAAATTACCTCCAATATCATTGTGAACATTATAACTAAGAAGTTTTGTGTGACTAGAAATATCCCATATGCGCAAACTTCCATCCAAATGAAGAACAAATAACAGTTTCCTTTCATTTACAGTACTCGTCACTATATCTTGTACAGGACCGACAGACTTTGCTCTGCAAAACAATGGAGGCATATATTATAATTATATTATACTATACAAACAGGTAGATAAAATGTGTGCCATGATAGGTGGATCAACTAGACAAGCTTGAGAGTATGGTGAACCACAATTTAAAAACAGTGTATGCTGCATTTGGACTTAAGGCAATAAATTAAAATGTCAATAGTGTTTACAAATGTATGAGCATTGTACAGAACTACTCCTAAGTTATGATAGTTCCTTAAAAGAGCTGTGTATAGCTTGGGGCTATAGCCAATGGCTCAACAATAAAAATGGACATATGGAATGTGTTCCGGCAATATTTTTTGGTCAGGATCAATTGTGGAATCATGTTTTCCTTGTTTGGTGGATTTTAGCGATAAAATAAGTACCTCGACATGAGAGTCCATAGACGCCCTATTCCAGCATCATCTCGTAGCTCATTAAAGAAACCTACAAAGGACGACAATAAACATTCAGAAAGCCTTGGAGAGAGATTCACAAGGTCCAATCATCAAGAAGTCATTGTGTATTTAAAATTACTTTACAAAGGCACTGTTACTGTGAATTAACATTGGAGTACTTGCCTGGTGAATTGGGAGCTAATTTGCCAAGGCTGTAACAGCAGATTGACCCATCTTGCCGCCCAATCACAAGACATCCTGACTTTGCTGTTACAGCAGTAACCTTAGCGCTCTGTGTGTGTGTTTGGAGGTTAAATTCAACTATATCATCTTGAGGCAGTATTGAACCAGATACATAGGAAAATGGGCTGTGTAAACGGCATGAGAGAGCAACTCCAGAAACCGTAAGCACATATAGCAGATATCCAAGCTTGCGTCGCCTGGCACCCTGCAATACCACCAAAGTGAATACTTTGTCTCATGAATATTAATGTCCCAGAAAATTATTGAGCATCACAATTAGTTTAAGATATTAAGATATCATAAATGAGCCAACCTCACGTTCACATAAAAAGGCAAATGGACATAGTGCCTCCTGGAATACCAGCCGCAGTCCAGAGCTTGGGAACTCCTCCAAAGCACAGAGTTCAATGACCTCAAGAACATTTTGATGTTCCTCATGAAGCCTCCTGTAAGACAGAAACCATCTTCTACAAATTAGCATCCAGCAGTAAATTTTCGTATTAGTGTAATACGATCCTGGTATTATTTTTAAAACAAATGTATTGCAATGTTGGATATTAGCTGGTTTATATAAAACATTTTAGCTTGAGGTGAAAATAACATCATGGTAAGGGCTCTCTAAAATTATGCAAGAGGTATAGCCCAACATGATTTGTCAATTAGAATAATACAAGTGCAAGAAATTTACAGAAACAAAAGTAATATATCGGCAAGTACTTTAATAGTAGTTCCTTCGAATTTAGTGTTCGGATTTATCTATTTGTCACATGAATGCCCATGCCTTGTCCAAATGTCCTATATACATTGCTTCAGCAAGGAACTCTAAAACTATCAGGAGAGAACTTTTATACTTGAATTCCGGAAATTAACATTCTGTGCATAAAATGGTTGTTACCATATTTTAGTCCTGATCTGCCACCGTATCAGCATTGATGTCATGTAGATATCCAATGTAGAAGACTGCACTTGGGCCTCCACTTTGGCATGATGGCACTATGCTCGATAACGCAGGAACGTACTTACGTGAATTAACGTATTGGAAGTTTCATGGACAACTCAACTACCTAGGCGGAGCTACCACGAACCTAGGGTTTCTCTGAACGTGGAATACATCGTGCCCGGTGTAGTTCCACAAAGAACATAAAGCATAAAAAAATAAGCGCTCCTAATATGCAATGTCCCTTAGCTAAAATCCTCAAAATTTCCAACTTATCACAACCCCTACCGGCAGTTCTAGCAAAAAAAATGGCGGGTAGGGTCTGAAGGAGTCCACGGAGTTCAAGGCAGCGTGAGACGAAGCGACAGCACGTACCAGGCGAGGTAACACTGTGAGTCATCGGGGGAGATAAGGTGGCAACCGGCGGCCGCGCGCGGGGGCACGCAAACGAAGGGATCGGAGGGGCCGGCTGGCGCCGTAGAAGGAGGGGACGGAGAGGAGGGGACGGAGAGGTCGATCCACCGCAGCTTGTCGGTGCCGGGGATGGGGACCTCGGTGCCGGCTATCCTACGGGCGGCGGCGGCGGCGGCGGTGGCCATGGCTGCCTCGCCGTCGCCGTTGCCGACGGCGGCGGCCGGAAGCCCGGAATGCGGCGGGGGGGAGGGTTTTGGGGAGTGTGGGTTTTGGGCGGCGAGGTGAGCGAATGCTCGGAGAAATTTTGAGATGGGAGAGTAGTTGGGCTTAAGCAGATGGCAGGCGGTGATGGTGAGTTGGGCTATTTACGCTTTCGGCCTGTAATTTTCTCAGGAAATGGCATGCGGAGAGGTGAGTTGGGCTATTTACTCTTTCGGCCTGTAATTTTCTCAGGAAATTTCAAATTAAAATGAATTTTAAAACAAAGATATCTAAATATTTAGTTCAAATATGTAAAAATATAAGTCATACGTAAAATACATTTAATAATAAACCAAATCATAACAAAATAAATAATATTTATATAACTTTTTTGAATAAGACGAATGGTCAAAAGCGTGTCCAAAAGTCAACGGTGACTTCTTTTTGTGACCAGAGGGAGTATTTGTTTTATAAGGTATTTTTATTAATAAAATGAATCAAGTATTTTGAAAAAGTTTTTTGGCGTGCGGACAAATTGGAAAAAAAAGAAAAGAAAATAGGATGATGTTAGTTAGGCCTTTAAATTTGAAGTTATAAATTAAAATTAAGTTATTTTAACCGTTGAATTTGATATTATAAAAAAATCAACGGTCAAACTAGCATCCTTCTGTTTTTCTTAAATTTTCCATTATTCAAAGGATCTAAAGTAATTTCCCCAAATTTTCAAAATGCAAACTATTTTTTCATAGATACTTGATTCGTTTAGTAAATAAAAGATACTATAGCACAAATATTACACGATTTGCATAGAAGTTTTAAAAATATATATATATTTACATATTTGAATTCTACGCATTTTATTTTTTTTATATTTTTTATCTTACTATATTTTTTGTAATTTATTACATTCTCTGGAATTTATTTCCTAGGCAACCCTGCTAACTAGGACGCCACGTTAGCCGAGACCAAGATGGACTTAGATCAAGAGGTTTTGTCTGGTATGAATGACAAATGGAGGTTGATTGGCAGCTTTGGAATTGATGAGGGGACAAAACTGATCTTGGGCAATAGTTCTAGGGCTAAAGTGGATTTTTTTGTTCAAATTTGTCATCTTGGTCGGGACAATATGCATGGTCTACTTATATATGTATTGTTGAATTATTTAAGTATAAGTAGATAGTCAGCTTAAAAAGTGAATTGTTGTTTTTTACTTTTAATCATATTTGCCTTTATTTGTCATTGATCTGTAAAAACGTCAGTTTATATATGTTACTCTCCTTCGTTTCTTTTTATTTGTTGTCATTGACTTTTGAAAATGCTTTTGACCATTCGTCTTATTAAAAAATTAGTGCAAATATATATTAAAAAAAGTCATGCTGAAAGTATCTTTAATGATAAACAAAGCATAAAATAATAAAATAATACTTAATTTTTTTAATAAGACGAATAGTTAAATGGCTTGTCTAGAATTAATTAAAAAAGAAGGAAGTATTATTGAGCTGTCAAGCTACGCGTCATACGAACACCACACAGCACACACACTGGTCGTTCCCACTGCCCAGCTCGCCGCACTCCGGCCCACCCCGACACCTGGCCGCCGCAAGCCCGCAAGTGGGCCGACAGCCCGGCCCGGCCCGGCCCAACCGGGTTTTCTGGAACCATCTACCAGGCGCGAACCATCCGAACCCGGCAAAAACCACGCGCACACACCACGAGCCGAAACGAAACCTTTTTCCAAGATCCCGCGAAGCGAACCCCCCACCGCCACCCACACGCGCCGCGCCCCCAATCCGAGTATCCGACCGGCGGGCAGCCGCCGCATTCCGGAGCCCCCAATTCGAGAGCCCAAGCCTCGATTCGAGCGGCGCCGGCGAGGAACCCGCGGCTTCCGAGGCGGATTTCCCAGGGCGTGGACCGTGGAGTGGCGGCCGCCGGAGGGGGGCTGGGACGAGTGGATGATGGTAGGGTTCATGGGGAAGAGGAAGGAGCTGGAGCAGGTCGTCGACGGCCTCTCCGACTTCTCCCTCTCCGGCCCCGCCGCCAAGAGCCGCAGGCTGGTAAGCGACGCCGCCATTAGCTTGCTGTCCTGACGGTTGCGGTTGCTCGAGCTTCCGTGCTGTGCCCCCTGTTCTTGTGCAAGTGTTTTAGTGCGGTTCATGCCGGGATCTGCCAGTCTTGCTTTGGATTCTGCAGTTTGGTTTAGGCGTTTGGTTGTAACCTGGCCGTGTAGAGAAGCGTGACACCTGATTGCTCAGTAGCTGCTTGCTGCGTGTCAATGTGTGCATGTTAGGTTTGTTACTAGGTGTGGAGTACATTGGGTGTGTCAGGTGATTTGGGTGGTACGACACAACTTAATGATCGAAGCATACCTGATTCGATCTCCTCTTAGCTTGCATGTGCTTCGTTATTTGGTTGGTACACTAGATTTGCTTAAGCACATCTGCATGCTGTTTGATGATGTTAATGTGTGATGAATCCAACCTTTTTCTCACTCGATAGATCTGCTTGTAATGCTAGTATATTACACTATTGTATTGTAGATATTTACGAATTTTGACAATTGAAATAATGCAATGACAGCATCCCCTGAATTTTACTCTAGCTCATTATACTTTGATGTGCTTACCGTTATGCCCATGACCTTCATGCGATTGCTCAATGAAATGGACTAGATATTATAGAGGTTTAGTTAACACCATGCACAGTTCTACTCCGTCTTATTATAACCACTTTTTAACCCTCTTATAATCACTTTTTAACCAATGCGAGTGCTCGGCAGTTGTGCATCTTTGCAAGAAGCTTCCCGCTAAATAATCAGTACGGGAGTGGCTTTTCCTATTGCTCTTTGAAAGTTCTATGTGATCAGCCAATCAGCTGTGAAACTTGTTTACGGCTCATCCTATTTGATTGGATTGTCCTATTTGTGTACACACACTTGTGAAAGCATTTTGATAGTTGCATTCTAGTTACTTAGAAAGCAACTCTTCTGTAGCTTAGACATGTACTGATATACGTTCCTGTGTTTATATGCATGGTGTTATCATGACTATCACCATGATATGTGAGCTTCTGTAGCGTACACTTTTTTTATGGCATATTCTGTAGTGCAGGTATCTAACTTGCTTTTTAGAGGAAAAATATGTATGTTGCCTTTATTATTGCTTCTGCAAATGAATGAGTGTTATATCTTTACAGGATTTTATTTGATTTGACATTTTACATTGGGTGTAAGTCTTTATCTAGACATTTCTTGCAGCTGTTATATTTTGCTGACTATATGTTGCTCACCCTTTTGAAGGACCCTGGGCTCCCACCTATTATGGAAGAGGAGCTACCGGCTCCTTCAATCTCATTTCAACATGAGATGCTGGGACAGCAAATTAGGGCTGGTGTTAGCATTCCCAGAATGGAAGACATGATGGAAGGTGCCATACCATCTCATATTTCTAGTGAGGACAAGGCACTTGTTCTATACAAGCCACCAGATAACCCAGCATTCTTTGGTCCTGGTATTTCAAACCATTCAATCATAGTCAGTTCAGACTTGATACGTGGTCTAAAGAGTAAGTTAATTATGGCTTATCTTTTCATTGTATTTGAATTTACTGTACTGTACTTCTGAATGTTACTATCTCCTACACTGTATATGTAGATTTTCGAATATATCCTGGGTATGAAGCCATTTATTGTTGTAACATTATGTAAGTGTAAATGTTATGTTCCTTCCTTGCTAGATATAAATTGAACTGGTATTTGTGACAATTAGAGGAGAATTAGTGGAGAAATCGAGAGGGAAAGTATGTAGACATCAGTGAATTAAGAAAAGAGAAGAGAGAGACGGGCATAACTGCAGAAGATTAGAGGAGTACGCACTTGCCTGGTTTTGTTATCTTGCTCTTTTAACTTCAACAATTGCCAGCATGTTCCAAAACCTAGCCCAATGCCCTCAAATGTCCATGTCAGATGTCAGCCCTTTGCTGCCCCAAGAACAATCCATGACAGTAAGATCCTGTTGTTGCGCAAGGGTTTGGATACTTTATCAGTTTATGTGTAATACATCTATGTATAGAACTGGGAAGTTCCTACTGTTTATTCTTTCCACGAGGCTAGCAGTTGAACATGATTATGTTGCTCCTTTTGTTTTATTTGGTTATGTTGTCTCAACTTTGAGCATGTCTTTGTTGGTTCCCATTTTGTAGAATCTTTCACTATTTGCCGCTCGCAACTCACTGCATAAACTTCTAGGTTCTTTTTTTGTGGATTATATAGCACCTTACCATTTTTCTGTCTTTCAGACCAAGCTTTCGATCAAGGAACCTATCATGGGCTGGAGGACAATTCTCCTGAGCACAACAATTCATTGGCTATAGTTCCTTGGGTGCCACAAAAGACCGCTGTCATGTCAAATTGGTCTGCTGTCCAACAAGAAAACACGCAAAGTTTTGAGGTGCCAATGGAGGCTGACGATACAGAAGTTGTTTCTATGGACGTCGAAGAAGTGCCTCAATCACCCAATGGGGGAATTGATGCTGAGAACCTTCACCAGTGGCAACAACACTGCATGACTCCCCCGTCGCTGCCAAACCCGTCTGCCCATGTTATGTGGTCCAGATGACAATCGGGCAGCATTGCATCCTGAGTGGTTAGTGGTTATTTACAAGAAGGATGGAAGATGTCATCTAGTTGACCTCCACCAGTTGTCTAGAAGTGGCTGGCTGTTTTACATGGCGCAAAATGATTACTATGTGCATAATAGCTCCTAGTGTAGCGCTGACCTTTCGCAGTAATGTTAGAGATTGGTGTTGCAAGACAACCATGTTACACTGGCATCTGCTTAATGATCTAGCATTCTAGCATGATAAATGATGGGTTTAACTTAGCATCTGAACTGTTTTTTATGCGCCGGCGTGGTATATCGCCAAGGCTGGAGCACGGGCAGCACCGGGAAGACGGCCGGGGCAGGTCCGAGCATCGCCACCATGGACCGGTCATCGAGGTCACTGTCTCCTGGACGCCGTCGTCCGCGCGGTGCGCGTGCCGCGTGATGCTTGACCGGATTGAATTGGGAGGCGAGAGAAATATGCTTGGAGGGGGCACGATATTTTAGGGATTGGTTTTGCGATTAATTAACTGTAGCATCAAGACTGATCCGATATAGAATATTTTTGTTTTTTAATTTTTTGAATTTTTTTACATAGCGAAACAAAAAAATTGCAGGGATGGGGATGGGGAAATTTTGCCGCGTCTAGGGGTGGCAATGGGCGACCCAAACCCTGGGAATTCCTCTATTAGGACATGGGTATAGTGAGAAATTTATCTCGTAGGGATGTAAACGGGAAAAACAATCTCCCACAGGGAAAAACAATTCCCTGTAGGGGATGGTGTGAACGAGAAATTTTTTTTCCCATGGGGACCTGATTAGGGACTTGAAATTACTTTTGTCTGTTAGAATTGTTAGGTCACAAACATGTAATCTAGCCCTTTGTATCCACATTTTCTGATATGTAGCTACTAGACTTTCAATGTATCCACCCATTCTTCTTTTTTTTTCACTTATCATGATTTTAGGGTAAAAACGGTGATGATAGCTTTTCTTCTGTGTGGAATTTTTGCGGTGATGGGTCCTCGACGGGGCCACGTTACCCGAATGGGGATGGGGACAGTGAATTTTTATCCCCAAGACGGGGAGCAGGGATAGGGACAAATAAATTTTATCCCCGAGATAGAGATGGGGATGGGAAAAATTTTGGATCATGGGGATGGGGATGGGGGGAGGCACTCCCCGGCGGGGAATGTCCCCGTTGCCATCCCTACTCGTGTCCCGATAATATATTTTTCCTCTCTCTTTTTAATCCAACATGGCCAAAATGAGGGCAAACTAACAGAGTTGGCGACCATCACATGGAAGGGAGCAAACACATTGAAATGGCATATAAGGGAAGGGAAGATCCATGTGTCACATAGGCAATTTCTATCATTCTTAGTGGTAAGAATCGTGCAATGTTTAGACTGTTAAGTTTAAGAACTAGATGAGAAACCATACAACACTCACATATAGGTTCTTTGTAGTAATAGAGAAAATGAATTATCTTAAACTACTTTTTAGTCAAATATTAAACTATAATTTTTAAAAAGTTGCCAGTTCATTCCGAAAGCATCTTTAGCGATACAAATAGATCCTTCTCAAAAGAAAAATTACAACCAAGTCCCTAATGGGCATGAATGTGTAACAACTAAAAGAGTGCATCCCTCTCCTCACACCAACAAAGGCAAAATAAAGATCGTCACGGGCTGCGCCGCCACTAGGTTAATCTCCTTAGACCGACCAAGTCGATGGAATAACAAGTAAAAACCACGAATAAGCTTACAAGGACAATATTCCATCATAGCCGCAAGCAAGGAACACAAAAGCCAAACCACCTCCAATGCCATACACAACAGAATTTGTTGCCTTTGTTGTCACCGGAGTCTTTCCCAACATCCCTTTCGACCTTTTTTCCTCAAAAAAATCTTTTCCAAAATGAGAAGGGTTCTTCCTTCCAAGTTGCCACCCTGCTCTATTTCCTCTATCAACAAGGGAGAAGGAGATGCTGGATCTAGTCGATAGGTCCTCCTGACTTGCAGACGAGGCCAACACCGTATCTTGTCAAAGGTGGTCCTCTACTCGCGCCGCCGACCACCTCATCACCGAAAACCCTCATTCTTAAATCCTATCCTACTTCTATTCTTGTTGGTGTACACTCCCCGTCCTAAATCCTCCCCTTTTCCATCCCGATGTGCTGACTTGGAGGCTGCCCATGGTGAGGGGATGGCTGGATCTAGATGGGCAAGTTGCCTCTCATTGATCGACCTCTATGGATAAGACCGAGGCACTCAACCCCTAATATTAAACTAGTTTTTAGGCATCCTAAAAATCTCCGCTTGTCCGCGGTGGGTCCCACGGCGTCTTTCCCTCCACTCCAAGGTGCGTAGGAGGTATACTGGATTACTGGTAGATAGATAGCCAGATACTACTCCCTCCGTTCTTTTTTGTTTGACGCTTTTGACTTTTGAACACATCTTTGACCATTTGTCCTATTCAAAAAAATTATGTAAATATTATTTATTTTGTTGTGATTTGTTTTATTAATAAAGATACTTTAAATATGACTTATTTTTCTCTGCTTGTTTGTACTAATTTTTTAAATAAGATGAATGGTCAAAGACGTGTTTACCAAGGCTGGACTCGGGATATACAGGAATCCGGTTGTTAAGTATTGGATAAGGTGAAACCGTAGCAGGCACGCACGCATGCGGCAAGCGTACACGGCGCGGCCATGGCGCCATCACCGTTGGTTGATCGGCACGGGCCACGGGGGATTCGGATAGAAACGGGCAGCCGCGGCGATTTATAAGAGAGCCGCGCCGTAGCAGAGAGCAGCGCCAACGGGACAGTCGCTCGGAGTCGTCGGGGCCGAGAGAACCGGAGCAGCGATCGTTCGCCGCCGCGCGCCGCTCGGTGCGGGGATGAGGATCCGGGGAGGCGGCGAGGACGACGAGATGGCGGCCGCGTCGGCGCCGCCGCGGCAGCTCGTCTTCGCCTACTACATCACCGGCCACGGCTTCGGCCACGCCACCCGCGCCCTCGAGGTCCCCCTTATCTCCCTCTCTCTCTCCCCATCGTCTCCTCGCGCCCCCCGTGTGACGCGCCGCCTGGCCGTGCCCGATCGCAGGTGGTGAGGCACCTCGTCGCCGTGGGGCACGACGTGCACGTGGTCACCGCCGCGCCGGAGTTCGTCTTCACCACCGAGATCAAGTCCCCCAACTTCCGCATCCGCCGGGTCCTGCTCGACTGCGGCGCCGTCCAGGCCGACGCCCTCACCGTTGACCGCCTCGCCTCCCTTGAGACGGTCGCTTCCTACTTCCTACCTCCTCCTCGCGTGGTACTGTGCCGTGCTCCTCTGCTTGTGCTTGACTGACTGTGTATATCGTGGCAAATGCAGTACCATCAGACGGCTGTGGTGCCCCGCGAGTCGATCCTCAGGACTGAAGTGGAGTGGCTCAACTCGATCAAGGCCGACTTAGTGGTACTACTGAGGATGCCAATTCCTTCCTTTCTGCTGTAGTTTGGCCTCCATCAGTGAAATCCTTGCAGCATCTCAACCGATTGCGATCTTGATCTTGCACAGGTTTCCGACGTTGTCCCCGTGGCGTGTAGGGCGGCTGCAGATGCTGGCATTCGCTCTGTGTGCGTCACGAATTTCAGGTGCTGTGCACATCAGCAATCTACTATATTTTGAATTTCAGGTGCTGTGCACACCAGCAATCTACTGTATATTAAGCCAAAAAAGAAACTGGCAATTCTAATCCTCTTAGTTTACCTGAAACTGACTATTCATATGCTTAAAGTTCCAATTGAGTTAAGAAGCTTTTGCCTGTACCTTTACTTTACAGTTCCTAACATGTATAAATCTCTCTCTTTTCTTTCATCTGCAATCCGCAGCTGGGACTTCATTTATGCAGAGTACGTCGTAGTAGCTGGATATCATCATCGCTCAATTGTGTGGCAGGTGCCTTTTATTTCCTTTCTAAATTGGTGTAGATGGAAGGGGTTTTCTTACAACCATCATGATGAAAGGTTGTTATACTTCTAAAAATAGCGTATAGCACCTACTAACAATGGGGGCCACTGAATTCCTATGTAAACAGCAGAAAAAGGCTGTACTTCATATCCAAATTTTCTACCTTTTTTATTTAAACTTGGATATACGTGGATTATTCTTAACTCCATTCTTAATTGGTTGCCTCAAATTGGCTGCTATGTTCCAACAACCATCCAGATTCACAGCGACATTTCCTAAAAAAGAATTAAGAACTTTCTTTAAATCCTCTACATGTAATTCTTGTCCTCAACATATATTTTTCCCCTTAGTATTTTTGTATTCACTATGTACATATGCAATCTGAGAATCATTCTATCTGTTTAATAGCCATTAACCATGTATGTTTGCTGGCAACAACTGTAGATAGCGGAGGATTACTCGCATTGTGAATTCTTGCTACGACTCCCTGGATACTGCCCTAGTATGTCGCTGTACCTGAATGATGATGTTTCCAAATATCTGATATCACCATTTGTAGTTCTCATGAAAAAATTGGTTAATTTTATTTTCTGCAGTGCCCGCTTTCCGTGATGTCATTGATGTACCTCTTGTGGTGAGAAGATTGCACAAATCTAGATCTGAGGTTTGTTTGATTCTGTTGGAGTACATTGTCCTACAGACTTAACCTACATTCTTGGACTGTAATTTACTTTCTTCAAAATTTCCACTTACCAGGTTAGAAAGGAACTAGGAATTGCAGATGATGTTAAAGTGGTCATTTTCAACTTTGGAGGACAGGTGTGCTATTAGCTTGCCAGGACACTGTTTTTTCTTATCTGTAGATTTTTTTAGTCTGCTGATGTTGGCTATGTGTGACTTTGCGCGTCTCAGTAAATTGACTTTGGCTATGTGTGAATTTGCCCGGGTAAAATAATTATAATACATGTAAAATATTATAGTATAGATTAGTTTGAAGTTATGCTCTATAATTTCAGTTTGCTAGGGGCCTCGTATTGTTGATGTATCAGTATTCACATGATGCAGGAGCCGACCTTAGTATTTGTGAGAAAGATAATCTTTACAATATACATAAATGAAAGTAATGCTTCTATATTCTAATAGTAGGGTATAAATTTCCAATAAAACTAGTCCTCCTTTTGTTATCACATCTTATAGTTCTTTTTTTAGAAAATTTTATTTTTTTTAGAAGGTAATCAATTTTGCCTTATTGTTGTATGTTATTATTATTATTATGGCAAACATAGTTATATATCAGTGCTATTGTTATGGTGTTATTTTCTTTTCCAGCCAGCAGGATGGAAACTGAAGGAAGAGTGTCTGCCTGATGGCTGGCTCTGTTTGGTACATTTTGCTTGATAAGTATTTTTTCCCTCTCTTTAATGCCCAGGTAACTTTGCTAACTAATGTTATCCTATTTTCTAAAAGGTATGTGGTGCATCAAATACTCAAGAGCTTCCTCCAAATTTTATTAAACTTGCAAAGGATGCGTACACACCTGATTTAATGGCAGCATCTGACTGCATGCTTGGTAAAAATAATGTTATATTCTTTGACGTTAGGTGTTCTTACTATATTGTATCTTTTCCTGCTCAACACATACAATAATTCTGTTTATTCTCATGTAGGGAAAATTGGATATGGCACTGTGAGCGAGGCTTTGGCCTACAAGCTTCCATTTGTATTTGTTCGTAGAGATTATTTTAATGAAGAGCCATTTTTGCGGAATATGCTTGAGGTTGAAACATCACCAGACCTCACCTTACATTATGAGTAATTAAAAGCTACTGGGTTGCCATTCAAGCACCTTGACAATTTGACATGCTATTCTATTTTCTCATTTCTTATTTTCAAAAACAGTATTATCAATGCGGCATTGAGATGATACGGAGGGATTTACTGACTGGACATTGGAAACCCTACCTTCTACGTGCTATAACACTGCAACCATGCTATGATGGTCCAATAAATGGTGGTGAGGTAAACTCCAACTCCTCCGTATTCACAGATACAAGCTTGTATACCACGTCGATAAAATATTAATGTGATTCACTAATTACGAGCTGAATCCCCATGCTTTGCTATGAATGAAACGAATAACACATTACTTCCTATAACTTGTTCGATATGCTTGACCCATCTCAGTGCTGTTTCCACACTCCCCTGTGTTGCACCTTTGCATTATAGATTAAGACTGACTTTCTAATACACTTTTGTATTCAGGTGGCTGCACATATCCTTCAGGATACTGCTGTTGGGAAGAAGTATATTTCTGGTAAGGTGAGTAATTGTACTCTAATTGTTTACTATGATTGATGCGCTTCATTTTATCACCCTGTTATACCTCAAATAAATTCTAAACAAGTGAGCCTTCTAATATCTTTTATCCATACATAATTACAGTTTACTTCTAGTTATCTGCATGATTGTTTTTGAGCAAATATCTGCATGATTGTCATATTAAACTCTTCTTACTTTCATACTACATGTAAATGATCTAATAAATGAATACAAATATTATTTTCGCATTAAGCATTTTTTCACAGAATATTATTTTTTATAAAACAATTCATTTTGTGTCAACTACATATACAAAATGGAATATGTGTTTGATGCTTTAGGGATTTCAAACCTAGCTTGAGTCGTAAGCAATTTTTTATGTAACTTTTGCCCTTGTGCAATCAATTTATTTTTTTTGTAAAATTATAGTTGAGTGGAGCAAGACGCTTGCGGGATGCCATAGTGCTAGGATATCAATTACAAAGGGCTCCAGGCAGAGATGTAGGAATTCCTGACTGGTATTCTCTTACCGAGAAAGAAATCGGTGTTCGTCCTGCAGTCACATCTCATGAGATTACTGGAAGTGCAGAGTCGTAAGTTTGCAAATCCTTTCTTCCCATTCATATCACTGTAGTTTCTGTAAGTGTGTATTCTTGCTATATCACTGAAGTATGTTTTTACCATTTTGTTAGATCTTTTGAAGACTTTGAGATACTCCATGGGGATATGCAAGGATTAGCTGATACAATGGCCTTTTTGAAGAGTTTATCAGGACTTGTTGGAAATGATTTAAGAAGTCCTGAGAAACAACCCCGAGAGAGGACTGCTGCTTCTGTGCTATTTGATTGGGAGGTACTCAATCCAGCCAATTCAATACCTAGTGAATTCCACTACTAGATTAAAGAAATGCAGAAGTTATAATCATGTCTGATGACACATCCTTCATTTTTATTTTATTTTTTATGTCATGTGGGAAAATTATTGTCAAATTTCATATTCAATATATAAAAAAATGTTTTGTTCTGTTGCAGGAGGAAATATATGTTGCAAGAGCACCTGGGCGTTTAGATGTCATGGGCGGTATCGCAGATTATTCAGGAAGTCTTGTATTGCAGGCATGTTCAAATGCAGTAGCAAGTGTTTTTGTTCCAAGGAGTGGTTAATTAGCGCATTTCCACCACATGATAAAATTTCACACACTTAAACTAAAATTTTGAGTGTTTCTGTTTCCCAGTGTTTTTTATGCTATTTCTAAAGATGTTGAAAAATGGATTTTATATAATAAATATTTATGGATTCTGTCATTCTACATCTTTCTCCCTTTTAGCCTGTTTCTCTTTTTTCTTGCATCGGTATGCTAATGCTATCTCTACTTCCGTTCTTTAAGCCACCGAGGCCCTCACATTCACATATATTTGCTTTCCACATGGGGTTTCCCCTTTGCACATTTATGTTGGCACATGAATATTTTAGAATGCATGCATGCTCACATATTTTTAGATTGATGAGTAATGATTAATTTGGTAAATTATTATTTTGAGAAAACAGCACATCTTAGTGTCTTGGAACTTTAGAAAATTAGGTCTCAACCTTTTCCTTCAGTACAACAAATTGCTTGTAGAATTTTAGTTGCATTTATCTGCATTATGCTTTTCATAGCAAACTATCAGAAATAATGATTCAATACATCAAAACTAAAGGATATTATGTTTACCTTTTTCATGTGTAATTGACATCGCATTGGTTCAATTACTAGATGCCCATTCGAGAGGCCTGTCATGTTGCTATTCAGAGAAGCAATCCTATCAAGCAGAAGTTATGGAAGCATGCACAGGCTAGACAACTAGCAAATGGAGGAGCAGCTCCAATGCTACAAATTGTATGTCATTGTCATTAGATTCCAAGTCTCCTTTTCTCTATGAGTTCTTGATATGTTTTTTTCACCTTTCATTTCTTTCACGGTCCATTGGGTAATAAAATCGATGCATCATCTTTAGCTGAATGTCTAATACCCTCGTTTGGACAACGGAATGTTCTTTGTAAATATATTTGTGCAGGTATCATTTGGTTCTGAATTGAGTAATCGTGCACCGACCTTTGATATGGACCTCTCTGATTTTATGGATGGTGAGAAACCCATATCCTATGATAGGGCCAAAGAATATTTCTCTCAGGACCCATCCCAAAAGTAAGTAATATCTTTACTTTTCCTCTATAAATGGTGACTCGTGAGTATTCTTGTTTGAGAACACTATTCTGTGTCAGATGGGCGGCATATGTTGCTGGGACAATTCTTGTGCTGATGACTGAGCTAGGTGTGCGCTTCACAGACAGCATGAGCATTCTGGTCAGCGTTGATTCTTTCTGTTATTTTCATAAAAAACTTGATCACAATTTTAAATCTCTCTTTCTGAGCTTTCTCGAAGTTATACAATTTTATTTCATTTTTTTCACAATATATTGTGTCAACATGTTAATCAATTGAGTATTTCTATGTTATTGTGCGTCGTTTATGTTTTATTTTATTCCCAGGTTTCTTCTTCTGTTCCGGAAGGCAAAGGCGTCTCTTCTTCTGCATCAGTGGAGGTTGCTACTATGTCTGCTGTTGCTGCCATCTATGGTTAGTACATTGATTGTAACATGTTTGTCCTTTAAAACTATAGCATAGTATGCTAATTATTTTTTATTGGTTGAATTTTCAAATTCTTTAGCAGTTACTAGTGCATATTTAACTTAACTCTATAGCATAGGATGATAACTAGTTTTTTTAAAAAAAATTTCAAATTCTTCAGCAGTTACGAGTGCATATTTAACTGGACATGCTAAATGACATCGATTCATGTGAATTTTTTGTCTGTAGGTTTAAATGTTACTCCAAGGGATCTTGCTATACTCTGTCAAAAGGTTCAGTATTAATACAAATATAGTAACCTCTTGATGGCTTCAAATTGTGTTACATTTATTCATTGGTGAACAATTATGCAGGTTGAGAATTGTGTTGTTGGAGCTCCTTGTGGAGTAATGGACCAGATGACATCTGCTTGTGGAGAAGCTGACAAACTTCTTGCAATGGTTTGTCAGGTTAGTGAGGGTTATCAAGCTCCACTAGATGGTGGATATATCTTTCCTCCATCCCAGCTCTCTGCTTTTTTGGTATTTAATTAGTCAAATATTGTTGCAGCCTGCTGAAGTGAAAGAGTTGGTTAGCATTCCAACTCACATACGATTTTGGGGTCTTGATTCTGGGATACGACATAGGTGGATGCTCTGATTGAAATTTGTGTTCCCAAAATCTGATTTTACTAACGAACTGAAGCTAATGTACTCCCATTTGTGTTATTCAGTGTTGGTGGGACTGATTATGGATCTGTAAGGGTAGGCACATACATGGGGCGCAAGATGATTAAGTGTGCTGCATCTGACATACTTTCACAATCGTTTCCTTCCGTTTCTACGCAATCAGTTGAGACAAATTATGATGAATATGAAGAGCATGGTGTTGATCTTTTGAAATCTGAAGCTTCACTGGAGTATCTATGCAATCTACCACCGCATAGGTCTCATTTATGTTCCTAAAGCTGACAGAAGATTTGTATGCTACTGCATATTCCATGTTTGTTATTCCTTATGCTCATTCTTCTTCTCCTTCAGATATGAAGGTGTTTATGCTAAAGATATTCCAGAGATCATTACTGGGGATGCATTTTTAGAGAAATACGGTGGTCATAATGATGCGGTAACAGTTGTTGACCCAAAACGATCTTACAGCGTGAAGGCCCCTACTAGGCATCCCATATATGAGAACTTCCGTGTTGAGGTTTGATATTTTAAAACCTTATTGGTTGTTATTCCACTTATAATGGTCGTCGATGTTGCTATTTTGCTTCCTCACTACTGTTCCATTTTTATGAATCAACAATCCTGTTTTCGCGGTTGAGGCTGCTCCCATTTCGCTCGTTGCAAGATCTTTGTAGAGATCAGAAGTTTCAGAAGTATTTAGGAAATTTGTTTTCCTGATACATTTGATACAGAGAAGGACATTTGACTTACCTGGACCTGAATTGCACCAAAACTATCTTAGATAAAACAAGATTATCACAACATCCTTTTTGCTACAAGTTTTATTTTTATGTTTTTTTGAACCGAAGGCAGGAGTACTGCCGTTTCATTAAAGGTGAAAAGCATTGTACACTGTACAAGAAAGAAACATGGGAAGGGGAAGAGAGAGAAGGGAAGGAAGGGAGATGTGCCCGGGCTAAGCGACGCGACTACTTTCTATGTCTTTGGGCAACACGTCCTTGGATGAGCAAATCTTCCTTAATTCTGGCAACTAATTGCGCGTTGCATAAACTGCGCTGCTGGATATGGCGACAATTTTTATATTTTGAAGACATAGATTGCCTGTTGGCAACTAGTTTATATGATTTTTTTAATGTTTTACGAAATATATTGTCTTTTGATCCTATTCTTTTAATATCACCTTTTTTAAAAAAAAAAAAATACTTCTGGCATGTAGGCCTTCAAAGCATTGTTAACAGCAGCCAAAACGGATGAGCAACTTTCAGCTCTTGGAGAACTTATGTATCAGGTAGATTTCAGTTTCATCAGTTTGTTTATCTATCCCCTTCCTTTGTATTATAAAGGAAAGCCCTAAATGTAGAAATGTAAAGTCACTTTTTCCTCTTTCCTTTGTGGCAGTGCCACTACAGCTACAATGCTTGTGGACTTGGTTCTGACGGGACAGATAGGCTAGTTAATCTTGTACAAGAAATCCAGCACAGGAAGACCTCACAAAATGGAGGTACTAGTCTATTTGGTGCAAAGATCACTGGTGGAGGGTCTGGTGGCTCGGTTTGTGTAATTGGGAAAAATTGCCTGAAGAGCAGTGAAGAGATTCTTGAGGTAAAGTTTCTACTTCCCCAAAGGAGCGATGAATCACCAAAGTATGTGTATTTGTGGGATGCTGACATATATGACATCTTGTGCTGGCAGATTCAGAGAAGATACAAAGCAGCTACTGGGTACCTGCCGATTGTATTCGAGGGCTCATCCCCGGGTGCTGGCAAATTCGGATACCTGAAGATTCGACGACGCCGATCCACACAGCCAGCTTCTTAAGTAGAGAATTGAGCTATAGTTTATCCTTTAGGTTACACAAACATTTGCCAGCAATCTCAATACAACCTGTTCATATCCACCACAGGCCATTGCAGCCCCCAACGTAATATACGTAACCGAAGTAGCCAAAATAAACCCATTGGCAATCTGGTATAGTATATTTCCATGGATGAGTAGCTCTTGCACTTGTAAATGTCTGGAGACTAGCCAAATATGATGAAATGTTATTATTTAAACCGCTGCCTTTTCTCAAGTTCAGCATCGCCCCTTCAGATAGGGGTATCGCAAAAATATGTTTCATCAACAAGACGAAAGTAAATCACTTGATGGCAGCACATCCCAATGGCCGAAAATTTCAAATGCTCTGGCCAAGCCCGGTTTTTAATCTAGAAACCGGCCAGCTTCTTTGCACAGTCTAGCTTGCCATTGAGCTCAACTAAACGCAAAAGCTTGAGTATTTTACCGAGACACAACATTAGTTACGCAACTACAAAAGGAGATGCTTATGCCTTACTGCCATTTTGAGCAGCCAAACGTTTGACTTGGCCTGTTTTTCTTTTATTTTACGCATCGTCATCTAAATCTCTCCATGGCCGTCCTACATTATCACCTGCCTTTTTGAGTTAAAATGCGAGTCTTTCTTGGCCACAGATGGTACGCCACAATAGCACATAGCATCTAGACCAGCCACCGTGATGGAGATGGACATACATTTAACAGTAGCTGCCGACTTCAACTATTGTAGCAGGCACCCCTCAAGAAGCAGTGCCCTTGCAGTGACATGGCTCGTGCGATCAATCAGACAGCAGATGAGAGCAGAGCATTCTGACAGTGTCAAGTAAGCGTTGCAGCATCAATGGCTCTGTTTTAGATGGCAAACTGTCAACCTAGGAGGGATCTGAACAGCTGATTATCCATACCTTAGCTGTAATAAGGAACCAGTAACCACTGTGGGTGCTGTCTTGAAGAAGCTGATGCCTGACAGAAAAGAAGCATCACCGTCTTACTCCTATCCTGGCATCTTGACAAAAACAGCAAGCAATCGCAAGTTCCTGGATCTCTCCTCTTCGAGAAGTAAGATCAAAGGAGCCATTTTTTTTCCTGATCGAATTATGAGGTGTTGGGATAATGACGGGAGCTGTTAGGATCCAAGCATCAAAGAGGAGGACACGGCGAGTCCCCACAGAGTTAGCCATGCACTGTTCGTCCCCTTGGTGATTGTCCGGGCCGGGCCAGGGGCTTAATAAATTGGACCTGGCCCAGCCTCCCCATGCATTGTCCATCTCAATGAACCAGCCAGTGGTAGAGCGGTTTGGCTGGGGTTTTTTTTGATGTCGCGATCACATAAAATTATAGAGAGGGACAAAACCGATGGTTAATTAACCATTTGACAGTTTTTGCTACCTTGGTCTTTCGTGTTCTTTTTATCGGTTTTTGAAACCCTGATCCGGACTAATCAGCAGCCAGGGGCATGCATGAAAGGATTTGGGGATAATGCAACCTTGAGCGAGCTAGCCTCCAAGAGAGGGAGCACATTAGGTGCAAGTGTCACATCAGCAGCATCCTAATGATGTGCATGCACTTGGACCTGAAGGCAGTTACCACGCCCTGAACTTGAGCCACAAGAGTCCATTCTGATCACTTGCTCTCGCATCTTCAATGCCAATCCGTTCTCATGCATCTTGGCTGTTCCTCTTCGTCATCTTGCTCCAACCTCCGGTGTTTACATATCTCGAATTCGTGTTGATGTAGCCCAAGTAGGGACCATGCAGTGAGCATGCAGGACCAGGGCTGATATGAATGCCTAAGCCTGTTTTTTTGTTTTGGAGGGGATAAAAAGAATCTTACAAGTAGATCATATCCTAGTGATGTAAAATCAGGACAAAGGTTTTTCGCTTTTTCTTTTTTTTTTTGGAAGAAAAGTAGAAAAGGTTGAGAATTTTTTCCCTTTCTGGGGCTAGTGTTATTGCAATGGCAAACATGAGATGACACCACTAAACCTCTAAAGTGATCTTCTCCTAGCTGTGTAAATCCATTATCAATTGAGAGATTTTTTTATCACAGTTTATGTATATCAAATATCACACAGCGAAGAAAAGGTAAGGATTGATATGATTATCGCAGTTGATGTCCATGGCTAGTACGTACTATAGCAGTGACCGGCAGAACTTGACAGGATAAGATCCGATCATCCAATCTACCATTGAGCAGCAAGCAACGGTCGAGCCGGGACGAATCTGTCTAATCCATGAATATGTTCTCTACGGTTTAGAAATTAGCCAACGTGTACTTCCTTTGTTTCTTACTTCTCGGATACGTGGCACTAGGGATGAAAACGACACGGATTCAAATCAGGTAAGGGTAAAAACCAGATCCATATTATTTTTCGGATCCGAAAACGAACGTGAAGAGTATTGGATATAGATATGGGTACCGATAGTATACGCCGCCCTCAACATGTCGTAAAAAGCAACCTCTCCCTATGAAACATAATCTAATTTCATCGTCTCAGATGAAACCGATGTGGCTTAGGATCGACAAGACCACATTAAGGTCCTGTTTTTTTTGAGTTGGTTTGACGACTGAAATGACTGAATTTCGAGAGCTTATCAAGATAGTCTCGAGATTAAGATCTAATTCGTTTAACTTACTTTTTAAAGCGTTAGGACTCACTTTCAAAATAGCGAAAAAACAGACTAAAAAACTCTTATGTTTTCAAACCTCAAATAAGTCGTTAAGCTGTTAACTTGAAAAGAACATTGTCTAATCCTAAAAAACGAGCGAGGTGGCCCGCGCGTTTGCATGGCTAGATTTTTTTTTGTATATGTTTATCTCTAACTCATAATCTATCTCTAACATATCAGATCAGATTTAGAGTTTATCTCTAATATATTATATCAACTTTAGTATTTAATGTGAATTTCCAATATTTTCTTTTAATCTAAGCCGCATAGATTTTTTTTTATTAATCTATCCCGTTATAATTTGGTCCCACAGTTGATTGAACAGGTAAAATAACCATATTATATCATATTTAGTATTTTTAATCCGAATTTCTAATATTCTTCTTTTAATCTAAGCTGTTATAATCCGGCCCCACAAAATCAGCGGCATAGATTTTTTATTTTTTTCTTGATTTATGTGAGAATTACTTTGATTGATCTTGGCCGTTATAATTTGGTCCCACCGTTGATCGAATGGCTGAAATAATTTGGATGATGTAGACGAACGTGGTGATTTCTTTTTCCCCTCCTTTATATATATAATAGATGGATTTCCCGTTTCTTTCCCGCTAGATCGCCCAACACACAACACGATCTATTCCATTGTCTTTAACAAAACTATACTAAAGCGTAGGTGTGTCGGCATGGCGGCACGCAGAGCTAATAAACTGGTATAAGAATTTCTTTCTTCTGTAGCTAGTGCTGTAGCGAGTGTCACATACAAGGCAGGTTAACAGTCGAGGCATATGCATCGTCTGTAGCTGGCGATGTTCACCTCGCCCGTCGGCGCACGAGTCTTTTCATGAACATGCGCAGGCCACCACAGCAATTCGATCAGCTTTTTATAGTAGCTACTCAGCAGTCCAGCTTAGCTTGAGCAATTCTAAAAAAATAATAATTAATATTACTCTCAGTCATGTTTCTTGAAGATTTTAAAGCAGTATATAGTTTCTCAGCACTTGTTTTTTTTTAAAAAAAAAAACAAGTCGACATAATCCATAACAGTTGTTTTAAAAAGAGTTATATTTAAAGAGCGGCTTCAAGAAACCAGTCTGTTTTGTTCGATTTTTAAATCTACAAGAAGACAATTTATTCTTTTAGAAAGTTTGGCTTTGGAAACAATCCTAACTTTTAACTTCTAAGTGCTGTGCATGCGATTCAAAAGGGCAAATCAAATCAAACTCAGGTTGACTTTGAGAACCATCGCGACTTATAGGCTTTGTTTGTTTTAGATTAGATTAGATTAAATTAAATTAAATAAAAATTTGTTATTTTTGTATAAGCCAAATGATGTAATGTTTTGTAGTCATTTTTGTCGGGTTTTAAATAGTACTTTTTGATGGCTAGCTAGAACGGTAAAAAGAATTTCTTGAACCATTGTTCAGGGAACGAGAACGGGAATAGGGACGTCCTAGCTTGCACGGGTCATTTCATGAGCTGATCGATGAGGTGCAGCTCGCAGCAGCAGCGTACGTGCGCTGAGGCTGAGCTAGCTGCATGCGGCGGTGACTTGGAGTTGGCCCCAGTGCCTAGCTAGCTTGTTGAGTTCTTGAGCTATCGTTTTCGCCTCCTTTTTCTCCTGCCGGGCTAGCTGGACGATGGTGTCGGCAGCTACCTAGCTAGCCTCCCTCCTCCAAGGCTCAACTCCTGCCTCGATCTCGATCACCTCCCCTGCGATCTTCCGCATTGTACTGCTCGGAGCATGCATCCACACATGACACATGAACCTCTATGCTCATCCTTCATTTTACTGTCAGTTACTCCCTCTGTCATTTTCTTTGTATTTCCTTCACAACTTTACGCAGCACTTTACAAGATTTCTTTTTTTCATTAGCTACTTTATCCAAACATACAGTATTTTGAAATGACCTCCTACGGATGCTCTCGAAGCATCTCCAAACAAAACTATAAGCACATCCGTAGCCGTCACTCCAAAATAATGTAGTTTTGAATAGATCAGTTAATAGAGAAAAAGAATCTTTTAGAGTACAGTTTGAACTGTGAAGAAAATTTAGAGGGAATGATGCAAGGAGTAGCCAATATTGAAATAGAGTGATGAGATAGTGGGACTGATGTGGATGCGCTAGTCATCTCTCGAAAATTCCTTCGCACTTCACGATGCAATGTAAATAATTAATTTTTTTCTTCCACCATACACTATATTACCACAAATTTTATTTTACAGCATCTTCGGCGATGTTCATACCACTCGCCCACTCTTTTTTTTTTTTTAAGTACTCTTCACTTTTTATAATAACTGTGAGCAAAAGGGTGTAGCTAGCACTGCAAATTGCTCGGCTTTCGGTGGCGTGAACAGCTGACCCGACTCCCGACGCGGTAAAGCTAGCCTCTCTGGTCTACGTACACGAACACGTAAAAGTTTATTTTTTCAGTGCCATAATGTTGTTGGCCTTGTGTAACGTTGAGTCTATGTAGAGGCCTGATTCTATCTATTATTAAAAAAAACTATAAACACGTAGATTTTAAAGAAAGAGTGTAGTACAATGGGTCTCCTGCAAGAATGCAAAAACGTATGAATATGGAAAACTTATGGTGCTCTCTAGATTGGAATTATATATCTAATTATCGGCTAGAATTGAGAAGAAATCCAAAAGATGATCAAGGCAGGAATTGAGTATTTACTTTGTGATTTCAGTTTTTTTTTTTTTTGAAAAATAACTTCAAAAGGCCAAAGTATCTCAAAAAAATCCAATAACTTAAGAAACAACAAGCGAGGTAGCCCGCGCGTTAGCGTGGCTAGATTTGGTTTGGTATATAATGTTTATCTCTAACTCATAATCTATCTCTAACATATCAAATCGGATTTAGAGTTTATCTCTAATATTTTATATCAACTTTAGTATTTAATATGAATTTCTAATATTTTCTTTTAATCTAAGCCACATAGATCTTTTTTTTTCTTTGATTAATGTATCTAGTTATAATTTGGCCCCACAATTGATTGAACGGATAAAATAACCATATTATATCATCTTTAGTATTTAATCCAAATTTCTTATATTCTTCTTTTAATCTAAGCCGTTATAATCCGGCCCCACAAAACCAACGGCACAGATCTTTTATTTTTTTCTTGATTTATGTGAGAATTTATGTGATTGATCTTGTCCGTTATAATTTGGTCCCACCGTTGATCGAACGGCTGAAATAATTTGGATGATGTGGATGAACGTGGTGGCTTCTTTTTTCCCTCCTTTATGTAGATAATAGATATCAAGAACATGCTACGAAATAGATATATTTAAAAACACATTGAAAAAGAGAGAGTAGGTTTCTTAAGCATACGAATAACGATAAACACATAATTCTTGCTAAGAAACCATAAACCATAATGCTCTTATTCGAGCTATACCCAAATCGTGGTGATATCTTGGGACACGTAGCTTGATTTGTCTTGCACGCTCTTCTGAAAGAAAATAAAAGAAAAACAAAGGTTGACATGGATGTTTCGATAAGGTTGACTGAGCATTTCAATCAAACGGTTATCATACTAATCATGTGCTTTTGGGCCGATCATATGAATCAACGAGGTCTTCAATATAATATCAAAATTGTTGAACGTTTCCTGTGAGCCCATATCGAATACATCTTTAAACAATTCAATGCATGGGAGGGGTATTTGAAACCTATATATATTATTTTAATTAGCTCCTTTGTTCTAGCTTATTGTAGAATTTTATAAGCTAAATAGTTTAGAGTCACGTCACTCTGACGTTCGAAAGAGTACACAATTAGGCCTTGTTCTTTTCAGCGTATCGTTGCGTTGGCGTAATACTGTAGCAAATTTGAGATCCTTCAAAAAGAGGTCTAAAGATTATTAAAAAAATTTAAAAATAGTTTTAAGATCTTTGGAAGGACTACTAAAAGTCACGAAAAAATCGTTACGAATTATCACAACATAAGACTATATAAAAATAACAAAATTTGCTACAGTAATACGAAACAGCACGATCGATACGCTAAAAAGAATAAGACTCTAACCTCAGTCGAGCTATGTATCCTGATTAACCTTTTTTCTCTCTCTCCACCCGTATACATGCGCATGCAGCCAGTATCAATCGACACTAACCGTTAATTATTACTACTAGCACTATATATCTAGTGTTCGTACGGAGCTAGTAGCATGCTGCATGTGCATGCTGCGTGAGATGATCGATATACTACACATATATCCTTGCTTCGTCTCAACTCTCAAGTGATGAGATTAGGGGTTAGGGCTTTGGACTCTCCGGCTCTGCGACTGCGACGATGGATGGGTCCTGGCTGCCGGCCGGCGACGGCCATGGCCATGGCGGTGACCACCGACCAGGTGGTGGTGGTGGTGGTCTCGTCTAGCTCGTCCATGGAAGAAGATCAGTGCACGGTGACCGAGGAAGAGGGGCGGATATGCATGTCTGGTCTCTCCGGGAGGGGACAGCACCGGCGTCCTCTCCGGCCGCCTTCTGTACCAGCTGCAGCCTGCAGCGTTTGCCTACTATGCTTCGTAACTTGGTGTCGTCATCTGCCGTATGTGTACGGCCACTGCTTCCCTCGCTGACTTGTGGGTCCGGATAGCCGGCCAGTGGTCTCTAAATGTTGCTGCGAGAAAAAAAATATGTACGCTGCTTTTTGGCAAAACTTGATCGAAGAAAAGGGCAAGGGGTACGTAGAGAGCAGCAGGCAAGCTGAAAGCATGTACTCGTATAACTAATTAAGGGCACCCCTAACAAGCCCCGCCTCAACTAGTTAGAGCATCTCTAATGAACGGTTGGGTTTGTTTGGTGGATATAAAATTGTCCACATCAAGCTAAGAGACTATTCCTCCAACAACTTTGCTACTATAAGTTAAGAGACTACTCTAAGATCCATGTGGTACCCATTAGCCATAATATTTTAATCACTCTCATTTTCTTCCTCCCTTATTCCCTCACGGTCTCATTGGCCCAATCCTTCCCTCCCTACCCCCCTCATTTGCCTCACCAGCCAACCCCTCCGCCTTGTCGACTCGCCGCTACGGCTCCCCCTTCCATCACCGCCACAAGCTCGCCTTCACACCTTGACCTGTGCTGACGAGCTCGTGGCCTAGATCTGGTTGTGGCAGGGACTCTGGCGTGCTGTAGGCCTCAATTCGATAGGGCATGGCAACTTCGGTCGTGGCGGCCACTCCAGCGCTCACAGGAACTCTTATGCGGTGTGATGACTCCGTTGGGAAATGACAACTTTAACATGGTGCAACAACTCCTACGGGCTCAATTGTGGAGGGAGGGAGGAAGGTAGAGAGAGAGAGAGAGAGAGAGAGAGAGAGAGAGAATAGGTGCTGAGGTGCATTAGGTGGGTCGCTAGTAACCAGTGCTTGGTGAAGCCTTTGCGTTGGCTATGGTCTCTCCCTCTCTCCTCCAGCTCAGCACGAATCCGATGTGAAGGGCTTATAGCGACTAGCTTGTCCCCATTGGAGATGATTTTATAAGGTTTACAACTCAACATTTCATTTGCGTGAGAAAGAAGGGCAAGAGAGAGACAGTAGCTAGCTCTTAAGCAAGAATTTATCCTTAACACTTTCGAAAATAAATAAAGTAATCTATATTTAATTTTGAGAGTATGTTATAGTTTAGACCTTTGAAATTTTATAGTTAAACATTGTTGCAAATAAAATATAAAAGAGAAATGTGGATAAGAAATGTAAAAGGATTGTGGATAGCGGATAAAATTCTCAATTTAATTAGGATATGGTTGGGGCGCGGCTTTGAGCTTATTGCACAGTGGGTGGTTGCGTATGTTGCTAAAATTCAATTTTTAGTTTGACGAATATAAAATGTTAACTAGGGGTGGGCAAAAAAAACTGAAACTGAAATACCTAACTGAACCGAACCGAATAAACAAAAAAAATCAGTTTTTAGTATCCGGTTTGATATTAAACCGAAAAAAAGTTGGTAGTTCGGTTTCGGTAGTGTTGCTTTGAAAACTGAACTACCAAATATACCGTTCTTTTTTGTACCCACCCGGTCCAGACTAACCAATGAAGGGTGAACCACTGAACCGACTGGCCTCCGGCTCCCACCTCCTGCAGGCCCGGATCACTAATCCAGGCCCAATAGCTCTCTTCTGCCACTTGCCTAGCCGCCTCCCTCCCTCTCCCGCAACGCCGCTATGCAGTGGTGACTAGTGAACCCTAACCCTAGCATGCAGCCACCTCCCGCAGCCACTTGTCACTCGGTCACTCCGGTGCAAGATCGTCGCCGCCGCCGTGCCCGGGCGCCACCATCGCTTGTCGCTAATCGCCGCCGCCGTCGACGTCGTCTCCATCCATCGCCCGTCAGCTGTCATGACCTCGTCGCCCGTCGCGAGTCACAGCTACTCCAAGTCTCCGACTTGCCGCCGATCAGATCCACTGTCTCCTCGAGTCTCTTCCATTCCTTCCAATCCAAGGTATGCATGGGCTTGATTTCCTTATCTCTTGACTCATGATTTCACTAAAATAACTTCACCACTTCTGTTGTACACTTGTATTTCTCTATCTACAGAAGTCAGAATCAGAGGGTAACTTCACTCTTGACTCATGATTTCACTAAAATAACTTCACCACTTCTGTTGTACACTTGTGTTTCTCGGTCTACGGATGTGTGAATCAAAGGGTAACTTCACTCCTGCTGCTGACGCTGACGCTAACACTCAGATGAATGTATATATGCCACTTGTCAGTTGGCTTGGCTACTTGGCTTTCATGAATTTGTTTAGTTGTTAGATGTTGTTCTGTAGCTTTGTTGATGAAATCTGGTGCTGGATGTTGCTCTGTTGCTGAAATATGAATGTATCTATGCTACTGTTGCCACTGTTTATTATTCTGCTCTATGGCTTGTCGTTGGTGAACTGTAAGTCTGTAATTGTTTGTTGTATATAGTTCAGTACTACCGAAATACTGAAATACCGTACTGAAATAATTCGGTATTTCGGTTTTCGGTAGGTTTTCTAAGAAAATTTTGGTGCCCATTTTTCAGATACCGAAATTTGTAAATACCGAAAAAACCGAACGTGCACCCCTAATGTTAACACGTGCTTACAACTTACAAACAATCAATGTGCCAATGTAGTAGCAGGCTCCGCATCAGCCCGGGCCGGCACCTACGCGCTCGCGGACAGGATCAAAATTCAAACGCTGCTGTGTCGGCGCGACCGGGCGGGAGAGCTGCTTGGTTAGAAGATGCGGTGGCTGCTGAACATGCTCTTACTTGCCTTGCTACTGAATCGAATTTCAACTGCACAGTATTTTGTTCCGAGCAAGCTGTATGCTTCGGCAGGCGATTTCGCCCCTCTTTTTTTTTACAGCTCGAGCGAGGAGAAGAGGCAGTGCAGGCAGCAGCGAGCAGTGTGCTACTGCTACTTGGCATATATATATAAGTGCGCGGCTCCCGAGGCACAGAGCATGCGCACAGCAGCAGCATGGACATTCCCGAACACACACACAGCCACAGCCACAGCCACTGCCACAGCCACAGAGAGAGCAGGGTGGTGCGTAGTGTCCCCTCGCGGGGAGGCACAAAGGGCGCGTGGGAAATGCTGTCGGAGTCGGCGTGGTGGTCGTCGCCGGAGTCGGAGTCGGAGTCGGACTGCTGCTGCTGCCGCTGCCGCCGGTGTCTCGTCAATCATTTCTCATCTCCCTCTGCGGTAGTACTACCAAGAGGAGGAGCAGCGGCAGCCGTACCCTTGGATAGGAATCCAAATACCTGGACGATGGCACAGGTTAATGCACTATCGTGGCATCACTGGCTCTAAACTGTTTACCTTGTACTCCGGTTGTGTGCAAGAGAAATAAGCAAACTGTCTTTAATCTAAGACAAAAGAATTTTCATATTTTTAGGGAAACTAGTATTCAGGTATACAGAGAAGAAAGTTTACGTGGTCCGTGGTAGATAATAGACGAGACAAGCCATGGCTGCGAGGGAATAAGCATTGGATGTGTTTTGTAGAGCATATCAATAGTAGAGCATCTCGATAGCATTGAGGATGAATGAGTTATTTCTCCAATGTTGGTGGCACACGCTAAGATGATTTTTGTACGACCTTTATCTAAATTGAATCTTGTAATTGTATTTTTTCAGTAAGCCAGCTGCTTGGCGCTTTGTAGCTTTTTAAACTTAGTATTTATTCAAGAAATTCTAAAAAAACAACTTTTACAGTTGGATCTGTGGGTTGAAGGTCAAACTCAGGAAATTTCAGTTTTTTTGGAGTTCCTAACCAAGTTAGTGCAGTAGTCGGTATTCTATAATTGTTTAGTAGTCTTGGTCGGTTTAATGGGTGTTCTTAGTCCTCGATTTGTTCATGGGCTAGTGGAATTGTCGTTCTTTGTTCAGTCAAGGGTTGGTGTCGTCTTCAGATCATTGTTTCGAAAGCTGAAGCTTGCCACGAGGCCATGCTAGGTCGCTGAAAATAGACATGAAAAAATGGTGGAGAAGCTATGTGTGGGTGGTCGAGCTTTATTTTTGTCGAGGAAAAGACATGTCGTGAAGTGAGTGCATAAAATGCATAGTCTATGTTTACTAGTGTAAGCACCATAGCATGAGTTTTGCATAATCTATATTTCCAAGTTCTTGTTCTGAGCCGGAGTGTTGCAAGATGCTTTTCTTATAGCTTCTAGTATGTGGTTAATTATGTGGAGTCACATTTTAAGTGTTGTTATGGTTATAAGCTTCATGTCTATAATCTAACGAGTATTCTGTGTTATAAAAAAAACTTTTAAGGTTTTTTCGGTATCTTGAAGCCACCTAGCACTACTAGGGAACGGGACTTCTATACCGGCACATCAGTCCCGATTAACTACAAACCCGAATTGATAGTGGCATCAGTCCCGATTCATAGCTACTAGGCTAAAAGCACGATTTTTCATCCACATTAGTCTCGGTTTATGTCACAAACCGGAATAGAAGAGCGCTTTGGCAGACGGGTACATGCCAGCTGGCACGAGCACAAATTTGTCCCGGTTCGTAACACGAACCGGGACTAAAGCCTCTTTCCAGCATAGTTCAAAAGGAATGCATATCCTAGTCTAGTAAATACGCGTGGTTGGGTGGATTGGTTAGAAGGGTGAGTACGGAGTCAAGTGGTGGTAGGGAGGTTCCAAGTTCGAGTCTTGAGTTCGCTCTGGACTAAAGCCAGTTGCCAATCGGGATTAAAGGCCCTTTCCCTAGTAGTGTAGGTAGTTCGTAGCTCTTCAAGTTGCATTCTACAACCAGATTAAAGCAGCAATTAACGCGCAAGGCAGCCAGACATACGTGCTTGGAAAACAAAAAACCTCGAAGACTTGTTTGAGTCAAATAAATTAATTATTCTAAATAATTTTTTCATAAATTTTTAAGTTCTTCAAAACCTCTCTCAAGGGTAAACAACAAAGTCTTAGTATATTTATAAAGGCTACGTATCCAGTGCAAATACTCATTGAGTGCTAACATGCTAATAACAGATATGAGCCATCAGATCCATCAGAAGCGGCTCAGATCTAAAGAGGTGGAAACCACTTTTCCTACTTAAACACTTACACGAAAACCCCGGCCCCCTGAGTTTCTAAATAGAAAGGGGCTTCGACCTTTTCAGATCTGAGCTACTCTTTGTGGATCTGATGGTCCAGATCTGCTGTTAGCATATTAACACCTAACAAACATTTGCACTGGATATGTTGCCATTTATAAATGTGTGCATAAAAGCGCTTAAATAAAAGTGCATAAGTACTTAACGATGCCGATGCGTATCAGGACTCCTCATCCTCCACGAAGAAAACAGCTCGAAAAAGAAGGCAAGTGTGTGGTACTTGACTAGTACACTGTACACACATACACCTCCCATGAGATTACCATGTAATTGAGGTGCAACTACTGCATGTGTGCATGATTAATTGGTCATCATCGACGACCATGCATGGCTAACTGCAAATGATGCGTATAAAACTGGTGATCTTGGGTCGGTGCTCTCCTCCCTTTCTTGGAAGGACCTTTGCAAAATTGCAACTTCTTCCGTTCGTGCAGTGCATCAATGAGTCATTGACAGAACACCCCAAAGCATACATGCATGCATGCTTGCTACTCCCTAGCAGCTGGTACGTGTACTAATTAAATCCTATTTCATGTGACACGTACGGTGTTTAATCAAGTACACGTACGGTCCTTTGATGTGTCCCTTAATTTCTTTAGCGCAAGAGAATTAAGTTACTCACGAATGAAGGTCCGGATCGATCGATTTATGGTATGTTAATTCACTAGCTAGGATCAACTGATCGATCATACATTTCTGATTACGGTTATTAGAATGTTATTTGCATGCATATATGTAACTCCCATTTTACTCTCCCCCTCTATATATATCTGGATGGGGAAGAGGCATGCATCGGAGATGTATGGTCACAACTCACACGGCCTTATACATTTCAGCTTAGCATAACGTAGCGTATCGTTTCAGTAAAATTTTATAGTCTTTCAAAAAATCTAAATATTATAAAAAATAAAAAAATAGTTTTAGGATCTCTAAGAGGACTATTAAAAACCTGAGAAAAAATTCAAATTATTACACCAAATAGGCTATATAAAAAAATATAATTTTGTTCAAACGGTACGCTAAGCTGAAATGTACAAAGCCCAGACAGAGGCTGTGGGGAGAATGTTTCGGCTTTAAAAATAGAGATATCATATGGTACAACCATGTGCGAGTACAATCCGTACACATTTTTTTTTTTGGGTTCTAATGGTTTAGAGTGGTTTGTATCTTCTAAATTAGCATGGTAGTAGTAGTATTTTTTTGCGAGGGATGTTTTCTAAACGAAGACTTGTGACGGTAAAAGAGTTCTAAAAATAAGCCGGTAGAAATCATAGTGCATACAACATTATTATCAATAGTTAATGATGTGAATAAGAGAGAATACACCGAGTAATATTTTGTGGCGTGGACAACGACTTTAATTAGTACGACAAACAACAAAATTGTTTAGAAGTGTGTCTTGCCTATATACAAATATAGACACAGAGTCTTTAGTCATGTTGCAGGTGGCATGGAACAGGGACACAGAAGACACGCTAATCCACTAAATTAATTATCATAGCCATGCTCTTATAATAGATAATTATTTGCCCGAGCCAAACACTCCGTACGTCTTTTCAACGCTGTTTCTAAAAAAAAATGAAATTGTTTCTAAATTTTTTAAACTTTAGTTTTCAATCCCAAACATTTCATCATTTTAGTAATATCTAATTCTCAGAAACTAGAAGATGTCGATGAAAAGCCTTCATAGCTAAGTCTAAACGTCCCGCAATCTCGAAGTTTTAAGTGCAGATTTTCCAAATCAACAAATAAATTAAATTCCGCCTAAAAAACTGCTCGTACGTGGAGCTAAACTTTAGCAACAAATAAAGCAATCCCGTTAAGATATTTATATTAAAAGTTTGTTTATTTCTTTTTATGTTTTTTGTCTTGTTACTTGACTTGGAGTATTTGTTACTTTGTTTTAAAGCTTTTTGATAAACGTTTGCAGTGACCGTATGTATTCCTAGTTGACGTAGATAGGATCTTGTTTGTTTTAATTTAAATCAAATCAAATAAAATAAAATAAAATTTTGTTATTTTTGTATAAGCCAAATGATGCAATATTTTGTAGTCATTTTTGTGGGGTTTTAAATATTTCTTCTTAAAGTTTACAAAATAATTTTTTCACAGTTTTTTAAATTTTTTAAAACGTCTTTCAAGGGGGTTACACATTTATTATAGTAATAACTTAACTTCAAGCCGAAACAAAGAAGACCAAGTGTCTACCATTATCTCAAAAAAAAAAAGCTTGATAAAATAAGCGGCAAACAAACCGAGCAGAAAACCTCGTGAAGAAGATTAATATCAATTTTTTGCAAAGAAAATTTCCGAAAGGCCTGAAATACAAGATCGAAATGACCCTTTTGGGCCTGAAATACGTTGGCGTAATACCGTAGCAAATTTAAGAGCCTTGAAAAAAGAGCTCTACAGATTATAAAAAATAATTTGAAAAATAGTTTTAGGATCTTTGGTAGGACTATTAAAAGTTATGAAAAAATCGTTATAAATTATCGCAACATATAGGCTATATAAAAATAGCAACATTTGCTACAGCAATACGCAACGGCGCGATGTGCTGAAGAGAACAAGGCCCAAGGCTCTGTTGGAGTTGGAGACTCTGCAGTCTGCAGTTCTGCACTCAGCCGAGCAGAGCTGAGCTGCGCTGCGCCAGGTTGCTAGCTCTCTCCTCCTCGGCTCCGAGCCTCCGACCAAGAGGACGGAAAAAAAAAAGAGGAGAGAGAGACAGAAGCATTTCGTTTTAACTCCCGAGACGCAGCAGCAGTGCACACACGACGCACCAACCGGCGACAGCAAACCAAGAAGCTCAGCTCTCTCTCTCTCTTTCTCCCCTCGGGCTTCGCGCGGCCGCTTGTCGGGAGGGAGGCGCCGCCAAGCAAGCAAGCCACACGACCCCGCTCGCTGGGCTCACCTAAGCTAGCCACCTTTCTAGCGCCGCCGCCGGTGTAGCTCCGTGGAGGAACGTGCCCGTCCGGCCGGCCAGCCGGCCGGCGATCGACCGGGGCTTCAGGCCGGGCAAAACCCCCGCGCGGCGCTCGTGCCATGAGCCCATGAGCGGGGGCTACTGAAGCTTCCGCGCGCCCAGGCGAATAGGCGATCGACCATGAAGCCGACGCCGGCGGGCTCCTCCTCCACCGGCGCTCTGCCCGCCGCCGCATCATGCGAAGGTACCTTCTTTACTCCTCCTCCTTTGCACATTCCAGCCTCCGACCTTTGACGACGCGTCGCCGGCGACGGGAGGGCGGAGAATGCCAAAGGAAAAGGTATCATCTTTTTTGTTGCTTGGTGGCTCACGCGGCGGCGGCGGTGGGTGCAGGGGAGCGGAAGGCGCCGGCGATCAACGCGGAGCTGTGGCACGCCTGCGCGGGCCAGCTCGTGTCGCTGCCGCCGGTGGGTAGCCTGGTCGTCTACTTCCCGCAAGGCCACAGCGAGCAGGTGAGATCGACAATTGCAGCACTTATTTCGGGTGCTCTGTTCTGCTTGATTTCCTGTGCTCATGCCCATTGCCCAGTGTTCACTTGATTGAGATAGAACAACCTTCCGCTTCACCATCAATTTTTTGGTAAAAAAATCGATTTTGTTGAAGTTCAAGAGTGTTCCTAACATGGACATATTGCATTGTTCACTGGTTTGGTTATGACCGGAGGATCATACTTGATTGCTAATGCCTTGCTTGTAGCTAGTAATCTTGGCTCGGTACCGAAGTGGTTGTATTGGGCCTACTTGATTCATTTCTTTCTGTTGTTTTTTTGGTGTGTATATGTAGCTTGCTACTCCGTCCGTTCGCTATACTTGTACACGCGACCGCGTCCACCATTGCACATAGACCAAAAAGACACAAACTCAAGTACATGCATTTAAGCTTCATCGGAAACAGCAGTTTTGACATGCTTTACCATTAAAATGGATCATGAACTATCGTTGGTTACCAAACTGTACAAACAATTTGAAACGGATACTACTGAAGCTATGGACAAATATAGTGAAATGAAGGGAGTAGTATTTTCTTGTATGAGGTGTATTGTGTAAAAGTAATCTTTGTATCTTTGGATTTCTCGCATTCTTTTGGTCATGGATGAGTAATTTTTGCTGCGTCTTTCTTCAATTTGTCAATGGAATAGCTTGTCTTAAGAAAGATTGTGATATGATATGACATGGTGACCTGCTTCTGGAAAAAGATCAATTCAGCAAGTCTTGGGACGGCTAATTTTGCAGCTAGTATCGTCTTTCTGTTGTAAGACGAGAAAAAAAACCTTTTCAACGTGAAATGAAATTTGGTTGTGTTGCACATGATGGTATGTGGGAGGAACACTTTATCAGTGTACTTGTGCAGAGTTTATCTAAAAAAGTTCATTCATGAACAGCACTTTCTAGATTGCATGCTACTTTTAACTTCAATTTTTTACTGAAATTGCAGAAAGGTATATAAAAGGGTAGCATGCTTCAACCCTTGTACTTTCTTAATTATTGTATGAAATTATTTTTTTATGCAAAATTAGAAATGTGTGATGAGTAGCATAACAGTGTACATGACTAGAAAGCAGTGGCTTTTTATTGAAAAAATTGTGAATGCGTACACATATACTTGGAAATGTTGCTTGAATTTTTATCTAAACATTTCTTATTTTTCGAAGCAAACAAATAAACAAAAGAATTAGCTACTTATTATGTTTCCGGTCCAGGTTGCAGCTTCTATGCAAAAGGATATTGATGCACATGTCCCAAGCTACCCAAACCTTCCATCGAAGTTGATATGTCTTCTTCACGGTGTTACTTTACATGTAATTTACAGGTTCTTACCTTTGTTTTTTTGACATGGCATGCTTGCGAACACCAATGTCAAAAGCATTTCTCTTTATTTCTCAGGCAGACCCAGACACTGATGAGGTGTATGCACAGATGACTCTTCAACCTGTGAATACAGTGAGCCATCTAAAACCTGTGGTTTTCCCAAAAGTTATTTATATGTCACAATCCCCTAAACCCATAGCTTTGCTTTTAATTATGCTTGTTTTCAGTATGGAAAGGAGGCATTGCAGTTGTCAGAGCTTGCACTAAAACAAGCAAGGCCACAGATGGAGTTCTTCTGTAAGACACTCACCGCAAGTGATACAAGTACACATGGAGGCTTCTCCGTGCCTCGCCGTTCTGCAGAGAAGATATTCCCTCCCCTGGTACTCGGGCACCAAATTTCCAACTTTTATTGAATAAATAACCTGCTGTTTATTGATATCATAGTAGTACTAATTGTGTTACCTCTGCCCTGTAGGACTTCTCTATGCAACCTCCAGCCCAAGAGCTGCAAGCCAGGGATATACATGACAATGTGTGGACATTTCGGCATATATACCGAGGTGTGGAAAATTTACCATCGAGTAGAACTTTCTTTTGGTGCACAATAGCATGACATTCTTTTATGTTCTGGATATGTTTTGAAATTAGTTGCTCAAGTTATGTAATACAATTGGATGTCCTCAGAGTGTATGTGCGGGTTTGAAGGCTGTTAATTTTTGTCATTCGTCATTATAATCAGGGCAGCCGAAAAGACATTTACTTACTACTGGTTGGAGCCTTTTCGTGAGTGGCAAGAGACTATTTGCTGGTGATTCTGTCATCTTTGTTAGGTAAATCCATGCTTCCTTCCATCGCAAAAAACTACACTGGTTCTTCCTAGAATATCAAATTTAGCAACCAATAATTAAAATAAAGAACAAGAGTGGAGATATAAATTCTACCTTTTGTTTTGTTGTCACGCTATCTTTTAGGGATGAAAAGCAGCAGCTTCTACTTGGAGTCAGGCGTGCTAACCGACAACCCACTAATATATCATCTTCAGTACTTTCAAGTGACAGTATGCACATAGGGGTCCTTGCTGCAGCAGCTCATGCAGCTGCCAACTCCAGCCCATTTACCATATTTTATAATCCTAGGTGAGTTATGCATTTATATTGACTTCGTAATCTTGCTAACTACCGAATAGTTTTCTATGCGCATTCAAAGGCTATTGAATAGTTTAAACAATGGATTTTCAGGGCCAGTCCTACCGAATTTGTTATCCCATTTGCTAAATACCAGAAGGCCCTTTATGGAAATCAGATATCTTTAGGAATGCGCTTCCGCATGATGTTTGAGACCGAGGAATTAGGAACAAGAAGGTATATTAGCTTTCTTACCTAAGCAAACTCTGGTACTCTACCCTTCAAGTTTACTGAAAAGTCCTGCATTTTTTTTGGTTGTTTTTCGAACATAAAGAATGCTATGCATGGTTGTGTTCCCAGATATAGATTAATTAATCAAGTCATCTAACATTTTTCAGGTACATGGGTACGATAACTGGAATAAGTGATCTAGATCCTGTGAGATGGAAAAATTCCCAATGGCGCAACTTACAGGTTTGGGTTTGTGAACATCCATGACCCATCGAATGACAGCTCTTGCATCGCATAATTCTTATCTGTTTTCTTTCTGTTTTGCTGATTTAAAGTTTTTGATAGGTTGGCTGGGATGAATCTGCAGCAGGTGAAAGACGAAACAGAGTTTCAATGTGGGAGATTGAACCGGTTGCTGCTCCTTTTTTCATATGCCCCCAACCATTTTTTGGTGTGAAGCGCCCTAGACAATTAGGTATGCCTGGTATTAGTATGACCCAAACTAGAATGCTATATAGTAATTTTCTTTGGATCACCATGGTAACTTCAAGTATGGGATAAAGGCCTTTCCTTAATTTAAATTTGATATGCCTAAACTACTCTGGTGTTTATCTGCTTCTGATATTTCTTTATATTCTTTTCTGGTAAGAACATACAATGTTTCTTGGTCTTCCAACACATCTACATAAGTATGTGTGAAAAGAAACATTTGAATAAGGAATCCACCATATTTTTTATGTGTGATACAGTCAGCCTCCCTGAATCTTTGTTAAAACAAGCCATTGGACACATATACTAGAATTGCACCAAAAGTTGATCTTGTATTGCTCATAGCTGATTGAGTTGGAAGATCTGTTAAAAGTCAATGTTCTTGTTTGTGAATTTTATAATGCTATATGCTAATTATATTCCACATTAGCATAACATTTCTGATGGCTTTCAAGCTTCATATGTATTTTTATCTGCAGATGACAAGTCATCAGAGATGGAAAATCTTTTTGAGAGAGCAATGCCATGGCTTGGTGATGAGGTATGCATCAAGGACTCTCAGACACAGAACACCAACATACCTGGTCTGAGCTTGGTTCAGTGGATGAATATGAACAGGCAGCAGAGCTCCTCATTAGCTAGCGCCGCCATGCAGTCCGAGTACCTACATTCTCTAAGTAACCCTACCATGCAAAATCTCGGCTCTGCCGATCTCGCGAGGCAGTTATATATGCAGAGTCATCTCCTTCAACAAAACAGCATGCAGTTTAATTCTTCCAAGCTCCCTCAGCAAATGCAACCTATCAATGATTTGTCGAAGGCAACACTTCCGCTGAATCAATTTGGTGCCATCACCAATCATCAAGATCAGAAGCAAGATGCCAGCAACCAGCAGAAGCAACAACAGACTATTAACCAAGTGATTCCCTTGAGCCAGGCTCAGACAAATGTTGTCCAGGCTCAGGCAATTGTCCAGAATCAGATGCAGCAGCAGCAGCGACGACAGCAACCATCTCCAATTCAAAAGCAACAAGGGGCCAGCGGCAAGCAGCTGCTTCTGTCCCATCAACAGCAGGACCAAAGTTTGCAACAGCAGCTTTTAATTCAGCAACAGCAGTTACAGCAGCATCAGCTAAATAAATTTCCTGGGCAGCTAGTGAATCAGGCTAGCCAGCAGACACAGTTATCTGACCAGGAACTTCAGTTACAGCTATTACAGAGACTACAGCAGCAGTCCCTGATATCACAAGCAGCAGTTACGCTCTCACGAATGCCTGTAACCCAAGAACAGCAGAAGTTTCTTGTAGACATGCAGCAGCAGTTGTCGAATTCACATTCATTTGCCCAGCAACAAATGATTCCCCAAGAAGACAGCAAAGCTTCAGTGCAGGCAACACCACTGCCACCGCCCATGCAGCAAGAGCAGCAACAGAAGCTTTTACAGAAACAAGTTGCACCTGCAGATGTGTTGGAAGTTGCGTTTCCACCAACGTTATCAACCAGTGTCATCTCAAAAACTGGAAGCACTATGATGTTCCCAGGTGCTGCACGATCTGTACTTACAGAAGAAAGACCTTCTTGCTCAACGTCACCTTCCACAGTTAATGGGAATCATTTAGCACAACCAACTATTGGCAGGAATGATCACTGTATGATCAGCACTGAGAAGGTGGCACAATCTGTTGCTCCAATGTTGGTTCCTACTTCCGTTGAAGCTGTAACAGCAAATCCAATAATCACCAAGGAATTGCCAAAGTTGAATGATGATGTGAAGCCATGTGTGGTCACCTCAAAACTGCCAAATGCCGTGTCTGATACTCAAAATTTTATGAACAATGCACCGCCGACAGACCACCTGGAAACAGCTTCATCAGCAACTTCATTATGGCCTTCCCAAACAGATGGACTTTTGCATCAAGGTTTTCCCATTTCTAACTTCAATCACCATGAAATGTTGAAAGATGCACTTCCAGATGTAGAAATGCAAGGTGTGGATACAAGTAACAGTGCCCTGTTTGGGATGAACAATGATGGCACATTAGGTTTTCCTATGGAAACAGAAGGCTTGTTGATAAATGCACTTGATTCTGTCAAGTATGAGAATCATATCACCACTGAAGTTGAAAACAAGTACCAAATGCAAAAGGATGTTCAGCCGGATATATCGACCTCCATGGTTTCACAGTCATTTGGTCCGTCAGATATGGCTTTTAATTCCATTGATTCTGCAATCAACGATGGTGCCTTATTGAACAGAAATTCTTGGCCCCAAGCTCCTCCACCACAGAGGATGCGCACATTCACAAAGGTTTTGCTTTTTTCTTTACATGCTTAACTTACTGATAGTATGATATTTCAAGCAGGATATTTTTATGGTGCATTTACTAATTATTCAAAAGTAAATCGCAAGGCATTAATAAAAAAAGAATAGCATACTTTTGGTCCTGATGAACCATAATTGGAAGATAAAACATTGTATAGGTGCCACAAGGCCCACAACATTGATCTATTATGAGGCACAGAGGAGGCCTGCCTCGCACTAACATTTGAAAAAAAGAGAAAATATAGAGATATTTAATGTCTGTAAAAAAAGGGATGCACTTATAATGAATAATTTTCATGATAAGTGTTCTCAAGGCAAGTCTGCTTTTCACCATGTAATTTTTTTAGCAAGATTGTCATGTAACTTTGAAAGTGGTTGTTCAGAAGAGAGCTGATTGCATGTGATGTACGAATGGTGGATGAGATGGTCACATATAGCTTTAAAAGCTCCTTCAGGGCAAGACAGTTGGAAATTGGGACCTCACATGACCATGCTTACTGTGGAAGCATAAACTCTTGAGCATATTCTTTGTTGTAGCCATCCAATATTTTGTATGTTAGCCTAATCCTAATTTTGTAGGTGTACAAACGTGGAGCTGTAGGCCGGTCCATCGACATTGGTAGGTTCTCTGGATATGGAGAATTGAAGCACGCTTTGGCCCGCATGTTTGGTATAGAGGGGCAACTTGAAGACCGACAAAGAATAGGTTGGAAACTAGTCTACAAGGATCATGAAGATGACATCCTACTTCTCGGCGATGATCCATGGGAGTAAGTCTTTCTTTCTGCTTGTTTACATCAACTTTTGATGTAATAAACTTACTAATGTTACTGTCAGGACTGTGTACATCTTTTGGATGCAAACATCGGTTTTTTATCCATTATCTGGAAACAAAACTTCAACTTTTAAAATTTTCCAGAGTCAAGTAGTTCACGAGAAAATACAATTGAAATATGATAGTCATAGAGATGTTCAGGAATGCGAATTAGTATGGTTAAGCCAGGATGCTAATACTGAAAAATGAAATATGTGGAAACTGAAAGTCAATGTGTTTGATATCCACTTTTGAAATGTCTGAAGTTTTTGTTAGTGCATGTACGATGTGCACATGGACTTTTCATGGCAAAAGAGTTTGCTATTTGGTTGTCCTAAACTCCTGATAAAAAAATTGTCTTGGATTATGCAGGGAGTTTGTGAACTGCGTGAGGTGCATTAGAATATTGTCCCCTCAGGAAGTGCAACAGATGAGTTTGGATGGTGATTTGGGGAACAGTGTACTCCCCAATCAGACTTGCAGCCCAGACAGTGGGAATGCTTGGAAGCTTCACTGTGACCAAAACTCCAGCAATCCTTCCATGGGTCCGTACGACGAATTCGAATAGTCTGACTTAGGTCGATTCACATAGTTTCCATGCCATTCTTGTCAGCATCATCCCTATGCTAGTTGTTTTATTAGTTTTCGCCATTACAGATTCAGGAAAGGGCACAGATGACAGCCATCAGCAATTCATTCAAAGAAAGCAGCCATCAGCAAAACCATGGCCTGCAAAAGCTATGCTGTGAAGAATGTAGTGTAGATGTGTCAGCTTATTGCTGGGAGGCTAAATGCTCCTCAGATTATGTTCTATTTTGGGTATATGTGTAGTTTTCTCAGTTGAAACAAAGTAGGGTTGAGAAATGAAGCTTACTTAGAGTTTATGAGACTTGAGACAGGGGGTTAGGTAAATTAAAAGATGATGTATCTTGGGGGAAGAACATCTGTACTAAACTGTTATTGGGGTTGTCTCATGTTATTAAGATCATCAGTCTCATATTAGAAAATGCCAGAGAAAAGTTTATGCAGCTGTACTGATCAGTCTTCTGTGTGTGCGCGCGCATGTATAATTATAAAAGTACAGCAGTTGCTATGCAAACTTTGATACCTTCTGTTGATGCTGAACCTCTTGCTGCTGGAAATCGGAATGTAGCCGGGCATCAGGGCTTGAGGGGTTTCTTGGCGAGGATGTGGCGGCGCAGGGAGGAGAGGGGAAGGCACGCGCTGGTCGGGGAGGACGGCGGCAGGAGAGCGCGCAAGCGCAACACCGCCTACGCCATGAGCGTCCCGTACACGAACGCTCTCCGTTGCGGCGGCGGCGGCGGGAGGCGACGACGTCGCCGTGGGGAGGACAAGGATTAGAAACCTTAAGACTTGTTTGGGTGGAGGGAATCAGAGAGAGAGAGATTGAAATTTGGAGGGGTGAGTTGTAAAATCTCTCCAGAGTTTACAATAACAAATGGCAAGCATAATTCCCATGCCCCTTTGCATTCGACATTCTTCTCAAGCAGGCAAACATACGTTACCACGCATTCTATGCCTCCAAAATTTCTATCAAATTTCTTACTGGAATTCTCAAGCAGGCAAACATATGCGAAGAGAAGGGCCATTCTGGAGATGCTTCAGATACTAAAGGGGGGCAAATTAGGTTCTCTGGTTCATATGATAAGAGTGGCAGTCATACAAAATTTGCTTGCATTGATGACAGTGATGAAGATGATTTGCTGCAATCAGAAATAGAGGAGCTTAATTCTAGTAAGCAAGGTCAGTGCAAACAAATTTCTTTGCCTGCTTCTATCAATGATATTCATGTTCCCTTTAATAGTGCTTAATGGATTGTGGGAAAATTCAGAGGCCTTGGCTTATTCCATGTGGGACTGGTAGTGGCACATGGCTAACAACATAAATCCATCTCAGAAATGTGGGGTGCACATCACAGAAATACCTCAGATGGATAATGGTGAGGGTAGGAGAACTCAGAATAGTAATGCTACTCTAAGTGCTGACGGTGTTTGTCTAGGCAATATCAGTACGGGTGCTAATGATAATGTTTCCGGTAGTATTCATGAGTTCAGCCATCTTAAGGATAAGGAGTCAAGTCCGTTGAAAAGGAAACTTGTTTCTGCTGGGTCTTCTATTAGTTCAAAAATGGTGGAGCCGCCCAGAAGAAGTTCTCGATTGTCAGGACGTGGGACACCTATTTTGGAGAAAGCTGCTAGACTCACCAGCAAAAGAAATCTTGAAGGTACATCATCCCTGGCTTTGCATAATTCCTTTTCGATACTAGAAACTAAAGAGCTTATTAATATTGCTGATGTTGTTGGGGTCTCATGTGAGGATGATGTATCTTCTAGGTTTGATTTTTTACGAGATCTTGAATATGCTAGGCAAGATTTATTCTTGAAATCTAAACCTTCTCATGAGGGAGAGGGGGGAAAGAGGAGGAAAAGAGTGAGCTTGTTGTGAGTCAAGATTTTGTAGATGCTTGGTCCTCTCTATCTGATGAATCGGAGGAGGATTCAGATGAGGGATTTTCTAAGGTCATATCCAGGAGTACTAGAAGAGGCAAATATGATTAAAAAAAAGTTCAAAGGGTAAATTATCATCTAGGAGGATATTTAAATTTAAGGGGGGGGGGGGGAGAGTGCTGTTCACCCTGGAGGAATGAGTAGGGATAGTAATAATAATAAAAATGGTAGAACATGAAGAGTCTATTCTGGAATTGCAGAGGATTAAATAAAAAAGGGGTGGCCAATTATATCAGGGAGCTGATATGTTGCCATAAATTAGAATTCTTGGGGGTTATTGAAACAAGAAAAAACAGTATTCAGATCAGTTTTTTTAGGAAAATTGGTAGTAACAATCAGTTTAATTGGAGATGGATTGAGGCACATGGTCGATCTGGGGGGATCCTATGTGGGGCTGACTCTAGCAAATTCGATGTGCTAGATGTATACCATGGTGAGTTTATGCTTTGCATGATTTTATGGGATATTGCAACTAAAACTAAGTTCATGGTGACTACTGTGTATGGAGCTCCACAAAGTGATAGAAAAAAAATCGTTCCTGTGTGAATTGGCTAAATTTTGTGCAAATGATTCCTATCCTATGGTGATGGGAGGGGATTTTAATGTGGTGAGATCTAGTAATGATAAAAACAAGGGGAAAATAGATAGAAGTAGTACTCAAATTTTTAATGCTATTACCAATTTATATGAGTTGAGAGAATTGAAACTTACTGGTGGTGGATTCACTTGGTCCAACAATCAGAAAACCCCTACTCTGGTTAAATTAGATAGAATTCTAGTGAATAACAAATGGGAAAGTTGGCATCCCAATTCCTTGGTGACCAAGTTACCTAGGGTTTTCTCTGATCATAACCCTTTACTACTTCAAACTGATTGTCATACTCAAAAGAGTAGTGTGGGGTTCAGATTCAATTTGGACTGGTGTAATAGGGAGGATTTCTTGGAAATAGTTCAAAAAATTTGGAGGCAGCAAGTGGTGGCTCCTTCAAGTCTTGATATTTTATTAATAAAGCTTAAAAGGACAAAAAAAAATCCTAAAAGGATGGGGGGTGCCAATACCTTTGGGCAGGATAGAAAACTAAAGGGAGATGTTATGCATCAAATAAAAGAACTCGAGTTAAAGGAGGAAAATGCAGATTTATCCAGTGAGGAAATACTTAAGAAAATTTCTTTGTTAAAACAAATGTATATAATTCATGAAAAGGAAGAGGCATACTGGTATGCTAGATCTCATGCGAATTGGCTACTTAAGGGGGATGCAAATACTGAGTATTTCCATAGGGTGGCTAATGGGAGGAAAAGAAAAAAAAAACCATTTTATCTCTTCAGTTAGATAATGCATGTCATGGCTGATTCTGATGATGAGATTTTGTTATTGGCAACAAATTATTACAAATCTTTGTTTGCCAAACCTGAGAGGAGGACATCTTTTAAGCTTAGGGACATTTGGGATGATGAGGAAAAGGTTACAGAACAAGAAAATGACTTCCTAATCAAACCTTTCTATGAAGAAGAAGTCAGGAATGCTATTTTTGAAATGGGGCACAATAAGGCACCCGGCCCGGATGGCCTACCAATAGAATTCTATCAGAACTGTTGAGACATAATAAAGTTTGAGGTGATGGAGGCTTTCAATGAGTTTTATATAGGGGATTTAGACATAGATAGGATAAACTACGGCCAGATTATACTATTGCCAAAAAAGATTGATGCTGTGATGGTGCAACAGTTCAGACCCATATGTTTGTTGAATTGTGTGTACAAGATATTTACTAAGGTGCTTACCAACAGGATGGAGAGTGTGTTCAATAGGATAATTTCTAAGACTCAAAATGCTTTCTTAAAGAATAGACACATAGTAGAGGGAATCATGGTTTTGCATGAAGCAATACATTCAGTGAAAACAAGTAAGGAGTGTGGCATATTCCTACAATTGGATTTTAAAAAAGTATATGATAAGGTGGATTGGGACTTTCTTTTTCACATCTTTAAACTCAGAGGATTTCATGATAAAATGATTTATTGGATTAAACAGGTAGTATGTGGAGGGACGTTGGCCGTTAAAATAAATAATAAGCAAGGCACGTATTTTCAGAGTAGTCAGGGAGTCAGACAAGGGGACCCTTTGTCCCCTTTGTTGTTCAATATTGTGGCGGACTGTATGTCTAAGATGTTATCGGTTGCACAGGAAAAGAAGTTAATCACTAGGGTGATTCCTGATCTAGTTAAGGGTGGGCTGTCAATGCTGCAATATGCAGATGATACTATAATTTGTATGCAGGAAAATATAGATTCAGCTAGATCTCTAAAATTCATAATGTATTTGTATGAAAATATGGTGGGTCTCAAGATAAACTTTCATAAAATTAGTTTATTTGTGCTGAATGGATATTCTCAAATTAAAACAATATATTCAGTGATGTTCAATTGCGAAGTGGGGACTTTTCCCATCACTTATTTGGGTATGCCTGTTTGGGGCAGTGGACTGAAGGTGAGGCATTGGGACAGGGTTGTTGATAAAATAGAGAAAAAGCTAGATGGATGGAGAGGGAGCTCTCTTTCTTATGGGGGAAGGTTAACACTAATCAATGCTTGTCTGTCAAATATTCCTATGTATTGTATGTCTACATTCAAAATGCCTTCCACTGTTATAAAAAAAAAATAGACAAGATTAGAAGAAATTTCTTTTGGAAGGGGACCGGTAATAAGAGGAAATATCATTTGGTCAAGTGGGATAAAATTACAAGGCCAAAGAGGAAAGGTGGCCTTGGGGTGCTTAATTTGAGAGATATGAATGTCAGCCTGTTGTGTAAGTGGTTATGGAGATTGGAGGACGGTAGGGGTATATGGCGGATGGTGATAGAGAATAAATACTTGAAAAACAATACTCTTGCCAATGTGGTAGGCAAAAATAATAACTCCCCTGGGTGGAGAGACATTTTAAAGTGCAGAGATTGGTACCTGAAATATAGGAGCTACAGAGTGGCGATGGGGAGAAAATTGACTTCTGGAGGGATCGCTGGATTGGTAATAAACCTTTGTGCACTGAATTCCCACACATTTTCTCTATATGTAATGATAAGTGCATAACTGTTGCGCGCTGTAGGAGAAAAAATTGGAGTCTGTCTTACAGGAGATGGATTGACCCAATTAGGGATAGACTGTGGGTGGAAATGTTAGAGAAAATTCAGAACACCATCTTTACTGATGGGCTAGACAAGGCTTGTTGGGATATTGACAAACTAAATGTTTCACTGTAAGGTCCCTATACAAATCCATGACAGAGACTGTGCATTGTAGGAGTTGGAACATGATTTGGAAATCTAAAATGTCTTTAAAAGTCAAAATCTTTATGTGGTTCATGCATCAAGATGTACTTTTAACAAAATACAATATGAGAAAGAGAAACTGGGGGGGGGGGGAGACCCTAGATGTGAATTTTGTGATAATATTGAAACAAATAATCATCTATTTTTCACTTGCTCTGTGGCCAGGGCAATGTGGGGGATCATTGCTGCTTGTTACAGACTAACTTCTAGACCTAATAGTCTAAAAGGTTTTTACACTTGGATGAGAGATTTGGCTAGTAAAAAGTACAGTGCATTCGTTTTGCTTGGCTGCTTTTTGTTGGAGTACATGGTTGCATAGAAACCAAGCTGTATTTGAAGGGACAAAAATTAAGACACCTCTTGACTATTCTGTACATGACATGTGCTCTGCTGGAATTCTGGGCAAGTCTAATGAATGAGGAGTTAAAGGAAAGTATCAAATCTTGTTCATACTATTTGAGGGTGTTTATTGTAGGTATGGTTCAGGTGAAACAAGGACCTTTTGCTGGGCAACAGTGTCTGCTGGATGCGGACGGTGAAAAATGAATGATGAAGAGATGGCCAAAATAATTGAAGCTTAATGTGGAAAGGATGGTTGCTGAAGGAGGCTCTTGTCAAATACTAAATGTCTTCAGAATCTGTTGGGGTCCAAAAATAGGAGCTACTAGTTCAATTTCTATTTTGTATGTGTGAACCCTATCATTGTTGCTGGTGGTTTGAAAACGTTATTTCTGCGTAGATACTTTTGTGCTTTCTAAGTTCTCTGACTTTATGTAAAAGCTATAACTCATTTTTTCGTTGTCGTTTGGTAATGGAAATCAGGGTACCATCCCCTTGTGGAAAAAATATGTTACCATGCATTGGGATGCCTTGAAACTCATCCAAGGCCTTGTTTATTTCGACTGAAAGTTGCTGAAAAATTTAATACGAAAAAGTTGTAGCCCTTTAAAGACGTCTTAAAAAGTTTAAAAAATTATTAAAAAATATTTTTATGAACTCTAAGAAGAACTATTTAAAACCCCATAAAAACTATAAAGTATTACATCATCTGACTTGTACAAAAATAGCAAATTTTCATTTAATTTAATTTAAGATGAAACAAGCAAGGCCTATACTATTCACTCAAAATTCAATTTTGTGCCAATTTCTCTCTATATTTCACTTTCATATTTTTGACAATGTATCCTATGTACACTGTGTACACCAACTTACAAGGTGATGAAAAATTCTAAAATATTTCACTTTTATATTTTAGACAATGTATCCTATGTACACTGTGCACACCAACTTACAAGGTGATGAAAAATTCTAAAAAAATTGTAGATGCACTCATGAACTTATTCTACCCTTATATCAAACTGCAAGTATATACAATAGATTTGACCTTGAAACTTTATACATAAAGATCTTATTTATAATTAAGCACTGAACTGATTGAACAACATCCATTGAATGCATTTGTCAGTTGATACTTCCGGAAGAATGGTTGGTAGGCTTCAACCGTGATCTAGTGATCGGTAGGTCTTCAGTTACAGTTGCTCCAGTTCATCCATGAACTCTTGTGTCATTGTGAGATAATCCTTCAGATGCACCTTATTCCATTCCTACAAATAGCAAATAGAGTATGGGAATTGAGAAGCAATAAGCTGAAGCATAAAGAGGTCAGTTCTTAACATGGATACATCATAAATATGCCTCAGAAAACTGAACAGAGCGGGAAAAAGGAATTTACAGAGCTCAGTAATGCAATAGTTAGATTTCATTGCATAACTAGATAAGTTGGACGTTGTAAAATGGCTTACCAGTGGACTGCATTGCCAGCTAACCATGGAATAAATCTGCCAGAGCTTCAATTTGCTCTCTATAGCTAGCACGTGAAGGCTAATGGTATTAACACTTGCTATTGTGCAACAGTTTATGAGTATTATGACTATCATATAGTTGTCACTTTGGAACTTAGTCACTGACTGGCAGCAACCAGAAACTTTTCCACGTATTGCGATATCTAAGACATCAATAAGTCATGAAGGCTGCTGAACAAAATGTCGAAGGGAAATGGCATTCTACAAAGTGCGAATGCAGATTATTTTTTGCAAGAGCTTGCAGTTCATGTTTTGCCAGATTGTTGCATTTGTTGAGTTTGATTGCATCAGCATTTTTTTGGTATATTTTCCTTTCACTTGATACCAGACCTAAGTCTTTATAGTGGCGCTTGTGATACCCTGAATTTTCACGAGAATATAGGCAAAACTATGTTAGAGACGCAAGCCGGTGAAGCTAACCAAAACAATCACAATAACTGTCTGCAAATGGTTCATAGATTTTATAAAACTGTGGTACCATATAGTAAAATGAATATCAAGGGGAAACAGCATCACCTCAAAATCCCATTCACCATAGAGATCAGGGTCATTCTCATTTTCCCATATGTATGCATAGGTGAGTAATGCCTCCGATGTGTCCTGTAAATCCAAATCATCTTCTTTTACTCAAACCATCCGATGAGGATAAAATGTTGCCCAAAGATGCCGAAACATTTTTTTTCCCCTTCAAAAATAAGGGTTCTATTTTTAAAAGTAGCAGGGTAGCTTGATCATTCATGATTCATTCCATTGAAATTTCTGTGAAGCATAACTAACTGGAGCAAGCATTTCAGATAATGCAACTGATTCAACCATATGACCCGAATGAACTTACAGCTATTGAGACCTCAACAGTTGTCCTCACATACTCCTCATCTTCAAATATGTCCAAGACATTAAGCTCCCTATCTGTGATGCTCTTGAAGACCTGCAGCCACAGAGAGAACAGATTGGCCGTTGCTACTTTTGCTGAGCATTATCATTCCGCATAGATTCAATCTGTAACAAAAAAAAAGTTTTGGTTTTCGATCCCCATCGATCGCCTAATCAAGAAATGCCAGGAAGGGCATGCAAAGCATGTAGAGTCTAGACACTGAGACACAGCAGCCAATGAACGGAAGGCACCACCTTTCCGGCGACCTTGCTGCCGTCGACGGGCAGGATCGCGGGGTAGACGCGCCCCTTGATGCTGAACCTCTTGCTGCAGAGAGTGATGTAGCAGGGCATGAGGGGCTGCCCCTTCGCGAGAAAGGAAAGAAGGAAGTGTGACGGCGCAGGGAGGAGGGGGAAGGGCACGCACTGGTTGGGGAGGGCGGCAGGGGAGGAGGGCGGGACGCGGCCGAGGAGAACGCGCACCACCTCCTCCGCCATGAGCGTCCCGTACACGAATACGCTGTGTGGCCCGCGCGCCTCGGCGGCGGCCGGAGCCGGCGGCGACGCCATGGGGAGGGGAACACCTTGGGGCTGTAGTGTATCCGCGGCAGGAGGATGACAGCTGAATAAGAAGACATTTTAGGGCTTGATTTGAGGGATCCCCTTGATTTGAAGTCAAAAAATAATAGTGCATCTGTAACAATTACAGTGTACTATTTACTAAGGAGATTTCCCAATTTTTCGTCGCAAAAAGGGTACCCAATGTTTTAAGTTAGCGGAGCTCTCCTCAAACCACTAAGACAGCTATAGCATTTGCTATAGCGGCCGCAAAGCAGGTTAACGGTTTTTTTTTAAAAAAAAACTTGGCTTTTTGGCGTATATATGCCTCAAAGTGAGAAGTAAAAGTCAAAAAACATGGATTTCAGAAGGTTTTTGTCTAGGTTATAAGCAGCATAAGATTAAGTCATGACCATAAAGTTATTATTTATTAGCATACTACATCACAAACACAAATCCATCACAAATACAAATAGAACAACAAAGTAGCTGACAACTGACAAGTTCCTATTTTTGGTCGAGACTAGCCCTGGAATTTGAGTGAGCTTCAGTTTCAGCCTACAACCATCGAGCCCCAAAAAGCACCGCTAAACTCTATGACGCGCTATGCATTTTAACGTCGTTAAATCGCGCTATTGCGCTTTTAGCGTGATAGCGGACATATATACAATAGCGTAGCGTCTAAACGTTCAAAACGCTTTAGCGGCGCTATAGCCCGCTACTTAGAACATTGATAGTCCCAGAGTCTATAAGTTAGTGACGCATGAGTGACAAATTAGAAATTGCAAATGTTTGAGAGTGATAACTTTATAAAGCCTAGTAAAATTACAATGAGCATAATTTTCCATGTATTATTTATAGGGGGGGTGTTTACCCCTTCACTTACCCAACTACCTTAATAGTCAAGTACATGGTGTCGGCGTCGATAGATGGTTCATCTAACTTAACCGTGAAGTCGGCTATAGAGGATCCTATTCTAGAAGCTTGACAATAACTTTTCCTACCAGCAAAAGAGACGGGCCAAATTGCAGAAAAGTTATCTAGATGCTAGTAGATTTCCCAAACAAAATGGGCCTAAATTAGGCCCAATCTCCAATGAATCAAGGAAAGACCCGAGTCTTTTGTATGTGGATTGTGGCATCTAGCTAAATGGCCGTCATGCTAGTACATTGCTTGCATTTCTCCTCTAGTTAGTATTATATCATCTCGGCCCAGTGTGTTGCGAGAGAGAGAGAAAAAAGTAACACTAACAAATCGATAAATAAACAGAGTGAATACTAGTTGCTTACCAATAAACCGGAGAAAAGAAGTGAGTCACGATTCTAAAAAAGTCACGTTTTGCCTTCAACTTCTGGTTGATAGCAACAAGCCGGTTGAAACTGCTAAATATTGGTAATACATGTGACAAAATTGGAAAAATAAAAGCACATACATAAGCAATCTGATCCGCTAAGGCTCAGCTAAACAGCTTAACGACTTATCTACGTTTTGAAAACATATATGATTTGAGCTTTTGAGTCCGTTTTTTCGCTGTTTTGAAGGTGGGTCCTAACGCTTTGAAAAGCAAGTCAAACGAAATGTATCCGAATCTCGAGATTATCTCGAGAAGCTCTCGAAGTTCAGTCATTTCGGACCTGTTCAACCGTTCAGATCAGCTCAAAAGAACAGGGCCTAAATTGCACCGTTTATCTGATTTATTTTTTTTGTGATAGGTTACATCTCGAACAGTCCAACTTAGTTACTCATGACCAGTTAGTAATAGATCTAGCTCTAGATCTATGGTTTGTGGGATCAAGTATGTATTCACCTATTTTACCATAGGGATTATAGCTAGGTCACGGTCCTGAAATAGTTTAGTTTGCATGGGAGTACTATTAAAGATCTCCAGTGGTGATGAGACCAAAAATTTTATAATTTACACTCCTGGGTATCCAGGTTTTTAAATGTTTTGGCAAGTTTATCAATTTCTTCCATAAGCTCCTATTTTCTCCGTCGTGGTTCCTATCGAGTTTCCCACGTTGTTTTTTCTGTAGTGAAGCACGAACATCTAACAACTATCTTGACGAACACCCCTCCCCTCAATATATATAAATATAAAATTTCTACTCTCTCCCTTTTTTTTGTTTGATGACTTTGACGTTTTGACACGTCTTTGATCATTCGTCTTATTAAAAAATAGTGCAAAGATATAAAAAAAGAGTCATATTTAAAGTATCTCTATTGATAAAACAAATCACAACAAAATAAATTATATTTACCAAAAAATTGAATAAGACGAATGGTAAAAGGCGTGTCCAAAAGTGGAATGCATCAAACAAAAAAAAACGGAGAGAGTATTTTGCTTGTCAGTAAATTTCCAAAACTATTTTTTTAAAAATGGAAGAATTCCATAGAAATGGTTCGAATGCGCCTGTATTTACTGAAGGTATCACGAGGCTATGAAGTCTGGATTGCTCAAGTAATTATAGAGACAAAGAGATCTCCAGTTTACTGACAAACATTGCTCGTTTGATCTTGCTTGGCAAACGTACGTTGCTCGTTTGATCTTTGTTTGCTGTTCTGTAAGAACTACCATCAAACTTCTTATCTATAACATTGCTGGAAAAAACCTAGTTTTCGCCTTGAATGATACACACACTACCACTGACCGTTTCGACACTAATTAATCCATACTCTAAAAAGAAACAAAGTTTTTAATCCATACTCTAAAAAGAAACAAAGTTTTCTTTTTTGGTCCGTAAACAGTAGTATTAGTTTTCGTCTTGCTTTAGTTCCTGAAATTCTGCAAACAAAACAGGGTAAACTAAATTCCTTAATCTACGAAACTAGTTATGATTGCTCCCCTGAGAAAACAAGTTGTGGATTTGAACGGTTTTTACTTAAGTGGCAGCCCGCGCATGACAGTTCTAGTTGACACGTTTGTTCAAGGTTTGATGTTTGGTCGCGTACCAAGCCACGTGTGCAGCCTATGCTTGCCACATCAGCTAGCACTCCCATCTGGTGAACTGTCATATCTGTTATAACCCTAGGTGATTTATGGACCGGAAGCCCATCTCAAATCCTAGAGGTATTATGGGCAAAACCAAATATAGGCTAGGCTATATATATGAACCCCATTGTATACAAGAGAGATAAATCAATAAAGATTATTGTGCCTGGCTTTTGTCTCTCAGATCTGTGCCTCCTATCTATTGTGATTGTTTTGTGTGTATGCGATACCCGATTTACAACACGTTATCAGCACGATCCGCTCTCAGGTTTGTGATCATCGGTATGTCGCTGCCCACAGCAGATCTATTATTTTGATCTACTGTTTTTCGCTTTGCCGATCTAGTAGATCGTTGTTCTTGTTTTCAATCTATTAGTCTAGAGTTATTAGTAGATTGATTCGAAGCCAGCAGCTTGTTTGGGCGTTACTATACCTTGCAGCCGCGTCCGATGACGCCGCTACGCACTGCGTCGCCGCGCGCGCAACGCCGCCGACGTATTGCCGTCTTAAGCGCCGCCTCGACCTCGGCCATGGCGCCATGGCTTGTTAACCGCGTCGAACACGCACGCCGCCCCATAACCGCCGCTGCCATTTGTACCCGCCCGCCAGACGTTGTCGCGCTAAACCGCCCAGCGCATAGCAGGCAGCGCGCCTCGCGTCCCAGCGGTAACGCCGCCCGGGTTCCCCACGCCGTCCCGCCCGCCGCGCCGCGCTGACGCCGCGCAGCGCCACAGCCAACCAATGCTGCTGCGCCAAGGCGAACGCCGCTCACGCCACGCGACCGTCGCGATCGCGCGACATCGCGCTGCTATCGCGTCGTCGCCACGCCGCGCCGCCGCGCGCCGCGCCCGCCGCCACGTCGGCTACTCTCGCGTGCCGTTCATGCGAAGGCCACCACAGCGCCAGCTGCTGCTGCTGCCACGCCGTCTGCCGTCTTGCGAGCCGCGCCGCGCTCACCTCCACGCCGTGCATACAGAAAAACCGCCGCGCCCGCGCCGCGCGCGCTCGCCGGCCCGTCGCGTCGCCTGGCCCACTTGGCCGCCGTAAGTAACCGCCGCCGCCTTTGGGTTAGAAACCCTAGAGCGAGGTTGGCCGGGCGGCCGACTAGTTGGCCACTGGCCGAGTCCAACCGGCGGTGGGGGGGGGGGGAAAGAAAAAAATGGAAGGCCGGCTGGGCCGACCAGTTATATGGGCCCGCGTGGCTAAAAACTGTATTAATTGGGCTTAATATTTATCTGTTTCCCTGAATCAATTATTAAATCCCGTCGATTTAATTTTTGTATAAGGTTATTTTATGCCCTGATTAAGATTAAGTATTAATTCACATTATTTGCTATATCTTGTTTAAAAGACTGTAGTCTTTTAATTGCGCAATTAATTGTGAATTATTTATTCGCCTTTTTGCAATTTATTCTGTTTAGACCTGTTGTCTTATTTAATATTGCAAATTGGTGAATTTTTACCTGCGTCACTGTGCACCGGTCACGTCTCGCGCCGACTGTGGCCGTGCCCGGCAACCTTCTGCAAGGCTGGCTACCCATCGCTTGTTGCCGCGTGCAGCGCGCAGCGTCGCCCGTTCGCGCGCCTACGCCGCGCTAGCCACCTCATTGTCTTGCCGCGTAGTGGTCCGCAACCTCGAAGGTTGTCCGTTGCGCCGCCATGCTGCGGGCCACCGCCCCGTCGGCTGTCGTGCCCTCAGCACCGCTCCGCGCGATGTTGCCTGCCGCAAGACCGTTGTCTTGCCGCGCTGCGATCGCATTGCGCTTGTAGTCGTCCTCATTGTGTCATTTTGGCCCGGACCACGGTCGCGCCCCGAAGGCTCGGTTGCCATCGTCCTCTGCGCCTGCGTCGCCACGATAGTCGCGCCCGTAGCGTGGCTGTGCCATTGCCGGCCCCGTGCCGCACGGCTCCGCCGTTACCCCGCGTTGCGATGCCTATCTTGAGATGATCTCGGAGACGCGGTCACACCACTGCAGGGTTCGGCTCTGCCGCCCCGTAGGCGTCGCTGCCCTCATCAGTGGTATTTTAGATGGACCCGGTGATCCATCTTGAGATGATGCCTGGAAATTGTGTTTCAGTCCCCGAAGGACACGATATTTGCACGAGTGGTCCTCGTTGCATATTCCCTTTATAGTACTTACAATTCCAGGTAATCACCGAAATCCTCTCTTTCAGATTTGGATTCTAGTATTTGAGCTTCCGCTTTATGCAAAATCTTAGACTTAGCCCACCTTTGGAAGTTGCGTATTAATGGGTTTATTTTCTAGCAAAGAGTTGTTATTGTTATAATTATAATATGGCCTGTAGACCAGAAATAATTAGCAGAGATCCATAAAAATGCTAGAAACTTTGTGGGCACCATTACGTTCTTTATGGTTTGTTTTCTGGCACTGTATGTTTGGAGTATAATTTATTAACCTGCAGTCCCTAAATTATTAGAAACTCCTGACATTGCTTGAAAATTCATGGGAAATTTAATGACTCCTGTAGAGTTTGGTTTTTGCTCATGCTGAGTAGTTTACATCTTTTGTTTGGTTGTTTCGCATTAGATGCTTATTTCCCTTATGCCATAATAATGGTCTGAGTTGTTCTATTTGTAGCTTCTCTCCTGTAGTAGAGTTAATTATCTGAGTAAATGCTAAATAGAACATGATGCCTGAAGCATCTGCCTTACCTGTCGTAAGCAATCTTGCGTGGAATAAAATCAGATTAACGTATGCCAAAACTAGATATATAGTTAGACTTGCCTTGATGAAGAGTGTTTCTACTCAACACCGTCTCAAGTGCATAGAGGTCCTGAAGACATGAATTGTGAAAATATGTCCTGCAGACATGAATAGTTGGCATATGTCCCGAAGACAAATGTTTTCTATTATTTGCACTAGAGAAATTTTTTTGCCTATATATCTATCCCCAAAGAATTAACTTAGCCTGGACCAGCAGTCTACAGTCTCCTCCGGTGTGGTGTTATCAACCGGTTGTTCAAGATGTCTAAGGTGTAACCTGATGTTACAGACTATATATTGATTTCACGACAACAAAATTTATACTCCTGTAGCAGTATAGTTATAAAGTGATTTAAGCAGATGCCTGTAGCACATGCTATCAATCGTAAGTTTTTGGTTGACGTGAAAAGGGGGAGAGAATTGGGCATTGTGTATGTAAAGGCAAGATTATGCACTAGAAGTGCATATTAGATTATGCACCAGAAGTGCGAACGGATAGGTTGGTGATTGTAATTTGTGATAAATTTAGGACATATTTGGCTCCGACGGACGTGAGCGATCCGACGTGAGCATGCAAATTATGACCAGCAGTCATATTAGTTTTGTATTATGACTGGAAGTCACATTGGTTTGCCTGAAGCAGAATAATCCCAAATATCGTCACTAGCGCCTGAAGTTGCTACAACATGCCTGAAGCCATGCGTTTTTGGAATATAATCACACCTCCGTAATGTTATTGTCACATTAAGTTGATTGTTATTTGGCGTACATATAGTATTTATTGCGTTCCTGCAGAACAGTAAAATTTCCATGCAAATTATTGATATTGTCGCATTTATATTAAACTTGAAGTTTAATTAAATATATGTTATGAGTAATTGGGTAATAGTAAAGAAGCTAGACTTTGAATCCACATCTTGTTGGATGATCAGTGGCCTCAAGACGCGCGCCGCCCATGAGGGCGTGCTTGCAACGTAGCACGGGCATGCCACCTAGCGCGGGCAGATGATAGCCCAGAGCAAGCGCGTGGCAAATAAAATATAAGTCTAAGCTCACTACATATATTGTTAACCCCCAATGGTAACGCGTGGAATCAAAATATTTCCCAAATATTATCACCACCAAGCATACACTTGTGAGCTCCCACCTGTCGTTGGGAAATTTGGACATGTTGTTCTATTAATCTTTTGCTCATAAAAGGGGATTTTGTAAGTATGCTTTAGTAAAAATCGGATCTCGGCATTAGGGGGAGAGAAATGCCCATATTTCATGTTAAATGCCTACGAGATCTTGATTTTAAAATTCACGCACTAGTTAATGCTCCTGTTCGCTAGAAGCGAGGAGACTGCCAGATATTTAAAGGAGTTGGAAATCATTTACCTGTTGTAAATGAGTCGCTAAGAGTGGAATACCCCGGGTTGAATAGTATATCCGCCTTTGCGAAAATTGACTTGTTGAGTCTTGATCTAAAGTCTGCAGGGACGCCTGCGGGTCTTAGATTCAATGACACTTGTCAAACAATCGCTCATCACTCCTGAAATTCTCCTAAAGAGAAATTACCATGATGGTAATGAGCCTCCTGGAGAGGATCATCCTGAAGATGAATACCCAGCAAGTTAATGCGCGCATGTTATAGTGCTGGGAATGCGGGACGACCAAGAATTATCGTTTTGGGAAATAGCGAAATTCTAGTTAATATTTGAAAGTGCTCATTTATGAGACATGGAGAGAAAATTATCGACACATATTATTCCTCTTAAGTTGCTATGATAAGGATCCTGAACTAAGTCCATGGTATGGCATCTGTTGCGCCTGTATCGGGTTATATGACAAGCAACTGAGGATGAACCATGAGGTTAATCGAAGTTTGAGAGCCAGTAGCTCTAACTTTGGGTCATTATAAATAATGAGGTGGTGGAAACCCTGGTTCAAAGGTCCCTGATGTGACCCTACTCTCCCATGTGTAATAAATGTTCCGCTAAACAAGAACTCTCCGCGATGATAAATAAATATGCGCGTTTATGGATTATGAAAATCCTTGTTGAGATCGATGAGGACTCATTATCCCTTGTGATATAATATGGCAAAATTGCGACACATTAATAAATCTCATACCTGATAATCTCTTACAGAAGTAAAGATTCTTTCCTTGAGTTTCCTGAAGAAATAAAAACACTTCCCTGAAGGAAGATCAATTACCAGTCGATATTTGATTTACACCAATGGTCCCGATAGTGGACGATGACCCATTGATACCCGATACTGAAAGTTCGCCACATGAGCACTAGTTTTGTGCATCTCCTGCCAGTAGTTGGGAGAGTGGTGATGTTCTTTATTGCCCTGAAGGTATAAGTTTGTACCCTGAAAGTATAATGTGCATTGGTGAAAAAGGCAAATTGATTGATCCCCTAAATGCCAAAGTAAGGCTGGTTATTGTGGTACAATCATATGTGTGAGACCTGCTGAATAGGCTAATTGATTGTGTTGAGCCACTTGAGAATAATTGCAATATTTAGACCCAGTTGGTCTGATAGGTTGTATCTAGAAGATATATGATGTTGCAATTAATTTTACCCACATGTCAATGTGATTCCCAAAGTGGAACATACTTGTTTAAACCTAAGACAATATGAGGTTTGAGGATCAGAAGTTCCTTGCCTCTGTTAGCGCTTAGTCTGGAAGACAACGTAAGTTTCCAAGACTAAATTGTCTTTAGGGACCTGCTTGATATGCAGGTCTCGGGTTGCCTGTTAACCGAGGACCATGTTGGGTTATATGGATGCGGGATTCATGTGTAATCCGCATATCGTTAAATCTCACATTGTGTTTGAGATTAATGCTTTATATGAAGCCTCACGTGTGTGTTTGGCTGAAAAGGATGGTGACCACGTCCAGGAGTTATGTGGCACGAATACCATCCATACCCCATAATTATCTATTAGGATAATATTGCTTGTATTGCAGAAGTGGATAGTGGTACTTAATGATTAAGCTATACTGTTCCCAAATTATTTTGTTCACGCTTTTCAGAAGCAAAGTGTGATGTATGTCTGGAAGACATCGAACGTCGAAAGGCATCTGGGATGTCGTCTTGAGGGGGAGCATAAGCTAAATATTGATTCGGTTCATATGAAACCCTGGAGATTTCATTTTGTCTAACCCAGTTGGTTGACATGACGATCAATTAAAGTATTTTACCATACCACAAATAGATCCTGAAGATTTATAACGCAGAGGTCCAGTAGACCGTATTGATTCTGAAGATTAGACCCTGAAGGTTATATATTGTACTCTTTTTTCCTTATATGAGTTTTTTCCATTGGGTTTTCTCATAGCAAGGTTTTTAACGAGACAATATTGCAATACAGCATGCGTGTGCAATGTACTCTTTTCTCCAATCCTTTTTTCCCACTGGGTTTTTGGATGGAGTTTTTGATAAGGCGTTGTCATATCGCGGTTTAGCCCAAGGGGGAGTATTATAACCCTAGGTGATTTATGGGCCGGAAGCCCATCTCAAACCCTAGGGTATTATAAAGAAAACCAAATATAAATTTGAAATTTATATATATGAACCCTATCAGATATCTGAGAGATGAATCAATAAAGATTATTGTGCCTGGCTTTTGTCTCTCAGATCTGTGCCTCCTGTCTATTGTGATTGTTTTGTGCGTATGCGATACCCGATTTACAACAATGTCAACAAAAACTACCACAAACCACTATTTTTTGTTCGTCAGTTCAAAAAACAGGACGAAAAGAGGGGGTTTTCCTTTCTAAAAAACATAGTTAAATTAACAAATCCTCGTCTCTCCAATTTTTTTTAAGCAAAAAGTGCCGTTCGTACGTCTCTCCATTCACGCGAACGAGACAGGGCACGATACATTCCCCGAGAATATCTCTGAACCTTAAAACCCATCCGAAAACCAGATCTTTGTAGGAGAGACAGATTGGCCAGGACAGAGAAAGAGAGTAGTAGCTGGATAAGCAAGCAAACGCGATAAGAAAGAAAGACCCTGATGGTTCATGGCTGCATCACACCTTCCAGACTCCAGTAGTCCAGTGCACATACACCTTAATTACCTGGGCTGGGGCAGCGCGTTATCCAGAGCAAACCGTCATGGATGGCTACCTAGCAGGCCAAGTGTCCCCATTGCTTACCATATGCATCATCTATCTGTTCAGACTTTAGAGAGAGAGAGAGAGAAGTAAGAAGAGGGAGAGGGAGAGATAAGATGGGGCAGGCCATGGGTTTTGGGCGATGGGGACGGCACTTGCCCCTTCCTGGCCAGGACAGAGAGAGAGAGATCTTCTTGGACCCTTGCGATGGGCTCAATCAAGAACGTTTCACACTGCTACTCATTGCCGTCGATGCCTGTAATTTGTTTCAGGCCACTAGCCAGCCTTAACCTGTTCCAGTACTGTACGTGGCTAATCTTCTTTGATGGTTGTGTTTGACAGAGACACTTCAGCCCTGCGTGGCGAACAGCTCCATGCAGATGGTGGTTCAGGTTTTTTCAGCAAGCTAGGCTGGTTCAGGTTGTGTTTAATTACTACGTTAGTTATAATCTTTGGTGGCTACCTACTTTAAACTTTTGAGTGGATTTTCGTGTTCTGTAGTACCATTTGGTGTGCACTGAATATTGCCCGCAGATTTGGGTTGCAGCTTAGCTAATTAACCTGCAATTAAGAGCAGCAGTGGCTATTTTAAATTATCATGCCTCTAGCATCCATAGAGCTTAATTATCCTCCCGCAGCAGCATGCCCTGAACAATTAGCACACATCCTCCCACTGTACCTAGAGGTTGGCAAGGTGGGTCCACATGTATAAGCTTGTAAATAATTGCTAATACTCCTAAGTATATTTGGTTAAAAAAACCCTATGTCGACGACCTAATAATAAATTGTGGGTATATATGTATACATATAAGAAGGACGGACTAAATAGTCAAGTGATTAAAAAATCAAGTTATCTATGATTTTTTTTGGATCAGATCACTTCCACCATTCCTTCCCACCGACTCCTCTTATAGCTTCTCCAACTTCGGTGCCGTCACGTACGTCCTCCCTTCTCATTTATCTCCAACGCTGCCTTCCCGCTCTCCATCTTCCTCTCCAATATCACCACTGCTTGCAGGCGCGGACGCAACAAAAAATGATAGGAGGGGCTAAAGTATAGTTTAATACACAAGTTTGAAATTTAGCCTCTTCTTCCCTTCTAGTTTACACTAAAAATTATAGGTGAGTCTAAAATAAGACTGTACTGTCATATACAACGTAGGTGGGACTAGAGCCCCACATGACTCGATGCTGGGTCCACCCCTGACTGCTCGCTACTCCACCCTTTTCCTTCCACGTCCACGTTAGCCTAGTCCACCCTAACTATCTAGGTCGTCGTATGCCAATCTTCCTATAACTGTCGTCCTTTGACCACCTGCATTTTAATGGCCTCTCACTGCTCCACCCCTTTCCTCCGATAGCCACGTCGGCCCTAGCCATCTTAATTTTGCACCGCCGTGTCCCAATCCTCCATGGTTATTGTATACCGTTCGATCTCCAAGCACCTGCAGCTTCAGCAGCACCATATATCTTCCGCCTCACTGCAATGGCGTGCATGTTACTATTTCCCAGTTCCCACGGCCTCATCAGCCTCCTGACTTTTATTGGCACAGGCAAACTCCACACACACACACACGAACTTTAAAACGTACCAGCAGTGTGAGAAATTAAGGGATGGCAAGGAAATTAACGGAGATCGAGTAGGAATTGAAGATGGTGAGGCTCAGGTAAATCAAAATCGATCATGAACTACTTAACACTGCTAGTAGAACTGTAGAAGGCGCAAATCAACAATTCCAAATGGGACCGACTACTGTGCGGTGAGGCTGCGTTTTGGGTTTCGTCGCAGACGCCTTTTTTCAAGATGATTGTCAGAAATTTCATCGTATAAGATCTTACGTAGTTTCACCAATCGAGCAAATTAGAGGTGGAGAAGAGTAGATCAACGAGCCGTCGGAAGAGCGATTTACGGCGACCTCGAAAGAAGCGGCCCAAGATTCGTGAGCACTTAGCCGTGCACGGCGCCGCATTTGCCGAGGAAGAGAAGGGATGCTAGCAGCGACGCAGCATCTGGCCACGTCGGCGGCGAGCGAGCAACGTCCTCGGCGGGCGGCGAGCGAGCAGCGGGCGTATGCTTAACTAATTAAGCAATTAATTAAGAAAAACCCGCGCTGGAGCAAAACTGATTCCAAATTAATTGCAATGGGTACGTTACTTAACTAATTAAGCAAGTAATTAAGCACGGGTTAATTAAACTGCCCATTTACAGGGTGTTAATTAATTGATCAGTGTACGTACGTAATAAAAAAAAATTACAGAAAGCCAATCGAGAGATCCATCCAATTCCTTGCATCATTACATGAGCGCGCGAGCATCAGGGCATGCATGGCGACGCCGCACGTACGCACAAACAAGATAAGGCTGACCTTGTCTGTTGGGCCCACGTGTCAGAGACCGAGCCGGCGAGCCGTAAACACGTACGTATACGTGCCAATGCCATGCATGTACAGTGATCCGGCGGTACATGGTCTATGGACCATGCATGTTGGCATGTTGCCGTGCAACGGCATCGACGGCGACGTCGCTCTGCTGCTGCTCAGCCTGCTCTCTACTACAGTACATTTCAGAGAGGCAGTAAATTAAATTATAAGTGTACACAGGCATTGCCCACACGTACCGCGGTGGAAGTACGCACGTGTGGGCGGACGTACGGCGAGCAGACGCAGACCGGGTAGTGCATGCATGCACGTGTACGTGCATCCGCGGATGCATGCATGCATATATGCGTTTCATTCTGCTTTTCATGAATTATTCACTCGTACGTACCGTCGTACGTGTAGTCTCTCTACTGGTACGACTTGCACTCGAGCAAATTAACGGTCGCATGCATGCATGCATCCATCGATTGCAATTAATGGAGACTACGTTCGTAGGGGAGAACTAATATATAGTACTAGCACACTCCATGTATACCGGCCGTGTTTATTTCCAGAGATGGAATGCATTAATTTCTGGTCGATTTTTTTTTAAAGAAAAATAGAATTTCCATTAATCATTCACCACCAAAGATTACAATCATTGTAAAAACCAGTACAACGATCAACACCTACTAGAAGTAGTATTGAGATTAACTTGCATTCTCCTGCCTGGATCAAGTATATATAGCATGCGTGGTACGGTGCTTGCACTAGTATCATACTAGGAATTTTTTGCACATCCTTCTAGGCATACTTCTTCCTTGCCAGAGATGAGGCACGAACATCCCAATTCAACTCCTCCGCCATTCTTCTCTTATCTGCTTCCATCAACCGCAACAGCAAACCGACAAAAGCATCCAGCATCGCCGTGTAGAGTAAATCTACCCGACAATCCAGCACAAAATTCACATCACAAGGGGACATAAACCCCAATAGCCAACGAATAGATCGAGTACCATGGGTACACTACTACGGAACGGCCCTTCCATCCCAAGACATCACCCAGTTACCATCAAACCGGATGAGATCAATTTCAATCCGGTTCAATTGCGGGAGGCAAGAAGCGGGCGATTCAGCCGGTTGGTGCCACCAATGGGACCGATAGGTCGCCTTAATGCGACACGGGCAACTGGGTATTATTAGTCCCAGTTAGTGTAACAAATCAGGACTAACACTCGGCTCCGATAATTGGTGCCATTTCTCCTGTCACAAAAGGTCCGGTTGGTGTTACAAACCGGGACTAATATATGGCTATTAGTCGGTTGGTGTTAAAACGGGACTAATATCTTGGGCTCCGATAATTGGAACCATTTCTCCTCCGGTAACAAAAAGTCATCTGCGTCGTCTTCTCGCCGCCGACTTGCCGAGGAGCTTCGCACGCGCTTGTGAGCCGAGAGTGGAGAGTCACGAGAAAGGAGCTGCCGAGGCGAGAGCAAGGAGCTACCGAGGAGTGGGGAACTCTTCGCCGCTGTGAGGAGCGGTGAAAGGGATCGATCTCATCGAACAGCGCTCGTGTCAGCGCGCCACCGCGTCGTCACCACCGCACCTCGCCGCCGCCTCGTCGTCGTCGCTACCGCCCATTCGTCGGCGCCCCCGCCACGCCATCGAGGTACATTATCCACCGCATCGCATCTCGTTCTGCTCCCATCGCCACCACCGCCGCCGCGAATGATCGCCGCCACCGCCATCGGCGCAACCACAAATGCCGACCTTTGTTTGTGTTTTACCATTAAATTTCCGTCCGATTTAGGATGTCATGTTGGACCGGTGGCAACAAGAATTAACATCGAAACCACACTCCTCCAACTAGGTCCAAAATGTCTGTTTTTAAAGTGTCTATGCCCTCCACCATTGCTTGTTGTGGGGGTACGAATACCCACAGAAGTAGCGCAAAAGACAAAAAATACGTGGCGACCAATGATGTGGCACGTCGCGGCGACGATGGATGTGGCGGGAATGGTGGTGATGAGGAGAGCGAGGGCGAGGGCGAGGGCGGCGGGAATGGTGGTAATGAGGGCAAGGGCAAGGGCAAGGGCAAAGGCGGTAAAGGCAAGGGCAAGGGCGGCAAAGGCAAGGGCAAAGGCGAGGGCGAGGGCGAGGGCAGCGAGGCAAAGGGGAAGTTACGTTCCCGTAGAGTGTGATTGAGACATCGAGATCGCACTCTGTGTTGTACTTTTTAATTCAAGTTTTATGCATTTAAGAATTGTTGTTGTCCGAACAATTTATATATAATTGTACGTGCTGCAGACTTTGTATGTTCAGTGATGTGTTTTAATGTGTACTATCATTGCGTGCTTGTATGGGTGCTTGTATGTGAAGTATTGGATCATGTTTGTATGTGTACTAGCATTGATTAATGGAGGGGACGAGGATTGGGAAGGGTATTTCATGAATGATGGATGTTAAAAAATATTATTATGCTATCAATGATGAATGATCCTTACTGATTCACCCAGGAGTATTTAGCCTTACAAGATGTTTGTTTGTATGGTATCAATATGTGTATTTGATACACAAGCTACTGTCACACTCAATGCTATGAATATGTATAATGCAGATGGATCGGCGATGGATGTACATGGACCGATGTTCCTCGCAGTTCGTGGAGGGTTTAGAAAATTTTATTCGTTATGTCGAAACCAATATTACCTTTGATTATATATGTTGCCTATGTATTGATTGCAAGAATCAAAAGGAGTGGGCAAACTGTGAACAAATTCATTTTCATTTGATCTCAAGAGGTTTTATGAAAAATTTTACCTGTTGGTCCAAGCACGGCGAAGTAGAGATTACAGGGGCTGAAGAAGAACATGTGGACGATAATATCTCGGACCCTGGCCAACACAGTTATTTCGAACATATGCAGGGGGGTTTGGCGATGATGGTCTAGACCAGATGCTGCTTGATGGAGAAGGAGAATACGTTGATAAAAGGCATCACGAAAAGTTTCAGCGCCTTTGGGAGGACTATGAAATACTGTTGTATCCAAACTGCGGACAGGGGCACAGAAAGTTGCGTACCACACTAGAACTAATGCAATGGAAGGCGGCAAATGGATTGTCTGACAAGGGATTCAACGAGTTGTTAGGCCTCATGAAGAAGTTGCTTCCAGACGGTAACACGTTGCCTGAAACTACGTACGAAGCCAAGCAAGCTTTCTGTCCTTTGGGCTTGGAGGTACAGAAGATACATGCATGCTGTAACGATTGCATCCTCTATCGCAACGAGTGTGAGAATTTGGAAGCCTGTCCGGTGTGCAAAACATCGCGGTATAAGACCAAGCGTGATGACGCAGGTGAGGTAGAGGGGGCACGTAAGGTGAAGAGACCCCCCGCTAAGGTGGTGTGGTACTTTTCTATAATTCATCGATTGAAGCGTCTGTTTGCGAACAAAGAGCATGCGAAGATGATGCGTTGGCACAGCGATGCTCGTAACGTTGATGGAAAGCTAAAACACCCCGCAGATGGATCGCAGTGGCGAAAACTTGATAGGAAATACCTGGAGTTTTCAAGCGATACGAAGAACATACGGTTTGCGTTGAGTACAGATGGGATGAACCCCTACGGCGAGTTGAGCACCAATCATAGTACCTGGCCAGTGACTCTATGTATCTACGATCTTCCGCCTTGGTTGTGTCAGAAGCGGAAGTATATTATGATGCCATTACTCATCCAAGACCCCAAGCAACCGGGGAACGACATCGATGTGTACCTAAAACCGTTGATCGAAGATCTGCTAACATTGTGGAACGATGGTGTACGAGTATGGGATGAGTACAAAAGAGAGTACTTCACCCTACGTGCATTACTATTCGTAACCATCAATGACTGGCCAGCACTTGGTAACTTGTCGGGCCTATCTATCAAGGGATATAAAGCCTGCATCGAGTGCTTAGACGATACGGAAGACAAGTACCTGACAAACTCTCGGAAGGTTGTATACATGAGCCATCGTAGGTTCCTAAACTCAAGCACCGTGCTACGGAGTAACTTAGTTAATTTTGATGGGACGGAAGAGAACCGCAAGAAGCCAAAGCATCACAGTGGGGCAGATTTATTTTCTATGGTGAAGGATCTAAAAATCGTATTTGGAAAGGGTCACGGTAGCAAACCTGTCCCACCACTCCCTCCTGAAGAAGCTAAGAAGAAGGCTAGTTGGAAGAAGCAATAAATTTTTTAGGATTTGCCTTACTGGAAAGACTTAGAGGTTCGTCACTCATTAGACTTTATGCATATAACGAAGAATGTCTGCGTGAACTTGCTAGGATTCCTAGATATGTACGGCAAATCAAAAGATACTATTCAAACACGGAAGGACCTACAACTATTAGAACTCAGGCAGAAATTACATCCGCAAGAAAGAAACAAAGGGCATTATCTCCATCCTGCGAGCTACACTCCAAGCAAAGAAGAGAAAAAGAACATGATTAAGCTGTTAAACAATGTTAAGGTCCCTTCCAGATACTCGTCGAATATAAGAAGACTTATAAACACAAAAGAGAATAAAATCGTAAATGTGAAATCGCATGATTGTTATGTGTTGATGACCCAGTTGTTGCTAGTGATGTTGAGAGGTGTTCTGCCTGACAAGGTACGAGGGACAATCGTGAAGGTGTGCTCTTTCTTCAACGCCATATCACAAAAGGTCATAGATCCAGATAAGTTATGTAATCTACAGGATGATATTGTTGCTGCTTTGGTCAACCTTGAGATGATCTTCCCTCCGTCCTTCTTTGATATGATGGTCCATCTCATGGTTCACATGGTGAAACAGTTAGAAATCCTCGGACCGGTCTTCTTACACAAGATGTTCCCTTCGAGAGGTACATGGGTGTCCCGAAAAATATGTTCAGTAACGGTCTCGCCCGGAAGGATGCATTGGCGGTGGTGTTGGCACGTAAGAGGTGATTGAGTTTTGCATCGACTACATTAATGAATTGAATCGATTGGCGTGCTCAGTATCACGCTATGAGGGAGGCTACAAGGAAAAGGCACTCTAGGAGAAAAGAATCCTCTTGCAAAGATATATTGTCATTTAGACAAGCACATTTCTGAGATTGAAACAAGCGACTTTAGTGGCTCCATATGTCGATGACCACGAGAAGATTCTACGAGACGAATACCTAGGGAGGTCAGGAAAGTGGATCGCAAACAAGCAAGTAGAGAGTTTTGGCGGTTGGCTACAAAAGCAGCAGTTGGGCAAGGAGGGTGTTCACAAACAATTGCAACTCTTAGCTCGGGGACCATCAATGACAATCGTATCATGGCAAGGGTATGAGATAAATGGATACACATTTTACACTGCATCATAGGATAGCAAGAGCACGAACCAAAATAGCGGTGTTCGAATTGATGCATTGGACAAAAATAAAAACATGGACACCTATTATGGTTTTATAGAGGAAATCTGGGAGCTCGAGTACGGACCATTGAAAGTCCCTCTATTTCGATGCCAATGGGTCAACCGACAATTTGTCCAGATTGACGATGCACGGATGACAATCGTGGACCTTAAGCAAGTGGCCTCTGAGGACGAACCGTTCGTGTTTCGCCAATGATGTCACATGATTTTCTATGTGATTGATATGGATAGCAAACCGAAAATGCAAAAGGGACGGAGTACCAAAAGGCAGAAGGATAATACTTGTAATTCTAATGGGCCAAGACACCATGTTGTTCTTCCTGGTAAAAGAAGAATTGTCGGAGTTAAGGACGTAACGAATGAAGAAGCGTATAATCAGTTCAACGAGCTGCCGCCATTCTCGGTGGATGTAGACATTACTATCCTCAATGGTGATGACGATGCCCCTTACGTACGCCATGACCACAACGAAGGATCACTTGTAAAAACAAAGTAATTACATATATGTACTATTTATCATTATTTTATGGATAATCACATATGACAAGTACTTGGATGCGCTCGGATGCCAATATTTAAAGGGCAATGCAGATCGGCTGATTGCATATTGATGACTATAAGTTTTCGTCCATTTATAAACAAAGCTAAATTATTTTTCAATAAAAATATAACACTTATCGCATTTTTGGAATTGTATACTATTTCTTGAAATGTTAAAATATTTCATAACTTTTCGTACGTTATAGTGAATATGCACTATTTATGAACAACATTTATAATATTAGAAGACACCGCATTTTTGAAATTTGCTTAATAGAATTTTGATATCCATAAAAACAATGCGCCCCCTTATAGAACGATAAGCGAATTGCATCCAACTGGTTAGTAGCGCGCGGCGAAAGCGCGGGCTCACTCTTACGCCATGTTCGAGCCCGTTTACGCCCCAACAGCTCCCAAATTTTTTTATAAGCGACCATCACTTCCGGTTTAAAACTCCAACCGGGACTGAAGACCCCCCACAAAGCGGTTAAGTTGGGCCTGTTAAGTTGGGCCCGCGCGTTAGTGAACATTTAATCCCGGTTGGAGTTTTTAACCGAATTGATGATTGCGATCGATCTCGATCGAGTTTTAAACCGGGATTGAAAGGCTTCACGCCCCACACGTCGATTCTTTCCTCTTCCTCCGGATTAGCTAAGCGTCGCGCTGTTCGCCTTCCCAATGCGCTTGAATCGGGGAGGCGAGCCGACAGCGTCTTGACTACATTTTCCAATACACACGAGAGAAAATGGAATTACAGGCCCCCTATAAATTTGGACGGAATCCACATCACACACACAAAACTAGCTAGGCATCCTAATTTTCCACGCTTATACCTCCGGCCGCCATGTCTGCTTCTAGCTCTGATTCATCGTCGCCTGCGCCGCCACCACCGAAGCGGTGGAGGCTCTCTGAGTTTTACCACTCCCCTGGGTGGCATCTCTCAGAGGGTACCAGCTCGGAAGAGGAGGAGGCGCCATGGTAGTCCGACGACGACATATACGACGATCTCTCCGACGATCCGGAGGGCGCTGACGACTCCGACCCCGAACTCGACGGTGAAGACGAAGCCGACGGCAATGGCTCGTCGTCAGACCCTGACAGCGGGGACGAGGGTGACAGCGACGACAACGAGGAGGAGGAGGACGATAGCAGTGACGGCGAGGGCGGCGCCGATTAGACATTATGTAGTAGTTTTAGTTTTTCTTAATTTTTTGCGAATTTTCTTTTTTTAAGTCCAAAAATGTATCATGTGAGAATTTTAATGGAATTTACTGATATTTCTTCTATTAAACGGAATTAACTGGAAGTTTATACTACTTAATGTAATTTCTAGTGACGACAGGAATATAAACATTACAGTGAATATTTCAAAATATTTCGTATGTTATAGTGATAATAAACTATTAAAGAACAATATTTACAATATTACAACAAACCTCATTTTCTGGAAATTCTCATAATAGATATTTTCAATCCATTTAAAGAATGCGCCCCCCTATTACAACGATAAGCGTATTGCATCCAACTGGTTAGTAGCGCCGCGAAGCGCTGGCTCAGCTCAGCGCCGCCATGTTCGAGCCCGCTTCGCCCCTACGACCATAATTTTTTTGGAAAAATAGGACAATTACTCCCGGTTGAAACAACCAACCGGGACTGAAGGCCTGCAAACACAGTGCAGTTTTGGAAGGCCCGCACGTCAGTAACCCGTTACTCCCGGTTGGGGGTTTCAACCGGGACTGAAGGCCTGCGGACACAGTGCAGTTTTGGAAGGCCCGCACGTTAGTAACCTTTTACTCCTGGTTGGTAGTTTGAACCGGGATTGATGGTACAGATAATGCCGGTTGTTAGAATCAACCGGGATTGATGCCCCTATATGTCCGTTTCCCCCAATTCTTTGAAAACACACACTAAACCGCGCCAAATTAACCCTAGGTCGACACCGCCGCCACCGGAATCGCCGTCGCCTACAACCCCTCCGACGCCACCGTCCCTGTCGCCGCCGCCTACAAACCCTCGGACGACGCGCCGTGACGTCGCCGCCGCCTGTGTCGCCGCCCACTACGACCCACCGACGCTCGTGTTGCCCCCGCCGACAACCCCCTCCCACCACGCCGCCGCCTGTCGCCGCCCCTACAACCTCTCCGACACCTCCGTCCGTGTCGCCGCTGCCTACATCCTCGACGACGCTCCGTGAAGTCGCTGCCCCACGACAGCCCCTCCGGTGCCGCCGCCGTTACAACTCCTCGACGCCGCCGCCTGTGTCGCTGTTAATTCTCGACCTATTTCACATACAAGATTGCTCTAGCCTCTATTTGCTCGCATAATTGCTTATCTTTGTCTTTGTTAATATAATGTCACTATCTAAAGCATTGCTCTAATTATTGAATTGTTTGTTCGTGACCTAAAGCATTGCGATTGCTTATTTGATGATCTTTACAAATAAGATGATTTATTGAATTGTTTGTTCTGTGACCGAAAGAATTGCAGTGCTTATTTGATTTCCTCAAAATGATCATTAAGCATTTCTTCTTATATAATGTTTGTAGGGTCGTTAGCTTCACTATCCGATTTAGCTTCACAAGTTAGTTAAAACTTACAAGCAATTTATCATATCCTTCAACACGATTCTGCTAGGCCTTATGTGAGGATGCACTTGTATTTTCAGTGCCTTTATTTGTTAAAATGGCGAGCGGAGGGATTGGTGATGAAGAATTTTTTATGGAGATGTTTGGTACTGGTCCGGATGACAGAGTTGAACCTGCGGCAGCCGGTGAGGCCGTACAAGCCACCGAGGCCGATGAGGAAGCCGGTGAGGCCGTAGAAGCCACCGAGGCCGATGAAGTCACCCGGTCCGGTCAAACCAAGAGCTACCACGTCACGAGGTCAAAATAAGAGGTCAAGTCACGGCACATAATCACCGGTCGCGAGGAAGGCGAGCCTCTGAAGCCGATGTCGGCGATTGGCCGTTTAGATCGACTTTCGAACGATTGTTAGGGACCACGTGCCCATTAGCATTGTCAAATGGGATGACGTAACTGCAGATCTCAAGAACACCTTATGGACCGATATGAAACAAGTATTCACCTTCCCCGAAGGGACCGAACTGAAGGTGAAGAGTTACACATTGAAGAAGATGGCAATGGCATTCCAGACGCTCAAGAAGAAGTTGAACAACGAGTGCGTTAAGAATAATGTACTCCCGACTTCAATAAATACCCAAAGTCGCAAGATCATTGGGATGAATTTGTAGGGTACAAAACTTCTCAACAAGGTCAGAGTATGAGTGAAAAGAATAAGCAAAATACGGCGAAGAAGCAATACCACCATCATCTCGGCCCTGATGGTTACCGCAAGGCGATACCCAAATGGGAGAAGAGGGAACATGACCTGCTTGTGAAATGTGTCGAGCCCGTAACAATGAGATGGTCCGACAGATCGAGAAATTGGTTCTTTGGTCATGACGGCGGCCTTGACGACGACGGTAAGCCAGTTTTTGGTGAAAGGATCAGAGATGTTGCAAGAAGGCTTCAAGAGGCGCACGAAGAGTCGGCCCAAGGCATCTTCGTGCCAAATAGGGAGAACGATGAGCTAACTAGGGCCCTACTGAACCTCGAGCACCACGGACGCACACGCAGGCGTTGGCGTCGTCCGTGGAAGGTTGGTTTCCGCAGATGTAGAGACTTACAGAGTCGATTCGAGAGCAAGGGTCGACAGCACAACACCTCCTCGACCTTGAAGAGCAACTGCGCAAAATACGCAGACGAGCATACAAGAAACAAATCAAGAGAGGTGCAGCTAGCCTTAAGCAGCGCGGAGGCGGTCGGCAGAACCGCCCAAGAATCCCAACGTCATTAGCCCTCCATGCGGCGGAGCGGTGTGCTTCCGGGGCTGCTCAAGAAGACTTGGCCCACTATCCCGTGAACGATATTACGCAGCAGACACCTTGTGAGCTGCACTGAGCCAGAACCTCTCCATCAAGGCAACAGTAGGCATGACTTTCCCAATAGAGCGAGGCGGGTCATCCATGGCCAACAGATACCCCGAAGCTACGCCAAGGTCTCCATGGACGAGGTATGCCAGGGGTACGAGGACCTTGACCTCGACATTGAAGGAGGTGATGGGACCACGAAGCTAGGAGAAGCAGTACATAATTTCGTCATGTGGCGCAAACGGTTCATAATTTTCAAAGGTAACATGCCCGTGTCCTCTCCACGGTCTTTCAGATCAACTCTGAACGAGTCCTCTCACACGAAACTCCAACTAACACACCGCCAAAGCAGACCACCCTAATCGACAAATAGCTCCCAAGAAGATGTCGGCTAGGTCAAGCCGGCGTGATGGGGGCCTTCACCTCTCAAGAAGACAGGCCTAGGTTATCCGGAAAAAAACACCTCGAAGTCGCCGCATGATATGACCAAGAGGAAACCGGCGGATAGTAAGAGGCGAGGTCACCGCACATTTTATGAAGAAACCAACTCCACCGAGGGTCCGACTGAAATGCGGACGAATGGCACAAAGGCAAGAGGTGCATCTTAGCGTTGAAGGATAAGATCGACATACAAGAAAGACCACCAGTGTCGGACTACGGCGCATCTTGCGTAAGGAATCGAGAAGGAACATCGAGAGCAGATTCGGTTGAGGAAGCGCAAAGGAATTTCTACATTGAAGCCGGGCTTGATCCGAAATGGTCTTGGGCCTTAAGGACATTCCGTTGCAGAGCTACAATGGAAATATGTGAAAGGTGGATCGCTCAGAAGGCGTGAGGAGCTTCCCGCCTAACAACGAAGACGCGGCAACTCCATGATTGGTATTTTTGCGACCAAAATGGTATGGAAATGTTGGCGTCGTCTTCAAGCAACACCATTTCTCTCGGGGACTTTGAATTCTTGATTCAATTTGAGGTTCAGATTACCTATATCGAGGATTGGCGGTCGGCGTCGCCATGGTGGTTTGTTGGGAGTGTAAGTGTATTCTTTGTAAATTTCGATCGCGCCCACCAAGATACTATACTAACTTCGAGGCCTAAATCAATTTTCCTTATGTAGAATGGAGATTAAAAGATGCGCAATGGAGGGAATCCATGAATTTGGCTTTCTTGACCCATTGGTCATTAACGAGTACATGGCTAACATGAGCCCACAACCAACAGAGACCACCATTTACGAAGGGCTAATGGCACAACGACACAAAATATATATACTTCTACCCTACGAATATAGGTACGTGTTTTCGTACCGCCTTATTTTAATTCCTTTTGTTAACACTGTTGGAACTAATTAGTAAACCGCGTTGACATATATATGTGCAGCTTTCATTGGATCCTTTTTATTATAGAGCTAAATCATAGCATGATCACGGTCATGGACTCGAAAAGGGGACCAGTTGAAAAATACAAAGACTTCCTCGCCATGCTCAACCGGTACATTCCTCTTCCATTCATATCTTACTATTTCTGTTTCTCCATATCAAACAAACTCAATTATATATAACTTGTAATCAAATGTGCAGTGCCTTCGCAACGTTCCGCAAGAATACCGTGGGAACATTCAAGACACGTTTCGACTTGCACATCTCTAAATATGTATATATATCATATTAAGAGTATTTTGTTAGTTAACGTAATTTCCATGATCTATTTCACGATTTCAACTCGTCGACCACAGGTCTTGTATCAACCACCTGCAAACAATTTATGCGGATACTATGTATGTGAGATGATGCACAACTTCATCGGGGGCACCGCTGAGTACACAAGAAAAAATGCAGGGTTTGGGGTGAGTAATATATAATTACTACCTTAATAACGCCTAAGTAGCTACTGCAAACATTTTCTATAGTTTGAAAGATTGATAAATTAATTTCCTATTTAATGATAGATTCCCTAAAGTTGGCAAAAAAGGTTTGGAAAAAGGTCCTAACTATCGCGGTGCGTGTCAAAGCAATTCAAGAGCAAATCGCCGGCTTCCTTTTAGATGAGGTCATAAATCCGATGGGCGAGCATCACCAACCTACACTTAATAAGATTCCAGAGCCTTCAAAAAGTACTAGCCAACCGTCGAAGAGCGATGCACGTAAAAGATCCCGATAAAAAGTGTATGTGCACTGTGTACATTATATGATACTTATGTCTAGCTAGCTATCTAATACATATTTGTTGTTTAACAAAGGAGCAGATTGAAGATTTCATGGCGTGGAGTCCTGGAGTCTTTGGGCCTAGAAGGTTATCTTTTGAGAACTGCCCTTCCCCTGCTTATGTTCTTGACGAAATCTGGAAGATAGAAGGTAAAGATCAAATTTATATATCTGTTCTGTTGTGGGCTTGGTGGTGTTATTCATGTGGCGTTGCAAATTTTAAATACTAGCATGTTGCTATTTCTACTATTTTTGATAAATAATAGTGTTTAATTTGGATTGTAAGAGGAGGCTGCTAGGGTCAACGCTCAGCTGGGGAGACGGTCAAGCTTCAAGGGTGGGAAACGGCCTTCTTGTCGAAGATCAAGGAGCTCAGGAAAGAGGAGAAGAACTGGCTCAAGAAGAATGTATACATCTCTGCTATGCTCATATCTGTCTTCTTAATTTGCTGGCCCTGCTTTTGTTGCCATGGTCATGTTTGGGACCTGTTTGCTTCTAGCCATTTCAGGAAGGGAAACACTAGCTGATCTTGTCAAATTGGGAGAAAGTGTAATATTTGTAAAACATGTTTGTAAACTCTGAATATTTGTAATTGCACAGTATGGCTGGATGATTTCCTTACCATGCCCAGAGCCGGTCGACGTAATACATATTTGAAATATTTAATGTTTGTTTCGATTTTAGTTATCAACCATTTGTGCATCCGCTAATTGTGTTAAATGTGGTTTAATTAGTGACTAAATAAGCATAACATTGAAAAAATACATTTCGGTCCGGTTGGAACAACCAACGGGACCAATAGTGTCCCATTGCTTGCTGACCATGGGTATGCGTGTGAGCATTTAAGTTCGGTTGGTAGATAAAACCGGGACTAATACATATAACTTAGTCCGGTTGGAGTAACCAACGGGACCTAATAATAAGAATCGCCGGACCGACCTATCGAGGAGAGATTTAGTCCGGTTCTCGTAACTGGATCGATGCCCAAGAGTATCGGTTTCAAAAAACGTCTTGTTCAAAACCGGATCGAAGCTCATTCAACCGGATGAACGCCTGCTCCGTAGTAGTGGTACCAATCCTACCAAAGACACCGCGCCGAAGGCAAACATCACGCAGCCGTAATCCTCAAAGAACTTATTAAAAATCGAAATTGTTGTCACACAGGACAAGACAAACACCAAACCCTAACTCTAGAAAACAGATCTGATAAAAACCTGAAATTTCAAGACGAGAAGAGGGTCCCCATCACCTCCCCAACTCCGGCGAGATCGCCGGAGTTAGAAAATGAGGGACCGAAATCCAGCACGACCTCCGAACTCTATTTTTCTCCACCGCCATTCTTTGTTTTTTTTCTCCTAGAAACGACCTTTAATTTCTGGTCGATTAGGGAGGAAAATTGGAAGAAAGCTGTGCAGGTCTTAGAGAGCACACCTCGATCGACGGCTTCTTTTAAATCAGTCAAGAGAGATAGCTATCTCAAGGGCCACCTCTTTGGTCCTCCCCTCGATGGCCAAAGCACCATCTTTTATTTCTTTTAACAAAATAACAGAGCCAATGTTGATGGTGTACATTAGCTAATTCTTGTCAATACATCGCTTAAGACTCCTTAATTTTTTTACGACTTCATATTAATCAGGATTATTGATTCATGTGAAAGTGATCGTTTCCGCTAAATTAACTCCACCAAGACGTTCTATAGAGATGAGCTAAGCACATGTATGATAACATTACAAATGCCAACTATGTGTCATGGTAACCTTGACATCCAATATTGTGTGCCACCTTCCACATTTCCAAACAATTTTCAAGATTATTTTTTATGATTTTTTGTAGCTAAAGTTACATTTTTTGCACTGTACAAATCCAAAAAAATGTAAATAAATATTATGAATAATGTATTCCTAGATACTTTACCAAATTTATGATATACATCAAATTATTATATTATAAAAAAATTACGGATTTTTGGAAATCAAATTGAGAACATTTCATAAATATCGTGACATGAAAAAATGAATAAATTACCCTCTTTCAACAGCCCGTCTAATGTTATCAAGAGTTCTCCCCCGCGCGGCACGTCTGGCCCTCTTATCATTGCCGATGCGAGGGGTGGGGCTGCATCAATCTCTCTCAACGGCTCTCTGGAGGCCGTCGAGAGAGAAGCTCAACCTTGCATGACCCAGGGGTGCGAGCGGAAGGGGGATCATCTCTCGACGGCTTGTTTTTCAGGCGTCAAAATTGACTATCACAGTCCACACGCCGTCACGGATGGGTGCTAACGGCAAGTCACTCAATAGCCTATTATTTGGTCGCCGAGAGATGTATTCTGTATCGACTATTGGAAATGGGCTGTTGAGAAAGACGTAGTACTTTCGACAGCCACAAAGGCAACTTGGCATCGAAACTTTCGACGTTTCCATAGTGTTTATCCATGTTGGGCTGTGTTCCTAACGGTAAAGAAAGTTTGATTTACATTGCGTAGGCCGGATATATAACACGTCCTTGGATGTGCCCACCCACTCAATCCAAAGATGCACGGGCCTAGATCGAGCCAGGGCGTTCCTGATCAATAACGATAATCGAATTGAATTCGATGACGGTAAACCAATCCAAATGCAATACATATATATATGTACACATGGATGCCTCCAAACGCAAGTGCCCAGGTAAAAGGGTAAAGCCGCTAGCCATGCATGCATGCATGCATGCAGCAGGAGGCAGGCGCTCTGATCCTGATCCAACAAGGATATATCACAGGCTACCTGCTAGGCTGCTACTCTGCTGGCTTAGCTCTCGCAGCTAGGCAGTGTACTGTGCACACTTGGATCTTTCTGGCAAATGGCAATCGCAGATCTAGGTAGATCTTGATCCCCTCACACACACACTCTCTCCAAAAGTTACCGCACCGTTTTTCATTTCTGCTGTATAAAGTGTCCGCAATGTTTTCTCATGATCTAACGTCTTAGCTAGCTTGGTAGTTTTGATTTGTTTATACTGGGGTAGTTTTTATACTACATGGTTATAGTATATTCTCATGAGAGATGCATTATTCTATATGGACGGTTCTGCACAATGCAAGCTGGTGCGTTATGCGCGTTACCATGAATCACTACAAGAATCGGCAAGAATCTCGAGGGCCAGAAGCTTTCTCAAGGGCCAAAAGGCAGCACTCGAGATTCCCAATGTATATCTCGAGGACCAAAAAGAAACCCTCGAGAAACACGGGCTTAACATGAACCCTCGAGAAAGCCACCACCGCACCGTCCCCGTCTAACGTCCGTTTGAGAGGACAGATGTTTCTAGGTAGCAAAGCCAAGTTTCTCGAGGGCCTGACCCTCGAGAAAACTTCGTGTTGGCATAAAATTTATTTTTCCCGCCGGCTAGTTTTAAAATTTCTCCTGCGCACCCTACAAAAAAAATTCCAAAATGCCATCCTTATCTATTCCCTACTCCCAGTCTCCCACCTTCTCTCTCCCTACTCCCGTCATATCTCTTCCTCTCTCTCACTGAGGATGGAGCCGCCATGCCGAAGCTCCCGCGAGTCATGCGTGGAAGCTCTGCCAGCCGCCCTCCTCCTTCCCCGCCTCCTCCCGGCCGATCTTGCCGCCGTCTTCACGTGAGGTGGCCCTCATCGTCCATCACGGGGAGGTGGGCCTCGGTCGATCTCGCCGTCGCCACGGTGAGGTGGCCCTCGGTCGATCTCGCCGTCGCCACCGTGAGGCACCCCGCCTGATCTGGGCAGCGCCATGGAGGCGCCCCGCCCGATCTAGCCGCCCGCGCGGGAGGCGCCCTCGCCGATCTCGCCGCCACGCCGCCGGAGGTGCCCTGCCGATCTGTTGCCACGCCACCGCGGAACCCTAAGCCCGCCATAAGCGCCCATTCGTCGTCGTTGGCAAGCTCGCCGCTAGCTCGATGTGGTGTCCATGTCTTTGTTAAGAGTTATGTAATCATGTTCTTTGGATTGACGTGATGTTCATGTGTTTTTTGTTCATCTTTGTTGGATCGATGGACATGGAAGAAGTTGCTTTGGATTCATATCATTTGGATTCGGATTTGTTCATGTTTTGTGTAGATTGCTATATGAATGTGGATGATCTGTGGAATTTGTTCATGTTTTGTGTAGATTGCTATATGAATGTGTAAATTTCTATCAATAAAAAAAAGGACGAACAGCAAGGAATCTCAGGTGTGGAATATTTTTTCAATAAAAAATATCTCTCGAGGGCCAAGCCCTCGAGAATACTTAGACCCGGGCCGTTAAGTGTATGATTCCGTTCACCTACCAACTTTCCCGAGGGCTCTAAAAAAACCCTCGAGAAACAGGTTGCGAGTTAAGCTCGTTTTTCTCGAGTGGTCAGTAGCGAGGGCCTGTTTCCCAAGGGTTTTCCCCTCTTTCTCGAGGGTTTCTGGCCCTCGAGATTCATACAGATTGTTGTAGTGAATATTTGAAGCTGAGTTGTAAATTTACTACAATATCAATATAAGCCTAATTCTTACTCCATCTGGTTCATGAAATCTTGTCGTTTCAAATATCAACTACCACTGCAATGCAGTTTAAAAATTCGTAAAATTTATTTATTTTATGTATCTTCTAAGACGAACCTATACACATGATTTACATGCGTCGAATTCAGATAGTTCAACATAGGACTGGGGTAAAAGGGCATTACCGCACATACATTAGCAGAGCAGCGCTGGTACGTCCCATATATGTACCGTATCGCCTCGCCGCTTGACATTTTTGGCAAGCTGAGGACGGTGGGGGCGTACGCGAGTGATGCATCACGCGGTGGGCGATGGCCGATGGGCTTTTCGTTTTGGCGAGCAGAAAGGATAACTGTGGTCAGTGTGTCACATGCTCACAGCAGCTCAGCTCCTCGCAAAAGTCGTCGGCAAAAGCGCAGCTAGGCAGACCAGCAGCTGCACCGGGGAAGGGGAAACTGCAGAACGAAAATATATGACTTTTGAATTCGATTCAGTTTAATTAAATCAAAAGTTAAAAGTCTTGAAAAAAAGAATAAGCTTAAAAAATTATATAGAAAATATTTTCGAGACCTATAAGTAAAATCCTAAAAATTATTACAAAAATATTACACTGACTAGTCTTAAGAAATGATAAATTTTGGTAAAAGTAAAATAAAATCAAACCACTGACCAAAAGGACCTGTACCACCGTTAACCAGGGGCTCACTCTTACCGAGTAAGTATACCAGTGTATTATACAATATCATCTTAGTTAATTAAATTTTGTCTTGTACCCTGGTGCTCGTGCATCCTTGGGACGACATAATTCCGCCCCTAATTAAAGGCTTGAATGTACGTACTTGTTATTTGAGGTGATCATCCGATGAGCCGCAACGGGATAACAAATTATAAGAGGATGTACAACCATATATGCATAAGAATTGGATCCAAGGGGAAAAAAAAAAAGTCACAAGACTAGCTTGTATGTGTGGATGGACCAAGTACACGCATCTTGCAATGTACAAAGCGTAGTTTATTTTCATTATCTGAAAAAGGGATGCTTATGTGGAGTGGTACGTAATTAAGGAGAAGGCTAGATTTGCTAGCTTGGCCTTGGTGGCGCTGACACTTTGAGTTGTATATGTACTTAACCAGAGTATATTATTTCATTTGCTATAACATAGTTACATATCCATGCATCAGTGATAATTATTTTTTTAAAATAATATATATATATATTTTTTAAAAAACTATATTTTAAGTTTCCTTGTTTTCTTCAATAGATAGTGCTAAAATTCAATTATGATGCTTGTGGTACCACCATTCGGCAAGGCCTCGTGCCATACACGATTCGCCATGCCACAGATCTTAATTCATTCGGCACTATAGTGCCAACGAACTACCATATACGGCCATGATATTTCCATACCAAATGGTACCATCAAATATCCGGCAGTCAAATGCTACAAATACATATATACCCAAGCGTGCATGTCCTTTGGATAAGTACGTACGGCCTAGCTATACTCTTATATATTGACGAGTACATTTTCTCATACTGTATATACGAGGATTCAAAAATATATCTAAAAATAAATTTAAACATGTTCGAATTGATTGAGTTGAATTAATCGAACATAATGTTAAGTTGAACTTCTATAATTTTTTTAATCAGCTTCTCAAAGTTCATCCACTTTGTTTATCTTATTTTTAAGAGTTTTTAGCGATGGCTAGCTTTATGATAATAAAAAAGTAAACTAAAAAAAAATTTGATTTCTTTTCAGTTAAGCTTAAGGCGTTCTTCTCTTCGGCTTATTTACTTATCTCTTTTTCATCTTCTAATTAACGCGTTTACACCTGCATGCAACACATGCGTCTACTAGTCAAGGATACAAAATGTTGAGATAACATGTTAAGATAAGCTCAAGAGACCATTCTGGACATGCTATGTTAATTTTGACCTATAATTTTTCTCGTGGTCTTTCACGAAGAAGATATTTGATATTAGAAGTATGTCGACTGCGAAGGAGAGCCGTAAAACAAGTGTTGCACAATCACTCTAATAGACAAAACGTCTCGAGATCGATAGCTGGAAAGAATGCAAGCAACACACAGCTGTTGGTACGTTCTAGCTAGCTCTCTAGACACTTGTTGGATGAGCCTATCTGAATTCCATCGTACGTTGGTGTACAAGATTGGTTGGTACATCCTGGCCATTCATCCATTCAAGCCGCAGAGATTGATTAATTATCGTCTAGTGTGCTGGAATTTTCGTGGCAACGCCTAATCAAGGAGATATTTTTGTCTTCAGCAAAAAGAAGCTAAATTGCTCGTGAAGGTAACCAAGAATACTCACAGATTAATTAAAATGGTAAATATTTGCATATATGTTGCTGATGTATATATACTACTGCTAACTAAGGCATGTACGCGCGTACGTAGTAGGACATATTTTCCTATGCACAATTAATCATCTCTAGCTCATGCATACATTTAGGAAGCCTTATGAGCTAGCATGAAAAGTTTTAACAAAGCAAATTCCACAGTATTTCTTGCTAAAGCATAGCCCCATGCATACCCTCTAGAAAGAAACCACCAGATCGACCAAGAGATACTTTCAGTGTAAAAGACAAAATATCTTGCAAAAATATCCAAACCCTACCTGTCCTACATGGGGCTAAGGAAAAAACCTCATCCTAAACAAAGAGCAAAGATTAATTTGGTTGGCTGGGAATGGCTCAAATGGCCCCTCCCCTCTATCATTAGTGGTTGAACCATGGGGACACAACGTATGAAGCATAGCTACCACACATCCTAATTCCCAAATGCACGGCCAAGCCCAACCATGGGATAGAAGAGCTAGAGAGCCACGCAACAACCCTTAATTTGGTGTGCTCCCGACTTTTACCCGTACAGCAAAATTCATGATATTATATATCATATAGGACCCATATATCTACTGTTAAACCATTATTGCGATATTTGTATAGTAGATTTGATATAGCGTAGGGGTAGCACAAAAGCTTTTGGTCATCGATCATTAGTCTAATATAGAAACATTTGGTGGGGTTGTTCGACTTTAACGACTCTTATTATAATTATAGAATAAATAACATATTAAACTTTGTCCCTGGTAGCATAGCACAAACAACCCCAATGATATATATTGAGTAAATTGCACTTTTGTCCCCTGAAGTTGGACGAAAATCTCACTTACTTTTAAACTTTGTTTTGTATCACTTGGCCTTGAAGTTTCAACGCAGCTAATTTTTTTTTCGCAACCGAGCTAACTTCGAGGGTTGTGTTGCAACGGATCCAACTTAGGGCTTTTGTGGCACCCAAACACAACTTCAAGGGCCAAGTGATACAAAACAAAGTTTAGGGGGCGAAGTGAGATTTTCGTCCAACTTCCGGGGGCAACAGTGCAATTTACTCATATAGATTTATCTTGCCGTTCCATTTTTGTGCTGCGTTTTTAAAGTGAGAAATTCATACCAGCAACTTGAGGATCCGTCGCTCATATGACAATGGCATGTAGTATTTTGAATCCGCATGTTATTGACACACTAAGTAAGAGCGCTTACACTAGCCGTTCAATTTTTGTAGAACAGAGCCGTGTGAACAGTGGAAATAGGGTTATGAGTAAAATATAACAACGATGGACATGTAGCAACCATAAAAATAGGGTCAAGATTATAGCTAGTGAAAATAAAACAGGATTATGATAAGGCTACTATTGCGCATGCCCCTGAATATATACCAATCTTTTTAATCCTTGAGTGACAAATAGAAAAAGGGAAAAGGTTTTTTTTTTTTGAGAATAAAAGGGGAAAGGGTTTGTGTGTGTCCTGTGTGCGAGAGATTTACACATGTGTATGTGTTGGCGTTGGCCCAATGATGGTGAGCCATGCATGCAAAGCAAGCCTCCAAGATCCGGTGGGCCCCGGGGCTTAGCGTCACGTGAAAAGGTTGCCTGGGCCGATAAAGAGCGCCGCCACGTGGGCTCGAGAATCCGGCGGGGCCAATGGGGTGCCGCCATGTCAGCGGATAAGAGAAAATCATCGGGGTGGGCTTTATTTCCGTTGGGAGGTCCAGTCGGCCCAGTTGGGGGTAGATGGCATGGGCAATCAGGAGCGCAGTTTTACCAAAATGCCCCTTCCTCTCCCTCTGTTGCGGCAACAATTGAGATCCCCTGCAGATGCAGGGTGTGCATTTTGATCTGAAAGCAGATTATAACTTTTATAAATATATCATACGGTATCCAATTTATATGAAATAAATTTTGTAATTTATCTAAAATCATAAAGAACCCATTTTTGAAACTTTTCAATTTTTCAATTTTTATGATTTTTTGAATTTTAAAAATTCAAAAATTCAAAAAAATTGAAAAATTGAAAAAATGGATTATTTAGGATTTTAGATGAATTACAAAATTTGTTTCGTACAAATTGAACATCGTATGACATATTTATAGAAGTTATAATCTGTTCTCATGTTAAAATGCACACCGTGCATTTATACTTGCTACTGCAGGGGATCCGAATTGCTACCGCAAACCTTCAAGCTTGCTTCTGCTCCAATTTCTAAGGGCAGGCTATCAAAAAATAAAATGAACTATATTTAAGGGCATACGATCTAAAAAAAAAAAATTCTATGGCCTGACTTTATGCACGATTGTTTTGGTCACTGTATAAGATGATGAGATGATGATGAGTTTCTTAATGAGAGCACACATGTTTAATTTTGTAGGTTTTATGCATACATGTATACAACTACATGTGTGCATGATTTTGCCACGGAGCTTAATGAGAGCACACATGTTTAATTTTGTAGGTTTATGGATGTAGCAGATTAGACTTGTGTAGTCGCTAAGAGAGGGCTAGCTAAATCCAGTCAGCTCAATATTTTAAAGGGGTAACCGTACATTGTGCTTCATTTTATAGAGAATGGGGTCAATACTATGTACTATTTTATACTCATATCTAAGGAGGCCATAAGAAAGTAAATATTTTATTTGGAATGGCATAAGTGCCCAATTCATTTCTTGAATCTCAATTTCGGATCTACATCGAGCTATTTACCATTCTCTGGCTCTCTCATGGGTTCAACTTGAATCCCATGTTTTTGTCTTCTAATAATTAAAAAGTAACGAGGGAGGGAAGAAGGGGAATTAACATACACACGCACTTCATGCGATGCAAGTTAGCACAAAAACCAGTACTGAATCAATCGATACATTAGACCAAAACTGTATACGTACATGCTATATATTGTAAATTCCAACAAGATTGTCCAAACAAATGGAATACCGCATACGCACATTACGTAATAAAAAATTGAATACAACGGTTGTTTCTAGGGGACTCTAAATTAACATAAAAAATATACCTTGATTACCATCTTGTTATAATAAACGTATTTACATCTGTGCACAGACGTCTACCCAGCATTAGGACAAGATATGGGAGGAATGCTTCAAAGCCTTGCTTTTTTCATCCAGCACAGGATGCATGGCGACAAGGTGTATTAGTCCAAAAAGGTGCAGGGTTAAAGTAGTGCTTAGCCGCATGATTCATTGGCCAGTGCCGTCTCTGGAGTCTTGGAGGAAGTAATACTGATTTGGGACATGGTTAACAATAGACAACCAAGAACCGGCTAAACAAAATGATAAACCTTTTCATGTTCTCATATGTTGATTGAGAATCAAACCACCAAAACCTATTAAAAGAACTACCGGTACAATTTTCATTGTCAATTTTGACAGGGGCGGAGCTAGACCAAGAATGGTCGGGGTTCACTCGCACACTGACTGGTTGGATTGTTTCACCGGATGCACAATTATTAGGTTTGGGAGGTGCACTTGTTGGAACAATTGTCCTACTCTTTACTAGTTTTTGTTTTGCACCCTGGTGCCTGTGCACCCCCCTCGATATACCTAGCTCCGCTTATTTTGATCTGTCTCTCCTATTTTGCATGCGCGTATACAGTATAATTAAAAATAAGGGTAGCAATTACTGAAGTCAGCCATCATAAATATAGCTATCACCGACTGGATGAGTTATTGTCATTGTGTAGCGATGATAGTTTCTTTCTATCCAAGTTCTCAATAAAATCGAAGGAAATGATTACACAATTACCTGTGTGAAGCTGTGGATTCTGGAGACCCCACAACCTAGGGCAAATTGGTCTCATACTCTCATCTGTCCATTGCAAATCCCAGATGCCCAGGAACAATTCCAACATATGTACAACCTAGAGAGAGAGAGCAAAGAAGATGGAGAGGGGGGCCTGCACAAACTAAAATGCTGTGTGGACCCAGCAAATGCTGTAGGCCCCACAGGCAGAGGCAGGAAAGGGACCTCATGAGAGGGAGGCTTGTCTCTTCCTCCAGCCTCCTCCTCCCTCCATGTCCATGGCTCTCCCTCTCTAAAACCCCACCCCCTAGGCCCCTACTCCCTTCTCTTGAACCCTTTCTTCTTCCTCCCCCACCAGCTCCAATTCCCCACACCTTTCTCTCCCAAACCCCCCCCCCCCCACACCTTTATCTTCTCCTAGAATTAGCATTGCTGCTGTGTTCATCCATCTCCAATCCCAAAAACACCACCCTGTTCCTGCTCTAGTGCTCTGTCCTTGCTGCTTCTGCCCTGCTCCTTGACATCTTGTTGCCAAAGAGGAGTAGTACAGCAGCTATAAAGGACAGAGCCTTCCCATTCCTTCCCTCCCAATGGTGTTCTTGGTGCTTTGGTGAGTCCAAAACCAGTTGCATCAGCTCCTCAAGCCTCAGGTGGGGGCTTCTTGATTAGTTTTTCATTATTTCCTTGGGAGTTTGCCCGTGCTCCACGGTTGTTGGTGGAGCTTTGTTTAACACTTTTCTTTGTCCCTTGGAACACCTCACCTTTCCCAAAGATTGCATTTTTTTTTTTTGCGGGTGCCTTCTTCCATCTTAAGACGGCAGCAACTTGCACAAACCAGGAAATGAAATTCATTCCTCGGTTCCCGCTCAATCTTTGATCTTGTCACTTGCCAGGATTTCGTAGCCTTCGGGGTTTAGGGGTTTAGGCATTTCTTGCTACTGTGTTCTTGGATTAATGGTCGTGGAATTGATCTTAGAACACTCCATGCTCTCCAATTCATCATCGGCCAAGAAGTTGAGGAGTTGCTGTTGAATTGTTGAGGAGGGATTGGGATGTCGTCTTCTTGCATTCCGACCGGCCTGCGGCTGGACCTGGACATGGTGAAGGCGGCGGCGCCGCCGGGCGCGCACTCGTCGCCGCTGCGGCCGGCACACTCGTCGCCGTCTTCGACGCTGTCGGAGGCGTCGAACTCGTCGTCGTCGGCGACGTCGGTGTCGCTGAAGCGCGCGCGCGCGCCGCGGAAGCGGCCCAACCAGGCGTACAACGAGGCCGCCGCACTGCTCGCCTCCATCCACCCCTCCGTCTTCCCCGTCAAGAAGAGCCCCAAGACAGCGCCGCCGCGGCCGCCGCCAGCGCGGCAGCTCTCCGGCCTCTCGGCGGTGGAGTTCGACGCCTCCTCCGACCTCCTCCCGCCGCTCCCCGTCCTCGCCGACGCCGCATTCCTCCTCCGCCACCGCGAGGGGCCCGCGCCGGCGACCTCGCCGCCGCCGCAGAACTGCTCGTCTCCGGCGCCGGTGAGCAGCGCGTTCCGGGACTTCCGAGACCCGGCGCCGTCGCCAGCGAGCCCCGACACCACCGACGAGCCCGGCGAGCTCGACTTCGACGACGACGGCTTCGACGCCGAGTCCATCCTCGACGTCGACGAGGCCGCGGCCGGCGGCGCGGCGGAGGGCATCGATAGCATCATGGGCAGCCTCGCGGTCGAGAGCAACGCGTCCAGCACCTCCGATGACTCCATCCTGTCCAGCTCCGGCATACACCCCTACCTCAGGAGCCTCATGGTGGTCGGCCTCGCCGGCCGGTTCGAGCTCGGGCTCGGCTTCCGGCATGGCGCGCGGCCCAACCTCAACCGCGCGCTCAAGCGGCGGGACGACGACGGCGCGTGGTGGATGTGGCCCGCCGTGCCGGTGAAAGACATCACCGTTGCGCCACCACAACCGCCGCCACCGGCAGCGTCGAACGCCACAATGCAGCCGCCGGCGTCGTCGACGCCGGAGAAGAAGAAGAGCAAGAAGAAGAAGGTGGTGAAGGTGGAGAAGGTGATGGCCAAGGGGAAGGAGGAGCTGACCAACGCGAAACGCGAGGAGGAAGACGATGGAACAGTGGATGCAGCTGGTGGCAATGGCGATGCTGACAGTCTGCCGGCGAAGGCTCCCAAGACCGGGCTGGGGCTGAAGTTGGACGCCGACGAGGTGCTCAAGGCGTGGTCCGGCAAAGGGTCGATGTTCGCCGACGGCGGCGCGCCGGAGTCGCCCAAGTCGGCAGCCGAAGTGCGGGTGAGTTGATTATCTCTATTCCCTCAGCGATTGAAGCATAGCTACTTTTTTTCTTCGGTGCAACTTCTTTTTCCAGAAGAATAAAAGGATTGAACATAATTTTGATTCATGTGCATTTGATTTTTTTTTTAATTTTACATCGTATAAACCCACACGTAGAAAAAGATAAATTTTTTCGCGCTTTCCTAGCTGAATTTTACCTCTGCCATCGCATTCTTACTTATTCAGATGAAAGGGCCATGCTTCAGAAAATGAAAATTCCGATAGCTTTTTTAGCAGGGAAATAAAACTCAAAAACGTTCGTTTAAAAAGTTTTAGTTCCATATCAACAGCTAATTTTTTTTGGTAGACATCAGGTTATTTGAACTAAATTTTATCTCTTTGCCCATTTCTTCAGCTAAGGATCCATCCATTTATTAGGAAAAGAGGAGTGTTTTCTTTATTGAATTATTATCATATATTCAAATACAGCCCCATTTGTAATACGAGATTTTTTTTGCCAATTTCTTGCGCAAATCGAGTTGTCTACTCATGAAATTTCTGTATTCCAAACGGGCCAAACAGGGAAAACCTCGCAAGTAAAAACAACATTTTTGACATGCAAATGCCGTTTGAGAAACTCGTATTGGAAATTGTTAATTCAACGGATGGTCCCTCACAAGTAGTATCATGCTCTAGTAGCCCTGTACTACTGCATATCTTTAAGCACGCACATTTTTAGTGTAAATGGCACTCTGGTTCATATTGAGAATTGTTGAGTTCATTTATAAAACTAAAAAGTGAATCTCAGCAAGCGACCTTTTCAGATTTCATTAACTGCTCTTATCTCTCTAATAGTCCAGTGAACACATGTTTAAATTTTTACCAAACATATGGGTGAATAAATGTTAGAAGTAGGATAAATTTTATCCAACTATTCTATGTAGTTTTTTAACAGTGAACTAACTGTTCTATTCGGTTATAGTTAGTTAGACTCAATTTAAACTCAATTATTCAACAGTGGACCACAGACAATTGGGCCTGGGGATATTGTGTCATGGACTACATATCTGCCATCTTTCTGGGGGTTGATTGGGCTCAAATTTGGTGCCTTTAGCCGACGATAGAGCAACCACAACAACTCTATCCCCAATTCGATTGCCTTTCCTGCAATTTGCTCTAATAGCGGCAAGATTTGCAGCTCTCATAACTGGCAAATGGCAATGATAATGTCCAGCTTCCTTGTGGTTTGGGTTTTTCAATGATAATGTAAACTTGTAAACATATGCAGCATCTATTTTTCTTGGATTCTGAACGAAGGTGGGTCCTTGTTGCAGGCCAAACTTGCTGACATTGACCTGTTTCCTGAGAATGGAGCTGGTGCTGGTGGCATCAGGGAAGCAAGTGTTATGAGGTACAAGGAGAAACGGCGCACCCGGCTGTTCTCCAAGAAGATTCGGTACCAAGTCCGGAAGGTGAACGCAGACTGCCGGCCTCGGATGAAGGCAAGCACTAGCTAGAACTGATTCTTGAAAGAATAAAAAGGTCTACTTGTGACACAAGAACTGAAAAACTCATTCTGTTCAAACCAAATTATCATGTGCATCACCTACAGATGTAGCTTGCCGAAACAAATTTATGTGTGTTACTAATATGCTGCTTTCTGTATTGGTTACTGCAGGGAAGATTTGTTAGGAGCCCATCTCTTCTGCAGCAAGCCCTGGATGAAGAGAGCTAGAGAGTGAAACTTGCTAGCCTTTTTTACGGACAATTTTTGGCCTATTAGTTTCTCATTAGCTAAGAGATGTGAGCGAGATTTTCTTGTTTCCTCCTTTTTTTGGTCTTTTGGAGTTTTGCTTTGGAGAGGATAGAGATCTTTAGAGTGAGTTGTCTTGGGGATCACATAGTTTATGTCAGGTTTACAATGTGAGGTAAAGGAAGGAAATAAATTGATGTTAGAATATTCATTCACATAGAAAACAGCACAAATGATGCAGTTTCATCCACTTTTAATTTTCTAAAACTTTCTACCGCTCCTTCAGAAGATCCGTGCTAGGCTTCCGTCTTGGAAAGGTTGCCTTCTCTCCAAAGCAGGACGTCTGACCCTCGTTAACTCCGTCCTTTCGGCTCTCCCGACTTACTTTGCCACGGTTTTCCTCCTCCCCAAGTGGGTGGTTGCGGAGATCGATAAGGTCCGGCGCTCCTTTCTCTGGCTGGGCTCCGAGGGCTCTTCTGCTGGTCATTCCCTGGTGAACTGGTCGACGGTCTGCCGCCCCAAGGACTTGGGCGGCTTGGGTGTCCTCGATATTGGACTCTTCAACCGCGCCCTCCGCCTTCGTTGGCCTTGGCTCGCCTGCAAAGATTGCTCTAGACCAGGTGCGGACTCCGACCTGGCTTTATCCAGACCTGAATCGTCCATCTTCAGAGCGGCCTCTATCCTAACGGTTGGTGATGGCCGTCGTGTCTCCTTCTGGAACTACCGCTGGCTTTCCGGCTCAGCCCCGACCCTCCTTGCTCCCAACCTCTTCAACCAGGCTAGATGTCGTAGCGGTACCGTCGCCTCTCTCCTTCCTGGCCACCGTTGGTTGCGGCTAAGCGGGCCCATCTCCTCGGCCACGCTCCTCGCGGAGTCCATCCTCCTGTGAAGTAAAGTTCGCCTCGTCACGCTCTCCGACTCTCCGGACGAGATCACCTGGTCACTTTCCTCCTCGGGCCTCTACTCCGCCAAATCGGCCTACAACCTCCATTTCATGGGCAGCACTTCTCACCCCCTCGCTCGCCCCATTTGGTCTGCTTGGGTGCCAAACAAGTGCAAATTCTTCGCTTGGACTCTCAGCCTCAATCGCATCAACACCGCTGACCTTCTTGCTAAAAAGGGTTGGCCCCACCACCCGGTGTGCTCCCTCTGCGAAGGCCCCTTGGAGACATTAGATCATCTGTTTGGAGCCTGCATCTTCTCTTCCGCTCTCTGGCAGACCGTTCTGCACCACGACCATCCATTAAATGGCCAGGCCTCCTTCCTCGACTGGTGGCTCTCTTGTCAGGCAAGCCTACCTAGGTCCGATGCCTGTTCCCTCAACGGACTCATCATTCTGACCTCCTGGGAGATCTGGAAGGAGCGGAATCGTAGGATTTTCCAGCAGCAAGCCCTCCCAGTTCCCCGTGTTACCGAGCGTATTCGAGCCGAGATTGCCGCGTGGAACGCGGCCTTCCCTTCTCGGAGTATTTCCCTGTAATCACTCCCTGTAACTTGCTCCCCCCCTCCTTTTTCTTATAAATTGTACAGTCTGCTTCCCCTTTAATAAAATGGCAGAGCCCCTGCCCCTTTTACTCAAAAAAAAACCTTTCAATTTATTGGCAAATTTCAGTAAAAACAATACAGCACAGGAAAGAAAATCAAGTTTGTAAAAATGTAAATATAAAAGTCGAGTTTGAAAAAACATATACCCAGGAAGCAAACCCGGTTATATGTAGCATAAAAAGTCAAGATTACACGGTGTGTGTTGCTCTCCATTTAACAAGTTATTGGAACCTCTTACCTCAAATTTTATTCACGCTAAAAACTCATCCTGACTCTTATGGTAATTCTTATCTATGATTCCATCTATTGTGTTAAAATCTTTCTCCCCCATCTTTCTCATGTGGTGAATCTCGGAGACGAGATTCCTTTTACAGGGATAAATCTGTAACATACACCAAATATTCCCATTTATGGCGTAAAATTTTTTCACAAAAAAAATTAGATCCCTTGTTTCACAAAAAAAATTCAAATACATTTATTAAATTATCCTGTAAAGGAAATATCATCTTCTATTTTTTGAAGGAATTAAATTCCATAAAATATCGAATAATATTTAAGTTTTAAGTTTTTGTCTTTTTAAAAAAAATTTAGAATCTTATCACACATTTTTCAGAGAACTATAGTTTTCTATGAATTTTTTAAGGCCTAAACAATTTTTAGGAAATTTATTTCTCTGATATGAAAATCCCTTCTTTTCTAGAAATTTTGGAAACATGTCTTTCTGGGGTGTGCGTTTTTGACATCACCCTCGTTCCTTCCCTACCAGAGCCGACCGAACACAACCCATGGCCGACTTGGCCCAGCCTAGCCCGCTAGACCCATAAGTTGCTACGAACAATCTAAATCAATTCCCTCAGATTCGACGCCTATGCTTCAGCTACAGCACCCCATCCCATACCTCTTTGATTCAAAGAAATTCAACGGCACACACATAATGGTCTTCAGATAATCAGATATAACAGCCGCCATCGTTTCCTCCTCCTTCCCGATGCACCGCCTCCACCTAACATGCCGGCGTCGCTGCTCCGCTGTGCCGCCCTCCAAAAAACACACCGCCATCACCACAGACGCCCTCCACTGCTATTTCCTCAACCCGAATGCTTCTTGTCACGTTACCCACCTCATCCATTGCTTCTTCACCATTGAATCATCACCAAGCCCACCGAATTGTTCGTCGCCGCATTTGCCACTCAGCAAGTTACGGCACCAGCCACCATTGCCTGCACTCGCCCTATAAAAAGGATCCGACAACATCATCACACCCCAAGCCACCCTCCCCATCTCATTCTCTCTCCCTTGTTGCCCCGAGGCCTCCGCATCACCGCCTTCTTTCTGATCTCCGACGAGACCCCGTGTTGCCGCTCCAAACTACCCTTTGCCCTAACGACAAGAGGAGATAGCATACACTCACCGTCGCAAAACTCGTTGCTCAAACTCGATGCTGTGCCCTCTCTAGTAATCCTCTCTTCTGCACCCTATATGTAAGACTAACCGATGGGACCCGCATGCCATCCACTCTCTTTCTCTCCCTCTCACCGCCCTCCGGGCCCCACATTCTAGTCTCGGTCTCACACGTGCCCGCACGCATCAGCTCGCGTGCCTATTGGGTCGGCCTAGCATTATTTTTTTTTTTAAGAAAGGTCGAAATTTCATTTCAACAGAGAATAAGTTACAAGCAGACTTTTACAATCACTCCAAAGACACACACTACAGAAAAGTCTAAGATATAGACTCTGAAAAACATCCAGGGAGAGGACTGGTGTAGAAGGCCCCAGACTCACGGTAAGTACTCAGTGCGAATCAATAGGAGCAATAGTACAAGACCACTCCAAAACTCACTCTAAGAAACACGAGCTGCAACAGGCGTCAATCCTGGATTATCGGAGGTAAAGCGCACCCATGACCCACCATGATAGGACTAACTCGGCTCACCAGGAAGCATTAAGCACTCAGCAAGTGATAAAGCGAAGATCCTGCTAAGAATGTGGCCGCAACAACCGGCAACCAACTGCAGGCCAACACAAACCTAAAACAAACCGAAAAACCACAACCCGGCGAAGACCGCCCCGGAACCCCCTCGACGTCGGAGCCGACGTCAGGAACCTAGCCACTCCACCTACGCCACCACGGCGCCGGGGAAACGACGGAACCCGATCCAACCTCTCTACCGCCGCTGCACCTTGCAGGTCGGGTAAGAAAATCCGAACCGGAAGAAAACGCCAGCACCGGCGAAGAAGGACAAGTCGACATCCTTTGACGCCGTCACGCCAAGCAACGACAACGCAAGACGCCTCCCCACTCCCGCCGCGCCCACCACCACCAGCCGCCGCCAGCGGTGGCCGCCGTCGGAGAGTCCGAATCCTTATTACGAGCTGTGGGAGCACACCAAGGAAAAGAAAAGGATACAACCTCCTACAACCTCCCTCCACCCGGAGCACAGCCACTGGACGCCGACGGAGTCGTCGAAGCCAAGGGAAGGACGCCGACCCGGCCAGCAACGTAGAGGAACGCCGCCCACTCCGCCGCTGGCCCGCGCCGTCTCACGGCCTCCCCGGCTGGAGCCGCCAAGCCGTCGCCGCCGACGCCGGCGAGCTCCCCCGCCAAGCCTAGCATTATTCAGCCCACAGCGTATGGCCTTCTCCGCTTTCTCATGGCCGTTTCGCCGCCGACGCCGAGGCGGCGGAGGCGGAGGCGGAGGCGGCGGCGGCCCGAGCAAACCCGCCGCCGAGGCAGACGAGGAGGAGCTGGGCGTGACGCCGCAGCTCCTGGACTTCCTCCGGACGCTCTCCCCCGACACCTTCAAGTCCTCCGCCCTCCAGCTCCAAGGCAACCCGCACCGGCCGCACGCCCCCCTTGCCCTCTCCCACCCGATCCGGCTGTGCCCTGACGGCCGCTCGTTGCTCGCGCGCAGGGGACCCCGAGGGCGACCTCACCGGCTGGCAGGAGCGGCATGCCGTGCTCGTGCTCTCCAAGGCCAAGGTGGGCAGGGTTTCCCCCTACGGATCCGTCTTGCCCTCGCCCGCTTCTGCTTTCATCGATCCTCCCTGTGAGGTGCTCTTAGCTGCCAAGTGATTCGTGCAGGGACTCGCCAAGATCCGATACGATTTGTGCCCACGCCACATGAAGGATAAGCAGTTCTGGAGGATGTACTTCCTTCTTGCCAAGAGCTACACCTCCCCGTAAGCTCCTGTCTTAAAAGTTTTCACATGCGTACATGCAGTGTTCCTGTCCCAGAGCTCAATGAGCTTCGTCAGTATAGGCCCATTGTTGATCAGTGTGTAAAATTAACAACCCAATTTAGATAATTTTCCTGTCCATGTGCATATACATTCAGCACAAAGGGTTTGTCTAGCCCCATATGCACAAGATTTTAATATTCCCAGATTATCATGTATAGTGTGCGCCTGTTCTGTCTCTAAGAAAGCCTTCTTTGAGAATTGATATGTAATGCTTTCGCTAGAGTGAACTGTACATGGTTCCATGAGTTCTCTTGATTCTTAATCCCACGTCAACAAAGGAAACTAGTATCATGGAATGCTTATGTTGCAAGGTGGTGATTTGTTGCTGTAGCTCACTAACTTTTACTTCCTCAGACTACACTAATGGGTTGTTTAATGCATAGATTATCTGAAAAGGAATTGACACTCCCTGATCGGTCTCAAAGCTGTGAAGATTCAAAACTCAAGTACTGAAGCTATCTGTAGGGTTCTGTTGACATGCAGTAATGTTACCAGTAAAAAATACAGAGGTTTCTGATCTCAGGCTAATAGGCAATCATGTATAGTGGTAGACGAAAATAATTATTTATAGTTACCTTTTCTGCAGCATTGTGTCAAATTTCCTATCAGCTATTTGCATCAGCAAACCTTCTAACATGCCATGTCAACTCCCATCTAACATACCATTGTGACTTAAGATCAAGATAGACTTCTAAAATATGTCGTTTAATGTACAATGCCAGATATATTTCAGCCCCTACTGCTATAGAATATTCTCCTTCTCTCCAGTTATGGATTATTGATAATATTGACATCTGAAACTTGTTTTTAGGTATGAGTTACGTGCCATTCCAAAAGAAAAGGTCAGAAGGATGGAAACAGAAAACAGCAATCCAGAAGATGTGATTACTATTGAGGTGGAGATGCAAGAATCAAAATGCAGTAGAGAATCTCATATGTTAACAGTTGATTCAGAATCTCAAGATTGATAGTTGATGTTTCTGGGAGAATATTAGGTAATTTCTATGAGTAGTATCAAATTGATGGCTCGTTTATTCTGTATTAAGAGCTCATATTCTCAATTGAATAACCCAGACTTCCAAACTGCTGCTGAAGTTCCCCGGATGCATATGGGCTGGGTGTACATTGAAGCTTCTGACTGGATGGAGTAATCTGCCAAGTGTGCCATCAGGCATCAGTTCCTTGACTTCCTTCCTGTACATGCAGTAACCAAACCTTGGAATCAAGGGATTTTTATGCAGCACGCAGCTTCTGCTGATAGTTTAAACATGGCAGATATTTGTTGGCTATGCATCGACATGTAAGTTGATGGCAGATGTTCATATTTTTTTTGTGTGTGTTTTTCCCCGTACTGTTCAAGGCACCGCTTTCTGTTTGGATACTCTTCTGGTTTGCAGCAATTTTTAGCCATGTTGAGTCGATTTCATATAGATTTCTAGATGCATTCCCTCACATTGGATGATACATAAGGCTCCATTGTGCCTAGGCTCCATTCTCCAGCAGAATAGTTGTTGTTTTGGGATGAGAATTCATGAAAACCATCCAAATGTACATTTTTTAGTTCTTAAAATCTACATTATCAAACCGACCGGTTTTGTAAAATGCAAAGGAAAAGGTCGAAACATAATTTCAGAAATTATAAGTGGGTGGAATTGATGTTGATGATGGCTTATTAGTTTCGCTTGGGCTTGAATGATCCAAAAGTAGCTGGCGCCAGACACATTTTAACATTTCTTTTCTTTTTGCAATGTTTATGATTTTTCAAGTTAAAAAACAATTCAAAATGTGTTTTTTTGAGGGACACCGCTGGATCATTCACGGCATACACAAGATGGGCTAAAGGCAAATTACACAGCCCGAAGCCGGGGGTGGATTTGAGGCTTTCAGCTCCATGGAATTTTTTGCTCCACAAGAAGGCGGCGAAAAATCCACATCTAGTACAGCCGGCACACCATCAGGATCAGGTACAGCAAAGTCGATGGGCTGCGGTGCTCGGTTTCAAAAACCGCCGGTTAACCACGGCTAACCGCGCCTCCGCGGGGGCCTGGCTCGGTAAACCGGCAGTTTAGGGTTTAGGGATTTGGTCAAAATTCGTTTAAATAAATTTTGAATGTAAAATATACATAAAATTTCTAAAAATACTATTAATCATTCTAAGCATTTTGGCTTAAATAAAATTTTAAAATTTAAATTTTAATGTGTATTTTAAAGAATTTTAGTCATTTCCATTGATTTTGAACTTCTTTTCGTTACAAACCGTGGTTAACCGCAAGAAACCGCCGGTTAACCGTCAAAAACCGTGGTTAACTGCGATTCTGCGAATAAAACCGGGAAACCGTGGTTTTGCATTTAGGGTAAAAACCAGCTGAAAACCATGGCAAACCACGATTAACCGTGGTTAACCGCCTCTGCGCAGTAGACGGCTCGAAGCCGCTTTGCGGTTTTGTAAACCCTGCTGCAGTGTTGGCTTAGTTTGGGCTATTATTTTGGCAGTGGGCCTATTTCATGGGATGGGCTTCAGGCCCATCACCGGTTCCTCAACAGACATAGATGAGAGCAAAGATGGAGGATCTGGTCTAGATGGTAGTTTGCAGAGCGATGGGTAGGGAAGACATAGGCTATTGATGATGACTCACCAGGGGGCATGGCTGCACTGTCAGTGACTAGACTACGACAACAATCCTGGCTCAAAGCAAAGGTTGCTTTGTGTAGAGAAGGGGTGGAAGCTGCGAGACGAGTGCCTGCCTTCATCTGCACCCGGATCTTCAGCATTTAAATTGATCAGGTATGCAGGTGCACGAATTGATAAATAAGTCAAATAAGACGGATAAGCTGCCAGCTCTTCTGGGCTTAATAACTTAATTGCCTATCTTCGTGGAAAAAAGAGCTTACGCTTTAGTTTCTGGAGTCAGTTTTTTTGCCGTCCTTCGAAGGTATGTCCCGACATTTTAAAAAGTAAGTCAAACGAGATAAATCTGAATCTCGAGTCTATCTAGAGAAGCTCTTAAAGTTCAATCATTTCAACCTTTCGGTCGTTTAGATCAGCCCAAAAAAACAAACCCTTAGACTCGTTAAATCATATTAATAATAGCATTAATGCTTCCCTTCTAGAAATTTCATTAAAATTCAATTGTTGTAGGTTCACTTATGAAATTGTAGAAATTTTAATGGGCAGATAGAAAAGGCTTTTCGGATTTTGTCTATCGCACCATTGCATTGAATTTTTTTTTTTGAATTTCAATGTACCTCAGGTCCAGGATTCGTCCATGGCACTTGTCCACCCTTCTTTCTGTGGCTGCGGTGTCTCGCTCTTCCATCGTATCCCGCCATCGAATTAAGCTCTCCATGCTCAGGTAGTCAGGTGCCGGGTCATCTCCATCCTGCAGATGAAAGCCTTGGTGTCGGTCACCCTTGATCCTCACTCACCGACGTACATGCATGTCTTGGTGTAATCTCTTTCTTTTCTTCACGCTCGGCAAGTATATGCCCTTGTTGATCATGTACTCTCGACTTTCGCCGTCTGGAGTGCGCTAATTGGTATCGTCTCGACTACTCTGTACTTTGCTGGTTATTTGGCACCATCTCTGGCGAACTGCTCGAGTTCGTCGTGGCTCCTGCTACCACGTGTCGCTCAGTGTGGCTGCAACTTGAGCATTATTGGTAATCAAGAAAGTCATGCTCTTTGATCAAGAGGACCACTCCGTCTCTAATTACTGCCGCAAGATGAAAACCATGGCCGACTCCCTAGGTGCTTTAGGTGAGCTTGTCACTGATAGGGGTGGATTCAAATCGATCCTGAGTGAGCTTAGGCTGTCAAAGCTCGAGCTCGGCTCGGGGTCGGCTCGAATTAGCATCGAGCTTAGGGTCAAGCTCGAGATTGAGCTCAATGAAAGCTCGACTAGGCTCTAGATCGGCTCGGTTGAGCTTGAATGAAAGGATTAGTGATGTTTTAAGGGGAAGATGTGACTATATGAGCTCGGTTGGACTCGATTTCAAGCTCGAGCTCAGCTCGAAATGGTTGAAAAATTATATTTAAAGAGAGAAATATGCTATGCAATGATAATTTTTTAGGTTCGGTTGAGCTCGATGAAGGCTCGGGATCGAGCTCGAGCTCAGGACCGGGCTTGAGATCGGCTCGTTTAGCATTCGAGCTCGAGTAGCTCATCGAGCCTGAGCTTTTGGTCCAGCCCTAGTCACTGATCGCAACCTCGTCCTCAATGTTCTTCGAGGATTGAACGAGTCGTATTCTACTATTCGATCTATCATAAGAGCACATTGTCCTTTATTGACTTTCGTGGAAGCTCGCTCTTCTCTCCTTGTTAAAGAACTCACTAGAACAAACTCCTTGTCTCACCTCCTAGCTACTGCTCTTCTAGCCTCCTTCGCCACCTCTCACAGTGGAGGTAGTGCAGGAGGCGACACCTCCAACGGGTGCTGCTCCAATGGTGGGGAGGACGTACGTGCAACACCTCCATTAGCATCAACAACTCGTATTATTGTTGTTGTCATGGCTCAAACTAGAGGGGGTGTTAGCGTGCTGTCTTACAAGGTACTCATCTTATCCTGTACATTACTCCAAGGCGGTTCTCTTCCATATTCTCTCGATCACTATTTCTATAAGTCAGATATAAATTAAAGGGTCCAACCTAGCTAAACCTGTAATCTTTCTGATTAATGCATTGCATGAATACTTTCCTCTATCATTGCTCTTCTTTTCTGATTAAACAAGCTTATGATGCAAAAGAAACGAGAGAGAAGTATTTTTTCGAAAAGAGAGAGAGAGAGAAGCATAATGAAAGCAAGCAAAATAAACACAAACTAGCACATAGACATGGTGACAAAAGCACGTTGACTCAAAATTATATCAACATTATTACGTATCCTGCATGTACATGTGCATGCATGCTCAATTGTGTATAACCAAACATATATTGGTCAGATAAACCTTAAACCCTCTTCTAATTAATTAAAAATACATAAACTAGCCTTGATCTTAATGAGTCATTCGAAGCCCGTGCAGTGGTAGCTGAATTGCAGTATAGATCACCACAATTAATATCATCTTGTAGTATCTACAAAAAAAATCGGCACACTTCCATAGTCGACATGGCATGCATGCAGCTAGAGCTAGCAGAGCTGGCCGATATGTAGAGCTTGATCGATCGATCGCCGTCAGGCTACCTAGAAGCCATTTTGGCGGCGCCGGCGACGAGGCCGAGGGAGAGCCTCACGTCGCAGGCGGGGCAGACGGCGGCGGCCGTGAGGCGGGGCACCGCCGACGAGCGCACGCCGGCGAGCTCTCGCCGGAGTCGCGCGTTCTCGTCGCTGAGGCTGTCGCACCACCGCCGGAGCAGCTCGCAGTCCACCTCCGTCTGCTTGAGCTTCGTCCTCGCCCTCCGGTTCTGGAACCACACCTCCACCTGCCTCGCGCTCAGCTTCACCTCCCGCGCCAGCTCGTGCTTCTGCGCCTGCATGCCAAAAAAAAAAAAACGATCTTGATTCGAAACAATCTCGCTAAAAAAATCGATCTTGATTTGAAACCTTTTCACTTTTTTATTTGAATTCGTGAAGATATAAATTCCGCGAAGAGATCTTCTGAAACGTACGTGAGACAGGATGTTGTGGGCGCGGAAGCTGCTCTCCAGCAGCGCCGCCTGCTCCTCGCTCAGCCGGAGCTTCTTCCTCGCGCCGCCGTCGTGCGCCGCTGCGGCCGCCGCCGTCCTGGCCTTCTTGCTATGCCTCGCGCTGGCCGCGCCCGGCCTCTCCGGCGAAGCTTTCTTCTTCCTGCTCGGCGGCTGGCGTATCAGCGCCGGCGGTGGCGCCGGGAACAGCGCGTCGAGCTGCGCCGGCGGCGGCCCGCCGATCCTGAGCGAGAGCCGCGTGTCGAACTCCTCCATCGACTCCCCCATGCTGCTCGTCGTCGTGAGGGTCGACATGGCGCGCCGGAACGAGTTGCTCGCCGTCGCCGGCGACGGTGGAGAAGGCGGCGGGCGTCGGTGGCAACGAGCAAGTGCGACACATGTGGGGTGTGTGAGTGAAGGCTTTATAGGTGGCCACCTCCATGGAAATGGACAAGGTCGCGCGTGCGGTTTCGTGCGCGGATTAATTAAGGGAAATTAATCACCCGTAGGTACGTTACAATAATGGAGTACTCCATTAGTCACTAGGAGTAGTGTAACACTAGGCTAATTAATAATTAATTAAATTAACCGGTGTTTGGTTGGACCAAAGCAAACGAATTAAGACCAGGAAACAGCAGCACAAGTCAGAAACTGGGTCGTGTAGTACTCGATCGTGTTGTGAAACGGACGACAAAGGTCACATCTTTCAGCTAATTAATCAACTTAATGTGCTCATTAACCAGGCCTGTGGACTAATTAATCGATGATTAACCCGCCCTGTGGACTAATTAAGCGATGGTTAACAGGGCTAGCTCCATGTGGCTTCCGTCATGGCCGACGACGAGGTCAGGGAGAAATTAAGGGCTAATCAGATCGGATTACGTGGGGGATTATCACTCGTCAGGCACTGATTCAACGAGCGATCGAGACCGATTGACCTGACCAATTAGCTAGTAATTAGTGTACGCACCCAGATATCAGCAGAAGCCATCAGCAACAGTACATGTATATACGTGCGTGCTGGGTACCACTGCGTACGTGCGCGCGTGCGTACGGAGAGTCCGAGACGCTGACATGTCGTGCATGCAGCGCACGTGCCGGGGCGTGCGAGGCCCAGCACACACGTAACGCCAAGCGCGGATCAGCTCGCACGAGGCTGGAGACTCGTGTGAACTCGCACGCGCTGGAGAGTCGTGGCTGCTGCATTCTTACCTGCCCGGCTGCCCGTGTAGTCAAATGGCACGTACGATGCACGACCAGGGAACAGTCTGGTATAGTCCTGGGAATTGGGCCGTGCCGGGCCGGCATGGCATGGGCCCGTCGTGCTTCAGGCCGCCATGTATCGGGCAGGCACGGCCCGGTCAACACTTCGGACAGTGCCGGGCTGATGCGGTTTCACGCGAATGCCCGTGTAAATTTCGTGGATATATATCTTTACTTTTAACAAATAAATTTTGAGATGAATCCAAATTCATGATTTTCAAATGTAGCGGAACCGATGCGTCATCTGGTTTTCTAAGCCGTAGATCAGACATCTTTATAGAACACAAAAAAGATCCTTGCAAAGACCCTCAGGAACTCACACTGAATTCGCAGAAAAACCCGACGTCCTGCATTCTCACTTCAACTCCATTTTCGGGGAAGACGCAACCCAAAATTTGGTTTCAACGAGCAGATCTCTCAACTGAAACTTTCTGGGCCTGCCTACTTTGGATCTCTCCTCTCTTGAGGATCCCCTCTCGCTCGACGAGCTCAAGCTGGTGATTTTTTCTCTTCCGAATGAGAAAGCCCCCGGCCCGGATGGCTTCACATGGGAATTCTACAAAACTTGCTGGGACCACATATCTTTCGACCTGCTTGCAGCGCTGCAGTGCCTCTTTGGCCTTGATGCTCCCGGCTTCCAATCCCTAAACTGCGGCCACATCATTCTTCTACCGAAGAAAGACGGTCCAGCACGTCCCTCAGACTACCGCCCCATCAGTCTTATCTATAATTTGGGGAAGCTCTTTACCAAAATCCTTTCTTCGAGGCTGGCCCCCCTTCATGGATGGGCTCATCTCACCTTGCCAAAGCGCATTCATTAAAAAACGACATATACAAGATAATTTTCTATTGGTTCAGGGTAGCGCCAAAACTCTTCACCGCTCCGGCACACCAACCATATTCCTTAAACTGGACCTCGAAAAAGCCTTTGACTCAGTCTCCTGGGCCTATCTCCTCGATAATCTTCGTTCGTGCGGGTTTGGCCCCGTTGGCGAGACTGGATTTCACTGACCCTCGCATCCACTTCCTCAAGGGTCCTCCTCAACGGGTGTCCCACTGATATCATCCACCATACCAAAGGCCTGCGACAAGGAGACTCGCTCTCCCCCCTCCTCTTCGACCGCGCCATTGAACCGTTGGTGGCCCTTCTCCAACGGGCCATTGACGAAGGTGCCCTCTCGCCAATCCGCGGCCTTCAAGACAACTGTCGAGTCTCACTATTCGCTGACGATGCCGCCATCTTCTTAAAGCCGACCCAAACTGATGTCTCCACCTTGGCATGCATCCTTCAGGCGTTCGACAACATCTTCGGCCTTCGAACAAACTTTTCAAAGTCCGAGTTGTCCCCATCGATGCATGATGCGGACCTCGACACCATCTGCATGACTTCCCGAGCAGGCGTCCTTCCCCATTAAATATTTGGGCATCCCACTTTCCATCAGAATACTACGACACGTTCACTTTCAGCCCCTCATTGACAAAATCGAAAATCGGCTGGCAGGTTGGAGGGGTCATCTCATGTCTAAAGGAGGGAGGCTTACCCTGCTCAAAGCGGTTCTCTCGGCCCTACCGACCTATGTTCTCTCCGTCATCACTCCCCAACCTCGGTCATTAAGAAAATTGACCAAATAAGAAAAGCATGACTTTGGAGCGGATCTGCTATCCTGGGGGCTCCACCAAGGGTCAACTGGGGGTTGGTCTGCTCGCCTACCAAGTTCGGGGGCCTTGGGGTTTTGGACTTATCCCGTTTCGGTCGAGCCCTTCGGCTGCGCTGGCTGTGGCTCAACAAGGCGTTGCCTCTAGGCCTTGGGTGGGCTCATTGGACCTCCCACAAAGGCGATGCAGCTCTCCTTCGTGCGGATGCTCGCCACGCTTGAATGGGTCCTTACTATCCTTACAGGAAGACGGTTGGCTTCTTCGGCTCGTCGCCAAAGGAACTAGCGCCATGCTCTTCACCGCTTCCACCAGAAAAGGGCGAAGTGTCATGGAGGCGCTTGAGAACAACAGCTGTCTAATCGACCTAAGGAGCAATATGGATCCCTCCCTTGTGACTGAACTTGTCCAATTTCTCCTCCGCCTCTCTCAGGCGTCGTTGACGCCACTAGAAGATGACCTGATCACATGGCGTTTCTCCACAGACGGACGCTTCTCCGTGAAAACTGCCTACAACATGCAGTTCATTGGCCATCGTGAACTCTCCCCGCAGCGCAGGGTCTGGCGGATATGGGCCCCATCCAAATGCAGGTTCTTTGTCTGGTTGCTTCTAGCCAGGAGGATATGGACAACCGATGCACTATTACGAAGGCAACTGCCCAACGTTTACTTCTGCCCCCTCTGCCTGAGAAACCTAGAAACTCCAGAGCACCTCTTCCTGGAATGCAGCTTCAGCTCCTTCATCTGGACGCGCCTTGCCGCTTCGCTTCGACTTTCCTCGCTAGACCCGTCGTACTGGCAATGGAAATCCGACCTTCCGCTTTGGTGGGAAATTGATGTTGCCCAGGATGCCAACCCAAAAGCGACCCTCTCCATTGCCATCGGTACCATTTGGTATCTTTGGCTCGAACGGAATAACCGTGTTTTTCGCTCGTCCGAACGACCACCGGACGCTGTCCTTCGACAACTTCTAGATGACCTGCGGCTGTGGGCAATCGCAGGAGCGCATTTTGTAATCTCTTAATTCTTTATACGTCCTCTGGAGGGGAGGGCTTTAAAACCCCCTAACTCTGTAAACCTCTTCTCTTTTGATCAATAGATGGCAGCTCTCCTACCCTTTGTTCAAAAAAAAAAGATCCAACAAGAGAGCCTAGATGGGTGAGAAAATCGACTCAGAGTTAAATAAATCTAAGTCGCTTTATTATTAGCAAAAGTGTTAGCGGAAACACATACATGTACATGAGGTCAACAAAAACCACCTTAAAAACAACTTAGATCCGATTTTGATAATTCATGCCCAGATAAAAACCTAGTACTTCGTTTTAAGAACTCATTTGATACAATGGACATAGTTTAGGAATCAAATAAGTATTTTAAAGAAAAAAACATTCAGACGCTAGTCAATTTATGACGAGCCGACGGGTGATCAGTACAACTTACAGTAACTTGGACTCATGTGTTTTACTCGGAGTTTGGTTCAGCTTGGGCGGTCCTAGCATCAAATCACGAGCTAGCTAAATCGTATATATAGAGAATGTTTCATTAGAAGGAGCAGTATAGGAAACGTGCGATAATCAGTAAAAAAAAAGCGAATTAATTAACTGATGCGGCAGGCAGGGCCACACCCTGAAGTTTCTGCTCAGTTTCGCTCAGATATTTAATTAGCAGGTCACCATCGAACTGATCGATCGATTACCAAGGAATTAATTACATAAAGTACCATGCTAATGAATCTGGACGGTTTAAATAATCTCTGCATGCCGGGCCCCCAAATCTGCAGCACGGCGACCGATTGACCATGCATATATTCCTAGCTAGCTGGCTGGAGACGGTGACGGTCAGATCGTCCCGGCGAAAAATAGTTACAAAAGAAGAACTCAAATAAACATATGAAGCAGTCGAGACTCTCAAGAGTCAAGACACACACTAATTAGCATATATACCTATGTGTGTTGAGTATGTGCTTTGCTACGAAGAAATATTATACTATTACACTCTATGGCGTGTCATGTTGACGAATGTGTTTGGCTCTCTTGTTCTTACCTCCGCTTCACATGCCCAGGTCAACAACCTCGGTTTATCGTCTCAGCTCCGATTTTGCACCAGCCAACTCTAATTAATTTGGTATATGTTAGGTTGATAAAAAATTAGGGAGCAGCTTCAGCATAGACGCCTGCGTTTAGGGGAAAACGCAGGCGCCGCCATCCTCCTTTGTCTCCACCGCCTCCTCCGTCCCCGGCGCGAGCGCCGCCTCGCCGCCCCACCACCATCGCTCGGCATCCACTCCGCGTCTCCGCCTGCCCGCGTCCGCCTCCCCTCGCTCCCAAGGCCCGCGTCCACCTCCGCGCCTCACCACCTCCCCGCCGCCACCACCACCCCGGCGAGGCGCCGCTCGCTCGCCTCCCTCGCCGCGCCGCCGCGCCGCCCGCCCCCTAACGGACGGGACGGCGTGGTCCCCACCGACGCCGCCCACCCGCCGCCGCCTCCCGGCTCCGGCGGCGCCACCGCCGCCTCCGCCGCCGCCCGACGAACCCCACCACGGCGAACCGCCGCCTCCCGACCTCCTCTAGACCCGGAGGAACCCAAATGTTCCTAACCCTAACCCGAAACGGCGGCGGCGAGCTCGACGGCGGCGACGGCGAGGGCAACGGCGTCGAGGTAGGCTCTCCTTCCTCCTCCTCCTAACCAAGACGACGGCGGCGGAGTTGGAGGAGGCGGCGAGGCGGCAGGAAGCGGCGCTGCGTTTTCCCAAACGCAGCGCCTACAAAAACAAAACCGAAAAAATTATTCTAAAATATAACACAAAAATAGAAGACCATATGAATAAAATGATTTGGTATAGCTTTAGTTAATCGATCAAAAGTTTATAAAATACAATAAACTAAAATAGGGAAACAAGTTAAATAAAAAATATTATTAGATCATGCGTTGGAAAGATAATTTATGGTCAACATAATATTATATACTCATCGTGTCGCAAATACATGTTCCATCTCAACATTAACACCTACTCAATGCAAACTTTGACTAGTAATTACTTGCTATTAATAAGTTGTATGTATCGATGTCAGTTTATTCAAAAGTCTAAACTAATGAGAAAGGATGCGCAGTTCACTTATATTTCAACACTCCTCACTTAGAGCCTTCAGATCTCAAACATGTACATGGAAAAAGGAGCAGACGACATATTGCATCTATCAAAAGTCGAACTCAACATCTCTTGGCTTTGATACCATATTAGGTTGCATATGCCAACCAATTCACCAAAAGATCTAAGCTGGTAAAGAAGGATGGACAATTCATTTATATATTCCAACACCCCCCTCATATGAAGCCTCTAGGACTCAAACATGGAATATGAGTGGATGATTTATTTACTTATGTCGGTCAGGATTCAAACTGTTGTAACCTTGAGCTCTGATACCATATTAAATTGCATGAACCGAACAGTTCATCCAAAAGATTAAGCTGATGCGGAAGGGAGGGCAATTCACTTATTTCAACTGTTACCATTATTGTAAACATGTAAAGCTCAATTAAATATTAAAAATACGATGAAACATTTTTATATATCTAGGCAAAATATTTTTAAAATACAACATCACTCTTGTGGGATTAGACCTGGTCACGGGAAGCCCGGCCCGGTAACCCGACCCGAACCTGGCCCAAAAAAGCCCGGCCCGACCGGTGCATCGGGCGGGGCTCGGGCCTTAGCCTCGGAGCCAGGCCCGGGTTTTTTGAGATTTAAACGAAGGCCGGGCCGGGCTGTCAGGCTTTGGGCCGGACTCGAGCCTGGTATTCGAGCCCAACGCATTGGGCCGGGCCTGGTCCCGCGGGACCGGGCTTTTCCAAGCCTGGCCCAATGTTTGATCAGGTCTATGTGGGACACTAGGGGATGAACCAATGTTTCTCACTTTGCTACGGAGGAGACTGATGCACACAAGGAATGCAATGATGACATCAGCAGACATTAGAATGATGACATCAACATGAAACTAAATCAAACTTTATAAAACCACTAGAAAAAACTACATGAAACCATATGATGAAACTACACGAAACCACATAAAACTACCCAAAGCTACTTGAAACAAACTGCCAATCCGTTAGAATTGTTTCTAACAAATCATCATTGGCTCACGTTCCCCACAAGAATTTTGTACATCAGTTTTGATTTCAAATAAACATGGCTCAAATATACTTATCAGTTATCATCTAACCCCTTAATTATGGGGTAAGAGGTCATTAGGGCAATATCAAATGTCATCTCATCAGTTGACTATTCCGTCACTATTTATCCACCTAACTTTCAATTATTGCCTTTTTTTTCTTACATTATTTCTCTCTCATATTTTAATCCTACCACTACAGGAAACGCCCTCAGTGTGGGCGGCCAGAAAATTCAATGTCGGCGGCCAAATGCCGCCGACAGATCAATGTCGGGGGCCCAAATAAAGCCGCCGACACAGACAGAATCAGTTTCAGCGGCAAGACATAAGCCGCCGACACTTCTTAGCCACCTCACGCCCGTCGGATCAATTTCAAAATTTTGCTCCCGCCAAATATTCTATTTCGGCGGCATGACATTAACCGCCGACATTGTTCCCTCTAGAGACGGTCCGATAACGGTCGACGCTTATGTGGACCACGTGCCGGTCGGTAGGTCGCTAACAAGCGGGCCCAAACCGAGACGGGGAGGCATGTGTCGGCGACATAAACATAGCCGCCGACCTACGATAAAATAAATAAAATCGGGCGCGTGATGCGTAGAACCAGGACACATAGGGAGCACACGCCGCGCCGTCTGCTGATAGCCAAGTGATCAAAGTTGTTTGTTCAACCTCCAAAGGCTCCACATTGTTTCAGTATGTATCACGGAGAGGTGTGGTGATCGTTTCTTTTTGCCGTCGATATAGGCCCATTAGTGTCGGCTGTATTTAACGGGGCCGCCGACATAGCCCTCCCCAAGCCACCTTCTCTCTTGCCCTCACCCGGGCCCACGTGCCAGTCACGGGCCCAAACCGTATCTGAGGAGGCATGTGTGTCGGCTGCATAAGTATAGTGCCGACACAGATAAAATAAATAAAATCGTAGCGGCGGTGCTCGAACCCACGACTGCGAGGAGCACTGCCGCCACCACACTGATGATAGCCAAGTGAGCAAAATTGTTTATTTAGCATACTTAGGCTCCACATTTTTTTGTATATTTGCCTGCAGAGTCTATGTCGGCGGCTATGTGTTTTGCTGCCGATATAGGTGCTTGATGTCGTGGTATTTAAATTGGCTTGAAATAGATCCTCCCTGACCGCCTCTCTCTTGCCCTCACCTTTGCCCACGGGTCAGGCTAGGTGCCAAGTGGCTTCCTAGGTCATCTTTGTTGGCATTAGGACTCCTTGGCCGAGGGAGTGCCGTGTTGGGTCGACCTCTATGGCGACTTTCTTTGGGACCATAAACCGCTCTAGCACGGAAGCCATCCTTGCGTCGTGAGGGTTTCAAAGGAATACATTTAGAGCTCGAGCCAAGACGGCACTCCTAGGGCAACGAGGTCTCATGCCAATTTCATGACTTAAGAAGGCATCTTGCACTAGCAAAGACCGCCGTGGGCTGGGGGGGATGGCATGGAAAACATGGGCTGGACGGTGGAGGGCCTGTGTCGGTGGCAAGACAGTGAGCCCGCCTTGAGCCCGCCTTCTCTCCGGCACCCCCGGGCTCACGGGGTGTAGCCTAGGTGCCAGGTGGCTTCCTACGTCATGCTTTTGCCATGAGTCCTCATTGGACCATGGAGTCCGGTCTCGGGTCGACCTCTATGGCGACTTCCTTTGGAACCATTAGCCGATCGAGCCCGAAAGCCGATACGACGTTAAGGTTACAAAGAAAATCGCTGTAGAGCTCGAGCTACGTGGAAACGATATCTGGCCGCCCACGTATCGTTAAGGTTACAAAGAAAATCGCCGTAGAGCTCGAGCTACGTGGAAACGATATCTGGCCGCCCACGTGTCGAGCTTCCTGGCCGCCGAGACTGACTTTTCTGGCCGCCCACGTAGATATCGTTTCTTGTAGCTCGAGCCACTTGGCACCTAGCCTAGACCCCGTGGGCCCGGGGGAGAGCCGGAGATGCATGGCGGGAAGATGTTAGGCTTGAGGGGGAGGGGCTATGCCGTCGGTCAGATATTTAGCCGCCGACATAAATGGACTATATGTTGGCGGCCTTAATAATTGCCGCCGATACTAATGGAGCTATATCGGCGGTCAAAGGCTGAGCCGCCGACACAGATCCTCCTCCCTCAAGGCCGCCTTCTCTCCGGCTCTCCCCCGGGCCCACGAGGGGCTAGGCTAGGTGCCAAGTGCCTTCATAGGTCATGATATTGGCATTAGGCCTCATTGTATCAGGTAGTGCCAGCTCGGCTCGAGCGCTATGGCAAGATCCTTTGGAACCCTAACGTCAGTCGCTTTCGAGCTCGATCGACTACGGCCCAAAGGAACGCTGTGCAGAGGTCGACCGAGGCGGCACTCCCGTCCAATGAGGCCTCATGCTAATAGCATGACCTAGGAAGCCACTTGGCACGTACCGAAGACTACGTGGGCCTAAGGAGAGCTGGGGAGAGATAGCGGGCTTGGGGGGAGGAACTGTGTCGTCGGCCGGAGCGTTGGCCGCCGACACTGATATAGCCATGTGGTCGGTATAGTTGTGGCCGCCGATATTGATGATCTATATCGGCGGCAAAAATGAAGGCCCCCGACATTGCTTTATATCACTGACGAAATGGCCCCACAAATTAAAGAACTGTTAATTTACTCAGTGTCGGCGGTTTGTTTAACCTATGTCGGGGGCATGAGCCGCTGACATTGATCTTCTAATATAAAAAAGTGGCCCGTCGCGCTAAGTGCCTAGCACTTAGCGACGAGCTAACCGCGCCTCGCTGCTTTGCCGCGCCGTCTCCTGCGCCTGCTTTGCTGCCGCCACATGCTGCTGCCGCTCCTCCGCACCGCTTGGCTGCCCTTTGCAGCGCCATGGCGTTATCGCCGTCGCCGTGCCGTCTTCCCTCGCCGCCGCCGCCGCCGTCTCCCAGCGCCGTTGCGCCCCCCCCCCTGCGCCGCCCTTCCTCCCTTTCCCTCCTTTTCCTCCTCTCTCCCTCCTCGGCCGCCTTTCTCGCCGTGCCACCGCCGCCTCCAAACCCCTCCTTCCTCCGTTGCCGCGCGTCGGCACCCCAACCCGAGGTAATCCCGTTCTTTTTTTTTGTTTGTGGTAGCTATGTCGTCGGTATTTTTTGGGCTGACAACATTAGTGCTTCTAATTAGTTAAGTAAAAGGACAGTTAGACGTAATTTTTGTTGATTAGTGCTTATTAATATATGTTGAGGTCGTAGCATGTACGGAACCATAGTCAAGCCCGTTTGGGGGCGCAACAAATTTTCGTACGGAACGCGGACGGTGATTCGTTGTGTTCCATTTACGAAAATGTTGTGCTCCCAGTGTCCACGTTTTGGACAGCCATGGATGTTAGTATGAGTATGGGGTAGTGGCCATGGGAGGTGCCGGCCGTGATTCCGGCGGCGTAACCTGTCGTCCTCCTAGTGCATAACATAAGCGATGCACGCCGCACCGTCGTTACCTTTGGAAGGGCTGTGGGGTTATCTTGCCGAATTCGCCCGCACCTCCCATGGCCACTACCCCATACTCATACCAACATCCGTGGATGGGTAAGCCCTCTTATGTAGCTAGACATGAAACGTTTGTTTGGTGTGGTGGATAAGCCATTTTTGACTTGCTGTAATTGTTCAATAAATGCATAAACCTAAAATTTAAAAGCATGTATGAATGTACATATAGTGATTAAGAGATGGAAGACCGACGGTGGATGTACGATGGATGGATGAGATCTGGGCAGCACACAGACGAGTGGTTCGATAAGGCAGAAGCATTCGTCGAAGAGGCTTTTCGAAGATTCCCCAACCCTAACTTAGCAAAAGTGCCTTGTCCTTGCGCGATTTGCTCGAACACTGAGAAGAGGTCAAAGAGGGAAATTAGCGAGCATATCTGTAGGCATGGCTTCAAGGCAAACTACTTTGTATGGGTATATTATGGAGAGAGAAGCGTCCGGCGCGGTGTCAGCCCATGGATTTTGGGGAGGGCTACGACGAAGTTGAGGTCGACAGGCTGGACGAGCTAACGGATGATGTGGGTAGGGCATTCGATCTCTCTCCCGAGGAAGAGTCCGAGCCACTTGCACAGAAATTTGAGGAACTCCTTGAGTCTGCCAAATAGCCGCTCCATGAGCGAACCGATGTTACCGTGTTGTCGGCGGTGTCGCGTCTAATGGCCGTTAAGACAAAATACAACCTCTCAGCCAATTGCTTCAACGACCTAGGTAAACTGTTGGACAGCCTACTTTCGGTTGGATACAAGATGACTCTAAATTTGTATGAGTCGAAAAAGCTTCTTAGCGTGTTAGGCATGCCGTGCAAGAGAATAGACTACTGTCCAAAATTCTGCATGCTTTACCGGAAGACCGATTCTGGGCTGACTCATTGCAAACATTGCGGCGAGAGTCGGTATGTGCTAGTTAAAGGACGAGATGATGTAGACAGACAGATAACGGTTGCTCAGAAAACCTTCCGTTTCTTTCCCATCTCTCAACGCCTGCAACGTCTGTACATGTCCAAGTCCATGGCTAGGCACATGAGGTGGCACAAAGATGGCAAACGTAGAAAGGAAGGCGTGATGATTCATCCGTCAGATGCAGAAGCCTGGAGGCATTTTGACAAGCAACATCCTGAATTTGCAGCCGATCCTAGAAATGTGCGTATTGGTCTATCCACTGATGGGTTCACACCATTCAATATGACCTCGCACCCGTATTCTTGCTGGCCAGTATTTGCCATCCCGTACAACCTTCCACCTCAACTTTGCATGAAGGAAGAGTACATGTTTCTTTCTGTTATCATACCCGGGCCCAAGTCTCCTGGAAAAAATTTAGACTTATTCATGCAACCACTTGTAGAAGAGCTGAGTGACCTGTGGACCAAAGGGGTCTTGACACATGATAGCTACAAGGGCCAGAACTTTAGGATGCGAGCCTCCTACTTGTAGTCAATTCACGACTTTCTGGTCTATGGTATGTTTTCGGGGTGGAACACGCATGGAATCTTGTCGTGCCCAAAATGCTTGTGTAACACTGATGCATTTAAATTGAAAAAAGGGGGCAAGACTTGTTGGTTCGACTGTCACCGTCGATTTCTTCCGCTCAATCATCCATTTAGGAGGGAAAGAAAAGCTTTTCGTAAAGACAAGAGTATTAGGAACCAACAACCACCACTATGGTTCGAAATAGAGGATATTATTAAATGTCATGAAGGTTTGGCAAAGAAGGGTTACGATGACGAAGACTATAGGAAGGTGCACCATTGGACTCATAAGTACAGCATCTATAATCTTCCTTACGCAAAAGATCTGAAACAGCCGCACAATCTCGACCTGATGCACCAGGAGAAGAATGTCTGTGAGACCTTAGTCAACACGAACTGGGACATCCAACATAAAACTAGAGATAACACAAAAGCTCGGTTGGACTGTGCTGTGATATGCGATCGACCAGAGATGAACCTCAATGAAAATGGGATGAGACCTAGGGCAAAATACTGTCTGACACGTGCCCAAGTAAGAGAGATTCTAGTGTGGATGAAGGAAAAGTTGAAATTTCCAGATGGTTATGCGACGAGCCTTCGTCATGCCGTTAGTATGGACCAATGTAAGTTAAATGGAATGAAGGCCCACGACTACAAAGTTTTCATAGAGCGTTTATTCCCCGCCGTATGGCGTGGATATGTTGACGACGCTATTTGGATAACTATGTCTGAGTGAGCTTTTCTATAGAGAGGCTGTGTGCCAAAGAGATATCCCACGAGAATGGAGGAATTGGAGAAGGAAATCGTTGTTATTGTCACAAAGCTCGAGAAGCTATATGTTTCTGGTTTTTTTAACTGCATGCAACATCTATTGGTACACTTACCATTAGAGGCAAAAATAGGGGGACCGGCACAGTACAGGTGGATGTATCCTGTTGAACGGATGATGAAAAATCTTAGATTGAAAGTGAAGAACAAAGCACGAGTTGAAGGAAGTATTGCCGAAGCTTGGATCACCCAGGAAATCGCATATTTTGCGGATAAGTACTTTGCGACAAAGAACAAGGTCCATGTGCCACAACCGAGGTATAAGAAGGCACGACGTATAAGTAATTCCGATCTTGATGTGTTCAATGATCAAGTTGGACTTAACGTTGGCAAAAGCACAACACGTCAATTGGGGGAAGATGAAAAAATTATGATCCAGCTGTATGTGTACGACAACATGGATGAAATGAACGTGTATATGGAGTAAGTGAAAACATTTCTCAATTAAGTTTTAAACGCATAGTTATTTCTCAAATTAACTAATTAAACACCTACACTTGTAGTCAATTTATTCAAGAAGAATGGAGAAAACCAGGTCAGCCCTCGGGGAAACAAATTGACAACCTCAAACGACGAGGGCGTGGACCAGACCATCCTAACTTTCTTACATGATTCTTTTACCACGTAAGATTTTCTTAAACATACCATCTAATTACCTAACCCAACAGTACATGTTTTAATGAATCTTTTGTGCATGCTTGTCCTGCAGTGTCAAAGATACTCTAGCGTGCACAATGATCTCCGACAAATGTCACGTGGATGCAGCCGTAGAATTAAGATTCATAGATGCTATGATTGCCATGGATATCGATATCGGTCCGAAGCGGCCGAGTCAGCTCGTCCAAATGCAACCACGGTGAATAGCGGCATCGTGAGTTATGTCGCAGGCGCCTTGGTGGTCGGGCGTGAGAGTACTATGGGGTTATTGAGGAGATCCTCGAAATAAGTTATGAAGGCAACAACCAACTTTCGCTCGTGTTGTTCGGTGCGAGATGGTTCGATCCGGAGAGGGGGCGCGGCGTACACCGGAACTAGGACTAGTTGAAATTAACCATAAGCACCTTTATCAAAGGCCCGACGTGTTCATTCTCCCTGAACAAGTTGAGCTAGTATTCTATCTACCGTACGCTCATCCCAAATACAAAAATTGGTGGATTGTCCATAAATGTCATCCAGTTGGTGGATTGCATGACCTTACGGAAGAAGACTACGAGCCAAACCTAGACGTCGAACCATTCCAAGAACAAGAATTATTAGAGGAGTTGCACGTTGATATTGGGGATGTGCTAGTAGAACCAGATGAGAAAGTACAAGGAAATGAAGAGGAAGAGCAAAGAGAAGAGGGAGAAACCGAAGAGGACAATGAGGAAGAGGAGGAGGAGGAGGAGGAGGAAGAGGAAGATGAAGCAGAAGATTTTTAAGGCATTCAATATCTAGTTTTGTATATTTATATATGTCATTTACTTTAACTAAGAGTCTAATACATTTATATTTTTGACATTTGCAGGATGACAGGTCCTATGGCGAAAGCTTTGACGAAGGTGAGGGCGGGGCGGAAGAAAATCTTCGGGAGGAGTGGCACGAGGAGTCGACAGCAGGAGGAGCCTGCCGAGGTGGCCGCCGCCGACCCACAGCAGGAGGAGCTTGCTAAGGTGGCCGCCGCCGACCCACAGCTAGAGCTTGACGAGGTGTCGGCCACCGCCTCACAGCAGGAGAGTGCGGAGGTGCCCACATCAGGCACTAGCCGGAGGAGGCCCCTCGTTCTGGTGCCCGATGACGACAATGCGGGTTTGCCAGAGGACTACGAGGATGAGACAAGCTTGGAGGGGAGTGGGCTGGAGGAGTCGGGTTCGGAGGCCGACAAGGAGCTGGACTGGCGGGCGTTGCTGGAGGAGGAGGGGGGCGACGAGGAGGTGGCCGAGGATGAGTGGGAGGCTCTCGACTCTGGAGCGGAGTCCTCTAGCTCTAAGAGATTTCGGGGCCGGAACAAATTGTTGAAAGCCCCCAATTCCCTAGAAGAGAGGGCCATCGTACATATTACAATGGGTGATAGGTATGTGTGCTAACTAGAAATCTTTCGTTTCGATGTATTTTATTTCGATGCATTTCATTTTAATATATTCTATATGTAGTGGGATGGTTTGCGAAAACAAGGGGGTTGCGCCTGAGCCGGGAAAGCAGCTTGGTGTGCTTATCAGGTCACTCTACCCCGGGCGAGTTGGCGAGAGCGGGAATAAACGCCCACGCTAAGTTGGGCCGACTCTGAGCTCATTGGGTGCGAGGATGGAAGAAGCTGTCGCCGAGGCGATCGTCGGCGAGTTCGGGTAAATGCCAAATTTCTTTTATTACTGTCGACGTTAGTGTTTATATCTTTACACATGCATGCATTTATTTAATCATGTGTCTATTTTGTTTGAGACGAGGTACCGGCTTCCTCTGGCGAGGACTACGCCTGCTCGGGTAGTCATCGGCAGGATGGCTACCAAGCTCGTAAAGGAGGCCCTCAGACTTGCCGTGTAGATGCGGTGATGAAGCACTACCGCAAGAGGGGGAGAAAAATGACTAGGACAGCAGCGGTCGGGAGTACCTCACTGCAGACCAAGACCTCCCATGGCGCCCGGTGGATGGATATGTGTACACGTGCTTGGAGGGACCTGTAGCATGTGGGCGTCCAGAGTGGATCGACATGTCTAAGAGAAACCGAGAAAACAGGGACGCCGGCGTAGGTTTGTGCAACACCTACATAGGAGGCCTCGGCATGGGTCACGTGGCACGAGACCTAGTAAGCACACCTATCTTTTAACCCCTACAATCAATTATATTTCATAACTATATCTAATTAGGTCATTATTTAATTCCATGCAGGAGTTTCAGACGGGGGTTGAAACCTCGGGATTCGCGGTTTGGAGGGCTGCAAACACGCCCCGTGTGCGGCCAGACGGGTTCCAGCCACCGATGCCGGCGCCTTGTGAGCATCGTTGGGCCCTAATTTTTATTAGTGGCATTGATGACAAAATAAATAAATATTAAGTGCTAGGGGGTTTTTGGACTTCTCGGAACCCTAGCGAAGACTCGGCGTCTTTGTTAAACCCTAATTTGAAGCGTCGACAATTTTCTAAGCTGCTCCAAGGTTTTAAATGCGTGACCGGGCGAGGGAAGAGGTCACGCATAGATTAGGAGTAGTTAAGTTTATTTCCTGTTTTTCGTCGGTTTTCAAAAGGGGTTTGAATATCTCGGATCTTGCCGGATCTTTGCGAATTCTCGAAAACTCGGTTTCCGTAGTCCACCATTTCTAAAAATACCCGAATATCCCTTTGTGAGATTTCTAGAGAGAGAGAGAAACCCACCTAAATTTTCCCCTCACCTTTTAGCCGAAAATCCCTTCTGTCGGACGGCGTCTGGAAAAGCCAGACGGCGTCCGACCAGCCAAATACCGAAATAGTACTCTCTGCCGGACGGTGTCCGATAAGGTTCAAATTTGGGTGTTTCTCACTGTCGGACGGCATCTGGGGGGCGTCCGATCCTTTGCATGTGCACTGTCGGACGGCGTCCGGTCCTTACCGGACGGCGTCTGATCAGCTGTTTTTTTGTGAGCAATTGCCGCTGTCGGACGGCGTCCGGTGCCCGTCGGACGGCGTCCGGTAGAGGCTAACGGCTAGTCTTTTTGTCCTCTTCCGAGGGGCAACGGCTAGTTTTGCTCTTGGGGCTATAAATACCTACCTAGTGGCTGGCTATTTTGATGTTTGCTGCTCCACTTCACCTACCACATTCATAGCTCATCAATTAGGTGTTTTAGAGCCATTCCTCCACCCACAAAGCATCCAAAGCCACAAATCATTAAATCCCAACACCGAGATTCATGGAAGTCCTTCGATCCGGCATGATCGGGGCGTTTCGGGCTTGTTACTTTTGAAGACATCCTTCATGGAGGCGAGGGCTTGGGAGTAGGCCTTGGCGTGTGGCTACTCTCGAGTCGGTGCACGGGTGTGAGTCCACCTCGCGGAGTGTGAACGACTACCGGGAGTGAGTGAGGCGCTAGGCTCGAGAGCGAGCCGTCCTTGTCGCAAGGGGTAGCCTCAACGGAGAGTAGGAGTTCGGCTCGAACTTCGTCAAACAAACACCGTGTCACTCTCTCATTTATTTCCCGCACTTACTTTTCTTGCATCGCTTGTGTTTAATTGTTTGCCATGTCTTAGTTGCCTCGTAATTGCTTGTCGCTTCCGCTTACTTGCCAATTGCAACTAGGATTGGGTGATTATTAATATGATGCTTAATTGAGGATAATCAAAAGAATTTAAAATTGCCTATTCACCCCCCCTCTAGGCCTTAGGATCCTCTTTCAAGTGGTATCAGAGCATCTAGGTTCTCCGGTATTAGCTTCACCGCTAGGAGATGGCTCAAGAGGGGCCTAGGATAGAAATTGGAAAGGCTCCTATCTTTGATGGAACAAATTACAACTATTGGAGAATTAGGATGCAATGTTACTTAGAGACACTTAGCTATGATGTGTGGGTTGCTTGTGAGACCGGCTATCCGGATTCTCCGGCCGGAACTATTGCTCTTGATGAAGTTCATGCTAAGTACAAACGCTTCAATGCCATTGCTAGAAATGCTTTACTTTCTAGTGTATCTTCCGAAGTTTTTGATAGCATTGGCAATCTCACTAAAGCTTATGACATTTGGAAGCATCTTAGAGAAATTCATGTTGGTAGTGCCGAGATGCTTGAGGAGAAGCTATCTAGAGCTAGAAAAAGATTTGATCAATTCAAGATGCTCCCTAATGAAAGTGTAAATGAAATGTTTCTTAGGTTGAACCCCATCGTCAATGAAATTGCCGAATGTTCGGAGAAGAAGGTCATGGAAGACATTGACATTTGTCGGAAGATGCTCGATGTTGTGCCATTTAGTTTCAATCCACTTGTGACATTAATTCGAGCTTCCAAATCAAAACTCAAGAAAATGACACCGACAAAGCTCCTCGGGCAACTCAACTCTTACGAGATGCGGCTTCTTGAAAGTGAAGAGTCCCCGCTCAGTAAGAAGTCAATTGCTCTCCTAGCCAAAGTCAAAAGTGGGAAGAAGAAGATTGAAGTTGAAGAAGATGATGATGACTCCGATGATGCAATTCCGAAAATTGAAGAATTGGCCCTCCTTGTCAAGCGGTCAAGAAAGTTGATCAAGAAGATGAGCTTCCGCGGTGGATCATCCTCTTCAAGGCAAAGACCTATCACCGAAATACGTTGCTATGAATGTGGAGAGAAGTGTCACTTGGCAGCAGATTGCCCAAAAAGTAAAAAGAACAAGCACAAGGCAAGGAATCAAGAGGAAGATGAGGATGACGACAAGAAGAAGTACCGTCACTACCGCAAGAGCGATCACAAATCGAAGGAGAAGGAAAAGGCTCTTGCCGGTCAAAAGACCAAAAAGGAAGATAGTTCAACCTCATCATCCTCCCAATCCTCCTCCGAAGAAGAAGATACTAGAGCTCATGGGTTAGCCAGACTTGCGATTAAGGAAAATGCCCCTCCGGCTCTTCCCAAGCAAAAGCTTTATCTCACCGCCAACACACAAGAAGAGATGATTGGGGAATGGATTACCGATGATGAAGGCTCTTGGGCGGACTCCTCCGACAATGAAAGCACCAAAGTGTCCGGAGTCGCCATCGACAACCCTACACCTCCCATGTGCCTCATGGCACTAGAGGAGAAGGTAACAAATGAGCACCTCTCTAAAAGTGAGCTTATGCTTTTGATTGATGACTTGAATAATGCTCTAGAGAAGGAAAAGTCTAAGAGGAAAAAGCTAATGAAAGTACATAAAGAGCTTGCAAATGAATTTGAGAATTTGCTTGAAAAACATGAAAATCTAGAAGATGATTATGAAGCTCTAAATTTGCAAGTTGAAATTCTAGAAAATAAGCTTGCTAGTTCAAATGTTGTTGATGAAACTCCTCTTGATTGCTCAATTGAAAAATTCAATGTTGTTGTGACTTGTGACTTGATTGACACCGTTAATGGTTCACTTAGCTTATCACATGACATATCTTTGAGCTTGTCACCCACTATCACACCTAATGCTAGCTCATCTTCACCCACTAGTGCTAGTACTTTAAATGAAAATGTTTGTTCTATTGGTACTTGTGGTGTTGCCAAATGTGCTAATGAGCTAGTTAAGGAAAATTTGCTTCTCAAGGATAGAATTGAGCAACTAGACTCTACCTTGGCTAAATTGCTTGTGGGGAACAACTCTCTTGACAAGGTGCTTCGGGAGCAAAGGTACACCTTTATCGGCACCCGATTTACAAGATCAGATTCCACCTGCGTAAACCCGTACTAGTCCCAAGGATCATGGCTAGTACACACAGATATACAGAAACGGAACAGTGCCAACGATATTATTATTACAAACGGAACATAGTCCATTACAAACAACATACAACGGCTCGCAGGCCGCAAATCAGAGTACACAACGATACAAGCCTAATACAACATCTAGAATTTTATCATCCCACAGGCACGGAGGCTGTAGGAACGCGTAACCCTAATCTTCATACTCTTCGCCGGAGAACGCCTCCTCGACGTAATCCGGGTCCTCCTCTTCGGACGGCGGGCCATACTCGGATGGACCAGCTGTTGAAATTTTGAAAAGAGAGGGGAGAACAGGATGGTGAGTACAAATTGTACTCGCAAGTCTGGAATTATGCAAATGCGGTTCCGTACAAGGAAGGCTTAGGTTATTTTGCGGAAATGCATTTATTAGCCTAGTTTTGACGAAGCAATTTATAAACAAATAAATCTTAATCACTTTCTTTGGGCTCTTCTCAAGCGGTTCTCGCCACTTGGCCTCAAGTGCCATAGCGAGAACAAAATCCTTTCTTCTTTTCTTTTCTCAAACGGCTAGGTCCATTCCGCGACACTTTCCGTAGGCCGTCACCCAATCCGAATATACGCGGTGGCACCTAGCTCAAACGAAATCCTTCTCAAATCCTTACTCATCTCAAATCCTTTCTTTAAAATCCCTTTTCTAAATTTGTTTTTAAAATGAAGCAACTACCATATAATCAGTCCTTCAGACGCTCATAACCGCGAGCACGGCTATCATGACAGCTTTAACTTTCTGCAGAGTGGGTACGCCTTACCCTCGAGAGGCTACGCGACCAGACGGTGTTTCGCCACAAGACCATCAACCACGAGGGCCAACGATCGGGCCCGTCCCATTCGAGGGCTCGAGGTCGCATCTTGTAATGGCTCGATTCATAGGATCATAGGATGAGCAGTCCTTAGACTAGGGAGATTTGGTATTTTAGCCCGATTTGAAACATGGTGCCTCTCGCACCAACCGACAAAACATCTCCTAGTCGGAAAGATTTTGGGGTAAGAGGAAAATCATTTCCTACTTAGCATCACCCTTGATGCGCTATCTTTAAATCACCCTTTTCCAACCATTTCTCAAAACATTCACCTTTCACACAAATGATTGAATCATTCCGCATAAATGATTTTAAGCATTTATCCTACCACAATCAAAGCATATAAATAAGAGCAATTCATATTTTAGCCTTAGGTTTAATCCTACCATATTTCTTACCCTTCTATTCGGTCATGCTAACTAAGTCTAGGAAATACGGCATTTATCTTTTAAACTAGCATGCATATTTTCAAGTCTAATAAATATTTTCTAAATAACCGAAAATGGCTTCTCAATATGATCAAAGGGACTTGCCTTGATCGGTTCCGGGAAAGTGAAGGGGCGTCGTCGATCGGGTCTTCGGAGCTTGACCTCCTAAACGCCGTAATTACGCATGCAAAGCAATACAACACACATAAGCAAAATATTTCATGTCATGCTGTTTTTAGGTAATGGGACATACAACAACTTTTAATGCATTTTGTTAAAAGAGATCATGCCAAATGACTTATCGCGAATGCAATGATGCCATTATTAATCCAAGAATACTTCTAACAAATGCATGCTGCATGAATGGCATGACAACAATTATTTCTTAAGGTCCAGGACTTGTAAAGTATTTTATTTTCATTTAAAAGGGATAATATGACCATTTCTCACATGCACATAAAATGATGCACCTAGAACTTATCTATTTAGCTAAAATGGATTCCACATGCAAGACATGTAAATGCATATTTTTCTAGGGTCCAGAGTGGTTAAAGCATTTGTCCGAATTTTTATAGAATTTTCACAAGACAAAAAGCAAATTTTAACTAAAGGTTTTAAGATACTACACAATGGTTTAACCGTAAATTAGAAAAGAATTAAAAGAAAAAGGGGTCTCGATCTTGGGCGGCTCGGCCGAACGGCCTAAAGGCGCAAAGGCCTTTCGGCATCCGCCATGAGGCGAGGGAGGTGCTTGTGACCGATCAAGGGTCCCACCGTCGGTGGCACCATGATGGCAAAGGAAAAACAGAGAGACTCCGGCGGCGGCGAACACCTGCGGCGATTTACGCTGGCCACCGGGTTCAAATGGGTCTGTTGGGAGTGACATTTGGGAGGCGAACACTAAGGTCGTCTCGGCAGTACGAAATGCACGGCAGGCGTCGGCGCATGAGCACGGCGGCGGAATCCTCACGGTACCAGGCGGCCGGCGAGAAGGATCAAACCCGATTCCTCGACTTCAAGCAACGATGGAGAGGCGAAAGCGCAGTGAGCTCACGGGACGGAAGGGATGGCCAGGCGGCGGGACCACGACGGTGGCAACGGCGCGAGCTCCGGGATGCGCGGATCACTGGCGTCGATCCTCTGGCGCAAGCTTTGCTGGGTGACCTGCGGATCACCCAAGGAGGGCATGGATTAGGAGGAAAGAGGCGAGGCAAAAGGGAAAGAGGAACAGCGGCAAGGCGATGACGATCGACAACGCACCGGCTCGGGACTGCGACAGTGCGGTGGCGCAAAGCAGCGGTCAATAGGGTAGCAGTACCCCATTTATAGGCGAGCTCCGCCCGGAACGTATTCAATGCGACGCGCGGGGTTGGCAGTCGCCGGTGTGATTCCGGCCAATGCCGTGAAGGGGAATGCATTGAACGCGATGGCGCCGAGGTGGTTTGGCCGGCGATAAGACAAGAAGGGTAGGGGACGGAGAGGGTCCGGCGGAGGAGTGTAAAGGCGGCAATGCGTGGGAAAAAGAGCCATGGCGGCCCGGGAAGGAGGAGAGAGGGTACAATGGGTGGGTTAACGAGAGGAGGAACAGGGGAGAAGAGAGGAGGAAGGGATGACAAGCGGGGCCCACATGGCGGTGGTACCGCGCCTCATGGCATATAGCCGGTCTTGGTGAAATTGGGTCGGTGTCTTGCGTCAGCGGAATGGGCGTGGCGGCTCGTGCCCAACCAGAGGAAGAGAGGATCGGGGAAAAGAAAAGAAAAGGAAAGATGGGCCGAGACTTAATGAGAGGGAAATAAAATGTTTTGAAATTTTGATTTCCAAAGAACCTATATTCTCCAAAACCTTTTAACAAATTAAATATTTTGGGAAATATTATTTTGTTTCCCCAAAATTTATAATACATTTTGAATAACCTCACAAGGGTATTGGTTTTAAGAAAATATTATTTTAAACCAATTACCAAAATTTTCCACCAAAGGGCATAGACTTGGAAAATTTAAATTATTTTTCTAATCTAAATGCAATGCATGAAGTGATGATGTCATGATGCAATAATGGATGATTTAACATTTTTAAATCATGCATTTAAGAAATTATTAACGTGCCAAGTTGGGTTTAAAAATTTGGGATGTTTACAACCTTGGGTAAGCATGGTTTGGGATTTCATCCCGGTGATTTGCCCAAGGGCGGTTGGGGTAAGCCCAAACTAACTTTTGTTAAGGGAGGGACCCGTTGCCATATTTGCAAAAATGATAAACACAAAGTCGTTGCCATATTTGCAAAAATGATAAACACAAAGCCGTTACCATATTTGCAAAAATGATAAACACAAAGCCATTGCTTGTTCTCCGCAGCTCAGAACAAGCACATCGCTGAATTGGAAGAACAGAACCGGCAGCTTCGAGAGGAGAAGGCGCAGCGAGATGCGGAGCGAGAGAGAGAGAAAGGAGCGAGAGGAGGCGCGAAGGAGCGGCATGCGGCCATGGAAAATCTGAAGGCCGCCCAAGAACAGAACACTGCTCCTCCTGCTTGTGCATACAAGCAGTATTTACACATGCGTTGCTCGCAAATTATTCCTTCCAGCTAAGCTCATTTGCTAACATGTCCTATTGATCAGCATGGGTTCCAGCAGGCGGGGACCAGCACCTCTAGCTAGCCACCCACAGATGCCTGCGGTGATGACGCAGACGCAGGAGGCCCCAGCCACACAGTTTGCCCCTACCTTTGCTCCTGCTTTCGTGCCACCACCGCAATTCCCGATGGCGTACTTTCCACCTGCACCGAGGCCTTCACGGGGGGTAAGTTTGCGACCATGTCGTTTGATCCAAATGCCTCTAATTTATACAAACATGATATTTCATCCTCTTTTGCAGGTGTCCGGCTCGGGTACGGCTGCGCCGGCGGTGATTGATTCGCAGGGGGATGTCGATAGTGGCACGGGGTCTCCGCTTGAGCAGTTTGTCACCAATATCCTCAATCCAGACTACGACTTGAGTGGTGGCGGCCCGCACGAGATGTAGTTAGGTTGTTCATTCCATTCTTCGCATGCTCTCTATATATTCGAACTTTGTGCGACTCTGTTTATACTTTAGTGACAACATATGACTTGTAAATATGTGTGGATCAATGTTTCGCGATAAAATGGTTGTATTTATCGTTTATTTAGTGTTTTGCGATGATATGGTTGTATATGGGCTCGAAATAGTGGTGGCATGGGCTCGAAATAGTGGTGGCCAGCTTCTAAATATGTGTCGATGTGAATATGAGAACTGGGAATTGAATATATGCTGGGAATTGGGTTTTTTTGTAGGTTGAAGTTAATGTTTTCAATAATTGGCAGCAATATGTGCATAACCAATATAGCGTTGTCGTGACCTCCTTTGAGCCGTCGACATAGCTCTAGATCAATGTCGGCGGCTACACCACATGCCGCCGAAACAGACCTCCGTTATGTAGGCGGCCTTAGTACATGCCGCCGACATAGATGCTTTTCAGAGGTGCCTGGGAATTCTCCTAGAGGGATCTGTGTCAGCGGTCATTGGTATGGCCGCCGAAATAGCTCCAGACACATGTCGCCTTCTCGCTCGTCATATGGACCCCACTAGTCAGAGCGCCGTGACAGGATCGGACCGTTTGCCATGTGGTATGCCGACATAGCTGTTTTATCAGTGGGGCCGTCGACAAAATTAAGCTATGTCGGCCAAGTAGTGTCGGCGAAGCTTTGTCGACGGCTAGCCGCCGATAAAGGTCAATGTCGACGGTTTCTGGACCTGTGTCCGGGGTTTTAGCCGTCGACACTGTTTCAGATTCCTGTAGTGTACCCTACCATGCACTACATGTGTTGGACATCACACAAATAGGCATCAAATGAGAATAGCATTGGTTATGCCCTTAGGTTGTCATTGGATCCAGTAAAATGAATGGTATATAATACTAAGTTATGTGTATTTAAAGCATTCTCCTATAAAAATATTCATAGCTGGAGTCTTAAATCAGATCAAGCTAGCGACCAATATTTGCGGTTAGACGTTCCTCTAGGTAGCCTCTCCGTCTAATAATCACACGCGCGCATGTTCGACTTAAGTGCATGGTCGCTGACTCCCGATCAGTCGGAATCCGTACGTGCAATGTGACCTCACACGTGCGAATAAAGTGGATCAATCGATCGATCAGTCATAGCACACAACTGCACAAGTCAATCTCCATGGCCAGTTGCTGTTTCCTGGCATCATTGCATGCATGGCATGTCATACAGATGACCACATGCACGTACATACATATATAAGTATCTAGGTCTGACTGGTCTGAAGTCATGGTGATCAGTACGTATTAGCGCGTGCTTAATTAATACTCCTTGTTAAGCCGTCAGTCAAAATGAAACCAGTACAGACAAAATAAGATCGAGATAACAAAAACTAGCTCTATCTGGCAGATTAATTAGTTAAACACAAGTAGTACATCTCTCCTTGTTAATTAAGCCGTCGGTCGTAGGCTAATTAATAGGCAGGCGACCTTATGCTTTGTGGTTCAAGTTTGATCGTACATATACGTACGTACATCCACAGGACACGATATTTACACATTTAAAACTGTGGTCGACACGGAGTCATGATATATCCCAAGACTCTGCATTATGTCTATGTCGTCAATTAATGTTTCCATGCATCAGCATGCCAAATTCCATGGCATATATAGCGTGTTACGTACATATATAGACAATATATCCGAATTAGGTACGCTATACAAAATTTCTACAATTTTATTTTGAAAATTTTTCCTCTCCAAAGCATTTTAAGAATTTTGAAATCTAGGAAAATATTACTACTTACTCATGCGCACCATATGTGCACGGTGCACCATGCAAGCATACGTGGTGTAAATATAAATTAAAAACCGGTTTTACGGTTAAGAGCGTAGAGAACAAACTCTTTCCATGTATAGTCACGACTTGTAAGAAATACTTAATTATATTGTATTCCAATTTCCATTTATTTATATACGCAAACAAAATCGTAGGTAGAGATAAAGGGGATAGGGGCCGGGAGAGCTAGAGAACAAAGATCACCGCTCTCTGGGTTATATAGGCCTTGTTTGTTTCAGATTAATGTTGAGTTGCGTTTTACTTTTGCAAAATTGTGACTCACTCGAAAGACGTTTTAAAAAATTCAAAATATTATGAAAAATTATTTTGCGAACTTTAAGAAAAGCTAATTAAATAACTACAAAATATTATAACATTTGGGTTATACAAAAATAACAAATTTTAATTTAATTTAATTTAATTTAATCTGAAACAAACAAGGCCATAACTAGCAGTGCAGTGATTAGTTAGACTGCAAATAATTAGCAGTCGATCAGCTGTTATAATTCATAGCCTTCACGCGTCGTCGTAAGTAGTAGTATTATTGCGTGTCCCAAGATGGCTGACGTGTGCACACTGCGCCTTTGAAACTGTGGGCATGGCTCAGGTCGAAGCATATCCGACCATATTTATAATCAGCTATCTATAAAGACGTTGATTTAGTATTTTGCTTATGTGAAGAGTAAAAAGACAAAAAAATATATGGACTATTTGATGGAGTTAACTTACAGCTAACTTATACTCCATCCTAAAAAATAAGGCGTGCATAGATTTTTAAAAAATCAACAATTATAACTTTTAACTAATAATTAAGCTAAAAACTCGTATCTTCTGTATTATACATGTAATATGGTCGGATTAGTATTTGAAAGTTCTTTTATATGATGTTACTTTTATGTTTATTAATAATATATTTTGAAAGAAATCAATGGTCAAAGTTTTGCTTTGAAGAGCGTGCCAAAAATTTATATGCTTTATATTTTGTAAAGGAGGAGTATCAGATTGCAATACTATATATATATATATATATATATATATATATATATATATATATATATATATATATATATATATATATATATATATATATATATATATATATATATATATATATATATATATATATATATATATATATATATATATATATATGAGTCCATATTAATTTTATGATCCATAATGTAACTAGCTAGTCTATTTAAGAGAATATCTATATACTATGTATAGATGATATTTAATTTCTTATAGCTACTGGAGTATTAGAGAGACTTCTGCTTTGAAAATCAAGCTTAGAAATTAACCGAACTAGTCCAAATGATAAGGTTTGACTTGTCGATCTCGTACGGACTATAGTTATAGCTTGTACCATTTTGGTACGTGAACAGAAACAACCTGGTCATACATATAGTAATTCACATCGTTTAAGAGACGTGTCAAGGGCAGTTAATTAATCATCGATGCAATACGAGATATTTATATAAATAGCCCTACCATTAATATTAAAAAGCATACCTTCTGTTTATTATCTACTCTCCTTTTCTTATTTCGATGTGGTGTATTTTGGAAATGCTTTTCATCAACTAGCAAAATGTTTTCTTATTTTACTGTGTTTGTATTAATATTATAGGGAGATTTCAGTTAAAGTGATAACAAAAATAGTCAAAGCAGAGTGACACAACGTAGTACTAGTAGTATATGTAATAACCGCCGGTAGCTATATATATGCTCGAGGCAAATAGTTTTAGATTGTACTCCGTAATTAACACCCAGCTTAATTAATTAGTTTACCTTTACGTCAGTTCAGTTTTACAACTCACTCATATTCAATCAATATTTTTGGGCAAAATGAAGAAGAAACCCAAGAAATGTGTCACACATGTACATATACTAGTTGAGTAGACGGGCTGTGGCCCGTCGACGCTAAGTTTGCAGTGTATGAGTATGCAATAACCAAGACTATGGATCATGAGAAGATGCAGAAGTAGTAGCATGTAATGAGTCTTAATAAATCCTAGACAGAAAAGAGTTCGTAAATAGTCAGGACAGTTCTAGGGAACATTTCATTATATAAAACAGAAAAAAACGAAAAGTAGTATATAAGATAGAAAATTCCAATTGTCGACCTACATCAACCTCATCGAACAGACATTTCATTTCGTTATGATTACATCGAAAGAACTGGACCGAAGCAGTAAAAACCTAAGATACTGAGAAAGGAGGCATGCTGGGCAGGAGATATAAATTTGACAATCATAAATGTCAATAAAAATAGTGTGTAGACGAAAATTAAACTTGATGAAGGGGAAAAAACCCTGGCCATGCTCTTTCGTTGTGAACCTAATGAAGAGGAAAACACTCAGTAAATAAACACTGAAAAATGACTGTAATGTACACAGGGAATCATTCCTTTTTTTGGTAATTCGCAGCCTACGAAAAGGTAGTGTGTAGACAAAACTAAACATGTACTAAACCTATAGAGAAATAGACACGGATAGCCTCCAAAAATGATTAATCTGAACATCCAAAAAGAGCAAGCACACTGAGATGCAGAGAAATAAACCTAGGAAGGCATGTGTTTGGTTGTCTTAAACCTTTTTTTAACAAATAAAACAATACGTAACTGTATTTAAACTAACAAATGAATTGTATAGCACACTACTTGATTAGGCGACCTTTTTTAACTAAAAAATTGTAAAAAAAGAAACAACAATCTTTTTTTAAAAAAAATTGTAATGGCAAAAGGAGGAAAGGAGTAATGAGGATGACAAACAAACATATGTGCCAATTTAGATTACGACAAAGCATGTTCAGCTAGGATGAGAATGAGCTTTCTTACATTCATAAACAGTTGTCCATTTTAATAAATGTTTCACTAATTGCCCTCACCTAGGAAGAGAATTAAGTTGTTGTAGTAAAACTAAGGTAATTCGATTGCAACAGAAGTACATATGATTTTACTGGCACGATAGCATAATCAAATCCTAACACAAAATCAGGGCATGTTAGCTAACCTGATGGCAAGGAGTGGAAACTCATCGAGGTCAATACTCAGTTTAATATACAAAGAATATGGTTCCGGCAAGAATGCATAAAAATCATTGGTCGTGTAATTCAGCTCAACAATAAGTTGCTTCCTACAAATGGGTAAATGAAATCCACAGCGAAGATAATTTAGTAAAAGGCGCCGGATCTGACCTGCATGGAGGAGAGCACGGGAAAAGACCATGACGGCGGCAATCAAAGGAGAGGAGGTCTGCAGGGCAAAGGACAGCGGCGGAGGAGGAAGGGGGGACGGCCGCGGGGGGTGGGTCATCGGTGCCGTGGGGGAGGCGGCGAGGTAGGACGTGGAGGAGAGAACGATAGAACGAGAGAGAGAGAGAGAGAGATAGAGAGAGAGAGAGAGAGAGAGGCTTACTGGGGGGAGGCAGCAGGGTGAGGCCGCGCCGTCCGGGCCCCCGTTGACGAATCCGGCCTGGACGAACCCCGGCGGCGCTGGACCTGACCTGCATGACAGCGGCGAAGAAGGAGGGGTGGACCGCCTGGGCGGGGAGGGAGGGGTCATCGGTGCCCAGGGGAGGCGGCGAGATAGAACGTGGGGGAGAGAACGATAGAGCGAGAGAGAAAGAGGCCTGCTGGAGGGAGGCAGCAGGGTGAGGCCACGCCATCTGGCCCCGTCGTTAATTTGGCTGGGACGGACCCAGGGCGCCGGATATGACTCTGACAACAATGGCGGCGGAGGAGGGCCGCCATGGGTGGGGGGGGGCGGGGTCATCGGTGTCGTGGGAAGGCAATGAGAGAGAGCCTTACTAGGGGGAGGCAGCAGGGTGAGGACGCGCGGGTGAGAGGCGGCTAGGGTTGCGAGGCAGCGAGAGGGCAGAGGGGGGCCGGGGGCATGCAAGCGTACGGACCGCGGGCCGATTTACAAAAGTTCAGGGACCTTTTTACAAAAAAAAAAGCCAGGACAAAGCTGGTGATCGACCGCACGAAGCCGATCGGACGGTTGGAGAAAATCGCGGTGACGCGCGTCGAGCGGGAGGAGCCCAAGCGCGCTGTGCGGTGAGACGTGCCGCGTGGCAGCGAGGGGGTACCTCCCCACCGGCTTTGTACTTTTATTGATATAGGATTTCCCTAATATATATGTGCTCTTAGGGCACTCATGCCAGTTGTTTCTATAGCTCCACAAAAGGATTGATGCTGAGGTGTAGAGAATAATTAATGATGAGATAGATCAAAGTCATAAAATATGACGTGTCATTTTTATAAACAACTTATTAATTGAAACCCATATGTCAGGAGTATCCTCAGTGGTGAAATTTAAGCCAGACTAACTTTATTGTGCGATGTTGTTTGAGCTGTGTACATCTTTAAATACAGAGATTGATCTATATCTTCTATGTGAGAAATGTGATATGACTTATTTAGAAACGATTCGATTTGAAACCCATGTGCCGGGAACTAGTACCCTCAGTGACGAAATTTGTGTCAGGGCGACACTTTTTTTTGGTTTATTATATACATTAAATAGCATATATAGTGGCATCGAATAATTTTTTATGAAATTTTGTACCGATCGAGTCAATAATTCGCAAAACCAAGCATTCTACAACACATACTAGAGTACAGATGGCTGCTGCATGCAGCAGCTAATGACGCGAATAGGAAACTCGGAAGGATCCAAAGAAACTTTCAGAAATGGCGCTTAGATTGCACGCGGGTACGTACGTGTGCACGTGCAATGGACAAATGGTCAATGTCGGAGTTGAGCAGCCGCCTGCTGGTTCGTGCATGCTAGATAGCCTGTACCTGCAACAAGCTAGCTTAATTAATACTCTCTCTGTTTTTTTTGTTTGCCAACTTCGACTTCTCGACATTTCTTTTACCATTCGTCTTATTCAAAAATCAGTGCAAAGATGAAAAAAATGTCATGTTTAAAGTATGCACCCTTATGGATAAAACAAATCATAACAAAATGAAATGATATTTTAAAAAAATTTGAATAAGACGAATAGTCAGAAACATGTCTAAAAGTTAAATGCGTCGAACAAAAATAAAATCAGAGGGAGCACTATATATTATTTGACACTTGATCGCAGGCGCATGATTTGTGGATCCTCTCGCGAGCACGTAGCAGCGATCGTTGACAAGAAAACCATAGCACGGATTTGATATTTTGATTCGATAGTCTTGTTAGGAATAACTTGTGTGCCGGCATAAATTGTCTACTCGATCGATCACCGATCGTGCATGTGATCAACGAAGACGATCGACGTCAATCGAGTTAATTGCCGGCCGTGTGGACGAAACCAAGCAATTATATATGTGCCGGTCACACTGTTAACTAATCTCAAGGTAGCTAGACGAAATTAACTCACGAAAATATAGTTATACACGTACGTGTGCAGAAAATATCGCTTGTTGAAACTTGAAACTGGCCGAGAGATCTCTCTTGATCTGGATGCTAGCCTCGACCATGACTGATCGATGCTATGACCGGCGGAAAGATCACTCCTTGATGCGCCGCGGTTGCTGAAAACCCAAAAGGGATTAAGAGAGAATATATTAACTCCAAACATGTACACGTACGAACATATAGCTAGATCTATGTGCATGCATATATGAGAAGAGAAATCCATCTAGCTCTCAGAGAAAAACACATGCAAGCAAGCAGCAGCCACTCAGATCAGTCAAGTCACGATCGATGTTCATTCGGTAGGCCAAGAAAAGCCATAAACGAAAGTCGATCTTTTCTTTTAGAAAAACATAGAAGGAACGCCTTTATTGCGTTAAATAAAGGGAAGCAGCCGCACGCAGGCGATTTTCTCGCTACCCCTCCCCCTCCGGTATAGTTTTTCCACGTGTATAAGAGATTTTTCATACACATCGATATCCATCGATTCTCGCCTTTAACATATGTGTAAAAGGAGAAGAAGGGAGGGAGCGAGAGAGAGAAAGAGTACAAATCTATAAACAATATCCAACAATTCTTATCATGTGCATAGGAAATCTTAGAATTTTTAATTTTTTATATTTTTTTTATTCGTTTATGCAAAATTATATGTCGGGTTGAAAATTAGACACAAATAGACGCCGGTCGCACTTTGAATTCACGACAACCCATCTGTCGCACTTTGGGCGCACGATAGGTTGGTGAGAAGACGGGCGCAGGAGAGCCATGTAGTGGCACCTTCAATTCGCGACCGTACTGTAGCTACAGTACCAGACACTATTCATCGAACATCTTTTATCTATTAACACTTCATACCATATCCAACTTACACGAAACAAATTTCAAAATTCATGTAAAATCCTAAAGAACCCATTTTTCAAACTTTCAATTTTTGTTAAATTTTTTTAAATTTCGAATTTCGAATTTACACTTGAATTTGTATTTGAATTTTTAAATTTTGAATTTTAAAAATTCAAAGTATGAAAAATGGGTTCTTTAGGATTTTACATGAATTTTAAAATCTGTTTCGTGTAAATTGGATATGATATGAAATATTAAACTTCCAATTTTTGAATTTTGGATTTTGAATTTACACGAAAATTGGAAGTTTAATATTTCATACTATATCCAATTTACACGAAACAAATTTTAAAATTCATGTAAAATCCTGAAGAACCCATTTTTCATACTTTGAAATTTTCTAAATTCAAAATTTAAAAATTCAAATACAAATTCAAGTGTAAATTCGAAATTCAAAATTCAAAAAATTTTAAAAAATTTGAAAGTTTGAAAAATGGGTTCTTTAGTATTTTACATGAATTTCGAAATTTGTTTCGTGTAAGTTGGATATGGTATGAAGTGTTAATAGATAAAAGAAGTTCGATGAATAGTGCTCGACATCAGAGCTGATAAAGATCGGTCGCTAATCGAAGGTGCCACTGTTCTGCTCTCTCGCCTGCCTTCTCACTAACCTATCGTGCGCCCAAAGTGCGACATGTGGGCTGTTGCGAATTCAAGGTGCGACAGGCGTCTATTTGTGTCTAATTTTCAATCCGACATATAATTTTGCATAAACGAATAAAAAAAATTAAAAATTCGGAAATCTTATGCATGTGGGGGTGGCATGCATTTTCCCTACGTACCCCTCGAGGCCTCAAGTCCTCCCCTTCTTTCTCCTTCCCACTCCAGCCGTGACACCTCGCCTGCTCCTCCAATGTCACCCTCTCCCCCTCTTTATTCTTCCTTTCTGGCTACTTCGCATGCCTCCACCACCGTCGTCAATCCACCTACTCATGATCGACGACACTCTTATTGTCTCACCATTTCGCTCCTCTTCCTCTGGTCCACTGCCACCACGCATGCCACGCCGATCCTATATATTCACCCCAATCTAGTTGTCTTGTCCCGGTCTGCTTGCCGCCCTTGCTCAATCACCTTTGACCACCCGGTGGCTCTGGCGGCACGACCGCTGCCTCACCCACTAAGCATATATATTTTTGGTAAACACTATCATTTCCTATGGCAAAACGCATCCGGTTTTCTTTCCTAATTAACCATCTCTGTAATTAGCACTATATTTTACCTGGCAAAGATATTCTCCTGACTAGCAAGCATGTATAAGTAGCAAAGTGACCCTAGCTAAGACGGTTTCTACTATCCAAATTAATTGTGCCTTAATGGGTGAGGCACAACTTACATACAAATGTCCGGCCAGGACCATTTCAGGTGATGACTGATGATAAGAGAGACCGTGAGACCGTTTCAGCTGTAACTCTTTACGAGTTTTACCCAGCTCTTTTTCTTTAAAAAAAAAAATGAGTTCGATAATATTTCACCAAATTCGAGCAGAAGATGAGATACGGCGTCCGGAGCTGCTTTTTTACCAGTTCCTAGCTGTGTGTAAACATATACACTGATATCATATCATTGCCCTTTTAAAAAGACCAATTCCAACTTGCAAGGCCGTATCTGTAGTATTTATGCATCGCTATAGTGGAGCACGTCAATGTCGGCAATCGTACGACTATTAATTAATTACTGTACTTAATCGTCGGGATTAGTCTCTGTGGCCCGCGATCGATGCAAATGATGCGCGCAACAAATTGCGAGTGACCAGGTAGGAGTCAAACCAGGAAGCTAGCTCTTAACCAAGCAAATTGGAAATGATGCTGAAAGCTAAGCTGAGCTAGACTGCATGAAGCTCTAGCTGCTGGGTCAGCTAAGAGCTGCTCTCGAATTATAAGAGATAAGATTAGGGATTACTTTCACCTTTTTGACTCATAGGCGCCATGCACCTGTCATAGTGTCATGGTTCCTAATTCACAAAGTTTCTTTTTTTTTCAAAAAAAAAAGTGATGCATGGTAAAAAAGCTCGTGTATAGTGGAATTAGTCATGTAACTTAATTTGCAGGCTAAAAGGAGGATAAGGTGCGCAATCTTGATGCCCTTTGTAGGAGCGATAATGATCTTGATCCACCAAGACCAAAATGCATGTGGACGAAAAGGGGTTAATATACATGAGCCATTTCTTCTTCTTTTTTTTTCCCCTTCGGATGAGACATATTTCTTTTGAGGAAAACCGTTCTAGTAAAAGGGAAAGAGGACAAAAAGATGAGAGAAAAAAAATCATGCATGATCTTCCGAGACCAAAATAGTATGTGGAGAGAAGGAACGAAAGTACTGAGGGAGCTGAGACAAATTAGGGAACGTATCCTATGCACTCAGCCATCCGGTGCACCCATGCAACCAAGCCACTAGGGCCGTCCGATCAAGATCTTGCGTTAAAAATCCCGCTCCCCTCTTTTGCTTTTCGCCTGTTAGAATAATTATGGGGTTGGCCCATTTAATTATTTTAATAGAAATTCCAAGAGGCCTATTTAATACTAAACCGTTCGGGAAATTGGGAGGAGAATATCTCAACTTAAATAGTTGGATTGTGGTTCTCCCAATTAAGAAAAGAGAGAAAAGAAAGGCGTGGGCATGGCGTGGCGTGTCGAGCATGCAGGCGATCTCTCCTCGAACGCAGGCGAGCTCTCCCGAGGCAGGCGAGCTCTCCTCGAGCACGGCGATCTCTCCTCGAGCAGGCGACCTCACCCCGAGCACGGCGACCTCTCCCGTAAATCAAGCGACTTAATGGTGGTGTAATGCGTCCGTTACGTGAACGGACGACTTAATGGCCGATGTAATGACGTCCGTTACTAGTGCTTGATGGTGTCCGAGTTCGACGAACTTTCTTCTGGCGCCTATAAAAGCATGAGCTCCTCGCCCTGTGAAAAAGGGCTCTCGCACTCAAGAGCTCTCTCTCTCCCGCACATTCCATACTTCCATCTGTAGCGCTGCCGTTTTGCGTTCCCGTCTCTGTTTCCTTGCGCGCACAAGGAGCGGAGGGAGCAGGCCTCCGGAACCTCGTCCTTCTCGAGATCCTGCTCGGGATAGAAGGCCGATAAGGTTTTTGGGGAGCGTTCTCGCGATCGCCGAGTTCTTCGTCCTCGGATCGTTGCAAGGAGGCACTGTACATCTACATTGACCGACGCTCGATCGCACCGACCTCTCCATCGCATCAAAGGCATCTCGCACCAACTTGTGATCGACTACATCAACCGTCATGGCGGTGAGAATGTGCAAGTTATTCTCCCGCTACTTTGTACTGCGCTGTAGTGGCTGCGGCTCGGCTCAAGGGTATATTTGTTTATACCGTGTCTTTGCCTTTTTGTTTTCTGTTCATTAGCTCTTGCGTATGAGATAGATATTTTATATCTAGTACCTTTGGTCTTGAACTGAAAATCGGCAATTGTCTAATTATGATTTACATAATTTTGTGGATTAAAATATTGAGAAAATTCTAATATTTCCAACATCGTCAGAGGCTATCCGTGCCGTAGGCTATCCGCAAGCAAGCAGCGCGGCGACGGCTGAGGCGGCGAAGGCCGGCGGCGGAGGCAAGGGCAGCGAAGCGACGCGAGGCGGCGAAGGCGGGCGGAGGCGGCGAAGAAGCGAATGGCGGCGGCGAGGCAAATGAGCGGCGAAGGCAATGGCGACGGCGGCGGCAATGGCCAGCGGCGAGCAGCAAGGCAAGCGGCGAAGGCAGCATGGCGATGGCGGAGGTAGGAGCGGCGGCGAGTCGAGGGCGGCCGAGGCGGAAGGCGACGCGAGGCCAAGGCGGCGCGGCGGCGAGGCGACGGCGGCGCGGAGGTCGGCAAGCGGCGATGAGGCGAGGCGGCAGGCGGAGGCGAGGTTGGGGGAAGGCACGGGCAGGACCAAAAGAGGGGAGCGGGATTTTTAACGCAGGATCTTGATCGGACGGCCCTGGTGGCTTGGTTGCATGGGTGCACCGGATGGCTGGGTGCATAGGATACGTTCCCGACAAATTAAGCTGAATGACGTGTTCCTATCTCTCTTTTCCAGAATGCGTGCGACGTATTGTTCTCATTTGTAAACTACTAATTTCGGTTAAAAAAAAACTTAATCCATCATTTAAGTTATGTGAAAGTTAAAGTTTTATAGCTTCATTTTATAAGCATCACTTTAATTATTTAGATTCAATTCGGCACATAAAACGACATAAGCATTAAAACAATATTATCATACATAACATTATAAATTTGGCAAAAAAAATTTAAAAAATATAATAGTAGCCAATGGTCTTGGCACGTATATTTTGGAAGGCCCGTACGTTGATATATATCTAAAACATCGTTTCATTATTAAAAGAAATATAAAACATCTTAATTCACTTGTGATCATTTCCGTCAATTATGAATTATGATGCATGATGTCAGCCTGTCATGTCCATGAGATCTGACAGGGTCTTCTGCCAAGCCGATTTTACTGGGCAAATGCGCAATTATGAACGGAGGAAAAAAGGGCGAGAAAAAAACCATGACACGCGAGAGGATCATTGAACGAGCATATGTCAAACGAAATTAATTAATGGCTGGCTTAGTGCCTTGATGCTTCAATCGTCAAAGGAAGAGAAGAGAAAGGACCCAAGCAAGATACATGAGCCGCTGCCCTGGACGAGCGGTGGACGATGGCGAGGAGGAGATGACGAAGCTCGAGAGCAATGATCATGAAGCAAATTAAGCTATATACAGACCCTCTTTAATTCTTCGTTTTAGTTTAGTTTTCGTTGCAGTTGAGAAAAATCAATAAACTTTAGAAAACTGTATGAAAAGGCTAGTCAAATTATTCAAAACTATTTTTGAGCTTTTCTAAGAAAATCTCTAAAAAAAATTTTTGTACAAAATAACATTGAATGGTTTATAAAAAGTGACCAAAAAAAATTGGACCGAATAAAGAATAAACAAAACACAAGGAATCAAAGAGACTGTAAACAGCTAGTATAGTCCACCTTGATTTGGCTCGCACGCACGACAATTATTTGACGCTGGCCAGGGACGTTTGACGAGGAGCACCCGCGCGTTGCCGCGAAAGTACATGGCCGCACCACACGTGTGCGTACGGCCTCGCACGCACGCACGCACGTCGAGACGATCGAGACCCCCTCGTACAGTCGTACGTGCCACTTGCAGCTAGCCGCCGTTGGTCGCCGGAAGAAGAAGGGGGCGCTTCAGCCAGCCGGCGTTGGTCGCCGGAAGAAAAAGGGGACGCTGCAGCTAGCCGTCGGCGATCGATGCTCCAAGCGATCGAGCATCTATATGTGGCAATCCTCTATAATGCAGGTTGATCGATGCGTAGACACCTACGGAGACAGCAGAGTTACAAATGATTTTACTTTGAGTTGATACGGTATTCTTTTTTTTTTACTATCAGTAACTCTGTCAACAGGTGGAGCAACCTAAACAATGTAATTGGTAAAAAAAATACAACATATACAATGTACATTGTTCTAAAAATGCATGACAAAAATATGTTTTCTCAAGCATCGTGCCGAAGATATATTGACATCTGCACAAATCCCTTAATCACGAGCGTGCTTGCATTTTCCACTTATTTAATCTTTTTTTTTTCACGAGAACCGCTCCTAAAGCAGGTGGTAAATTAAAGGTGTCTGATTAAAAAGCCCGCCAACAGGTTTAAATCCATACAGCGACAATAACCCCAGTGTCACTTTGATGGTATGTAATATAGTTGTGGGACTGAATCGCCAAATCCTCACAATACTTATAAAAATAACATTTTTTCCCACAACACTAACGGGCGAGGAAAACATAATTTAACTGGAAAATAATGTTTCATGTGTAATAACTTGACATCACCATAAATCAGAGAAGACAACACAATACTCACTGGAGCAGAAAGCTCAACCATTGGAACAGAGGGGTTGTTTTGTTGGGACGGAGTAAAGGAAGCTAGGCCAGCGTCACTGTCAGATCCAAGCAGGAGTCGTGGCGCCGATGCCAAATTCAGGCGAGAGTAGCCAGGGCTGCGTGAGATCCAGGCAGAAACGAGGCTGTCGATGCCAACCTCTACGACGAGCACAGTGACACAAGAACCACTAGGAGAAGACAATGGGGCAATGTTTCAAAACTCTGTCGACCATAAGGATATATGGTCGCGAGAGCATATGCAGAAGAAGCTAATGTCTGACAGAGGGAAAGAATCTTTTAGAAACGTAGCGTAAAGTATAAAAAATTTTTAGAGAAATGGATAGAGTGTGCCGTGAATAGTGTTTTAAAATATGTCTTTGAAGTCCCAGCGGAGATACTCTCCCAGCGACGAACCCCGCGAAAAAAAGGGGCGTTTTGAGCTCTAGCATGGCACCACTAGGAGTTGCCGGAGCCAGCATCGAGGACAATGGAGTGGAAAGAAATATGGAATAATATAGTTGGAACCTGAGAAAATACTTTTCAAATGGTAACAATTGGGAAGACAATAAATAGTACACGCTTCGAGATAGCTGACAGGCAAATCCCCACGCTTCCATCTTAAAACCGCTATCTCGGCCACAAACTTGAGGCCACGCCAATCTGGGCCGAATTTGCTGTGCTGCAGATTTTGCCCGCTTAATGCAGTCGTTAGCTAGCTTCACCGTCGTGGTCTCCACCCTACTATTCTTTGCTTGCAGATGTTAATACGTGATACAGGCAGGCATACATACAGTTAGCTCGGCTTGCGTTATACTAACAAGATTACTTGACCATATTCAGCATTTACTGACAATATACCGTTAGAAACACCGTTATAAAACCCAGGAAATCAGATAATCGTCATTCATCATTTACTTGCACACAAATCAGAAAATGCGATGGGATGCAACACGGCAGAGGCAACGAGGGACATGCGCGAGCAAGAAGAGGAGCCATCCACGTTGCAGCATAGGCAAATTAAAGGAGGAGCATAGACCTAGAAACCCCTCTGCGATAGCTGGGGAGAGAAGAAAGTATATATAGGCAAAATGGCCAATTTGCAAAATACAATATTACCTAAGGTGCAGATGGAGTTAAAAATCTCTCAGCCTAATATGGCTTCCCAAAGCATTTCAACATCATCCGTATCTCTGTACAGCGTAATTATGAGATACTGTGGCATCCTGAAAACAGATGGCTTTCGCTTTCATTTACAGGAATGCTCATGATAGATAAGGCCATTAACTCTCACGCGCATGGTGCGGGAGATTGATACGTACATACATACATACTGCAGTGTACAGCTTTGTTCGAATCGTTCAAATAGTAGCATTACATGCATTAACCGCTAAAATCTCTAGCATGGAACACCAGCAAACAAGTTCAAAGAAAAAGAAAAGTGCACCTTGGATCATATGGTAACAACACTAGCCCCATCATCACTCTGCTCCCACATTTCCGTCTAGGTCAGTCAGGAGTATGAAGCTGGGATGAAATTCGGTCCATGTCAGCTTTGGCAGCCTGAGGGGTGCCGCCACGGTACATCTACTTCGAGCATCAGATACAACAGCCTGAAGGAAAAGCACACGCTTCTATGGATATCAGCTATGAATTTTGGCCGTCGGAGACCTCCTTGCTCGGTCCATCTCCGGTCATTGCTCCGTCCAAAAAGCGGACGATGACAACGGTGATGTTGTCAGAACTCCCCCTTTGGTAAGCTTCTTGGAGTAGTCTCTTCGCTGCTTGCTCAGGGTCCTGAATAGGCTTGACCATGGCAACAGCTTCCTGGAAATAGATTTCAAGATCAAGTCATCGATGAGTACACATGAACAGCAACAACATATATGAAATTCTTCAGTATGTCCATACCTCATTACTAACAACATCCCACAGTCCATCACTGGCAAGGATGAGGAATTCAAGGGAGCTATCGACTACCTCCTCCTGCAAGTACCAGTAAAAAGCATAGTTTTACCACTTGGAAAGAAACTAACAAGGATACTAGGATAGTGAAAAGGCTAGTATTATTAGATAGAAACACCCAAAACGATCAAAGCTGTCATGTGAAAGTAGACCGAATGTTCATTGATCTAAGTCTAAAAGAATTGATCAGTTGATCTTTCTTTTTAGGAAGAATGGGTACTAGAATTCATTGATAATCAAGCTAGGGTCCATTGATCACTACAGGGTTATCTGAGGTATAAATAAAGTATTGTGATTATGATAATAAATGCTTTATTTTAAGCTCATTAATCCTTTTTTTGGTAGGTGCTACCCAAACAGTATTATATCCACTCATAATCACTGCCTGTAATATTTAATCGAAACCTGCGAACCAAATATTGTTCTGCAGAAGAGTAGGTGCTAGCTGAAAACTGTGTTTTTCTTTTAAGCACATTAATCCTTTTTTTTTGTAGACACCAGCCATACAATACTTTATCCACTCGTAATCCCTACCCATAATATTTAATCAAAAACCTGCAAAGCAAATATTGTTCTGCAGATGAGTAGGTGCTAGCTGAAAACTTAAGCAAACGAAAGCAAGTCAAACCTTGATCTCGGGATCTGCAACAACATATTGCTTCAAAAGTTTATCACCAAATGCTCGTGAAACAGCAAGAACACCACCAACACGCCATGTTCCTGCAAAAATTCAATAGTTCAACAGAATCAGTAATAGTAATAATTAAACATTAAAATAGAGTGACTCAAGAGGTTGACACTACCAGCCCACATGACAAAGCCTCCAGCATCCTCAATTCTCTGTCTCTCATCTGACTGGTCAGGTTTATGGTCCCTTGAAACCGCAATCGCTGCAGGGGTGGCATAAAAATCATTATGATCAACTAATACAAGTGAAATAAGATTTAACATGAAATCCCTTTTTTGCGTTTATTTCAGATGCCATGATACCCATGGGCCAATATCCCTACTAGGAAGAAAAAACATCATAATATAAGTTATAACAATATGTTTGCTAAAAAATAAAGCAATTTGAGCTTTCTGATCATCTAACAATAGAAGCACGCTACAGATATTGGACTTACCATCCCCTCCTCTACAAACAACAGCTCTAGAATCTCCAACATTTGCAACCAGCAAACGATCACCTACAAGAATAGCTGTTGAAGCAGTTGAGCCAGCATCTCTGGTGTGACTACTCTCAGCTTTCAGAAACTCTGAATCTGTGTGATTATATGTTTCAGCTGCAGAAACAAAGAAGAAATCACGATCTCCCTCTAGCTGGATAGGTAATTTTTGTCCGACAAAGGTTGATGCTTCAATGACATACCAATAGCAGACTTCGTATCAGTAATGAACTTTGGATGCTTTATCAAATTGCTGAAAAGGTGCTGCTTAACATATTCAGCTGCTCGGGCTCCACCATGGCCTACAGGAGAAGCGCACTATACTAACTTTCTTCACAACTAAAATAATAATTTGATCAAGGAAGGAGCTATTAGCTATTGACATGCAAGAAACCAAAACAATTTATAGCATTTCTACTGCACTAGACAAATCATACCATCAAAAACTCCAAACAATCCGACAGTCTCTCCGTCAACACCATCGATTCTTGTCTCATAGAAATCCTCCATTGATGCCCTTTTCCCTGGAGAACTTGCATACCCATAACTGAACTTGCCATTTTCACTGTGATAGCAAACAGAAACAATTTATCGATTACAAGAAAATCGCATTTCCTGTCGAATCGTATGCATCGTATTTCCAAAGCACTAGACACTAGTAGTTTGTGTACTCTATTAGTCCATCTAGTAGTTTGTGTACTCTATTAGTCCATCATACGAGTTAGACAATATTTTAGGAAAATTTATCCTCATCTTTCATCCGTAAACTTCATTAAATCACCAACATTTTTTCTCTCCAACATAACAATAGCACAAACACATAACTTGTTCTTTTACGTAAAAAACATATCAAGTAATGACACTTGTTTGCGGATCCTTAACTGCAATACACCAAGACTTCAAGCTCCCCCATCTTTCCTCTGGCTTTATACTCAAGTAACTCAACACGGCCATCTATCTTGACATACAAGGGCGATCCCACAGCCATCTATGTTGCCTTAAGAATAAACACCGCAAAAAATAGCCAAAGAGAAAATTTTTAGCATGCCACAACCACAAGACAAATTCCTCGCCCTGCCATCATAACAAAGCTACCGAAATCACCACTACGAATTTGGTAGATCCAATTGAGAGGATGCCACTCTTGGCTCATGTCCCCAGCCTAATCTGCATATACTTGATAGCTAAACGCCGAGACCACAAGACTAAACACGCGCTCCTCCGAACAAGCATGGATCTTTCGCTCCCGGAGGCAACCGAACGAACTACCCAAAAATCCGAGCAGCTCCGGCACCGGAGTGGATCAGCCAGCTCGCTCGCGAGCTTGAATTCAAGAGGGAAAGAAAGAACCACACCAAGGAACCAGCTGCACGCGGGATGGGGAAGAAACGGCACCTCATCCCGCCGCCGCAGACCGGCGAGCCGTCCCCGGCGAACCCCATCAGGGCGCCCTCCTCGCCGCCGTCGCACCGGCAAGACGGCCGCCCCGCCACCGCCACCAAGAAGAGGGCCAAGAAGAACAAGAAGACGGAGGAGAAGCGCGCGGCAGCTAGTGGCCTCGGCGACCTCCCATGCATGACAAGGAGGAGGAGGAGGAGGAGAGAGAGGGAAATGGATGGACGGCTTGCAATTGTAGAGAGAGAAAGAAGGGGGGAGAGAGAGAGAGAGAGAGAGAGTTGTGGAAGGGAAGGGAGGAGGGAGTGGACGAGAATGATCGGCGGGTTGGTGACGTGGCGGGCGCAGGGGAGGAGACCTGGTCAACGCCCAACGTCCCCTGCGCGCTTGCGTGTACACCACAGCGCGGCAGGGCGGCACACCTCCCCCCTCCCTGTCCCCCCATATATATACTAATCTTCCCCTATTTTATTTGGTTTTCTTCTGCGACCAGCATGGCTAATTGATGATACAAACTATTTATAATTTATATAATTGCTAAAATTATTATAGGAAACAATACGAGAATCTACCTCTACCCACATGTTTTCCGCAGATCCAATGTAAATATTTTTTTTTATTTTTTTATGATTGTTATTGCTTTGATTTATATCTATCTTAAATTAATGACATATATATCTATGACCGGGGAACGGGGGGAAAGAGCGGAGTCGTATGAGGACATGCGGCATTAGCCATCTAGATGATACTTTCACATATTAAGTATAGGCCATAGCCAATAGAGATATTCCATAGAGGAAAAATACTTGTTTGACCATTTGACTATGTTCTCTAACCTAAATATCGAGCTAACTTAGTTAGCTAATTATAAAATATTATAAATAAATATAAATTACAAATATTAGTTACATTTTGTAAATTTTTGTAAAAATTTCTAAGAAAAATCTAAAACTTTCGTGGACCTTCTCGTGCAACTGTGGTTTCATTTATTTTACCTTTTTTAGATATTAAGCAACCTGGCAAAAAAGATAAGAGGAAGGTAAAAGGAGCATGCTGGATTGAAAACTAGAAAGGAAGGGAAAAAATAGGGCGGAGGATGCGAGTCACGATATTATTTGTTTGAATATGGAGGTAGAAAGTAGAAACCCAGGTGATCTCGTGGAACTCAAGCAAATGATTTAAGTAACATTTTTTCTCATATAAACTTTGGAATTGACTTGACATCAGGTAACCGGGAGTTTTAATTTTTCCAACGGTACATCAGACACATAAAATAACCAACTGGAGCATCTTATGTGAGGAATCGACCGAGATTTCTCTAAAAATCATTCACCAAATAATTAGCAAAAGCGAAAAACTCGCCTGATAATTACCAAAAGCGATAAACTTTTGTATTGAATGGTCCGAGATTGATCCAAAACCGTTGTCTATCATTTTCAGGTGACGTGTATAGCGAGAGAGGGTGGCTATGGACGCGTGGCTACACGCTATATGGTAGTAGGGGTAAAGCTTACATACTTGATGCCATATCATTATGTAAACCACAGCACGCTTGCGAGATTAATATTAATTCTCGCGTGATTGCTTTAGTAACCTGTATGCTGAGATTACGTACAACACGCGTAGCCACATGCAAGGTGGCTTAACTTTAATAATATCACCAATCTTTCTGCGGGTGCAGCCTGATGGAACGCAGCTGAATTAGTTCGTCTTTGGTTGAACAGCTTGCGAAACCCTAGCTAGGCTTCGAGAGCTTAATAATTTGAAAAGCTGAGGAGCATCGAAAAGATATTCAAAAAAGATAATAAAAATATATTAAAATTTTTTTTGGAATCGTTGAAAATAACCACACAAAACCCAAAGAAATGAACATAAAAAATTAAAGCATATGATCTACACAAAAATAATAAATTCTTGTACTATAACTAGAGAATCAGATTATACGTCAAAATAAACGGTAAGTGAAAAATGCAGAGCCATAAATTTATGTTCTAGTAGGTTACTTTGGATAGAATTGAGCAGCGACGACTTATTCCTAGTACCTCTAGAAGCCGGATTAATTTGTGCAAGAAAAAAAAAAATCCCCACATATGTTGACATTAACTTCTCCGATCTTGTTGGGCCCAATCTTCAGTGTTTACTGTGGCAAGATGGGCCTAGTAAGCAGGCCTCGTGTTGCAGCCCATTTGAACCCTATACTGCCCTGCTGGTAGGGTGGTGATCGGATACGGTGGCATATAGTATAGCGTATCCGCATGCATCATTTTTTTTTTTCAAGATATGGCTGCAGATACAAAGTGTGGATATGGTATATGGATACTAAAATGGATATTATCGAATACACACACAAACAGTGTCGGACATGGATACACAAAACAGAAAATCAATATTATCGGGTATAATGCGGAACAAATATTACTTGGATAATTTGTAAAAAAAATGCATACTTAAAAAATCAGTTGTATAATATGTTCAGTTAGGTGTTATCTAATATAGAGTAGTGGAGTCTGCCTATGAATTGAATAATATCGAAAATCCGCCTAATACTATCCTCCATATTTTTTCCAAAAAATATCCATCAGTATCCATAGTTGTATCAATATCCACAAAAAGTAGGATATTTGTAAAACTATCCAAGGCCTTTTTCGGATTAAATTAAATTAAATTAAAAACTTATTATTTTTATACAAGCTAAACTATGTAATACTTTGTACTCCCTCCGTCCCAAAATAAGTGCTCTTCTAGTATTCAAATTTGTCCCAAAATAAGTGCTCTTCTAGCTGCACAGTACTCTAGATTCCCCTCCCTCCACTATAAAGTATCCCTATATTCTTCTCCCACCACTATAAAATATCCCTAGATTCTCTTCCCACCACTATAAATACTATAGATTTCCACCTACATACACTTATTCTTAGTCTAAAACAACCTTAAAGAGCATTCTTTCTGGGACGGAGGTAGTAGTTGTTTTTGTGGGGTTTCAAATATTTTTTTTAGAGTTAGTAAAATAATATTTAATAATTTTTTAAACTCTTCGAGACCTCTTTCGAGGGACCATAATTTTTTGTATTAAAACTTTTAGCAACTTTAACCTAAAAAAACAAGACCTAAATTCGAGCCGAGGTCGAGTTAAATTTGAACAGATCTTGATTGGGGTTAAAATTGTGTGATGATGTTCAGATGTCAAATTCAGTTTATTTTTCTCATACTGATTTCGACCTTGACTGATGTGTACACTGTATACACATCCGAATTTTTCCTTTTATTTTCGGGCACAAAAATGCACGTTGTTCTTGTAATAGATTTCAACCTTAGAAACCAAGCTTTCTCTTGAGCTGGTTTCAAAGTCATCTTGTTAGCAAACCCAATTGATAGCACACACAATCCTTTTAAAAAATATCACCAACACCGACAACATAGGAGATATTTATCTTAAGTAGAGGCCTATCTCCACAAACTCACTTCAAATCTTTGAACAGTCAATTTAATTAACCCGTTAAGATTGTTCAAGAAACAATCAGAATGCTTGCCAAAGCCTGATGTGTTTTGTCAGGTGCACGTGCTGCATGGACCCATTGGACCGCATATCCTTCGTTCCACATGTTCTTCTTTCTGTGTGGTCAATTTCATCATGATTCAATCCATCCAACATTATACGTTTTTCTGCCCTGAAAAACTTTTCACATACGATGATTTAAAAAGAAAAAAGAGCAATTAAGTATTTGCCATGCCTAAAAATGATAAATTAAGGATTCACAGCTCATAAGCCAAGAGCATCTCTAGGTGGGTCTCTATATATCGTTCCCTAAAACACTATTGCGGACAACCTCAGCCTCTATAACGTTCCAGCAGGGTCTCTATCTCAGTCTCTAAATATAGAGACTCTCCCCCTCTGTAGAGAATCTCTATATCTTTTCGAGGATAGAGACTCTGCTGGAGATGATGGAAATATAAGGAATGAATAGTGATTTAGAGAAGGGATATAGAGAATGAAATATAGAGATCCTGCTAAAGATGCTCACACATGATCAACCGGCTCCTTGGATAGGGACAAGGAGAATCTCAATTTTCCTTTTGGAAATCGTATGGATATGGACCGGAGTTGTGTAGAGGTTGGACTTGAGCCGATGAAATTAAGCCGTTCAAACAACGACCACACTGTAAATTTGTACTATTATAAAAAAAAATTGTAAATTTGTAGTCGCAGTTGCTGCTCCAGTGCTTGAGGAGCGAAAACCACGAGCATTCTGCATTCTCCTTTGCCGTTTCCGATCACACTTGACGCTTTCACTTGTTCACTAGCGTATTCCTTCTTCGCACCTTGCAGGTTCCTCCTCGCTGTGCCGCACCTCTTGTGTTGCACATCCTGACAGGCGCCGTCTGAGTTGGCACAGGAATCAAGAAAAGAAAAGGATGCTGGGATTCCTCCCTCTCTCTTTTTTAACGGGAGAAAAACATAAAGAATAGGGCAGTACTCCCTCTGTCCTACAAAGAATGCATTTCTGGTTTTTCTTAGACAGATTAGTGTGAAAGGCAAATGACTAATCTGCCCCTAGTTAATTACATGCACAAGCGTGCTGCTGCTTTGGTTCCCAAAATAATTAAATGTGCATGCGTCTTCTTTGGTGGAGAACGGATATAGAGAGAGATGGGAGTGGGGGAGTTAATGGGCTGCCTCTTCTTTGATAGGCCCCACGTCTAAACATGCACTCTTTGTGAGATAATTTTTGAACACTAAAAATACACTCTTTGTAGGACAGAGGGAGTATAGTGTTAAAAAATGGACTCTTTCTGTGCAATAAACACTAAGGCCTTGTACATTTCAGCTTAGTGTAGCGTAGCGTAGCGTTTCAAAAAAATTTACAATTTTAACTAATGCTTACACATATTCTAAAACTATAAGCTGAGGTTCTTTTATTTTTGAGAATAAACATATGTTTTTTTACTGATTCCAACCTTAAGAGGTCCAAACTGACTAATTAAGTCACTCGCCCCTGCAAGAACTCTCAAACATAGGAGATCTCAACATTAGTTGAAGCCCATCCCCCACAAACTCACTTCAAATCTCCGAACAATTTATTTAATCAATCTGCAAGATTCCGAATGTTTTTGTTCAATTGCGATTTGCCGCTATGCAGTACTGCATGGTGCACGTGCATGGGCCAATCGGACATCATATACGACGTCTCTCATGTTCTTCTTTTTGTACGGTCAATCCCGTCATGATTCATCCAAAGTTAACGATCAGCTTTTGTAACGCACATTCTTTACTATACGGTAAAAATAGGACAATTAAAAAAATTTGTACCAAACATTGGTAAAAAGCGCCAATGGACTAGTCTTTGTGGCGTCAATGGAAAGATGTGTCCCGTTTTGTAAGTGATCAGACCTACCTTTACTTTACGTCCATGTGGCGTCCATCCTGCGATCACGATTCACCACTCTCCAAATCTCTCTCCCTCTTCTATCTTAGGGTCACCGAATAGCATGTTGTTCAGAATGGCTTCGTGGATGCTATACACATGGAAAATCACTCACAAACCCAGATTTAACTGCTCAAGAAACTAAAATTACACGGTTGTAACAATCCTCACAACATTTCATACCACAAAACTGATTTAGCCTTGTTCTTTTCAGCGTATCGTACCGTTGCGTATTACTGCAGCAAATTTTGTTATTTTTATATAGCCTATATGTTGTGATAATTTGTAACGGTTTTTTCGTGACTTTTAGTACTCCTTCCAAGATCCTAAAACTATTTTTTAATTTTTTTTTTATAATCTATTATCAAATTTGTTACGGTAATACGCCAACGCAACGATACGCTAAAAAGAACAATGCTCTAGGTCGGACGCAAAAGCTCTGAAACCGAACACTTTCTCCAAACTGTAATGCAATGGAAAGCACTTGACAGCACCAGAGCATTCTCCTTTGTCCATCTCTCTCTCTCTCTCTCTCTTAGGGACATTTGTCCTTTCCGATCACACTTCACTTTCCAGCAGGATTCCATTCCACCCATGGCAAGCAAGCAAACGCATTACGACCTTTTTCCGCCCGGAAACAAATACCCGATTCCTTTCCCCTTCGCTTTCCACCTCCTCTTCTTCTTCCTCCTCCTAAACCCCTCAAACCTCTCTCTCCTCCACTCCCATTCTCTCTCTCTCTCTCCTCATCTCTCCGAGAAGAAGGCCAAGAAGAGGAGGAGGGGAGGGAGAGGGCTCCGAGATCCTACTAGCATTGCGCCATCGGCCAGAGCGGCAGGCTCTCTCCCTCCTCCCTCAATCTGCGCGATGGATCAGGACGACGACGAGCGCGCGGTGTCGAGCCTCGCTGCGGCGCGGCGGTCGCTGCGGGCGGGCGTGGAGAAGTCGCGGGCGCTGGGGCAAGCGCTGGCGCGCGCTGGGCCCCGGCTCGAGGAGATCCAGGTGGCGCTGCCGGCGCTCGAGGCCGCCGTCCGCCCGATCCGCGCGCCACGGGCGGAGCTCGCCGCCGCGGGGCCGCACATAGACCGCGCCGTCGGGCCAGCCGCCGCCGTGCTCAAGGTGTTCGACGCCGTGCACGGCCTCGAGCCGCCGCTCCTGGCCGCCGGGGATCTCCCCGGGTACCTCGCCGTGCTCGGGCGGCTCGAGGAGGCCCTGCGCTTCCTGTCGGATAACTGCGGCCTCGCTGCTCAGTGGCTCGCCGACATCGTCGAGTACCTCGGAGACCGCGACCTCGCCGACCCGCGCTTCCTCGCCGACCTCGGCGTCACCCTTGAAGAGCTCAAGAAACCCTCCGGGGACCTCGACGGTGGCCTCCTGGCCGCCGCCCTCGACATACTCGAGGCCGAGTTCCGGCGCATTCTCGCCGACCACTCTGCCCCACTCTCGATGCAGCAGCATAACACCACCTCCGCCTCCATTGCGCCGTCACCCATCCCCACCGCGGCCGCTCACAAACTCAGCCTGATTCTTGACCGCCTCATGGCCAATGGCCGGCAAGAACACTGCGTGTCCGCGTACGCCGATGCACGCGGAGGAGTGGTGAGTGCCAGCCTTGGTGCCCTTGGTGTCGACTACTTGCACAGCCCTGCTGATGACGCGCAGGCATTGGGTCCTGGCGTTGAGTTGTGGGGGCGGCATTTGGAGTTTGTGGTGCGCCACCTCCTTGAGACCGAGCGGCAGCTCTGCAGCAAGGTGTTTGGGCATCGCAAGGATGTTGGATCAGGTTGCTTCGCCGAGGTGGTAGCGAATGCTAGAGTTCTCGATTTCTTGAGGTTTGCCCACGCAGCTTCTGATGCCAAGAAGGACCCCATCAAGCTACTGCGATTGTTGGAAATCTTTGATTCTTTGAATAAGCTCAGGATGGATTTCAACCGGTTGTTCGGCGGAAAGGCATGCACAGAGATTCAGGACCAGACAAGGGACCTTGTGAAGTTGGTGGTGGATGGTGCAGTTGAGATCTTTGAGGAGTTGATTGTGCAGGTGGAGCTGCAGCGGCACATGTCTCCCCCGGCTGATGGTGGTGTGCCACGTCTAGTTACCTTTGTGGTCGAGTACTGCAACTGGCTTCTCGGTGAGAAATACAGGCCTGTGCTTGCACAGGTGATTACCATCCATCGCAGCTGGCGCAATGAGGTGTTCAATGACAAGATGCTTGTCAACGCGGTGCTTAACATTGTCAAGGCCCTTGAAGCCAATTTTGATGTTTGGTCGAAGGCGTATGAGAATGTCATGCTATCATATCTCTTCATGATGAACACACATTGGCATTTCTTTAAGCACTTGAAGGCTACTAAGTTAGGTGAGCTCTTGGGTGATATGTGGCTCCGGGAGCACGAACAGTATAAAGACTACTATTTGACGGTGTTTATGATGGATAGCTGGGGAGCACTTTCACCGCTGCTCAACAGGGAGGGGCTAATCTTATTCTCTAAGGGCCGTGCCACAGCGAGGGATCTGGTGAAGCAGCGGCTCAAAACATTCAATGCAAGTTTTGATGAGATGTTTCGCAAACAATCGGCATGGGTTATACCAGACAAGGACTTGAGAAAGAAGACGTGTGACCTTGTGGTGCAGGCAATAGTTCCTGCTTACCGGAGCTACATGCAGAACTATGGGCCACTCGTGGAGCAGGATGTAAGTGCTAGCAAGTATGTAAAGTACACTGTCGATGGTTTGGAGAAGATGCTGAGTGCACTCTTCGTCCCCCGTCCCAGAAGAGCTGGGAGCTTCCAAATCAGGCATTCGGATGGCAAGATTACTAGTGCGATGACAGGGTTGTACCGGAGTGCATCCACAGTGAAATAACTCCTGTTGAAGTCTTGGAGAACCAATAGATTGGTTCTAATGTTTTTGAAATAATTGGATCAGTGAGAATGATCCATTTTTCACCTGTTGGCGAAGACATCCGCTCTGGATGTGAGGTGTACTGATGTATATGATGAGAGCAGTGGTGAAATACTGGGATATGAACATAAGCTCTTGTTGAATTGGCACGGTCTACAGAAGATGATGGGAGGCAATACCTCTGTGCGCATTTGATATGTTACCCTCTCAGCAGTTTTCATCTCCTCGCATTCTGCTATTATATTTGGTGCCCGTTGTGCCATAGCCATTCATTTAGAAACTTCTGTGGGGACTGACTGATATTTAATCATCTGTGTAGTTGTAGTATATCTAAAATCTAAAATTGGTTGTATTTTAGGTAGGCCGTAGACATTTGTCTGTTACATGTGCTACAAATTTAGCTATAATATGCGATGTATGTAGCTTGAAGAATATCTGAGAGCCTTGTTGCTCATTGTATTTCTTTGCTGAAGAAGCTGTGTGCGAATATGTTGTATCCAAATTCCAAAGGATTCTTATGTAGCCGAGAAGCATCAGAAGGTAGGGCATGTTTCTGCTGTTAAGTACGAAGTGCAGGAGATGGATTGTGCGGAAGGAATGCCTATTAACTACTATTACCATCACATCAAGAGTTTCTTGAAACAGTTTCAAAGAAGATATATTTATGATGTGTTCGGTTTGATGATGCTGGACCGTGCTGTCCGGGACGAGCTCATTTTTCATTTTTATTTGATCTCCTCTAGGATGGGCACATCTCTGCTAGATTACGAAGCCGGTCCATGCCGCCCATGGCGAAAAAGGTGAAATGGCTCGGGCCCGGACAACACCTGATCGAGTGCAATCTTCCCAACAAGAAGGGCCGTGAGCGTGACGGCGTCGCCCCTCGTCTGCGCCCACTCCGACATGCTGTTTCTACAATAGGCAGATTTGACGCAGGTGACACTTTAAATCTGAATTTCAAGCTTCTTTTGCTGTTTCTACAATCAGCGGAGAAAAAAAAAAGAAGTAATGGCAATTGGCAAAGTGTACATCGCTGCATTGCACAATTTATAGAACCTGCCGTGAGATCCACAGGCCACAGCTCAGTCGGAAGTCCAAATTCCGGAGAACAAGGAACCATGCGGGCTGCTGCTCAAGCATACCTCAGGTTCGCAACACCAACATATCTATACCCAAAAAAGCCACTAATATACGGAAGCACACATGCTTAAACAACCGAAGCAAATGTTCAAATTTCATATGGCAGTACAGCACACGGACACACGGTAAGGGACACACCATGGACGACACTAGATGTCATACCATACAAGGCTGGGTATAGAACACACGAATAACACAAGAGTTTATGCCAGGACTGACTGTAGAAGCCACGATTAACGAAGGGTTTAGACACCGAATCCAAGACTGATACTCAAATACTCAGAAGACACTTAAAACAAGTACTGTAGCAAGACTGACTTAAGATACTCATAACATACAGGTACTGTCGTAGATAGTGTTTGATTATTCAAAACCTTTCACTCTTCCTCGGACTCGGAATCGGCACTCTGCAGCCACTCCACAAATGGCTTGGCGTTCTTCAGGACCTGGGAGTTCTTGCCACCAGCAACAGCTTCATTGTACCACTGGACAATGGTCTCTTCCTCAAGGATGTCACCATCGTAGAGGGCCTTCAAGACAACAGGTACCTCCTTCAGGGCTTCGGCACTGCACTTGCCACCAAATGCCTCGATGGACTTGACCAGGAGCATCTGGGAACCTTCGTCAGGCACAGCAGCAGCTAGGTATTTCTTGTTCTTCAAGACCTCCTTAGTGAACCCCTTGCCTACACCATCAAAGAGCGCCTCAAAGAGAGCATTCATCACATCCTGGGGTGGCAGGGTTGAGGAAGACAGCACACCCTTCAGCTGAGCTGCTGTGGCAGCCTTGCCCAAGTTATCCTTGATCTCTTCAACCAGTTTATCATAGGGAGTGGTTTTAGCAACAGCCAGGTTGCCATTGGAATTATCTTGAGCTAACGTTGTGCCATTATCCACATTCTCTTTCTGTGGCACCTGTTTCTTCTTCTCGGTCTCATCAGTGGAAAGCATAACCATTTCAGCAGTTGCTGCACTCAGCTGCTCCTGCATTCGCTGTTTTGCAGCCTCCGCTGATGTGTCTGTCTGCCACTGCACATCATCTTCGTCATCCACATCTGCAGCAGCCGCATTGTCGCCATCTCGGCTGCGAGTTGGTGAGGTTGAATTGTCTTCATCAGAGCCACCAGCACCAGCCTTTTTCTTTGTAGCAGCACCTTTTGCAGTACTTTCCTTGGAGGAAGATGTACCTTTCTTCTTTGCATCCTTCTTTAGTTTCTTCTGCTCCTCATCAGCAGCCTCACCTTCTTTAAGGCGTTCCTTCTCAGCCCTCCGCATAGCCTTCTTGTCTTTCCCTCCCTTCTTCTGTTCGGGTGGATTCTTCAGAATAAAAGTTGTGAGCTTGTCCCTCATGTCGACATCAGAGACAAAGCCACAGGCAGCACATTTCAGTGATATCATCTGGGTCTTTGAGATAAGGATCTCAGTCTCAGGATTGCCACATCCATAGCACTGCACATACTTCTTGATGAATATCTCAAGAAGACCAGCCAGCTTTGCAGTGTCATGAGCACCATTAACCAACGAAATTCCTGTCTTCTCATCAAATTTAGATTGTGCCCCAAGTTCACATCCAAAATACTTTGTTGTATAGGACGCCGGCCTGGCAAGTGCTTTTGCAATATCAACCATGTTCACAACGTTTGTCTTGATGCCATTACCACGCCCCTCTATTTTGGTTATCATTCTGGGCATCTTGTACCTGTAGAAGGCATCGTCCCTGTTTGAAGCACCAATGTTTTGCAGCGCCATATTGGGTATTTCTGCAGCAGATGATATCAGATTTGGTGGAGTTCAGAAACAAGAGTAACCGCTGATCCTCGAAGGAAACCGATCTGACTTTGAGCACTTGCAAGTGACCACTCAGAGCAACCAGGATATGTAATGGGCTCCTGATGCATACAGGGGAACAACAGCTTGTGCCTTTTTCTCGTTGAACGAGAATACTCTCCCAGCAATCCAACTGATCCCAGATAACGCGTGTCTTGTTCAGACATAAAAGAAGCTTCAACTTCTAAGCCCTCCACTTTGTCGGATTGCAGCAAAACAAATGCTGCTAGCTGGATTAAAAACAAGTCCAAGATATAAAAAGAACAGTGTTATGATTATTGTCAGAATCAGAAATGACAATGATCAAAATCAAAGTCTTCAGTATGCTAACTCATACAATTAATCAAAACCGAGATAGACAGGATCATAGTATGTGTATACTAAATCGCCTCCTTGCTATAACCACAAATCAAATTACACTCAAAATAACAAGCCGCTACATGTGAATCAAACTCAACACAGTATTCCTACAGCATGGAGATCATAGACACGGTCCACACGCCACGCAAACCCTAGCCGCGTGTAGACACCACGCGCAGGAGAATCGCGCAAACCCTAGCTCACGCCGACCACACGACAACCGCTACCCGATCCGCAGAACCCGAAAGCTATCACAAAGAGAGGCATCCCGATCGGATCCGCCGGCCCCGACTAGCAGAGCATCGCTCCCGGAGAAGGCAAATCCAGGACGGATCTGAGCAAATCGAGCCGAGCCGAGCCGAGCTAAATCGATTCGAACGACGACGGAGGCGACGGATCGGAGGGACGCTTACCTAGGGAGGAGGAGGGCGGCGGCGAATCTGCGACGAAGCGAAGCAGGTGGAGGCGAGCGGCGAGCGGCGGCGCGTCGGTGGAGTGCTGGGGGAGGAAGCGAGGTGGGTGGGCCTTATATAGCTGGGGAAGAGAGAGACGGTGAAGCAGAAATTGGGCTTGGGCTTGGGCTGCCGTCCCCAGCTCGACTTCTCCCTCTCCTTTTTCTCTCTCTCTCTCTTTTTTCTTTTTAATTTTCTTATCAAGACTTTTTATTTTAGTTTTTTTTTCAGCGTGGTCTGTCTCTGTTGTAGTGTTCTGTCTCTGAGTTCCTCTCCGGCTTGATTTTTCTATACGACAAAAAAACACAGCTAATGGTGGCCGGTTGGCTCCCTAGGCTCCGCGTACCCACAAAACATGAAAGTGAAAGCAACTTTGTATATAAGAAATTGAATGGGCAGAATCATTTCGCCTAGCTTGGGGAGACCAATCCAAACCCAAGAATTTTAAAATACGCCAACGCAACGATACGCTGAAAAGACCAAGACCTAGGTATCCATGGTTGGGAGCCGGAGCCCACTGCCCACGCGAGGGCGAACTTGTTCAAAAGACTGTCTAAAAACGGAAAGTGCCACGCTCTAATGCTCGGCTGAGCTTACCAAGTCTTTTTTGAATCACACGAGGCCAAACTTAATTGTTGAGCTTTCTAATTTTTGAATTCGTTTTTTCTATTTCAAATAATTGTCAAAAAAAACTTCAAAACACAAGTTGAACGAAGTTGGATCATACTCTCGAGACTATCTCAAAGAAATAAGCAAAATCAATAGATAAATCAAATAAGATAACCTGAAGAGAACAAAGCCTAAGGCCCTTTTTTTTCAGCTTATCGTTGCATTGACATATTACTATAGAAAATTTGAAAACATTCAAAAAGAGGTATAAAGATTATAAAAAGTATTTAAAAATAGTTTTAGCATATTTTGATGAGGACATCAACATGAAGGATATGACCGCTGCCTCTACTTCATTTACTTCCTCTCCGACAGCACCGTCTACTTCACCCACACTCGACGCTACGACTATGTCATCACCTAGGGGCCTAAATCCAGGAGCTCGGCCTTTCAAGCCCAAAACAAAGGATCAGCGCATCAAGCGTGCACCCCGAGGAAGGACCACACACCAAGGAATGCCCATATGGAAGCCCAAAATACTAGAAAATCCGGTTCGGCCATCCAACAGCATGTCGACTCCAAACGGGCGTAACTCGGGCTCCCGAACTCCGATTTCGGCGTGCGACCACTCGTTGGAAAGCTTTGGAGATAAGCTTTACAATGGATCTAGCCCCACATCTGAATTCGTCCAGCAGCATCGGGAAAACACAGAAGAAGGTGACGGGCCACAATTTCAGGGTGTTGCATCACCTTATTTTTAGGACTATGGCCCATGTATCCTAGGGTTTTGGTGGTGGCCGCCCCTAGGGTGGTGGACGGCACCCTGCTGGTCGCCGTTCTATATATGGCCTCCGCTGTCATATGTCGTCTTTTAGGTTTTGTTGTGTTTGGTAGACCCCCTTGTGTGTCCCTCCCCGAGATTGCGCATGTCGACTAGACCGCCCGATACGGGAAACAGAACCTCACCTTTTATTTGAGATATTGATTTGTTCCATTTGCTATCTACTTGATTCTTGCAAGTTTCTCGATTGCTCGCAGGGATTAAGATCGATCCTGTTGGACACGGTTGATAACACTCGAGTTGGTGGTATTACGATTGCCGGTTTTTTGCCCTCGCTGGTTGGTAGCCGAATATCACAACATCTTCATCTCGCAAATCGACGTATCGTTCTCTCTAGAAGATCGGACCGACCTTGTGCGCATCATATTTGGAAGCTATACAAAAAATAACAAAATTTGCTACGGTAACACGCAACGATACAGTACGCTGAAAAGAAAGCCCTAGATCCCATAGTCCGGTCAGTTCGCACGGTACAAAAGGGATTCACTCGGTTTCCATATTGGCAATGCCATCACGTTGCCATATTAGTTCAAGTCATCCCTTTCCCGATTAGCCGTGGACCGAGGATGGCGGCATGCAAAGAAATAGAAATTAGATCTAAAATATACCAAAATACCGTACAATTGCTCTACGCGTAAGAGTTAAATAGTTAAGGGTTTGTGTTAGAAGCAGATCTCTTTCCTGTTCTTAGAAACAAAGAGGGCTTCAAAGTACAAACAACGAGTTACAAAGTGTTGCGAATTGACAGGATGCTGGTACTGATTTTGTAGCTTCTGTTTCGCGTACTTTGACATATAGGAACACGTCAGGTACGGATATCTGGCTTGCTAACCGGAATTCGTCCCCATTGCCTCAGCAACACCGGGTCTTGCTTTCATTTTACTTGTTTGTGCAAATTAGCTTGAGAAGCAGGATACACCCAACGAATTACTTTTGTAGTCAAATCACTCAATCACAGTGGATTCTTCATCAGGGGCGTCAAGATCGTTGTAACTGCATCGACGACAAAGTTGCAAAGATTGCACAGATAGCTGTAAGCCATGGATCGAAAAAACACAGTATGTAGATAGATTCGAGGTAAAAAAAATCTTTTGCTTTTACGAGAGTACACAAAAATCAGGAAAATGTTTGACAATCTTACATCCCAAAATCAAGAGAAATTTTACGCTACACAAAAATGAATAAGAGCTGTCCATTCCTCTCAATGTAACATATCAAATTGATAAATCATGGTAGTATTTACAATAGCTGTGTGTTTTTGTATTAGGCTCCGAATGGACGGTTAGATCTAGATCCCGGTCGCGGGAGACGATTCAATGCTGTTACCAGCTTATGAAATTTATTTACTAAAAAAGGTTACTAGAGGAGTACTGACCTTCGAAGAGGACGAGGGTCAGGCAGATAAATCGGATGCATAGGTCTCACTGGTCCCAGCATCACAGGTCCATGCAAAGGAACATTAGATCTTGGAGGCCCTATCTCTGGAGGTGCAGGAACAAATGGGCCCAATGGGCTAAAACCAAAACGTTAATCGTTAAAGTTCAGCCTGAACTTCTTAAATGAACTGCTAGTTGAACTTGTATAACATAACCTACCCAGAGCCAGGCACAGGAATTAGTACTGGTGCAACAGGAAATTCGTGGACAAATGAAGCATTTGAACCCTGTGCGTTAAAAGCGTCAAACATCTGTTCATCACATCTTCGTCTCATTCTGTCCTGCAAATAAGAGTGAACATATCAATGAAGATGTAATTTCCCTTAACTATCACACGTTAAAGGCAAAAATGAAAGCATGCAACGCCAGAAAAAGGTTTCCAATGTTCAGATGAAAACTAAACAGCATCACAAGAGATGTGACATAAAAGATCTTACAAGAATTAAACAAATTTACAAGTTGCCAGAACACTAATACTAATATTTAATCTTTCAGGTAAAAATAGCTATTAGTAAACTTCATGTGGCTGGAAGTGGGAGGTGATTATTTTATTTTATTTTGGAAAAAGGAAACAAGAATAAATAGTTCTTTAACTCTTTTTTTTTGAATGAGTAATAGTTCTTTAACTCTTATCTATCAACAAAAATGGCCTACTCATTTATTCCAATAAATAGCAAAATTAAACAACCAAAGAACTAACGGATACATTTTTTAAAAAATAATATCTGCTATTGTGATATTCATTAAAAACATGTTCAATCTTCAGACACAGCAGCTAAATAAATTTGAGCCAACAATTCAATCTCAATACTAACGAACATTTTTCTAGGATGTACACCCAGTAAGACAGAGAGGGTCCAGAAAATGCAGTTTGTTTTTTAAGCTTATCTGGGCAATTATCATAGCTTTCTCATCCACTGTACAAATAAGAAAATGTTGAGAAGCATACCAGCAAAAGATGTGGTTTTCTTTTTGGAAAACTTAGGCAGGGGAATTGCCAATTTCATTAAGGAAGAGGGAAGCAGTCAAGCAGTTACAGGGGCAAAGGAGAACAGGAAGAACACAGCTCTCACGATATTAACAAATTACATTGGAGACAGGGTGCTGGTGCAGAGAAGAAGGGAACAAACTAAAAGGCACGTAGATTCTTACTGGTGCAGATTGCTGCATAACTGGTATTCCTCCAGGAGCATTTGGATCACTGCACAATAAAAGGAAAGGAGAAGCATCATCTTTTGGCACATTAAAAAAGAATGGTTTTTTGATTATATGTAGTATCTATACATACTTCATGTAGTTTTGGAAATAGATGTCCTCTTGGACTCTCGAAGTCAACACAGAGACCAAATCAGGATGCTTGAGACTCAGATGCTTTTGAACAAACTCAGGAGCATGGAAAACTTTTGCACATCCCTTAGCTCCACAACCATACTTCCAGCCATAGTTATCATCCTCAATTTTCCTGACATAAGTTTCTAGGATTTCATCAGTTGCTGCATCTATTCTGTCCTTGTCAGTCAATACAACTAGAGGATCCTTGCCATTTGCCAGTCTTTCTTGCCAGAAGGAATCCAGTTTCTTTTCCCAGTCAGCAGCACTGATGTTAAACGTACTGGCACTCTTGTTGTTAGCTCTCACATGACGAAGACCTTTTGCATCTTTCATCTCAGACATCCCATAATAATCAACGCCATGGACACGCCACAAATAAGTAAGTAGAGTGTCTAGGAGCTCAACACTTTCAAGGCCCTTAACTGTAGCTAAGCCCCGGACAAGAACTATAGTCCCCTTAGATCCAACACGTGATCTGTCACCATCTGACTTGTCATGATCACCAGTTGACAGGATATTTACTGCAATACCCTTCTCCGCATCAAGCTTTTGTACTAAGGCTAGAGTTTGATCTATGTCTATTTGAATTCGTCGGTACTGTGAACTGACCGGGTGAGCCTTAGGAGCAACTAAAAGTGGTTCGGTATCTTTTACACGATTTCTTCCATGTTTTATTCGCTTAAAATCATAATCTTTGTCATCCTCAGAGCTTCCATCGTTGCCATTTCCTGATTTACTTACTGCACCGGCAGTCAATTCAGGCCCACTATACCAAAACATCAAGATTAGCAAAATCAGCATACCACAGGATTCATAACACAGATTATGTATGTAGATGCATCTTACATATCCAATATTCCATTGCGCAAATCAAGAATCAAATTCTTCGACATATCCTTGCAAAACTTATTCCTCCTGAGTAAACAAAATATGGCACACCAATGATTAGCAAACTGCACACCAACAAGAAAAGCTCAACTAAAAACAAACGACACAAAGACATATATGATACTAACACATATCAAAAGGAACTGTTCCATGTAGTTATGGCATGATACAGTTACAGAAATTTACCAATGCTACTCAACACCAAGTTGAGCATAAATTTCCAATGTAAGCAATTGTTTTAGAATGACAAATACACAAACTGTTCACCTTTCAATAACAGATAGTAAGTTTGTTGGGTGGTACTTGTCTTTCAGCCTGCAGTTATATATATAAAAAAACCAAACAATCTGTTAAAAGTGTACAACTAACACTTTAAGAAGATTTTGCTAAAAAACACTACTAGAAGAAAGCATTTGGCCATACCAGAATTCGTTCTTATGGAAATCAAAATAGGCATGTTTTTGAGCAGTAATGAATGCTGTCCTGTATTCTTTGTATCTTAATAACAAGGAAATATAGAAGTATAATTAGATAGATAGGTAGCATTGAACTATAGGCTAGTACCGACAGATCACATTGTAGTTTTTTTTCCCTTTTTGTGCTGATTACCTGCTCTCAGCTTCAGCTGGTGAAACATCATCGTCAAGAACTTGAATAAATTGTTTGTATGTCATTAATCCTATCCTGAAAAGGTTCAGCATGGTATAAAAAATTACATGCAAGTAATAATCAGTAAGGAATTTAAAATGGAAGTAAAAATTTTGAGAGGAAGAACAATATTAATAAAAACACATAGCACATATAAAATTAGGAATTAACAGGAATCAACATACCAAACAGATCGAACCGATCCACGATGAGGCAATGATGCACGTACCTTTGGGTGACATCTTGACCGCTACTGGAAGCACCATAATCAGAATCATGACAATCTGAAATAACCGGAGAAGTCTTGAAACCTCTAACAAGTTATCATTTTACAGGGCATGTCTTTCAAAAAAAAAAAAATTCTAAGGCATTTAGTAAGAGAACTCATGAAGGACTATGAGCTTGTGTATTAACACTTTTCTGATTTCTTGTGCGGAAGCAGGCTACTGGTAGTAAACAGCAGATTAATTCTGATTTCTAAGGTAAACCAAAAAGCAAATTACATATAATAATGTTGGCACCGAAGATCTCTTTTCATCCTTATTATTTTTTAGGAAAATATTTTCCTTAATCTGAAGCATAATAATAACTTCTGATGACGGCTTGTGATCATGCGCATTAGAACTCCGCAAGAAATTCACTATGCATGCATTCACCAGGTTGTTCATAGGCAATGCTGGAGATTTCCATTATCCAAAAAAAACAATGATGGAGCAGTTGTTCAACTTAGGGACGAATGTTGGCCTTCGGGTTCGATGACTTTGGCTGAGTATTTCTTTCCTGTTTCTTTCTTCTTTTCTTTTCTTCTAGGTCTCTTCTTGTAATTTTTGCTGCGTTTTGGTTTCGTCTTTTCCTCAGCTTGTACCTGCTTCTTTTTACTCTATCTTAATGGAAACGGCAGCGCCACTGCCTTTGTTTCAAAAAAACTTAGGGACGAATCAGATTTGTCAGAGACAGAGTACGAATCAGCTTGGAAATGGCCGTGATCAAAGCGAAAAATCTCGCCAAATTTATCTCACCTGGAGAATGATGCCGCGCAAACCTTCCCCTGCATCCGCCTTGCTCGTACCTGCACCGAGCGACCCCAAGGCCCAAGAGGCGCCGCATTAGCCATTAGCCTGGAGCCGAGCGCACGCACGCCCGCACGGAAGGAGGCGAGACCGCGACGCGGCGGCAAAAACCGGAAGGCCCCCGAACCCGAAGCCACACCTCGTGCCTCGCGGCGAGCGGTGGCGGCGGGCCCGGTCGCCGTCGTCCCGGCGCGGCCTCTTGCGCGGCGGGGAGTGGCGCCGCCCTGGCCCCGGCCCCGCGCCGTCGCCCGAGCGCGGCCTCCGTCGGGCCCCTCGGTCGCGCGGCGGCCGGTTGTCGTCCTCCACCTCCAGGCGGTACATGACCGGCGGCGGGGGAGGGAGCCGCGGCACGCGATCGTCCTCCGGAGGCGGAGCAGCCAGCGCGGCGCCGGGGGAGCGGCCGGCGTCCGCCATTGCAAGCGAGCGAGGCAAGGCAAGGAGAGGAGAAGAGAGGAGGGGCTGAGGGTTTAGGGTTTAGGCCGAGGCTTCCTTCCTCCGTACGAGCCAGCGGCGAGGCGGAGGAGGAATGAAGCGGGAGAGGGAGCGAAATCGAGCGGGCGCAGGTTGATCAGAGGAGAGAGAGCAGAGTGCGCCGCGAAGACGCTGCAACTACGTGGCGAATTCGAACCGTACGGACGGGCCGCGGGGATGACGGGCCTTGGGCCGAAACTACGGCCCAGCACACGGGTGCTACTGGAAGCTCGATCCTGTTACAGAGCATTCATATCGGACACTAAAAGCTTTGGATACGGTGGCTGATGAAGAGAAATTTTTTTAAAATGTAGTATAGATTGTGAAGAAAATTTAGAGTAAAGGATGAAGTGAGTAGCTAATAGTAAAATAGAGGCCCTGTTCGGTAGCTCATTTTTGGACGGTTAGTTGCGTTTTTGTTGACAGAACGCATAGTGCGTTCGCAGCAATGCAGCGTCCAGCCATTAATGCGCACAGTGTTTTGAGTGTTTTGTTCAGTTCGCTGGAACTAAACCGAACGCGAACGAACGATCTATCGAAGACGCCCAGAGTGAAGACATAGAGTGTCTGACGCGGATGCTCTCGGAGGATCGCGCAGCCATCAACGCTTGCTGTCAGTAGGATCGCACGGCAATTTGACGAAGATTTGGGGGTAGGAAAGATGTCAGGCATGCACGTAATAATGCCATAATGTTTGCTGCGTGTGAATAATGGCGCGAGGAGATCGAGCACTATTCAATGAACTTTGATCGCGTTTTCACCGCAACACATGCACTTCTTTATGGACCACTGAGAAAGAACATGGGTTCTGAAACAAAGGGGGAAACAACAGTAGCCATGATGCCAATTTTTATGCAGAACAGCAGCACGCCAAAACGTGCATAAAGAAATAACATATCATTCAGTGTCCAATTGTTTTCCAACAGGAGAATTTGTGGAGTCTCATTTTCATATGAATCGGCCCCCACATATTAGTGATATATAGCAATATGTATATTATCACAGTGCCCTAAAACGATTTTTTCCCCAATTGTCTAACCTCTGGTGATTGATGCTTGTGTGCATGCATGTAGATTGTAGAGCATATGCAGGGGAAAGAAGCTAGCTACTACGGTGTGGCGAAATGTTCAGGTCATCAGGTGCCGGCTGTCATGAGCAGTCCAGCTCAGAGCTCGCCAGCCTCCTCTTCAGGGACTCGTTCTCCTTCCGGAGTTTCATCACCTTCTGCTTCAGCGTTTCCACGTGCTGGATCGAGATGGAATCCCTCTGCTGCTCTGCCTGTTTTATCTTCACGATCCTCACTGAAACAGCAGGAAACCACTGCTTAATGAATATGTGGATGCCACGAGATTTTTTAAAACTTGTTGGTATATAAAACAAGACTGTCACTATGCTGTTTCAATCGTGTAATGAAATCTGTGGTCTGCAAAGGTTTGTTTCACTTCATCAGTTCACCAGTGCATACTGAACTTACACTCGTTTTCTGAGTTTTGAAGCTTCCTGTGCATGTCCTTTTTCTCCTCTTGTTCAATCATAATTACATCCTTCAAGTCCAGGAGCTCGTTTTTATCTGTACCAGGAGCCAAGAGGTATTTCCATCAAGAGAGGGAGAGAGAGATATACAATAATCCAAAGAAGACCGAAGGGGAGTTTAAAACATTACACTGCAAATGCACATCAGCAGTAACCTTGTCCAACCTGCTACTCAACATGTCGATGTGGGCCTTATGGGCTGCCAACTCCAACTTTAATTGCTTTATAGCAGCTTCGTCGGTTGCTTGCTGAACAAGAGCGCAGCTGGTTGTAGTCAAAGTTACCGCTTCAGTTTTCACAAAACAAATAACACTTTTAACCGATAAAATTTTTTTGATACTCCTGCCTCCCTCAACAGTAATTTGGTGCCTTCCTTGAAAGGAAAATTTCACCTGAGCTTGCTTTCCAAAGCATTGATGCTCATTTCCCTATCATGCTTAAGTTGCTCGATTTCCCTCTTATGCTCCTGTATGACATAAACACATATTACACAAACTTATGCATGAACTGGAAGCTTGGGAGGCAGTTAACTACCTCTTCCATGGATACCAATCTTTCATTTGCCTTTCCCAATTCTTCCTTCAGATTTTGAGATTCTTTGTGAAATTTCATCTGAATAACCAAAGTAATGTCAAACATACTCCGGAGTTTCATCAACATGATCGCGCTGCACATAAAACCTAACGATCCTATCATGAAACTTGACCTAGTATCAAGTTCCAAATTCCAAGTGGAAAAGAAACAAAAAGAAGATCTAGAACAAGTTGCTTACTTCAAAATTAAGTATAGTTTGGAAGAATTAGGCAATCAGCCAATCACAATTGACATCTTCAAAACATTGTTTAAACTGTTTCCGGGAAACAATAGTACATTGAAGCTCATAGGGCCAAAACACAAGAACTACAATTCTTGCATCAGGCTCACAGGTGAAATAGACATCCCATAACTCAAGCTGGTACCATCTATTTCAGGTAGCTAGCAATAGATGATTCATCACCTTCCTTATAGCTGCACATAGTAGGTAGCAACCAACCTGGTTGGTGAACTTGAACAATGTTTCAGTGTACATTCTTCTCAATCGCTCATTATCTGCACAACACAAACAATTCATTTTTTCCTACCACTCAATGAGCAAAGTAAGGTCATCATCTATTACACAACTTGAATTCACATAAAGCAACAAACAGAGGACAAACTTCAAGGGATGCTGAAATACATTGGTCAACCTTTCTTGAGATCTGAGATATGCGACTCAAGAGCTTCACACTTCTTGGATTCAGAACTGTAGTTCACTCTTAAAGCCTGGGCCTCCATAAGCGCATCTTTATACCCCTAATCAAGAAAGGAACCAAAGAACAACATAAGATCAGTCTACAATACAGAAATACTATGATACAGTTTTATCTTCATTAGCCAGTGAAAACTTGTAGATCTTTACATCTGGAATAACACTTTAGGCAGTGATACAGTTTTATCTTTACATCTGGAATAATATTATGATAAAGTTTTATCTTGATTACATCAGGAATAACTTGATAAAAAAATACATCTGGAATTACTATTTAGGCAGTGCAAACTTGTGGATTTTTACATCTGGAATAACACTATGATACAGTTTTATCTTTATTAGAAGTGAAAACTTGTCGATCTTTCTCTCTAGAAGCAAAGCGCCTCATACCGTCGTGCACCATCAACTATATAAATCTGAGCACAGAACGGCACAAATTCCAGGGTGACATTACAGACTTGAAGTGGGTGAGACAGGAGAGTGGAGCAGTGAGGTTCAACTAATTTGAAATTAATCTACTTCGAACTCGCCACCTCGCCCGCATTTCATCCAACACCAGAAGCGCGCGCTGCCTCGGAAGGTTCAGGGATTGCTTCAGCTTTCCAACACCTGAGCATGGCATCGACGATCTTCGGATACCATAGCGCCGATTCGAACCTAATCCGAAACGAGCGGGATGCGAAGAGCAGCTTGCGAGCGCGACCCGCGACCAATCGGAGGGGAATGGGAGTGGGCGCGAGGCGTGGAGGTGCTACTGGCCTGGGAGAGGCGGTGGAAGTTCCGGAGCAGCGACTCCAGCTCCTCGTCCCCCGCCGCAGCCGCCGCCGCCATTGCCGCCGCTCGCCTAGTCGCCTCCCCACGGTGGAGTCTGCCCGGGGTTGGGCGCGACGGCGGCGCGCGTGTGAGAGAGATTGCGGTTTCCCCAGATCTGGGGCGTCAAAATCTGATCGGATGGTAATGGACTAATGGTACGCGAAGTGCCACCCAAAAAATCTGATCGGATAAAACTGATTAAAATTCAATATTTAAATTTTAAATTCAACGTAAAATCGCTGAAAACTAAAACGGTTTTGCTGAATAGCTGCTTTTGAATTTTAGACGGATCACGGGTGCTATTTTTTGTAATGAGTCTATATTATTTTTTCCACTTTACTGATTATTTTCTCGGTTTGTCTACACTTATTTTCCGTCTAGTTTCGTAGTGGAAATCTAGTTATTTTGTATTGGAAAAACTTATATTTTATATTTTGTTCAATAATTGTTGTTTTTAAGTAGAAACTGTTAGATATAATCTTGACATCTACTAGAAGGTTGTAGAAGGAGTAGCTAGTTGGTAGCTATATAGGGATGATAGAATTCTAGCATCTAGAGCTACTAGTTCATAGATGAACTAGATACTAGAAACAACTAGCTATTACTAGGACTAAAATATTAATAGCTAGATGTAAAATGTTCTAGATATATGGGCTTAGCTTAGCCTATAAATAGAACATATAGGAGCACTTGTAAGCCAAACTTGAGAACTAGTTCAATGAATACTACAGCTACAATATAGTGAGCCTCAATTGCTTGCTAAGTGAACATTACTGTGAGCTCCTAGGCCAACAATTGGTATCAGAGTCAGGTTAGTTTCTTCATCATATGACAAAGGTGTTTGACGTGAAAATTTCACGTTTATATTTTAATGCTGATAATTTATTTATCACATTATTGAATAATTGGTCGAGAGATAATTATCAAGAATTTGCGACAGCTCATTTTTTAAGCACTTGATTAAGGCCTTGTTTGTTTCAGATTAATGTAGAGTTGCGTTTTTACTGTAGCAAATTTGTGATCCCCTCAAAATACGTTTTAACGAGTTCAAAAAATTATGGAAAAAATATTTTACGAACTTTAAGAAGTACTATTTAAAACCCCACAAAAATGACTCCAAAACATTACATCATTTGGCTTATACAAAAATAACAAATTTTCATTTAATTTAATTTAATCTAAAACAAACAAGGTCTAAAAGATAATTACCGTGCTTATCAACACTAACCAACATACAACAGCCGATCCATTTTATCTCTATACGTGACCAACAAATTCCATGTACTAGATCCTACAAATCCGGCTTGCTTTTGCTTATAAAATGTGTTGGGTTTAGTCCCACATCGCTAATAGATGATGGGGGAGCACGACTTAAAAAGGTGGAGACGACCATCTCCTACAAGGCTAGTCTTTTGGGTTGAGTGGGCCCATGGCCTTAGTCGTTGCTCCAGTTGAGCCTTTAGGTCCGTTAAGACCTGCGGAGCCATTTAGCTACGTTTTGGCCCAGCACACATACTTTCTACAGGTGCCACGCTCTGGAGGAGATCAATCACTTCTTCTGCAGGTGGCGAACAGGTTCAAAAGAAGGCGCGCCCCCACGGCCGGCGGCACGTGGGAAAGAGGTGGCGAACAGGTTGGAAAGATTAAGGAGGAAAGAGGTGGCGAACAGGTTCAAAAGAAGGAGCATCAAACAAACTCAGGCGAACTCGCCGACGCGCCCCCACGGCCGGCGGCACGTGGGAAAGAGGTGGCGAACAGGTTCAAAAGAAGGAGCATCAAACAAACTCAGGCGAACTCGCCGACGCGCCCTCTATGCGTGTGTGCTTGGCCAGGAAAATACGATGTGGGGAATGCAGTGTACAGAGAAGATAAGATTCTAAGCTTTCATCAAGCCACTGCTACATCGATTTCATTAGGAATCGAGGATCTTTTAACAATACCCTCTAAGGAATGGTTAGTCCAAGGCGCGGAACAACAGAGTTTTGGAAATTTAGGGATCTGCCCCTTTTGCTATTTAGTCCCTATGCTTTAATTAATTTGAACAGGGTGCTGGAGAGTTCAGTCAAGCCCCAAAGTCATGCATTTTTATCAAGTTATTTGATGATTCAACCTATGCACCATGATACAAACGTGACAGGGGTGCTAAGGCTGTCTCCAACAGGAATCCCTAAATCTGATCCCCTATAGCCTCATATACAGTCTCCCTTTAAAAAAAATCTCTTCCTATATTTCTTCCATCTCCAACAGTGTTCTCTAAATGGAGAATTGTATAGGGGGAGGAGAGAGAACCCTTACATATAAGAGAATAGAGAGAAACCCTCTATTTTAGGGAACCAAATAGGGAATGCTGTTGGAGCACATAGGGGAAGAATCCGTCTCCTATTTTGGGATAGAGGGTGCTTTAGGGGAGCCTGTTGGAGACAGCCTAATAATCTCATTTTAGCCCCAAGCCATAGTATTCATTCACAAGATATTTACGTTCGTTGCTACATTTCCATGATGTGCCGAACGGGAGCCATACTTTATGAATGCACCAGAGTTACCAAATAAATCAATGCGTCTTTACACGAGACAATATTTATTGTGATCTATTGCAGGTCGCCTATAAATACATGTCAATATATCTTGCAGATTTATTTTGCAGAATTATCCGACCCAATGAAGCTGTGTTATCGCCCAGTTGGTCAAGCCTAGCATATCTATGCATGTTTTGATTTCAGGTTATACACATATCCCTGTTGTGCCGTCCGAGACTGGTGAGGTCGGGCGACATAGGCAGGCGAGGTCCATCATATAACGACTTCGCTATCTTCGGCGCATGGTCACATACGACCATGGTTGCTACCTGCGCCACTTACTTTGTTTATTATCTATTTTCTCTGCATGCATAGTGACTGCAGGTGAAGATTGATGGCGACGATAACACAGCTTAATCGAAGGTGTTCTGTGAGATTTATCTTGCAGATGCAATTAACCAGGAGGCCTTCCGAGGCCCCGGGAACAGCGAACTTGCAATCGCCCATGTTGCTATGGAGCGCAAATGTATCGGGAGACTATATTTTATTCCATTAATAAAATATCTGATTTTTCGTACCCTTTTATTTATTTTGTGTATTTATATACACTGCCACGTCAGCATATTATTTAATTCTCACCTGTGGCCGTCGAGATGTTTCGCGTTGCGCATAAGCCATAAGAAAAGGAAAAAAAACGCCCGAAACAGAAGGTCATGCCGCGGACACTGGAAAGTGCAAAATCTGGTGGTGATGACAGCAGCGGCAGCGAGGTTGTCTCGAGGATCTTGACGAGAGAAGGCGTCGTAAGTCTTCAGTATCCGATGCTCACCGACAGTAACTATGGGCCTCGGGCGGTGAAGATGAAAATCTTCATGCGCGCGCAAGGATTGTGGGAAGCAGTAGAGAGTGAGGAAATTGTTGATGAGCGCAAGGATCAGATGGCTCTCGCAGCTGCAAGCTATACCGGAGGACATAATAATGGTCTTGGTGGAGAAGACGACGACAAAGGAGGTAAGGGACACATTGCAAGAGTTGCATGTTGGTTTCGACCGCGTCAAGGAAGCTCCTGTTCAGACCCTGATGAGGAACTTCGAGGATCTGTACATGAAGGAGACAGAGTCAGTTAGTGACTTCGCCATAAAATTAACCACCATCGCCAATGAGATACGAGTACTTGGAGAAAAGATGGAGGAGCACACGGTTAACAATACAAACCGCGAAGACACAATCGATTTACCCTGGTTCGAGCCCCCACTGCCGGGTAATAGCTCTACTCCAGCCTTATTGATTATATGGTGGAAAATAGTATAGAGGTGCCGAGACCTGGCTTGAAGGCACCGATCCCGAGCTTACAAAGGTGGCGACTAAGGACTATGCTACTGCTAAGGAAGCTTCGGATACGTGTGCTGCTCAGGTGATTGCTCAATAGAAGATGATCCGATCCCTTCGAAAGTCCAGTGATCCTCCTTTTATAGGCGCGGTGGGTCGCCCGGGTCGCCCGGGGCTGATGCGGCGGGCCCCGCGCCCGTCTCTGCTTTAGTGGCGGTGACCTTGTCTCATTCCGAGGCTCTGTCTGGTCTGGAGTCTGCAGGGAGAAGCTGTTCAAGTTAGTACTGGACGTGTGTTCGTCTTGACATGTCGATACGGGGAAGGATCGCGCTTTAGGAAGAAAGCACTTTCCCTTTATCCCCAATATAGCATTGACTGGACCGAGCCAGCCTCGCACCGCCCGTTGGGGGCGTCGCGTAGCGTAACAACCGTTGCCGCCTGCCAAAGGAGGCACAACGAGAAGCCAGGCTGCCCGCGTGCTTCTCCTGGGGCCACGGGTTCCCGGGGTCGCCACCTGCCCACGGATAGACGGGCTACCCGCGGGACCCTCTCCCGGGCTAAGGATAGCCCGGGAGCCGCGCCACGCTCCTGGTCGGGACCCAGGGAGACGCGGTTGACTTGGTCAAGCTTGGGGAAGACCCTGGCGAGCTAGACGCTTCCTTTAGTACGGCCAAGGGCGGCCTTTTGGACCTTTTGTACATACGATGGGTCGATACAGAACCGGCCCAAGGCCCGTCTTGGCATGGGCCACTTATCAATCACCAACAGGTACCATATAGGTTCTTGCCTTTTGTCTCTACTTTTAAGCAACTTGCTGATATAAAGAAGAAGCTGGCGGAAGTGGTCGGTCATCTCAAGGCATAAAAAGAGAGGAATAGAGGCTGCCAGTGAGTCGAAGAAGGCAATGGACTTCTACTCACTTATGCTGAGTGGGAAGCAAGGTTCAAGGGTAAAAACAATAAAGATTTTGGTAAGAACAACAAATTTGACAAGGGAAAAATTTGGTACTTTAACTGTTAGAAGTTCAAGCATTTTGCTAAGGAATGCCACAACCGAAGTAAGGATCAAGAGGTGAGGAACCTCCTTATTGATGCTGATGATCAGCCAGCACTGATATGAAGATGGACTTGATGAATTGGGTACAGGATGTTGAGTAGTGGCATCGCCATCCTGAAGTCGAGTCTAAGAGTAGGTTTCGATGAGTGGTGCCTTGGATGTTGAGTAGTCGTGTTGCCGTCCAGAAGTCGAAGCTGAAGGTAGAGCATGGGGTGTTTGAGTTATTACGCCGCCATCCTATGCATGCTTAGTAAGTGTTGCACATATCGTAGGAGTGTCCGAATAGGTCAACAAGTTAGAGTTAAGATGTCAAGATTAGGGGAAGATTGTTGGATATAATCTTTAACATCTACTAGAAGATTGTAGAAGGAGTAGCTAGTTGGTAGCTATATAGGGAAGCATCTAGAGCTATTACTAGGACTAAAATATTAATAGATAGATGTAGAATGTTCTAAATATATGGGCTTAGTTTAGCCTATAAATAAAACATGTAGGAGCACTTGTAAGCCCCAACCCTAGACACTCTAAGATCCTTTTTCAAACCTGCTCTGCTCCCATTTCGAGTCAAGAGATAGATAAATAGCCACATCCCATTGCACTGATCGGGGGCGCTCGTAGTGACTTAGGGGGTCGAAGACCAATAAGCGGCTTATTTATACCAAGCATTCCTCTTATGGCTAGATCCAATCTCCTGGTCCAAGCTTAAGGACTAGCTCAATGAATAGTACAGCTGCAATACAGTGAACCTCAATTGCTTCCTAAGTGAATATTACTGTGAGCTCCTAGGCCAACAGAAACCTGATTTGTAAGATTTTTAGGTAACTACATCGGGATATTTTGTTTAATTTCTAGAATTTTTTGTTATATGTATTTTTGTTATTGTTTTTTATGGTTATTAGTTGGATATATGGATACCATAAATCTCCAAAGCAACCATTTACCACTAAATCAGTTCCAAACTTAAATCATTCTCAAGCCAAAACCAGTCTATAAATCCATGGTCGCCCGTTTACTTTTTTCTAAACCGATACAACAAACCAAACACCTTCTTTCCCCAATTAAAAAAGAGAAGACAACAAACCTTCTGTAAAAAAGAGAAGACAACAAACCAAACATCTTCTGTCCCCAATCTAGAAGTTTGCGGTTTTTTAGTGGTTTCCGTCTTTTCAATAAAAGACTCCCCAATCTAAAAAGAGAAGTTTGCGGTTTTTTAGTGGTTTCCATCTTTTTAATAAAAGACGCTAACACCAGGTCCGGTTCTCAATTGATGCATGAAATTTAAAATTTTGTCATCTTATCGACCCACAGGACACGCTAAACTCATGTTATAACTCGTGCATCCACAAAGTAACATGAAAAACAACTGAGATAATGCTGCTTTTCGAAAATAATCTACTCAAGAGAAACATTTGTGAAACTAAACTGTCACGCCAAACTCTGCTTGCCATTGTTTGCCACAGCAAGAACTACACGCCATGAAAACAAATGACAACATCCAGTAAACATGGCCTGTTCCGAGAGACACGTTGAAAAACAAATATCAAATCTATAGTTATAGTTACAGCCAGCTTGACTTCCAGACGGATAAGCGATAATCCCATTACGAGACGCATCCTCGCTTCATCACCACATGATAGGAGTCATGGCCTATGCACTAGGACCATGAACTTCAATTCCATCGCCAAGATTTTGTAGCTCACCGCCAGGTGCTTCAGTAACTCCATTCTGCTGCAGGCACAAATATGAAATGAGATTACTGAACCAGTAGAAAATTCACAGTTATACTCAGTTTTATTCTACTTATAGGGTTAAGTATAGGTCATCATACGATTCAGCAGTTCTTATATAATTGTTAGGACTCCAATGCCAACACAGAAGAGGGCGAGTGAAATTGTTACAGTTAAATTTTGCAAGCCGAATAAAATATTCCATTTTAAAAGACAAGTTGTCAAAACTAATAAAGGCATAGGTTGTTAACTTACACAACCGTTGGTTGCCAATGGTAGAACTTGTGAAGATGCGGCAGGAGCTTTCGCTAAGTCTCTCATCATACCCTAAGAAAGAAAAACATGTTGAAAAATTCAATAACATCATAGGTATTTGAATACAAAACTAAGAATGTAATACTATTCCCATAGTTGTGAAAAATGTCATATATAATCATATTTTTTTATTGCACAATGTGAAGCTGATAACCCTTCCTAATCGCTCATCTGTGAGCTAAGCATTTAGGGGATGTTTCAATTCTCTACTTGATGTTTAGAGATGGAAATGCGAGTGTTTCAAGATAGACAATTCTGCACTCAGAAGATCGAGAAAAAGATTCTACCAGAAAAGTCCCTACTAAAGCTGACTATAACTCTGACCTCTGAACATATTACTCACGAGTGCTTCATCACTTCATATCTGAGGAAATAATAATAAATCGCTGCTATTAAACAAAACCATCATATCAAAAAAAATTTAACACCTAACAATATAGACGATACAGTAAGCAAATTATAACCGGACCTTAGACAACAAAATGATTGTTCTTATTAACGTTAAAGGAGGCAGGACATTTTTATAACATAGGTTATACATGCAACAACACAGCCTACCCAGAGGCTAGATGTTGCTGCTAGGCTTCTAGCACTAAGATATAGAAATATACAAATACTAATATACCTTGTTTGCCCACATGAGTCCACATGCATTGCACAATGTTCTTGGGCCATCTGGTCCTCGGCGCATCATAGGCGTTGATATTGCATTAGTACCACAATGGTGACATCTGAAAGATATGTAAAAGGGTAACAGCTATCAAAATATTTTGCTAAAAAATCTATCAAAATAACAACTGTTTAGCTAAAAATTAACAACTAAAATGGTTTAATATTCTGAAGCAAGTTGTTGTCACAAATTAAAGGAATTACATACAAAGAACAAAATGTGTAGAACAGAAAGCATCTACAACATACATACCGCAAACAATTTAATTACAGCCACCTATTTTTTTATCAACAAGACAACAACATCGCAATAGCAAGAACTAGTGAGAAATGGGAGAGGTACACTTAATAAACAAGGTGGTGTATGTCAGCTAAGATCTCATTTTAATTTGCTGAGATAAGTTCTATGCAGCACGGGCTGGTAATCTTCAGTGTAGTAAGTGTCCGTCAAGGTGCACAAGCATGAGAATATAAATAAGGGTCCATCGAGGAGCACAAGCATGAGATAATTACTAATGAGTCAAGGCTCAGGACAGAGGGTTAAGGAATGATCTGGCACTTCCATAGTAGGTTTTTTTTACATATGAAGCCACAAGAGACAGATGGGTAAACCATAAATTATATTTTGCTTGTTCATAACAACAAGCATGTTGTTGTCCTACATACGACGGGGGCTAACATCCATAGTGATTTATTAAAACACAAGGATTTATCCACATTTGCATCACAGGCACTTATTTATATGCAAATAACGTCCTCCTTCCTGAACTTATAGATCAGGATAAAGCAAAATTTTCAGGCATCTATATACACTGATGTGCAGTCTCAAACATACAAACAATAAAATGGTACGACGGTTTGTGGGCTTACTGAGAAGCAGATGGAGGTCGGCCTTCCACTGCAGCCCAATTTGGGGAACCATCTGAACTAGTCACACTGGATGTGGCTTCTTCTGCTTTTTTTGATGATGTAAACTGGCCTTTATTGCGCTGCATCCTGCAAATATTAAAGAAAGCAGCCAAATATAGCGTCACGACACAGAAAATACAAATGAGATAGGCCACATGTGCACAAGATACCAAGTTAAACATCCTTAATTTCCTTAATAGTACTTCAACATGTACAAATAGAACTTCTTAACAAGCTAGCACTGACCTATGTGCAACTTCCTTCCGAACAGTATACCGAATCTTCTTATCAAAGTTCCTCTCTTTCCGCTTCTCCCGGAATCTCATGAGCGACGCCACCCGGTGTGGGAAATTCAACCTCTGTATAAGGGAACACCCCCAGTAGCATAAGCAGTTCAGCACCGAACAATTTAAAAAATTTCTCAACCAATACATGCTGGAGTTCACCAAGAGACTCAACCTTACTGTGCGATGTGGAAGACGATGGCACCGAGGCCAATCCCGGAGCGAGCTCCCTTCCCCCAAGCAATAGGAGCACCGCTTGGACCTGCCAAAACGAACAATTCAAACTCCCCGCCACGTCACCGTGCAAAATCACCCTACTAAATGGACAGAACAAGTCGAAAGATGGGTGGAATGGCAAAAAAAATTGAATTTTGCCGGGAAGGATCAGAGGCGCGGCAGTGGCACCTTCTCGGCGGAGACGGACTCGAAGACGTACACCTCGCCATGGAACGACAGCGTGAGCGTGCTGGACCCGACGAGCGGCGCGCCCCCCGCGTCCGCGGCAGCGACAGGCACCATCGCCCCGTGCGCGGCGGCGGCCATGTCCGCGTCCATGATGGGGGCGGCCTCCTCGGCGCCGCCCTCCTGCTCGTGCTCGAGCTCGAGCTCGTCCTCCTCCTCGCCCTCACCCTCATCCTCCTCCTCGTGCTCCTGCTGCGACTCGCACTGCTCCATCGCCTCCGCCTCGGCGTCGGCGTCGGCCGCCGCGGCGGCCGGGCCGCGGCGGGGCTGGTAGGGCTTGGCGTCGTGGTGGCCGCTCATGGCGGGGATGGGATCGGATGGGATCGGATCGGACGACGGGGATGGAACCCTAGGGTTTTGATCCGTAGGGCGCTCGTCTCGGGTCACGGGTGTGGATGGCTGATTTGTCGGGGGCGGTGGGGAGCACGTGTGGATTTCAGGGTGGAATCGTGGCCGTTGGATGATCCATCATCGTGGCCGTCCCGGGTGTGGGCACGTCACTTACAGGGGCTGAACAAGAGTTTCTTGTGCCACGGTGTTAGGATATGCACCGATGCAAGATCACGAACGACATCAAGAGATACGATGTTTGGTAACGCAGTTCGGCTTTCACCTACGTCTGCGGGGCTCTGATTATGGATGCTCCTCCTCAATCCACAATACCGCAGTACACCGGCTAACCAGATCACGGCCACATATCGGCCGCTGACCTCCTCTCTTGCCTATGCCGACTCTAACACTAACAAACCCTGCCTATTACAACGCAGAGTCCATATAACCTACTTATACACATATTCGACACAATACCTAACACACGGAAAATACCAGAGGTTGATATGGTAATCGCATTGATTCGATTTTGATTATTGAGTGGACAGACAAAAGGGAGCAGCGCCGGCGCAGTCTTCTGGGCCGCGCTTGCGTCTCGCTCGAGTCCGGCCGTCGGCGAGCACGTGGCACGGCAAGGCGACTGGGTTTAAGTAAAACAAAAATATGTTACAGGCCTCTAATACTCCCTCCCTCCGTTATATAAAATAATAGTCATTTTAAACAACAATGACACAGCCTCAAAGTACAATGTTAACCATAAAAAACTTTTATAAAGTTATTTATAATGCATTAAAATTATAATATTATAAAAGCTCTTTTCAAGACGAAACTATCTATACAATCTTATGTTCTCAACCTAAATAGTTTAAAAATTCTCTATATATAAAATTTTAAAACTTTGACTTATTAGAAGTTTAAAACGACTACTAAATAACGGAGAGGGTAGTAATCAATTTTTTTTATACCGTAAAATATCTTTATTTTGCAAATTAAGGAATACAATCGTCAATATTATTTTTATTTAAACGTATTAGTCCTATAATAACCTTGGATATTTTTTTAACAGATAAAGAAAATAAATCATGACATTTTCTACTACAGATTTTAATTTACAAGACATTTAATTCTACTGCGTTGTTTTAGCTTGCCTTCTGTTTTCGGCAATTGCAATGGCTTCTTTTTTGTGTGCAGGACAATAAGATTGTCTACCATCAAACATAGCAAATTACTCTATGTATTTCCATATCTATGACCTAGCCGATATAAAGTTTCCAAGGGAATTCATTTCTCTATGAATGAATATAGCAGAAATTTCAAAGGGAAAGGCGCATCTAGTTGATATGTTTTCTAACAAAATTCCCGGGAAAGACACCTTCTGCTGGGCTTTTGCTGGGCCTTTGGGCTTGGCCCATTGGGAGAAATAGGGGAGGGAGAGAGGGCAGCGGTGCTGCCCTGATACAGCAGCCAAGCAGCTGCTGCTAATACACCACCTTCCAGTCCCAGATACGAACTTAAATGAAATGTCTTCGTAAATAAACTGAAAAAGTTTGAACTGTCTCTCTCAGATAGGCCTCTTCTTGCGTCAAAGAAAAATTCAGTAATATAAGAACACCAGGCACCAACACATACATATCACCACCTCATGAGAAACTATGGAAGTTACTATTACACGTGTTTCCTCTTTATTCGATCCTTGACGCAGAAGAATTATTCTTTTATTCCATCTGGCACTCAACAAACTGACAGCGCTACTGTACAAGATATTTCAGAACATAGGTCGTGCTGGTCGTGCTGGTACCCTTGCAATCCATGTCTTGCTCCTTCAGACTTTCAAGGATAACTCAACGTTGAGGGCTTCGCATGCCATCTCGACTTGCTAACTATCCTGCTAATTGCTTCCTTGGCTTGTTCCAGTGTTTCCACGCTGTGATCCATCTCAAAGGCTATCCTCTGGATGTTAAACTGTCAAATCCACACGAGAAGAAATTTAGGGTTATTTTGCATGGTACCACCCTCAAGAAAACAATAGTCATGGCAGTATAATAGGAAAAAGAAAAGCTGTCCACTGTTGATCATTGGAACCAGGAAGAACTTGCTATTATTGCACAGTTCTTTTATTGGTCTTTGATTAGGTTTATTCCCTACATATTTAAGGATATCTCTTTTCTTGATCTTTGATGAGGTGAATTCCATACATATTTAAGGATTTCTCTTTCATTGTCTAACTGTACACCTCAGCGCATGTCAAAAATTTCAAGAAATAAAAAAGTTGACATTTGTAAGAATAAGTATAATTTTTTGCTTCCTACTGCATTATATGTTCGCTCGCATGTTGCCAAAGAGCAGAAAATTAATAAAAACTAGAAATTTCAGACATTTTGAACACTCCAATTACACATAGATGCACGAGGCACCAGAATATGACATTAAGAGCCTCGTCACTGTATACAATGAAGCATTGCAATTGGAAATAAGTTGTTAGTGCTTCCAAAGATTGTACCTGTGCACCTTGTCGAACACGTATATCGATGCCTTTGCTATCAATTGATATAAGAGCTGCATCATCTATCTCTCCTTCAATTGATAAAAGTTCTTTCAGAGGCTTTGAGAAAATTGCATTGAGTTCCTGTTCGAAAGAATAACAGATGGAAAGTGGTTATGCAAAGAGCAACACAACAACAACAACAACAACAAAGCCTTTAAATCCCAAGCAAGTTGGGGTAGGCTAGAGTTGAAACCCAAAACAAACCGCTAAAAAAGGGGAAGGGGAAAAGAAACAAGAAGGACGAGGGTTTAAAAAGTTTTTTGAAAAGAAGCACAAGGAAGAGCCTAGTCAGGGCTCAGGTACGTGGATAGCTGCTTTCCAAGCACTTCTATCCAAGGCTAACTCTCTTGCTATATTCCAATCTTTTAGGTCCCTCTTAACCGCCTCCTCCCAGGTCAAGTTTGGCCGACCCCTACCTCTCTTCACATCATTATTCCACCTTATGATTCCGCTATGCACTGGTGCCTCTGGAGGTCTTCGTTGCACATGCCCAAACCATCTTAGTTAATGTTAATTGTTAATGTTAGTTAATGCAAAGAGCAACAGAAACAATTTCACAAGTAATGTTAATTGTTGGAAGAGTGAACAAAGGAACTAGTGAACTACATATTTAGCAGAAAATTAAAACTCTTCAGGTTGTTCCTGCGTAAATGAGCAGTCTTACCTTCAAATTTTGCTCCCCACCATCAGTTGCAATCTTATCAGGTTTCAGAGCCTCATATTCCTTGACATCTACCCAATCGACAGTGCCAAAGCCTCCAATGAAATATATGTCGCTGGAATGTTCAAATGTATTATCAGAGTTCTTATATGTAATATGTCCCTGAAGTTTAAAAAAAAAATAGAAGAAAAAATAGCATATTGCAAATACTTGCATCCATAAACTGATACATTGACAACGCAAATAATATCACACAACCTTGAGAGTTCAGATAGTAAAACCTGTACAATTCCACCCATATTAATCTTCAACAAGACAAAAGGTCATCTAAATAGATCAGTTTGAAAGAATATTCTGAACCGTAAGTTGTGATTTATCAACAATTGCAAAATTAAGAACAGAACGTTGCGTTGATTTTCTCATAAAATTAACTAGTTTTTTCTTTACTCAGTACAATTTGAGGACAATATACAATTACATGTCGATAGTTTGTTGTTCAATCCAACCTATAGGAAACAGCATCTCAAGTGAGCAAGCTGCAAGGGAAGATAATTAATTATCATATATTAGGTATTCATATATTAGAAATAGGTTTCCAGTGTCAATTGGTTTGGTTTGTTCGGGTTTATCGAGGTTTAGGGATAAGTTTTTGTGTGTTAAAAATGGATCTCAGGACAGCATACCCACCCTTTGGAACTGCTTCCCTGTGCCCATCTCGGTGTTCCAATCTGTATTCCTTCATGATCACTGGGCCAAAATCATCATTCAATGGGTCCACCCTTTACTATAGCAACACAATATCCATTCAAGGACTAAAGGGGGGAAAAGGAAATAACAGAAAAGAAAAAAAAAACTCATAAGAGGTATTCCATGGATGGAGCCAAATATGTAGACCCCTTTCATATCACATGATGCTTTCAGACTAGTCCCTAGCTTCACCATGCTCCAGCCAGCATCAAGGGACAGCATTCTAATGGTCTATCATAGCAGTGGCTAACAATCTAGAATCATGTCTGTTTAACACCACTGAAAGCCTTTCTAAAAAAACCACTGAGCAAAAATTTGAGTAGATGCTTTACTTCATGCATCAAACTCTTCATCCATATTTGCACTGAATGAATTCACTGGGTAGCCTTGATCAAAGCGAGATCCAAGGTTTTGGTGAATTTGTTCAGATCCTATATAACAATTTTTATTTTATTTTTTTGCATCAAGGGTGAACTGGGATGGATTCAATCCACCCCGGCATATGCACACGCCCAACTGCCGCGACCTGGGAGTGGGTCAGCGTGCACCCCGCGCCACTGACCAACCCAGCAATGCTCGACTTGCTATATAATAAATGGATGAGTAATCATATATTTCTATGGTGTTTGTGTTTTAAAGCACTGCATGCTGATAGTTTTTTATGCTTATGCAAATCTTGTGTTAAAGCAAACAAAACAAAACCATCATTGTCTTCTATCTTGTGTGGATGAAACCTGCAGGACCTGCACCAGTCTACCGCTTCAAATTTCAGCTGATCATGCCTTGAAAGTACTGAATACATATCAGAACAGTGAAAAAGGCATAGGAAAGTCACGCCCTTAAAATCTGTTAAGCAGGACCCACACCAGCCTACACCTAGTAGCATTGAAGATTTAGCGAAAGCTATAACTATACACCATGTAAATGAACTAAATAACTAAAATGTGCAAATTCCAATTCTGTTTGGACTTTGAGAAGATTGCCAATTATTCATACAAAACAAACTGACTCTACAAAGTACCTTATTGTCTCAAAAAGTTTTGAAATATTGTAATTGAATATTGAGAAGGCGTAGCTCTTGGTGTTGTAACTTCAGAAGCTACCTTATTGTCTGCATTCTGTAGTAGTAAAAGTTACCCCACTGGTGGGATGCCCACTGTTGATGCTTGGAAACATATTGTTGATGAGCCCATTCCTGAAAGAGTATAAAGTCAATATTTCCATTGACAAATCACTCAAAACATGAAGGGAAGAAAAAACATGGCAGAAGATAATCATATGCAAAAGGTTTCTAGATTCTACTTCAATTTTTCATTCATATTTTGTCAGCCAAGTTAGTAACATCATAAAAATGACACTATTGAGAATTTAACTCCAATGCCCAGGCACAAGTGCACAACTAACCCACAAATTCATGTTAAGGTATCTCTTTTTTTAAAAAAAAAATGTTGATGGCATATTCAGACAGCACATGGCAGTGAGGATAGAAGAACCAGATGAACATGTAAAGGGTCAGTGGACCAGCCAGTTGGTTGGAATTTGCCAGGCTAGGTGTTTCAAGAAAAGCAAAATTGTCTACAACAGCTGCTATTGACTGGTATGGGCCAAAATATCACGCAAAGCAGGACTAAATGCTCTAGTTTGTTTGTCCCGTCAACCCAAAATCTGAATGCCTTATATGTTAACAGCAGGATCAAAAAAATAAGCACATAATTGATAACTACGACTGAGTCTATGACTTCAGCCCTAAACTTTTGGTTTAACAGCTGAAACAAGGGCCAAATAGGTACCTTGCTTTTGAGAATAATGGGTTAAAACCTCCTTCCATATTTAAGACTCGTATAAGCCAAAGTCCGTAGCTTATCCTTTTAGGGTTTTTAAGCATGGCAAAATAGACCCAAGGTAAAATGAAACAACAGCGCATTCTCCAGAAATACCTTCATAGGTTAAAAGGATGAAACACTTAATTTACCAACTAGAATGACCAACCTAACAATGCTATCAAGGACACCATGCGATATTATAAGTGGCCAGCAGATTCAGTACAAACCTGTTCTTCAGCAGGTAAAGGAACAACATCACCAAAAATAGTCACTCGTGCATTTGATAGTCCACTCCATCCAGGTATCTGCGCAAGTATCAGAAGCTTTACCTCAGAAATTCTCAGAAGCTGATTATAAAATACATCAAAAATTACCTGAACAACAAGAGTGCATCTTGGGTCTGCCAAAAGATTTCTTGTGTGGATAGCTAAAGGGGATAGTGAAAAAATAGGGTCTGCATTAAGAAATTGAAATAATGAGTGAATAGTTAGGCTATTCAAAATTTAATGGTAGATGAAAGAACAAGATGAGAGGTTGAAAACTTACGACCCATTGGATCAGGTGCGAAATCCACTAGAGAGCCAAATGGGTATCCTGCACGACGATGATGCATCCAAGACATAACAGTGCACAAATGAGCAAACCTTGCCTGGTTTTCAAAAATAAATACGAAAAATATGAACTTTCAGTTGTTTATTGCTATTGTCTTGGGTATAAACCAAGCCAAATTACATGATAGCTAATGCATTAATGGAGTGTAAAAACTTTTGCGTCACAAAATACCTGCTCCATCAGATTACGAACAGCTAAAGCTGGAGGTGGTAAATCATGAACAGCAGTTGCAGTGTGTACACCGCCTGAAATAGGTGTCCTGAATAGACCGCCAGATCTAGATCCACCAGAGTTGCTCCCACCAGTCTCATCATGTTTAGTTGTTTCCGTATCATGGCTTTCACATTGCAGTGGATTACTCTTGCAATATTACAAAAAGATGAAAGGCAATAATTCATCTTGGATGCCTCCCAAACATCTCATAACCATAAAAAGTGAGTACAATCAACTGATGAGTCCATGATGGCCAAACTAGTAAGAGTTTATTCAATAAACAATACCCCAAGGAAAAAAAAAGTATCGAGGATGAAGATATGGCCACTGGTGACAAACTGACCAGCCATATAGCTCAACACCGTAGGATAAGCACTTCATCATCATTGCCATAATCTACAGCTCAAGTTCACATTAACTGCTTTATAACACACAAATTAGGTAAGAGGCTAAGTTTCAGCTCAAGATTTTGGTCTCAAGAGCCCGCTGGCTACTTGCAATATATAAGCTTTAGATTAAAAAGTGTTTGGCTTCAACATCGGCTCTAGCAACTAAATTTTTTTGCTTGACCAAATTGCCTCCACAACCTTATATTTATTCTCTCCCATGAGAGCAAAACTGGCATCTCTCTTCCCGGAGTCATTTGGAACTGGTGAAGCCACTCTTCGTTGTTTCTCTCCAATGGTCCAAATTGGGCTCCTCTGGAACCAGGCTCTGGAGATCGAAGCGTTTGGCAGGGCAGCTCAAGTTTCTTCCAAAAAATGCTCGCTCCAGAGCTCAGACAGACAACTGGTCAACACCTAACAATGTGCATCAGTACATGGCCAAAACACTACCTAGTTTCATTATAATCTTGTCTTGGTCACAAGCACCACCAATATTTTCGCAACCCAAGTTTGGCCAGCATATGGCAAGTTTGACACACTGTGTTCGAGCCTGGACACTCTGATGTCCCACCTAGTTTGGTAAATGCCAACCTGCTTTGCTTAGCTCTACAATGATTTCGGTATGATTTCTCCTCCTCCTCCTCATGTATCTAAATTTTCCCTTAAAAAAATAAAAACAATTGCTATTTTCACCAATTCAGTTTCCCAGGTGATTAATTTAGCTATATTTTCATCATAACTAGCGAATACAAGCGAAAAAACGCACAAATCAAACTGTTGGCAGAACGGATCATACAGTACCTCGAGGGATGGCAAGGCTTCCGCCTCGTCTCCCACGTCACCGAAGGAGGCCAGAGATCCCGCTTCGCCTCCTCCACCACCGGCGGCGGCGAGGAGACGCCCGCATCGGCGGGGAGCGCGCGGCCGGCACGTGAGAAGGATGAGGGCGGACGGGCTCTTGCGGGGCTTTGGGAAGGTTGCGGCGGCCTGAGGGAGTTGACCGCGGGAGGACGAAGGCGACGCGTCACCGGCGATCGCCGGCGGCGAGACGACGGAGGAGCGCACGAAGGCGTCCATGTTCATTTGGCAATGGCAAGGGATGAGAGCAAGGACGGCAAAAATACCCACGGGTCTGGATACTATTCGACCCGATTGGCCCCGTGGGTATTCATTTGGGTCCGGGTTTGAATTCGCATCCTGATCCCATAATTTTTTACTACTCTCTCTGGTCACAACAAAAGTCGTCGTTGACTTTTTGACACAACTTTGACTATTCGTCTTATTTAAAAAAGTTATATAAATATTATTTATTTTGTTATGATTTGGTTTATTATTAAATGTATTTTAAATATGACTTATATTTTTATATATTTGGACTAAATTTTTTAATAAGACGAATGGTCAAAGACATGTCCAAAAGTCAACGGTGACTTCTTTTTGTGACCGGGAATAGTGTAATATAAAGAAAAACAATCCACCGTTCTCCTCTTATCATGGTCCAATCCAATTCTCTCGGTTCCCATCTTTGCCGAAAACTCCACGAAGGCACCAACCCTAGCTCTCCCCTATTTAGTATGATTTTTTTTTACAAATAAATAAATAATATTTGTTTTATTAAAATTATATAAATAGACGTCTCTCGCCATTGTGTCGGACGGATTATAAATCCTGCCAATGAGACGAATTTTAAATAAATCGTCGATCGAACAGGCGAGATTTAGATTCAAACATTAGCTAAAAAACCACCATTTACTTAGGCATAATTTAAATCAAGCCGGACCATCAGGCGGGATTTATCCTTCCCAAAACCCTACTTTATTTTTTCGAAAACACTTGTACTGACGTCCGGCGCGCCGGACTTGCGCACGCAGCGCACGCGGATGTGCTCGCATGCAAGGTGGCGCATGCAGGTGAGTCCCACATTATTTTTCTTTTGAATGGCCATAAATTTTGGCTGGTTGCTCTAATCCACAAACCGTTTACACCAACGTGTTCTTTGTATTTTTATGAACAAAATAAGATGTATGTTGCCATATAAATTCTCAAACTTACCTGTGAAACTTGAGGTTTCGCCTACTGAAACTTGAGTTTCATACTCGTTAAACTTTGCCGAACTGTCAAGTTTCATCAGGTTTAATCCAAGTTTCATCAAGTTTCAACGGGTTTCATCCAAGTTTCTTCAAGTTTCATCAAGTCAATTCAAGTTTCATCAAGTTTCAACAAGTTTCATCCAAGTTTCATCAGGTTACATCGCAGTTTCATCAGATTTCATCAACACACGGTCAAGTTTCATCAGCACACGACCAAGTTTCGCTAGGATAGGTGTAAGTTTCATAAGTGCCTTCTCCTAGGTTCACATCAAACAAATGAAAAGTGAAAAAATCAAAAAATTTAAAAAGTATTTAAAGTGGGTTGCTCTCGATTTTAGAATAATTATGAAATTTATTCCACACATTTTGAACACTATTTGAATTTTATACAAAAATTAAAAGTTTAATTGAAAAACGTGATCAACTGCACGGCTAACAACTTTTGCCAGCGTCTATTGCACGCGGAGCACGGGGGCGCGTATGATGGGCGCGGTGCCGGCGATCGGACGGACAACGTTGGTCCGGCGCGCGCGCGTCCGTCCGGACGTCTGACGCCTGACGCTCGCCCTATTTTTTCTCTCCACACACACTGCCGTACAGAGCAATGGATCTACCGTATGCCCTCTGCTGCACTTGCTCTTCTCCTCTTTATCTTCCTTTTTCCATCTGTTGCCTATGATGCTTTGTATTCTTTCTCTAATCTTCATGCAGAACATGACTAAGGCCCAGTTCTTTTCAGCTTAACGACTTATCTACGTTTTAAAAAGACATGTTTTGAGCTTTTAAAGTCTGTTTTTTCGTTTTTTTGAAGGTAGGTCCTAACACTTTAAAAAATCAAGTCAAACGAAATGGATCCGAATCTCGAGACTATCTTGAGAAGTGCTTGAAATTCAATCATTTCAGCCATTCAGCTGTTAAGATCAACTCAAAAGAACAGGGTCCAAAGGACGCCACACCAATCCCACCGGTTTCTGGGAAGGATAAATTCCGTCCAACCAAAAGGCGTTTTTTTTTTCAGCTAGCCATTAGCCCTGAATCTTGCCTGTCCGATCGGTGGTTTATATAAAATCCTCAAGTCGATTTGGCGGGATTTATAACCCGCTCGACGAAATAGCGAGAGACGTTTATTTATTTAATTTTAATAAGACAAATATTATTTATTTATTTCAGAAAAAAAAATAGTAAAAAATTCATTTACTATCGTACTTTGCCATCGTCTTACTCGTCTCCTGCCGTGTGCCGTGGCCCGTGAGACACTCGGGCAAGATCCAGGGATCAAACCCGGGTGGGGCAGCTCGATCAGCAACGACGCTGGCCACCCGAACACGGCTCGGTTCTTATAAATCTCTTGAGTGCTATGAGAATTATTGACAGCCAGAAAGCAGTACTGTACAGCACCTTTAGAGCATCCCCGGATCAGCACTTTGTAACTGAAGCTTTAAAAAGCTTGCACTTCACTTCAAGGCTTCAGGTCGATATACATTCAATTCTCATTGCAATTTTGAGATGCAAGAAATTAACTGCCAAATCTCCTCATATCACATTGTGGTATATAAACAAATTTTCACGGAGGGGAAAAAATTGTGAAAGCTCCCCATTACAGTATCGGTGTGGCAATAATGAAATAGTTTCTGTGTTGCACATGTAAAGTTATTAAAAAAGAACTTCAGACAATACAGGGCCCAACTTCGGTGCCGGGGGGTGGGGGGGCAAAAACCTGTAACCACCTAATTTTGAAAACTACATTGTAAACCTGTTACGTATAATGTAGATGCTAGCATGTAAAATGCCCTCCATCTTTCTAAAAGCAAAGAATAGAGCAAAAAAAAATGATTATGTACAAGGACATTTTGCTGCTACTTTCTTCAGTAATCTTCCATTTGCATAGCCACTGCAGGTGCTCTTGGTACCCAACTAACGCAGGCAGATAATTTGCATGCGGAAGAGAGGGGTGGTCCACGCCCTGCAGAGGATCCACAGCCACCAATACAGTTCAAGTATCTGGTAACAATTTTCAAAAGAATTTAACACTAGCACCGACTGTTTCCTCTGCAAAGCTTCCTAGTCTATAGACAGTACTGTACAGCAGCTCGCCGAGGAGATCGCTACAGCTACAAAATAACATAAAGAAAAATAATCAGTGTTACTCAACGATATTACATGATCAAGGGAAAGGATGGTTCTGCGTGGGACTGCGAAACAAAAAAAAATAAATCAACATACTGTGAAAACAATGACAAGGAGGCAGGGCACACTCTTACCGATCAATAGATAATTGCTGCTAGGTGGTATCAGCCTTTTTTCATTTTTTATTAAAAAATACATATGCTGATTTATTATTCAATTTTCACTGTACCAAAATATGATTTAAATTCAGTAAAAGTGCATGACAAGGAAAAGGACAAGCAAAGATGCAGAAAGAACATGCTTAGTAAAAACATCGCTCACCTTTACATATAACCTTTAAATAAAACTGGCAAGCAACGCATGCAACGCAATCCAATATATCAAGACACCAAGCCTCAAGGTTGGTTGTCTCATGAGCAATCTATCACCAGAGACCCTGTTAAAATCAAATAAGAAATCAGCGACCCTGGGAAATCGTCTCAATCAGTATCCAGTAGGAAACTGAAATTGCACTTACCACATCCCATCAATTCTATCTGATATAGGTCGAGTGAACTTTGGAACTATGGGTGACATTGTCAGTGACTTGAAACCATGCGCTGCAATAACAGAAAATTAAACATAGAAACAAACTAACACTAAAAGGATGAATTTAATATGCAAAACCTATATTCACCTTTATCGTCATCTTCATCATCTAATGTCTTGTCCTTCTGCATTTCTACATCAATAGCAACTTGATCGTTGTTAGCCTTTCGTGCCCCTCGAATTTGAGTAACAACTGCAGCTGGGCTTACTTTGTCATTCTGCATTTGAATTAAAATGCACAAGGATGAATAGCCAAAAGTAGAAAACTCATCCAAAAGTAGAAAACTAAGTCAAAAGTAATTTGCTCTATGCAGTTAGCGTTGTTAAATTTCATAAAGAAAAAGAAACACATGCGCACCATTTGCTCAATCTCCGAAGTGCCTGGCAAGTTTATAGATCTGCTGAGTTGACCTGATGTCCTGTCTCGGCGAAGCAACCCTATCTGAGTATCTTTTTGGCTCAAAGAAGCTTCTAGAGCCTCTGATTTACGCAATAACTCTTCCATTTTGGTTCTCTCGGCCTGTAATAAAGAATCTTTGCTTTGCATAGCTAACCTTACATTATCTGATTCAGATATCAGAGACCCTATTTTCTTGTCCAACATATCCATATAAACAGGAATCTGAGTGTAATCATCTGTGCTCTCACAATGCACACCAAACTGCAACAGTGCAATTTCTAACCACTTATTGAAATCAGTTATTTGAGATGAATACTTCTTGTTGGTCTCTTCAGTTGTTAGTAGTTCATTAGTACTTCTTGTAACTTCTTGCCGCAGGAAAGAGATCTCTGAATCTCTCTCTTGCAATTGAGACTGAAGGCTTTCCACTTCAGCAAGAAGACTTTCAGACAAGCTATGCAACTCGTCAAACTTGTCAACAGTTGTTGCAAGTTTTGTCAGAGCTTTGGTCCTAGAAACTTCGAGACTCTTTAAAGAAAATTCTTTTTCTTGCAGCATCTGTTCCAAATCGCTGCTTTTGTTCTCCAAGATTTCAAGCTCCTTTTCTTCTTCATCAAGTGCTTGTGTCAAACTTTCAATCTCTGTACATACACAAAAAAACATATCAACAGATGTAGATATGTGTAAAAAATTGTAAGGATAAAAGTGTAGATTTCTTCAATTTAAAAAGATGTATAAAAAATATGGAAGTGATTGAAGCAAACTCCATGAAATCAGCTCACCTTGGTCTTTTCTGCTTAGTTCATCAGTCAATTCCTTTATTCTTCCATGCTGCTCAACTGTGAGTAACTCCATGTCTTTAATCTTGCTTACTTGAGTCTCTAAAGCCGTTTTCTGATCAAGCAACATCTCAACATGTTTCTCCAAACTGCGTACTTCTATTATTGCATCTTCATGCTCGGCAGACAGCTGCTTTGCATAAGATTGAGCTTCCCTTACCTGAGATGCAAGCTCTGCACTGATTGTACTAATTTGAGCGTCTTTTCCCTGAAGCTCTTGCTGCAACTCAAGAACGGTGGCCTTTAGCTCCTTTGTGTTGCCTTCGTCACTGTTACGAATAGTCCTTACAGCAGCAGCTAGCTGGTCGACTACTGATTTTATATGATCATCAGCAAGTAAAAGGTTTTGTGAAACAAAATAGCTCCTATTATCAGAGTACACACCAGTCCTTCCTTCAACCTCAGCAACTGAACTAGTGCATGCTTCATAAAGCAAACTCGAATTTCTGTGCATCGCTAAAATCTCCTCTTCTTTCTTTTTGCTATCTAATTGTAATTGAACAATGTTTTCCCGCAAAGATTCCAGCTCACTATTCTGAGAAGTAAACCTGTTCTGCAAGTTGGACATAACATCAAATAGCTCCGCTGCTCTCTGGTCAACCCAAAAACCATGCTCATCAGTGTTTCTTTTGAAATCATTACAGTACTTTACACAATCAGATACTGCTTGGCATGCATTAGCAAGATGATGCAAAATCTGGGTTTCATCAGTATCGTCCATCGTCAATTCCAGCACAGCATTTGGAATATGAGCTTTCTGTGAAGAAAAAGTGACCAGTTAGAAAGCTGTGAAGCCACCAACAATTATGTATTGTTTCACTCTTGCCATAAGAAAAGATCATGGTCATCCAAGTTTCATCTCATATGGAAATATCATATCCCAAGAAACCCATTGACTGCTTTGGGTGTTTAACAGAATAATGGTGACAGTGAAAAGAATTATGACATGATGGAAAATTTTATATAAACAATATCCTTTTTAACACTAAAATATTATTTAAATAAAATTACATTGGAGTTAGCTAAGATGGACAAAATGTAACATGGTTTGCTGGTATTACAATTTGGTAAATAAATAATGAACTCACTTAAGCAACATCAGTCTAAACATCAGAACAGCATATCTTTATAAACATAAGTACTAATTACTATGGTATAGTAAAATAAAGAAGACACAATGAACAAATAGCCTAAATTTACCTTGCTGCTTATGCTATTGGACATAAGATTATTAGAACTTATGGGTATGTCCACCATATTTGTGCCATCCATCCATTTACCAGAAGATTTCATAAAGCTCTCCATATAGCAAATAAGGTCCACGTCCCTACTGAATGTGTTGGCAAGACGATATGAAAGTTCAAAGCACACTTCCCTTAGTTGACTGCTGGTTGAGTTCAATTCCTTCAAATGATCTATTTGTTTCCTTCTTGTCTGTGCCTGCATATACATTAAATTTTCAAGGTGGCCAACAGCATCAGCTCTTGCAGACTCTATAACATTGTTCTGTTTAGAGGATTCAGAAAGTGCAGTTTCTGCCTTAACCAGTTCCTCCTGCAGGTTGTCAGCCCTTTCATGAGCTTCATTTAACTCAGCTAGAAGCAGCTCCGTTGTACGTTTTGATTTCTTCACTTCATTTTGTAATGAAACCACTGTTGCCTGTAGGTCAAGGCAACTATTTGCAATCTTTTGAACCTTGGTGACTGGATCTTTATCAAATTCTCGAGCAACATCCACTGTACTCAAAGCATTCAATAATCCACTCAGGTATTGAGTTGTATCATACAAGCTCTTCTCATTCTCAGACAATCGACCCATCAATAATAATTTCTCAGATTCAAGTGATTCTATGTGCTGTTTCCTTTCATTTTTTAGTTCCTCTATCACAGCATTCATCTCTTCCATAGTTTGCTTCAAGCTATCTCTGTGTTGCACCAGGCCCTTCCCTTTTCTCACAGCAACATTTAATTTTTCTCTCAGTGAAGTGCACTTTTGCTCCTCCTGATTCAGTCTCTCTTGCAGATCATTCCGCTGATTACCCACTGATTCTAGTTCAAGCATAAGTGACTCGTGCTTTTGAGTCTGCTCAGCACCAACTACCTGCAATTGGTTTAATTGAGCATGTAGCATCTCCACTTCCAGTAATAGTGATTGGGTCTTCTCCACAGCTTCATCACGCTGCTGCTCCACTAAGACCAGGCTATTTCGAGCATGCGCTAACTCATTATTCAATGTATTCAGTGCATTTTCTTTGTCATCTCTGATTGTCTCTGAGACCTCTTTGTCGTCTTTACCAGTTTCTGATGTAGAGGTGTTGTTAGATAGCTTGGTTTCCTCTAAGTGAATTTCCCTCTCGGTGGCATTGTCTACAGTTGACTCTGACAAAAGAGTACCATAATCATCTAAAAGTTTCCTCAGCAGTTCACCTAAACACAGTACAGCACCACCACCAGATGGAACCTCACCATTACTACCATCCTGCAATGTGTTCCGCACCAAATCCAGTAGTTTGTGGATCTCTATTTCCATATCATGGTAATGCTTGCTCTCCTCTGTTTTTTCAGCTAACTTCTCTTGCAGCTCAGCTAGATCTTTCTGTAAGTTGTCTCTGATGAACTCATCTTGAACTGCTTTCTCAGACAATCCAAGGAACTCGAATCTCAGTTTCTCCAGGCTTTGTGAAAAGAATTCCTTCTCGGCCTTTATAGCAACAACCTCTGCACTGAGTTCAGAGATCCTTTGGTGGGAGGATTCTAGATCAGCAATTAACATCTCAGAGGAGTCCTCGAGGTGCTCAATCTTTAACTGCAATGCGTCCCTTTCATGCTCAACCTCTAATAATCTATTTCCCAGCCAAGCTATCCTGTCTTCTGGTTCCAACATTCTGAACTGTGAGGGAATGCTAATCTGGCCAAGGACTTCCTCCCATTTCTGTACAAGACTGTTTCTCTCCACTAGAGATTGTTCTAGCATGCTGTTGTGCTCAGCCAGTTCATAAAATCTCCTCTGCAGCTCATCATACTTGTTCTTTATTTCATCTGACCATGGATTTGAATCTGAGTTTTGCTCGTCATTTATGTTATCCATGGCCGCACCGGATTCAGAATGCCCATCCGCTGAGGATCTCTTATCACCATCTGGAATGGTGAAAGAAGCCCCAGCTGACATCTTCGATAGTAGTTCAATTTTTTCTACAACATCTCTAGAATGAAATTGCTCTGGCAAATCTAGGTCTTCTAAGACTTCTTCAATTCTCTGAAGAATAGAGTCTTTTTGAAGAAATGAATCCCTTAACGCAGTAGCTGAATTCCGTATGTACGAGAGCTCCGATTCCAAAGCTTCAATTCGATCTGCTTCTGTATAGGATTTGAGCTTGGATTCTAATTCTTTCAGCAATACGTCCTTTGATTGCAGTTCTTGAGAAAGCTTCTCAAGCTCAACAGACTTTTCCTGCAGAGACTGCTTAAGGCCGTCACGTTGTACTATCAAGCCCTTGCCTTTTGCAACAGCAATACTAAGCTTTTCCTTGACAGCAGAAAGTTTCTGTTCTGATTGTTCAAGTTCAGAAGACCTTTTGTGAAGCTCAGTGAGTGAAGTTTCAAGAGCTTCATCTAGTTTATTCAAGCCATCCCTAAGGACTGGAAGTTCAGTTTCCAATTGAATGTTTAATGCGCTGAGGTGATCCATTCTTTCCTGTAAGTCACAAAGCTCTGGTACAATTTCTTTTTTGATCAGCGTATGCAAGGGCAAAGGCCACCTGTCAAATGAAATTCGATAAAAAATATTGATCTCCTGCAAACATATCTTAGATAAGTTGATTTCTTCAACTGCATTTTCAAATTTCTCAATATAGGAAGCCACACCCTCCTCAATACATGGGAGTAATGTGGTGAGAATATGCTGCTCCTTGCTGAACATTTCAGCTTCACCACTATTAGAAATTAAAGGACGAGATATTGAGGAATGACTTGCAGAGTGGTGAGCTATTTTTTCAACTATAGTGAGGCATCTAGCATGCAGTTCATCCTGCACTGCATTTTTACTTGATGAAACTGACTTAAGCTCCTCATTCAGCAAGTAAGTCTCATTCAGATTTTTTGTGAGAGAAGTGCAACTCATGCTGAGCTCTTCAGCTTCTTCGCATTTGCTTAATAATCTTGACTCTAGGTCCCTATTGATTGATAGCAAAGAATGACGCTCATGCAACAAAATCTTCAATTTTTCAGTAACCCCCCCAAAATGACTAAATAGAGCTTCAATCGTTCCATCACCATTATATCCTACACCTGCTTCATCTAAATTTCCAAGTGAGTCGCGTAGAAGTTCCTGCAGGGAAATATACAAGTTTTTAACAATTTCAGATGTTTGTTCTCTCCTCTCTTGAACATCAGAATGTGCTTTCTTGAGCTCCACCAGAGAAATATTGAGCTTAGCATTATCACTCTGGACAGCCACTAATTTCTCCTGAAGACTTTGGATTGCCTTAGCAGCATGATCCACAGAGCTCAAAACACAAATGTTGAGGCCTTCACTTTCACCCAAGTCATTAGGAAACAAAGTGCCATTCAAAGAGCTGAGCTTATTGGTTACTTCACCTAGCAAATCTTGTAATGACATCCTCTCCTTCTCAAGAATGGAAATCCTTTGTGTCACATCCTTCTGCAAAAGCTCTGCTTGATTAATAAGCCCTCCAGCATGATTATCCACATTTAGTTGTACATTAGAAAGTTGGTTGTACATTTGATCAACTGTGTTCTCATAGTTGCTTAGCTTCCCAGCAAACCCATCCATTTTGGCCTCAAGAATTGCAATATGTTGTCTTTCCAATTCATGCTGCACAGCAGACTTATTAGAAATTTCTACTCTGTTACACAGATCAACCACATATTTTTCAGTCTTTGCAAGATCCGAAGTCATCCACTTCAACTTTTCCACAAGACGGCATATCATTTCTCCAGTTACTTTTTGTAAATCATCATTCTGTCCATCAGATATTCCAGGATCTTCCTGATTTCCTTTTGACTCAAAGGACTGAATGAGTTTTGATACCAGAACATGTCCATCGGACCTAGACGAAACCCTCTCTACTAACTTCTGAAGCTCATGCAAATCACCTTTAGCCACCTCTAGATGGCCCTTCAGCGACTGCAAAGCAGTAGAATTACATGAGTCATTCTCATTGCCTAGAGGATATGAATACTGATTATTATCATGGACACCGACTGTAGGCATTGCAATTATTCTTTCAGCATTCTCAACAGTTATTTCTGGTAGGTCTACATGCCTTTTGTTTTCTTGACGCACAACAGCCTGGGTTTGGCCTAGCATCACATTGCACATAGCGTCCAACTCTTTGATTACAGATTGGTAAATATCAATACTGCTACTTGAGTACAGGCTTTCCTCAATTAGTTGCTCTGTAAGCTGTCTGAAGTGTGTTTCCATATCTCCAACATGCAGCTCAAGCTGACTATGTTTAGCACACGAAAGCTGTAGCTTGTTATCTAGTTCAGAAAGATCTGATGAGAGCTTCTCCTTTTCATTGTACAAGCATATGTTGTCCTCCTCAAGCTTCTTGTTTGCTTCTTTCTCAAAAGCAAAATTTGAATATAACTCCAAATTATCTTTCTGTAGTTTTTCCAATGAAGCCCTGCAGTTTTCCAATTCAGTCAAAGTATGTTCCATGCTATCATTGGAGGAACGCAACTCAAACTCCAAACTTCCGCACCTACTACTTCCAGCATATATTTCCTCTTTCATAGAAGCTAAGCTAAGTTCAAGGTCAGACATCTTTAATAAAAGCTCCTTGTTTTCACCAGATAGATGTTCCCACTGCTCCTCAATCTGCTTTCTTACTTCTCTCTCAACGGCAAGGTTTACAGATAGCTCCAGGTTCTCCTTTTGTAGAGCTTCTAGCAATGATCGGCAGTCAGCCAATTCAGTCAGGATTTCTTGCATGTTCTCCTTGGAGGAATGCAGTTCGCTCTCCAAGTGTTCACATTTGCGGTTGCTAGTGTCAATTCCAAGCTTCAGAGAAGACACATTTAGTTCAAGTTCTCCCTTTATAGTATTAACATCAGAGAGCTCATGTCTACACTGTTGAAGCTCTTCACTGATTGCAAGCTTGTTTTCTTCAGTTTCCTTCAGTAGTACCTGTAGCTTGATGACATGATCAGATGATGGTGTAACATCTAAATTCAGGTCTGCACATTCATCTAGCTGTAACTGGAGAAAATCTCTCAACAGAGTTGTCACGTAGAGATGCCTCAGGATGTACTCAAAATGATCTGGCATGATGCCTTCAGATACAGCACCACCAAATAAAGCTGCATCAACCTTTTTCTCATACACTGGCATACCTACAGTCCCTGTTGACTCAACCTGTAAGACCAAATCATCTGTAGAGACAGCTTCCTCTGTTGCATTTGTTCTACCTGCATCATCTTGAACAGCTTTTTTGTCCACTGTGTCAGCTTCCTCATTAGTGTATCTTCTTCCAGTACTTTCAGGAATCTCGTGTGAAGCTGCAACAGTTGGCCTTTCTTCCAGTCCAGACGCCATGGCTAATTCAGCAGAGACTGTGGGCTCATCATCTTGTTGTGTATTGCTATCTGATATGCTCCTGGAAAAATCCATCTCCATTTCATGAGCTACTTCTTCCGCGTCGTTAGTATTGCCAGCTCCAATGTCTTGAGGAGGAATCAGGGCCTCAGTAATTACTGTGAAATCAGAAATGGCTGGCCTCTCAACAAGATCCATCTCCACCTTCTGGTGTTCCTCTGGTTGGTTGCTACCATCATCGGTTATTTCGCCTTGAGAAGAAGTCGGCAGCTCCATGTTTTCCTTCAAATTGCAATCTGGCAGTTTCTCAGCAAAATCCACCTCCCCTGGCTGAGATACTTCTACAAGGTCAGCGCCAATATTTGTGTTGGTAGCCTGAATGGTTGTATCTTCGCCATCATCACCTAGTCCAGGGTATAAACGCTCTGAATTCCCCTGCTCATTAACACCAACATTCTGCGTATTGCAATCATCGTGGTCCTCCTGTACAGGCACAACATAGGCACCACCCACAGGGCTGGACTCTGTAGTACCAGACCCCTGGCCATTGCATTGCTCCACCTGCGACGCCACTGTTTCCTGCATTGACAGACTAGTGTTACACAGCAACAACTCACTCAAACCCCCACCTCACACTGAGAATCAAAAGCGTCACCTCAAATGTAGTGCCACGGTTGCCGTCACTCTCCCCAGCAAGCAACTTCAACCCAACAGGAGACTTGGGCTCCGGCGCGGCCTCCTCGCCCTCGGCCCCTGCCTCTCCCGCTCCCTTCTCGGTCTCCACATCCGCATCGGCTCCGGCCTTCTTCCCAGGGACCCTCTTCTCCTTCTTCTTCCTGAATTGCTGCAGCTGCATGCCAACGATCACATAGCACTCGATCAAAAATTCGAAAAAAAACGCCTCCAAAATCGCAGAAAAGAAAAGGAGCTCGCGGGATTTGCTACCTTCTTGCGCCCTGCAGCGAGAAGATCGGTGCGGTTCCTGTTCCCGCCGCCGCCGCCGCCGCCGCCGCCGGCACTGTGATCCATGCGGAGATCTCCAGGGGGAGCGGTCACGCGAGGCGGGGGCGCATCAGTCCCTCCAAGCCCCAGCCGAACCAAATCGAACTGGCGCGCACAGCAACCCTAGAAACCGGCGCCACGGATCGCCAATTCGGGAATCGCATCAAGCGGGCGGGCTCGCGGGAAGATCCAGAGGTAGCAGGAACCGAATGCTTCGCAGCCTGGAGGCGGCGTCGGAAATCGAGGGTTTGAATCTGGGACTGGGGATTTGGGAGAATGGGGAGAAGGGGAAGAACGAATTGACGCGAAATTTTTTGGGTTCCCAGATTTCGTCGCGCGTGCGCGTTCACTGTGTTGGGCCCCTTGTTGGTGCGGTGTGGTGGTGGTGTGGAGGTGTCGGTTTGAGCACGAGACGGAGGACGACGACGACGACGGTTTTCTCTGTTATTTCTCGTTTTTTTTTTGCACCTTTTTTCCGTTGCATGCGTGTTATTATTTTATTAAAAAAAGGAAAAGGAAGTGGTTGTCCTGTTCATTGTTGTAACATAAATCATAATTTTTTGTATAAGTTTATGGATTATATCAATATGTATCAATAAACATAACTCCTCTTATTCCTTTTAGTTGCCATATTCTTTCATCCATCTCATGCGATTCGGTTGTCATGGTTAAACGCTCTGTACTAGACGCCACCATCAACGCTCATCTCCATGTTCCTCTTTGTGTCGATGCTCCCCTCCAATTGTCGCTCATTTTAATACCAGTGTGTTATAAAACGAAGAAATAAATTATATATCACGAGTATATATACCTGAAACGAAGCAGCTAACCCGTTACTATACAAACCCATCATAATATTCTACCTCCCAAACCTACTCACTGCTCTTTGCCTCGGCGGGCCTATTCTTGGCTTGGCTTGTTTCCTAGCTTCAACTTATTTCTTGCTCTTCTCCTTCATGGTTCATCTGCTCTTTCTACTCTCTAGCTTGTGGTCCGTGCCCACCTGGCTCAGACCTTGGTTTAAGCCTCTTTCGACTTGGCTTGGCTCGCATTTCTTGATCTTCCTTCTCCTCTATGGCTCGTCTCCTCTTTGCTCGCCTCCTATCTCGGCTTAAGCCTCGGCTGGCTTTGGCTCGACATGTTTTTTAATCTTCATTCTCTTTTATGGCTCATCTTTTATTGGCTTGGCTCCTCTTCCTGATCTTTGGGCCTTTTCTTTTAGTGGTTCTCACGAGGCTTGGCTCATCTCGTTTGTTGATCTTTCCTCTCCTTCACTGCTCATATCTTGTCGGCTTAGTGTTGAGTGAATATTTTGAATATTGTGTGATGAGGTGATTTTCCAATTAATTAAAATATTTTGTAGATTATTATTGAATGAATTTTGAAATATTTTTAAAGGGAAATGATTTTTATTGAATGGATATTTTGATTTATTTATGATTTAACGGACTAACATTGTACAATGATTTTTTGTGATATTTTTGTATATATATGGTTTGATTTTGTAGGAAGAAGAAGGAGAAAAGAAAAAGAAAAAAGTGCACGCATGCAGTGTGTGCGCTGTGCGGTGCACATGCATGGTTGTGTGAGGTGCATGGCTGTGCAGGCCGTGCAGCATGCAGCGGAGAAGGCCCAGCAGGAGGAGGCCGAGCGGCTCACGGCGGGCAGGCCAGGCGGCCCAGGTACGAAGGCGGTGGGCCGAGGCGCACGCAGGGGCCTAGGCGGGGCTAAGGCGGGCCTGGCAGGAAATTGAGGAGTCGGGTTTGAGTAGAATTCGGTCCCTTGCAGGTGGCCTACCGGTTGAAACCAGATCAGATCTTGTTGGCCAGGTCTGGTTGGGATGGTGAGATAATCTGAAATGATTGTTGTTTGGTTAGGTGTATGAGATGATACAGGCTGCGTAGAGACGTTGTTCGGTTGACTGCACTAAGGAGAAAATGGTATGGAGAAATTCAAAAGAGGGATGAAACATTTTAAAAAATAAATTCTAGAAAATCAAAATAACAAAAAATCAATTACAAAAATAAAATTCAAAAGAAAGTATCATAAATAAATAAATTCAAAAAATAAAATTTTAAACTTTTAAAATTTATATGGCAAGTGTGGTCTCGTTTTGTTCGAAAAAATATCAATAACCTATTTTTGAAATCGGTTTGGTAATTGAAAATACTAATAAAAATATAGCAAATAAATAAATCAAATGTGTCGTGGATGTGGTTGTTGCTGCATCCGCGGAGCCTGGCTATGGGGAAACGCCCAATTTGATCGTATCTCCATAGCCTGGCCCGGAGGGGTTAATTGCATCCTAGAGAGCCTGGTTCAGAACTTCAGATGGGTGAGAAGACAACCAAACATTCTAGTTTTGTATCTCTAGATGCAAAACTCTTTGGATGCGGGCAACCAAACAACCTATTGATGGATTTGAGTTATTTTCACTAAATAGGACGAGGAGGTTCGGGATTAAATGGGGTTTTATGGTTTCCACGAGTTAAAACGGCCACGAAAATTAAATAAATTCTAGAGGTAAATATAGGAGATTAGAGAGAGATTGGAGGGGGATTAGAAAAGGTTAGAAGAGAATTTTGTAGGCAAAAGAGGCAGATGTGTGAGGGGTTGTGTTATACTTGCAGAAGCTGTATCGGGGTAGACGTCGGATGAGACATAGCCAGTAGCAGTTGCAGAGTAAGGAAGCAAGGTAACACAGATCAGAGCAAGTCATCTGTATTTCTTTGTAAAAGAAAAATGATTTGATTGGGGAGGAGCGTTTGGAATCATTGCCCTGCAGATGCAGGTATGTGTGTCAAATTGTGTTATCAAACGTGTGCGCCTCTGATATGTTATCTTTATTTTTGCATGTACATTTAAATTATATCAATTGCTTCCGCTCTTATCGTATTTAGTCATCTAAATTAGGGGTATTTAGCACCTACGATCCTTCACTCAGCACCTCTCTCATCTCATTTTCTCTGGTTTAACTCACTATGTTTTCCTTTCGCGTGGAGTTTGTTTTCTTTGTGGCTCCTACTCCTACTCCTCCTCTCCTCACTTTACCTTTGACTCCCCCTCCCTTTTTCCAATCCTTCGATGAGACTGTATTCCCCATGATTCAAAAGCAAGTGGGTTGGTCGCATATCTCATGCCAAACTACCAAGGAATAGCTCGGTCCTCACAATTGGTCATTTATTTTATATTGACTAGGCAACCATGTCATATAAATCATCCTCTCCACGCCACTTTGGACTTAATTAAAACGCTAACACACAGATTCATCTACCAAAATATCTAGTTTTAAAGTTCCGGACCTAGATAAAAACACAGAACAACATTTAGGACCAACGGTATAATTTTCTCCTTTCATTGACTTAAGATACTGTGGACGTAAGGTAAAAAGCACATTTTTATTTACAAGAGAATAAATTAAGCTTAGGAGGTGATTTAAGGCATGTGGTTGGTCGGTACGTCACCCCGGCCGCACCCTCCGGCTCCGCCCGCGGACGCACATGTTGCTGTAACTGTAAGCCCATGCAATGCAAAGCGCCACTGGTCGGACCCACTGTCTGACCCCGATCCGTGCAGCGCGCGCACGTGGCGCCCCGCCGCACCCACCGCCGCGCGCATCGGACGGACCAGCGCCGCCCGCCCCGCCGGATCGACGGCTGGCGTCGCGCGCTGCCGATGCCTCACGCCGCCCCGTCCCCTCGGAATATTCGTTGCCTCCCCCCTCGCCCACCCCACATCCACACTCCACGCGCCCACCGCCCGCCTCCTCCCCCTCCTCCTTCTCGCTCGACGGCGGCGGCGGCGACGACGACGAGCGGCGGCGACCCCTCCGGCGCTCCCGATCGCCCATGGCGCGGCTGGCCTGACCCTAGCTAGAGCCTCCTCTCTGCCCCTCGCGCTCTGCTGTAAGCGGGGCTCTTGTGCTCCTCTTCTCGCCCTTTTGGCTTTGGTTTTTGCTGGTCTGCGCGGTCCGAGAACCGAGATCGGCGGCGGGTTCTTCTCCCCGCTCGATCGATCCCCGCTCCGCAGAGCTAGGGCGTCACCCTGTATCTTGATCTGAGTGGTTCGAGCTATCAAGCTCGGATTCTTCCTCGTGCAGCCGTAGCTGAGGTGCCTGCGAGAGCAATTCCCGTGCTCCGGTGATGAATCAGGGGGCGGGCTTTGTCCAATCCGTGTCACTGGCCGGGGAATGTGGCGAATAGCTGTGCAATTACCGTGATCTGTTAAGGATGCTTGTTTAATCGTCATGGTGACCATCTTGGCAGTCTGGTCGCGCACATGTCGCATTGGGAATTTGGTTTGGGATTTAGCACCGATGCTGCTGTAAATTAGTGTGAATATAGTGGCATTGCATGGTGACATCACATCGATATGGGTACAGGGATCAGTGGCAGCAATTGATGTTTATGCCATGTAGGAGCTGAATTGAGCAGGATCAGCTCCACACTGTTAGGCACTGATGGGTGATGGTGCAATGTGTATCTTCCATAGAGTAGAAACAACCGGAGTGCTGCTTTGTACGCAATAAGAACAGTTCGTAGACACGAAGTCCTGAAGATGAAGTTGACCCAGCTGTTCAATCTGATCAGTTGTTGATCAGCCAGTCCAGCGTTTCATTTATTTGGTCTTGTAGTCCACTTTGCCTGCCCAGGATGTACTTCTGCTGCTCCTATAGTGATCTATTTCAAAGCTCACACACAGATGTACATGAATGACATGTGAATGTTTACTGTTTATACTCAGTATTGAGACCGCTTTGCTGAATTTCATTAGTATGTTATGGGCCTTATAGTTGTATGTACATGGTACAACTTGGGTTTAGGTTTGAAATTCTTCTAGGTGAAATTTTACCTCAATAGTTATCAAAATAGAATGCGTTTAGATGGATCCATCATCTGCTGACAAATGAGATCATGCTAATAAATTTCCAAAATTTACTTTGAGGTTATGCAAGGTGACTGAGACCATATTTTTCACAACTTGTCTTTGATTACGAGTTTATGGCATTGTTTGGTTTTCTGTATTTGTAATTTGATTGTGTTGACTCAATTTTTTGTTTTTTTAATCATTTATGTTATACTCTGATATTTTTTTTACTCCTCAATAGAAAATGGCAATGATGGTGGATCCTCCAAATGGCATGGGAAGCAAAGGGAAGCATTACTACTCAATGTGGCAAACCTTATTTGAGATAGACACCAAGTATGTGCCTATTAAGCCCATTGGACGTGGAGCTTATGGAATAGTTTGCTCATCCATAAATCGTGAAACAAACGAGAAAGTAGCAATAAAGAAGATACATAATGTCTTCGACAACCGTGTGGATGCACTAAGGACCTTGAGGGAGCTTAAACTCCTTCGGCATATCCGTCATGAGAATGTCATTTCTCTGAAAGATATAATGATGCCAGTACAAAGGAGGAGCTTTAAGGATGTGTACTTGGTCTATGAACTCATGGATACCGACTTGCATCAGATAATCAAATCACCTCAAGGGCTTTCCAATGACCACTGCCAATATTTTCTGTTTCAGGTAATATGTGGATCCCCCTTCCGCCGTCCTTTTCTCAATATTGCCTTTGACATTTGCATATTTAAATAGTAATTCTTTGTCTGATAATGTTCCACAGTCATTACTTTCACTACCTACACCATTTGTGATAATGCATCTGATATGCGCAAAATCTAGAGTGAGCGATCCCATTGGAAGATTCACTCCCAAATGCAGCAATCATTGTACATTAGTCTGTACCATATTAGTTGAAATAAGATGTGTGGTGTTAGCAAGTCAACAAAACATTATGATTTTTGGCGATAACAAGACAAGTTGTGTTTGTCGGTTCCAACTTCAGAAACATAAACTATTTTGGTAGCATTACATTTTTTGCATTACTTAAGAGTCAATACTAATTATTAATTTGAGTTTGATACTGTTTCTAAAATGTAAACTGCTGAGCTATTGCTTCAGCCCAGGTATGTCTTTCGCTCTAACGAACCCCAAAATCAATTTGGATGTTGAAGCTCCCCGTGATCATTTTTTTCTCATGTTTTCAGAATATAAGTTTGTGCACACACGAATGAAAATTGTGGAATCCAGATAGGATCTGTAGCAATTATATGTAACTTGGCATATTATCATGTGTGATTCTGGTTTGTACCACATGTTCCTGCACTAACTAGGGTTTGCAACAACTTGCAATAACTGAGTAATTATCTTTGTTTCCAGGCCTGGATTCCAACAGTTTAGGTTGACAAGGAAACTGTTAGTGATAAACTTTGGCTATATAGACAATCTCGAATTGGATGTATGGAACTGTTGAGCTTTTCTAATTTCTTTGGGTAAAAGAAACATTTTTTCTTTGTTTGTTTGACACAACTAGATAGTTCATATGTGATTTGTTGGCCTCACTTTTCTGCAAATCTCGATCAGCAATCAGTTGGACACACTCCAGTAGATGCCAACATGAACCTTATTTAACAAATTTTGAATTTTTACAAGTTTGATTTGATCTGCTTATGCTGTCACCAGTAGCCAGGTATTCTTCCATTACCTCATCAAATGCATAAAAAACAGTCATAGGCTCATATCTCGTGCAACCTAAAAGTCTAAAACTAGCACCATATGTTTAGATTTTTTTGATAATATGGATTACAACTTATTTTGATAATTTTTGAAAGCTAGACATTCCGTTCCAAGTAGAGCTGATTAGGGGCAGCCCGGCCCGATAAACCCGGCCTAGACCCGACCTTTTTTCTAGGCTGGGCCAGGCTCTAAACTATTAAGCTGAGCTGAGTCTTTAGATTACAGCCCAGCATAAATTTTGGGCTGGGCTTGGGCTTTGATTTTAGCCCAGAAAAGCCTGGTCTGGCCGACTGGCCCGACTATTAGCTCATCTGCTGCTTCATATGAGCTGTACTGCCATGTTGGGCCACAACTGCATGCTGCTGTGCGCTGCTTTCGGCTGTTACAGCAGCGAGCAACCCAGCGGATCGGTACATGCGGACCAACACAGTATCAGTGGCAGCAGCGCAATAGTGGCCCAGTTTAATTGCAAGTCTGCGGGCTGTGGCCCAGCAGGTGCACAACAGAGATGTTGTCTTCCGGCAGTGCCCTCCATCTACCGTTTGGGGCTTAGGCCAGGGACGTGGATGCTCGATCGACAACACCCGTATCAACTTGTAATCCAGTAACAGTTAATAAATAGTAAAACATTGGTTTAAAAGAGATTCTGCTTCTCTACATGAAGTAAACAACATGTTGATGACTTTCCTATTCATGTTAGAGATCCTTTAAATTCATCATTTAGTTCTTGTCTATGCTACCTACCTTTTTTTATAATTTAAGACGTGTTTTCTTTATTGCAGTTGCTTCGAGGACTCAAATATCTCCATTCAGCAGAAATACTCCACAGAGACCTAAAACCTGGGAACCTATTGGTGAATGCAAACTGTGATATGAAGATATGTGATTTTGGTCTTGCACGTACAAACAGTAGTAAAGGACAGTTTATGACTGAATATGTTGTCACCCGCTGGTATAGAGCTCCTGAGCTGCTCCTCTGCTGTGACAATTATGGCACTTCCATTGATGTGTGGTCTGTTGGCTGCATCTTTGCCGAGTTACTTGGCCGTAAACCTATTTTCCCAGGAACCGAGTGCCTAAATCAGCTCAAGCTCATAGTCAATGTTCTTGGCACCATGAGCGAGTCTGACCTAGAGTTCATCGACAATCCAAAAGCTCGCAGATATATCAAGTCCCTTCCCTACACTCCTGGCGTTCCCCTTGCTAGTATGTACCCACATGCACATCCTCTTGCCATTGATCTATTACAGAAGATGCTTATCTTTGATCCTACCAAAAGAATTAGCGTCACCGAAGCTCTTGAGCATCCTTACATGTCTCCTCTATATGATCCGAGTGCAAATCCTCCTGCGCAAGTGCCCATCGACCTCGACATAGATGAAAACCTCAGCGTAGAAATGATTCGGGAAATGATGTGGCAGGAGATGCTCCACTACCACCCTGAAGTTGACACAGCAATGAACATGTGATGGTCTTCCATTTCTCCCAAGGACTTTGCAGGCTCACCTTTTTTTATATAAAAGGGCCTTATGCGATTATCGCACCTACTAAGTAACCACGACCTTGTGTTTGGACACTTATCTCCGTGTAAATATGCACGCAATAAGGACGGCATATGTGTATGGATAATTGGATAGTTGTTGTTATGGACCATTACTTGGTGTACCGTGTACGTATTGCAGTTGACTGTTGTGGTGTTGTAAGTGTTCATGAAGCACTTTTTAAAGTGAATTCAGTAATGCTGCGAAGTGCTAAATGTTGGATACTTGTATTCTGCTCTAGTGTGCGTGGTTTTAGTTCCAACTGCTTCCTTTCACGATGGAGTTTCAAGGTGACCTGCCAAAATCTCTTATTTCTAAATAATAGTATCACTGCCTTGCCAAGAAGATACGGAAATGATGTTCTGGTATGTACCATGCTCATACCAAATTCTGGAAGACAATTCCCTTTTGCTCTTACAGTTTGATCTACACTCCTTTTGCTGGACGAATGGTTTGTGATCTGATGTTGAAGTTGTGTGGCACTGAACATAGCGAAGGTTGATTGCTTTCAACGTTCTTTAATTAGCACCTGAAATCAGGGATACCCTGCCCTATCTTGCTTCATTTCTACGCTCCAGTATAACTTGCTCTTTCACCTATTTCATCTTGTTGATGGACATATGAAGCTGCTATGTATTTCCTTACACATGTATGTACCACATTGTGCATTTGTTTGTTCAGCTTCATCCGTGTCTGAAATTCATACTTGAATCAAATTATATATGAATTTGCTTTCAATTGGTTCCATCGTAATGGGCCGACCATATGGGCCTGTTGGTCCGGACTTGATCCATAAAAATAATTTAGGGTCGGTCCACGGATCCACTAATTATTTTTGGGTCAAGTGGTCCGAAGCAGGGCCAGACCGGGCCGACCCATTCTCATCCGGTCCATGATGGATGTGGCAAATGACGGAAATTATTTTTTTTATAATTTTTTTTATTCTTTATGCAAAAATACATACCGAGTTGAACTTTAGACAGATCTAGGCCCCTGTCGTGCTTTGAAACCACGATCAAGCGACGGTCGCTCATTGAAAGCATGATAGCTTGCTGAGACCAACGACGTTTAACGGACGTTACAGATCCAGCTGATCGCACACCCAATTAACGATAGGGCCACGATCTCCAGGAAACACGTACGTGAGTTGATTTTTTATTCCTCTTATATCTATTAACATTTCATACCATATCCAATTTACACGAAACAAATTTTAAAACTCATGTAAAATCTTAAAGAACCCATTTTTAAAACTTTCAATTTTTTAATTTTTTTTGAATTTTGAATTTTGAATTTACACGAAAAAATTTAAAAAATTGAAAGTTTAATATTTCATATCATATCCAATTTACACGAAACAAATTTTAAAATTCGTGTAAAATCATAAAGAACCAATTTTTAAAACTTTCAATTTTTTATTTTTTTAATTTTACATGAATTTTAACTTTTAAAATTCAAAATTAAAAAAAAATTAAAAGTTTTAAAAATGGGTTATGTAGGATTTTATATGAATTTTAAAATTTGTTTCGTGTAAATTGGATATGGTATGAAATATTAATAGATATAAGAAGAATCAAACTCTATACCGGAGAGATCGGCCTATCGTTAATTGAAAACCGTGATAGTTGTAGCGTCCGTTAGTTGTCAGCCTGCAACCGCTATCTCAGCAAGCTATCATGCTTTCAATGAGCGACCGCCGTTTGATCGCAGTTTCAAAGCACGACAGGGGCCTAGATCTGTCTAAAGTTCAACTCGGGATGTATTTTTGCATAAAGAATAAAAAAATATAAAAAAAAAATTTCGCAAATGACGCTAGGTCACCAAAGTGGCTATGAATCATCGTGCACGAATCACGATATATCTTGATCGTCGCCAACGTTGATGTTCTCGCGTTAGATATGCCTCTGTTGCCGGCATTGTCATCGGCCCGCCCCCAATCACCTACTACTTCATTGCTTTGTTTATTTTTAATGAAGATGAAGATGCTATTTTTTTTAAAAAAAAATTATATGCTGTGTGGAGTTATGCTATGGTTCTTTGCAAAGCTTTGTGCCAACTTTTCGTTATCTGAGACTGAAAAGAAATGATCTGATCGTTCGTCCGTTCGTCTCACCAAAATATAGCTACCAATCATTTTTTGTATTCTTTTAGAATCACGGGTTTCCCTCACCCCTGTAAAAGAAATAACATTAAGGATAGATTGTTTTGGTCTTAGATTCCAAAAAAATGGTTACATGGCAAATTAGAAGTCTTTTGCATGTCTAGTTAATGCAACCCCACGTTCAGTTGGTTTCCTTCCGGTAAAAAGTGGGCTGCATACAAACACAACAATTATTGGTTAGTTCATGATAGTTCCTGTTGAGAAACCTCGCTACCGAGTGTAGTCCGAGGTACAAACGTGACAATCAATCACAGAGAAAGAGCAATCACAGGAGACACAAAGATGTATGGGTGGAGCTCTGCTTTATTATTTTCTCAGATCTATTCTACAATGGGTGCTCCACCTCTTCTTATATAGTAGTGCTTAAGGTTTAGGCCAGGTCCATATGTGGGACCCACCAGGGGAAGCTGCTGGCCTAGCCGGCCGGACTTTTCCCCTATAGGTGGTTTCCCAACACTCCCCCTTGGACCTTGCCAGCGAGATGCATATGCCTCATCAAAACTCCATCCAAAAACCCAGTGGGAAAAAGGTTTGGAGAAAGAGTACATAGCATACGTTTGTTGTGTGCACGATTTGCCTCATTAAAAACCTTATGTGAGAAAACTTCAGGCAAAAACTCACCAAGGAAAAAAGAGTACAAACCACCCAACATTGCATTCAATCTTCTAGATCGAGTTGGGTACTCCGGCTTCATGCCAAAGTTTTAATTCAGGGCGTGTGAATTATCTCCCCCTGAATCCCACACTTCTTTAAGTCTGATCATTCCAATGCCCCTAACACACCTTTTAAAGGAGGTGGTAGGTAATGACTTAGTAAACAGGTCAGCCAAATTCTCACAGGATTTGGTGTGCTGGATACTTATTTCGTTCAACTTATGCAGTTCATGCGCATAAAAGAACTTGGGGTCGATATGCTTAGTGAGATTACTTTTCACATAACCCATATGTATTTGTGCAACACAAGCGGCATTATCTTCATAGATAATTGTAGGGGTTTGCTCAATAGATAATCCACATGACTGCAGGATGTATGTCGACGGTTAAGATATCGATCTCAAGTCGCTAAGGTTCTTTAAAATTGAGATAGGAGACACGCCGAACAACCACGAACAGGAGACAGGGGTTTTTATCCTGGTTCAGGCCTCTCGGGAGAGATAATAACCCTACGTCCAGCCTTTCTTATATATCAGGGATGAATACAAGAGATGGCTCAACGAGACGAACAAGTCTCGGCGAGATTATGGTGTACAGAAAGTATTATGCGAAAATCTCGTCAGATGCCAGATCAAGTCCCCTCTAAACGCCTTAGGGGCTTGGTTTATATAATCTGAGCAAACCGATCTCTGAGGGAATATCGGTAAGGGCTAACTCTGATGCGTGAATTGAACTCAAGACATGCCAAATACATCCCATGGCAGATAAGGCATACTCTAGTCTTGGGAACACGACTCCTAGTCCAATCCAGGAAACCACGTCCGGGTCTTCACGTAGCCGTGCGAGAACTCGTTCGAGTCGGACTCAACAGAATCCTAGGCCATTACGCACCGTGCCAGCCATGAAACTGTTCGGCAGGATGCACATGGGCCTAATAGAACCTTCCAGGGAGCTGGGCCCTGGTAGGCTGTTCGGTTGGGCCGTCAAGGAGTGGGCCATGGCAATGGGCCGTGATCTAATCCCCAACAATGTGTTTCACCATTCTTCTTAATCATGCACATGCAATGATTTCCGAGTGGTTTGTGGACGTAGCCACTAGCGTCTGCTTGGACGACTTCCATGACATTGCAGTGCCACCACATAGGAAAACATACCAAATTTATGATTTACCAGAATGCGGGTCCGAAAGGTACCCAGCATTGGCATAACCAACAATATTCATATCTTGGTTCTTCCTGTAGAACAGGCCAAGATCAATGCTTCCACGGGGGTATCGAAAGATAACCTATATTCCGTTCCAATGCCTCTTCGTGGCCAGATCATGATCGAGCCAACGTGTTCACGGCAGATGCTACATCGGTAGTGTAATCGTTAGCAAGATCTGAAGTGCTCCTATTGCACTTAGGTACAGGACTTCCTGTCCGAGGATTTCCTCCCCCTCTTCCCTGGGTCGGAAGGGGTCTTTTTCTTTCTGCAAAGATCTCCCTATCATAGGGGTTCTTCAGGAATAGGATCTGCCAAAGCCAAATCTTTCTAAAACCTTCTGAGTATAGGTCTCCTGGTGCATTAGGATCACATGAGGGAAATGCTCGAGCTGCAAGCATAAGCAGTCCTTAGTTTACTATACTTCAAGTATAAGCATACTTATTCTAATTCTCTTCTTCAATTTATATAGTGACTTTCAGAGTTTCACACTATATGTTTCTATTTACTCTACCTTGGTTACGGAAGATGATACTTCAAGTATCTTCATACATTAATCCGAATTCAAGTCTCTTATACATATATTTAGTAACATCTTTCAATTCAAAATTCACTCTCAACTTCAAGTTGAGTACTGCCAATAATGAGATATATCTAGAGAAATACCATGACCAGAGAATAAGCTTCTTCATGAAGCGTGGAGCTATCAGCCTTGTTATGTATCATTCTGATTCATTATTCTCATTTCTCTTCTAGCGAAAATGCTAGTATACCACGGTAATTGCCTTCTTTTATATGGCATATATATGTCAATTTTGGCTGTTGCTCTTTTCATAAGTTCCCTTAATAATACAATTCATATGGCCATTTAGTCATGGTGTGCTTCATGCACTTCTATTTGTTCTGCACCGCTATTTCCCATCACGGGAGCAAGTTCCTTTAGTTTTTATCGCCGGTGTGTGCACACACTTTGGTCGATACATTCATGCTTTATTCCTGCCATGAAATATTCAAAACTGGAAGTGCCTTGCTAGCAGGCTTCTCTCCAGCTGTCATGTCTCAACTGACTCCCCTTCACTACATGAGGCATTTTTAGTGATTTGGTCATGATAAGCCCTCTTTCCCTTTTTCCCCAGGCGTCCCTAGGTACTTTGGGTCGGAGGAACCAGACTCCCTGTTCATTCGGAGGCTTTTGAACAGGTTGAGGGGTACCTTCAATTTTTTGGTACTGCAACCCTCTCTGGCGCATTACTACTAGTAATGCAACCTAATCATTCCCTTCATATCACAAAAATGATCATTCAGTGATAGTTTTACATATATACTTCAATATTCTTCAGGACTTCTAATTCTCTACTAGTGCAAAAGTCATGCACGAGAATTCTATATGCTTATTTTCTCGACATTCTCATTCAGGAGTTCTAATTCTCCTCCTAATGACGGAAAAATATTTCTCGTCAATAGTGGTATGGTACATATAATTCAGTGGAAAATTTCATTGTGACCCTTTGCATGCACTAGTTGGATGTTGTAGAACTTCATGTTCTTTTGAATAGTGATTAGGGATGCACTGTGTAAAACTTTATGTTTCTACACATTTTTCAAGAATTACAACTCTGCTCATTAACCGGGCTAATTATTCAATTCTTTTCAATTTATATGACTGCTAGTCTCTCTGCAAGAGGTGGCATGCTATGCCAATGCAAAGTGCTCTGCTTCAAATATCATCATTAAATGATTTTAAAATAAAGTCACTAGCAGTGTACATTGCGGCGGACTTCATATGATGGTGTAGGAAAAATTCTATAATTCTAGTGATCTACAAGATCTTCTATTCAAATGCTTCGTTCCTTATGTGAGAGTAAACTCGATCACATATAGGATACTGTGGTGAGCACTATGAAGTACCAAAACTGTCCTGTTAAGGGCTGAATTAGAAAGCAAATGTCCTACTAGATGCAGTCCAGAGATTCAGGGACTTCCGCATTTTCTTCATAATTCAAAGTTTACGAATTTCCGATGGCACATTCAGGCACACAAAATCTTCACGATTCGAAAAATCTTCACGATGGTATTATAACCCGATGTGAGTTGTTTGTGCAATCTCTTATCATTGCAAACTGGGGAACCCAGAATACACTACTGAAAAGATAAGAGTTAAGAGCTTCTAAATCCAGTCTTCTAAGCTGTCATACACTACAAGTGCATCAAATCTATTATAGTGTAGCCCGAATTCATAGAGGAGGGATTACTTCTAGTAATACTTTTTTTTTTACAACCGGCATTCTTCATAATGCATGAGCATTCAGTGGTATTCTCTTCATTTGTTTCTTCATGAAACATGCGCAGATGCCTTTAAATTTAAGAGGCTTCAAAATACTCGAGGTAAACAACGCTTCTAAAGTGCTGATGTAATACCCAATAATATACCCATGGCTCTTCATGAGCAAGCTATGCACAGATCACTACTAGCGATTTTTCAAATTATACTAACAGTATTCTTCAGGATAGATACAGATATATGAGCTCTCTTAAAATGCTATTTGTTATTCTACAACAGTATTAATAACCTCCAAGGACACTATATAGATTATAAGTTGCAATCAGGTAATGGCAAGATTCATGAATCAAGGAATTCATAAATTGATTGCAACTTTATATATACTGGAATAAGGGCAAATGCAAAACCTGTCATGAGAATTAATGTGTGCTTTTCTAAAACTTCAATTCAAATATGTTCTTCAGGAACTTCCAAGTCATACTAAAAATTCATATGTCTGCTAGCAACCACAATTTAGAGTTCAAATTCATAAAATACGATTCAAAATGTGCACCCACTACGTGTGGGTGTGCTCCCGAAACCTACAGGCCAAGATGGCATGGTGAGTCTACGACCGGCATAACATATGGCCTGTCAAGTCTGCACCAAATGCACCAGCAGCAGACCGAGGTCAGAATGACCCAATTAGTGTGCGGCATAGGCCGTGCTAGGGCCGCCTACATGGCAATAATTGACTCGGGCCACGAGCGATGCAATGGCACGGGAGCATAGTTGACAATAGGGGCTACACCCAGATGCTTCTATCGCTAAAGGGCAGGCTCCATAGTCAACCACACAGATGTAACCGAGCAGCGGCGCGACAGGGCCGAGACGGTTATTCGAGTTTCAATGATATCTGTCGAGATCTTCGTTTTCTCCATACACTTCATGTGCGATTGCAATTAGAACAAGAGGAAGATTTGGAAGGTCTCTGCAAGAGTTCCCATCAACAATGGCAAGTCAAGCCTCTGCCATTGCTTTTTCTTCTTCTTTGATCAATAAGCCATAATTGAATGCATAATCATGGCAAATCATAGATCAATCTTCCAAATGCCACATAATTTTCGACATTATGCCTTGAGGGTTCTGCCCTTTTAATGGTGGAAATAAAATACGACTTCTCCTTGTGTTATCTTTCTTAAGCAATGGACTTTCTCTTTATAGGCCAAATATTCATGTTCTCCCATTCATGCTCTTCTTTAAAATTTAGGGCTTTCTCCCCCTATTAGTTTCTCCATGACTAAACAACAAAAGTTGTAAGCACTTGGAGTTATACTTAGGTGAGAGTGGGGATTACCCTCGAATGTGATCTTCTTTGTCACAAAAGAGGATTTGACCAATTTATTCATAATTTGCAGTCTCATGCATGCCCCATTCTTATATAATAGAAAGGATAGTATACTAGAGCGTTAAAAACCGCTTCTTAAGTGCGGTATGTTGCTCATGCATACACCAAGACTATATGTTCATAGAAGGGTGCATAAGAAAGTGCAATGCAGGGTTTTTCCGCACATCGGTTTCTAATCCTTTCGGGGTTCTAGCCCGATGGCGGCCCAGAGCTTCATGCTACTGGGTACAATTATATAGTCCAATGCCTAAGTGAGGTTGCTCTGGCTATGCAATGCCAATACCTCAAATTCATATTTTATTATACTCGACATGTATACTTCGGGATTAATTCATAAGATTACTTCATGTAATCTAATTAAATGTGGTGCGTGACATAATTAATTCTCATGTATTCCAGTAATATATATATTCTAGCATGCCATTACCAATTCATACGCATAAATAATTACTGATAATTATAATGGCAAATGCACATAAGGATTGCACATAAATAATTACAGAACTAAATAATGCTTCAAATTCAAAGACGGGTGCAAACTTCAAGTTCTCAAAATGCTAAAAAGGGCCAAAGATTAAGTTTTCCATACCTTTGAAAAACTCGGAAGACATCGAAAAAACTTCTAATAATTTCTAAGCTTCTAAGGGATTTTAATGCAATTTTCTTTCTTCCGGAAACAGGGGTGCCAAATTTAAATCCCCGAGTCGCAAAACATGCCAAAATTCAAATCTCGGGTGATTCTGCAAGAATCAAAAGGGGTTTTCTGCAATTTCACAAATCCCATGGCCTTTTGCGAATTGTTTTGAAAAATTCGGCTTAATCTGGACCTTTCGGTCGGTAAGACGACTTCTTTGCTAGCAAGGCTGCACGTAGTCTGTTATTGGTTCAAAATTCGATTCCCGAGTTGCAAGATATGCAAGAATTCAAAAGTAATTCACTTAATTCTGCAAGAATCGGGGGTTTTTCAAATTTCTTTGAAAATTCCGGTTAATCCGGACCTCTCGGTCCAGCGTACGACCTGCTGCTAGCAAGGCTGCACGAAATCTTATAGTGGTTGAAAAAAAAAAAAATTTTCAAAACCTAACGAGTGATTCTGCAAGAATCAGACGGATTTTCTGCAATTTTCGGAATTTTCAGAATTTTTCCCGGCCAAAAAGGTCTTCTTTTCTTTTCTTTTCTTTTCCCCTGATTTAGCTACCAGTGGTGGGCCATCATGGGACGTTACTGCATGGGCAACCTGTGGCAAGGGCCAGGGCACGAGGCGGCCAAAAGAAGGCTGGCAATGGCAGAGGCTGCCCAAAAGGACGCGAGGCGGCCAATGCTGTGTGAGGCAACGTGAAGCGGCGTGTGGGTGCTAAGTGTGATCGAGAACCTGAGCCAATGAAAGTCGGCCCATCCGCAGGCGGTGCTTGCGATGGCCCATTGAGAGAGCATGTGCCCAACCGGCGTTATGACAGGCGGCTAAGGTTCCCGAAGCCGCCGCCATCGAGTATGACATGGCGCGCATATGCATGGCCTGGCGCCGTAGCATGTGGTATGGCTCTGTGGCAGCGTCGGCGGACGCGCGCGATAAGTATGTGGCGCGTCAGCGGAGACGGCGGCGGCGTATGGCGCAGATGGCCATGTGGCGATCCAATAGCGGCAGAGCGGCGGGCCAGTATGGTGGCCAGCGGCAGCGCGTGCGCGCGGCCAAATATGGGTATGGGCGAAGCAATGGCGAGTCGGCGTAGCCGTGGGCGCGGCAGTCGCGGCGGCAGGCGGCGCGGCGTAAGTGGCGTTGACAGCGGCAACGGCGAAATCAATCTTCCAGATTGATAAATACGAAAAATCCCCAAAAAGAAAACGAATATGCTACGAATTCTTTGCAAATTTTCCGATCTACTAGGGAAAATACCACAATTCTTCTCGATCTGCACACAAATTCACGCATAGATCACGAACTGCGGGGTAATCAGCGTCCGAATATACCTTCGTGGCTGTAGTGGATGCAGATCTGTCTTCCTCGCGGATTGATCGGCACGTCGATGGAGCGAGCGTGCTGATAACGTGTTGAGAAACCTCGCTACCGAGTGTAGTCCGAGGTACAAACGTGGCAATCAATCACAGAGAAAGAGCAATCACAGAGGACACAAAGATGTATGGGTGGAGCTCTGCTTTATTATTTTCTCAGATCTATTCTACAATGGGTGCTCCATCTCTTCTTATATAGTAGTGCTTAGGGTTTAGGCCAGGTCCATATGTGGGACCCACCAGGGGAAGCTGCTGGCCTAGCCGGCCGAACTTTTCCCCTATAGGTGGTTTCCCAACAGTTCCTTGAGTACAATACATAGACGCAATGGTTTTTCTGCAGACGAATTTGAAATCAGAAGAATTAATGGTTGCTGCATGACGGAGAGTTACTACTCGCCAAGGCCTGAGCTCCCTTGCTCTCCTCCCTCAGATCAGCTTTAAAAGTTGTGCTAAACTTTGCGGGTATCGACATTATAAACCCGTTAGTGGGAACCATCATTAGGAATGTAATTACTTTTGCCATTACTCATTTGGAAAGAAATTAAGCACGATTGATAACCATTCCTTGATTCCGGTTGCATATGTACTACGTTGCTCCGATGACTGCATCCCCATTCCGCGACTGCATCATCGTCTTCCTCGCATCTGGCTGGCGACGCCCACGAACATCCTGTCGCCCTCCACTCCGGCGACGACGATCTGCGCGCGGCGACGGCGGGCGGCTCCTGGGCACGCGGCGACGACGGTCGACGGCTTGCGCTCGGCGTGTTCGCCGACGACGCCGTGTACAGGAAGGCGCTCGGCACCGAGGAAGGCAAGGCGAGGTTCCTCCAGTGGAGGGTGAGCGCGCGCCATGGAGAGCCACGTTCCCGAGCTCGACTTTAGGCCCGGTGGCGCCGCCTCGCTGCTGCTGGTCACCGACCTCAAGAACTCGCCGCGGCCGGCCAAGAAGGACCTCCGCGTCGCCGTCGAGCAGGTCGTCCTCGACCTCTACCAGGACAACTACCTTGAGCTCGTCGCAAGAAACGTGAGCAACAAATTAACGAATTAACAATCACTTCCTCTCCGAAATGTGTTTTGAATGTTGAGATTTGTGGCTGGATTTCGCGCCAAACGATCTGCATGTCTTGATTAACGTGCCCTTCTGGTAATACGCATTCAGCACCATATATCTTCTACCCGTTCTGACGCAGAGGACCGAGAGCAAGTTCGTCGGGTGCTTGGTGATGTTTTTCTTTGTAGAAATGTTCGACATTGCCTCAGTTTTAGTAGAGATGTTTTTCTTTTCTCCATGATGCATCAGGTGATGGCCTCACATCAAGTCCAAGATAAGATTAACGGTGTTGCTTCTGTACAGCGGACGCAGGTCGCCGCTGCTCGTGTTGGAATAATTAGCACTTTCAGGTTTATTTTAATCAGAAGATATAACACGCATAACTACTGAGTGATAGATAAAACAGGTTGAAACCACAGAAGCACAATCTAAATACACGTGCAGAAGAAATACACGTATATCTCTCTGGTGAACTTGCGAAGGAGATGACTTACTAGACTTGGTCGTCGTCGCCGTACGGTACGACTTACTGAACAATATGTACTCATTTTTTTCTCAAAAAAAATGTACTCATTTTTCTATGGATGATTCTAATAAAAAAAAGTATATACATGCTTTGATTATCACATACATATATACTTAGATGTTTTTTTTTTTCAAAAAACGAGTATGTACCTATACTTTTAGACCCTTCAATGTATAATTATATGATATGGTCCTTTAAAAAAACAGAGTATATACGTCGGATACCTAAAAATAGTGTATACATATACATGCGGATGCTCCTAGAAAAAAATATTATAACATTGCTATATACATGATTTGTCTTGTCTAGAGCATACCTTTTTTATTATAATTTGAAAACAAACTATAAAAAACCATACCTAGAGTTCCATACCGTAGCTATGTTTACATACCTATTTTTTTTAAAGGAAATAGGCACATACCTAAAAAAATTTTAAACCATACCTGACTGTCTTCGTTTTTTTAAACCATGCATACATGACTGTCACTCGTTTTTTAAATTAATTTAACACAATGAGAGGACTACATTAATTGCATTTCTTTTGCTTTAAGTAATCATGGGAGGAGTTCAAAATCAAATATACAACATAACGAAGGTATTAATTGTTAGGTTTCCGTATCAAAGAAGTTTATTGGGTGCACCCACTAAGAATGATACACACATTAAAATCCCTCGTCTTGATGCAATCCAATGCTTATCAAGTGGAGAGTCCAGGCGGTCTTGGGGAGTCCTAATTCCGCTTCCTATATATGTGTTCGCACATGCGCACGCGCAAATATTTGTATACCATTTTAATTAATCTGTGAGCATTCTTGTTTACCTTCACGAGCGATTTATAGGCTGTTTGGTTACCTTCTCAGTTGAACCAGGCTGTATGCGCTGAGCCAGATTGGTTGGAGCTAGGCTGAGATGATGCAAATGATTGTTGTTTGGTTAGATGTATGAGATTGTACAGGCGGCGTAAAGATATTGTTTGGTTGACTGCACTAAGGAGAGAATGGCATGGAGAAATTCAAAAGAGGGATGAGACATTTTAAAAAATAAATTCTAGAAAATAAAAATAACAAAAACAATTACGAATATAAAAAATCAAAAGAAAGTCTCATAAATAAATAAATTCAAAAATGAAAAATTTAAACTTTTAAAATTTATATAGCAAGTATGGTCTCGTTTTGTTCGAAAAAATATCAATAACCCATTTTTAAAATCAATTTGGTAATCGAAAATACTAATCAAAAGATATAGCAAATAAATGAATCAAATGTGTCGCGCATGTGGTTGTTGCTACATCCGCAGAGCCTAGCTGTGGGGAAACATCCAATTTGGTCGTATCTCCAGAGCCTGGTCCGGAGGAGTTAATTGCATCTACAGAGCCTGGTTCAGATGGGTGAAAAAATAACCAAACACCTCCTTGGATGCAGGCAACCAAACAGCTTAGCTTCTTTTTGCTAAAGATAAAAATATCTCCTTGATTAGCCGTTGGCCCGTTGCCACGAAAATTCCAGCACACTAGACGATAATTAATCAATCTCTGCGGCTAGCTTGAATGGATGAATGGCCAGGATGTACCAACCAGCCTTGTACGCCGACGTACGATGGAATTCAAACAAAGTAAATATGCGACAGGAAAGTAAAGAAAGAGGATATACTTACCACCCTCTTGAAGAATGAAGATCCAAAGGGCAGCACTGGCGGGTCGTCCGAGCATGAGGTTCGCTTGGGTGTACCTCATCCTGACATCCTGGCGCGCGCGGCATCTTGCCCAGTGGCGTAGCTAGGATTTTAGGATTGGTTGGGCCGACTTTTAAAAAAATTTCTCAGTTACATGCCAACATATATGACATCATATATTTTCATCCATTTAATAGATATGATTTCAAAAAACAATGAACCCTAAATTTTCTAACACTAACAATTTCGTAAATATTTCTAAATTTTCATCTATTTAACTAGGCCTAGGCATACAATTTCCTACCAACATCACAAATGATTTCAAAAAATCCTTTGGACATGAATCCTAAATTTTCTAACACTAAGAGCATGCCCATCAGGGCCTGTAAGTCGGCCGGCATCAGTTTTGGGGGGGGGGGGGAGAAAAATTTGAACGGTGTGAGAGCTGCTGCTCGCGTGCGGGGGCGCGCTGCGCGTGCGGCGGTTGACACCGAGTCTTGATACAGGCCCTGATGGGCATGCTCTAACACAGCAGTAAAATCCATTCATAAATCCTAACCCTACCTTTTAACTTTCAAAATTAAAATCTATTTTCTAACCCTAGAATTTGAAAATTGGGGATGGGGATTGCTCCTCACCTCATGGTCTCGGGTAGTCGAGCGGGCAGCGGCCGACTGGGCGGACGGGGCGTGCCGTGTGGGCGGCTGCTGGGAGGTGGACTGGAGGCGGACGGCGCGCGGGCAACGGCATACGAGGGCGGACGGCGCGCGAGCGAAGAGGCCGGAGGCGGACCGCAGGGCGGAGATGCGGGCAGAGAGCTTGAACGGGGCGCCGCGACGCCGAGCTGGAGCCGGCGAAGGACGAAGCCACCAAGGCCGCAAGGCGACGCTGCTAAGTGCTGACCCTAGCCCGGCGGCGGAGGCAGACAGGGAGGCAGGCTCCGATGCGGCGGCGGATGGCGGCGGATAAGGAGGCTGGGACTGAGAGGGAGGCGCCGGCGCGCTAGCCCTAGCTAGCTGGGTTGGGGCGGCGAGCTTGGGGGCGGGATTGGATGGATCGACGGGAGAGAGACGGGCTGAACAGGGGATTGGGGACGGGATGGGAAGGGCAGTGGCGGTTGGAGCCTGGAGATTTTGGGGCGGGGGGTGTTGCCGGCCCAGCATTGGTTGGGCCATGGCCCAACGGTGACACCCCCCGGCTCCGCCCCTAATCTTGCCCTTCACGAGCACGAACTTCGCTCAGGGGCTGGCTCTCGTGTTGGATTTCGCTGCAACGGCCTCCACGGTCGAGGTGAGGGGCGCCAAGAATTTAGATTATTTACGTGGACCACAAACCATAGTATAACTATTTACATCGGCTTGTCTATATAAATAAGCCCATGTAATTTCGTTGACGTAATACTTGTATTTACATCGGCCTTAAGGCACGTCAATATGTTTTGTCGGTCTCTACCGGCGCGTGGAATGCTGACGTGGCTTGTATTTACGTCGGACGTGGCACTTGTTTACGTGAGGTCGTGAGCCACAGGCCGACATAAATACGAGCCACGTCAGCATTTACGTGGGCTCTCTAGGCCGACATAAATAATGCCACGTGTCCTATTTACGTTGGCCAGGCCGACGTAAATACGTTTTCGACAGCCACGCGTCCTATTAACGTCGGCCAGGCCGACGTAAATAGTTATACGGCCGACGTAAATAGGGTGTGGGCACTCGGTTGATACATGTTGCAGTCATGGATCAAGTATTTACGACATCTTTTCCTGCAGACCGACGTAAATAACTTTATTAATGTCGTCTTTCCGAAGCCAACATTTATAATTCGTCCTAAACCGTATGCTACAGAAAGAAAGGAGATACAAAGCTGTAGGAATGCACATGGCGTATCTAGCTAGACGTTTTCTTGCAAGCCGGTGAGGTGGTGAGAAGGCATGGTGGGACATGCAAGTTGGAGGTCGGGCGGCAAGGCGTGGAGGTTGAGGGGTGTTTGGTGTGGACGTGGAAGGTAGGGGCGCTAGTGCGTTGTCAAAGTGGTGGACAAACGTGGTGGTGCGGTGTCTAGGCAGCGACACCAGGTGGAGGCGGCTGCGGCGTGGAGGTTGCAGCGGTAGGAGGTCGGAAAAGCCGGGTAGCGGCGGGCCGGCAGTGTGGAGGAGGGGCGGCGGCGAGAGGTTGGTGGCGGGAGACGGAGGCGTGGAGCCGATCGCTTGGAGGCGGGGTGGCGGGAGGCGGTCCGGAGGCCGACGAGGCGGGGTAGCGGCAGGGCGACTGGTGAAGCGGCGTGGAGGCAGGGTGGTGGCGGGAAGTAGCGGGACAGCGGCAAGAGGTCGGTAGGAGCTTGGCTAGTGTTGGACTAAACAGTGGACGCATGGGCCTGATGTTGGGACAACCAACAAAATTACGCCCCAACTGATGGTGTGTCAACATAGGATGACACGTGGTTTAATTTTGCCGGCTGAGGTTGATGAAATTACATTGAAATGACACGTGTATCTAAATTCGTCGGCTGTGGTCGGTGAAATTAATTCAGAAAACTTGGAATTCTCCTTGGTGGGTGGAGGCTGAAGCAATTTTGTCGTCCAACTTGAAACCGACGAAGTTGTCGTTGTATTTTTATCGGGTTTCCGATAACAACGAGATTGTTTACGTATTTTCATCGGTTTTTCTCTGGCCAGCATTGAGCAGCAAATCTTTGTGCTGCGACATGCATGGCTGCCGCCCGACAGATGTGCCCTGTGCAAACCAAGAGCTTTTGTATTGAATGAAGCATAACTCAGCACATACCTAACCGGGGTGAATGGGTGATGGCATCAACAGACAACAGTGGAGGCAATGTGACAGGAGCAAGCCCTAGTTCTGTAGGGCTTTCTTGGAGGAGCCTCCATTTATTTCCTTCTGGTCCGTGCGTCCAAGGACGAATGAACATGACAGTCTCGGCCTCACAGAAGAGTGGTCTTCCCATCTTGCTCTTATTTTTGGCCTTGACTTTTCTGCGTAATTGAGTATTTTTGTTTTATGCACATATTTTTAAATGCACATTTTACTACTAATTACCACGGCAATTTATTTATGAATTTTGCAAATATTATCATATTATGGAGAGACAAATATAAGGCCCTATTCTTCTGAGCTGATCTGAATGGCTGAACAACTGAACGGCTGAAATGACTGAATTTCAAGAGTTTCTTGATGTGGTCTCGAAATTTTGATCCATTTCGTTTGACTTTCTTTTTAAAGCGTTAGGACTCACCTTCAAAACAGCGAAGAAAACAGACTAAAAAAACTCAAAACATATGTTTTTTTTCAAAACGTAGATAAGTCGTTAAGCTGTTAAGCCGTTAATTTGTTAAACTAAAAAGAACAGGGCCTAAATGCAGTATGATTTTCATATGCCCAATCGAAATAGTATAAAATATTTTGATGGATAAAGTTTTAAAACTTTAACATAAGATAAGGGTAAGAGGTCAAGTTTTTAAAAATGAATGTAGTACTCGTGACACTAGTGTCTTTACACCCCATGGCTCTACGACTCTACCTAGGTATATCCCCATGTAATATGAGATCACAAGAGCAACATTAGAGGGCCCTAGAGAGGAAGAGGAACATATAGGCACCAAGCAATTTTTATGCATGGAGAGAGGATGGGCCCGCAATGGAACACCTCTGGTGGATACCACCATTGAGGTGATCAACGGGCTTCGGTAATGCAGCCAAGAGCCGCGGTGTCACGCCTGATGCCTTTTGTTTGATTAGGAGTTATTACATAACCGATGGTGTCCAAGTTAGAACGATGAATAGTGTTGATAGAATAAAATAGAAGAGATAACCAAACTAATGAATAATGCTAAATAGTGCTAAGTTCACCGTAAGTTTGAGGTAACATTGGACATGTCTTTAGAGGTTCTATCAGACTATCAATCTGATTTGATGGGGTTGTTTGCGGCCTTTGCCATTGGGAAATCCTAGGAGGCTTAGCTATTGCAATATTTGACCTCCCATGCTTATTTCTGCACACTGTGAATTTTTATTAAAAAACCATTTACGACGCAAGAGAAAATTATCAAATCTCCTCAACTTTGAAATATATCATTAAATAATTTTTAAAAAACGCTTCATACAAAAGGTTGGAAAAAAGACCTAATTAATTATTTGTTGAAAATCTCAACTTGGGGTCAGCCTACTTAGTTTTAACTTGTTTTTAAAGCACTAATAAACCTTTAATTGATTTTTTAGGAAAATGGATATGAGAAACCATTTTTTTTAAATGAGCACTTATAAGTCAAAACATTATATTCAACTAGGCTTTAAAAGCTTCGTGAAGCAGCTTCAAAATATTTAAGAAAGGTTCTACAAGGCCAACATGTTTGACTTAGAGAAACTACTAAAAGTCACAAGTTTTAAGCAAAAAGTATTTCTTCACGACCCCTACAAATTGCATGCCTTTGACAAAGAAGTCACCGAGCAAAGCTTGTTTCCAGTGTTTGTGGTGCTACATCGTCGATTAATTCCCCCCTACTCCTTCCCTCCAAATATACAAAAAATAAAAAAATTAGGTCGTAGCATACTCCCACTAGTTTCATGATTCCTATAGTTTTAGACACACCCTACGTCAAAATTTACAAACTTTATCCATAAGTATCTTTTGAACTATTTTGATTGGATACATAAAACTCATACATGTAGATTCATCTCAAAAGACACTTCCATAATATTATAATTTTTAGATTTTATAAATAATTTGCATTGGTACTTAGTGGTCAAATTTGTATTTCGAAGACTATGTTAATATCAAAACGACAAGTATTATAAAACCGAGAGTTTTTTTTTTTTGTTGGACAAAATTATTGACCTCCACAAAGTTTGTTTAAAGCCAGGGTACGCCAAATTATATGTAGGATACCCAACACTTAAGACATCTTTGACTTGCTTGACTATAAAAATCATACGAAAAAAATGGAGGACTGAAATATCCAAAAATGTTTAATTCCACATGTGAATGTTCCTACGCTACACTGTGAGCTTATTTGATTTGATTATATCACAAAAGAAGGTAGTAATTTTAACATTAAATGCTAATTGTGTGGTCAGAGAATGGAGAAAGGAGGAGAATTTATGCAAACAGAAGATTAGAATTTATGCATGAAATCCTCCAAAATGTAGAAAAACAAGTCCTATGACATGAAGTCTATTGAATCGAACGCCTATATAGAATTCTTAATATTTTGTTTCTCAACGAACACATTATTAGCAAAGCCTCTTGTAGTCTTGTTTCGGCTCAAAACTCGTCCCTCTCCAGTGCGATCCATTCTACTCAGCAGCAGCAACCAAGCTAGCTCAGCGCAGCATCCTCTCCTCCCCTCCCCTCACCTCTCGCTCGTACATCGCCGCCGCGCCTAGCTGCTGCTTGCTGGGCGTCAAGCTCGATCGGCCCACGCTACCGCCGCCGTGTTTCTGCTCGCGTTCGGCGCGCCATGAGGCGGCGGCGCTGGGCGCCCCTCGCGCTCGTCGTCGTGCTCATCGTCGCCGCGCGCGGCGTGTCATCGCCGGCCGCGGCAGCATCGGTGGGCGCCGGCGCCGGCGCCGCCTTCAGCGTCGTAACCGGGGCCGCGCGGCGCAATGAACAGAGGAAGAAAGCCGGCGCCGCCGCGGCGGGCTGTCAGACGCCGGCGAGTGACGGCGACGGCGACGGCGACGACAAGCGGGTCGTGCCCACCGGCGCGAACCCCTTGCACAACAGATGAGACGTACGGGCAGGTCCGAAGCTCCCATGCCATCGCATCACAAGACCAAGAGATCAAGCAACCAAGCAAGGAGAAGACGTCGGGAGATCATCCAGATCATGACTATTTTGCTGTCTAGTGATTATGTCAGTATCATTTTCGAGTTAATTACTCAACCTCTTGCTTCTCCTCTCTCGTGTTCATCATGGACTATTACTACTACTTGATTAAACTGAATCTATGTGTATATAGCCTGTAAAAAAGATCATTTTTTCCCACTAATCTCTTCTGAACCATGCATGATCATCTGTGTGTGTGTGTATATATATACATACATACATATTCTGTGTGCATAGTTTGGTGCCATGCTTCTCGAATCTATCCCAGTAACAAGAAGTCAAGAACTGTCTAACTCAATCAGATTCTTTCTCATCTTTCCTCTGCGAGCTGCTTGTTCTGACTCCACAAGAGGAAGATTCGTCATCAGTTGGTAGGATGCAGAGCATTTTTCTTCATCTTTATAGCTAAAAAGTTCACAAGATTTGTGATCTTGTGCACAGTATTAAATTAAATGCACGATCAGTTAAATCAAAAGTTTAGGCCCTATTCTTTTGAGCTGGTCTGAACGGCCGAAATGACTGAACTTCGAGAGCTTCTCGAGTTAGTCTCGAGATTCGGATACATTTTGTTTGACTTGTTTTTTAAAGCGTCAGGACCCACCTTCAAAACAACGAAAAAACGGACTAAAAAACTCAAATCATATGTGTTTTCAAAACATAGATAAGCTGTTAAGCTGTTAAGCAGTTAAGCTGAAAAGAACTAGACCTTAATCTAATGAAGGAAAAAAAAAACCAGATGATACACCATTTCCCCTAGACGAGATCAGTCCTTTTTTAAAAGCTTAAGGGTGTGTTTGGTTTGGGCATGAAGGACCATCCAGGACGTGGCTGGGGACGGGATGTCTGATGAAGCACAATTTAGCTTGATTCGATATGTTTGGTTGCGCCGTCTTCAACAGTAAGCGAACGGCGTGCCTCCATCATGGCCTCGGCCTCATTGGTGGCACCTGGCGGCGGCCGCGCTTCGGCGTTGAGCTCGACTGCAGCTCCCTATGGCGCTGTAGCTCCCCATGGTGTCGAGCTCGGCTGCAGCTCCCAGGGCATCAAGCTCGGCCTCCGCGCGCCACCGCCTCGTCGCCGATCTCTACCCGCACGACCATGGGGCGCGATCGGCGAGGACTTCCTCTTCAAGAAGACCTCATGGCGTCGTGGCGTCGGCCATGGCGGAGGCTGCTCCGCCCGCCGCTAAGCTTCGCGCGCCGCGCCAAGCTTCGGCCCGCGCCGCCGTCCCATTCTCGAGCCGCCGCCCCAATCTTCGCCGCCGGCCGAGGAGGAGGCCGGCGACGGAGGTGGAGAGGAGGAGGAGGCGCGCCATTGCCCGCCGTTGGATCTAGCTCGCTCATCTCGGCGGCGGCGGCAGAGAAGGCAGGATCGGGCGGCGGCGAGGTGGAGCTAGGTAATGGCAACGGCGGCGCGGTGAGGCAAAGGAGCGACTTGGAGTTGGTGTGGAGGCGCGCGTGGGAGGAGCGGACCCGGACGGCGAACTCATCTTTTCACCTCGGACGAAGCCGACCGCCCTGTAGAACACGGGATTGATCCCATGGACAGAAGGAACCGGGACCAACTTATATCAACCAAACAAAAAATCAGATCGTGCTGGACGGGATCATCCAAGTCAGCTTAACCAAACTCACCCTAAACCGATGAACAAGGACTCGACAATACATTTATTTCATCGGACGGATCAGCGCGCCCTGAGACGCAAGCCTGGGAAATTGTCTCCAACCAAGTACCCCCTGTTGATATCATCATGTTTCTGATGTTTTGACTGAACACTTCCATCATCCTCTCCATGCCAACCGCACTTATTACTGTGCATTAACACCTATACTTGTGTGCAGTTGCATCCACTTGTAGAATCTGTCCGATTTCCGTTTTAAGGCGCCTGACTCACAAAAACTTGAAAAAAACGCAAATTGAGATGTCAGTGGATCCTACAGGATTCAAATATCCACACAAATCTATGGTGCTTGATTGTGACATAGAAAGAACATTATGAGATAAATTTATGTAAAGCCATTTCGAAGGTGCTTACGTATTAAAGATAAATAATTCTACTTTTAAAAAATCATAAAATTATGAGAAAACTTTCTATAGGTTCAGAAATTTGCGTGTACTCAAATGCGCCAGTAAAATAAAAAAATTAGATGTGAAATTTCATATTAAAATTAATGGTACCTAGTATCATGAAAATAATTATATTATAATTTTGTATTACAAAAAATGTGAATGTTTAACTGCAAGTAGAACAAGATTTTACATAAATTTAGAAGTTTAAATCACTTTATTAGAAGTTCAATTTGATTTGCAAAACGATCTGAGCTAATAATGATGACATATAAAGTATCAAGTTGTGAATAAGATGTCACATAAGGGCAAAATGTGAATGTGATTGTCCTGGAGGGATTAGGAGACTCTCCATTGGCATAACGTTTTTCTTTGCATGATTGAACACTGCCTGGACTGGTATATATGTCCCTGTAGAGCATCAGTTGCATACTAAAATACTAGCACGTCCAGGAGCATCAGCATCAGCATGCGCAGTCTGCCGCCAGTCTTCGAGAACAGAGCTGCAGGTCCCATTCGGGTGTGCTTCTTCCAGCAGGCGGCAACAGCAGCATACTGGCGTACTTGATATGCAGTAACATCAGCTCATTACTACGCCAGTGATGGCCACATCAAATGTACAGTATACCGTATTTTTTGGGGTTACTAGATGTCTAGAACAATGTTAGCACATAGTATTTCCATAACAGTATTCACTCATTAACAAAGCAGAGAGAGAGAGAGAGAGAGAGAGAGAGAGAGAGAGAGAGAGAGAGTTAACAAAAAAAATTATGCCACTTGATAGCGTCCTCATGTTACAATGTACAAGATTGAGATATGATAATCTGCTCGCTTGATGTCAGAAACTTTGAGCAGGCTAATGCTATCTAGAAATACATTACAAACCAGCACTTGAAAACAACATAGTGGTTGCATCATAAGATTGCTGACACCTCTTTAACGACAGGAAGTATTATGGCTAGGGAGGAACATCAGCTTAGATGCTGTATCGAATACCTGAATAAACCGAGTGCAGCTTATACACAGGAATTCTTTAGATTTCACCTCGGTAGCCTCCACCACCATAATAATCCCTCCTGGAGCCTGCAATCGCCATCGATTTTTGATGTTCCAACTTAGGACAATCACCAACACGATGGCCAAGGCCACCACAGTATGCACATCCTTTAATGCCACTCTCCTTGGCAATTGTTTCCTCATCCTCCAATGGGTCAATCAGCTCAGCTAAAACTGGTGGTATTCTTTGTTTTGCTTCCTTCAACAAGTGCTTAAGGTCAAGAAGCGTTGTCTCTGTTTGGTTCTTGTTGATAAAGGTTGTTGCTATTCCAGTCTTCCCACACCGACCAGTTCGACCAATTCGGTGGACGTAATTCTCTATCTCAGCAGGCATATCATAGTTGATTACATGCTGGATATCTGGAAAATCGAGACCCTTTGAGGCAACATCAGTAGCCACCAAAACGTCCTTCTTTCCATTTTTAAAGGATTCGATTGCGTTCACCCTTTCCTCCTGATCTTTCCCTCCATGAATTGCAACCGCTTCCACTCCTTTTAGAAGAAGATATTCATGAATGTAGTCAACATCGGCTTTGTTCTCACAAAAAACAAGAACAGGAGGACCAGTCTTTTGAAGGCATTCAAGGAGGTATATAATTCTGGCATCCTCTTTCACATACTCAACTTCTTGGATGACATCAAGGTTCGCTGCTCCAGCTCTTCCCACATTGACAATAATTGGTTTCACCAGGGCATTCTTGGCAAAGTTCTGAATCTTCTTGGGCATGGTGGCAGAAAAAAGGAGGGTCTGCCTTTGTGCCTTAAAATGGTCGAAAACCTCACGGATGTCATCCTCAAATCCCAAATCGACAAGCCTATCAGCTTCATCTAGGGTTAGGTATCTGTGAAAATAATGAAAGCACTCTTAAGAAAACTTGAAAACTTCCTGCCGATACTTTTGAATGACCTACAGTGAGGTTTAACTAGCTGGTACGGTCCAATGTAGACAAAAACAAGTTATTATACTAGTTGGCACAGTCCAATACTCAGTATAGACAAAAGCAAGTGATTATACTAGTAGGCACAGTCCATTAGTGATTAAGATTCTGGGGTAGTAATATCCAGCAATGGGACATAAGATATTACTATGTGTGCATAGTTTGCTGGATATGGGGATTTACATGTGCTGGACATAAGATGTTACTAATGTGTGCATAGTTTGCTGGATAAGGGGATTTTCATGTGTGGAAACATCTAGTTCTAAGGCATCTGAATTATCTTATTTGACTTATTTACTTATTTGACTTATGTCCCAACTTTGAGAGCTTTCCAACGTGGACTCCAGAGCCAGATCGCGTTTGTTTGACTTGTTTTAGAGTGCTTTTAGACGCGCTTTTGAGATAGGAAAAAGATATATTGAAAAAACCAAATTATTTATATTTTAAACAAAGATAAGCAAATAAGTCAAATAACCTGTAGAGAACAGGGCTTCAGACAATTTAGATTAGATATATGCATCTACAAAATGAATATTTCAGATTAATGCCATTACAAAGTTATTTCTCACTGCTGATCGTGCATCTTTTCCATTAGGGGTAAAGGCATCACAATTAACCACAGAAAAAAAAAACTCACCTGCAGTTATCAAGATTCATCTTCTTCTTGGCAAGCAAATCCTTGAGACGGCCAGGAGTGGCCACCACGATATGTACGCCCTTCTTGACCACATCCAGCTGTGTCCTCATGTCCACGCCCCCAATGCAAAGCAATGGCCGTATCTCAGGGAACCCATTCTCCTGGAGTGGAATGAGGAACTGCTCGATCACATCATACGTCTGCTTGGCCAGCTCCCGTGATGGGCAGATGATCATCCCAAATGGCCCCTCCCCAGGAACAATTGGCATCATGATCTCCTCCTGCAGTGCCACCATGATGAGCGGCAGCACAAACACGAGCGTCTTCCCAGACCCAGTGAACGCAATGCCGATCATGTCACGCCCGGAGAGCACCACGGGCAACCCCTGCACCTGGATTGGGGTGGGCTGCATGATGCCCTTCTCGCGGAGCTTGCGGAGGATGGGCTCGGGCAGGCGCAGGTCGCCGAAGTCCCGGGCGGGCGGCGGGATGTCATCGCCGTCCACGAGGATGTGCCACTTGCGGCGGAGGTCGTCGGCCTTGGAGCGCGGCATGCGGCGGAGGCGGAGGGGCGGCTTCCAGCCGGTGCGGAGCGGGTCGGAGTAGGTGATGCCCTTGGCAAGCTCGCGCACCGACATGAGGGTCTTGCGGTCGGAGAGGTGCTCGATCATCTCCTTCTCCTGCATAATCAGCTGCTCGGTGGGGGTCACCTCCGGCGCGGCGCGCTTCAGCTGCGTAGCCTTGACGAGGAGGCTGGGTTTGGCGGTGGCGTCGGAGGAGACGGCCGCGGCCGCGGCGGGATGGCTGGTCAGCGGGGGCAGAGGCGGCGGGAGGGAGGAAGGAGATCCCGCGACTGGAGCGGGGGCGGGCATGGAGAAGCGGGCCTGGCGGAGGCGCTCCGCCTCGATGGCCCTCCTCTTCGACACCGGGACGTATTCCTGGTAGTCGTCGTCTTCAGAGTCGGCGGCCGCCCGGAAGGCGGCGGCGGTGGCGGCCATCGCCGGAGTTAGGGTTTGGTTGGAGACGAAGGGGAATTCAGGGAGGAAGGAGTCCGAGACGACGAGATCCGAGCGTCGTGTTGAATAGAGTTGTGAAGGCGGTGTTCGACGTTTCGGCCCGTGAGGGAGGGTTATATAGCACGGCCCAGAAGCAAATCGCTATCTTGGGCTTCGGAATCACGGGATTTGAACATGTCGGCCCGGAAAACGCGCGCGAAGACGAATTGCCGCGCCGGCGTCACGACTCGACCCAACGAAGTATAGGTAACAAATTGAAGTAGCTGTCGAGGCCTGCCTTTATTTTACGCCGTGCGGCCAAAACTCCCGTTCGAATTCATCCCTCTTCCTATCTTTGTTTAAAATATAAGTAAATTAATTTTTTTAAAAAAATCTATCTCGAAAGCGTGTCTAAATGCTCTCTAAAATAAGTCAAACAAAGAAGACCCGGCTGTCGGGTCTACCGAGAAAAACTCTAGAAATTAAGAGATAAATCAAATAAGATAAGATAGGGATAACTCGTACCCTAAACTAAAAAAAAAAAATCAAAGGGCTTCAACTCGATTCGAGACTCGACAATCCACACACACGAGCACACGACTCCTAGCCCTAACTGAGTACTATTACTATTTTTGAAAGATCCTAGCTGAGTATTAATCTAAAATTTTTTTGAGAGGGGGTGAAAACTCCATTAGATCCAAACCCTGATACAAAGAATTCCCTAGCTAAACACAAAATAACCATCACGCTGTTACATAAATGAAACTTTTTTTTTATAGAATACGACTTGTACCCAGCAGACTCCATCGATGTCGATGAGCAACGCCGCCGCAATGTTCATCACCTCTAGCCAGAACCCCTCTCGTGGTCAAAATATAAGGTCTAAGAGCAGGGGCGGAGCTTAGCTAGGGCTAGGGTGGGCCCTGGCCCCCCCTACAAAATTGTTTTCCTTTCATTATATACCAATATTTGCTATATCTTAAGAAAGTTTTTAGCAAAATATAGCAATATGGCCCCTCCAACCTTGGCAAATATAGTGTTGCCCCCCTCTATTTTTTTGTTCAAGCTCCGCCACTATCTAAGAGAAATCATGGACGCACAAGAATTGGTCGTTGGAACAAACCAGGGCAAGGAAAATGCAAAAATGCCACCAAGCAATGTCGCCGCCGCCAAAATACCGGTAGGGCTCGCCAATGCACAAGCAACGTCCACTTTCCCTAAACATCCCCATGCAGAGGAATCGACATCGCACAATGTAGCCATCTCATAGAGAAAGATCCATCGTTGAGGCTTTCGTCCTTCCTAATCCTCAAGGTTGTTGGCTCAAAAAGGTCTTTCTTTGTGTCCATCTCAACTAAGGTACAACTTGACTCCCCCATAGTCGAAGCCTTTATTGCCAACGCAGTTGAAGGTGGAGCTCAATGAGAAAACCAACTGGACACAAAGCAGTCGAGTGATGCAAGAACCGCCGCCTACAAAAAAAAAGAAACCGATGGAGGCTAGACGGACATCCCACCTAGCCCAACCTTGCTGCCATCCCACCATCGGAACTAAACCCTATTCTACTTTACAAATCATGTGCCTCCTCCCACAAACACCCCCTCTTTGGCAACCCAACGACCACATGAGCCACTAATTCTAACCCGACCCAACTATAAGCTACCCTAGAGCGTGACATACGCTCGCTTTCCACACTAGCGCTTGGGAAGACACCAATAGAAAAAAGAGATCGAGCAGATCAAAGATGCAAGAGGATGGAGGAAAGGGGGGGGGGGGAGATAACTAGTGGGGGAGAGGAAGGGGGAGGAGGAGGTCAGCCCCCCCTTCCTCATCGCCAACGAACTAGAGAGAGAGAGAGAGAGAGAGAGAGAGAGAGAGGGCCATGAACGAAGGCGGTGGGGGTACTTGCAAATTACTTTTCACATTATCTTAGGCTCTCTCGAAGCGTCATACCTATCGGCCGATCTTTTGATCTAGAAATTAATAAACGCCTTCGGAACTGGAAAAAAATTGTGGACTCGTGCTGTTAGTCGGACTCGAAAGCATGTACGGTGCTATAAACAACTGATGCCTATCACAAGTTGTCATGTCACCTATAAATAACATGTGGCGGCATGGTAGAGGCAGCACACACCCTAGGACACTAGCAGTGGCTTGGTTGGAGGAGCGTGGCTGTCCAACGGCGATCACAGAGCTAGTAGATGAATAAGGAGAAAAGGGATAGATAGAAGCAATATCAATTATTGGATCAAACCTCTTGAATGGTTGTTATTTAAGGTACGAAGTATCCAAGGACCATAAAAGAATTTATCTGATGAGAGCTATAAAATAACTGAATATGAAGATCTATGGACATGTACAATGGTTTAGTTATCTAAGGACATGAATAGTGTTGTAGATCAACAACTATCGCATTGGCATATAGATTTCTTGTTTTATGTGATCTGGTCGACTCTTACATCGTAGAGAGATTAATTTATTATTACGAAATTGCATGCCAAATGTCGCATAACGTAATAGACATCATCGCTGTTGAACATATATATATGCTCCAAGGAAAACGACGAGCAGAGTGGATCAGCACACGCTGTCACGCCACGCACGAGCATATATCATCACGAGGAAGCGCTGGAAATTAATTTGGAGCAAGATACAAACGTGCATCTTCCTCTCCTCGATCATTTCCCTCCTGAATTACAAAATAAGGATGCTCCGTAATGGAGATATCGATCGCGGCAGACGACGGATTGGAGTAAATTAAGGTTAAGGCGGAGAGACATGCAATGCATGGGGTCGGTTAGTTAATGAATCGATTTAGATGGTCTTCTTGCGGAGGTGGTGGATCTGCGGCGGGGCGGCGGCGGCGGCGGCGGCGGCGGCGGCGTGGTTGGTGTCCATGACGGTCTCGAAGGCGCCGACGAGCGCCCTGACCCTGCTGCACCGCCGCTCCAGCAGCTTGCTCCGCGCCTCCTCGATCACGTCGTTGCTCCGCGCCACCTCCCGCCGCTGCGGCTGCTCCTCCGACGACCGCTTCTCCATCGCCGTCTTCACCCGGCTCCCCTCGTACCTCAACGCCAGCTCCTCCTCCGCCTCCTCCTCCTTCACCACCATCAACACGTCCGTCGCGGCCTTCTTGGGCTCCTCCTCCTCCAAGGCGGCCGCGGCGGAGGTCTTCTTCTCCGGCGCCGTCTCCACGCGCTCCTCGTCCTCCGTCGCGGGGGCCTGATGTTGATGGTTGTTCGCCGGCGCCGCCGACGGGTTCGCCTCGTGAATGATCTTCTCCGGGACGATCTCGTGGTGGTGGTGCGGCTCGTCAATGGCGGCCCCCGCGGCGCGGACGTCGACGTCGTCCAAGGACTGGACGCTGGCCACGTCGGAGCCCTTGCTGGCGACCGACCGCTGGCTCTCGCCTGCGGCGGCGGTCTTGCTCTTCTTGCTCTTCCGCGACCTGCCTCCGCGGAAGGCGCGGGAGGCTCGCTGCATCAGCTTCCTCGGCGACCACAGCGCCGCGTAGTAGTACGACGACGAGGAGGTGGAGGTGGACTTGTCCTTCGGCGAGGCCGGCGGCGCGCCGGTGTCGATGGGCGGCGGAGGCTTGCTGCGCGGCGAGCCGGGCTCGAGCGCCGGCTCGTGAGAGGTGTTGGAGCTGAACGACGGCGAGGGTGGCGCTCCGCCGCTGGCGCTCCGCGGGAGCGCGCCGCCGCCGCCGTCTCGCGGCCGCGGCGGCGAGGCCATGGTCTGCTGCGGCGGCGAGAGACAATTGTATCGCATTATGGATTGATGATGGTGCATGTGTTGGTGTTCGCTAGGGCACAAATACGATATTTATCCCATGCAATGTAATTAATATAGTACTCTACTATATAATAGGAAACGAACTACATAAGTGCATGATCAGGACAAGTACTCAATTCGGTGTCACAAACGAATTCCGGTTAATCTGGACACTGAAGACGTGCGTACGTGACAGAAAACATCGGTTCAATTTAACAATTTTTTTTACAGAAATTAGACATTATCTATCATCTATTCGATCTTACTGTCACATTCTCCTCTGTTCTTTTTGTTTGACGCTTTTAACTTTTGAACACATCTTTGACCATTCGTCTTATTCAAAAAATTATGCAAATATCATTTATTTTGTTATGATTTGTTTTATTAATAAAGATACTTTAAACATGACTTATTTTTTTGTATGTTTGCACTAATTTTTTGAATAAGACGAACGGCCAAGTGTGTGCTCAAAAGTCAAAGACGTCAAACAAAAAAAAAAAGAGGTAGTCTCTCTTTTGTATTGTTGTAATATGTGGCGTTGCATTTTCGATTGCACCATACATATCACAGATGTGCATGCTGTCAGATCTGTCAAGTTAACTCGACACAATTTATAAACACAAGCATCGCATACTATCGATGACCGGATCTTATAGTTAACCTTTTTTTTCTATTGATAATGTAAGACATGGCATATGATGCATGTGCGACGTAAAACCAGATCCACTTGAAACACATGAATTTTAATGAAAAGGTATTAGCCTATGCATGAGTTTCATGATATCCATGTCCTAAACAGAGGTAATTTATCCACAATGCTATGCTAATAAATTGACGCACCTTGACGGGATTCACCTTCATTTCTTTATCAAAGACGGAGGTTTGATGTTGATGGTTTGCAAATGACACCGTGCTAAAAGGAAGGGAGGAGGCCGAGGGCCATTTGAAGGCCCTCTGGCCTAAAAGTTCAGGGCAACAAACCGGAAGAGATTGAAAAAGAGGAGAGGGAGGCAGGAGAGGATGGAAAGAAGAAGCGACTATAAAATAGTTGGAGATCTATGAATCGAGAGAAAGCCGGGGAAGCAGTGGAGGAAAGAAATAAGTGGCTACGACAGCTCAAGCCAAGAATTGTACGGCCATGAGGTTTTTAGGCGGTTGGCTAGCTATTCTTTGCCATGTGCATGTTGATCCAGGGACAGGTTATGTATAGCATATGAAATTCATTCAAATCTTTGTGCTCGTGGAACCTTTGTTGATGATATCAGTAGTGTTTCTACTACCTCTGTTTTTTTTTATTCGACGCCTTTGACTTTTTGACACGCCTTTGACCATTCATTTTATTCAAATTATTTTTGTAAATATCATTTATTTTGTTGTGATTTGTTTTATCAATAGAGATACTTTAAATATGTCTTATTTTTAACATCTTTGCACTAAATTTTTGAATAAGACGAATGGTCAAAGACGTGTCAAAAAGTCAAAGGCGTCAAATAAAAAAACGGAGGGAGTATTTTTTATTGCTTGCATTGCTTATTTTCTTATCTTCAAATGGATCTTTCCACTTATTTTCTTATCAGTAGTGTCCTTGTATAGTTCTTTTTGGTGTTCTTCTGTTTTCTCCTGTTTCTCTCTAACTATATCAAATTTCTGTACTTCTTCCTCTTAATTGATTAAGGCAGAGCTCCTGCCATCCTTTCAAAAAAAATGGATCTTTCCACTGGGAAATCGCATGCCTCTTGAACTGCAGGCAATATATATCTACAATATTTTTAGACGTTTAATTGCCATAGTTGTTCTATTGACTACCATGCGGCTCTGATGTACTAGTTTCAGAAAAGCATGAGTTTTTGTACGACGTAGTGGTAGAAAGATGTATACTGCAAAAATATATCTAGTACTACAGCTCAGTTGGGTGATAAGGTGCTCGTTGTAAAGCAAATCCATCGGATTAATTAGTGTGTGGAGCTATGATAGATTTTGCTGGAACGCCCATCCCACAAATGTCTTTGTACAAACATCCATGCATTTTTTCCCCTAACCCTTGTGCTCACCAGTCACCCCATAGACCTTGCAGGCATGGAGCCTGCCTTTCTCTCCATCCCAACCTAATCGCCTCCGCCTTGTGTCTGAACTCTGAACACGTTGCTGCCACCGCCATCGTTGAGACCAAACACGCCATCTCTCTCTCTCTCTCTCTCTCTCTCTCGTGCTAACCCTAGCTATCATCGTCATGCATGTGCCTCACCATTGTCGTTGGATGAGCATTGGCGGCGTGGCTCGTCAGGACGAGTCGCACCACTGATCACCCTCCGCAGCGACACTAGATTCCCCCCCCTCTCCAATCCCTCTCTCACTCGATGAGCTATCTCTTATAAGGACGACGATGTAGAATGGCGGTGGAGAGATCATTCTCGCGCAATCTCCCCCACCTGGATTTTCATGGTGGCGAGCTCCTTGTTCCTTGGTGATGGCAGTTTTCTCATTGAAGAGGATATGGGATGTGAAGCGATAGTGACCATCAGAGAGTGTGTTTTTGGCTCTGAGTGATGTCTGGTGATTCGGGGATCGCCGAACCATCTGAGGTGTGTTATTGCGGACCGTTCTAGGATAACATGAGGGGTCCTGTCCAACGTCTAGCTTCTAGGGTTTGGCCCATTTAAAAGGTTCCCATTGGCTCAGTTGTTGCTTCGTTTCGAGCCTCCTTTGAGCTATTGAGTGGAGAGACTCCTAGAGCTAGGGTCTGACGGGAGGGAGAGAGATAGAGAGAGTAAGTATAGTAGACCTTTCTTGGTGCCTCGTAGAGGTTTTGTTCCGAAAGATCAAGTCATCTACGACTTGTTACCCAAGTGAAAATTGGAGATGGAGCTTGGTGACGAAGAGCTTATAAGAAACTCAGGTGGTTGCGAAGGTTGAAGTCTATCCATCGAAACAGTGAAGGCCTACCCGGGTAAATTGTGCTCTGACAGGGAGTAAGGAAAGGAGAGCCTTTTCTAAACCTTGGAAAAATTTTGGTTTGCAAAAAAAACTTGGAAAAAAAATCATATGTTCTTTCTCTCGTCCTTTTCATGTTTCACTCTTGTTCCTTGTTGTTGTTGCTTATTTTGTATGCTTAGGAGTAGGAAGGTTTTAATTTTGATCTAATTTCAGAAAATCCTTGCACTAGGCCTAATTCAACTCCCTCTCTAGGCATTAGGATTCTTTCATATAACTCAAACCCGAGACATCTCTCATACCAAAGTCATCTAACATGCAAATTCATAATTACTTATAATAAAAATCCAAGCCTAACCACCGACCTAATCCCCTAGCCATGCGCTCGCCACCACCCTCCAACCTTCGCTCCACCCCACTTTCATGGGGCTTCTTCATCGCATCCTTGTTGTTCCCCCTCCTCTAGCCTGTCGCTTTTGCCTCACTCGCTCTGCTGCTCCACTCTCCCCGTGTGGCGGTGTTTCGTTCATCAATTCTTTGTTACCTTCGAGCGTCTGGTTTTCGCGTCCTTACCCCATCATTGAAGACGTGCCCTACCAGAACCCTAAGTAAACGTTTGTATTGTTACAAAATAAAAATCGCCTCTGAAAGTGTTGAAACCAGAATCAATCCCTTCCTTCTTCATGGAGGTAGAGCTTCGCCTTTCCAGGATCTGGCGTCTCATCTCGGCCTTGCTATGGAGCCGCTTTCCAGGTTAATGCAGCTGGCTGAGCAGCGTGGTTTGTTCCAAACAGTTCCACACAATGTGTCCAGATTACGTATCTCCCTTTATGCGGACGACGCCATCGCTCTTCTAAGACCACTTAGGGGAGAGGTGCAGGTGCTTCGTGCCATCCTAAACATCTTTCATGGCGCCTCAGGAATGGCAGTCAATTGGTCCAAGAGTGAGATTTATCCTATTAGGTGCACGGACCAGATGCAGATGTGGATCCCGCAAGAAATCCCTGCGCAAGTGAGGAGCTTCCCCTGTACTTATCTAGGTTTACCTCTGAGGCCTACCAAACTTAAGAAGGCTGATGTCCTTCTGCTCATCGAAAAGGTCAGGAACAAGCTAGGAAAGTGGAAAGCCTCACATCTTTCGAAAGCAGGTCGTCTAGTGCTCATCAATTCAGTCTTCTCCTCCACGTTGGTTTACCATCTCATGGTTTTCAAACCTGACAATTGGGCAACGAAGCGAATTGACAGGATCAGGCGTGCTTTTCTATGGAAAGGGGTGCAAGATTGTCATGGGGGACACTGCCTGGTGAACTGGGGAAAAGTCTGCAGGCCTAAAGAAATGGGAGGGTTAGGAGTAATTGATCTTGACCGCTTTGGAAGAGCGTTAAGACTTAGGTGGCTATGGCACGAGTGGAACACGGAAGACAAACCATGGCGTGGACTAAATTTAAAGATGTTGCCAGCGGATTATGCGCTTTTTCAGGCGTGTACCAAATTTGTTCTAGGTGATGGCACAAAAGCAGATTTTTGGTCATCTCACTGGATAAATGGCCAAACACCGAAGGATCTAGCGCCGCTTTGCAACATTTTAGCGAAGGGAGCAAAGCTTACTGTGCGTGAGGCCATCTTCAATGGCTCTTGGATGGCACCTCTCAGAAGGATATCCACTGCACCTCAAATCCGAGAGTTTGTTCGCCTATGGACGCTAGTTCAGGGCGTGATTCTGGATCCAAATGAGCAAGACAGGATCCTCTGGAAGCTGACAAGTGACAGGATCTACAATGCAAAGTCGGCCTACAAAATTCAATTCACAGGATCTTTCGGGGACCATGACTATAGACGGATATGGAGGGCAAAGGTGCAACCAAAGTGTCGCTTCTTCTTCTGGGTTGCAATCCAAAATAGATCGATGACGGCAGATCGTCGTCAATGAGGATTGCCGTGTAGCCAACTTTGTGTTCTTTGCGAGGCATTTCCGAGTCACATCGGCACTTGCTCCTTGAATGCCCTTTTGAGACAAATTTGGCATCTTATGCCTCTACTTATCCACCACGATATGTTGGCGCGTCGTTCCCCTCTATAGGCGATTGGTGGGATTCTTTGGGTGGAAGTCTGTCCGCTAGGCGGAACGATGACGGCGTCCTAATCCTTGTCTGTTGGCATATTTGGATCGAGAGGAACAACCGAATCTTAAGGGGGATTGGCCTTTGGCCCGCCGATGTTGTAACCACTGTTCTTGATTTTCTTTCCTAGTGTGCACCATCGTTGCTGTAGTTTCTAGATGGGTAAACAACATGACCTTCATCATGTCGTTTTGTCGTCGCAATTTTGGTGTTTTTCTGTAAACTTTATAACCCCTTTTCCCTCTACTATTGAATGAATATGGCATCTCGCCTTTTCTTCAAAAAAGCGAGCGGACGGCCCGATGCGACAACTGAAAGCCACGAGTAAGAACGGGGCATCCGGTTCGATAGCTTTCACCAGATAGTGGAGTGGAGTGGGAGCCGCACGTGGGAGGAGGAGTTGGGTGTGAGAGCGAGACGGCGCAGCGGCGGCGAGATCGCGGCGATGGCGGGGGAGGGGAAGCCGAGGGTGGTGGTGGTCGGCGGCGGCATCGCCGGCTCCCTCCTCGCCAAGTCCATGCAGCACCACGCCGACGTCGCCCTCCTCGACCCGTAAGGCTCTCTGGCCTCTGGCAGCGTGCTTCGCCCCTTTCCTTCCCTCGCATGCGGCATGCCCACCCTGTGCTCGTCGAAATGCCGAGGCGTTCTGGTGCTCACATCGGTGCGGGTGGGGTGGGGGAGGAGCCTGCCCTGTTCCTTGGTCTCTCCGAACGTTTTGTCTCCTCTGCACGACGGAGTATTGGAGTGGCCCGGCAGGTGGTGAATACTTAGAAAATGCATGCAGGGAGTGTTTCACTTGCTCGTACAAATTGGGCTAGCAAGTAATTCCACATAAGGTTTTCTCTTAGTTAGCTCTCATTTAGCAGCATCTAGCTGCTGCTTTTTGTTGATTATTTGGCCACCCACGTCATAGCTCAGTGAGTTAACGGTGTAAATGGTCTTTATTTTTCAAATTGGTGGTAGCATCTTTCGCAAGATTTCGTTGGTTGCGAATTCTTAGATCTTGCCCAAGTTGGTTTCTAGTGTATATTTTGGCATGATAATATATGGTCTCTCTAATTTCAGTAAACCTTGAAGCGTGAGCCATCTATGTACAAATTCAATTATGTTGAAAATCCAATTATTTTATATTTTATACTGATGATGGATTGGCTTCATGAAAGGATCGAGTAGACCAGGGGGGGGGGGTTGAATAGGTAATACTAAACTTTTCTACAAATTAAGTTGTTGATAATCAAGTTAAATGACTCAAGTTACTCTAGCAAGTCCTACAATAAGCAAGAGCAAAGATCAACAACTTAATACATAAAGATAAACGCGGGAACTAGAAATGCAATAGAGTGAATGCGATAAAAGGGCCAAGCGCACGCAAGCCAAGATTTAAACCCAACACTCCACCGGACCTAGGCCCTATACCCGCCATTGACCAACGCCCACCAGACCCCGTCCGACGACGTCCGAACACTATTCGAAGACTCACCAAAGTCTGTCTGGACGAACATAGCCACCCACCGGACACTACCCGGGCCGAGCGCGCACAAGTCAAGATTTAAACCTAACACTCCACCGGACACAGTCCGGTAGGACCAACTCGCAGATTGGAAGAAGGGGGGCATTCTCCGGACACAGGCCAACCATGGTCGGACACCATCCGGAGGGCAACCTAAACCCTAATATTCGACTCACCAAGACTCAACCGGACTCAGTCCGGTGCCCTACCGAACACAATCTAGTGGGGCTGACACAATAGGAACTAAGGACAAACCTAGTCCTAGCGCCAACGACTTCGCACACTGTCTCACACTTGTCTCACACTGACCTCTACGGCACGCAAACATAGATAAGTGACCAGAGTGCATCTTGATAGTTCAAGATCCGACTAATCTAAAGCATTTTGAATCCCTCTTAACAAGACAGCAAAGATGAAAACCGAAAACCCTAGACTACCTACGTGACCTCACCACACGCCCCGTCACGCCTTCCTCTTCCTGATTTCATCGCTCCTTGAAGCCGTCAACGTCGCTAGGGTTTCAAGAAAGTCATGAACACCCTTGCGAATCTTGATCAATTTTTAGTGTCCATCATTATTAGCAAAACCAATTACCATCGACGCAGAGGGCCAGAGATGTTCACACTTATACTCCTAAGTCCTTCATAATTGGCCGGTTCTTTCGTAATGAAGTTTTTTTTAATGACAGGAAGGAGTACCTGGAGATCCCCTGGGCTGAGTTGAGATCTACGGTTGAACCATCTTTTGCCGAGAGATCGTTAATTTATCACAGAGATTACCTCACCAATGCAACAATTGTAATATCTACTGCAGTCAATATCACTGAAGATGCTGTGCTGACTGCTGATGGTCAATCTCTTGCATATGATTATCTCGTTATAGCGACAGGCCATGCATTGGCTTCTCCTGGAAGCAGAGCTGAGAGGATTACAGAATTCCAGAGAGGTAACTGGATTCTAATCACATAACGAAAAGATATGCCTTGTGACCTTATGTTTCCTAAATCCTAGTTATGCTTTCTGACCTTGATACAGATAACAGCAATATAAAATCCTCGGGATCTGTGTTGATAATTGGAGGTGGTCCAACTGGTGTTGAACTTGCTGGAGAAATAGCAGTAGACTATCCAGATAAGAAGGTGACCATTGTCCATAGGGGATCACGATTACTTGAATTCATTGGACAAAAGGCTTCAAAGAAATGTCTTGATTGGCTGACTTCAAAAAAAGTAGATGTTCTTTTGCAGCAATCGGTTGACTTAGGTTCATTATCTAACTCAGAGAAGCTGTACAGGACATCAGGTGGAGAAACAATAACAGCTGATTGCCACTTTATATGCATTGGTAAGCCACTGAGTTCATCGTGGCTGCATAATACCATCCTTAAGGAATCTTTGGACAACAAGGGAAGATTAATGGTAGAAAAAGATTTAAGAGTAAAAGGATATAATAACATTTTTGCAGTTGGTGACATCACGGATATTCCTGTAAGTCTATACTTAAAACTCCAATTCTTAGCGATTCTCCTTTTCTTGAGAACATTCTGTTTTGTTCAGACTGTGTATCCTCATTTTTTCTTCTACCAGTATTACTTAACATGCATATACTAGCAACTGTTTAACCTAACCTGTGATGTGGCCCAGATTTGTAGAGTCAATGTTCTTCTTTGCAATTTTTGTGGACTGGTAAGATTAAACAATTAATCTCTGTCCTTTGATGAGTCTGTACCGCTTTCAAGTCTAAATGCTTTTGTGAATTGTTCGTTTAACATCCTTGTCAAACAAACTAAAATCTATTGTATCTAATTTCATAAGCCGTATCGGTCATCACAATTGGACACGACCCGTGGAACTTCAATGATGCAAAAAAAAAAAAACACCAATATTTTCCAGAAACACTCATAGTAATTCCATTCTACATCCTTGTTATTCCACCAAATGAAATGAATAATACACTTAATCTAGCCTTCCGAACCTACAATAATGCTTAATATTTAAGTTCTACTAACATATTTTAAATGACAATCCCCATAGTCATGTTCCTGTGGGGAAAAACTTAATTCATCTAGTGGATACACATATACTGATCATAACAATTATTGTTTATTCATTTATGATATCGTTGATGCTGTGATACAACGTTACCAACTTTTAATGTCAGAAGTGGTGACTATGCAAAAACACTGTGAGGTTCTTGACAAGAATTCCATTAATGTCCAGGAAATCAAGCAAGGGTATCTTGCACAGAAGCATGCCCTGCTAGCAGCTGCGAACCTGAAGCTACTGATGAATGGTTCACTTGTCAACAAACTGGCAACTTACAGCACTGGTTATCCGTTGGCAATTGTCTCTCTTGGACGGAATGAAGGGTTGGCCCAGGTACCGCTCCTGACGATCACTGGGTGCTTACCAGGCATAATTAAATCTCGAGATCTGTTTGTCAGCAAGACGAGGAAGCAGATGGGTCTAAATGCTTGAACTGTTCAATTCAGGGAAAGCATGGAGTTGTTGTGTCTTGGTTTTCCCAAACAAATATAAACTTGTGCGTGCAAGTAAATAATGATGGTGTGAATGCTGACGAACAAAGTGTATGTACATGTATACAAAATATGAAGACCTCTTTGACCTATAGTGATGATGTGATTAATCAACAGGGGCATTTGTCTGCTGCCAAAATCATAAAGCACTTACCTTCTTCTTGTTGGTAATCACACCCTTAATTCCTGCAATGAACGGACCTTTTTCTGGACCGGCAAGGATATAATCCAAGGTGGGAGCTGCGAAGTAAATTGGCCAAAGGTGTGCTCTCCTTAACGGCTGAAGGGGCTCTCAAACCAAACAATTCAAGAGTATTTTGCTGCATGAAGGAATAGAAGACCAATTGCTTTGGAAATGGACAAGTACCGGCTTGTACACATCAAAGATCCTATCTCACACAGTTTCAGGGGCGAGTGGACTCCAACTTTGTTGTTCTTTACCTGATGGTTCTTGTATATACTTCACCTGCTCTTAAATGAAACAGCCAAGTGTTCTTGGCCTTTCAAAAAAAAATAAAATCCTGCAATGACTATTTGATTGCTCTTCATGAAAAGAGTGATGCATGTCCCTTCAATTGCATAGTCACTCCGAATGGTCCCAAACAGGATGTAACATGATTACATGACGGTGCTTTCTCAAGAACAAAAAGAGAGAACATGAAAAAGAGACAACCTGAGCTTATCATGTAGCGCTTGCATGCAATGCAATGCCTTGAAGGGAACACTTTTGTCAATTTCATTTGTTTTTCGTGATTCATCTCATAATCGAGCCTGCGACCTGTCTGGTTCCGTTCGGTCCTGGTCCTATGGAGTTAGGTTTGTAGGTGCCTTGGTCAGCCCCATGCGTTGACTTCTATCTTCAGCTTTGACTTTGTTTGTTTTGATGGTTAGGAATTAGGATAGGTAAATTCATGCTTATAGCTTGCATTGTGATTGTGATGGGTTCATGGGTACATGAGCGCTTGACCTGTGCCTAATCAGAAGCATTGCTGCTGCTTTGAAGCAGTCAAGATGAAGTGGTAGGTTAGGATTATTATTTAAACCCTACGTCTAGAAATATAAGACATGTTTTGTTTTATTAGGACAAAACTTTGACCAATTACTCTATTAATATATAATTTTTGTGACAAAAATAATACTAATACATTTGTATTCAAAAGTAGTTACATATATAATTATGATTTTATAACACAAAAACTATATATCAACAGAGTAATTGTTGATCAATTCTAATAAAACAAAATACGTTTTATACTTCTCGAACAGAGTAAGTACCTATCATGATTGCTTGAAGGTTTAGGTTCATCCGTTCATACAGGTTCGTATTTGACCCAGACACCGAGCCTCTAGCCAGCTGCAAAGTGCAAAGGCCACGACACTGCACCTATATCGACTTGTGCTGCAGACCCCACAAACCGGACAGGACGTATTCCTATCTGGTTTTTTTGTCAAGTCATTGGGCTACAGACATCCACGCTACTGTGCTACTGCTGCTGTGCTGCATGTAGCAGCTGCCAAAAAGAAATCCTATCATCTTATCCTAATCCTCCCATTACCACCCCTGATCACATCAGGCTGATGCCATCATGCCAACTGCTCCTGCAAGGATACAAACCATTTCTTGAACACACAATCACCACAGGTGCATCTTTCCTGTCCTTTTTTCAGATCCAAAGTCCAAACCCTGAAACACAAACAAGTGTCAAGTGTGCACCTTGGCATGCAAGTCCTTGGCTATTATATTCCTAGGAAATTAGGCATTTCTAAACAGAGGATAATAAGGATAGAGTGCGCAGGATAGGCAAGTTTGTGTTCTTAATCACTCGAGACAGGATCCCTCTGAATCCATTTTTCAGGTTATCTTTTGGTGGTTGTAGCTGAACCATCATGTATGTCTCGGAGAAGTTGCCCTCCTTTCTGCTACTTGATGAGCAGTTGCCCTCATAGAGAATTCTCTTGAAAAGCTGTGTGGTAAGCTGCTGTAGTGCCGTGTAAGTGGTAGTTAAGTGAAGTGATTAGGAATCTGTCTAAAAGAAGAGGCCATTAAGATGCCAAGACCCACCAGGCCACCACCAGGCAACAAGGCTCATCAAACTCATCACCATTGGTATTTTTAAATACATTATGGAGGTACAAACTAATCTGAATCAACCACTGCTGTCTCTCTGGCCTCTGCTCCTTACTGTTGAGCTTGTGACATCTCCTTGTCAAGCAACAATGCCAAATCTAGACCATCAAGCTGAACACCAATGTACCAAAAACACACCGGAAGCTTGTAACTAAAAAAAGAAAGAGAGAAGGAAATTCATATACCCTATTTAAAATGGAAAAATCGGACAGAACTCTCCGAATGATCACTCATGAATGCACTGTGCACTGATTTTTGTCGCACGGTTTTGCTTTATCACTCATGAATTCAGGCAATTTTTTTTCGGTCACGCGCACGCATACTCCGCATTTATCATGTGCCTTATCGCCATCCTGGCCCACTCCCCGTACACTGGGGGTAGCTCCCCATGGGTAGACGTAGGATTCCAGTTCGATACGCCACGCAAGCAATGAAGCACTAGCCCAAACGGGTCAGGTGAACACGCTGATCATCCGACCCACCAAGGCGGCGTGGTTTCAGGTCTTGGCCGTTGTTAAATGGGTCACCCCGGAGCCTAGCAACTAGCAAGGAGGAATCCACCCCCGTTTGCGTTTCTTCTCCTCCTGCTCCGCTCCCATTCCGGCTAGCCGGCCGGCCGCCGGGGCGCTGGCCGCCGGTATTCGAGGTACGGCGCGGTTCCCACCCGTGAGGGGGAAGCAAAGCTGCTCCCTTTTTTATAGCCTCTCTGTTCTTGCTGGCTAAAAGCTTATATTTTTAGGATTTGAAGGCGGCGCTGCGCTGCTATGTAGTTTGTTATTGTTTCTTCTTTTTGTTTCATCCAAGAATCAATAATCTGTTGATGTTGCCTCGTCTGATGCCAAGAACATGGCCGGTGTAATCTGGCATTGCTTCGGGTGGGGTGGCAACATCTTGGGCTCTGAGCTCAGAGATGCAGGGAAATTTTCTTGGTTTAGTTGAGAAGCCATCACCCTCAAGGACAGTTTGATAGTGTTATGATTTCTTTTTCACATTTCTTCAGTATGCTTAGTTTGCTCGGGAGTTATGTGAACAATTGGAGAAGGTTGGGTCACTAGCAGTTTTAGAACCTGGCCACTGGTGATGGTTAGTTATTTCCCCCATAAGTTGCAGATTTCAGAGGAATTACTTGGCAGGAGTCACGTGGATAGACGAATGATGTCAGACACGCCGTATCAATGATCATGTCATGATGTGTGGAGCAGGGTCCCAATTCTTCTGTAAATCTTATCTTGGAAAATATGGTTTGCGCTTTATAAGGTTATGGAATTGAGTGGGTCATTTGCCCTTGCAGAAGGAACATAATCCTGCTGTGGTCGTACTGTAAGCTTGATTGTGGTTTGTCTGGGTTTAGTGAATGCATTGTCGTTATTGTTCTTGACATTTGTTGGAGGTGTATGCTGCGTCTGTCACTTAGGACTTGATGATATGATAAACTGTTAATATGTTTGCTAAAAAAAGATGAACTGTTAATATGCGCTAGAAGTTCTGCTTGTGTTTTTTGGTTCTTGACACCAGAGACAAATTTGAAATTGGTAGGTTTGCGTGGCTTTATTTGTTCTGTATTGATTTTTTTTCATATATATTTTTTAAGGTGCATTATTCTGCGCCGTTCCCATGGGAACCATCATACCAAGTAATTTCTTTAGTTTTATTTTTTCTTATAAATATATAGAAGGTTCTAAAATATATAGTATGATCTTTAAGTATATTTTTTTTATTTTGTATATTGGACTGGAAATCTGGAATGTGATGGTAGATAGAAAATGTACTGATGTGGCACTCTATTATGCCTCTTTTCTCATTCAGCTTCAACATAGAGCAAATATTTGTTTCTCAATAAACGTCTGTGGTATATAGGGATTGTTGACACTACTGTCAGTTCTTATCAATTTGTTATCTGAATTAGAGCAAACAAATTCACTCTAGAAAATACTCGTCGCTTTTGTTGAGCTTACTCATTCATTTGTTGACATCCATTTTGTTCTCCAGGTTTCTTGCTTATTGACCTTTTCAAATTGTGACCCATATATATTGGAGAAGATTTCTCTCAGGATATAGTACCACCTACTTTCATGGAGGAATATTTAAGCCGGAGATCTAAAACACCAATCGGATTTCTCAGAAGAGGTTCAGGCGTCTCTTTGAGAAATCGAAGCCCTGAAAAGAGGACCAATCACAACAATGAGGGATCGGGAAGCACCACAAGACTCAATCATATGAAAACCAGACTGTCTGATATTCAAGAGAAATCAAAATACATACGCGATTCATTTAAATCTTCAGCAAGCTCAAATGTCATGCCTGGAAGCTCCTCCAAAATTCTGCTTAGGAAGTTTGGTGAGGAAAGGCGAAGGCAGCCTTTGTTGGCAGGGGTTGACATTCCTGAAAATAGTAGAAGAAAAGCTGAGACCAAGCATCTGGAGGGTAGTAAGGATATTGTTGTGGAGGATGAGAGTTCAGACTCTCTGCAGACAGGCATAGAAGGTTTAAGTGCCAAAGAATGCCAATTGGTGGCACTTGAACCTACCGGTTCTTCAAATATACCTGCACATACAGTTGAGTCTTTGGTAAGAGGTGTTTCATTAAGTTCTAAAACGCATAGACGAAAGGATAAAGAATTGGATTTGGGAAGACAAGGAGCTTGTTCTTCGTCATTTACTAATCAGCCTACTATTTCTAGGATACCTACCGTTGGTGCAAAGCCATCTCATGGTCTTGTTAGTGGAGTGCAGAGACCTGGTCTAAAAAACCTTGATTGTACTCCAGTCCCTGATATTTTGCTCTCAGGATGTTCTTCTGATTCTGTTCATAATAGGAGGGCTGATGCTATGAGAAAGAGGGCTTCTGATGAGGGACACTCTTCTAGATCAAGGGGCATTAGTCGATCATCCAGTTTAGGTCATTCACCTATGTATCCTGGCACTAGTGGTCCCAGAATAAGAACGACTGAACAATCAGTTTCTCAACAAACGATACAAATGAATAGAAGAAATATTCAGGGTTCAGCGATATCTGTAAGGACAAGAAGGCCTTCTCGGCACACTAGGTTCAGAATGTCCGAGGAAAGAGAGGATGCCATGCTTTCCCTGCATGAGTCTACCACGGAGAATCAACAGTCAGACAGTGCTCATTGTTCTGTGGAAGAAGTTTCCTTAGGAAGCTCAGCAAGACCATCCTCTGTGGATCTATGTAATTCAATTTACTCATCTGGTAGTCAGCTCTCAAATACTCAGACAACAAGGAGAAGATCGAGCTCCCATTTTGAGGAAAGTCGTCCACAAACATTTGACAGTCTCTTGGGGGAGAGAAATGGCCTGAGACGCATAACCATGGAAGGAATTGCAGAGGTCCTTTTCCGAAAAAAAATTCGCATTGGTTCCAGTTTTTCTAAATGACTGCACTAGTATTGAGGAAGTGGTAGGAATCATCTGAATGAAATTAGTTTGTTTTATGTAGGTATTACTAGCTCTGGACAGGATTGACCAAGAGGCTGAGCTGACTTATGAGGTCAGCTGGTTTTCCTTGTCCAAAATTTTCTTATTGCCTACCATATACCTGAAAATTTTGATCAAATTGTGGCTGCAGTTGCTGGTGCTGGAGACAAATATATTTCTTGGTGCTTTTGCCTCCCATGATCAACATAGCGGCATGCGTATGGATATTGACAACATGTCCTATGAGGTAGGTTCACTGGAAAAGAGTGTTCCTTTGAGGAATCGTCCCTCTCTTCTTCTGAAATTATTGTTATGGGTCCACTTCTGGTATATACTTATCCAAGTGTCATTTGTCTTTCTTCTTCTGAACAGGAATTATTAGCATTAGAAGAGAGAATTGGCTCTGTAAGTACTGCTCTTTCTGAAGAGCAGTTTGTGAAATGCCTCAGAAGAAGTGTATATAGATCAATTGCTGCAGAAGCAAACAGATCATCCGTGGATGACATCAAATGCAGCATATGCCAGGTATCTTGTTACGTAAAGGATTCTATTGTCTGTCTATACAGGGTATAAAATAAAAAGGTGTCTAGACATTGAATTTTGCGTTGTACCTTTTTTGAAAGAGGGCACTATTATTGATTCATGGTGGAACAGATGAGTGATAAAGCTGCTTGATGTTGTGCCAATTTTGTGAAAGTGATAAGAAAAATAAAAAAAGAGAAGAAAAGAGAAACTGTTGATGTGCACTAAGAAATAGTCTATGGTTTTGATCTTTTATCATCCTTGATTTCTTGGGTACCTAATGAAAATGTTGACTTTTAGTTTTCAACAAAAAAAAAAGACTGTATTGTGCTGCACTTTCAAACAAAAAAAGTGTATGTCTTGCCCTAGTTATTCTTCTTGATGAAAGCCAATAGAACACTTCTACCACTGCCATGATCCCAATATCCTAATGTCATTAAAACGAACTATTACTTGATAGGTCCTAATCAATGTATTACACTGCTTCTGCTTAATTTTGCACCATCTGTACTTCTTGCTTCTTACTAATGGTTCTTTTGAACCTAAATGAAACAAAAGTACTGCCGCTCCTTCAATCTAACTTTGTTCACAGGCACTACCACCCCTTGAGTATAACTTGTTCACATGCATTGTATCTACCACACAGTAAAGTCGCTGTCCAAAACTCCCTACTCTACCAACATCAATCAATCATGTGCTTTTCTCTGAAAAAAGGGTGAAGATGACCAAACAGGGATGACCTAATCGATTTCCAATTCCATCCCATAAAAAAAAGGGTGGCATCATGTAATTTGTGAATCCTTAAATGAAAATGGCTGGTTGTTACAGGAGGAGTACATGGAAGGTGAAGAAGTGGTCCGGCTAGGATGTGAGCATCAGTACCATATGTGCTGCATTCACCAATGGCTCAGGCACAAGAACTGGTGCCCAATATGTAAGGCTTCAGCTGCACCTTCTCTGAAGAAAACCTAGGAGGTTCAAACTTGCCAGTTAGCATTCGGTGGACTTGGGGCCCATCTTTGCTGTAAACCTGTAAATAATCTTGACTGAGCTCACTCCAATTTGTGATAAGTATGAAATTGAATGTTTCACTGGAAAACCTGAAGAAATCTCCAGCAAGTCGAGCTGATGTATGTGCATCAATAGGTGACAGTGAGAAGACCTCGATCTTGTCCGTTTCAATCAAAAAGGTGTCTATGCCTATGCTTGTGTGAATTGAAAATGCTAGCCGGGACGTGTGATTGCATTTGCCTTTTTCTGTGTGTGTGATTGCATTTGCATTGCTCTGTATCAGATTCATTTGATTTGGTCGTTTGGATAATCAACCAAGAGATGTCGACTCGAGATGACCGAGGTTAGGCATCACCACTTATAGTATATCGAGTCAGCTATTTAGCTGGGTTAGCTAGTGGCCTAGTACGGTAGTACCATCCTCTCTTCCCTGCTTTCCCTTCAAAAGGTGACAACTGGAAGGGTTTCAAAGGGGGAGGTGTATTGGAGACTTCAATCCAATGAAAAACTGTTCACATTGAGATGCATGATTTGTATGATTTGTCTAATAGGGTATGAAATTTCCCTTCAAGTTTCGGAAGATTTCCAAGATAAGCGCTAATATGTTTGGGATTGCCTTTCAAAGTCTCAACTGTCTCGCTGATAGTCTGCTCCAGATCGAGCTCGCAGTGTCCTCAACACCGGCGAGGTCGCCGCGACGCTCGTGAGGCGAGGTGCAACCGCCGGCAAGCCCGCCGCGTTGCTCGCGAGCTTGCCGCCGTCGCCTAAACGCTACAAGAGCATGACTATACCATTTTAATATAAAAGAAAAGAACCAATACAGCCGCACAAGTGCACAACACAGATCACCAAGACTCACCACAACGTGAACGTCTTGCATAAACCGACCACCTCACCAAAAGACGACAAAACGCAACCAACTCGACAAGACGAAGCCAAGACTTAGACGACGACAGCAAGGCTATATAAAAAGACACTCTAAAAGGAACACCGACAGGACATAAGTATAGCCACGACGCCTTTAACAATAAAGCGACACAAAAATGCCGCCGTCACTGTCTTCCATTTCTTGAATTCTATAATTATTTTAAAGGCTTTTCGAAAAAACGGACCAGGGCTAGCCCGGCAGGCCCGGTTCTCCAACTGAACCGGATCGAGGCTTAAAACTCTGCCCGCTAGTCTGGTTACAACCGGGACTAAAAATGAATGGGTTTAAACGAACCGGGCCGGCCGGTTCGCCACCTCCATCGCACGGCACACAGGCCGGTTATTCCTACTCGCTCGCCGAGCCCGGCCGGATCAGACCCGTCCATCCTCGAACGGACGGCCGAGATCACCTGGACAAGGTGCTCCCCTCCACTGGCTCCTCTCTTCTCCTTCCCCCTCAGCCGGCGTCGTCCACTCGTTCGTTGCCTCCTCCTCCGGCTTCGTCTTCCTCAGTTCCTCCTCCTCCTCCTCCCAATTCAATCCCGAGGAGCCAATCACCAGCGGGGAGCAGCATAAATCCCCGGCCCCAGCCACTCCCCTCTCCACCCCGAGCGCGAGCGCGAGCTGCCCCTAGCCCTAGCGAGCGGCGAGCCGGCACCGCCGAGCGGCGACCCTGCGGAGCCCGGCCGCCGCGCGGCGTTCCATGGGCTAGGGTTTCGGCGATGGAGTGGGACAGCGACTCCGACGGAAGCGGGGACGAGGAGGTCGGGCGAGAGGGATGGGGAGGGGATGGAGGCCGGGGCGGGGGCGGGGGCGGGGGATTCGCGCTGGCGATCGAGGGGGTGCTGGGCGCGTGCGGGATGGTGGTGTCCGACGCGCTCGAGCCCGACTTCCCCATCATCTACGTCAACCGCGGCTTCGAGGACGCGACTGGGTACCGCGCCGAGGAGGTGCTCGGCAGGAACTGGTTCGTGTCTCGTGGCATGCTTCCATCGTCTTGTTATTATCTCCGTGTTGATTGCTATGCGTTGTTAGGGGAGGTGTTAGTGAGTGAGGTGATTATCCATTGCTGCCCCACCACAGACCTCAGTTCGATGTGATTGCTTATGTTTGGTAGTGCTCCGGACACTCTTTTTAGGTTAGAAATGGAAATTGCTTTCGAATTGGAGTAAAGGAAGCAACTATATTTGCAACTCTAAGTAAATTTACTAACATAGTTTTTTTTCATCGTACTTTCTGGTGGTGATTTTGGCGTTGTAAATCGAGTTCAAATTGGAAAATGGTTTTGATTAGTGAGGTGACCCTGCTAGCAGTGTGGTGCACTGGTGTGCTACACTTCTGTGCTCATTGTGTCGATTTAATTCATGTACGAATATATATGTTCTGCCAACACACCTATTAATCATGTTAGTTTTTTCATGCATGGTATTTGGTTTGGTTGCTTGGACTGAACAAATTTACCTTTCTACCATGGAAGCATACAGACTCTGGTAGTCTGGCTCCAGTGTTCTTGTTGTTTTGCAAAATAGGACTACCCCTATTTCCATAATACAAACGGAAAAAATGAAAAGCTTAGTGCACCGTTGGTAGTCATCCAAATTCACAACAACTGGCAGAGGGGGGGCATCCATGCTTCTAGCCAGACAAAATCAAGCAACAAAGGCATATCCCTTAAAATTTGAAAGAACACACTAAGATCCATGACCAAAAGCACCGCTTAAACCTGCAACTTTTACTCCTTGTTGCCTTCGTCTTCAGAAGGCTTCACCAATTTCACGTCCCTGTAGCATCCCACCAGCTTCATCATCTCGTCCACAACTTTCCGATTAACCCTACGTTGTCAGTGTTTTTATTTGATTTCAATAAATATGGTATGAAACCTCCACTCTCTCTCTTGGAAAAACGATATTACAGTTGGGAGGAGTCGTACACAGGATTTTTGTTCAGTTAAGGGCTCTCTTGAGTCTTGACATGAAAAATAGTAGAAACAAAAATGGTAATGGTGTTAATTTATGATATTAAGTTGGAATAGATAGTAGTAGAACCAAAATGATAGTGGTGTTGATTTATGATACTAAGTTCAATTAAGGGCTCTCTTGAGTCTTGACATGAAGAGTAGTAGAAACCATCTCACAACTGGGATGATGGAATCTCTGCTACCTTATCCTTTGAATTATTTGCCTGTCGGTGGCTTTGCTTCCATTGAGGATCTTCTTTCTGTCTCCCCAGGAAGATGGGTATAATTGTATTATTGGAATTTCATACAAGTTATGCCTATCAAATTAACTTGTTGGGTTTTAACCAGGTCTCTTTTTTTTTGCACTTTCTCTAGTTGGCAATCCACTTCATTTCCAGATGGCATTTATGAATGGCCATCTTTTCTTAACTGTCAATTGCACCAAATTGTTTGATATAAGTTAGGATGAACATGGAAAATTACTCTGCTGTCTTAGGTTCAATTTTTTATGCTAATCGATAATTGCCACCATTTTTTAGTAATGAGTTTAGTTTAATTTATTAGCAGAAATAATTAACTAAGTAAAGTTTATTTTACTTCTAACTATATCATTTTGATATGACTTTTGGTTCAGGACTTACTGCTATGCTCTTTCCTCACTAACAGCACTGGGGTGCATTTGTTATTTTGTATATTGCATTAGCTCGGTTTAAAATTAATGACATGAAATGTTCTAGCAACTCAGATGTCTGGAAGTTGTTTATAGACATTTTATGATTGTAATGAGTAATGACACAAGTATGTATGCAAAGTTGGGATATGGGAGCTACTGGTACAAGTGGCTGGACTAACTGGTGTCCTACAAATTTTTTTTTCAGGTGTGTGTGTGTGTTTTGGGGGGGGGGGGGGGTGGGGTGGGATGGGGTGGGGGGTGCGGTGCTGTAGTGGAGATGGCACATAAATGGCACTGTTGGGATCATACAGTGAGTGCACAGTTAGGAACTCTTGAATGTCATGGCTTATTTTGCTGACATTACCTCATCACTATGCCCTAAAAAAACATGTGAACCTACTGTAGATCAATTGCTAGTGATACATTGGCATCTTTATTACTGGGATTCATACCATAAAGTTACTCAAACACTTTCATTTGCTTTTGGGCTACCATGCAAATTAGTTTAATATGTTATGCTAGCTATTTTTAACTATTCACTGTTCAATTTATTTGTCTTATTTACATTTTTTGTTTTGTTTTCCCTCCAGCCGGTTCTTGCAATGTAGAGGACCATTTGCTCAGAGGAGACACCCCCTTGTTGATGCTGCGGTAGTTACTGAGATTCGGAGATGCTTGGAGGAAGGGACTGAGTTCCTGGGTGATCTGCTAAATTTTAAGAAAGATGGCTCTCCATTCATGTCAAGGTTGCAACTAACACCCATATATGGAGATGATGAAGCAATAACCCACTACATGGGCATCCAGTTCTTCAATGATTATAATGTTGATTTGGGGCCATTGCCTGGCTCTGTGACAAAAGAAGTTGCGAGGTCTATGTTGATTGCACCGGATACCACTCGTCGGCCAAGTCCAATGGGACACTTCTGTTTTGAGGATTCTAGTCTCTTCCTACTGAGTGATGAGGTCATGTGCCAGAAGATCCTGTCAAGATTGTCACCCAGGGATATAGCATCTGTTAATTCTGTATGTAAGCGATTGTATCACTTAACAAAGAATGAAGACCTTTGGAGGATGGTTTGTCAGGATACATGGGGCAGTGAGGTTACTCGAGCCATTGAGACTGTGGCTGGATCAAAAAGTTTGGCATGGGGACGGCTAGCAAGGGAGTTGACCACCCTAGAAGCTATTGCTTGGAAAAAATTGACAGTTGGTGGTGCAGTGGAACCATCCCGCTGCAACTTTAGTGCTTGTGCTGTCGGCAACCGTGTTGTCCTTTTTGGTGGGGAAGGTGTTAACATGGAGCCAAGGAATGATACATTTGTTCTGGATTTGAATGCCAGCAAGCCAGAATGGAGGCACATCAATGTGAGCTCAGCTCCTCCTGGCCGCTGGGGCCATACCCTGTCATGCCTAAATGGATCACGTTTGGTTTTGTTTGGTGGCTGTGGGGGGCAGGGCCTGCTCAATGACGTGTTCATTTTGGATTTGGATGCACAGCATCCAACTTGGCGTGAGATTCTTGGCCTTGCACCACCAGTTCCACGGTCATGGCATAGCTCGTGCACACTGGATGGCACCAAGCTGGTGGTGTCTGGTGGTTGTGCTGACTCTGGTGTACTTCTGAGTGATACTTATCTCCTAGATGTAACAATGGAAAAACCTGTTTGGAGGGAGATACCTGCATCTTGGACTCCACCTTCTAGATTGGGCCACTCACTATCTGTCTATGATGGAAAGAAAATTCTGATGTTTGGTGGTCTTGCTAAAAGTGGTCCTCTACGACTAAGGTCTAGTGATGTGTACACCTTGGACTTAAGTGATGATGAGCCATGCTGGCGTTGCATCACTGGTAGTGGAATGCCAGGAGCTGGAAATCCAGCTGGAGTTGGTCCACCTCCTCGCCTTGACCATGTTGCCGTGAGCCTTCCTGGAGGGAGAGTGTTGATATTTGGTGGGTCAGTGGCAGGTCTTCACTCCGCTTCACAACTTTACCTCCTGGATCCAGCTGAAGAGAAGCCTACTTGGAGGATACTGAATGTTCCAGGTCACCCTCCACGGTTCGCCTGGGGCCATAGTACCTGTGTTGTAGGAGGAACAAAGGCAATAGTTCTTGGAGGACAAACTGGAGAAGAGTGGATGTTAACTGAAATATTCGAGCTTTCTTTGGCAAGCTCATTAGTTTGAGGTGAGAAAGTATCCATCAAACTTTAAGCTTCCTTGAAGCAATGCCTCTGGAGAAAGCCTATTCACTTTGTGTGTGAAGCCTGAACATTATCACTGGTAAAGCTGTTCCAATGGAATTGGCAAACAAAGTGAGTTACTCTCTAGGCACGTAGTTATGTTTGCTTGGAAAGAGATGGCGGCTAGTCCAATTAGATCAAGCATCAAGCTTGGTTTTTCTCACAATGTCTCTTGAACCACCTCATGTAGTCATGAAGACGAGTATGTTATCACCAGTTACCACTGTTCTAGTAGTCTTGCTGTTTGTTTGGTCTATTACAAGATAAATAACCATCGTCGATAACCTAATCGTATATGTTGTTTAATCAGATGTTTCATTCACCTATGGTAGAGAATCAAAGGGACTGGCATTGTATAGTTAGAACTTTTGGTGTGACACATGTGCTCTGATGGCAGGCACGGGGCACCACCATATCATACTGATGATGCTGTAATTTCTGAATATTGATCCATTGATCACTCCTTTCGTTAAACGTGTAACCTTGCCCAATCAATTGGCCGGCTGTGTTAAATTTGCTTTCTGTGCGGTTCAACCGTGTAATTTTGCTTTTTGTACTTAAATGTTTTCCTCGGTGTTCAGAGGAAGAAGAGCCGCCAGTCATATTCTCATGAATTTCTCCTGTTTGGATGTTCAATCCTACGTTGTTACTGCTTACCATCTCTTAATCACAAAGGGATGCTGTAGAGACTAGAGAGTAGAGACCCTGCAGCTATGCTTTTGTAAGTTCTGACTGTAGCTTGCAGTTCACTGTTAATGTATCTATATTGGTTATACGGGTGTACACTTGTACAGAACTAGAGGGATATTTTGAAACTGTATTAACAAAAAAAAATCATAATGACATTTTTCTAGTTTGCAACTAACATTTCACGGAGACTTGTCAACAAACAGGCAGCAGTACATATGCAGTGCAATTCTGTTGCTAGGGAGGAAACACTGGTACCAAACTCCGGCGCGCGCATGGTTTTAAAAATGATTAAAAAAACTATGCTCATCAAAGATTTGCAGTGACAATATCAAAGTTGTCCATAACAATGACAAGTAAGATAACACCCGTTTGGCTACCATCGATTGAATTGAATATTCAGAATTTTATTCCAATACATTTCCCCCTTTATTAGAATTATCATGAATTGGATTCTAATTCCAATTTGGGCGCCACTAAGAATTGTTAAAGGGAACCAACTCCAAATGTTGTTTCGGTGCTTCCAATTGTCAAAATGGATTTGATAACTGACAAATAGAGATCTCGGTAATTAGCAAGGAAGATGACAATTAGCGATTGAAATCAATGCAACAAACAAGTACGACTAAACGGAATCGAGTAAATCAGTTTGCGCAGAAACGCCGACCAGACCACTTTGGGAGAAAGTATTTTTTATATATTTTTGAAAAAAAATTTACACAGAAATGAAGAACGGTTTGGAAATTAAACAAAAATAGGCTCTCGTTGCCCTCTGAATGCCCCCTTTTTTTTTTTTTTTTTTTTTTTTTTTTTTTTTTTTCTAATTTTAATATTTTCAATTTTATATGACAAATATGGTCTAGTTTTGTTCATAAAAATGTCAGAAACCCATTTTTTAAATCGGTTCGTTAATCGTAGATAACGATAAAAAGAGATAGTAAAAAATAAATTAGAAATCGGCATCAGTGTGCGTGGCTGGAGTTATCTCGAGGTGCTGCATGCTTTTGGGTGGCTGTTGCCCTTCAAATGACTTAGCACCTCCTCCGATAACGATGTGTAACCGCTGTATGTGTAAAAATAAATCCAAACCCTGCAGGCAGAGGCGGATCCTCCATGGGCCTCGGCTCCCCTAAATTTTTAGAGCCGGTTGATACCTATTTAAAGTACATTAACCATCTGACTCTCCATTGTTCGTACTCTGAAGAAGTTTGGAATGAGGTTCTCAATCAATACCCTCAAACGCCTAAATGAGCAAACAACATGAGCTTCTGTAATTGGTGGATTGCGGCATCTTTCCAGACAGCCGACAAAGCGGCCAAGAGGGTCCTAAATAGTCTTATAATCTACAATATTTGGAATCTTTGGAAGGAAAGAAATAGACGCATTTTTCAGCATAAGAATCTTTCCTCTAGAACGCTGGTTGATAGAATTTTAGAGGATGTGAGGGGATGGAGTATGGGGCTTCTTGCTGTCCCAATGTAATTCATTTTTGTTTTCCTAATCGTATTTGGCTTTTTTTGTCTGATGTCTGATTCTTCTTCTTAATAAAATGGTAGTGCGCCTACCCCGTTTTGTTCGAATTTTTGTTTTTGATATTTTGATTTATAAATGAGGCTGATGGGCGGCCTATTGGTGGTAATTAATGAGTCATCGGCTTTAGGAAGGAGCGCGCAAGGCGGTGTAGCCATGGTCATGGAACTTAGCCGCCGGAGCCGGGTTAGGTCGCTTCGCCTGCCACTTCGGGCTGATGCTGATGGGCCTGGGGCTAGTGGGCTAGTGGGCCAATGGGCCGCGCGGGAGGGAGGCCGCGAGCCCGCGACGCGGGAGTCGCCTACTACAAGGGTGCCATTGCCCCTGCCGTTTAGCACCTGCAACCAGAAAAGGAAGGAGAATGCCATTTATTGTCATTTTCCGGCACCTACGACCAGGAAAGGAAAGGAAGGATGCCATTGCCATTTTCCGGCACCTACGATCAGGAAAAGAAGGATGCGATTGCCATTTTCCAGCACCTACGATCGATCAGGAAAGGAAGGATGCCATTGCCATTTAGCACACACAACGTACGACGTGTAACCGCTGTATGTGCATACAAAGAACAACACCGGGTGAGTTCTACCCTTGCTCTGTGATCCTGGAGGTGCAGATCTGCACCTTGCCTTCCCTGCCGGCCATGGCATCCTCCGCCGCCGCTCCGGTTGTTTGCGCCCTCCTCCTCCTCCTCCTCCTCCTGTTCGCCGCATCCGTCGATCCCTCTTGCGCAAGTCCAAGCTCCACCCACCCCAGAGACAAACCAGATTACCGAACCTACATCGTAATTTTGTCGTCTCCGTCGGATGCCGATGGTATGACGAGAAGTACGTGAGCGCCGTCGCTGGCACGAGTCTTTCCTGCCGAGCACCACGACGGACTCCGGCGAGGCACGCCTCGTCTGCTCATACTCGGCCGTCTTCAATGGCTTCGCGGCGAGGCTGACCGACGCCGAGCTCGCGGTGGTGGCCAGGATGCCGGGGTTCCTGCGCGCGATCCCGGACCGCGAGTACCAGCTCATGACCACGCACACGCCGCAGTTCCTCGGGCTGACCAAGGACAAGGGTGCGTTCTGGAGCGATGCCAGCTTTGGCAGTGGAGTCATCATCGGGCTCCTCGACACCGGCATCTACGGGAGTCACCCTTCGTTTGGAGACGACGGCATCCCGGCGCCACCGCCGAGATGGAAGGGATCGTGCAGCAGCCGCACAGTCTCTGATCAAGGTACCCGGTGCAACAGGAAGCTGATCGGAGCCAAATCCTTCGTTGGGGATGGTGATCCCGGCGACGACAGTGGCCACGGCACGCACACCTCGTCCACCGCCGCCGGCAACTTCGTCGACGGTGCGTCGCTGCACGGCCTGGCCTCCGGCACGGCCGCCGGGATGGCTCCCGCCGCGCACATTGCCATGTACAAAGTATGCGACGCCAGATCGTGCTTCGGTTAGGCCATATCGTGTGGCATGGAGGAGGCGGTCCACGACGGGGTGGACGTGATCTCCATCTCCCTAAGTTCCAACAAAGCAGGCGCCGCCGCCGCAGCATTCGACGACGATCCTATCGCCATTGGCGCGTTCAACGCGCTAACCCAGGGGATCATCGTGGTGTGCGCGGCTGGCAACGCTGGCCCCGGGCCGTCCACCGTCACCAACGACGCACCGTGGCTGCTCACGGTCGGTGCAGGCTCGATGGACCGGCGTTTCGACGTGGAGGTGCAGCTTTCCACGGGTGAGCTCGTCGTCGGAGAAGCTCTCTTCCAGGGGCCAAACTCAAATGTCTCGTATCCTCTCGTCTACTCCGACGAGCGTGGTGAGGACACCTGTACGACGAGCCCCGGCGGAGGCAACATAGCCGGCAAGATTGTGATCTGCAAGGCCGTGTTGGATGCTAGGCTCCAGGAGGACAACATGAAGAGGCTCAAGGACACGGGAGCGGCAGGTGTGCTGTTGATCGACGACGAGGTGCATGGTTTCACCACGCAGCTCAGCTACTACGGCTACAGCGTGGTTCAGCTGGCCGCTTTGGACGCGGCGGCGGCTGCCCTCCAGTCCTACGCTCTGGACACGGGCACCATCTTCTCCAACGGCGTGCTGTATGGTGTCGCTCCGTCCCCCGTCGTCGCCTCCTTCTCGTCCCGGGGTCCGAGCAGGGTCACCCCGGGCGTGCTCAAGCCTGACATCCTGGCGCCGGGCTTGAACGTCCTCGCCGCGGCTCCACCGCTCCCGGGAGTGACCACCGGACCTTTCCAGGTCATGTCCGGCACGTCCATGGCCGCACCGCACATCGCCGGCGTTGCGGCGCTTCTCAAGAGGGCGCACCCTGGCTGGTCGCCGGCGGCCATCAAGTCGGCCATCCTGACGACAGCCTACACGGAGTGCAACGACGACGGCGGCGGCCCCATCTTGGACGAGCAGCACGACTGGGCCAGATCGTACGCCACAGGCGCCGGCCATGTCAATGCCTCCAGGGCCACCGACCCCGGACTGGTCTACGACCTCGGCGTCGCCGATTACGCCGGCTACATCTGCGACCTCCTTGGCGAGGAGGCCCTGGGAGCCATCGCGCGCAACTCAAGCTGGAGCTGCACGGAGCTGGGCAAGACACCCGAGGCGCTGCTCAACTATCCCACTACAACGGTGCCACTGGTGCCCGCACCATCCGCCTTCTCCGTGGTCCGGACGGTTACGAACGTCGGGCCGGCGGCGGCGGAGTCGTACATGGCGGCGGTGGATGCGCCGGGCTGGATGACGGTGCTTGTCTCGCCCGAAACACTGGAGTTCTCTCAGATCGGGGAGCAGAAGACGTTCGCCGTGACGGTGAGCGGCCAGGCAGCCAATATGAAAGACGGCGATGCCGCAGAAGGCAGCCTGACATGGGTGTCGGCGAAGCACCTTGTTCGAAGCCCGATCCTCGCCGTCGTCGGTCTTCCCGGTCACTGGCCGACGACGCCGTGATCATGCGCCATTTGCCGTGCCTGTCCCTCCCCTTTGCTCACAAGTTTATTAATCCCATCTTGTCATGTATTGCACTTAATTCGGTGAGCATTGTGGGTTAATAATGCAGTGTTGTAATCCAAAGATCATATTTGGAAATTCCACTCCGTATGTTGAATCTTTACACATATGTTCGACCGGCTGTGTTAATTTTGCTTTATGTACTTCAATGTTTTTTCCTCGGTGTTCAGAGGAAGAAGAGCCACCATTCATGTTGGCATGAATATCTCTGCTATTTGGATGTTTAATCCTACATTGTTACCGCTTACCACCTCTTTAACACAGAGGGACGCTGCAGAGAGGAGAGACCATGCAGCTATACTTCTGTAACTTTTGACTGTACCTGGCAACTGTAGCTTGTAGTTCACTGGTGAACATTATCACTGGTGAAGCTGTTCCAATGGAATTGGCAAGGTGAGTTACTCTCTAGGCACGTAGTTATGTTTGCATGGAAAGAGATGGCGGCTAGTCCAATTAGATCAAGCATCAAGCTTGGTTTTTCTCACAATGTCTCTTGAACCACCTCATGTAGTCATGAAGACGAGTATGTTATCACCAGTTACCACTGTTGTAGTAGTCTTGCTGTTTGTTTGGTCTATTACAAGATAAATAACTATCGTCCATAACCTAATCATATCTGTTGTTTTTTAATCAGATGTTTCATGCACCTATGGTAGAGAATCAAAGGGACTGGCATTGTATAGTTGGAACTTTTGGTGTGACACATGTGCTCCGATGGCAGGCACGGGGCACCACCATGATCATACTGATTTTTTTAAAAAGAAAGATAAAATTACTTTCAAGAACCAAACATCGAGTTGATACAAAGTCTTGAAAATAACTCCCGGCCTCTGCATACAACATACACACAACAACAAAAACAGGACAAACACACTCTCAGTGACACTCAATCCTTCGACTAGAACGCCACCCATGAGCCTGGGAAAAGAAGCCCTTGGACACCTGCACCAAACGATGCGTAGCCTCCATAACTGAAGATTGCAGCTCCTGCTTCTGTAGCACAACCCAAGACCGCAGCCAGTGGGTAGTAGTAAAAATAACCTGCAGGGGAGATAAATTAAGTTTCTTTTGAAAGACTAAAACATTCCTACTCAACCAGAGAGACCAACAAGTGGTAGCTGCTCCTAGTAGGGCTAGGCTTCTATAATCCTTATCAAAACCCGTTAGCCAGTTCCCAAACATGTTAGAAACGCTAGATGGTTTAGAGATTCCCAAAGACATGTGAATTAAGCTCCAGACCATGCGAGCAAAACGACAATCAAAGAATAAGTGCCTAATTGTCTCGTCCTCAAGACAAAAACAGCAGGCTTTACTCCCTTTCCAATTACGTTTGGCTAGATTGTCTTTGGTGAGAATAACTCCTCTATGAAGGTACCATAGAAAAATCTTGAGTTTTAACGGGGCCTTTAATTTCCATAACTTTCTGTTTAAATTAGGAACATCACTTCTAATTAAAGCCTGATAATGGGATTTCACCGAGAACTGTCCATTTTGGTGCAGGTTCCAGCGAAAAACATCCTTATCATGTGTGGGCACTATGTTCGTCAACCGTATACGTAGATCATTCCAAGCTAATAGTTTTGGGCCAATCAGAGAACGTCGCCAAGAAAGGTTTGGATCGGAAGTGGTTAGCACTTCTGCATAGTTGCAAATTTCCTTCTCGCAATGCTATACAGCCCTGGGTGCTGGTCTTTTAGAGCTGAACCACCTAGCCAATTATTTTCCTAGAACCTCACTTGTGATCCATTCCTGATTTCGAAGGTTCCAAAGCGAAGAAAGCCTTGCTTTACCTTCATCAGACCTGACCAAAAGTGAGTCACTTGGCTTCCACTCCACTTGTACTAAGGGCTTAGTTGCAAGATATTTATTTTTGAGGATTTGCTGCCAAGTCCCCTCGGTGGTGAGTAACTTAAAGAGCCATTTACTCAAGAGTGCAACATTTTTAAGATTTAGATCATGGATTCCCAAAACCCCTTGGTCCTTGGGTTGACAGATAACCATTTGGCAAGACGATATTTTTTCTTGTTCTCGTCTTCTTGCCAAAAAAAAGAGAACGAAAGTAATCAAGTTTTTTCAAGACCCCTCTTGGGATGGGGAAAAGGAACATCATGTACATCGGAAGGCTGCTTAACACAGAATTGATTAGTGTTAGTCTACCTCCAATTGATAGGTGCTTGCCTTTCCAGCCACCGAGTTTCTTTTCAAAACGCTCTTCCACCTTCTTCCAGTCAGTGTTTCTCAGTTTCATATAATGAATAGGAATGCCTAAATACCTCAGAGGAAGGTCCCCCTTCTTGCAACCAAAAATATCCATGTATTGTTGCAAATACTCTTGGGCTTCACCAAAGCATAGCAATTCATTTTTATGGAAATTAATTTTGAGCCCTGAAATTTGCTCGAAAGCATAAAGTAGAAGCTTCATGTTGCAAGCCTTTTCCAGGTCATGCTCCAAAAAAGAATTGTATCATCTTCATATTGTAGGATAGATAAATCTCCATCGAAGGTACTACCCCACCAATTTGCCCATCTATGTTGGCCCTCTTAATTAAAATTGAAAGCATATCCGCTACAATGTTAAAAAGCAGTGGCGACAAGGGATCCCCCTGTCGGAGACCCTTTTTGGTCTAAAAGTAATGCCCCACTTCATCATTCACATTGATCGCGACACTCCCTCCCGAGATGAAGGTCTTGACCCAAGTGATCCACTTTGGTGAGAAACCTTTCATCCGTAGAGCTTGGAGTAAGAAGGGCCATTTAACTTTGTCATAAGCCTTTTCGAAATCTATTTTGAAAATTATCCGATCAAGATTTTTCCTGTGTAGCTCATGAATGGTTTCATGTAGTATGACGACACCTTCTAGGATGTTTCGTCCACACATAAAAGCCGTCTGAGTGGGGCAAATTATTTTGTCTGCCACTAAATTAATCCTGTTCGTGGCAACCTTGGTAAAGATTTTGAAACTCACATGTAGGAGGCAAATGAGTCTGTATTGCTGGATTAAGTTAGCCTCTTGGACTTTAGGTATGAGAGTGATCACACCAAAGTTCAAGCTAAAGAGCGGAAGATCCCCAATGTAAAGGTCATGAAACATATCCACCAAGTCACCTCTAATGATTTCCCAAAATTTCTGATAGAATTTCATCGGAAAACCATCAGGACCGGGTGCCTTGTTATGTTCCATCTGGAAAATGGCGTCCCTAACCTCATTTTCTAAAAAGGGCCCGAAAAGTAAATCATTCTCTTCCAGAGAAACTTGAGGGATATCATGGGTCCATCTCTCATCGAAGGATCAGGTGTTCTCCTCGGGTTCTCCAAAAAGCTCTTTATAAAATTGAGTGATGTAGGATTTGAGGTTGGCTTGGCCTTCTATTTTCCCATCTTCGTGGTCTAAGGAGAAAATACGTTTCTTTTTGTGTTTGCCATTGGCTACCAACTGGAAATACCTTGTATTATTATCTCCCAATAGGACATCTTTTACCTTTGCTATCTGATAATACTTAATTTCTTCTTCCCTAAGAAGAATAGCTAGCTGATCCCGAGCCTGTTTGAGGTGCTCTCGTTCAGGTTCGATCAAATCCTAGCCTCGTGACGACATCCAAGTCAGTAATTGTTGACTGGAGAAGTATTTTTTGTTGCTTATAATTGCCATTGGTATGAGATGCCCAACCACGAAGGAATCTACGCAGAGCTCCCAATTTATGGTTCCATCGCTGAACAGAATTGTTCCCTTTCACCGGCCTATTCCATACTTGTACGACCTTGTCATAGAAGTCTTCTCAATTAAACCAGCTAAGTTCGAATTTGAACTGCTTCGGTTTACCCAAGAAGGCTGAAGATCCGGTATCCAAAAGTAAGGGGGTATGATCCGAGATGCCTCTGTCTAACGTCAGGACAGATACAAGTGGAAATTTAAATTCCCATTTAGTTGTCATAAAAACCCTGTTAAGTTTTTCGTATGTTGGACACGGAAGAGAATTGACCCAGGTAAATTGACGCCTAGTGAGCTCGATCTCCCTAAGATCAAAGCTATCTATTACAGCGTTGAACAGGAAAGGCCAGCGGTCACTGAATCTATTATTATTTTTCTCCTTACTACTTCTCATGATATTGAAATCCCCCCACCCCCCAATCAGACTTATTTTTCTCCTTACTACTTCTCATTATTTTTCTCCATATTTTTCTAAAAGGGCATGCCTGTTTGTTGGTCGGACTAAGCCGCGGCGGCGTCGTGGTGAGTAGTACTGGCGGCAGTCAGTGCCAGCTAGGGTTCAGGACTTCGCCGACCAGACCACTTCGGGGGAAAAAAAATATTTTTTACATATTTTGATAAAACTTCTACACAAAAATGAAGAACTGTTTGGAAATTAAAAAAAGGGTCTGGTCGCCATCTGCATGCCAAAATTTTATTTTTTTATTTTAATCTTTTGAATTTTATATAGCAAATGCGGGAGTTCAGGAGTCGGTTATGATGCCACTGCCATTTTAGGCTCCTGCAATCAGGAAAGGAAGGATGCCATTGCCATTTAGCACATACAGCGTACAATGTGCATACAAAGAACAACACTGCTTCTTTCTGCCTCCCTACCCTTGCTCTGTGATCCTGGAGGTGCAGATCTGCACCTTGCCTTCCCTGCCGGCCATGGCATCCTCCGCCGCCGCTCCGGTTGTTTGCGCCCTCCTCCTCCTCCTCCTGTTCGCCGCATCCGTCGATCCCTCTTGCGCAAGTCCAAGCTCCACCCACCCCAGAGACAAACAAGATTACCGAACCTACATCGTAATTCTGTCGTCTCCGTCGGATGCCGGCGATATGACGAGAAGCGAGCACCGTCGCTGGCACGAGTCTTTCCTGCCGAGCACCACGACGGACTCCGGCGAGGCACGCCTCGTCTGCTCATACTCGGCCGTCTTCAATGGCTTCGCGGCGAGGCTGACCGACGCCGAGCTCGCGGCGGTGGCCAGGATGCCGGGCTTCCTGCGCGCGATCCCGGACCGCGAGTACCAGCTCTCATGACCACGCACACGCCGCAGTTCCGCAGTTCCAAGCCCGGTTCTCGCCGTCGTCGGTCTTCCCGGTCACCGGCCGACGACGCCGTGATCGTGCGCCATTTGCCCTTTGCTCACAAGTTTATTAATTCCATCTTGTCATGTATTGCACTTAATTCGGTGAGCATTGTGGGTTAATAATGCAGTATTGTAAACGCAGGGTGCGCTTGACTTTGCATCGCTTATCTATGCGCGTTTCTTAAAATCTTGGCTATAGTTATAGTTCTACATGTTTATTACACACGCGTGCGCTTAACTTGCATGTTTTTTTTTTTTTTACTGCAAAGGCGCAAAATCTCTGCAGTTTCAACAAACAATAGTCTGCCGTTGAGCATGGTCGTTCACGTGCGATTTCAGATGGACTTAGGAATTTGTAAGATCAGAAAACGTGGAAGCATAGAGATCCAGAGATTAAATTTGGAAAATCCATTTCGTATGTTGAACCTTTACACATATGTTCGACCGGCTGTGTTAATTTTGCTTTCTGTACTTAAATGTTTTCCTCGGTGTTCGGACGAAGAAGCGCCACCATTCATGATTCATGTTCGCATGAATCTTTGCAGCTGTTGTTTGGATGTTTAATCCTACATTGTTACTGCTTAGTGCTTACTACCTCTTGATCACAAAGGGATGCTGTAGAGAGTAGAGACCATGCAGCTATGCTTCTGCAACTTTTGACTGTACCTGGCAACTGTAGCTTGCAGTTAACTGTTAATCTATATTGGTTATACTGGTTATAATGTCTGGGCCAGTGGGCCGCGTGGGAGGGAGCCCGCGATGCGGGAGGTCCGGAGTCGGCTATGATGGCACTGCCATCTAGGAATTCTTAATCTAACGCCCGTCTTGCTTACTACTTATAAAGGAATAAAAGAAAAACATAAATTAGAACCCACTGTCTATAAAGGGATGAAAGAAAAATATAAATGATGCTTAGAGTAGGAAGCAACATCTAAGAACCCATATAAGGTTCAGTGTATTGTTAGGGAGTTTTTCTACATAGAACATCAGTGACGTGGCACTGCTCTCTCTCTCTCTCTCTCTCTCTCTCTCTCTCATTAAGCACATTCGCATAAGCACCTCACACTGCACAGGATTTTATTGCACAGAAATAAAAGACTAACTACAAATATGACCATTGGAACTTACCAAATTTGCAAAGAAAACGTTGTTACTATTGATCAATTTTGAAGACATGTTGGTTTTTGCACAGCTTATAAGATAATATTTTTCAAGTTTATCAACCTAAAAGGGTAGCTAAATCCCCATGTCAGTTGTCAAATAGCATATGCGACATGGTAGTAAAAGAGATAACATGAAGTCCAATAAAACACAGAACATATGTTGTCATCTCTAATGCACGGTATCTACAAACCTGGATTAAACACAACTATTTGCATTTTCTGCCATGATGCTATCAAGTAAAGATTCACATGCATCTTCCAGCAGATCCAGTACCTACAAAACATTGCCTTACCTACAAAACATTGCCTGATGAGATTAATACATGATGTACAACATATATCATTTTCATGCTTATTTCGATAGTGTACCAGTTCTAGTGTACCAAGTTTTCGACAGCGATGCAACATGCTTTAGCCTTGCTCACTATAATTCATGTGTTTTTAAATAAGCCTTTAAACTGCTGCTTGAATCAACATATTTAAATAGTGATAATGGAACTGGCTTAAATAATTTTCTAAAGTTGTCATTCATAAAGATGATACTAAAACAGAAAGTTAGTAATCACTGACTATGACAATATGAATGATGTTAATCATAAGGCCGCTTAGAGTAATCAATACCCCTTTTCAATTCATAAATCAAAAAGATCATTAGCTTACTTACAAACAAGGCCTGTACACTACTACTGTAGAAGAATCTGCCTTAGATATTTTAATTTAGTACAGAACACAAGTAAAGAACATCATCAAACAATAAGCCATGATTTCTACTGGGTCCAACTTTTTCAAGGTTATGTTCAACTTCTGATATACGGTCAACAAAAGATCATAGCTGACTGAAACAAACAATCACTCGTCAGCTACAATTGCAGAAATTACCAATGCAATTTGGGGATCTATCAGATCAAATAGTAGCATTGAATCTAAAAGCTGAACTTGTAGATTGCCCCCTTGAAGCAAATTGTTTATTGGATAGAGTTTTTTTTCCAATTTCAAGTTCCAACCTTTTCAATTGATGTGCCAATGTCAAACATATTAGGGCTGCTGGACCGACCTTTACAGCCTAAAGCTATCCAGATTCATAGATGAACTGGAAAACGACAAACACAGGTAAATGAGCAGTTGCACAAAAATGACCAAACTGCAAGATTAGATCCACCTAATGCTACCAGGTAAAAGTGTAATAACATATACAGGTGTTAAAAAAACAAGTAATCGAGTCAGCTTTGGCTCAATTTGTCCGATCAAGATCTGAATGAAATATGAGCACAACAAAATGTAAAGAATAACTGCTCCATACCGATGTTGAACAGGGCTAGCTCTCTCTCCGGCACATTTGGCTTTGCAACCACTCCCTCAGGCTCCACAGTGACAAGAATATAAACCTAATGTCGATCAGATCATCACATACAACCATTATAATCCACCTTATCAACATGAACGCCACTCCAGTTCTGCAACTAATCAGAAAATCTAATGTCCTGTTCTTGCTCCCCCAACCCTCTGCGGCATTAGGATCATCCACGAGCTGAATCGAAAAGCTCGACGGTATCTACAAGCACCAAACGATGCCGTCAAGAACAAGAGGCTGCAACGTGAAGACGTACTTATTTCTCTCAACAATTACAAAGGATCAGGTCGTACGGAGGCCGGGTAGGAGATCTTGACTTCGTACCACACGGCCGGCCGCAGCCCGGCGAGCCTATAGAGCCGCCTACCGTGGCGCAGCGGTTAGTGTAAGGGATGTCCCCATCGAACGCGTTGCCGCCGGCGCCAAAAGAACTCAGCGCGGAGAGCCCGCGGAGCGGCTCCGGCATGCCGCCGGTGAACTGGTTGTGCCCGATATCCAAGGACTTGAGTAGCATGGCCTCGCCGACGTCCGCTGGTATCTCCCCTTCAAGAAGGTTGCGACTGAGGTCCAGCGCACGCAGCGAACTGCTCCGCGGGAAGTCGTCCCATGATCCCTTCCTCCTCCCCAATGGCCGCCACCGCCGCCTATCTCGTCGTCGTCCTCCCGCTCGTGGCTCTCCTCGCCGCGCCGGCCGGGGCCGCGATGAGCGACGACGTGCTCGCGCTGGTGGTCTTCAAGTCGGGGGGTCTCCGACCCGACGCGCCGCCTCGAGCCCTGGTCCGAGGACGCCGACTGCGCCTGCGCGGCTGCGCCTGGACGGGTGTCTCCTGCGACCCCCGCACCGGCCGCGTCGCCCCGCGGCCTTGCTCTCCGGCCGCCTCCCCCGCACCGCGCTCCAACGCCTCCACGCCCTCGTCTCGCTCTCCCTCGCCGGCAACAGCCTCGGTAGCCGATGGGGAGGACAGCGCTGGTTCTGGGCGCCTGAAGATGGGGGAGGCGGCGCCGGCTGGTCACGGGCGTCGCCAGTGGGGGAGCGCAGCGCCGGCGGGGGACGGGCGACGCCAGCTAGGGAGGCGGGTGGCGCCAGGACGCAGCGGCGCCGACGGGAGATGGCTGGCGCAGGTGGGGGAGAGGGAGGGACCAGCGGCGGTGGGTATGGGTGGGGGGGCGCCGGAGAGGGAGAAGGAGAGGGAGAGGGAGGGGGAGGGGGCGGCGGAGAGGGAGAGGTAGGAGGCGGGTGCAGGTGGTTGCGTGGAGATGGGAGGGATCGTGGGGGTGATGGCCTGCTGGGCGGGCCGCGGGGGGCGGTGAATCGTGCGGGAGGGTGAGTTACAAGATCCGGGCGGCGTGGTTACGCACTTACGCGGCTCACGGCTTGGGGGCGGGCGGCTCGGGGGCGAGCGGCTGAACGCTCGGGGCTGGGAGCGCGAGGAAGAGCCGACGCACAAACTACTCCCTCTTTAAAGAAGTAGAGATTACTGTTATGACATTAATTTAATTCATAATTAAAAAATAATTTGTCTGTTTAATTAATTAAAAAATAGCCCTCCGGCGCCGGACCACCAGGCGCCATATATTAACCGCCCATTAGACGGGCGTTATTAAAGACGCACAGTTATTAGCGCCGAACGAACGGGCGTTTAATAGGGCCAACGACCCGGGGCATGTTCAAGGTAAAAATCGCCCGTTCGTCGGTCGTTTAATCCACTGTGCTATAAAAACCGCCCGACTGGCGGGCGTTTTATGCGGCGCGGGAATGAAACGCCCGATGGACAGGCGCTAAATCCTCCACGACCAGCGCGCGACCGGTGCTGCCTCGTCACAGTGAGCACATTTGCAGCCGACGACATTGGGAGAAAAAAAAAGAGGAGGAGGAGGAGGAGGGAGAGGAGAGGAGAGGAGAGGAGGAGAGGCTCATTCAACTGCCGCTGCCGGTCTGCTTCGCGTTGTGCTTAAAACTTTTTTCTCGCAACCTTATTTCTTTCTTTCCTAAGGGCGTCTTGCCACCGTTCCTCGGCCCTAGCACGGCGCCTCGCCGCCTCTCTTTGCATTTGCCGCTCCTAGTCGGGAGTCTACTCCGCGTCCAAATATTGGACAAACTCGCACAATGGAGGCTAAGAAGATAGAAGTTAGCTTTTGCGTCTAAATGTTCCTTATGAAACAAATAAGTAAGAAGTCACTTACAGGGGACTTTGCCTTCCTCTTCATCTCGGGTGTTCGATTGTAGCATAGTTTACGCACATCCAATACTGTCTTCCGTAAGTGTAAGACATGTCTTGAGACAATCTTAAAATGCAAAAACTACCGCAGAGACACATGGACGGCTGAACATCTCTTGAGACAGATCCATGAACAGACTCCCTTGATGGTGATGAGAACTCTATGTCACTCTAGTCGTGTACAGAGGTTGTTTCTCAAGAGAAGTGCTTACAACACTCTGCTCGTCTGAATACCTTTCCTGATGCTCCCCTTTTTATAGCCGAGCGCATGTCCATTAAGTTATCAAAATCATCTAATTAATTAATTCATAATTATTGAATTATTAGTAAAACGCGTTACGACAAAAGTCTAGTTGCGAGTGTAGCAGGCAGAAAGTGATAGTGTAGCAGTGTAGTAGCCTTGAAATGAGCACCTGCAGGAATCCCAAGTGATGTTTTGGCCCTCCTCCTCCTCCTGTTCGCCGCATCCGTCAATCCCTCTTGCGCAAGTCCAAGCTCCACCCACCCTAGAGACAAACCAGATTACTGAACCTACATTGTAATTCTGTCGTCTCCATCGGATACCGATGGTATGACGAGAAGTGAGCGCCGTCGCTGGCAAGAGTCTTTCCTGCCGAGCACCACGACGGACTCCGGCGAGGCACGCCTCGTCTGCTCATACTCGGCCGTCTTCAATGGCTTCGCGGCGAGGCTGACCGACGCCGAGCTCGCGGCGGTGGCCAAGATGCCGGGGTTCCTGCGCGCGATCCCGGACCGCGAGTACCAGCTCATGACCAAGCACACGCCGCAGTTCCTCGGGCTGACCAAGGACAAGGGTGCGCTCTAGAGCGACGCCAGCTTTGGCAGTGGAGTCATCATCGGCCTCCTCGACACCGCCACACCGGCATCTACGGGAGTCACCCTTCGTTTGGCGACGATGGCATCCCGGCGCCACCGCCGAGATGGAAGGGATCGTGCAGCAGCAGCACAGTCTCTGATCAAGGTACCCGGTGCAACAGGAAGCTGATCGGAGCCAAATCCTTCGTTGGGGATGGCGATCCTGGCGACAACAGTGGCCACGGCACGCACACCTCGTCCGCTGCCGCCGGCAACTTCGTCGGCGGTGCGTCGCTGCACGTACGGCCTGGCCTCTGGCACGGCCGCCGGGATCGCTCCCGCCGCGCACATTGCCATGTACAAAGTATGCGACGCGAGATTGTGCTTCGCTTCGGCCATATCGTGTGGCATGGAGGAGGCCATCCACGACGGGGTGGACGTGATCTCCATCTCCTTAAGTTCCAACAAAGCAGGCGGCGCCGCAGCATTCGACGACGATCCTATCGCCATTGGTGCGTTCAACGAGCTAACCGAGGGGATCATCGTGGTGTGCGCGGCTGGCAACGCTAGCCCCGGGCCGTCCACCGTCACCAACGACGCACCGTGGGTGCTCACGGTCGGTGCCGGCTCGATGGACCGGCGTTTCGACGTGGAAGTGCAGCTTTCCACGGGCGAGCCCGTCGTCGGAGAAGCTCTCTTCCAGGTAGGGGTGGAAATGGGTTTAATCCCACCCCTAACCCGACCCAACCTAGAAAAATTTGCCCCCCCCCCCCCTACCCACCCCAACCCATTCCATAAATTAGATTATTGAAACCAACCCATACATGTGCACGTATGCACTTCCCCCATTCAAAACCAACCCGTTTTTTAAATCGGTTTTGCTGCTTCTCAGGCAACTGATTTTTAAATAAGTCTCAGTCGATTTTCACATAGCTAGATTCTACCATTAGATCTTCTATATATGTTCTATAGAGACGTTTGATCAACGGTGTAGAAAATCGATTAAGAGATAAATAACTCTCAAGCACCTGATGATAAGTTAGTCCCTTTTTAAATTTGGGTTGAACCCATTTTTCCAACCCATTCCATCCCATTTGGCCATCGCAGGTTCATGCATGCTATACATGCTCTCGTACATGCTCTCATTCACTCGGCCAGTACGGCCAGCTTGAGTCTCAAATTTGGCTTTGCACAACCAATCACCACCACGAAGGCTTGAATAAAATGCTTGCCATCTTGCCATTACGGATTACTAAATAAAAGCCGAAATTAATCACAAATGCTCGCCATTACTGTTTAAATAGGAATGGGCAAACAAAATGCACGAATGTTTTAAGTGTTCGTCCTAGGAATAATAGGCAATGGCCTTGGTTGGCTGTTGCCCTCCTAATATTGTGAATGGATAATGCCATTATTCAAGTTGTTCTTCAAGGAAATCAATAACTACTGAATCTGAATGAGATAAGTGGTATCACCAGTTCTAAACTTCAGATGATAAACAAACTGATAATGTAAAATAAAAATCCTTCATCCAAGTATGGTATGATTGAAAAGGACTTGAGCAACATCAAACCTAGTTCAGACAACACGACTCTCAATAAACAGGCTCAACTTCTGAACCAACACAACATGTGAGTTGAATACAGGTTTTCTTCCTTCACTGATCCAATTGCAAACAACAAAGTAGACATCACAGCAGCATTGCAGCCAGTGAGTTGAGCGACCCCTCATCAATCTTCTTGGCTGTTTAGGAATGCTTCTGGCTTTTGGAAGCAAAAGCTAGTTTTCAGCACCTAAAACAAGACGATAAGAGGTTGTATCATGTTATACATAGCATCTTGCAACAATAAAACAAAGCATGATGACTCAGGCACATAATAGGGGAGAATGAAATCGTACCAAAAGAATATTGAAATAGATTTGTGTTAACTGGGGCCTACATATGGGCTATGGCTTACACATAATGAACCACAATCATGGCAGACATAGTAGGATATCTATACGGTAAACATAAGCTTGCAAATTAAATTCAAATAGATTTGAGACAAGTCATACAGGAATTTACTTTTGTGATACTGTTGCTAGCTAGAGAACTACTCAACCAATGTAAAATTGACTGTAACATGTATTATGCTATACAATTATTATGATGTTAGCACAAAGTACCAGGTTGCTTTAAAAAGATCCAACAAAGTAAACCAATAATTATTGGATAACAAAGCTAAAATAAGAAGTGATCTGAAGTTCAGAACTCTATAGGCGATATCAAATAAGGAATCACATTCACACACCTTTTTTTTTACCTCCAAGGTGGTTGGCTGGTGGCAGCGGAAGTTCTAATCACGTCTTATAATTTTATATGGAAGTACCTCCTAATGTCTAATACTGACCTGATCTCTTCTATCAACATTAGATGGTATATATTATACAATGGCATGAATAAAATATGAACATACTAAAACCTTCTAATTTGATTTTTAAGACTCCGAACTAAGAAGTCAGTGTTGAGCACACAAGGAAAACTTAGCATTAACCTATGAGTACAAAAATCATAAGATACTACAGTATACAAGAATTATATAACCTATTCACAGTAGAGAGCAGTCTCTAGTCAATAATAGTAGATAACTAGATAACTGGACATACCGCAGGTGGGATATCAAGAAACCTCTGAGACAAAATGTTCCCGTAAGCAGCAGTGATGCAAAGCTCTGGTCTCACTTCTTTTAAGTCTGATAGAAAGGACTCCTGCATTGCATCATAAACACTACGAACTAAATGCCCTTGTACATTCAGCAATCAAGAGAGCTTTGCGGAAGCACCTCTCCAGCATGCTCGGGAGTCGTTCGTAGTGTTTGGTCATCCCAGTGGGGCAATCCTCCTTAGAGAAGGAGATGGAGATCACGGTCCACTTCATCGATTCGGGCTTGTGGACCCCCAAGATCCATGTCAATCTGATTCAAATAAGGGTAGATTTGTTGCAGTTGGGTGTACAAGGGAACAAGATGGGAAGGGTGAAGTTTATATTGTTGATTTGACTAAACCCAAAGTGGACATTTTCAACAATGTGGTTTATAAGGTAAACATATTACTTATTTGTAAGCCTCATGTTGACATTACATTTTGACACTACATTTTCTATATAACCATATAACTCTACATAGGGACAGAGTTGACCTCCTTATCTTGGAGCTCGAATGTAGTATATCTCCTTGTGACGAGCAGACAGACAAAGGCATTTTCTGTACTTAAATGCGACAAGCTCGAAAACTCTTCCAAAAAAATAAAAAGAAACCTATTATTCAATACTATAAGGTTCTGAAAGAAAATGCTGATATAGTTGGGGTATTCAATTCAAAAGCTATTCAATTTTTTGTAGGCACATCTCATGGACAACTAATGGTAACAAAATTTGTATTATTATATTTGATACTTATTTAGTCTAGCAAGTCCAACAAACTATTATTTTTATTTGACAGCTCTATAGTTTGAAGGTCCCAAAACCGACTCGTGCCGGTGACTTAAAAGAGTTTGAAATGTTTCTTGCAAGGTTAGTAAACCTGATTTAAGTGTTGTGCAAGTAGATTGATTTAGGTGTTGTGCAAGTAGATTGATTTAAATGTTATGGTTAATTGACCTAGCCGGGAGTGAGCGTGTTTCGAAGACACAAGCTCATGGAGAACGGTTGACAGAAACAAAAAAACATCAACGGGTCACTCCCGGCTAGTAGTTAGAGAATTTCCGAAGTACATAACTTAGTTTAATGAATCTCTTACTCATGAGAAATGAAAATCAATGGATACCAATACTGCAATTTCTTGCAGATGATATAACTATAGTAATCCTACACTGGATAAATGAACATGAAGCTCCTGAAGTATTGTTTTATGATCGTGGTACTCTCTTACCACCCTACTCAACAAATGAAGATATTTATAAGGGAGAGGGCGACGCTAGGTAAATCGGAAGATGGTAGAGCAGCGGTAGCTTGTCTCATATGAAAAAATGGGAACATTATAGACTGTGAAGTTATAAAAGGACTACACTGTAATAGTGCACATCATGCTGAGGGGATTGCACTTTTGCGAGTGTTAACAAGAGGGAGAATGCTTGAAATTAAAAGGTCATGTTGATGAATTAACAAAGGCAGCTTTGAATGATGATGATGTTGGCTTTAGCCCAGGATCTAAAGCAAGAAACTGAATGTAGCAAGCACACTGCATTTCTGCAATGCATTGGCCTAATACCTTATACATTGGGTTTACAACTGCACTTGTAAGTCTTATTTATATGCTTGCTAACCCAGCCCATATATATCTAGAACATTCTACAGCTAGCTATTAATATCTGAGTGCTAGTAACACCTAGGTGCTTCTAGTATCTATACATCCATGGATCCAAGTAATAGAACTGGAATGTTCTACATGCTGCCAGCTTCTCCATGCAGTAGCTATCTACTCCTCCTACTATCTTCTAGATACTAGTATCTAGTTCATCTATGAACTAGTAGTAGAACTAGCTACTCCGTATAGCTACTTATATCTAGCATCTCCGTATAGTTACCAACTAGCTACTCCTACAATCTTCTAGTTCTAATAGATGTTAAATTTATATCTAACAATAATCATTCGTAGTTCACTCAAATTTTAGTAAACAAAACAAATCGTTTTCTTGGATTCCTGTCGACGGTTGGGATATCGGTCCCAAGTCAACTAAGGTTCTTGAGAAGGGGAGGTAGAAGACTTGCCGAGCAAGGCAAACAGCAATCAACGAGCAACAGGGAGACACAGGGTTTTTATCCTGGTTCGGGCCTCTCGGGGGAGATAACAACCCTACGTCCAGCCTTTCTTTATATCAAAGAGGATTACAAGGAGGAACTCGACGAGACGAACAGGTCTTGGCGAGATTATGTGTGTACAGAAAACTAATATGCGATCTTAGCTCCAAGTCGCGCAGGATTGGCCATCAAATCGTGCCCTCTACACGCCGTAGGGGCCCTGTTTATATAGTGTTGAATAACCGACCTACCGAGGGCTGGGCTGACCACGAGTCCGCAACGAACTCGATACATGCCAAATATATCCCGAGGTAGATAAGGTATACTCTAATTCTTGGGGATCACGACGTCTGCTCCAATCCGGGAAACCACGTCCGGGTCTTCACTTAGCCGTGCAGAACTCTGTTCGAGTCGGACTCGAACACGAATCCTAGGCCATTACACACCGTGCCAATCAGGAAGCTGTTCGGCAGGACGCACATGGGCCTGATAGAACCTTCCAGGGAGCCAGACCCTAGGAGGCTGTTCGATTGGGCCGTCAGAGAGTGAGCCATAGCAATGGACTGTGATCCAATCCTCGACAATTCCCTTTTCTGAAAATGAATCAAAATAGAAAGAAAACACTCAAGATATTGGGAGAGGCAGGAGTCAGCATGAACATCAAATTAGATGGATAATATTATCTGTGTGTTTTGGAATATGGAGAAAAAATCAAAGGCACTCCAAACTCAGGTTCATGCTTTAAATCCTAGAAATATTATTTTGATTGTTAATTCCAACAAGTCAGAATACATAGTTGGTTTGGAATTAAAAATGATGGGCTTATTGGAAACTAAAGCTCTTTTGTTCAAGTATAAGTGATCCCATCATACTTTTCCTAAAAGACACTTCTTGTGGACTATATGGGCCCCGGGTATCCTCTAGAAGGCCCATAAGGGAGCAAATAGGGGGCAATCCAAGTCGGCTGATCAGGGATAAGGACCACTCGGGTTACACGCGCCTTGAGCTCCAAGGAAGTTCCCGAGGATATAATATATCTCCATGTAATTAGCAGATCAACACATGCATTCCATGTAACAGCATAACAGAGTTACTTACCGTGTATCACGTGCTATCCTGTAACTCTATCTCCCCTTGCACTATATAAAGGGAGGGGGTAGAGGCCATCGGCAGACGGATACATAGACATCAAGTCATCCACATACATAGCATCATCTTGCATCCCACATCTTGATCCACCATATAATCCCAGAACACAGGAAGTAGGGTATTACCTCCGTTGAGGGCCCGAACCTGTATAAACCCTTGTCTTGTGTTACCATTTGACTTAGTTCTTGATTAGCGTCCCCTCGTACAAATTCATTGCCGGTGGTGACCCCCCAGTTAGTCACCTGCCGACAGTTGGCGCGCCAGGTAGGGGGCAGCGTCAAGATCATCTCTCAAGTCAGATGGCTTCTTCGAGATCACCGTACGTCGTCACGAGGCTAGGAGAATCTCTTCATTTCGGCACCTTGGACTTCATCGCCGACGGCATCGGCAATCTTCACCTCTCTCCTCCTGGAGAGATTCCTTCGCAAGGAGGCGCGCGCAATCAATGTAACCCATTGCCTTTTGGCTTGGAGAATTTAGCAAGCGCCTTCATCGGATTGACCCCTTCGCTGTTCGCCCTCGCACCTCCTCTGGAGGAAGACGAAAAAAGACTCGGCGGGCTCAACCGTATGGGTGTGGATTGTGTTCCGCCCAATAACAACATAGTGCCTTCGACTGGATTTCCCTCCGGACTCGAGAGCTTCGCTGTGGCCTCCGCACGGATCTCATCTGAGATTTGGATGAGAGATAACCAGTCGGCGAGCGCCCCAGATCCACTCGGATCAGATTCATCTATGTTCGTGGGTGTCATCAATGGTGGCCAACCCATTGGACAGAGCGAGCAAGTAAGCCTCTCCGTTTCTGACTCTGAGTCTGACGGGAGCGCTGAAGTTTGCAACTACAGAGAAGTTTTCATCCTTGGCGCGGCCGATCATCACTCTTCTTCTCCGATTGTTGCTTATGAGGAGACCGCCACTAACACTGGCGCGAACCCAGATCCTCGCCAAGGGGACAAACAAGATCGCATACACCAACTTCACGTCCGTAGCCGCGACGTCCGGAACAAGCTTCGTGCGGTCAAACTGAGGGATCAGGAAGTTTACAACACTCCCCAGGCGAATGTCATCACTTCGAAGACTCTCCTTGAGACTATCGCGCCGCAACTTTCAGAAGGCAGCCCGTGCATCCAGGCCCTCGCTCGAGCAACGGCCATGTTGGAGATGGCTGCCATACAGCAAAACAAGGCAATTCCCGCTCCGACCGCATCGACTCGCACCCGTTCAACGCGCAATCGAAACCGGGCTCGAGCCTCCGCGGCCGGCGATTCCCACCAATCGCCTGCCCACGATCTTTGTCAGGACATCGAAGCCAAGCGGCGGGAGCGCAGTAACGGCAGCGGAACTCTCGTGGCCATCATAGTCGTCGCGACGATGACCAAGCCGAGAGCACCGCCAGTCGGCGCGACCACCGTCAAAAGCAGCGCCCAAGGCCCGCGGCGGGAACGTCGTAGTAGATCCCCAACGCGGAGGCGGCCACGACCATTGGAGGGGATTCGGGCCTTCACCCCGGATCTTCGCCGAGTGGTTTGGCCGGATGGTTTCAACCTCAAAGGCATCGACAAGTTAGATGGAGAAAGGGATCCAAAGAACTGGCTGCAAGTTTACGCCTTAGCAGTCAGCGCGGCAGGAGGTGATCAGAACGTCATGGCAAATTACTTGCCGGTCGCTTTGACCCCAACCGCCTGGACACGCTTACGGACTTTGAGAACTCTATGAGTCTTGGGACGACCTCCAGGAGCAGTTCATCGCCAATTTCCAAGGGACCTATGAAAGGCCCGCGGGGAGATGAGAGATTGGACAGCTGCATCGGCGCAAGAACGAGACTCTTCATGAGTTCATCAAGCGCTTTACCAAGAAGAAGAACGAGATCCGGGACGTTTCGGAGCAAATAGTCATCGACGCCTTCTTCGCCGGATGCAAATCCAAGGAGTTAATTAAGTAGATGACCCGAGACCCCCCGCGTAATCTCAAGGCCATGTTCACAATGGCGGACCAGGAGGCCGAAGCCGAGGAGGCCATCGCGAATCATCGCGATAGCAACGACGAAGGCCCCAAGAAGAAGTCGAACGATGAGCAAGGCAAACCCAAGGATAAGAAGCGAAAGGGGGACGAGATGGTCGCCAACATGAAACGCAACCGATCAAAGCCCCCCAACGACAACGACTACAAAAAGTGATGGATTTGGTATGTCCCTTCCATCCTCGAGGAAAACACTCTGCCAAAGACTGCCTTATTCTACAGAAGTTCGCTGAGAGTTCGAACCAGTCGGCTAAGGGTGGTCAAGGCAAGAAACCTGATGGAGATTATCAGGACGCTGAGCGCGAGATCAACTACATATTCGTGGGCACCGATGCGTACGAGTCCAAGCGGAGGCAAAATCTTACCACTCGGGAGATCAATGCTATCATGCCCGCGACGCTCAAGTACTTGCGCTGGTCCGAGGTGCCCATCACCTTCGACCGATTGGACCACCGGATCGGATTGCCTTCCCTGGGAGGTATCCTCTGGTGTTGGACCCGGTTGTGCGAGGAAGCAAACTAAAAAGGGTTCTGGTCGATGGCGGAAGTGGGATTAACGTCCTTTTCGTCAAGACCCTGGACCAGATGAACATTCCGCGTTCTGAGCTACGGCAGGGGTCATCCTCTTTCCACGGGGTAATCCCTGGGACGTCCGCAATACCACTCGGACAGATCTCTTTGCCGGTCACGTTCGGGACTAAGGATAACTATCGGACCGAGAGTCTGAGTTTCGAAGTGGCCAATTTCGAGACGGCATATCATGCCATCTTGGGAAGGTCGGGGATCGCTAAATTCATGGATGTCCCCAACTACACTTATCTCATCTTAAAAATGTCAGGTCCCAATGGTGTAATCACCCTCCCTGGTGACGTTAAATAGTCCCTGCTCTGCGACAGCGAAAGCTGTGAGATGGCGCAGGCACTGGACTCATCTGCTGAGATGGAGAAGATCCGGCTGGAGGTCGCATCCCTTCAAGACGAGGGAGACGTCCCCGCCAAAAAGCAGGCCAAAACATCCATCCAAGCAGTCGAAAAAACCAAGAAGATTCTGTTGGACCCTTCTAATCCGACCAAGACGGACGTGATTGGGACAGAGCTCGATAGCAAATAGGAAGACGCGCTCGTCACTTTCCTCCAGGCCAACCAGGACGTGCTCGCTTGGAAGCCTTCGGACATGCCTGGTGTTCCGAGGGAGGTGATCGAGCACTCTCTCCACGTCGATGAAAAGGTGAAGCCAGTCAAGCAACGCCTACGAAGATTTGCCCCGGATCGGAACGATGCCATACGGAGCGAGATCACTAAATTGTTGACCGCTCGGTTCATCAAGGAGGTGTATCACCCCGAATGGTTTGTCAATCCGGTCCTGGTGCAGAAGAAAAACAAGACATGGTGGATGTGTGTCGACTACACAGACCTCAACAAAGCGTGTCCCAAGGATCCTTTTGGGCTCCCCCGCATCGATCAAGTGGTGGACTCCACCGCCGAGTGCGAGCTCTTGAGTTTTCTGGACGCCTACTCAGGCTATCATCAGATCAGTCTGAAAGAGGAGAATTGCATCAAGACATCATTTATTATGCCTTTTGGTGCTTTCTACTATATCACAATGCTATTCGGGCTGAAAAACGCTGGCGCAACTTATCAGCGCACCATACAGCGGTGTTTTCACACTCAGCTCGGACGCAACGTGGAGGCATATGTCAACGACGTCGTCATAAAAACAAAATCCAGATGCGATCTCATAACAGATCTGACCGAGACATTCGAGAGCCTAAGGGTGTATAGGATGAAACTAAATCCCGAGAAGTGTGTTTTTGGGGTTCCGTCTGGTAAACTACTCGGATTCATCGTTTCCGATCAAGGGATCGAAGCCAATCCAGAGAAGGTCAATGCTATCATCAAGATGAAGCCCCCGACCAATCAGAAGGATGTGCAGAAGCTCACTGGATGCATCGTTCCACTCAGCCGATTCGTTTTCCGACTCGGGGAGCGAGGCATGCCTTTCTTTAGACTCTTGCGCCGACAAAGCGTTCCACTCATCTCTTCATCGCCATCGACAAGTGTCGGGGATTAGATCACGGCCCATTGCCATGGCCCACTCCCTGACGGCCCAATCGAACAGCCTACCAGGGCCCAGCTCCCTGGAAGGTTCTATCAGGCCCATGTGCATCCTGCCGAACAGCCCTTGGCTGGCACGATGCATAATGGCCTAGGAATCGTGTTTGAGTCCGTCTCGAACAAGAGTTCTGCACGGCTGCGTGAAGACCCGGACGTGGTTTCCCGGATTGGATTAGGAGTCGTGATCCCCAAGATTAGGAGATTATCTTATCTACCGTAGGTTGTATTTGGCATGTATGAGTTCGTTGCGATCTCGTAGTTAGCCCGGCCCGATATTCCCTCGGTAGGTCGGTTTGCTCCGTACTATATAAACAGGGCCCCTACGGCGTTTAGAGGGACCTTGGCCAGTAGATTTTCGCATACAACTCATCGAGACCTGCTGATCTCGCCGAGTTCCACCTTGTAATCCTCTTTGATATAAAGAAAGGCTGGACGTAGGGCTATTATCTCTCCCGAGAGGCCTGAACCAGGATAAAAATCCCTGTCTCCTGTTGTTCGTGGTTGTTCGGCGTGTCTCCTATCTCCTCCTTGAAGAACCTTGGTTGACTTGGGTCAATATCCCAACCGTCGACAGCTGGCGCCGTCCGTGGGGACACGCAGATCGAGCATGTCGAACTCAGTCGGTGATACAGAGATACTTCCTGAGGGCTACGACTCAGAAGGACAGGATGTTTCATCCCCTGTCAGTTCAGATCGATCTGTTCGGTCTCGAACACTTTCCGTATCTGGGACGGAGGTCTCCGCCTATATGGCAGAGATAGCCGCAGATCGCACTCCCGTCATTGACGATGACTACAGAACCGATGATCTTTGCGACGGTTTAGATCTATCGGATTCTAAGGCTATGTCGATAGATTCTACCTGTGGAGACACAGCGATGACACCGTCTAGCATACCTTCGCATGGCCCCCGCAGCATTAACATGGCCGATGTAGGAACCTCTGAGAATCCTGCACGGGCTGTGGCGGCTGGCGAGGCCGGGCAGGTTAACTCTGCTCGGCATCAAGACGAGGATGCGCGGGCTGCTCGCGAGCAAGACGTCATTCGCCGCAGCCTCGACACCTCTATCAATCAGACCTTGGCACGGTTTCGCGACCGGTGTAAACGACAGCGTCGCGACCCACCTCGCGTGCCGGCACTAAGTCTCCCGGTAGAAGCTTCCCCTGTTCGGGTCAATTCCCCGCGTGACCGGACTCTAGTCGGGCGTAACGCGGATGGTTCAGAGATCCCGGACCCATAGATCGAGTCGGAACGGCTCGGCTACAAAGAACGGTCCTTAGATCCACCAATCGCCGACTCGCCCGCATGGGCGTCTTTGTGCGTCTAACCTAGAGCGACCGGTCAAGGCCTAAAGTCTCTAGGAGAAGTCAACAACTCCTCCAGAACGCAGACCAAACCGCCGGAATGATTCGGACAGCTCGATCGATCGCGTGACCTCGTCACCATCGAAGGATCCTCGCCCATGAGCGAGCTACCGTGGTCGCCGTCGTTCGCCGAGTCCTCGTAGTCATCGCGACCACGAGGGCAAGCGCGACGCGATGATCACGGACGGTCCCTCGTGAGGCGCGATCGTCGCGACCACGAGGAAGGAGCGTGGTGGATTGTCTCGGAGAGAGTTTCTCCAGGCCGAATCATCCCGTTCAGCAGGAGTTCCTCCGCGCAACAGGACCAACGTCTTCTCAAGACTAGGTTCTGCCGGGGAAGGTGGCCGGTCATATGCTTTGGGCTGCAGGGCTTTCTCTGACGAGCTTCGGGCTGTCCGGTGGCCCTCAAAGTTCAAGCCCGGTCACATGGAGAGGTACAATGGGACTCAGAACCCAGAGGAATTCCTTTCCATCTACGCTACGGCCATCATGGCGGCCGGGGGTGACGAGCTCGTTATGGCTAACTACCTCCCGACTGTCCTTGAGGGCGCTGCTCGGACGTGGCTGTTCAATCAGCAGGAGGGTTCCATCAGCTCATGGAACCAGCTTTGTGGACGTTCGATCGCTAATTTCCGAGCATGTTACGTGCGTCGGGCAAGGAGGATGATCTCGCACAGATGATCCGGATGAACGGGAGACCCTCGCACTTCGTGAAACGTTTCATTAAGATCCGCAACACGATCCCGAACATCTCGGATGAATCTGTTGTCCGCACCTTCAAAAACGGAGTCCGCGACGAGCAGCTCACCCAGGATCTCGAGATCAATGAGACCTGGACCGCCAATGACCTGTTCAAGGCGGCTGATCGCTATGCCAACGCGGCAGAGCGTGTTCAGTACAAAAAGGAGTTTGACAAGGGCGAGCTGCCCGCCCAACCTAGTGTGGATGAGAAGAAGAAGAGCAGCAGCAACCCTGATGACAAGAAGTCCCAGAAGAAGAAAAATAAAGGTGATGCGAACAATACCGTCGCTGGTATAGATCGCGCACCTCCTCACAAGGATGGGCAGAAGAAGCCCAACAATAACTACAAGGGCAAAAAGCCTGCTCAGAGAGGCGGACAAGGCAAGAAAGGTCCAAGCGACCGATTCTGCAAATTCCACCAACACTACGGGCACGACATACGCCACTGCAGAATTTGGGCTGCAAAGCTCGAAGATTTCTACAACGGCAAGGGCCCAATGCCCACCCTGCCCGAACAAGGTGATGCCGGTAAGGCCAAGCACCAAACCGACGATGGTGATCGGGAAGATGATGATGAATATTAAGAGCCCGTGAACCATATCGCCGTCATCTTCGGCGGCTCCTCGGCTTATACCTCTCGGCGCAGTCTCAAGGAAGCTGCTCAGGAGGTCCACAACGTCGAAAATGCAAAACCTCAGCCCGAATCGATGAAGTGGACCGAGGTCCCCATCTCCTTCTCTGAGGAGGATTGCCCCACTGGGATGACCAAGCCTCAGCGGCTCCCTCTGGTGGTCGCCCCGAGGATGAAGAGAAGACTGCCTTCATCACCCCCTTCGGCACTTTCTGCTATACGACCATGTCTTTCGGTCTGCGCATTCTTTGGTGCCACGTTCAGCGCTTAATGGAGAAGACCTTCCCGAGCAATATGAAAAAACACGGAGGTCTATGTCGATTTACATAGTTGTAAAGAGCAAGTTTGCTCCAGATCATGTAAAAGACCTGGCCAAGACTTTTCGTAATCTCACCAGGCATCGAATAAAATTAAATCCAGAGAAGTATACCTTTGGTGTTCGATCTGGAATGTTGCTCGGTTATATTATTGGTTCGCAAGGTATTTCTGCCAACCCTGAAAAAATCAAGGCCATTGAAAATATGCAGGCTCCAACTACCGTAAAGGAAGTACAGAGCCTCACTGGACGGATGGCTGCTCTAAGCAGATTTATTTCCCGTCAAGGCGAACGTGGGCTGCCCTTCTTTAAGGCCCTGCGCAAGCACAATGGTTTCGAGTGGACAGAAGAAGCCGATAGATCCTTTCAAGATCTGAAGCGATACCTGTCCAATCCTCCCGTCTTGACTACCCTGCGGCATGGCGAGCAGCTCCTGCTGTACCTAGGTTGCACGCCACAAGCGGTGAGCGCGGTCTTGACGGTCGAAAGGGAAGGCATACAGCGACCAATCTATTACGTGAGCGAGGTACTTCACGGATCAAAGGAGCGCCACCACGAGGTCCGTGGTTGCTCACGCCTTGCTCATGTCCTCCAGAAGCTTCGCCACTATTTCCGTGCACATCAAACATGGTCCCGACCACGTTCCTCCGGGAGAAATTCTACGAACAAGGAATCCAGCGGACGATAGCTAAGTGGGCAATGGAACTAGCTGAGTTTGATCTGTTATTTACCGCCCAATCGCTATTAAGTCACGTGTCCTAGCTGACTTTGTCATTGAATGGACTTGTTCGCCTAAATCGTGAAGCTCCCGAGCAACCCGATGAGCCTCCTTGACCATGTTTTTGATGGCTCGCTGACCGACACTCGGGGCTGGTTTTGTTCTCATCTCCCTAATGGAGAGCAACCCAATATTCTATCCAACTACACTTCATGGCGACTAACAACGCTGCGAGTACGAGGCCTCCTCGCGGGACTAAGCGCGCAAGTCGCTCGGTGTCCAACGACCGACCGTGAAGGAGATTCACGGTGGTCATCAACCGTGAACAAGGAGTATCAGGTTGCGATGACTCAATGGCGCGATACTGGTTGAAGTGAGTAAGTTGGAGCGGCACTTTCGATTTTTCGAGGTGCTCTTCGTGCCTGTGAAGGACAACTTCCGGCCGACCAACTATCCAAGTTTGATCCTCACGAGAATCTGCTCCGCAGGGTGCTCGCCGAGCACCTTTACAAGCCCTCAATCACGCTCTCGGACGAGGCAACAGAGCAGTGGTGCTGTCTCCGTTATCGAAAGGTGTCGCGGATCGACAACGCCATTTGTCCGGTACCTTGCGATGGGACCTCGCCCGACGACGAAGCCGAAGCGTTCGGCGCCACAAGGCGTCTTTGCTCCATACAAGCTTGTGGATGGCATCCTTTACCGTCAAGGTGCTCTGGGAGTTCTCTCCAAGTGCATCTCGCAGCAGAAGGGTGTGTTCCTTCTTAGGGACATACACGAGAATGCCTGTGGCAACCACGCCTCCTTCAGGACTCTGGTCGACAAAGCGTTTCGCATGGGCTATTATTGGCCCACTGCGCTGCAAGATGTCCGGGATATCGTGACTAAGTGCAAGGCTTGCCAATTTCACGCCCGGAAGGCACACAAGCCCGCCCAAGAGCTCCAAACAATCCCCCCATCTTGGCCTTTTTCAACATGGGGTTTGGATCTGCTCGGCCCATTCCCTAAGGGGTATAAGGGCTATACACACCTGCTCGTCGCCATAGACACTTTTACAAAGTGGATTGAGGCGAGCTCGTGTCGCCTCTTCACGCCAAAACGGTACAGGCGCTTCTTCAAAAGCAACGTGGTCACGCGCTTTGGGATCCCCATAAGGCGATCACGGATAACGTTACCAGTTGAGCGAGCTATTCCAAAGAATATGCGAACAAGCGGGCACCAAGGTTCTGTTTACGCCTCGTGGCACATCCACGAGCAATGGAGCGATCGGCGAGCTAACGGACAGATAGTCCAGGTATTAAACGGCGGGTATTTGCTGCTCTCACGAGCACAACAAGGTTCGGGTTGACGGTTCCTTCCGTCCTCCGGCGATCCGCGACTACGGCCACCGGCGACCGGAAAACTCCTTTTCCATTGGTCTATGGTGCGAAGCCATCTCGCTCACCGAAATCAGACTCGGTTCGCCTCAAGACGAGCTCACCAACTTAGTTGACGATGAGCAAGAGCCGCCTCAATCTCGATCTCCTCAAGGCACACGCGACCGGGCACAAGTCGAATGGCGCGCAACCAGCAAGATCTTCGCGCACGACGCCGCCAAGTCGATTCGACCAAGGGTTTTGAAGGCGGGCGACCTCGTTCGCGCCGTGTCCAGAACTCCGTCCAATGCCAACAAGTTAACTACTGCGTTGGGAGGGCCCGTGCTCACGGTCGCTCTTGCTTTCGCCGGGGGCTGTTCGCCGGCTATGGAGGACGGGAGAGAGGCGACCAGACTTGGAACATCGACCCGACCGTAAGTTCTTTGTGTAGGTCTTCGCTTGTTTGCTCACCTCGCGTTTTTGTCAAAGCCTTAGTTCGCTCAAGTCTCTCGGGCACCATGTAAAGTTCAATCCAATTCTCGGTGAATCCTCGTGGCCTCATGCCTTTTTCACTAATCGCCTTCTCAGACTACTCTCTTCCGTAACACTTGATGGCTGCCTGGCCTTATAACTCTTGGCTCCGCGACTTTTCGTGATCTTTCCCTGGCCGTATCTAGTTTCGATAAATTCCTAAACTCAGGGTTGCGTAACACGGCCTTTCCACCTTGCGCCTAAGTCGCTCTCGTAAGCCCTCCGCGGCAGAGGCACTTATCGCTTGGCGCGACCACTTGGCAAAGCTCGCTCTCGTAAGCCCCCATGGCAGAGGCACTTTCCTTGTTCGGTTACTCTCGGGCGCCTAACTTAAGTCAACGAGCGATTATGGAATACATCGAGCAAGGTACGGTGTCGCTCTTTCTCCCTACGACGTGCTCGAGTTCGCAGTTTAGGTTCTCGAGCATCGTCTGCATCGGGGCTAGGGCGTCGCTCTTTCTCTTGTGCACCTGCTCGAGTTCGCAAACTTAGGTGCTCGAGCAATGCACAACGGGGCCGGAGTTAGGCAAAGCGCCTACCGGTTTCTTAAACTTCCTAGCTGCTCGCTTTTCTCTTAGTTTCGCTCGTTTTGTCTTTTTGTCTCTTTTTACGTGAAGAAAAAGGTAAGTACTTCATTGTGTTACTCAAAAGTTTCAGTACAAGGCCCTTTAAGTTCTGACAGCGGTGCTACTTAGGAGCAAGCTGCTCCTTTAGCTCCTCAACTTCTAACTTGAGGCGCACGACTTCACCCCGAGCCTTGATTCCTTCCGGGCTTCACTGGAGGCGCTCGATCTCCTCCTTGTTCGCTTGGCTTGCGCCAGCAGCCTCTGCCGAATGGCCTCGACCTCCTCGGTCTTGGCTCGCGGTGATCGGTCGAGCCTCGCTCTGGTGACTTCATTGCTCGGCTGCCTTGAGTTGCTCGTCCGGCTCCTTGACCTTCTTCTCTGCGGTGATCGCTTCCTCGCCATCCCCAAGATCTCCTCGATCTCTTCCGTGAAGCCCATGTGGTCGAGATTTTTGCTTGAGACCCGCTGAAGTTTGCTCTTCCTTGGCGAGTTGGGCCTTAAGCTTCTTGGCTTCCGCCATGAAATGGTCCCTTGATGAGACGCTGTCGTGAGTTGCTCTTCGAGCCACTTTGCGGCCGGCTTCTCTTCCATGACGTCGGCCTTCACGGCTATGGAAGCTCCTCGGCTTTTTAAGAGGGCCTCGGAGGAACGCCTCTCTTTGGTCACCACCTTGAGCTTCTTCGCTTTGCCTTGGTAGGCTCGGCTTTGGGCAGCAGCAGGGCTCTGCCCGAGATCCTCTCGTGAAGATGCTCCTGAGGATGCCAAGACGGCGTCTGCTCCACGGTGATTCCGTCCTCGAATTCGCCATGGTATCCCTAAAGACACGAGGGAGAAGATCAAGTTAAACACTTTGCGATAATCTGATTAAAGCGAACAAGGTTTGGCCTTGGGTTTACCTTGCCAAGCCGATGCTTCAAAACCATGGCCTTGCAGCGGTCCTCGAGGCCATGCATCACAAAGCCCCGTGCGGGATGAGACGGTGTGTTGTTCCGTCACGCTTTGTTCGCTCTTTCTTCTTGCGGAGCGATCTCGCCGGGAGCAGGGGCAACGGCGGCGCTTCGTCTCCGCACTCCTCTCCTCTTCCTCTTTTCTTCCGCCCAACGCCTTGGCGAGGCCGAGCCACTCATTGGTGGCGCCGTTGTTTCATGGCGGGACGACTTGCGCGACCGCCGGGGCTTCTTCTTACTCTCGGCAACTGGGTTTCACCACCTTTCGCAGAAAATCCTGTCGCCTCAGAGTGAGCTGCCCTCGCGACGAAGTCCTCGGCAGACCGGCCGCTCGGTCCGTCTGGCGCTCCGAGCCATCATCTTGGCCTCATGTCCGTGGCGCCCACGCTGCTTTCTTCGCCTCGGCCGCTCCACCGCGCTTTTTAGCGCGTTGAGTTTCTTCGCCGAGCTCGCGGGAGCAGCTCCATGCGGCCGGCTTGTCCTTGAGGCTTGCCAGCTTTACTGCCCGCGATGCACCGTGTAGGTGCTCGGGCGGCAATGACCGCCGAGCGCCGCCTCGACGCCGTCGTGGCGACCTCCTCCGGGCAGCTAACGAAAAGGGATGATCGTTAAGTCTAACGCGTCGAGGGTTGAAAGATCAAAAGATCGATCCCTACATACCGCCGTGGAAGGCTTGATTTCGATCTTCTTCGCTGGAATTTTCCGCCTCTTCCTCGGGGCTCCTTGGCGGCTTCTCCGCTTTGGCCCTTGGGTGTTCTCGGCGATCTTTCGGCTCCCTAGTAAGCCGAGCACTCCTCTCAAGAAGACAAGAAGTTTTTCCTTGCGCAGAACCTCCTCTTCGAGCCTCCTCCTTTCGGCGACTGTTGGAGCCGCGCCAAATGGCGGGTGAGCCTCTGCGAGTAACGCCTAAGCCGAGGGTCATGTTCTTTACCTCTTCGTCGCTTTGCTCGGCGAGGAGGAGGAGCTTGGTCTCTTCCTCACTGGCCGACCGCGAGTCCGCTTGTTCTGCTCGGGCGCTCTCCGCCGCTGGTGGTCTTTTCGATGTCTGGCGGCCGCCGTGTCGCGGCGAGCTCCGCGTAGGCTCGGCCGCCACCTTGGGCTTTGTGGCCGCCTTGGCCTTGCCCTTCTTCGCCTTCTCCTTCTCAGGCTCAGAAAGTTCTTCCACGATCCCGCCAAGGATCAACTCATCTTCCTGTGTGTTCGAGAAGCGAAGGTTAGTTTGAATAAGCGGTGCAAATCCTGCGACGCAGACGAGGGTTTGAGCAACTCACCTCGGCTGTGCGGACGAGCACGTTCCTCGGACAGGTATAGGCTACCTCGCCGGTGACCTCGCTGTCCTTCTTCGCCGCCTTCAGCATGGCGTCGACCCGCTCGGTCACCCATGCGCCGGTGGGTTTCTCTCGCTTTCGAGCAGAAGGGATCGTCGGTTCTGCTCGGATAGAAGTCGTCAAGTAAAGGTTGAGTCTTAAAGGCACTTACCGTGCTCTCCCCGGGATGTCTTCCCATCCTCTATCTTGTAGAAGGATAGGACCTTCTCCGCAATGCCGACCAGACCCTGTCATTGTGTAGTCCCGGATGATCTCCCGCCTCGAGCCCAAGGCTCACGAGGGAGGCGATCTTCCTCGTCAAAAACCAGTCCTCGGCGGTCATCTTCGCCGAGGCATTACGCCCCTTCGCGGTGCCTTCCGGTGAAGATGAGCTTCTTTGTCAGCCGCTTTGCTTGTCAGAGAACCACCTCACCCACCACGCGCCAATCGAGTCGAGCAGCGGTGGACGAGGGTACGGCGCGTCGTCGGCGGTGGCCCGGAGCTTGAGGTAGTAGCACCCCAGTGCCGAAGCGGCGGAGCTCCTCGTCCTTGTGTAATAGTGGAGGAACAAACCCCACCGGTGGATCGATGCTCAGATAGCCCTCGCACGGTGTGCGAAGACGGCCATCCGGAGGATGGAGTTCGATTGAGGTTCGCCACCTCTAATCCGCCGATGTTCAAGAAGGCCTCGACGGTCGCCTGGAGACCTCAACCCGAGCAAAGGCGAATCGCTCAAGTTGACAAACTCTCCTCGAGCGGCTCGGAGTATCCTCCTCTCGAGCAGCCTCCACCACCGGTGTCTCACGGTTCTCCTCCTCCTGCACCTTGAGTCCTCCTCGGTCGGTGGTGCCGATGAATTTGGCCATGGCAGTTCCCAGGGCTGGACGAACAGGTTGGAGGGTGGAGTTCGGCTCTTTGATGCTGAGCGAGGTTGGAGTCAGGGCTTGGAGAGGAAAGGCGTGAGAGCAGAAGTGGCTGGCCGCGGGCGGCTTGGGTGCTTTTATAGTCCCGTATAAGCAGCTCTGCAACGGTTTTGTCCCAGAACGGCTAGTTTTTACCACAACGGCTAGGTAAAACGGTCGCCTGTTTTCACTGCGCAGCGATAGGAAGTTACCGTTGGAGTCTGCCAACGGCTATTTTTTCCAGTGTCTGCACTGAAGTCTGAGTAATCTGCTCGGGCAGGTGTGATTCCCTGTTCGACGCAACAGAGTTGCTCGGTACTGGTCGGGTCTGTTCGGCCTCGAACAAGTCTTGTTCGGTTGAACCATGACCTGTTCGGTCGCTTGTTACATGTCTTTGTAGCAGCAAAATTTCCCTCTTCGTGACTTGGAGTCTCAAGAGGAAGACCCCACTCTAGTGAGTCCTTCCACTTGAGTCTCGGGGGCTAGCTGTCGGGGATTAGATCACGGCCCATTGCCATGGCCCACTCCCTGACGGCCCAATCGAAATACCTACCGGGGCCCGGCTCCTGGAAGGTTCTATCAGCCCATGTGCATCTCCGCCGAATGCCCTTGGCCGCACGATGCATAATGGCCTAGGAATAAATGTTTGAGTCCGTCTCGAACAAGAGTTTCTGCAATTGCGTGAAGACCGGGACGTGGTTTCCGGATTGGATTAGGAGTCGTGATCCCCAAGATTAGGAGATTATCTTATCTACCGTAGGTTGTATTTGGCATGTATGAGTTCGTTGCGATCTCGTAGTTAGCCCGGCCCGATATTCTCTCGGTAGGTCGGTTTGCTCCGTACTATATAAACAGGGCCTCTACGGCGTTTAGAGGGACCTTGGCCAGTAGATTTTCGCATACAACTCGTCGAGACCTGCTGATCTCGCCGAGTTCCACCTTGTAATCCTCTTTGATATAAAGAAAGGCTGGACGTAGGGCTATTATCTCTCCCGAGAGGCCTGAACCAGGATAAAAATCCCTGTCTCCTGCTGTTCGTGGTTGGTCGGCGTGTCTCCTATCTCCTCCTTGAAGAACCTTGGTTGACTTGGGTCAATATCCTAACCGTCGACAACAAGTTTACCAAGTGGATTCAAGTCAAGCCGGTCGCTGTCATCAAGGCGGCCAAAGCTCGCGAATTCTTCCGAGACATCGTGTGCGTTTTGACGTGCCTAATCGCATCATCACCGACAACGGCGTTCAGTTCAAAAGCAACGAATTTTAAGATTAGGGCGAGGAGCTAGGCATCAAAATCTACTATGCCTCGGTGGCCCACCCAAGGAGCAACGGACAGGTTGAGCGCGCCAACGGATTGGTGCTATAAGGGCTCAAAGCCCGAATCTTCGATCGCCTGAAGCCGTACGCAACGCGTTGGGTCAAGGAGTTGCTTTCAGTGCTCTGGGGGCTCAGAACGATCCCAAGTCGAGCAACTGGGCAGACACCCTTTTTCCTAGTCTATGGCTCGAAGGCGGTCCTCCCGACTGAATTGAAGTTCCGGTCCCCTCGGGTCGCCGGTTACGACGATAATCAGTCGGATGAAGCAAGATATGAGGACCTCGATTGGCTCGAGGAAGCCAGGGAAGCAGCAATGGTCCAGTCGGCAAAGTACCAACAGGGTCTGCGTCGCTACCATCAGCGCAACGTACGGGGCCGTGCGTTCTCCAAAGGAGATCTTGTCCTCCGAAGGAATCAGAATCACGAGCATAAACTCTCCCCACTCTGGGAAGGCCCCTACGTGATTGCTGAGATGACCCGCCCGGGGCTTACCGGCTACAACGTGAAGATGGATCTGAAGTGCCCTATACCTGGAACATCGAGCAGCTACGTCGTTTTTACTCTTAAAATTTTATATTCAAGCAGCATATAATTAGTTTCCCTTCTTTTGACTTGCTACTTGGCTGTAAACGACTAAGCAGTAAGTCGGGGACAACACTAAATAGTGTGCGGAGTCAATAGCACCATATCTTATCAATAAAAGTTGTTTTCTCTTTACATATGTTGGTCAAATTCGAATGCTATGAAAATTCTTGAGTAATGATGCTTTTATATCCCAGCGACAATGTTTAGCTACTCCGTAGTTGCATGGGGAGAAAGCCAAACGCTACTTCTTGGCACTCGGGGGCTGGACCAGTCGGCGGATGCGTTTCATGAAAAAAGATAAAGCATACTATTCGGATAAACCGGATCATCAGTATTGAGGATCAACCAAGTGCTTTCATTGTAGACACATTTACAAGTCCAATTGTTCCGCTATCTGGACGGCAGTCGGACGAACTTCTTCCAATTAAGCGACGGCCTTCTTTTCCGAGCAAGCAAACCCGTCCTTCACGGCTTCGCAGTCTAGACGGGGGAAGTTTGATTTCGCGATGGCGAGGCCTTGGCTAGTACATGTTATCGTGGCCTCCCGAGTGAAGACCTTGATCTGCTCAGGGAAAGCGTCGAGGTGGGACACCAGGAGGTCGGGATCATTCGGCGGCTCCTCATCCGGGTAAAGGCATCGAAGCACTGGGGCTATTCCTGTCAAAGCTCGGCGGCGAAGCTCTGTGTAACCAGTCGGGCGTGGCGTATCAGTCGGACTTCAGTGGGGTTGAGCCAGGGAGAGCCTGTGGGGAAAGGTTACCTTCCAACTCTTTAGCCGATTTCTCTGCTTGAGTGTTGGCTTGGCGGACTTCATCCTCCAAGGCCTTCTGCCTCGCCTCCAGATCTACATTTGACGATAAATATTGGAGATTATTATCTATGGAGCATTCTTTCTAGAGATTTAGCACATACTGGGATTTATACCTCGGTTAGTGTTGGACTCTTCCACGTAGCGGAATCAGGGTTCGGTGACTTCGCGATGGAGTTCTTCGATCCGGCCGCGGTATTGCGACTTAATGGCATACAACGCGTTGTCAAACTCGTTGCGTATTTTCAGCTCGCCTACCGTTCTCTCCATGCATCGGGTCTTCTGCTTTGACCTCTCCTTCATGCGCTGCGTGGAGAAGGGAGGGAGATTAGTGGGATTCCCCCGTGCAAGGTGAGGATTCGCAGCGGGAAAAAGCTTTACCTTGTATATCTCAGCTTGAGTTGCAGTCACATGGTCCAGCACCTCCCACTCTTCGGCCTCCTGCCCGTCGTCGACCTCGTAGCCCTCCATCTCCTTCCTCCATTTCAGTCGGAAGGGTGGAACGTGATCTTTGGGGGAGGGACGAGGAATCTCCTCGATCTCTGGCTCTGAGCTCCCTGGAGCCGAAGCTGGAATTTTCCCCTTCGCTGATGAGGATTGGCGACTGGTGGAGGATGGGCCAGAGTCTTGGCGAGGCGCGTTGGGCTGAGCCGAGTCCCTAGAAGGTTGGGGTTTGGCTTGGCAATCGGATTTTGAAGGCGTTGGGACTGGCATCTCCTGACCATGCGAACTTGGCGGCTCATCATCATCAACTGGTTTTCTGAAAGCATTCAAAGACCTTTCAAGATACACATTTCTATGAATTATGAAGTTACAGCGTCGCAAAGGAATACCTGTGTGATGGGACGTACTTCATCCTGAATCGGACGCCAGAACCACTTGGGCGGGGACCAGAGGGCTTCTCCGCCCCCGATGCGACTGTTGGATTGGCTGATTGGGGAGACGGAGGGCTTGGAGGCTGCTTAGCCGGAGCCGGAGACGGCCTTGGAGCTGAGCGGCGGCGGCGCAGGAGCGGGACATCACTCTCGCCATCATCCTCGTTCGAGTCCCTTGAAGCGACCCCTTGCCTTTCTTGGCCGGAGGGACACTAGTCGAGCCCTCAGCAGGACGCTTGCGTGGTGCCTCCTTGTGGTGTGGAGCTTCTGGGACTGGATGAGTGGAGAAGAAGGCTTCACGCCCCTGCGGCATATCAGATTACATTAATTCTGGCTCTGCATTAAGAAACCGCGGTTGAGTTGAGGAGGATCTTCTCCTTACCGCTGGTGGTAAAAATCCCAAGTGGTATGGAGCTGGGCACTCGGCGTGAACTATTTCCGAGCCTGGAGCGAAGAGCACGGCCACTCGGCTGATGATTTCGTTCTGCGAGAGGTTCTCGTCGGATTCCCGAGTGGTATCTTGAGTCCCCGAGTACTCGAAGGCAAGATGCACCCTCTTCTGGATGGGCTGGATACGGCGCTGGGTATAATTCCAAACTACCCCAATGCCGGTCAACCCAGCGGACTTAGCTCTGTGGAGAAGAACAAGAAGTTCCTCTACTTGGCCTCCCTCATCATCGGCGAGAAAAGAGGACCAGGAGGGATGAATTGTGGGGCACTCGCCGAAAAAGGAAGGGATGGCTGGAGGAGAGTTGGCGCAATAGAACCACTCTGAGTGCCAGCCTTTATTGGAGGTTCTCAAAGAGAGATCGAAATAAAGCTTCCGAGCCCCTTCCCGCAATTGAAATCCCGCGCCGCCGGTCGCCTTAGGAGAGTTCTTGTTGAAAAAAGGCTTGAGAAGATAGAGATATCTAAAGAGGTCGAAATGAGGAGCAATCCCCAAATAGGTTTTACAGACATGGATAAAAATCGCAATTTGGAAAATGGAATTGGGTTTCAAGTGTGAAACCTCGATCCCGTAAAAATGGAGCAATCCCCGGAAAAAAAGGAGAGCAAGGAAGGCCGAAGCCGCGGAGGAAGAAGGATTTGAAGACCACTACCTCGTCCGGCCGAGGGGTGGGGCAGGATTCGCCGGCGGCGGCGCGCCAAGACACGAACCCTTCAGCGGGGAGCACACTGATGGAGACCAGCTTCTATAATCTTCGTTCGGTCGTGATGGACTTCATCGACTCCTTCCCGCTCTTAGCAGCCTTCGGGGCGGCGGGAGATGGAGGAGCCATTGCGATCGGAGACAGGTGGCGGCGGAGGTGGCGACGGAGAAGAACCCTAGCAGCGGAGTTCGCTGGGAGAAGCTAACAGACTGACGCGAAAAGTGAGCGACGTGAACTAATTTCATTCTCCTGTTCCTAACTTATCGTAACGGGCAGTGTTTCGCATTCTGGGCCGGGCCTTGGCTTAGCGTTGGATGCGGCCTTTCCGCTAGGGGCCCAATAATCACTCGGCTCCCTCCGAGAGGTTTGCGTAGTGCGTCGAGTGCCGGTCTGGGAGCGGAAGAGCCTAACTACTCGGATGAAGCGATGTTGCGGATTCAAGATCAGTTCAAGGAGAAGCGGCATTGCAAATTCAGGATTAAAGCAAAGAAAAGATATCTGATTACCCAAAGGATATTCATTAAAAGGCACTTAGGCCTGATTACATTTTCTCTGTGGCACATCACATCGAGCTAATGCTCGTCGCTGGCTCGCGGAGGAGCAAAAGAAGAAGCCCCCCCGGTGGGAGGACCTCAGTATCCCCCGTTGGCGAGGAGGGCTGCGACTAGTGCGTCCTTCAGGGGGAAGTGCACTTTGTGGAGTCGCGGAAATCCGCGGATTAGAACCCTAATGGATTCTTCCGCGTCGATTTCCGCCTTCATCAGAGCAAAATCCCGCCAGAGCTCATCTTCGAAAGCTTTGGCGGCGGCTCTGGCGGCGGCTTCTGCCTCGTCCTTCGCGCGGGCCTCGGTGATCCATATCTCAATCATCTCCATGATGTTCGTCATCGCTCTCGAAAAAAGAAGAGGGTGGAGGTTTCCTGGACGTCGCTGAAGAAGAGGAAAACTTCAAAACTTGAAGGCTGGTCGTGAAGTAGTACTCTGCCCCTAGGATTTCTTTTATACACAGAGGAAGTTCAAAGGGCGCGCCTTGTAATCCGTTTCAGACACAGTAAAACCATCATGGCGATGGGACGGAAGTGGACACGGATACAGTTTCCCATGGAGCGAGCGAAGGGCGCGAAAACGCTTCGCCTCCCCCTAATTGGGCTTGGGCTAAAATTGAAAAGGGCGATCCCCTTAACAGGCTTCCTTAACACGCCACTAACAGTGGCAATGTGATAAAATAGAGCCTAATTCGGCCTCGGTACACCCTGGAGAGCATATGACCGACAGCGCCAAAATTAAAAGTATCTCACGGCATACTCCATGTTGGGTCACTAGCCAACTTCGCATGCTCGAGGTTGGGTGTTGGTGAGATTTGGGTACAAATTCGGAGGTATGCCCTTATGGGGTCTCTAGTTGTACACCGCTACCCGGGTACAAATACCTCTCGGCCAAATTGCATCCAATCGGTACGTCCCGAGGGGCCTATGCTGATCCCTTCTCTGGATGGGACAGGTACCACTCAGCTGAAAGGTGCGTCCCATGTTGGGCCGAGTGCTAGTCCTTACAAGTTAAGGCTAGGCGCCTGATGCTGAAACCCTTTGCAACATCTAACTACAGCATGCTGCACGACAAAAGTTATAATGACGTAGCTTAAGGCATGCCCCCATGATGGGCCAATTGCTGCTTTTGCCTTGCAAGAGTGGGTGCCAAGTAGCCGAATTTATCTGTTGAGGTGATGCGCCCAATGGGCCGAGTAAGCTGGAGCTTGGTATTGTCAACCCAGGCGTTGCTTCAACACAAAAGCTTAAGATTTCTTGAGTTCTTTACAATCTCTTTTCAGATTACAGGAGATATTGGCGAAGCCAGTCGGCCGGACATCTGACTCGATCGTAAAGCACTCGGGGGCTACTGTGGACTATATGGGCCCCGAGTATCCTCTAGAAGGCCCATAAGGAAGCAAATAGGGGGCGATCCAAGTCGGCTGATCAGGGATAAGGACCACTCGGGTTACACGCGCCTTGAGCTCCAAGGAAGTTCCCGAGGATATAATCTATCTCCATGTAATTAGCAGATCAACACATGCATTCCATGTAATAGCATAATAGAGTTAGTTACCGTGTATCACGTGCTATCCTGTAACTCTATCTCCCCTTGCACTATATAAAGGGAGGGGGGTAGAGGCCATCGGCAGACGGATACATAGACATCAAGTCATCCACATACATAGCATCATCTTGCATCCCGCATCTTGATCCACCATATAATCGCAGAACACAGGAAGTAGGGTATTACCTCCGTTGAGGGCCTGAACCTGTATAAACCCTTGTCTTGTGTTACCATTTGACTTAGTTCTTGATTAGCTTCCCCTCGTACAAATTCATTGCCGGTGGTGACCCCCCAGTTAGTCACCTGCCGACACTTCTTTTTCAATATGACATAACAAGTGGTCTTATCACATTCACTAAGAGTGAAGACATTACCAAAGTCATGCAAATACCTATTGTAACAACCAAGGAGAGAACAGATATAAAACCTTCAATTCAGGAAATAAATCCTCTCATTTATGAATTTTTCCATGGTATATACTTCTGAAATTTGAACTTTGTTATTTCCCTCTATTTTTTAGTTGTTATTATGTTTTAATGTTGTGTATTAATGTTGCAATCAAGGTGCAAATACATGTAACACTAGCAAAGGCGGCAAAGGAGCAGCAACATTTAATATCAGCAAAAGAGGAGCAACTGCTACATTTAACAGTAGTGAAGTAGAATGCAGAGGAGTCAAATGTGGCAAAGAAGGAGGCGAAGGATGACGAGCATGTCCATTTTGGTTAGTTTTATAACTGCTGATTGATACCACTCACATCAATTATTTTTTGAGACAAAGGGGATTTCATTACTCAACTTGGAATAGAGTTCATTACATCTTCTGCAAACACACTCTCCCCTCCCACCTTAACTTACAGCACTTAGCCACACAGTTATATAAACGAACACAAACTCTTTCTCCAAGAACCACTTCCTCCTCCTCCCACTTCAACACACCATCCAGTAGTTAAGTATGCAAAGGCAACACGTGATTGTCCTGTATTACTTTGATTCACTCTTGCTGAAGTTTTAGAGCTTTGTGAATTATGAATCTCTCGCATAGCAAGGCAGCCGATGAAGATGTGCTTATCAGTCTCTAGGTACGGTTGGCTTAAAATAATCTTGGTAATGTACAAAAAAAAGTGCAAAATTGACGGCAGAGTGGTCTGACAGCTGGTATTGAACAAAAATTGAGAAAACTCATTGTTTTTCAGAAAAAACGAAAGGCTAACACCTTTGAACATCCATGACAATATCCAAAAAAATGAAAAATTCTAAGAAGGTAAGATTGGCTTAAAAAAAGTACACCTTTTTTTGTACATTACCAAGATTATTTTAAGCCAACCGTACCTTCTTAGATTTATTTGCGCGATGGAATTTTTTTGCGCGAGGTCGATTTTTCTATAGATATATTTTGTTTTATGTTTATTATAGATTTATTTTGTTTTCTGTTTATTATAGATTTCTTTTATTTTCTGTATATTATAAATTTTGTTTTGTTTTCTGTTTTTCACGTTGAGAGATTTTTTGCTCGTATAATTTGCGAAATCGTGCGGGCGCAAAAAAATTCACTAAATTTCTACTGTTTGTCCACATTTCCATTTATTGGAAAAAAAATGTTTTGCGATAGTGAAATTTTTTTGCGTAAGGTCTGCACGCTTATACGCAGCATATGCCTGTACAAATGCTGAAATTGCAGGCGCCTGTCTAATAGTGCCTCCCAACATAAAAATCATAATGACATTTTCTAGCTTGCTACTAGCGTTTCACGGAGACCTGTGAACATACATGAAGCAGTACATATGCGGTGTAGTTCTGTTCCTAGTTCCTACTCGGGATTTGAGACGAAATTATGGGCAGACAAGGTTGAAGGGGATCCGACCCTGGACTATCATCCTGAGAAGTGTGAGCTTTTGTAGCCAGCTTTGAGAGTGAAATTTTTATTTTTATTTTTTTAAAAAAGGGATTCGAGAGCTTTGCGAAGTTGTGTTGATGTCTTTGAAACTGCTGTCTGTAAAAAGGAATTAATTTCTGGCTGTGTGGTTTATATCTGGCGCTGTGGTTTATTTATAATCTAAATTTTAAGCTGAGAAAAGGCACTGCTTTGCTTTCTGAATTTCTGCGAACCTGTGATGTTTCCGGCTTCAATCATGTGTAAGTTTAGAAGAAAATATTTCACACTGCTGCTTTCCATAAACTCGGATTGCAGTAAGATTGTAGAATCATTTTAATGATGAAACAATTAAAGGTATAAGTGCCAATCCACCGCAAACAAATTATTGTACCAGGTCGCGCAACAAAATGTTTGCCTGCCTGGATTCAGGCACTTTAGTTCAGCCTAAGCTTTTGCGGTCTAACAAAAAACCTTACAAAGATGATTTAGAGCCAAGCAAAGATTCGGAACCATCAGGTCCTATCCTGAACGAACGCGGGGGCGACGCCCCCGTCCGATGGCCAGTGCTACGGCCAGCGTTAGATCTTGTGTAAAAACTTGCTATTTTTATTTCACCATGTAAAAAAATCAAAAAATCATTAAAAATTATAAATATTCTCTAATCAATGTCAGGTCTCACATGTATTTTATTCAAATCTATATGATCAATATTAATTTATATAAACGTTTTTTAAATAAAAATCTAGATGTATAAATGTTGTATAGCAATACAAAAAATTTGGGTGGAAATATACATGCATTAGAGAATATTTATGATTTTTATTGATTTTTTGAATTTTTTACATGGCGAAACAAAAATAACAAAACTTTTCTCAAGATCTAACGTTGGACGTTGGATCACTGGGCGTCGGACCGGGGGTGCGTCCGACGCCCGTCGGACCGCCCCGCGTTCATACTGAACAGGGCAGGCACCGTCAACTCCAAGCCATTGATGCAGCCCTAGTGGAAGTCAGCCAGCATCAGGTCGATGAAAGACCAAAGCAATCAAGATCCATACAGCAGCAGTTCTGCCTCTGAACGAAAAAAGAGCTCTCCACAAGCAGCAACAGCTAAACAATTCAACACAAATGCTCTCTCCACGAGCCCAGCATAGCAACAGCAGCTAGACAGCAACAGCCACTACCAGTCTCAAAACACATCCCAACACGAAAGATCCTCTACAAGTCCAGCAGCTGAAGCAAGGTACATCATTCTCCTCTCACACGCTTCTCACAATCCAACACCTCTATTTTTACCAGGTGAGGAAAAAGAACACATTGGCATGATACCGTGATCCAAGAATTTCTGACAATTATAGCGTAAGAAAGCAACATGAAAATTAATAGACAGGCAAAGGTTTTGGTAGCCATTTCCTGTATGGTTTGATGTATTTCAGAGAGAAGCAAATTGAGACACAAGAGTTTCCCGAATAAAAGCCTTGATCAACGGCACTATAAGGTAGCATTAAATATTTACAAAAAGAACCTAAAATGATGAGATCTGCTGTGAATGAGAAATAAAAAAAGTTTGCTGCTATCTTATATCCACATGGAATTTTGGGCTGGGCCTAGGATAGCACCTCCTGAGGTTGGAGAGAAGGGGAAAAATTAATGGACAGTACAGCGCTTCAGATTGCCACTGCATTGTACATCAGCTGGCAGGTCATCCTAGGAGTGTGACCGGTGGTGTCCATATCTGGCGTCCCTGGATATATCAATGATACATTGCATATCAGCAAGTGCCGACGCTAAAACAAAACAGACAGATTTGCTTTAGTTCTAGTATCAGAAACGGTTTCTACATTTGTGTTACGACTTTCAATTTTCAATGGACATGTTCAAGAGTTGACAACAAAGTTGTGCAGTTGATCGTACCATATTTCAAGAACTGCAGTGTTTTGTATTATCTGACAAATACACTATATCAGCAATCCAGGAAAAAAGTGTCATGCCCACACTTTACACTTTATATTGTTATCAAAAATGGAACAAGATGTGATTGGGGCCACAAAGTTTCTGTCAAATTGGTATTAATATTGACATGCATAGATCACATAAATAAATGAAGTAGTAAACTGTCCACAAGAAGTAAACCAATTTAAAGGCTATCCAGTCTCACGTGACACAACTTTCATGCGTAGTGCCAAGGATATAGCCATGTAATAGCATTATGCAGAGTGCGCAACAAGGATAATTATCAACGAAATATATGTCCAGTTTCATGGTATGTTCATGTTTCCATATCAGTTGGTATATGGCTACAGTGCGCCATTTGGAGTTTAGGATTCTGCATTTCCGTTTAACAACATAATGTCTTAGAAACAATAGAAATCAGGAAGAGGAGAAGCATATCACAGACCTGTAATGATTGGGCATCCTCCTGGATGCAGCAACACTAGGCATTGCATCAGTAACTATGTATTCCTCATCTATTTCATCAAATCTGATTTCTCTTATGTCCATGGATCTTGTTGGAACCTCAAGGGTAAAGCTTTCATGACTATACCTGTTGCTGCTCCTCCTTCTGCCGCCTCTCCTTTCCCTGGTTCTTGCCCTTCTTCGCCTTCTTGAAGATCTACAGAATGCCTTGCAGAAAATACAGGATGTCCACCAATTTCCCCTAACCCGGTGGAAAACTTCATAGTCATCCCCGGCTTCATCATCACCATACTCAATGACATAATCACCCAAAACAATACCATTAGGAACCTGTGCATGTATTGTGCTCAGGACATCTATGATTTCAGAAGATTGCTGGAAATTTTCCCAATCAACTTTCCGAGCAGGATCGATTTCCGAAGGGCGTGAATTTGGATGCCTTTGTTGGGTGTGTTTCTGAAGCTCATGGAAGTTGCCAACATACGAACATCTCTCTTCGCAGCATCTTTTCTTTTGGTTAAGATGCAGACGAGCCTCATCAATGACAATCCACCCAATAACATCGCCTCTACACAACGGGCAAGCTGGTCGGTTTGTATTAGACGAGATGATATGAATGCTATCAAGAGGAGCCATGGTAACAGATGAGACTTTCACATTAGCTGGCACTCCATGAGCACCTTTAAACCGCTCAAGACAGTTTGAACGAGATTGGTCAGTATCGCATACAAATGGCCGACAACCCTTCTCATAAGAGGTGCACCTCAATAAGACTGCATTGTGAGGGAAATCAAGGCAAATTGGGCAAGTGACATCCTCCATCCAACTTTTATCAATCTTTATATCCAGATCGAAAGAGCTGGGCTTCACCACCTTTGTCACCAAATTTCCTGAACCCCCCATCATGAACTTCCTAACTACAAGGTTGACACTACCAAGTTTGACTATTCATGACAGCCTGCATGTCATCAAGCACAAAGTAAATTTAGACTCACTATCGTAATTTAATGTGTCATATCAATTTTCCATTCGCAATAAAGCAACAAGATTCTGCATTTCAATCGCTACATATAACATCATAAGCCTACATGCTACCAAAAAAAAAGTGCAATATCACCTTTCCAGAGCAACCCAGCCAACTACATACGGTTCCAATTAATTGCCCTCGCATCTAGTACCACACTTGATGTAGTAATGATCAACCCAAAGTTTTCAGGTGCCAATCATATCATTTGTCAGGAAAAATTGCCTCATCTTTTAATTAGTTTGGCAACATTTCATATGTTGTAAATATATCTATTAACGATCATTCCAGCCCAATTACCAAAACAATCAAACTGTCTGATCACAACCTACAAATTTAACCAAATCGAATTCCGTAAGCATAAAAACACAAAGATGTTCCCAAATTTGTTTTAATGGTGGCTGGGGATCCTAAGAGGCTTGTGAATTAGTACAAACCCCAAGCAAAACAAATACTGGAACTGATTTGCCACACCAAAACTGATTAAAATCGATGAAAAAAAAGTAACCAAAACCCAGCGACTTAAACCCACTACCCACCGCACACAAAGGAACATATAGAATCGAGGATATATAAAAAATTCAGCCACAAATGCCACATCTTCACGAAAAATACTTAAATTGGACGAACGAACTACAGACCATAACGAAAAGAAAGTGAAGAAACAACGGTCACAGAAACAGATGCCATCCTACACCAATTGGGGGATCATACATAAATCACAGATAAAAAGAGACCCCCAAAAGAACTCACAGATCGGCGCGGTGCCGCGGAGAAATCGCCAAGGCTAGAGAGACGCACCGCCGCTGCGGCTGCTGCGACCTCGAGCCTGGAGAAGGGAGGAGAAGATGGGTCGTCGTCCGTTGCCACCCCCTTTCTCTCTCTACCTCTCCTCTCTCTCTCTCTCTCTCTCTCTCTCTCTCTCACTCACTCACTCATGGGGCGCTCGTCTCCGCCATTTCTCTGCCTCCCTCTCCGTAGTTTATTGCTCCCTGCGAGGCTCCGACTCGTATCACCACCGCTGCTGGTCAAGAGTATAAAAACTCCAACTTTTCTTCGCCGTCGAGAGAATAAAAATCATTTCTTTCGTGAGCGCTTTTTAGTATTTCGCTTGGTGTGTGAAGACTGAAGAGAAAGGAAAGCTGGAAAGGAAAGGGGGCTCGCGGTCGTGGCTAGAGAGCGATGAGCCGATGATCCGATGCTGACGCAGCTCTCGCTCCAACTTGCTGCACTTTCCTTTCCTTCTGTTTTGATACGAACAAAGGTTTTAAAAACAGATTAACAAAACACACCGTTGCTAGACCGAAATCTCGGGGCACTAATAAAATCATTTACGCATTGCCCTTTTACCTTGTGGCTTGACAGAATTCTAAAAGCCAAATATTTCGTTGTCAAATTAAACATGATGTTTTGATTTCTTCAAGCCGCTTCTCAGGGTTAAAATTTACCGTCCACAAAACTATCCAGCACGTATACAGTCCAAAAGATCAAGACAAATTGAATTATTTGAAATTCAAACAAAAATGACCGCATGTAAAAATAGCAGCAACTATATATATATATATTAAAAAATTTATCAAAAGGCAAACAAAATGAGGGTTATTTAAAATTCAAACAACAATGTTGCAGAAAACACCTCACACATTTTTGAATTTTTAAACAAAATAATTAAAAAACTAACTATTGTACATTTTTTTAAAATGTTGCATGTGAAAATCAATGGCCGCTAGATTTTTTTTTAACTTTTATGGGGAAAATATCCTAAAATATTTTGATCGCTTAAACTTCAAAAAAATGCTAACAAAAAATATGGTTGCGGAGAATCGAATTTGCAACCTCCGTTACTCAGAGATTGACTCTAGACATTAGAATAGTCACGGTGAATCATAGTTGTTTTTTATATTGAAATTTACTTATGCGGTTACACTCCTTGTTTTTAAATCTAAAAGGCATAGAGCCTCCAGATCTAATATCCACGCATTTAACTCCTCGAGTAGATCCTAGCGCCACCTCACCTCAAACTCCTCTTTCCACATCCTTGCAGCCGCCACCGCATTGTCTCTCGTCGTCGTCGCTCGTCCCAAGTTCGATTGTTGCTCCTTCCCGCACACCCCCAAACCCGGCCACCGCCTTCCTTGCTTGCTGCCATTTGCTATTTGAAAATCATTTAAGGGATGATTTGGAAAGCATGAATGGGATCAGAAGGAGAATGGTTTTCCATTCGAGAAGAAGAGAAATGGTTCAAATGATGACCATGAATAAAGAATTTTCATATAAAGAAGATGAGAAAAAGATTGCGAAGAGGCATACTAATTTTTCAACAAGTATCAAGTAACCAAGCCTCTTGAGAGCAAAGCTAGCAGAAGCTCTATATGGCGTTTTATATTTGCAGCACGTATAAAGTGTCTGGTAGGTGAGGGAATCTTTTAGAGTGTAGTGTAAAGTCTAAAAGGACGTTTGCAGCAAAGCTGTAAATTTGCAGCAACTTTTAAAGCTGATGCTAGCTTTGCTCTGAGGAAAAAAAATTATATACCGTAAAACACTCCTATAAAAAAACCTCGAAAATGCTTCTACAAACCTCGAGCTTAAACCGTACTTGATCAGCACGACACTCCATCTTTTCTCGTGGCCCTGGCTATACGAGCCAAGATTAACCGTGTTAATTACTGAAATTAATGATCTACGCGGCACCTGCTGACCTGGACGGTTTGTGAGCGTTGAATTCGCTGACTAGTGGTCAACGTCTTGCTCATGCGATGGAGCTTGTGGTCACGTGACACGCATGCGTGAAGTGGTGTTGACCCATGCATTGCGTCATAGATAGCGTGCATTCTCTGCATGCTTACCACGACGCCTGTGAAAAGTCAACGTCAAGAAAGCCAAAAAAAAAAAGAAAGAAAAAAGGTGCACCGCTTTGCTACCTCTTTTCCACTTCCCTTTCGCGCGTGTGGGCATGTCGTGTGAATTAATTTCTTTGAGAAAAGTGGCTTAATTATTCCTTTTTGTTTTAACTGATTATATTTTCTATGGAGCGAGTCGTTGTGTGAATTAATTCCATCGGAAAAATGGCCTTATTATTCTCTTATCCTCTTTTTAAAAAAGTCTTATCTGTTTTGTTTATATGGAAAATGACTCGTCCCAGGCTCGCGTTGAGCTTATATATATATATATATACAAACATGTATATCTGTTCCAGATTGTAGAGTCTGCATTTCTCATGCTAGAAATTTTGAAGAGAGAAATTCAGCCTTGTATTTCTACGCATCTGAAGAGGTGCTCCTCTTACGAGCAAAGATTAGGCTCATGTAACCACGCAGTTATAAATAAAACTCCCCCGTTCGCCAAAGTTGTCGTTTGGATAGAAGTTTGTATGATACGATGTTAATTACTAGTTAAAGTTTATTTTGACAATATTAATGTATAAAACAGTGCATTTTTATGACGCGGCATAGCCGTATGAAAATAGAAATAATATACTTTGGAGCATATATTAGTTGCCAATTTTAAAAAGGGAAACCTTTCTGGCTAGGCATTTTGTTAACATGCATGCACGCATATATAAATTACGATGACTAATCACCTAACGTCCTTGCTTTCTCTCTCTGTTAGAGAAGCAAGCAGTACTGGCTTCCCATGATAATATTCTGTTTTTTTTTTTGGCAAAACGGACAGAAACACTATCACTTGTAAGAAAAAACTGCACAAACAAGAGAAAATACATAGAGTGAAGGTGAGGGGGAGGTTATTTAGGAGGCGTTACTCTCTCAAGATAGGGGTGCGCCAATCTTTCTCCACTGGGGGGTGACAATGGTGGAACATAATAGGGTTCACTCATGCAATGATTGGTTGAATTGTCTTATCGGTTGCACAACTATTACTTTTTTAAGGTGCGCATATGAGAACATACGTATTAATCCTTGCCAATACTTTTCTTATTCCCAGCTTCCCGTGCACCACCATACTTGAACCTAGCTCCACCTCTCGGCGGAGATCCTCTCTAATTCTATTATTTAGATGATGATCCATAGGCAGTCTGATTTTCGAAGATGCGCCGGTTTTTCTCGTTGCAGATATTTCAGGCCATGTAAATGAAAAGACCATTGAGCTCCCGTTTGGCTGAATTTGTTTGCGTCCTCGTGCACTCACGCCACCGGTCTCTGAAACTTGTGCCTAATTGGCACTCTTTTGACTCGCGGGAAGAACGGGCAGAGGATTTCTCGCCAAACACGGGGAGAGAACGGCAGATTGCATGTGCCGACGTGTCGTCTTTGAAAAAAAAAAAAAAGTTCAAAGGTGTCACATGACAATGCCACGGTCGGTACATGCATATATACACCGATCGATCGAGCTTACACGTTTCTCGAAACAGACGTGCACACGCGTAACGCGTCAGGCATGCTCATGTGTTAAGCATTTTATTTCTGATTAGCCAGTAGCTCAAGGATCAAGTTTGACACCTCTGTTTAGCAATGGTGATTGGTGAAGGGAATACATAATTGTTCAGTTTGCAGATGCGGGATTCCTTCGGTTATAAAAGATGTTTACAGTTACGTGCAAGAAATGGTTGTGAATGAGCAAGAAGCTTACTCAAATATATTTGGTGGTACTATATGAAGCCAAGTACAGAATAACCCATCTATTCATATGGTCCTGCATGTGCTTAAATGCATGCCTTCCATATGGCCTAGCTTGCATTAGCAACATGCCAACATCACAATCTGGAGTCTGGACATGCACCGCCAGTTACATCATCATGACATTCAGAGAAATGTAGGGGGCACAGAGCATATAGATTGGAATGTTAGTTTCAAGTTTCGGTTTCGAACAAAGGATTGTTATTGATCCTATTTGAATCTGAACAGGGTATCTTTTTTTCAAAAACAGGTAGCCTTCATCTAAGCATTTAGCTGCACATATTTCAGAATTTTGAAACAGACGACACCACTTCTTTTTAGCAAGAGGCATCACTTTTATATATATAAAAAAAAAGACAAGGGAAGAAGTTTCTGTCAATGGCACTTGCTGTGTATAACCACAAATTTATCTCATTGTAGGACCAGCAGCAACACCTGATATCTCCCCAATCTGTTTTCCTACCTCAAGGGCAATCTGATCATCACCATTTGAAGCAAAGTTCTGTATCCTATCACGACGGTGCTCGAGCTCTAAGCTCTCCTTAAGCTGTGTTACCACCTCTGCCATTGTTGGCCTTGTCCTGGAGACTTCTTGTTTGCAATGCAGTGCCAAATCAGCAACTTTCCATACAGTATTGATGTCATAGTCTCCTCCCATCCTTTCATCTACTATGCTCTCGATGTTACCATGGTCAAGGTTTTGATGGACCCACTCGCCAATGTGGATGCTCATGCTCTCATTGATTGGGACGATGGGAGGATGACCAGTGATGAGCTCAAGGAGAATGACACCAAAGCTGTATACATCACTCTTCTCACTGATCTGATGATTGCGGAAGTACCTGCATAAGGTCCACATAACAGAAAGCTAGGTTACTCAGTAAACACACAAACGATTATTAGCTGAAGAAAATGTCACTTTAGGCAATGTTGAAGGAGCAGGTAGGCTACATAGGAGAAGGGAAATTGTATAGGACATACTCCGGATCTAAGTAGCCTGGTGTACCGGCTGGTTCAGTGGTCACATGTGTTTTCGAGTCACTGAAAGCCTTGGTCAGACCAAAATCAGCCAGCTTAGCCTCAAGATTAGTGGTCAAGAGGATGTTCCTGCTCTTCACATCTCTGTGTATCAATGCTGGCTTACATGCAATATGCAGATACTCCAGACCTGCAGTAAAGTAAACAATATTTTCAGTAACAATTTACTGGTCTAAAGGAAGTATCAGAAACCAGCAGATGGTGAAGTCCTAACCTTGGGCAGCATCAAGGGAGATCTGAAGGCGCTGCTCCCAAGTGAGTGGTTTACTAGTAGAAGTGGCTTAACATGTCAACAGACATTGAACATAGTTAGTTCAAATAATATTTTGAAGAAACTGATGGACTCGATACTTTCTAACATGATTCTGGATACACACAGCTAGTAACAATGGTCGCTTCAAGGCCTATGCAGCTCTCCTCAAAGAAAATGCAGTATTCTGTGCGATCTAAATTTTTTGAACAAATGCGTGATCAGAATTTCAAGCTAATGTAGTGTAGGACACTGACAAGAAGAAGCACCAACTAAAAAGGTCGGGCTCTTCCGACCGCAAGAGCCCTCGACAACCCCGTCCCCAAAACCCTTGTCGCCACCGCCGACCCCCACCCCTTCCCCCTCCTGCGACCTCGCCGGAGGCGAGAGGGACGGGGGATGCTCTATCCCCTCCCCTTCCCTTCCAGCCTCTCCCCTCCTCCTTGCCCTGCCGTGTTCTTCGCTCTGGATGCTGTGCTCGGGGCGGTGCTCTGTTGTCCCTCGGGAGTGCAGTTGCTCACTGGCTCTTTCTTCGCCAAGGTGGCCTGTTCTAATCAACAGTGACTTCAACTAGGCTGGTCACACCGGTTTGCCGAGCTCACCAGCCAGGTTGTAGGGCTTATCGATCAGCTCATTGTGTTCAACCCATGTGGGTCAAGACTGGAGGGAGTGGTTTGGGCAACTATCTTGGTCAATACTGTCGGATTTATAGTCGAAATCTCTTTTTTTGGGTGCTTCGACGTTTTGATTTGTTAGTCGTTATTTTTAGTTTATTTTGGCACTCATAAGGGTCTGTTTCGTTGTATGTTTTGGTCACAGTGCTTGTACTGTCGTGGGTGGCCGGTGATTTAGCCGTCCCACCTATTAGGTAATGAAATCGATGTGTTCCCTCTCAAAAAAAAAAAGTCTAGGACACCTAAAACTTCATATCAGTATTGTGTAGAATAATAAACGCAGAACCCTTTGATTTCCATTATGATAAACCACCTGATTCATTAAAAAGGTTGAATTTAGTTGATATAAGCATCTGCATTGGCATAGTTAAGATGAAAAACCTCTTAGATGATCGTGCAGGTTCCCTTCGGGCATGTACTCATAGACAAGGGCCAAATGGTTTCTGTCCTTGCAATAACCAATCAAAGAGACCAAATTCTTGTGATGAATTCGTGTCAGGTGTTGAGCCTGCAAAATCACTTGCAGTGCTATTCAGAAAATTTAAGCAGAGCATATGAGAATATTTAGCAACTATAATTTTAACGACAAAACAAAACAAAAGGTGAAACTGCTTGTCAATCAGGATTCAGAAACAGTTAGTTGCACACAAATGCAGGTGTAAGAAAACATACTACATTTTTTAAAGTATATTTCATAGGGAGATTATGGAAGAAATGCCGCAAGTTTGTGGCACAAACTTCTTTGAGTTGATTTTTTTACCTCGGCCAGGAACTCGTTACCCCCCTGTCGAGATAACTCAGAACGAACTTTAACAGCAACTGGGTTTCCATTATCCAAGTGACCAAGGAAGACAGCTCCAAACCCGCCCCTGCCAATCTCTTGCCTAAAGTTCTTTGTAATATGCTTAAGATCTCTATAAGAGAATTCTCGGTTCTCAAGTAACGTTGATTCATCTCTAAGACCAGAGGCCTTTCTTGTAACTGAATACAAGTGGGAAACGTAGTTAAAGGCAAGAATTACTTTATTTTTAGAACAGAATGTAAGGAATACCACAACAGTGACAGTTTGCAATGCACAACACAGAAACTATTAGTTCCACCTGACTGTAGTATTACCTCTTCCTCTTCCATTGAGTGTTCGGCGCAGCAGAAGAAATAAGATAACAAACAGTAGAATGATGGCAACTACTGGAATAATTATGGCTACGAGAATTGTTCCATGGTTTTTCTTTGGACCTCACCCACAGGCAGTACCATTGCCACATAGATTTGCATTATCACCAATCCTGGTAGTATCAAAATGTAGTAATGTACACAACAATTCACATCAGGAATGTTCTTCCACAGAACTCCAAATAAAGAGAAATACATCTTGATATTTATTAACCGTATAACTATGCAAATATAATACTAATACTATTTTTAGACGCTCTTTTACTATAAATGCTCGAGAGAAAACAAAACAACCCTTGAAATATCTTAAATTCTTCAATGCTTTCCTCGTCTATAATTAAAGAATTCCTTCTATGCATTCCTAATGAAGATGAGAAACCAAGCATAGAATTTTACTTCCAATCTTTTCTATCCTTATCTTACTGACTATTAAAATCGATAGTTGATGATGAGGTACCTTCTCCTTCAGTCGACCGACCGCTTTACACATTATAGAATGGAAAATTTAACAACAAAATTGCTCTAGATATAATGGCACAAAATCCAAAATAGCTAGTATGATACCAAATCAACAGTTTAAAATATGAGCAGAGTCCTCCAATCATGTTGAACATCTATGTTATTAGTTTTAATGTTGTTCGCAAAAAAAAATGAAATATAGTTCAGCTATAGCTTATCTTTGGCAACAAAAAACAAACCTTAGTGACAGGGACCCATTTTGGGATTTTTCAAGAAGACTGTAAGGTACTGATCCACTGAGATAATTGCTGGACAGATCCCTATAAAGAAAACTTATGATATACAAAAGTACCATTCTGTCAAGATTATAGGACTGGGGTATATTTACAAAAAATATGCTCCTGCCCTTTTGCTCAATATAGGACTGGAGCAATATGTAATAAGACTTACAGAAACATTAGTGATGGAAGTTGCCCAAGGAAAGTTGGAATAGGGCCAGACAAGTTGTTATGTGATAAATCCCTGTAATAAATAAAATCCCTTTGAGGAATACAATTAGTAAGGATTGGGGAATATAATGTTCCACAAGTGCTATGTGCAGCTAGTTATTGCATGTAAGCAATGAGGATTACCTTTCCCTACCAAAAGATTTTTCAGTACAATTTAGTGGATCATCTACTAGTTGCAAACAGCCTATCCATGTACATATTCACACATTGCTGAGCAATTCAGCTCAATATATAGCATTCCAATCATCTTAGGATATCTACGCAAGGATTCGTTTCATTTTGGAATTTTGATAATATGCTTGCAAATTTAATTAGTGAATGCGCAATCTAATTTCTCAAATAATTAGAGATGTTTAGTAAGTATACTAAGGCATAAAGGAGAAGGAACAAAAGATTCAGATGGGTTCATTTTGCTAGTACTATCAACATTGGCAAGTGTGCGGTCCACCCAATCAATTGTGATGAGTTTGACCCCACTGTAGTTCTTGTCTCCTTCCATGGCCACTAGGAATGGAAGCTGCAACGTGCCCACTACCTACCCCTTGCGGAGAAGGCCAGGGCCCGACTGTCAGCTTGGAAAGGTCCACTGCTATCCAAATCCAACCGCCTAACCCTCAGTTAACTCGGCCCTGTTAGCTTTACCTACCTTGTTCATGACAACCTTCCAACTACCGAAATGGATGATCAAAAAATCGACAAGATTGGATGCTACTTCCTCTGAAAAGGAACGATTGACGCCTTGGGAGGACACTCCCTAGTCAACTGGGGCATTGTGTATCACCCGAAGAGTCTTGGAGGTCTAGGGGTTCCCAACTTGCACAAATTTGGCCGAGCTTTCAGGCTTAGATGACGGCATGAGTGGAATGACATGTGCAAACCTTGGGTGACACACCAACCCCCTGTGACAAGGTGGACAAATCCCTCTTTGTTGTTTCAGTGACCATCATCCTAGGAATGGCTCCAAAGTGGACTTTTGGCATGACAATTGGTTGCAGGTCTTCGCCCCCGAGACCCTAGCCCCAAACTTCTACCGTATTGCCCAGCGCAGACATCACGGCATGCAAGCTCAACTACACAACAATCATTTGATCAGGACTATTCAACATCTCGACTCAATGACGCAACTTCATGAGTACCTGCTCCTCTGGCACATCCAATTGGTCATGTTGGACCCAAACATTGAGGACGACATCCTTTATAATAACTCCCCTAATAGGGTTTACACGTCGAAGTTGGCTACAAACTTCAGTTCCTAGGCAGTGTCCCTAGTGGGATCATGAAGACTATCTGGAATACGTTCATAGAAAACAATTGCAAATTCTTTATGTAGACGCTTGCCCATGGCCGCATCCACATAGCAGATGTCCTCACAATTAAAGGGAGGGCTCACCAGCAAGTTTGCCCACTTTGTGGAGCAAGCGCTGAAACAATCGATCACTTGTGTGCATCACTGCCTGTCTCCGCCACAATCCAGGAGGAGATCCTGCAGCCTCCGACCATTCGTTGTACTTCACTGTTATGGCCGTGGCCCACATGGCACATAAATAGTACTGTGGTACTGTTCACGCGGGTTACTGTAGCGCGTGGTCAGTACTGTTCACATGGGTACTGTAGCACGAGATTGATTAGTTAGGGGTTAGTTAGGATTAGATCGAGTTTGGATTGGATAAGATCAGCTGGTTAGAAGATAAAGCCCTTAGGCCCAGGAAGCTCGTGTGCTGACCGACCTGGAGAGGGCTCTCAGATCAGCCCTGAAGGCCAGGGTCACAGGCCTGACAACCATCCACAAAATCCGCATCAAGCAGAGAGCGCGCCTTTCATGGCTTCGGTTAGGTGATGCCAATACCAAATTCTTTCACCTAAGGGCGTCCAATAGGAAGAAAAAGAACTTCATCTATTCCTTAGTCACCCCTTCTGGAACTGCTATTGAGCACGACCAGATGGAGCAGGAGTGCTCCCGCTTTTTTGGGGACCATCTAGCCTCCAACTCCCCGAGGACTTTAACCTTGGCGTGGGAAAGATTAGTCCAACCAAGGCATGATCTCCTGGAGCTTGAAGACCCTTTCACGGACGAGGAGATCAGCGCGACCATCAGGTCAATGCTTATAGACAAAGCGCCTGGTCCGGACGGGTTCAACGGCACCTTTTATCGCGTGTGTTGGCATATCATCAAAGATGACTTGATTGCGGCGGCGACGTGGTTTGCGTATGGTCACTCAACGCACTTCTCTCTACTCAACTCAGCCAATATCATTTTGATTCCTAAGAAACGGGATGCGAAGAATCTAGCAGATTACAGGCCCATTAGCCTCATCCATAGCGTCGGCAAAATTTTCTCCAAGCTGCTCGCCAATAGACTGGCGGTTAAGCTCGATCACCTCGTGGCTCGGTTCGAGCGCCTTCAGAAGAAGAGATGTATTCAGGACACCTTCCTTCGCACCCGTGCTAACATCCTAAAGCTCCAACGCAGAATAGCCCGACGCTTTTTCTCAAGTTGGATTTTGCAAAGGCCTTTGACTCGGTCCAATGGAGCTACCTCCTTGAGTTGCTCCAAGCTAAGGGATTTGGAGCCCGTTGGAGGGATTGGATCACCACTCTTCTTGGTTCGTCTTCATCATCGGTTATTCTCAATGGGATCAGGGGTCCGGGCTTCATCCACGAAAGGGGACTTCGACAAGGAGACCCCCTCTCCCCCATGCTCTTTATCCTAGCCATGGACCCGCTGCACAAGCTTTTTGATCTAGCGGATGAGAGTAACATCCTTGCACCTGTGGGGAATCCCCCAATTCGAGAGCGTATCTCTCTCTTTGCGAACGATGCGGCCATCTTCATTCAACCTAACAAGCACAACCTTGACTCCACCCTCACTTTGTTGGACACCTTCGGGGCAGCCTCCGGCATCACCTTGAACAAATCCAAGTGTTCGGTATATCCAATCCGCACCGATGGGGTCGACTTGGAAGCCACTCTCAACTCCTTTGATGGCCTTAGAGGCTCGTTCCCTTGCACCTACCTTGGGTTGCCTTTATGTCTCCGTAAGCTTCGCAAGATTCATTTCATGCCCCTTTGGAAAAGATCGAAGTCGGCTTGCCCTTGGCGGGCAAGTTCTTTTCAAGGCTGGTCGTTTAGTTCTTGTTCAAGCTGTCCTCTCGGCCATCCCGACCTACATGATGGCCTCCATTCCCTTCCAAAGTGGGTCATCAATAGGATTGACCAACTCGGACGGGCTTTTCTCGGACCGGCAATCAACACGCAAATGGAGGCCAATGCCGGTGAATTGGAAGGTGGTCTGCGGACCCAAAAACCAAGGGATTAGGTATTCGGACTTACACCGCTTTGGTCGTGTTTCACGTCTCCGATGGCTTTGAAAAATTGGAGATCTGTGAGCTCTCGAGCGCCACCGACGCCATCAACTTTAACGCGACAGACATTGCCCTTTTCGAGGCGCCCACTCGGGTAGTGGTTGGCAATGGAGAGCACTTCCGTTTCTGGGAAGACGCCTGGCTAGATGGCCTTTCACCCAAGGAGGTCGCCCCCCTCCTGTTTGCCACTGCCACGCATAAAACTCTATCACTCCGGGACGGCCTACAAAATCATAAGTGGATGCAGTCGTTAGCACAATTGACCACTGAGGAGCAGCTTCTTCAGTATATCATGCTTTGGGAGAAAATTAGCCAGGCCACACCCCTTTCAGATCACTCGGACGAGTTGTTTTGGAAACTCACGCCACATGGATCCTTCACGACCAAGTCGGCTTATCAGATCCAGTTTGCTGGCGCCACGCGTTCGGCACGGGCGAGCTTCGTCTGGAAGGCACAAGCCGAACCCAAGTGCAAGTTCTTCGCGTGGACCCTTGCCCAAGGCGGGCTCAACACGGCAGATGTTTTAGCCAAAAAGGGATGGCCAAACCAACAATTATGTTGTTTGTGTAACTTGATGCCGGAAACCCAAGATCATCTCTTCAAGCATTGCGCCTTTGCTATTGAGGTTTGGAGCATCATCTTCGCCACCATCGACCCACGGCCCCTTTGGGTTTGGTGGGAACGCATGAGTTCTGGTCTCTCTCCTGCCTCGCGTAAGGAGCTCAATGGCAAAATGATTTACTGCCTCTGGAACATTTGGAAGAAACGCAACCGTCGAATCTTCAACTAAACCTTCCAATCACCGATGCTCACGGCTAGGGACGCGACCGATGGTTACCAGTTGTGGCGTTCAACGCCGGTAGATCCCGGCTAGTGGTCGGCTAGGGTTGTGGTCCCTCTTGTAAATACAACTCTGTTTTTACCCTTCTTCTATTAATGGAGCGGCGGAACTCCCGCCTTTTTGTTCAAAAAAAAAAGAAGATAAAGTTAGTTAGATGTCTTTCTTAGAGGCCAAGTCTTTTATCTCTATAAAAGGGATGATCCTGTATCTTTCTTTGGCATCCAATCAATGAATTAAAATTGAGAGTAGATCTCATAGGCGGTAGCTCTGATAACAACCAAGGCGTCGCCGACGATAAACGGTCGTCTCGCCCACGTCAAGGGCCTTACCCATTGCGTGCTTATCAAGCACGTATCAATTTGGTATACTGATAGGCTCAAGCAACAGCTGCACAACCTAAATCATCCATGTGGTGCTTCAACGTGAAGATTATCTATGTAGTTTGGATTACCTGGAAGGAGTGTAACCAGCAACTCTTTCAACGGTGTTCCCTTACAGTGCCACAAATTTTAGGTTTGATTCGAGAGAACATCCTGCTCTAGGGATGCGTCGCATAGACAATAGCGAGTAGTCTGCTTCCATAGCCCCACCCCATTTTTTCTTCTTTCTCTTATACAGTGTACAATGCTTTCTACCTTAATGAACGGCAAAGCCCCTACCTTTTTGCTCAAAAGTATCAAAGAAAAGGGCCACAACAAATTAACATTTTTAGTAAATGAGACATGACGATGAGAACATATAGGTACTGGAGTGCTTTCAGATCTTCAAAATTAGTAGAAATGGCACCAGATAATCCACTGGAAGATAAATTTCTGCCAAAAAAATAAATCCAGAGCAATTAATTTCTCTTGTTCAAATCTCATCACTTTTCTTTGAAATGTCAAAATCTTCAGCCTGTAACAAACTAACAATGCAGTTTTTTTTTTTTTTCAAACATGATTGTAAAACTTACACTGCTGTTATTCTAGAGGGAGCAGCTGGAGGCTAGGAGCAGCTTAATTCACTCCACGAAAAGGTTTTTGGAGCACATGGATCACCCATCCAGTTTTTTTTCACACCAAAATTTTCTTGGATTGCCATCATAGCTCTAGCTGGCATTCAAGAACAAGGAAAATGGTCAAGCTTAGATAATTAGATAGACAAGCTATAGGACACAAACACGAGTTAAAAATGAATATGTGATCAAAACAACTGTAGCAATGTATGTTTATAGCCGCTCATATTGCAAATCATACAAAAACATAAAATAGTAGCTATATTTGATTGTAAGAAAAAAAAAGACACTCAATACTAAAATCACATCACTAAATTCATACCATCTCCAAGATCCGTTCCAACCTCAGTCATCGGTTTTACCAGGTACATCTCCATGGCATTAAGGATTGGTGGGAGTGTTGCATTTTTTGTATTTAAAAGAGAGACGGTATAACTTGCCAGACCCTGTACAATGCCCGAAAAGGAATTGGCAAATAGGAATCGTGGGGTGTAAGGTTGTGTGTTCCATGTCTTGTTATTGACAATGATATCAAACTGCCGCAACATATTGGATGGTACATTTTGTAATTCAGCAAAGTAAAAAACAAAGAAGTATTGGGAGCTGATGTTCACTGATGGATCAGATGGATCCCATGAGAAATCAATTCTTGAGCTATTAACAGTTGCTGCATTTTGCATGATAGCTGATGGCACATCGTAGACATCAGTCAGGTAATTCTGAACTACAGATGTCGCAGATACCTCAGTCCAGTTTGGGATTGTGTCATATGTCGACCAGATGCGATCATGGTGATCAAAGGGGTACCTGTTGGACCAAAGAAACATGCTTGCATGATACACTACTCTAGTTCATTGAATTAGTTAGAATAAATAACAGCAATCTTTTTTTTACAAAAGTATAGTTTGCTGAGGCGTAATCCATGCAAAATTTGGCTACTAAAATTAATGGTTGTGATTATCTATAATGTGTTTTTATTCTAACAAATCCAAAAGATCCTTAAACACCTAGGTACCTCCAAAATGTTTGATATCCTACCAATTTTACTTTTATCAACCAAGATGGTGACAACTGACTTGGTTGGTTAAATCGAGTCCGATAGTGCTAAATCCAAAATATCACCTGATTATCGAATTATCTGTGGGACCTAAGTTGAACCGATTGGAGTTGATCAGTACCAGAGATTGACTTGTATTTGCCTCTGGGTAAAGAGTACTCTGCAGTGGCCTCAAATCCAGGCCAGAAATAAATGGAGTTCCCTTCCCTTTATTCACCAAACAAATTTGCAGGTAATCGGCAGGAGCGACAACTATGATGTCCATCCATTTAACTGCACCTGCATCACTGAAGTTTACTTCATGCCAGAAGTTTGCCCCAAGGTACAGGTCAAAGACAGGAGGCTTGTTCAGGCCATCGTAGTTCCCATAGTAGAAATCAGCACGAACAAAGTACTTGTTTCCTGCCACCAAGGATTTCAGGGTGTAGCAATTCCGTGTGCCATGAGGAAACATCCGCACATCATAATTGCGCTGTGCCAGTGGAGGCTTGATGTACTCAGAGGAAATGTTATGGTTTTCTCCTGTAGTGACGAAACCATAATCTGAGACATATATTATACTTGAGGAGGGATCTTGGTAGGAAGAGTTCAATCGGACGCCACAATCAATGCTTATAAAACCTGAAAACAAATACTAGTCACAAGTACTCCTTTGCTGAATCAAACATGATCAAGAACTTGCTAGCTTTCATAAAGATTTTTCCCATGCACTGATGATTGGACATGCTTTTGTGGAGTGGATCATTTTTCCTCTTTCACACAATAATGGCTACACAGTATGCATTCATATTGTCAACCATAAAACATACCTTTGGATGGCAAAACGAGCATAAAAAATTATTTTCATCATGTACTGCCTGAACAAAAAGGGCTGCAAGAATTAAATGTTACACACCTCGGTTATCAGGCTGGCCATGGATAAATTGGAAGATGTACAAGAGAAGAACTGCAACACATAGTTTCATTCTTCCTGTACACTCCTGTGAGAATAACTGCAGCCTTCTAACAAGACATGATACGATACGCATATAGATATATGGGACAAACACATACATGTGCACGGCAAGAAAGTCAAGGGACAAGAAACTAGGTCAGGGTCAGCTATGCCGTGCTCCAATTAAAAAGGCATTTTCATGATATATAACATTGTTCTGATCCCACCTATAAAAAGGATACAGCTACAACAGTATTCTAACTTTTGTAATTGACAGTATATGACTCTTTTGATGACATTAGACAAAGGGCTGTCTCATTATCTGCTCACAGAGTTTCAGTTCTTACGATCATCATTAACACAAGGGAATACTGATGCGCTCCTAACCTTGATGTGTTTATCTCGTATTAGAATATCAAATAAGGAGGGCAACTAAACCCCCAAGCTCAGCCAACCAATTCAGAATATGTATTGTTAAAGTAGCGCCTCATGCCCTCACCAGAATGGAACAGGCCTGAGATAAAGCGGAACTAATTATACTCCAACTCAGCAAATTTGACACATCAGACACTTGATAATGCTATTACATTATCATGCCGCATGAAATGTGCTGTTGTCATCTTGTGGCTGTGAATTTGTGGTGCATAGCTTAATTGTTATCTGTAATCAGCCTACTGACGTGATACAATAAGCTAATAGGATGATCCAAACGAATCTTACAGGTGGCGTGCAATGATACAATTAAGGAATATCAAAGTAATTGAATGGCTGACTTGATTTGTGTAGTTAACAGTTTCCTTGTTAAATATGCATAAGATAAGCCCTCGGCGTTGATCTTGTACACGGATTTCATGATTTACCAGCAACTTCGATGGCGACGCTAGGTGTTCACATGGAGCCTAGCAGAACAGCAGTATCACAGAGCAAGCATTCGCACAATACACAGAAACTTCGTACCTGGGCAAGATGGTAGCGCGCGACGACTTGGGTGACCCTGGGGTCGGCACGCTCAAGGCCGTTGCTTGCCTGGCCCGTCATCCCCGACGACGCCGACGCCAAGTCAACGATCAGGGTCCGATGAGGCAACCGATCACCGGAAGCCAGTCGGTGGCAGCAGCTACAAAGAACTCGCCTTTGCGTCCCATCCTTGACCTCAGCCTTCGATGCTCAGTCTAAGTGGGCATGAGCAGCCGCACGCACTGCGAATCCAGGACGGCGGCAGCCCAGTGCCTTGGGCACGCACACGCACGTAGTGGCGGGCAGCAGCGGAGAGCCGGAGAACCATTACGCCGAACACCTTACGTGCGCGGTGTGCGCGCCGATGCAGCATCGAACCAGCGACGAGGGGCGAGAGGCGAGGCGCCGCCCCGGACTTACAGCTCCGGCGAGGGAGAGACGCATGGGAACTGGCATTCCGTTGAACACCTAGCAAATGAGCAATGCCTCGCGAGATTTCGGGACTGAACTATCAAAATATCGAAATGGAAAAATTCGGAGCGACGCCATGCAGAACCTTTCGAAAATTTGAGAGCAGAACCCCCTTCTCCCTTCACGCCTCGGATAAAAATCCTCGGCCGTTGAAAAATTTTACTGTTTATCCATAAAAAATCATGCAAATGAAAAAATACCCAAAGTTTACGTCCAATTGCAAAAATACCCTTAGACGCTCTCGGCAAGGACGGCATCGGGGGCATGGCGCTCCGGCGGAGCTCGCCAAGGGCTCGGCGCCCTCACCTAGGCGCCAGAAGCAGGCGCCGCCAGGCGCCTAGGGGGCGGGGTGGCATGGCGCGGGGCGGCGGCGAGTGGCAGCGGCGAGGCGGCGCGTGGCGTGGCGATGGCGCGGCGGCGAGGCGGCGAGGCGGCAGGCGCAGGCGGCAGCGTGGTGGCACGCGTGGTGGCGTGGCGCCGCCGTCATCTCCTCGTCGGCGATCGGCGAGGCCATCTCTCGCCAGCGCCGCCGGCGCGCCATGCCACCCGGCCCACCTAGGCGCCTCGGGCGAGGCGCTGAGCCCTGGCGCGCCTTCGCCGGACCGCCATGCCCCGATGCCGCCTCGCCGAGCGCCTAGGGGTATTTTTACAATTGGGCGTAAATCTTGGGTATTTTTTCGTTTACGTGATTTTTTATGGGCAAACAGTAAAATTTTTCTCGGCCGTTGTATAGTTGTAAAGGCAGAGGAGCACAAATGCCGAACACTGTATCAAATCACTGTTTATCAGCACTGTTCATAGGTACGTACTGTAGCAAATTTACTGTTTTATGATGCGTTGTTCATGTGAAGATCTGAGCCATCCGTATGAGATCCAACGGTTGAGATTTCTCAACTGCACAAGTACTGTTCATCCTCTACCTTTACATGCAAAAGCAGAGGATCACCAGCCTCACGCCTCTCTCCCTTTCCCTTCGCAATCCACGCGCTCTCTCTCTCCCCCTCCCGCAACTCTTTCCACGGGTGTGCCGACCATCCGGTCCACTGCCAAGACATCAATCATGCCGAAACATGCAGTAACTTTTAAGACGTTTGAAAACTTCCCATGTCAATACCTGACTACCTGCTACGTAGGGTTGCCCCTTATACTTGTAGACTGGCGCATGGACACTTCATCCTCCTCGTTTATTGAGAGAATGGGAGCACGGTTTCTGACATAGAAAAGGAGCCTACTCTCCAGTTTTAGCCGTCTTGCATGGTTAAAGTGGTTCTCTATCCTCCCAATGCACTTCACGTTCCAACAACCCAAGTGTAGTGGCCAGGTGTAAAAACAATAAAAAGCAACTCTTCATTTAGCGTGATGCGGAGATAAGACTCGGAGAACATCCTCCTATCAATTAGGAGGCGGTCTATCTACCCAAGTCTCAGATGTCTCAACGGTCAATATCCCTGCCTAGAAAAAATTAGTAAAGTGTAGAGCATGGACAGCAGCTCCTCCATTCACTGGCCTCCATCAACTAGTGATAGTTGCATACAAGGGAAATTTTGAATTGCCTGGTGGGAAACAGGGGACCAAGAGCAGTGGATGTGAGCTCCTCAGACATCAAGCAACAAGAAAATACTGGAGTCTTGGGGATGCTCTTACAACTCCACTGGCTTTGGTATAAATGCCCAAGCCCGCCACCCCCCCCCCCCCAATCCACACATACGCATTGGTTGGAAAAACCTTCGCTGAGTTATAACATCAACGAAGTCCTCTTTAGAGTTACAACAATTGTCAATGTAAGCAATGAAAGAATGACATACTTCTAGCATGACAAGTGGCTTCAAGGCTCGGTCTCGAGCATTCTAGTCGCAAGTCTCTAGTAAGGCCCTGTTCTTTTGAGATGATCTGAACAGCTGAACGGCTGAAATAACTGAATTTCAAGAGCTTCTCGAGATAGTCTCGAATCTCGGATACATTTCGTTTGACTTGCTTTTTAAAGTGTTAGGACTCACCTTCAAAACAGCGAAAAAACGGACTCAAAAAACTCAAAGCATATGTGTTTTTAAAACGTAGATAAGTCGTTAAGCTGCTAAGCTGAAAAGAACCGGGCCTAAATCATAAGAGGCATACAACGCACAGTACTAGCACAATTTCAAAATACCAAATGGATTTTCTCTATTTGGCACATCATCACAGCTACTCATCAAGTGCCCATCAATCATGAAATCGATGAAAAGATCACTAGGAACCACACATTTCCAGTATCTACTCCATCAAGTTCTCCTATGCCCTCACTTCCACGGCAACATTAGACTCGTCCTTACCCCTTCACATAGAAGGTATAGATAAAATAAATTTAAAGAATAAATGCAAGTTCTTTGTTTGAACCCTTGCTCATTTAACACAATAGACATGTTGGCCAAGAAAGGTTGGGCCCAAAAAATACGGTGTTTTCTTTGCATGTTGCATTTAGAATCCATCGACCACCTCTTCGAGTAGTGCAACTTCACCATAATGATCTAGTTAGGACGTCATTCTACCATGCCACATTCATCATTTATAAAGACTGCATTTTACACGACTCATGGGTACAAATTGTGGTGCCTCTTTGCCAAAAGCGCCAAAGTGAAAACTTGATGGCCCGATCATTCGCACGATCTATAAAATACATAAAAAAACAAAATAGGAATATCCTTTAGCGGTGCTCCCTCGCGACCCACATCATGTGATAGATAGGATTAGAGAAGATTCTCGCTTTTGGTGGAGCATAGCCGTTATTGCACTACAGGAATCTCCCTCAATACCGAGGGCCCAAAACCCTCGTGATAAAGAAAGAAGCCCTCGCAATTTACTATTCACGAGGGCCGGCCCTCGTGAATAGGCGCTCGCGCCCGCTCCCCCGCAAATAACAACATAACACGAGGGCATAGCCCTCGCGAATAGTTAATCGCGAGGGCTTTAATATGCCCTCGCGATTAACTGGCCTGCAGCTTTATCGCGAGGGTCTCCTAGCCCTCGCGAAAAGCATGCGGGGCCCACGTTCCTTGGCGCGCGCAGGAGCTAGCGCTCAGCTATTCGCTAGGGCCAAATAGCCCTCGCGAATAGCATCTGTCCCACTGCTAATCACGAGGGCCATGTGGCCCTCGCGAATAGCATCTCGTCCCCACGGCTAATCACGAGGGCTATGTGGCCCTAGCGAATAGTCAGTGTCTCTGTCAGTTTTTACGAGGGCCTTTTAGCCCTCATGAATAAGCATATTCAGCAAAAAAAAAGATTTTAAATATGAATTTGAAACAAATTTAAGCAAGAGTAAACACAAGATATATATATATATATATATATATATATCAATCGACATCCACATCCTTAACACATCGACATCCACACATCGACATTTTTCTTTTTCTTTTTCTATGATTAACGTGAGAATTTCTCCTATTTTTCGATTAACGTGAGAATTTCTAAGATTTTAGGATTAATATGGTGGCTCCATTTAACTCTAATTTATATAGATAGTATATTTTTCTTCAAAATTTAGTTCGCACTTTGAAAAAATAGAAGTATTTCCCAAGCTATCTTAATTTATGACACATCGGATTTCTTTCGTGACTCGATATTCCTCTGATCTAGTTTTTCTTTTTCTATATCTAGCAAACTTATAGAATGACCTTTATAGTTTTCTGTAATTACGAAGATTCCATAGCTTTCTTTTCTAATGTTTACCTTTTTTTAGATCTTTGGGTGATCTTACTACGAACTATCAGTAAACAACTACATTTACCAACCTTAAAATTGACCACTCTGGCTTTCTCAATCATTGTATAATGTCAATATGACACGCTCTTAAAGAAAAATTGACTGTACCCTATTTAAGCATGCATAATGTAAAGGTGCTTTTGTGCAGAAAGGCCAAACAAAAACACTTGAGCTATATTGGGCCATAGAAATGCATCTTTGATACTATCGTACTGTGCAGTGCACCGATACGGATACGGCAACATGATTCGTTGACGGCGATACAGCGATTCACCGTTTTTCTAAAAAAAATGGATATGCCGATACGTATCGGTGGCGTATCGGTATCAGTGGAGTTCTGAAAGTATCGATGTATCAATACAACATAAGTTCGAAATCTACCGCGTTCTAGGACTAATTTGTTAATCATTCAAAGTGAGGAACTTTAATTCCAGTCTACAAAGTAAAATGCAAGGAAAATATACTCTTGATGTGAGCAATAAAACAAATTTGTACCTTTGAAGGGTGTTTGGAAGGAATTGCTTAACCACATTCTCATTTTGTGCAACAATCAAGCTATTTGATGGCAAAGCCATCGGTTATTACAAAATATATGACATAAAATGGGCAACACGAGTAGGTAAAAGTACATAATATGACATGAAAATACGCATTCGCAAGTACTATATACTAGTGATCCGGTGGTTTTCAATAATTTAAAACCATTTGTCGAAGTCAGAATCGCATAGCACAGAAGCTCATCAAAAACTTCATTGCATATACTAGGCATAAACTTCACGAAGACAAAAGCAGAACTACAAAGGTGCGACTTGTGTTAATAAATGCATAATTGGATTTAAGATATAAATAAGGGATCGGGTTCCAACCCTCCAAGTCGACATAAAGAATGAAAGTAGCACTGAAGATGAAGCAGGTTGTCGGTTCTTTCTGCATCAAGTACACGGCGATCTAATGTTTTCCATCCCCAAAACTCAAATTTCGAATGTGTTTTATGGATCCATCATGAGTACATTCTGCATCTACTAGGACCTCGCATGCATTTCAACCTTAGAAAACTAATAAGAGATTGTCCAAGTCATGGAATAATTTGCAAATGAATATCCCTCTTGGAAAAATAGGTTTATAAGATGAAAATATATACAAAAGTGTGCTAGCGTTCTTCCAAAAAGTGTAAGTACAGTTTTAGATCAATTTGGCCTCGATTTACAATCACCCGAAAACCGCTACCAACCATCTTGGCTTATATAATAGAGGTGTTACATTTGTGCTAATAAGTTCTTAAGAGAGCATAGAAGAACCACTCGGTTAGAGAAAGGAAGCTATCAGGAGTTAAAATATTAACACAGAACTAAAATTATGAATGGTTTAATGTAAAAAGAAATGTTAGTCTCTGCTAGGTGCTTGATGACTAGAGGAGGAATTAGATACAATTCGCTCGGCTAGGAGAGCTTCAAAATTTGCAATGGCAAGATATGAAACAAATCAAATATAATAATGTATTATGTAGTCAGTTATATAACACTAGAAGTTTCAAAAGTAAGAAAAACAAATGATAAAATGTTTTCAAGATTCCATGACCTCTTTGAAGTCCACTCAGAAAATGTGCTCCCATTGTCCTCAAAATCAATTGACCCTGTGACAGATTTCAAGCAGATGGATCAACTCAACACAAACCACAACCTTTCATGCATTCCATAAGCAAGAAAACAAAAGGGAAGGCTACCATCCTTGCTAACCAGGCTGGAGTTCACAGGCAATATGGAAAATGAAGTCCCATCAGCAACAAAGAGTCTACAACGATCCCCAAGAGAATATACGCAACATTGTACGACAGTCGCAAGGCGGTGTTTTGCAACATCGACCCGGTCGAGAGAACCTGTGTTTTGCAATTGGTATGATACAACACCTTTAAAGTCAAGGCATCTACCCTTACATGTTGGATGATCAAGGCATTGAGAATTAATTGCCGATTTTGATTTGACTAATGGCTCAAAACATCATGACTTGCAATTTGGTTTTTACTACGCCACTATATATTTCAAGTAAAAAGGAAAAGGATCTTTATGTGCAATTGTCTACTATCAATAGAGGAGTTGCGATCGCAGATTAAGTTTTTCAACAAAGGAAACTAAACTAATACATGTTAATCAACAAAGCATACCAAGACAAATCATGAAATAAATACAAGAGATAGTATAGAATATTATGAGACTAAGAAAATTGGTTTGGAGCGAATCGAGCTTACGGTTTGGGAGAAACAAAATTGTAAAGCGCACTGTTCATCCAAATGGTGCTTGCCGATTGGATTAAAAGGAATCGTTTTGTTCCAACCTCGGATCTGCATTCAACCAAGCTGAGAGAGAGAGAGATGGAGGAAGGAGACCACGGGGAGAGAGATAAAGAGATCCAGGAGGAGAGAGGAAGATGGCGGCCTTGGGAAGAGGAGATGGCGGCGCGCTGGCTGGCGCTTGATGGCGGTCTGTGTTGCTCGGGCAGGGCGTGGAGGCTCAATGGGAAGGGCGGCTGCGGCACTGGAGGAAGGAGGAGGCGGCTTGGCTCCTTGAAGGCGCGGGGCAAGGCGGCGGCGGTGGGGGGCAAGGCGAGGCGAGGCGGCGGCGGCGGCTAAGGAAGAAGGCGGGCGCCGGGCTTGGGCAAATCCGAGCTGTCCAAATCTATATGAGGGTGTAATCACGAGGCCGGTGGCCTCGCGAATAACCCTTGTTGTTCTTTGGGTGGGCCCAGCTTTGTCCGCCACCGCCGATCTGAAGCCAACTAATCGCGAGGGCGGGTTGCCCACGTGAATAACCAAGTCGTCACTTTTTCGCGAGGGCAATTTGGCCCTCGCGAATAACCCTTGGTCACTGCTCTGTGGGCCTAGCTCTGTCCACCCTAACCAGCGTACAGGAGCCATCACTAATAACGAGGGCCACCTAGCCCTCGCGAGTTAAGCACGCACGCATTTATTTGAGGGTACATGCTGCGGCCCTCGTGTCTATAGGTTTTTAAATACGAGGGCCATATTAGCCCTCGCATATAATACTTATATACGAGGGTTTTTGAAGGAACCCTCGCTACTAATAAATATTTTTCTTCCCTGCTACACTCAAATTATTTTTAAAAAATACCAAATAATAGTTTAAAATATGTTTGAGTTAATAATATTCTTTAATGTACCATTTGTTGCAATAGGAAAAAAATAAAACATAAAACGAATTTTTATGATATTAACCCTTTCTTATCTCACACTATGAGCTTATCGATATACTAAACATTCTAGTAGACATTTCAAAAATTCATTTCACCAAATTATATAATACATAATTTATGAATTACACACATTACGCATTTCCGTTCTGAGACTATTTAACACTTGTCGCCTCGGGGGACCAATGATGACTCCGTTGTTTCTTTGTCGGAGTTGAAATTCGGGGGGAGAATCCTTCACGGTATACCGGAGTTAAGCTAGTTTACGTGGAAGAACGAGGTAAGACCAAAAGTGTGGGAGATTTAAGGCTAACAGAGGTAAATGGTTTTGAATTTATAGGCCTTTTAGTCACGAGGCTGGAATAGAACCCTCGCTAGTGGTTCTTTGGGCAGCCTTATTCATGAGGGCCATATATAGGCCCTAGCTAATTAGCAATTTTGGGCCTTTATTCATGAGGGCCAACTCTAGGCCCTCGTGAGTAACTCTGTCTGCTTTTTTATGAGGGCTTATGTTTGGCCCTTGTAACTATAGTCTTGTTCACGAGGGCTATATATTGCCCTCGTGATTTCATGTTGTATTACGAGGGTATTGTTTCAGCCCTCGTATATATTTTTTGGCCCTCGCAAAACTGGGATATTCTAGTAGTGTTGTAAATAGCTAGTAGCATCAACCAACTCACCCCTCTTCCTTCTTGTACGGTGTACAGTTCCTCACCTTAATAGTGTGGCGGAGCCCCTACAACTTTGTTTAAAAAAAATCGATTCCTACATTTTCTCCTATGTTCAAAACACATGAAACAAATTAAGCTATATGGATGAAAAAAGAAAGAAAAAATTGAATGTGTACACCCATCATATCGATCCTAAAAATACCACCTTTTTTCTTTCTTTTTTTTCCCATCTCCTTTTGTTATTATTAACTCAGCATCTCAATTAATCATCTCCTACTGACAAGTAACAACAACAAACGGCGACAGCTAGAGATCGACGGAGCTCTGACTCTCGGTCGCCGGCGGCAGCCGGCGGCGCCGGCGCTCGAGCTCCATGAGCTTGGAGAAGACGCCGACCATGGGCGCGGTGTTGTAGGTGCAGGCCTCCGTCTGCATGTAGGCGCCGCGGTGGTCGGTGAAGACGTCCCTGGCGTTGGGCCCGCCGACGAGGGCGCCGACGAGGTCGTGCGGGTTCTCCGGCGGCGCGCTGTACCAGGAGTCGAAGCCCTGGAGGCAGCCGATGAAGGCCTTGTCGTGCTGGTACGACGCGCTGGACGCCGCGCGGTGGTGCACCCGCCGCGGGTAGCGCCGCCCGTAGCCGACGAGGTAGCTCATGCCCATGGGGTTCGACCCCAGGATGTAGTCCGCCTGCGACCGCGCGAACGCCAGCACCTCGCCGGCGGCCGCCTCGCCGCCGCCGTCGCCGCAGCGGAGGCGGCCGCCCAGCGCAGCCAGGAGGTCGGAGTAGACGGTGAGGAGGAAGGCGGCGTTGGAGACGTACTGGAGGTTGTTCCACGGCCGGATGAAGAGCAGCCCCGCCGGCGTCCGCCGGGCGTTGTGCGCGTCGCCGCCGGCGTTCTTGTTCAGGCACGAGCACACGTAGTACTCCGCCTTGGACCTGTACTGCTCCAGCACCGCCCGCTGCTCCTCGCTCAGCTCCTTCTCCTCCACCAGCAGCTGCTCCAGCGATTGCATTGCACCGTGAGCAGAACACAAGATTAATTAATTACACTGATTAATCACTGATCAGATGCTAAATTCTTGTCAAGTTAGTTGTTCGATCATGTCCACGATCTAAAATATATGCTCAGTCCATGTAAAAATATAAAACGCGTATGTATTTTTAAGATTCAAACTTCTTTGACCAATTATCAATCCAATGATATTTAATCTATCAACAATATAACAAACTATATACGATAAGAGAAGTTAAGCACTAAAATATAACTTCAAAATCTATTCCAAGTTAAACTATGCTTGAATGGAGGGAGTATAATTGTTTCGAGATGAACATCGTACATGTATAAGAAATCAACACCAAACATACGCATAATATGGTTTTTCCCTAGGGGGAGGAGTTCCCTGTCTTATGCCACATTTGCAAAATCCTCCTTTTTCTCTTCCTTCCTTCCTCTACACCTCTCTCCATCAAACTGAGGACCACCAGCCGCCTGCGCCCGCCGATGACCACCGCCTCCACCGGTGTGCGACCAGGTGGCACAGCCTCGGCTTGGCTCGGCACACGAGGGGCGGAGACAATGCCAATGTGGTCGTGGTTTGACAGGGTGGAGGCTGCAGGCGGCGGCGACCGTCGTGCAACGGCTAGGTGTGGCTCGGCCAGGTGTGGCGCAGCTCGGTGTAGGTGGCACGAGCGTGAGCCACCAAGATCGCGCCCATCAAGCGGTGAGTCCGTGAGGGGCTGCCGACTTTGTGGAAGGGATCAAGGGAGGATCTTTTTTTTTTTGTTAACTTTTAGGGGTTTTTTAAAAATAAAAGGTAAATGAGGGGTGAGAGCTCTGCATAAATCTAGGTGCGCAATCGACACAAGAGATAAGTCGGAGAGCTCCATATAAAAGCGTAAACGGTTTTTTGATAAAACATTTTTTTAGTGGAATGTCATAAAAATGCGTGTATCAGAGATGAACGCGAAGCTTGCATGCATGTTATAATACTTTTTTTGGTAGTGAAACGCCATAAAAAATATTATGATTTTGGAAACAAGTAGGACATACTACTTTACTTTTCAGACATCAGTGATACATCGGGAGGCACTATTTTATCCCATTTTAATCGCATCTTATGTTAGTCAAACTTTGTGCCAAACTGATCAATACTGTGGTTGACTTCAAAGTAAAGTAAAGGAAAAAGTCTATATTACACCCTGAACTATGGCCTTTGGTCTACTTAACCCCTGAACTACGAAACCGGATATTCTACCCCCTGAAACCTTAAAACAAGTGCAAATAACACCCCACACTGGTTTGGGTGGTGGTTTTGCCAACGTGGCAGCTGAGGTGGCAATCCAGTCACACAAATAAACATATAATATTCTAGGGCCCACATGTCATGCCTTTCCTCTCATCTCTTCTACCCTCTCACTCTCTCTCTCATTTGTCCTCTCTCTCTCCCCTCCTCTGTTCTCTCTGCCCCGCCATGGCTCTTCTTGCGGCGAGGCCGTGAGGGCAAGAGGCGGCTGTGGCTAGACGGCTAGTCGGCAGAGCTTCATGCATGGCAGGCGGCACGGAGGAAATCTCACGCTGGCAGGCGGCGGCCGGCGGGATCTCACGCGCGCGAGGCGGCGATCGGGCGGATCTCGCCTGTGCCGGCGTGGGACTCGTGGCGCCACCGTCGTGGAGCTTCATGTGTGGGAGGCGACGGCGGGCGGGCTTCGCGCTCGGCCGGCGCAGATCTCACGCTGGCGAGGTTCGAGCACGAAGCGCCGCCCGTCCCCTTGGCCTTCTCGCCCCGCCCCTTCCCTTCCCTTCCCGCGGCGACCGCCATCCCTTCCCTTTGCCTTCGTCGTCGCCGCCGCCCCTTCCCTTTCCAATCGCGCCGCCGCTCTTCTTCTCCTTGCGTGCGCGCCGCTGCCCCTACCCTTTCGGTCAACGCGCCGCTTCTTCTTCTGCCACGCTGGCAGCAGCCGCCTTCTTCTTCCCTCCTGCGCCGCCGTCGTTCCCTTCCTTCCCACATCGCGTCGCCAGAGAGAGGGCAAGGAGAGAGGGGAGAGAGAGAGAGAGAGAGAGGGAGCTTAGAGGGAAGACGAACTGTGGCTGCCAGCTGGGTCCCACGCATTTTATTTCAATTTCAATACTGCTTTGTTGACTGGATTGCCACCTAAGCTGCCATGTTAGCAAAACCACCACCCAAACCAGTGTGGGGTGTTATTTGCATCGATTTTAAGGTTTCAGGGGGTAGAATATCCGGTTTCGTAGTTCAGGGGGTTAAGTAGACCAAGGGCCATAGTTCAGGGTGTAATATAGACTTTTTCCTAAAGTAAAATCATGTCGTTCACTGGCCGGCTATGTGGATGCGTGTAGACAATCCATGCATGGTGCTATGGCATGCATGGCATGGCATGGATATGAACCTAATTTCATTGTCATCATCTAAAACTAACTTTATTAGAATAAGATTAAGCTAAAGCTACATAAGGCTTAAAACAATTAGAATTTGAGGCACATGATCATCCCTATTGGGTTCAGTTGTCAGGGCTCTGGTTGTGATCCAACCACTGCCACTTTTCCAAACATGTAAATACTGTTTGTTGAATCTGATGGGATGTATGATATTGTTCGCCGCCTCAGATAATACATACATGGAGCAACTTGTTCTATCCAAATTAGCAGGAGTTGTCTCATGCTCTTAAAATACCTCTTTTCACCAATGGAAAGTCCAATATGATCAATACATAATTATATATGTCTCAATCATTTGATTCGATATGACCATTGACTCCTCTAGCTAGTATGATGCGTGCGGGTGGCTAGAATCTGGAGGATTAGTTGGTCTGCTTGCTTCAGGCATCACATTTCCAAGCAAGCATGGCAGGGAGAAGGTGAGAGGGGAAGAGCTTGTGGATGACTAAAGAAATGGGCATGTGTAATGCATAGTAAGAGCTAGCTTCCTTGCATTCTAAGCATGCATGGGAGGCAAAGGCACCCATGGCTGCCATGGTCAATGAAGTTAGGGTTAGGAAGGCGGTCCATTTCTACAAGACCCAAACAATGCCATCAGTCTACACACCTTACAAAAATCCAAGGTTAGGAAAACAGTCTGTTTCCTGAAGAATCATGCTACCTAGAGCACATGAGAGGAAAAAAAAATACAGGTAATGGTTAGTGAAAGACAATGCACGGGTGGAGGGATTAAAGAAGTATCAGCCTGGTCCATCGAATTTTTTTGAGGCATCTCAATTCCTTTAATTTCCTTGATGAACTGAGTGAGCATCAGCTGCTTTTTTTTCATAATTAGGTCTCCTACTAATCAAGAATCATCACCACCATGCATCTCCCTCTGGCCTCTACTTAATCAACTATGCTTTAGTTAATGGCCCATGATTTGTGAAATATAAACATGCATGCATAGAAAGGCATGCATATATGCGATGCGTTGTTGCATAAGATGCATGGCCGGGGTTGTTGGGCATATGGCGCACCCATCAACTGCAACTGCAAGCAAACTCATGGTAGCTCTGCTCTTGTAACTTGTAAGCTAGATCAAAGCAGCAGAAGGGTGCACCAAACAGGCTTGCTCCTCATGCTAGCTAGGGATCTGCTTGCAGCTGCAGCTGCATATGCATAGATAGACACACACACGCATCCATCCATGCATCCGTACCTCTACATCAAAGTGTTATATTTTAGTTGGAAAGGTGCTTTCCGCAATGCCCACATACACGCTTTCGGCAGCCATCGCTCCAAAAGCTACCATTCTTACCATTGACAAACTAAGAAGGATTTGGCTTTATTTGGAGTGCTTCTGAGACCCTCAATGGCGGCCAGGCACGGGTCAACTAGAACACTGTGTGCCGTCCTTTTGATCTGGGCTGCCTGGGTGTGATTGACCTTCATAAGTTCTCTCGTGCTCTTCGCCTTAGATGGTTATGGCTTCAGCATGGCGGCTCTCCAAGGCCGTGGATGCATCTGGGTACACCATGCAGCGTGACAGACCTCGCCCTCTTCCGCACTGCCACTAAGATCACTCTCGTGTCTGGGCAGACATTTCTTTCTGGCACGACCATTGGCTGTATGGCATGTCCCCATGTTTTGGGCTCCCTCCCTATATGTCATCACTATAGACAAAACTTGCACTGTCTGCAACGCCCTTCGAGATGGTCATTGGGTTCATAGCATCCGCAATTAATGGTCTCAGGCCAGAGTCACTGCCTGAGTTTCTGCTTCTCTGGGATAAGTTGGCCCACATTAGATTGGAGGACGGACGTGACCGTTTCTTGTGGTGGCCTACCGCCCATGGCGCCTACTCCACCGCTTCAGCCTATAGGCTTCAATTCTCTGGATCCGTTGCTTCGTCCTTTCCCTGCCTCATCTGGAAGGCCTGGGGTCCAACCAAAATTAAGTTTCCAACCAACATTAAGTTATTCTCTTGGCTCGCCCTCCAGAAAAATACTTCTGACCTCTTATCAACTGCTATTACGAGGTTGGCCAAATGACTATTTCTACAGGTTCTGCATGCGGAATTTGGAAACAGTATATCATTTGTTCCAGCAGTGCCCATTTATCACTCGTATCTGGATGTCCCTTGCTACCCAGCTCTGTCTTCCGACCTGCCTGCCCCCCTCGACCGCAGACTCCGACTTCGCCGGCTGGTGGGAAGACAATGTTTTTGGTTCGTGCGCTGAGGTTAAACTTGCCACGGCCTCCATTTTGATGGCGACCTCCTAGCACATTTGGCTCGAGCGAAACAGACGTATCTTTGACACTGAGGCCCCTTCCTCAACCCCCCTCAGATTGTCGAACGCTTCACCGACGAGCTCCGAGCTTGGAGCGTGGCGGGAGCAAAGAACCTAGCCAGTTTAATTAACCTATTGTAATTTCCCTAGTTCTCATGCCTTTTCTTCTCCCTCCTTCTCTTCCCGATTCTTCGGGTTGGTCGTTGTTTGTACATCGTATTCTTCTACCTCTAATGAATGAATGGCAACCATTCCTTAAAAAAAAAAAGTGTTATATTTTAAATTGCTAACCAATGAACCGTCGATCTCTCTCTCGAGTCTCTGTCATGGTACGACGTCACGGCCTACTTAATTAGTTAATAATTAATTACCATGTCAGCAAGTTAATCAGAGCGCAATCAGCGGTGGAAAATGAGAATCCTCTCATTGACTCTTGTCCAGGTTCGATCAGAGACTCAGAGAGGGTGCATGTTAGGCATGCAAGTCAGGCAGGCATGCGTACGTCGCCGCCGGCGATGTGGAGGAGGCCGGCGGCGGAGGAGCACACACACACACACACATATATATGTACCTTGGCGGCGAGGAGCTGGAGGCCGGCGTACTTGATGTCCCAGCTGAACTCGGAGACGGCCCAGCCGGTGCCGCCGAAGTCGTCGGCGTTGGCGACGGCGTAATGGAGGTAGTCGCGGCGGCCGGTGGCGCGGTGCAGCCACAGCGCCGCCCACAGCAGCTCGTCCTCGTACCCGCTCGACGACGGGTAGTAGCTCTTCACCACCCGCACGCTCCCGTCGTACCGCCCCCTGTACTTGTCCCCGAACTCGAACAGCTGCATGCCGTATAACACACCATTGGATTATTAATTGTTAGATTAGATATAACAGTGTATTGTTAGATTATTAGATATGGCATCCTTGAATGAAAGAACGACCACATCGCTGAAAACCACCCTAAATTGTCTGAGACTGTACGTTGACCGGTCAAGGGACCAATTATATCTGGCTTTGACAATCGGAGGGTTTTAAATTTGATTTTACACTTTAAGAACCAAATTGGGGCCAAACTGCAAGACCGATAGTTTAGAGACCAAAAAGACACCTTTTGCTTTTGCATGGTACTTCCTCATGTTTTTTCAGATTATTTTGCATAGTACTTCCTCAAGTTTCCTCAACTTTGGCCATCAATTATCAATACAATTTATTTACAAAATATATAAAAAATAATGTTATGGAAGTGCTTTTAAAGAGGAATCTATATACACTTATTATTTTCATATTGCTTTTGCTAATCATCAGGAGACTGTTTTTTAGGTAATTCTCAGTCAATTTTCTCACATACGTAGATGCTTCAGTTGAATATTTTATATGCCCTATGAAGTTATTTGATCAATGGTCTGATGTTAAGCCAGTCCTTTTCCATATATGCCTAATCCAAATAGTGTAAAATATATTCATAGATAAATTTTTTAAACTTTGATTTAATTCACGGCTAAAATGGCATGTTCTCGAGAACCGGAGAAAATAGAAATAGTTGATTAATTAAGAGGCATACATTGTTTAGATGTATTTAAATGTTCATATATAGGAATTAACTAAGAACTTAATTAAGTTAATATTGTATCGTTACATACATCAAATAATTAAGACGTATGTGCTGTACATCCTATTATAGAGAGAGTAGTGTGTATGTGCAGGATGGATGGTGAGCTGTTGGATGTCAAATAGAGTAGTTCTTTCATGACGCGGAAATTTTGGCAAAGCTTAAAGGGAAACTAAAGCTATCAAGTTTTGATTAAGTTTGAGTAGTTTAATTTGGAGCTGCCTTTAATTTTCAGTGGCAATGGCCCCGTGCATCCGTTGCACTGTATGTATGCCAGTATGTCAGTGTGTCTACCTGCTGCGCGTGGTGGAGGAGGAGGTGGGCGTAGTGCGCGTCGCCGGCTCGCCGGAAGACGACGGAGGCGGCGGCCATGGCGGCGGCCGTCTCGGCGGCTACCTCCGACCCGGGGTTGTCGGCGTCGACCTTGTACGCCCGCCGCGACGTCGTCATGTCCTCCGGCCGCTGCCAGCAGTAGTGGTCCGAGTCGCCGTCGCCGACCTGCAGTGCAGCCATTTATACCGGCGTACGTACAATATACGTACACGTCGTCGATCACACACACATACGGATACGTATGCATACGGTACAATACGGTGCAGTTTTGTACATGCCGGCATGGACGCATGGTCACCCACCTGAGTCCAGAGCTCGTTGGGCTTGGTGTGCGCCTTGATGAAGTAGTCGGTGCCCCACTTGATGGCCTGGAGCGCGTGGCCGAGCTCGCCGGCGGCGGCGATCTCGTCGCCGTACTCGAGGACGCCCCAGGACAGCATCGTCACCGTGAACGCCATGGGGAGTCCGAACTTGACGTGGTCGCCGGCGTCGTAGTAGCCGCCGACGAGGTCCACCTGCACGCACGTACGCCGCAGCAGCAACCGTTCAGCGCCATGGATTGGATCGACGCACGCACGGCTGCGAGGTCGCCGGCGGCGATTGGTCGGCGCACGCACGTACCCCTTGCTCGAGGCCGTCGGTGAGGCCGGAGTGGCCGCGCCACCGCACGCGCTGGTTGTACGGGAGGCGGCCCGACCGCTGCGCCTCGAAGTAGAGCAGGCTCTTCGACAGCGCCTCCCCGTAGTCGTGCTCCGCCGCCGCCGCCGCCGCCATCACCATCGACACGGCGACCGCCGCGGCCGCCACCAGGACGCGGCCGGCGACGTCGCTCATTCCGGCCGATCCAACAACCTACGCTCCGCCGCAGCGCATCGACCTCGCCGGCCGCGCTAGCTCCGCCGCCTGACGACGACACACCTCAAATGGAGACCCGCCGCCGGCGAGCAGCTTGCACAGCCGGAGCCCAGGCAGAAGGAGCACCAACCGGCGGCGCCGCCCTCACCCCCTCACTGCACTGCCCAAAAAAAAACTCTGCTTTCTCTTGAGCAATCAACACGCGCTCCTCCTGTTGATCTTGGAATGGAAACTGATAAAGCCAGTGGATTAATTGCGCTGAGTAATGGCTGAAGACGACGAATTACTGCCAGCTTTGGCTTGGATTCTTCCTCCTCCCCGGAGAATTAACTAGATCAGCGAGGCGAGATATGGCGCATTAATCTATACGCGAGAGATCGATGAGATCAAGAGAACAATCAATGGAGGTAGGGATTTAAAGGTGAGCCATTGCCGCGAACGCGACGCAGGGTGAGCGATCGAGTAGGTGGCGTTGAAAGGCGCCTTGGCTTGGCATGGCCGCAGGAGGAAGACAGTGATGTGTCAATCTGGAGTGTGCGTCACTGCTGCTGGCTTCCTAGTTAGGACACACCACCACCACCTCTGTCTCGATCGTTAGAACATGTTATCTGCAATTTATTTGATTTATTTATCTATCTATCTATTTGTTATTATTTAAATTATAAATAATTTGATTTTCTCGATATATCCATCTTTTTTCTATCTTGAAATCGTATCTAAAAAAATTCTAAAACAAGTCAAACAAAGACCACCCACCTCTCAAAGCCCTTAAAATTAATTAGGAGATAAATCAAATATATTATAAATAAGTTAAATAAGATAATTCAGAGAGAACACGCACTTAATTTCTCCCTCTAATTCTTATTGGTCCGCCAAAATGCCACGTGGCGGAGCGAGAAGCTGAGAATGCCCGTAGGCTAGTTCCGGTTCTTCGATCAGATGGCTCATATTAATCGACCCGTTTGTGCCTTGGTTCGAGACTGTTGATTCTTGATCGAATGGCTTGCTTGGCGGATGCAAGTTTGTCAAGCAATAATGGAATATCAAATGGAATATTAGAAGAGTTTAGGGAAGGCAAGTCTCTATGAACTATAAGGCAGGCAAAGAATTTAGGATTGAAAGCCGCACGTAAGAAGAAACAAATTACCCGTGGCTTCTCTGTGCCTACTCTTCTTATTTGTGCTTGGAGTACATTTTAATTGTATAATGAACTTTCCTTATTAACAAGAGTTCTTAGATTTTCTGAAAAAGAGTATATATCGGTGAATTATTCCATCGGGTCATAAATAACCATCTTCTAAACATTAGCACGTCTCTAACATACGACCATGACTATTATTTATTGTTATAATTAATTTGTTTATAAAATTTATAAAATAATAATAAAATATCGCACGAGTTTCGGTTCTTCGATCGGATGGCTCAGATTAATCGACCCGTTTGTGCCTTGGTTCGAGACTGTTGGTTCTTGATCGAATGGCTTGCTTGGCGGATGCAAGTTTGTCAAGCAATAATGGAATATCAATTGGAATATTAGAAGAGTTTAGGGAAGGCAAGTCTCTCTAAACTATAAGGCAGGCAAAGAATTTAGGATTGAAAGCCGCACGTAAGAAGAAACAAATTACCGGTGGCTTACTCTGTGCCTACTCTTATTTGTGCTTGGCGAACATTTAAATTATATCACGAACTTTCCTTATTAACAAGGGTTCTTAGATTTTCTGAAAAAGAGTATATATGGTGAATTATTCCATCGGGTCATAAATAACCATCTTCTAAACATTAGCACGTCTCTAACATACGACCATGACTATTATTTATTGTTATAATTAATTTGTTTATAAAATTTATAAAATAATAATAAAATATCGCACGAGTGCTGTTCAAAATTATTGGTAGCTACAATTTTCACGTACCAAATTCAATAGTTAAAAATATGTTCAAGGCTGAAACGTAAATATTCTGATTTGCAAGTGTCTCAAACGTTAGCTACTTGCAACTGGTTTGAGTTTTTTTTTACAGAAAATCCAAAAAAAAAAGAGAGAAGACGAGCAAAAAGAGGAGATTTTTAACGTTTTCATGATTTAATTGCCTAGTTAATTTAACCTGCACATATATATGTACTTGTGGCTGTTCTAGGTGAGTTCGTTGCCGTGTTGCTGTCAGGTGTTAGTGAGTAACACCACGAGTTGTGCTGTGCTGCGACTGACCACTGGTACTTCAGGGAGGATGCTTCCATTGGTTGGAACCCCAGAATTGATTCGCTACTTGACTGACGCCAGCTCCTGCATCTGGTGAGGGGGTAGCTAGCTAGCTACAGCACAACGAACTGAGGCGAATTAACAACGCAAAAATGGCCACGTTGGCACACGTTTAGAACAAGAATCATTAGCACGCTGTTAGGTGGAATTAGACCTTGACTAGGGGGCTCCTAATTAATCGCACACGCTCCATGACCTGTACTCCACCCGGTAATTAATCGATGGTACAAGCACGACATTGTGGATTTAACTGATTAAGTGGGGAGAGAAATAATTTGTGGTGCAGCTCTGTCGTCCTTGATTAAATGTTTTTTTTTCCATGATAGGGGTCGAGGACAAAGGATAAAGCTGCGTGCAACAAACAAATATGTATACGTGTTCTTTTGTTCTACTCTCTCCGTTTCAAATTATAGTTCACTGTTGATTTTTGGACACGTCTTTTGTATACTCGTCTTATTAAAAAAAATTAGTGCAAACATGCAAAAATATAAGTAATGCTTAAAATATGTTTAATGATAAAACAATTCACAACAAAATAAATAATATTTACATATATTTTTTTAATAAGACAAAGGGTCAAAAGACATATCCAAAAGTCAACAGTAAACTATAATTTGGAACGGAGAGAGTATATAGTATGCTAATTTTTATCTGGTGGTTGTATTTTTTTTTACGCGTTGCTGTCTAACAAGATGGATATGTATTTTATATGAAAAAATGATACAAGGTTATTTGTAGATCAATAATGGATGCCCCACAAGGTTTATTCATATAGATTTAGGAGGTTTTTGACTGCCTGCATATATGGAGGGGATCGGATGCCCGTGCAGAGCCAACCTCTCGTGAGTCATGTGAAAAAAAAAATCAAATCAAAACTCAATACACTCTATCTCCTTGTGAGGATGAGTTCGGAGCCGACCCAAAGGGAGATGGGGTTATCAGCGGGCAATGGCATTGATCGCGGTTGTCCTCGGTTTTGATGGTGGTGGTGGTCAGAGTCGAGCTAGATGCATATATTGCTTTACAATTAGGTTCTATAAAAGCTTGCTGATGATTTAGCCTCCTTCGTGGTCGCCCCCGACCCACGCCTCCCCGGCGCGCTCCCGAGCTGCTCGATAGGGATGGAAAGGAAGCATCGAGGCAAGCAGCCGTAGAAAAAAGGTCGTAAGCACCGGGTTGCAGTCGATGCTAACCTAGACATCTTCTCTCTCCTCTAAACACCTCTATTTGCTGATGTAGCAAAAAAACTCGGTTTTTTTCTCTAAGCACCTACTTAAACACCTACATTGGAGATGGCCTAATAATTGTACACGTGATCTGGGGAGGCCAGGGACGAGCGCGTCGCGGGGGTGTAAATGAAACCACTGTACATCCTATGTTATGTAATGGAGAGAGTTAATCCTACCATATATTCCATTAACCCTTCCAATACAATTTCCTCAAGAACACAATCAGATTCGTTAGGAACTAAGAGTACGCCCTACCTACGCAAGTCGCAGCAGAATCACACATGGAAAGAAAAATAGAAAAGATCGACGAAGTCTCGGTCCATGCATTGCATTCATGCATACGTCATCCACTCGTCACCGTTATATTCGGCGCATATATAAAATAAAAATTAATCAACATGAAGACGCGTGCCTGTCGATCGTCAGCGTTAGCTTACGATCAATTGAAGCAACACACACTAATTAACCACTTGACCATGCATGCATGTTCATTCAACGCCGGCCGAACCCTGACGAATCAAACATTGCATGCATCATTAGGTCAATCTCCGATTGCGATCTACTCCCTATGAGAGTTCTTTGAGACCATATATCTATCTTGTTCTGACGATCTAGATCATCAAAGCAGCTAGCTGCCATGCATGCCAGTAAATATGCTGCACACTATTATTAATTGATTGAATCCCAAAGCTATAGATATAGCTAGGAATGCAATGCATGCAGACAAGATGCAGGTAGAAGATGATCGATGTACTACGACTAGTGACACACATTGAACTTTCTGCTATGACCATGCACAGTTCACACACACACACAAGTACGTTCGTTCAAACTGTGGGTTTGTTAGTTACGGAGAAACAAGAACACATAGAAAGCTAGGTTGAATACGCATGGCCTTTTTCGGTTTTTCCTACTTTGTTTAGTTAGCGACGAGGAAAATTAATTTGCTTGATTGGTACGCGTAGCTAGCTAGAGCTAGCTACCGGTAGACTTTTATAGATGAATTCTTTTCTACTTTTATGGAACTGATCGCTGTGGAGCATCTTTGATAAAGGAAAATCGGTCATGGAACACTAAAATTGTTAGAGCTAATTATATAATTTGCTTATAAGCAGAGCCAGGGGCGGCCCGGGAGCATGTGCAGCAAGTGCGCTGCACAGGGCTCCCAATTTGAGAGGGTCCCTAAAATTTACAATTTTAGTATAACATAATGTATGTTTTCAACTATGTTTCACATCTAGATTCATATTATTATGTTAAACTTTTTAATACTTATTATTTAAATCTTCTGATTCACCGTTGCATCGTTTTAGGCCTATTTGAGACATTTTGCAATGCTACAAACTTAGACCCATCAATGTTTTGCTTTAGTTCTGCACCGGGGCCCCAAAATATTAGGGCCGGCCCTGAGCAGAGCTTCAAGAGGTTTATGAAATGAACTGAATATTAGGTCAGTTTCGTACGTCTTAATTATTTGTATTTGAGAGCTTTACTAATACACATCTTTAAGGTAAAGAAAATAGATCGGGAATATCAATCGTGTCTGAGTTTTTCAAACAAGAGATAAACGGAATGATAAGCAAATAGCTGTAAAAATTATGATTAACTGAGTTCTTTTGAACTTAGACCCACATGTTAGTGCCTTCGGGAGCAAATGAGCAATGACAATAAAATCATTTGTAGTTACGCACGGCAAATTTTCCCCACAACTAAGTAATAGTAAAGTATACTTCAGTTGATGAAGAGGTATAGCGACATCGTTCAAGTAGTTGCCTATCAGATGTAGAAAACACAACCATTTTTAATTTACATATAAATATTTGCATGCAATCGTCGTGGTTTGACTTTCCATGTAGATTAAGAAGGAAATTAGAGGAAAGAAGAAAGAAGGCGCTAGATAGCTGCCGAAAAAGGCCGAACCTTTTTGGCTTTTTTTCTCTCTTTTGAACCACCGGTCGGCATCTGCTGAAAGGAGTTCATATGCATGAACTCATTTGACTACTACTCCTAGTTACTACTACTTGGTTGTTAAATTATTCCTTGCGTGTGTTTGGTGGATTTATATAAATCATGCAACCCAAAGACATCGATCGCATATATGCAATCAACTATCGATCTGCTTTTTTATATATAAAACGACCTGGTTTTTTGCTTTGTTTTCTTGGGCCGGCCAGTTCGTTGAGGGATTCAGACTTAATCAGCAAACGACCTGGTAAGTTTTTTTTAAAAAAAACTGTTATCAATTTTATATTAAAAAACCCAAAATTGTAAAAAAACACACAATGCAACAAAAAAACATTGTGAGGGTCCATAAATGAATTTGAGCATTAGAAATATTGACTTCTACAAAATGAATTAAGGAATAATTGAAAGAATTTAAAAATGGAAAAACAAAAAAGTAATTTTTTAAACAGACATGAGTTTACTTATCTATGAGTTTAGGAAACAACCGAAAAAACTAGAAAATCGCAGAAAAACCGAAAAAAAAACAAAAATGGTGGGGTCCATAAATGAATTTGAGCAATACAAATGTTGACTTCTATTAAATGATTTTTAAAAATAATATAAAAAATGTACAGGAATAATTTAAAAATATCCTAAAAAACAAAAAATCCAAAGGGATTGATATCAATTTATCTATTTATACTTTTTAAAGACCAAAAAATCTAAGAAATCCAAGGGAAAACCCAAAAAAATAAAAAATCCAAAATGCAACAAAAAAAATCATGGTGGGGGTCTATAAGTGAATTTGAGCATCAGAAATGTTGACTTTTATAAAATGAATTAAGAAATAATATAAAAATAATTTAATTTCAAAAAAACTTAAAAACAAAAAACAAGTGAATTTTTTAACTGATATTAATTTATTTGTTTATGCATTTAAAAAACTAGAAATTCCCAGGAAAACCCAAAAAACTAAAATAAAAAAGATGCAAACAAAAAACATGGTGAGGGTCAACAATGAATTTGAGGATTATTACAATTGCTGACTTCTATAGAATGAATTTGAAAAATACTAGAAAAATAATTTCGAAAAAACCTAAGGGCACTTGTGTACCTAGTACTCCGTTTAAATTAAACAGTGTTGGACAATGCTGGAAAGCGAGGAACGGACACACACAAAAAATTGTGGGCCGTTGAAGAAAAGGAATTTTGGGCCGGAAAGGCCTGGTTGGACACGTTGGCATTGCTGTAATCTTTTTAACGAGAGGTTTTCAATTTTTTTTCGAGAATTTACACTGTTTGCCCAAAAAAAAAACAAAATTCCAAAAATACCATCATTTGTTTAAATTATCCAAAAATACCCCCCGGCGCCAGGAGGGGTGGCGCTTAACATACTAGGCGCCACTGCGGGCGGCGCCAGGCCGGCTGGGCGCCAACCCCCATGGCGCCAACCTCTTGGCGCCACGGCCCACGGCGCCTAGGGGTTGGCGCCATTACCACTGCGCCTAGCCCCTAGGCGCCACCCCACGGCGCCTACCCTCCGCCAGTATATAACCCCCGGCCTCATTGATAGCGACCTCGTTCGCTCGCCCGACTCTCGGCTCCAATGCATACTGATTGAGAGGAGAGGAAGTTGAGAGAGAGAGAGGAGAGGAGTCTTTGTCGGTGAGTATTCCGTCTTGTCGGTGAGTATTATTATTTTAATTTTTTCGTGATAATTTTTATTATATATTTGTAAAACCATGGTAGGCTAGTCATTTAGAAAAGTGATATTAATATGTTTATTAGGAGTAGATAGGTGGATGTTATTTAGAAAATATAAATATGTTTATTATGAGTAATTTAATTAATTTAGTATAGGGATATATATATGTAATAGTAGGACATACTGCTGTAGTAGAAGTAATTTAATAAGTATAGTGCAATGGTATAAAATAAGATAATTAGGATTACGGTGAAATATTTTTAAAGTAGAATGAAATAATTTACTAAGTTTAGTGCAATGCTATAAAACAAGATAATTAGGATTACGGTGAAATATTTTTAAATGTTGGTAGTAATTTTATCGACTTGATTTGCAGAGAAATGGTCATGACGACGTTCGTAATTTTTATGGACATGGTAGTGTGATTGAAGGGCGAATGGGGTAGATCTTAGTCAATTTGCCTCCATGAAACAATTTGTATCCATATGGGATAATATAACACTAGAAGGATTGTCTAATTGGATTTCTCGGATATTTGGGTGGTCGCTGATTATCACATAATTTGGATACAAGCTTTATGGACAACGTCTATCGAAACTCCGTATTATAGGCTAATTAGTCTCAATACGGAGAATGGCTATCAAACTTTATACGTGGATGCGGAGGAGAGCTGGCGGCCATTTATCCGGTTTCGGCTACCATGAAGCCGATCGCCCTATAACGGAAAATGTTGGGGAACACAGGGAAGGAGTGGGCGGTAGCCAGAAACCCCGTATTCTCAATGCCACAAGAAGAAGGGGTTACGGACAAGAAGCTAGGGGTATGGAGAAGATCAGCGGCGGAGGAAGAGGGTGCAGACGATCAATATGTTGCGACATGGGAGAAGTGAATGTGGCGATTGTGGATGGTATGGAAAATGATGATGCACAAGCGTTGCGGGAGGAAGAAGCGGACATGGATGATGATTCCGGTGACGAGGAAGAGAGGGCTGTTTGGAAGAATGGAATAGATGCAACGCAAGTGACCTTCTTATGGCCAGCGGTCATGGGTCGCTCTGACGATGGGGGCAAGAGAGGTGCGTATGAGCAAATATTTAGTTCGAAGGGCGATGTGCGACATCTTTGTGAAGGTGTGGTCAATGAGCATGCAACGTCAATTCGAGGTAGAGAAATCGGATAAGCGGTACGATCCGATGCATGAAGGATGACTGTGAGTTTAGGGTACACGCAAGCAAGTCCAAATTTGCTTTGAAGTGGAAGATTGGAAGCGTGGATCCACACACATGCACTCTGTCCGGTATGCTGGTGGAACACCGGAACATGAGTTCTACCTGGATTGCTGGTGTTTTGAGGGATGAGATCATTCGGAAGCAGGACATAGCCGTCCAGTTCATAATGAATGCATGTGCAGCGAGGTTTAAATACAAGGTAGACTACAGGAAAGCATGGAGGGCTAAACAAAAGGCTCTGGTGTCGCATTATGGAAGCTATGAAGCCTCGTATGACAACCTACCCGGGATGCTCGAGCTTTTAAAGTCAAGAAATCCTAGCATGTGAAAGGGCGTGAAAGGGCGTGAGGAAGGACCCCAGCTTGCCATGGTATCGTTCAGTTTCTACGGTTCGAACCTTACGGAGACACATATTTATAGATGGAAGGGGTACCATACTGGCACGGTTCAAAGCGATGAATGTCAAATAATTTTTACGAAAAGTAAAAAAAACAATGCACGGTACAACAGTCCGATGCCATACACAGTTCTGAGAGTGACCTTACCCTGCACAATGCTGATAGTGACCTAACTCTGAGCCCGCTATACTTTTCTGCACCGCCTCCGACATAATCAACACACGCATGCTAAACCTTCGAGACTCGTGCCAATGGCTCCAATTACATGCTACGTCATTCTCTCTCCGTCGGTGGACACTGCAGGTGACGGATAAAACACACTACATCCACAGTCCTTATAGTAGCTTTATCCTGCACCATTGGACATAGCGCCCATGGCGCCATCACCGAGAGCGCCGTTGCAGACCACCACTGTATCTCTCTGTTGGTGGGCACTGCAGCTGACATCGATGATACTATTCATGCACAGTGATAATAGTTACCTCGCTGACATGCGTCCTCACCTAGAACGCCTTTCCATCGAAACTTTCCCATTCTCTCTCCGTCGGTGGGCGCATGCACGCCTTTGGCGAGAGGAGCGACAACCCTCATGCGTAAATCTTGTATGCCTTTGGCTCACACATGCATGCCTTTGTCTTTGCCTATACATGTCTTTGCCTTTACCTTTACACCTTATGCATGCATGCCTTTGCCTCACTCATGAATGCAATACTGTATAGCGGCAATAATTGACATAATGGACTCTCAGCCTGACATCCTTTCACTCCAACGGAGTATATAAATACCACATCATAGTAAGAAGAAGCTATATTGATAAACCCGCTAATTTTCTTCGTTCCAAACTTCCAATACATCCTAGCGATACACATTACTATCCGAGTTCGATGTCCACCTGCGGATAAGGGACTCGGTGGGTTTGTCAATGTAGATATGTTGTACATAGTATCTACGTATCTACATTGATAAATCCACTGAATCCCTTGTTCGCAATAGACCTACGTTGGCCATGGCGGTGGGTGGTGGCGCCATGGGCTAAGCGCCGTGGGTGGTGGCGCTTAGCCCATGGCGCCGCAGTGGTGGCGCTTGGGGTGTTCTTGCGCGCCATGCACCGTGGCGCCCAGGGGTATTTTTTGTATTATTCAACGTTGGATGGCATTTTTGGAATTTTGTTTTTTTTTTTGGGCAAACAGTGTAAATTCTCTTTTTTTTCCTTCCCTTTTGCCCTTATGGCCCTATCCTTCCCCTGACACTGATAATGGCGGCCGCCGCCGGCTGGTCGTCTCTCCCGGCGGAGCTCCTCAGCGAGATCGCCGGCAGCCTGTCGGCGGACTCGGATCAGCTCCACGTCCGGCAGGTCTGCCGCCACTGGCGCGCCTCCACCTCCCCTCTGGCGGCCTGCCGCCCCTGGATCGTCGCCGGCCGCCAGCCGAGGCGCCTCGCCGGCCCGATCGGTGACCACTCCTTCTGGCCTCCGCATGGAGGCGGAGGCGGGTGCCGCCGGATCCGCTCGCGTGCTCCGGCCGGCTTGCCGTGCTGCTGCGGGGCGTCCCACGGGTGGCTCGCCCTGACGGACGATCTGCGATCCCCGACGCGGCTCGTCCTCTGGGAGCCGGTCTCCGGAGCCGAGATCTCGCTGCCCTGCCTCCCTGATGTCGCCCAGTTCTTCCTCTCCGGCGACCCGCACGCCTCGTCGCCGGACTGGATGGCCGTCGCCGGCCGGATGGTCTCTCGCTCTCTGCCCGACGAGGCGGTGCAAAAGCTCTTCTTTTGGCGGCCCGGAGACGCCGGCTGGACGGCGCAGATGGAGCGGGGAGCCTACAGGATGGACAGCGCGGCGTTCCACGGGCGGAGGCTCTATGCCACCGACGCGTACTGGAATCTGTGCGCCTACGATCTTGAGGATTTCCCTCCCAAGCGAGTCTGGGTTTCCGCCTTCCACCCAATCATGAACTACTTTGGACAGCGCTGTGTTTTGCGCGCATTGCACGTGGTCACCTGCAATGGCGACCTCTTGCTCGTCGTGCTGCGCTCGGGGCACCACCCGACGCTCGCCGAAGTCCATAAGCCAGACTGGACGGAGTCGTCATCGCTGCTGAATCTCGGAGAGAGGGTGACTGACCTCGGGGAGCACTCGCTGTTCTTGGGTCGGGGCCATGCTTTCGCTCTCTCTGCCAAAGAGTTCCCGTCGATCAGGAGAAATTGTGTTTATTTCGTGGAGCATGACAAGATCGAGCATGAGCGCTGGTCGGTTGTGTTCGATTTGGGATCAGATGATTGGGAAAAAATTCCATATCCTGAAGAGCACAGCGAGGACGGGGATCGCTGGTTGGCCTATTTCTGGTTCTGTCCCCGGATACCGGTCCTGAAACAGTGACGTTTGAGTATTGATGGTTTGTCTCCATCAGTCCGTATTAGAGATAGTTCCCAATAAATACCATTAGTGTGTATGCTATAATACTTCTAATGTCATCACATTAGTCCAGGAGGAGTTTGTTGTGTTATTTATCTTCTTAAAGGTTAACCTTTGATTCTTTAGAGCATGTTCGGAGTGGCTGAGTTGGGTGATTGGCTGAGCTGAAGTGAGTTGAATGTTATGCTGGATTTTGGGAGGTTTTTAAATCTGCTTCTCGAAGCGGTCTGCTTCATTTATGTTTTTTTTACGATCTTTAGTATTGCTGTCATGATTAAGGAAAAAAACTGGACTAAAAGGCTAAATTTGTTTTCTAGCAAAATAATCTTATGCCACTTTGAAAATGTTTCTAAAAAATTCTAGCTTGTACTTTGGTTGGCATTATTTGCTTCATACATTCATTGATTTCAATTGCTCAGTCGATAATTGAAGCTGACTTTTTTTTGTGATCGATCCGCATATTTTTCTCATTTCTTATATCACATGTCTACCTATTAGTGGAATCAAATGTAACAATGTTTTCCACGGACAGATTTTTAGAACTATGCAAATTAAGCCTCAGTTGTTACATTACCAAATTTCTTTATGCTCACATTCCCATTACTTATCCTTATCTTTTTTATTTGAACCAATCACCAAGTGCTTTTTTTAGAAAATCTCAGTATTATATAATCTTTGACAGAGATGATCTTAAAATACACTGTTAAAAAAGGCACAAACTAAAGGACGATAGTGGAATACTTCATGATATGAGACATTTGCTATAAAGGGGCCAATTTTACAAAGGAAAAAAAAGGTGTATCACCCACCAGTAAGAATAAAGGCCATTAGAGCAAATATTATCAGAGTAACTTCTATCTACAAGATCAATGCAGGATTTAATTTTGAAAGTTTTGAGCTCACTGATTCGAAATCTGATAGCATCTCTCCACTGACAAATTAATGGGTGATCTATAAACATACATACTGCTGTCATCACTGAGAAAATACCCTTTATCCTTAATCCTTATCCAGGCAATATGACATCAGCATAAGTAAAGTTTCCCGAACCTATTGAACAGCGAGTGGATTGCCTACTGTGTTACAACTTGCAAGAAAATGTTTTTTCCCTATAAACTCAAATTTTGAAGGTAAGTATGTTTCCAGCAGAAATGGTAATTTTGTTAAAGATAAAAGAACAAAAGGCTGTAGCTTTATTTGGATGTCCTTGTCAAAGACCCCTGCACTTAGAAGGATGAATCAAATCCTCATATTAGCATTTCTGTTTGATCTCGAGTATGTTTTGCAATTTTCTTGATGATTTTGGGTGACTATGCGATATAATTCACATTGATATGAATTACGTACTAATGCCAACCAGGCAACCAAACTATTACTCATGCACTGATGTGCTGAACTATGCGGGGAACTGGGAGTCATCTTATGAACTTGCCTACTTGATTCACCCAAATTGACTATTATTCTAATCAAAATGAAAATAGCATGCAACAGTTTTCCTATAATTGCTTCAATTCTTTGAGTTGTGGGTTTGGGAGTTGGGACAGATGTTATAATTTTAATTCCTTTGATGGATAAATAGCACTATTGTTCTGATTGGTTAAATTGGAGGTTTATGCTAGAGGAAAGCTCTGCTTACATAAGTTATGAAATGTGGAATAATGTTGTATTTCAAAAATTGTCAACTGCTATTATCTGTTAAATATAAATGGGGCAATTGCATTTTTACCCTTCTTTTGATTTTGCCCTCATTTTTTTTCAGATTGTGATTTTGCCCTTAATTTTTCAAGCTAAAGACCACATTTGCCCCTATTCCGTTAAGTATACTTAACGGCGTTAATGACACTTGACTTTTCAAATTTTCCCTCATTTTTATTCGTATATCACCCATGTTTTGAAGACATATTATTCAAAATATTTGAACGGCGACATGATAGTTCACATGAACTAGTATTTCACAGTTACATCATAGATCAACATTGAAAAATTTTGATAATATTTTGGGTTGAAATCATACTTAACAACACATAAGGGATCCAATGCTTAACGTCAAAAGTATCAATATCGAGCAAGCACCAATGTAGAACATAGCTTCTCTTCTCAGGATTATGCATACATATACAGATGTCTATTTGATCTAAAATTTGTTTGTCGTCAGTCTCACAAAATTCATACCTCAATCCATAGTGTATAATACTACAGATGAGTGGTATGAATCAGTAGGGGCATGTTCTTCGTTCTTAGATTATTAATGCGATGGATCTATGGCTAAATCCAAAGAGCAAAGCTTGGACTTACCGCCTGCGTCCTTCACAGAAAGCCATCGCACGGTTGTCAGACCCACCACTCACGCTGCCGATTGCCTTCACCGCTTGCCGCGCCGCCAAGACCATTTCGTGTGCATTGTGCACCTGACACGCCACCGCGAGGCTGATCGCTATGTTTCCTTTTTGGTTCCTTTTTTTATGAGGTGGGCTTCCTTTTTATTTTTTCCCTTAATTCATTTTGGATGCCTGGCTAACGGAATGCAAAGTGAGGGCAAATGGCCCGTTCAATCTTTAAAAACAGGGGCAAATTCACAATCCAGAAATATTGAGGGTAAAATTACAATTAGATCTCAAAAGCAGGGCAAAAACACAATTTTCCCAATATAAATCTTTAGAGAAAATAGTAATTGCTTGCCCTTTTGCATTTGTGATATGTCGACTACATGGTCTAGTGATGTAGTATATATAGTTTTCGTAGTTGCTCATGTGTTGCAGGAGAACCTCAACAACTTATATGATGTGGCTGATAGTCTGATACAGAGCGGCCTCTCAAGTGAATCAGAAACAAGTGGAGAGGTGTTTTTTGGATATTCAGTTTCTGATATGATATGTACACTGGAATAGAAGAGGTCTCGCCGATGCAAGTGCATTGGGCATTGGCTTTCCTTTGATGTTCTTAGAATGGAAGGTGCAGTGGACCCCAATAAACTGCTAGTAGATCAATTTCTATATACTTGTTTTGTTCTGTACAGCTTTTACTTCAATTCAAAACACTATGTTATCCATGCTTTTTTTTTTTGAACTATGCATCCTGAATTTATGATGTTGCTCTTTTGTTCATCCTTTCTTAGATGATGTCAACCTTGTCAAAACAAATGGAGACTGGACAAGCTCGCTGGAGTTAGGAGGCGAGGCCGCAAGGGACCGGGAAGCTTTGGGCGGTGGACGCCCTGATTCCCGCCCCAGTCAATTTTTTCCCTATTAATAGCGTTCCTGATATCTTAATAGAATATGTGACATAATTGATACTATTGTTGGTGCTCAGTGTTTATTTTGAGACAAACTTAAATGGTGATAATGTCAATGGTAATTTTCCTTGCATAACCAATTCGACTAGTGACATTGTTTTCTATCTATCATCATGTGGCATTGTTAATCATGCTAGTGAACTTGTTAAAGAGAGCTTTATGCTCAATGCAAAAATTGATTATTATCCAAGTGTGGACTTGGGCCACGGATGCAGGACCATGTGTAAGCCAACTTCTTGGAGATAAGCCAGCCATGAGTCCATGTGAGATATGGTTGTTTCAAAATGACAAATTTTCAGCTGTACCTTTTAATTTTAATTTTAATTTAAGTGAAAAAGAACAAGACCTGGTTGTGCAAAAATGCTTCATATCCACTAGTCCAAGTATGGCGATGGCATGAACCTATTCGATAAGATTAAGCTGCTGGGATGCCGAAAACTGAACTTGATGAATTCCTGAAAGTGACGTCAACAAACCGGCTTCATTTGGTTTGACTCGCTTTTAACAGTTTTAACAAGTTCAGCAACAAAACAACTGCATTGACATGAGTTGACCGCACATTGCCTAGTAGTTAGTCGAGAGCAGGGCAGCCTTTCTTGTTCCTTTTTGAAAGAGCCTTAGTCGATTTACCAATTGGGATCTCCATGTCATGCCATCGTCTTCTTCATCTTCGACGGCCGCCGCTGCCGCGTGAGCTTCAGGTTGGCCCCTAGGCTTAGAGGGAGGCCGTCAGGAGGCGGAGGACTAGTAGTAGGGTTGGGTTGGGTGAGGGGTGGCGGTGAGGCGTCGGTGGCGACGCTAGCGCCGCGGTAGTTGGCAGGCAGTAGTGGGTGGATCAAACCACCGCGCGTTCGTTAGGACAGGCGGAGTAGGTCTAGCATTAGGAGATGGTGCAGCGACGCGACACTGAGCAGTTGGCTGCAGCGACGGGGTAGGAGAAGAGTCGGGCTCAGGCAAGTCGAGGCAGGGGAGAGGAAAAGTAAAGGAGAGAGAGGAGAGGAAAAATCTAGGTCGTTGATCAAAATCCAACAGCCCAAAAATCAATTAGGTGGGAGAGAAGGGAGGCAGTCGTCTAGGCTAGAGTCGCTCCCAAAGTGTCTTTGAGATACTCCCTCCGGTGTAAAAAAATTAATCGTTTTAGCTTTTTATCCAAAGTACCAAAAAACTTGTTGTTTTAACCTTTCATCTAGAGTAGTAATTAGATGAGACTTTTGGGAAACCAAAAAAAGAGGCATGCAGGTGCATCTATTGGTCCATGGGAAAATTTTTCATAAATTCATTGCTACCAATTAATGAATTAACTAGCCTTTTATAAAGGCCTTGGTATTATAAATTGTGTCTAAAACAACTAGTTTTTTGACACCAGAGGAAGTATTTGAGAGATAAGGGTCTTGTTTGTTTGAGCTAAAAGTTGCTGAAAACTTTAATCTGAAAATTGTGAACTCTCGAAGTACGTCTCAAAGAATTCAAAAATTATGGAAAAAAATTATTTTACGAACTCTAAGAAGAACTATTTAAAATCGCACAAAAATGACTACAAAATATTACATCATTTGGCTTATACAAAAATATCAAAATTTTATTTTATTTTATTTTATTTAAGTTGAAACAAACAAGGTCAAGTTCAATAAGTTTACACCAGGTCAGAAAATGCAGAAAAGAAAACATTTGCAAGACTGGATAGCATACGGTGCAGAAAAAGTTCAGAAAAAACACCAAGAATAGTGCAGGTCTTATTAAGATTCTCTATGAAATTGTTTTGCAAGTCTCGTTAAGATATCATGGTTAAAGCACGTCAAATGTCAAGTGCTACTTGCAAAGTCAGCTCAGACCACAATTCTAACTAGCATAAGCCAACCATGTGTTTTGCTATCCATTCATCTCCAGGCTCCAGCAAGAGCTTCCCAGTCCAGTGCAACAGAATTACAGATATCGCATAAGGGTAATATAGGTAAGTGGCAAGTTGCAACTAGTAGTTGTATTGCTCTCTTTGGCCGACGGATGCATCCCCAGAATCTTTATAGCCTTGATGAAGAACTGAAATAATAGAAACATCTGTTATGTGTATGCTAAGTAAAACAAAAATACTGATCGTATGGTGCAAATCCCTGTGACAAATCTAAACCATCCTTTGTGCAAACCTTGCAAAGATTCAACGAATGAAGTAACAACAAATTGCCTGGGCGAAAATAAATTGGCAGAGGCTTAATAATTTAACATGATAACGATAAACAGACGCAGCATGTTCAACAGCTCACCAATCAGAAGCATTTTTACAACTCATTAAATATTTCTTTTAGTTCTCATACCAATGACAGCTTTTATGAACATCAAACGGTTGTATTTTGATTAAGTAGTTGGCACCAGTACCCAATATAACTGGGCGCACCATAGCACGCCATTGGAGAGGGATCCGACTAGTAGCTAACATGGTACTAAACACTAAAATTTACATGAAACCGGGACTTTTTGAGGAAGAAGTGATGTATTTTCATGCACCATCCAAATAAATCTAAGAGTTTAAGCTTCTGGAATAGATGTTCGATCTAGTCAATAAAATCAGAAATGTCTAATCTAACAAAAAGTGGAAATTTCTGGACAACCCGACTCCATTTGCAAGAAATGATGCCAGAAAAAATACACCCTCCGTTTTTTTTTTGTTTGACGCATTTAACTTTTGGACACGCCTTTAACCATTCATATTATTCAAAAATTTATAAATATTATTTATGTTATTGTGATTTGTTTTATCAATAAAGATACTTTAAACATGACTTATTTTTTTTGCATCCTTGCCCTAAATTTTTTGATAAGACGAATGGTCAAAGACGTGTCCAAAAGACGAAGATGTCAAACAAAAAAAAGGAGGGAGTATATCACAGACTCACAGTGGTCCCCTACTCAATAATGTAAGCTATGTACTAAGTACTAACACACATAAGGCACATGAACAAGTATCCCATATTCAGGGAAAGGAACACAGGGCATAATAAACTCATATATAATTGAAACAAAACGAAACCAGAATTAAGTAATACCGACAGTAAAAAGGTTTACATGGGGGAATATGCGACCTCATGTTACATCACGAAACCAGAAGCATACAGCAAACAAAAAGAGAGATCACAAACATCCACTGCCATGGTTCATCTTGCGATATTTCAACTTAAATGCCAAAGAACTCTAATTCGCTACATTAAACACTCAGTTCGAGAGAAGTACCGAAGGAAATTTGACACAGCCCAAACTCAACAAAATAGTAAATTAATACAGTATACTTCAAAGCGGTGGGTGAAAGTATGGTAAACGGAAAATGCTGTACCTTGAAGTTTCAGGTCAAAAATGTTCTGGAAAAAAGGTTTAGGGCAAACGATTACACCCACACATCACATGGGAAAACTATCATCTGAAATCAGCGCATTGCATATTGCAAACGATGAGCGCATTGCATATTGCAAACGATGAGCGTCGAGTGCAAACATGCAATTTTGTAAGGTCCTTGCCTTCCATTTCAAACCACCTCGTACGAAGCAAATCGTTTCGTCCTACTTCATACATTTATATATGGTAGGTTGGGAACAATCAAGCCTCCGTTCAACTGTAATCGGTCCAAACAACTAATAAATGATGAATAGAGACCACAAAGCGCGGCATACTGCTAACTGACATAAACGTGGGCGGTGTGGTAATGGAAAAGAAAGATCAGCACTCGCGTGTTCTAAGGGTTAGGAGAACAAATAGTCTAACTGAACCGTTTGCGAGTTCAAAATATACTTGAGAGACAAAAAAAAAATAGCATGATGACACTATGCTTCTGACAAGTGATGGCGAATAAAGAATAATGTTATAATATTTCTGTAACCCACCAAGACATTGAAACGGGAGAATTGGCAATCTAATGGAAATAAACTGCGGAGAGCAATATGGAACCACAGATTCTATAGCAGAGCCACAGGAATGTGAGGACCGATATTAATATCAGACAAAGAAAACTTTCAGAAGATGTCTTATAAATGTAACGGCGATAAGCACTGACCTAATGTAAACAATGTCGAGGAAAACACCTCCGCTGCATCGGTGGTGGAGGAGGAGACACCCAAGCACCAGGAGTGAAGTTATCGACATCAGCAAAGTCAGCCGGGTAGACTATTGAGTCGATCATCTGTCCTGACTCCAGATCAATCACATCGACGCGAGGGAGTGGCTCAACACCGGTATGATGTATAGCATATGCTGTATTGGGACGGGAATGCATGCTGTTCTGGATCGATGGGGAGGCGAAAGCCTGGTTCGCCCCTAAGTAGAGCGAGTAATCGCCAATCGATGAGGCACGCACAACAGAGATCTCCTCATCCTCCCCATGCTCTGCTTTGTACAGCTTAGCAAAGACTGTGTTGTTGGGCCCAAGAAAAAGCAGGCAGATGAAGACATTGCTCCCAACAGCAAACACATGGTGGCCTCTGTTAGGCCACAGGATCATGTCTCTTGGGATATCGACCTCAAAGTGGAGGGTAATCACCTGTTGGGGTTGGGGATCCCAGAGATCTGCATCACTGTCCTCCTCCTCCTCCAATTCTGCATCACTGTACTCCTCCAACTTAGCCTGGGCTTGCTCAATGGCTTTCTCTAAGTCAAAGTCATGGATAACTTCTTCATCGTCAGGTACAGGAAGCAACAGCTGCTCTACCTCTAACCCCTCTCTGTCAAGCACATCATGGTCGTCAGAATCAGAACCGTGCTGCTCCAACCCCTCCTCATCCTCCTCCAAAATAAGCCTAAACCTCAGATCAGGAGAGCGGTCTACGAGCAGAACATTGGGACAGGCCAGGATGTACAGCACCCCATCAGAGATAGCCAGGGATCTAACGAAGAGCGGCTCTCCGTCAATCTGAGGCAGGGCCCTCCATTCGCGCGGCAACCTCCAGTTCAGCGGCGAGATGTAGTTGCCGAACCAGCTCCAGAACACCTGAGAGAAGGGTTGTCCTGCTGTGAGGACGAAGAGGTAATTCGGGATCCAGAAGACGGCCACCGGCGAGTGCTCGGCCGGCAGCTCGCCAAGCCGCCGTGCATCTCCACAAGCGACGCAGCGCAGGGACAGATGCTGGTCCTCCGCGCCGGCACCACCGCGGACTCTGATGGCGAGCAATCCTCCCGTCCCGGTGCACCCCCAGCATACGGATCCCGGAGGTGGCGTGGCGAGGCGAGCCAGTCCACCCGTGTGAGAGCCCCCTCAGCCATATGGAGCAGCGTGGGTGTGCCGCCGCTGCCGCCATTGCCCTCTGCCTGCAAGGGCGACAGCACCAGGCAGCGCCTAGTGGGAGGTATGGCCTTGCGCCACCGCGTGCAGACCTGCCGCATCGCCTCCACGCTTGGCGGGGATCTGATCAGCCGGGAAGCGATGTTTCTGAGGAGATCAGCCGGGAGGGACTCCGCCATGACGAGGGGTCGGGGGCGGCGACGTCGTCGGAACTAGGAAGAGAGGGAGAGGGCGGGGAATGGAGAGGAAGGGTTTGAAATGTGGGTGGCGAATGCAGACTAGGGATTGGAATTGGAGATGTTGGGAGGCGAGCCGCGCCCGCGCGGAGGCAACGGCTTCCGGATGTCGGTTGCGATGGGTGTCCAGTGTCCTACCGGGCCTCCAGCACTGTGTTGTCTGCGGGCTGAGTGGGCCGGGCTGCCATCCTCTGACGATTTTTTAACATCTTACAATTTCTAATAAATAAATATTTTCTATGAAATTGAATGAATAGATGCCTATTACCGTTCCATTATTATACAGCCTGTCGATTCAAGTGGCAGGATTTATATTTTTCACCAAACGGTCAGACGGAATGGGCATCAATGCAGCCGAGGATATATGGTGAGTTGGTGACAAATCCAGCTGCTTGGTTTAATGGAATTTAAATCCCAACAAATGAAACGGATGAATTTAAATCCTGCCAAACCAAACGGAATGATTTGTCCAAACAAACGAAGTGTCCAGATAAAGCTAAAAAACGCTCCAAAAAAATGATAAAAGCATGCAAACACAACGAATCAATCATTGATTTCAAGAGTAAAAAAATGTTTTAGACCAAATTTAAATGCATGAGGAAGGCTCTTGGTGCTTTCTCTCCGGTTTGCATGTTTTTGGGTCTTCTGAAATCGTTTGTTGCTCTTGTCTTAACACAAAAATGACGTGGTGATGAGCAAGACGATGAATTGTAGAATAGATTTGGTCTAGAGTACCTTTACTGAAATAGCCTACATAACTTTCCTGTAATGGGATGGATAATTTTACTATAGAAGAAAATTGCTATGACTTGGATTATAGTATAATTTTTACTGCGATGCCGTGCACCTTGATTAGGATATATTGTAAAGTTACGGAATTTTTTTCATGGCTTGGACACGCTTAAAGATAACATATAGATTTTTCTATGGCTTGAATATAGTAAAGTACAGATCGCGTTGCAGTAAAAAATTTGTTGTCATAAATGGTAAAGACACAATAAATTCTACTCTGTAAAATATTTTGCTGTAAAAAATCAGTTCATGCAAAAAATAAAAAACATATAGCAAGTGTAGTCTAGTTTGTTCATAAAATTATCAGAAATACAAATTTGAAATTCGTTCATTCACCGGATGTCCTAATCTCAATTTATGATGAAAAATTGAAGAAGATAGGCTACTCAATGCCATGTCATGTGGGCTAAACCATGCTCAACCGAAAGATGCCAACGTATAAACACAGGAGTATATATTATACATATACACATGTGTTGCAATACTATTATACATACTAGCCGAATCAGCGCGCTTGTGGCGAGCCTAGCGCGGGAGAAAAAAGGCCGGCACACACGGGGAAAAAGCCATGGGGCGGAGCGACGCGCGCGCGGTGAAAAAACCGGAGAGAGCGCGCGGGCGAGTGCGGGAAAAAAATCGCAGGCGAAGCGAAGGCCGAAGCGAAAGCGAGGCGGAAAAACACACAGCAATGAAGCGAAGCCACGCAGTGAGCGCCAGCGACATAAGCGGCGCAAGCGGGCGAAAGCAAGCATGAGCGGTTAGGCGGGCGAAAGCACAGCGAGGGTGAGCCACATGGCGAGGCCGACGGGAAACCGGGCTTTGTACTATTTACTAGCAGAACTCACGCGCTTCGCGCGTGGGTGAAGCCCCGTGTGGTTTTGCAATGCAGAGAACAACAGTGACAATATGGCAGCACAGCAAATAATCCATTAATAAGGTTGTTCCGGAGAAGAATGGAACATGATAATAAAACCTCAGAAGCTTGTATCAGAATTATTAATTAGAACCAAAATATGAGTTGCTCATGTTCAAGGATGCTTTGATCATAAACTCCATTTCTATGTAAATTTAAGTCCTGGAAGCAAACCTCACAAGTCTGAAGCTAAACAATCAGTTGCGGCAAAAATTTGAAACAACCAAATGTAACTGATGAAATAATTATAATATGTATTTCAGATGTGCAAACACAGAGACATTAATTAGGCATTGTGATTTTAATCAAGGGAACATAGTACTATTAAAAGGAGAAGATGATAATATTTGGTCAAGGTCTTTTGCGGTACTGAAGCACTCTGCATAGCAAATTAGCAACCTCCTGAAAGATAATTTTGAATGACCGATGAACCAAACTATTTTGGGTGATGTATGACATGCAGCAATGACAATAACAAAGCCAAAAATTGTTATATGCACATAAAGGCTATCTTACTAACAATAATATGTTTTGCTTAATGGCCCTGTAGGCAAAGGATGGCCACCGATGCTGATATCCTAATCTAAATAGATAGGACTAAAGGAGAAAGCACCAATTAAAAATGGCTAACTTAACATACAATTTAGTAAATTTCAGAATAAGAACATACTCCATCACGTACAATCTGAGTCATAGTAAAGACATGGTCAAGAGAAAGAGAGGTCAATCCATAAGTCTCTAGCTAGCTACCATCAAGGTAAACATGGCTGGAACAGGTTAGCATATGTGTAAACACTAATCATATGCATAGGACAAATTACAAAACACAACAACGATAATCCCCAAAACACTATTCCAGACTGAACCAATACTTTACCGACAAAAAGAAGGATGGCAATGCAACTGTGTATTCCTGAAACGGTAAGGCAATAGGAAAGATTTATCAAATAGAGATTGAATTATGCAATAATAGGAGCATCATACATGATACCTCTATCCACGGATCTGCCCAAGATTAAATTGTATACCAAATTAAGCACGTATCAATCACGATGCAGATAATCAAACTACTTCGACATGTGTATGACAGAATCGGATCAAAATATCATAGAGATGCAACTGTCAAAGGGGAGAGGAGGCCAAGAGACGGGCTGACCAAAACTGGCAGGCATGCATGCCAATGCATCATATCGACCATATAACAATAACAACCAAAGGTGTGCCCTGGAAGGACAAAGATCCCATTATTCACCTTACTTTAATCAGCCAATGATCGTACTCATCTTGTTCAAGGTAGTTAAGCATAACTATTAACATTTCAGCCCTCGAAGCTTATCATACACAGGGTAAAGTTATTTTCCATTGCGAGAAAAAAAGCATGCGACGGTGACAAAAATCTTAAGTTCCAGATCCCTAAAAATGTCTTTTAGCAAAACTTTGATTGGGAAGAGCTAGATGGCACGTACAACCTGGCTTCGGCGGATCCGGCCTTGTTGAAGGCGGGCGTCGACGGATCCGCCCTCGGCGGAGTGCCAGCGGCCGCCCCAAGGCTCGTCTCGCTGGATCGATCCGGCGAGCAGGCAGCAGCACAACGGTAGGCGCGGGGAGGGGCCGGGGGAAGCCGGGGCGCCGGGAAGAGGTAAGCGGCGGCGCGCCGGGAGCTGGAACGGGAGGGGGTCGGCAGCGGCGGTCCGGTGAGCACAGGAGGAGGCGATAGCACAACGGGGTGAGGGAAAGAGGAGGCCGGAGCCTGGATGAGCAGGCGGACGGGGAAGATGAGAAATGAGGGAGGAGAGGGCTGCGGGGAAGGTATATGAGGAGGGGCATGGACCGTAATTTTCGCGAACCGCAGGTGTACTTAGAAAGCCCAAAAGGGCAGCGCTGCTAACTACGCGAAACATTGGGGGTGTGAACGAAATTTGACCGAGAGGCGGAAGCACTGGCCAGGTAGCGTTCTGCGAAATTATGGGGACTGAAGCAAGAATTCACGTACCCTGAGGGGCTTTTTGCAAAGTCGTCCCCCCGGGAGGGCCTGGATCGGAGGGCTGCAACGGGGACGCGCAGGCATAGACGAACGGTGGAGATTTTCGGAGCGACGTGGCCACCGCGAGGGTGAGCCTTAGCGAGGCGCTATATAGCGTCGTAGGCAAATTACTAGCGAAGTTAACGCACCTACGGTGTGTCCTTTCTTTGTTAATTATTTTGGGCATTGACAGTCAATCATTAAATTGTTATTGCTGACTTGGGGTTAACCAACCTATGTTAAATTTTGAAACAAATGCGTATAAAAAAGCTTAACAAGGTTTACCTTATGGGATTAAGCTCATGTGAGCAACCAACGCTAAGCTACCTGCACCGCAGTGTAGATGACAAGGGAAAGTGTGGAATAGAGCAACCCTCCCACCACCTCAACCTAGCGCTTGCCGGCGCGCGGCCCGTGATGGCGGCCCTCCTCCTCCTCCTCCCTTCCCCTCCTCCTCCTCCTCCTCCTCCTCCCCCTGGCGTTTTGGAGCCACGGCTCTGGCGGCGCCCCACCTTCGACTGGCTGGCGGCATGGCTGAACCCGCGGGGCCGCCTCTCTTCTCCCGTCATGGCGGTCGTACGCCTCCTTCGCCTCTCTGGCTGTTTGGCGGCGCAGCAGCGGCTATCTTCTGCGGCTTCTATGGCGGGCTGCTTTCGGCAGACCATGGCCATGGCCTTCAGCGGCGCTGGGCGGCAGTTTAATAAGGCCGGTCGCGCCCGCTGGCTTATGGCGAGGCGCCGCGGCATAGCATGCGGCATGGCCGCGCCTCTTCCTCTCCCGGCCAGATCTGGCGGCGGCGGCGGCGCCTCCTCGCTGTATGGCTCGCGCGCGCCCTCTTCCTCTCTCGGCCAGATCTGGCCGGCGCTCCATCGATTATGCCACGTTCATGGCGTCTCCCATCAAGCGCTGTCGCCGGTGGTGGCCGCCCCGTCCAGCGCCGCCGCCCTTCCCAAGCTCTCCTCCTCCAGCCAATCCGGCTCCTCTTTCTTCCAGATCCGACGCGCCGGTGTTGGCGCCGTCGATCTGGCCGGCGGCGCCTCCCTCCTCCTCAGCGATGGCGCCGGTGCTCCGGCACTGGCGTGCTGGCAGCGGCGGCGGCGTCGTCCTGTTCGACCACGGCGGTGGGTCCTCTCGGCGATCACGCGACGGGTGTGGGGCGACGTTTTGCGATAGACAGCGAGGAGCCCACGCCATCCACCTCCTTCGTGTTTGGTCCCGACTTTGCTGCCTTGTCCCTCCCCCCTTGTAAGGGACCCGGTGGCACTGCCGGCCTCTTCCGAGCCCGTTGGCACTTCGGTTGGTTGTGCTCCGTCGGGACGTCGTTCGCTTCCCTCCTTCTTTGTCGCCACCTTCACGCATAGTGGTGGAGCTCAGCACCGGCTTTTCCTCTTTCTTCCTTCTTCCCCTCCTTCTGGGCCTGTCTTGGCGGAGACCGCCCGAGGGGACCGCTCTTCGAGAGACCGAGTCCGCGGGCAAGAGACTCGGTTTGTGCGGTGTGTTGGCCGGAGCGGTTGGAGTGGGTGTGCTCCAGGGATGTGTGTCCGGTGGCCTCGTAGCTCGGCGTAGCTTCAAGACCGGTTTCTTCGCTTCTTCCTCCCTTGAACTGTCTCGGTGGAGGCGCCAGGGGGTCCGCTTCGGTGCCTGGCCGGAGTGGTCGGAGCAGGTGGCTCCAGGGGCGTGTGTCCGACGGCCCCTCAGCTCCTCCCGTGGTGGCGTCGTGGACCATTGCCCGTCCTCGGCTATTCGGCGCCCCTGTTGGTGTCGGGGCTCGTCTCAGGCCGTCTAGATGGCGTGGCGTTTGGTCTCCTTCGCTTCCCGTGCGCTGGCCACTCGGCGTGGTGGCCCCTCTCCAGCGGCGTTGGCTGACGACCTTTCCCTAACGGTGTCCCCGTTCTCTGCCTCTTGACTTGGTCCTGTCCCCGTCGTCTTGTTCCTCCCTTTCTCCGAGGGGTCAGGTGATGTGGGCGGCCTCTTCCGCGTCGAGGAGCGACGTTCGTCTGCGCTTTTCGGCACTTCGTCGTCGGCCTGCGACTCGGTTCTTCTCTTGCTTTCACCTCCGGTGACCTCGCCTTTTATGCGCTTAGTATGGTGGTCTTGGCGAAAGCCCCGCCTTTGAAATTTGGTGTTGGCGTCACCTTTGGTGTCGTTTCCTCCTTGGAGGCATCACTTTCAGACCTTTCTATGCTCTGAGTGAAAATCCTATCGGCATTGCGGTGGCGATAAGTTCGCCCTGTCATTTACCTTGTTGAAGGCGTCGTGGTTTGCCGTCTCGCGCTTTGGGCTTCCACTGAGTCTGCTGTTTTAGGAGTCGTTCGTCACTGCGTGAGTGTTGGTGGTGTTTTCCCTTCTCCCTCTCCTGTATCTCTTCCTGTTCGACCGTTGGCCTAGTAGGCTTCGGTCGTGTTCCCGGCGGTGACCGAAGATGTGTCTGCTTTGGCGAGATTGCGTGAAGGCTATGGTTGTACCCATGTTTGCCTGATTTTATTTTATTTTCTTCTGCTTATCAATGAAATAGGTCGGCAGTTCTCCTGCCCCTCTTTCAAAAAAAAAGTATGGAATATCAAGTTCAATGTTCAGCCAAAAGGAAATAGTAATTACACTACTACTACTACATGTAGTACCTGAACCAATTAGCGAGAGCCTGAAATTTACTTTCTTTTCCTACATGATTCAAGTAGTAAACTTAAATTCTATTGCAAATAGAGGTTATAAACACATATTGATGGCTGAGAAACTAAATGACATTCTGTAAAAAAAAATTCTGCAAATGTTTTGATGGATGTATTATCGTCGGATACAGATAAGAAACGGGCTTGGAACCTAGGTAAAGTAGATTCAGACAGGAATGAAGTACGTAAGCATTATTTGTATAGAGAACAAAAAATATGTGATATGACTACCATAAGCCTTTGACACAAATTTTTTTTCTTTTTCTTTTTCCACCTCTTACGAATTGCACCAAGTTCCCCTCTTTCAATTTCCCCACCTCCAAAGTAGCATCTGGAGAAGGTAAGCATGTCAGGCTCAAACTTGTCCGCCTGGGAGAAGTGGAGAACCACCTGGTAGGTCCAAAAAAAAGCGGCGGCCAGAGATGACTGGCGGTGTAGGCATGGCAGGAGCAGTACAGCGACAGTGGCACAGAGATCCCACGGGGTTGTGCAGAGGCGCGTGGACACGAGTAGAGGCAAGCAGCACCATGAGGACAGCAAGCTACAATTGACGAGCATCAACCAAAAGCTTCTTCTTGTTGTGTGGAAAGAAGATATTGATGTAAACGGCGGCTAAGTTTTCATGCACCAAAACTCTGATACCATGTTGTGCATATAAGATGTATATTGATCTGTAGATGAAGGGTGTATATATGTGTAGGGTACACGACAAGCCTAGATAAGGCAGAGAAAATAAAAAATCAAATCAGTCCTAATATGATAAGGACTCCTAATATATCTGTAACAGTGGGAAGATTCAGATGGACTGTATCTCAATAAAGCAATTAACATAGAGCAACTGAAGCCAAAGTTCCATTCAAGACCAGGATATTGCTGTATTATTCAGAGCTCTAAAAAGAAATTATTGTACAACGCAATATGTAAAATGTTGGTAGTGCATCTGAATTAATAGAGCAAACAGTTAGCAGTCCACATTAGTACAAAATTATAATCACAACATCAAATTAATAGACATCTGGACAAAAGGAACTAAAAAAACAATTCCAGAGAGCAGACACATAAAAAAAGTTTAATTGCACATAATTGAGTGGTAAAAAAAACTTCAGAAGCTCAAGGGGCAGTTTTCCCACACAATCACAAGAGGGTTTCGATCTTTTTATTATAGCAGTCCACATTAGTAAAAAATTATAATCACAACATCAAATTAATAGACATCTGGACAAAAGGAACTAAAAAAACAATTCCAGAGAGCAGATACATAAAAAAAAGTTTAATTGCACATAATTGAGTGGTAAAAAAAACTTCAGAAGCTCAAGGGGCAGTTTTCCCACACAATCACAAGAGGGTTTCGATCTTTTTATTATAGCAGGTGTTGGTGCTTACTATATTCAATTTTATCAATGTTTTCATAATAACATGCCAGCATAAACATAACAAAACAATGCTATTCAAAAGCACACCTTAATGGGCTTGAACATAGCTGAAGCATCTGCTGGTGTTCAGATTTATAAACCACTGGACTGGAAAGGACTGATACGCCATCAACGTTCTAGTTGTGAACAGGTTCAGTGCAGACATGACATTTGGCACTTGCTTACAGCTCAACGAAGATATAAGGGATAAAGCTCTGCATCATATGGGTTGAAACTTAGCCACGATAATATACAGACTAACATAGGAATGCATCAGTAATTTTTACGCACCCACCAAGGTAGGCCAGCACAGGGTTAAACAGGATTCCACCATTAGCAGTTGTGATTACTGGAGAAACAAAACTTCTGATGAAAGCAGTAAGCGCCTCAATTGCAACTGACAGAACGCTGCAGCATTTAAATTAACGATGAGTGGATCTGTAAGGAAAATAGAAAAAAAAATCTAGGTTTGTCTCAATTAATAGGTATACTAATTAATAGGTATATCTAGGTTTGTCTCAATTAATAGGTATATCTAGGTAATTGAGAAGACCAGATGAAGCAGCGATGGGGGAGAAGACCAGATGAAGCAGGATGGAGACCGGAGAGGCGGAGCCGCAGCGGAGGCGCCGCCGCGCTGGGGGCAGGCCGACGGGGAGGCGGAGCGACGGCGAATCGGCGGCGACAGTACCACGGTGGAGGCAACAGCGACTCGGCGGCGGCCGGTGGATTTGGGACCTAGGCCAGGGTTTGCCCTCCGCCTACTCGCCTGACGCAGCTGAATACCGGTGGGCGTAATGAGGGGCGGCGCGCTGGGGGCTTCCGCAAGGAGCAGAGGGGAGCGGCAAGCGCCAGCCGAAGGAAGGGGAGGTAGCGCTAGCCGGAGGAGGAGGACGGGAAGGAGAAGAAGAGGACGGCACACGCGGGGGGAAAAAAGAAACAAAAAGGGAGCACATGCGGGAGTCGAACCCGGAGCAGGGGAGTGAGATCTAGCGCTTAAGACAAGCTGGGCGAACGACCCGCCGTGTGGAGGCCGCGGCCAGCAAAAATTCTTTTATATATAATCATTGGATGGACGGCCAGATTGAATCAGCGAACGCAATCGAACGGCCGCCGCTTTTCCGTTCGACGTGGCCTAACCGGGACGAAGCCGTCGACGTGGCCTCGCCGGAAAGCAGCCTGTCCGCGCCTTGTATTATAACATTGATTGATGATTGATTGATAGATACACATGCAACATAATACTAAGTGCTGTACTTACGCAAAAACTACATGCAAACTACTCCCTCAATTTAGGGCATATTTTCGTTTCAGAATATCTTGGGAGGATGCTTTGACCGTTAAAATTCTATTTTGTACATCGAAATGCATGTATTTTGACTATAATTGTTTATATATATTCCCTCCGTTTCAAATTGTAGTTCACTGTTGACTTTTGGACACGCCTTTTGACCATGTATCTTATTCAAATAATTAATTCAAACATGCAAAAATATAAGTCATGCTTAAAATATGTTTAATGATAAAACAAATCATAGCAAAATAAATAATATTTACATATATTTTTTTAAATAAGACAAATGGTCAAATATAATATACAAAAGTCAACAGTGAATTATAATTTGGAACAGAGAGAGTATGACATGCAGATATATGTGATCTTTTCGAATCAAGACGTGTCGGTGTCTTATATAAAAATAAACCGAGTTAATTAATGCAGCTGCATGGCCTCCCTAGCAGCACGGATAAAACGCTTCAAAACGATTAATTTGTAGAAGGGCTTCCCTTCCAAATTGACGGCCTCCCGCCATTTTCGCGCGCGCTCTCATTGATGCCGCCATGCCCGATCCTCCTCCTCCTCCTCGGTGTCTGCTCCACGTTCGCTGAACCCAACCTCGCCTCGTGGATCGCGACGGCGAGGAAGGAAGATGAGGCGCTCGGCGTCGAGGGAGCGCGGCGGCGGCCACGACGGGGGGAAGGCCGGGGTGGCGGCGGTGGCCGTCGACGGCGACCGGAGCAGCCAGCACGCGCTGAAGTGGGCCGCCGACCACGTCCTCTCCCGCGCGCACCCCTTCTTCCTCCTCCACGTCCGCCGCAAGCACACCTCCCTCCACCCCGCCGGTAGGCAAGACAACCCACGCCATGAGCGCCATTCCTGGACCAATCTCAATTTCTGGTTGCAACCATGCGCGCGCATGCAGGCGGGAAGCAGTTCTCCATATCGCACGTGCAGGATGATGTTGCGGCTTCTTTCCTTGCTCAGATGGATCTTCAGACTAGGGACCTGCTGCTTCCGTTCCAGTGCTTCTGCAGCAGAAGAGGGGTATATATGTGCATTGCATCCTTTGAATCTCCCCTTCTCATTTCGTTTCATTAATTCAGAATTCGAATTGTTCTGGATGAACGTCAATGCAGGCGAAGGTAATTAATGCAGATGAAAAATGTTGTAGTGTTCTTCCTGACGAAGTATGAAAAAGGGCATTTTTTTAAGGCTTTGATGATGCTGCCCATACATCCCATGTCATCCTTGTTGATCTCCACATAGATGTGTCAACAGGGTGTGATTCTAACCCCTTCTAGGCTGACTTACTTTAATATCTGCAGTTACAATGCAGGGAGATCATTCTTGATGGAACAGATGTGCCCAAAGCTATTGTGGAATTTGTTGTGCACCAGAATGTTGACAAGGTAGTGCTGGGAGCATCATCTAGGAATGCATTCACAAGGTGCTCTATCTAATTTAGAATGAATTCTATGCACATTTTCTCCCCTTGAAATTACTCGGTCGTCCTCTTTCGCAGATCGAAATTGCCATGTCACAATTATTTGTGTGCCTAATTTAGAACGACTTCTATGTACAATTTGATTTTTTTTTCCCCTCAACTATTTCAGGACAATAAGGAAAATGGATGTGCCTACTTCTGTTACAAAGTCTGCCCCAAACTTTTGTTCGGTGTATGTGATAGCAAAAGGGAAGTTATTGTCGTTTAGACCAGCCACTCATGCAAATGTAAATGACAACAGCAAAGAGGACATGAAATCTGATGCGCATGGGAATCGACTGCTAGCTGTACAAAGTTTGTGTTTCTTCGACGTTATTTTGCTTTAGATATGCAATATGTATCGATCTCTAGTAGATGATTATTTGAATGATCTTTAATTTATGCATAAGTTTTAGGTGAACCAGCACACAGGCTACTAGTTGAAGGACCTCATTCTTCAAGGTGAGTTAAATACAAGACAATGATGCATGCCTTTTTGATCATCACATGGAGTTAATTCTCTATCATTGGAGTCCATATCAGATAGTTTCATTTTTTCTCTTGTTGGTTCTCTTTAACTATTTATGGAGGTATTTATAATTTTGAAGTTCTTATTAGTCTTCAACATCTCAATACTACTGCATTGATTTGTTTCCGTGTGTACATGTACTTTCTATTGTTTTCATTCGAATGGAATTATGATCAGGCCTATGTCAATACGTGCTGCTATGCCCATTGATGCCAGCTCTGATAAATCAACAGAAGAGGGCAGCCTCATGTTACCTGATCAACAAGGATATGCTGACTGTTCATATATAAAATCATCTTCATGCCCAAGTGAATTCTCGAGAAACATTAATCAACAAGGCAATTATTTGTCTCCAGAATATCCTGGGTGTCGAAGAGATATTTTGTCGTTGCCAAATGAGTGTGATGATCGTGAATGTCATTCTCCACAGAGAAAATACTTGGGCTTTGATGAACCAAGTTTTAATGACAGTGCACTTAGTTATGGATACAATGCCTGCAAACCTCCAAGTGACGAATGTACCACATCAACTTCTAATTATCAAACAGTATGCTTGGATACTGCCTGCCTAGTTCGTTTCTTGATTCTTATTGACATGCATAACTAATATTACCATTGCTATATATCATCAGATGCATGGATGTCTTATCGCCATCATCTCATTTGCAGGAAGGTGTGGAAGCTGAACTAAAACACTTTAAGCTTGAAACAAAGCAAAAGAATGGCGATATGCTTCCGTTGAATTACAAAGAGGTATTGGTGATACATTGCACTGTCTTGATTGTAGTTTACCTCATAAAAATTTTGTGACCAATTCCAAACTTGGACTTTATTCTGAAGCGAACTGTTCTTCTGGAACTGTAGTTACCTCTTGGTACTGGAGGCTGGATAGATAACTCAACTGCAATTTTTGAACATGCAAACCTTCCCTACAAAGACAAACAACATACAGAATCGAGTTCAGCAGCTGTTGATCCAAAGCATAAGCTCTGGAAGCTTGACACTTTTTCTTCTGATATTCAAGATAGAGAGAGTTTCATAGAGGAATTTACATATCATAATCCCCAGGAAGTAGTTCACCCGATCTTGAGCCGCTTACCACCAAAATTTTACTCACCTAAAAACGATGGTAATCAGGCATCTGCCTCAAAAGGTGCCCACAGGCTTGAACTGAAGAGTAAATCCTTGCCAAGGCCGATTGAGACCAAAAAAATGCTAGAGGGTCTCCCTACTAGATTACAATGCAGAATATACTCACCAGAAGAGATTGCAAAAGCGACTGATCATTTCTCGATGGAGCTGAAGGTTGGGGAAGGAGGTTATGGGCCTGTTTACAAAGCCACACTAGACAATACTCTTGTCGCAGTCAAGATTCTCCACTCTAATATAACTCAAGGGCTGAAACAGTTTCAACAGGAGGTATGGCCATACCTAATTTGGTTTTACAAAGTATCCTTTTCCACTACCATCTCTCTTTTCCCAAGCTTTAATAAAATGATTGTGGGATAAATTTTTTTGCCATTGCAATCATCTACGACCCTTCTGAAGAACAGCACAGTCACACGCACACACTTCGTCGATATTAGTACTTGATACAGAGTAGTTTAGGCAATGTGGTGGTTATGTGAAATTTCAACCATATGTTTAGCAGAATGGAGCTACCTCTAGTAGTATGCATCATTGAACTAGGTACTATAATGGCATTGTAATGACTCATGAGTACTTATGTGCATTAGTTTTTTTTTTTTATCAATTCCTTCGCTCACAGTAGACCATGCATTAGTGATTGATGTAAATGCTGCATTTTGTGAATCGTGACGAAAGAAGCTGTGCTACCATCAGGTTGAGCTGCTGAACAACATTCGGCATCCAAACATGGTCCACCTGGTGGGCGCTTGCCCCGAGTACGGCTGCCTGGTGTACGAATACATGCCGAACGGCAGCCTCGAGGACCGCCTCTTCCGCCGGTCAGGCACGCCGCCGCTGCCATGGCAGCTCCGTTTCAAGATCGCGGTGGAGATAGCCACCGGCCTGCTATACCTGCACAAGATGAAGCCTGAAGCGTTCGTGCACCGAGACCTCAAGCCCGGGAACATCCTCCTCGACAGGGACTTCGTCAGCAAGATCGGCGACGTCGGCCTCGCCCGCATCATCCCCCGGTCGATGGACGACGCCGTGACGCAGTACCGGATGACCGCCGCCGCCGGGACCTTCTGCTACATCGATCCCGAGTACCAGAAGACTGGGCTCGTCAGCACCAAGTCTGACGTCTACGCCCTGGGCATCATCTACCTTCAGATGATCACTGCGAAGGACGCCATGGGGCTTGCGTACAGCGTGTCTGATGCACTGGAAGAAGGCAGCTTTGACGAGCTCCTGGATAGAAATGTTGTCGGCTGGCCGGTGGAGGCGGCTCAGAAGCTTGCCGAGCTTGCGCTGAAGTGCTGCGAGCTGAGGCGAAGAGACCGTCCTGATCTGGAGTCTGTCGTGCTGCCTGAGCTGATCCGTCTGCACGCGCTCACCGTGTCGTCTGAACGTCCTTCCTCCATGGATCAAGGCCATCAGCGTTCATCCAGTGACAAGGTACGAGCACTAATCGGCTGTGCTTTCTTTGAGACCATGGAGCATGCAAGTTCTGAAGTGGGTTCATCAGGGCTCTATCTTCAGTTGGTGTTCAGTGTTCTGAACTTTTTTATCACTTAGGGATTCAGCTGGATGTTTAATTGCTTTGTGCTTGCTCTACGTTCAGGATTTGCCTTCAAGCGAAGAATTGACGAAGACCCTGAACGATGCAATTGTGAAAGGAGCATCATTTGCAGTATAGCAATACAACTACAAGGACCAGAAGTAGGCATGCCTGCCACTGCCATACTGGACCCTGCGGTTGCTCCAATTTGTAAATACTGCCCTAGCCCAGCAATTTGCAGACTGTTGTAGTTTATTATTTTCATTTTTTTTTTGGAAACTGGCAAGGCTGGAGTATTAATCAATATGTATATTAAGCACACAATTTAAAGCTCTCATCATTTGGTAGTGCTGAACAGTGAACACTTGTTCTTGATGCGAACCAGATCAATCCCATGCCCTCCTGTTCATGATGACTGCGAACTGCTTTTACGAAGAACTTGTCATCTGTCTTCAGGGCCAGGAATAATGCCATAACTCCTTTTATCCTGACATGTTAGATTTGCTATGATAGGAGGATAATTTTAATTTAGGAGTTTCTTCACAATCTCATGTATTATGAGATACAAAATACATCTATACAAAAATCGACCTCGTGCAAAAAATTCCAATATCGCAAAGCGTTTCTTCCATAAATGCAAATGTGAAAAAACAGTAGAAAGAAAGTGGATTTTTTTTGCGTCTGCATGTTTTGGCTAATTGCAGGCGCCTGCAAAATAGCATTGTGTTTTGTTTTATGTTTATTATAGATTTATTTTGTTTTCTGTTTATTATAGATTTCTTTTATTTTCTGTATATTATTAATTTTATTTTGTTTTCTGTTTTTCACGTAGAGAGTTTTTCTCGTATAATTTGCGAAATCGTGCAAACGCAAAAAAATCCACTAAATTTCTACTGTTTTTCTACATTTCCATTTATTGAAAAAAATGTTTTGCGATAGTGGATTTTTTTTGCGCAAGGTCTGCATGTGTCGGGGATAAAATTACGGCCCATTGCCATGGCCCACTCCCTGACGGCCCAATCGAACAGCCTACTAGGGCCCAGCTCCCTGGAAGGTTCTATCAGGCCCATATGCATCCTGCCGAACAGCCTCCTGGCAGGGGTGATGCGTAACGACCTAGGATTCGTGTTTGAGTCCGACTCGAACAGAGTTCTGCATGGCTACGTGAAGACCCGGACGTGGTTTCCCGGATTGGAATAGGAGTCGTGATCCCCAAGACATGGAGTATGCCTTATCTGCCTCGGGATATATTTGGCATGTACTGAGTTCGTTACAAACTCGTAGTTAGCTTACCGATTATCCTTGATAGGTCGGTTTGCTCAAGACTATATAAACAGAGCCCTACGGCGTGTTAAGGGGCCCCGGTCATCATCTTATAGCTTATCGCGACTTGTACTCAGATAATCTCGCCGAGACTTGTTCGTCTCGTCGAGCCACCTCTTGTATTCATCCTCGATATATAAGAAAGATCGGACGTAGGGCTATTATCTCTCCCGAGAGGCCTGAACCAGGATAAAAACTCTGTCTCCCTGTTCGCTGTTGTTCGTGGTTGTTCGGCGCGTCTCCTATCTCAATCTTCAAGAACCTTGGTCGACTTGAGATCGATATCTCAACCGTCCGATTTGGCGCCGTCCGTGGGGACTCGCAGATCGAGCATGTCGAACTCTATCAACGACAGAGATTCTCCCCGAGGACTACGACTTCGGAGGCGGATGTCTCTTCCCCGCCAGATCGGATCGATCCTTCGATCTTGATCGCTTCAGATCTGGTCCCCGCTCCATGCTCGGGCCGGATCTCTTCGCTGGCGCTCTTCGCCGGAAGCCTTGTCTCGTCTCGCGACGAGCTCCGCTCGGGGATCGGATCTCTTCGCGTCGGCGACTCTTCGCCCAGCGCAAGCTCGGTCCCGTCCACGAGCTCCGTGCTCGGTGAATCTCTTCGCACCGGCACTCTTCGCCGAAGCCTTGTCTGATCTCGCGACGAGCTCGCGCTTCGAGGCCGGATCTCTTCGCCGGCAGCTCTTCGCCCGCAGCGCAAGTTCGTCCCGCCACGAGCTCCGTGCTCGGGCCGGATCTCTTCGTTGGCAGCTCTTCGCCCGAGCGCGCGTCTCGTCCCATGGCGAGCCTCCGTGCTCGGCCGGATCTCTCTCGCCGGCGACTCTTCGCCCAGCGCAAGTCCGTCCCCGCGATGAGCTCCTTGCTCGGGGACTGGATCTCTTCGCGCCGAGCAGCTCTTTGCCCGGGGCGCCGAATCTCTTCGCGCCGGGCAGCTCTTCGCCCGGAGCGCGCGTCTGGTCTCCGCGACGAGCTCCGTGCTTGGGGACTGGATCAAAATTTCTTCCGGATCCCGGGGCTGTTCGCCTGGCTGTGGATGACGGGAGAGAGCAGACCAGCGCTTGGAACGTCGACCAGCTTCGTAAGTTCCTCGTGTAGGTCTTTCGTTTTCTAGCTTCGCGCTTTTTCTCAAACTTCGCGCCTTAGTTCGTCCAAGTCTCTCGGGCTGCCATGTAAAGTTCAACCCATTGAGCGGTGAATACTCGCGGCCCCCTGCGGTCCTCCTCACCACTTGTCTTCTCAGACTACTCTTTCTCTCTGGTAACACTTGATGGCTGCCCGGTCTTGCGAACTCTTGGCTCCGCAATCTGAAGGGTTTTCCCTGCCCATATCTGGTTTCAACAAGTTCCTAAACTTAGAGTTGCGTAACACGGCATCCTGCCTCGTGGCTAAGCCTACTCTCGTAAGCCCTCCACGGCAGAGGCACTTACCGCTCACGGCACAACCACTTGGCAAAGCCTGTTCTCGTAAGCCCTCCGCGGCAGAGGCACTTTCCTTGTTCGGTTACCTTCGGAATCGTCTAACTTACGTTAACGAGCAGTTCCTGAAACGAGTCGATCAGGATACGGGTGTCGCTCTAACTCTCTACGCACGTGCTTGAAGTCGCAAGCTCAGTCTTCATGCATCGTCTGCACGGGGCTAGGGCGTCGCTCTTTCTCTTGTGCACTGCTCGAGTTCGCAAACTCAGTCCTCGAGTACTGCACAACGTGGGAGTTAGGCTAAGCGTTCTACCGGTTTTCTTAAAACTTTCTAGCGCTGTCGCCTTGCTCTTGGTTTCTGTTCGTCCTTGTCTTTTCTTTGCTCTTTTTGCAGAAAAAGCTGCTCGAAGTCGCTTTCGGTCGACTCTCGCTTCTGATTCAAGCGCTTTCGGCGGTCTTGAGTGCTCGGCGACTCCTCGAAGGATCGCCTCTCCTCGATCGATTGGGACTTGAGCTGAATTTCAGCAACCCCGATGCGTTTTCGTTTTCAGTTCCTTTCCTTAGCGTTGGTTTTCCAAAACCTCGTTGGTCTTCGCTCCGTAGCGCCCCGCGTCTGAGCATGTCTTTTATCTGGCGACGACCTATATGGCTCGGTAAACGGCGGTGCACCACCGATGGAGTTTCGCCCACCGTAGCGATTCTCATCGCAACGGCACTCTGGCGCTGGTTCCGCACTCCGCCGAGGCGACACTAACGCTGCACGGGTCCATGCCCGGATAAGATTTCGCCGACGCTTTTGCTGCGGCTAAGGTCCCGTTCGCCTTCCCGGTTAGCGGTCTTAGCCACGGGCTGCAGCTTGCCGCGACACGTCTTCTTTATCCATGCTACGCCCTTCCTTGCACGGTAATCCGGAGCAATGCACCACCCACGGAGTCTTGCCCACCGTAAGTCGATTCTCATCGCAACGGCACTCTGGCGTCGGTTCCGCGATTCGCCGCGGTGACACTAACGCTATCAAGGGACGTCCGGAAAAAATTATGTCTTGTGCGGTAGGTCGCCTTTTGCGTGTTTTCTAAAACTCGCTTTGCTCTTCTTGGTGCCTTTTCTTGCTCTCTTTTCCCTTGTCGCTTTCGTTTCTTGTTTGTCTTCTCGCAGGGATCTGAGCGGAACGTCGACTCGGTGATGGTCGCGCGAGGTTCCCGCTTCCCACCAAAACCGATGTTTGCATCCTCTCTTCCGGGTTTGCTCGCGCATGCCCGGGGCGATTCACTACCACAGATAATTTCTTGCCTTTGCCCGATCGACCTTCACAGCTCGGCTAAGTCAAGGTAGTGCGCCACCCTGTGAGTCAAGCCCATCGAAGCCGATTCTCATCGCGAACGGGCAAGCCTATCGAAGTCGATTCTCATTGCGCGGCACACCAAGCGTCGGTTCAGACTCGCCAAGACAACGCTAACACCGCCGCAAGGAATACGTCATGGGTAAAGCGTTGATTTCACACGTTCTCTTGCGGCTCGACCGCATCGGGTTGTGATTCACCTCGACCGGCGGTTCTTCGCCCGAGCGCGATCTAGTCCCCGCGACGAGCTCCGTGCTCGGGTCGGATCACCTCGACCGGACAGCTCTTCGTCCGGAGCGCTGGCTCCTACCGGGTACGTCTTCGCCTGGTCGCACTTCCTGGTTCCTTCGAGCCCTATGCTCTGGGACTGGGTCACCTTTCCCATTCGTATGTATTGTCTGCTCCAAGCACACGATCTACGCCCGAGGCACATCACCTTCGCTCCGAGCATAACGCGTTTGCTCGAGAGCGCATCTCTATTTTCTCGGCAGCTCTAGCCCGAGAGGTGGTTCCCTATCTTTCCTAAGCATCCGAATGCCTAGATGCAAGAAGACGAGTTCGTCTCGCGACTTGCTATGTCCATTCTCCGGAAGATCTCGATCTTACGGATGCGGTAGTACGCTCTTCACTCGCGTGAATCCAATCCTCCTTGATGATGTTCACCTCAAGGAGATGATTCACCTCGCATCGGACGACTCTTCGTCCGGGCGCGTCTCGTCCCCACGACGAGCTACGTGTTGGGAACCGGATTTCGATTTCTACATCGAAGGTGAGTGCTCGCTTTCGGACAGACGTTGCTTCTGCTCGACGCAATGAGTTGCTTTCTAAGACCGGAGGGTTTGTTCGGTCCCGAACAAGTATTGTTCGGTTGAACCATAACTGTTCGATGCGCTTTGCACGTCATTGTAGCGACAATATTTCCTCTTCGTGACTTGAGTCTCAAGAGGAAGACCCCACTCTAGTGAGTCCTTCCACTTGAGTCTCGGGGCTAGTGTCGGGATAAAATTACGCCCATTGCCATGGCCCACTCCCTCGACGGCCCAATCGAATGACCTACTAGGGCCCGGCTCCCGAAAGGTTCTATCAGCCCATATGCATCTGCCGAACAGCCTCTCCGGGCGGTGATGCGTAACGACCTAGGATTCGTGTTTGAGTCCGACTCGAACAGAGTTCTGCACGGCTACGTGAAGACCCGGACGTGGTTTCCCGGATTGGAATAGGAGTCGTGATCCCCAAGACATGGAGTATGCCTTATCTGCCTCGGGATATATTTGGCATGTACTGAGTTCGTTACAAACTCGTAGTTAGCCCGGCCCGATTATCCCTTGATAGGTCGGTTTGCTCAGCACTATATAAACAGAGCCCCTACGGCGTGTTAAGGGGGCCCTGGTCATCATCTTATAGCTTATCGCGCACTTGTACTCGCATAATCTCGCCGAGACTTGTTCGTCTCGTCGAGCTACCTCTTGTATTCATCCCTGATATATAAGAAAGGCTGGACGTAGGGCTATTATCTCTCCCGAGAGGCCTGAACCAGGATAAAAACTCGTCTCCTGTTTCACGTTGTTCGTGGTTGTTCGGCGCGTCTCCTATCTCAATCTTCAAGAACCTTGGTCGACTTGAGATCGATATCTCAACCGTCGACAGCATGCTTGTACGCGCATGTGCCTACACAAATTCTGAAATTGCAGGCGTCTACCTAATAGTGCCTCCCTGTTTATATATACTTTCTCTGTTTCAAATTGTAGTTCACCGTTGACTTTTCAATACGTCTTTTGACCATTTGTTTTATTCAAAAAATTAATGCAAACATGCAAAAATATAAGTCATGCTTAAAATATGTTTAATGATAAAACAAATCACAGCAAAATAAATAATATTTACATATTTTTTTGAATAAGGCAAATGATCAAATAGAATATGCAAAAGTCAGCAGTGAATTTTAATTTGAAACGGAGGGAGCATGACATATAAATATATGTCATCTTTTCGAATCAAGACGTGTCGGTGTCTTATAAAAATAAACCGAGTTAATGCAAAAACAAAAAAATTAACAGACATGAATTTATTTATTTATGTTTTTAGAAAAGAACAGAAAAAACTAGAAACTCTCAGAAAAAAGGAAAAAAACAACAACGAAAAATATGGTGGGAGTCGATAAATGAATTTGGGCATTACAAATGATGGCTTCTATTAAATGATTTTTAAAAGTAATATAAAAATGTAAAAAAATAATTTTAAAATATCCTAATAAACAAAAAAAATCCAAAGCGACCGATATCAACTTATTTTGTTTATACATTTTTTAAAACCAGAAAATCTAATAAATCCAAGGGAAAACCCAAACAAATTTAAAAATCCAAAACGTGACAAGAAAATCATGGTGGGTGTCTATAAGTGAATATGAGCATTAGAAATGTTGACTTCTATTAATTTTTTTTTGAAAATAATACAAAAATTATGCAAGAATAATTTTTAAATATCGTAAAAACAAAAATCCAAAGTTACTTATACCAATTTATCTATTTGTACATTTTTTAAAACCAGGAAATCTAAAAATTTCTAGTGAAAACCCAAAAAAAATTAAGAAATCTAAATGCAACAAAAAATCATGGTGAGGGTCCATAAGTGAATTTGAGCATTAGTAATGCTGACTTATATAAATTGAATTAAGAAATAATAGAAAAATAATTCAAGTTGAAAATTCTTAAAAAGAAAAAATAAGTGAAATTTTTAGTTGATATTAATTTATTTGTTTATGCATTTAAAAAACTAGAAATTCCCAGGAAAACCCAAAAAACTAAAATAAAAAGATGCAGACAAAAAAACATAGGGAGGGTAAAAAATGAATTTGAGGATTACAAATGTTTACTTCTTTAGAATAAATTTTAAAAATACTAGAAAAATAATTTCTAAAAAAATCAAAGGGGCACGGGTCCCACGGGTGGCTCTCCCGGACGGACGACCTGCGAACCCCGATGCGGCACGTCCTCTGGGAGCCGGTCTCCGAAACCGAGATCTCGACGAATTCGGTTCGGATTCGAGTATCCGGGTATTATAAACTTTCGGGTACCCGATAGCGTCTTAAGGGTGAAAACGGGTCGGGTACAACCCGACGGGTACCCGACCCGGTTGAAGCCGGTAAGAAAACGGGTTGATAAATTTTTTAACCGTCGAGTATCGGGTCTGGTTCGGGTAATACCCGATTTTTTTGTGCGGGTTCGGATCAGATATGATGTAAGAGCTACCCGACGGATTCGGTTCGGATTCGAATATCCGGGTATTATAAACTTGGATTTTTATCATGGGTGCCATTAGAAAGTCATATGGGATCACAATGGCCATTATAAAAGCACTAATGTTATAGATGTCATTCTTTTCCCTTGTGCATTTCATCGGTGCCATTGCAGAGGATTTCTTGCACATACTAGTCACAAATAGATAGAAAATACGGCCTGACAAACAGGACCCGCGTGTCGTCCTCTGATAGCTTCTTCTTCCTTTCTTCGACCATGGCCGCTGCAGCTCGCCGTCGCCACTCGCCATGGCGCATGATGCGCGCGCCGCCGTCATCATCGCCTTTCCGCCGCACACGATTTTACCATCGCCCCCACTGCCGCCGCCGCCACCATCATCGCCGCCGCCGTCGTCGCAGTAGCTCGCCGCCACCGCTTCCATTGCTCATGTCGCCGCCGTCGCAGCAGCTTCATTCATTGTTGTTGCCGTCGTCGCCGCCGCTTGCTTGCCGCCGCCGCCGCCGCCGCCATCGAGAGAGAGGAGAGGAGGAAGAAGAAGAGCTTGCCGCCGCCATCAAATCTGAGGAGAGGAAGAAGAAGAGCTCGTTGCCGCCGCTGCCCGTCAGAGGAGAGGAAGAGGAAGAAGAAGAAGAGCTTGTTGCTTGCTCGCCGCCGCCGTTCTGTGACTTGCCGCCGCCGCCTTTCGGGGCCGCCGCCACATCCTTGCTTGCCGCCTCTCTCGCTCACATTGCGATGCGCCGGCCGCGGCCGAAGTCATGGTTGTTGCCGCGAGGTCACGCCGGAGGGAACGAACCCGACGGAGCAGCTGAGTGGCGATTGATTCCAGTGTGCTGTAGGGGTGTATAAGGAAGTGCTGACAGGTGGGCCCCACCGTATTTTGTATTTCTAAGCGTATTTTCATCTGGTATGCACCATAGAGTGTCCAAAATGGCATTGGTGAAACTAAGCAGCAGAGTAAAATGGCATCTATAATATTAGTGTTTATAATGGCCATTGTGATTTCATATGACTTTGTAATGGCATCCATGATAAAAATCCTATAAACTTTCGGGTACCAATAACATATTAGCCTATAGCCAGCCCATTAGACATTTAGCCCAGTAGGAACCCTAGACCCAGCCGCCACACCCTTCTGCCCGACGCCGCCCGTGCGCCGCCCCTCGCCGTCGCCGCCCCTCGCTGCCGCCCCGAGGCCGCCGCCTGACACTGACAATGGCGGCCGCCGCCGGCTGGTCGTCCCTCCCGGCGGAGCTCCTCAGCGAGATCACCGGCAGCCTGTTGGCGGACGCGGATCAGCTCCACGTCCGGCAGGTCTGCCGCCACTGGCCCGCCCCTGGATCGTCGCCGGCCGCCAGCCGTGGCGCCTCACCGGCCCGATCGGCGACCACTCCTTCTGGCATCCGCATGGAGGCGGAGGCGGGGGCCGCCGGATCCTCTTGCGTGCTCCGGCCGGCTTGCCGTGCTGCTGCGGCGCGTCCCACGGGTGGCTCGCCCTGACGGACCACGAGCTATCCCCCACGCCGCTCGTCCTCTGGGAGCCGGTCTCCGGAGCCGAGATCTCGCTGCCCTGCCTCCTTGGAGTTGCCCAGTTCTTCCTCTCCGGCGACCCGCACGCCTCGTCGCCGGACTGGATGGCCGTCGCCAGCCGGATGGCCCCTCCCTTTCGGTCCGAATTAGAGGCGGTGCAAACGCTCTTCTTTTGGCGGCCCGGAGACGCCGCCTGGACGGAGCAGATGGAGCCGGGACCCTGCAGGATGGACAGCGCGGCGTTCCACGGGCGGAGGCTCTATGTCACCGACATGTACCAGCGTTTGTTCGCCTACGATCTTGAGGATTTCCCTCCCAGGCGAGTCTGGGTCTCCTCCTTCCCTCTTGAGGATCCACGTCCACGCGCATTGCACGTGGTCACCTGCAATGGCGACCTCTTGCTCGTCGTGCTGCGCTCGGGGGCGGTGCACCACCCGACGCTCGCAGAAGTTCATAAGCCAGACTTGACGGGGTCGTCGTCGCTGCTGAATCTCGGAGAGAGGGTGACTGACCTCGGGGAGTACTCGCTGTTCTTGGGTCGGGGCGATGCTTTCGCTCTCTCTGCCAAAGAGTTCCCGTCGATCAGGAGAAATTGTGTTTATTCCGTGGAGCATGACAAGATCGAGCATGAGCGCTGGTCGGTTGTGTTCGATTTGGGATCAGATGATTGGGGAGAAATTCCATATCCTGAAGAGCACGGCGAGGGCCGGAATCGCTGGTTGGCCTATTCCTGGTTCTGTCCCCGGAGACCGGTCCTGAAACCGTGACGTTCGAGTATTGATGGTTAGTGGAGATTAACTCTTATTAATGCTTGTCTTTCTAATATTCCCATATATTATATGTCCATGTTCCTGTTGCCAAAAATGGTCATAAAAAAAATAGATAAACTTAGAAGGAATTTTTTCTGGAAAGGTTATGGTATGAAGAAGAAGTATCATTTTATTAAGTGGGACAATTTGCAGGCCTAAAACTAAGTGGGGTTTAGGTATTTTGAATCTTAAGGATATGAATGTGAGTTTGCTCTGTAAATGGTGGTGGCGCTTATATAATGAATGTGGGACTTGGCAGAGATTAGTGAAAAAGAAATATTTAAAAGGCAGCCCTATTTCTATTATTAAATGAAAACCTTATGATTCTCCTCGGTGGTATGTGGATAATAGGAATTACATTGTGGGGAATGGGATGAAATTGGATTTCTGAAGGGACTGTTGGTTTGAAAATCTTCCTCTTAAAGAGAAGTTCCCACATATTTTCTCGATTTGTCTTGAGGATACCATAACAGTAGCCCAATGTAGGAATAAGAATTGGAGGCTATCCTTTCGCAGATGGGTGGACCCTAGCACTAATTTAGACTGGTTCGACTTGTGTGCTCGATTGCATAGCATCAATTTTAATAATGAGTCAGATAAACATGTTTGGAAGGTGGACAAATCAGGAAAATTTTCTGTTAAGTCAGCTTATAATAGAATGTCTGAGAAGTGGCGTGATAAGAACCTTAACAGGATATGGAGATCATAGATACCTTTAAAAATTAAAATTTTCCTGTGGATGGTCTAGCATAAAATTTTGTTCACAAGAGAGAATTTAGGAAAGAGAAATTGGGTGGGTGACCCTAGATGTGAATTTTGTGATAATATAGAAACCTTGGAGCACCGTATCTTCTCTTGTTCAGTGGCAAAAGTGATATGGGGGATTATTGCTGCTTGTTGCAATGTTAAAGACATACCTACCAGTTTGGAAGGTTACTTCTTTTGGATACATCAATACTGGCGTGTGAGTAATAGGGTACACAACTTTTGTCTGGCTGCTTTTTGTTGGAGCATATGGATTCACAGAAACAAATCTCTCTTTGATAACAATAAGATTCGATCTCCATTATCAGTGTTACAATCCATGTGTGTGTTTATGAACTCATGGTCAGTTCTTTTGAAAGAGGAGATGCAAGATATGATAAAGGTTTGTTCCCACCGGTTGGGCTCTTTTGTTGCAGATCTTGCGCAGATGGATCAGGAAGGAAACAAGATCAAAGAGGGTAGGGGTTTGAAAAAATGCTTGTCAGAAAAATCGTAGAAAAAAGAGGGGACGTGGAAAAGCTGGGAAAGGAATGATGGGAAAGGATTGGAGAGGTGTCCAGGCTTCCAAAAAACAGAGACTTGCTTCTTTTGTTTTGATGCAATTTGTAATAATTGTGTTTTGTGGACCTAATCTGTAGTTCATTTCCCTATAGCCTTTGTGGAGGTATATACTCTGTGGGATCATGTCGTTCAAAAACCTGGTACTTTTGTATTTCCGTTATCTTCATGATCAATGGAAATTGGGGTATCCTCCCCTTATGGAAAAAAAAAAGTATTGATGGTTAGTCTCCATCAGTCTGTATTAGAGATGGTTTCCGATAAATACCTTAGTGTGTATGTTATAATACCTCTAATGTCAACAGATTAGTCCAGGAGTTTGCTGTGTTATCTATCTTCCTAATGAGTACTTATCTTTGGTTCTTTGAGCATGTTCAGAGTGGCTGAATTGGATGATTGGTTGAACTAAAAGGAGGTTTTTAAATCTGCTTCTTGAAGCAGTCTCTTCTTTTCGTTTATTTTATTTTACAATCTTTAGTGTTGCCATCATGGTTAAGGAAAAAAACTGAACTAAAAAGCTAAATTTATTTTCTAGCTTGTACTTTGGCTTGCACTCAGTCAATAATTGAAGCTGACTTTTTTTGTTATCGATACGCATATTTTTGTCATTTGTTATATCACATGTCTACCTATCAATGGAATCAAAATGTAACAATGTTTTCCACAGACAGATTTTTTAGAACAATGCAAATTGTAAATTAAGCCTCGGTTGTTACACCACCGAATTTCTCCATTCGCGCATTCCCATTACTTATCATTGTCGTTTTTTATTTGAACCAATCACCAAGTGTTTTTTTTAGAAAAATATGCACTAGCATTATATAATCTTTGACAGAGATGATCTTAAAATACACTGTTTAAAAGTCACAAGCTACAGGATGATAGTGGAATGCTTCGTGATATGAGACATCTGCTATAAAGGGGCCATTTTTACAAAGGAAAAAAATAAGGTGTATCACCCACCAGTAAGAACTATAAAGGGGCCATTAGAGCAAATATTATCAGAGTACTATCTACAAGATCAATGCAGGATTTAATTTTGAAAGTTTTGTGCTAACGGATAAAACGCTTTAAAAGGATTATTTTGTGGGAGGGCTTCCCTTCCAAATTGACGGCTTCCCGCCATTTTCACGCGCGCTCCCATTGATGCCGCCATGCCCGATCCTCCTCCTCCTCCTCGGTGTCTGCTCCACGTTCGCTGAACCCAACCTGGCCTCGTGGATCACGATGGCAAGGAGCCAAGGAAGGAAGATGAGGCGCTCGGGGAAGGCCGGGGTGGCGGCGGGGGAAGGCCGGGGTGGCGGCGGCGGCCGTCGACGGCGACCGGAGCAGCCATCGCGCGCTCAAGTGGGCCGCCGACCACGTCCTCTCCCGCGCGCACCCCTTCTACCTCCTCCACGTCCACCGCAAGCACACCTCCCTCCACGCCGCCGGTAGGCAAGGCAACCCACGCCATGAGCGCCATTCCTGGACCAATCTCAATTTTTGGTTGCAACCATGCGCGCGCATGCAGGCGGGAAGCAGTTCTCCATATCGCACGTGCAGGATGATGTTGCGGCTTCTTTCCTTGCTCAGATGGATCTTCAGACTAAGGACCTGCTGCTTCCGTTCCAGTGCTTCTGCAGCAGATGATTATTTGAATGATCTTTAATTTATGCATAATTTTTAGGTGAACCAGCACACAGGCTACTAGTTGAAGGACCTCATTCTTCAAGGTGAGTTAAATACATGACAATGATGCATGCCTTTTTGATCATCACATGGAGTTAATTCTATACCATTGGAGTCTATATCAGATAGTTTCATTTTTTTTTTCTCTTGTTGGTTTACTCTTTAACTATTTATGGAGGTGTTTATAATTTTGAAGTTCATATCAGTCTTCAACATCTCAATACTACTGCATTGATTCGTTACATGTACATGTACTTTCTATTGTTTTCATTCTAATTGAACTATGATCAGGCCTATGTCAATACGTGCTGCTATGCCCATTGATGCCAGTTCTGATAAATCAACAGAAGAGGGCAGCCTCATGCTACCTGATGAACAAGGATATGCTGACTGTTCGTATATAAAATCATCTTCATGCCCAAGTGAATTCTCGAGAAACATTAATCAACAAGGCAATTATTTGTCTCCAGAATATCCTGGGTGTCGAAGAGATATTTTGTCGTTGCCAAATGAGTGTGATGATCGCGAATGTCATGCTCCACACAGAAAATACTTGGGCTTTGATGAACCAAGTTTTAATGACAGTGCACTTAGTTCTGGATACAATGCCTGCAAACCTCCAAGTGACGAATGTACCGTATCAACTTCTAATTATCAAACAGTACGCTTGTATACTGCCTGCCTAGTTCGTTTCTTGATTCTTATTGACATTCATAACTAGTATTACCGTTGCTATCATCAGATGCATGGATGTCTTATCGCCATCATCTCATTTGCAGGAAGTTGTGGAAGCTGAACTAAAACACTTTAAGCTTGAAACAAAGCAAAAGAATGGCGATATGCTTCCGTTGAATTACAAAGAGGTATTGGTGATACATTGTACTGTCTTGATTGTAGTTTACCTTATAAAAATTTTGCAACCAATTCCAAACTTGGACTTTATTCTGAAGCAAACTGTTCTTCTAGAACTGCAGTTACCTCTTGGTACTGGAGGATGGATAGATAACTCAAGTGCAATTTTTGAACATGCAAACCTTCCCTTCAAAGACGGACAACATGCATAATCGAGTTCAGCAGCTGTTGATCCAAAGCATAAGCTCTGGAAGCTTGACACTTTATCTTCTGATATTCAAGATAGAGAGAATTTCATAGAGGAATTTACATATCATAATCCCCAGGAAGTAGTTCACCCAATCTTGAGCCGCTTACCACCAAAATTTTACTCACCTAAAAATGATGGTAATCAGACATCTGCCTCAAAAGGTGCCCACAGGCTTGAACTGAAGAGTAAATCCTTGCCAAGGCCGATTGAGACCAAAAAAATGCTAGAGGGCCTCCCTACTAGATTACAATGCAGAATATACTCACCAGAAGAGATTGCAAAAGCGACCGATCATTTGGAGCTGAAGGTTGGGGAAGGAGGTTATGGGCCTGTTTACAAAACCACACTGGACAATACTCTTGTCGCAGTCAAGATTCTCCACTCTAATATAACTCAAGGGCTGAAACAGTTTCTACAAGAGGTATGGCCATACCTAATTTGGTTTTGCAAAATATCCTTTGCCACTACCATCTCTCTTTTCCCAAGCTTTAATAAAATGATTGTGGGATAAAATTTTTTTGCCATTGCAATTATCTACGACCCTTCTGAAGAACGGCACAGTCACACGCACACACTTCGTCGATATTAGTACTTGATACAGAGTCGTTTAGGCAATGTGGTGGTTATGTGAAATTTCAACCATATTTTATCAGAATGGAGGTACCTCTAGTAGTATGCATCATTGAACTAGGTAGTATAGTGGCATTGTAATGACTAATGAGTACTTATGTGCATTAGTTTTTTTTTATCAATTCCTTCACTCACAGTAGACCATGCATTAGTGATTGATGTAAATGCTGCATTTTGTGAATCGTGATGAAGGAAGCTGTGCTACCATCAGGTTGAGCTGCTGAACAACATTCGGCATCCAAACATGGTCCACCTGCTGATCCGTCCGCACGCGCTCGCCGTGTCGTCTGAACGTCCTCCCTCCATGAATCAAGGCCATCAGCGTTCATCCAGTGACAAGGTAAGACCATGGAGCATGCAAATTCTGAAGTGTTCATCAGGGCAGTCTTCAGTTGGTGTTCAGTGTTCTGAACTTTTTGATCATTTAGGGATTCAGCTGGATGTTTAATTGGTGTTGTACTTGCTATACATGCAGGATTTGCCTTCGAGTGAAGAATTGACGAAGATTCTGAATGATGCAATTGTGAAAGGAGCATCATTTGCAGTATAGCAATACAACTACAAGGACCAGAAGTAGGCATACCTGCCACTGCCATACTGGAACCTGCAGTTGCTCCAATTTGTAAATACTGCCCTAGCCCAGCAATTTGCAGACTGTTGTTGTTTATTCTTTTCATTCTAAAAAAAAACTTGCAAGGCTAATTTTAATCAATCTGTAAATTAAGCACACAATTCAAAGCTCTCATCATTTGGAAGTGTTGAACAGTGCACACTTGTTCTTGATGCGAACCGGATCAATCCCATGCTTCTGTTCATGATGACTGAGAACTGCTTTGACGAAGAGCTTGGAATCTGTCTTCAGGGACAGGAATAATGTCATAACTCCTTTTATGATTTAGGAGTTTCTTCACAATCTCATGTATTCTGAGCAATAGCACAACTAACACAAGTGACCAATATTTTACTTGACGATAACAGCCCAATTAACCTGCTTCTTCCAAGTTCCAATGACGGTTATACATGCAACCAGCAAACCAAACCATGGGCGATTGAAAAAAAAAAACTATTGGTAGGACAAAGGAAAGGGGGAAATAGTGGTGATGACACCAAAGATAAAAATCACCATTGCTGTGCTCTGGTCCCATCGTCTACTAGACACAACAAATAGAAACTCCTCCCATCTTGGAGGAAACGCGTGCCTCGACCAATGGGGTCAAATGGACCTTCGCAAGCTGTCCTGTTTTCAGCTAGGTCCTAGTTTAGCTGAATTATTACATATGGGTCAAAGAGAGAGAGACGTCCTTTGCCAATAAAATAAAAATGCGAGGTCGCCACAGAAACAAAACATGAACGGCGTTGCTCTTTAAGAACTGGGACTGCGGCATCGCCACTTGAGCTTCAGAGCTTGTCCTCTCTCCTCTCTTCGCTCTTGTTTGTGTTGTCACTCCCCTCTCTCCCTCTCTAGAAAATGTTCATGGCCACAACAGCCGGCTTGGGCGTCGGCGTGTGGCTGGAGTTGCCGGCGAAGCTTGCCCGGGATCGGAGGAGGGCGTCAGGCTCCTGCAGGGCAAGAACTGCATCCAATGGCTTCAGGTCATACTGCATGAAGGTCACGAAACATGAATCCATCCTGGTGCACAGCAAGATTGGACCTTAAACTTCGTTCTGACACGATGACCATGCATGAATTAAGCAGACGTGGAACCCTCTGACGAACAGGAGGTACGAGACGCTGTCGTACCTGCCTCCCCTGAGCGAGGAGTCGATCGCCAAGCAGGTGGATTTCATCGTGTCCAAAGGCTGGGTCCCCTGCCTTGAGTTCGACAAGGTACCCACCCATTTCGACGCCACTTGTTTCAAAAGGTTTCCAAGGTTTGAGAGAAACATATTCGAGAAGCAAGAGTATTTGGCTTTTCAAAACCGATGCACGCGAGGTTTCATATTCGTACCCTCGTTGTGTCACTGAAACGTAGACTTTGAACACAAACATGTGAGACTTAGCAATCTTTGAAAGGATCTGCATCTTTGCGATGGCAGGAAGGGAGGATGGAGCGGAGCAACAGCCGGATGCCAGGGTACTACGACGGCCGGTACTGGACGCTGTGGAAGCTGCCGATGTTCGGGTGCGGCGACGCGGCGGCGGTGCTCCGGGAGGCGGCGGAGTGCCGGAGGGAGTACCCAGACGCGTACGTTCGCCTCATCGCCTTCGACGCCGCCCGCCAGTGCCAGTCCATGTCCTTCCTCATCCACAACCCCTCGCCGCCGCCGTCGCCCGCTTGATCACACACGCCACGGCGCTCGATCGTCTTCTACCTCCGGTTGCCATGCAGACATGTGCAGTGCACTGGTTCTACCTTTGTGATGAATGATAGGTTAGAACAATTAGATGATACTTCAATATTGAGGATGAGTGTAGCATGGCTCCAGTCCATTCATGTCACTTTTTTTTTAAAAAAAAGATCATGCAAGCATTGTTGGTTTGATTTAAGAATGATAATGGGCTCCATATCATGAGAAGCAACTGTCTGTGATGGGGCAATGGATATCAATTAGATCTGCAGGTGTCTTTGTTCTTGTTTTTTTTTAAAAAAAATAGTCTGGAAAATTTGTGACCTCCAGAGGGCGGTTTTGAAGGGTCTAAGAAATTTAAAAAATATATACAAACTCTAAGAAGTAATTAAAACCACACATAAATAGCTATAAAGTATTATATCAATTGGTTCGTAAAAAATAACAAATTTTCATTTAATTTAATTTAAGTTGAGAAAAAAAGACCTTTGTCCTTTCAGACCCAACCTGACCTTCGTATGCACTGAAAAAAATGCAAAATCAGGTTACTTGCATATATTGACCATGTGCAAGTACACACTGCCAAAAAAAGATCTGTGCAAATAGTGTAAGCACTCAAACAGTCAAACAATAATCCGACTCCGATAGACGCGGCAGTAGATAGAATAAGCATAACATTAATTCAGTCAGACTTGTTGAATCTCATATCTTAAGACATGTTTTTCCTCTCATTTCCCACAAAAGTTAGCAACACATTGAAATTTCCCCACAAAAAACACATCATCCTACTGAAAAGACATGGTTAGCTCGGATTCGTGAAAGTCAATACGAAGCCTGCTTCATCCCACACAGGTGTTCTTCTCTCTTTCAGCCTGACAAATCATAATTCTTGAAGCAGTTCGCAACACAAACTTCTTGTTCCATGACTATAGCCTGACCAAATTGCACAGCTCCTGATGCTCTAACATGGACGATGCAAATGACAGAAACGTGAACTACGGGCTAAAACTTGGAAAGAAAGGATCAAGTTGCCAATAGATTAAACCTCCTACTGTCATAGCAACGGAACTTCCAATAAACGGATTGTATAAGTTAACTACTTCAATTAAATTTCCAATGAAGAATCAATGCAACGATCTGCTACGAAAGAATGGGGCCAGTATATGCTCCCTGTTAGGAGAATGGAAATAGCTTCCCTTCTCCCTAATGATAAAGTTCCATGCAGAAGCCAGAGGGGGCTGAAGGTGGCCTTTTGCTGTAGATTGCCTCTGAGAAAGCGTCAGCAAGCTGTCCAGAAAGGCTTACAGGGTCATCGATAAGAGTATCCACGAAGACACTAACTATCCTCCTCTCGTGAAGGGTTGCACGCAAGCTATACCATGTCAAAAACTTCACCCTGAAGTTTGTTTCGATATAGCCCTCACACTCCAGCCACCTGACAACCTTGACACAGTACTCATAAGATGCTTCCTGGCATCCATCTTTGTGGCTAATGTCCTCAAATTTACCCGATGTCCTTTTATTTGATGAATTCCCTGGTTCCCTTTCAGGCTTTGAAGAGCCATTTTGAAGAACGTTGTCACTGGGTTTTGCTTTGAAGCTCCTTCCACCAATGTCCTTACCATTTTCCATACCCCTTGGTGCAGTGGGTGGCATGGAGCCAGAGTACCGAGGTGGAACAATCACCAATGCATTTCCAGCAGGTGCATTTGCTGCATCCTGTAATCTAGGAACCTCAATTCTTTGAATCTGCTCCATTGAGTTTGAGGACTCCCTAAGTAAAGCTGTTTGAACAGTTGAATTGGGCTCCTCATCCAAAGCTGACCCTGAAAGCCCAGGAGCATCCTCCATCTCAGTGACTTCCGTTACCCTAGCTGCAGCCATTTGTATATCTTGCAAGTTATCTGTAGGTTCATTGGGGTGATGAGATGCTTTATCTGAATCAAGGATCTCACGATTTTCACAATATTCAAAGTCACTTTCTGGCGACTTATTTAGATCAGCATACACTGCAGTGTTATTGTTTGAGTCCACACCCTCTGACGAAGGATCAGACTGACCACCACTGTTTGTCTTTGGGCTTCTATTAGTTTGTTCTAGTCCAGCACCACCTGGTATTGAACCCTTTGGATCATCTTCCTTCTGACAGCTTGTCTTCATTCTGACTTCCCATGAACCAAATCCATTGGAGTTGGTCAACGCAACAACCTTAAAGATATAGCTTGTAGCTGGTGCAAGTTCAGTGACAACTAATGTTTTCAATGGTGCAAGTATTATCCCAGTGGGATTTGACGGGTATGATCCTGTATCAGCCACACGGTGCCATACATTAAAACCAGTTACCTCTTGAGCAAACATAGGGCATTGACCCAATTCCAAAATTACAGTGACAGTTGTTTGGGTTATAGCACCAAATTTTATGAAGTTTGATGATATCATACTGGATCCTGAAAATGGAAACATGAATGAATAATAAATATCATTTACATATGCCAGGTATAATGTGAAGGGCATGGAAGCCTACGTTGAAATTGTAAGTTGGCAGTGGTAAGTGATCCACTAGAGAACAGTGACTCCATAGCTTCTATTGCTTCAGCACAAAGTTTTTGAACTTCAGCACCGACAGAAAGCCGACTGACAATTCCACGACCCATATTTGCAACTCCGGCAAGAGGACCAACCTCAGCCTCCAGTTTCTTCATTGCGGCATCAACAATTTCATGCAAAACCAAGTACTTCTCTGTGGAGATGAGGATCTTATGACTCAAAAGAATACGATGACAAAATACATCCAACCTCCGAGCATCTTTAGCTATCACCAGTTGTTTCTTCCAAGACCTAAGAAGGGCACCAAAGTCATGTTATCAATCAGCATGCTAATTAACCAAAAGGGCACAGTCAATTACAGTTTGAATATTCAACTGAACAAATAAACACCGATGGAAGATCAATCAGAACTCATGAGATGAGCCACACTTACAAAAATAAACCACCATTGATGAATTTAATAAATTGCATTGTATGGATTGCCAAAACAATAATTTTACAGAGCTCTTCTGCCAAAAAAGGGAAACTGTCCAGCAATCTCGCCATAGTTCAAGTTATTCAAATGACTCTTAAATTTGAACCTAGTACCACAACAGCTGTGACTCCATCCCTTGAAACTAGAACCACAAGAACACAAAAGGGATTACTCCAAGACCTGAAAAATAGGCTAAAGGGTTTTCACATCACAGCTGGCAACCTATATAGTCAACACTCAGTCTATCCAATAGAACAAATCTTACTCCAAATGGAAAATGGGTGGATCCAACATTATCTCAGGTAGAGATGGGCAGACAGAGATGCTAGCCCATAGCACATAAAGCACAGAAAAAAAAAAGTGTGGCAGATCATTCCTAAAGAGCACAATGTGAAAAAAATAAATTTTTGGACCAATGATGATGACAGCACATCTTCAGTGAAGAACCCCTAAACATGAAACCAGTAAGGTCAGCTGTGGCACCTTCTACATTGTAATGATTTTAATTTGTTATTTCTGCATGGAAGTTCCAGAAAATAAAAACAATGGCTGGAAACCAGGTGACCATGCAAATAATCAAACAAGTTTGACAATAATTTTAGTTCATAAAAAAAGGCATGTGCCAATCAAACTAAGATATTTCTAGCTATTACTGATGCAAGGAATACTGGAAGTAGAACAATTAAAGCTACAAAGAAATATGTGCAACTATGACCTTGAGAACACAACATCTGTAAATAAAAAAATGATTCGGAGGAAAAAATACCCAAGCAAATCATTCGGCTTCCGACAGCGAGTACAATAATAACCACCATCAAGTTTCTTGCACAGCCCACTCTGCAGAATGCCAGTTCTGCCATCCTTGAGGGCACATTCAAGATGACATGAAAATACACAAGAATCATTTTGTAAGGGTTGATCTGCACTACAGAACAACCAGAGGCTAGGGTCCTTATTGTCATCATACTTGAAACAAATACAGCATGAACAACGTCTGCAAAATTTATCTTCTGGGTTAAGAGTTGCCCTGCATGCCAAATTTTGGCAGAAACGTGCATTAATTGTTGGCCCAGGTACATCAGCTGTTGCTGGATTACTTGGGATAATTGGTAGTCTTGAAGGATTGTCACTCTTCCTTTGCCGTTTCGCAGGAGACTGAAGGTTACTTGTGTTAGGCTCAGGTGTCGGCTCCTTCTCTTGCACATGTTCCACAGGGCCTGATGATTTTCCGGTCACCACCCTGAAGAGATAGTCCAGCATCCTCTGCTTTGATAATCCAGTATATTTCCTTTCCCTTCCTAAATCAGCACAAAGAATCTCTACAATCTCACGGCGACTCCATGACTGTAGTTTGTCAGGAGCACTTTCTGGCCACTTTGATAATTCACGAACAAGTTCTCGCTTCTCATCCACACTCATTAATCGGCATTTAGCAGGATCAATAATAATCCCTGGATCAAGAGAACACATATCATAATCCATTCAATAACTACATAAGTGAAAAAAAAATAACCCGAAGATCATACATGCATCATCAGTTATGCTTATAAATCCAAAAGGTCATTTAAAAAAATAGATACCAAAGAAAACTTATAAATACTCATACTTCCAACAATGTATGGTTTTGTTGGCATCATTTCCAGCATGAATTAGAAAATAACAGAATAAATAAGATAATTTGGCCATCCATTAGCTACTAACAGGCATAGCAGTAACATACAGGGAAAACTCAAGGTAAGGCCTTCAAACATTCTATTCAAAATTAAACTGAACTACATAAATCTGACAAGTTAGTTTGTGCATTGCACGGAAAGAGCAGTCATGCACAACACTACCAACCAAAAGGTGAATTGTGTTATCGACAATTATTGACTGTGGGGATATACATCCCCTGAAAACATAAATATTGGGTGGTTTATAATTTAAAAGGCTCCCATCTTTTGTGTATACAGTATACACGTGTATTGGGGTCTCTGTGCACATGTGTTCGGGGATTGAAACCAGAACGGAGCCTTGTCTTACAAGAAATAAAGGAACTGCATACACTAGAGAACACATCTACTATTAATAAAAGATAAGCATCAAGGATGTATCTATCAACATGCCTTTTTTAACTCTAGTGCTCTGTAATCTACTATCTAGGAAAGTAAAGTTTTAGAAACTCACCAAATAGTTATTATAAATAGTTGGGTCATATTAATAAACAATGAAAAGTAAAGAGTGAAACAATAATATACAAGAAATCAAAACTAATAAGAATTTACAAAAGGGTTATTTGCATAAAAAGGTCAAATTTCAAAGTTTTGCAAATACAATGTCCTAAGATACCTGTTAAATTTGAGCTGAGATTCTCTAGGATTAGCATACTGACATAAATATCAAAATGCTAGGATGGTCACATAAGCAAATGAAAGAAGTCTAACTCAAGATAAGCACAGATGTTTTGGTTAATCTAGACTACAACAAAAGAAAAACATGTAACACACTCCACCAGAAACAGTAAGAATGGATGGCCCACCAAAGGTACCAGGCCATATAACTTAGGGTTGACATAAACTGCAAAGGACACTTACAACACAATTGGGTGCAAAGTGACCTAGGCCATCCAATTTAAAAATACAGCAATAACTCGCACAATTCTATCATGTAACCACCTGGCCTAAGGAGATAGAAAAAAAAAAGTATTTTTTCTTCAATTTTCTGCATGAACAGGTATTTGAGTCACTTCAAATGCACCCAACAATGTTGATCAAGCTGCAGGATCCGTTTTGTAACTAATCATTTGAGCTAAGACTAGTATGGAATTCCTTCTACAGAATTCAGAAGTAGGCACCTTGCATGAGGCTAATTTACTGGCATTCCTTCTATAGAATTCATAAGTTGGCACCATGCATGAGGCAGATTTACTGGAGCAATAGATACATTGCATCTATTGTGATAATTCCACATCAAAACTATCATCATCGCTAAAAGCCAAGGTTGGCATAACGGAACCTTGTACCTACCTAGCCCCTACCGCAAGACAAGAGCTTGGGCAAAGCAAATCCATAGAACAAATTGCCCTGTATGCGCGAACAGAAACCTCGCTCAGCCAACGCATGATCCAACCAATGTCCAATGCACCAATAGAGAGCCCCAACCAACAGCCACACCAACAAAGCCGAGCATTTTCCTCATCTCAAAAGGAGACACTACCACCAACGTATGGGGGCAGGCGGGCGGCAGCCATGGACACGTACATCCGAAGGAAAACGACGTAAAGCCAGGAAACCGTGTCGCTGCACCTCCCCGCAGGCAAAAGCGGCGCAATGCGAGTAGCCACCACCGCATGCAGCACCGAATCTGACGCCACCAGCGGCGGCGACGGCGGCGAGGAGGAGGTCGCCTCCCCTCCTCCCCCACCAGTACAACCACGCATCAGCGACAGCTCCCAATCCATGACACAAAAAAATACATCATAAAGCGCGCGCTAAGTAGACGTATCCCACGCACAAACCCTCCCCGAAGAGAGCCCCAAATCTCGCGCCGGGGCGACGAGCGCCGCCGGCCGCGGCTGCATGCGAACCCCTCAGCTCCCAAACCCACTCCCACCAGGCCACCACGCGAATCCCGCCGCGGGGGCGCGCAATTGCCCAGCCCACGCCACTTCGGCGGCGGATTGGACACCGAATTGCACAGATCGAGGCGGCGCCCCGCGAAACGAGCGCCGCCGGAGCGGGAAAAACGCCGCGAGAGCTCGGGGAAGCGGGGGGCGGCGCTGACCTCCGTAGGGGGGATCCATGGCGGGGCGGGATCAGCGGCGAGGCGGCGGAGGAAGGAGGGGAGGGGGAGGAGGGATCTCTGGCTCCTCCTCTTCTCCCTCTCACTCACGTGGACTCGTCTGCCTCTGCCTCTGCCTCTGCCTCTCTCCCCCTCTCTGCGCGCACGCGACGTTAACTCCCAGCCTCTCTCTCTCTCTCTCTCTCTCTCTCCTCGGCGCGCACGCATATCAAAGCCGGCGCTTTTGCGCGGAGGCCCCCGGGCTCCCGCGTATTCGGTGGCAGATCCCTCGAGAAGTGATTAACGACGAACGGTCAAATTATTAGGCTGGTTGGTAAGGTAGTTAGCTAGTTAGGCAGCTACTGTGTCATGTGTGAGCCGCCATGCTCGTTTTTCCTCGCTTCTCTTTCAGATCACTGCATCCACTAATTTGTTGGACCAAGTCAGTCAGTAGTGTCCTATTAGTATGTTATTATTGTAAATGTACTGGTAATACATCGGTTTATGTCGGCTGTTTATAGACGCTAGATGCTTGGATGTGATACGATCGATGTGGAGGCAGGAGCGCTGACGTATAGAGAATTTTAAGCTGACTCTGGTGTTGTATTTAACTATAGCCTGAGAAATATAAAAAAATTCTATAAAAATATATAATATAAACATGTGTAGGGACAAATCGTTGTGTACGTCATATTTAGTGATGTGATGTTTGTGAATAAAATGTGTGGTTAGCATGAAGTTCGCTGTAAACAGCTATTGTTCAAACCATTTTAGATGACTTCATGCTCTCTTTACATGCTATTTATGTATATTGTAGATGTAGATGGGTATGCAAAGAAGATTGCGTTGATCAAAAAGAGAATATGGTAGAGACGGAGAAGGTTTAATGGCTTCGCTGGATCAAAAGAGGTTGCCATGCAGGTCCAACCGACCCAAGCTTGCACTAGCCAGCAAACCTACCTTAGCCAGGCCATAAGCATCCATACACCAGTGTTTGATTGTTCCGTATCGATTGAGCCAGGCTAGAGGCATTCGGTGTTTGGTTCTCTGCCTATACAAGCACGAACTCACCATATCAACGGATCCGACGTTGTTGCCCTCGTCTTCGACCCGGTCTATTGTCAGCGACCTCCTCACAACCAGATCTGGCACCTCCGCCCTCGTTTCCGGCCCAATCCACCAACGTTGACCTCCTCCCGAGTGGATCCGGCGTTGCCTATCTCGTCTTCGACTCGATCCATCACCACTGGTCTCCTTCTTGAGCTGGTCTGGTATCGTTGCCCTCGTATTTGACTGTTTCACAGCTACCGCCCCTCCTTCCCAAGCTGATCCGGCGCCCTGGCGTTGCTCAACCCACACGCAAACATGTTATTGTGCTGGCCAGGCTCGGGAGGAACGATAACTCCGGTTGTTTTCCTGTAGCCAGACCCGCGCGCACAGTGTATTTTGAAAGGTACTTAGGAAAAGGTTGGAAATGGAAATAATGGCACATATCGAAGAACTCTAGTTTTGTATTAGCATGAGTCGAAGAGATCATTTTGTAATAGCATGAGTTGGAGAGATCATTTTTGTAATAGCATGAGTCGAAAAGATCATTTTATAATGGCATGAGTTGAAGAGATCATTTTGTATCCAATTTACCCTCTACAAAAAAAAACAACGGCAGAAACAAAAAAAAAATGAATGCTACCAACGGCTTAAGTGGTTTTACAATATTTTTTTGTGAAAAAACATTTTAACACGTGCTAAACATGCGGATGACATCTTCGTATGTAGTGGATCAAGTGGTTATGTCAATACAAAAGTCCCATCATGCACAGCTGCCCATGACATCACAATTTTGTGTCGTTGATTAGCTGTCAGCCGAAGCTCTCCGCTAATCAAAGACTCGCAAGCGTACAAAGAATTGCCTATATATAGGCGATATATATTAAGCTACAAGAATAATATAGGGGCATGCAACACGATACGTATCATTTGGAGGTTGCATTTGGTTATTAATAACGTCAGCATCAACTCACCGCAAATCATATATAATCAAGCCTACGCTAGCTAGCACTGTGGAGTACTTTAATTAACAGGGTAACTAGTTAATTAGGATACGGAATCCCGAAGGCCGATCGGGGGGTCGAACGGCTGCCAGCGCGTCAACGGTGACGCTTAAAGATTCGTGCCTCCTCCTTGTTTATTTTTTAAAAAAACAAAAGATAAAGTATTAGTTAAAAGATAAAAGACCCCTAATCCAACAGGAAATAGCAAGTACAAGGGCCAAAGTGTGAAAGTTCCAGAACAGTTAACATTGATCCTGCTTCGGCCGTCCCCAAGGAAATCCCTGTCGGACTCCCTCGCCACCAATCACCAATCTTCTCCAACCTCATACACCTAGGGACGTGGATTCAAGAGATCAACAAGGATAGAACATAAAAGCCCGTAGATCCGACTTGAGAAAAAATAGCATCAAGACGACACCACTATTGAAGATGAACACGATGAGGCCGCGCAGAATTCCATCGTTGCCTCTCGAAAGTCGCAAAAGCCATTGAGGCCGCCAAGACAAAGAAGATCTAATTTCCCCTTTCTCGACACAAAATGCTTACCTTGGCCAGATCCTCATCTCTCGAACTGTAGGCTCTTCTCCAACCTAAAGATCCAGGAATCATGGAGTTATCAACCTACGGATATGATGGTACTGGTTAGACCTGTTCAAACCGGTCGGCGGCCTCGAAAAGTCCGGTCCGAAAAAGTTCGAGTTCTTACCTACCGGCGTCGGACTCTAAACTCGAAGCCAAAAGCCCTACCGAAGCCTTGCCCGACTGACCTACCACGGATAAATCGGTGAAATCCGGCCCGGCCCGACCTACCGACCACAAGCTTGAACGAGGCTCAAGCCCTACCGATGCACCGGCCAGCCGGTCATTGGCTTTTTCGGGTAGGCTCGGTAAGGTTTCCGTGAAAGGTGTCTAGTCTTGGTACATATAGTGCAAATATGATACTAGCATAGAAGGGAAAGGGATTATGTATTAGAGCATCGCCGGTAGGATCTCTATATCCCTTCTCTAAATCACTAGTCGTTTCCGATATTTTCATCATTTCAAGCAGAGTCACTTTTCTCGAAAAGACATAGAGATCATCTAAAGAGTCTCTAAATATATGAACTTTGAATGGAGTTTCTAAATTTAGAGACCGAGAGGGAGACTTTGTTGGATCGCTATAGAGACTGAGACTATCCACAATAGTATTTTAGAAAACCTAACCTTTTAGAGAACCTGATGACGATGCTCTTAGCATACAAAGATTTCTCACTTTTTATACCGTATAGAGCCTTGTTTGTTTCAAATTAAAGTTAAGTTGAGTTTTACGGTAAGCAAATTTGTGACCCACTTGAATGACATTTTAAAAATTCAAAAAAAAAATATGAAAAAACATTTTACAAACTCTAAGAAGAATTATTTGAAACCCCACAAAAATAACTACAAAATATTACATCATTTGGCTTACACAAAAATGATAAATTTTAACTTAATTTAATCTGAAACAAACATTGCCTATAAGGCAAAATCAGCTATTACAATTAAGCCGCTCCAAACGGGCCCATAGACGCGCACCACTCACAGTGCCCTCCCTCCATGCAATGGCTGCTTGATAGCTCAATTTCCCTAGCAAGAAACAAATATGCTATGAACAGCGGCAGCATCAGCAATGGCTTTGAGCAGCAAAGCATGATGCTGCATGCACGTTGCCATGTATAAGCCTTGTTCTTTTCAACAGATCGATCGTATCGTCACAGACATCATGTGAATTTTGTTATTTTTATATAGCCTATATATTGTTATAATTGCGGCATGATTTTTTCGTGACTTTTAAGAATCGCTTCAAAGATTCTAAAACTATTTTTAATTATTTTTTATAATCTTTAGACCTTATTTTGGCCATTTCAAATTCTTCTTGAATACGCAGACGATCTGACGATCTGTTGAAAAGAACAAGGCAGTGTAGCTAAGCTAGTACCAGTAGTGGGCCAGTGGCAGAGGGAGGTGGGTGCGCCTGTTGATGCATGGCACTGGCATCCGGTGGGCCCGGCCTTTTTGCCTGCTTCGCTCGGACGCGTCGTTTTCTGTTGGGATACGAGAGAGAGAGCGAGGGGGTTCTGTACCCTTTTGGAAAGGGAGTAAACGTTGCTGCTTGAGGCCTGGTCTGTATCGGCTTAAATTAATTTAAATAAAAAATCGTTTTTCTATAAATTAGATGGTGTAATACTTTGTATTCATTTTATGAGTTTTAAATAGTTATTTTTAAAGTTTATAAATATTTTTTAATAATTTTTTAACTCTTTAAAACGTTTTTCGAAAGGATAAAAAAATTTCGATTAGAGTTTTCGGCGACTTTCAGCTCAAACAAACAAGCCCCAAATGAAGCTACATTAAAGCTAAGTATATATTCAACGAATCCTAAGTTAAAATGTTTTATTACCATTTATATATTTTCACTATTTATTTATATTTTTAATAATTTTATTTATGCAATATTACAATGTCCTAACCTATATAGCTCATGGATGCCCTAACTAGCTCCGTATCATATGCAATTGTCGCGGCACGCAAGTCGCGTCCACCAGAGATGCCCCGATCCTGGTGCTCGACTGCTTGAGTGCGTGTCAAAATGCTGCGATGGGCCGTTTTGGGCCCTGATCTTTAACCACGAATGTCGCGTTGAGATTCAAGTTCATCTGGCATCGAAATGATCGTGCAAGAATAACATAGAGTAGTCTTTACTCAAACAAGAATAACATGGAGTAGTGCTAACCCAGAGGAGTGCATCTAGGAGGATCACCGTTCGATTGATGAACCCTATTGCCACCCTCTCTGTACAGTTTTTTTTAAAAACTTATCTAATATATAATATATCTCCTTGTATATTTTTTATTTAAAATATATATAATTTGATTTTTTTCAATCCGGCTTTTTTCTAGTTTGAAGATATGACTAAAATATCTAAAACAATTTAAATAAAGGGGATCCGGTTCTAAAGGTCACCTTAAAGGTCACCTCAGGAAGCTCTCGAACTTAAGAAATAATTAATAAAATAGATAAGTAAAAAAAAGATATGAGAACATGCCCTAAGTGGAAGCCAAAGAGCTTCACTTGTGAAATAGGGACATGGGGTGGAGTGGAGTGGATCCACGCGCAATCCAAGCTGTTGCTCGTACGACGAGATCGCTGTGCAGTTTTCACCCCCACTTGATCTTTCACATAATAAACCCTCCAAACTCAGCAAAAAGCAATGGTGGTACTTCTTCCTCCCTTCCTAGCTCCATCGAGTTGGCCGCCACATGACTACCACGTCACCGACGACCAACATGCTGATCAAACACGACTATGGCATCTCGCACTCGGGTGGCCGCTATCCACCCGACGACATCGTCACCGTCAACCTCTGCCCCGAACAACCGCAACCACAATGACGCCTCCTCGCCGCCCACATTAAGCCACGCCACGGCTCTACCCACGCCGCTGTCGCGCTGCCATGGTTGCGCCGATTGGAGCTACTAGTCACCAGCGGTGGGCGGCTCGGTGGAGAAAGGTGGGGATCCGATTGCTTTTTCAGAGTTTTTTTTTAAAGGAGTTTTTTTTTCAAAATGTCCTGAGCTGGGGAGTTCCTCCTGGATGAGAAAAGGCCGCTCTTGTATGCATCATGTCATCTTGTAGCTAATGTGTAAGAGTGAGAAAAAGACCAGCGACAGATTCGAGAGCACCTTGCTAGAGACAACAGTTAATCATTCAGACATTTGGGCTAAAAATTTGAGAACCGTGGCCTCAGTTAGGGTAGATTGAATGCAGCCATCGCTTGTCTGGTTAGGGTTTGGAGAAGCGACGGCTGCCACAAGCTGGGGCGTCAATTCCGGGCGATCCCCATCCAACACATTTTGCGTTAAAAGATCACAAAAACGTCGCATTCAGGACAGTACCTGTACTACTTTATGGATAAGCTCCAAGCCAGGCGGCCACTGGCCCCTTCTTGATTTGCACCAATCCTAGCCGAGCGGCAATCACCACGCCTAATTACAAGTCGATTTCAAGGATACCCCATAGGACATGACAAGTTCTTGGTAGTTTTTCTCAGGGACGCATCCATGTCGTTTTCGATGGTGTTTTTTTTTCTACTGAAAGTTTAGTTGGCCGCCGGCTCTACGGCTGTCAAAATGGCAATTGGATCAGTCAAAACTAAAAACCAGTATGGCTAGTAAAATTTTAGGGTCCACTGAAGCACCACATAAAGATCAGGCCACTACACGAAGGAAGTTCTCAGATCCATGAACAGGAACAAGGTAAAATGATCGGTCTCATGTTCCAGCTTTTGTCCATTATTGACATGTGTTGAAACGAGGGAAATAGTTCCTCCAACTATATGTATATAGTTAGTGGGTACATAAAGCAACCAAGGGCTACTTGTTACTAAAGTTTCAGATGTCCTATTTGTTTCTGGATTTTCTGAACTGGAAGCAGGTTGAAGCACGAAAAAAAAAATGTGATGCCATTGAAAAAAAAAATCAATTTCCCTCACGAAAAAACAGATCTAATCATTAGTAATCCCGAGCCACGCGAGCACCCTCCGGCTTGCTCTCTAGAGAGGAACCCATTTCTATCGTACATTGCAAACGCCAGTGGGACGAATTACCTTAGCAGCGTAAGCCACGGATTGAGGTTACACCAAATCCCTGTACTTTAAAACATCAATCTTGTCCAAATCGTACGCCTTGCATATGCTCGTAATAGTATCACAATCCAAACCTTCATCCAAGTTCCTCCTTTCAAGGAAACCATCAAGCTCTTTCGATGACTGCAAACTCTATTGAAGGATAATATACAATAAGTACAAAGTACACACACAGAAGATAAAACATTAAGAGTTATCTAAATAAAGCAAGAAGAGTGCAAAGCAACTATTACCCCACAACCCAACAACTCTTATTCCCACCTAACCAATGAAAGGACATCATGTTATAAGAAATGAATATACCAACCATGACCAGCTTATGATGCTAAATACGGGACTCCGAAGATGTGTTTGCCCATTCACAGTGAATCCATTTCATAAAGGGTTAGGAGCAGATATTGCCACGTGTTTTCATGTTAACTTGATACAAAAAATGCTAGAAGTTACAAAATTGTGCCAAAGTGTAACTAAACAAGAGAAAACATTACATCTCTGCCAGGAGAGGATCTCAATGTCTATTGCAGTAAAAAGAAAACGTCATGTTTAGATTCCATTATTCTAATAACAAAATTACTAGATCATGTGGAAAAATTTTGAAGGATGCCAAATTGGGTTAGTGTCCCAAGACAATGAGCCTATGAAGAGGCCCCGATTGATTGAGCTAAGCAAAAGATTGTCTTATTTTGTAATCTAACTTAGTTTTGTACTATCATTAAAACTCTTCTTCTATCGATCAATGTTTTTGTTCCATCATTAAAACTCCTCTTCTATCGATCAATCAGGCTCTTCCGATTTTCCAAAAAAAATGTAGAATAATAACAAAGATATACAGAATTAGGAACTTATTTATGAAGGCCAATAAAGCACACAAGATGCACATACACACGTAATAATTGTTATATAGTCAGAAAAACCTGAATACACCCAGATGTGTAACAAGTATATATATAAAATCCACAGAAGATATATTAAAACAGCTATGATTGCTTAAGCCTTAATGATTGTAATATAAAAGTCTAGCATGCCAGAGTATATTCATCAATGGTATAAAAATAACTATTGAGAAAAGCAATAACAATATATCCATTTAAACAAAGTCATGGCCATCCATGTGACCATGCCTGTGTGACATACGTGCATGCTGGTATGCAAGGACACACACACATGCCATACACCCAAAGGTCAAACAAATTGTACCTAGTAATATAAAATAATTCAGATGTACATGCAAGTGTGAGGCTTATCTTTTAGTTGCCAACTTCCTAGGGGCTGTGCTGCAACTTAAACTACCTATAAGTCTTCAAGTATCTAATCTGAACTGATTAATATTATATATTAATATTATGCTCTACTTGCAGCAAACCTATACATATTTTAATTTGCAGTGCATTACTGTTGCAGAAACAACTTATGTTCAATCAGCAGACAAGGGTTCAAAATTTGGTAATTTGCTAGTGGTCCCCTAAATTGCCGCAATAGTCAAGTCTAAAATTGGCATAGGATTTAGGTTTCACGCACTCCAGAGTTAAGGTCAACTTACCCAAGGAGTGTATTTCGCGTTTTCACGAGGACTACCATCCTTCAAACTCATTTCTTTCTTATTGTCAAGAAGGTTTTCCCAATGATGTGAGCAGTCAGAAACCAGCAACTGCAGCCTCTCACTTCCCTATATCAAAATAAACACCATACAAACCTTAGAAATAAAAAAAATGTTAAGGGCAAGGCAGCATCTTTCTCAGTAAGAACAAAACTCAAATTTCTCTGCAGTAGAATATGTTAAAAAAAACAGTTTATTTAGAGAGTGATACGGATGTTCCTTGTTGAACAACCATGTTCCTGGTCTCAGTCCCGATCGTGAGGCCGAGGGCGCAGCTGGCTTTCTTCTTCTACCTATGGTAACGGTTGTACGGAGCCACTGGCCAGTTATCGATGGCAGCCCCTGGTATTAAGTCCGGTGGCACTCAACAACGTGCCTTTTCCTCCTCTCTTTATTCATGCCCAACGCTGGTTGCACACACACGCTCTAACAGCCAGCTAACTACCTCCAAAGCCAAGGAACTAACTCACTCCCTAAAGATAAGACTCCCAACAAAATGAATATAGATAATGGTCCTCCTAACCACCTACAGGGGCCAGCGGCTGATCCTCTGGAGCAGCAGATCCAGGCGCCCGACGCCTCTGCCTAAAGAAGGCCCAATCAGCAGGCCAAACAGACAGCATTCGGCTTATAGCAACTTTAAGCTGTCCTGGCTGGTGAAACTAGCTTACCAGCCATGGTTGCCATTTGGTGGTGATTAATATTATACCAATACCAACAAAAAAGGCTGTCTGCACAGCGGAAGTTCATGTAATCTCAAAGAACACTTGAAATGTTCACAAGTAGAAATTTAAAGAAACTGGAGCAATGTTCTACATTATCTGCATATCTACAGAAAATCATAAACTAAGAATAGAGAATAGTTCAGACAATAATTTAAGTATGGAAATAAAATTTCTTCACAATAATCAGAGGAGAGGAAACCTGTAGAGCTCTCCAGTGAGAATAAGCACGGAAAAGCACCCAAAAAAATGGTATGTTGGGTAATGGCAATACCTGTAAATGAATAAATGGTGTCTAAAAATGATGGCATCTCATCATAATGCATTTGTATACTCAATACCTATCACATACATTTTGAATGTATTTGTAAATATATAGATTTTCAAAAATACTATCTATTTGGCATTCTTTGCTATTAGGAATCCTATGTAGTAATAAATAACAGGAATGCAACATACAATCACATCTGTTGATTAAGATGATAATGATTTTTTACCAATGATTAAAAATTAATATAACAATCTAAAGCCATCAGGATGTATATAAAATGGTAACTGGAATAGTAAATTAGGAAAATTCCATTGACGAAGGTTATCTAAAATGATGTTTCAACTTAATCAGCGTCGTTAGTACAAATTGCAACCCCACAAATGTCAGCAGGCAAGACTGTTTCCAACAATCAAACATGCAAATGAGTTTGAGTACTAAGCCACAAAGAAGACCACGCATGAGAGTTGCTCTTACAAGTATTAGACCTCAACCAACTGAGCTGTGTGCAATAGAATGGACAGAAAGCATAGCTATTCAAATGATAAAGCAAGCACAATCAAAGGCAAAAATACTTCCGAGTTTTCCTCAACAATTGATAACAGTAAAATCAGCTAAAGCAAGTATCTTCAGAATGCATTTAAATAATCCTACTGAAAGCACTCCTATGAATAATCCTACTGAAAGCACTTCTATGAATGGCTAGCTGGCACCACCTTTTCCGAAGCAAATAACTGTAAACTTACCATGAAAACACTAGTAACAGGAAGCAAACAAACTGAGCCATAAAGAAATTTCCTGTGAACTGATGCGCCCCTAGTTCGCAGAAATAATGTACAAGAAAAGGGGTCAGAAAATATCAAAACTGAACTAAACAATACCCAATCATGGGGATGAGGTCATGAAGCATTCACCTAACAGCAATGTGCCGCAACCGTCGACGCACAAGACGAGGATTTATACTGCAGTGAGAAGTTATAGTTTAGAATAAATAGACGGAAAGATAAAAGAACACACGTGAACCAAACAAATTGCCGACCAACAGTTTGCTATGGGAAGAGTTCTTTTGGTGATGATTGATAGTGCCATAGTGACTCCTAGAGGTCAATAGTTAACTTTTAAAGTATACCAAGCATATCATATGAGGTTTTTTAAGGACAACCAAAGTCATGAAAAGAATCAAATTACATATTACTCACTCCTAGGACCCTTGGTCATTTAAGATTAGCATATAAACAACATTAAATGGCATCTACTAGGCAATAATATAGAATATACAAGACATATTAGGTTTACTGATTGGAATGAAGAATGGCACTATTTTTGAACGAGGAAAACAACAAAAAAGGCTACTATGCCGTGCACAAAAGGAAAAAACTTCATGAAAAACATTACCCATTTTAGTACAGTGTGATACAAAGGGCAATATAAGCAGATTTGAACACATAAATGCACTCCCATTGCAACAATCATATGCAATTTCTTCCAAAAGAAGGATTTCAACTAGTTTGCCTGTCCTAGAAACATGACTGATGAATCGTAGTCACATCCACAGTAAATCAGTGTGTGTAATGTGTATCGACACCAACTGATAGAGATGCTCAGCGAGTCAGTGTGCAAAATTGATCTTGCAGACCCCACATATATCTCTCTAGAAAGTAGAAATCATAGTGAATCTCGTATGCCTATATTAATTTCTGCTCAATGTAGCCAACTAGTTCTATTCATTTCTGACAACGCATGTTCACCGATCACAGATTGCCTTTATACTTCCACTAAGGGAAACAACAGATACCATTGAGATTGAGTCGCATAACTTTGAGACTTGGAGAGAAATATCCAATACAGCAGGACTAGCTGATTCGACAACCAGCCTCATAGCATCTTCCTATTATTTCAACACAAAGCAATATAGCACAAATACATGCACATTACACAGCCAAGTCAAGCAGGAATGCAAGTGAGGTTAGAAAGCATACTAAATCTTGTATGCCTATATTACTTTCTGCTCAACGCAGGTAGCTTAACAGGTTATATTCACTTCTAAGTTCTAACAATGCATGTTCGCCGATAACAGATCGTCTTTGTACTTCTACTAAGGAGAAACAACAGATACCATCAAGATCGAGTCGCACAACTTTGAGTGGATGCTGATTCGACAGCCAGCCTCACAGCATCTTCCTATCATTTCAACACAAAACAATACGGCACAAACACACGCACATTACACAGCCCAGTCAAGCAGGACTGCAGGACTGCAAGCGGCGATCGTCAGGCAACTCACCTCGCCGGGTGCACGATCTGGAGCATGGAGACGTCCTTGGTCATCGACTTCAAGAGCACCTCCGATGGCCGCACCCGCGAGAGCAGCTTCAGCCCAAAGCTGTAGCACAGCAACGCGAGAGCACACAGGCTAACGGCTCAGCATCTCGCCATTTCCGATTCCACAAACGCAAGCACGCTCGCTCGCACGACGCAACCCAAACCTTAAACCCCCGACCTGTGGATCCGTCTCTTCACCGACCCCTCCGGCGCGCTCCCGAACCCGATCCACGCCCGGTTCATCTGCGGCGGCCAAACCCCGCGGTCAGAAACCCAAAACCCCCCCAAATGAGGGCAAGAGAGGCCGGCGAGCGAGTCACCGCGGAGGCGTGGAGGACCTTGTCGGCGACGAAGTCGACGACGGCCTCGGCATTCTCCGACGGCGATCGGCCCCCGGCGGCGATCCCGCGCCAGAGGCCCCTGACGGTGGGCGGGGGCGGGAGGGCACCACCACCGGCGGCGGAGGCGGCCGGGACGGCAGCGGCGCGCGGGCAGGCGAAGCACCAGGCACGGCCTCTGACGGGAAAGACGACGACGCGGGCCTGCATGGCGGGGGATGCCGGCGGCGAGGCGGTCGGAGCGTGGGGCGGGAGCCGGGAGCCGGGAGCCGGGAGGCGGCGGAGGTGGAGTGGAGGCCGAACTCTACTGCGAGTGGGGAGGGCGACGCGGGTTTAGTGGGGCGCTGGGACGCGGTGGGGATGGGGAGTTTTGAGCCGTTGGATCGGTATCGGAGGGTGAGACGAGAGTTATTACAGTGCGGTTCAGCTGTGGAACATGGACGTCAATTCAAACGTTCCCCGCCTTCTCTCACGAGGCTGAGCCGTTCTACTCAGCTAGGCTAGTGGGATATAAGATATGTAGATGCAGAGATGTTTTATTGAGTGTTTAGTAGATAAATATTTTGAAATTTAAATATTTTAAGATTTATATAGCGAGTGTGGTGTAGTTTTGTTCGAAAAAATCGGTTCGGTAATCAGATATGCTAATAAAAGATAAAAAAAACTTACCTGCCACATAGCAGCTTATGCAGGCTTGATATGGTGTCAGGCTTGATATGATGTCCAACTGTAGGCCCTTGCATAGAACACGATGCCGCCATGCGTTACATTCAGAGAAACGTCCATTTTCTGTATTTCTCTAGAGCCAGACTGCATGGAGAATTTTGTATCCACAGAACCAGGCTCATAACCAGATACAAACAACCAAATACAAAGAAAAAAAAATAAGATTCTATATTTGTAGATGCAAAACTCTTTGAATGCAGATAACCAAACAGTCTATTAATGACGGATCAAGTGTACAAAACATCCCACCTAATTTATGCTCGCATATGGCTCAAAGTATTTGAGCCAATTTCTATCATGTCTTATTTTTATCAATCCAAATAAATGAAAAGACAATCCTACCCTCTTCCTGCTTCTCCAGTTTAAGGCTATGTTTCTTTCGGCGGTTAGATTATAATCTGAAAAGGTTGTGGTGTTTTATAGAAGATTTAAAGGGCCAAAAAAATTATGGAAAAAATATTTTTGAGATCTTTGAGACAAATTGTGCAAAGTTTCGAAAAAATAACTATAAAATATTTCAAAATATAACCATTACAAAAATGACAAATTTTAAGCTGCAGCTTATAATCTGATTATAAGCTGAAAGAAACAGAGCCTAAATGATCCGACAACAACATTTTTCTCCTTTGTATCGATGTATTTCGTGCAAAAATCTATAGAAATAGTCCCTAAAGTTAAGGTTATTTTCCTTTTGTTTCTGGTACATGGTATCGTCATGTTTGTACCTTTTTATGGGTACATAACGGCCGAAAATAGCTTTTGCAGAATAACGAACCAATGCAGAGGCAACCTATTTCTAGAATTTTCTTTGCTGACTCACGTGGAAGTTACAGAACCCTATAAGCTGTAACGAAATCCAACAGGGAACAGCACCAAGCACCGCTCTTAAGACTAAGATTGACATCAGTTCAAGTGAACCTGACTCTTATGAAAACCAGTACCCGCAGAAAAAATAACGGCACGGCAGCACAGCATTGAGACAGCAACAGCACATGATATTTCTTACCGAGTTTTGTCTTGAAGAAGCTTTACAGCAGGAAACGGGGCTCCCAAGACATCTAAAAACTGCTGCTACTATCACTTCCCTACTCAAGGTCAGGGCAAGTGGACAATTAGGACAGGGATGGGGATCCGAGCACAGGTCAGGCATGTATATACAATGGTTCGACACACTTAAGCATCAGTCAAACCAGAAGGCCCTTTCCCAAGTATCCCTGCATCTGACATTGAATCTGGCTCTTGAGTTTCTACCTGAGCCGCTGCTGAAGAAGCTGGGGTCTCTTTTTCTGGAGTTCCGGCTGGTGAGGCTGGAGTCCCTAGCTGAATCTCCTGTGGAGTGCATTTCTCAGCTGCAGCAGATTGTGGAGCCTCAGATGGAGTGGCTGGTTTCGAGCCTCCATCGACTGCCGCTGCTTGATCACGACGCCTCCTGAAATACTTCTGGCAGAACGAGTCAACATGCTCTGTGTAGCTCTTCCTCACATAATTCTCCATGCACTTATAGTAGGAAAAATCTGTGCGGGTTCCATCAGACGACACCACATACATGCACCGACTTTCCTGGAAAAGATGGTGCTTGTCAACCTGTCAAATTAAAGAAGGCCATCAACACCACAAACCAAATTAAGACTGATATTTCATTGTAGCACATTAGGTAATCACACAGTACTGATCCCAAACAATAAACCATACCAATATATGATCAATTTCTCCAGACACCTTGGACAGCTTGTTGGGGTGGTGCTCAAAAACATTATCTTTGATAAATTTCTCATCTTCTGGAGAAAGCCTCACACCATCACTGCAAAATTTTAGGACAACAATAAAATTAGAAGTTTATTTAAGAAAGTGAGTTCAATTAACTGTTGCATGTTGTTTGCGTACAACAGCCCAGCCAAAGCCTTTCCTTGTTTAAATCAACCTACAATTGACTGCAAGCAATTTACCATGATTCACGGATGATCTTTCTAACACACTGCAAAATTGGATTAATTTCAACTAGAATTTTTTCCTCCTCTTGTGTTAGTTCACGGCGCTTCTTAAAATACTTTTGGCAGAATGAGTCTCCATGTTCAGTATAGGTCTTCCTCACATAATTCTCCATGCACTTCAAGTAAGAAAAATCTGTGCGGCTTCCATCTGATGACACCACATACATGCATCGACTATCCCGGAAAACATGGTGCTTGTCAACCTGTCAAATTAAAGAAAACCATCATACACAAGCCAAAATAAGAATGATATTTTGTTGCAGCACATCAAGCAATCATACAGTACATATTGATCACAAACAATAAACCATACCAATATATGATCAATTTCTCCAGACACCTTGGGTTGTTTGTCAGGGTGGTGCTCAAAAACACTCTCTTTGATAAATTTCTCATCTTCTGGAGAAAGTCTCACGCCATCGCTGCAAAATTTTAGGACAAAAATAAAGTTAGAAGTTCAAGAAAGTAGAATAAAATCTAAGGTCGCATATGTCATTTTCATATAACAGCCAAGCCAAAACCTTCCTTTGTTTATCAATCTAAAAACTTGACTGCATACTAGCCCACCAAATTAAGAAGTAAATTGTGAGGGGATTTACCATGATTCACGGAAGATCTTTCGGACATTTTGCATAATGGGATCTATTTCTACTAGAATTTTTTCCTCCTCAGGTGTTAGTTCAAATTGTCGTCTTGGTGGTCCCCTCTCATCAGGATTCCTTGGGGGCCTCCCAGAATCGTTTCTTTGGCCTCTCCAGTTACCAGTTTTGGCACCCCACCCATCTGATTTCCAGCCTTTGTTGTTGCCAGAGCCAGTATCATTAGTCTTGTTCCATTCATCAGAACTTGCCTCAGCTTGACCAGAATGCCAGCCATCCCAAGAACCTGATTGCTTTGCATCTGAATCCTTGTTCACTTGGGAAATTGGAGCAGCATTCCATGGATTGTCCGACGGTGATGCAGTCGCATTACCCCAGGACTCCTGTTGTGCAGTAGATGTCTGTGCCTGTGCTGCAACACTCTCCCAAGACTCATTCTGTGCATCAATATTTTGGTTGGCCACATTACCCCAAGAGTCTGGCTGCGTATCAGTATCCTTTGCTGCTGTTTTGTCCCAGGAACTCTGCTGCGTAGCATAATTCTGAACCTTTGTTGCCACACGTCCCCAGGAATCATCTCGTGAATCAATATTTTGGGTGGCCACATTACCCCATGAGTCTTGCTGCATTTCAATATCCTTTACTGTCGTTTTGTCCCAGGATTCCTGTTGTGCACTATTATCATGTACATTGCTACCAAATGATTTTTTTTGCACATTAGATTTCTCCCAGGAACCTTCATTTGATTCTCTTTTCTTTTCTTTCCAATTCCTGGCCGGTTTATCCCATGTGCCATCACCCCCATTTGACTTCTTTTTGCCCTGTCCATTCCCCCATGTGGTTTGATCGACATTCATATCCTGTTCATTCCAAGTGCTGGGCTGCGTCTCCCATGTATTATCATCTCTATCTGATTTCTTTTTGTTCCAGGAGTCCTGATCAGCATTCATCTTCTGTTCATTCCATGTGCTGGGCTGCTTCTCCCAGTTACCATCAGCACCATCTGTTTCCATTTTAGCACCCCGGTCAGACCGAGTATCAAGTTCAACTGGTTCTCCAGATATAGTCTTATTGTTATATGTCTTTTCAGTGCCCCAGCCCCCCCAATCTACAGAACTGTTGTCCACCGTTGCAGGTGCATCCCAGCATGAATTACCTTGGTCTGCTGGCTTGGCAGCTCCTGTGTCAGCTGCTTTAGTTCCATTACTCCAGCCTCCCCAGTTATCAGAATCATTCCCACCACTTGTGTTTTGTTCCCAGCTCGCATTCATCGTCATGCCATTTTCCCATGAGCTACCCTTCTGCATATCTTGCTCTTCAAAATTATCCTCAAAGGTAGGCTTGCCAAGGGTTCCATCCAACTCAGGAGATAAGCACACATCATCTACTTCGTTCTCTTCTACAAGGTAGTCCACATCATCGTAGAATGTGTGCCTTGCCTTTTCTTGGTCAGTCCTCACCAAGGCCAAGAAATCATACAAACCATCACCATACTCCTTGTTACTTTTAAGCTGCAGAAATCAGTTTACGAAACATTAGTGTCCGTCCACATGGTTAGACTACACAAAGCAGCAGCAGTGCTTTCTAGAGCCATCTATATGTTATCTTTAAGCACAACTCATAGGATTAGACCCGGCTTCTAAATATTGACTAAGACTCCATTACTGAGATAGACAGTAAGCTCCATGAATAGAAAGACCAGCTAACCTGATTTTCGTTCCAAAGAATCTGAAAAGATGATCCAGTGCCGATTGCAGCATGCTTGCCCCATGAACATGATGAGACCACACATCCCAATGAATCAGAATGGCATTTTTCTGCAGCTTTCTCGAAGCATTTCATAGGGGTCTAAAAATAAATAAATGTCAATTCAACAAAATGCCACTCTTTATTAATATAGACAACTCTCTTGCTGCATTAAAAAAACAACAAATTGCACGTCGTCATAAAACAGATCAAGAGATATTAGAATAAACTTACAATTAATGTAGACTCAGTAAAAGGTACTTGGACTTTTAACGACCGGAAGGTTGCCTTGTAACCTCCAGTATTGAACCCATTCAAGTTTCCGGTGCATGTCATGCTGTTAGCCACAAGTACCAAATGGTCTTTGAGAACTCCTTTAGCAACCATCCTTACAGTTGTTGAAAGCCGCTGCACAATTCAGCAATCATAAAATTATATATTGAATATGGTGCAAGATAAAATCAGTTAAAAAGCACTTCACAGAACTAATGTAGAACAAATTTCTTTTGTGGAAGATTAAAATGGAAGATGACACACAAATCTGCAAAAACCTATATAAGAAAAAATTCCAACCACTTAACACTCTATCAGCATAAAAAGATCATGGCCAAAAATTGTGGAACGACTATTCCCAAGAAAACAGAGAAATGTTGCAAACAGAAATAGTAGTATATTTGTAATTTAAAATATTCTCATGATATAAGTTTTTTTTTCTAATTATTGTACGTACTAATGGTCAGAGATGCACCCTGATGACAATGCAGAGTTCAAAATCACCTCATTGTGAACACTGAACACTCAACAATTGGAATTGAATCTCCCTATTATTTTTTTAGTAGACTAATTAGTATCCAGAGGTGTTTGCAGTTAAGTTACCATCCGATTGCTGACATGTTCACCCAGCAAATAACCAGAATAATTTTTCCCCAAAATATGCTATTTTAGTAAATACTGGAAGCTACAACAAGATTTCAAATACTGGTCACCAAACACTGGATCTTGAATAGAATTCCTCAGTTTTTATGAACAAATATAAGGTGACAAACCTGCACAACTTGATCAAAGGCACATGAGATGCCAAGAAGTTCTCGCACTTGTTGAATACCATAAGGTATGGACCTTCGTGTGTCAATGAGGTCAAGAACTGGTATGCAGGCATCAATTGCGGTTCTCCAGGCATCACCATTGTGTAAAGCTTCCTCTTTTTCAACAATAATTTCTACTGCCGGTTCACCCTTTGATGCCCTCCGCGTGTTCTTCACCCAAGACGTTGCGTCCGATCCAATCCAAATAATTTTAGCCTCTTGAATTCGATGGTCACCTGCAGCAAACAAACAACAAATAGTTTAGTTGAAAGTCCTTTCCCCCCTTATTTTGAGAATAAAGCCTAAAATATTAATATAATTTTGATGAGTTGACAAGAGTGCGGATATTAATTTCATAAGCATAATTTGTTAGATACACTCCACAGAGGTAAGGTATTTTTGGGCTGCAAAGTGGCAGCTTTTCCTTGTGTCTTTATTAGCTTATATAGACTAATACAAAGACCCACTTAGCCATGACTTTTGTAACTCCAGATCGTGGCCATTACACCCATTACTTGCACTTGCATGAACTTATTAATCAGCAACATGCAACTGACCGAACATAAAGACTCAAACTGAAACTGACTGAAACTGAAAGCTAATTAAACACTGGAATCAGAAACTGACTACAAAATTTTTGATCGAAAAAGGGGCAGGCGCTCTGCCATTTCATTAAGAGGGAGAAATATTTACAAGGGACAGCTTTCAAAAGGCTACTCCATATTTACAAGGCTGGCCGAAAGGCCCCAACTACGAATGCCATCCCTTACGAGAGCTACCACCATAGGGATCGACAGAAACTTTCCTTCGAAAATACGCCGGTTCCGCTCCTTCCAGATGTTCCAGACGGTTGTTATCACCAAACTGACTACAAAATGACTCTGAATAAAACTGAAAAACATACAGGACTTATCTCACAATCACCCCCTAAGTCCTGTTGCAAATCACTTCTTGAAGAGACCAATCTTGGTGCATAGCTCATGAAATCTGATTCGCCCAAGAGGCTTCGTGAGTATATCACCCAGTTGCTCGGCAGTCCCTATGAACTCCACCTTGATTTGCCCTTTCTCAGCACACTCCCTAATATAATGGAACTTAACATCAATGTGTTTGCTCCTGTCATGATGGACTGGGTTCTTCACCAAAGATATTGCTGACATGTTGTCCAGTTTCAACACCGGTGTACTAAGCTCCGCTCCAAGCATCTCGGTGACAAGCTTAGCCAACCAAACTCCTTGACATGCAGCAGAAGCTGCTGCTATCTATTCTGCCTCACAAGAGGATAGGGCCACTACCTTCTGCTTGCCGGATTGCCATGTGATAGGGCTCCCATTGAAGAAGAAAATTACCCCAGATGTACTCTTCCTATCATCAATGTTACCACCCATATCACTATCACTAAATCCCAGCAGTTGTGGATGTCCTTCCTTCTTTCTTGTTGCATAGAACACCCCCCAATCTTTTGGTTCCAGCCACATAGCGTAGGATGCGCTTAACAGCTGTGAGATGCTCTTCATGAGGTTGCTCCATGAAATGGCTCACATATCCAACTGAATAAGCCAAATCTGGTCTTGTAAGCAGCAAATAACGCAGGCTCCCAACCAAGCTTCTATAGAAAGTGGTATCAACCAATGGTGTAGAGCTGACCTTGCTAAGTTTGAGTCTCACTTCCAATGGTGTTTGGCAGGGATTGCATCCTTCCAAACCAGCCTTCTCCACCAACTTTTCTGCATAGGCCATTTGTCCAAGTTTGATGCCTCTAGCTCCTTGAACAACCTCAATGCCTAGATAGTAATGAAGGGCACCAAGGTCACTCATCTTGATCTGCATCTTCATCTCCTCCTTGAACTTGGCGACTCCACTGCTATTCCCTCCTGTGATGATCAAATCATCAACATAAACTCCAACTATCAATTGATTTCTTCCATCTCCACGAGTGTATACACCATGTTCACAAGTGCTCTGATGAAAACCAAGAGAGACCAGAGTGGTATCCAGTTTTGTATTCCAAGCCCGAGGTGCTTGACGAAGTCCATACAACGCCTTGTGCAAACACAACACCTTCCCTACATGATCAGTGGCTTCAAATCCTAGAGGTTGAACCACATACACCTCCTTCTCAAGCTCACCATTGAGGAATGCCGACTTTACATCCATGTGGTGTACCTCCCAAGAATTGTGTGCAGCAATGGCTAGCAACAGCCTCACTGACTCCAATCTGGTCATAGGGGCAAAAACTTCATCAAAGTCAATCCCTTGTCGCTGCACATATCCTTTGGCCACAAGTCTGGCCTTATGCTTCACCACAGCTCTATGCTCATCTCTCTTCACCTTAAACATCCACTTCAATCCTATTGCACGATGTCCTGTTGGAAGATCAACGAAACTCCATGTCCTATTGTCAGCAATGGACTAGAGCTCCTCTTCCATAGCACTACGCCAATTTGGATTGCGCAGTGCTTCTTCCAAAGAAATGGGCTCATCAGCACTCACCACATGTAGCTCCTCAGCAGCCAAATCCCGTGGCACCAAGCCCGGTGCAGCCACTGGACCCAGCAGATTGTCGAAGGTGCGGTACCTTGGCACCTCGTCGTCTTCAGCATAAGCATCCAGTCCAGAGTCATGTGATGGAGGAGTTGCAAGCTCAATGGCCGGTGTACCTTGAGTAGAGCCACCCACTGTGGCAGACGAACAGAAATTGGTGATGCAGCCATCGGAGGACACAGCGAGTGGTGTCGTCGTGGTCGAAGTAGTCCAGTACTCCACGGTCAGTGGCTCCAGATCTGCACCACCATCAATTCCTCCTTTGCTCCAATCCCAATTTGCGCTCTCATCAAACACCACCATCCGATCAGTGACGGGATCATACAGCCGGTAGACATTAGAGTATGCCTCATAGCCCAACAGCACCATTGGCTTGCTGCGATCTTCCAGCTTGTGCAAGTGGGGCTTGGTATTTTTGACATAACCAAGACAACCGAAGGTGCAAAGAAAGTTCACCGCTGATCGCACTCCATACCAAGCCTCAAACGGTGTCTTCCCTTCCAACTTCTTTGTAGGTGATCTGTTCAAGAGAAAGACAGCAGTAGTCACCGCCTCCCCCCCAGAATCTCACCGGCACCCCTTTGGCGTTCATCATGTTGCGAGCAGCCCCAACAATCGTCTGATTGCGCCTTTCCACAACACCATTCTGCTGAGGGGAATAGGGCGCCGTGAGATGACGCTCCACCCCTCTCTCAGCACAATACTCTCCAAATTCAATCGCAGTGAACTCACCACCACGACCAGTACATAGCGCCTTAAGCCTGCGACTACTCTCAACTTCAGCACGCCACAGGAAGCGCTTGATTCCAGCTGCGGCATCTCCCTTCGACTTGAGCACCATGATCCACATGTAACATGACATGTCATCAACGAGCACAAGGAAATACTTGTTACCAGCAGGTGTTGCCGGCGTGATTGGGCCCCAAAGATCACCATGAACCAATTCCAGCTTCCTCGTTGCTCTATACTTGGCTTCCTTGGGGAATGGTGTGCGCTTTTGCTTGCCAATAAGGCAGCTATCACACACCTGATCGACGTGATCGATCTTGGGCAGCTCCTTCACCATTTCCAGCTACGCAAGCTTGCGCAAGGAGGGAAAATTCAGATGGCCGAAGCGCGCATGCCACTGCCAAGCCACCTCTGAGCTATGCGCTGCCAAACACACTGTCCTTGCAACCTTGATCTTCAGGATGTACAGCCGATTGGGTGATCGCCGCACCTTGGCGAGCAGTCCATTGGCAGAGTCGATGATGCGCAGTACACCATCCTCAATTTCCGCCTTGCTTCCTGCTTCATCAAGCTGCCCCAAACTGAGAATATTGGTGGTAAGCCTTGGTATGTAGTAGACGTCGGTGAGTGCTCGATGTTGTCCCTCCTTGCAGCGAGGAGAATGGTTCCTCGGCCTTCAATGTTCACCGCTGAGCCGTCGCCGAAACAAACCGTCCCTTGGACGTTTGCATCGAGCTCGGTGAAGGCTGTGCGAATGCCAATCATATGATTGGTGGCGCCCGTGTCCACTATCCATTCCATATCCTCCGCATCCGCCTTATGCTCAATTTGGGTTAGAGCACACTCCTCCTTAACGATGACACCGGTGGTTGGATTGGATGCCACAACTGGTGACGGCGACGACGATGTGATGCTTCCATGTGCCATCAACAAAGTCGCCTCTTCCACCTCATCACCTTGTCCTTGCGCAAAATGGCTCGCCTTTGGTTTCTTTGCGCTCGCGAGCCCAATGCCCACGCTTCCCGTAGTTCTTGCACTGGTCGCGAGCAATTTGCGGCTAGAAGTAGCCGCTCTTCCCGCCATTGCCGCCGCCGCGAGAGCTGCTGGAATTGCCGTTGCCGCCAAACTTCTTCCGCTGTCGAGCTTGCCACTGCTCCTCCGTGAGTAGCTTGCCGCCGGAGTCCAATTGCGCCACGCCATCCCCATTGGAAGCGCGTTGGTAACGCTGCTCCACCGCACGGAGACGCCCAGTCACCTCCACCGATAGAGCCCCGACATCAAGCAGCATCTCAATGGAGATTGCCACTTGAGTGCAGCGCTCCGAAACGACTTGGAGGAACTTCTTCACCACCTCCACATCCGTGATGGCATCGCCAAGGGCTTGAAGGTGGTTGGCCAAGCCGGAGATCCTCATGGAGAAGTCTTCGACGGTCTCTCCATCCTTGAAGTCACGACAGAGCTTGTGGGCGTTGGCCTCCTGGACACGCTCAACACCCATCCACACGATCTTGATGGTGTCCCATGCCTCTTTCGCCGTGTCCTTGACAGCGAGCGTCGCCAACATCTCCGGTGGCACCGCACGAAGAATCGCGGACAGCGCCATCCGATCATCTTGGAAGTCGTCGGTGCCGGGGTCGATTGCATCCCACAGGCCTTGCGCCTGAAGATTCACCCGCATCACTAGCGCCCACTCGACGTAGTTGGTGCGGGAGAGCATAGAGTACTTGATGGAGCTCGATGCTCCCTTCATCACCCGCTCGACGACGGCCTCGCGCGCCTTTCCATCGCGGTTCCTACCATGACGTGGTGGGGGTGAGGGCGACGGCACGCGTCGCCGTGGGGGCGTCCTGGAGCCGTGGCCGCCACGACCACCCGCGGCACCACCGCCTTCCACGCCACCGTCGCCTTTGCTGCCGACACCTCGCCCACCAGCACCGCGACCACCAACCTCCATGGCTAACACTCAGTGGGGAACCTCACCAGGGTCTCTCACTCAGCTCTGATACCAAATGTTAGATACACTCCACAGAGGTAAGGTATTTTTGGGCTGCAAAGTGGCAGCATTTCCTTGTGTCTTTATTAGCTTATATAGACTAATACAAATTTAAATGCCTTGATGGATATTAAACTGTACTAAAGAAACTTCACAACTTAGGCCCTGTTTGGAAGTGCAGTTATTTTGTAGTTTCTATGCAAAACCATGGTTTTCTTAAAAACCATGGTTTCTGAGACCATGAGGTGTTTGGAAGCAACACCAAAAACTCTGTTTTGAAAACCATGGTTTTGGCAAAACCATGGTTTTTTTAGAGTTTTGTAGACTCCACTCCACACCAAAGTTTTCCAACTTGTGCTAGCAAACAATGGTTTTCAAAACCATGGTTTTTCATGGTCATAGCAAAACACAAACCATGGTTTTACAAAACCATGGTTTTAAAAAACTCCACTTCCAAACAGGGCCTTATATGTGTGACAGTATTCAGAAAACATAAAATGCATTGCATTAATTATCTTTCCTTCCATTTTAAAAAATGACATCTATTTTGAAGATACCCGGTGAATGGAATTTCAGTTAAGAAACCTAGTTTATACAGCTGAAGTACCTTTAATGATTGTATTCAAAAGCACTCCGCAGACGGAATCAGCTAGCACATTCACTGCTCTCTCAACAGATTCAGATAATATGGTATTGCCATCAGAGAAATAAAACTGTAAGCATGGAACCTTAGGTTGCTTCCCATCAATTGGCTTCTGTGTGAACGAACAATCACTGCCAAGTAAGGACAAAAAATTGAAACCATTTAGTAATTCAATGAATATAGATAATGCAAAAATTAGTCACAATAAATTGACAATAATAAATTTAGAAAATTATTGCCACAGCAAAATATATGCTTATAAGTATATATATATATATATATTCCATTAAATAATGATTCAATCAATGAGATACTTTGCCAAAACAATCCCAAGCATTGCCCAGGGGTGCCAATTCTTTGCCACAAACAACATTAAGCTGATTTAGGCAATAGAAGTCAGAGAGCTAATAGAGATTAGACATACTGCAACCAAGAAAGCCAAAATTAAATCATAACTTAAGCAAAATTTATACAATCAATGTCATCTGAACAGAACCTCAGGAGTCTACAACCCTCCACTAGCAAAACTGGATGTTATTAACATCCAGTAACTGCTACTAGTAGGAGCTAGGTCAACGTGAGTCCTGAGCATGATATCTAGGCTTAACAAGTGAATGATAGCAGATCCTGAAAGAAAGTGTATCTTATTCTTACCAAGTAGAGAAAGCGATCTTTTTAAATAGCTGACTAAGATGTCCTTTCTTCTTTCCGTATTTCCCAGAAACTTCTTCACATTTCTGGAGAATATCTTGAACGCTAATGTTTATCCTTTCTAATTGTGCCTGTGAGAGATATGCGTACATTTATATATTTTTTATATAGAACATTTACATGCAAAAAGTTATATTCATCATAATACCTTGTCAAGATGAATATGGCCTACAAGTGCTGGAGTGGCTTCGAAAGTTCCATCTAAAATTATTTGCTTCTGATACCTGAAAATGTGAAATGCCACATTCATATTGTTCCCCTCAAATAACAATAAATCCTAAAGCCTACAAAAATATGCGGGACAACAAGGATCCTTTTACCTCTATTCCCATTTTGAGAATGGCCAGATCACACATTTATCCACTAGCTCAATTGACATGATATGTTTGCTCAGAATATCTTATAGCTTGGGTAAATGGGTTTCCTGGTCTATCTGATCCAGTTGCATTGTGCCCCTAGTTATTAGGGATAATTTCTAAGTAGAATTATGGTGGTTCACGTGTGTAATAATACACAACTTGAAGGGTAAATCAAAGGATTGAACAGACTCAACATTACTACTTGGTGTGCAGGAGAGATGGAAGTCCAATTCCAAGAAATAGAGACATATGGTTTCTCAAATTAAACAAATAGGGAACCAATAGGGATGTCTGATTTCTCTAATTAAACAAATGGAGAAGTTCCTAATATGATAATAAGATATGCCTAATTCAGCAAGGGTGTGTTCGGTTGCTTGTACTAAGTTAAACCTATATGGGATGATACAAGTGTGCTTGGTTGGCAGGACAGGATAATACAAGATTTTGTCTTGTTCTTTGGCTGGTTCCCTGTACCACAGTTCAACTGAATTGATAGAACCATATAACCTTGGATGGTAAAATATCTCACAGGAATATTCTCCTAAGTTGCATCCCATGGTCTAAGTTGCATCCCATGATCTAGGATGAGATGGTTCAATTTACCCAACCAAACACATGGATGAATATGACTCATCCAGTATAACCCCATACATGTTCAGCCTGGTACAAACAACCAAACACACCCTAAAAGGCAATAAGGCACTGCCCATGCTGGTGGCAACGTTCATATCAAGTTGATTAACCAGTCCATTGAGTGCATCTCCAACATTTGCCAACTATACACAACCCATGTCCACTAGACTTTCACATATCTAACATGGAAATTGTGCCAAGATAAACACAAAAAAAAAACCCAAGTATAAAGCATAATAGAATCGGTGAACTGAGATGAACCACCATAGATACAAGACCAGATCTTCCATTAATTTTATAACAAGACAAAGAACAAGGAGTGAAGGTAACTCTACCATTGACAGAGCTAATTTAAGGATACGTACTCAATGCAGAAATCAGTAGCACAATCCTCTAATGTAACTCTTCTTAGGCAGCCCTGTACTGCAATAGCAGCCTTTTCCTTGCAGAACTTTTTGGCGCAAGAGCAGTCATTCAGAAACAGGATAACTTTTCGGTCTTTCACATCATTTTTATAGCCAACTTTAGTCAGAAGTATTTCCTGATAGGTAAAGAATACAGTGAGCTTGTCAGACACTACTTGCAAGATCACCTGAGCTATCAAATGCATAAAGTAATGTACAATGTCGTTACCTTCATCAACTCCCATGAAGTATTATTACTTTGAGAAGCATCCAACACAGCCTTGTATGCAGGATTGGAGATAGCAGTGGCAGCTAAAACACCCACTGGCTCTCCAGGTGCTATTGTACTTGCAAAATCTGAGACATCGTCTTCCTTATACTTAAGTTGCATGATTGAATTGCTGCATATGTTCCTCACAGTGCCGTCATAGCATATAACTACATCTCGTAAGATGGCCATTAGACTCTTGAAAAGAGTTCCTGGTTCTGTTAACCCTCTTGATGAGCGGACAATAGCTTCTCTTGTAGATATGGCATGTACCAGCTCCTCATAAGGGTTAAGACCATGAAAATAGGAATTTTGCACAAGGCCATAAGCTTCTGGAGGATGCGCATCTCCGATAGCTGGATGTTTATTCACAAAACTTGAGAAACAGTCCTCCACCAGATGGCTAGAGTAGAATTTTCCTTCACGGTAAAGCTGCAGACCAACAAACCCAACCTGCTGAACGACTTTTGACATTGAAGAGTCGCTTTTTGGATCAATCATCAGCCCAATACGAGAGTGTTTCACAACAAAATCTGAAACTTGCTGCTTTACGCCCTTCAGATTGTTCTCAACTCGCAATTCCACAAATTGACTTTTTGACCACCTTGCCTGTTCAAGAATATGTGACTGTTTCTGAATGCTTTTATGTGCCTCTTCCAACAGAACTTTGGGGACATTAAAGTCTTGAAGGCTTACACTAAAGCCATCTAGAAGTAAAAATTCCATCAGTAAGGGTTGCAACACATTCAAAAATTGAAGCGCCTCTCCTGGACCCTTCACACAAAGAATGGAAGATACTAGATCTGAGAATGAGGATTGAATAGATTCTTTGTCAAGATCCAATTTAATAACAGTGCTATCCCTAACTAGGTGCCTGTCCCCATGACATGTTAAATCTGCTGGTAACGCACCTTGCACTATTTGTGTGATTGTCCAATATGGATTTGACTTAACTACAGCAGGGGCAAGAAGTGAAAATGAGACAAGCATCGCTAGCTGGTTGGCTGACTGTTTGCTTAATATGGTTCTGGAAGACATGTGTTTCAGAGCTAGCAAACCATCATTAGCTAGCTGAAGATTTATGTTCCCACTATGAGAACTAGTCAGCTGCTTCTCCACACTGAAAAGTTCCAAAGCTTCAGCTTTTGCAGCAAGCGATTGTGGATAATAGATGTGCACACAATCACCATCAAAATCTGCTGAAAGAGGAGAGCATATAAGAGGGTTTATTTTAACTGTATGATCATCGTGGATGTATACGTAGAATGCCTGGAGCGAATGTTTGTGAGTACTAGGTGGTCTGTTAAGGAAAACAACGTCACCATCAACAATTCTCCTACTGATCGTTTGACCAACTTTAAGTGTAGTGTGTCCCTTCGATCCTACAGTGATGGCATAGGTTACTTGACCATCTCTGTAGGTCAAACAAAGTCCCTTATCAACCACCTCTTGCAACCGGCTGATGTTGATGTCTGTTACTTGTTCCTCAAAAGTTATTCTTTTTGCCACTTCAGAAGGCAGTCCAACCACATCTACTCCAATATAGGGATCTCCAGTAAGTACACTGCGTGACGAAAAACCTGACCCTTTGCTAATAAACAGTGTTCTCATTTTCTCCAGCCACTGTTTTGTTGATAAATGAGATGAATCAGAGGTAACTGCAAATCTCTTAGCATTGTCCTGGGGACCCTGCAAAACAAGACAGTGTTTACCATAGATCATAGGAAAAAATTAAATTGGACATAAAAAATAATAAGTTTAATGAGGACATAAATGCAAATCTCACTGTTCAATCATCATTAACGGATGGTTGGCTGGTTGATCAGAACTCTGAAATACCACAAAGGTGCAGGGATTTGTCTAATTCTAATGGTTCAAAATGATAACTAGCAGAAAATATTACGAAGAACAAGACATGTATCAGGACTTGTATGCTAGAAAATTATCATACTTATCAAAAGTGCACATTTTCATGTTTTTGAAACACTCAGATGGACATGGATACTGGCATGTGCTCTTTGTGCACCATATAAATATCATTAGTCAAGTTTCTACCAAAAATAATGTCACATACTCACATACCCTTGTAGTGCCCCTTAGATGTATGTACTGTGCAATAGAAAGTTGTAGATCGCTTGATTCAACATCATGTGATTCAAAGTTTGGGGAGCCAGCTCTTGACTTTTTAATCTGCTCTATCTTTTGAAGTACCTTTTTCAACAAAGCTAATGAGATGTCCTGAAATGAGAAACAATTAGAATAGAGCATAATATAGCCTTGAAATAGTCAGAAAATGCGAACAACCAAGAAGTGCGCAAAAGAAAACTCACGTAGGACATGATGCTCTGTCCATCTGTGAATTCTGGAGTGTATAGACAATTTGGGGGTACTGGAAGGTACTTCATCACATATCCAGCTTGAGCGTTGTATCCTCGTGCAGCTAGCTTTTTTCGCGTGTCATCCGGAATCTTCTTTAATATGTTGAGAGTCTACCAAATAATACAGGAATGAAATAGTATGTTGTTGGATACTTGCGGTTCACAAAAGCTACAAAATATATTGAAAACAATAAAATGAGATTATAACCTCTTCTGGAAGCAATGTCCTACAGTGGGAGGCTCCACCATGGTGAAATCCATACTTGTCAAGGAAGTTCCATGAGCCTTCTCTCATGTGCTTCCTAGGGGGTGCTTTCAACTCTAAACGAAATGCACCATCTGATGTCTTGATTTCCTTCAAAGATAGTGCTGGGAGATCCTATAAGAAATAAATATGGAGAAACATCAGCTGCCACTCGTTCAGACTACGCATGTTGTAGCATCAGTGCTGCAACCAAAAGAGCAGGAACTTTGACTCTATTATTGGTCATCTTTTGAGTTTTAGCAGCAACTCAAAACACTGCTTGATTATAAATACTGTAAAGCTGTAAGCTTTAATGACAACATGTCAAAAACCAAACAAAAAAATGAATCCAGTACTTTTATGTTGTTCCTCCTCTGTCAGGAGATAATAAATATCAGCCGATGACTTCATTGCAAAAGAAACCAACATCAACCTACTTATTTAATGACTGGTATTTGACAAGAAAGAACATGGAAGCACATGCATACATGAGGTTACTAAAGTCACCATTACTATATTAGTAATGTTGGTTATGTTTTCCCCAACCATATTTTTGGTTTAGTTAATGTACACCAATCAAACTGTATTATGTGGGCTATAAGGAAAGACATCATAGGTTTCAGCTGAGGTATATATTCCCATTGCTATATATTCCTATTGGACTATACGGAGCAAAAATTCGTAATGAAGTTATACGTGATAGGGTTGGGGTGGCACCAATTGAAGAGAAGCTTGTCCAAAATCAGTTGAGATGGTTCGGACACATTCAACGAATGCCTCCAGAAGAATCAGCGCATAGTGGAATCCTTAGGCGCATTAATAATGTAAGGAGAGGTAGGGTCCAACCTAACCTAACATGAGAGATGGCAATAAGGAGAGACTTGAAAGATTGGAATATACCCACGGATTTAGCCTTAGATTGGGGTGCATGGAAATTAGCAACCTACGTGCCTGAACCATGACCTAACTTTTCACCCTGTTTGGCTCTTTTTTTTTAATTTAAGTTCATGACTTCTATTGGGTTTCATTTCTAGCCTGCCCCAACTTGTTTGGAACCTAAAGGCTCTGTTGTTGTTGTTGTTGTCGTACAGATACCAGTCCCAACAATGAAGTATCGAGCCTACCTACATCAAAGCAGAAGAGGAACATAAAAATGTTGGAGTAGGCAAGTACCCGGCAATAGTAACATGACGTTGGGGACACATTTTCCTTTCCATTGCTTTGTTTTACCTGAGACATGAAAAGATTTTGCAGATTATAAGCCATGGTGGAAAATTAGATTTTGGTTAAAACAGGTAAACTTTCATAGAAAAATGTCAAAAGTAAGATTATGTTGTTTCTGACTAGACGCACCTTCCCTTTTTTTATTCGAAGGCATTTCAAGCATACCAAGCTCAGTATCTGCCTAAGTTCACTAACATGACAAGGATGATATACAGGTACTGGCAGCTCAATGTATCCAAAATGCCCTAATAAACAGATAAATTCGATTGTTAACTAGATAAAAGGGACAGTCACTTGCCAGAGCACAATGTTTGGGATATGAAGGAAGGAATGAAAATTCATTGCGAGAAGAGAACCTTCGCATTTGTCATTTTCTGAGGCACCACAAGATTCACATTTTCCTGCTTCCAGAGGTAACCCAAGAAAAGGGTTTCCAAGCTGACTAGGATGAGTAACAGGACAGTCGTTTATAGAATATGTACACTGCAACAGAAAAAACAATCATATTAGTCATGTTTGAAAATAACAAATATAAAAAAAAAAGAATTGTGAAATGTAATGAGAATAAGATAGCCTTGCCATAATCATGTGAACCAAAATGAAAGGCAAATAATCAATAGAGATGGAGGAGAACGCTTCATTAGCTACATTACACACTTCAATTTGCAAAATGCACGCCCTCCTTTTCTTTTTATAAGGTGCATTTTGGCTAAGCACAGAAGTTAAGAAGTTGCAAGATCAAGAGAAAGACAAGAAGTGGACATGCTGCTCGTGCTATAAATACCTTATAAGTTAAGAGATGTGAGAGAGAACAGCTTATGAGAGTGTTGCTTATAAATACATGAGAGAAATGTGTGAAACATAAAGGCAGACAAGGAAAACATCAATAAATTCATTGAAACAAACTTGCACAAGCTTTGTTCATGGTGCTCATTAAACATCTTATATTTGGAAACAAACTTCAAAAACATTGTTTATACTTTTGAAACAGTGGGAGTAATCCATAGCTTAGCTAATAAATGATAACTCCCCATATCAGTCATTGAAAAACAAAAGGAAAAATTGCTGGAATCCAATACACAAAGCCAACAATGGGCTCTCCTCTCGTTGCAGCATTCAAACTCCAAAGAATAAGCTTACAGGTCCAAGTAATTATTGCAATAGCACTGTTCAAACTATGCTTTGTAGCCTTGTAGGCCAATCTCATTGACTGGAAATAGATAAAGAGAAAAGAATGATCTCCCAATGGATGTGTGTCAACATCAAAAGTGGTTCTCTCAATTGTTCCCTTCAACTATAAGGTTACATTCTAAGGAAGTATATTTAAGGAATCAAAAGCATGATGTTATTAATTCTTCCTGCTTCTCCATGAACTAACATTGCTAGTAAAAAATTAAAACATCAAAGGAGAACATACAATCTCATTTTCGGTGGATAGGCTAAGCTTGATACTCTTGATTGCACCTTCAGCCACCAATATTGCCGACTGATCCTCCTCCATGTCTCTGCAAAAGATGAAGGCCTAAAACAGTGTCACATGTACTATGTAAATTATTACAAAAAGAGGAAGAAGCTAGAACATCAACAAGCCAGAACCAACCATTGGTTCAAATCAAACTGCGTGAAATTGCAAAAACAAACCAGGAAACATATTAAAAAGAAATGCATAACTTGAGCATCTCAACAAAACCAACAGAAAACAACAGACCCGCATGCCCGAAATAGATTCCAGCCATTGGCCCATTGTAAATGTTGGCATTTTGAAACATGCCACTCCAAATCGAGTTTGCATCTACAGGATGGCTGGTTGCTTCCATGAGTACCCAAGCTACCCTGGGATCAGGGAGCCAAGAAGGTGGCCATGAGGGAACGTGCACAAGCTATCACCAGAGCTGGTGGCGCACAACATACTCCACCTCGGGTATCCACTTCTGCCCCGAGGAGCAACCGCGCATATGTACTCAGCGCCCATTGAATGCAGTTCCATGTTCATCGTCCCGGCACTTTCGGGTCATAACTACAGCCGCGGACAAGGTCCCCAAGCTCCCAAGCTGGAGTCCAGTGACTCGGACACTTGGGAATGGCATGTGTCCAAATATAAATTACCCAAACACTGAGCTGATCAATCCATCCGAGGCAATTCCAAATCCATGCAATCCTACTCTAGCCCAAAAAAACCCAACACTTTCCTTAACATAAGGCGCCAAGAGAGCTCAAACAAAAGCACCAAGAGAAACAACTAATCGATCACCCCCAGGAGCATTCGGAATCCCTCTTCCCCTACACTAACCGCGAAAAAAAAGACATTTTTTTTTAAGAACAAACAGTCAAAAATGGCAGAACCACACTCTCCATGTCATGCAAGCCCCAAATGCAGAGACCCGAACGGCCAACGACCCACCAAAACCCGAGGGGGGAACCGAACCGCGCGCCCCCAAAACCCCCCCATTCCCGGCGGCGATCCCCGATCGCCGGAGCCCATCCCACATTGCCGGAGACGGGATTGAACCGAAGCCCCCGGCCAGAAGTCAGAGCAGAAACCGCTTACCAAAGGCGCGCGCCCCGCGGGTCGCCGTCGCGGCTGCGCTCCCCGGCCGGCCGCCGCCGCCCGCCCTCCCCGTCAGCGCCGCCGCTAAAACCCGACCGCGGAGGGGCAGGCGGAGGCGCACGTGAGGGGGAAGAGGGTTTAGCGGAGAAGGCGATGCTTCCAGTGAGAGAGAGAGACAGAGAGAGAGAGAGAGAGAGGGGGGGGGGGAGAGAGAAGAGAGAGAGTGGAGTGGGAGAGGCGGGGGAGGCGATGCGGGCTCGAACACGGGACGGGTTGTGGTGCGTGCGCTGCAGTGCAGGGGAGGTTACCGCGCGTGCGCGCGGCGTCTCAGGTGGCGGCCACCCGTGTCGCTGCCCGGTGGGACGCGGTGGGTGGGAGCCACCTGGCGGCGGAAGGGGTGCCGTACGAGCTTCGGTGAGGGTGGTTGGCTCGGCCTCGCCGTTGGAGCGCGAGACTGACTGGCTTGACCGGCGGCATTGATTCCCGTGGGACAAACTTTTGTGACGGAGGCTGCCAGGTGGGCTCCAGCTCGTGCTGGACCCACCGGCCACCCGACTTTCTGACTTCTATTTTTTTCTTGTGAGATTTGTATCAAGAATAAACCTTGTTTGTTTCAGATTAAATTAAATTAAATGAAAATTTGTTATTTTTGTATAAGCCAAATGATGTAATGTTTTGTATCATTCTTGTGGGGTTTTAAATAGTACTTCTTAAAGTTTGTAAAATATTTTTTTCATAAACTTTTGAACTTGTTAAAACATATTTTGAGGAGGTCATAAATTTGCTACAGTAAAACACACCTCTGCATTAATCTGAAACAAACAAGGCCTAAAATTGTCCGAATGATAGTATGGCGTGTGGAACCAAGTGAGTCACTGAAAGTGGCCTCAAGTATCATTTGAGCAAATGTGAATTTTAAATAGTGTCACTTGCAATTCCACCTGTTTATCAGCGGTAATATACCTCGGGCTCGCTATAATTAACCATATGTATTTTGGTTGATAGGTTAATTCATCATTTTTTCTTCACTTTTTCTTAAATTTTGACGTCGAGAATAAAATGTTTGTTTTGCCTCTTACTATTGTGAGCATCGTTGAGCCCTAATTTTTATTAGTGGCATTGATGATAACATTAATCAATATAAAGGGCTAGGGGGTTTTTGGACTTCTCGGAACCCTAGCGAAGACTCGGCGCTTTTGCAAACCCTAATTGAGCGACGTAAATTTTCCGAATGCCCAAGATTTCAAAGTGCGTGACAAGGCGAGAAGAAGGTCACGTATAGATTAGAGTAGTTAGGTTTATTTCTGTTTTTCGTCGGATTTCAAAAGGGTTGAATATCTCGAACTATGCGGATCTTTGCAAATTCTCGAAAACTTCGGTTTCGTAGTCCACCTCTTCTAAAAATACCCAAATATCCCTTTGTGAGATTTCTAGAGGGAGAAACCCACCTAAATTCCCCACAAATTTTAGCTCGAATAATTCCTCTCTGCCGGACGGTGTCCGAAAATCCAGACGGCGTCCGACCAGCCAAACACCAAACAAGATTACTCTCTGTCGGACGGCGTCCGTCGTTATCGGACGGCGTCCGTGAAGGTTATAATCCGAGGCACTTTCGCCTGGACGGCGTCTGGTGGCCGTCCGGTCCCCCTACATACTCATCGTCGGACGGCGTCCGTAGTTACGGACGGCGTCCGATCAGTTTAATTGAGGCTTTCGGCTGCCGGACGGCGTCAGGGGCGCCCAGTAGCTCCAGCGTTATGCGATCCTTCTTGTCGGACGGCGTCCGTAAGGACCGGACGGCGTCCGATAAACCGTTCTTCTTTGGCGATGACGCTCTGTCGGACGGCGTCCGGAGCCCGTCGGACGGCGTCCCGTAGAAGTGTAACGGCTAGTCTTTTGTCTCTTCCGAGGGACAACGGCTAGTTTTGCTCTTGGGGCTATAAATACCTACCTAGTGGTCGGCTACTTTGAGGTTTCTTTGCCCACTTCACCTACCACATTCATAGCTCATCAATTAGGTGATCTAGAGCCATTCCTCCACCCACAAATCATCGAACTCCACAATCCATCAAACCCCAATACCGAGCTTCATGGAAGTCCTTCGATCCGCATGATCGGGCGTTTGGCTTGTTACTTCGAAAATATCCTTCGTGGAGGCGAGGGCTTGGGAGTAGGCCTTGGCGTGTGGCTACTCTCGAGTCGGTGTACGGGTGTGTGAGTCCACCTCACGGAGTGGTGAACGACTCACGGGAGTGAGTGAGGCGGTAGGCTCGAGAGCGAGCCGGTTCTTGTCAGCGCAAGGGTAGCCTCAACGGAGAGTAGGAGTTGCGGCTCGAACTTCGGTCAAACAAACACCGTGTCACTCTCTCATTTAATTTCCGCATTTACTCTCTCGCATTGCTTGTGTTCATTTGAATGCCATGTCATAGTTGCTTTGTGATTTATTTATAGCTTCCGCTTACTTGACTTGCAACTAGGATTGGGTCATTCTTAACTTGTTGCTTAATTAAGAATAATTTAAGAAAAGAAATTAAAATTGCCTATTCACCCCCCCTCTAGGCCTTAGGATCCTCTTTCAACTATCATCTTGCACTTTGAGCATGACGAATGTTGGGCCTATTTCTAACCCCGTCAATGTTGAGTCCTTCGGTTTTGTATATTTAAGTATTTGTATATTTCCGTCGACTTGTGGTTTGCACTTAACATGGCAATTCATCTCCAACGATATGGTGCTTCCTGCATATTCATATATGCGAATGGTTCTTTACATGGGGGCAAGGTTCTAAAAATCCCGATTAATCCCTGATTAGTCCCCGATTAATCTCTAGTCGATTGTCCTCCGATTAGGACCGATGACCGATTAATCCCGATGAATTCCGACTAGTGCCGATTTATGTATCCGATTAATCCCGTTTAACCCCTAGTCCTCACCTCGCCGCCCGACTAGCGACTAGCGACTTTTATAACCTTGCATGGGGGTGGTATTGGTTCTATGTTAACATGCATGTGAAACGAATAGACATATATAGGGATTGTTGGGTGTATTGGTTGATACTAAAAAAAGTTGTACCAAGGATCTTTTAGAAACTATTTATTTCCTCCGGTCACACGATATTTAGAAGATTATACATTACAATGGTTCATCACACATTTTTTTATGTAGAAAGGAATATTTTTAGAAATCACTTACTCCCCGTTCCCAAATGTTTATCGCTTTGGTCCTAGATACAACTTTGACCAAACTAATATAAAGAGGGAAAACATGCACATATTGCATGATGTAATGGTTCATCACACCTTTTTTTGTTGTAGAAAAAATGTATTTAGAAACCATTTACTCGTTTTAGTCATAAATACTTGTTATTTTGAACATCAATATGGCATTAAGGACTTGTTTGCCAGACTTTGTCACACAATATGGCATCGATGAGGATGTCACAGCCTTTGTCAGGCTGACCACCGTATTTGGACACATGGTACATTGTTTCGCTGCAACATCACCTCCTGTCATCATTTTTCTTTTCAATTCTACTATGCTTAACCTTTAAGCCAAGTCACCTTGAATATGCTGAAGTTTTTTTCTTTTTTAAGTTGCTCAAGTAAACGGTCTTATTTTTTCCCATAAATTAAAGATACTACTGGAAATGTGCTATTTTTATAATACAAACACAAAAATTTATAATTTTTTTGTAAGGCCTTTGTTTTTAAAAAGATTTGTGAACTATTTTTTGGATTCTTCTAACGCTTTATCAAAGATCCACAATTTCTTCAAATTATATTGTACCACTAGTTTCATAAAAAAAGGCCTAAGATGAATGCTAAACCAAACCACTCCAACACATGGATCTTGTTTTTTAGAAAATTACAAAACTTGCTGAAAAAACCGTGATCAAATTTTACTTACCCTAGAAGTTCCAGTCGGAGAGGTTCCACATATATATAGAACCTCTCTCATCTCCCTGTATGCTCTAGGGTACACGGTTGGAACATATAGGAAATGATTCATCCACTAAATATAGGGTATGGAATCCTTAAGGCTATCTCCAACAGGAACTCCTAAATTTGATCCCCTATAGCCTCATATACAGGTTCCCTTAAAAAAAATCTCTCCCTATATTTCTTCTATCTCCAACAGCGTTCCCTATATGAATAATTGTATAGGGGGAGGAGAGAGAACCCCTATATATAAGGCTATCTCCAATGGGAGACTCTAAAAGGTTCCCTACCCTATATTTAGATGATGAAACATTCCCTACGTGCTCCAACCGAGTTCCCCAAAACATCCCCTAAAGTAAGAGAGAGGAGAGAAGATCCTTATATATGGGGAACCTCTCTCCTCCCCCTATCACTCATTTGTCCTCTTAAACAATTAATTGAGTAATTTTCAAATATGCATAATACATTTAAGGTTACCACAAATATGGATATAAAAAATCCGTTTCAAAATTATGCGTCTAATACGGGTTTTTGACCTATAGGGAATGAGATTTAGAAAATGTGGTTGGAGATGAATGTATTATAGGGAAGGAATCTTTTTAGAGGATGCCTGTATATAAGGATATAAGGGATGAAATTTAGGAAACATGGTTGGAGATAGCCTAAGGGAATGGAGATAAAAACTCTATTTTAGGGAATGAAATAGGGAATGCTATTGAAGCACATAGGGGAAGAATACGTCCCCTATTTTAGGGTAGAGGGTGCTTTAGGGGAGCCTGTTGAAGACAGCCTCTATTTGGTTGCATTCTCTCACGAGCCTGGCCCGTCTGACTCAGCCAAGTTGGTGAGATACGGGATGTGCAGCAGAGAAAGTGTTTGGTTGAGTGTTTAGTAGGCGAATATTTTGAAAATTATATAGTGAGTGTGGTCTATTTTTGTTCGAAAAAATGTGAGAAATCCATTTTTATAACCGGTTCGGCAATTAGATATGCTAATAAAAAGATCCAAACAAAAAAGAAAAAGAAAAAACTTATCTGCCACGTAGCAGCCCATGCATGGCTTCATATGGTGACTAACTGTGGCCCCATGCGTTGAACACGAGGCTGCTATGCGTTGTATCTAGAGAAACGCCTAGGCTGCATGGAGAATCTTACATCCATAAAGCCAGGCTCAAAACCAGATGTAGGCAACCAAACACAATGAAAAACAATATTCTGCGTCTTTAGATGCAAATATCTGTAAATGCAACTAACCAAACAGCCTATTAGAGTCTCCCCTCGAAGATAGCCTTAGACAACAACGCAAACGACATAAGAAGCCATCACAACTTCGAGGGATATTGTAATTTCATTTCTTTTATAGAAAGAGATCGAGGCTTTGTTATTTTTAGCGTTATGTACCATCGCGTAATCCTGTAGCAAATTTTGTTATTTTTATATAGTCTATATGTTGTGATAATTTACAATAATTTTTGTGGCTTTTAGTAGTCCTTTCAAAGATTATAAAACTATTTTTTAAAAATTTTAAATCTTGATTTAAGGTTTTAAAAATTGCTGTAGGAATACGCCAACGCAACATTTTATTTTATTTTTTGAGAAATCCAACGCAACGATTTGTCGACATGAACCAGGCCTGAGATTCTACTGCATTGAAAACGGCCGTCGTCACCGCAGCGTCCTCGGTCGTCAGCTCGCTTCTTCCTACTCGTACTCGGCGCCCACTCCTCCCTTTCTTCCCGTCCCCAACCTCCCACGCCCTCGCCTGGCCGCAACCAGGCTCGCACGCCCGCCAGCCCGCCATAAATTCAGCCTCCTCGCCGCCCCCCACACGCCCTTGTCGTTTCCCTCGTTTCAACGGCCCTCCCACGTCGCCGACGCAATGCAGTGAGCGCAATGGCGATGCGGCGCCACCACACCCCCACGTCTCGTCCCCTCCCACCCCCATGAGCCGTCGACGCGGCGCCAGCTTGCGACCCCGGAGGAGCCAGGACCAGCAAAGCCTCCTCTCCCCATGAGCATTTACTCGCCTTCGCCTCCGGTTCCCTCTCGCCCGTAACTCCGGAGACTCCGGCGCCGTGGAGCGACAGAGCTGAGCTCCATGACGTGCGCGCGCGCCGGGGATGCCTTCCCGCCCGCCGCCGCCGACATGACCTCCGCCTCCGCCTCCGCGGCCGCTCCAGTGTGAGTCTAATTGACCTGCCTCTGGACTCTGGAAGTCTGGAGTGTCTGAACCATTTTCTCGACATTGGGCTGTGTGCATTCTCTCTTTAGAAATCCCCCCCTTCTGCTGCTGTTCTCGAATCGTTTCTATCATTGAGATCAGTGTGCTTCTTGAATCCTCTTTTTTTTTTTTTGTTTCTGAATCTTTCTGAATTCTGGCAATGGTATGTTTCTTTGTGTTTCAGAGGCGGCTTGATCCAGAAGGTGGGCGGCGGCCGGAGATCGGGCGGCTCTGGCCGAGCGCTGCAGCGCTCGTCACATCTGTCGGCGGCAGACGGCGACTCGTCGGCGCCGGCGGCCAGTTGCTCTTGGGTGAACTCTCGGTTGACTTGTTTCTTGCTCCGTATCCAGCGTTTAGGCCTCACAGAAATCGTATTTTTTGTTTGGATTTGGGGCAACACTGTTGGGAAAAATTGGATTATTGGTAGATAAAACTCACAAAAAGCGATTTTTTAACGGCAAACGCCGCAAAAGCGGTGTCTTTTTGCGGGTGCCGTGGTGCGCAGGGCGCTGTTGGCTTCCGGCTTGCTTGCCTGCAATTTCCATGGGCCCGGATGAACTGTCTCATACCCCATTTGTCTCCGCTTTCCATTAATTATAGCAGACTGTGTGGTCAACCGACATTTCTGTTGCTTCTTTCTTCATGTGATTTTCCCCCCAATTGGATTAATGCCGCACTATTACTTTCGTTGTTCTTTTGTAGGATGGCAAGGGTAATGCCGCCAATGGTAGTATGAAGAGAGAAAGCTACGGAGGTAAGATGCGGAATTACAGGTCGGAGCTTGAGCAGGAAGTGAGTGATTCTTTCTGGGTTATGTCCATTTCTTTTAGCATTTTTCTGTTTTTTTTTCCCAGTCTGATGTTGATCCTTTGATGCGGTGTTCTTATCCTGCCAAAAATGTGCAGGTTGAGAAATTGCAGTGGGAACTTGAAGAAGAGATCGATCTGCACGTGGCATTGGCAGATGCTGTTACGCAAAATGCTGCGCCTATGTCGAAGTCTTCCATGAAGCTTCCATACAAGGTGCCGGTCATACTGGTGTTCTTGTTTTCATGTGTTTAGGGCTTTAGGAATAGCACTGCCATTTGCCAGCCAGTAAATGCACCCACTAATCTTGTTGTAACCTTTCAACCTACAGATGCAGGAGCTACTATTTAACATTGCTTCCTTGGAGAGTACTGTATCAAATCTCGAAAAGGAGTTAAATGACTTGTATTACCAGCTCTGTCATGAAAGGAATGAAAGACTGCTTGCTGAAAATAATCCAAGATGTCTGCCATCAACATCCCCTAATGACCAGTCACTGTCAACTTGCACATGCACATGGGAAGAAGTAAGTTTTCTCCTTGTAAATATATCAGAGTGCCTTCTTTCTGGTAAGAGAGTTTCTGACAGTTTCTTGGTTATCTTTTTTAGCACATATCATCATTGAGAGATTTGAAGTTTGGAGGATCCGAGTCAATGAGGTCAACACAACAGGATCTATTCTCTGAACTGGAATATGAGCAGGATGTTGGAGAAGAGTCTGAAGATAGGCAGATAATTTCTTTAAATAGGTTGATGGAAAAGCACCAAGATACTTCTTTGAATAGACTGCTTGAAAAGCACCGCGATGAAGAGGTCCTTTCATGCCTGTGTGAATAGTCTTAGCAAGTAACTGATTTGTTAGGCATATTCGCATATCTGATAGACTTATATTTCTGCAGATGGAAGAATTGTGCTCTATGGAAAAAGAAGACAATGAAGATGAGAAAATTGATGCTTTATCATTTGAACAGTCCATTCTAAAGATAACTAGCATGAAAGGAGGAAATCTTTGTCCAAATCAGCTCTCTGAGCAGATGGTGCGCTGCATGAGAAACATTTTCCTCCGTCTGTCTGAGTCCTCCAAGATATCACCAAAGGTATATTCTGATTGTTCATCTTCGTCAGTGGAGCGTCTATCTGGTTCTACGCTGGCATCCTTCTCAGATTCATCCATAATACCCTCAATGCTACGAAGTCCTTCAGTTAACTCAAATCATAATGATGAGATAATGAATGAAATCAGAAACTTTGATCCGTATAAAATTAATGGAAAGGAATCCCGAAGAGATATCGGAAGCTATCGGTCAGCAGCTGAAGTATCATGGATGTCTGTTGGAAAGGACCAACTCGAATATGCATCTGAAGCTCTAAAGAAGTTCAGGTTTGCTTCTGCAATATTGGCTAAAGCTACCAGCCACATTTTGTGTACATTGCATGTTTAAAATCATTACTGCTGATGTATAAAATTTGAAACAGTGGACTTGCAATCAAGCATGCTACTTGAAATTCTAGTTCATATGGATTAAACCGTTATCGCAAGATTTACAGTTCTAATTTTACTTTTACCATTGATGCCCTAAGTTGAAACAATTGAATCACTTGGAGGTTTGGAGTAAGGAAGAATATGATAATCTTTGGTTTTCATGAAACGTATCAAGCCCAAAATTTATTTGGAACATGGCTGCTTTTTACCATTTTTAGTCCCACTAGAAATTTCTGTCAGCTTGCAATTTGCCTATATCTGAATGTGTTAGCTCTCATGCTTTTCCATATCCAGTTTAGCATATATTTGATTTATCTTCCATCTACAACCCCCCAAGTTTTGGGTGAAGTGCTAGTGAAAACACATTTTAGACCATAATTTTTTACATCCCAGAATAAAAATAATTACAACATTATCCTATTTGGTGTGCTTTTTGTTGATGATGATGTTCCTCATTCGGGAGCATGTTTTAGCTCTTAACATCTACATTATATGTAATAAAACATGTAATTTGCTCAATATTTTGCAGATTTCTTGTGGAACAGCTATCTAAGGTTAATCTTAATTGTATGAACTCTGATAAGCGGCTAGCCTTTTGGCTCAACTTATACAATGCCTTGATAATGCATGTAAGTACAACTTGTTACTTTTACTTAGGCTGGTTTTACAAAAGGGAATTGTACTTTAAAATAATTTCTTCGCTTCTTTCTTTATATGTATCTACTTACATATAATTGGAAGTAAGACCTCTCATTTCCGTCCTTTCCATCCACATGTTCTTCTTTTTTTCCTTTTTGCTTTTGACTCTTATCTCTTACATGCTGAATGTTGTCACTAAAATTTATATATTGGTGACTTGTCAGGCATATTTAGCATATGGTGTTCCACGGAATGACATCAAACTTTTTTCTCTAATGCAAAAGGTTGGACCAGTATCAAAATATATGCCATTTTTCTTCAATGAATTGTCGATTAAAGTGTGTTAGTGTTGCAGGCCTGTTACACAGTTGGTGGCCAGTCCTTTAGTGCAGCTGAAATAGAGTTTGTTATTCTTAAGATGAAGACTCCAGTGCATCGGCCACAACTTGTATAACCCTTTTCTTAATCCATGTCCTTGCCTTTAGTTTACTTATAATGGCACTTAATTCTTCTCTCTGCCTTCTTATAGTCTTTAATGTTGGCTCTTAATAAGTTCAAAATTACTGAGGAACACAAGAAGTATTCGATCGAAGAAACCGAGCCCCTTGTGCTTTTTGGGCTCAGCTGTGGAATGTTTTCTTCACCTGCTGTAAGTATATGAGCTTATCATAGCTATCCCAGAAACATGTGTGTATTGCATCAACAAACATTTCAGGTGGCAAGTTCTTACAGAAACTACTGTGACCAGTCAGTTCCCTTTATTGTGCTCCACTAGCCTGATATGCCATTCTTGTTTTGTCAAACCCTTGCTCATGTGTTATAACATATCCTGTCTGGGGCATCTTAACATTTACATTGTCTTAACCATAACAGTCAAATGCTCAAATTGAGCCTTATTGAGCTGCCCTCTTGGTTTCTTTGAAATAGTAATACTCATATCAAACACCATTCTAAGAATCATAAATAATTTTTTCTTGTATTCATATTGGTGAAGTACTGAGTTGATGATGTGCTGTTGTACAGGTAAAAATTTTCTCTGCATCATGTGTCCGACAGGAGCTTCAGGAATCGTTGAGAGACTATATCCAAGCATCTGTTGGTATAAATGACCGAGGGAAGCTACTGATCCCAAAATTACTGCAGAGCTATGCCAAGGGGACTGTTGAAGACTCTCTGCTCGCAGACTGGATCTGTCATCACCTCACACCTGATCAGGTTGCAGCCATCCGAGATTCTTCCTCACAGCGGAAGCAGCGGCTACTTGGAGCACGCAGTTTTACTATTGTCGCATTTGACTCGAAATTCCGGTACCTCTTCTTGCCTGATAACAGTGGCCCCCAAATCCCAGAACCCAAACAGACTTCCTGATCTTTGTTCAGAAAAAAGGTCCTACCAGCTAGTATATTTGGGCCATAAAACCATTCTCCTCATACTGTAAAATGGGATAGCTAGTTGTATATGGTGTAAATTTTTGGACGAGTATATGATGCAACAAAAACTTGGAAGCTGCTTGGCTACACAAAGGGCTTAAACGAGGATAGCAAATTTTTGAATTGGATTATCTCAGCAAAGTTGGCAACGAAGTTTTGTGCTGGATCTCATGCTGTTCAGTAGTTCGCATACTGAAGATAGCCTTTTGTCATTTATTTCCCTTATACCTTTCTTTTTTGTAAAGTTCTTTTGTCTTTTGTCAATTCATTTGTAAGTTGTGTGCCAATGAGGTGGACAGTGCTATATAATGTGAGTTCTTTATTCACTGAAGTGTGGTTCTGGAATGGAGGCATTCTTGGACGATTTTGCGGTGGCTATTGATGCTTACTACCTGAGTCAATTCTTCTCCTCTTAAAGCATGTTACATGAAGCTGATGTCATCAAGTTCTGAAATCTTTGTATCATGTCAGAATTCAGATACCAGGTATTTGCCTTGTATTCGAGGCCTCTCCTTTTCAATGTAAACGCTTTTTATTTGCATGAATTTCAAACGGTTAGCCTCTGCGGTTTTGCAAACAGGCCACCCACGGAGCGCGGTTAACCGCCGGTTTTGTAAACCCAGGGTGGGAGCAGTGCTTTTGCCATACCCCGTGGAGGGAGCTCTGCTCCCGCCATGCCGTGCATCGGTCGCCATGCCCTGTGGCGGGATCCATAGCTATTCAAGTAATTTATTTACGCCGTGGATTATTTTATTAATTGCCATTTAACCATTGATTATTTCAGCAATTTTCCTGCCATGGCCAGATCGACTTGACTCTCCTCGTTTGTTTTGTCCAGGTTGTATAAAATCTAAAAACCTACAAAAACAGAAAAATTGCTAAATGAGTAAATGGGCATTATTTTCAACATGATTGTTTTGGTGTTCTTATAAAGATTTTAGATTCAATACCCCTTGAAAATGTTTTTTAAATAAATATTAATAATAAATATACCAGAGATTTATATCAGAATTGGTGCACATCTGATAATATTTTAATTCTTTTGGATTTGTTTTTTTTCGAGTTTATATTGGATTTCTTGAATTTTTATGTAGCCTACATAAAAAAAAAACGAGCAGGCTCGAGTCAGCCCGCCTCTGCTCATGGCCCAATAGGCTCAGCTTATCTTATATGGCCCAATACGGCCCTTTCACATTTCCCCTTTCTTCTCATTTTTCCGCTTTCTTTCCCCGCGACACGAGTCGCTGGCTCCCTGCAGTATCCTCACCGGCGAACGGCGGCGCCGGCGCGGCCGTCTCGCAGCCGCGCGGAGCGCGGAGCCAGCCGGAACTGCCAGGGTCAGTTGACCACCGTGCTTGCCTTCCGTTCGTTGCTCCTTGCTCCGAGAGCGCTGGTTAGCATTTCGATTCAGGCGTCTCGCAACTTCTGTTTGCTCATCGCAGGGTGCCTCGCCGGTGTGATTCGCCGCCTCATCCGCGATATGCTGTTGTAGTAGGCCCTATGGATAGATAGGTTATTTCTAGGCACCGAGCCACCGGGGGTACGGAGTGCTCAAGGGTTCATCGGCCGGCCACGAACACCCATGGTGGCATTCAGAAAATGGCTGAAATGCCGTAGCTCAGTTAGGTTTTTGGCTTGCGGAAGTTCTCAAAGTATGAGGTTTCCTAGGCAATTGGAAGAGATTTTTGCAATAATTGGTGATGGGTCTTAATAACATTTTGTCATAATTCACTAATTCAAGTGTCTCTTTTGAATTCAGTTCTCTGGTAACTGCATTTCCTTTCATTTTGACTGCTGTTTAAGAAGCATCTGTTTATTTAACTGTTTGATTAGTCATTTTTTGCTGCTTGATATTAACAAACAATATTGATTTGTTTTTTTCCTGCCATGGTGCCCCTAGAAGTGACTTCTAATAATGTCAAAAATTCTGCAATTCAGTGCAGCACTTTTTATGTGTAGCCCTGGGGATGCATTGAGCAACTGTTCATATTCTTTCCTTTTTAAAATACATTATGATACACAATGTTCATGAAGAGGGAGCATGGAGATAAATTCTGAAAGTCTCACAATAGCAATCTGACAGAAGCAGTACCAAAGGAACTAGAGATCATCCAGAACCAGAGGTACTAGCTCTTGACTAGTGAAATCAGACATCTACTCTGTGCACTCAACTACAGTTTGCTATCAAAATTATATTTTTACGGAATTTTGCACCTGCAGGTTAGCATCTAAACTGTTCAGGCATGATACTACTTCCTGTATAGTTGGCCTTATGCCAGGATTACGATTGACACACTGGCAGGCAGCTTCAAGCACCTTCAGCATCTGCTCTTCATATCCTGTGCCTCGGAGTGTTGGATCTAGGACTTCAATCTGCTTCCCTCCGAATCTCATCTCCTGTACCCACTGGACAAGTTCTTTTGAAGTTGACAAGATTGGAACAGGCCGTCTCCCTGTGAGCAGCTCAAGCAGAACTACACCAAAACTGTACATATCTCCTTTCAGTGTAGCCACCCATCCTTGCCCATATTCAGGGGGAATGTAACCTAGAGTGCCAACCAGCTCAGTTGTGACATGAGTTTTGTTGGGAAGGATCAATCTGGACAGCCCAAAATCTGCGATATACGCTTTGAATTCTTTGTCCAGTAGGATGTTGCTGCACTTAATGTCACGGTGAACAATACGAGGTTTGCAGACATCATGAATGTATGATAGACCCTGACTTGCTCCTTGTGCGATCTTGAGCCGCATTGGCCAGTCAAGAAATGAACTGTCATCATCGTCCCTGTTGTGAAGCCAATCATTCAGGCTGCCATTCTCCATGTAGGAATATATGAGGAACCTTGAGTTTCCCTGAATGCAGTAACCCCAGAGTGGCACAAGATTGTCATGCTGCGCCATGGAGAGCGCGTCAACCTCTGCACTGAATTCCCTTCCCATCAGACACATTTCTCTATTGAACTTCTTGATGGCAACCTTGGAACCATCAGGTAGCTCAGCCCTGTAGACTAGCCCATAACCTCCGCAACCAATGATATTCTCCTTATCAAAGTTTTTTGTAGCCTTCACAAGATCGGTGAATGTGAGCTTGTCTAGTTCTCCCTTGTCTCGTGAAACCATCACCAAGGAGTGCTCCGAACTGAAGTTGGTGGATGGTGCTGTGTCATCATTAACGTTACCTCTGTTTTTATTCATGAATGCGTTAGTCCTGAACAAGACAAGCAGGCGAGCTAGCAACAAAAGGATGACACTTCCTCCAAAAAATATACCAAATGCAAGTGCGAAGATGGCTGTCTTGCTATGTTGTTTCTTGGTAGCCAATGGTGTTACAGCTGAATCACAGTGGTTTACAAGCATAGGACCGCACAATTTTGGGTTGCCATCAAAGCTAGAAATCGGGAACGTGCTAAGCTGGCCTACAGTTGGAATAGGACCTTCTAGGTCATTATTAGAAATATTGAATTGAGAAAGGAAGTGCAGATTGCCCAGTGCTGCTGGAATTGTACCAGTGAGATGATTGCTAGACAAGTCAAGCACCTGTAAGTCCTTGAGGTCACGGAACAGTTCTGGGATCTCTCCAGATATTTTGTTAAAGCTCAAATTGAGTGAAAGAAGCGCTTTCAACTGACCAATCTCCCTGGGGATCACACCAGTGAAATTATTGTTGCCTAAATTGAGCACTTTAGGTAGAGAACCTGGCCTGCGATATATAAGTGTTTCTGTGACATAAAGAGGTAACTCAAAAACTTTTGGTGCAACCTCATCTGATTTTAGCATGGGCATCTCCATTAAGGCTGTTGGAATATCCCCTGTAAGGCTATTGTTTGATATATCCAGATAGAAGAGGTAATTTAGGCTGCTGATCCAGTCAGGTATTGGTCCAGATATTTTATTGTCATGTAAAAATAACACCTCCAAATTTGTGAGCTTTGATAACCAACGAGGTATTTTACCATACAATGAACAGCCAGTCAAGGAAAAAACCTGAAGATTCTCAAAACCACTAATTCTATCATCCTCTGGCATGGTCTCATGCATGAAGTTGCGCCCAATAAGCAAGGTGGTAAGGTTCCTGCAACTGCTAAGGATCTGCAGTGAGCCTGTGATATTTGTGATAGAGTTTTTAACAAGTGATAGAAACGAGAGGTTCTTCAGATTGCCTATTCTGTCTGTCAACTGAACATGTAACTTATTGTAAGATAGCCGCAGTGCAGTTAGACTGTTGCATGAGTAGATGTTTTCTGGGATTGTTCCAGTCAAGTTGTTCCTCACAAGATCTAAAGTTTTTAGATTGGATAGTACGGAGAAGTTGACCTTGGTGAGCTCTCCACTGAAATGGTTGTTCTTGAGGTCGATGCTTACCAGGCTTGTGCAGTTGCTCATTGTTGATGGAATCTCCCCAGACAAGTTGTTGTTGTCCAAATGGAGCTCCTCTAGTCTCCTGAGGTGACTTATAGAATCTGGGATGTTGCCACTGAGCCTGTTTCCTCCGAGAACAAGGGTGACCAAATTTGTGAGCTTGCTGATGCCACTTAGTGCTCCTTCTAAATGATTATTTGAAAAAGAGAGGTACTCCACGGAGGAAACATTGAAGAGTTCATCTGGAAGAGTCCCACTGAGGTTGTTGTGGCCAGCACTGAGCAATGTCAGCTTGGAGCAATTACTGAGCCCTGGAGGGATGCTTCCACTGAATTGGTTGTAACTGAGATCAAGTACAATGAAGGATGGTGCATTAACACAAAACGAAGTTGGTATCTGCCCATGAAAGCTATTGTTGCTTGCATTGAGCGCGACCAGACCCTTCATCACCTCCCATGTGGTGGATGGAAACTTTCCTGCCAACAAATTACTTGATATGTTCAGTACCTGCAAAGGCCGGGCTGGGATTGAAGATGGCAACTCACTCAGGCCTCCTCTTAGGTAGTTAAAGCTGACATCAAGGACGACAATGCTGCTCGACGACACCAATTCCACTGGCAAGCCACCAAACAGCGAGTTGTGGGACAAGTTGAGGTGCAGCAGGCCGGTGAGGTTGCCGAGGCAAGGTGAGATAGACCCCTCAAGGCCTTGGGAAGCCAGCAGAACATCAGTGACTGTTCTATCTGGGTTGCAGGTGACCCCTTTCCATGTACAGCAGTCTGTGTTGTTCTGCCAGGAAGCAGCGAGACCGCCATCCTGGGAGAGCCCAAGAAGGAACTGCAGGAGGGAGCTCTTCTCCTGCTCTGTGCAAGAGCTAGTGGGAGGGGCCAAGGAGATCAGCAGCAGAAGAGCAAAGCCAAGGAACGGTATGGCGAATCCGTTCCTATGTTTCTCGTGTGAGCAATGGAATGGCCACATGGTTTTCTCAAGAAAGTTGCATGGCAACCACAAGCTATTGTCTGATGAACATGGAAAGAAAGGATGATCAGCTCGTTTTGTTTGATCTTTCCAGGTCATAGTCACAAAAAGAAAGTTTGATCTTTCCAGGTCATAGTCACAAAAAGAACGTTTGGGTCAATAATTAGCTGCTATTATCTACTTGCTACAGCAATTTTTAAGTTCAGACGATGGCATTTGGCTTGGCCGCCGAATTTTCTTTGTTGGTAGGTCTGACTTTCATTCACGAAATGTGCGCTAATACTTAATAATTATCCATGACTTGGGCCCCGTTAGTTACAACTTATTTGACTTATCTGTTTATTTGTTTATCTTTGTTTAAAATATAAATAATTTGGTTTTTTCTATCCATCATTTTCTATGTTGAAGGTGTGTTTAAAAGCTATCTAAAACATGTCAAACAAAGGGGATCCGGCTCTCGTGTTCACCTCGAGAAGCTCTCAAAGTTAGGAGATAAGTCAAATAAGATAAGTCAGGGAGAACAAGTCCTGTCGTGTCCTCCTTGAAGTGCTACAATATGAATAACTCCATTTTTCCGACGTCACTTCTCCTACCAGCTTTACTATTCGCTTGTGCCGTTGACATCAGTGATAAAAACTGAAGAGAGAATTAACTTCTCGGTATACCCCTTTTTGGTGAGCAGCAGAAGGCGTGTTTTTACAATTTCACTGAAAGAATGAATCCCGCAGAGTTGCAAACTTTGATCAATGAGTCATATTGTTCAAAGAAATCATCCATGTCGCTGTCCATGTGCGCATGTGTTTCAGAGGAGAGCAAGTGGAGCGCAAGAGATGAACAGATTAATGAGGGGTTGCTGCTCAGCTCAGTGCAACGTACGTCTTCTTGGCCCAAAGCAGCAAAGCGTTTACTTTCTTCCCGTTGTCTACATCCAAGAGGCCAGAAGCAACATTTAGTTGTAGGCTGTTTGGTTGCCTTCTCTCATGGCGCTAGCCGTCCATTTCAAAAATTTGGTGAGATACTGGGATGCAGAATCAGAGATAGTGTTTGGTTGAGTGTTTAGTAGACGAATATTTTGAAATTTAATTATTTTAAAATTTATATAGCGAGTGTGGTCTAATTTTGTTCGAAAAAATGTCAGAAATCTATTTTTGGAATCGGTTCGGTAATCGGATATGTTAATAAAAAGATATAAACAAAAAAAGAAAAAATAAAAACTTACCTGCCACGTTAGCAGTCCATGCATGGCTTGACTGTGGCCCCATGCACAGAATACGAGGCCGCCATACGTTGCATCCAGAGAAACGCTCATTTTCTGTGTTTCTCCAGAACCAGGCTGCATAGAGAATCTTGCATCCACAGAGCCAGGCTAAAAACCAGATGCAGGCAACCAAACACAAGAAAAAAGCAAGATTCTGCATTTGTAGATGCAAATCTCTATAAATACAGCCAACCAAACAGCCTATTGATGTATGCATTTCCAATTATTTTCATTCTCACCGGCACCAGTAATTCTTGGTGTAAGCTATAGGTAGCACTGTAGCAGTTGAGAAATTGATGGGAACTGAGGTTACTGTTTAATGCTTGTTTGTGCTTTTTTTAACAGCTTGTTTTGAGTGTTGACATGATATGTAGAATGGAATCAGGCGGTGAATGGTGATGCGCGGCACTTGGTGTTAAACTACAATTAAACAAAAAAAGATATGCATTGTTTCTTTTTAATGTATGTCTTGTAGGTTGTTATGTATCACGAGAAAATTGAGTTTTTTGCCACTTGAAACATTGACGTTCATAAATTTGTCACTATCAAATTGACGCTCGCAAAAATGCCACCGCAAACAATTTCCGTTGGCACATTTGCCATTTCGGGACTTTCGTCTAATACACGAACCAAATACGCAAAAAAATACAGGAAAAATACGTGGGCCCACATACCATCATCTTCTTCCTCCTTCCTCTCCTTCGTTCCTCTCCCTTCTCTCTTTTCTCCGATGGACATGGTGGAGGCGGCGGCGGCGAGCTCGACGGGAGGGGAATCGAGCCGGATTTGGGCGCCGCTGCCATGCCGAGGAGGGGCAGGAGTCAATGGGGCCGCCGTGCGTGGGACACCAAGCCGCCGTCTCGGCAGCAGCGCGGTCAGGCTGTTCGGCGTAATGCCGACCCCGCACCCCACCCCCCCACCCCATCCACCCCCAAATGCCGTTTCTTGGGTGGCGGCGGCTGCAGCCAGCGGGCGCGTCGGACTAGGACAGCCCGAAGGACACGCTCCACCGCACATATGCCGGATGGGTGATGCTGCGTGCTGCAATGCCCGTGGTTTCTTCGTCGCACGAGCTCTTCAATAAACGGTTGGCATTTCTGATCGCTGTTCCTCATGTTCACCAAGCTGCTAGTTCTATGTTGCTGGAACACATGCTTGCTGACGAGTGATAAGCCCCTGCAACTTTATTCAGTTCACATGCCAGTCGCATTGCAATCTTGGGACCAAATTTGTGGTAAGAATCCTTTAATCCCACCTCCAAGCCTAGTGGCTTGTAGAGCCCATTGCATAACAAACTGCCGGCAACACAATGCCTTTGTCTCTCACTTGAGTGGAAACCATTTTTACCTCTCTTTTTTTTCCTACGAGAAACTCAAGGTACAAGACAATCTTTTTACATGTTTATACCTTATTTTCCATGTTTGCGGAACTTGATCATACATGACACTTCAAGAAAAGGGGGAAGGGATATTTATTACAAAATTACTTCCCTAAACGATATAAAAAAAGATGGCAACCTATCAGGAACTGTGCTTGACAAACGAGGGGTTTACAAACGGGATTATCTGCCGTTGCGTGGCAAAGGCAGAGATGAACAGTAACCGTGACTTTATAACTGGTGAACAGTGCAAAACAGTGAAAAATAAACAGTGTTTTGCTACAGTCCCATGAACAGTATTTTCTAACAGTGTTTTTGCTACAGTACCGTGACTTTTGGCCTGTTTTTCCCTGCCTTTGCCACACAAAGGCAGAGAATACGCACCGGTGAGTTTAAGATTGGTTAGAAATAGTACTTCTAGTTTTGCTCAAAAAATAAATAGTACTTCTAGTTTTGTTAAAAAAAAGGTACTTCTAGTAGAAAATGCATCAGCTCTATGCTCCGAAAGTACATGATTATCTATCACATCTAACTGCATTCTATGTTGTCTGTGTTTTGCACCTGTAGGTCAGCATCTATAGTTTCCAGGCTGGAGACTACTTCCATGATAGATGGCCTCATGAAAGGATCGCGATTGACACACTTGCAAGCAACTTCAAGCACCTTCAGCATTTGCTCTTCATACCCTGTGCTTTGGAGTATCGGATCCAGGACCTCAGTCTCCTTTCCCTCAGATCTCATTTCCAGCACCCATGGAACAAGCTCCTTTGATGTAGACAGGACTGGAACAGGCCGCTTTCCTGTGAGGAGCTCAAGCAGGACCACCCCAAAACTGTACATATCACCTCTTAAGGTAGCAACCCATGACTGTCCATATTCAGGGGGGATGTAACCGAGAGTGCCGACTAGCTCCGTGGTGACATGAGTTTTGCTCGGAAGGATCAATCTTGATAGCCCAAAATCTGCAACATAAGCTTTGAATTCTTTGTCAAGTAGGATGTTGCTGGACTTGATATCACGGTGGACAATGTGAGGCTTACAGACATCATGGATGTAAAGAAGGCCCCGGCTTGTTCCCTTCGCAATTGTGAGCCGTGTTGGCCAGTCAAGAAATGAACCGGCATCTTCATCCATGTTATGAAGCCAATCGTCCAGGCTGCCATTCTCTATGTAAGAATAGATGAGAAGTCTCGAGTTTCCCTGGAAACAGTATCCCAACAATGGCACAAGATTGTCATGCTGTGCCATGGAGAGTGCCTCAACCTCTGCAGTGAACTCCCTTTCCATCAAACACATTTCACCATTGAGCTTCTTGATGGCAACCTTGGAGCCATCCGGTAGCTCAGCTTTGTAGACTAGTCCATAACCTCCACAGCCAATGATGTGCTCCTTCTCAAAGTTATTTGTAGCTTTCACAATGGCGGAGAATGTGAGCTTGCTTTCTCCTCCCTTGCCTTGTGGCATCATTACGAAGAAACGGTCTGGATCAGAGCTGAATGAAGCTGCCTCTATATCTCCATTACTGTCACTTTTGTTTTTGGTTTTGAAAATTGGAACCCCTTGTGAGAGAAGGAGACGCCCCAGCAGCAAAACAATTGCAATCCCTCCAAAGAACACACTGAATGCTATTGCAAAAGTTTTTTTTTTGTTATGGTGTTTTTTGGACACTGATGCTACTTCTGCCGAACCACAGCTGCGCAGGAGAATAGGGCCACACAGATTTGGATTCCCTTCAAAGCTAAAATTCGAAAATGTATTGAACTGCCCTCCAGTTGGAACTGGTCCTTCTAGGTCATTGTTAGAAACATTAAACGCAGAAAGGAAGTTCAACATTTTCAGTGCATCAGGAATGGCACCTGTGAGATGGTTGTTGGATAATTCTAGAACCTGCAGGTTCTTGAGGCTGCTAACTGATTGTGGGATCTGTCCAGATAAGTTGTTGAAGCTGAGATCAAGCACAACAAGCATTTTCAACTGACCAATCTGTGGGGGGATCGCACCTGTGAAGTTGTTGCTGCTTAGATTCAGCAGTACTGGGAAAGCAGTAGGTACACGGTATTGAAGCGCTGGACCGTCATAAATAGGCAGCTCAAAGAAACTTGAGTCCAAATAGGTTTCATTCTGCTCTGATCGTAGCATTTGCATCTCCATCAACGTGATTGGGATTTCTCCTGTAAGGCTGTTGTTTGATATCTCTAGATAGAATAGGTGATTTAGTGAGCTGATCCAGCTAGGTATTACTCCTGTCAGGTGATTATCCGACAGATTTAGTATCTCCAAATTTGTGAGCTTTGACAGCCAAAGTGGTATTTTTCCTGACAATGGGCAGCGTCCAACTGAGAAAACCTGAAGATTCTCGAAACCATCAATGCTTTCGTCCTGGGGCATGGCCTCTTCCTTGAAGTTTTTCCCAATAAGCAGGATGCTGAGGTTCCTGGACCTCTTAAGGATCTGAAAAGCTTTTGTGATATTTGTAAAAGAATTTGTACTAAGTGATAGGAAAGAGAGGTACTTCAGATTGCCTATTCCTGGTGATAACTCACCGTGGAAATGGTTGCAAGATAGCCGCAGTGCATTCAAATTGCTACATGAGTAGATGCTTTCTGGAACTGTGCCACTGAAGTTGTTCCGGTAAAGATCTAAAGTTTTCAGATTGGGCAGGGTGGAGAAGTTAAGATTGCCTAGATCTCCAATGAAGCTATTTTCCTTGAGGTCAATGGTTGTGAGATATTTGCAATTACCCAGGGCTGATGGAAGCTCACCATACATATTGTTGTGGTCCAAATGGAGCTCCTGCAGTCTAGTGAGCTGACCTACAGAATCTGGAATCTTGCCACTGAAGTTGTTCCCTCCAAGATCAAGGACTACCAGATTGCTGAGTTTTACTACAAGCGCACCATCAAATTTTCCTTCTAATCCATTGTTGGGAAAAGAGAGGTACTCTAACAAGGTAGCATTGAAGAGTTCTTCCGGGAAAGTTCCATTGAGGTTATTGTGACCAACCTTGAGCACTCTGAGCTTGGAGCAGCTACCAAGCCCAGGGGGGATACTGCCACTGAATTGGTTGTAACAGAGTTCAAGCACCGTGAAGGACGGTGAGCTGTTGCAGAAATGGGTTGGTATCTCCCCAGTAAAGCTGTTGTTGCTAGCATTGAGCACAGCCAGGTTTCTCATTGTCTCCCATATAGTGGACGGAAGTTGCCCTGTAAACAAGTTACTAGAGATGTTCAGTATCTGCAGAGGCTGGATAGCTGCTGAAGATGGCAATGGCAGATTCCCATTGAGGCGGTTAAAGCTGACATCAAGGACAATGATGCTGCTGGAATGCACCAATTCCTGTGGTAGGTAACCAGAGAGTGAGTTGTGGGACAGGTTGAGGCGCAGCAGGCCGGCGAGGGCGCCAAGAGATGGTGAGATGTGCCCTTCAAGCTCTCTCGATGCTAGAGATACTTCAACGACTGCCCTATTGCCATTGCAGGTGATTCCTTCCCATGCACAGCAGCTCGTGTCATTCCGCCATGACACGGTGAGGCCACCGTCTTGCGAGAGCCCGTCGAGGAACTGGAAAAGGAAACCTTTCTCCTGCTCTGTGCAGCAGCTGGTGGGAGATGCCAATGAGATGAGCAGCACAAGAGCAACGCCAAGGGAAGGTATGGGTAGTTTTCTGCTGTGTTTGCTGCGTGAAAGATGGGGTGGCTGCATGGTTTTCTGATGAAACTGGCATGAAAACCAGATGCTTGTTTGGGTCCTGAATCTCTTGGTTGGAAAAAGCATCAATGGTCTAATCAAGCAAGAGCACGAGGGGAGAGAAAGAAGCGGCTGTTGCTTAATACTTAAGAGCATGAGGGGAGAGAAAGAAGCGGCTGATGCTTAATACTTTGGCCCTTCTTGTCGCGGTCATCACAAAGAAAAACTGGGTCAAGTATTAAATGCTATAGCTTTTAGGAGCTCATTAGGATTTTACAAAACTGGCAGTCTGACACAATAGTTTCTTAGTTCACACCATGATGTTTCCCTAGTGGCTGGCTGCTATAATCTATCGAGAAGACCAAATGCCACAGCTTCCTGGCCGTACAAAATACTCCGTATTTGGTCTTGTAGGCATACTTGGTTCAGGCGTGTTAGAGTTGATCTGATGTTGCTTCTCGTACCAGCTGCACTATAGCAATCCCATCCTCTTGCCACTAATACTGACAAAATTTCAGAGGAAAAAAAAACACTTACTGATGTGCCTCTTTCGGTGAACAGAAGGCGTGTATCTGCGAAAGAAACAATTGCTGAAGATCTGCAAGATTCGTTGGGGAAAGATGGTTCGTGGCGAGCATCATTCGTTTGAGAAGGCAAACATATAATCTATCAACAATCATTGGTGCCATGGTCAGTGCGTGTACATATGGTTTGGAGAAAACAAACAACAAGGCACAAGTGGTGGGCAATCACGCCATCACGGCAGGTTCCTAGCTCAGTGGATTGGAAAAAAATTATATGGCACCCCCTGCCATGTAAAACACTATGGCACCCTCATTTCTCTCCCTCCCTCTCCTCCTCTCCCTCTCTCTCCTCCTCTTTCTCTATCTAGCTCATTTCCTCCCTCTCTCTATCTCTCTCTAGGTGCAACGGTGGCACCAGGTGCGAGCAAATTTCCTTCCCAGTGGATTGGGGTGGGTGGTGAGCGTGTGACCTGGCGTCTCTCTCTTCAGTCTCCTGCCTGATCCTGATCCCGAGGCGTTTACTTCCTGCTATCACGCGTGCTTTGGTTGATGCATACGTCTGCGGCTGTTTTCCATTCTTCCGGCTCCACTGCTGTGCATTATCTTGGACCATGGACTTTTGACCCTATATGGTTTCCATCTGAATTTTTCAGATCTCAAAAGTGATATGAAGAAAACTTTTTTTTTTTTGGAGAAAAGATATGAAGAAAACTGGACTGGGTAGCGTGTGAGGGGCTGAGGGCTGGCAGTGGCACTGTGGCAGGCTGATCGATCATTTTTTTAACAGAAAAATGTATTAAAACTTAAGATTATTATATCCCAAATTACAGGCAGTGCCCCAGGTCAAACCCCCCATGCTCTTCAATATCGTCAGTCATCACGGTAGAAGCACCGGTACATGTTTAGCACCTTGAAGGAATATCGGCAAATCCTTCACTTGAGAGATTTTGCATTTGTGTGTGTGGACATGGTGTGGATAACGGATTCAGGGTGTGAAATTTGTTGGATAGCTGATTTGCTTAGATTGATTTTTTAGACCGAACAGACAGACGCTCTATCGTTTTATTAAGAAGAAGCTAAGGGCCTAAGGCTAGGCGCGGTTCGGTCTCGTTGAAGAAGTGCATTGGGTCTATGTGGAGCCTCCTGCTCCACCCACGCACATCATCCCTAATATGTGTTTGAAAAGAAAATGTCGTTGCACTAATCTAATTAAGAACGCAAAGTAGAGAGAAAAAAGAACAGCGTGTCGACGCTTTATTAATTCTCCAATTATGTTTACAAGTGGGGATTGACCTCTATATACAGTACATGAATGGATGTCTTCAAGACACACCTATAGTGAAGAGACACCTCTTTGGAGAGGCACTTCTAGTAATTTGTCCACAGGTTAATATGTTAATTATTTCTTAACAATATGGACTACAATTATACTTAAATTGATTTGATGTTGTTTAGTGGGTGCCATTACTTCCCTTTGTTTGTTATTTTTCGTAAAAAAAATTAAAATTACCTGTCAGAATCTATATCTTCACCGGACGCTATTCATATTTGATTTATACCTAGTAAATAATATTTTTAAGAAAAAAACCTATCTGACCCGGGTGCAGTCAAACACATGTCCGGAGTGGGAAGAAGATGATGGAAAAGGAAGCCGTCGCCGCACACGAGCACGGGCAGGAACAGGAGGAACAGGAACACGAGCTCAGGCGAGGCCAATGGCTGCTGCTCCTACGACCGATCGATGCGCTCGCACAGGCGAGAGAATGCCTGGCTCGGTGCGGGCCGCCGTACGTGGGGGCCCAAATCCCCAATGCAGCCCAAATCTCGTCCGTCCTGTTTGCTTCCACGACGCCCACCTGCCATTCCAATACAAAACTATCCACATCGACTGCCAACGAGGCCTCCATTGCCACCATGTTTGTATTTACCTTTATGTTTAGGTCGTCTTTTATTCACGGTTTTGCATTTTGAGTTGCAGTTTAAAAAAGGTTAAGAATTTTTTTAAGAAATATGGAAGACTATAAAATCAATAGGAATATAATTTTTGCATTCTTAAAAGTTATACTTTTTTTTAAAAAACTATATGAAAAAATATTAAAAACATAATTTTTTATATCTTACAAGAAAAATTCATTAGAGCTTAGAAAAATTATTTTAGAATGTTACGGTGAATGGTCTGTACAAAAATAACAAATTTTTTAAACCAAACAAAAATGCAAAAACAAAGAGGGCACCGTCGACTTAGCAACGAGAGCATTTGCAAAGCAATCTCCGCCTCTTTTTCTTTCGTACCCATGCTATGTGCATGAATGTGCTTCCTGAGCGCAATCTAAGTGATAGCTTTAAAAATATCAGTAGATGAAGTTCTTAAACTTTGACTTGCACGTATCTAAATTTTTATGATTTCTTTTATATTGAGAGAGTATATTGCTTATCTTTTCTCACCGGTTTAAGCTATTGGGTCACCATTTATGACCTGGGCATAAAATATGAGCGACAGTGTTGAAGTAATACTTGCTCCTATATTGCAAGTCTTTTCTCATCACCTTAAGCTTCTAGGAGAATTAATCGGATCATACATACAATTCAATGCTCCTGAGTCGCTGGATGCTTCGACACGCAGTGGCACGATGTCTCTTACTGCTCAACTAGCTATGCTGCCTATATGCCCCGTGCACGTACGCAAACGTATTGTCCTGGTCTGCTCATCATGCTCGGCCTCCTTATTACCATCAACCGATTGTTTGGGCCGGGTAAGGAATCCAAATACAGGCCCACGCGTTAAGGCTGGTCCAATAGGCCTGCGTGGATATTAGCCCGGTTTGGTGGAGAAGCCCAAGAGGAAACGAACAATAATAACCACATGGGCAGCCTGCTTTGAGCGACGGGAGCACCGTGTCCGGCTGTCCGCAAGAAAACGGAACTCAGGGCAACGTGGAAACTCACCGTTCTGGCCTCCGGGCGAAGTATATAGGTAGGGTGTAAATGGTCTGAATCGGATCGGATATAGCTAAATTATATTATTAACATATGTTTCTCTCGTATTCGATACCATATCCAAACCAAAATACCTGATATCGAAACCGAATCTAAAAATAAAAGGAGCGATCTTGTCTGAAGCCTAATTCGGCCGGTCAGTTCAAGAAATATCCGAACCGTTTACACCCCCTATATATAGGTGGGTCTTGCGCTCACTACTTGGGCTGCCACTACCAAACATTGCTAGTTTTATGTATGTCATTCGTATCTTGCTGACATGTGGGTGTTGAATCTATATCTTACTCACATGAAAAATTGCTAATGTTTAGATTGATAAATAAGTTATTACTTTTCAAAATAATTTTGTTATTTTGAATTATTTCTTAAAGTTCTTGTCGTGGGGAAGTGGCCAGAGCCTAGCACACCCCAACCAAAACTTAAAGAGTCAAATCTTTTGTAAAAAAACTATTTTGAGTGAGTTAATGAAATTCCGCAAATATAAATCTCAACAATACTTCATTTCGACTCTTAAAGTGTAGGCACATGTGGGCTTAGCTGTGTGCGCATATGGTGCATGACTCGTGCGCGTCTAGAGTAGTCACACAACATGAAGTATGGGTTGACATTGAATGCACACGATATATCAAAGAGAGAATTTGCAAAATTGCTTTGTGGTGTGCTAACGAGTGGCGGGCGCTAGAGCTATGAAAAGGTGGGTGTAATACCCATACTAGCTTGTATGACACGTGTGGATTAACCATGGTGGACTCAATACACATTTCTAGCGCGCCGAGGCAGCTAAACACGTGAGCCACGCGCGGGCGGCGTCGCAGCGCCGGGACGGCCAACGCACGCATGTGCGAACGCGGGGAAAAAAGCGACGAAAATGGCGCCGTGTGGGAATCGAACCGCGGTCTCCGCGGTGAGACCTCGTGCTGTTAGCCACCCCGGCAAACCGCGCAAGTCGCTTTTCTTTGAGCCGAAAAAAATGTTTTATATGTAAAAACCGAATGGACGGCCAGATCTCAACGGCGCGCGCGATCGGACGGGCGTGGCATGGCGGCGCAGGCCGGGGAGGCCAGCCACGTGGTGAGCGGCCGACGTGCGTGTTCACGCTTGTATCTATTATTGATTATTGATGAGAGCCTTTCTCCCGTAGGACATAAATCTTTGGTTTGCATGTATGTCAAATGATAGGAAATCACCCGGTTGTTTTCGCCGGAAGCAGTAACCTTACACGTAGCAGAAATGGCTGCAAACAACTTAAGTAGGAATCTGGCGAGGGATCTCATCAAGCAAGGATGGGGATCAAGGACGGTAGCTATAGCTTGCTTGCTCCCATCCCCTCCCCTCCATCCAAGGTTTTGCCTTGCTTCAGCCATGGACAACCTCTCTCTCAAGTATTCCATCCTATGCATTGATTCTCTCTCTCTCTACTCTTTCTAAACCCTCCATATATATTGTATCTGCACCAGGCAGCGGCTTCCATGCACACCAAGACGACCACACGTATTACGTACGTACCTCAAATATTTTGGGCGCAGCAACCATGGCCATGGGTTGCTCCCCAAGAACTGCTGTGCTGCTCGCTCTCCCTCTAGTCTGCTTCTTGTCAGGTAAATTTCGGATGAAGAAGGAAGATCACATTGTTCTTTCTCTCACTTTCTCCGATCGATCTTGCTAAGAAACTAGCAATGCCTGCACCATCCATTTGATGATTGATCCATCGATCGGCCTCGTTCTTTGTGTCGCATTGCTTGATGCTTCTCTGACACGCGCGCCGGCGATGGCTTGATCGATCTTCAGGTGCGGCGAGGCGGGCGGAGTGCGCCCAGGTGTTCACGATCATCAACCAGTGCAAGACGACGATCTGGCCGGCGGTGACCCCCGGCGACAGCTTCGGCGGCGGCGGGTTCGCGCTCCGGCCGGGGCAGTCGAAGGTGTTCACGGCGCCGCCGCGGTGGTCGGGGCGCATCTGGGGCCGGACGGACTGCAGCTTCGACGCGTCCGGCAACGGGTCGTGCGCGACGGGGGCGTGCGGGTCGTCGCTCCAGTGCTCGGGGTCGGGGGCGCCGCCGGCGAGCCTGGCGGAGTTCACGCTGGCGTCGCCGGACTTCTACGACGTGAGCCTGGTGGACGGCTTCAACCTGCCGATGGTGGTGCGGCCGGTGAACGGGCAGGGCAACTGCTCGGCGGCGGGGTGCGACGGCGACCTGCGGCAGAGCTGCCCGCCGGAGCTGTCGGTGAAGGGCGCCGGCGGGAGCACGGTGGCGTGCCGGAGCGCCTGCGACGTGTTCAACACCGACCAGTACTGCTGCCGCGGCCAGTACGGCAACTCCGCCACCTGCCAGCCCACCGCCTACTCCCGGAGGTTCAAGCAGGCGTGCCCCACCGCCTACAGCTACGCCTACGACGACCCCTCCAGCATCTTCACCTGCTCCCACGCCGACTACATCGTCACCTTCTGCTCCAATAGGTGATGTATATATATATATGGGCGCTTACGCTACGATGATATATATATATCCATTTCCTACATGCATGTATAGGATTTCATGCAGAAATAGATTCATTTCCTCTTGCTACCCAACAGCTAATAGCTGAAAAATGCTACTTTTATGGAGCAATGGGCCTCTATTTCGTGAACCCAATGCCAGAATCTCATTCTCATACACACAAATAGCTCGCACAAAGAAATATGTTACTATTCACATCAGATTTGTATCCTTTTTCTTTTTGAACACACTCCGGGTTTGAAGCCTGAAGAAATCTTTTCTTTCTGAAGTCTGAAAATTTATAGGGCGCTGCAACAGATGTAAGCAATTAACCACACAACCCTTGACCCTGCGATCCATTTTTCAGGAAGCAATCCGTATGCTCCTACCACAACAACCGGCTCGTGTGCAGTGGCTCCAGCCAGACATGGCCGATCATGCCTGCACTGATGCTTGCGCTGCTCTTCAGCTTTGCTATTACCATGCAGTAGTTTTCAGTGTGTGTATTTGTATGTGCAGAAACAAAAGCAGAGGCGTTTCATCATATGTATGTTCCCTCGCGCATGTAGGTATTATTCTTGAGAGAGAAAATGTACATATTTCTTTGGATTTTTATCATACGTGCCATTATGAAGTGATCTGAAATCACAATGGCCATTATAAAATCACTATTATTATAGATAACATTTTATAGTGCTGTTTAGTTTCACCTATGCCATTATGGAAGCTGGACGGGGAATACGATGTAAAAATACGCTAGAAAACACGGAAATATGGTGGGGCCTACATGTCAGCTCTTCTTCCTCTCTCTCCTCTCTCTTCTCTCTTCTCTCTTCTTCTTCCTCCGGTCGTTCTCCTGGCCAACCGCGGTGGTCGCCGGCGTGGACCAGGTTGAATAACTAAAATTCAAATCAAATCACGGGCTGAGCTTTAAATGGGCCAATTTTGGTCCGGTTCTTGGCCCAACTCACTCTCTCTGCTCTCTCTCTCTCTCTCCCCCTCTTGCCTGACGCCGGCACCGCCCGCCGCCTCTTCCCTGCCTCGGTGGCTTCTGCATGGAAGCAAGCAGCTCTGGCTCAAGCTCGATGCGACACGTAGCCAGTGCACCGCCCCTCGTCGTCGTGCTGGCACCACCGGCCCCGTCTCCACCACCCCGGCCCGGTATAAAAACCGTAGGCGACACCTTCTCTCCGTTTCCTTCGGTTGAGAAGCTCCCGAGAATTCTCGTTCGATCCATCCCGCTTGAGAAGCCGCCCTGAACCCGCTGGCCAATGCTCGCGCCGCCACAGCCATCATCTTGGTCGGAATTGCTCGCCGGAGCTAGGCCGTGTCGAAGCCGTCTCCACCGATTTCTCCAACTACGGTACGGTTATGTCCAATTCCACTCGGACATAGCTTCCTTGAAATCTCACGGTTGTTTACCTTCAACCAATTTGGCTCGTGCGTCGTCGGAGCTCGCCGCCGCCATTGCTCTGCTCCGCGTCGTCTCGGGGTCGCGCGTCGCCACGCTGACTCGAGCGCGTTCTGCCCTCGCGAACCTCTCGGTATGCATCCTCTTCCCTCCCTTATGCTCTCCCTCCATTCAATTTGGCCGTAGACGTATCGTAGCGCCGCCGCCGTGCACCCCGTGTATCGCCGCCGCTGTACCAAACCGCGACGCCTTTTCTGGCCACCGCCGACTTTGTGTTTGGTACCATTATAAGCACGCCGTAGAGAAGAATCCGTAGAGCCCAGGAACGTCCAAAACGGTGGACCGCAGCTCCCGTAATCGCCGTTTCTTTCCACGGGCTGTGCGCTGGACAGAGGTAGAAGACGAGATGACGTCATCATGACGTCAGCGACTAGATGCAGTTAATTACAGATTTGATTTATGATTTTGATTTATTAAAAATTGGTTGGAGACTTCCAAAAATTATAAAAAATATAAAAATGCTAGATGGTGTTTAGAGTCCATTAAAAATATAACTTTGCATATTTCATTAATCAATTTTTATATAAAATTAATAATATGATTACTTTAGTATTTACTATTTAAAATAGCAAATCAGCTCCAAAATTCCCAAAACAATTACATAAAAAACTAGATTTAGCCTACATCATAGGAAAAATAAAATTTTTCCACCAACTAATAGGATTTTCTATAAAGAGTAAATTACACTTTTACCCCTTGAAGTTGGATGGAAATCTCACTTGGCCCCTTAAACTTTGTTTTGTGTCAAGTGGCTCCTAGAAGTTGCTTCCGGTTGCCACAAAGGCTAATTTTTTTAGCACTAAAAGCCAACTTCCGAGGGTTGTGCTGCAAAAAAAATCCAACTTCCTAGGGCTTTGTGGCACACGGAAACAATTTCCAGGGGCCACGTGACACAAAACAAAGTTTAGGGGGCCAAGCGAGATTTCCGTCCAAATTTCGGGGGCAAAAGTGCAATTTACTCTTCTATAAACAAATTAAAGCAGGTATTTAAAGGCCTTATTTATTAATTTAAAATGTAAATTAAGGGTATTTTAGAAAATATACAACATAGTCTTTTAAAATATCGGGTAGAACATCGTCGTCGTGGTTGTCTTGACCGGAGCCGTACACTAGCGTAATCGTCATTTGATCCCGAGCCATTTTGCCGCCACCGGCAACGGCGCCGTCGCATCTAATCACCACTGGTCATGTCATAGGCACCAATAGACACGCATTGTTTCACTGAGTCCATAGGTATAATCTTCAGCCAATGGCGTAGTCTCTAGAGCCGGCGAGCCTCATATCTCTTTTCGGGTTCGAGCGCCGGCGAGAGGTTAAAGATAATGACGTCATCATGACATCATCGGCCCCAGCACTGTGTAAACAAGGGTCACTGACCGCTGGGACCCACTTGCCAGCCTCTCTCCCTCTCTGGTCTGTTTCTCTCCGTTTGGTATTTAGTCGCTATTCAGTGGGCCCTTGGCCCCACACATCGGGTTAAGTGTAGGCGCATTTCTCTCAAGCGTCTCCGACGTGGCCACCTAGCGTGCTTGGGTTTGGGCCACTTGGTCTTTCCACGTCTCGCATAATAATGGGCTTGGCCCGTTGCGTTTTAGTTATTTTCCAGTAAATATTACGAACTCTCCGCACCCTAGCAAAATTATGAAATTAGATTTTGGACTATAGAAGAGGCTATGAATATATTAAGGAAGGTATAAGTGCAAGAGTATTCGCGTATTCTAAATTAGGAAATTCTTATGGGTATTTTGGTAATTTCACCCTTAGGCGCCCCAGAACCCAAACCTAGCACCTTCGCTTACAATCGATGCTCAGCCTTACATTTTCATCCGTATACTGTTTAGAGCATCTACTTATTTAAGATCTCTAGGCGCCCCAGAACCCAAACCTAGCACTTTCGCTTACAATCGACGCTCAGCCTTACATTTGCATCCGTATACTGTTTAGAGCATCTACTTATTTAAGATCTCTGCTCTTAATATAGGATCCGGTTCCAGAGGAAGGATATCTGGAAGCTAGCCAAGTTCAATCTACATATCCTTAAGGCGAGTTAACACTATAGCTCATACTTATACCCAGTTTTAAAAAGATATATCTTGTTTTGAATATATAAAGTGCATGCTTGCTATGCTTTGAAAATGCCTATTCGTTAATCATGATAATATCATGCCCTGTCCTTGATGAATATATATCTAACTTACATGATTACTTGATATCATGATTGATTGTCTGTCCACATGAAATATAAAATATTTAGACTTTCTAGTCTTGGGTAAAAACTGTTTAGACATGCTTAGGTCTACTGATTTAATCGGGTATCCAATCCAGCACCGGTAAGCCAAAACTTACCAGTGAACATGATACATTATACACCTTGATCATGATGGGCTTTGTGCTGCATGATTTGAAGTGTTGCCATGTGGTTTAATGTCTGAGGTATGTGGAAACGGGAAATGGGAATGGGAATGATGGAAGAGAAGGGTGATGGGCAGGGTGGACCCAGGAGCTGTGTGAAATACCTATGAAAGAGGTATTAATGTGAAGGTGGAATCCAGATGGAGTCTGGGCTCGTCTGGAAGGGTGTTCATGCGTGGGCACAGCTTAGTACCGTCGGCCATTGTACTGTGTGCTAGCAATGGTCCCTTACACCATAACGTGTGGCCATCGCGTGGATCCGCAGGATTGGTTGGTCTATGTGACCGATGTTCTGTGTGAACCTGTATGAGCTTGTAAAGCATGTACCTTAGTGGCTATCTTAGTGATACTTGGCCAATCCTGGGGTAAAGGCGGATTTTGCCTTCCGTATACTTAGTGAGGATCTGACACTGTCCACCGGGGTGAGCGTCAGTGAACAATTCCATCCGTGATACAGCAGTCATTGGGTTGGAGTTAGGTCACTAGTTCATGTAAACTCGGGAAGATAGTGGTCCGCAACGGGGTTTGCCGACCCGGAATGATGGTGGGAGAAAGAAGATGGAACGCGGGGTAAAAATGTAGAGGGTGCCTGTGTGGTATAAGTATGGTGCCTGTGTGGCGTGAGTATGGTGCCTTTGTGGCTTGAGTTATGAAACTTTGATATAATCTTTCCTCCCTTTCGAAAATGGCTAACTATAGGATTTTATATATGTTAATTCAAAAACTGACTTTTCTGAAAAGAAAATAACCAAAACTTCACTATATCACCATTATCACTAGTTTTTCTAATCACTTGTTTATCGCTTCCGCTCGCTTGATAAGTGAAACTAGGATTGGGTCACTCTTAACATGATGCTTAATTAAGAATAAAAAAAGGTTTAAAATTACCTATTCACCCCCCCTCTAGGCCATAGGATCCTCTTTCAAGTGGTATCAGAGCATCAAGGTTCTCCGGTATTAGCTTCACCGCTAAGAGATAGCTCAAGAGGGGCCTAGAATAGAAATTGGAAAAGCTCCTATCTTTGTTGGGACCAACTACAACTATTGAAAAATTAGAATGTAATGTTATCTAGAGGCTCTTAGCTATGATGTGTGGATTGCTTGTGAAACCGTTTATCCGGATCCTCCAGAAGGAACAATGGCTCTTGATGAAGTTCATGCTAAGTACAAACGTTTTAATGCCATTGCTAGAAATGCTTTACTATCTAGTGTTTCTTCCTAAGTATTTGATAGTGTTGGCAATATCACGAAAGCTTATGATATTTGGAAGCATTTAAAAGAAATCCATGTTGGTAGTGCCGAGATGCTTGAGGAGAAGCTATCTCGAGTTAGAAAAAGATTTGATCAATTCAAAATGCTCCCTAACGAAAGTATCAATGATATGTTTCTTAAGTTGAACCCCATCGTCAATGAAATTGCCGAATGCTCGGAGAAGAAGGTCTTGGAGGATATTGATATTTGTCGAAAGATGCTTGATGTTGTGCCATTTAGCTTCAATCCGCTTGTGACCTTAATTCGAGCATCCAAGTCAAATCTCAAGAAAATGACTCCAACCAAGCTACTCGGGCAACTCAACTCTTATGAGATGCGGCTTCTTGAAAGTGAAGAGTCTCCGCTCAACAAGAAGTCAATTGCTCTCCCCGCCAAAGCCAAAGGTGGGAAGAAGAAGGTTGGAATTGAAGAAGATGACAATGACTCCGATGATGCAATTCCAGAGATTGAAGAATTGGCCCTCCTTGTCAAGCGATCAAGAAAGTTGATTAAGAGAATGAGCTTCCGCGGTGGATCATCCTCTTCAAGAAGAAGACCTATCTCCGAAATGCGTTGCTATGAATGCGGAGAGAAGAGTCACTTGGCGGCGGATTGCCCAAGAAACAAGAAGAACAAGTACAAGTTAAAGAATCAAGAAGAAGATGAGGATGATGACAAGAAAAAACACCGTCATTACCGCAAGAGCGATCACAAGTCCAAGGACAAGAAAAACGCCCTTGCCGGTCAAAGCTCCAAAAAAGGAGATAGCTCAAGTTCCTCATCCTCTCAATTCTCCTCCGAAGAAGAAGACACAAGAGCTCATGGGCTAGCCGGACTTGCAATCAAGAAAAATGCACCTCCGGCTCTTCCCAAGCAAAAGCTTTGTCTCATGGCCGACATACAAGAAGAGGTGATTGGGGAATGGATCACCGATGATGAAGGCTCTTGGGCGGACTCCTCCGACAATGAAAACACCAAGGTGTTCGAAGTCGCCATCAACAACTCTACTCCTCCCATGTTTCTCATGGCACTCGAGGAGAAGGTAACAAATGAGCAACCCTCTCTAAGTGAGCTTAAACTTCTTATTGATGATTTGAATAATGCTCTCGAGAAGGAAAAATCCAAGCGCAAAAGGCTAATGAAAGTGCATAAAGAGATTGCTAACGAATTTAACATTTTGCTTGAAAAACGTGAGACTCTAGAAGATAATTATGAAGCTCTAAATTTGCAAGTTGAAATTCTAGAAAATAAACTAGGTAGCTCTAATATTGATGATGAAATTCCTCATGATTGCTCAATTGAAAAATGCAATGTTGGTGTGACTTGTGATTTCATTGACACTATAAATGGTTCACTTAGCTTGTCTCATAACACATCTTTCACCTTGTCATCCATTATCACACCTAATGCTAGCTCATCTTTATCCACTAGTGTTATTTCTTTAAATGAGAATGCTTATTCTATTGTCACTTGTGGTGTTGCAAAATGTGCAAATGAGCTAGTTAAGGAAAATATGCATTTAAAGGATAGAATTTAGCAACTAGACTCTAGCTTGACTAAATTGCTTGTGGGAACAACTCTTTTAACAAGGTGCTTAGGGAGCAAAAGTACACTTTGGGCAAGCAAGGTTTGGGATTTTATCCCGGGGATTTGTCCAAGGGAGGTTGGGGTAAGCCCAAGCTAACTTTTGTTAAGGGAGGGGCCCGCTGCCATATTTGCAAAAATGAGAAACATAAAGCCATTGCTTGTCCTCTTGCAAAATCGTCTCAATTCATGTCTAAAACTCAAGTGCTCAATGCTTGTTACATGCTTATGAGAAAAAATGGCTCTATTTATGCTAAATATGGTGATGCACCCAATAAAAAGAAAGATGTAAAAACTATTTGGGTGCCCAAATGTTTGATGACTAACTAAAAAGGACCCAAGAAGAAGTCTTGGGTACCTAAAACCCAAGCTTGAACTTGTGTGTGTACGTGAACTACAAGAGCGGTGGCCGGCATTGGATATTTGATAGCGGTTGCACCCAACACATGATCGGTAGCTCAAGGATGTTCACCTCACTAAAAGAGGAGAAGGACCCCGAACACAAGATCACATTTGGGGACAACTCCAAGCGAAAGATAATGGGTATAGGTAAAATTGCAATATCCAATGACCTATAAATCTCTAATGTTCTCTTGGTGGAAGTTTGCAACTTTAATCTCCTCTCCGTTGCTCAAGTGTGTGATTTGGGCTTTGATTGCTACTTTACTATTGACGGAGTTCGTGTTGTTTCCACCAAGGATCAAAGTGTTGCATTTGAAGGCATCCGGTTTCAAAATTTATATTTGGTTGATTTTTTAAATCGTGAATCTTCTCAAATCAAGACTTGTCTTATTGCTTAAACCACTCTTGGTTGGTTGTGGCATAGACGTCTTGGACATGTTGGAATGGACACTTTGAAAAAGGTTTTTAAAGACAATTTGGTTGTTAAAGTGAAGAATGTCAAATTTAAGAAAAATCTTTTATGTAGCTCATGCCAAGCCGGTAAGCAAGTGGCTAATTCTCATTCGACTAAAACATTCATGTCTACATCCCGACCAGTTGAACTTTTGCATATGGATTTATTTGGCCCAACCACCTATGCGGGCATTGACGGTAATTTTTATTGTCATGTGATTGTCGATGACTTCTCTCGCTTCACTTGGATATTTTTTCTTACAAATAAATCACTTGCCAGTGATGTGCTTAAAAGATTTGCTTTGAAAGCTCAAAAGAAATTTGATTCTTTTATCAAAAAGGTGAGGAGTGATAACGGCACCGAGTTTACTAACACAAATGTTGAGGAATTTTGTGATGAGTTAGGAGTCAAGCACGAATTCTCGGCGGCCTACACTCCCCAATAAAATAGAGTGGTGGAAAGGAAGAACCGTACATTGATAGAGATGGCAAGGACGATGCTAATGAATATGGCACGCCGCATGCCTTTTGGGCGGATGTCATCAACCGCCTCTACCTTCACCGACTCCTTCACAAGACCTCATATGAACTACTAGTGGGACGAAGGCCCAACATCTTTTATTTTCGAGTCTTTGGTTGCAAGGTATATATTTATAAGAAAAGGACTCATTTGGGTAAATTTCAAAAGAGGTGTGATGTTGGTATTATGCTAGGCTATTCCTCTCGCTCCAAATCTTTTCGAGTTTTTAATAATACTATCGGGCTAGTTGAGGAAGCTTATGATGTTAAGTTTGATGAAATTAATGGCTCGCAAAATGAGCAAGATTTGACAAGAAATGTAGGTGATGAGCTACCACATGAAGCCATGGAGTTGGGGGAAATTCGACCCTCACCGGAGGAACTAAAAATTGAAAACGTCTCTCCCACCACCTCCATTGATAATCAAGCTCAAGACACCTCTCCAACAATTCAAAACCAAGCGGTGGATGAAGGTGCAAACTTTGAAGTTTATCAAGCTCAAGGGGGAGCCATTGATCTACAAGTACCCGTTCAACAACACCGCTCGCTCTCGAAGGATCATCTCCTAGATCAAGTCATTGGCAATCTCAATTAAGGCGTAAGAACCCGTTCTCATACCGCTAATTATTGTGAGCATCACGCCTTTGTGTTTATTGTTGAGTCTAGGACCATTGATGAGGCATTGGCGAATGCGGATTGGGTGAACGCCATGCATGAAGAATTAAATAACTTCACCCGCAATGAAGTTTGGAAGCTTGTGGAAAGACCTAAGGATCACAATGTCATCGGCACTAAATGGGTCTTCCGCAACAAACAAGATGAGAACGGTGAAGTGGTACGAAACAAGGTAAGATTGGTGGCGCAAGGTTTCACTCAAATCGAAGGTCTTGACTATGGAGAAACCTACGTCCTCGTTGCTCGACTTGAAGCTATACGGTTACTCTTGTCATTCGCCTCTCTCTATAATATTACTCTTTTTCAAATGGATGTTAAGAGTGCTTTCTTAAATGGTTTTATCGATGAACTTGTTTATGTCGAGCAACCGCCCGGTTTTGAAAACCTTAAACACCCAAACCATGTCTATAAGCTCTCTAAGGCGCTATACGGTCTCAAGCAAGCTCCTAGAGCATCGTATGAGCGTCTTAGGGACTTCCTCTTAGAAAAGGGATTTAAAACCGGTGCGATTGATTCCACATTGTTTCTCAAGCCTATAGGAAATGACTTATTCATTTGTCAAATATATGTGGATGATATTATCTTTGGATGTACTAACAAAGCTAAATGCAAGGAATTTGGAGAAATGATGTCCAAGGAATTCGAAATGTCCATGATTGGAGAACTCACCTTCTTCCTTGAATTTCAAATCAAGCAACTTCGAGAAGGGACCTTCATTTGTCAAGAGAAATACACAAAGGACCTTCTTAAGCGGTTTTCTATGGATGATTGTAAATCGATCAAAACACCGATGGCCACTAATGGACATCTTAACTTGAATGAAGATGGAAAGCCCGTGGATCAAAAGCTATATCGCTCCATGATCGGTTCGCTTCTCTATCTCACCGCTTCTCGACCCGATATTATGTTTAGTGTGTGCATGTGTGCTCGCTTTCAAGCATCCCCTAAAGAAGTGCATCTTGTCGCCGTAAAACGCATTTTGAGATATCTAAAAATCACTACTAGCCTAGGACTTTGGTACCCTAAGGGAGCGCGTGTTGAGCTTCTTGGCTATTCCAACTCGGATTATGCCGGTTGCAAAATTGATCTCAAAAGCACCTCGGGGGGTTGTCACTTGTTAGGACGCTAACTCGTGTCATGGATTTCAAGGAAGCAAAACTTCGTGGCGCTATCTACCGCGGAAGCGGAATATGTAGCGGCGGGGAGTTGTTGTGCTCAACTCTTGTACATGACTGGGATACTTAGTGACTTTGGGCTAAAATTTGAAAAAGTGTCTCTTCTATGCGATAATGAAAGTGCGATGAAAATAGCCAACAATCCGGTCCAACATTCCCGTACAAAGCACATCGACATCCGACATCACTTTATACGTGACCGCGTTGTAAAGGGTGACGTTGTGCTTGTCTACGTGCGAACGGAAGATCAATTGACGGATATTTTCACCAAACCCTTGGATGAGGCATGGTTTTGCAAATTAAGAAATAAACTCAACATAGTAGATAGATCAAATGTGTGTTAATTGGATTTTGTGGTTTTTTGGGTCTTATTTGAATTCTTCCATTTGCTTTTGACCCTTGTCACATTTAGGGGGAGTTTAAATTCAACTCATGATTTCAAAACTTCCGCTAATGGTGAAAAGATGAATTTGATTTTAGTTTAGCACATCCTTGTCCAATATTTAAAGTCAAAAACAAATTTGAAATCAAATAGACTATCCTTTATCTTTTTACCACTTCAAACTTTTCAATTTGAAAACTCTTATCACTTTTGAAAAATTTGCTCCATATGCATATTTGTTCTCTTGAAAAATCATATGGCATCAAAATTGTTGAAAATATTTGAAAAGGAGCCAAAATTCAAAAAACATGTGCTTAAACTTTAATGTGAACCGCTATGCGTGATTTTCATGCCAATATGAGAAATCGTGGCAAAATTTGGGTTCACACATTTTCTTGATCTATAAGATCAAAATTTGAAATTTTGAATTTGGTTTGGTTTCATTTGTCACTTTAGAATCTTATCCTTTTAAAATTAAAATTTAAAATTACTTCAAATTGCTCACATTTGAATTCTTTCTTGAATTTTAAGCAAAAATGGAGAATACCCCTTGAAAACACTATTTTTATAATAAATTCTTGCATTGGTGGGCCCCACTGGTTAGAAATGTGTGCTGTGGCGTTTTTAGCCCTCATCAGACGCTGTCCGGATACTCTCGGACGCCGTCCGACAGAGGCTGTGCCCTCGCGGCAAACCTCCTGTCGGACGCCGTCCGGTAATCATCAGACGCCGTCCGATGGGGTCTTACCTGCGCTGCATCCATACTGTCGGACGCCGTCCGATAGGCGTCGGACGCCGTCCGATGGGGCCAATTCGTGCAGACTACTCAATAACTTACCCCTCCGCCTCCCTCTTTCCTCATTTCATCTCTGTCTCCACTCCTAACCGGCGCCGCCACTTCCTCTCCTCCTCACCGGGGAGGGCTCTCCGGCGATCTCCGGCGACATCCACCACCACCACCGGCGTCCCCTCGTCCTCCTCTTCGATTCCCTCCGCGGGCATTGAACGGAGACGGCCCGATTCGTGCGCTCCGTCTCCGTCAAGCTCCCCTCTTTTCCCCTACCGGGAAAGGCCTAGGGGACGATTCCTCGCGCACGACAGCTTCTTCCTCTCTTCTAAGGCTCGGTAATGGCTTCCCGCCTCTTGTTCCCGCAAATTTCTTTGATTACCGAGTTCTAGGTTTTGAATATAATTTTTTCCGCGCTTGTGTCTAGGGTTGGCTCGTGGTGTGGTTGGCACTTGGTCGGTTGGCACTTGGTCAGTGGGATTGATTCGAAATGTCTCGTTCGTTGAAGAAACTTGGCAAGGCTCTTGGCAGAACATTGAGTGGTCGTGGTGACAGTGGTAGCCGGGGTGTTCGTGATGATATTGATGAAACGGCTAGCAGTGCCGCTCCTCCTCGCACAAGAAAAGTTACTAGAGAGCATCTACAGCAGCAACACGATGAGGGATACAACTGAAAACGAGTTGCAGGGACTTCTTTTGCGACAGCTGAGGATATTGATGATGATACTTTTGATGAGGACCCAGCAGATGATGATGTCACTGAGACTGTAGTTGCTGAAGATGAACCAGTGGACAATGCGGTCCTCAAACTGTCTATGAAAACTTTAAGGAAGAAGAGGGCCGTCTCTTATGCTAAGTGGTTCCCTGAGCGGAGAGAAGACACTAGAGATTTCAGGCTCTTTACTAAATTCCAGAAACAGCTCTACATGTGTTTCTCTGCGCCCAAGACTGGTCCTAGGGACCCTCATTGCGTTGATTGGAATGAAATCACCGCAGCTGCAAGACCTGAGGTTCACACCATTTTCAACACTACTCCAGACTTGGCAGAATTAAACTCAAATAAGAAGTTGACTTGGTGTAAAGAAAGGCACTGTGAGTTCTTTGCTACACTGCTAGTTGCTGAGGATGAGACAGAGTTTAATTATTATCACTTAGTCGATGGAAATGTTCAAGGGATCACAGTGGCGAATATGAATTATGCTTTGGGCACTCCAGATATTGGTGCTGACTTGAATGAGATGGCCTATGAAAATGCTTTCTGGAGGGCCAAATATCCTCCATTTGAAGAAATCAGGTTCATGTATCTTGATCTTGAGGATGACAAGATAAATGTGGAAAAGACAAATCAGTTGCGACCGGAGCCTGCCTTAATCAACCTCATTCTTCGAAGCACTCTGTTTGTTCGAAGTGGCAACCGAGACAGGATTCTCCCTATTTGCAGCTGGTTCATGTTATATCTCTTAAAGGGCAGAACAATAAACATTGGAGCTACTATTCTGGGAGAGTTTGATGATGCCATTTATAGAGAGGTTAATAGACCACTTTCACTAGCTCCCTATATTGGATTGCTGCTCTCCAGGACTCAGCGCGTCTCCGAGGATGAGGTAAGAAGTTGGGACAACAAGATAAAGAAGCATCAAATAAAAATTTTCTTGAACACTCTTGGCAGCAAACCCAAGTTGGATTGTCTAGGTGATGATGCTCCTCCTCCAGCTCCGGCTCCTGCTTTTGCTCCTGCTGCTCCAATGCAGCCCTCTGTGCCAGTGATTGGTGAGGGATCTTCTATAGCTGCCCCTCCTCCTTGGTATGACATGCTATTGGGTGAGATGAGAGGTCTGCGCACTGAAATTAAAGAAGAGCTTGCAGCCACTCGCAGGGAAATGAACGAACTGGCAGGGCAGCAGACGTATTTGAGTGATGAGTTTGCGGAATTCAAGTCTGCCTTACAGTATATGGGTGCCATGTTCATGCCCGTGCCAGAAGGGGCGAATCTGTACTCTTGGTATTCTCACGCCCACGACAGCTATCAGGCCTACCAGCAGCATCAGGTGTTTCCTCGCCCACCTGCCTACCCACCACCGGTTCACCCTTGGGTATATCCTCCTCTAGGGCTGCTTCAGCTTATGTGCTACCACCACAGCCCTTTTCTCCTCCAGGTGCTCCAGCTTTTGCTCCCTCAGCTCAGCACCCTCCTCCTGGTAAGATTTCATTTACTGGTGGAGAGATCTGTCGCCATCTCAACTTCTCTTTGCCAAATCCTCAACCGACCCAGCTCTTTGATGATCAATCTTCACCTCGGTCCGTACCCTCTACAGCACATCTGTCTATGTACAAGCGTCGCAGAGGTCAGGGTTCCTCTTCTGGCAGCCACGAAGATGATGGAGGCGACGACATGGATCAAGATCAAGACCAGCAAGATTAGGAGCTTTTCCCTTTTGTGTCACTTGGTGACAAAGGGGGAGAAGTCAAAGAGATTAGCAAGGAGTCGAGTCACTTTTAGTTAGTAGTGTAGTTAGTAGTGATCGAGGTCATCTGCTTTCATGTAATCTATTAATTTGTCTCGATACACTTTTGCTGTGGTATGTAGCTACTGTTACCTTGTTTTTTGAAATTTGAATCTTGTTGGTTTGTGCTTTTATTCTGTGCATGAATTTAGGGGGAGCCTTACTTGTTTGCACACCTTTGTGGTCGAGTTGTGATTTCTTTTAATTTAAAATTGCTCGCATACTTGTCTTTGCACTAACCCCTTTTGCAGCTCAAAATATTAACTCTCTCTTGGGTTGCCATCAAGTGCCACAAAGGGGGAGATTGTAAGCATTGTTGAGCCCTAATTTTTATTAGTGGCATTGATGACAAAACTATTTAATATTAAGTGCTAGGGGGTTTTTGGATTTTTCGGAACCCTACATCAAGACTCGACTGCCAGAAACCCTAATTTGAAGCCTCGATTTAAATTGTGAGTCGCTCCAAGATTCTAAGTGCGTGTGGGCGAGAGATGAGGTCACGTATAGATTAGGAGTAGTTAGGTCTTTTATTTCTGTTTTTTTGTTGGATTTCAAAAGGGGTTTGAATCTCTCGGACTATGCCGGATCTTTGCGACTTCTCGAAAAATCGGTTTCCTTAGTCCACCTTTTCCAAAAATACCTAAAAATATTCTTGTGAGATTTCTAAGAGAAAGAAACCCACCTAAATTCTTCCACACCATCCTAGCTCATTTTACTGAAAATATTTTTTCTTCGGACGGCGTCTGGAAACCGCCAGACAGCGTCCGACCAAAAATCCCGTGCACAGTGCACTCTGTCGGACGGCGTCCGATAGTTACCAGACGGCGTCCGATCAGCAGAAATTGAGTAAGCAATTGCCTCTATAGGACGGCGTCCGGTCCTCACTAGACGGCGTCCGATAAGCTAAAATCAGTGAGCAGTAGCCGCTGTCGGACGGCGTCCGGTGCCCGTCGGACGGCGTCCGGTAAAGGCTAACGGCTAGTACTTTTGTCCCCTTCTGGGGGGCAACGGCTAGTTTTGCTCTTGGGGCTATAAATACTTGTCTAGTGGCTAGCTTCTTTCAGGTTTGTTGCTCCACTTTACCTACCACATTTATTACTCATCAATTAGGTGTTCTAAAGCCATTCCTCCACCCACAAACCAATCAAAGCCACAAATCACTCATCCCCAATACCGAGCTTCATTGAAGTCCTTCGATCCGGCATGATCGAGGCGTTTCGGGCTTGTTACTTTTGAAGACGGCATCCTTCGTGGAGGCGTGGGCTTGAGAGTAGGCCTTGGCGTGTGGCTACTCTCGAGTCGGTGTACGGGTGACGGAGTCCACCTCGCCGGAGTGGCAGAACGACTACCGGGGAGTAAGTGAGGCGATAGGCTCGAGAGCGAGCCGGTCCTTGTGCGCAAGGGGTAGCCTCAACGGAGAGTAGGAGTTGCGGCTCCGAATTTCGGTGAAACAAATATCGTGTCACTCTCTCTCATTTCATTTCCGCTCTTACTTTCATTGCAGTGCTTATGATAAATTGTGGCGCTATGTCTTAGTTTTTCTAATCACTTGTTTATCGCTTCCGCTCGCTTGATAAGTGAAACTAGGATTGGGTCACTCTTAACATGATGCTTAATTAAGAATTAAAAAAAGGTTTAAAATTGCCTATTCACCCCCCTCTAGGCCATAGGATCCTCTTTCAACTTACAAGTGCGGTTTGATTGCACACTTACCCTCGCACCCACTCACTCTTTTAGATTATGGAGACCATGAAGATGGAGAATACGCGTGCCGCGAAGATGGAGATCCAGTTTTGATGATCCCGGCCATATATAGGCTCTCCTGCAGTCCAAAGGCCACATACATGGACTAGGATCTTCACTTAAAATCATGGCGTAGCTTCCGCCTAAGTAACATCTTTGTTGTAATATGACTGCCTACAAGACATATCGATGTATTTAGTACTAGAACTTGGATACCATGTTCATCTTGTAATATATTTCGTTCAATATTGTATGTGATGATCCAGCTATGTAATATGAGGCACTAATGTACTGATCCAGGGACTAGTGCAGTTTCACAGGACGGGTTTCAAAGGTAATCAAATTTGAGGCCCCGTCACTATTTCGGCAGCCTCTTCCCCAGCCTCCTCCTCTCTCCATTCCTCCTCTTGAGCACCGCACACTAGCGGCAGTTCAGTCCTCCTCTTGCCACGGTTCATAGGGCGAGGGTGGTCTAGGCAAAAACCCTGCTTGTAGGGTCGACAATGGTAACGCTTTCTGGCATTGTATCTTTCTTGGAGGCTCTTGTCGTGGTGTCTTAACTCCTTGAGTTTCTTTGGATCAAAACCTGAGTTTGGTGAGCGGGCGATGGCGACGATCGTTTTTGTCGCCCCTTGCTAAAAGTGTTGCTTGGTTAACCAACTGCTAAAGTGTGTCATGTGGGGTGGTGGTGTTTTGAGTCGGTCGCTAGCTTCTTGGTAGTACCCCTATTTGCCGAGAAGCTTAGTGGTGGTTTCCAGATGCCTCGGGCTTGCATCCCTCACGGCCACCATCTTTTTCAGGTCATCCAAGTGTGTCTACGGTGTGGCTAGCTACATTGGCTACTACCTTTCAGGGCATGCATCCCATGAGGTGGTGGCGCTCCAGTGGGCTAGTTGCTTTTAGCCTTCGGTCATGTATCCCTTACGGTGGTGGCGACTTCTTTGCGCATCCTGTGAGGCGGTGGTGACTAGGTGCTTTGGGCGGCTTGCTTACTTATCGTGCATCCCTTGTGGCGTTGGTGATTAAAGTCTTTTGTCTAGAGCATGCCCTGCAGTGTATCGGCACCTAGCTAGCGATTGTTATTTTCTCTGCACGGTGAAGGTAGTTTAGTAGGCTGCTGTTTAGCTTATACTTCGACCTTAGCATCGTTGTCGTTGTTGTAATCCCCTTGCTGCCCATCTTCTCTTTTTTTTCTCTCTCTCTCTCGTACCTTGTTTCGTACAGTTTCCCCCGCTTAATATAGAAAGTCAGCATTGCTAGATGTCTTTTGAAAAAAAAAATGTACATAAAGAACGATTCTTTTTTCTCATCCTCTGCCATCTGGGGATGGCACCACTCCATGTCCATGGCATGCTTTCTGAAATCTTTTCATCACGGTGTAAACATACACAAATATTCTTACAATTTCTATGGGCTACATAGTGATGCATATCATGTATTCATGTTCAGGGTCATTACTTTTTCGAATTTTTTTTATGTATTTCTTTTTATTCTTTTATTCAAAATTATATGGCGATTTCAAATTTAGACAAAACTAGGCACCGGTCGCTCATTGAAACATCGACAAGGTACCAATCGCATTTTCAAACCGCGACTGACCGGTAGATCCCTGACGCGGAGCACGCAGCTGACGGTGGCTTCCTGTCGCGCTTTGAAAGATCGATCGCAGCCTATCGCGCTTCCAAAAATCGATAGGAACCTATCGCTTGTTCAAAGAGCGACAGCATCTTATCGTTCGTTCAAAGCCCGACCAAATGGATTTTTGCATATTTGTGTGTATATGGGGTGGTATATAGATATAAGATAATGTAAGAAATATTATTACCTAATATAAATATAAGGTATTGTAAATAAGATATATTATTACCATAAAATAAGGTATTGTAATATATAAAATTGTAATATAATATATGATATTGTATTATAATATATGATATTGTAATATAATATAATACCTAATATAAGGTATTCTAATATAATATAAGATATTGTAATATAATATATTACCTAATATAAGGTATTATAATATAATATACTTATATTGTAATATAATATATTGCCGTAATATAAGGTATTGTAATATAATATAATATAAGGTATTGTAATATAATATAAGATATTGTAATATAAGATATTACCTAATATAAGGTATTCTAATATAATATAAGATATTGTAATATAATATATTACATAATATAAGATATAAAGTATTGTAATATAAGATATATTATTACGTAATATAGAGTAAAGGTTCATCACTGTGCATAGACGTGGCATGTTAACTGTCGTAATGCCTCAGGTACAAGTTCATCACTGTGGATAAACGTGCCAGTAGCAGTACAAAGATGATAGAAAGATGGTACATACAAAATCATTGCCGTCCTCGCACCTGCCTCGTACCCTGCCGCTGCTGATCTGTAGCCCCACGGTGGCGCACCTGATCTCGGGAGTATGTGAGTGGGTCGCGTGGCCGAACTTCTCTCCGAGGCCTCCCCATATCGACAGGCGTGGTGGGGTCGTCAACTAGATAGCTATCGAGATCAAATGGCACGCTCTCGTGTGGTGCAAAGCTTTGAGAATCATCTGAAAAATAAATAAGTTTATAAATTATGCAACCACATGCAAATTGCAATGTCGTAAGTAAAGCTCATTATGTGCATACCATCGTAGGAAGTAGTGATGCCTCGCCGACGCCCATATTGTAGGCGGTGCGTGCTAGTGCCGCACCGTAGTAGTAGGCGGTGCAGTGCGCTAGTGCCGCACCGTAGTAGGGCGGTGCAAGTAGTGCCGAGATCGGTAGTAAGCGGGCACGGTGCTCTCGCCGCACCGTAGTGCATCTGCCAAGGTGAAGGATCTCCAGAGACCACTCGCCCTCGAGTCGCGGACGGCGGCGACGCCGCCGCCGCATGCTCCCACGCCAGTTTGGTGCCGACGGCACCACTGCTTGGTCCCACTGACCAAGATCCACCCCATAGGAGTGGCGTGGATGCTGCCGACGACATCAGAACAGCCCCCCCGTAGGGAGGGCCGTGGCCCCGATCCCATGCCAAGTGGAGGGACCCCATAGGAGTGCAGCGTGGCCGATCCCATGCCGAAGTGGGGGAGGCATGTAGGGGAGGAGTAGGGGTGGAGTCTTTGGGGAGTGTGAGCCTCCGGGCAAGGCGTTTTCTTCCCAAGCCGCACATCAGTGGAGTGGAGGTGAAGGTACAAAGTCTGCGACTGATGTAATGCTGTCCACCCCATGCCTTCCACGCTGGCGGTGGTGGGGCATGTGGCACTACTCCCCCCCGTCTGGCGACAAGAGGAGAGACGAACTAGCTCATTCACCTTCTGACCACTCTCCCAAGCTTGTCTCATATCGATGGCGGTGACTGAATCCCTTGTCCGAGCCGTGAAGCATCGATGTCCTTCCTCGCAAGTTCGGCCGATGTCGCTCTGCGTAATAAAAAAATCTAGGTCACATTCTTAATGATCAAACAAATAATTGAAACGTGGTACAAGAAGTGAACTAACATACTGTTTGCCCTCGAAGGCGGTCGCCGAGGGTACGTGTTCCGCGGCGGGTCGTGCTCGAGATATCCCGCAACCGCCGGACCAACCTCACCGAGTCCGGAGCGTTCACGCCATGTACGCCGAACGCATACTCGATCATATGGTCGTGGCTCGCCCACAACGCCGCCGAGGGCATCCGCCCATTGCCAAACCCACTCCTCCATCAAAGGAGCTAGCAACACCGTGCCAGCCGCTTTGCCTGCACGTGTCATCCTACAAAAATGACAGAAGTGTAAGAATACTCTGGGACATTCATAATGTAATGGCATATAGGTTACATTCTTACTTGTGCACTTGCACTGGCACCGTGTGATGAATTGCAATAGGGAAATCCTGAAAAAGATCAAATTGTCGCATGACCCTATGTGGCGAGTACTCCTTGTAAGTTCAAGGTACACTTTATGTGATTTTGGTGATTAATGACAAACACACTTAATGACAATGCTTGGTTTAGTGATTGCTTATATTGCTATGAGACTAACGTGTTTATTGCTAAGTTGAACATTAGTCTCATCTATTTAGAGGAGAATCAAATATAACAAGTGAACAAGCTCTCCATCCTAAAAAGGTATGCTCATGTTTTATGTTGAGACTAACACACTTGATTATAGATTTCCCTTAGTCTCATATATGCAAATAGGATGGATGACGAATTAAGGTATGCAATCTCGGTATGCTTGATCTACATTTGTTATTGCATTTCTCATGTGCAAGTGCTCTATATCTTATCGTAATTAAACTTCATATTGCTATAAATGAAATTGGTGCATGCATGCCTTGTTTGTATATATTCTCATGCATCTCACTTAGTGAAGTTTAATATAGTTTAGTCCACATCTTCACTCTTGTTCTAAATGTTGTTCGCACATATACAATTCTTGTATATCCTTTCATGTGCTTCATTTAAAGTGAAGATTGTGTTCTTTGCCGTGATTTAATTGTTTCATCATGTTGGCAATCACCTCTCTAGTGCATATAGATTAGTTTTATATGTCATGATGCACTTCATAAATAATATTGTGTCAAGTGTTTTTATTCATATAGTGTCTCCTTGTATGAAATACTTGACGCTTAATTGCTCACGAACATAACCTTATTCATATATATTGAGCTTTCGGGACTAATAGATTTAATGAGTGATTTGGAAAGAATTAGGTCCCGTGCATATGTGTGATGACTAAGGTATGTCAAGAGGATGACGGCTAAGCCGTAGCCAACAAGACGACGGTGTCACCAAAAGTTGAGGAACAAGTCGAGATCGATTTGACGTGAAGATCGTCGGGGGATGATCAAGTCAAAGTCGATAAGACAAGAGTCTCATGAGGTGAACCAAGTCAAGGTTGGCAAGGTGAAGACGTCATCAATCATTTGGTGAAGGTCATCATGCACATTGCTTCAAGTTTGCGACGGCATGAAGAAAAGAAGACGGCAAGTGTTATTCCTAGACTTGTACTATCTTGCTTTCATTTGAGTCTAAGGATCGCCGTACTATTAAGGGGGATGCCATGGAGAATGGTTTTGATATGTCTCAGGTGCTCAATTGATCAATCCTTGTGAGGAGACAAAGAGAAGTGATTGGTGGGGGTTAGAGAGTGCAAAGGTGTGGTGTTGCCTTTGGTTTTCTTGATCTATGCATCACTCTCTTGGATTTTAGGTGGTGATATCTTGTGGATTAGATAGCCCTTGTTCTCAGCTTTCCGTAGAGCCCAAGATCACCTAAAACGGAGTTCGGAGTAAAAAGTTATGCATGTTTTCGTCGAGGCTGTGATGCAGTCTCGGACTGTCCGAGCCAGTCCACGGACTGTCCGAAGGTTCGACTGTCCGAGGTGTCCTCGATTGAGCTCTCTGCTTGGAATTTATCTGATTTACGGACTGTCCGAACAAAGGTACGGACTGTCCGAACTCTGCGAGATCTGAACCCCAACGGCTAGTTTTCCAAGCCATCTATTTAAAGCCCCTCACTCCCCACTTGCACACAACGGCTAGATCACAAGTTTATTGACCTATCCTCTTGTTCTTGAGCCTCCCACACCTCCTAAACCCTAGATCTTAGTGATCCTCTTTGAAAGAAGAGTTGGGAAGGGATTAGGGTTAAATCTTAGTTATTCCCCTTGTGAGGAGTGTTGGGAAGAAGGATTGAATCTTTGTGATTCATCTAGTGGGAGAAGGATTGAATCTTTGTGATTCATCTAGTGGGAGAGAAGATTGGTGAAGAAAGTGTGAATTCAAGCAAGCAAGATTTGATTGTTGAGCACTTGAGTACATCTCCGGGTTCGTTCTTCGTTGAGTATCTATTACCCTTGGAGGTTGAGGACTCCTAGACGGCTAGGCGTCACCGGTGAGCCACCGACGAGGTGTGGTTGGCCACCGCAAGTTTGTGAAGGTACGATTCCTCCTCCGCAAGGGAAGGAATCAAGAAGCAAAGTCGGTGAGTGCGTTGGCACAAATCCGAGAGGGAAAGAGTCAAGTGGGACTCGGGCTCAAAGGTGTTGGAGCCTACCTCAACGGAGAGTAGGATCCCCTCAAGGATCCGAACTTCGGAAAACAAATCTCCGAGCCTCCATCTTCTTACCGGTTTTATCTACTCTCACTCTCAAGCTTGATTTATTTTATTATTGCGCTATTGGCTTGATTGTCTTGTGAGATACTATTGCACACTTACTTGCTTGTGAATCATATTGTGTCCTTGTGATATTGCTTGTGGTATTCTTGTTATTTGAGTGGTGCAGGACACTTCCGTAGATTTGGGGACAAAATCTTCTCAGTTGACCTCGGACTGTCCGAGGGGTGTCACTGACGATCGAACCTACTTCGCAGCAGCAGCTTGAAGATTGAATTTGGTGTCACGCCTATTCACCCCCCCCTCTAGGCGTCATCTCGGTCCTTTCACTCCTCGACGCAGCAGTCGAAGACAAGCGTCTTGCGAGTAAGCCAGTAGTTTCTATCACGGGTGCAAAGTGGAGGGAGGCCATAAGGTGCACGCCAAGAACTTCATCATCATCGAAAGGCGCCCAAAGACACCAAGTCATCCGTAAGCTCGTCGAACTCGGGCACGAACTCAGAGTAACTCTTCTTTGATTGCTTGTTCTTGTACCTCCGCTGTTGAAAATTAATTAAGGTATCAATGGTGATGTAGGACGTGCATAAATTAACTTGCTATTATGTGAGATAGCTCAGTACCTGACGCCGCACCCAAAATATACCCATTGTCGGCCACTCCACCGTATCAGTCATATACAAGTGCTCACCGTAGGGTTCCATGTCAACGAACGGTCGCCCTATCGAAAACCGCTCCCACGACCAAAGCTGCAGCAACAAAGGGCATCCGCATAGGTTCGGCCCCTCAGACGTGCGGGACACCGCATCACACAATCCTCGATACGTCGCTGCAAGTATGGCTGAACCCTAGGAGAATTGTGGATCCTGCATCGTGGATGGGTTACCATATTTTACAACAAGTGAAACATACAAAGAATTAAATGTGTAACAAGTACAATTGGGTCATCGTACTTCAAAGTCTGTGGAGTCTGCTATCTGGCGGGCGAACTGGATGAGGTGCTGTCATCGTATCACCGTGGGACGCCAAAAAGAACCCAACCAAATAGCCGCGAGAGGTATGCCTCAAGGTGCCTTGATACATCGCCCAGATCAGCCTCGGGTGTATAAACTCCGCTGAAACAATTCCAGACGCTACAGGGTAACATTTCCTCGTTATACATCGGGGTGCCAAATATTGAATTGTTACCGCACATACCGTAAATTGTGTAAGCCACTTCTTTGATGGCCCATGCTTTTGATCAGGTTTTAGAGGCTCAGAGGCGGCGCACGGGAACCGCCAGATTACCCGTTGAAGCTCCTCCATTTGTGCGCGCCACTCGACGCCCACATCATTGGGGACAACCGCATCTCCAGCGATCGGCAGGCCAAGCAGCATCGACACGTCCTCGAGTGTCGGTGCCATCTCGCCGCAGGGGAGGTGGAAAGTGTGTGTCTCAGGTCTCCACCGATCAATAAGGGCAATGAGTAGACCCCGGTCGTACTCAAATCTAGTCGTGTCTCTCTGTCCGCCCGGCGTTGTCGTCAGCTCTACCATCTTGCAGACAGAGAGAAGTCCAGCCCGAGCCAATCTACATGAATTAAAAGGTAGAAGTAAAGATAACATAAATATTCAAATGCCAATTGATCGAACTGTAAGTACATAATTATGAACACAATGTGTACCTGCCAGTCCAGCGTGGGTCAATCCGTAGAGGCTCGCCCAACGCCCGTGGTTTAACAGTACCAAGCTGAGCATTGCGCTCAGTAATAAGGAATGACCTGTGGGTCTTATCCACGGTGGGATCCAGAAACGTGTCCGCCACCTGTTGTGCCATCCCGCAAACTAAATGGCCATACAACAAATAGACAACATTTCATATTCATCATTGCAATATTATGAACAATAGCAATATATATACGAGAATAATTATCACAAGCGCACAAAATAATTGTCACAACCTTACAAAAATAATAAAGGTACATACGATCGCATTAATAATTACAACCACACACAATAATTGGTCATTACACAACCGCACGCAATATTACAGAACCGGTCATAATGTAAACGTACTACGACGCATATGCATACTTAATGATAGGACGGTCCAGCGGCGCCATCTCCAGGAGCACTCTGCTGGCAGTACTGGCTTGTATGCCCCACTTGCTTACACACAGTGCACCTCACCCTTCGACGTCCAGTCTCGGACTCATCCATATCGTTCCTTATTCTCCGAGTCCTACGACGCCCCTTCTTTGTCCTCAGCTTAGTCATGTCAGGGACCCATCGATGGTTAGGACCCGGTGCCTCAGTAAATAACCCATCCACGGCGTACCCTATGACTTCGTTATTCCATGTGTTGAACACGTTTACCCTGTGATAATATGGTGACACATAAGAATGGGACGATTCGTTTGTTTGCGCTGCAGCGGCAATGACATGTGAACAAGGCAGGTGAAGAAGAGCCGGCTTCCCACAGGAGCACTCACAGCTTGTCCCATGTATGACAACCTTGTGTGACCTCCTCTCCTGATGTGTGCCTTCACGACCACGATCCCTGCATTGAATCTCATACTTTCTTTCTCTGGCTATCTCCCAGATTGCACGATGCAGCTGTGCCTTCGCTATTTTCCTGCGCATGTAATCTAAGATGACTTGTGAGTACAAAAAACGGTGTCTGCCATGAATATGGACGCCTTCTGGTACCGATCTACAAAGTATTTCTGTGTGCCATACAAAATCCTCTCAACTACACCCACCAAAGGCAAACATCTAGATCCCTTCATGACCCAATTGTAAACCTCTGCTAAGTTCGTTGTCATGATGCCGTACCTTGCGCCCCCTTCATCGTGCAGCAATGACCATTTCTCCCTCGGCTCGTGACGGATCCAGTCACTAAATGACTTCGTGGCGGATCCTTCCCTTCGCCGCAAACCTAGCCCATCTGTTGGCAGTGCACAAAGGACGGTTGGATCATCTCCTTCCTCATGGTATAACATTGCATTCTTCGAACTGGTCCGTGTAATGGGACCGAGAGAGCTACGTTTCTTTGTCAAATCATCAAGCGTGATCCAAAGCTTCCTAAACTTACTCTCCTGGTTCTGCTTACATAGCCTCTTGAATATATTCATGAGGTCTTTGCTCTTGAACTGGCGGAAGAATTTTGCTCCCATATGCCTCATGCACCACCTGCTAATAATGTCATCCCATTTGGCAACATCTCTTACGTCCGATCCATCCTGCATCTCCATGATAGCTTTCAGCAGTCCGGCATGACGGTCATGAATAACACATACCTCTGGCCGGTCCTGAACCACTCCAACCTTCACCCTTTCTAGGAACCAATACCAGCTGTCGGTGTTTTCAAACTCAACAAATGCAAATGCAACTGGTAGGACCTGGTTGTTCGCATCAACCGCTATGGCAGTCAAGATCTGCCCCATGTACTTCCCTGTTAGAAATGTGCCGTCCATACAAAGGATTGACCGACAGTATTTGAATGCCGTGATGCATGGTCCGAGTGCGAAGAACGCACGCTGCAAAACCATCTTTCCTGGCTGTCTTTCTCCTGCAGCATGCTCTGCAATGTCAATGAATGTGCCTGGGTTCCTCCTAGCAATGGCCTGCAACATGAGCGGAAGATTTGCATATGACGCTTCATAGGTCCCAAACCGACCCTCGATTGCTTTCCTCTTAGCCCTCCAAGCCTTTGCATAGCTTATCTCGTATTGAAACCTCTCCTCGACCTGCTACCTTATAAAACCGGCCGTAACATGAGGGTTATCCACAATCATACCTGATAGTTTCCTCGCCACCCAGGATGAAGTTATGTTTCTGTGCTTTTGCTCTGCAACATGCACCACACAATTGTGTTGCCGAACTATTGAGCATTTCCAATAATCCTTCCACATCCTTCAACAATTATGGTACCCTACATAATAATTTGTACTGCATAGAAGCATCAACTTGGCTTACTAAATCCCCAAAGGTTGAAACGGCACTAACAATATGCAGAGGCTTGAGCAAGATCTCAACCAAACCTAAACTAAATGAGATCAATGAGGCAAACGATAGCGAAGGCTGTTAGGCAGATGATCAGGTCAGAAGAAAACCTATCATAAACACCCATCATGATCAATCAGCTGTAAGAAAATATGTAAAGCGACATTCCCTTTCCTTGCTAGTCAATTGACAAACCATGCAACCATTAGACACCATGTAAACTAACAAATCAATAGCAATATTTGTCCTTCAACTCTTAGAAATAGCATTACAGATTGTGCAGTTAAAAAATCAATGACCATACCTGGTGTCTAACTCTTACAAATAACATTATAAAGTATGCTGCTAGATAACATTCCCACATCATGAACTACAACCCCACGCACTGTTTTCACCTTGACCAATCCGTAGGCATAACTCATAGACACCGGGGAAAAAAGACTTACCAAGCCAACCCGAAAAAGAAATTCCTGTTAGAAGCAATTCATGGACAGGGTCTCTTCAATAGCATTGACAGCAAACATCCCTTCAATCAAAAAGAGAATCTATATGTAATATTGTGAGTGCTCTCATAGGCATTAAGATAGCTAACGTATACATCAAAAGATGTTCAGCATAGAAGTTAATATGAATCTATGACCAATGAACAAAGACCTCAATACAATAAATCAATTCCAATCCGAAATAAATAACTCAAAATAAGAATCCACGGTTGGCTACCTCTGACCATCCTGATTTGCTTAGAAAACATGTAGCGCCACAGTTATCTGATCTGCATATAGACACTCCAACAAACATGTAATAGGCACTAAACCATTCCATTGCCCCACTGCGTCATGGAGGCTAGCCGGATCGACCTCAACCCGTGCTTGGACACAGGCCGGTGCAGCCGTACTGTCCATAGGAGGATGAGGAGATGGAGCAGCTCGTGGAGATAGCGGCCGGCTGGGCCTGCCGTGTGCAGCCACATGCTGGAACCGGGGTCGGCACAGGAGGAAGCGGCGGCCGAGAGGAGGCGCGCCGATGAAGAAGAGGAGCGTCGGCTGGCCAGATCTGCCATCGTTGGGAGATCATATGCCAGGAGAAGGAGGAGGAGGAGGAGGAGGAGGAGGAGGAGGGGGGCGATAGATGGAGGCACTGCCGAGGAAGAGAGAGAGGCGGCCTACAGGCGCCGTGATGAGGAGGAACGACGGCGCCGACCGGTGGCGGAGCCGCCCGAGAAGGAGGAGAACCAAGTGTTGAGCCTAGGTCCCGGGCGGGTCTGCAGATCCAGCCAGCCTGGTCCCGCCGTGGACTGGATCTGGCGGCCCGCGGCGGGGGGCATGGCGGCGCCATGGACGAGGGAAGGGTGGCGCCATGAGGAAGCTCGGCAGCGTGAGCCGGGTGGAAGTCGGGGAGGGAAAGACGGCGGAGAAGCCAAGGGAAATGAGGCGGTATGCGCGGTCATGAGCATGCCCTCGCGAGGACCTAAGTGCAAAATGAGGAAGTTGAGGGGCTCAGATGCGAACACATCTTAGTCTAAATTTGGACGGTAGGGTGGACGGCGGGTTGATTACTGAAAAACTTTAAGGACTTTTTGCAAAACGTCGGCCTTGCCATCTGGGCGGTCGGATGGACTCGCCCATGGATCGGCGACGGCCGAATTGGGGAGACGTGGTTAAAACGGCCAGAAAATGGGACACGTGGCGAGGGGACGGGAGAACTGCATTATGTATTATTTATAGATTAGTAATAGTATAGTATGTGCAGAAACAAAAGCAGAAGCGTTTCTTCATATTTATGTTCCCTCGCGCATGTAGGTATTATTCTTGAGAGAGAAAATGTACATAATTCTTTCTCGAAGACACTCTAAAACATGTTGTGCAAAAAAATTCAATGGACATATTGCCTATTTCGGCAGCCTCGTCCCCAGCCTCCTCCTCCCTCCATTCCTCCTCTTGGGCACCGCACACTAGCGGCAGTTCAGTCCTCTTCTCGCCAAGGCTCATAGGGCGAGGGCGGTCTAGGCGAAAACCCTGCCTGTAGGGTCGACAATGGCGACGCTTTCTGGCATTGTATCCTTTTTGAAGGCTCTTGTCGTGGTGTCTCAACTCCTTGAGTCTCTTTGGGTCAAAACCTGAGTTTGGTGAGCGGGCGATTGCGGCGATCGTTTTTGTCGCCCCCTTGCTAAAAGCGTTGCTTGGTTAACCAACTGCTAAAGTGTGTCGTGTGGGGTGGTGGTGTTTTGAGTCGGTCGCTAGCTTCTTGGTGCTACCCCTGGTTGCCGAGAAGCTTATTGGTGGTTTCCAGACGCCTCGGGCTTGCATCCCTCACGGCGACCATCTTTTTCAGGCCATCCAAGTTTGTCTACGATGTGGCTAGCTACATTGGCTGCTACCTTTCAGGTCATGCATCCCATGAGGTGGTGGCGCTCCAGTGGGCTAGTTGCTCTTAGCCTTCGGTCATGTATTCCTTATGGTGGTGGCGACTTCTTTGCGCATCCTGTGAGGCGGTGGTGACCGGGTGCTTTGGGCGGCTTGCTTACTTATCGTGCATCCCTTGTGGCGTTGGTGATTGAAGTCTTTTGTCTAGAGCATGCCCTGCAGTGTATCGGCACCTGGCTAGCGATTGTTATGTTTTCTACACAGTGAAGGTAGTTTCGTAGGCTGCTGTTTAGCTTATACTTTGACCTTAGCATCGTTGCCATTGTTGTAATCCCCTTGCTGCCCATCTTCTCTTTTTTCTCTCACTCATACCTTCTTTCGTACAGTTTCCCCCGCTTAATATAGAAAGTCAGTATTGCTAGATGTCTTTTAAAAAAACAAAATGTACATAAAGAACTATTCTTTTTTCTCATCCTCTGCCATCTGGGGATGGCACCACTCCATGTCCATGGCATGCTTTCTGAAATCTTTTCATCATAGTGTAAACATACACAAATATTCTAACAACTTCTGTGGGCTAATGTTCAAAGTTTCTACTTTTGAAAAGGCCTTCAGCGTCCCCTTCGTCACTGCCGCCGCGTGCGGCGGCCGCGCCATCGCCGCCATGCCATCTTGCTCCCGCATCCCTTCTCCCCCCAAAATCCCTAGCTTCCCGCCTGCGTGTCCCCGCCCAGCAGCCTCAGCGTCTTCGCAGATCCTTTCGTCGCCATGCACCGCCGCCTCTTGGGGCCCCCAGATCTGGCCGATTGGATCTCTGCCCTGCAGCTCCGTGGTCCTCCCTCCCCCGCCTCGGACGCTGCTACGGCCCTGCCTCAAGCACAAGAGGAGATATGCTGCCGTCGTCGCCAGGGGAGGTCAGGCATTGAAGAAGGTCCGTTTTGCCTCACCTCCCCTAGCCCACCAACCTCATTCACTCCACTGCGCCTTCGCTTTGGTCGTCGCGTCGCCCTGCATTGAAGCTGCCTCGTCCGAAGCTCCCTGGACGCGGGTCACCTCGCGCCGACGCCTCAAGGCTACGTCTCAACTACGCATTCATGGCAATGGGCTAACCCCCCGGACCAACCGTCTTCACTTCGCCACCAACCAGCCTGCGCGTTGCTACCGCTGCTTGGGGAGAGACCATCGGGTGGATTCGTGCCGAGAGCCCTTACGCTGTCGTCGCTGCTGGAGGAACGGGCATAAAGTCAGCTCCGGCCGCACTCTCCTGCCCCCGGCGCGCCCTCGTTCACCATCCTTGCCCCCACCTCCCAGGCTTCGCCCCCCTCCAGCCCCTATGGCTCGTGGGGACCCCATCAATCGCCCCCGCCGCAGCACTGGCCTCCTCCTCCGTTCGAGTGCTATGCTCGAGGCGGTAGCGGGCATCGACGGCTGCTGGGCGGTGGTGGCCATCCATGCCGGCGGTCAGGCCGACCCGGAGAGGAAGCACGACGCCATTCGGATGGCAGCCTTCTTCGCCGGCCGTGTCACCCGCGACCACGTCGAGCTCGTCATTGCCAGCCACTACCTGGAGCTGTTTCTGGTCCGCTTTCCCACCCCTGAGCACCGCGACTGTGCTCTCCGCCTTGGCCGTTTCACACATGGCGCCCTTGAGGTCACCTTCAAGCCCTGGCGGCCTCATCTCCGCGAGGAGCCCACGTCGGTTCGCTGCAGGGGTGCGTCTGTGTCTCGAAAACGTCCCGCTGTATGCGTGGAACGAGCAGACGGCCCGCACCATCATCGGCGCGGCCGGCGCGCTTCAAGCCATTGCGGATCGCTGCCTCAGCCCCGCTCGTGACATCACCAACTCGCTCAACATCTGGGCTTGGTGCGTGAACCCGGATCGCATTCCCAGAGTCCACTACCTCAGCATCGTCGACTCTCCGGGCGGCGCGGCTGCCGAGCGACATGTTAAAATGGCATCTACATCGAAGGTGTTCATCCACCTCGACACCATAGAGGACTACTCAGATGGGCTGCTGGGGCGCGCCCGCGTCTCCTACCCGGCATGGGAGTTTGGCTACGCCGATGGCGATCGCCCACCCCCCTTCGCCGCCATGGTGTCCCCCCCGCGCCCTCCGCGCTACGACGAGTCCGATGAAGATGGTGATGTCAACCCCCGCCACCGTCGCCACCACTCCCGCTCGCGCGTCGGTCGGGCGGCCCGCAGCGTGGTGCGGAGTGTTTTCCGTCATGGGCCGTTGTTGCACCGCCTCCCCCCAAGGGCGTCCTGACTTTGGCTAGTCCAGCGGAAATCGTCGCCGGGTCCTCTCCCCTCCACCAATCACCAACCGCTTCTGGGAGCCTGTTGAGGTTTGGTCCCCTGCTCCCCCATCCCCGGCATCCGACCCACCTTGCTCCCTGCCTCCCCTCCCTCTCAGTGAGCCATCCGTGCTCAGGCCCCATCCCTCCTCCCTGCCCCCTCACCTTTGCTGACCTAGCAGGATGTCATTGCCCCTACACCTCACGATCGGCGCTGCTGCCGCGCCACCCCCAGCCGTCTTGACAGCAAGACCACTGGGCCACGCCGCCCTCCTCGTCCTCATGGCCGGTCTCGACCCGGGGGAGGCCCGTAGCGTCGCCTCTCCCCTGGCTCCGGGCTCCATGGCCCAGACTGCCGCTCTTGTGCTCCCGGTGCGGCCTGTGCTCCCCGCCCTTGAGGGGCCTCTCCTGGTGAGTTTCGAGGATCCTACTCCCTCCGCAGCAACCAATGCGAAGCAGCTCATGCATCCAGCACCTCTTTGCCCCCTCTTCCCCCCCTTTACTGCAGGTTCCTCGTGCCTCGCGCGCCCGCAGAGTCGCTCCTCTGCGTCGTAGCATCCGGCTCGCCGGGCATAATGACGGCAAGCTCCCCTCCGAGATCAAGGCTAAGAAGTTGCTTGTCCGCAAGCTTCAACCTTGGATTGAGGCCTGCGCTCCTTTCCCCAAGGTTCAGCCCAGTGACGACGACTCCCTCAAGACTCTCTTCGCCGACGAGCTTCCGGTCGCCGCCGACGAAGTGGCTGTTGACCTATTAGGATCCTAGGCCGAGAGGGGGGGTGAATCGGACTCCAAATTCAAATTTTAAACTTGTTTGTGTGATTACTTAGTCCGGTATTTACCCAAGCTATCGATGAACTCCTAGTATCTAGATGCGGAAGCGGTCACAATGAAACTCAAGCGACTACTAGGAAGCTCGATGGCACTCACATGCAAGCGATCAAGTCAATATGTGTAATGAAACGAGTGAGACGAAGAGACGCAAACCGAGTTGTTTACCGAAGTTCGGTGTTCAACACATGAACACCTACGTCTCCGTTGAGGAAACTTCTCACACAGAGAAGTCGGGACTCTTTCGTCCCTAACCCTCAATCCACTCGCGGTAGCTCTTCACCAACACATGGTAGGCGAGCTCCAAACCTTCACACGGAAGCGAGTTCTCTCACAAGCGAGAGCTCTCACACTCCACCGGCACCGACACACGGCACCGACCACCGACATATGGTGGATTTCACCTCAACACATGAGGTACCTCCAACACATGGAGGATTTGGCTCCGACACACGGACACCTTGGCACCCCCGACACACGGAGGTGGCCGCCAACACACGGCGGACTTGAGGCTTCAACCGATGAAGAGGATGCACCCCTACACAAGATGGTGACCACCAACGGATGGTGGGTTTGCGGGCACGGTTGATGTAGTAGTACGGTTGATGAAGCTCGTGACGTGACGATGATCTCTCCGGCGGTGAAGTCCCAAGAGCACAAGATCGAGATCGTCTCTCACCACTACCCCTTCTCTCCCTCTATGAAGACTAGGGCAAGAACACCATGGGAGATGGGGCAAACCTTGGGGATGATGAGAGGAGGTAGGGCACCTTCTTCTTCCTCTTCCTCTCTTCTCCTTCCTCTCTCTCAATCTCTCAAGCACATGAAACCCTAGGAGAGGTGGGATCCATGGGAGGAGCTCTCATGGGTGGCTAAGGCAAGGAGTGGCTGCTAATGGTGGCTCTCTCGAGTTTCTCCCGTACACCAAGCCCCTATTTATAGGCTCAAGGCGAAACCCTAAAAACGGACGGTTCAGATTTAATCGCGAGTTTCAGATCGATCTATCGGACGCCGTTCGGTTCCCATCGGACGCCGTCCGACAGGGAGTCAAGCCAATTTTTGTGCTTGGTCGGACGCTGTCCGGTAGCTTATCGGACGCGTCCGGTGAGGTGCTGGCGTGCGCGTGAGAAGTGCCCGCCAGGTGTTCGGTCGCTCGCCCAGCAGTCGTCGGACGCTGTCCGGTCCCGATCGGACGCCGTCCGACAGTGACCACTGTCGCACCCCCTTTGATCAGACGCCATCCGAAGGTCGTCGGACGCTATCTGGTGGCCAATATTGAGCTTCATCGGACGCCGTCCGACAGAGACGGTGTCGTTTGGGACTTAGTCGTTTTTGAGCTCACTCGCGGGGAACTCGGCGCTGTCGGACACCGTCCAAAGACGATCAGACACCGTCCGACAAGGACGTTGTTTTAGGGACTTAGCCAAAATTTGGTTTGGGTTCACCGGACGCCGTCCGATGGTGATCGGACGCCGTTCGATGGGCTTTAATCTTCACGCCCTTCGGACTTAGCCTTTCTCGCCCCCTCTCGTCATCACGCCTCGGGTCTTGGGACACTTTTGTCGATTTGTGGACTTGGCGGGAATATTTGGACACTTAAGCGGGAATTTTCGCACCCACAGAAAATATCTGGCTTTGAGACTTGGCGGCTACGAAAACCCTAGACAGCTGTCGCTCCCCCAAACTCTCTCGAACTTTGGACAGGTGTACTCGCTCTAGATGGTTCGCTCAAGACTGACACCTAGCACTCTCGGAACCCCTATGACCTATGCTCAGTGGGGCCCTGCAACCAGAGAGATGTTGTCGATCTGCTGAGTTGGGCCGCAGACGCACACAAGGAAATCAGAGAAACTATGAAACACAAAGTCCTTATCCTTGGCGTTCCAGCTGTACGGCCTAGTTGCCATCAATTACCAAAATCATTAAGCCCATGGGGAGGCTTCTTTGGGCTCACCTGGTGGTGGTCGGCTCATTTCCGGCCTTAGGCCCTCGAGACTGGATGACGACGGCCATTGGGCTCGCCGTCGGCCGCAAAGCCCCAGGTTGCTTAATGCATTGCCCGTACAGCTATTCCGTTCCACCGTGCCTGGTGGCTTTTTGGTCTTTTGGGTCTAACTCGGCTATGGCTTTTGGGTTTGTTGGGTCTAACTCGGCGTCTGCTAACTATTCGTGGGGCCTCCACCCCCCTTTTGTTGTACTTTATGCCCTAAACTCTCGAATGGCATCCCTGTGGAACTTGCTCTCGGCGTCCTGCTTCGGTATCTTCGGTATCTTCGTTATGTCGCTGTACTCCGTTCTACCTTGCCTCGACGTTCTTCTCCCCTCGGTGCACCCCCTGTTCTTTATGTCTGAACACCTCCGCCTGCTCGACTGGAACGTTCGCGGCCTTAACAGCGGTGCCCGTCATTCGGTTCTTCGCGACCTCATACACTCTACGCGCGCGAACCTCGTCTGCATCCAAGAGTCCAAGCTTAACGACATTTCCCCTCAGACTGTCCTCGAATGCGCTGGACAGCCCTTCGCCAGCTCCTTCGCCGCTCTGCAGGCTCAGGGTACCCGAGGCGGCATCCTTCTTCTTGCCCACGACGATCACTTCTCTCTCGACGCCCAGGCTTCCTCGCCTCACTGCCTCTCGGTCACCGTCTCCTCCCGCTCTGATATCTCTCGCTGGCGACTATCTGTGGTCTATGGGCCAAACTCCCGTGCGGACAAGTTCGGCTTCTTAAACGAGCTCATGGATCACGCCCCTAATGACATTGATCTCCCTTGGATGGTCGTGGGCGACTTCAACATGATTCGTCGCCCGGAGGATAAAAGCAACAGTAACGTGGATCTCTCTCTCATCGCGGCCTTCAATCAAACCCTAGACTCCCTCTCGCTCGTAGAGGTTCCTCTCTCGGGTAGAAAATTTACCTGGTGTAATCAAAGGCTCAATCCCACTCATAGCCGCATCGATCACCTGTTTTGCTCGGCGGACTGGAACTTCCTTCAACGCAACACCTCCCTTCAGGGCCTCCCTACCATCATGTCAGATCACTCGCCTCTTCTCCTTTCAGAGCCGTCCCCTTCTAGATCGCCCCACCTGTTCCGTTTTGAAAACTATTGGGTCGGCCTACCGGGTTTTTCTGACATCGTTCAAACCGCCTGGAACCGTTTGGTCATCGCCTCTTCTCCCCTTTGTCGCCTTCACATCAAGCTATCCCGTACGGCTAAGGCTCTTTCCCTTTGGACGCGTCAACGTGTGCGTTGTACTGCTCTCCAGCTAGCCATCATCAAAACCCTTCTCGCCCTCCTAGACGTCGCTTGTGAAGGTCGCCCCCTTTCCTTTACGGAGCGCGATCTCCTCTCGGGTCTCAAGGACCGCCTCCTCGGTCTCATGGCTCTCCAGAAGTGTCACATCAAGCGGCATGCTCGGGTCCGTTGGCTCCGGTCCGAGGACGCGAATACTAGATTTTTCCACATCAGGGCTAGTGGTCGCCATAGGAAGAATCACATTTCGTCCCTCTCTACTCCCCAGGGCATCGTCACTTCTTAAGAGGATCTGAACTCTGAATGTTGGCGCTTCTTTTCGCACCATCTTGGTCCCTCCCAGCCCAGATCTTCCTTCCTCCTCTGGCCCAGGCTAGGCCTTCCTCAGCATGACCTTACTGATCTTGACTCCCCCTTCTCGGAGGATGAGATCCGCAAAGCCATCTCCTCCCACCCTGGTGGGAAAGCTCCTGACCGGACGGCTTCACCAGCACCTTCTACAGAGTCTGCTGGGAGACCATTAAATTTGACTTTATCGAGGCCTTCAACCAGCTTTACCACCTTGATGGTAGACACCTCGGCCTCCTCAACTCTGCCAACATTGTTCTTCTCCATAAGAAGGCCTTATGCGAGGGCCTCCAGGATTTCCGCCCCATCAGCCTCATCCACAGCTTCAGCAAGATCTTCACCAAACTCCTGGCTAATCGCTTAGCCCCCAAGCTCAGCGCCATTATTTCCCCTAACCAAAGTGATTTTATCAAGGGTCGCTGCATTCAGGACAACTTTCGTTGTGTCCAAGGCACCCTCCGCTAACTGCATCTGGAAAAAAACCCTGCTCTCCTCCTCAAGCTTGATTTTGCGAAAGCCTTCGACTCCGTTCACTGGGGCTACCTGCTTGACCTCCTTCGTTGGCTCGGTTTTTGACCCCGGTGGCGTGAGTGGGTCTCCCTCCTCTTCGGATCCTCTTCCTCTTCGGTCCTCAGCAACGACCATCTTTGCTAGTCCTTTCGCCATGGTCGTGGGGTTCGGCAGGGTGACCCCCTATCCTCGATGCTATTCATTCTAGCTATTGACCCCCTTCAGCGTCTCGTCAACTTAGCGGCTGAAATTGGTATCCTTTCCCCGATCGGCTCCCCGTGCTTGAGACTGTGTACCTCCCTTTACGCGGACGATGCTGCCATCTTCATCCGCCCAGATCAGAATGAGCTCCGCGCAGTTTTAGATCTCCTCTCCGCCTTTGGTTCGACTTCCGGCCTCAACATCAACCTCAACAAGTGTTCTATCACCCCCCTCCACTGTGATGCAGCCGTCCTCGATTCCATTCTTGGCCCCTTCCCAGGCATTAGGGGCTTGTTTCCATGCAAGCACCTGGGTCTCCCTCTCCACTTCAAGAGACTTGGCAAGACACACTTTCTCCATCTTCTTCATAAGGTTCGCGCCAGGCTTCCGTCTTGGAAGTGCTGCCTGCTTTCCAAAGCAGGTCGTCTTACCCTCGTTAAGTCAGTCCTTTCGGCCCTCCCGACCTACTTCGCTACGGTCTTCCTTCTCCCTAAGTGGCTGATCGCTGAGATTGACAAAGTTCGTCGCTCCTTCCTCTAGACTGGCTCCGAGGGCTCTTCTGCTAGCCATGCCTTGGTTAACTGGCCGTCGATTTGCCGCCCAAAGGAGTTAGGAGGCCTAGGTATACTTGATATTGGTCTCTTCAACCGCGCCCTCCGTCTTCGCTGGCCCTGGCTTTCTTGTAAAGATCGCTCTCGCTCCTGCCCAGGTTTCGATTTGGTGTTATCCAAATCGGAGACCCACCTCTTCAGAGTTGCCTCAGCCTTTTCAGTAGGGGACGACCACAGTATCTCCTTCTGGAACGACCGCTGGCTTTCCGGATCCACTCCGGCCCTCCTCGCCCCTAATCTCTTCAGTCAAGCCAGGTGCCGCAACAGCACCGTGGCCTCTCTCCTCCCCGGTCATCGCTGGTTGCAGCTCTGTGGCCCTATCGCCTCTGTCGCGCTCTTCACAGAATCCATCCTTCTGTGGAGCAAGGTTCGCCATGTCACACTCTCAGACGCACCGGACGACATCACCTGGTCCCCTTCTTCCACCGGCCTTTACTCCGCCAAATGGGCCTATACTCTTCAGTTCTGGGGCAGCACGACCCCCCTCTTGCTAGCTCCATCTGGTCCGCCTTGGCACCGAATAAATGCAAATTCTTCGCGTGGACCTTGAGCCTTAGTTGCCTCAACACCGCTGGCCTGCTGGCCAAGAAGGGTTGGCCTCATCACCAGTCTTGCTGCTTCTGTGTAGGTCCCTTGGAAACAATTGACCGGTTGTTTGGATCATGTAGCTTCTCTGCCATCGTTTGGCAAGCGGTTCCGCAACATGACACCCCGTCAGCCGGTCAAGCCTCCTTCCTGGACTGGTGGATCGCCTGGCAGGCAAACCTTCCCAAGGCCATCTCTCGCCACCTAAACGGCCTCATCATCCTCTCCTCCTGGGAGATTTGGAAAGAGCGGAACCGTAGGATCTTTCACCAGCAGATCATGTCCGTCTCCCAAGTCATTGGTCGTATCAAAGATGAGATTGCCGCCTGGAATGCGGCCTTCCCCTCCTATAATCTTACCCTGTAATCCTCCCCTGTAACCCTCCTCTCCCCTCCCCTCCCTCTTCTTCCCTGTCCTGTAAAAGTGTACAGTTCCGTTTCGTCTTTATGGAATGGCAGTACTCCTGCCCTTTTACTCAAAAAAAAAAAAACTTCTGTGGGCTACATAGTGATGCATGTCATATATTCATGTTCAGGGTCATTACATTTTTTTTTTTCAGATCATATTCTGGGCCGACTGCAGTAGCTCAGGCCCATCAAAAGAAGCCCGACCCAAATGGCCTAGTCCAGACATATTCGGGTTAGTCCAGTACATTTAGACCAATAATGCCCGGCCCGGCTAGCCGCTGTCAAGCACGTGGCGGAGGGCTCGCGGCCCACGGCGCCTCCTGCTCCGTGCTCATCACCCATTCCAAACTCTCAGCCCCCTCTCCCGCGGCGAGCCTGCAAATCGCAAACCCTAGAAAATCCAGGAGTAGACGGAGGTAAATGGCGCCGATGCCTCTTTCAAATTTTGAATACCTATATGATCAGCCACCTTGTTTATTGGAGCTTTTCGCGTGGATGTAGCAGTGTTCATGTGAATTTCGTTTTTAATCGTCATTTCTCATTTTCAGATGCTAGCTTTGGATTGCTACCGAAGCCCAACTTGAAAATGTGCCAAAAATGACAATGGGATTGGGGGAAGCGATTAGTACTGCGCGCGTAAATCCTTGGAATGTAAACGGCCCTGTTTGAAATTTTGTTTATTTCTGGACTGTTTGTTCCCCCCTCTTGTACCTGGATCTTATGGAAGTACCGAAACTATTTAATTGTTCATTTTGCGAGGAAATTATTAGTGATATGATTTGCAAAGTATCCAGATAAGTTCTACATACATGTTGAAGCTATCAGCGCACACAGTTCTCATGAAATTTGCATTGTCAGCATATTCCAGAAGTGTCATAATGAACTCCATCCGTTCAAAGCTTGATTTGGGCATATGAATATGGTGCATGTACACGATATGTACCTTGTCACATGGGATTATAATTTATTTGCGGAGCACATATTTTTTTTTAGCACATCTTAGAATCAAAACAATCGTTGCCTGGATAATACCAACTGATCATACAGAAATCCAATTGTAAAGAATAGTGCAAATCCGATGGCAAAGTTGGCCTTCACACTGTATTGCTTTGTGGAGAGTCTGGAGGTAGGAACTCCTTTTGCTGAACCACACTGATGAATGAGAATAAGGCCACATAGATTTGGATTGCCATCATAACTTGAACTTGTAAATGTATTAAACTGCCCTCCAGTTGGAACTGGCCCTTCAAGGTTATTGTTAGAAACGTTGAATGCAGAAAGGAAATTCAGGATGTTCAATGCATTAGGGATTGCACCTGTGAGATGGTTGTTGGATAATACTAGAACCCGTAGGTTTGTGAGGTTGTCAACTGATTTTGGGATCTGTCCAGATAAGTTGTTGAAACTTAAATCAAGCACACCAAGCATTTTTAACTCACCAATCTGTGGGGGAATCACGCCCATAAGGTTGTTGTTGCTTAGATTCAGCAGTGTTGGCAAAGCGCTAAGTGCACGGTATTGATGTGATGGACCTATATAAACAGGCAGCTCAAAGGCTCTTGGGTCCAAGTAGGTTTGATACTGAACTGATTGTAGCATTTGCATCTCCATTAAGGTGATTGGGATTTCTCCTGTAAGTCTGTTGTTAGATACGTCTAGATAGAAAAGGTGGTTCAGTGAGCTGATCCAGCCAGGTATTACTCCTGTCAGTTCATTGCCATTCAGAACTAGCATCTCCAAATTTGTGAGCTTCGATAGCCAAAATGGAATTTTTCCTGATAATGAGCAGTAATACATTGAGAGAACCCGAAGATTCTCGAAACCATGAATGGTTTCATCCTGTGGAATGGCCTCTTTTCTGAAGTTGAACCCAATAAACAGTTTTGTAAGGTTTCTAATGCTTTTAAGGATCTGAAGAGCTTGTGTGATATTCGTAAAAGAATTGTTAGTGAGTGATAGGAAAGAGAGGTGCTTCAGATTCCCTATTTCAGATGATAGCTCACCGAAGAGGTACTTATTGCCCGATAGTCGCAGTGCAGTCAAACCACTGCATGTGTAAAGGCTTTCTGGAATTGTGCCACTGAAGTTGTTATGGTAAAGATCTAAAGCTTTCATATTGAGCAGGCTAGAAAAGTTAACCTTGCCTAGATCTCCACTGAAGCTATTGCCGTTGAGGTCAATGATTCTTAGAGATTTGCAATTGCCCAGAGCTAATGGCAGCTCACCATACATTTTGTTGTGGGCCAGATGGAGCTCCTGCAATCTACTTAGCTGACCAACTTGTTGAAATAATTATGGGGTTGGCCCATTTAATTATTTTAATAGAAATTCCAAGAGGCCCATTTAATACTAAACCGTTCGGGAAATTGGGAGGAGAATATCTCAACTTAAATAGTTGGATTGTGATTCTCCCAATTAAGAAAAGAGAAAGGCGTGGGCGAGCTCTCCCTGAGCCTGGGCGAGCTCTCCTCGAGACGGGCGAGCTCTCCCTGAGCCGGGCGAGCTCTCCCCGGGCACGGGCGACCTCACCCTGAGCATGGGCGAGCTCTCCCGAACACAGGCGACCTCACCCCGAGCAAAGCGACCTCTTCCCGTAATCGAGCGACTTAATGGTGGTGTAATGACGTCGATTACGTAACGGACGACTTAATGGCCAGATGTAATGACGTCCGTTATTAGTGCTTGATGGCATCCGTGTTCGACGAATCTTCTCTTCCGGCGCCTATAAAAGCATGAGCACCTCGCCTACGTGATATAGGCTCTCGCCTCAAGAGATCTCTCTCCGCATATTCCATACTTCCATCTCAGAAGGCCGCCATTTTGTTTTCCCCCTCTGCTTCCTTGCGCGACAAGGAGCGGAGGAGCAGGCCTCCGAACCTAGTCCTTCTTGAGATCCCGCCGGGATAGAAGGCCGATAAGGTTTTGGGAGCGTTCTCACGCGATCGCTCAAGCACAGGTCTTTGCGAGGAGGCACAGACATCTACATCAGATCGACGCTCGACCGCACCGACCTCTCCATCGTGCATCAAAGGCATCTCGCACCAACTTGTGATCGACTACATCAACCTTCATGGCGGTGAGAATGTGCAAGTCATTCCTCCGTTGCCTTTACCTGTGCTTTGTCAGAGTGGTCATGACTCGGCTCAAGGGTATATTTGTTTATACCGTGCCTTTGCCTTTTTGTTTTCCTATTCATTAGCCCTTGCGTATGAGATAGATATTTTTATATCTAGTACCTTTGGTCTTGGACTGGAAACTGGCACTTGTCTAATTATGATTTACATAATTTTGTGGATTAAAATATTGAGGAAATTCCTAATACTTCCAACACAACTGAATCTGGAATATTGCCACTGAATTTGTTGCCTCCAAGATTAAGAGTTACCAGATTTCTGAGTTTTAATAGCAACATACCGTCAATTTTTCCTTCTAAACCATTTCTGATTTTGTTGTTGCCAACCTTGAGCACTCTGAGCATGGAGCATCCACCAAGCCCTGGGGGGATACTGCCAGTGAATTGGTTGTAACTTAGTACAAGCACGGCGAAAGATTGTGAGCTGCTGCAGAAACGAGTTGGTATCTGCCCAGTAAAACTGTTGTTGCTAGCATTGAGTGCAACCAGATTCTTCATTGCCTCCCATGTCGTGGATGGAAACTGTCCTGCAAAAAAGTTGCTTGAGATGTTCAATACCTGCATAGGCTGAACAGCTGATGAAGATGGCAGCTCTTGCAGGTCTCCATTGAGGCGGTTAAAGCTGACGTCAAGGACAACGATGCTGCTCGAATACACCAATTCCTTCGGTAGGTTACCACACAGTGAGTTGCGCGACAAGTTCAGGCGCAGCAGGCCAGTGAGGGCACCAAGAGATGGTGAGATATGCCCTTCAAGGTTTCTAGACGCCAGAGAAAGATCAGTGACTGCCCCATCGCCATTGCAGCTGATGCCTTCCCATGCGCAGCAGTCTGTGTCATTCTGCCATGACACGGCGAGGCCACCAACTTTGGAGAGCCTGGCGAGGAACTGGAGAAGGGAGCTCTTCTCCTGCTCATTGCAGCTACTTGTGAGAGAGGCCGATGAAATTAGCAGCACAAGAGCAAGGCCAATCGAAGGTATGGCTACTTTTTTGTTACACAAAGAATGGAGTGGCAGCATGGTTTCCAGCCAAGAAAAGAGATCCCTGTGTGATCCCTGTTCTTGATCTCACACAACGACGCCCTTCTTGTCTCTTTTATCTGCAAAATGCTGCCATTGTTTCCAGTCTGCTGCTCGGCAGCAGCTTAATTAGGTTCAATATTCGTTCTGTACGTCGCCCCCTTGACTAATTAACTTGGTTGGTCTTGCTTGCATGCATGCATGATTTTTCAGATTGGGGACCGAGTGCCCAGCTATTGTCTTAAATTGCCCACCTCCGTCTTAAATGGATGCCTAGCAACTGGAGCCCTTCAATTGTAACGCGCGTCCGGAGGGAATGCGTCTAAACCTCTCCCTAAATTTTGACCGTGTAACCTTTCTTTTGAATTAATCCAAGGCAGTTCTCCTGCCTTTTCCTCAAAAAAAAAAAAAACTGGAGCCCTTCTACTTGCTGTGTGCAGCAACTGGTGAGAGAAGCCAGTGAAATCAGCAGCACCAGAGCAAGGCCAAGCGAAGGCATGGGTAGTTTTCTGTTGCACTTGTTGCATGAAGAATGGGTTGGCTCCATGGTTATCTGATGAAACTAACTAGCATGTAAAACCAGATGCTCAGCTCGTGGCTGGATAAAGGATCAATGGTCTATCCAAGCGACTCTTGCTTCCATTTAAGTTCTATCCCTTCAAGTTCAAGGTGAAATTTGGGTCAAGGAGGTACGTTCTATACGGATTCATTAGGATTGTGCAGAATTGCCGCTGTGGTTTCGTTGATCAGACTAGCCGTTTCAGAACTCCCAGCATGACTTCTGTTCTTGACCTGATGACAAGTCTCAACTTAACACACTTGCTGTGCTAGCTGTCTGTGTCTAGGACCTTGGAAGATGCTGCCATTGGCCATCGTTTCCACCCTTCTGGATGGGGTAGGTTACCTTCAAGTGCTCGCAGCGCCTTAAACAGCGATCCGTGCTGCCCTGTAGTCAGTGTAGTACGACAACTCCATGAATCGCTACCACATGCTACTCGAAGAAGTTCAAGGAGGTATAGCTACGTCCCTTTAATTGTCACTGGCGTACAGCTACGCACCCCTCCACCATCTTCCCTCGCTCATACTCAGACAGTCAAACCAAAATTTTCCAGTTGTACTTATCATGTTCTTCAATCTGTGTATAAAATTCCGGTTTTGCTCCAACCCAGCCACCTGCCTCTCACCGACGGGTGGACCCATGGGAGGCGCGCGGAGCACGTGAATGGGTTGCAGCCGATCCCATAAAATTTGGTGTACAACTTCATTTGTTCCTACCATCTAACTATCTAAGATTACAAACATATGAAAATTTTGGCAAATAATAATCAAAACAACACACATTATTGACATCATACACTGTAGCGCTTATGCGTGAGGATGTTTAGAACTACAACCGTCAAGACTTTATGAGGCAGAAGCTGTTTTTTTGTCTTTTTTGTTAGTTGCCTTAGCATGACAATTATTTGTCATTTTGCTTTAGGCCTTGTTTGTTTCAGATTAAATTAAATTAAATTAAAATAAATGGAAATTTGTTATTTTTGTATAAGCCAAATGATGTAATGTTTTGTAGTCATTCTTGTGAGGTTTTAAATAGTACTTCTTAAAGTTTGTAAAATATTTTTTCATAATTTTTTGAACTCGTTAAGACGTATTTTAAGGGGATCACAAATTTGCTATAGAAAAACGCAATGCTACATTAATCTGAAACAAACAAGCCCTTAGTTTGAAACTTTCTTAATAAACATTTGTAATGGTCGTATGTATTTCTAATTGACGTTGAGCAGTAATCTTCCATTATCTAAAAAACTATTTGCGTCATACATTGTAGTGCGTGCGTGCATGCATTAACCGTTTCCATAAGAGACCGACTAGAACGCAGGCGCTTGCGTTTTGCGTTTCGTGTAGGCGCTCCTTTTTTCAGTATGATTGTATAGAAATTTCACCACACAGAAGTACTGAAAAAACAGTATAAAAAAGTAAAAAAAAAACTCTGTAAGCTATCAATTGAGCAAATTAGAGAGGTGGAGAAGAGTAGATCGATGGGCCATCGGCGGGCGGCGGTGAGCGCGGCGGGCCACATCGGCGGCGCAATGGCGGCGTCAATGGCGGAGAGCAATGGCGCCGACATGTTGTCGTCACATGAAGTCATACCACGCTGATGTCGACGGCGCAGCAGCGGCGGCATCGATGGCGAAGAAGCGGCGGCGGCGGCGGCGGCGGCGGCAAGCGGCGGCGGCGGCAATAGCGTCGACAGTCGCGCGCAATGAAAGACGCATGCCTTCGCCAAGGCGCTGCGCCAGAACGCAGCGCCCGCATGGGAGCAACAGCGTTTCTGTAAATGGAGGGAAAAAAAAGGCACCATGAATTGTGAACAATTGAATGAAGCACGTATCACATTAACTTGCGCATGCATGTCTAACTGTGTTGGTTTTTGGGAGGGGAAATCCCGTTCGTTGGTTGGGTGAGATTTAAATCTCATGCTTCAATTTAGCGGGATTTTCGGCCTGACTAGTGGCTTTTGTATTTGTGGATAAATCTTGTCCGTTGAGTGGGTGGTATTTATATCCCCGAATGGAATGTTGATGGATGTATTGGAATCCAAACATGTAATTAAATAATATATTTATATAGAAACTTATAGGCAAACATTATATTTATTAAAAAAAAGTTTGGCTTGTGAGAAAATTAGAAAAAAAAACTAAAAAGAATAGAAGGGCATTAGTTTTACCATCAATTTGAATGTATAAATTCAAATTTAAAAAGTTAATTCGACCTTTTTATTGTAATTTAATATTTTCATGTGATATCCGCACAAATTATTTTAGGCCTTCGGCCTGTACTGCCCCCACTGATCCTACCAATAGCGAGCATGAGAAGTTCTCTTATTTCCTCTCTTCCTCCTTAGGTCAGTCGCCACTCGCTGCTACTCTAAAGTCTAAACCCTAGAACCTGTCATCAAGGCACACTTCTCCTATCGAGTTGTTCATCTCAAATCTAAGGCGAGCTGGGAAAATGGGTTTTCGCGTCCCGCGCAAGGGTAGCGAACTATTCTTCTGTATCTATTGCATCTGTTCTAAGGGTTTGATTGCATAGAGTTGTGGTTTCCTTTTGCCTCCCCTCCCTGTTATGCTCTCTGTTTTGATTGTGTTGCCCACACCGGGAGGGAGGCTCCATTCCTCTGCTTGTGCTTGGCGGTTGGGTGCTGTGGTCGGCGCCGCAGTAGTGGGGTGTTGGTTCGTGGGATGCGGGAGTGAAGAATGGGAGCAGCGGGATTTAAGAGCATCATGGAGGAAGACAGGAAGAAGTCACCTCATCGAGTGTCACCTCCTCAGCGAGTGTCCTCTCGTAGTTTCTGGCTCGAAGGGAATCTTTGGGGAGGAGACCAGGGGCGGAGCTAGAACCAAAATTTTCGGGGTTCACCCATACACCTGTGAATATGTATAATTTCTAAGTGATAGTAACATAATAAAAGAACTAGAGGTGAAACCACGGGTAAAAATGGTCCAATAGTGAAATCACAGGGAAAAACTATAGGCATTTTTTTTATAGCAAAATGGTAACCATTGCCAAAAACACATAATTATTCCAATCTCCCATTTGGTTATACGTTTCCATTGCCCAACGCTAGTTTAATATTTTCAAAAGGCCAAAACCAGTGAGTCACAATCAAGTGGAATATCTATATTGCAACAATAAAAAATAGGGAGATTAAGAATGAAGTAAATACCATATGTCAGTTGGTGATTCAAGAAAGACGATTCCTCCAACCATTAATTGTATCTTGTTCTCGCCATCACCAAGTACCATGATGAACTGCAAATGGTGAAGACACCAATGAAGGTGAGGAACTAAAAAAGTGATGAGTTTTGAGGCTTCAAGCTGTGAGAAGACGACTGCGCAGGCGCACGGCACCGGCGTCGACGAGATCTGTGGTGTGCCGTCAAGGGTTTTGTTGGGGATAAAATCACGGCCCATTGCCATGGCCCACTCCCTGACGGCCCATTCGAACAGCCTACCAGGGCCCAGGTCCCTGGAAGGTTCTATCAGGCCCATATGCGTCCTGCCGAACAACTTCTTGGTCGGCACGGTGCGTAACGGCCTAGGATTACTGTTTGAGTCCGACTCGAATAAGAGTTCTGCACAGCTACGTGAAGACCCGGACGTGGTTTACCGGATTGGAATAGAAGTCGTGATCCCCAAGACTTGGAGTATGCCTTATCTATCTCGAGATGTATTTGGCACGTCGAGTTCGTTACGATCTCGTAAGTTAGCCCGGCCCGATTATCCCTTGGTAGGTCGGTTTACTCAGCACTATATAAACAAGGCCCCTACGACGTGTTGAGGGGTCAAGCCATCATCTGATAGCGCACTTGATCTGGCATCGAGTTTACGTCTTAGCATCTCATAGACACCTGATCTTCGCTTATACGCATATAATCTCGCCGAGACTTGTTCATCTCGTCGGGAATCCTCTTGTATTCATCTCTGATATATAAGAAAGGCTGGACGTAGGGCTATTATCTCTCCTGAGAGGCCTGAACCAGGATAAAAACCTCTGTCTCCCTGTTCGTCGTGGTTCGTTCTGTTCGGCGTGTCTCCTATATCCCTTTTTCAAGAACCTTAGTTGACTTGAGATCGATATCTCAACCGTCGACAGGTTTGTTCGTCAAGTGCCGCAACCACTCGGTGAATCTCTCTCTTCCTCTTCGCACGATCACCTTGGTTGAGGTGTGACTCGGCCCAAAGAAAGAACCAAATAGTACTACTATTTGTATTGGCCCACGAGGGAAGGATACTGGAAAGTGGAAACATACGTACATGCTAGACTTTGGGCTGGAATTACCTCCATCAGTCGAGCGTCGGAATGTCCCTGGTGCACAAGTGTTGGGTTGAGGGGGTGCACCGGTAGTATATATGGGCTCGCTCTCGCTAAAATTTTTATTGGACCGGGGTTCCTGTGCACCCCCATGGGCCTTCTTGGCTCCGCCCCTGGAGGAGACAATGGCCGTTAAAGCAGTGTCGGATATAACATATTTTAAGCATGGGCAACCTAATAAATATAACTTAGCAAAATCGAAAGATCTAACTATTATTGACAATTTTCCTATTTTTATAATGACCTATTACAGAAATCTCTAATTAATTTCATTATGAGCTTAAGAATAAGGTCTAATTTGACATAATGGTTATGGAGAAGATTTGATAATACAATATGTCTCTATTTATATTCTTATTATATAGTTATATTGTTGCCATGTGGCACAATCTAAACCATATGAACTAAATCTAAAATCACCTGTAAAAAAATCTACGCTTTATGTTTGCCAAAATATCTTTAATGTAAGCATCGTTACTACCTTTTTAGGTTTTTTCAAAAAAATTACATGTCAAAAGCTAGAAAACATTGGTACTACCTTTTTAGGTTTTTTTTTTTAATTTTGATGATGAACCTCTAAATCCCTTGAACATTCACGGGAGCTCGAGCGGCTGCCCCCCCCTATCCGGACGATGATCTGCCACTATGTTGAAGGGTAGGCGGAATCAGCCGAGCTCCAAGACACCTCTACGGGTGGGACCTCGGCAGGAGGATAAGGAAAGTGCTTGCATGGGTCAACAGCAAGGAGAAGAGGCGGTAGTGATGTCTATGATGGGTAGAATGAAGCTCACATCAAGGGAGACAAAGACTTGAGTGTTGGGTGTTTTGCAGGCGACCGATACTGAGAAGCCCAGTCATGCTTTGGTGGGTAAGGTGCTGGTCCCTAGCTCTTTGGGGGCGCAATCGATTTTTGGGGCGATGAGACTGGCTTGGGGTAACCCGAGAGGTCTGGATCTCCAGATGGTGGGAGAGAATATGTTTGTAGTTGAATTTGACAATGAGTCCGATAAGGTTTGGGCTTATCAAGCTTTCGACTTCTGTAGGTGACAGAGCAAAAGGCTGTATTATAGATATTCCGGATCAACAAAGCACCATGAAAGAGTAAAGAAGCAAAAAAAAGAACAATATGATCATTACAAATCATACATTAGGTCTTTGTAGCCGTAAGAATCGGTCATTAATTCCTACTGTTCTTTTGAGCTGACCTATACAGCTGAACGGCTGAACAGCTGAAATGACTGAATTTCGAGAGCTTGTCGAGGTAGTCTCGAGATTCGGATCCATCTCATTTGACTTGCTTTTTAAAGTGTCAGGACCCACCTTCGAAACATCGAAAAAACAGACTCCAAATACTCAAAGCATATGTCTTTTTTAAACATAGATAAGTTGTTAAGCTGTTAAGCCGTTAAGCTGAAGAGAACTGGGCCTTAAACCGGTTGGGTTGGGTTGGGTTGGGTTGGATTTTATACAATACTGGGTTGGATTTCAAACGGGTTATAACCCATTGGAAATTTGGAATGAAAGGACCACCCGTTACTCCTCCAACCTCATCCACCTGGGCTTTGGCCACCTCGGGCCACTAGGGTTCCTCGCTGCCTCGACGGCTCCGACTGCCGCCGCCGCATCGCCTAGACGCCTTTCGGCGGGCCTGCGCATGGCGGCGCCGACTGCCCTGAGCTTCCCACGCACAGCGCCGCCAGCTTCCTAGTTCACTTCCAAGGTTGCACCGCCAGATTCCGAGCTGCCGCCGACTCCCGGTCACCCCACTAATATTCCTCCACTGATCCCACTCCAACAGCGACCATGCTGCGGCTCTCCCGCTTCTTCCCCTCCTCCTCCTCCAGGTCAGTCGCCACTCGCCGCCCTAAACCCTAACCCTACCTCTCCCCTGCCCGCATCAACGCTGGTTCTGCCTCGCCTGCGAGTGAGCTAAGCAACCATGTCTTGGGGTTTTCGCCCGGCTTGCAATCGCGGTAGAATGGATGGAAATGGCTGGGTTTTTTTTTTTAAACGTTCCGGCGGTATGATTAGGGTTGAATGTCGGAACAGGGTTGTCTCGTGGTGATGGATTCGTCGGAGGATGGAGTTGGTTATTCTTGAATTTCGTATGTCTCGGGATACGAGCTTGTTGTTGCTAGGCTGCTGGGCATACACACGGATTTCTTGGTGTATATTCATTCACTGAAGAATTGTCATCTTAGCTGCATTGTTTGGATCGGATTTGATGTTACCGAGATGAACAACTTATTAGTGAATCCACTTAACACTGTTTGTCATGCACGGAGAAAAGAAAGGTGTTTCCACAAATTAGCGTTTTCTTTTGCACCTGATCAAATTTACTGTTGTTCGTGCAACCTTATTAGGGGTTACTTCTCTGATTCTCTCACATTGATGTCTGAGCAAAGGGAAGCATCTTGAATAGTATTTTCAATGAGTCTCAAGTCAACTTTTTGTTGTGGTGCGTATCTGTGGTGTTTCTGCCAGTTGTAACACATGTTCATATAAGTTTACCCCTTTCTTAGGGGAGTCTCTGAACTGAAGGATGCTCTCTGGGGTGGTTCCTTGATCTTCCAGCATTCTGTTTCAACTTTGAGATCGAATTTTGATGGTAAAGCCTTACTCTATACTTATCACTACTCATCCTTCTGTTTATTGCATATAAAAAACTCTATGTGCTAACTTTATTGATCACTCTCTTTAAGCAGAGAACACGTCTGGTAGAAAATTTGCAAGCTACACCGTGTTTAAGGGAAAGGCTGCACTTTCTATGAGCCCTGTACTTCCCAATTTCAGCAAATTAGAAGTATGTTACTTTTGTTTGTTCATGTTCTAGCATACAATTACGATGTGTTACTTATATGTTTTATCCTGTTTTATCAGTCTGGAGGATCTCGTGTGAACAAAAATGGATCAGTAATGCTGACTTTTTTCCCAGCTGTTGGACAACGGAAGTATGACTATACAAAGAAACAGGTAACAATAATGTAAAATTAGCTGTGAAAATTAGTTGCATGCAGACTAATTAGTAGTCATAACAAATTTTGTGTTCGTATTTGTGGGATGACCAGAGTAAGTATAGTTCCATTACCTATTGGATATCACTTTTATGTTGCCTATTCACTCAAATCAGAAGTTGCAAGTTTTACATTTTGACAAGAACATTACAAAGTGCAAATGAATTTGTGCAATGTTTGCTAACATTGGGCATTGGTGTGAGACTTAATGACTGGTCTGTTCATTTTATTGCTCCTCTGATTCTTACAGTTACAAAGATGTAATGTATGATTTATAATGATCATATTGTTCTTTTTTGCTTCGTTGCACTAAATTTCATGGTGCTTTGTTGATCTGGAATATATATAATACAGCTTTTTGCTCTGTCACCTACTGAAGTCGGAAGCTTGATAAGTCTTGGACCTGCTGAATCTTGTGAATTTTTCCATGATCCTTCCATGAAGTCAAGGTTTGTAAAGTCCTTAAGTGTTATGCAAAGAAAATAAAACTTTACTGTTCCTTTTGTCTACTTTTAGCCTCCTAACTGAACCAATTTTTTGCTAGCCATGAAGGCCAAGTGAAAAAATCATTGACGATCACTCCTCTTGGCAATGACAGTGGATACTTTCTGAATATAAGTAAGTTATTTTCAGATTGCATTTCTAAGTTTTAGCTTTGGCTTTCTACTTATTAATTGTTTCCTATTTTTACGATGGTCAATCTCTGATCTCACCATGAAGTAAGCTGCATTGTGAGCAACACATTACCATTGACTAAAAACATTTTTTTTCCAACTATTGACATTATGTTAGGACTTAAGATGTTAATGGCCATGATGTTACTGTTTCCATATCGATGGTGAAATTGCTCTAAATACTTTGAGTTTGTTTTTTATTTCCAAGAATTGATGTATCCGGTGTCTAAGGCAACTACAAAATACTTTCATCAAGCAAAACTATTTACTAAGGCATCATTATATTAAAGGTTTTTGTTGAAGAACTTTGTGCCTGTGGCTGGTTGACAATTTTTAAATGGCAGAATGCTTAGGCTAAGACATCAGACTTTTTGTAGGCTAAAAGCTATAGTACCCAACATGATGTAGGAGTTGTTTTGACTAGTTTATGTCATGTAGTTTACTCATTACACTCATTATGATTTGGGTAACATATATCACAATCTTCTTCGCAGCTGTTCTGAACAACATGCAGAAGACAACTGAGAGGCTTTCAGTCCCTGTCACAAAAGCAGAGTTTGCGGTTATGCGCACAGCATTGAGTGTGAGATCCCTTATTGAATTTCAAATTGATTGTTGTTTATCAGAATGACTTAAGGGATTAATTTGTTTAACTAACCAAAATCATGCCAATAGATGACTTTAAAAATCAATACATTTGGTGCCATACTTGTAAACTTTAACCAACTTCTATATTGGATGAAGTGCATGACATTTTATAGCACTAGGTTTATGTGAATACTTGATTTCATTTTCCTTTTGACAAGTTACATTTTACTAATAACATTAGTACATTACCACAGATATCATTCCTTAGTGTGTTAAGGTATACATTAGTCAAGCTGCTCCTTGGTCATTGGAATGATTTGTTCTTGTAGCTTCTCAAAATGTGTACAGTTCTGTAGTCACCATTCGCAAAAAGCAACTCGAGGCTGTTGTATAGATCACTGTTAATCATATCGCTCACTACAATTCTATGCTGCGTAGGGCTCCATTTATGTTTCCTTGACTGCCCCAGCTGTGTATATGTGCAGTTTGCATTGCCCCATATCATGGGCTGGGACCAGGCCTTGACTAATCACCATCCAAGCTCCTCCCCAGCTAGCAAGCCCAGGATGGAGCGCCCACACCCAGATTCCGAATGGGAAAGGTGAAGCTTCCGTGTAGCATTGGATGGATGATTTGAAGTTTTGAACATCCCTACAAGTCGATGATGGAAAGTAGGAAATCTGGGTTGCTTGAACTGTGAGTCCATCTTAATCAACTTAGGAATCTGCCAGTATCAGATTGAATTGAAGTTGTGTTTGGTCAATGCATGTGTAGCAACCTCTTGTTTATGTATGATGATCTGTGCTTGGTTTCTGTTAATGTGCGCGATCCAATGACGCAATACTTGTGCTATCCAGATTGATATCTATTACCGAACAATGGAGCGACATTATCTGTCTTAAATCTGAATACATTCGGTTGGAACACCAACACCTGGAGACAAAAGCTAATGCTGCAACACTTGCACTATACAGATTGTAGGATCTGTAGGGCTGCATCTACAGCTTATTCGCTACACTGGGAAGTCTTTAACATTAATTTACAAATGTAGGGTACAATCACCGACTAATCAAACGGCAGGCAAAATGATGCATATTCTTCTTATAAAAACACTATACATTGGGGAACACTGGTCGTGTCTCCATATACTAGTCTTAAGAGTCTACGCTACACAAAGCTACTGCAGCTATAAAATGCCATTGTCTGATGTCCGACAGAACTGATAAGAATCCATTCAGTCCGATGTCTTTGACCAAATAGAGATATAAAGAATTATAAAGAACCCGGCAAGCTGATACAGAGGTTTATAATCCAGCAGAGACCAATCCATGCAATGTGATGATCCCACACACGACGTTGTTGTCATCGATGACAGGCAAGAATTGCACAGGTGACGGGGGAGATTCCATCTTCTCCATGGCTTCCACTGCCATTGCATCTGCAGTGATAGTCCTTGGGTTCCTGAAAGATACAGGCTCCTGTTAGAGAAGGGTGTAACTCTGTCATGTTCAAAACTAATTCCATGGTATATTTACAACAGTACACGGGCATCACAAATATAAGATTAGACCATGATTTACACCATGACTGAATTGAATGAATGAACAAAAAGCTCAATACAGCAGCTGTGAAAATCTGAGAATTCTACTTGACAAAGAGATTATGCTTCCTTCTTTGACAATCTTCTGAACTCATAGCCTTATTAGTTTTTTAGCAAAAAAATTAATAGTTCAGAATTTGCAAGGAAGTTTAAAAAGGTACAAAATATGCCTACAGAAACCGACCACATATTGGACACAGAGATCTGAATGGTGCTAGACTTTGCATGTAATCATGAGCCATAAAACACTCACTGAACGTCACTGCGTCATGTATGTGATCACGCACCAACAGCTAGACGGATCCATATCCATCTAGACATAGCAGCACTCTGCATAATACAGTGTGCGTCAGTACCTCCTGCAGTGACAGCTTGAACGCCTCACCTCAAAGCAGTCGCTACTGGCAATTATCATGCCTTTGTCTCTTATCACCGACACGGAATCAGCACTGCCCTGAACTCAACATGCAATGGACCTTGCTTCTTTCACCGAAACAAACAAAAAAAAAAAATCACCAGTTCACCTTTTACACACCAGCTCACCACTGATCACGAGCCCTGACTAAATAAATATTCAATTAATCTTTACTTCTATCAAGAAGACACTATCGCCACATGCCTCAACTCTTTATCTCCAACAATGTCACTTGACACGGTTGGCCAAGAACACCAATCTCCCAGTGCTCCCACCCAGGAGCTATGGTCCTCTATTAGGAGTTCAAGACGAGATGAGAACAGGTCAGGGACTGGCCGAACTCTCTACTAGATCTTATAGGATGGCATAACGAAGAAGTGCATAATTGGGTTGTGAAGAACAGATCTAGTGCATCAGATTCCTAGTGAGACAACATGCACTCATGCAGGCAGGAGGTTCACCGTGGAGCACCAGACTCAACTAGACAATATTTGTGTAGAACACAACGATATGACCAATGACCCGAACATTGTAACAAAAACTAACTTCAAACAAAGCAAACTAAACTAATAACCAATAAGTGGAACTGTGAGTTATTTATTAGAGCATTTCATGCTGAACACTAGCATTATTACTCTTCCTACTAAACTCATCAATGAATCAAGAGAACATAATTTGGGCATATATGTTAAAAAAGACCACATGCCTTTGAAAACTGGACATTGCAATATAGATAATAAATTTTTTGCATGATTTTGTGTGTTTTAAGTAAAACTACATGTTAAAGTGTGACTGCGAGGGAAAGAAAGAAAGGAAAGAAGATCCTTATGATGATTATTTTTATTCCAAGCACTTGTAGACCTCATCTTATGTTTTAAGTTATAATATGACAGCCATTTTGTGACCTGGTTTAACATAGAGCATTGCCCCAGAAAGTTCATAGAAGTGATAGGAAGAAAGCAAAAGATAAGGATCAAGTTGGTACGGCGATTTTTTCAAAAAAAAAAAAAAAAGTTGGCTGGCAATCAACTGTTAGGTTTTTTGGTCTGGAACCGCTTTTCTAAACCCTGTTTGTACTAAAAAGATTCTACAAAAGGCTACCTCATACTTGTGTAAAAAATATCCATATATGCTAAAAAAAAAATTATAGAGTGAGCAGAGAGTCACAGACAAACCTGTTGCACATCTCTCCAACTGTGAGATTGAATATAGCAGGCCCGCTTGACTTGAGTGTACGCCGGAGGTCACCGTCAGTGAAGGTCCCAATTAAATGATATTCATCATCAACCACAAGTAGACACCCGCAACCTTTACTAGTGAGCTCAGTGAGTTGATCCATTATCATATCTCCCTCCTTGCATAAAGGAAGCTCATTTTGTTTCTTCATAACATCCTTAACCTGCAAAGTAATTTTTCATGTTAGATCATTGACACGCCATTAGCTGAAAAGCATTCCAAAGCTCCATAAAAAAGGAAAACATCCGTAGTTTACATAGTTCAAAGATAGCATCACAGCTATTCAGTTGGACAAAATTACGTACAGTTAGTTTACATTGCGGAATCATTTTATCAAGGGAAGCAAAAGCCTCTATTCACTTATGAAGCCAAGTTTCTTTTGCTGTGCAAAACATGTGTATGGACAAATAATCTGAAAGACAATTTAGCTATGGAAAAAGAAAATGACAAATGTTGATTTCACACTGGCCACGACAGTAAGTGATCCCTACTCAACAAAAGTATCAGGCTTCAACAGACAACTAACATATTCCAACACCAAGCCAAGCACCATGGGCTAATACAGACATGCAAAAAGAACATGGAAGGGAAATTTTCGTAGATACATTATGAATTTTTGATAGCTCAAGAGCAAACTGACAGGTTGTAACTCGTGCATGGTGAGACTAAAAAGGGTGTCAAATCAAGCGAAAAGGACCTATAATTCCACGAGTGCCTACGAAAGCGAGAATCAATAACGACCCCGATGTTATAATTCCACGAGTCACTGCCGAAAAGACTGTTTCAATGCAATCACAAGAAAACAAAATGTTGGCCGGATGGTGACAGCATCGCTAAATCACAACAGGCATGACCTGTATTATGTGTACAGCGATTTAACAAGCATGACCTGTATTATGTGTACAGCGATTTAACAAGCATTTGTTGGAAGGGAAAGTTACAGGACGAATCCCACCCCACCGACACGTGACGATTAAAGTAAAATCTGGTAACAGATGTGAGATATGGTGTTCATGTTTCCGAATTCCCACTAGGTGGTCGCACACAAAATTACCAATTTGCTAGCATTTGCAATGCAGGGATAGAGGGAAGTGAATAATTATAGGTGTATATACCTTGAAGATGAGGGTCTTGCCGATCTTGCCGGCGGGGTGGTTGGTGGCGTACTGATCCCGGGAGAGGCGTCGGGCCTCCATGATGGCAGCGACGACGGTGTCGCCGAAGACCATCTGAATGGCGGAGGAGGTGACGGGCGCGAGGCCGAAGGGGCAGACCTCCCCCTGCAGCGGGAGGTGGACGTTGAGGTCGCAGGCGGCGGCGAGCGGACAGTCGGCGCCGGAGGCAGCGGAGGTGAGGGAGATGAGGTAGGCGCCCTTGGCGCGCGCGCAGGGGGCGAGCGCGAGCAGCTCGTCGGAGGCGCCGGACTTGGAGAGCAGGACGAGGACGTCGCCGGGGAAGAGGGAGCCGATGTCGCCGTGGAGCGCGTCGACGGGGGCGAGGAAGCCCGCGCGCGCGAGGCCGAGCGAGGCGAGCGTCTGCGCGAGCTTGCGCGCGACGATGCCGGACTTGCCGACGCCGGTGAAGAACACCGCGCCTGGCGAGTCGAGCAGCGCCTGCGCGAATGCCGCCGCCTGCGCCAGGTCCAGCCGCTCGAAGAAGTGCTCCAGGTGGCGCCGCTGCGCGTCGAACAGCGGCGCCAGGTCCGACGCCGCCACCGTCACCCGCCTCTTCGCCGCCGGCGCCGTCCGCGGCGCGCATTCCGGCGAGGAGGGCACGGGGAGCGACCCCATGGGCGGCTCGCCGCTCGCGCGGAGAGTGCTCGGGAAAAGGCCGCGGCGACGATACTAGGGAGAAGGGGCTTCCTTTCTTGGGATCTGGGGAAACAAACGCGGCGCGGCCGCCCAGCCAGGGCTGGGGGTGAAGAAGAGGCGGTGTTTGCGTTGCGCCTGCGAGTTTATTTATCTTTATTTAAAATATAAATAATTTGATTTTTATTTTTTTTTAAATACCAAAAGACGTACCTAAATGCTCTCTAAAATAAGTTAAACAAAATAAATCCGGTTGGGGACTGAGCTGTAGCTCAGTGGTGGAGCGCCGTTGCGTGTGCTCTGTCGGCGGCCCTAGTTCGAGTCCTAGACTCAGCTCGGTTACCTGTTTCTGGGTTTAATTCCCAGTTTTAATTAGTGAGGGCTTTGGCCCGCCTCTTTATACCTCGTTGCTATATGTGCAGTGGTATGTCCGTGCATGTGCTTGGGGTGTGAGTTCTGCACATGAACAAATACTACAGCTGTACTCTGAAAAGTGGTCTAAAAAAAAATCTGGTTTTTTGAGTCTGCCTGAACAAACTATAAAAGTTAAAAGATAACAAACTCCAAGCATTCTGAGAGAATGTCGCCCGGCACGACTGCACGAGCGCTAGGGTTTGTTTAGTGGTGTGTTCCAGCTAATTAGCGGATTTTGACGTTGATAGATTATACTTAGGTACAGTCCTAGGGCTAGATCACTTGTTGATTGTTAAGAATGAAGTGTTCTTTATTGATTGATCGAACAGAGATTTACAACGGGGATCGTATCCCCTTTTATACACTGAGAAACAATGCGTCCTTTCTCCTATCAACGCGTCTTCTCGTTTGGGTCGCGTCCTTTGCCTTGCATCGCGTCGGTTGAGACGAGGCGCCTTCTCCTATTTTCCAGAGAGCGAACAACTCCCCCCTCTGCCTTTCCTGTGCGTAAACAGAGAGAGAAAAGTGGTTTTCCTTTTTAACCATTAACTTAATTATCTTAATCATTGATTAAGAAATAATTAATTGTAACACTCCCCTTGGGTAAAAGGATCATGTATTTATCAAATACAAATCTAGTTATATTTAGAGATTAGCTCCCCCTGAATTTCGCAAGTTTCGCAATCGTCTCATACCTATTCCATGAACATATTTTTGAAACAAAGAAGTAGGTAAAGACTTAGTGAATAAGTCAGCTAAATTTTCGCAAGACTTAGTTTGCAAAATATTAACCTCACCACTCTTCTGGAGTTCGTGAGGATAAAAGAATTTGGGAGCAATATGCTTAGTCATATTACTCTTTATATAACCTGATTGCATTTGAGCTATACAAGCTGCATTATCCTCATAAATAATTGTGGGGGTGCCACATGGATTAATTCCACATGATTTCTCTATGTGGTTAATCATTCTGCGAAGCCATACACATTCACGTGAAGCTTCATATAATGCGATTATTTCAGAATGATTAGTAGAAGTGGCCACTAAAGTCTGTTTACAAGACTTCCATGAAAAAGCCGTTTCACCATAGAGAAATACAAATCCAGTCTGAGATCTGGCATTGTGGGGATCTGACATATAGCCAGCATCAGTGTATCCCACCATGGTCATTTCTTGATTTTTCCTATAGAATAAACCAAGATCTTGTGTACCTCGGAGGTATCTGAAAATATGTTTAACACCAGCCCAATGTCTTTTGGTTGGTGCTGAGCTAAACCTAGCTAATAAATTAACTGCAAATGCAATATCCGGCCTGGTGCAATTTGCAAGGTACATTAGTGCTCCAATTGCACTAAGATATGGAACTTCAGGTCCCAAAATATCTTCATTATCACTCCTTGGTTTAAATGGATCTTTATCTCTATCGAGTGACCTTACGACCATAGGGGTTTTTAATGGATGAGCTTTATCCATATTAAATTTCTCCAATATCTTCTGGATATAGGCAGACTGGTAAATAAGGACTCCTTCCGGGAAGTGCTGAAGCTGCTGGCCTAAGCAAAATTTGGTTTTACCCAAATCTTTCATTTCAAACTCCGTCACAAGATGATTGCTAGCTTCCTTAATTTCCTCTGTGGTTCCAATCAGATTAAGATCATCTACATATACAAAGATGATACAAAATCCTTTCGATGATTTCTTAATGAAAACACAGGGACAATCATCATTATTAATGTATCCCTTCTTCAGGAGGAATTCACTTAGTCGGTTGTACCACATTCTACCCGACTGTTTTAAACCATATAATGATTTAATCAATTTGACGCAATACATGTTGCGATTAACTTTGGGATTCGGTAATTTGAGCCCTTCAGGGACTTTCATATATATGTCCGAATCCAGTGACCCATATAAATATGCTGTCACTACATCCATCAACTGCATTTTCAAATTCAAATTTACTGCCAGTGAAATTAAATATCGGAACGTTATTCCATTCATAACAGGAGAGTATGTCTCATCATAATCGATGCCGGGTCGCTGTGTAAACCCTTGTGCTACGAGCCTCGCTTTATATCTCACCACTTGATTATTTTCATTCCTTTTACGGATGAAAACCCATTTGTTTCTACAGGAAAACATTAGGAGGAGTTGGTATAACAGACCAAAACCTCTCTTTTATTGATGAGCTCAATTTCGCTTTATTGCCTCCTTCCATCTCGACCCAATCTGAGCGCTTCTGGCACTCAGCCATGAACTTGGGTTCAGGGTCCAGCTGAAGGGTTTTAGCAATATTAGAAGCAAAATAAATGTCGACAACTGTAGCATTTCTTTTATATAATTCTCCTGAATTAACATAATGGATTGAGATCTCTTCGTTTATATCTTCGAACTCCTTATTTCCCAAAATAGAGTTCAAGTGTTCCGATGTCCCAACATTTGTATTTGTGCGCACATTCTTGTTGGGATCCTCAACTTCAGGTCGAGTTACAACTGCTAGTTGCATTACCTTTTTAGGTCGATTATCATTTACTGACTTTGGTGGTAAATCTGTAGGGGATTTTTGTTTCCTTGAGCGCTTTTTCGGAACTAAATCCCTTACAACCGGAGCTCTCCCCCTCTTTCTAGCATTAGGGGTAGGAGTGGTTTTTCTAGGTACCTCCACTCTCTCCGGTGCATTAGCTGCAGGTATATGCGACTTAGTTACACCCTTATGGTCAGTAAATGCATCTAGCAAATTATTTGCAATATATTGCAAATTTATAATCTTCTGAACTTCCAGTTCAGATTCATTAGTACGTGGATCCAAAGATTGAATACCCACGGCATCCCAATTTATTTCCTGGCATTCTTTGTGGTACTTATTATCTCCCTAATGCCGGAAAATTATCTTCATCGAAGATACAATCAGCGATATTTAGTGTAAATAGATCCCCTGTTAGTGGCTCTAGGTATTTTATTATTGACGGAGAATTATACCCCACATAGATCCCCAACTTCCGGTGAGGACCCATTTGTGTACGCTGAGGTGGTGAGATTGGTACATACACAGCACATCCGAATTTTCGGAGATGGGAAATACTTGGTTCATTTCCACGTACCATTTGTAATGGGGAAGCTATATGATATGCAGTTGGTCTGATTTGGATTAATGCGGCAGCATGTAAAACCGCATGGCCCCAACAGCTGGTTGGTAGCGTACAGTTCTGTAAAAGAGGCCTAGCAATGAGCTTAATCCTTTTAATCAAAGATTCAGCTAAGCCATTTTGTGTGTGGACATATGGTACAGAATGCTCTACATTAATGCCCAGAGCCATGCAATAATTATTGAATGCTTTTGAACTAAATTCAGCAAGATTATCCGCATTTAATGTTTTTAATCTTTTCTTCAGGAAAATTGGCTCTTAATTTGATGATTTGGGCAATTAATTTAGCAAAAGCATGGTTTCTTGTAGACAACAAAGCTACATGAGACCACCTTGTAGATGCATCAATGAGTACCATAAAATAACGAAATGGCCCTGATAAGGGTTGTATAGGTCCACATATATCACCCCAATTCTTTCTAAGAAATTCGGTGGTTCATTTTTACTTTAAGGTATGATGGCCTTAAAATTAATTTCCCTTTATGCAAGCAATGCACATAAAATCTTCGTGTCTCGGAAATCGTAACCTTTGATATTATGGCCAATGTAACTTTGTACGATTTTACGATCATACCCAAACTCGGATGACCAAGACGGTCATGCCAAATCTTGAACTTGTCAAGATTCTTAAATATAGTTTTAACGCAACATATGGTTCGGGTTTAATATGCGTAGTACAAACCAGATGAAAATGAATGAAGCTTTTCAACCACTTGTTTTTCGTGATCCATGAATTTTAGTTAAGAATGAAATTCTTTTCCGTTCTCACTACAAGTCTCCACATGGAAACCATTGGCGCGAATATCTTTAAAACTTAATAGGTACGTTTAGATTCGGGATACAAAAGTGCATCCTTAATTATAATTTGAGTACCCATAGGAGAACAACTATGGCTCTTCCGTAACCAATAATAAATGCATCGCTTCGGCGATGGTCATAATATTTCCTTTTCTTTTAGTAAGAGTTTGGAAATATTTAGTTTCCTTAAAATAGTATTAGTGGTACAGCTATCCACGAGACAAAGCTCTTTCTCCATCGATCTTCGTACAATGATCTATAATCAATGATAGACAAGATATTAATTCTACAGGAATTAATATAAAATTTATCTAGTACATAGACAATACATATATAGTTTTACATAAATGGTAGATGCTCTCTATGAGCAAAGTTCTACAGGAACTTAAATTACTTATTACATAGTAGGTAGTTCTATAGGAACTTAAGCTACTTATTACATTGTAGGTAGGCTGATACATAAATTTGGTAATGACACACTAAATGGTGTCACCAAACAGATCTTGAGATTGGAATTCCACGATCATGTATTTGGTATCCATAATACCATCGGTATTAATGATACCATTCTTCTCATCAAGACTTGGAAGAAGATCTGGTATTCCAACACTTGTAGTCGCTTCAGCGTTGTAGCAAAGTGAGCTTGTGCTTCTTCTTGGCATGTCGCTTGCCTTTTCCAATGGATTTAAGATATAATTCAACCAAATGCTTAGGAGTACGACATTTGCGAGACCAATGTCCCTTAGTACCACACCTAAAGCAAATTTGATCTTTCTTGCCTTGATCCTTTTTAGAAAAAGAATTCCTCTTATCCATTCCATTATTTTGACGTCCCCTATTTTTCTTCCATTTCCCTTTATTTTTAAAATGGCCGTTGCCATTCCTCTGAGTATTTGCATGTGCTTCAGGCACAGGCATTGAACCGGTCGGATGATTGTTATGATTTTTCATAAGCAACTCGTCATGTTTTTCTGCTTGAAGCAGAGTATAAATTAACTCAGAGTATTTTTCATAATTATGTTGGCGATCATCATTGCGATAGACGCATAGAGGATGGAAAGTACATAGGGTTTTGTCAATTTTCTCTCGCATCGGTAATCTCTTTATTACAAAATTTCAATTTAGAGATTATCTTATGTAATGCGAGTTATATGCGACTTCTGATTTAAAATCTCGAACCGTAAAGGCTCCATTCCCTTTGTGCTTCGGGTAATATAACTGATCGTTGTTGATCATATCTCTCCTTCAGGGAGTTCCAAAGCACTAAGGGATCTTCTTCCATCATATATTCAGATTTTAAGTCGGGATGAATATGATGGCGTAGGTACTGTAATGCTGCATATTTATAATGTGCCGGAATGGCTAGTGCGTTCTCAACAGGAGCTTCTATAGTCGCACTAATATTACAGTAAAGAAGATTGATCTTAACATCCATTGACCATGTTAGGTAATTACTACCATCGATGTTAAGTTCGGCAAATTCCTTTTTATTTAAGTCAGCCATTTCCTATATGTAAAACATGTATTGCCATTAATTTTCTTCAAGAAAATTAAATAATATGCCTTCGGGGCATTAAAAAAAATACGTCAAAAATGACTATGCATAAAGAAATGCATTTTTAGATATTATAATATTGTATATCAAAATCTTCGGGATATTAATATAACAACTGTAATCATATATTGTCTTCGGGACAATTTTAATGAACATAAACAATATTTTAATATCTTAGGGTTATTGTATATAACATATCTTTAGGACATATTATATATTAAATTATATGAATTTAATATCTATAGGATATTAATATTTGGAACATATAATATATGTAAATACATTTTTAAGTCCCTAAACGAATGTGTCAAATATTCCAATCAAACCAATCTTCAAGGGTCTAAAAGCAATACAAAATGCTGAATATAATGGAATCATACTTCAGGGATCCAATTATATATAACACAGCACTTTATTAATCACGATTACATGTTTTTCTTACACATACATGTATTTCACCGAACTACAGGGGTTAAATACATACTACATACACATGTATACTGAGTACAAGGTAAAATTTACCTACTTCGGGGGTAAATTTGCCTATTTCTTGTTTTCATCATGCACACATAACACATATACGTGATTTCTACATTCTTTGAGGGACTAAAACGAATAAACACATAGAGGATAAGGGTGGACATCGTCCACCGATGCTTCTGGAGAGGGAATCGGGTTTGGGGAAAATTAATAGGCCTCGTTGAGCTCTTCGCTTTAGACCGTGTTGCCCGTGGCTTGCTCCTTGAGCGTGATGTGCTGCGCCACCGCCCTGTGCCATCTAGCAGTGCCGCCGCCATCGGGCCTCAGCAGCTGGCTTGCCAAGGCAAGACCTGCTGTGGCGCTTGCTAGCGTCGGGCTCCAGCCTGGCTCGTCAAAAGAAGCACATGTAGCGCCGCATCTCCGGTGCCGCCCAATGGCCGTCGGCATTTCCAATAAGATCGAATGCGGCGCCGCGCTTCCCGTCAATGCTTTTCCTTCCCTCCCTTCATTGTTGATTCGAGCATTGAGTCCCTCCTCACCGGAACCCGTAAGGAACGGGTCGCCGCCTCGACGGAAGCCGGAGAGGAGGGCTCCATTGGGTTGTACTTGTGGAGGGCTAACTCCACCGCTCAGATGCAGTGAGGCGGCGTGGGGACGGACGGGATGGTTGTTGGCGACCACGGACGGAAACGACGGGGCGGCGGCGGTGGCGGGAACCTGCGGGGCACCCACGGACGGGCCATCATCGCCGGCGGTGGAGGCCTTCGGCACCCACGGACGTGTTGTCCATGGACGCGGCATCCATGGACGTGGCGCCGGCCTTGGTCCTCGGACGAACGGCGACATCCATGGGCGTCTAGGAGTCCAGCCGTTCATCCCTGGAGCAACACAGTGGCCGGCGTTGGGCATCCTTCGGTTGAAGCGAAAAACTGGATGGCCATCTCCCCAAGAACCTCCCTGGTATGCCATTCTCTCGGTGGAATCGAAGAGATTGTTTGCCTACCTTCTCTCAGGGCAGAGTCTATCGCTGATAACGTGTTAAGAATGAAGTGTTCTTTATTGATTGATCGAACAGAGATTTACAACGGGGATCGTATCCCCTTTTATACACTGAGAAACAATGTGTCCTTTCTCCTATCAACGCGTCTTCTCGTTTGGGTCGCGTCCTTTGCCTTGCATCGCGTCGGTTGAGACGAGGCGCCTTCTCCTATTTTCCAGAGAGCGAACAACTCCCCCCTCTGCCTTTCCTGTGCGTAAACAGAGAGAGAAAAGTGGTTTTCCTTTTTAACCATTAACTTAATTATCTTAATCATTGATTAAGAAATAATTAACTGTAACATTGATCACCAGATACTGCATGGCCGGTTGCTTGCAAGGTGGCATGATGGCGTCAGCTCTGTCGTTTTGACGAACGGCCGGCCCGACGCTAGCGTCCTGAGGATGACAAGCCGGGACCACCGACCCGGACCCTGGCCATGCGGACGCCTCCGCCAATCCGGTGGACGATCGGGTCCACGTCGACGACCATCATTCAGCGTTCGCGTTTCACACCACAGGGTTGATTAGGTACGCATCCATCCATCGATGAGCCAACCAGCATGTCACGTCGACTACAGCTGCGCCTCTCTCCGCGATCTGAGCTCACAAAAAACAATTTTTAACAAGTTTCTCGGCGTCACAAAGATTCAGATTAAAATCCAACGCTGAATTTTGAGCAAGGAGGTGACAGAGTGAGGGGGTTGCTGGCGCTCGTCGCAACGGCCACAGCTGCCCATGAAGAAGATGACGAAAACAAGACAAGGCACAGCAGTTGCCCATGAAGAAGAAACATATGCAGATATAGATCGTGCATCACAAGGCAAGACTCACATCCGGCAACAGATACATAGATGAACGCCTATCTTTCGTGTTCTCAGACAAACTGCGAGCACATTTGTAGCAGTAGAAATTCTCGCATTTCACATCATGACATGTAAAGTCCACAAAAACTGGATGTGGATGAGCAAATGATAAAAGTGAAAAAAACCTTCAAAATCCAGCCCACCAGAGGGATGGAAGTACAAGGCTACAAGGTTAACTGGAACCGCAGCTACCCGCTTACCGCCTGCGCATGCCCCTTCCACCACGGCCACGCATAGCACCACCACCACGGCCAGCCATTGCACTAGCAGCAGCGTCACCTTGTGCACTCTCGGACTTGAGCAATATAAGAAAGGTGAGCAAGTTAGGTAGCATCAAGTACTAACAATGGAGAGACAATTGCTGCAAACAATGAACTCTGAAATGACAAAGTTTTGTTTCAAAAGCACTCTGGAGATTGAAAATATTTAATGAGGGCTCAGCAGAAGCTAGAAGAAGGCCACATTACCATACAAATTTATGTGGATGCTGTCATCTTACTGAACTTGCAAGATTTTAATCAATTTGACACCGTGCCATCAAGACAATAAAGAGAGGTCTTTAGAAGTTATAAGAGGGAGTTGGATGAAATGATTAGCTTGCATTTGAATATTTACTAATTAATAATTTATCCAACTCCATGCAAGGATCTACAATCCCTAACTAAACTGCATTTTATGCCATTTTTCTGTTAAATTGGTTACAATAAATCCAATGCGAGGGGAAATTAGTATGCAAGATTGAACACAACGGGAGCGCCAGAAACTACCTAAATACTTCATATCACAAAAAACTTGACGTTTTAGACATTGACAAGGTCTTTGAAATGCAACTTTAACCACTAAATACCATTACATTTTATTTATTTATAGAATCCATATAAAATTTATGAAAGTTTTTTTCGAGACGAATCTATATGTACAATTTTCATGTATCTAATCCAAATAGTGCAAAAGATTTGCATAGATCAAATTTTAAAACTTTGACCTAGGACATGTCTAAGGCCCTGTTCTTTTGAGCTGATCTGAACGGCTGAACGGCTGAAATGCCTGAATTTCAAGAGCTTCTCAAAATAGTCTCGAGATTCGGATACATTTCGTTTGACTTGCTTTTTAAAGTGTTAGGACCCACCTTCAAAACAATGAAAAAACGGATTCAAAAAACTCAAAGCATATGTGTTTTCAAAACGTAGATAAGTCGTTAAGCTGAAAAGAACAAGGCCTAAAACATCAACATCTTTTTATATGGAGGGAGTACGGAGTACCACATGAAAGTGAAGTGCTATTTGGGCATTTGGCACAAGAAAAGGAAGAACTCTAAGTAACATAGGAAAAGGAAAGGCATAGGATCTAGTTTTTCTATAGACAATGGATAATTTTGCTCTCTTGTACCTTTGGATTTTTCACTGTTTCGTCAACACTAAGGATGAGGCAGGCAGCTTCAGTTGCAGCATTGATAGCATTGATCTGAACAAAAGTTCATGGGTATCAACGCCATAAGAATATGAAAATAATTAATTACTTAAATACCAATGAATAAAATCAGAAGCACAATTACCTTCACAACAGAAGGTTCCCACACAAAGTTAGCAAATGAATCAGCAATTCCACCAGTGTTGATGTCTACACCATAATTAGCACCTTCACCTGATATGGCTGAACTATGTATTAGTGATCCAGTGTATTAAAGGTCCTATCAGCAACATTAGCAATAGACAGTTTTCTGCTTCACTATCAGCGACGTTAGCATTAGACAGTTTTCTGTTTCAAAACTTTATATAAAAGGGCCAGTATATATCAATATCAATATCAATATAAAGATAAAAAAGGCTCTAAATTATTTTTTTTTTTTTAAAAAAAAGAACCAACCAGATGCATGTTTCTGCCTGAGCTTATTAAGCACATCGGTTGCATCAAAGCCAGCGTTATCACAGAGTTGCCTTGGAATAACCTGCAGGATGTGTTTCAGATGAGTGCAGCATATTCAAAATTACCAAACACTTCATACACATTCCACAGCATATTACTGAAGCCGTCAAACTAGTTGACAGGGTACCAAGAGCAATTATCAGATTTTTTTTAATGCTTGACCAACATGAGAAATCAGATGGTATTAATTTTAGCAAAATATAAACCACCAACAGCCCCGTGAAAGTTCTTTAAAAAATCATGTATCCACATTTCAAGCATTTATTTATGTTGAGGGCTGAGAGAAACTACTGATTTACTACACAAAAGCATATCCTGTATATGCCTTTGCCTGTCCACCTTCATGTAGAATGAACAATTAGCCAAATCTAGATGTGCACGGCTGCATACTCCTACACAATCATGCCAGATCTAGCAATGAAGATTCTAACAATTTGAGTAGTAAACTGCATGATTAGCTATGTTTCCAAAGTATGGCCCCACAAATTACAGGGGAAAAAATTAAAGAGTGAACTCAAAGAAAGTATACCTTACACACAATATACAAGTAGCAGTATAGCATGTACAGAGAGAAAGAGAGCTATGAAGATGTACCTCAAGGGCTTTAGCAAAAGAATTTACAAAAAATTGAGACTTTCCAGCTATCGTCCGTGCATGCTGTCGGAGATACTTGCTTATTTCCATCTGCACAAAAGATAGAAGACCGCCATAATGTTTAATTGTAATTTGAATCGTTTATCATGGCTTGACAAATTTACATACATCGATAGCACCACCACCAGGCACAACTGTAGAGTTCTTAACAGCTCTCCTCACAATCATGATGGCGTCATGGAGACTTCTTTCAGCTTCCTCTATGAACTAGCACATAAATAAAATCAACTTAATTACAATTGTCTTGTGTTTTATAAACTTAATTAAAGAGAGATGAAAAGACATTTAGCAATAGAAAACCTGATCTGCACCACCGCGAAGAACAATAGTTGCAGTCTGACCAGATGGGCAGCCACTAAATACGTTGAACCTTTCATTACCTACTTGTTTTTCCTCGAAAACTTCACAGGAACCAAGGACCTTTCAACAAAAAGAACAGAGAAAAGACTTAATCAGCTTGTATTTAGTAGTTGGCAACTGATATAAATCAAATATGTGCAATACACAATGAAACATCAATCAACAAAAGGTTTTTCCATAGACAAACAATTTGAACAAAGGGATGTTCACCTCATCAATGACATTATTAACAGAAGTTTGAACGGTTCCACCAGTAGCTGCAGCTACACGTTGTAGGTCCTCTTCTGTAACACGACCAGCACAGAAAATGTCTCGGTCTGCAAAATACTGTACAAACCAAAAAAAAACTGAGCTATGCTACAAAATAAAATGGTAGAAAAGTAGTGCAGCTACAATAACAAAGGCCGAGATACCTGTGTTGCAAGATCACCAATAGCTAGCCGAGAAAGAACTATTTTTGCACCGCTTTGCACACACTTATCCAGCTTGTCATAAATAATGTTCCATTCAGCATCAACAATTGATTGGTACTGTAGAGGGTCTGACAATCTATTGACAGGGATAGAAGATATGAAAATATTAGCAAAGATGGAAACGCAATAGTTAGTGAACATCTGTAGAGAAGTAGTTGACCAACCCACGGCGGTACCTGATTTCCGCATTTTCTTTCTCAGATTTTAATTCTAGCTCAATGTTTAACAAAAGAATCTTTGGGTTCAAGAACTTCTTTGGTTGTTGCTCGAATCCAGCATACGAAAATGTCTTCTTGAATGCAACACCATTAACAAGGAAGGAATCTCTCATGTTACCTCCAGGAACCTAGTGGAATCAATGTATCACAAAGCAAGCTTTAACATCATGTAGTGACAAATCAAAACAATGTTAAAATATTGTTACTTCTAGGCGCTAGCACATTAAAAAAAGATCAAATCACAGCATGGTAACAATAATTGAAATAAATTACCTTTTTAATACCAATAAGGCTAAGCCTGTCATCATCACCGATGGCAAGGACAGCATCTACAACCATAGAGGCAAAGAATTCTTTCTCGCCACCTATCAGTTTGGACGAGAGTGTTGTGGCAGCACACTTGGCTAACAATGATTTCTTCTCTTCAAGGCTTTTCCCTTCTATGCTGACTGCCAATTCTTTAACCCTTTGAATTGCCTGGTGAAAAATATTCAGTTAGCAGGAGTTAGATCCAAAGTTAGCGGGAAATGAAAAGATCAGTCATTCAAAAGAAAGAAAAAGGGCAGATGGCTACAAACCATATTGCCAGCAGTCCTATAACTACGAATCAGGCTATGAGGGTGCACTCCATCCTCAACGTAAGGTTTTGCTTCCTTCAAGAACTCTGCAGCAAGAAGCACCACAGTAGTTGTGCCATCACCGACCTGAAGTAACAAGGGATATGTTTGCTTTAATCATAATATACCACTTTGATCAGAACTGCAAGCAGTTACAGGACCAGCTATAAAAAAATAACTGTTGGAATGTTGCTATGTAAACACCTTTCTTCTTACTAATGGGAAATTAAGCACAGATTCAACAAAATGTATTCGTTTGCAAGCAATATGTAACCTGAAAACAAGAGATAGCTTATTCTCGTATATATGTCAAAAAATGATTCATTATAAGTAGGATGACTATCGAGTTTGGATGGCAAAAAAAAAAAAAAACTCATATAGTTCACAAGGTACTTCTTGAACATATGGGAAAACCAAAAACGAAAATAAAAAAGGCACATAAAGAGCAACATGCGGTACAAGACGAGACGTTGATGGAATAAATCTCTACAAAATAGCAGGTACTTTGGACTCAAAACTTCATATCAGCGTATCACCCAAGACCCAACAACACATTAGATGCACCTAGTCTATATTTCAGATCACAACTTCGCATCCTTTGAGTCAATATCGGAACAGCTCCTATAAAGCTCAAATTACAGGCCAACTGCAAGTGAATACTGGACTCAATTCACCACAGAAATGCCTGGCCTAATACGGGTTTTGGGCATCACTCGGCTCTGCAAACAGTAGCTAGGTAGGTAGATGTACCTCAGAGTCCTGCGACTTGGCGATGTCGACAAGGATCTTGGCGGCGGGGTGGATGATGTCGAGGAGGCGCATGATGGTGGCGCCGTCGTTGGAGATGGTGGTGCCCTTGTCATCGTGGATGAGCTTGTCCATCCCGCGGGGGCCCAGCGTGGTGCGCACCGTGTCCGCCACCGCCGTGCACGCGTTGATGTTGCTGATCACCTGCGCGCGCCCCTGCGACGTGTCCGTCCCCTCCTTGAGCAGGATGATCTGCGGTTGCTGCGGAACCAAGAGCCCAACCCCCACGACGAGGGAAGCAGAGCAGAGGAGCCATCAGAATCATCGAATCCAGAGACTGCTTACGAGAGGGGGCGGAGAGCGGCGGTGCGCCGGTGGATTGGGGTTCCGTGGGCGGTGCTTACCAGCATCGCCGCCATGGCCGGAGGCGGCGTGGAGCTAGGGTTTGGAGTGAGGACTGAGATCTGAGCGGCGAGGTGGGGAGAGAAAAAGAGGAGGAGGGAAAAGGGTTTTGCGGCCTCGGTCGAGGTTTCCTAGCTGCGTCTAGAGGTGGCTGCGTCACAACCGTATAAATGGGCCGAGCTCCACCGGTCAGTTAGTCCTCGTTCTGTTCAGTGTGTCAATTAAAGTTGAGTTTTATCTAGAAAAAGTTGAGAGTGCTTTAAAAAAAGTCTAAATAGGTTAAAACTAATTAGAACATGGTTTTAAGATTTTTGATATAAACACTAAAAGTATTGAAAAACGTTATACATTATTACAACATATAGATTATATCAAAATAACAAATTTTATTACAGTAAAACTCAACTCAACTTTACACCGTAGAAAAAAGGGCTGCACCGGCAAGCAATCACTTGCATACTTGCGTTTCAATTTTTGTTGAAGCAATCACTTGCATTTCGATTTGTGTTGGAGAGATTAAAAGTCAACGACCAGGCAACCAGCAAATTACAAATTTAAATTTTCTTTCATTCACGCACATGAAATAAAAAGGAGATAAAAATTCATGAGAATTTTTGCAATAAGGCCATCGAAGTTTCGTCTCGCCTACTTAATATTTTCTTTCCTTGTTCTCTTGCGGAATAAAGGAGTCAAGAGACCACGCTACAACTCCATAACTCCAATGAACCAAGTTGAACACCAAAATTCAATTTTTATGAGAACAACTTTTTTTATGGTTTTCAAAATGCATCCTTAACTACTAATTACTAATATATTTTAAAATAAAATATAACAAAGATGTAATATCATAGTCAGAATTTTTTATAATAATTTATGTGTATTGTTCTTTATATATATTCTCTAAATATTTATAAAGATATAGATACAAAATCTTTTGAGTTTGCTTGCACATGCCATACTAGACTCCATCTTCAAAGCTTCCACGAGTAAACCAGCCTTATCCTCTTGCCCTTGTCATCGTTGTGACGGAACGCTCAAGATTTATTGCCCCTTTCTAAATTCCAACACAACACTATCCTTCAAAAATGTTTTCTCGAGGAATGTATTTTTTCTTTATCTTATAAATATACAAAAGGGAGTTTCAGCTTCCCCTCGATGCCACGTGTTGCGCGTCATTGTGCCACATCGTCCCGGTTGTTCGTGGCCGTCCGATCACCGGCGGGAGCTAGATCCGACCGTCCATTAATTCTTTACGTATAAAATAATTTCTTTCGCGCAAATCTCAGCATCGTGGGCACTTTGGCCCGTTGACTAGCTAAGCCAATTGCTCGCCTGGGAGCCCGCGGTCTGAATCCCGCGTTCGCCCCGTCAGGCGCACGTCATGCCTAGTTTATTATCATCGTTAGATGAAGCATTTGTCCGCTAGATCGTTTTTGGATATTGTAACATCACTAGGACTATAGTGCTATGCATGTAAGGTCAATAATAGTGTACCTATCTTTAATTACTAAAAGCATAACAATTTGCTTCGAGGCATGATATGTTTTTTTTCTCTACACCTCATTTCAACAGCTGAGGAGTGGCGACGCTGACGAATAAGGATGTTTGCTCATGACTTTGTATGTCGTGTTTGGTTGAAGCTGTGGATATACTTCTGGATAGCAGGTCCAGCAGGCAATCAACGAGGGATGGTCACAATCACAATAAAGTATACAAATCACTTTCAGATGTAGTTGAAGGTAAAGAGGGAAGGTTTCGCGAGACTCTGCTTGGGAAACAGGTCGGTTACTTCGGGCGTTCTGTCATTGTTGTGATTCCTTCGTTTTCATTACATCAATATGGATTACCTATAGAGATAGTAATAAAGCGTTTTCAGCTATTTGTAATTCGTGATTTCATAACGAAATGCGCTACTTCTAATGTTAGGGCTGCTAAAAGGAAAATTTGGGAAAAGAACCTGTTGTATGGAAAATACTTCAAGAAATTATGCGGGGCATACTATACAATTGAATAGAGCCGAGCAGGCATGCCCAAGCCAACCAGCCTCGTTGGAGCCATTTTGCGATGGCTGATGGTGCAGGGTGTGGCTTTTTGGTTGCCTTGCACCACCAGAGGCCAACCCTTGCGAGCGCATGTTTGATTGTCTACATGCCTCCATCCTCCTGTCCTTTTCACCGCACAAAATCGTTGCATGGGTTTGGCATCAACGTCCTCTCCCTCGCACTAGCCCGGTGCCCTCATCCTTGCTCCGACCTGGATACAGCATCCCCAATCTCCACTGCCACCAGATCTAGCCTCCCTGCCCTGCCACCACCACAATCTGTTATCATGTTAATGCTGCCGCATGAATTTGTTGTTGTTGTTGCTATTATTGCACGATTTTGTGGCTGCCATGGATATTTTAGAAGTATCCCATGACTTTAAAATTAGACTATTAAGCACCTACTAAAAAAGCTTCAATAAAAAAATTGCTACATGTGCTTAGACGATTTGACAAGGATGCTATCTGGACATTTTGTTCCATCATAAGAAGCAAAGAAAGTTTATAAGCACTTCTTTAATCATCTATATTTTACGCAACCTTAGCTGTGTCATCTCTAATCCATATATTTTATAAATTTAAATGTTAAATGTTTCGCTTTTTTATTCTATATTTAAAGACGCCACCTTTTGACCTTGTTCGAGTCCCACCACTCAAAAAGTACTACTCCCCCGTTCCAAATTGTAGTTCACTATTGACTTTTGGATATTTATTTTTGACCATTCGTCTTATTCAAAAAATATACGTAAATATTATTTATTTCATTGTGATTTGTTTTATGATTAAATATACTTTAAGCATGACTTATATTTTTATGTGTTTGCACTATTGTTTGAATATGATGAATGGTCAAAAGACGTGTTTAAAAGTCAACAGTGAACTACAATTTAGAATGGAGGGAGTAGAAGACTGTAGAGGCTTGTAACACGATGTCGTCGCCCTTATTGTCTTCTATCGTACTTGGCCTTGAAAAGAACCAATACTAGATGTGGATTTTTCTTTCCAGCTAAAACTAAATTATAAGCATTTTATTATAAAGATCACTTGCAAATACCTTTTTTTATGATTTTTTAGTATTTTTAATTAAAAATATAACTTTTAATGGTTTTTGCTGCTTCTCAGATGACTGATTTTTAAATAAGTCTCAATTGATTTTCAAATAGCTAGATCCTACCGTTAAATATTTTATTTGTCTTATAGAGACGTTTGATCAACGGTTTAGAAAATCGACTGAGAGATAAATAACTCTCAGGCGCTCGATGATAAGTCACTTCCTTTTTAATACATTTTTCATATTATTAAATCTTCTTTACGATAGCTCAACTTTTATATAAGAATTTAATATACCATTATTTCCAGGCACGAGAAACTTAAACTGCGCCCATGTGTTTGCCGAATATCGCTTTGCAGCGAGTTCGGGCCGAATGGGGAAACACCCACAGCCTACTACTGACAGCAGGCCTTTTTGGGCCATCTCATGGGCCAAGCCGTTTTTTCCGTTCAAAATTTTTGAACACAAAAAAGAGAGCGCCTTGGCCCTAATTTAATTTTAAAAATGGGAAAAAAATTCGTCGGGGAGCGTGCACGCGGCCACGTGGGCGGTAGGCTCCTCTGTTTTGAAATGACCCCGCCGTTCAACGCCGAGGTGGAGAAGGGGGAGAGGGTTCCGTCTCAACGGTTTCATCATCACTCGCGCAGTCGCGCCGCCGCTCGCCGCCGCCGCCGCGAGAGCTCGACCACCGCGAGGAGCGAGCGCGGGGGATGGAGATCGCGCGATCCGCCGCCGCCGTGGGGTGCTCCAAGGAGCAGCAGAGGATCTACGCTGGCTGGTTCTCCCTCGCCGACCCAGGTAGGCCGTCGCGCTTTCGCTCTCGCCCTCGCATCGATCCGCCACAGAAACAGCCCCGCGCTCACTTGCTTCTCCGGTGGCCTCGCCGTAGATGGGGACGGCCGCGTCACGGGCGCCGACGCCACCAAGTTCTTCGCCATGTCCGGCCTCTCCCGCCCCGACCTCAAGCAGGTGAGCCAGGCCGCCGCCGCCGCCGCGGACCGGTCGCTGCTGGGTAGTTGGTAGAGTCTAGATTCCTAATCCCTTTGCGTTTTGGACAAACCTGCGTGGATCCAAGGTCTGGGCGATCGCGGACTCCAAGCGGCAGGGGTTCCTCGGCTTCGGCGAGTTCGTCACCGCCATGCAGGTCTGCTCCACTCCTTGCTCCTCCTCCATGGCGCTGCGTTTATGCAACAACCGTGGCTCGTGACGCTGCTATTAAAGTGCCCGGATGCGCTTGTGCTTTGCTGATGGTTTGTTTTGCTCCAAATTGCAAACCGCAGCTCGTGTCGCTGGCGCAAGCGGGGAATGAGATTACGCAGGACAGCCTGATGCGTGAAGGTGAACTGAGCTGCATCGGTTTCTCCTTTTGTTCCGTGAGTTTGTTTGTGTGGATGTTTGAACTAGATGGTTTTGTGGCTGGTTCTTGCAGACTTGAGTAGCTGGGATCCACCTGCGATGGAAGGTCTCGATGAACTTCTTGCTGTAAGTCTATGCTTATCCACAGCTTGTGTGTCATTGAAACACATTTACCACCTACCGCTATGATGTTGCAATGGCTGATTGATTTTCAGAGGTCAAAGGCCATGATAAAGAGAGTTTACCCAGAAGAGAATGGTGAGAAATATGCTCCTGACTGGTGGATCATGTACTGATAAGATGACTGTGAATCTGTGAGGCTAAACATTTCTTTCGTGCAGGCACGCCTCAGGTCCAAGCACCTTCTACCAATCACTGGTTCAGTTCAAAATCAGCAAAGAAGGTACCAGACTTGTGCCATATTTCATGATCATCTACATGCTGCGTGCCTAATTTACATCATGGTTATCAATCAAGATGAATATCATTTTACCCCCTTGCATAAATAGCTGAACTCTTATAGCTTCTTTGTTTGAGTCACTGGAACCGACATACTTTTATCTGATGGCAAGTAAAGCATTGCAGTTCACAATTGAATGACTCTTTCACCTTCATCCGGCTCTTTACAGACGCAGATGCCTCTGCCTGCTGTTACTTCTGTAATTGATGGCTTGAAAAGACTGTACATAGAAAAATTGAAGCCTTTGGAAGTTGCATACCAGTTCAATGATTTTGCTTCCCCATTACTGGTATAGATTTCTATTCACAGTTTTGGTTTACATCTACCAGAAGTTTATGATGCAATGCTATTATGTTCTTTGATGTTGATTACTTACATGGCATTGAATTGATCCTACAATGTTCAGACAAACAGTGATTTTGATGCGAAGCCAATGGTCATGCTCTTGGGTCAATATTCTACAGGGAAAACAACATTTATTAAGCATCTACTAAAAACAAGTTACCCAGGTTCAGCTTTATCTAATATAGGATTTTGGAGTTTCACCATACCATCAGTTTTTGGTGTTAATTTCATTAAGGAGTATCGGTGTAACTTAAATTTTGCTTGCCCTTTTCAATTGCAGGAGCTCATATCGGACCAGAGCCAACTACTGACAGATTCATAGCTGTCATGGTAGGTAGCTGTATATTATATTGCTAGATAGTTTTGTTTGAGCGTATGAAAAATGAGGGGTCTTTTTAAAATATGCTAAACATATTGATTTATCTTGAACTCGCGTGCAAATAAATATTTCACACTGTGCTGCCATATTACCATTTTGCAAAATCAATTATTTTCGTGTTTTCACCAAGTTAGGCTTATTCATTGTCAATGGACTACTGAAATTTCATGATTTGTTTGGCTATTTGCTCAGCTATTTTATTTTGACTGGCAAACATCAGCTATTTCCTGACTCCTGCTGTAAGTTACTGAAATGTAATGATGCCATACAATATGCTCCCTTTCTTCTAAAATACTTGATTCACAACAAATAAATCATTTTCTTGGAAAAAATGAACCAAACATCACAAAGTATTCTGGTCCAGCTTGATAAGTTTTGTACCATGAAGGTATGAAATATGCTAAGCAACTTAACTATTATGTGTGGATTTTGATAACTGATTTTGTTTATATTTTTAGCCATCAACACAATTTGATGAGGCCTTAACACAACAAATAGAAGAGATATAAGAAAGTGGTGATTGTAACACAAATGGATCAGGGTTCTTTGTTTACCAAAACTAATATTGGGACATGAAACAAAACATTTAAGTTTCCTTGATTGGACAAGGTTCATCCACCACCTGTAGAATATTTCTTTGTATTAAATTTGTTCGTAAGAATATTTGCTCCTGATTGACTACAATAAATCTGATATGTTTATATTGTCCTGTTGGCTTGTACTTATAGGATATACTTAGATTTGCTCCATTGTTATCTGATATTAAGTTTTTTGTTACATCAGTCCGGAACTGATGCAAGGACTATTCCTGGAAATACTATTGCTGTTCAAGCTGACATGCCATTCACTGGTCTTACAACATTTGGGGGTGCATTTCTGTCAAAGTTTGAATGCTCTCAGATGCCACATCCGGTAAGCTTTAATTGTGATACTTGTACAAGACTACAAGTAGAAGACATTGACTGGTGAAACTTTTGACTGCCTTGTTTTCTGAAGCTATTAGAGCATATCACCTTTGTCGACACTCCTGGTGTTCTCTCTGGTGAAAAGCAACGGACCCAACGTAGCTATGATTTCACTGGTGTAACTTCATGGTTTGCTACTAAGTGTGACCTTATCCTTCTTCTGTGTGATCCTCACAAGCTCGATATCAGTGATGAGTTCAAACGTGTCATTGCATCTTTACGTGGGCATGATGACAAAATACGCGTAGTGCTGAACAAGGCAGATCAAGTTGACACTCAGCAGGTAGATTTTTTTTTTGTTGCATTCAATTTGTGTAGCAAATTGTGCAGCACATTGTGCTGATGTTTTGTTTTGTTATTGAAAATGTTTTATCTTTTACATATGAACCACCTTTCCCTTTGTTCATGATGCAGCTTATGAGAGTGTATGGTGCACTGATGTGGTCTCTCGGGAAAGTACTAAATACCCCTGAGGTTGTGCGTGTTTATATTGGGTAACTTCTGATGTCTTATCTCCTTCGTCATTCTTCTGCCTGTAGTGCCTTAGTAATCTTACTTCTATAGATCGGTGGTTGTACTTGTACAGCTCTAGTACCCTATGAATAAAAGAATTTGTGTGATGAATATATTTAGAAGTGGAAAATATATATATTTGATCTCTATTAGGATGTAGATGAATCTCCTCATCTGTTATCTGTGAATCATTAAAAAAAGAAACAGAATTTCTGAATCCACCAATTCTGGATTGCCAGTTAATGATTTTGCATTGTGGCCTAAAACTTGCATGCAAACTAATATTTTCAGGTCTTTCAATGACAAGCCAGTCAACGAATCAGTTGTTGGGCCAATTGGAAAGGACTTGTTTGAGAAAGAGCAAGAAGATATCCTTTCGGACCTCATGGACATACCTAAGAAAGCCTGCGACCGCCGAGTATGCTGTTCTCTCTCATTTCTTTGAAATTATGAAATCTTTTATGAAGATCTGGATTTTGAGATGATTGTTATCATCTGTATGTGCAGGTTAATGAGTTTGTTAAGCGTGCTAGAGCTGCCAAGATCCATGCTTATATAATGGGTCACCTGAAGAAGGAGATGCCTGCAATGATGGGGAAAGCTAAGGCTCAGCAGCGACTCATAGACAACTTAGCAGATGAATTTGCAAAGGTAATTGCCGGCAACAGCGACTCAAGATTGAGCTGTTGGGAATATTTTAGCTCTTCCATTGGGCATGAAAATCATTTCATCTACGCTACACAGTCTTCAAGTGCTTGCATCTAAATTCGAACTCTCTCCATTCTTCTCCTGTTATGCAACAATGATGCTCGACTGACACCGGCAATCTGCTGGAAACAGGTCCAAAGGGAGTACCATCTTCCAGCCGGAGACTTCCCAGACGTGGAACACTTCAAGGAGGTGCTGGCCGGGTACAACATCGACAAGTTCGAGAAGATGAAACCCAAGATGGTGCAGGCCGTGGACGACATGCTCGCTTACGACATCCCAGAGCTCCTCAAGAACTTGAGCAACCCTTACGAGTGAGATCACTGACCTCTCGTCAGTTGTGAGGCGCAAGAGAGATGCGTAAACGGTTGCTACCTGCCTAGCGCCTGCCCTTGTATGTCAAAACCGAGGGGATGTTCAGATATGCACAGGCGAATGGCGAATGGTTGTGTTCTTCCAATACACTTCTCCATTTGTGGTTGCCGAGCGGTGTGTTCCGGTTGCTGGGCAGCTCCACCAAACACTGGTCTACGGCGTTTGCTATTTTGCACCGGGCTACAGCCGTCCAGGCACGGAGCACAGTTGCTATTATATTCATTCACGTTGAACCCAAAACAAAATCTATTTTCTTTGAACAAATAAACAAAACCTATTCATTTCCACAATATGCACGTTTTTGAGCCGCTGCAATATGCACGTGATAAAATCAAGAATACAAATTGAAGTCACCTCACGATCACGCAGCCGCTACGGCGTGGAGGCAGCTCGAGATCCACGGCACCGCAAGGCACAGCTGCGGCGAATTGCCGAATATGCCTAGGCCTAGCTACTCGCTAGCGGTGGCACGGCACCAGAGCCACAAACTCAAAAAAAAAAAAAGACGCTAAAAATCGAGCCCCACCCAGCGCCGAGGCGCCAAGCGGGAGCCAGGGAGCGGATGCGATGAGGCTGCCGACCACGACCCAACCCCCCGAGACGTGGACGTGGACGCGGTCGGGAGAAATAATAAGCAAACCGACGCCACGCCCCGCCCGGTCCGGTCGTGCCGGGCCCGCCGCGTCAGCCTCCCGGGATCCCGGCTCCCCCCTCCGTGCCGTGCCGACCAAACAGGGCGCGCACCGCGGCCACGAAAAGCCCCGCACGCGGAGTCGCCGAGGACGAGGGAGGGGGGGAGAGGAGCGCGAGGAGAGGGGGAGGCGATGCGGCGCGCGAGGCCGCCGCCGGCGCCGGCGACGGCGGGGCCGGAGGTGAGGTACCGCGGGGTGAGGCGGCGCCCGTCGGGGAGGTACGCGGCCGAGATCCGGGACCCGGCCAAGAAGACCCCGATCTGGCTCGGCACCTTCGACTCCGCCGAGGCCGCCGCGCGCGCCTACGACGCCGCCGCCAGGTCCCTCCGGGGCGCCGCCGCGCACCAACTTCCCTCCCCGCCTCCCCGCCCGCCGCGCCCCGCCGGCGGCCGCGGCGGCCACCTCTAGCCACAGCAGCACCGTCGAGTCCTGGAGCGGCGCCGCCACCGGGCGCTCCTGGCCGCCGCCGCCGCGGCTCGCGGCGGCGCCCCGGCCGCCGAGGAGGACTGCCGCAGCTACTGCGGCTCGTCCTCGTCCGTGCTCTGCGAAGACGTCGCCTCGGGCGCCGGCGGCGACGAGGCCGCCGCGCCCCGATGCACGCCTCTGCCCTTCGATCTGAACCTCCCGGCCCAGCCGCCGGCGACGGCCGACGAGATGGATTGGCGCTGCGACACGCTGCTCCGCCTCTAGCCTCCGGGAACCAACCAAGAGCAAGAACTGGTACTGGGTTGTGCTCCTCCAATCACGTTCTTGGGCCTACGCGCCGCCGCAAATTGCTACTACGTCGATAGAAATGGATAATTTTTGCTTGAGCTTCTCTTAGTCCCCTGTTACCACGCAAGATTTGATACTCTTATGTGATAATGTGAATAACCTTATCATGTTAATCCTGGAGAAAAAAATACCATCTTTTCGCCGAGTCTCTCATGTATCTGTGTATGATCTATCCATGGGCTTTTGCTGCTATTCTGCTATCAGTTTTGCAGAATTGTAATGGAAGAGTCCTGAAAAATGTAATGGAAGAAAGGAAGAGAGAAATTTTACATGACTGGTACTTGCTGCTACGTTTGCTTCAGCACCTGTCCCCCTACTGCTGGAGTGCAGAGTAGAGTAGGAACTTGGCATCTATAAATTGTCAGGGGAAAAAAAATGGAACGCCAAAGCTGCCATTTTCAGTTCAGGGCCAAGTTGAAGGCACATGAACATTGCTGCATTTTCATCTTGGTTTTCTCCATTGCTGCATTGATGCAATAGACAGAACGTTGGTATCAGCGAATTGCTGTTCTTGTGATCTTCATGCCAAGACGATAAGTTACATCGCCATTCTGCACTTGGCCACGAGCCAATGATTGGTCAGGAAAACCACAAGCTTGGCAATTAGCTAGCTTCGAACACCACCAAATTCGTTTGTTCTGGAGGACGGGATTTTTTTTTTTCAGAAAAAGAGGGGAATTTGATTGTTATTCAGCTCAAATCCCACTTAACTCTCCTCCATTCAAATAGGTCTTCCGAATCTGACCATGCATCATGATTCATGACACTTCCCTGATCCAATGTTCTTGAGCTTGTCGCGCTAAACTTTGCCGAATCCAAAAGAGTGGCAAATGCAGAGCTCTCCTCTGAATCTGACCCCCGAGCTTTTGCTCAAGGGGAAAAAAAAACTATTAGCCGAAAGTTTTTTTTCGTGCATCTATTGCTTTCTCTGGGGCTGGATTGCAACCGCGCGCAGCTGTGATCCATATCCACCTGTGTCGCGTCCTGAATCGGTGCAGCTGATTTGGCAATTACTCGCAGGCAGACGCGTGCCTCGTGCCCATGCCAGGAACATGCCAAATGCAGGCCTAGATCAGCGTCAGTGTCAACGGTTGGGTCGACCCAGGAAATAAAATAGAGGTGAGAAAAAATATAAATAAATAGTGAAAATCTGTGTTGGATCGATCTAAATTATGTTTGAGTTTGTGATACATGTTCTTAGACACCGAGATGCTGGGCGTCGACAATGCCTTTTCTAAATTCGATATTTATATCTCATATTCAAAAGACTATTTAGATCCTACGTTTTCATACTCTGCAGAAGAGTTTCTTTCTCTAAAAAGATGCATCGAATATAGTCTTTATATATAGAGACCCAGAAGAGGCTAAATTTATAAACCGACATAAAGACTTTGCTGATGGGTTACATATAATGAAGTGTCTGTAAAAATGTTATAGAGCATCTACTATGCATGTTCTTCAAGATGACGGAGGAGTGTGGGTCAGAGGTGGGGATTTGAACTTTGATTTCCACAAAATTCAGGAAAAACTGGGTGCGGATTTGAACTTTGATTTCCACAAAATTCAGGAAAAACTGGCACATTTTTAGTGGCGGACAATTTAGATGACCTGAAATGTTTTTTTCAATGGGATTCATCGAGAAATTGATTGAAACTTGCGAGGAAATCAGCGGTATTTTTTATTTTTTGTTGGAGCTAATACGGAGTTTTTCTTTTAGTCTAGTGTGAACTTTTTAAAAAAATCTCAATTGGAACTGTTATAATCTGGGCCCAATAAAATTAACAGTGTAGATTTTTTATTTTTTATTTATATGAGTGTTTCTCATATTAATGTGGTGGCTCTGTTGTTTCTATTTTAAGGTTTGTTTTTGTCAGCTTATGTTATTATTTTGACTTACCTGTTTATTCACTTATCTTTTTAAAATTTTTAAAATATTTTAAAACTTTTTTATATCAAAGACTTTTATAAAAGCTTTAAAATACAAGTTAAACAAAGTGGATTGGACTCTGGAGGCTAACTGAAAAAGATAAGTCGAATGAGTAGATTAGTCAAATAAAATAAGCTCTGGAGTTAATTATATAATATTTCCTCCGTTCACGAAAAGAAGTTGCTTTTGATTTTTGTACACACGTTTGACCATTCGTCTTATTTAAAAAATAATTACAAATATGTAAAAATATAAGTTATACTTAAGATACATTTAATAATAAACCAAATTGCACTAAAATAAATGATATTTACATAACCTTTTCAAATAAAACAAATGGTCAAACATATGTGCCAAAAGTAAACATCGACTTCTTCTCACAAAAGGAGGGAGGGAGTAATTTGGTTTATCCGTCCCTGGTGCTGTACTGTTGTATGTATGTATACATTGCTATCAAGAAATATATACATACATACGAATCCTAGGAAATAAAAATCCCGAGCCATATTTGCAAGTGTCTCGTGGGCAAGTGACACTGACACATATTTGCAAGTGACACCGATCGAATACCGTCACCATGGTGTGCCACTACCAGGCTAGCTACCACCGTGGCGTGTGCTGCTCCTGCCACAGTCGAGTCACAGGTCACAGCGTAACTCACAACGTCGTAAAAGAAGTGTACACGGCCAGCCTAGCCAGGGCCTCGCATATTTCAGCTTAGCGTAGCGTAGCGTTTGAATAAAATTTAAAAGTATTTAAAAAGTGGTTTAAATATTATAAAAAAATAATTTAAAAATAGTTTTAATTAGGATCTTTGTGACAACTACTAAAAACTTGAAAAAAATCATTACAAATTATTACATCAAATAGGCTATATAAAAAAGAAAATTTTACTGAAACGCTGCGCTACACTACACTAGGCTGAAAGTACGAGACCTAGCTAGAGCATGCATACGAGCTAGATGGCTAGCTTAGCTAACAAGAGGAGTAGACATGCATGCTGCACAGTGCGGATCGACGAGACCGTGCGATCAACGCGACGAATCATGGCGCGGTTGAACCGGACGACGCCCTGAGCCCGACTACCAACTCGATCACTTCAGCGTAGCGACAGGGGGTAGGAAACTAGGAACCATATGAAGCCTTGTTTTTGCATGGGCTTTACGTATGCAACCGACAGCCAGTAGGGATGAAATTGGCCGCCGTAAAGCCCGTAAACCCATTAATTAAACAGACCCCATCTAATTAAACCATTGGACGGGCTCCCGTTTGTTTGCTCCATGCAAAAAAGGGATGCCCGTTTAGCGAACATCAACGTTGAGAGTGGCAAATAATCAAATTCCTTCAACGTAGGAAGAGATTGGGGGGAACAGCGAGGTCACTAAGGTGGCCTACAGATAGAGGCACACGTAATGGGCTAAAAATGGACAAGTCTGGGCTACCTGCTTATTTGCCACTCTCAACATTGATACTCGCTAAAATGCCACTCTGATCCATTGTCATACACACAGATGATCCCACATGTCATATACACAAGTGGCATACGTAGCGAATTACATATTTTGAGAGTGGCGAATTGTAAATTTTTCCCCTATGTTGTGGCCGTCTCCTCTCCACCGCAGCTGCAGCCTCCTTCTTTCTCGTCGCCACTTCATTCCAATCGCGAAGGCACACCGGCGCCTCCTACGCTGTCGCGATAGCCGTGTCTTCCCCACCATGATCACTGGCCACCGCGACGATCTGCTCCTCCACGCCGCGGTCGCGAACATCTTCGCCGCGACGGCCGCCTGCTGCACCCGCGCGACTTCTTGATACTCCTAGCTGCTCTCGAGTGGTGTTTTTCTGAGATTTTGATTCTTATTTTTGGGTTATTTCTAAGGAGTTCTGCATGAAAATGACACTGTTGTTGTTCTATGATGATTTGGAGAATTTGCACCTCTTTTTTTTTAGCTAACGGGCAGGAGCACCGCCATTTCATTAAGGGAGGAGCACTATACAAAAAAAACAAGAGGGAGGAAAAGAGAAATACAAAAGGGGAAGGAGGAGGGAGAGGGGGGAAATTAATTATCGAGGGTTTCAAGTGGATGAGCCGCACACCAGGCAGAGATCCCCTCCCTCACACGGTCTACCACTAAGCTAACAGAAATCGATTGATCGTGGAAGATCCGCCTATTACGCTCCTTCGAGATCTTTTGTAGCTATCTCAAATTTGGAGAACGGGCACCTGTTTAGTGTTTTAATGAGTATTAGGGATGCAATATGGTTGATGATTTGGAGATCTTTTTTAGATCTGTTAGATGCATGGCGAACTTAAGTATGATGAGTGTACGTTGTTGGGAAATTTTCTGAGATTGACTGAATTTTAGAGATAGTGGATGATCCAATGTCGTTGTTGGAAAAGAATCATGGACGGCTATGGGTGCCATCTATTTTGTGAAAAATATCCGGTGGGCGTCCATTCTAGCCCATGTACTACTAACGATCAAGATGGGCATATGTCCCAGATTGCCCAGGATCTACCCATTTGCAAGCACACCGACAGGAGATGGATCACGGCCGTCGATCGGCTCTCCCCTCCTCCATGCTCACATGCATGAACGCTACATGCATGCAGCACGTAGCCACTATGTACTGTGCAGTTGCACGGCTTGCACTGCAGCTGAGGCTGCTGCTGAGCACGTCGTCGTCTTTCACCCAACTCGTCCAAAGTACAGGAGCAGCACCGGCCGTCGATCCCTCCAGATGATCAGCCCTACTCGGAAAATCACTCTGCAGGCAGCATGCAGCCTTCCCGTACGGCCTGCCTCCTGCAAAGACTGCCTCCTCTGCCTCTCCACAGAGTACTGCACTGTCCTGGGAAGGGAACACCCCCAACATCCTGCACTTCCAGTTCCAGGCTGCTGCTTTCACCACGCACCCTGCCTCCCTCTCCTACCATACGCCCAACGCCCAACCCCAATGATGCAATCTAGGAGTATATGCTAGCTTTGTATGTACTGATCTCTATCTCTATGTACAATTGAACACTCATAACCCTTGCATTGCATGCATACGGACAGTCTGATAAGAGTGAAACTGATACGTACTACGGCATTAGCAGCACGTAGCTGTGTGGTTGTCACATGCATAGAGAGTAGAGACAAACATGCCACTGCCCCGAGAGATCAGATGCGTGGCTGCAGCTTTCAGCTTTCACGCAAGAGGCAACTGCTCGGCCATACGCTTTTGCTCCCCCCTTAATGTCACCACCAAATCAAATGCCCACTGTCACACAGAGATTCTTGTACGTACCCTGATCTCCAGATGGACGATCGACCTGCATGCATGCATGCATGCTACTGGGCTAGTGCCAAAGCCCAAAGCATCACAAGCTTCTCTAGTACCCTCCAACTCTCCAACTTCCCTCATGCATGCACACAGCCTGCCGCCTTGCAGGTGGAGAGGCCAGACCAGGCCAGCCCTGGAAGCACACAAAAGGGCAGCAGCCAGCAGCACAGTGCCTAGTACTCAGCAACAGTACACGTACACGGCAGAGAGACGAGACCATATCCATGCCAAGGTTAGCACATTGCACAGAAGAGTGCACAGGGAAGGAACACACTAAACAGATCATAGCTAGGGAGAAGGCACTTGCAATTGCATTGCATGCAATGGAAGGCATTGCAAAAACAAAGCTAGAGAGATGAGAGAGCTACAAGTAGTAGTAGTAGTAGTAGAAGAAGAAGAAGAAGAAGCGAAAGTGTGGTACGTGCTGCGCTATTGTCCAAAGTCTCGCAGCCTTCCCCTCCTGTCCCCTCTCAAAATCTTTTGCACCAAAGCAGGAAGGGAAGGCATGCCCAGACTTGGGATTGACCGTTGCCGCAGCTCCCGCGCTCGAGTGAAGCGAAGAACAAACACATGTTGCTGCTGCTGCTGCTACACTACACTGGCTAGCTAAGCTACCTAGCTGCTTGGTTTGACTGCAGCAGCTGCATGGCGCCCAGCGAGCTGATCAGGGGCACGCTTGCCGATGCGCTTGGGCGGCTTGGGGTCGCCGGCGCCGGCGCCGGCGCCGGCCCCGCCGTCGCGCGGCGGCGAGAACACGGCGGGGAGGAACTCGTCGGTGTGGCAGGCGAAGGTGATGCGGCTCAGGCGCTGCTCCAGCGCGTCCTTGCCCTGCATGCATGCATCAACAGACCGTGATATACAAGGGATATAAATTTCGGTAGAAGAAAAAATTCGATCCAGCGAAATATCTGAAATTTCGTTGGAATAAAAATACAGAATTTGATTTTTTGGAAAAAAATTTGCTAAACTATGGATCTCAATCTTGTTTAAGGAAGAAAAACCCAGTAGGCTACAAGACTAGTTGTTAAGAGTTAAGTTATGCTTTCTTTTTATGTATAAGGATCAAATTTGATCAAATCTTTTGAATTCAAAAATTTTGTTTTCATTTCGGTCTCTGTCGAAATATCCCAAATTTCGCCAAAATTTCGTCCAAAAAAAAAATCCCAAATTTCAACATGCACGATGCATGCATGCAAGATTAATTGCTGCTACGTGCCTGGATCTTGGCTCTGCAGGTCTGGATGACCTTCTGGCTGCCGAAGAACTTCCAGGGGAAGCCGCTGAGGGAGCGCTGCATCCTGCGCGCCGCCTTGGGCGTCGTCAGGTTCACGAAGGCGTAGCCGTAGTTGCTGCTCCGATGCCCACAGCTCATCCTAGTAGAGAGCAGTCACACAGGATGTAACATTTCGACCATCGATCACCATGCATGGGGATCAATTGACATCGATCCAAATAGTAGGGATTAAGCGTAATGCAGTGTGGTGGTTTATGCGGCAAAAAAAGGTTTTTAAGTTTTTGCAGTAGATTCATCAGCTTAATTTGCTCTTTCTGGTTTTGTCTCTTTGGTCTTTTTCTGGACGAAGGACAGCGCCAATAAAATGAGAAGGGGAAAGAACAGTACGTGGTGCAAGATCGAACTAATTCGGCTCCGATCCATTTCTTGCAAGAAAAGCTCAAGCATTAATGTCACTTGAGACAGTATACTGCTACTTTGGCGCAAGTAAAAATTGCATTTTTTTTTTCCCCCGGCCCTCACCTGAAATCGATTGGCACGTAGAGGAAATCGTAGGCGAGCGGCGCGCCGCGCTGCTGGTTCATGCGCGCGCAGTGCTCGTCGAGGAACCGCATCATCTCGCCGAACCTGACCATGCACGATCGATCGAATGCGTGCGATTGATCAAACACGAAAGAATGATCAGCAATGGAGAACTGAAGAAGAACGACAAGGTGATCATGGTGGTGTCCATGGACGTTCGCTTACGTGAGCTTGTTGGGGATGTTGCGGACCATGACGGTGGTGTCCGACCCCTGCAGCCTCTCGTCTGTTGCGGCCTGCGGCGGCGGAGGCCTCGCCGTCCCGGAGCGCGTGACCGCCGCCGCCGCCTTCCGGGGCGCCATGTGGTTCTTGCTCCTCGCGATCGCCTCCTGCCGGTGCAGGCGCGGAACACGCGCCCGCGCCGCCGCCAGGAGCGCCGCCCTGCGAGGGCGGAGCGCGGCGGTCGGCGCCGGCGGTTCTTGCACCGGCGCCATGGCCGTGTCCGCCTGCGCCGCCGCCAAGACCACCGTCTTGCGAGGGCGGCGCGCGGCGGGCGCTGCCGGCGGTTCTTGCACCGGAGTCACTGCCGCTGCTCTCTCCTTGGCCGCTGCCTGCGCCTGCCGCTTCTCGTCGGCAATCGTGAGCTTGGGCGTCATGAGCTTGTGGGGAGGCCGGCCGCGGAGCGGCGACGGGAGGAAGGGGACGCGCTTGCAGATGACCGGAGGAGACGTCGCCGGCGGCGGCGGCGGCGGCGGGTACTGGGGAGCGGGGACGGGGAACGGCGCGCCGGCGTAGGTAGTCGCAGCGACGAAGGGGAAAGGCGGCGAGCAGGCGACGGCGTGGCACAGCGGCATGGGAGGAGGCAGCGGTGGCGGAAGGAGGTGGCCATGGCGGTTGGCGCAGAAGAACGGCGGCGCCCACGGGTTAAGCTTGGAGACGGCCATGGCCGGGGACGTACGGGGGTTGGTGGAGCTGGAAGGAGACGGCGAGAGGTGGCGGCGGAGGTTCGCCGGCGGCGAGGCAGTGTGGCCAACCAGTGTCCGCTGGCCGGGGACATGGGCGGCTTTATAGAAGAGTGTTTGGTTGCAGCATGTCTCGCTGCACGTGGGGCCAACATGCATGAGCTGGCTATAGGAAACATTGGACCTTGGATTACTGATTTTTTTTCGTTTTCGTTTTAGCCCAGAAGAAGACAAAAACTTACCAAATGTAGCATTGTGTAGGGAACTAGGATGCATTGGCACAGGGAAAACCCCTTCACAATCACAGGAAAGGACACTTGGTACAGCTATAATAAGTACCAATGTAGGCATTGAGGTGTTTCCTTGGGTATGGAGGTCCAGCACACACAGCTACTGATGTCTGTAATGATGCGATCTGACGAAAAACGAAGTTAATGCCCAGTAAATGGGATGCAAGATCGGGTTTTTTTTTTGTTAGTAAGGTTATATTTAAAAAGTTGTGACTCTTTACATGAAAGTCTCAAAATTTTAAATATATAAAATACTTCTACTTTCGTTACAAAATATAAGGCACGCATGTATTTAGAAAAGTCGACGTTTGTAACTTGTGACTAAGAGTTAACCTATATGATATAGCTAGATTTATATTCAAAAGTTTTCATATAATATTAATTTTATAGTTATTGGTAATATATTGTAAGAGCAAATAAGGGTCAAAGTCTTTATGTTAAAGATCGCATCAAAAATTTATATGCCTTAAATTTTGCAATGGAGGAAGTATTATTTTAGAACCTACGAGAAAACACCCCCATCTTTCACTGTAGCAGTAAGTAGGTAATAAATTAAGGGAGGGAAATGTAGAGACAGATAGGGTAATAATAGAAAAGTGGATGAATAGGGATGAGATAGGAAAAAATAGAGGTTACATTGCGCACGCCCTTGAATCTCTAAAAAATGACTAAAAAGTATTACATCGTTTGGGTTGTACAAAAATAACAATTTGAATAGAAATTGTCTGAGAAACTTCTCATATTTTAGACTCTAGCGCTGAACCTTTTACAAGTTTACAACTCATTTTGTATCTTACAATCCTCTGCATTCAATGTTGGTGGACTTTTAGCCCCGCGGCCTTTTTTGTGCCCATATGTACAACATGTCAATGCCACCCGGAGGAACCATCTCACACACCGTTCTCTCTCACTGCCATCTCTCTCATATCTAAATAAGCTGTTGTAATTTTGTCCAATTAAAATCAATGGTGTAATTTTTTAATTTATATGAGAATTTTTTGATGGTTTTTATGTTCTAATTATCATATAATACATTTTATTTGTCTTTTGTTTTGTTTATATACTCCCCCGTTCTAAAAAAGAAGCCACCGTTGATTTTTGGACACACGTTTGACTACTCGTGTTATTAAAAAAATTATTACAAATATGTAGAAATATAAATCATATTTAAAATACATTTAATAATAAATCAAATCACAATTTAATAAATAATATTTACATGATATTTTGAAATAAGACGGAATGCATAAAACGAATGAAATCAATATTCAACACACTAAAATAATGTTATAATTCATTAGAATTATTTACTAAGTCATTTCTTGCATCTACTCTTAAAAGATGCTTGAAATGAATTGATACGAGAAAACTTTAAAAATTGCACAATTGAGGAGAAAATTTTTACATACTTTGAATTAAATCTGGGAATACGAAGTTCGAGTACCCAATTTAAATGAACGAATGAATATAAATGAATGCATAAATATAAAGGAATGTTGGGTGGATCTATACCTCTTTCCTTTAAGTGAGTTTTAAATGAAGTTTTTCACATGAGGTTTTTAACCAGGCAAATTCGTGCACACAGTAAGTATATGTTATATACTCTTTCTCCAATATTTTTTTCACTAAGTTTTGTGTAGTTTTTTGGGGCATATACGTCATGCGTCAAGGTCAAGGGCAGGTTGAACAAAATCTACCACACGCACCAAATCTTAAGGCATTGATTATAAGCTAGCTTGTTATCACCTAATAGGCCATTAGGATATGCCGCCTAAATTAACATGTGCACATAGGCTATCAACAACAGCAACGGCTCATGTCTACACATGCGCACGGCCCTTCTCGGTTGTCGGATCTCCATCTAATGGTCCCACCAAAAGGAGCATGGCACTTTTACAAATCTCTTTCCTCCCTCCTTTCTCGTCTGGCCATCTGGCTAGCCTTATCTTCTTGGTTGTTAGCATTTAGCATTATCTAACCTTAGCTAGTAGTTTGGTATGAGTTAGTTGGTCGTTTCGTTGGATCAAGCCGTGTGTGGCATTGGTCTCTATAGCTCGTCTCGTCTGGGTAGATCCTTATCCCCCTCGTTGCGTGCTTGCACGCAACACTTTCAAACATACAAGTTTATTAATTTGGTTCACATAAATGTGTTTGTGCATAAACCATGAAAGATGTATTTGGAAAGAGAGATAAGATTGATGATATTGCTATTCATATGTATCTTCGTGTCTGTTGCCAAGCCGAAAGGACAAGAGAAGCCTGGCAGGGGTAGCACACAGGGCACAAGCGTTGGGGATTAGGGGAGGTGTTCACCAGGTCACTAGGTTGGGTTGTTTCAGTGGGGCAGAGTCACAAAGAAGTGCAGCGTGTGCTGGCTGTTTGGTTGCCTTCCAAACTAACCCTGGCTCGTATGAGTGAGCCGGGCTATTGGGAGCCGGGCAAAGCTCATGCAACACTCTGTGTTTGGTTGGTTGCGTCGCATACGCCTGACATGTGAGAACATGTGTTTAGTTGCATGTGCATCTAGTTGCATCTAGGGATGGCAACAGGAAATTCCCCATCGGATATTGCTTCCCCATCCCCGTCCTCGCTGCCTTCGTTGGGATAACGTTTCACCCCATCCCCGCCCTCCATGCAGGGAATCTATCCCCGCAGGCATCCCCATCCCCGCTTCAAGACATAAGCCATAGAGAAGACGAGAGGTGAGATGGCGAACCTGAGTCGTCACTCCGCCCGTGCTTACCGCCACGCATGGTCGCGCTCCGCTTGTGGCTACTGCCGCCCATGGTCGGTGCTTCTCATTGTCGTTGCTCGCACGCCATCTCCATCAGAGGACGAGGATCTACGACGTCTTGGTGTTAAGGTTGGAAAGGGGCAAAGGGCACAGGAGGGCCGGTGGGACGCTCGGTGTGTGTCTTGCCCTGGCGGCCGCAAGTGGGAGGGTGGGGGATTGTCTTAGGGGCTTAGGGTTTGGATGGGCATTGCAAACGGCGCCGTGCAAGCTATGATTTTTTTTTTTTTACGGGGCGGGGATGTGGGGAACGGGGATGGATTTTCTTTTTTTCCCCCTAGATAGAGATACATTTTTGCATGAAAGAAAAAAACATAAAAATTCCCCACTTGCAAGTAGAATCATGGCCACACTGAGCAACATAAAATACAGGTTGGGTCACTAATACAGCCTAAGCACATAATCATAATCCGAGAAAAAATCGTGCTTGCACTCAGGCACATGAAATTAATGTAATTCATTCGACTGTAAAGTAACAAACGTCTAGATGTAGCATTACAAGGGATTGAATTACAGAATGACTAAAGTAAATGGCAAAATGCTCTATTTTCTGTAAGCAGCGTACAAATATCTGCTCAAGTTGACAAGTTGTGTTAAACACTTTTTTCTGGCTTCATATCCCTCCCGACATGTAAAAGAAAAGTAGCGAATGTCAGATTAGCTGCTTGTGTTCTGTCCCTACTGTTCTACAGTCGGTTCCTTTGGTTCGCCGTTGGCAAGTTCAATACAATGAACCGTTCTATTAAAAGACTCAGAAGTCTCAGCTTCCGGGCATACTTGCGCGCCCAAAGGGATCTTACAGGAACGGACGATTTGTAAAGGTTATACGATCTCTTTCACAGCACCTCCTTTTCCAGCTTCAACACGGCCATAAATGCCTCTTGAGGAACATCAACCTTTCCGATTGCTTTCATTCTTTTCTTCCCTTCAGCCTGTTTGCAGATATTAAATGATCATACCATCTGATCTCTAAAGGAATGCCGGTGAATAGTGCTGCCAGTGTCCACTCTAATTCTCTTCAAGGTTCTTTACTAAAACTTATGGGGCAGTTAACTTTAGCCAGGACTAAACTAACCACAGTTTTTGTAACTACAATTTGATAATAAGGGTTACCTGTTTCTTCAGCAACTTCTTTTTCCTTGATATGTCACCCCCTACAAAGTGAAAGGAAATAATGCTGTGAATAAAGGTTCACACATTAGTCTTTTCAAAAACTACACCGCTGGAATAACTACTAGTAAAAAAATTCCCCCCTTCTTAATAAAATGGTAGAGCACCTGCCCCCTTTCGTTCAAAAATAAAAAACAATTCGGGGCAAGTGTGCATTGGAAGAAAAGAAAACATGAGACAGGAGTCACAGGAGAGAACATTCAGTGGTGCCTTTATTTTTTTCAGCAAAAATGATGGGTTTCCTTTAAAAGTGCAAACTCTAGTGTTTTGTTTACCATAGCATTTCGATAAGACATCCTTCCTGATGGCTGACAGCGCTTCACTTGCAATAACCTTCGTGCCAATACAAGCCTGTCAAGCTGCATGTTAGCATCTGATTGCTATTAAAAAAATACGGATTGAAAGATTTTGTTTCCTCGGAAACAAATTGGTTGTTATTATTTTCAAACAAGTTGGTTAAGAAAACTTTTTTCTGATGAAGAAGCCAAAAAATAAGTCGGTTAAAAGAAGGCCAAGACAAGGACATTGCCAAAATAATCAAGAATTTTATTTATGTTCTTTCTTGATATAGCTTGCCAAATGTAGTTTCAAACATCTTAGGTTGCTATTGACCCCATTGACCACAAATTACAACCTCAAATAATTGGATGCCCTAGGTTGCTATGCAGATATATAGTAAAGAAATTTGAGAGAAAAAGATAAATAATTGTCACCTGAATAGGCACTCTAAACATTTGCCGAGGTATAAGTTCTTTGAGTTTTTGAGTAAGTGCCCTCCCAATAGCATAAGCCTACAAAAAGAAATCCAAAATTCAGTTGGTTGTTTTTCAGAAGCAGCTCAGATTGGCCTGAGACTGTTGCCTAACAACTAATAAGCTGTTACTGCTCAAATTAAGTTGGCAAGAGAAACATTGCGATGAATTACAGTTAGTTGCAGAGGCATCATGGAGTGAACTGTAACTCTGTACACATGTATATGTAGGTGTTAGGATTTCAGGAGAACAACTGATGCATGTTCTAGACCAAATAACTTCACACATAATATATGGGTACATGAAGTACAAAGGTAAACAATACAGGACAAATCCTAAACTGGCGCACACATCCCTAACAATAAGTGCAGTTGCATGTCAAAATGCAAGTATATTTCCAAGTTCGTACCTTGCTGTTTGTCATAACTTATAAGTACGTTCACATCAGTGGTGTTTTTAAACAACATAATTCATTTTAGAGCTATATCTTTTGAGTAGTGATTATGCATAAACCCAAGAGCTCTATATCTATCAAAGTTCCAAAGAAGTGTACAACATAAAGTAAAAGTGAGTGTACATAGAACTAATCTTTCCTATATATAAATATGAAGATGAAACTAAAGGCTACATGAATATATTCCAAATGGCTATTAAGCAACTAAATTACAGCACCTTATCTCTGTGTACAATTGTTGAGAGCGCCTCCACAGGATCGCCGTTGATTTGTATGTCCAGCTTTACTAGTTCACTTTCCCTGTACCTGTCAGTTAGGTCACTTTCTCAGCTAGTTTTGCACAAGAACTTTGAGCACTAACAAAAGAGTACCAATAGGAGTCCTAACACAACAGACAGGTAAGGAAGCTGTGGAAAAATACATCAATAACCACACTTCTAAAATTTTAAGTAGAAATATATTGTACATCTGTATTAAAACTAACCATGGTAAAGTACTGATGTCAGACTAGTCCTTACAAGTGGTAATATATGCATCCTATAACCAAGACATGTCTAAAACAACGTATTTAATTCCATATCTTAATATTACCCATCTTAGAAACAAGCTTAAGTTGTCTGGGAAAAGCAGTCATCTCTCCTTATTTTTGTTTTGACTTCTGATGTTATTTAACATTAGCAAAAGATACATAATGATCATTAGTGTGCCCTGGATTCTAGAGCTAGTGGACTGTGTAGATAAAGGCGAGAGCACAGGGTGGGTTGGTAAGTACCCAACAAGTGAATACTCCATGCTAGCATATCCTTTGCTTCGAGATTTCAGTTGATCAAAGAAATCACCAACCATCTGCATAATGGTCAGAAATAAATATATATAGAAAATCCACTAAACGACTGGTTTCGTTTATCGAAACAGAAATACTAAGCAAGTGGTGCGCTTCAAGTATACAGCGCCTGTATATTCACCAGAGTACAGGAGACTTATTGGTACTCTAGCATAGATGAAATGTGGTGAGTCAAGGAGTATCCTTTGAAAGATTGTAACATTCACAAATTTTAGGGGGTTTTTATACAAATTTTGAAATTTTTATTCAAATGTACTCTTTAGATTCTCCTAAAATCTTCTCTATGACATTCCTCACTTTTCCTCATTTGTTTGAAATTATTTGCAACAGGAAATCACTTTTTCAACCATGTCCCTGAGAAGCTTCCATTTTTTATCCTGCACTCAATAGTACGATTTCCATTTTAGGGAGTGGCCTTCACAGCCAGCTTGCACACATCTCACAGCTTGTGCACGTCTCACAAAGCAAAGAAATTCAAATGAGAACATTACAGAAGAAGGAAAACATTCAATACAGCCAACTTGAATTGCAGTGGTACATAAAATGCAAGGTTGGCAGGTTACATTGGGATGAAGGTAACAGTGACATGATGTATATGGATCACATTATGAAGTACCAGGAAATCAAACTGCTTGATCAACATGGATGAAAAATATCATTTTTATCTGAAACTTCACTATGCATCTGATTACTTTTTAATAGTTTTTTCTCTTTTATTTGCAGTGAGATGGACAATGTTTTTTTGGTCAAACAAATGTTATCATACCTCTGCTAATGGTAGCTCATAAACAATTGAAGCTCTGCTTTCTGTAATGTAGTTCATTTCCTTGAATTCACCTCTTCTGTCTTGACCCAGCTCCATTATTGGGCCAATATACTCCTTTGGTGTAAGCATTTCAATCTAAAACAGGGGGGCAAAAGAAAGCCACCAAAAAGGGGAATGAATAAAGTAGAATACAACCCTCACAAGTTCTGAAAAAAATAATGCATGACTGCAAATGGATGGTGAAAATCTGCACACAGAAACAACCTTTACATATGGTTCTTCAATGGACCTCCGTTTCCCAGGTTCTGGAAGCAAGGCTGGATTTGAACATTCAACCTATGCGACATCTATAAGTAAGCATGTCTGTAGTCTGTGCATTAGCAATACAAGTTTGCAACACCAAACAAATAAATTTGAAAATTACTAGTCAAATGGATCAGTGACTACTTGACTTACTTTATTACAAGTCCAATATAACAATGTTGGGCAAGTTTAAATACAAAAATATGAATCATGTGAAAGTTTAAATCATCTGTTTACAACAATATGGCATGCATCATTTAAGAATTTCTCAGACCATGATAATGAAAAAAAAACACTGAGTTGTGAAATGGTTCCCATCCCATCTCTAGTCACCATTAAAGGTCAATGAAATCTCAATAAATACATAGGAGCAAATATCAGATAGACCTATTGTTTATCAGCGAAAAAAAGAAAAAAAAGAGTACTTATCAATATTCTAAGAGCATCACCAATGGGAACCTACGGGGCTGTTTTCGTCGGCTTATCTTATTTGACTTATTTGCTTATCTAACTTATTTCTTAACTTTGAGAGCCTTTTAAGATAAAAAATCAAGAGCCAAGTGCACTTTGTTTAACTTGTGTTTTAGAGCTCTTAGGAAAAGTATTTGATATAGAAAAAAGATGGATTAAAAAAAATTAAATTATTTTTAAATATGCAAAGATAAGTAAATAAGCAAATAAGTCCAATAAGTCAAATAAGCCAACGAGAATAGACCCTAAAATCTGAAATTTCTTACAAGTATAATAGAGTATTTTCTGTGAAGATACATGATTTTGTTTGGCCTCTTGAACCTTACATTTTCCCTCTGATCATATCAATTATGAGTGACTTATTTTCATGGCTTTATGCAAGTATAAACAGTAGAAACTTTTGCATATGCACTAATATATCATTAATTGTGTAAATAACAGTTGCTGATGACTTCCAACAAACTTGTTTTTTGTAATGAAGCGCTTAAAAAGTTAAAACATACTTCCTTGGTGTGCCAATAGAACGCTCTTTAATAAGGACTCAATAAGCTGGAACATGTCAAAGTGCATGCAGCTATACTTACTAACATGCTTAACACAAACTATAGATAGTCTATAAAGAGATATCGATTCTGGACACACAGTAGTTCTTGTAAATAACTCACGGTTTCACCATTGGCACAGTTGACATGGTAAACCACACTGGGTGCAGTAATGATTAAGCTTAAGTTGTACTCTCTCTCAAGCCTTTCCTGAAAATAGAGAGCATTATATTATAGAAATTTCACTTTACCATGATTGTAATATGAGCTGCACTGGCAAGAGCAAATTGTGAGAACCTGAACAATTTCCATATGAAGAAGACCGAGGAACCCACATCTGAAGCCAAACCCCATGGCACTTGAAGATTCTGGTTCAAACTGCATCAGTAACCAAACGCAGCAAAATGCTAATAAGTGATAAAAAAAATAATGCTGCAGATAAATGCATCACATCTTTTCTACCAAAGAGAATTCTTTTTTGTTCTCACGTAGAATGGAACCTAACAAGTATCCTTGCCTCCTTGGCATGTAGAATCGGAACACTGGCCAGCTATTCATAAATGAAGACACTTTCTTTACTACCTAGCATTGTTATTCATATTTTAACACAAGAATTTGTAGGTCTTCTAATCTATATGATACATATATGGAATTATGTGATTGTCACGTCCAGGTTACTCTATTACATTATTTGGTATTTACATCCAACTGCCAGTATATGGTAGAAATTACAACTATCTTCGTATTCAACTATTCAAGTATGTAAATAGAGTTGTGTCGTGCATATTTCAGCTTTCCCCAATGTAAAAAACTGTGGATTCATCATTCGTGGCTAGTTAAGCTGTCAGAAATTGCAGAGCTCATGTGACTTGCTATAGGGCAGCTTATGCCAATGCAACTGCACTTGCATGTTGCATCTAATATGGAGTTATGGACTATATCAGATCAGTTTTCTCTCTGAAGATTCATACAGATGCATACAATCTGAGGATTTGGGTCATGAAAAAAAACCCGCTCCAATCTTCAAATACAAGCAATAGAAGGAAAGCAAAATCACACTAAAAAAAAGAAGGAAAGCAAAATAGCTCAGCAATACATTTGCGCTAATATGATGACCTTGCATGCATAGGTAGGCCAGGAACCACACCTTCAGAGCAGCATCATTTAGCTGTAGCTTTTCCAATGCTTCCCGCAACTCCTCAAACCTACCACCAACTTCAATGTTTTAGTACAAGATACATTATGCTGAGAAAAATCATTTCAAGGAAAAAGTACAGTACTGATCCGCGTCTATAGGAAATAAGCCACAGAAAACCATTGGAGTAGCTTCTGAATATCCTGGTAAAGCACAATCTGCTTTTTTTGAAGAGTGAGTGATTGTATCACCGACCCTAGCATCTGCTACTGATCTAATGGAAGCAGAGAGATAACCGACCTGTCAAAGAGTGGTCAAGAGATAAAGAATTCACTGTACTAATATGAATAGATCAATGCATAGTCTGCTAAACCATTTGACATGGTAAGTGTGTTTTTCTCGTTGAGGAAAACGCAGGTCCATTTGATAACTAATTAAAGGTGAAACAAGAGAGAAAAAAATGACAAAGAGAAAAAAACTTCAAGAGTTAAATGTTATGTAAAAAAATTGGAAGTGCCAAAGTTACCTCGCCAGCATACAGCTCATCAACTTGCATCTGATTGGGGGATAGCACACCAATTTCATCAGCAGCATATTCCTGCTTATTTCGACAGCAAGCTCAGTATTCTACATCTTGCATAGCTAAGGATGATGAATAAATGTGTTTTTTAGGAAAATAATTTAAATAATATTATATTTGAGAAACACCTAATGGAAGTGGTAAAATACTAATGGTGTCCGTTTGCTGTGATATAATAGGGCATAAACTTGGTTTTTTACAGTGCAGTGAAACCATTTTTCCAAAAGAAAACTATTGTACCCAGAGCAAACACAGTAGTTTGCTGGAAAGATTTCAGTTCTGCGTTAATACCTTCCCACTGGCCATAAAACATATCTTGTCCCCTTTCTTTATACTGCCATCGACAACTCGAAAATACACAATTACGCCTCTGTACAGATCGTAGTAGCTGAAACCACGTATGAAACAAAAGTTCAGATTTATGCAGAAAATGATTGGTAGCAAGCATTGTTGTCTATCTGTGCAATTCAAGCACTGGAATCAATCATTGACCAAATAAAAGATAGGCCAGGTCTTAGAGGGGACCTATCAAATATAAGAGCCCTGAGAGGATTTCTTGCAGTATCCTGTGGTGCGGGAATCTTGGTCACGATGGCATCTAATATCTCAGTGATGCCTATGCCCTCCTACACAAAATATACCAAAACAGAAGTTGATGCAAATACAACAGAATATATCTTTATATATAGGGAGGAAACAGTGTGTTCTATGTAAGTAACTCTGCAAAGAACAATAAGGTAACAGAAGCTAACCTTTGCAGAACACCGAATTGCATTGCTGCAGTCCATTCCAATTATCTGAGCACAAAAAAGAGAGGGGTGGTCATAACATCAAATTTACAAATAAAAGAAATTTATTTTGGCTGGATCCAGTTGGAAGACAAGTCTACAACGGGGATAATAATTTCAGAGTACCTCTTCAATTTCCTGTGCGACACGGTCAGGTTCAGCACCAGGAAGATCTATTTTATTTAGGACCTAAACTAGAATACAAAGTCATCTGTCAAATAGAAAAAATTGAGAAGCTGTAACAGAATGTCAAATAAATTTTTTGATTTCATATGGCTAAACAGATGAAAACTTAAATGCATTCATCCGCACAGAGCAAAGTGAAACAAGAGCTTTAGCTATGTTACTACTAATTTTTATTATTGCCCGATTAAAAGGAACACATAAGCTTCACTCAAACAGTATATTAGCTGTCATCTGTACTTACTTTGCATCTAATTCTAAAAAGGCGAACATGCAATATTCAAAATAAAAGTAGCATCACACAGGCTCAGGCAAAGTTAGTTGTCATATGGGTTTGTCAACAATGAAAGGCAACTATTTGTAGAACTAGAAGAAATTGGAAGATTATGGTGTGCCAAGAAACTGACAGTTAGAACTGACCGGTATGATTTCAAGGTTGTTTTCCAAAGCAAGATATACATTTGCTAATGTCTGGGCTTCAACACCCTGCATTATCAGATCAGATATATTTTACTTTGTAAAAAGATGAACCGGAAGCTGGTGAAAACATTTATCTAGCTTCTGTGCACAGGAACGCAGAAGATAAATGTGATCACGTGCATAGCTATTGAAACTTACAGCAAGGAAATATGTATTGAACCTGAGAAGCATCAACGACCAGGAGTGCACCCTCACAAGCAGCAAGAGAACGGGAAACCTAGCAGCCAGTCAGGTTCAATTAACTCCCAATCTTGAAAACATGCTAGAATTTAAATTTAACAGAGCACCTTCTCAGACACTCTAAATAGGCCATGTAATTTCACTGGAGTAAAATTTTTCATGTGATTGCCAGTCTTTCTAGAAGAATTTATCTTTGCTGCCTGGCAGCAGCATGATCAGTTCTAGGAACTTCTATGCCCATCAGACTGAAATGGAAATGGCAATACTATACCTCATATGAGAAATCGACATGGCCAGGTGTATCGATCAAATTCAGGCAGTAAGCCTCATTGTTCATCATGTAACGCATCCGAGCTGCCTAACATAACAAATGATGAGAAGAACAGTACAAAACCGAGAGCATATCAAACACCTAATATCAAAACACAACAATATCCTAGGAAACCTCAGTCCAGATGAGATTTAGGTGCAGGCAAAAGAAATTGCATGTTAACAATATCATAGGTTCGCCGTTGCACTCTATGTCTCTATGCTAGAGCCTGGAGGCATCTGATTCACATGTTTCTACTCACTCTCCGCATTCACACTAAGTAATCTACTTAGCGAAGTAAGAAAATGCAATCATGAGTTCACAGCGTTTTATCAATCACAATTCACATCTTCTGTTTCAGCTACCTGCAACTTGATGGTGATCCCTCTCTCCCTCTCCAGGTCCATGTTGTCCAAAAACTGCTCTTTCATCTCCCTCTTCTGCACCGTACCAGTCAGCTCGAGCAGCTTATCGGCCAGCGTCGATTTCCCATGGTCGATGTGCGCAATGATGGAAAAATTTCTGATGTTGGAAATCGGAACCTAGCAGACCAAAACACAGACAATATCACGAAATGAATTGAATACTGAACAACGGCATCCTACGCATTGGTGAGTGCAAACATGATGGAATTAATAATTACAGTTGAATTGGGAGAAAACTAAACTTATGACTGAATATGGACGAGCTACTGCTAGTAGTGACTAGTGAGTAGTGGCCTTGTAGGAAGCAAACCACCCACTCACTTCACTCGACGGCTACTAAGCTGCACGGGGCTGTGACACTGTGCGACAGCCGACAAGGCGAGCGGGAGGGTACCTTCTGGAGGCGGTGCTGGCCGGCATCGGCGGTGGAGGCGGGGGCACGGGCGGGGCGGGGGCGGCGAGGCAGAGGACGCGGCCGCGGGAGGGGTGCCGGAGAGGGCGCGCGGGTGGGAGGGAGCGGGTCGCCGGCGGGATGCCGCGGGAGGCGCCGGCCGCGGCACGGGGACCGCGAGGCGGGAGGCGGCGGCGGTGGCCATGCTGAGAGAGGAGGCGGCGAGCGCGGACGGAGCTGGAGGCTGGCTGCGGAGCGCTCGAGCTTCTCGGCCGCAAGGTTGGGTCTCGTCTTGCCGCGCTCGCGCTATCCACAGACCGTGGCGTGACGGGACTTTTAAACACACGATTGACCAATCGTCTTATTTCAAAATATCATGTAAATATCATTTATTAAATTGTGATTTGATTTATTATTAAATGTATTTTAAATATGATATGACTTATACTTCTACATATTTGTAATAATTTTTTTAATAACACGAGTGGTCAAACGTGTCCAAAAATCAACGGCGGCTTCTTTTTTCAGAACGGGGAAGTATATAAACAAAACAAAATACAAATAAAATGTATTTTGTGATAATTAGAGCATAAAAAACCATCAAAAAATTCTCATATAAATTAAAAAATTACACCATTGATTTTAATTGGACCAAATTATAACAGCTTATTTAAATTACTTTATATTCCAAATTTATGCAATTCTTTTCGTAGCGGATATATACTCTTTCTTTTAATTAAACAATGACTTTTATTTATATTATTTTTTTTATCACGAATTCTATATTGTTTTTGTTGTAATTGATACAAACTTTTTCTAAACTAGTATGGACTCTTTTTACTCTTTTTTTTGTTGTGCTTCATATGATTTTTTTTTAAAAAATTAATCTATTGTAATCTGATCCATAACAATTGACGGTGTATATTTTTTCTTTTTGATTAATGTGGGAACATTTGTATTTTAGGATTAATATGGTGGTTCCACTAAACCCTTGTTTAATTATATTATAGATAATAGCTATATAGAAGAATTTCACAAATCACGTCTGACAAAAAAAAAGAAGAGAGCAAACACTGGATAACAGATGAACCGATACAGAATTCCAGGTCATTAGCTTGCGGTATCTGACAAATGGAAGGTTGAAGATTGAACAATCCGATCGGAAAGAACAACCTACCATTGTACTACTAGTGTTGTGCCAAATTGTAGCATCCTGCACTTTATTATTTGCTAAATGCTACTAGAGCACAGGATAACAAAGAATAGCTGCTACTAAAGCAAAAACTGTCAAAGAACTTTGAACATGTCATGAAATCGCAAAAAACAAGTAGTTGGATACCTACTCTCGATACTCTTTTTAAAAATAAATGGAAAAGAGGATGCACAAAAGAAAGAAACTTCTATACTTGATTGAGTAAATCTATGGCTCAAATTTACTTTCATCCTGTTGCACGGCAGAACCTTGGCTGTGCGTTGCCCTTCTCTTCTTCCGGAGCATCTCGATAACTTGATCAAGGGGTGGATCTCCAGGTCTTCGGAAAGCCTGGTCTCCAATCGTAAACTCGTAGGCCTCTGGCTGGCTCAAAACAAACTCTTTCAACTACAGAGACACAGAGTAAAAGATGCCATTTATATAGACGGTGAAAAAAGTTTTTGGAGCATGCTACAGAGTAATTGGATTCAGAATACCAAATGCCATTAGAAAGGTAATGTGAATATCATATCCAGATGATTTTAATTTGTTATGATGTTACGCCACAGAAGCAGGGGCGGAGCCGGGGGTTGTCACCGCTGGGCCATGGCCCAACCAATGCTGGGCCGGCCCAACACCCCCACCCCCATGCCCTTCCAATCCCGAAATTTTAAAAAATTTTATATTTATTTTTATTCATTTATGTAAAATTATATGTCGGATTGAAATTTAGACACAAATAGGCGCCGGTCGTACTTTGAATTAACGACAGTGTACCTGTCGCATTTTGGGCGCACGATAGCTTGGTGAGAACACGGTTGCAGGAGAGACAGGCAGCTATCTTGCGTTGAATTAACGACAGGCTGTGATCTACAGTAGCAGGCTGTTTAGCCATATGAAATCAAAAAATTTATTTGACATTCTGTTACAGCTTCTCAATTTTTTCTATTTGACAGATGACTTTGTATTCTAGTTTAGGTCCTAAATAAAATAGATCTTCCTGGTGCTGAACCTGACCGTGTCGCACAGGAAATTGAAGAGGTACTCTGAAATTATTATCCCCGTTGTAGACTTGTCTTCCAACTGGATCCAGCCAAAATAAATTTCAAACTTTGAATTTTCGAAATTCAAAATTCAAAAAATCAAAATTTAAAATAGAAATTTTCGTGCAAATTCGAAATTCAAAATTCAAAAAAAATTAAAAATTGAAAGTTTGAAAAATGGGTTCGTTAGGATTTTACATAAATTTTAAAATTTGTTTCATGTAGTTGGATATGGTATGAAATGTTAATAGATACGAGTATAAGAAGTTCAATGTACAGTGCATGTGCTACTGTAGATCACAGCATGTCCTTAATTCAAGGCACCATAGCTGCCTGTCTCTCCTACGACCATGTTCTCACAAGCTATCGCCTCCAAAGTGCGATAGGTACCTGTCGTTAATTCAAAGTGCGACCGGCGCCTATTTGTGTCTAAATTTCAATTCGACGTATAATTTTGTATAAACGAATAAAAATAAATATAAAAAAATTTAAAATTCCCAATCCCGTCCCCAATCCCTGTTCAGCCGTCTCTCTCCCCCGATCCATCCAATCCCGTCCCCAAACCGTCGGCTCGCCACCCCAACCTGGCCAGGGCTAGCGCACCGCCGCGCCGGCGCCTCCCTCTCGGTCTCGGCCTCCCTGTCTGCCGCCGTCCGCCGCCGCCCCGAAGCCTGCCTCCCTGTGTGCCTCCGCCGCCGCGCATCTCCGGCCTCCGCACTCCCCGCGCTCCGCACCACCCCGCACTCCCCGCGCATCTCCGGTCAATTCGTACTGTCCTATGTTTTGTCAGTGGTTGGTTTGCCACGCTAATTTGGAGGCTCAACTGAGACCGTCAGTCTCCTCACATGGCGAAGGTGGCGTGGCCAGGCACACTCGTTCTCGTCGCCGGCGTCCTCCTGTGCGCGGCCGTCGAGGTGGCGCTTGGGGCGAAGCGGGTGTCCATCACGGACGACCTGCGGGACGTGGTGGACGACGAGGAGGACGACGACTGGCGCCATTGGGGCGCGGGCGCAGCCCCCGCGCGTGACCCGCCCCAGGACCTGTCGCGGATGGATCCGGCCGCCGTCCAGGCCGAGCTCCTCCGCCGCCACGCCGGCCCGTCGTTCGGCTTCGTCAAGCTCCGCCCCGGCGTCCCCCGCTCCCGGGTGCGGATCCTCCGATCGCTTCTTGCCGCGCGATGGTCGATTTGCCGGAGGTGCTTTCTTGATTGTTTGTTTGTCCGTTAAAATTTCGAATTTTTTTCAGGAGGATGTGGTTGGGATCGCGACGAGGTGGAGCGATGTGCTGCGCACTGGATCAGTGGCGGCCAAATTCGTGGCTATTGATTTCAGCACGCTCATGTTCACCATGGAGAGAGGGCAGGACTTGCTAGAGGTAAGGTGCCTGCTTGCGTCGTTCATTACCCTTCCCATGTATGCGTTTGGTTTCCTGCAAGTGCGGCTACAGATCATTAGCAGGTTCAGATACAAGAATGTTCGAAAGAAAGATCAGAGACAAGAACATGTGTGGCACTCCCACTGTAAATGGTGGCACAAAGATTAGTCCTAGAAACGAAAAAAAAAATAGAAGTCCTGTTTTATTCAGACCATAATTCTGTAATGCACGTACTTCAGTTTCAGTGGTTGCTGGTTAGGGCTGTTTGTGTTGTGGTCATAAAGCTAATGGAACGAGACTAGTAGAGCATCAGCATCTTTCATTTCGTTGGCATGCATGTGAGGCAGTGAGAGACTTCATTGCATACAGTCCTTCTGTGGCATAACATCATAACAAATTAAAATCATCTGGATGACTGGATATGATATTCACATTACCTTTCTAATGGCATTTGGTATTCTGAATCCAATTACTCTGTAGCATGCTCCAAAAACTTTTTTCACCGTCTATATAAATGGCATCTTTTACTCTGTGTCTTTGTAGTTGAAAGAGTTTGTTTTGAGCCAGCCAGAGGCCTACGAGTTTAAGATTGGAGACCAAGCTTTCCGAAGACCTGGAGACCCACCCCTTGATCAAGTTATTGAGATGCTCCAGAAGAAGAGAAGGGCAACGCACAGCCAAGGTTCTGTCGTGCAACAGGATCATAATAAATTTGAGCTATAGATTTACTCAATCAAGTATAGAAGTTTCTTTCTTTTGTGCATTCTCTTTTCCATTTATTTTTAAAAAGAGTATCGAGTGTAGGTATCCAGCTACTTGTTTTTTGCGATTTCATGAGATGTTCAAAGTTCTTTGACAGTTTTTGCTTTAGTAGCAGCTATTCTTTGTCATCCTGTGCTCTAGTAGCTGTTAGCAAATAATAAAGTGCAGGATGCTACAATTTGGCACAATCACTAGTAGTACAATGGTAGGTTCTTTCCGATCGGATTGTTCAATCTTCAACCTTCCATCTGCCAGATACCACCATAGGTATATTAATAAATACGAAGTTCGAGTACCCAATTTCATTCATTTTATGCATTCCGTGCACATAAAAATAATCAAGGTTTATATGCTTAGTCAGGTCACTCTTCACTCTGCATTTGTGCGACATGTTGAAGATGATTTGTCGACGTTGATACGAGTGTATGTTTTGTTAACTTCTATGATATTGTGGTTCGTAGCAATGGATTCGAGTCGATTTCGAGAGATAAATATGTACAGTTTAAATAGAAATAGCGGACAATTAATTGCTTCCAAAAAAAAATCTGATATGCGGGCACGAACAGTATCAAAGGAGAATGAGCAGGAATAGCCTGATTTGTTCTTTACAATTAACATCTAACCATGTTCGACATCCCTTCTTCAATTCTCGCTCTTGATTCTACGGATGATCGCATGCATACGCATTGCCAATCATGATCGATCGATCGCTCGCTCGCTCGCCACCAAAATAGAAAAAATGCAATGGCCGGCTTGCTAGTTCCTACTTAGTACTAGCTAGCTCGATTTCTTGGCGGCGGGCGCCACGCAGAAGGCCTCCCGGCTGGCGGCGCCGGCGCCGGCGCCCGCGCGCACGACGAAGTGGCCGAGCGACGGCGTGCCGCCCCCCTCCACGTGGTTCTCCTCGCAGAGGAACTCCCTGGAGCTCGCGGTCTCCACCTCCCGCTCGTAGTCGTGCACCAGCACCTCCGTCTCCCTCCCCTTGGTCCGCGCCATCACCGCCGCCGAGTAGATCGCCGCCATCCTCCCCGCCGACCCCTCCGCGTGCCCGCGCGGGCCGTCCACGAGGATGACGTCCCAGGCCACGTCGTAGAGCTGGTTGGGGAGGTCGTTGATGGCGAGCCGGCAGTCGGAGAAGAGGAGGTTCTGGACGGGGCGGCACTCGGCGGCGGCGGCGGCGCGCGCAGCGGCGAGAAGGTCGGGGAGCTCGCGCACGGCAGTGGCGTAGGCCACGTCGTACGCCTCCAGCCCCGGGTGCGCGCCCTCCAGGTGGGCCACGTAGTAGGGGTTCTCGTCGAGGAAGACAGTGCGGCCGCCGTGGTTCAGCGCCCGCCACAGCGGCGTCTCCGCGCCGAGGCCGAACACCAGCATGCGGCACGGAGCGCGCCGCCGCAGCACCGCCGCGATCGCCCGCACGTCCTCCTCCGGCATGCTCGCCGTCGAGTTCCCCGCGCTCCTCGCCGCCGCGTACTGCACCAGCGCGTCGAACACGTGGGGCGGCAGCCCTCCCCCCACCGCGGCCGAGGCCTCGCCGGCGGCAAGCGAGGCCACCTGCGGCGCCGCCACCCCAGCCGGCGCGCGCGCAGTGGAGAGCACGGTGAGGAGGGACACGCAGGTGAAGATCGCGAGGAACACGACGAGGAGCCAGAGGCAGCGGCTCCTCGACATGGACGCCGGCGACAGCGCCGCCACCCCGCTCCCCGGCTTGTTAGACGACGGCCGCACGACGATGAGTTTCGGCCCGGACATCGCCTTCATCGATCTCTCCGTGATCGCTCAACTCGGAATCAATGGGAGCTAGCTGCTTGAGCTCGAGCTCGAGCTGACTTGAGCTGCGTGGCTGATGAGTGAGTTCTTGGAGCGAAGGGATCGATCGAAATGGTTTTAGTACGAGACGAGTGGCTCGCCTCACCTGTCCTGAGTCCTGAGTGACATTTCAAGTGAGGTTGGCCAGGACACTAATCTGGCTTAAACTCGGCAAAGTAAAATATATAAGCCCGTGTTGGATTAGTAGTTGGCATGTTTGGCAAGAATGCAAGCAATCTAGGTTAAAAATTGCTATAGGTTTTGCTTCGAAGTGGCTCAAATTTTGGTAGGTTTGGATGGCAATCCTTTGATTTGGACCCTGGATCTCTCTCTCTCACACACACAAAACTACAAAAGATAGATCAACTTCCTAGTTCCTACTACCAAATCCGATTCTTTGTTTTTCACTTTTACAGCCACACAAGGATTAAACTGAATTCAACCAGGGATGGCAAAGAACTTCTTGGAGCCATGATATGGGACAAACAAGACCAATATGACATTACCTGATCGTGAAAGAGAATATGACATTACCTGACCATGATATAGATGCATCATTAGTTGATGGATGAAAAGCAACAGAAGATGCCTCCAGATTCTGGAAGACAAGCAGCTTTCTTACCATAAATAATCATGCAGATAAGGCTTCAAATGGAACATACGGAGTATCAAGTTCGGTGAGGAAAACATCGAGGAAAAGAATACTGAACCTCCCTTGACAGGAAGACGCTATCAGTTAACACTTGGAATCTAAGTCACAGGGGTGTGGTACGAACCAAAGCATGCAGAAGATGCGAGTTGGCTGTCCGTCTATTCCTCCGTTGCCTTCAAGTGAAGCCTCGGCCCGAAAAAAGAATCATGATGTGTCACTCCAAATAAGTGCAAACTATAATATGCCACTAAGCAACACATGAGTAACATAGTATGAATTACACATTTTTAAGTGTCATAATGATGAAATAGCACAAACCTGCCATGCACACCCTAGCATCCCAACATTTGAATAGCACACATGCCCAATGTTGTTACATAGGTAGCATCATTAAATGTGCTAAGCAAGAAAACAGATGTATAGGCATGCATTACGAGCCTCGGGTGACATTTCCATTAGCATGCATTACGAGCCTGATAAAATAGGTCCAAGCCCACGTGGAAATGAGGCATATAAAAGGCATATACAAAATATCCCCAACAAAATATGACCAAAACATTGTTGCTTACATGCCTTTGGCCTATAATCTAATGATATGCCGTGCTTCTCCAAAAAACAACATTGTTTTGTAAGTCACAAGCATAAAATTTGGACAGAACTGCACAAGCACATGACATAAGACTGAGCTCATTGGGATTTGAACGACCTTGAGCAAACTTCCCAGTCTCTAATGAAAGGATATAATAGTTTAAGTCAGCATATGCACGTAAGAAAGTAATAAAATCACAAGAAGTGTTTCAGAAAAGTCTACAAGGTAGAAACTGCAGGCCTATATCGTCCATCCATTCCATGATCTAATGGCACAAACACAATACTACAGTGGACAACTTGGCGCATTGCTACTACACTACTTCCAAGATAGATCTTGCTGGTGTTTACGCTAGGAGCAAGTTCTTTAGTTGGTCATCCACAAAAAATCGTTAGTTGGTAAAGATAAATTAAAACAAAAGGAGAAGCTTGCTTTAAATAATGGTAGCAGATTGTGATAGTTAAGCAGACTGTTTTCTTGCAAATGTCCTCATGGATGATAAAGTTGATGGGAAAAAAATTAACTCATTCAACCATGATGATTTGATGGCCTCCGAGAAAGGGAAAATAGGAGAATGCCCAACAATGCCAACATATCATGATTTACCACCGGCAGAAAGAGAAATATGAACACAGTACAAAACATAGAGGTGGCAAGTTTAGCTCATGACGTTCTGGATGTATTTGCTTCGGTGAACAGAAGATGTATCTCTGGCATCCCCTTTGTAAAAAAGCGGTAATCGAAATCGAGAAATGGTTTACAAAATCTGTTGGGTATTATGATCATCGTCTAGGGCGAGCACAGATTTACAACAGTAAAGAGGTACCACCAGGATCATTTAGCCCCGCACCAGTAGGCCAAGTGCTCATCTTTGCGCAATGTGCTAAAAAGCCCACCGCATTTCAAGCAAATGAAGCTGCTGCCATCGGCAAAGGCATCCAAGATGATCTGCTTTCTTCCACACTCAGCAAGTATGCAAGCGTCATCAGAATCCAACATCATGACAGGGTCAGAACCGCATGCTTGCGGAGCATTAGTGTTTGAAGACTGGGCCTCTGCTATGGCACATTCTGCAAGCAAGGAAGCGAGATCATCAACACTAGGACTGGGCTGCGGTCTCTGCCTGTAGAGTTCGCGTGCACGGTTCATTGTCTGGATTAGAGCATGTTCACCGCCTTGAGATCTTATGGCCAAGAGAACCTGCATAATTTTAGCAGCTGAGAATCAATACAAGAAACCAGGGTAAATTGAAAATGTCAGGCTAATAATTAGCCCATGACTAATCCTATTGCAACCAAGCGGCAGTACAAGTCTCTCAACAACCTATATTTGTAACATGCAGAGAACATAACTTTCATTTAAGTATAAAATTTTAAACGCAGGTCATATGCCTCACTTAATCATATGCACCTTATTTGATTATTTTAATGTATGCCAGGTTTTAAAAGTTCCCACTTGGCCATGTCTCATGCAACAGCAAGCACAAAACAAACTATAAGCAAACCAAATCTCAGATATATCCTTTTACCAAGAATTATGGCCAACATTCTTCGTTAAGGAAAAAGTAAGATCAGGAATGTACTTACTAGTTAATACCAAGTACCAAGATCACACTCCCACTAGCTAAACAGACAGCAATGGAATGAAAGTCTTGGGAAAATTCGTCATTATAAATAAATAACATGATATGGTGTACATATATCAATACCACAACCATGGGATCCTAACTCCTTTGGTATGATTTGCACATGTTGATCAGTGGTTGGCAGAAATAGGCAATTCTACTCACATACAAAGAGAAAGAGAATGATAATCAAGTATTGCAGTATTGCAGATGGGAATGATTTTAATTACTTCAATCCTCACCAAGACCACATTATGGTATGGATCATCTTAAAATCATCCATCCTACACATCAGGCAGTATATCATATATATCTCCAATACAAAAAGGGCATGAATATGGTAATCATGTGTTGCATATTAGTGCAAATTTAGTAAGATTTGGTTAGCCACAAATTATCATGTTCAAAACTAGCAACATCGACTCGAATGGTTCCATCAAGGTTCAAACCCTAATTGGTTGACTTTGTTCTCATTCACATGTGTTGTGTTCTGTGCTTTAGCTTTATCCTTACCCATCTACAAAGGATTTAAATAATCTTCTGTGACTAGAAGCACTGCACATATATGAGATAGAACTAGCCTAGGGCACCACCTGCTCTGAGAAGAACTTAAGACATCCTGCAAAAGTCTAAGATGCATGAAAGCTATTATTGTGTTTAGATCATGCTCCAGTACACATAAAGTATTCTTCCTAAGTCAATGTGGCCTCATGAAAACTTAACAGTACCAAAAAAAAAGTACAAGAGAAATAATCCAATCCTCATTCAAGTTCAAAACAGGCTAGGTTCAATGAGGGCAAGTTTTGCTCCCCACTTTGGGTGGTGTACTTGTGTTCTAGCGAAGGAAAAAAAACAATTTCTAGAACCCTCCATCAGAAACAATCTTTATGTATGCTCTACACAATAAATCTGTAACAGTAGGCTTGGCAAAAATTCTCATTTCCACCTTAACAAAAGGAAAAGAATCTAGAAATTGTTGCAAAATAGAATAGGAAAGAAAACTGTACGAAATTTCACAGTAATAGAGGGAAAAGGAAAGTGTGTAGGGAACAAACTTTAATAATTAGAAATGAAGCATCCGAACATTATGAATGAACCAATAATAATAATAATGGATTCTCAAATATTAGCAGAACTAGCTGGCTACACAATTGTGCAGGGAACTCTAGTGATTTTCTTGAAAATTAGTTGAACTAATAAACGTAGTGGAGGTGGAAATTGTGTATGGCACAGGCTCAAATAATTAGAAAGGAAACATCCGAACATTATGAATGAAACCAATTCTAATAATTAATTTATTGAATTAGTAGAATTAGCTGGCCACAAAATTGTGCGGGAAACATAAACCCTAGCAATTTATTTCTCAAAAATTAGGGAAGCCAGAAACCCTAGCAATTTATTTCTCGAAAATTAGGGAAACTAGAAATGCAGCTGCATGGGTAACTCAGCTAGCATACTACTACCTCTGTCCCAAAATAAGTGTCCGTTAAGGTTGTTTTGGAGAAACTACGGATAAGTGTATTTAGATGGGAATCTAGAGTATTTATAGTGGTGAGAGGAGAATCTAAGGGTATTTTATAATGGTGGGAGGAGAATCTAGGGGTACTTTATAGTGGAGAGTGGAGAATCTAGGGTACTGTGCAGCTAGAAGAGCACTTATTTTGGGACAAATTTAAATCCTACAAGAGCACTTATTTTGGGACGGAGAGAGTAGAATATAAATTCTGTCAAGGCAATAATAAGATGATAGATGATCAGCTGACAGGGATCACCGTAACAGATTTGCACGGCTACAGCGAATCCTTTCAACTTCACCACCTTTACATGGTCTATCTCCATGCATTTGTCCACAACATGGTTGGTTCCTACTCTGCGCAACTGAAACCAAGCATTACATTCACAATCTTCTTCACTTTACCCACTTAAGGAGAGAGACATAAGACTACTTTTGCTAGTCTAAGAAACAGGACATTGCCGAAAGGGATTGGCGGTGCAAAAGTTGGATGGCGCCAGTGCACTACCCCAAGCACGCAACATCTTCCAGAACGAATCCTATCTAACAAATCCCAAACCTAAGGCCTAGAACCCTAAGACCTAGAACGAATCACACCTAAACCCCTTTCTCTCTCTCTCTCTCTCTCTCTCTCTCTCTCTCTCTCTCTCTCTGAGCATGCGAAATCCTAAGCTGGATCATGCCACGGAGAGGACGGTCCGAAGCGAAACCGGATAAGAAAAAAACTCACCGCGACGATCTAATAGAGCGATCAACCTCAGGATGGCACCGTACGAGCCGTAAACCTCGAGAATTCCCCACTCCGTAAACCTCGAAGGCGCGGCAGAGCGCACGAAATGGAAGCGGAAATGGAGAAGGGGGGGAGACTAGAGGCTGCTCTCACCGCCTGCAGCGCCAGGGACGGGCTGCCCTCCTCGAGAAGCGTGCGGGCGCGGGCCAGCATGCTCCACCCCTCCCCCTGCTGCGCCTGCGCCGCCGCCGCCGCCCCCGCAGCCGCAGCCGGGGCTGGGGCCGGCGGCTCCGCGGCCTCCATCTCGACGTCGGATGGGTCCATCGGCGCCGGCGCCGGCGGCGCCTCGCCTCTCCCCCTCCGCTTCGCCGCCGCGGGGAGCCGGTCGCTGCTGCGGCTGCGCCCGCGATGCCACGGCTCCAGAGTCCAGATGTTTCCAGGTGAGGTGTGCGTGCGTGCGTCCTCGGGTTGGCGGCTTCCTATGAAAAGACGGGCAGAAACGGGAAAATCGGGTGTACCGCACTCAATTCATTCGCCCACTGCATTCGACATTAATTTTGTCTGTATTGAGGTATCTGACGCGGACCTTGAATTTCTAGGGTGACATTTTAGTCGTTTTCAACCATTTCCCCTTTTCCTATTTCCTTTTCTTTTTCCACATTTTCCATTTTCTTTTTTTTCCTTCCTCTCTTCTTCTTCTCGTGATTGCTCAGGAGGGCGTATGCGTTCGGCCGGGCGGCCGGCGATGTGGACTGCACTGCAGCGGGCTCATGGTATATGAGTGTAATGAAGCCAAGGGCATGTACAAGATAAGCATAAAGGAAGCGGCATGGCAATGCTGCATGCATGCACATGATGACCTCATGATGTGGCACACCTGCATGGTGTGCCTGTGGCCAGGGCGGCGCGACGAGGCTGTATGATGGCGGCGGCCAGAAGAAGCGGCGGAAGGATGGCATGGCTCTCTGGCGGCCATGGTGGCCGGAGAAGAAGAAGAAGAAGGGAGGAGAAAGGGAAAAGAAAAGAAAATGGGAAAATGTGGAAAAAAGAAAAAAAAATAGGAAAAAAGAGGGAAATGGTTGGAAAATGGCCAAAATGTCATCTGGGAGAGAAATTCATGCGTCCGATGTCGTATGCCTCAAGTCAGACGAAATTAATGTCGAATGCAGTGAGACGAACGAATTGAGTGTCGTACACCCGATTTTCCCGGCAGAAACGGAAACCGCGGCGCGTCTTCCAAACATTTTTCCCCCACATGAATTATGTAAATAAATATTTTACAGGGATAAATGCTAGGGCAATGAGTTTGACAAAAACATCTTGTATCAATAAGGATAATAAAATGACCCCTCTGTAATACTACTTGTAATACTTATTGGAGTGGTTATTACTAGTTGCCAATTGTTTAAGACAGTGGTAGTATTTTTTTTAAAAAACTAAGCAGTGGAAACAACGTAGTTTAAGTTTATTATATTTAGGGTTTTGGTAGCTTTCTACTGCAAATTCCTCCAATACTCTCGGTTCTGTGGACAAAATATAAATTTAACATTAAGGTTGTTCTTTTTAACAATAAGTAGCTGAAAATTTTAATTTAGGAAAATTATGATCTCTCAAGAGATATCTTTTATAGGGTCTAACACTTTGTAAAAAAATTAATTATGTTATAAATTCAGAAGAACTACTTAAAATTTTATAAAAAAATACTATAAAATAGTGTATTGCTTGGCTTGTGATGGCTTCAATTGTTTTTATATACAGTAGGTAATATTAATGGATAGATAATTGAAGATTTAAAACAGCATTTTCTTTTTCTGAACCAAGAATCGAGGACTTCCTGACCCATCAACGTCACGGGCTCACCACTCACCAAGTCACCATGCCCAAAATCGCCACTCGCCAGTCGCCACTAGCCGCCACTCGCACTCGAAGTCGCAATTCGCAAGCAGCGAAAGCGAAAGTCTGAACTCTGAAGAGTGGAGACAGCGCACACTGCACAGTCCCGCACACCGCCCGGCGGCGGCGGCGGCGGCGGCGGCCATGGCGGAGCTGCGGCATTCGACGGCGGCGGCCGCCCGGGCATCCAACTCCCCCGCCAAGCGCGACTCCGACGCCTCCGCCGGCTCCTCCCCCTTCGCATCCACGTCCGCCCGCGCCCGCGACGACGACGACGGCAAGGACGCCCACCGCTCCTCCCCTCTCCTGCCGCACCACCACCACCACAGGCACCTCCTGCTGTCTCCCCTCCGCTCCCTCCTCGCCCTCGAGGACCCCAGGTCCCCCTCCGCGTCCCTCTCCTACCGGATCTTGCTCGCCCTCGTCGCGTTCCTCCTCCTCGCCGCCCTCATCTCCACGCCCTACCTCTGGTCCCGCTTGGTGAGTTTCTTACCCTGTCACCCATTCCTTCTTCCAATGCCATTCGATTTCATCATGAGATGACCCAACCTTTGAACTTAAATTTACGTGTTGTTTCGCGTTTTTCATCGTAGCACACGCCCTACTTGTGCCAGAAGGAGGGGATCACGTTGCACTGCCCTCAGGTGAAAGTGTTCTTGATCTCAGGAAGCATTTGGGAGGGATCGTGTTCAAGTCAGGAGTTTTTTGGTCTGAATAATTTACTTGATTTGGGTGCAGACGAAGGAACCACACTCGCTGTGGGAGAACCCGCGGGCTGCCACAATGTCCTGGAAGCCCTGTGCAGAGCGTCGCAGCAATGAGCCCTCAGGCATGTCCATCGCTCAAATCGCCTTAAAGATGACAATGTAGCATATATTGCATGTGTTTCATATGTATTTGGGGGGAAGGAGTAGTAATCTTGTTGCTTCCAATCAGTCACTGCAAGGTCACTTAGTACAACGTATTTATATGGTATTTCTCTAAACCCTAGAGTGATAAGTGATTGTTTTGGCACAGTACACAATTTAGTAGGCTTGCTAACAAAATCTGAATTTTTCAGTGGTATTTTATAATATGCCAATTAGTCATCGATGTTTCCATGTAAGGAAGCAGATTTATGAGACTGCATCCTGCACGTGGTGAATTTATCCTATGTTGATTATTAGAGATGTTGCCAGCAAAAGTGTGGTGTTAGAATTATGACGTAGTTCCATGCATAAATTTTTCGCTTTTGTCAAATATATTTCTTTCAAGCATAATAAAAAATTTATTTTCCTTTCATCATTGGGCCATGATGTCTGACGACGCCATGTATTGCTATATCATGCAGATGTTCCATCTGAGAACAAAACCTCTGGTTATATATTTATTCATGCTGAGGGTGGACTGAATCAGCAACGTATAGCTGTATGCGAGCACTTCTGTTTCTTTCTGCTTTCCTCTTCTTATTGTGCATGAGTGATAGATATTTGTTTCAATGCTGCTATGATTTTTGCTGCCTAAGTAGGATTTACTGCAACCTGCTGATGTCTCCGAATCCCTTTACTTGATAATTCTTTTCTTATGTTTTTTTTTGGCAAAACCATATTACATGTCACAGGCAGATATCTATTAAAAAGGTGACATGAAATATGTCACACTTTTTTAACAATTAAATCAATATCAAAATCAGGCACACACACCTCAAAAGTAACACAAAGGCCAGGAAAATCAACTGAGTTAATAAATAACCAGGCAATTCACAAATAGCAAAGATCTAGTAATTTCCTTTGATGGCATGTTTGTCATGATCTAATGACTAATAGCTGGTCTAAGAAATATACGAAAAATCTCATGTTGTTGAATACTATGTAAGTTCCTTCATTAGCAGATCATGCCAAGTTAATGAACAGTGGTAACTAGTCTCCTAAAATGGCATTTTATTTCAATCAAAGGAAAAAAACAAACATCTGTTAATTTGCATATTTGGTGTTTTGCAGATATGCAACGCTGTTGCAATTGCTAAGATAATGAGTGCAACGCTTATTTTGCCAGTTCTAAAGCAGGATCAAATATGGAAAGATCAGACGTGAGGGTTATTTCATGTTCTAATTTCTTCTACTTGTCTGGTGTTTGTTCCATAGCTCAATGATATATAACAAGCTGCATTTAAACTCTAATAAAGTTCATTGTTAATCTAGCATTGTGTCCAGCTGAAAAAGAAATGTCTAGTTGATCCTACCAAATGTGGAACACCTATGTTTTACTGGAAAATGTGTCCCTGTTGTAAGTACGTAGATCAACTAAGGAATAGTTTGTTTTGTGATGAAAATGTACCGAGCCAGTGGATAGGGATGTAGACTGCAAATTGAAGTTACTTGAGTACATTTGAAATTGTAATAATCATGAACCTACAAGCACAGCTATTCTTTTAGTTGCAATATAACCTGACTTCGCTCCTTTAAATGCACTGTATTCAGCTTAATATATTCTTTGTTGAGGATTTTTTTTCTTCTATGTAGGAAATTTGAAGATATATTCGATGTGGATCATTTTATAAACTATTTAAAGGATGATGTACGCATTATCCGTGACATCCCTGACTGGTTTACGGAAAAAGATGAGCTTTTCACAAGTATAAAGTAGGTGTTTTTACTCATTATCGTAACCATGCCTGATTTCAGAAATTGATGCTGCAATTCGCAAATGCTGTTAACAATGAGTTTTGCATTAGCATTTGTTGTGATCAGTAGGATTTAATTATGCTCTTAGCTGGTATTGTAGAGGTTCATTTACTTTATTTTATAAAATTGATACAGTCCCACTTTAAGGTTATGTCTGTTTGTCTCAAAATTTGCACAACTAGAACAATATATTACACGATCAGATTAACTATTGTAGAAGTAGTCAGCTGTACAGTCCAATTTAAAATCTGGCCACTGCCTACACTACGTTTTCATGCCAAGTCAAGGGTGTATCTTCATAAATATTGTGTTGACACACAAACATTTTATACCTTTGTAAGTCTGTAGCAGATATGCAAACATTGTGTTTTCATGTGGCGGAAGAACCTGGTAGCGACATCAGGTGGAGAAGAGAGATAAGATGGAGAAAGAGAAGAGAGAGAAGGGGAAAAGAGGGAGAGGGATGACATGTGGACAATACTGACCATGTGAAATGCTGACTAGGATGCCATGTCACCAAAAACGTCTTGTACAAACCGCTTTGGTTCTTCCATGAAACAAAAACCTAACTTTATGTATAATAATGCCTGGCTTTGGACTTTATGTACCTAAGTGAAAACGCAGGGCAACTTTATGTACCTAAGGTGCAATTTACTCTATCATATATATATTCATATATTCTGCTTATGACCCGTACTGCAATGTTTTTCTCGAACAGGCGTACTGTCAAGAACATCCCAAAGTATGCATCTGCACAGTTTTACATTGATAATGTACTTCCAAGGATCAAAGAGAAGAAGATTATGTCTATCAAACCATTTGTCGACAGGTTGGGGTAAGTCAATAAATGATTGTGTGACTATATTAGGAAAATTGTTTATACATTTTAGTTTCTTAATCCAGAATGGCTAATCAGCTTCCATTCTGATGGCGAGGGGACGTTGTCTATTATGTCTATTGTGTGAAGCATGTTAGTTTGTAATGTGCAAATTACAATGTACCATATCTGATATCTGTAACATAGACTCAGTAATCTGAACCTTTGCAATCCTTCACTTTCAGATATGACAATGTTCCGATGGAGATTAACCGTCTAAGATGCAGAGTTAATTATCATGCGTTAAAGTTCTTACCTGATATTGAAGAAATGGCCGATAAGCTGGCATCAAGGATGAGGAACAGAACTGGCAGCGTAAATCCATACATGTAAGCTATAATTAACTATCTTTTGTGCAACCTAGCTGGAGTTGACAATCCAAATTTGCTTCATAGTCAAGTGCTGGCAATTCCTCTTGAAGGGCCCTTCATCTGAGATTTGAGAAAGGAATGGTGGGCCTGTCATTTTGTGATTTTGCTGGAACACGGGAGGAGAAAGCAATGATGGCAGCTTATAGACAGAAAGAATGGCCACGGCGCTACAAGGTTATGTGGCTCTACGATTAATTCGAGCCTTTGAACTTTGACACGATGAAGGGCAAGCATTATAGCATCCTCACATTTCTTGTGTTATGTTTGCCTGCAGAATGGATCTCACCTATGGCGGTTAGCACTGCAAAAGCGAAAAGAAGGGCGCTGCCCTCTCGAGCCTGGTGAAATAGCCGTGATCCTCCGGGCGATGGGATACACGGGGGGGACGCAGATATATGTTGCATCAGGGCAGGTGTACGGTGGCAAAAACAGGATGGCTCCCCTCAGGAACATGTTCCCCAACTTGGTAAGCTGTTACCTGGACAGTTCAACATCAACACTTTTACCTGCCTCACAGACTCACTGCGCAATGCTACCAAGTTCCTGTTGCTTCAAGTCTTGCACATTGTCGCCACCTCCTCGGTTTGATCCCTGGGGGATGCCTTTTATGCGGAAGCGGATCCTTTGCCGTTACATCAGAGTGACGTTGGGTCACGGACATATGGATATTGGGCGTGTGGAGCCCACATGCCAGTGACTCGCGACAGAGGGGAGAGCGGCAGATCCTGCTTTTAAGCTTAGTGAAAGAAAGCCTTGCCACATTGTCAATGTGAGGCAGCATAAACTTGAGCATTTGAGCAGAGATGACTGAATCCACTGTTGCCCTTGGTTTGTCTGGGGGATGTATGTGACAGGTGACCAAGGAGGAGCTGGCGAGCGCGGCGGAGATGGAGCCGTTCCGGAAGCACGTGACGAGCCTGGCGGCGCTGGACTTCCTGGTGTGCCTCAAGTCGGACGCGTTCGTGATGACGCACGGCGGCAACTTCGCGAAGCTCATAATGGGGGCCCGGCGGTACGGGGGCGGCCACCGGCTCAAGTCCATCAAGCCCGACAAGGGCCTCATGTCCAAGTCCCTGGGGGACCCCTACATGGGCTGGGCCTCCTTCGCCGAGGATGTCGTCATCTCGCACCAGGCCCGCACCGGCCTCCCGGAGCCCACCTTCCCCAGCTACGACATCTGGGAGAACCCCCTCTCCCACTGCATGTGCGCAGCATGAAGCCATATCATATGCAGCAACTGCTAGTTTCTGGCTGCCACTGTTTGTAGAGCGCTGGTAGGGCATTTTTGATACTCAATTGAGATCCTTAGCAGTTATGGCACTGTCGCCAGGTCACTGACATGTGGGCCCTTGGCTATATTTGGTATGCCTGTCGCCGCCTGTAATGGCGATGCTGTTACGGCCGAGGATCTGAGTTTATTTGATCCTAGCTCCTTTACTTGTTACTGACATGCTTGGGCTAGTTTATACTCCCTCCATCCTAGAATACAAGGCACAACTACTTTTTTTTTTAAGTCCTAGAATATATGATGTCTTCCTCGTGAAACAGTGCAAGCTCCTCGTCTCCCGCCTATTTACTCGCACGCCTGCATGCAGAATTAATTGCACTGCTCATCCTTCTCATTTTAAATGCAAAAGATTAGTGGCGCCAAGGGAAAAAAATTGTAGCGAAAAATTTTCTGCCCACGACGCTTTCAAAATTTTATACTTATGGTGCTTTCCAAATTTTCAACTGGGCACACGCGTGAAAATAGAATGTTGCAAGCAAGCGCGGAATTAGCAGATTCATGAGCGGAATTAGCATGCATGCATGGGGTCGGAATTAGCATACGCGTGAGTGGAATTAGCATGTGTGCGCAGGCGCGGAATTAGCATGCATCACGCTGGTCGCTTTGCTGGATGCATGCATGCGTATGAATTAGCGTGATCTTGTGATTTATGCTTGTGGTAGCTATGGGCCGCATGGCGAATGCAAACGTCCGTCGGTAGCGTCAGGCGAGAGATAATTAATTCACCGCGTGTTTAATTAGGGAAATAAAACCGTTTCTTGGTTTTTGTGTTGCTATCAGTTACGCCTTGTATTCTAGGATGGAGGGAGTAGTAGCTTAGCTGCGAATTATAAGAGTTGTATGAATAGTGTTTTAGTGGGGGATAGAGACCGTTGGAATGCTCTAATCTATTAGGTCTCTCACCTAGACTGTGGTCTGTGCTGCTCTCTAGTCTCAATTGGTATGGGAAGAGATCGATGACCGTTGGATCAAATATATTATGTTGTCCAACCCTTAGACCTTGTTTGTTTCAGATTAAAGTTGAGTTGAGTTTTACTGTAGCAAATTTGTGATCCTCTCGAAATACACTTTAATTTTTTAAAAAAATTATGAAAAAATTATTTTACGAACTCTAACAAGAACTATTTGAAACCCCATAAAAGTGACTACAAAATATTACATAATTTGGCTTATATAAAAATGACAATTTTTTATTTAATTTAATTTAAGGGACCGACTAGAACGCAGGCGCCTGCGTTTTGCGTTTCGTGCAGGCGCTCCTTTTTTCAGTACGATTGTATAGAAATTTCACCGCACAGAAGTACTGAAAAAATAGTATAAAAAAGTGAAAAAACTCCGTAAGCTACAAATCGAGCAAATTAGAGAGGTAGAGAAGAGTAGATCGTCGGCGGTCTGGTGGCGTCGGGCGAAAGCACGCAGCAGTTAGCCAATGCGTCGTCGATCAATGGCCTGGCCGGCCATGTGTGCTATGCGGCAGACTTATCGGCACGGCGTGCCAGTGAAGAGTATCGCAAGAATAAAACATGGCGGCGGCGGCGAAAGGCAAATGGCAGCATGTCAGCGTCGCGGCGTCGCTGTATTTGCTAAATCTGCGCCCGTAACAAAGCAAAACCGTTAATTTAATCTGAAACAAACAAGGCCTTAGGGTCACTCCTCAGTCCTCACTAGATAGTTTGATCATGTAGGATGTGTCCCAAAGTTGTTTTACATCAGGTTCTTTTCAGTTGCGCTGGTTTCTATGGCTAAAATTTGGACTTTGGGGGCATGAGAAGGCGAAAAGTTTTTCTTTTCTTTTCTTTTTTTTACTTGGCTGTGAGACTCTTCAGATTTTAAATGGGGGTTGGGAAGTCGAAGTGCTAGCTTTCTTAAATCAACTGGATTTTAGATCTGTAGTCTTTTATTGCATAAAAAGCTGAAAAGGGGACGTACCAAAAGTCCAAAACAGCCTACAAAAAATAAAAAAATTGCCGAAACCAAACCGTGCCATGCCCCATGCATCACAGCACAGCTGGGAGATTTTCGGCCCTGCTGCACACAGCACAGGTGTTGGTTGCTGATATGATACGATGTGATGACGTGGGCTTGTCCCTAGATTGGTCTTCTCTGAACACGCGGCACATGCACAGTTAACGCCGCGCCATGCAGCCTCCTTCCTCGCCACGTACACGTACTCCTCGACTCCTCGTCCTCCCAAGCAGAGCCTCCCGCTCCAAAGCCATTGCAAATTGCAAATCTCCCCTCGACACTTCGACAGCACGAGCACGAGCCCCTGCCCTCCTTCCTGGTGCTTCGAACAATGGCGCAGCTGCGGGCGTCCGGTGGCGAGCAGCGGCAGCAAGAAGAGCTGCACGGCGGCGGCAATGGCGGCGGCGGCGAGAGCAACAAGAAGGCGCGCGCGGGGCTGTGCGGCGTGCTCCGGGAGCGCAAGGTGGCGGAGCTGGCGCGCGCCAAGCGCCGGCTGGTGGAGGTCCCCTACACCGCGTCGCTCGCGCACACGGCCAACGCGCTCCTCGCCGGCCGCGTCTCCGCCGTCGCCGTCGCCGCGCCGCCGGGCCACTGGATCGGCGCCGGCGGCTCCATGATCCTCGAGTCCGACCCCGCCACCGGCGCCGTCCGCAAGCACTACATCGGCGTCGTCAACATGCTCGACATCCTCGCCCACATCGCCGACGCCGGAGGCGCCGCCGCTGACCTCGACCGCCATATGGCCGTGCCGGTCTCCTCCGTCATCGGCCACTCCATCGAGGGCCTCACCTTGTGGACTCTCCACCCAAACACCAGGTACCCATCACACCAATTATTCTCGCGCCCAAAATCAAATCAAACCAGAGAGTTTCGTACTGGTAGTCTGATACCTCGAAATCAAGATCGAATCAGATCAAATCGTTTGTGTGATTTGGGGGATTATGAATTGACGCATTTGATTGCTGTGGGGGGGAGCTCGTCGGAGAAGGTCGTCGCGGCGGAGCTGGTGGAGGCTTCGCCGGGGTACAGGATGGTGACGCAGATGGACGTGGCCAGGTTCTTGCGGGCGCACGGCGCCGAGCTCGCCGGTATCATGTCGCGCCCCGTCCGGGAGCTCGGCGCCGTGAACGCCGGCGTGTTCGCGGTGGCGTGCCACACCAAGGTCATCGAGGCCATCAGGACGATGCGCGCGGTGGCGCTCACCGCCGTGCCCGTCGTCGATGCCGCCGTCGACGCCCATGTCCTCCAAGATGTAAGCTCGTCCCGATCCAACCCAAGCAAGAAACAGTTTGATCTGAATGGGCTCTGTTCGATTTGCTTCTTCTGTTCAGGGAAAAGGGAAGAAGGTGGTGGAGACGTTCTCGGCGACGGACCTGCGCGACTGCCCGGTGGCGGAGCTGCGGTCATGGCTGGGGGTCACCGTGCCGGAGTTCAAGAAGAAGGTGTCCGAGTACAGGGCGAGCAACCCCGCCGGCGCCGGCAATGAGATGCGGGATGAGGAAGAGGAGAAGCTGGTGACGTGCTCGCCGGAGAGCACGCTCGGGGAGGCGATCGAGAAGGCGGCGGCGAGGCACGTGCACCGGCTGTGGGCGGTCGACGAGGAGGGGCGGCTGGCCGGGGTGGTGTCGCTGTCCGACGTGCTCCGCGTCGTCCGGGAGGCCGCCGTCGGCGAGGACCGGGAGCTGCACGGCATCGTGCCGTCGTAGAGGAATCGGCCGTGCATTGCCGCCACGAGCCTGCAGTGATCGATGGGCGTGCTTGCTTGTGATCTTCTTGCCGTGCTTGTTAATATCTCGTGCACCCTGTGACTGTAATTAGTGGTGAGACTTTTGTTTCAATCGACTACTTGCGCTACTTCAAACACGCAGCTGCCGCAGCATGGTGAATGTGGCTTCGAGGTTTATTCGCTAAAGCCTAATCGGAATTGCTTCCTTTCAAGCCAGATGGATCTCGGTCTAAAACATATTTACACTAGTAAATATTTAGTACGTAAATAACTAAATTTATATATGATTCGATAATTTAACTACGAAGAATTATGTATCATTTCGACGCATGCCTTCATTTTATAGGTAGCCTCTCGTGTATCTTTTTTAATTAGAAAAATAGTAGCTAATTAATTAATGTGTCTTTTACGGGTAACATATTTTATGAAATTAAGTTTTCGGTGCAAGTTACGTGCAGGGACGTTCCTGAGTTTTTGCGGGCCCTGAGCGAAATTATAAACGGAGGCCCTAACATAAGTATCTAAATATTTTTACACTACTCTATATAACTAAAGAGGCGCTATTCAATGTATTATATAAATTGTTATCAACAAAAAGATAAAAGTACATAAGTTAATTAACAGGGTCATATGGGTAACACTAGGGTTATCGGGGCCCTGGGTTTGGGCTTTGGGGGGCCTGGGACGGAGGCAATGATCGCCCCATCATAGGCACAACCCTGTCTACATGCAACTAAGGCCCTCTTCAATACCTTGTTTATATCTAGTTTTTGTTGGAATTACAACTTTTGTTATTTTTATATACACCATTCACTTTATTTTCTAAAAATATATATTTTTTAAGAACTTTGTAGAGTTTTTTCTCAAAGATCTCAAACATATTTTTTAATAATTTATTTAGCCTTTTCATACCACTTTCAAAGGTGGTCAAATTTTCCCAACAAAAACTAAACCAAAACTAAACAAGCTATCGAAGAGGGTCTAAATTAATAAAATGTATGAAAAAAATTAAAAAATATATAGATGTACTGTTGAACATACTATCTATGTATGAAATTTAAAAATCAAATTTATTCTACATCAAAAATTTAAAAAAAAGAGAAATTTGAAGTGTTACACTAGGTGGTTCGTGTTAAAATAATAAAACCAACCAAAACTATAAATCAAAGAGAGAGCTCTTTAATTCTCTATTTTAGTTTAGATTTTGCCGCAGTTGAAAAAATTAACAACATTTAGAAAATATAAATGAACACAACAAAAATGGGAACATATGCGGTGCAATCACGCTTACGATGCAATCACCGTGCAATCGAACTATCAAAAATTGTAAAAAATTCTGAAAAAATTTGTAGATGTACTCTTCAACTTACTCTGTCTCTAGATAAAATTTCAAATTCAAATTCATTCTATATTGAAAGTTACAAAAAAAATAAAATTCTATCAATTTTGAACTTATCAAAACTTTTCTTTTTTTCCTTTTTTATAACTCTTAATATATAATGAATTTTTCTTTAAAACTTTATACATAGGTAGAGTAAACAATGCAGTACATGTACAAATTTTTTAAAATTTTTTACAACTTTTGATAGTTCGATTGCACGATGATTACATCGTAAATGTGATTGCACAGTATATGTTCCCAACAAAAATAGTATAGAAAAACATCTGTTGCAGCTTGCAAGCATCGGTCTTGAGTCAGCCGCCGGCCGCCGTGAGGTCAAGAGTCAAGACCCGAGACGGATAGGATCATAGGAGTCCAATCCATCCAGCTACGAGTGAGAGCGAGGGCGAGAGAGAGTGACGCCACGCGGAGCAGTGGGCGCCGCGCCGCCGCGCATACGTCCACGTCAGCCGTCAGGGCCCCCTCGTCATCGTCCGGCGTCGCTTCCGGTGACCGTCGCCCCCGTCGCCTTCCGCGTTTGCCCGTTGGCTTCGTTCATCCCATTCCAGCCGCGCAAGCAACAAAAAATTAATTTCGCAGGGAAAAAAAAGAAGAAGAAGAGTTGGGCCTGCGATAGATGAGAGAGGCCACAAGAAACTCTAGTACTAAATATTGTACACCAAACTAAAGATATTTAAACCCAACTGTGCCACACTTGCTATATTGTGTTAATGATAATTTGTTGCTGTTTCGAAAAGCCAACTGTTAGGATTTGCGTAAATGTAGGATCACGAACGGCATCCGAAGATAAAAATATTTTATAACACAGTTCAGCTTTCGCCTATATCTGCGGGAATCTGATTATAGGCGCTTCTCCCCAAACCATAATACCACAGCACACCGGCTGATCTGATGACTGATCACGGCCACATGTCGATCGCTGACCTCTTCTTGCCTATGCTACTATTATGAACTCGTTGTCCTGATTACACCAAGATTACCTCCCTTTATATAGTTGAGCCTTGGCTAGAGTTCGACTGCAACTCTAAACCAACCCTGTCTATTAGACCACAAAGTGCATATAGCCTACTTGTATACATATTCGACACAAAAACCTAACACCAACTTCTTTTTTTTATTCCACGGGAATGAAAGTTCTGGACGACTGAGTTTTTCTTTCATATGTTTGCTATAGCTTATTTGATTATAATATGTAAGTTGGTTTAAATGTGAAAAAAGTTAGATTGCAGGGTTTAATTTTATTTTTTTTATAATAGCACATTTTGTACTAAACCGCTTTCTAAGAGCACATCCCCAACAGAGCCCCAAAAATCAGTAGCTACTGATAATCCATTGTCTTTGCGCTTTCGCTGCTACTGCAAATTTTGAAGTTGCCACGCCTCGCTTTGCTTTCCCGTCTGGGCACGCCTGCTTTCTCCCCCCATCCAGCGCTTGCCCGCGCCTGCTCCTTTCCCCGTCTGCCAAATTTTTGAAGCTGTCCTCCCGTAATTACAGCATGATGCAGGACAAGGCGCATCCCTGATGGGGACGCTCTAACATGTAGGCTTCCACCGTTTCTAAAAATTTAAAATTTTACTTACAACGTTGTTTTTAAAAATATTTTGGAACCACGTCTTTTATTGTTTATTTATGTTTAGCTGCAAGCCTGACCTGACTCACTGCTGGGGACAGCTGTCTGAAGTGACAGGTGTGCGTGCAGAAACAACGGATCTGCAATTCTGCAAGGATTTTCTTTCCTGAGATTTCTGATCATTTTAGCCATCGAAGTTTTCTGCTTCTCGAAGAACCATCCGGATTCATGAGATGCATGATGTCTGAAAAATCACGTGTCACTGCAGGCAGCAGCAGCAGCGAGACTACTGACTCCTGAGGCCCTGTCCTGACAGTGTTCATTAACAAGGCGTTTTAGTTAGTTAGCAGATCGATGCATCAATCCAATCCTACTTTGCAGAAAGGGCTAATCAAAAGAAAAGAAAACAAGACAAAAAAGGTTAATTCATTTCTGTACCTCAGCCAACTAATCGTGCTGTACATTGTCATTTTGTACACTGCTTCTTTGAGTGCCAGTGAAGCCAATCCGTTTCCACGTCACACCGTCTCTTAAATTGATTATCATGCTCATCTGCCGTTCCTTGTTAATTAAATTTGCTCCCATTAGCAAGTACTCCACTTTCATAGTACAAGTCTTCGCGTTTTCAAACTCGTTCCAATCAAATACAAGATGTGCTCTCAGATTAAGACGGTTTTTTAATCTCTTTTATCTTTTTATTTTCTCTCTCCATCGTTACCGGTAATACTACTAGCTACCCTCTAAGCTTTATGTAGGAATGGAGGCTCCAATAGGTGAATTAGGAACTTATCTGGTAGGAGATAATAGTCTTTTTTCCTGGAGATGGAAAATTCGCCCGCCCGATTTTATTAACTTGCAAATTCTTCCTCAATTAGTTAAAAAAATGAAATTGACTGATATCATGACGATATTAGGTAGTATAGATATCATTATGGGGGAAATTTATCGTTGAAATGATAATAGATAAGGTAGAGGTAGAACATATCAATTCTTTATCGAAATCGGAATTATTAAAAGAGGTCTATGGATTGATATGGATTCTACTACTCATTTTGACCCTTCTATTAGGAATCACAATAGAAGTACTTGTAATTGTGTGGTTAGAAAAAGAAATTTCCACATCGATACAACAACTATTCCTACCCATCACAAGCATGTCATAACCATTTGTATGCACCGTTTCTTTTGCGCAGAAAATTGAGAAGTGGAAGGAGCAGATACATACACATTTACTTAAACTACTGCATGAAACAGGGCTAAGTGGAGCAAGCTTGGTCAGCGCAATCTGGTGGAGTGGAGGTGATGGAGCAAAAGCAGAATCCAAATACCATGTACTATCGCCACTTCGCCAGTGACAGCCATATTAATACTAGTAATCAGTGTGATTAAGATTCTCTACCAGCATGATGCCCTACATGGGAAGTCTTCAAAGTGGACATTTGGGAGGGGCATGCACACAGTTTTCCTGGCATTTAATTTAATCTGTGGGGGTCCAACCCACGGAGCGCACTAATTATGTGAGCAAAGTGCGCAGGAAGCACATTGAATGCATTTTCTTTTCATTTCTCTAAAGGATTTTAAACCTCAGAGATGCTGGCTACAAAAAAAAAGAGATGTCATCTAACGATAACAAATAGACAATATTTTAATAATGCTAGATATAGTATTGTGTCTAAAATTAATTTAAATCTATATGCAATAGCATGTATGTACCTTTTATATAGTCTATGTTTTGTGGGGCTTGGGACCCAACTGTCATGCATAGGATGGAGCAATTCGTTCTAGGATTTGTACGAATGAAAAAATTGTCCAAAATTATGGATACAACTTTAAATAATATCACTAATTTAGCAGGAAATTTTATTTTCTCGTGCACCAGAATTCAGCACCACGAATGGACAATAGAAGAGTATAAATTTGGCACATCTGTTGCTTCTTCTCCTCTCCGTAAACTATAGTTTTCTCATATTTTCCTCACAATAAATTCACTCGAATTGTTTTTTTTCTTTCTGCAACATGAGACCTCGGAGCCACCTGGCTTCTCTGCGGCGACAGCTCACATTGATTTCTCTCTTTCTTCTCCACTACCTCCTCTTCCCCCACCCCACCACCTCTCCCTCTCCCCCACAATCCCTTTCCTTTTCTCCCCTCTTTCTCATGCTTTGACGCCACCATTGGCAGCTTTGGCTTTCTATCTCCCATTGCCTCCTCCTCCTCTGCCTTCCTGCCACTAGTTAAAGCAGAGGGAGAGGAGGGGGCAGAACAAGAAGCGAACAAAAAGGAGCACGGGAGGGGAGCAGGAGGAGAGAGGAGAGGGCAAAGATGTTTGATGGCTTGCTCAACTCCAAGTTCTACAACAAATGGTATGTGGATTCTCTCTGTCGATTCAGCCTGCTTCGTGATCCTTGAACTTGAGGCGCACTTGCCTCGCACGTTCTTGCGTACTGATGAGTCCAAACTCCAAGATCGATATGTTTGAGCCCCTTGTGTTGATGATTTGTATAGCCAGCAGCCCGCATTTGTCCTCGCACTTGATTATTGCGTCCACGGTTCTTCAATTTCTCGGATTTGGAACTGTTTAGCTCCGCTTCTGAACTTAAAACTGCAGATTCAAAGATGGTTTCTTGGACTCGCCGACATTGCCCCCGGGTTTTTCGCAGGAGATTACCATGTCTTGTTCTTGATTTGTGCTTCTGTATCTAACTTGCCTTTGTTCGTTCATAGCTTTTTTTAGATTCTTCTTCTTGAATACTGCGTTGCTTGTTCGAATTGCTGGATTCTTAATTCTGATTGCGCATGTTTGGTTCGCCGCTTTGTTATTGTCTAATTCATGGATTTGTTGCTGCTATCGTATGCAGCAAGCATGCGATCAAGTGCACCCGGACTCGGCTGGATCTGGTGCGGCGGAAGAAGCAGGCGATGGTCAAGTTCCTGACGAAAGACGTCGTCGATCTCCTCACCAATGGCCTTGAAACGCACGCGTTCGGACGGGTACTGTCTGCTTTTGCTTACTCAATGCGTCAACTTGAATTGTTTTTATAGGGCAGTCAACTTGAACTGTTGACTGTTTACTGTTCTTCTTAGAAGGATTTAACTTGCTGCAAATTGGGAAAGTTCACATCTTTTTAGTGTCCTTAAGAGGAATTTAACCTGGTTTGCAGATGGAAGGATTGATTACTGAGATGAATCAAGCATCCTGCTATGACATGATCGAGCAGTACTGCGAGTACATAGTGAAGCAGCTCAACAACCTGCAGAAGCAGAGGTGTCCCTGATGTTTCATTGCTGTCACAAGACATAGTGATGCAACATTGTCAGCCTGCCTATATTTGTTTTTGGATCATTAGCTGCCGAATGTGTCATTCGATCATAGCCACACAGATGCATGCTTTGTATTTGTCTGTGTGCTTGGTGGTAGGACGAAGAAGCAGAAATATCATAATCCATCCAACTTGATTTTGCCACCTTGAAATACCAATATACCGGGCTGTACCTGATTTGATGATGGCTTAGACATTTTCCCTTTTAAAAAAATAATTCTTTTGTGAATTCCTAGCTTGTGGCCTTGTGTGGAATGTTTTGAAATTATCTTGATTCCCTGCACAATACATACCATGCTCCAGTTTTGTCATAAACATATTGCATGTCTCCTGCAGACTGAAACCTAAATGATGCAAAATCAGTTATGGTAGCTAACCAAGCAACTTAGTACTGCTATTTTGTATATCTGTTTCCATGGTGTTTCCAAAGTTGTAAACCACTAATTCTAAATTCCTCAAAAGAAAAAATGGCATTGTCATAGTAGCTGGTTTTTTTATGGTTCTGCTAGATCGGTGAATTATGTGCCACTTACAGAAGTTAGAAAAAGTTCTCTTTGCATTCCATTAAGATTAAATTACTCTCTATCTGCTGCAATTCATTACTAAATATGTAATGGTTCATTGACAGTGAATGCCCTAATGAAGCCCTAGAAGCTGTGTCGACACTAATTTTTGCTGCTGCAAGATTTCCTGATTTGCCTGAATTGTGCGACCTCAGACATGTATTCACAGAGAGATATGGGAGCTCCATTGAGTCTTTTGTTAGCTCTGAGGTGATTAAGAAGTTGTCCTTTTTGTTGTCTTTGAGTTGCTCTCTGCTGTTGCAATGCTGATTAACCTAATCTATATGTTGACAGTTTGTTCAGAAACTTCAGAATAAGTCGTTCACTAACGAAGAGAAGTTCCAAGTGATGCAAAGCATCGCTGAAGAATTTGAAATCCCATTTAATGCCAAGGCATTGGAACGAAGGATATCTGGTGTACCTCAAAATAAACATGTAATATTTAACTTACTAAATTGTATCATTATTTTTTTATTTTTCTACTGAAATAATCATTTACTAAACATACGCGGCACTATTCATTTTTTTATCTTGTATTCTTCTTCCATCAGGATTTTCTGAAGAAGGGATCATTTAAAGGGATAGAGGTAGAAGCATCAGCACATGTTGGACAAAAGGTGCATAGGCATGCTGTGTATGAGAGAAAATCCAAATCTAAGCTTGAAAGGCATGAACACAAGCATGAAATTGAGGTAAAGCCAAAAGATATTCATGTCATTTCTGATGGAATTGGTCATGTTGGTGAGAGAAGTAGGAAGAACTATTCTGATTCAGATAAACTTAATGAGAAACGTGTGGATGATGAAGTACCTCCTGTGGACATGAAGCGAAGGAATGGCCATAAGGAGACAAAGAAAGATGACAAGAAGGATGGGCACCCTTGGAGGGGACTGATGAATGCAGAGGAGTTAAATCCCAATGGCTTTAAGAAACAGGAGGTTAGTGCAGTGAAACCTCAAGGAGAAATAAACAGAGTAGTTCCTCCATATGCAGAACCAATGGAAGCTAGGAAAGCCATAATTGAAAAGGTCGATGGGAAAGGCTACCACGCCCATCAATCACGCATGGCTGGTGATCATGATCATAACTGGGGACATGCTGACTTGGGGCTTAAAACTCTGAGCCTGGAGAAGCAAGGAACTGAGTCAGCTAGCACCTTGAAGGGTAATACTGTGAACAAGGCTCCTCCTTATTCTAAGCCCTACAGAGCAACAAGTGATAAGTCTTCTGAAGAAGATAAGAATAGTTTGTATAATAGACCACAACGTGCAGGAGAGTTAGGACAGTCGGTACAAGATAGGCAGCAAGTTCCAGAGAAGGCAGTCAATATGCACCCTCCTTATGTCAAGCCAAACATGCGACATGCGCATGAAAATCCTACAAATCAAGCCGCTAATGGTTACAAGAATAATGGTTCCAAAGAAATAAGTCACAAAAAAGATGCGCTGGTTGATGATGATGATGCACGGCCTGTTTCCGTAAGAAGGAAAAATGCAAAGCCACCTGCATATAGGGATCATTATGATGAAATGGTTAATGAGGAAAATATGACGAACCAAACACCCGGTGGTCAAAGAAGACATTCAAGCAAGAGGAATGGTTCGTGTGATGATTATGGCATAGGTGTCAGTAATGCAAGGCATGCTCAGCGAATTCCTAGGGAACAAAGAAAACACGCAAGCGGGCAGAATGGATCGGCAAACGGCAATGATTATGAACCAGAAGAGGATGAGACAAATAATGCAATTGATTTTGGCAATCTTCTGCCCCGAGCACCTAGCTCACATCGGAAACACAGGAGTAGGAGTGCTCATCCCCGCAGTGGAGGCCGTGACAATGAGGAAAGGATGATGGATAAGCTTCTGATGCACTACAGCAAGAAAGGTGTAGATAGGGAGGAGGACAAGACAAGAACAAAATCCCGTAGCCCTCGACCTCGATCTGATCAGCCTGCTGATGGAGTCAAAGAAAGATCTAATAGAGATGGTGAGGATGTGCATCGTCCTGAAAGAGCTGTATCTTTATCATCAGAAACTGCTACCCCTGATGTGAAGCCAAAGGTTCCTGTCCGATCCATCTCGATGCAGCCAGACATGTCTAGAGGGAATGTGCACCCAAGAATGCCAGATTTCGATGAACTTGCTGCACGGATCAGTGCCCTGAGGAAGGCATGAGATGCCTGTTGCAAACTGTCTTCAGGCTTTGGCATGTACTGTGTTCTTTTAAGAAGTTCCATCTTATGATGCATGATTGCCTGTCACAGAATGAGATGATCCCTTGAGGTTGCTGCATGCTTCCTTGGTGGCCTTTCATTATTTCAACGTTTCTTGGTGGTATACTCGCTTGCATTGCTCTCAGTGTGTATCTGGATAGATCATTTTTAGGAGCAGATAAACGGTAATTTATAGGAATACTATACTACAACAACGAATTGGATGTGGCGGTTTGTTTTACTCATAAAACAATGCTTGTGTTCATCAGTGTATAGATGCCATTCATGAGGTTACAATGATAAAGATTGTTCCTTTTTTGGCCAGTACTAGTATGTGAGTTTTTGTATGCATTTCAATCTTGAATTGGCCCATGGGAATGGGAGAAATCTGACCATGTGGCCATTGCCGCGATCAACGGCGCCGGCGCCGACAACTTTGTTAACGAGCTGAGCTGCATGAATATTCTAATCACTTTTCTGTGTTGCTTGCTTCCAGTGATTCCCATGACCATTAAATCATCAACTGAACTAATCGCCAGTCTCAGTGTTGGTTAGCTCAGAAGCGCATGTACTGTAGCTACTAGCTAGCTCAGTGACCTCATCACCGTGATGACCATGTGCAGGATGATGTTGCCGTCGCCGTCTAGCAGGTCGTCGCGGACGAGCCTCTCGAGCCCGGGCTCCCGCGGCAGCGCCCCGCCGTGGTACAGGATGGTCGCCGCCGCCGCCGCCGGCCGGTTCGCCAGGCACGACGCCAGCCTCGCCACCGCGCGGAGGAACACCGGCAAGAGACCCTGCATGCAGGCATACATGCACATACGCTTGCTTGTTTAATTAATTTAGCAAACCAAACCACCATGGATTAGAACGGAAAGAAAGCAACGAGCTCGTAGGATTAATTACCCACCATAAACGTATGTCAAGATCGATCCGAAGGATTAGTCGGCGTGTTTATATATGATCGATATGCGTGCATCGGCATCGGCAGCAACGGCTCCCATTGTCGCGTTCGTTGAATCCTAGCTACCACTGAACTCACTGAACCTCCTTGGCTTCTCCGAATCGCTCTCGGTTTTGGGTTCTGCTTCCTCTGTTCTCTCCGCCCTGTCTTTTTCTTGGTGAGGCACGATCACCACCAGCATGTACACTGTCAGACCGGTCCTAAAACATTTCGAGGTGAGATTGGGGCAAAATTTAAGGTTATGTACACTGTCAGACTGGTCCTAAAACCCTGTCAGACCGTTTAGGGTCTTGTTTATTTCATATTAAATTAAATTAAATAAAAATTTGTTATTTTTGTATAGCTCAAATGTTGTAACATTTTGTAGTTATTTTGTGGGGTTTTAAATAGTTCTTCTTAGAGTTCGCAAATTTTTTTTTCATAATTTTTTGAATTTTTAAAAATGTATTTCGAGTGGGTCACAAATTTGCTATGGTAAAACGTAACTCAACATTAATCTGAAACAAACAAGGCCCAGTGAACGGCTGAACAACTAAAATGACTGAATTTCGAGAGCTTATCGAGGTGGTCTTGAGATTGAAGTCTATTTTGTTTGACTTACTTTGTAAGCGTTAGTGCCCATCTTCAAAACAGTGAAAAAACTTATCCAAAAAATTCAAATCATATGTCTTTTCAAAACGAATTTCGAGAGCTTATCGAGGTGGTCTTGAGATTGAAATCTATTTTGTTTGACTTACTTTGTAAGCGTTAGTGCCCATTTTCAAAACAGTGAAAAAACTTATCCAAAAAATTCAAATCATATGTCTTTTCAAAACGTAGATAAGTCGTTAAGTTGTTAAGCCGTTAAGCTGATAAGTCGAAAAGAACTGTGCCTAAGACATGACGATATAAGAGACACAGAAGGTCAAAATAGAGCCCGGAATGTTGCGATAGTAAATTCAAGTTTGAAACGACGTGTATTCGATTCTTCGGCTCAACACAACGTATGCTGGGTGTCAGGGTGTGCGTGCATTGTTGTGCGGTGTTATCTGTTTTTTTTTAAAAAATATATATAGAATTTTATTAGATGATTGATTGAAGTTTGCAACCATCGGAAAAGCTATTACTACAATGCAACGCATTGAACCACACGTACTTGAAACAATATTAAAATTAACTTACATTTCTCTCACTCAGATCAAGCATTTAGAGCATGCGTGATGCGTCGCTTCTACTGGTGTCGACTCATACTGGGATTCTGGGAATTTTACATGAGTCTAATTGTTTGTCGCTTTTAAAAAATATAAAAGAAACACATAAACTATGGGCCAGATGGCCCAGCTCCGGACGTGTTTCAGACGGCCCATCCCAGCCCAAAATATGTTTCTGACCGCCGGCCCACCACTGACCCTTTCTCTCCTTCCCCCAGCCTCGCCGCACGGCACCTCCCACCGCCTCCTCCGTCCCACGCCGCCGTGGGCACCTCCTCCCGGCGCAGATCCTCCTCGCGGCGCAGATCCAGCCGCTGGCTGGCCGCTTCTCCTGTCGCTGCCTCCGTCGCAGGCCGCCGTCGGCGGTTCCTCCCGGTCCAGATCTAGTCGCGGCGGCCACTGCCTCGCCGCACCGTCCTCCGCACCGCCGCCTCCGTCCCAGGCCGTAGCCTCGCCACCCCACGACGCCCCTTCTCCCTCGTCGCGACGCCTCCTCCTCCCGTCCAGGACAGAGCACCACCTCCTTCTCTCCCAGTCCAGCGCCCACCCGCGCCGGAGCGCCGCCATCCTCAACCTGCCGCCTTCTCCAGTCCCCGTAAAATTCTGGTTGGTATGTGTTTAATCTTTTAATCATTCTTTAATAATTGGGGAAGGAGACGAGTGTGATTAATCTTTTAAGGAGAAGCTCAAGCCGTTCTTAATCAGGACACAATTTATAAGTCCGAGCCGACCTAGCCAAGCTAGGATAAATTAGGTCAGATCACCGAGTAGTGTTACCCATGATCAGATCTAACATCTCTACCCTATCGTGAACCCATTCTATCAGGACTATACATCTATATTGAATCTATTTCATCTCTGTTAAATTTTAGTGTTAATTGGATTGATGCCACTACAAAACTTAAATATTTAATGAACACCATTGTTCCTTTCAAATCTGTGTAAATTTGTCAATATGAAACCCCAAAAAAATTTTAAAAAAGTATCATTCTATATGACACTTGCCGATTTTACCAAAAACATACACCATGCATTCATGTTAAGACCAACAACCTTCGCGCGATATTAGGAAAAAGTGAAAACATATGAATTTTTTTTGTGATGTTTGAAAAAACCACGCAAAAGCCCCAATTGCTAGTACGTGGAGCTACCACTTAGAACGCCACCATGTGCGAGCTATTAGGGCATTTCCAACGCAACACCTATACGGTCCCTAACTCATTTTAGCGAAGCCACTCGAAATGAGTGGTAAATAATCAAATTTCACTTGCACTGTAAGTTTTTAGATGCTTTTGATGCTTTCTTTAACTTACCTTTGGTTTTTACCTTTCAGTTGGTGATGCAGCAGATGAACAGCCTTTGAGGTTGCTGAACTCACTGTGCCTGGCATCAATTAGTTTGGCCTATCTGCTCTCTCCATGAGCTCCCAGGTCTCCACATCACGGGGTTTGCACACCCCGGGCAAGCTTGGGACTTTAGAATCCCCTCACGCATGGCCACTGTCAGTGCCTCAGAGCAAGGCTGAAGCAGGAGGCGGTGATGACCAGGAGGTCACGCTGTTGTCAGTTTCTTGGAATCAGGACTTCGGTTGCTTTGCTGCGGGTACCAGCAATGGCTTCAGGATCTTTAATTGTGATCCTTTCAAGGAAACTTTCAGGAGGGATCTTAAGCGTGGTGGGTTTGGGATTGTTGAGATGCTATTCCGTTGCAATATCCTTGCTCTTGTAGGTGGTGGTTCTAATATGCACTATCCACCTAACAAGGTGATGATCTGGGACGATCACCAGAGCCGCTGTATTGGAGAGTTTTCCTTCCGCTCTGATGTACGGGCAGTAAAATTGGGGAAGGGCTACATTGTGATTGTTCTTGAGCGGAAGATATACGTTTACAACTTCACGGATTTGAAGATGCTACATCAGATTGAGACTCAGTCAAATCCCAAAGGATTGTGCTGCCTCTCCCATCATTCCAATACTTCAGTGTTAGCCTGCCCTGGGCTGCAACAGGGAGAAGTTCGGGTAGAGCATTTTGGGCTGAAGGTGGCAAAGACAATTGCAGCTCATGATTCACACATTTCTTGCATGGCGTTAACTATGGATGGCCTCCTACTAGCAACAGCAAGCATGAAGGGCACTTTGATAAGAATATTCAACACAATGGATGGCACTCGCCTGCAAGAGGTGAGAAATATTTTCTGTAGTTCTCTATGACGACATAATAGATGTCCCTTCTTTGGTTTCGTGACACCCTACTTGTGAATAAACATTAAATGCATCTTTATTGTTTTTTGTTTTTCCGGTTGAGGTTTTGCCAAGACTATATTTGTGGTATACTCTATTCTTGGACGTCAAGCATCAGCAAGTAATGTTTTATTTGTCTAAATGACTTATAGGTGCGCAGAGGGCTTGACAAAGCAGAGATTTACAGTATTGCGCTATCACCTAACGTGCAGTGGTTGGCAGTGTCCAGTGACAAAGGAACTGTTCATATTTTCAGTCTGAGAGTCAGAGTTGCAGGGGAAGATGCAAATAATGAGCAGCGTAGTCTTGAAGATCCAAGGATGGATCACCAGAACTCTTCTAGTTCTATGGATCCTCTTGTACAAACAAACACTGGATCTAATGCGAGCTCATCACTATCTTTCATGCGAGGTTAGAACGCTGTCTCTGTTCGCACTGTTTCTTAGTTGATCTGGTCTGAATCTTTTATGAGTTCCGTGCAGCTTTGGGCAGAAATGAAAAAACCCCAAAAGTGTATTAACTGGCCGCACAGTTTTCAGCAATTTTGCATGCTGCCTATGGAATGATGGATGAATACCCAGTCAATTAACTCACTGTGCTCAATTTCTCCAGGGATTCTTCCGAAGTATTTCAGTTCAGAGTGGTCATTTGCCCAGTTCCATTTACCGGAAGTCACATGCTACATTGTAGCATTTGGTGCTCAAAACACTTTAATGATGGTTGGCCTGGATGGCAGGTACTTATCTCTTTTGATTTACGTTTATCCACATGATTGTCATTTCAAAAAATGCAATGTAGAAATGATGTTACTAATCATTGCACATGTGAATTTTGATATGTGATAAACACCTGTAGGCTGCAGCAGATGATAATAAGTCAACTTTTGCTGTTAATAGTCAGTACACATGCGTACATTATAGCTATGTGGGATTTTTGCTGAATAATATCATAACATCTGTATCATATTTAGCCACAGAAAATAGTCAATAGAAACAAAGGGAATCTACATATCGTCTCGTTCAGATTAGAGCAAAGTGAAGAATTTACCTTGCAGCATGCAGCACAAAATAGTGTCCATTTAATTTTGTTCTTTAAAAAAATATCATTCAGCTGTCTTATTTGATCTAGCAGACATTTCTTCTCTTAACATATGGATGTCAGCAACCTCATGCATGTTCTGAACAATTGTACTGATTTCACCGATTTCATCGTCTTTTGTCATTTTCAGCTTCTACAGATGCTGCTTCGACCAAGTAAATGGCGGGCAGATGTTGCAGAGGGAGTATTTCCGGTTTCTGAAGGCTGACAGCCCTCCCCTGAGGACCATGACCGCCTGAACCGCAACAATGACATGATGCTACCACCTTCACTACATGTACATAAAAGGGTTGTGGCTCACTCCATTGTATATATCGTCTCCCACCGGCAAAAGTTCTAGGTTGCCGGAATAAGGAGAGCGGTGCCGGCCGCCACCGATTCCCCTTCCCATTTTACACCAGATGCCCTACCATGTAATTTGCAATTTGTACTTGATCATTTATCATTTCTATGAACCGGAGCATCCGTTGAAATAGTATGATGACGTTGTTAGACAACCACGCTACCGGGTGTAGTCCGAGGTTGTCTAGTAGTACGTAGATCGTAGACGACGAAGAACAATCACAGATGAACACTGAGATGTAGGAGAGAAAGTATTCTTTATTGCTTTTTTAGGGATACATAATAGATGAGAATCTTTTCTATTTATGCTTAGGTGTTAGGGTTTCGGCTAGTCCATTCAAGTGGGCCCTACCCCTTAGCCGCGTTAGGCCTAAGGTCAGCCCGGCTCAAGTGTGGTTCCTGAACACTTCTTCTTGGACCTTGCTGTGTGATGCATATGCTTCAAAAACTTTACAAAAACCCATTGAGAAAAATGTTTGAGAAATAGTACGTAGTATATGTTTACTGTGCTCACGGATTTGCCTTGTTAAAAACCTCATGTGAGAAGCTTTATTGAAAACACACTAAAAGGAAAAAGAATACTGATCCACCCAATGTTTCATAAAATTCGTAAATTCATTCATTCAAGTTGGGTACTTGAACTTCATGTTTAAGATTTCAATTTATAATATGTGAAGCTTTTTCTCTTAAATTTTGCATTTATTTAAGCCTTCTCATTTCAATTCCTTGCATGCATCTTTCAAAATATGATGCAGGAAGTGACTTAGTAAATAAGTTTGCTGCATTCTCGCATGACTTAGTGTGCTGAATATTAATTTCATTCATCTTATGCATTTTATGAGCATAAAAATACTTAAGGTTTATGTGCTTCGTAAGATTGCTCTTCACATATCTAGTCTGTACTAGTGCAACACATGCTAACCTTATTTTTATAAATGATAATACGGTTTGCTCAATTTGCAATCCATATGATTGAAATGGATGTGGAATGTCATTCTTCGAAGCCAAGCACATTCTCGTGCGGCCTCATACAGTACTATAATTTTAGAATGATTCGTCGACGTTGGCACAAGCGTTTGCTTTGCCATCTTCTAGGACACTGCGGTTCCTCCACACAGAAAAACATAGCCTGTTTGGGATTTATCGGAGTGTGGGTCCGAAAGGTACCCTGCATCTACATATCCGACCAATGTCGTATCTTGATTCTTTCTATAAAATAGGCCAAGATTGACAGTTCCCCGGAGATAACAGAGGATGTCCTTCGCTCCCTTTCAATGTCTTTTAATGGGCTCTGCACTGTACCTTGCTAGGAGGTTCACGGCAAACGCAATGTCTGGCCGTGTGCTATTGGCTAGGTACATGACCGCACCAATTACACTTAAATATGGGAATTCAGACCCCATGACTTCCTCCCCCTCTTCTCTAGGTCGATATGGGTCTAGGTTGGCTTGCAATGACCTCTCGACCATCGGGGTTCTAGAAGCATACGCTTCCTCGTGGCCAAACCTTTCAAGAACCTTTAAAGTATAGACAGTCTGGTGTACGAGTATTCCATCTGGTATATGCTCAAGCTGAAGGCCCAAGCAGAATTTGGTTTTATCTAAATCTTTCATTTCAAATTCAGATTTTAAATAGCATCTTGCTTCTTTGATTTCATCATCAGTTCCGATGATATTCAAATCATCCACGTACACAGAGATTATACAAAATCCATGCTGGATCGTTGTATGAAAACGCATGGACAATCTTCATTATTCGTGTAGCCTTTCTTGTTTAGAAATTCACTTAAGCGATTATATCACATTCGCCCTTACTGCTTGAGTCCGTACAAGGACTTCTGCAATTTCATGCAATACAAATTATTGTCTTGTCCTTTCGGGATTGGTACGCCGTCAGGTACCTTCATATACAATTCTGAGTCCAGGTTACCATATAGGTAAGCTGTTACAACATCCATCAATTTTATTTTCAAATTTATGTTTACTGTCATTGAGATAAGGTACCTAAAGGTAATTTCACCCATGACCGAAGAATAGGTTTCATCATAATCAACTCCTATGCACTGAGTAAAACCTTGTGCTACCAGCCTTGCTTTATACCGTATCACTTCATTATTCTCATTTCTTTTCCGAACAAATATCCACTTATAACCCACGGGACGAACGTGGGGGGTGTGCGGCACACAGGGTCAAACATTCCTTTTTGTTCAGTGAGAGGAGTTTCGCGGTTACTGCATTCTTCCATTCTTCCCAGTCCGGCCGTGACTTACACTCAGAGAGACATGCAGGCTTAGGATCGGGTTCAATTGTTTTGGCAATTTTCTTTACAAAGTATATGTCGATATTGGCCGTGGTTCTATTTATTATTTTCATAGAGTGCATAAAATTAATGGCCATTTCTTCATGGGGATGTTTCATGCGCTTGTGCTGCTTGCACTATCACTTGCTCTGCACCGCTATTTTCCATCGCGGGAGCAAGGACCTTTAGATGGTTGCCGATGTACGCATTCACATGCTCGTACACATACATGCATGCATACTGTTGATCGCGTGCGCTTCTCTCTCTCCATACATACATACATACATACATACATACATACATACATAGAGCCCTCATACGCTCGCGCTACTCCTACCGTTCTCACCGCCGTCTCGATTTCAACCTAATCGAATCGAATGAATTAGGGTTTGGTTGCTCTGGATCGATTGTTGATCGATCGGCAGCGCCGACCATGTCAGGGTTCAAGCAAGGCGGGAAGCAGAAGCCTCTCAAGGCGCCCAACAAGGAGTACGACGAGGTACCCACTTAACTACTGCTCCCTCCGTTTTTTTTTAAGTTTTAACTTTTGGATACGCTTTTAACCATTCGTCTTATTCAAAAATTTAATGCAAACATGCAAAAAAAAGTCTTGGTTAAAGTATCTTTATTGATAAAACAAATCACAACAAAATAAATGATATTTACATAATTTTTTTAATAAGACCAATGGTTAAAGGCGTGCCCAAAGGTCAAATGAGTCAAATAAAAAAAACGGAGGGAGTGCATAGTAAAATCTGATACCGTAGTGATTCAATACAGTATAGCAAAATCTGCATAATTTGGTACAATTTTGGCTCTTTTGCGATACTCCAAACTTACCCTAGCCTAGAGTTAATGGATCGTTGAGTCTCAAATATGTATAAACAACATAATTACTAGTAAACTGTTGGACTAAACAAGTGAACAGCACCCTAATGATACGACACAGCTTGCTCGGTTACATATATTGCTTCTTGGCCGATGGCTATCTTATTCTAACTTACCCTAACGACAATGGTTCACTCAGCTGTTGATTATATGATAGGAGTTTGTCGAGTCCATAAGCAAATAAGTAGATATATATGTTGTAAAAAAACCATCCAAGTCTTACTTCCTAGAGCACTTTTATGTATTCCAACTTATCCCTAGAGGTAATATATCAAGTTGATCAAATATGTGTAGCAGTAGCTCCATCTTGCTAGGGAGCACAATATAATCCTGATCTTAGATCAAACAAGACGAATGGTCCAAAATATTTTGTTGATCTTGGATCAAACGAGAAGAATGGTCCAAAATATTTTGCGTGCATCTTAAAAAAAGAGAAAATTGCACTATAGCTCCCGAAACTTATACCAAATTGCACGAAATCCCCTAAACTTTGAAATTGCTTTATTAGATTCTGGAACTTGTTTCCGTTTGCACCGTTAGTCCTGGGCCGTTAGGATCCGTTAAACGCTGACGTGGCGCCCACGTGGCCGTTAAGTGCTGACGTGGCCCCAAAAAATCCGAAAAATTAAAAATAATTCACAAAATTCATTAAAAATCCAAAAAAATCATAAAAACATAGTTTTAAAATATAAAAATTTAGAAAACCCTAAACAAAATCCAGAAAATTCATAAAAAATAATTTAAAAATATACAAAAATTTAGAAAACCTGAAAATAATCCACAAAAATACCAAAATGTAGAAAATTCATACAAATCCAAAAAATCATTTAAAAACCTAAAAAATTTAGACCCAAAAATAATTCACAAAAATCATTAAAAATTCAAAAAATCATAAAAATATATCATAAAAATCAATTAAAATTTCACAAAATTCAGAAAAACTGAAAGAAATTCACAAAAAGTTAAGTGAAGTTCTAGTTTTTTTGTGAATTTATTCAGTTTTTCTAATTTTTTTGTTAATTTAGAAATGATTTTTAATGATTTTCGGATTTTTAATGAATTTTTGAATTATTTTCGGGTTTTCTAAATTTTTCTAGATTTTAAATGATTTGCTTGGTTTTTATGAATTTTCTACATTTGTTATGATTTTTGTGGATTATTTTCAAGTTTTCTAAATTTTTCTATATTTGTAAATTATTGTTTATAAATTTTCTTGATTTTTCTAGGTTTTGTAAATTTTTCTATATTTTTTTTAAAATGTTTTTGAATTTTGTGCATTTTTTATGAATTCTTTGAATGTTTTATGAATTTTGTGAATTATTTTTGATTTTTTATGATTTTTTTAATCTTTTTTGAGGTTTTTTATAATTTTTTTGATTTTTTGGGGCCATGTCAGCACTTAATAGCCACGTGGGCGCCACGTCAGCGTTTAACGGAATTTCTAACGGATCATAACGGCCCAGGACTAACGGTGCAAACGGAGACAAGTTCTAGGAGCTGAGAAAGCAATTTCAAATCTTAGGGGATTTCGTGCAATTTGTTACAACTTTCGGGGGCTACAGTGCAATTTTCTCTTAAAAAAATGCCGCCATCAACTCCTTTAATCATGACATCTCACAGAGAGACGGAGACAAAAAAAAAAGGTCCAAACTTCTGCTCTCGTTTTTTAGAAACATAAATCATATGGATAGAAAACGAAGGATCTATCAATGTGCACGCGTAATTTCGCTCCAAAAAAAAATTGCACTCGTACAATCTGCAGGCACGTTGAGACAGCACGAGTAGTGATGTGATGGTTCATGTTTTGTTCTTGTGTGCAGAGCGATCTGGAGAGGATGAAGCAGAAGAAAGAGGAGGAGAAGGCGCTCAAGGAGCTGAAGGCCAAGGCGGCCCAAAAGGGCCCGCTCGGAGGCGCCGGCCTTAAGAAGAGCACCAAGAAATAAGCCCAGCTACCTCATTCACCCATGTTTAGTATCTAGAATTTTTAATTTTTTTATATTTATTTTTATTCGTTTATGCAAAAACTATACGTCAGATTGAAATTTAGACACAAATAGACGCCGATCGCACTTTGGGCGCACGATATGTAGCCTCTCGCGCTTTGGACGCACGACAGGGTGCTGAGCGTGCCTCGCAGAGCACCTGTCGTGCAACCAATGCAGGACAGGGTCGCGGCTACAGTACACGGCTACAGTAACTCAGAGAGTTTAAACTTCTTATATCTATTAACACTTCAACTTCTTATATCTATTAACACTTCATACTATATCCAACTTGCACGAAATAAATTTTAAAATTCATGTAAAATCCTAAAGAACCCATTTTTGAAACTTCCAATTTTTTTAAATTTATTTTGAATTTTGAATTTACACTTGAATTTGTATTTTAAATTTGAATTTTTGAATTTTGAATTTTGAAAATTCTAAATTTCAAAAATGGGTTCTTTAGGATTTTACATGAATTTTGAAATTTGTTTCGTGTAAATTGGATATGGTATGAAATATTAAACTTCAAATTTTCGTGATTCAAAATTCAAAATTCAAAAATTGGAAGTTTAATATTTCATACCATATCCAATTTACACGAAACAAATTTTAAAATTCATGTAAAATCCTAAAGAACCCATTTTTGGAACTTAGAATTTTTGAAATTCAAAATTCGAAAATTCAAATTTAAAATACAAATTCAAGTGTAAATTCAAAATTCAAAATTCAAAAAAAAATTAAAAAAATTGAAAGTTTCAAAAATGGGTTCTTTAGGATTTTACATGAATTTTAAAATTTATTTCGTGCAAGTTGGATATAGTTTGAAGTGTTAATAGATATAAGAAGTTTAAACTCTCTGAGTTATCAGAGCTGTATCAGTAGTCGCGACTGTCGTGCATTGATGCACGACAGTGCTCGCCAGCACGCCAAGACTGTCAGGCGCATAGCGCGAGAGGCTATATATCGCGGCGCCTAACGCATGCATGGCGCCTATTTGTGTCTAAATTTCAATCCGACATATAGTTTTGCATAAACGAATAAAAATAAATATAAAAAAATTAAAAATTCTAGTATCTACCTCTAGCAGACTCACAGAAATTAGGGAAATGCTTTAGTAGAACAATGTGCAGTGGTTGAGTGTAACAGCAGCTCTCAGGCCATGTTTTTCCTCCACCTTTGCTAATAATCAAACGACTAAGACTTATTTATCTCTTAAGACAATTTTCTCACGTATCTAAATGCTTGTTGGATCTTTTATATGCCCTATGCAAATATTTGATCTACATCTTGGAAAATCGACTGAGAACTAAATAAGTCTCACCTGATGACAAGTCAGTCCCTTTTTTCCGATTAGAACCTCTTTTTTTCTCCTCAGAATATGTCCCTTGGAACATCTTTTTTTTTCTCCTCAGAATATGTTGGAGGTTGCTTCCGTCATGCAGATGATCAATTTTTTTGCAATTTTTGTTTTCTACTAAAAGTTGAGCTAATGGATGGAAAAGATTTGGGATACTAATCCGTCCACTACTCTTAGGTACCTAGCTTGCGGTTGCGGGCGATACTCAAGTGGAGAAATTGTGTGCATGCATATGTAAACGATGCTTAAGAATATTGCACAAACAATTCTCATCAGATCTTATCGAAAATGACGTTCCATGATGGACGTGGTGATTAGCACATAAATTTGCCATGAAAAGATAAATAGCGCATGGTGTTCATATTTTTGTGTCTATGTTGGTAAGGTTTCCCCCAAAATTGAAACATATTCACCAAAATCTGCTGAAATAAAATGCTTCGGTATCAGACTATCCTAACCCTCAGAAAATTGAACAACTGGATCACCTTGAGAGTCATCCGGTTTTGTTTACTTCAAATGAATTATTGGAGAAATTCAGAAAATTAGTTTGGCAATAGAATGTGGCGTTTGAACTAGCGTTACTTGTGCCCCTTAATTTCCTTAATTATACCATCGGCAAGGGAATTTACGTCATAGTTCTTGCCATAAAATTTGACAAACTCCATCTTTGGATTCATCAAGTACCTGAAAGTGCATAAACAAACATTAAACGTTTGAACAAGATATATCTATTTTCTGGCTATCACAGTGATGGCAGGAACAACAACAAATGGAGGTTTCCTAAAGCTAAGACTTGAAAAGGGAAATATAACTATGACTGGCCAGTTTGCCACTTCAGGATTAAAAATATTCCATGTATTTCATTTAAAAACAAACCAAACATGCTTTCAGAGGATTCAAGCAGTATCACATGTATGATGATAATCATAGAAAGGTAAGAGTATTCTATATGCGGAACCTATTGGTGCTGCCTCCAAGTGCTGTATCTAACAAAAGATTATGTTCTGCGTGCCAGTGTGTTCCTGGGCTCCTGGCTCTTGAGCTTAGCATAGATGCCTCGATTATGACTTTTGCGAGTAGTTACCAAAGAAAACCATATCCATAGTGCCAAATTTCCACGCTTTTGCAATTGTCAAAAAAAACACTTGTTGATTTGCTTTAAGAAAATATGCACATATACGTTGCACTCATCAGAACTTTTTTTCATTGTTCTTCACCAGTTTTAAGCCAAAACTTTTGCTGCTCCTTTACGATACATAAAGTAGCATATTATGATTCTGGTTCAAGTAAAATCATAATCTCGCATAAACCGAATGAGATATGCCCAATGTAGGCACCAAAATTATTCCAAATATAAAATATCAAGCTGCTGTGTGTTAAAAGCATATTTGCAGATATGAGATCTCTGAACATTTACTGCAGCATTATAATAGTTGGAAGAAAGGTACAAAGAACAAGCTGAAGAGATCCTTTGTGGGTTGCGGATGGCGAATTTGCATTATCAACATATAGAGGAAGGTTAATTTGTTATTAAGACATCTTAATTGCATGCCATTGGCACAATCAAAATTAAACAATGAACTGTACAAGAAAAAATAGAAATTAAAAGTTACATACATAACAATTGAGTGATCAACAAGGTAGTCAGAACCCTCCTCTTCTGTCTTCATATAGTAAACTCGATAAGCACGAGCCACCTGTCTGATCTCATCTTTTGTGCCTGTTAGTCCTACTAGATCTGGATGGAACTCTGCCAAACAAAAATTGATCATCATAATTGGCAACCAAACAAAGGAGATGATGCAATTAATATAGGAGATTACAATAAAGATGGGAAGGTATTGATGTCAAAATGAACTCTAGAGATCATCAAGAAATGCAAAGTGCATGAAGCACATACCATTAATATAGTCACGAACTTGCTCAACAGTATCTCTCTCAGGATCCACAGTAATGAAAACTGGTACAATTTCCAATTTTTCCTTTTCCTCTGAAAGCAATAGCGTATTTGTATAATGATTGTCGTGTAGACATAAACATCCCATGACCCAACAAACATGAATTGGGGGAAAGAGATTATGTTATGAAACTGTCTAGCACGACATGACTTACCAGTATGTGAAATTTTGTGAAGGTAAGTTAAATAAACAAAAAAAGTATGTACATTTCATCCTGTTATATGGCACTTGATTGGTACAGTAATCGGTAGCATATGGCCACATATAACATATTCTAAGTCATATGCAACAAATATAATGACAGGCAAAAACACCAAATATAATAGGCAACAAAAACACCTTTAATGGTATAAATTTACCATGACAGCATAATGTTACATAGGAAAAGGACACAAAGTTGATTGGGTAAATAAGCACATACAACATGATTTATTAACATAATTGTATCCAAAGCAACAGAATAAAATAACTTACTAATTTTGTCAATTGCTGCAGCCATCTTCTGAAGTTCATCAGGACAAATGTCAGGGCAGTGTGTGAATCCAAAGTATAGCAGTGTCCATTTGCCCAAGAAATCCTTTTCAGTGACGGGTTTCCCGTTATGGTTCAGAAGCTTGAATGGACCACCAATGGCTGCTGTGCCTACTGATGGCTCTTGCCTCACAGCACCTGTTCTATTCTTTAACTCTACAAATGATGGACCAGGGGGGAAAATAATCTACATGAAAAACTCAGTGACAGGCACAGGCAGGAAGAGTAGGTAGCTTTCGATCATGCAAATCAATCTTTCATGAAAGCCTGTCTCCATTTGAAAGGAAGAAGAATGTTTTGGTAAATACTAAATAACGCAAATTCTGAACTCAGGGAAAGACCATTTATTTCAGTTTGCAAGGCATGGAACATGAGGCATTCATTGTGCTATGATGAATTCAGCATCCAATATCAGGTCTATTTGTATGAGGTGTTCAGACATTGATTCACAAGCCTACAAATATTTTGTTGTTATGATAAAGCAGGATAAACAAAAAACAACAACCTTTATAAATCTTATCTAATAAGTTCATTCCTCATCCTGGTCTTAAAGCATATGCATATAAAATTCAGCTATGGTGGAAACAGTCAGGGTGATTACCGAGAACATATAAACAGTATACATATCTGCTCCAAACATTATTTTTCTAGTCACCCCCCCCCCCCCCCCAACAAAAGATACACAAGTTTATGGACCTAGGTTATGTAGAGTTTGTCAGGTTCAGACAGCTAACGAGTTGCCATTTTGGCTCCTCATCTTACATACATGAATGATAGTAGCTTGAAGAAAATGCTGAATTTTCTTTCATGTAGAGGTCAAAATGGTGGATTCTCTTGAATGATGGAAGAGTTTGCAATTCAACAGGACCCATCAGGTCCAATATGGGTCAAATTTGATATGATCAGAAAATGAATAGTGGATTACTAGAGGCAACGATCTTAGCATGACAACATACAAAAACAACTCACCATAGTAATCTACCTTCAATTTGACGCTTCTTTTCCTTGTCGTAGTACATAACTATCCCTCCTCCGGTCACAAGAAGCAGAAGAAAGCTCAACCACGATACCGGCTGTAAGGAAGTAACAACCTTTTTTTTATTACCTCTCTCAGAAATCACAGAGCTTTATTTGGGAGAACCACAACATAGAGGTCCTTAGCAAGCATGTAACTGAGTGAGGATTGTCAAGAAAACATCCTCTAGATCACAGTGTATTCAAGCCATATTTTGCTCTTACAGAATAATCCTGTAAGGCGTTTGGGATTGCATTGCACTCACCCCTCCTCGGACAGATTTTCCGGCGTCTGCTTTCTCAGATTTCCCGGACTGCCCATCAGCCCCTTTGCCGCCGCCCACGCCAGGCGCCGCCGCGGACTTCGAGCTGTCCTGCGCCGCAGCCGAGGCGTCGCTGGAGAAGCGCGCCCCACCCAAGAACGCAGCTCCGAAGCGAGAGGCATCCAGCTCGGTGATCTGCTGCAGCAGATGCGGAAAATCTCAGATTCCCTCCGACCTGAGCAGACTCTAATCTAGGAGGGAGGCGAAGATTCCAGGCTAACGACGGGCGGTTCTCGGGCACCTGGGCGAGAGCGCGAGGGCGAGGGGGAGCAGGAGCGGGAGAGCGCGCGAGAGAGAGGAGGGCGCGGAGATGGGAGTGGGACGCGCTCCTCGCCATCGTCGTCCCCGCGCTGGCTTCCACCTCTTTCGATCGGAATCGGCGATGGGGACGTATGCTGCTCCTGAAGGCGCGCGTTCGGCTCCGTCTATCCGGGCGGCGGCGGCGGCGGCGGCGGCGCCCGTGGGTTTTCAGTTTGAGGGGTGGTTTGCTCTTTTGCTTCTAGGGCCGGAAAAATAGGTCGCGGATCGGCTCGGACAGGTTGGCTCGGCTCGGAGGTCCAACCGAGCTCAAGCCAGCTCTTGTTTTAGGGCAGGATGGATATATAACTGTATATGTATGTTAAGGGCCTGTTTGGTTCTCGACTAATATTGCCTAGCCTAAGGTTAGTAACTTGCCACAGTTGTGGCATGACTAACTTGGCTAACCTTAGCTGGTGTTTGGTTTACAGCCATGACTAACCTTAGGCTAGGCCAAAAATTATTGGCAAGTGTTTGGTTTATAGCCACAGCCAAGCACAAATCCACATTCCCCATCCCGATTAATCAACAAATCACACAATCAAGCACAAATCCATAGTCCCCATCTATATCCCCTCATCAAATCAAGAACAAATCCACATCTAACCCCATCAATCAAGCACAAACCCACAATCAATTAAGCACAAATTCACATTGGGCAGGCAGGGCCGCCGCCCTGGAGCTCCGCCGCCTTGGAGCTTCACGGGAGGCCGCCGCCTCGAGGTCCGCCGCCGCCCTCGAGCTCCGCCGCGCGGAGCTTCACGCCGGGAGGCCGCCGCCTGAGCTCACGGGCCGCCTTGAGCTTCACGCCGAGGAGGCCGCCTGGAGGTCGCCGCGCGCCTGGGCTCCTTGCCGCCCATGAGCTTCATGCCGGGAGGCCGCCGCCCTTGAGCTTCACGCGGGGGAGAGGCAGGGCCGCCGCCCTGGAGCTTCACGCGGGGGAGAGGCAGCGCGAGCTTGTGGCGTGGCGAGAAAAGCGCGGCGGTGTTTTTCACCGCCACAAAGTTGGCGAAAAAATCCTTGGCGAGCGATGCAAATCCGCCTAAGAACATGTGGCGCACCTAAAGTTAGTAAAAAACCAAACACCTACCTAAGCATCTGTGGTTTGCCTAACTTTAGTTGTGGCTGAGTTAGGCGGTGAACCAAACAGGAAGAGTTCGTGGTTCTCTAATATATGTTATCAAAATTGATGTAATTCTAGTTTGCCGTCTCCTCTAATATATGTCATTTTTTAAAAAACAATATTAAAATTTATCAAACTATGATCCGCAATGTCCCTTTCTCTCTTATTGGGCTCATTGGCGAGCATCTTCGACTTTTCGTCCGTTGGACCTTATTTTTTTCGGCTTAGATTTATTTGAATTAAAATTTACCCTATTGTTTTTATTCAAACTAAACGATATAGTGCTTTTGTGATTATTTTTGTGGGCATTTGAATGATTCTCCTGCAAGTGGAATGATCATCAGATCGACGTGCTAGTTAAGTGTTTGTGAGTGGTGGCTTCTGGTGAATATTAATTTGTCACTTCTTATGATAACGATCAGTACGAACAGTTTGCTTAGCCAGTTGCTGACCAAACTCTGATGTAGGGTAGGGTTTATCATAGAGCCCTTTTCGATGTAAGGAAGATTGTGAGTGCAATTAAATCTTGCCGTTAATCCCACTGTTTCATCGGTCAGGATTTAAATCCCGTCAATCCAATGAAACGGCGGGATTTAATCCCGTCCTTCCGAATGGCATGAGTTTTGTCCCTTTTTCGATGTAAAGAAGATTGTTTGTGCAATTAAATATCGCCGTTAATCCCGTCATCTCATGGGTAGGATTTAAATGTTAAGAAAAATATAAAATGTTAAAAAAATCGTCAAACCAGCGATGGGGGATTTGACAATTTGCCACTCTCAACGTTGATTCTTCCTAAAATGCCACTCTGGTCCACTATCATACACACAAACGGTCCCACGTGTAATATACACGGAGTGACATATTTAGCGAGAACCAATGTTGAGAGTGGTAAATCGTTAATTTTTTCAATAAGTAATTAGCCCATGACTAATCTAATCCTATTGCAACCAGGGAGGTGGTACAAAATTTGAACGATATGCTGCGCTGCGGCTCCCATATTCTGATTGGGCTCTCAAACTTCTTTCCGGCCCAGTTACATGGTCCATTGGTTCGTATTCCCGCAGCCTCCGACTCTGTGGCTCTTGACACAGTGAGGACTGAGTCACTGAGAAAGAAGAAGATCCTATCATCCCGGGCGCTCTCGTTGCAGCATCGATGGATGCATGCAGACTCGAATTGATTGGTTAGGCTTCTCGTTTCCGACGCCGACGACTACATCTCGTCGTAAATTTGCTTCTTTTATCGGAGGATCCATCGATCGATCGTGATCAGAACACCGGTCATGGCGTCGCCGCCGCCGCCGCCGTCGACGTCGGCTCTGAGCTCCCTGGAGGCGATGCTGAACTCGCTGATGGAAATGACAGAAGAGGGAGACGAGACGCCGAGGGTTGGCGCCCTCGGCTCGCCGGCGCCGCCGTTGCCAGCTCGGCCGCCCCCGCGCGGCCGGCGCCCGTCGCTGCCGAGGCTCGTCGGAGCCGCGGTGCCGTGGACTCCACCGCCGTCGCCTCACAAGGTAGGCACCACCGCTAACATCGATGACTCGCTGACATTGGTTCTTGCCTTCTTGGTTCATCGGAGCTGTATCATGAGCGGTTCTTCAATGCAGCGCGATGGCTCGCCGGTTCGTCGACGGAAGGAAGACGCAGGCGGCGCCGGCGCCGACGAGGAAGATCCCGCCGTGGTGGAGGAGCTCGAGAGGAAGGCGACGGAGGCGGAGGAGCAATTGAAGCTAAAAGAGGAGGAGAACGCGGCGCTGAGGCGGCGGATTGAGGGCTACCATGTCAGATGGCTGGAGTACGAGATCAAGATCAAATCTTTGGAGGAAACTTTCGACGAACAAATGGCGTCTCTGCAGGTCGACCACGATATTTGTCATATCTTCCATTCTGCGAAGCACAACCTTCAAATGGCTCAACATGGCATCGCCATTTCTCTCGTGCAGATGGCTCGAGACGCCGCCGGAATGGCCGGCGAGACGCCGCCGTACGGCCGCCGCCGTGAATCCTCCGAGTCGCACATGAAGATGTCGGAGGAGGCGACGGCGACGGCGAGGCGGCGGCGCGACGGCGGCGCCCGGCGAAGCGCTGCGGCGGCGCTCGTCGAGCCGTTGCCGTGGCAGCCCAGCGCCCCGAGCGCCAGCTCCATGGGCGACCTCAAGAAGCTCAAGTCGCAGTTCCGCGCGTGGAAGAAGGATTACAAGGCCCGGCTGCGCAGGGCCAAGGCCGAGCTCGACAGCGACAGGAGGCGCACAAGCAGCTGCTGGATTTAGCCATGAATTGCCACGTACCAAAGCTTCCCGTAGCAGAAGGGAAAAAAAGAAGAAACTAAAAAATGATGGATGCATTACAATTTGTGTAAATTTTTTTCCATCAGATCTCTATTACCTGTCACAGAATTGCTGATCTTGCGGTTGCTTTCGCAGTGTTGTAGCTGTTCAACCACTGAAGCAGCAGCTAGCCAGCTACACAAGGCGTGATCGAGTTAGGGGAGGTTTTAGGTGAAAAATTACCAGTGTTATTAGTTAGAAGGTTGGCGCCTTTCTTGAAAGGAACAGCATGATTTGACGGCCGGGGAGAAGCAGAGCACTCCTTCGTGTACGTGTGAGTTGTGACTGATGAAAACAATGGAAAATAATAGATGTGCCCATTTTCTCGGTGGTTTTCAGGCTATCTATTTAGGTGTCACCTCAGGAAGAATCTACGGACGGAGAGAGAGAGGGATGAAAAGGTTCGTTTCAAATTTTAGTGTGCGGTGGATGGGAGAAAATAGACGTATGTAATGTTGCAAAATTAGCATAATGAGCAAGATAATACAATATTCCATAATGAGTACAGCTATAATTAAATGCAAGCCAATTGAATCATATTGCATGTATTTCTCAATTATGATCAAGAAGACATATAAATACATGATATTCTCAAAAAGATTTAATGCTGTCAATAGCGATAAAACTAGCAAACAGCTCAAGGTTTTATTAGGAAAGTTGGTTCTCAGATTGCAAACAGGGGTTGCTAATGAAATTAGCCATCCAACCGAATTTGGGCATATAAATCACAGGTTAAATGATCTGAAAAACAAGAACATAAACCTTAGACAGTACTGCTCTAGATCAAAACTGCAAGGATGTTCTCTATGTGTATGTCCAAGTTGCCTCAGAAAGTATCAAGGATTAATAGATTACTGCTGCTGTTCGGCCAAACAAAATAGCCCATAGACAGATCTGAACAGCAATTGAATACACTACAGTAACCAATGAAAGGCACAACCAGTACTAGTCCTTCAGAGCAAACAACATGTAGTGTACCAGAATAATTAACCAAATAATACAGGCACTTAGCACTAGACAACACACATAGAGACACAAGCAGGAAGATTAAGAGCAGTACTATCTTAGTCTAGCAAATTCTTATTAACAGATCATTAAGCCTCAAAAATTGCAATCATCATCGAACTGAAAACAGAGCCACAACACAGTGCATCCAGATTAGGTCAAACGGTCTCTAGCTCGAAGACTAGTCCCCCAGAAATAACCAAATCGGTCCACTGGACAAAGAGATGAAGAGTTCTTACAGTGCGTTGGATCCGAGCCAACGATGCCGAGGCAAAGCGTGCAAGGCACTGTCCCAGAAATCAAATCGCCCGTGCTAAGCACCACAAGCGAAACGATCCGGAGATACGATGCCGATATCCCTCACCGCAGCCAAAGGCCACAGGAGGAACCCGAGGAGCAGGGGAAGGAGCAGCAAGGGCACGACGTCCACCTCATGGCCACTGAGCACCAGATCGACGGAGAGCGGCACAGGTTCCCCTCCAGCAACCAACGTTGGCTAGCAAGCGGTACGACTCCGTGAAACACCGACAATGAGGTCGCGAGAGTGAGAAGAGATGGGAAAATAGAAAACTCAGTCCTTAGAGGAAGAGGGCTGCGGCCTCTAAAAGGGTAGAAACGACTTACCACCCTCGAGATGCACGCCACAACGGCCACGACGCCCCACAGAGCCCGCACGCCGAGAAAGGCGGCGCCGCCGCCCGCGCCGCTCCAACCCTAGGGTTGGGGCACGAACGGGGCAAGCCCGCCCCCCTCTGCCTGCTCCTCTCTCTCTCCCTCTCTTATTCTCTCATGTGGGTCGGCCCAAAAAGGGGCAAAAGCCCAACATGTAACATGTTGTTATGAGATTTCATCCATGTTATCCATGCATCCAATAGGGTGAACTGAAACGGCGAGTCGTGGACAGTGAGATACGAGTTAAAGGAACGTTAAACTAAATTGTTATATTGTCTGATTTTGGTTGCCCGCGTGACACTTCTTCCTCGTTGAGAAGCGAACACCAATAAACCGACAAAACCTTGTGTCATACGCCATAAAAGAGCAATTTCATACATGATCAACTCATCCTCCATATTCGTGCTATACATGTTTAACCTAACCATCAAAATGCATGAATGTGTAGTGCATTTCCCTTCATTTTTTTATTTCCTTGCATTTTGCTAGTTGCCCGTCTCTTTTATAGATCACCGCAAATTATTGCTTTATGGACATGGATACAACAAGTCTATGTTTCTGAACCTCCCCGGCTATGGTTTCGGTCTATCTAGAAACGCCTCATCGCTGTCAACCTTGTTCACCACCTTGATGCCCTTGGTTTGCCGCTGATGCTCGTGGATTCCTCGCCATTGTTCAATATGCCTGGCTGGACACAGGCTTCGGCCACCATTGCTCTTCCCCATCTATAAATAGGACCCCTACCAACCTTCCAACACCACAAGACACTCTCTGACCACTCTCACCTCCCTTCGTCGTCCCAAGATTCCCTCCATTGTCTTCGTCCCTATCTCCGACGAACTCTCGTCCTATTGCCTCGACCATTACCGAGCTCGAAGCTACCGTGAAGGTTCACTCACGCCCTGTCGTGAAGCTGCTAGTGTCATTCGTGCTCATTGAGGACCACCAGAGTGTCGCCGCCCATGTAGCCCGTGAGCTACGTCGCCATCTCCTCATCGTTTGACCACCTCCATCATCCCAAACCTCGTTGAGTAAAACGTCAGGTGCGTTGTGCACTCAGTTTCACCCTCTTGGCATCCTCTCGCCGATGTCGTCCTCCACTCCGATGAGTTCCCCCTTATTCGCTCCGTTCTGACTGACTGACTGACTAACGGGGTCAACCTCCACACGCACCTCTTCAGTAGCGCCTGAGCTCCCTCAGCTAGCAGGCTGAGTTGAGCCAGAAGCACAATATGGTGGCCCAATTCCTTTTTAAGCACACTTTCTTTCTATAAATATCTTGGGATGCTCTTTAAATTTGATTATTTTTAAAAAAACATCAAAAAAAATGTAATTTTTTTTTCTAAAATATCATGGACTAATTTTGAAAAATCTTAAATCACATTTTTTTTTCATAAATAAATTCTTTTTCTCATTATTCTATACAAAAAATGATTTTTAAATTTACATACAATTTTCAAAATTATAAAAACTTAAAAATATACATTACCACATATAATTTACGAAGGCTCTATTTTTCTTGTTTAATTGAAAAGACATATGTTTTGAGTTTTCAAGTTCGCTTTTCCGTTGTTTCGAATGTAGGTCCTAACTTTTTAAAAAACAAGCCAAACAAAATGGATCCGAATCTCAAGACTACCTCGAGAAGTTATTGAAATTCAGTCATTTCAGCGGTTCAGTCGTTCGGCTCTCGTTTGTCCGATAATTTTTCCGGCCACTCCACAAACATTCTTTGAACAAAAAAATGGACCAAAACATAGGATCAATATGTCAGACCACCTTATTTGCAGCTAATATTAGTGAAGCAAACCAAACAACGAGCAAAAACCGAGGATAGCTGGAGAACCCAAGGAAAGGTATTGTCCATGAAACACGTGTGCCTTTCGTCTAGATATTTGTTCAATTTACAACCATTAGATCAAGATCATATGGGTTTCATCGTTTCTCCACTGCCTATAAATACCCCTTCCTCCCGCCCCCCAAACCCTACCTATGTGGTGGTATTGTCCCCTTTTCTAGCCCCTTTGTTGACGGCGCAAATCAGCAACCGTTCTTTGGTATTTGTCGTTGCCCCTATTCCCCCACATGGATCCGATGATCACCAAGCATGAATCTTCATGGATTTTATGCGGTAAGAAATTCATGTTTTTTAAATAGAACTATAAGAAGCATATTTGGATCTGGATCTATTACTTTACCTATTTGCTAACGAGTGTGGTGTCCCCCTTCCTCGTATGGGATGAAAGTTTCGCCTTATCGCCAAAAGGTAAAGATCTAGATATGTGTTTGTCTCGTTAGGTATCCATTCATCCCTCCATCAATTTTTTTTTTACTATCGACATAGGAGGGGCTCTAGTTGTTGTAAGGCGGGGCTAGATCAAAGTCTAATTTGTATCATGTCTTTACATATATGCGTATTACAAATCTATAATTAATTTATTGATATGCATCATAAGCTATTTGAGTATGATTGGGACAGGGCGTAGTAGAAAAAAAGGCCTAGGGGCAGAGAATTAGGCAAGGCGAGTGAACACATACTATATATATGCACCATGACTCCATTACTCCATCCCATCTAGATCTCTACAAACATGGTACCAAACATAGACAAAGTTTGTAAACATGTTTATTGTTAGCCCAATGGGCTACAAATAGGGCTAGGCCCGCCTCTTCGGCCCTCATCCTAATCTTAGTCAGCCCTAAAACGGAAAATAAAGCAAGAAATAAAGGTGGATAGATAGAGAGCATTGAAAATCCTCTATAACCAGCCACTAGATAAAAAGGCATTGAAACACACGATAATCAAGCAGAAAATAAAGGAAGATAAATAGAAGGCAATAAACATCCTCTAGAAGACTAGAACCAGATAGACAGAAGGCAGTAGTGTTGAGAGGGGGGGGGGGTGGGGGGTGAAAGAGGCAGGAATGCCGCACGAAAAGGAGAGAGAGAGGTAGCGAGAGAGAGAAAAAAAAAGAAAAAGAAAAAACGGATGAATAGAGGCGTAGCGCGCGCTGCCTGCCGTGAAACCAGCTGTCAAGTGGCGCGGGCGCGGGGCGGTGTGAAAACCGAAAAGCGACCCGGTCGGAAAGCCGAAACGGATGCGCCCGACGCGGCACGCCACGCCCCCCGCCCCCACGCCCCCACGCCACGAGGAGGAGGAGGAGGAGGAGGACTGGAGGAGGAGGCGCGTGACGCCGTGAGCCGCGTGAGCAGCGCACCAACAAGTAGAGAGAGAGAGAGAGGGTGGAGGAGAGGAGAGGACGGCGAGACGGAAGCGATTGGAAACGCGACACGCACCGCACCACCCCGCCGCCGAGGCGAGACGCCTCCACACGCCTCTGCTTCTCAGCTCTGGGAGCTTGAGCCCCCCTTGCGGCGGTGGTGCCGGGATTCTCGCTCGCCGCCGTCGATGCGGTAGGAGGGGGGAGGCGGAATGGACGGGGATCGGCGGCGCGGGCGGGGAGGGGAGGACCGCATCTCGGACCTCCCCGACGCGCTGCGGCTGCAGATTCTCAGCCTGCTGCCGCTCAAGGCGGCGGTAAGGACGAGCGTGCTGTCGTCGCGCTGGAGGGAGCTGTGGGCGCAGCGCTGGCCGGAGCCGTCCTCGCTCAGCCTCCGGTTCGCGCCCGGCGCCGCCGCGGCGGCGCGCGGGGAGCAGCTCGCGGCGCTCGACCGCCGCGGAGGCGCCGGATGGACTGCTTGTCGCTCGCGTTCCACGCGGGCCAGCTCGCGCAGGCCGACCTCAAGCGCTGCATCGACTACGCCGCCGCCTGCGCCGTCGAGGACCTGCACCTACGCCTCGACGGCGCGCCCGGCCGGGGCGGCCGCGGGGGCGCGCGCCGCGCCGGTGTCCTCGCCGTGCACTTCCCCGTCGGCAGCCCGCTCCTCGCGCGCCTGTCGGTGCGGGGGCTCCACCTCACGGCGTCCGCCAACGCGATGGTCGCCACGCTCGAGGTCATCTACCTGCACTCGGTGTCCATCACCGACGCCGCTCTGCGGCGGGTGGTCGCCGCGTGCCCCCGCCTCCGTGAGCTCGAGCTCCGCTACTGCCGCCACCTCCGCCGCGTGGACTTCACCACCGCCGGGGTTGGCAATCTTAGGAGCCTCACCATCGTGGACTGCTCCCGCGCCACCGAGCTGCGGTTCCCGGCCGCACTCCGCCTCCGCTCGTTCCGATTCAGCGGCGCCTTTCTCTGCAGCAACATTTTCTCTGGAACCACAGGTTCTCTGGAGCATCTGTACCTCTGCTCCGGCGGGCCAGAAACCGGCTTGCCTCCAACCAACTTACCGGCAGGGGTCCCCCGCCTCTCAAACCTCACTGCCCTCACCCTATGTAGCATTGCACTCCAGGTTCGTCTGGGCATCTATGCCATTTCAGCACATTTCATTTCCATTGCTTATGCACTTATACTTGCTCGCCTTGTAGTATGTATCTGCCTCAGCAACGAATGCCATTGTTATAAGCAATCTGCACCGATTGAAAGAGCTCCATCTGCTCATGTTCGGAATGTTCAACTCCAACCTTGCAGATATCTATAGCTTCCTCAAGACCTGCTGTTGTCCTCTGTTGGAGAGGCTCTTCGTGCAGGTTGTTATTTTTATGCAAAGATGCATTTGCTGCGTTCCAGTACTCTTTATACGTATGCGCTATGCCTCAACATGTGGCACTATATATGACAGCTGCCGACCAACACCCGTGATTCGTTCACAAAGAATTACTTGGAGGTGGCAGAGGAAGAAGCACCTGAAGGCGGATTGGAAAACCTTTGCTTGGTGAAGATGACAAACTTCAAAGGGCATCGCAATGAGATGCGACTGGTGGAGTTTCTGCTGAGGAAGGCCAATCGTCTTAGCAAAATGTTCCTGATTTCTCCCAAGGAGGATCACCCTCAAGGGCTCCAAAAGATTCTGTCGGACGCGCTGCCCCATTTTATAAGGACAGAAGTATTGCTTCTTGAAAGAGCTTCGGCAAACTCCCAGATACTTTTCAATGAGCCTGATGGTCCTCAGATCCAACCATTGCATTCGGAGGTCTTCGTCAGATTTTAGCTTGAAATCAGCAATAGTGTTCTAGTTCAATTGCTGCTCCTGAATTTTTATGTTTATAGATTTTAGGAGACAGACATGAAAAACAATCTGCAAGAATACAGAGTTTGGTATAACATGGTTGCCATTTATGTTTCAAATATTCTTGCAATATGGTTGAAATTTTAGGTATTCCGATCTGCTTCTTTTCCTCTACCACGACTCACACGTCTCCCTCCCTCTCCACTCCTAAAAAATCTGTGAAGATTTGCCTGATCAGTGATCAGACATCCCCGATCCATTTTATGTGGCAACACAAGGTACTATGCAGAAAACTGATTTCTAATCCTGGAAGGTGGATTGATCTCCCTATACCTTTGAATTGGTAAGATACTAAGATGTTGTGTGATGTCAAATTCCTTATTCTGTCCTGGTTTCTTCTCAATAAATATATTTTCTATACAACTACAAGTAATATGATGAAACAAAATTCTTATAGTCCATTGCCTGATTTTCACAATGTCTATAAAATATATGCATCAGGGAACCAGTGAGCTTTCACAACTTATGGTATGGCAGATAATTTTACAAACGACTGACGGTTGTTTTTGATTGGTTATTGACATTATATCTGATTTCACTGTATAAATAGATGAAGCAATGATTTGAGCTTAGATAAGACAGACTGCGTAGAACATGTTTCTTGTCGCTAAATACATATGCATCATATTAGTGAATAATTTCCTTACAATGTAGTCACTCTTCCACACTGTATGCCATGGTAACTGTCTAGCCGTGAAGAGAGGTTGTCATCTGTGGACTCTGGTCCTGGAAGAACCATGGTTTTGTAGAATGTGCCTTACACCCTTGAAGTATGCATTGCTTGTCTGCAAGTCTTATCTTGTTTATCTCAGGATTGCATGGTAACTACCAAAGAGTTCCTTAAGAAAAGAGTACCACCTCTGGGCTGGGATCATATCCTGTGTTCCTTGATTGATGTTCATAACTTTGTTAGTACCAAGGTATTCGTTTGGTTGTGTTATCTACTTGCATTTATTTAACTTTATGTGATACATTTACTATAACTGATCAAGTATATTGTTAGGTTTTCTGTAAGCAGAATTACAGATGGTTGGAGTGAGTTGTACTCAATATTATCAACAATGAATTTTTAGGAAAGGCTGTGCAATAAGTCGATTCCCATGAAAGCTGAAATTTCAAATTCTGAGACGATGTTACTGGCGCTCCAGTGTCGTTACAGTATTACATTACCTTTAAAGCTAGCATACCGGTAAGTCTGCGACTGAATTTATGATTGCTTTTTTAGTTTGATGGTACCAAGGTGATCGTTTGCTGGATGTTTGGGTCATTCAAAGTTTTAAGAGATGCTGACATGGATGATGGATTGATGATTTAATTCAATGCAATGTTATTTACCTAGCTTTGTTTCCTGACTTTAGCAAAAGTTTTAGGGCGACCTGGATGGAACATCTTTCTGAAAATTATAAGGTGCTTCTTATATGAAGTAAAAGTCATACCAAAAAGTGCTTTGCAACTGCGCTCTTTCCTTCAAACATGCCATGAGGATTGTAAAGCCACAGAGCTTTGTGATCTGTGAAATGATACTGATAATGATGGGAAAGGAATCCACTGTCTTAAAGCCTATTTTACCCTCTAGTATGTTTAAAGAAAGTGATAGTTGTGCATTTGTGTGGCTCTGCTATATTTTAAACCTCAAGGATGTGTATTGTGCATGTCTCCTGGATTTCACTTATTTCATATTTAATATAATGCTTTACTTAGGTTTTGTGGTTTGATTTTTCATTTGCTTGGATTTAAAGTTGTGAAATAATACTGACTTTTGTTTGTATATTTATTGGTGTATTGGGAAAAGAAGGTTTTAATGTTCTTCGAGTATTCCGAGTCCAATGCGATAAATAAATGCATCTATTATTTATATGGTGCAACACATTAGGATGCACCAGATTATAGATATTTACTTGTGGAACAGCTTTTCCATGAAACCTTGTACATTTTTCACTTTTTAGACAAACCCTATTCATTTTCTTGCACATTCAAAGATGATATTATATGGTGACTTGGCGATGCTTACATAGCTACCTATGGGATATATGGTATATATAAATTCCTCAATCCTCATGTTAATTGTGGACCGCTATATCGCTCCAAAATCCAAATCACTGTCTGATTGCAGCATATACGTCTGTTTGCCATCTGGCTATTATGTCTCATCACATAATGCATATCCTGTTGTAGCCCTGCTAATCCTTCAAATGGTGCTTACTTTAATTGTCCTTTAAAATGTAGCAAAGTATCCTTGCACCTAGAATGAGCTTGATATTCTGTGGCACCAAGTGCATGCTAGCTATTTTTTATCATTTTTCCCTGTCATATTAATGGAAAACTGTTAAAATCTTTGGGCTCTTGACTCATCACAAAAAACCTACTTGTGTTTTGACTCAAGGTAGACAGCTACATGAAAATAATCTTTCACATTTACTGTTCTAGATGCGGGAATTATCATTTCCCTGTTCATCTGGTAGGTAGATATTTTCACAAAAAAATCTGAAAACTGTGACGCTGGCACCCTCACTGACAGACATGGTGGCACCACCAACTGTTATTGTCATTTCTTCCTTAGTAATGGAACAGTAATTTATGTTTGTTATATTATTCTAAAATATATTTAATGAAAAATAGGAAGTAAAGGATTCTTAGAAGATCTCAAAGAGTGTGATTCACTGCTTCGAAAAGACTTCACTTAGTGAGAAAAAGTATGGGTATCCTACCTTTGGTAATCAGTGGTGGCCAGGTGGGCCTATTGGGATTGACTTTGCAGAAGAGGTGCATGATTTTTTTAAAAGAAAGTCTAGCGGTGTTTATTCCACACTCCAAAACTTTGCAAAGATAGTTGTCCAACTTGAAGGATACGGTGTATACGTTAGGTTTCAAATTTACCTAAGCATGTTCGAAGTGGCTTAAGATTAATTGAAAAGAAAATTTTTTTGTTCAGTTTTGTTTTAAATCATGAATCCACCTCTAAAAGCTCTTAAGAATATTATAAATGAAGCGGATCAGTTTTTGAAAGCAGATTCAAGCCAACTTATTCATTCAACTCAACCACTCCAAACATGCTCTAAAATTTCTTCTTTACACCACTAGCCGTAGTTCTTTCCATGACGTCTACTAACTTGCCTATGACTTGGTGAAATTCCTGTTGCAAAGATGTTTGAATTACTTCACTTTCCTGACGATATCTCAGTACATTATAACATCATAGAACATCATAGAAAAGGCTGAAATACATTATTCCCACCTCTAGTAACCTTCATTTCTTGTACCATGGCTCTTTATCATTCTGTTCCATAAAATTGTTTGCATGATAATAATGTAAGTTATTCCTTTTTTAAATTTTGGGCTTTGAGCTTTATAGGGTAATTCTGAGTTTCAGAAAATGGTTAAGCAAATTTCATAAAGCATGTACTATGATCCTCATTGGTCGATTTGACTATCAAGGAGAAGGCGCAGCTCTTCATTAACTAATCAGCTAAACTATTCTATGGAGGCCACCTATTCATCGGATTTCTCTTTTCACAATTAAAAATCAATAGGTTCAGTTTGACAATCAACTTGTACACACTAGACCAAAACTTTGGACCTTTGATATAGACAAGGCGATTTTTTTAGGGTTAGGCATTATATGTTGGTTTTACAGGTAGCTACGTGAGACAGGAGAGCATATGCGGACACAGTGTTTTTGAAGCGTTCAACATCTGCACTATCTGGTGTAGCATCCTCCTGCAAATCTCAATTTGTCCTTTTGACATTTCTGCGAGGAGCTCAATGTGCTAAATGGTATTGTTCTTGCATTCCTTTGATAAAGGTTTGATAGGTGGTTTTTCCAGGGAGCCAAAGCAAACCTTGAGAGGAAGCAATATTCCTGGTGATTGACTGGTTATGGGTTAACTGCATAGAATTCGTTGGGCATCAGCTGGTTAAAGGTCTCACGTCTGTGCCCTAGGAGGTTGACTGCTTGGGCTGATGTCCTTGGGATTCCCTCTAATTTTGGATTCCAGCAACGAATTGGAAAGGTTGCTGTATCTGATATTATGGTTCATGAATTGGAAAAGTCTTGGCGCAAACGCAACAGCTCAGGTGGCTTCTCTTCTTCCAATTTTTCATCCACAGTATATTGCTCAATGTTTTTCCCCTGTAATAAAATAATGAACAACCAATCACTGTACATGATTCGCGAGCATGAATGCTTCTCGATGTTTCTTAAATATTTCTGCCCTTCCCGGTACCTCCTTTTCCTTGTCCTTCCATGCCACTGCATCAGTACCAGGATGTGTACAGCTTATTCAATATTCCAGTCTGCGTCTGTGGGCAACGTGCTAGCGGTGGTCTATTTTGAGGTCAAACTGCCTTTGTTTATAGGCATCATGGTCTATGTGCTACATCCTATCGGACCAATTTAATGGTGATTATAAAGTAGTAATTAGTCCCGTGTTTTTCTATATAAAAAAGTAAAGCTGTGATTTGGAATGGCAATTAACCCTCCGCTCTCAAAAGTTGAACTAATATGACCGAATGAGGACATGTCTGAGACCATTAGAATTTTGTAAATTAAAAGTAGACCTGTCTATTACTGGCAGTCTGGGATCCTAGGTGTCTTCTTTCTTTCACTTTGCGATTAGCTTTTCTAAAATAGCTGCATCTTTCCATCCAGACTTTTTTTTTTGTTTACCTGATATTCAAAGGTACTAACTCCCAACATAAAGTGGGTATGTCACATTCCAAGCTCATCCATGCCATCATATTTTAAATTTTAAAAAGAAATCTAGGTAGAGAGTAGACATTGCAAATTTGTTTGCACATTCAAAGGGAGCTCATTTGAAAATCATATTCAAATATCGATGTACAAAGTTCTTTTCCTGTATTAATTTAATTTCCTTGCTGCCTTATTTTGGTTCATTTTGTACATATATAGGTAGGAGCGCATGATGTATCCCTTGCTTTGGTCTTATAAATCATATGCCATTCTTCATTTTCTCCTGTGAATCTTCTCTTCATATTGGGAGTTGTCTCCCTATACTTTCTATGTTTGGCTCATTTAAATTTTGACTATTGTGTGCTTGGTGCTGAGTTTCCTAGACGTCCAAGGGTGGTAAGCTAATTTTGTCTCAAGCTCTGAATTTCTGTTTCTTCTGTCCATTCTGATTTCTGAACTAAGGATTGTACAAGGTACAACAGTACATCACATGGGAAGGTGGTGTGACGGCTGTGACCGTTAGCAGATTTGGTAGGAGTGGCAGTACAGTCTCTACTAGTCTACTGGTCCTGCCCGTCCATTCCTTCTCATCGCCGACACCAACCGATTTGCTCTTTTCCATCACGTGCGCCTCCTCTTAATCTTCCTATGGATCTTAACTAACTTCTAATTAAGCGTGAAAGGCTTGCTGGATAGCGGCTCTTTATTATCATCCACACATGCTGTATTTTGCAGTTCATGCACGCTTTCCTTGGGGCTATGTATGAAAAAAAACTGCCCATCTGGATTTTGAAGTCTTCACTCATGCAACATTCATCTTCTTTTATGCACATGATATATCAGGGTGAGTAATCCAAAATTACTTCCATCATTTTGATAGTTACATTGAAAGGTGGTGTTGTATATTTATGTTTAGGCCCGTAGGTCCACCGTGGCACCGTGCATTACCCTTAGCCAACGAAACATGGATCACGCCATTATACAGTGTTTCTTTCAATACAAACATGTGCTACAGACCTACAGTACTAGCACGATGCTGTAATATATATAAAAATATGCCTGGTGCCACTTAACTTTCCTCCAGTGGGGGGACTACGAGAGGAGAGGGGGGAAAAGGTTTGTGTGAATAGTTATAATTACTTACTCGGTAAAAGGAACAGTAGGTGGTTGCACATACTAGCTCTGTTTTTTTTTTAACGTCTTTAACATTTTTTATTTGGTGCCTTTAACTTTTGGACACTTTTTTTACTATTCGTCTTATTTAAAAAATTAGTGCAAACATACAAAAAATATGTCATGCTTAAATTACCTTTATTGATAAAACAAATCACAACAAAACAAAATAAATGATATTTACATAGTTTTTTAATAAGACATGGTAAAAAACATGTCCAAAAGTTAAAGGTGACAAATAAAAAAGAATGGAGGGAGTATTATAATGAGGAGCAGTATTGTTATCATCAGGTGTAGTGTGCTGTGGTCAATCCACTACACCTGGTCACATCACCAATGTGATTATGCTGTTCTAGAAGGCGCCCTCGGCTCAAGGACCTAATTCAACTAACTAGGATTCCGGAGGAGTGAGAAGATGATGGGCAAAGCAGGTTTTACCACCGCCTTGGGGAGTGGGGAATTTGTTTGGAGCTAACTTACCAAGTCAGGGACATGCCGCTCAAGGGCTTCGCAAACTTATCATCGCTTCACTATTTTTTTGTGCCATTCAAGACGACGCCAATTTGACCCGATTGTTGCAATGGCTCGAGCACAATGATGGTAAGCAGATGGCCAAAGACTTGCTCTTTTTGCAATGGAAGGAAGATATGATCTTTCGAACATCTTAGCAGGCTAAAGGAACGCGCGAAATCTACCAAGTTGCCAAAAGGATCATCAAGAAACTCGTTGCTGACAAGTTGCAAAGTGCTGTTACCAAAATCCGGATGAAACATGGTCTCCTTTTTTCCCCACTCCCATAAATTCTTGAGTTTGGTATGGTGTCCATGGCTCCGCCGTTTCTCCATATTCCAATGTTCATTATTCATCATTGTGATTTCTTGTTGTTTGGTTACTTGTATGGAAACAATCTCACCCATGTGAGGCAGATTATCCATGGAAGCCGGGTTGAACTCAAGCTCTTCTATTTAGTTGTCTGCATCACTCGAGCCCAATCTATATATGTGTGCATCATCTTCATCCTAAAGCAATTCATCTAACACGGCTCTGTAGGCCACCTCCTTCCATCAATGTGCCTTCTCCATGAGCTACCAACCCTTTCATGCTTCGTTGTCTTGTGTCACCACACCTTGTTGCGCCCTCAAAGCTCTATGTTCCATTGTGCCTCAGCATGCTTGTCCCCACAATATGCCTCGTCGACTCAAGGTTTGTGCATGAATATGAGTTGTGTTGGGCTCAAGGGCATACACATAAAATCAAGCATCCCTAGTCGTATGTATCATACAAATGATATCGTTCTGCATGTAGCCAAGCAAAAACACCTCATCCATTTTTTTTGTGAAACTACAAGATTTACAATAAAACTTGTGAGAGTGCAAGGTTTGCAACTAATTCCAACTTTTGATGTGTTATAACTATCTGAGTGTGCTTTGATGGTCACGTTAATTGTTCTTGGTGTTACTGCTACCACACAAAGTGGAACACTAAGCATACGCACAACCTCCTAATTTAGGAACCGAACCACATGGTTTGCCACCCCCAAAGCCTTAACCTAGCAAAGCATGCATGCAATAATGCAAAAATGAAGCATACCAAGAACTAAAATGCTATGACTTTCCGAGTGTTATGTCTTTCTGGGTGTGCATTGGTGGTCACATTGATTGTTCTTGGTGCTACAATTACCACACAAAGGCCTTGTTTGTTTCAGATTAATGTAGAGTTGCGTTTTACTGTAGCAAATTTGTGACCCTCTCAAAATACGTTTTAACGAGTTCAAAATTTGTGTACTTTCGCCAGACAGATTTGGCATGCGATGTCGCCTTTTCTGTCCAACTCCAGGGTGGACAGTCCCTCGGTTATTTCCGTGGGTTACTGGTGGGATCGGACAACCTCAAGGGGTGTACGGGCGTCAGGCGCATCGAGGATGGCGTTATTATTACAGTCTGTTGGAACATCTGGAAAGAACGAACGCAGCGATTTTTTAAGCAAGAGGATCATTATTCGATGATGTAGTCAACAAAATTAAAAGTGACTTAGCGGTTATCTAGTTGTCTGTCGAATTTCGGTGTTGCGTCTGGGGTCAGGGGGACTTACCTTCTGTAATCTTTGCACTCTGTCTTCCTTCTATTTTGAATGAATTGGCCATCTCGGCTTTCTTAAAAAAAATACGTTTTAACGAGTTCAAAAAATTATGAAAAAAATATTTTACAAACTTTAAGAAGTACTATTTAAAACCTCACAAGAATGACTACAAAACATTACATCATTTGGCTTATACAAAAATAACAAATTTTTATTTAATTTAATTTAATTTAATTTAATCTGAAACAAACAAGGCCAAAGTGAAACACTAGGCATATGCATAGCTTCCTAATTTAGGAACCGGATCACATGGTTTGCCACCCCAAAGCCTTAACCTGGCGGAGCATGCATGCAGTGATGCAAAATAAAGCATACCAAAATGGAAAAGATGCTCCAAGATTAATAAGTCTGAGATTGTGGTTGATCTTGAACCCATGTCCACATTTTTAGGAGGTCGGAGAGGCGAGTGCATGCATGCATGGTGATGACTCCATTGCATGCTCTGCACTACCCGTCCGGATTGGTATCCTGAGTTTTTTTAATCCTTGATGTACAAGTCCTATCACGTATGGGACCTACATGTCAAGGGCACAAAGACAAATGTCTATAAAGGCATGGAATACAATTCAATATGGCATTTCAAATTCACACTCGCTTTGTGTGTTGTTCTGTCCTTCCCTTGCTCCGTCATCTTACATATCGCCAAACCTTGTGCTCTCTCCTTGAGCTCTGTCATGCCGCCTTGTGTTTTCTTAGTGTTTACTGCCCCTCCCCATGCTCTACCAAGCTCCTATGTGGCTCACTATGCCTTCCCACACTGTGCCTCGTCAGCTCAAAAGTTGTGTATGAGTTGGGCCAGCCTCTAAGAGCATTGTGCTTGAGTGGTTAAAAAGAGTGGCATGGTCTGCAAGTCCTACCTATCACAAGGAACTTATTAGCATCATCGTTTATGTCATGTGAAATCTATGGAAATTTTGATTTCCCCACATAGTTTTTGAGTTTAGGGGAATGGAAGTTTAGGCACTAAACTGTATAGGTTCAGGGGTTTGTCGCCCTTTTTCGCTCTCTCAAACATTAGTTGTTCGTACTTCTTTCTTTTAGTTCTTGAGTAATGAATTACCACTATTAAAAAAAGAAGAAGCATGTGCCATACAACCAAACATCACTGATTATATCATACGGGCCATGAATTGCATGCATTCAACCAAACATATCTTGCCCATGTCCTCATCCATTAAAATTTCATGAAGCCTCAAGGTTTACCACCAATTTTGTGAGGGAGCAACGTGTGCAACCAGTCCAACCTCTACATGGACACAATGTTCTTAATGCGGCCACACAAAGCGGAACATATATATCATACCTTCCTAAATTCTAACCAGACCACAAGGTTTGGCATTCCTGAACCTAGCCGAGAATGCATGCAGTTGATGTAGAAATCAACCGTGCTCGAAGCATGCCAAGAATGAAATAGCTACTCCAAAATTAGGAACTTGTAGGCCATGGCTGACCTTGAGCCCGTGCGGTCAGAGAGGTGAGGGCATGCATGCATGGCGACGACTCCATTGCTCTGCATTATACGTCAGGATTGTATCATCAACCTTTGTGCCTCTGATATAATGTAATGTTAAGGTCCACAGGGCATATAAAAGATCCAACGAATATCCACGTATGTGAGAAAATTGACTGAGAGATAAATAAGTCTCAGTCGCCTGATAACTAACAAAGGTGAATGTTAAGAGTTACTCCATATACAAAGACAGATGCATTGGACAGGGGATACAAGTCGTGCCGCGGTTTAGCCGGAGGAGAGCACAGCTCGGTGGCGCATGCATGCACCACCACCACCATTGCCGTTGCACCACTCGCGGTGATCTCCTGTCACTTAAGTAGCTGCCGCTCTCTCCCTTCACACATTCTTCTTCCTCTTTCTCCTCCTCCTCCTCCTCCGCGGCGCGGCCATGCAGGCCACCAATGGTGGTGCTCTTTTCGTTTAAGCAGCGCTAGCTCGTGCCACTCCTAGTGCGTACGGAGCTAGGTTTACACCACCTCCCCCTCTTCTTCTCGCGCGCCGTCGATCGGGATCGCCGTCGCCGCCGGCTGGGCAGGATGCCGGGGGCCGTGATCGTCCACCACCATGCCAGGTACAAGACATACCCCGGCGAGGTCACCGGCTTCGTCTTCTTCTCCTGCCTCGTCGCCTCCGTCGGCGGCTGCATCTTCGGCTACGACATCGGGCTCACTGGTAAGCGTCTCGTCGCCGTCGACGTGGGTGGCATGGCTGAGCTTTGACGAGAGGTTGATTTGTTGCCCTTGCTGTGTGGCGGCGGCGGCGAATTGAAGCCGGGTTGACGTCGACGGAGTACTTCCTGATCAAGTTCTTCCCGGGCATCTACGAGCAGCAGAAGGAGCAGGTGATCACCAACCAGTACTGCAAGTTCGACAGCCAGGTGCTGACGCTGTTCGGCTCCTCCCTCTTCCTCTCCGCCATGGTCGCCTCCCTCTTCGCCGGCGCCTTGGCCAAGGCGTTCGGCCGGAAGTGGACACTGTTCGTTGCCGCCACCGCGTACTTCGTCGGCGCCTGCCTTGGCGGCGGCGCCATCAACTTCGCCATGCTGATGACCGGCCGCCTCCTCCTCGGCGTCGGCGTCGGCCTCTGCATTCACGTGAGCTCGCACACAATTTCCACAAATGCATGTGAGCTTTTGTTGATCATATATGGATGGTTGCAGGCGTCGCCGCTGTACATATCGGAGATGGCGCCGGCGCAGCACCGGGGGATGCTGAACATCCTGTTCCAGCTGATGATCACGGTGGGGATCCTGTCGGCGAGCCTGACCAACTACTGGACGTCGCAGGTGATCGGCGGGTGGGGGTGGCGCGGCGGGCTGGCGCTGGGCGCCGTCCCCGCCGCCGTCATCGCGCTGGGGTCGCTGGCCATCCCGGACACCCCCATCTCCCTCCTCCTCCGCGGCGAGCCCGAGGCGGCGCGCGCGACGCTGGCCCAGATCAGGGGCGTCGCCGATGTGCGGGAGGAGTTCGAGGACCTGGCGGCGGCGGCGGAGGAGGGAAAGGCTGTGGCGTGCCCGTGGCGGGAGCTCCTCTTCGGCGGCAAGTACAGGCCGCAGCTCGCCTTCGCGCTCGCCATCCCCTGCTTCCAGCAGCTCACCGGCATCAACGTCATCATGTTCTACGCGCCCGTGCTGTTCAAGACCGTCGGCTTCCGGCAGGACGCCTCCCTCGTCTCCGCCGTCATCACCGGCCTCGTCAACATGGTCTCCACCTTCGTCGCCATCCTCACCGCCGACAAGGTCGGCCGCCGCGCCCTCTTCCTCCAGGGCGGCACCCAGATGATCATCTCCCAGGTAAAAAAAACTCATCAGTTCTGCATCACGACATGCACGTCGTTTGCCAAGTAACCCATTTCTTGATGAGATTCATCACCACTGCCATAACTGATTTCTTCATGGCATGGAAATTGCAAGGAGCGATTTCTTGATGAGATGGCCATTGCCAAACTCATTTCTTCACTACAATTTCGAATTGGCGGTGCATTTGCATTGCATGAACTCGTTTCTTGATGAAATCGCCATCGCAAGAATTGATTCCTTGACGAGATCGCCATGGCATGCAAGAACTCATGATTTCTTGATGAGATCGCCATTGCCAAGAACTCATGATTACCAGATGAGATTCATATGATATCTTGACGAGAATTTGGAATCGGCATTGGGGTTGCAGATCTTGGTGGGGACGTTCATCGGGCTGCAGTTCGGGCTGAGCGGGACGGGGGGCATGTCGGAGCAGTACGCGATGTGCATCGTGCTGTTCGTGTGCGTGTACGTGGCCGGGTTCGCGTGGTCGTGGGGGCCCATGGGGTGGCTCATCCCCAGCGAGGTGTACCCGGCGGCGGTGCGGTCGCCGGCGATGAGCTTGACGGCGGCGGTGAACATGTTCTTCACCGCGTTCATCGGCCAGATCTTCCTCACGCTGCTCTGCCACCTCCGCTTCGGCCTCTTCTACTTCTTCGGCGGGTGGGTGCTCCTCATGACGCTCTTCATCGCCGTCCTCCTGCCGGAGACCAAGGCCGTGCCCCTCGAGGACGTCGCCCACGTCTGGAGGAAGCACTGGTTCTGGCGCAAGTTCGTCGTCGACGCCGCCGACGCCCGCGGCGCCGAGATGAGGAAGAAGATAGCGCTAGAGATGAGCTAGCTGATCGTCGCCGCCCGGCGCCCGCCCTCGAGGTAGCTACCTAGCTAGCACAAGCTCAGATCAGATGAATTAAGCTCAGATCAGATATATGGAGTAGTGTGCAGGACAGTGTGATCCACTACTGATCATGCCCTCATGCTGATCATGGACCAACCTTACATAGTCGTAAATGTTTAGTTACTGATGATTAATTCCCATGTTGTTGTAGAATCGACCATAGCATATACATCTTGTAATTGTTCCTTTCTATGTTTTATTTCATGCCAAGTTGTCAGCTCGTTTAATTTGTTGTAACTGAAAGATTTTTTTTTTCTTGATTGTAATATCACACATGTTCATAGCAGTCTCTCTTTTCGTTTTTCCTTCTGAGAGGGGGTATTTAATCGTTTTTTCCTCGATGATTTCAATCATGATTATTGAGATATATTCCTTGTCTTTCTCTGTCAATTTAAACTCTTGGACAAATTGATTAGTGATTATAGTATTAATTAGAGGCGAGGGGTTCTAAGTTTGCATTATTAACTTTTTTTTTTTTTTTGAACTTAAGGTAGGAGCTCTACCCATTCATTAAGAGGAAAGGAGCCCGAAGGCAACAAAAGTAACAAGTATTTACAAAGGCAGACCAAGCAGAAACTGGTCTTAGGAAAAAACAAAGACAGAGTGAACTAAGAGAGAATTTTAAAAGACTATTTGTCAGCCATGATCATCCGAAATGAAGGCCCTCCTCCAGTTGCTAATATCAATCTTGATTAGGCTTAGCACCTGCTCAAACTGGCTGTAGATAATGTTAAAAATCCTCGCATTCCGCTCCTTCCACACATTCCAAGCCGTGTACGCGACGATTCCATCGAATTGCCTGCGCTGCAACTTCGGAATTGCCGATCTTATAGATAGCCACCATTCACCAAAATCTTCGTGCGTGTTTGCCGTCCTCAGGTCAAGCCTTCCGAAATCCTGAAAGATTTTGCGCCAAATAAATTTAGATAATGGGCAGTGAGCAAGAAGATGCTTGGCAGATTCCTCTGACTGCCCGCAAAGAGGACACATGACTGAGTTGGGCCACCCTCTTGCCCGTAGACGATCGGCAGTGAGAATTTTGGCCTGAACTGCTGTCCAAAGGAAGAATTTACATCTGGGCTCCGCTTTGGCCTTCCAGATTGCGCTCGAGAATTTGTCTCCCACGGCACCTAGGAACTGCATTTGGTAAGCCGATTTGGTAGAATACATGCCATCGGCGGTCCATCTCCAGACTAATGTATCATTTGTAGCCGCTAAAGGAGTTCCATTAACTTTTTCCCATAACAACACATACTGGCGAATCTCAGCAGACGTGGAAATGTTGGAGAGATCAGCAATCCAGGTGTTTTGTTGAAGAGCCTCACTTACGGACATGAACTTCTTTTTCGCCTTAAGAAAGCATAGAGGTGCAATGATTTGTGGAGCTTGCCCATTGAGCCAACGGTCCGTCCAGAAACGAGCGGTGAGACCATTGCCAAGCAGGATAGAAGAGCTTGCAGCGAAGACCGCGACACCCACTCCATTGCATGGGATGTCAAAACCCAACCATTGCTTGTGCATCGACATCCAAGAGTGCCAAAGCCAGCGCTGCCTTAGAGCACTTCCAAAGAAAGTTAAGTCTTTTATCCCAAGCCCACCTAGCCGCTTAGGTCTGCAGACTCGCCTCCAGTTGACTAGGGGTATTCCTTTACCACCATGGCAGTTTCCCTTCCATAAGAAGCTTCTACGGATGTTGTCAATCTGTTTGATTGCCCATTTACTGAGGTCGAAGACCGTAAGGTGAAACACAGTCAGTGAAGTTAGGACAGAGTTGATGAGAGTAAGTCTACCCGCCTTGGATAATAGCGGGATCTTCCAACCAGCAAGCCGTTCCCTGACCTTTTGGATTAACGGCTGGTAATCTGACTTTATCAACTTTGTTGGCTGAAGTGGTAAGCCCAGGTATTTGCAAGGGAAGAACTTGATCTGCATAGGGAAAGGAGCAAGCACACTCCGAAGATCAATATTAGAGCATCTGATTGGATAGGCCTCACACTTGTTTAGGTTGACAGTCAGACCAGAGGCTTTACCAAACCAAAGAAGAATATCACTGAGGGTGGAAATTTCTTGGTTGGTAGGGTTTAGAAAAACTGCAACATCATCAGCATAAAGGGAAAGCTGAAACTTATCAATCTTTTCAGAGACGGTACCAAGGCGATCAAGAGCTTTGGCCTTGCGGAAAAGGTGCTGGATTGGCTCAAGAGCCAGGACGAAAAGCAGAGGAGAAAGGGGGTCTCCCTGACGCAATCCTCTCCTATGCCGAAAACTGTCACCAAGCGTGCCATTGAAAAGGATGCGAGAGGAAGAGCTGGAGAGAAGCAAAGAGATCCAATCTTTCCATCTTTGTCCAAAACCAAGTTGATGCAGAAGCTCCAATAGGTATTCCCAACTGACGGAGTCAAAAGCTTTGGCAAAGTCAATCTTAATGAAGAGGCATGGCTTTTTCTTTTTATACTGCTCTTTGATTGCACCATCGGTGAAAATGAAATTATCTTGTAGGCAACGTCCCTTGATGAAAGCACTCTGAGACGAAGAGACCAATGAATCCATGAAAGGCGCTAGTCTGTTGGCTAGGATCTTACTGAACAGTTTGGCAAAACTATGAATAAGGCTAATTGGTCGGAACTCACTCGGAAAGATAGCATCTTCCTTCTTTTTAAGTAGGACCAGATGGGCATTGTTCAGCAAATGTAGAGATCGCCCATTACAATGAAAGAGCTGTTCCATGGCACTGACGATGTCCACTTTAATGATATTCCAACATACTTGGAAGAAGGCTCCTATGAAGCCGTCTGGTCCAGGGGCTTTTTCGGAAGGCAACTCCTTAATTGCGTCATATATTTCTTCAACAAGAAATGGTTGATCCAGCAAAGATAAGTCATGAGATGTGATTCCCAAACCCGACCAATTGAGAGTGCAATCCCTAGGTCTCTTAACTCCAAGCAGATTTTTGAAGAGGTTGTGGAAAACCGAATGCTTGTCTTCATCCGAAACAAGCTGCCTATCATCCTGCATTAGAATACCAATCTGATTTTTACGCCGCCTGGAGTTCACTTTAATATGGAAGAACCTGGTATTGGCATCTCCCGCTCGAATGAAATTTAACTTAGATCTTTGCTTGAGGTGCAGCCTCTCCACGGCAGCGAGACCAAGCACTTTGCATTTAAGGTTCCTACGAAAAGCCAGTTCAAGGACCGTCAAATTCCTTGCCTCCTCAGCCACATTTAGCCTGTGTATGAGTTCGCTTGCAATTTCCAACAGCAGTTTATTTGCACCCACTAGCTGTTTGCTCCAAGTTTTTAAGGCCTTTGATGTCCGACACAGCTTTATATGCAGCCGCCGGAGAGCATCATTGGTTTGAACATTTTTGGACCAAGCTGAAGCAACGGTTTCATGAAAGCCAGGAAGTTCGAGCTCATCTCGAGCTCATCTCTCTAAGGCATGAACTGCTATATATATGAACTAAGCGCAGAATCTTAATGAAATGCTTAGCCAATACATGAACACCTAAAGACAGTGATGAACTAATACGTGTGCTCGACTATGCCATCATGAAACAGAGAGCTGTAGGCCTGTAGGAGTTTGTTTGGTGACGACACAATGCAGAAAGACATAGTGATTACAGGGAGAGGATGCAGTGCATTGGCGGTCGCCGACAAGGTCTTCCTTGCAGTGGCGGTCTCCCCACTTGCTTCAGTGCACTTCTATATTGGTTAGGGTTATAGGAGGTGTGTTTCGGGAGAAGCTAACCTTACGGAGAACGTTGGTTCCCATAAAAAGTAGATGCTTCTATTTTATTGTGCTCTACATGATGGTGACCGCAATTTGTGTCCTCAATCAAGACGCGTTCGTTAGGGCTGTCTAAAGAATTGAAACCGGTTGTGAAGTTCGTGCTAAATGACCGAACGAAGGTATCCGCTTGCGAGTCTGATCGAAGAGTTGCCGGGTTCATTACGCTCTTCTTCCTTAAAATGGGAAGTATTATGAAGTTTAAGTCCAGTGTTGTAGTTAGCCACAATCATACGTATCCATCGTTTGTTAAGAGAGAGTTATCGTTTCCCTCTTTGTTGTGGCCTTTTATTTTCTCACACTTCGTCCCCACTTCCCCTCTTTTGAGAATCATGACACGTTGGAGACCAGCGGATTTGATGGCAGGTTCTAGAGAAATCCGGGTTCCAAACAGGACACGAACACCTGCCACAAATAACGGTGAACTTGGATTTGGAAAAGGAAAACCTCTATTAAAAAACCATCACGCGTACATTTGTTTGCTTTTTAGGCTGTCTCCAACAGGAATCCTTAAATTTGATCCCCTATAGCCTCATATACAGGTTCCCTTTAAAAAAAAATCTCACCCTATATTTCTTCCATCTCCAACAGCATTCCCTATATGGAGAATTGTATAGGGGAAGGAGAGAAAACCCTACATATAAGGGGATGGAGAGAAAAACTAAAATAGGGAATGCTGTTCAAGCACATAGGGGAAGAATCCATCCCCTATTTTAGGATAGAGGGTGCTTTAGAGGAGCCTGTTGAAGACAACCTTAGGAGTTTTGATATTTTTTTACTTAAGAAAGAGTTCTGATTATTGGACTTTTGAGATTTCGGCGAACTAGTCCGCATGACACGCAAGTTTGTTTTTGAGAGCTTCAAGATTTCAAAGGAAAGACCAAAGACATGTTTGGTTCGTTGGCTAACATTGCCACACCTAAGTTTAGACGTGTCGCAGTGGCTAAGCCAGGTGTTTGGTTCGTTACTAAGGTTAGACGCGCTAAACAAAGTTAGACAGCTAGTAGTATATTCTCTTCATGTTTTTTCACCTAAGATGAGGCGGTGTTTTTCACCGCCACACATTTACTAATCTTATTCAACTTTTTTAGGAAAAAGTATAGATTACCCCCCCTGAACTATTGCAAAAGTATAGAATCAATTGCTTTAAAAGCAGATAAAATACACTCTTATTATTAATATAGGTTTCTAAACTTTTATGAGGTATAGATTACTTCTGAAACAGTAAAAGTGGTATTTCAACCAAAAATCTAGATAAAATTTTAAAACCAGAAAATAATCTTCAAATATTCAAAATAATCCTAAAGACCATAAAAATCTTATATAATAAATTCAAAAATAATCATAATATATTACTTTTTCCTTTTTATTATGAAAAACCTGAAAAATCTTTCTTCCTTAAAAAATCATAAAAATTTTTAATTTCCAAGTTTTTATTTTTTTAAATTTTATGATTTTCCAAGATTTTTGAACTTTTAAGTTTTATTTCTGATTTTTTATGATTTTTCAATGTTTTTCTGTATTTTTAAGATTATTTTGAATTTTTAAAGATTTTTTAAGATTTTTTTCTAGATTTTCTGCAGTTGAAATACCACCTTTACTTGTTCCAGGGGGGTAATCTATACCTCATAAAAGTTTAAGGTCCTTTTCTAACCTGTATTAATAGTTGGATGGTGTATTTTATCCGTTTTAAAGTTCAGGGGGTATTCTATACTTTTGCAATAGTTCAGGGAGCTATACTTTTTCCACTTTTTTAAGGTAAAGATCAACCTTCTCATCCAATTTTATTTTTTTTTGAAAAAAAGAAGTTTGCTAGCAAGCTGGCTCATGGATCCAAGAATCAGAAAGCCTCTCTCACTCCTCGACCTAGGCCGAGATCAAGGCACTGCATGCTTGCCCACGCGCGTCTCCCGTGAGTCCACCCGTCGGCGAGGACGCGGGAAGAGGTAGATGACTGGGTTAATTCTAGCAAAACCGCGAGATCAAACACAAGCAAATCACCGAGTTTTACAAGGATCGATCCGATCTGTTGCTGCAAACAAAAGTACATAGTCGATGATGATACTGCCATGTGCCATCACCACCGCAGTATGAACAACCCGACGAACGAGCTAGTAGCGGCCAAGCACATACACAGCAGCGAAAAAAGGGGGCAAAATGAAAGAAAGAAAGAGGAAGCAGCAGTACAGTACACTACAATCCTTCCGGTAAGGTAATTAAGCTTGCAGCAGTAGTCAAGCAGTGAAGCTGGAGGAGGATCGATGGATCGATCATCACTTGGGGCCCCAGAGCAGGAGGTGCATCACCTTCGCCGCCTTGCCGCCGCGCTCCGCCGCCGCCGCCGCCGCCGGCGGCGGACGCGGACGCGGCGGCGGAGCTGCGCCAGCGCGCCGCGGAGCGTGGGGAACTCCACCGGCGCTGCCACCCGCCGCTCATGGCCACTCCTCGCCTACAGATGGACGCACGCACGCGCCGCCGCCACGCCACTTGACTCCTTGTCTCCTTGAGGCTCCGGCCTCGCCTCTATAACAGCATCTGCCTCCCTCACTCCCTGGCTAGCTAGTTATATACTGCCACGCAGCAGGGCACTCTCGAAGCTTGATTGCTTTTTGGCCACTCACATATTGCTATTTTATTCAACGATTCCTTGTCGTCGGCACAGGTGGTCTCAATTATTAGTAAGAGGAGTGGTAAATTTAGTCTCTGCTTTGCCGTTTTATCCCTTCGTCCATGAACTCTAAGTACGTTTTTCAGATAGGAATTGGGGCTGTTTGGTTGGGGGCCTCACTTGGCCACACCTAGGCCTGCTAATGGGGCCAACCCCACCCCATCCCCACCCCTAACCCATAATCACACGGCAAACATTTCTACTCAACCCAACCCAACCCGATCAATTCTTCACCCAACCCAACCCAACCCGATCAATTTTTTCAGCCAACCCAACCCAACCCATCTCCTTCGTATAGGGTTCAACCCATTCATTCAACCCAGTTCATAAAAAACTGAAACTGAAGACGCTAACAAATCGAGTACGAAATGAAATTTAAGAAACTATGGAAAAATCTGAAAATTTCTGAAAACTATTCATATGCCATTCTCTCGGTTTGGGAGAAGGAAATTTAAAAATCGTAATCAAATTTGATCAACTTGGTAGCTAGCAATCAGTAGATTTGAATATTAGAATAATGCCAATTGATCAAATCGTTAGAATCTATAGCGCTGGACCAAATCGCCAAGTCTAAAGGAGACTCACACTCATGAAGTCGCGATGTGGCTAGCTAGCCGCTACCACAACGACGCCGGCGCCACGCCAAGACGGAAGGTGCCATGAGCTTTGGCGGATCCGGCTGGCTGCAGAAGCCCTGCCGCTTTGCAGTGGAAGGCCGCCATGGGAGCTGTCTTGCCTGACGGAGAGAGCGAGAGGAGACGACGACGTAGAGAGGCAAGGCAAGCCATGGCGGCGGAGATAAGCGGAGGCACCGGCACACAGAGAGAGCGGCGACCATGGCATGGAGATGGCGGCAAGACCGAAATAAGCAAGAGAGAGAGCAAGGGCGAGGAGAAGAAGCGTTTATGCATGGCATGGGAGGTGGTGGAAGCGGCGAAAGGGTCGAGAGGAGGAGGGTGGGAGAGGAGGAGTGGCGGAGATGGAGAGGAGAGGGAGGAGGCATGGCGGGCGGCGTGGTGGTCGTGGTCGAGAGGGAGGCAAGCAGAGAGGAGGAAGAAACGGGTCAATCCACGGCTTCACCCGGTTAAAACCCATTTCAACCCGAAAAACGAACCTGCTCCAACCCGAACCAACCCGCTTTCTTAAAACCCGACCCGACCCCACCCGTGAGCTTCTCGCACCTGTTTAACCCATCCAATGCTAACCTGCATAATAACCCACCCCATTCAACCCGATTATTCCAAACCCATTAGCAGGCCTAGCCACACCTAAGATTAGGCTCGCCACACTGGCTTAGGCATCTGTTTGGATCATAGCTAAGTTAAGGTGAGCCGCAACTCTTGAGGCAGCTTGTGGCAGGTTCCTTCGTTGTTTTCGCCGCAGATTGTGGCGCTCGATTCGAGCGCCACACCATGCCACGGCTCGAGCACTCATGAAGCTCTCTCCCCATCTCTCATGACGGAGATGGCTCCAGCGGCGGGCTCCCGAGGTGGCCTCCAGCATGGGGCGGCTCCCCAATGGCGACGGCCACCCCAAAGAATCTGCTCCCGTGGCGGGTTCTCAACAAGCGGAATCCTCAATGGGCCTCCCCGGCATTAGCGGACTCCCAAAGAAATAATTTGCTCTGATTTGTATGATTCCTCTCTAATTTGGGCGAATTTGCTCTAATTTGATATGATTCCTCTCTAATTTGGGCGAATTTGCTCTAATTTGATATGATTCCTCTCTAATGTGCTTGGATTTGCTCTGATTTGGTATGAGGCTAAGGTTAGGCGTGGGAGTCAACCAAACGTGTGCTAATGTTAGCCAAATTAGGCGAGCCACACCTGTGGCAAGGTGCTAATCTTAGGCTTGGCATTTATAGGCATGAACCAAACAGACCTAAATGACTACGAGAAGTTTAAAGTTGTCATAAATCGGACGGGGTGGCATAAAAATAAAAAAAAATGGTCTACTCATTAAATAGAAAGCTTGCATCTAGAGAGGGTGGAACACCCAAAAAAAACTCACCTTTTTTTTTTAAAAAAAAAAATGCTTTGGCTTATCAAGCTTTTTTATAAAAAAAACTCATAAAAACAAGCCCGACGAGATGTACTAGCTTCGCCAAGCAACTTTTGGAATCTCGCCAAATTCAACTTTACAACAAATAAACCCATCCTACATGAACATGCTAACTACTAAAGAGGTCTGTGGAAACAATGAAAAGTATTGTTCCTCCGATCCATCGGTTAAGATATTACTCCATGTATTGAGAAATATAAGACAAATAGTTCAATATTGATCTTGTGTGAAATATCTTAATGGGCTGTTCTCATATATCCCTAAGAAATTGTTTCCTCGTATATCTTTATTTATCCATCTTTGGTATGTTAGTTTGGAATTGTAATAGCTTTCATTTTGGGTTGTTGTCTATCATTTTGTGGTTATGTGTTCTGTATACATCCTGGAAGTAGAGACCGGATATATATCTAAATTTTTTTCCTATAGTTATGCTCTTTAATCATGTACATTTATTTATAATTACTACACAAAATATTTTCTCATATCTTTTGAAGACAATTACATAGGGGTGTATTAAGTCATTCATTCTTTTTTCCCCCTTAAATTTAGGGAGCTACTAGGGGACGGGATCCCGTCCCGCCCCCGTCCCGGACGGGATAGCTCCCCAACCGCCACGTGTCCCCCGCTCCTCCCCCACTCACCCGCCCCGATCGGCCTCACCTGGCCACCCACCCCTGCATGGCCCTCGCTTCCTCAGCAGCCCAGATGGCTCCTCGCTCCTCCTCAGTAGCGTCTGGCCCACCACCTCACCCCCGCCCACCACCTTGCCGGCCGGCCGTGCCGCCGCCGCCTCTCGCCTCTCTCCTGCCTTGCCGCCGTGCCACCCGCCCACCCTAACGGACGGGACGGCGTGGTCCTCGCCGACGCCTGCCCACCCACCTCACCTCCTCGGCTCGTGGCGCCCCCGCCGCCCGCCGCCTCGATTTAACCCCACCCACCGCCGATCCGCCGCCTCCCGACCTCCTTCTATACCTCGAGGAACCCAAATATTCCCTAAGCCAAACCCTAACCCGAAACGGCGGCGGCGACGAGGTAAGCTCCTCCTTCCTTCTTCCTCCTCTCTTCTTCCTCCTCGAGCGCATGCTGGGCGCTGGGCGCGGGGACGGATCCCGTCCGGATTCCGCCAGGATGGGATACCGTAGAAAAGAATTCATGTAAATTTATCACCTCCCAATTCTCGTGACATTTTAGAACATACCATATACTACTCATCAACGGAGGGATAATAAAGGTACCACTGTTTTATACCATGACGACTTTCGCTCGTCGTAAACAAAATATCTAAAATAAAAGGCCATTGAAGCCGCATGCGTCGTATTTCTGAGCCGTTGGCGTGTGGCGTGCCGAGCGTGTACTGTCACTGACTCACTGTGCAATATAAATGATCGTGCCCTACACGAATTAATGAATGATGAATGGATGGATGATGCGTGTACATACGATGATGGCCGAGGCAATCGAGTGGCCAGAGACGCCCGGCCTGGCCCGATCTTTTCTCCCTAGCTCCTCGCCCTTCGTCGTCGGCGGCGGCGTCACGGCGCGGACTCTCCGGCCGCCGCTGGGTGTCGCCGTCGCCGGACGGGGAGGTCTTGGCCGTCGCCGTCGTGGATGTGTGGTGAGTGGTGATCCGAAGCCCAATCAGTGAGAGAGCGCCACCTCGCCGGTGCGGCGATTTTCCAGGGGCCAAACGCGTGGCCGCGGCGGGCCGAGAGGGCCCCGGTGTGGGCCCGGCCTGCGACTTTTCACTCCCGCGCGCCTGGGAACAAAATGGGCTCTCCGCCAATCCGGGAGGAACCAACTGGGATTTTTTTTTAATTTGTTAAAAATATACTCCCTCCAGGTAATAAAAACAAGTCGCCGTTAACTTTTGAACATCCCTGTGACCATTCGTCTTATTAAAAAACTACGTAAGCTATCATTTATTTTTTTATGATTTGTTTTGTTATTAAAGCTACATAATTTATATTTATGCATATTTGCACTAATTTGTTTAATTAGATGAACGGTTAAATGCGTGTTCAAAAGTCAACGGCAACGTGTTTTTTGTGACCGGAGGTAGTATGTCCCACCCGATATTTTCAGTTCTGAACGCCTGTTGTCCGAGCCAAGAGCGACGAGCATCCCGCCGTCAATGTATTGGGGCCGGCGCACCCGGCTTTAAGCGACCGACGAGGTGAGGAGGAGGAAAGGAGCTCGACGGGCGGTGGCAGTGGCGGATACAAGGGGGGCTGGCAGGGGCCTGGCCCTCCCTATGATCTATGTACAATGCTAAATAGTATATAGGATGTTGTATCAAACTTAAGCTCATATAATTAATTTACATGACTAATTTCAGCTCTAAGAAATATGCTATTAGTATTGATTAAATATACTCTTAGAACTAATTTATTTTATAAGACTGGCATAGTTCTTTGAAGTTTTATTTTCAAGGAAAATGATTTTAATTTATGAATTAATATATTTCCAAGCACATTACATTATACAAAATATACTAAGGTACGTACTATATATTCAATAATAGTGTTAGTGCGCAATATTTCGATAAGTTTAACAAAATATTTGTAGACCTCTTCTTGATGTTCACTTATATACATTTGAGGCTTGACTAATTGTAGCTCATATTGCTTTTCAAACACTTCAAATATTTTTATCAGCTAGTTATCACTGTGTCCAATATGAACATAATTGTACTATCGGTGTGTAATCTTCCTTTATTCTAAAGAACTGCATAACACTTTCTATACATATACACATATATAAAATATAATCTATTTATTTAGTTTTTGCCACACCACCCACAACTTGACTTAGTGTCATGTGAATATGTAAGAAAAAAATAGTGTCATTTGATTACGGTTAAGTGTCCCCGCACATGTCAATCTCCGCTAGGTACGATACTATTATCATTGCTTTTCATACTGTTATGGCATATTTAACTCGATTTATTACATGGCATAACAATTTTTTTTACGAAACATTTTATGCAAATAGCTCGCTTTCAATATAATAATAGGAGCATAATGCAAATTAATCTGTTATGTGTCGGCCCCCCCATGATGAAATTCTGGCTCCGCAATGCAATGGTAAGGAGTGTAAAGTCATCGAGCCGCAATGTAACGCCTCCACGAGCCAGGGTTTCACCAGCCGACCACTTTGCCCGAATCGACGATCCCTATTTCCCACCAAACCCAAGAAAGCTAGATGTGGATCACATGCAAAACAATTAGATTTTGCTAGTAATTTCATACAGATCGTTTTCATTTCGGCGGTAGTAATGAACTGCTATCAATTTCTCATATCAATTCTATAAAACAAAGGGCCTAACCAGCTGGTTCTTGGTTAGGCCACGTCGCCAGCTCCAGAATGTGCTACGTTCCGGTCATTTACGCGGGGTATGTCATCTGAGAAACGGCAGCCGTCCGATCTTCTCGCAAAATAACATTCGACCGGTCATACTGAATCAACATTTAAAACAAAATGTTTGGGCTATTGCACAGCAACGCGGGTGGGTTGCCCTGTTTGCTAGCAGAGCTAGATTCCAGCACGCCAGACAGGGCTCGAGTCTTGCCGCCGCCCATTTCTCGTCTGGAATTAGCACACCCAGCTCCAAGCACCAGCACGCTGCACACAGAGTTCTTGTTCCTCTCCTGTTTCTTTTTTTAGCTCGCAAAAAGTTCAAAATAATTTGAATGTTTTAGAAAATTAAATCATGCCTACATAAAGAACATCCATAAAAAAATTAATGTTATTTAAAACTTTCAAATCCAAATCTACAAATAGTTTGTTCTTTCTTATTAAGGGCATAATTTTTCTCGATTTCCTACTTTTCAATTTTGCTTATGGGTCATAAAAAATCATAAATTTGAAATTCAGAACCATGTCTGCAAAAAAATCCAAAATTATTTTTTTTAAACAATGCGAGATTCGAACTAATGATTTTTGTTTGCCACGTCGCAAAAAAAATCACAAAGGATTAAAGGTTTAAAAAAAATTAAAACATGCATTCCCATAGAACATCTATAAAAAGTTTGATGCTATCGAAAATTTTTTGAAATCCAAATTTATAAATAGTTTGCTCTTTCTTATGAAGGGCATATTTCTTCTCGATTTCGCACTTTTCAATTTTACTTAGGATATGTCACAAAAAATCATAAATTTCAGAGTTTAAAAAAAATTCAAAGATTAAACGTTTTCACGATGCAAGATTTGAACTAAGAATTTTTTGTTAGCAGGTCGCAAAAAATTCATATGAGGTTGAAAGTTTTGAATAAACCATGTTTGCACAAAGAACATCAATACAAAATTTGATGTTATTCAAGATTTTTTTAAACCCAAGTTTACAAATAGTTTGCTCTTTCTTATAAGGTGCATCTTTTTTTTTGATTTTCCACTTTTTAACTTTATTTATTATAAGTCAAAAAATATATTAGATAAAATTTTCAAACCATATATGAACGAAGAACATTCAAAACTAAAAGATTTCAAAGATTAAAGGTTTTCATAATGCAAGCTTCAAACTAAAGTAATTTTTTGTTAGGTCACAAAAAAAATCAAAATATACTGAAATTAAACCATGGCTCCACAAAGAGAATCCATTAAAAAAAGTTTGATGCTGCTCAATTTTTTGAAATTCAAATTTAAAAATAGTTTGCTCTTTGCAATAAAAGGCATATTTCCTATCGACTTTCCGTTTTTTCAGTTTTATTTATGGTGGATCACACAAAAAAACATATAAATTAAAATTTTTCAAAAAAAGTAAATATGGCATTTGTCGATAAATGTAACAAAAAAATGGTAAGGGTCCATAAATATATTTGGGCTTTAGAAATGTTGACTTATACAAAGGAATTAAGAAATAACAGAAAAGTGAAAAAAATAAAAAAAACCAAATAAACAAAAGGATACCAGAACGCGCTTTTGTCTTACAAAACTAATGCCACACTCCACGGGCGCGTAGCCATCGCTAGTTTTAATACAAACCTGTTCGACCTTAAAGCGACCCACGTGTAGATTAGTTCATTCTACACACACGAATAGCATAGTGCATCCATATATATAATTAAATAAATATATGCTACGGTGGTGAACCGAACCGTCCAAACTGAAACTGAACCGATGCTACTGTTGAAGCAAAATCATACCGGCCCACGAGCCGAGGTGCTGGCTCAGATTCTGTTCGGTCACAGAACTAGGCCCAGACCAGTTAGGTGAACAGTGTAGGCCGGCCAGTTCTGCTCGGTGGACCGGCCCATTTATCCAGCTCTACCCTATCCCTGTACCAGCCTCCTGGAACTGTCCGTCTCCATCGCTGGCACCGCCTCCGGCCTCCCCCACCTCTCCGTCGTCTCTCGCCGGCACCGCCTCGTCCTCGCGCCTCTGCCCCTCGCTCCTTGCCCCCCCTCCCCATCTAGATTCGTAGCTTCGCTCTCCAGGGCGGCGCCGTCATCAAGATCTCCGGCGATCGCAGCAGGTACCGGGGATCTCCTCCTTGCCCATCCTTGGAGCCCGGGCAGCTGCCCCGCTTGCCGCCAATGGACGCGGACATGGAGGACTACGGGTTCGAGTACTCGGACGACGAGCCGGAGGAGCAGGACGTCGACATCGAGAACCAGTACTACAACTCCAAAGGTTTGGCTCTTCTTCCCGGTGATCCAATTTTTACCTGTTTCGATACGGCGGTGTTCCAAGCGAGTCACCACTCACCACTCACCACCGTGGGCAAGCGAGCCTGACTGGATTATCATCTATCAGTCAGTTTCTCCACCAGGCGAGCCCGACTGGATGATCATCTATTATCCAGTTTCTTGACACCGTGTATCCCATTTAAAATAGTGGTACTTCTAGGGTTTCTAAATTGAATGCATGCATTGGTGTTGCCCTCTGCCTCTATGTGTTGTTGCCATTTTAGTTTGTGCCCTGTTCCACAGTGAAGGGAAGTTTTTATGAGGTTATTGAAGGATCATTCCAATCTTGTTATTTTTCATGGTGAATGATATGTTGAGTTGAGTTATAATAGGCACCGGGGTGTCGGTCTTGTGTTCTATGCGATGCTCGTTTTGGGTATTTGGATGGGGGATAGTGTTTCCACAACCGTGGGAAAGAATATCATATAGGTGGCATTGCCACTGTTTATATCAAGTAGCCAATTGGGCCACACAAATGTGCGGTTAGTGCTGTTCTGCCCTTCGTAAATTAACAATTATATTTTGATTACTGCAAAATATCCCTCCCCAAATAAAAAGGGAAAAAACTGAAGCATAAGAAAACTGATTTCCATACACCTTTTTTTCCCTAAAAATATGGAACTCTGTGGCTTGAAACATAATATGGAACTAGGACAAGGAGGTCTTATTTTTAATCAGGAGAATTTCAGTGGATTGTCATGCGTCATATGCTTGCTTTTGCATTGTATTTAAACTATATTTTCTTATGCATGTATATGACATTAGCATTTTTAGAAAGAGTCTAATAGTATTAATTCCTATTTATTTTTGAACAAATCTTCAATTTTATATATTTTTTAGTGCCACCTCATGAATGTCTATTGTATTTCTGTTTTCTCCCCTCTCAATTAATCTGAGGATTGATAATTTCTCAGAATTTGTTGATGAATGTACAAGTCTTTTGCCTTTGAATTAAGCATTATTGTATGAGCCCTCAAACTTGAAGTGAAGGAGGTTGCTTTAATCTCAGCAGGTGTTTTATAACGAGACTTATGTTGTAATTTTTTAATTGAATGTCTTTATAATTCATCCTTCTGGATTCAGGTTGGAGCAAATTTGAGGTTAAGGCTATTTATCAAGATGTGATTGTTTAAACAGTTCTTAAACAAAACATTTTTTTCCTTGTGTAGTCTACTTAATTATACAGGAAGAGTAGCCTTTGCATTTCTTGCTTGCAGTAGAATTGTATGTTTTGAAATTACATCTAGTTTGAGGTATTCTGGAGCGCTTGCCTGTGGCTTGAACCTTATGACTTTTCTACTAGGTGCTCCTAGCAAGAATAAATAGAAAAAAAACATTTTATGGTTTTACTGTGATTCTTTATTTGGAAGGAAGCTTTATTCCTTTGCATTTGATGCGTGCATTCTTACCTTATGATGTTCAAATCCTGGACAACATTATTTTCTGAAAGTTCTGAGTTGGATATACAAGGGATGAAATATTATGATCTAATCGGTTTCTTTGTTGTGTTACCAATTTTACATTGCATTGCTCTTATATCTTGTACATATTTTGGGGGAAATCATGATATTTTCATTTGGAACATGTACCGTTTGTAAGGCATGTGACATACGAAAGGATTGAATGCTTTATGCTCTATTTTTTTGTAGAGTTATACTTTTTTTTAGCTTTCAGATTATCAATTTTCTGAATGCGAAATGGCGTATTTTTATTTGTTGAACATTTATCCATATGTTTGCATACACCTGATAATTTTCAGAGGATGCTTATCTGGTATAGAACTCAGGTACTAGAGGTTATGGCTGGTCCTATATCATGTGGCTCATGATATGGACAGTCTTTTTTTTTTCCTATTAGGTGGGAGCACAATGATGATTTCATCAATTGTGTTTACTTACATTACTACACATTTGCAGATACTTTTAGTTTATTGATTTGCGGTGTTTCATGTGTATAGTGCTGCACTTCCACAGTTTGATATTTGTCTTTCTCCAGGTATGGTCGAGACAGACCCAGAGGGTGCACTTGCTGGTTTTGATGCAGTTGTTCGCATGGAGCCTGACAAGGCTGAATGGTAGGAACTATAGTATTTTAAAACTATTCTGATCCATTACTATGCTTCTTCTGCAATATGCTTTTGTTGGCTCCTGGTATTGGCCATCTTAATGAATATTATGTTCTATCTGATTATGGGCCTTGGTCTAATCTAACTGTTGTCTTTAGTCTTTAAGAATCGCAAACCTTCACATGCTACTATGCTCGGATGCATGTGTATGCGAATGTCAATCACTATTCACTATCCATGCACAATTAATGTGGGCCCACCAAAGCTGAAACCTAAGATATTCCATAAATGTGGTTATAAAATGGTTTTTGCTATGATATTTCCCAGTATGAAATAGTTTGTGTCATACAAATGAAATTCTTTCTCTGTGGCATTGGAGGCTGCACATTTTAATAAACACCGGTTTTATTTTGAAGTGTTAACCAGATAGTTTGTACTAGGCAGTAGCTATTGGATATGTTAGATTTGGTAAGTCCCAAGGATCTCATAGCTTCTACTTGTTATTTATCTGGATTATGGAGTCTTTCTTGATTGCAAATTTAGAAAAAGAAAGTTATTACATTGGAATATGTTGTTTAGGATGTAACACATGGACCTAGGGACAATATGATACGGCCCTTGATGCGGGCGAGACGAGCTGTTGTCGAAGCTAGCGCCTTGGCTGTTATCGGAGCCACCGCCTATGAGATCTACTCTCAATCTTGATTCATTTGATTGGATGCCAAAAGAAGATACATGACCATCCCTTTTATAGGGATAGAAGACTTAGGCCCTAAGAAACTACCTCTAAATAATCTTATCCCCTCCCTAACAAACTGATCTTATCTAATACCATAACTAATCTTATCCCTAACTATGCGCGTGTGCGGTGCCTCGTGAATAAAGACGTTTCACAAGAATCGACGTGAATGAGCGTCGTCACGCTTCTGATGCGCTGGTGTATCAATACTCCCCTTCGAATCAACCTTGTCCTCAAGGTTGAAACGCCGACGTCCGAGGCTTTGACGTCAATGTTGAAGCTGCGGCGTGTCCCTATGCGCACGACGTAGCGGTGATGATGGTGATGTCGTGGTCGCCGAGGGTGTGCTTGGCGTGGAGGAAGACGTGGGTGACGAACGGGCCGACGCAGTGAGGTCGCTCTGGCGGACCTTCGCGAATCGGTAAACCGGCGTTTATGTCGACGCCTCGCCTTCTTTGCCGGGCATGGCATCGGTCGTTCTCTCACGTTGTTCGATCTTGTCGTTGACGTTGGGCCGCCTTGCCGCCGCCGCCCTCCTCCTCATGTCTGCTCGGTGTCGCTGCCGACGTCGGTGTTGCCGATGTCGTCGTTGGTCCCGATCTCGGGGCGCGCGCTCGTGAGAGCTTGCGCCGCGTTGGCGTCGGACATCTCCTGCGCTGGATCGGCAGGCGCCGCCACCGTCTTGTCGAACACCTTGACGAGGTCCTAGACCTTCTTGGCGAGGCCGTCGATCTTTGCCGTCAAGTTGGTGATGGGCGTCGTCAGCTGTGTCGCGCTAGCCTTGGCCTGCTCGGCAGCCCCGCAACTAAACGCCGGACGACGTCGGGCCGATGCCACCTTCGCGATCCGGACATCTTCCTCGCGCTCTGCCTCACGCGCCAAGTATATGGCGTCAATAGGGTCACGCGGCCGAGCACGACGAACATCTCTTGCCGATGTCGCCGGTAGACCCGCGATGAAGGCATCGATCTCGTCTTCTCTCCTCATCCGCGGTGCGCGCTAAGCGACCATCGAACTCGCGAGCGTAGTCGTTGACGCGGCCTTCACCCTTTTTCAGATCCACGAGGTCACCGATGGATTGCTCTTTGTTGAGCCGCTCGTAGTAGAGGTCTGAACCGGGTGGGTCGAAAGCACGCCGCTCGAAGTACCAAGAGCGGAGCGCCATCCCAAGGGATCGTCCGGCTCTGATACCAAATTGATACGGCCCTTGACTCGGGCGAGACGAGCTGTTGTCGAAGCTAGCGCCTTGGCTGTTATCGGAACCACCGCCTATGAGATCTACTCTCAATCTTGATTCATTTGATTGGATGCCAAAAGAAGATACATGACCATCCCTTTTATAGGGATAGAAGACTTAGGCCCTAAGAAACTACCTCTAATCTTATCTAATACCATAACTAATCTTATCCCTAACTATGCCGCGCGAACAGTACGGGCCTGCGCTACAGTAACCGACGTGAACAGTGCCGTGCTACAGTGCCGCGGGTGTATCACAATATGATCCCTTTGCGGTTACAGAAGCACTATCCATCCATACTTCACAGGATCATGACTATTACTGCTTCTTGCAATTTTAAATGATAAAAGGTCATGCGAGCCCATGCACTTGGATGTGCAAATTTTACTGTATGAACATGAACTTGTAGGCTGGCAGCAGGCCATTTTCAAGGTTTTTTTTATCAGGCTGGCTCGGACAATGCATATTTGGCAGAGATGTAACTTCCTTGTTTTGACATGTACAATGCCACTTTCAACTTGTAAGGAGTTTTTTGGGGGACAATAGTTGATAAAAATGAGTGCCTTTGCCACCTTGTCCAATGTGTCTAACAAAGTACAAAGGAGATATTTAATCTATATGACTACTTTGTCGTATGTATAATTATACTATGACCTTTTCTTCAGCCAAACAGTTGAAATTAACTGTATAATCTTGCCATTCAACAACAGCTTGTATTCAAGTTTCTGATGCTATTCAGTAACTTTATCTTAATAGGGGATTCAAAGCTCTCAAACAAACAGTGAAGCTTTATTATCGACTGGGAAAGTACAAAGAAATGATGGAATCCTACAGGGAGATGTTGACATACATCAAATCTGCTGTGACACGTAACTACAGTGAGAAATGTATAAACAACATAATGGATTTTGTTTCTGGATCAGCTAGTCAGAACTTTTCTCTTCTGCAAGAATTCTATCAGACAACATTAAAAGCACTTGAAGAGGCAAAAAATGAGGTAATGTTGCATTTTACAAACTAGAATTCTGTGTAGCGAATTATTTTTCTTCATATATTTTGCTATTACTTGTGGTGCAGAGACTATGGTTTAAGACAAATCTGAAGCTTTGCAAAATTTGGTTTGACATGGGGGAGTATGGCCGCATGAGCAAGGTGCTTAGATGAGTTCATATGGTCAAAATCTTTTCCTTACACAATCCACAACTGCTACTCTCTTCACATGTATCTCCTTACTGACAGATACTGAAGGAGCTGCATAAATCTTGTCAAAGGGAAGACGGCTCTGATGACCAGAAGAAAGGAACACAACTTCTGGAAGTTTATGCTATTGAGATCCAAATGTACACTGAAACAAAGAACAACAAAAAACTGAAGGTAAGACATCTGATCTTTGTGTGTGACTGCGTTTTCTACAGGCGACTACTCGGTAGGTTATAGGTCACCACGGTCAAAATTTTCTGTTTAATGCTGCTGCATGTGCTGCAGTTTGTAAGCTGTATATTTGTAAAAAAAAAACTCCATTAATGTTTCTTAGCAGTATTTTCTTGCTTCATCAAAGGATTCATTACTATTGGATGTAAGAAGGGGCATGTCATAATACATTGTTGTTGTAAGAATAATTTGAGAATATATTGACAATCAGATGCTTATCTTCAATTGGATGTGATATGAAGTTTTATATCACCTTCTGAGGAAAGCGTTTACCCTAATGACTGTAATATTGTATATAAACTTGCAAAGTCATGGGACAAGAGGGTTTTTCTCTTTAACTTTATACCTGAAACCTGCAAAGCTGAGGAATTCTCTTCTGCAATATTTGTTTAAGAGCACTCTATTGAGAATTATATTCCCCTTTCGTAGTATTATGTTGGCTCATATCAACTACCTTAGATTTTTATTAGCACCTTAGCATGCAATGCACTTATCTGAAATGAAATGCTGCTTCAGGAATTGTACCAGAAGGCTCTTTCCATAAAGTCAGCAATACCACATCCAAGAATCATGGGTATAATTCGTGAATGTGGTGGGAAGATGCACATGGCTGAGAGGCAGTGGGCGGAAGCAGCGACTGATTTCTTTGAAGCATTCAAAAACTATGATGAAGCTGGTAATCCAAGGAGAATTCAATGCCTCAAGTACGCAAAATCATCCATGTTTCTTTTCCATCTTAACTTCATGCATAGATAAATTTTGGAAGTCACTGCGATCCATATCACTATTTGTGTTTTCTGTGCACTAGATATCTTGTTCTTGCCAATATGTTGATGGAATCTGAAGTGAATCCCTTTGATGGACAAGAGGCCAAGCCGTAAGAAATTTTAGAACCCCCTGTTAAATCCTGTAGCTTGATTTTCATTTTCATGTCACTCAACTTTTTAATGCTTACAGGTACAAAAATGATCCTGAAATCCTCGCAATGACAAACTTGATTGCAGCATACCAGAAGAATGACATAATGGAGTTTGAAAAGATCCTAAAGGTTGGTGTTCTTGAATATATACAGCATATTTGCTGTGTATGCAGCAGATTTTCAACTCTTCATTTTCTGGTGGCTGATTTTGATATAATTGTTATTATTTTTGCCAGAGCAATAGAAGAACAATAATGGATGATCCATTTATCCGTAATTACATCGAGGACCTATTGAAGAACATCAGAACTCAAGTTCTGCTCAAGCTTATTAAACCTTATACGAGAATCAGGATTCCATTTATTTCAAAGGTGGATATTTCATTTTGCTAAAATAAATTTATATGCAGGTTCCGTATTTCATCTGCAATCTGTGCCTGTCCACCTGACACTGAAGAGTGACATACTGGAAATTTATTGTGATAACAAACTTAAAATACACAAAGAAACTTAAAATTCGTCTTTTTTAGTCCTGTGTCCAGATTGGACCGCTATATGCTTAATCTATAAGGGATGTTTTACTGAGCTTGCATGCAATATGAAGGTCCTTTTTTTGTGAAGCATGTTTTGTACAGTGTTCATCTACCCTAACAGCGAATGATTTTATCCTTGTTCTTGTATAGGAGCTAAATGTCCCAGAAAAGGATGTCGAGCAACTGTTGGTGTCACTGATTCTGGACAACCGTATCCAGGGCCACATCGATCAGGTGAACAAGCTGCTAGAGCGAGGTGACAGGTGTGTAGCCCAGTCCCACCCTTTCCTCCTTAGACATGACATATCTTGCGCAATCAAGTTCCAAGGATGACCAGATTTGCGTTTTTCAGGTCAAAGGGCTTGAGGAAATACCAAGCCATCGACAAGTGGAATACTCAGCTGAAGTCTATTTACCAGACAGTGTCCAACAGAGTTGGGTGAGATGGCAGGTGATTGCCTGGGCATGTGCTAGCTTGTATAGGTGCCTGCCTGAGCTTGCTATGGTGCCCCGAGGAGATGGTATCCTGGATGTGGATCTGGTAAAGAAAATTCAGTGGAGAGAACGTGACTCCGTTTGACGGATTATATTCTCGCCTTTTTGTGCAACGCTGGGATTTTCTGATGACCTGCAGCATGGCCTAGAATTTGAAAAAGAATGTCAATACGACATGCATGTATTCTTCTGTCACGCTCGTTTGTCTTGGCTGCTGCTTGAGCCATTAATTAACTATCAGCGAAACAGAAACGCTCTTGAATGGACTCGATAGCCATTGCATTGTTTTAAGTTGGAGGCTTTGCGCCCTCTCTGCCCCGGCCGCTCAAAAGATAAGATTTTGAGAAGCGCCTGGCGCTGGCAGAGACGTTGGGTGGAATGTTATTTTTTTTACATGAATTGGCCAACGGGTGTGCGAAACCAATCGGGATCCCCTGCCGTAGCATGTATAAATGCACGGTGTGCATTTTGACCTGAAAACAGATTATAACTTTTATAAATATGTCATACGGTATTCAATTTGTACAAAAAAAATTGTAATTCATCTAAAATACTAAATAACCCATTTTTGAAACTTTTTCTCTTTTTTTTTTAATGATTTTTTGAATTTTTTGAATTTTAAAAATTTAAAAGTTTAAAAGTTTCAAAAATGGGTTGTTTAGGATTTTAGATGAATTACAAAATTTGTTTTGTACAAATTGGACACCATATGACGTATTTATAGAAGTTATAATTATAATATGTTTTCATATCAAAATACATAGTGTACATTTATACTTACTACTGTAGAGGATCCGGATTTGTGCGAAACATATCGTGCTTTCATAGCGGCTCAACATAGCGGTTTCGATGATGTGGCTGGTTCGGGTGACGTGGCGTTGCACGTAACAAATCCATGGCAGATTTCATGAAGATTTGAGTTTTTACTTAATTACTAATCCATTTGAACCACGTGTCATACTAAGTCTATTAATATTTTTTTAAAATAAGTATTATATATAAAAATAGTAATATTTAATTAAGTAACCGAATTTTAGATAGGCCTCGGTCGATTTTCTCACATATGTACATGTTTTCATTGAAACTTTTATATGCCTATAGAGATGTTTGATCCACGACCTAGATAATCGAGTTAAATAATTCTTAGTCGCCTAATGTTAAGTCGGTCCCTTTTAAAATAGAACACCAAGAAAACGCAAAGTGTATCACAATCCTAGAACAAGGGACAAATTCACATAGAACCCCAAGACAACGCACAAGCGCACTAAAAGCTAGCACCTTTTTACCTGGAGAAGCCAGCGCGCAATGCATCCATGCACCAGGTCAAGGGTGAGCCGCACATACGAATCTGGATGGTTGTACGCTTTCCCATAATTTCACCTCAAAAGTGTAGTGGGATTCGGGTAATACCGGCTTAAAGAAGGGTCAGGGAAGGAGGGAGGTGGTAGCAGCTCATCTGCCTGATGTCGATGATGAAGATGTACGGCTCAGAACCTATGGCCCCCATGTAGACTGCCCTAGAGCTTGGCCAAGCAGCGCGTGCTACCGTAGCAGTCGTGCATGTCCCCTTCAACCTAATCCTTATGTGGGGAGATGAAGCGACGGATGCAGATGATCTAACCTAATCCTTAAGCGGGACTCATGCTCGTAAATGCCGTGTAGGGACACCACTTTGATAGAGTAGTGACCTAATACTCAAAACATACTGACCCACTCCCAAACTCTAATGTCAATAATCTCTCTCTTAGACACATGCTATGACCTTAGACCATCTCCAACCGAGTCCCTTTAGGAGCTAAATTCCCTTCGCGAAGAAATTATGATGCTCGAACAAGATCTCGTCGCGGTTCTCTTCAGAAGAAATTTCTTCCCGTATTCCTTTTAGAACGAGATTCTCTCTCCGTTTTCTTCGTAAATTTCTTCAAAGGGATGCTGTTGAAGATGATAGAAAATAAAGGAAACGGATGTGAGAAAAAGAATGGAGAAGGGAATGAAATGAAAGGAATATGGCTAGAGTGATCTTAGTTTCAAGTTCTAAAATCTCTCCCACCGGGCTCTGTACATTTCAGCTTACCGTAGCGTAGCGTAGCGTTTCAGAAAAATTTTAAAGCCTTTAAAGAGAGATTTAAATATTGTAAAAACATAATTTAAAAATAGTTTTAGGATCTTTAAGAGGACTACTAAAAACCTGAGAAAAATCATTACAAATTATTGCACCAAATAGGCTATATAAAAAAGATAAATTTTACTGAAACGGTACGCTATGCTCAACGAAACAAATAGCCCGCTATAGCTGCGCTATAGCTCCGCTATAGCTTTTTCAGACATCAAACGCTACGCTAAGCACTAAAATTCCGCTAAGAGAGCTATGCACGCTATAGCCGCTAAATTGACCGCTATTGCCGCTATTTTTATAGCCATTATATACCGCTTATGCTACTTTTTTCAATGTCTTTTGAAACTCCAACTATCACTATGTATTTTGTTATGCTCTACTTCATTCTTACTTTATCTCACATAAAAGGTAACATTATAAATATTGAATTACTAAATAATCACATAAATTAGTTTCTTTATAATGAAGTTGTAGAAGAATATATCGCAATCACTTTTTCTAGGTGTTAATTATGATCTTGTGTGTATACATTAGATTAAGTAGTTATAAAGTAATGTATTTGCTTCTTATTTAAATGGATATGACTAGTGTTTATGCAAATATTTCATAATCTTATGAATTATGTTGTAATGTGAACTTAAGAAATGTTCCCTGGACTAATCAAATTTTCCAATTACCAGATTTTTGTGCAACAATTATTCCTATTTTCGTGATTTTTTTTGTAAAACCGCTATTTGCCATAGCTCCGCTATAGCCTTTTAGCTTTTGAAAAAATAATACCGCTATTTGTCTTAACCCGCTATTTAAAACCATGGCTACGCTACACTAAGCTGAATCGTACGGGGGCCTAATCACAGCGAAACGAGAGCCTCACGTGCGTCTCTCGTGCGCCACCGCACCAACCAGGGCTATGGCTAATACTACGCGCGGCGCGTCCCGACTCCCGAACCCAACCCAACCACTGCGCCTCCCTGTCCCTGACGCGCCCGCCCCGTGCTCTGCCTCTAGGCCCTAGGGCTTAGCCTCCGCGACCGATCGGAATCCCCTCGCCGGCGTCGACCACCGGCGGCCGCCGCGATGTTGCCCCCTCCCCGCCGCGGCCCAGCGTACAAGACGAAGCTCTGCGCGCTGTGGCAGCGCGGCCACTGCGACCGCGACACCTGCAGCTTCGCCCACGGCAACACCGAGCTCCGCCGGCCCCCTCCCTCCCGCTCCTCCTTCCCGCACCATCCCGGTACAGATAGCCCTCCCCCGCGCCCCTCCTCTCTCCCCGTAGTCCTCGCCCCGTGCAATCCCGTTCGGCTGCTCGTAGTTTCTATTCGAGATCCACACCCGGGGTTTAGGGTTTCTGGTATTCAGCGAGAAGTGGAGAGGGCTTGATGTGTGTAGCTCCCTTCTTTTCTTGGCCGGTCGGTCGGTAGGTATGGATCCATGGATAGCTAGATGCAAATGAAATATTGGGAAGTCAGACCATTGGAGCACTGTCAGAAATAGATGATTGATTGGAAGATTATGTTTCATGGCTTTGTATCCCAGCAAGAATGGTTGTTCGTGAAAGCCAGGTGATTTATATCTTAGCGAATTTAACTTCCTGGAACAAAATGGTTGCTTCTGGAGAGCATGGCGCTATGTGCGGCAGGAAATGTTGGCCTTGCAAAAAAGAATAAGTTGGCAATACTACAAATTGCAGTTATGTTATATTTTAAAGACGAGATCCGGTAATTGGGAGGAAAGGAGTCAAAATCCATAATTTGGACATGCTATCGACTAACTAGACCACCAAAAAAGTGGCATACATGAATGAGATCATTTATGAATGGACTTCTGTGGAGTACTTTCTTTTTATAATTTGGGTCATTGTGCTCAAAAGGGATTTTTTTTGCATGTCTGATGGTTCGTGATAATGTTCTTTCTGATTTTTGTCTTGTCTTATCGTGCTTGTGTGATTTATATATTTTTCATACTCGTGCTTGAATTGAACATCAGTTGCTGCAGATAGAAAATAATTCTAACAAGTGGAAGCTTGTTGCAGAATTAGGTGGCATTCTTACTGGTTGTCTTTTGATTTAGCTATCATTCCAATTAGCAGACTCCTGAGCAGATTTGTTAGACTCAACTGCTGCCAGAAGATAACCCAACCTATTTCATAGATTCTTCAGTTGGTATTTCAACAAATTATCATGGCTTTATGCTTGTGCTGTATCAGAAGATGAACTTTTGAGGGTCTTGGATGACGCCTCCACTGAGTGATGCCCATAATATGTTTGCTGTGCTGTGATCATGTCATTAGCAGACTTTGCAATTAACTGAGTCCCACATACTTTGATTATGGTCCATCAGCTAGTTCCATGGGAAGTATCTTGTCACCGGTAATTCCAAGTTATTGTGATTCTTTGCAAGTTTTCGCCGAGGATATCTGGACAAATGGTAGTAGATATATGGCGATATTGGGATTATGGCAGGCCTTTCTTTGTCATAAGTGCTGTATGAGGTTGATTATGGAGCTTCCATCCATTTCACTTCAGATGATCAATATTACGAGTATTGGTATTATCTGAATGGGTCCATCAGTGGTTCCTTGTCATATCTTGGTATCTGCTTGTGCATTAATTTTAGGCCCTATTATTTTTTTGTGGCTAATGGCATTATCCTGGAGCACCTGCTACTTATTGCTAATTGAATAATCTTGTAGCTCAAGGTTGTGGTAAGCTTAACAGGCTTATGGGCGTCTAATCTCCATATTGCTCCATTTTTATTCTTTTAGTGACTCATATGCTTCCTCGTATAAAATTTACACCTTACTGACTTCTAGGGCGGAGAGATTATAGAGGAAGTGACTTCAGAGGCAGGATTGATAGGAGGTTCTCACCTCGTAGGAGGCATTCCCCTGGAAGAGATTTCAGGGGTCATCGTGCCCTTCATGATCGAAGACCAACCTCTCGAGAAAGGGGTAATCTCATCTCTTTCACCATCTATGCGTGTGCATGTGCCACAAGCGGACTGGGTGCTAATTATTCTACATCTGCAGCTGCTCCCTTCTACATTTTGATTGAACCCTGCTGTAATTTACTTATATTTATAATATCTAAAACTCAGAAATTTTACTTGCAGAGTCTAGCTATTCACGGTCTCCCAGCAGGAAAAGGTAAGTTAGGCATTTTTGGTTCGGCATATATCTTGATTTTTAAAGCCATCTTAGTATACTTTGAACACATATGTATTTTATGATCAAAGTTTTCTTTATAATGCTTATTTATTTATATTTATATACATTCATTGTTATCTAATTTTTTGTTATTGTTTGTTTGTGAGATTTTAGCCCTTCATTTATTGTTAATCACCATTATATGCAGTGTTCCCCACTTCTTGTAGGTGGCCACCCCCACCTAGGCCCCTCATAGGCACTGGGTTTAGGCCTGTCTTTTCAGGACTAGACCATAGTCGCATGCTAGGTGTGCTGACCGTCTAGACAAAGAGGCGGAGCGGTGCTGAGCAGTGTCGTGGACGGTTTTCTCTGACTGTTAAGAGTCACAGTAGCAATCGCCGACTCACTCGTGGGTAGATGGTATCAGCGGTGGCAGCAAGACGAGGAGCCGGCGAAGGAGCTGGGTGTGGCTGGTAGACTATACAATAGAGTTGCTTTGCTGGATAGATTGAAAGGGAGTTGCTTCCTGGAAACCATAGCTGCTCTAGCTGGCCTAACTCAACCAAACTAGGGTTCCCTCTTCTTTCCTCTCGCTCAAACCTAGATGGCTGCCAGCCATTCTTTTCCTGTTCTTTCTCCTCCCCTCTGCGTCCCCTCTTTAACTCTCTTTCACCTTTTCTCCCCCTTCTCACCCCTTCTTCCAGTCACTGGGTTTGAATCTGGCCACCTAGGTAGGCTACGCGTTAGGAGGCCACCCACTGCCTCCCTACTGCCTAGGGAACCATGATTATATGTGTTCTATAAAAGCTATGAATTTTAAGTTATTTAGTTTAGTGCCAGTTACATTGATTGTGCTACCTTGAACTGTGGAAAATTGTCTAAAGTTAGTCTAGAATATTATGCTAAAAGTATCCTTGCTGGAATTATAGGTTTTTTTATCTTACCTGCAGATTGGCCCAGGCGACATTAGTTACCCATATTATGCATAGCAATGTTTCTTTAAGTCCAAGCTCCTGATTTTGGTCTTCTAATTAGTTTTCAACAATCTATTCTGTATTTTCAGTGAGAGGAGGCATGATAAGAAGACCGACGATGGAGAGACCAACTCATCTAGGAGTTTGAGTGCCTCTGACAATAATGATGATACAAAAAAGGATAAATTCTCTATTGGTGACGAGAAAGAGGATCATGAAAAACAGGTCTGACATGTATAATCCAATTCTGGTAAACAGGATCCTTTGGTACATTCTTTCATTGTATAATTATGAATATTGTGCAGCTGAAACAAATAAGGCAGGATATGGATGTACTACGTGAAGATAAATCTCACCTAGAGGTCAGTTTTTATCGTCTCTACATTTGTTGCAACATGGTCTTCCCTTTAACAAACATCTTTTATTTTATTTTGCTACTTATGCTTCTGGTTTGCCAATGATGGTTCTGTGATTGCTTGTAACGTGCATTGCTGCATAGTGTTTCTTGGGGCACCTTTCTATTTTATTCTTCTTGTGTTATCGCATATTCTCCATCTGAGGTATGAAGCTGGATTGCAGGCACAGTATGATACGTTATGCCGTCCTGCACTCCCAACTATTTTTTTGCAATCTATGGCCGTGCTGATCTTTTCTTATAACGTCATAAACTTTTTGACTTTTCACTGCATTTAATATTTGGAAAACAATGATTGCCATCCTTAAGAATACCTTCACCTTGGTCGCATATGTTTTACGCGTACAGGCTGGAATATTTCCATTATCTTAAAAAAAAGTTCACTTATTTTTTGATATTGCAGTGATTTTTGTGTAGTGTGCCTCTTGGCTTGGGTTTTGTGCTGCTAAAGAGCCAGTTTTTATAAATGTTACAGCACTACACTGATTTATTAATGGTTCTGCAAGAGTGAGTCCTGATATATGCTACAGGAAAAAACATTGATTTATAAATGATTCTGTCCTATGTAAATCAATTTCTACAGTTAAAGATACCATTTAATAATATTTTGTATGTTTGCAGAAATGTAGATTTTTTTAATAAAGAAATGACAGCTTTTGTTGAAAGTTCTCTCCTTTTCAGAATAGTTTCTGTGGACTTGTCAATGCTAATTATTAAGGCTAGCTGCTATCTGTCACTAGGGTTTACATGCCACTGAGATGGACCAATTTTGTATTGAGGCATATGTCTGATATATGCTCATGTTATTAAAAAATATATTTGCTGTAATCTTATTTTATTAGCTATTGCTAAGCATCAGCCACCACCATTTTCACTATTCCTCACTCATTGCCACTATTGAGTTCTAGCATCAGCCATTTCATTTTATGACCTTTTATCTATGGCGGTGTTGATAACATGTCCATTGGTACTAGGACACCTGGTTATCACTGCACTACATCACACCTTTTTCTCTAGCATTACATACATGATACATGTGATATTTCATGTCTGATCATTTACAATAGCTAGCTTGATCCTGTGGAATATGCTTCAGACTCTAAGTATCATTCCTTTTTAGATCTTTTTGGATGAAAAGATCAATGAAATGCGCAGCATTTCTAGCAAAGTAAATGATCTTGAGCAGCAACTGAAGAGGGAGAAAGATGAAAGCCATAGGTATGCACACAACATTTGCTAATGACAACAACACCTTTTTCATTATTATTATTATATACCAATAACTTGGTGGCGTTATCAAGCATACTATTCTCATTGTTTTTGTTTCCAATGTAGGATGACCTCAAAAATGAAGAAGTTCATTAAAGCTCATGCCCGTTTTTTGAAAGCACAGGAAGAATTGAAAAGGTACATTCTGCTTTCATCACATTCTAACGCATAGGATGAAACATTTTTGGCTTGACATACCACACCATATTATTTTTTGCATGATTATGAATTTATGAGTACTGATTATTAGAGTTGTGCAGGTCACAAGGTCGTTTTGAGAGACTTGGTGATTTGCTTGCTTCAGATATTTTGAAGCGTGGTGCTAATGAAGAAGTCTCTAGTGTCAATGTTGATGAAGATCCCATTGGTTCTTATGAAAGGAGTCCAAATGCTACTGCAACTAAAAAGAGATCAGTCCCATATTCAGCGAGTGACGAAGCAAAAGCTGGTAGGTAGCTTAGTTTCTTGGAGACCAAATACTCCTTAAGAGCATGTGATCGCCACGTTTTTCTTACCTGGTTGTGATTACTACAATTTGAATCTTGCAATCACCTAGTGTCTTTCTTCTTTTATTGTCATCAAAATATGTGCTAAGAAAACCCATCCTAGTATGCCATAGGTAAAGAGTTCCTTTATATTCCTAAAAAAAAAGAGTTCCTTTATATTCCTAAAAAAAGAGTTCCTTTAACCTTGAGCGTTAAAGTAGGAAGTAGCTAAAGGGTTCCTGTATGTAATATCTTAATATAAAAACACTGAAGGAAGCAATATTTTCTTTTACAACTGAATATTTCATTATGTACATTGTTGAAGAATTGTCTTCCTTTGTATGAGTTGCGCACAAATGTCTGATCTTTTATCTCCCTTATCAGCAAAGAAAAGGAGAGAGCGAGATTCTGATACGATCACTAGGCCAGAGAAATACAAGTCAGAAGTTGTGGCTACAGATTTTGATAAAACAAACAAAGGAACTGAGGGTGCAAAATCTTTCTATTTGAAGAAGAGATTGTGGGAAGATGAAAAAAATAAATTAGTGAATGTTCCCTCAGTCAACGTTTTTGCAGACAAGGTACCATATCCTTCCTGACCTAAATTTTGAGATGATGATGCATCTCATGTCATCATATTTTGTGCTATGAGTCCAGTGCTTTATTTGGACTTTCTTACCAATATATGCCCTTGATTTTGTTCTAAATCTATAATTTCAGAATAAGTGTAATTTTGGAAATTATGGCTTGGCTTGTTATTGTCAATATTGCTTGCCTCTAAATAACTAGTGTATCTGAGTTTCTTACATCATGTTGGCCCTGTTGACAATGATTGGACAAATCCTTTCGATGGATTCTGCACATTACGAGCGAGGACATTATTGAGTAGTAATGACTAGATTTTTAAACTTGTAGGTAAAAGATTCTCCACTCAGACATGTTTTGCCCTCCACTGGTATGGCTGCTCATGCTGTAGATGATCTCAACGAAGCTGTTGACCTGGAGGATAGGCATGAAGTGATAGATGCGTTAGATCTTAACGAAGTTGATGATGGAACTAGATCACCTGTAATGGCCCAACCTCTACCGGTGGTTCAAAATGCTTATGAGCAGGTGATTAAATTTGCATCCTCTGAAGAAATAGTGAACCTGTTTAATGCACCTTCAATAGCATATAAATACTGTTCAAACGTTTACATTATCTTTAAACAATTAAACCTATAGTTTCCTCTTCGTTCTTCAGTTCTTCCAAACAGATTTGCTCACAGTTCATTATATGTGCTTTTCCAGTATGAGGCGGATGATGAGGAGGTTGATGTGGAATAAGTGGAACGTCGAGCTGGTAGATACCTCAGATGATAACGGCAACGGGCAACTACCAGCTCCTGACAATTGAAGACTGTTAGCATCTATGTGTACAAAGTGCTATTATTTTGATATTTGGGGCTTTAGTCTCCAACATCGTGCTTTTGAAGTGACATCCTTGGTAATTTGCATGCGGCCAACTCTGTGGAGCTTAACTTGTGTCTTTTGAATCATGTCCTAAGCATCATGTGTTAGCCACGAGGGCACCTCCAGTGTGCCCCAAATAGAACGGCCTCTTGACGTAGCAAAAAAGTTTGGACATGCTATACTGTTGTTGGGAAGATGGATAGCGATGGGGAGTGAATCTATCTATTATACTACGCGCTAGCGTTGCCGCTGCCTTCCTGCCACGCGTCCGTCGCCACATGCTGTTCTGCGCTTCGTTCACTCCAGCTCGCCTTGTGCATCGTTCGCCCGTGCGCTCTCGTCAGATCCGACAGCTGTGCGTCCTTGCCGTTTGCCTACAAGCGTAGTGCATACTGTGTCCTCGCCGTTTGCGCGCCCGCGTACTTGCGTCCTTGCCGTTCACGCGCCCGCGTACGTCGGATCCAACGGCGTGCCACGGACGCACGTACTGTCCTAGTAGTCAATAGAGGAAAAAAGTGCATAGATAAATCGATAAAAAAAAAATTACATGCGCAATATGCAATTATCCACACCAATTTTTCTACGAGAGTTAACCATGAATAGGGAAAGCAATGGGTTTGGGTCTTTCAAATTTAGCCTCTGTGAATCGAGACCCAAGATCTAAGAATTGGAGCCAAACTAAAGTTTATGGGCGTGTTTGGATCGTTGCTCACTCGTCGTGTTAATCGCGGGCGCTACGGCATTATGATTTGGCGAAGCGTTGGTTACGCCAACGAAAGGCGCGGCGAGCGAAAGCAATGGCGCGCCAAGACAAAGAACGCGCTGGGTTGGCGTTGGCGGCCGATTCGCTAACGCCGCTAAATCGAGCGAAAGCGGCGCGCCGAGATTGGCGGTACGCCGCGATTAGCACGCAGGCAGCGCATAACGATCCAAACACGCCCTATGAAAACATCAAATATCACTCCAGAATCATCAGCAAATATACATTACAACTATGTCACATATATAGCAATCGGTAAAATTTCAAGAGCATATAAGCAAGTACAAAATTCGTCTAGCCATCCAACCCGAAACAATACAAATAATCAAATATAAGCTAACACAAATATAAACTATTTCAGCAGCCACAGATAAAAGGTTTAAACACAAGTCAGGGGTGAGGGCTTGAGGAAAGAGTCACAGAGGGGTCAGGCACTCGGGCGACAAAGGCGGAGGGATTGGGGAATAAGTGATTCCAGGTCTGGATGAATGACAACAAGACCCCACATGTCAGTGCTACAGTTTGGATCTGAGTACCCATGGTTCTAAAGTTAGACCCATACCCGAACTTTCATACCCACATGTCCATTCTTGGACCCAGAACTAGACCCATCGGGTCGTGTACCCACTAGTACCCAGACCTACAAATGGCCAAACGGGCCAGGCCAAATGGGCCAGCACGAAGGCACGACATTTTGGCCTGGCCCGAAGCACGGCACGGCACAACACGTGTCGGGCCCAGGCCGGCACGCCTCGGTCAGGTGTGCCGTGCCTAGGCTGAAGGCCAGGCACGATTAATTTATTTTGATTTTTATTCATCAATATATATATTATAATATAACATGACATAACCAACACAAGTGAAATCAAGTTTTAGTAGCTAGTACGTGTGGCAATAAGGCTTTGGATGTCGAAGAGGCCCTAGGTTCAAAGCCTAGTGTCACCATTTTTAATCTCCTATTTTCTCTATAGTACAAGACCCGATGGGCCTGTTAGTATCTCGGGCTAGCACGGCCCGTCGCCATCGGGCCGGTCCGCCCGTTTGGCCATCTATACCCAGACCCATGGGTATATCTTCCACCCCCTAACCATTAATATATATTATATCGTATTTTTATCTCCCATTTTCTCTATTTAGTACAAGACTCGATGGGCTCATTAGTGTCTTAGGCCGGCATGGCCTGCCACCATCGGGTCGGGCCGTCCGTCTGGCCATCTATACTTAGACCCATGGATATATCTACCACCCCTAACCATTAATATATATTATATCGTATGAGATGATAATGAAACACAAAGAATTGAACCTTGTTATATGATAGTCGGGAAAGAAATAAGAAAAGATTACATATGGTTGAAATAAGTAGACAAAATATTATATTACTTGTCTTTAGTGCATGGCATGGAGTATTCTCTCTGCTCTACACCATTGCAAATTTGCAAATGCTACGATCTTGAGTGCAAGTGTACGGACAACCCGCCATGCTTCCCAACAGCTAGTGCATAAAAAAATTGACTAGAATTTTAGCAAATATAAAATCACCGAAGCAGGAGAGCAAAAGCAAACAAAGAAGGCGATTCCGATCGAGCTAGGCGTTGACGACGGCGCAGTTCTTCCTGACCTCCCCCTGGGAGCCGGTATTGACCTGCACCGCCGCCAGCCTCGCCATGGAGCGCGCGAACACCTGGAAGAACACCTCCGGCGACGTCGGCCCGCGCCGCCGCGTCGGTGAGCACTGAGCAGCGCGGCGTCGGAGCGAAGCAGCCCCCGGTTCTTGAGCACCGCGCGGTAGTAGCCGAGGTCGAAGGTGAGGAAGCTGCCCGGGTCCATCTCCACGGCGGGCGACCTAGTGAGGGTAATGCATTTTGTAACAACATGGGCATGACTGATATATTTAGCCCATCTTAAGGGGGAGTGTTGGCGTGAGTTGTAATATGCTCTTATTGAGCCTTTGATAGGCTAACCCTCTGATATATATACGGAGGTGTGCTCCTAGAGGAGACACGCAATTTTCCCCCACAATCGTTCAATATTATGCTTTTTGTCTGGCCCAGGCAGTGCATGTGCTTGTTCATGATCAACCATGGAGTAACCTTAGTGATAATACACGATGTATACTCTCAGGCAACTAAGGTACTATATGAATGATGAAGTTTACTCGTGTTCAATATCTAGAATAATGTGAAATTCATGTTGCATTCAATTTATATATAGTCCATCCACGTTGACTGGGCACTATATTTCTGGATGTGCACATAGAGAATGAAAATTTAATTAAATATAATGGCTTATTTCATTTTTGGATGTGATCGGGGCCTTCATATGCATGCGTCACAGAATGATCAGTGATGTTTTGGTGAACTGGTGTATGTCGATAAAAAGTGCACTTCTGTTTACAGGTTGGAGTTTATGAGAAATATATGATTGGTGAAAATATGTGAAAAATATGTTTGGACAAGATGCAGAGTTAATTACTTAATTTTGTGGAAACTCCAACATTGTCATCCAGTGCAAATTGTGGAAACACTGGAGAAAATTGTTTGTTGTGAAGTGAGTGTAAATTTTCTCCATAGGAAGAACACACATAGTCATGAAGCTGCAGCCACAGTACACGAATAATTGGGCCAAGATCACGATGTATCTAATGGACAGGAGGATAAGGATGACAATAATTTCTGGAGCACATGGTAGAAAAAAGGTTACAGGATATTATCTGTTGCAGTCCCTGCCCTCCCATGAGCTGACCACTTTCATCTCAAGTGTAGCTTGAAACTTGCGTCTTCTTATATTTCATTTCTTTCACCTTTTTTTTGGATGATGGTTGTACTCTAAATGATAATTGTATCATTGTTTGATAAATGTGTCTCTTCTTTATGATTTTTACTATACTACATTAAGAGTGTCACTGCCTTAAATGGATGAGTAGCTACTGTTTTATTAAAATGAGGTGAAGATGTCATGTGGCTTAAAGGCTTCCATGCTTGCAATGTGAAGTTTCACAATTGGAGCTGTTTGAACAGTCATTGTATTCATGACTCATGAAGATAGTCAATAATGTATTGGTTGATGATCATATAAATTCTTTAGTTTTAATCTGAAAAAGCTACCATCAAAACTTAGTTTTATACTCCATGAAACCTATATTTGGCTTATTTGGTTTTCTGTAGCAACGCACGAGCACGCTACTAGTTATTTAGAAAGTTGCTCATGACTCGAGTTAAATTCTGTACGGGACATATCGCAAATATTAATCATTTGTGACAACAGGGAGTATCTTTATGCTTTCCTTCACAGCGAAGTAAAATAAGTGTGCCATCTTTGTTGAGGAAGGCTAATCGTGGGATTGTGCAGCCTAAGCAATTAGCACATGCTGTCCATTGGTAGCATAGCAAATGCATTGCATGGAGCCTCCTTTGACGAGAATGCTGCGTTGACATGGCGGCTCGTCCATTGCACGACCCATATCTACAACCTTAATTTTGACGGTCTTGCCCTAAACTGATAATCCAAACAAATTTTGAAAATGCTTATCTTGTGAATTCCATTTTTTCAAGAAAGAATAACATAGAAGTCAAATAATAAAGAAAATAAACATTGCAACATTCAAATACTTGTGCCTAGAATTAAGCATGCAAGCTGCCGAAATTTCACTCTAATCTAGTGCTAACAATTTTACAATCCTCAACAGTTTATTACACAAATTATATGGTATCAAGCCATTTTGCTACTCAACCATAAAAAACTCCGCTTACACGAAAGCAATCTCCTCAACATCACCACCGCCAAAGCTGTCTAAAAATACGGTATTTCAAGAGTAACATGCTCTACAGTTTCACCGTCTTGGCAGAGGGGTAAAGTGGACTTCTTCCAAACGAGAATCAACAGACCCTAACATCTGAACAACGGCCCTCTGCTATATCGTTCATTCGTTTCCCGTGTATAAACTAAGCTTAGTTTCAACCTGATCTTCAAAAGCCCAGGACAAGTATCATACAAGTGTCCCGTTTAATCTTAAATCAGCTCAAGATTCTCATGTAGTACAAAGGAAGCAAGTCCAAGTTTGCCGGCTTGCCGCACACAAAAATAAATCAATAATGATACAAGTGAACAAAAAAGAAAGTTTTTTCCCCAAAACTATACTGGATGGTTAACTTACAGTAACCATGGTAAGGTAAGACTAACGAGATGAACAAGCCACAGGGAGAAAAAAAATTCCATCGTAGACCTTTCTAGGAGAGGACTTCCATGCGAAAGACCCAAGTATTTGCTGCATATGGAGCAACAAATATGTATCTTCAGAGTCTCACATCTTCATGCCTTCATCAATGTCTTCTAGCAGCCAGACCAGAGAGAACTAAGTCTCGGTTCATATTCACCCGCCATTGTGATGTATCTAACCCAAGGAAGTGCCTGATATCCACTCTTTTCAATGATCTTCAGATAGCGAACCTGCAAAGATGCAAAGGCATATTTTTAAACCAAGATACAAGTGAAAATACAACATAAATAAAAAAAACGATGGAAACATGCACCAGATCACAACTATTTCCTGCATCAATCTACCACTAATGAACAACCATTATAGAATTCATCGTAGGAAAAGATGGTTAATAATCTCGCAATGTACCAAAGCGAATACCTTTCTGAACTAAATCCTGGACCAGGGAGACTGTTCTTAGATTCTACGTCGTGATAGAAACTTCAATCCTTGTTCTTAGTGGAAAAAAAATCTATCTTGTTTCTCCTTTGACTAAAAAATCAATCTTCGCTCTCTAAAGAAATACGCAGAATAAAAGAGAGAAGACCTACGACTTCCAATCTGAAAGGAACGAGAATTTTCCGCCGAACCAAGGAAAGCACGGGAACGCAAGAGAAGGAGAAAAAAACAGCCACCTTTCCGAGCGTGTAGGCGAGGGCAGATCCAGCGACCCCGGCGCCGACGACGATGACATCCGTAAGTCCGTCCACGGCCGCGTTCCCGCCGCCGTCAGCGACCCCGCAGTCGACCTCCGGCGTGGGGCTCCATTCCACCGCCGGTGCCCGGCGCAGTCGGCGCCGCCGATCCAGCACGGCGGCGAGGAAGACCGCCGCGAGGAGCGTGGCCGCCGCGGCGACAATGAGATGCACGACGCCGGCGGCCGCAGCCATGCCGCAATGGGGGCCTCCTCGGTCCGTTCTTCGGGATCGCGCTGGATCCAGCGGGCTGCACGGTAGACGGAGTCACGGAGATGGCGGCGGCAAGGATGCTGGCTGAAGTTGGGGTCGGCGATCCGGAGGTGGGGGCATATGGTGGCGACTGCGCCGGCTGGAGTTGGCGTCGGCGACGGAGTTGGCTGGGGTTGGGAGAGGGCAGGGAGCGGCGAGAGGTAGAGGCGGGAGAGAGAGAGAGAGAGGGGGGCGACGCCGCGGGTAGGGTACGGGAGACGCATGCGGGACACGTCTGCTTGCCCTAGAGGTGCGCGTGATGGGAGAGCGTTGGATTTTGGATGGATGGCTAGGATTGCACGACGCGGGGACGGATGAAGTGGCATTGACGGACGAAGAAATAGGAGTGAAAACTCTATTCTCTTTATTATTATATATATATAGGTAAAGATGAAAACCTATATTTGGCTTATTTGACGAGAATGCTCCGTTGACATGGCGGCTCGTCACCGTCATCGAGCTTCAAAGTTCAGACACCAAACATCGACCTTGTGCATTTCATCTTAGTGTATCATATCATAGTGTTTTAATAAAATTTATCTTTTTTATTTAGCCTATTGGGTGTAATAATTTGTAATGATTTTTCTCAGGTTTTTAATAGTTCTTTTAAAGATCCAAAAACCATTTTTTTTATAATATTTAAGTCTCTCTTTAAAGACTCAAATTCTGCTTAAACGCTACGCTAAGCTAAAATGTACAAGGCCATCGTCAACAAGATGCTGTCATATACAAAAATCAACTCAGCTCGATTTGCGGACGATCTGTATATAGGAGTATGTGATTCCTCGTGAGTAAAACACACGGACAAAAACAATGATAAGAAACACCATCACCATTTACAAAGGTCCTGACTACTACTCAGGAGTAGTATATTTGTCATTTTAGATCGGTATCAACACTGTCTCAGCTACAGCTTTAACAATTAACCACCATTGCAGTACGTTTGTTTATAAGATCTATTGAAACCATGATTTTGAAAGTAAATCCAAAGATCGATCTAAATATATATTTTTCACCCAACCTAAGTAGTTCTGACGATCACAAAGATTAGCATTTAAGGTTGAACTAGAGGGAAACTAACAATTCCTTGGGACGATGCGAGCACGGAGCGGATGCTTCAGCACGGTGGTGAAATCCAGCGTCTCCGCCATGTCCACCGCCACCCCCTCCGTCTCCGGCACCCACTCCAGCTCCCTCACCATGCTGCCCACCAGGTGCTCGACGTGCGCCATGCCAAGCGTGTACCCGGGGCACATGCGCCGCCCCGCGCCGAACGGCATCATCTTGATCTCCTTGCTCCCGGTGATGTCCACGTCGCACCCCTCGCCGCCGTCCAGGAACCGCTCCGGCCGGAACTCCCGCGCCGCCGTCCAGGCCGCCTCGTCGCGGCCGAAGTCGACGAGCAGGAAGTTGAGCTCCGCGCCCTTGGGCACGGCGTAGCCGCCGATCTCCGCGTCGCTCTGCACGCCGTGCGGGAGGAGGAAGTGCCCCGGCGGGTGCAGCCGAAGCCCCTCCAGCACCACGGCCTTCAGGTACGGCGTCGCCGGCAGGTCGCCGTCGTGAAGCTCCGTTCTGGCTTTCACCTCCTCGTGGACCTTGGCTTGGATGTCGGGGTGGTTCACCAGCTCCGCCATGATCCACTCCAGCAAGGTCACCGTCGTGTCCGTCCCGGCGTTCAAGAACTCCGAGCAGAGGCTGACCACCTCGGCGTCCGTGAGCGGGCGGTCGCCCTCCTCGGGCACGCGCAGCGCGAGGAGAGAGTCCACGTAGCACGGCGGGTCGCCGCCGCCGGCGACGGCCGTGCGCCTGGCGTTTATCAGCGGGAGGAAGATCTCATCCAGCCTCCGGCGCACGGCGACGTACCCGGCCCAGCGGTTGCGGAAGAGCCTCTTGGTGAGCGCCGGGAAGAAGCCAAAGAAGGGGAAGCTGGTGATGGAGCGCAGAATCCGCAGCTCCAGCTCCTGGACCTCGTCGAGCACCTCCGGGGAGAGCCTGGCGCCGAGGCACATGTACACCAGCAGCTCGAACATGGCTCGCCGGAATGGCTCCCTCACGGTGACTGCCTGTAAGCCGTCGCCGCCGCGCTCGCGGAGGTCGCAAACAAGCGCATCGCGCGTGAGCCGCCTCGCCGGCGCGAATAGGTTGACGCGGGCGGGGTGCAGCGCCTCGGTGGCGAGGTTGCGGCGGACGAGGCGCCAGTAGGGCCCGTAGGGGGAGGTGCTGATGTCGCGGGAGCCGGAGGTGAAGAGGCGGCCAGGCTCGACGAGCGGCGGGCGGTCGGCGAAGGTGGCGCCGCCTTGGACGAGGGCGCGGTGCGCCAGGCGGCGGTCGGCGACAAAGACGAGGGTGCGGAAGAGGTTGATGGAGATGACGGGGCCGTGGCGCGTGTGGAGGACGCGGAGGAGCGGGCCGAGATCGAAGATGGATCGCCGGAGCGCCAAGAACTTGGCGACGAAGAGCAGGGCCGGCGGGCCTGGGGGAAGGCCCTTGCTCGGCCGTCCATGTCCATGGCGGCGGAGCAAGAAGAAGAGCAGCGGGAGGGACAGGCACAGGAGCAGCAGCGAAACTGAGGACCAGGCCTCCATTGACGCAGATCGAGCTCAGCTGATTGCTGCAATTAGTGGAGTATCATACTAGTACTCCTATATGAGGGTCAGAGAATTAAGTAAAAAATGTTAAATTCAAGTGATTTCTTGTTTGACACGTTCAGTTGCTGCGATTAGAACTAGACATAGCAGCCATAGACAAACACACTGGACAAATGGTAGTATTTAGAAGCTGCCGCATTTGGACCGCCGATCTCTGCAGTCACCGGCTCAGGTCGGCTCATGACTCGGCCAGAGAGCTCGGTTCTCAATTCTTTTTATTTCTTAAGAAAAGAAGACTTTTTATTTGAATATCAATATCCTTTTTGCTTAGGGGGCACCCACAAAAAGATACTGCCTCCGGTCGCAAAAACAAGTCGCCATTGACTTTTGGAGGCGTCTTTGACCATTCGTCTTATTTAAAAAATTAAGACCTAGTTTTTTTCAGCTTAACAGCTTAACGGCTTAACAGCTTAACGACTTATCTACGTTTTAAAAACACATATGCTTTGAGTTTTTTGAGTCCGTTTTTTCGTTGTTTTAAAGGTGGGTTCTAAACACTTTGAAAAGCAAGTCAAACAAAATGTATCCGAATTTTGAGACTACCTCGAGAAGCTCTCGAAATTCAGTCATTTCAGCCGTTCAGCTGTTCAGATCAGCTTAAAAGAACAGGGCCTAATGCAAATATGCGTAAATATAAATTATGTTTAAAGTTTTATGACCGGGGGAAAACTAATATTCTAATAAAAAGTCTATTGCTAAAATTTCAGCATCTATAGATCTTTCTCTTACTCCATCGTTTTGGTGACATCTGACAACCGTTGTAGTCAACCACAGCATCATATTCTTCATCCTTGTCCACAATGAAAAGCAAATTTGACATACCAACATAAAGAAGTGGTTGTGGCGGTTTAAAAATCTGACTCGAGGAACAATTTGAAGTACTAACCATGAAAAAAGAACACACGGATTGCTCGATTTCACTAAGATCTTCGGCGCAAAAAAAAAACACATAAAAAGCAATCAGATCTAGCAAATAAAGAAGGGCAAAAATAAACTGCTTTCCCCCACTCGACAGCTTTATTTTGGACTTCACCGGATAGCCCAGAGAGAAGCCCTCCTCCCGACCTAAATCACCAAACCGGATATCAGCACCGCTGCACCGACCTAGGATCAAGTCAAAGATCTACATCTTCCTCCATTACGTCAATGCAACGAGGCCCTTTATTAGGTACTCTCTTAACCCAAAAACTTATGGCTAACATTTCGCTTCGTCGATCTGTCGTCATCCTTATCCGCTGGTGACCCAAAGGCCACTAGGAGCGAAGATGACGGACGGATCGATGCGGACTTCAAATTCTCTCTCCCCACCCTCTCTCTCCTTGAGGGCGGCGATTCTTGTTGAAGAACTCTTTCTAGCTCCGCCGCCTCCAGCTGTTCGTTCGTCGCAATCCCTCACTTCGTTGGCCTCCCCGACCACGCTAGCCGTTCCCCAGCCGCGTCGTCTCCAAGCCGGCGACACCTACCCAACTGCGTCGTCCTCTCTATGCACAGCTGAGATGAACTTTCTTCTTGACAAGCACAACACGTAGCTCATCCTTGTAATCTTCTTTCTTTGTTTCTTCTCTTAGGATTTACAATTTAACAGCAGAGTAGTTTGTTCCTTCTTGTTTTAGGCCCTGTTCTTTTGAGCTGATCTGAACAGCTGAACGGCTGAACGGCTGAAATGACTGAATTTCGAGAGCGACTCATCTTCAAAACAACAAAAAAATGGACTAAAAAAACTCAAATCATGCGTGTTTTTAAAACGTAGATAAGTCATTAAGCTGTTAAGCAGTTAAGCCGTTAAGCTGGAAAGAACTAGGTATTTTTCCAGTTCAGCTGCCCTGCGGTCTGCAGCCATGTAATCTTTCTTTTTACTACAATTGACAAAATGGTGGTGTATGAAGTTTTTTTTTTGTTTGAACAATATATACAAAAATCGACCATCCTCCTATGTATGAATTGACCAGGGATCCAGGTTCTACTTTGATTTCTCTCCTTTGTATGATCTACCCATGTATCGTGAATGTCTCTGTTTACTTGGAGCATGCATAACTCACTCATCCAATTATGTGGCTAATTTAGAAATTAGGCAGATTTCTCATAATTTGGGTATTTCTTCTAGCCCTTTGATCAATGCAACACTTTTTTTTTTTACTTTTCTTGACATCCACAGGTTTTATTCTGTAGTATAGAAATGGTTGGATCTCTTTTGTTGATTTGTTCATCGAAACCTGATTGGCAAATTGATACAGGTCCTAACATCATTTAGTGTTCAATAATGTAGAGTTGTCATTTTACGGAAAAGTGTTTCATCTAATCTCTTGTAGAGGTCTATCATATAATATCAACTACTGAATTCGCCAATCACCACAATTATGTATAATCTTGAATTGTGTGTATCAATAGAATCTGCAGGAATTTCATATAAAGAAAATCTTTTTTTTGTATAACTTATCTATGAGTTTTTGTATGAATTGTATATGCAAATATTGACCAAGTTATTTTATATGACAGCGGCCATGGCTTAGAGCATCTCCAATGGTGCCATATCAGCTAGCTATAAGATTTTCATCTCAGCTTTTTGCTTATGTGAAGGAGAGAAGAAGAGTTTGCTAGCTACTATATTACAGTCAGGCTATAGCTGATTCCAATGCATTTGCCATCTATTATATATGGACCACATTTAATCTTGTAGACAATGTTATAGCTAGTCCATTGAAAAAATTGTCTATATGCTAACTATAGATGACATGTCCATTTCTTATAGTTAGTGACTAGCTACACTATTGGCGATGTTCTTAGAACTATATCTGCATGATGTCTTAATGAGCTTCTTGGATGATGCATGCTTGTATACTCCACTTAACACATCTGCACATATAAACTTGCTATGCCATGAGCTTATGTGTAATACTGATATTTTATTAATCTAGTCTGAAAATGTATTAACAAGCGCGCATCATCCGATAAGCCAAGAAGCTGATCAAGAATCACTTTTTTCCCACAGGAATCTGAGCACATGATCAGTACCTCTGAAGTCTGAACTCCAATGAATCGTAACCAAAAGTCGGCAACATGTTCTTGCTGCTGCCAACTGCTGCCAATTCAGTTGCTAGAGCTTAGACTAGTGTACGTGATGCACTTTACTTGCAGCTGATCATTGGGGAGTGATACCGCCCTGCTATTTTCCCCTTTCATGCCTCTCTTTTGTGCTTATTTATTTAAGCAGATGTTAATCTCTTTTGTGTTTTCGAGAGTCGTTGCGTTTTTCTTTCTATTGTATCGTTGGGTTGGCGTATTACTGTAGCAAATTAGAGAGCCCTAGAAAAAAGATCTAAATATTTAAAAAATAATTTAAAAATAGTTTTATGATCTTTGAAATGACCACTAAAAGCCACGAAAAATATGTTACAAATTATCACAACATATAGACTATACAAAATAATAAAATTTGATATGGTACGTAACGCTGAAAACAACGAGGTCTGTATTTTACGTTGCGTGCTTGCTCAATTAGTTGGGTAGGGAACTGCTGGTGCTGGACGGAGGATCCGGAATTGGGGCAACTCATGCTTCCCAACAGCGAACGCAGCAAAAATCTGACTAGAATTTTAGCAAATATCAAATCACATTTTGCGAAGCAAAAGCAAATAAATAAAAGAAGGCGATGCCGATCGAGTAGCTAGGCGTTGATGACGGCGCAGTTCTTCCTGACCTCCCCCTGGGAGCCGGTCTTGACCTGCACCGCCGCCAGCCTCGCCATGGAGCGCGCGAACACCTGGAAGAACACCTCCGGCGGGCTGCCGGCGACGTGGGCGACGTCGGCCCGCGCCGCCGCGTCGGTGAGCAGCGCGGCGTCGGAGCGGAGCAGCCCCCGGTTCTTGAGCACCGCGCGGTAGTAGCCGAGGTCGAAGGTGAGGAAGCTGCCCGGGTCCATCTCCACGGCGGCGTCGACGGCGGCGGGCGACCTGCACTTGCGCGCCCGCAGGTTCGCGGCGTAGGTGGCGTCGAGGGACGGGTCGCTGCCGTTGCCGCTGGCGCCGCCGTAGAGGCGGTCGGCGAAGGAGGAGCAGTGCGCGATGCCGATGGTGTGGGCTCCTGATCAAGATCAGCTAATCAAATCGGAATCAAGAAACAATGTGCTTATTCTCAAGTGGTTAAGTGTAGCACACAAGAATCCAGCATTTTTTTTAGAATAATCGAGCATTTGCGTATATCACATCTAATTCTTTTAGAGAAAGTACAACGTGCTTGTTCACAAGTGGATAATAAGAGATTGCATATATTGCCACATCACTAGGTAAAGGCCTCGTTTTGTTTTCGTTGAAGCCGATGATAAAATATAATCTGAAAAAATTGTGAACTCTTGATAGAGGGTTTGAAGATTAAAAAAAGAATGGTTAAGAAATGGTTTTGAATCTTTTAAAACCCATCAAAAGCCGTGCAAAAGCTATTACAAATTACTATTTGTGTTTGGTCATTAAAAAATGGCAAGTTTCCAATGGTAGTTTTTATTTTGATTTAAACTGAAAAGAACAAGGTCTAAATGCTGTAAAAAAATCTGTTGTAATGAATAGAAGCCTATGCAGGTTTTTTTTTTACGCACTACAGATGATTAAATTATGCAATTTCCTCTAAGCACCTTGCTAAACACGGATGATAAGCAAGCATTCTCTCGTAGAAGCAAATTCTCTAAAACAAATTGTTTGCTTCTCTAAGCACCTTCATCGTAGCTAGCCTTATATGTATCAAAATTTCCCTTTTTTAGGTTGTTGTATATGGTCAATTTTTGAATATGAAAGTATTAAATTGACAGGTTGAAATGCGATAGCCTATGGCATTGTACTCAGAATTAATTTTAGTATGAAAAATTGTTACTCCTTTGGTAACAAAATGTAAGAAACGTATGTTTTTAAGATTTAAACCTTTAAATCTTTCACCACTAATTTATCGGACAATACGTAGATTTTATGATACACAAATAGCTTCATTACTTGATCACAATTTTATTATTACGAACGATACACGCAAAGAGATATTAAACATGCAAACCAGGTCACCTATTGTATTTTTGGATGGAGGGAGTACTGTATATTGAAATCACCCAAGTACTTTGCTCAATATTTTTTTACTCGAACACTGAGCACCGAGTGATCAGTTTGGACGTTACGGTGTTCAGAAACCACAAAAGCAGACCACTACAATGAGATCTTTTTCCCTTGAAGAATCTGCCGGTCTGGCTCAAGACGGGCAGAGAAAGCAACGATTATTCGTGCTCCTTTTGTGTGGCCGGAGGACGCTGCGCAGAGAGAGAACTAGTTGCCGGCTCAACACACTGACACTGGCTCTCTCACTCTCACCTCACTTGCCTGCGGCTGCCATCTGCTTCTCCTTATATGAGCCTCTATGAATTTCACATTTATGCGTACTTATTGAAGTGTCCTCTGTCTCGTATCGGTGGCTAACGATTTTTTTTTTAAAAAAAGAAGAAATTCAGATTTGGACGTAAAAAAATTGGGCGGCTAGCGATTTTTTTTGGCCCTAGGATTCAATGGCATAGATAGAGTATCTGCAGCGGATACTCTAAAACTATGGTTTTAGATTAAGTAACTGATAGTAAAGAAATCTTTTATAATATAGTGTAAAGTGTAAAAAAAAATTTACAAGAAAGAATATAATGAGCAGCTAATTGTAAAATAGAGGGAGGATAGGTGTGTCAGACATGAGTGTTAGCCAGCAATGATGTAGCCTACGGGTAGCAGTGTGATTGGTACAATTCTATAATACATGATAAAATGTCTTTTTAGAGCCTTGTGTAAAATGGCAGAGCTTCTCTCTATTGCTAAAGAAGTTGTAAAATTGATGTAATGTGTAGGTGAGACATGAACAGTTTCAGTATATATCATGCGTGTTGTCTGCTACTCTGGCTGGCTGATGTTACCTGACAGCCAGACGAGATCGCGCACGCCGAGGCCCTTGCCGGCGAACAAGGCGGCGAGCTCCGGGAAGCTCATCGTCGGCGAGGGGATCTCGCGGAGCGCCTCCTGCATGCTCGACACCGTGCCGTCCCTCCTCCCCGTCGGCACGCGCCACCACGGCCCGCCCTGCACACACACACGCACGTCGTCAGTCGTGTTCCTGCCTCCTGGACCTTCGAGCGGCCGGAGCCTGGAGCGCGAGCCGATCGAGCTTACGATGGCGGCGACGGCGTCGCGGGCGGCGAGCGCGAGGACGTCGGCGCAGGAGACGACGCCTGGGCACGCCTCCTCGACGAGGCTCTTCACGCGGTCGATGAAGCCGAAGCCGCGCAGCGTCCGGTTCGGCGCCGCGTCCTTCTCCGCCGCCTCGCCGCCGGTCGAGTTGAGCAGCACGGACGCGTCGCAGCCCTGACGAACCACCGCCATCGATCATCACCGACGCCTATCTAAGCCAATGGACACGACGACGGCGACGACGCGCGCGTACCCTGACGAAGCAGTCGTGGAAGTGCGTCCTGAGGAGGGCGGCGGCGACGGTGGGGACGCGGCGGACGTGCTGCCGGACGTAGTCGCCGACGATCCGCTCCGCCGCCGGGCAGCTCTCGTCGTAGAACCCCATCCTGAGCTGCGGGTGCGCGCCGACGGTGCTCGCGGCGAGAACGACAATGGCTGCTCCGACTATCGCCGGGATCGGGCACCGCCTCGTGCACGCCATTACTGCCTCGTGAGTCGTGAGAGCTTCAGCTACTCGATCTCCCGCCTTGCTCCTCTCTTTTGCAGTGTACTGATGTTCATGTGTGTGTGTGGCACTGTCACATATATGGCACACGTACTGTACTGCGCAAGTTTATACTTTACACAGACCAACTGACATGTATAGCACTCAACCGCTCTACTAGTTTAACCCCGTATGAACCGCTGTAATTATTCTGCATTCCTTTTTTTTTTTGAGGGAAAAGGGGCGGGAGTTCCGCCGATCCATTAATAGATAGAAAAAAGATAGTCATAATTACAAGTGGTGGGGGAGGGGCGGGGGCCCTCTGCCCTAAACTAGCCTGGATCTATTGGCGATGAACGCCACAGCAAGAAGTTAGCGGCTGCGTCTCGTGCCCTAAGCATCGGTGGTTGTGAAGTTATTCTGCATTCCTACCGAAATTAAACTGTTTGTTATAGGATCACCGTAAAATTCTTATAGAATTTGTGTGTTCCGACTTCCGAAAGGATCAATGTATCGTGTACTTGGACCAAACATTGCTTTTTACCGGAGATAATTTAAAACAAAAAATGAATTCAAATAAGCTGTCAGCAACAAACAGTCGGCATTAACTTCAAAATGTTCGAGCCTGTATCATCTCGATGTTTGGTTCTTGAAAGTAATTTTTTCTTTTATTTCAAAAAAAAAAATAGCTTGCAAGATCTAGGAAGATATAAGTGCACACAAATTTTCTTTCCAGAAGAAAATTTAGTTTGTTTTCTTGCCCTTACTGGAGAATCACACCATGGTAGACGGCACAAGGCTGCCTGCCGGTTAAGTTTCTTGCTGCTTTATCTCCCATGTTCAGCATGTGTGTCCTGTCAGCAAGCCAAGTGATTCCCACATCCCACACAAGCCAGAAACGCAAGTAAACAAAGGGCACCCCATCTCTGCTTTATTTTACCTCTTGGATGCACAGTTCTGACGATGATTGAGTGGCAAATCATGTCGATCTTTACGTCGCTGCACGATCGTGATGATCCATGATGGATGAATCATGGATGGAAGAAAGAGCAAGAAAAGAACAGATGCTTTCCTGCCATTGCATGAAAGCCCAGTCTTTGAAGCTTCCTCCTTTAGCCAACTTTCAGCGGTAAATCTAGATTATCTCGTTGCTTCACCGACGGCATTGAGCAATGGCGTCCAGCGTAGTAGCTTGTATTCATCGCCACAAGCCATGTCTCACATATGGGTGAAATTGTAGGGATGGTAATTGGTAGCGACCGAATATTGAAATTTTTGGGATGGTAGCAACCTGCCAGGTAGTATCAGTTTGAAATTGTAGGTCTCGTCGCCAACAAGTGGATGATCATGCAAAACAGAGGATCAATCCATCAATCCAGTCGTGTCTAGTCTTCAGTATTAAGCATCGTGGTTATTTTTTTTAACTGGTGTATAGCATCTTTTGCATGTGGAACAGAATTGGCCTCACCTTTGGCATCTATTTGTTGATTTCTTTAATCAGGTACCAAGTAATTTCCTTCGAATATCAATTACTCGTAGCAAGTATCAAGCGCGAAAATTTTTATTGAAATACTCCTTTGGTCATAAATATTTATTGTTTTTGACTTTGCACAACCTTCTAACCAAAACATTGATCAATAATTACGATAATAGTTTATTTTTAAATTTAATATTATTGATTTCAATAAATATTCCAAAATATAAGGTATATTTTGATATGAAGAAAGTCAAACTTAGTAAACTTTGAACATAAATTAATCAAATTATATACGTCATTAGTGTACAAAAGTTTTGCCAATATGCTCGTATTTTAAAGTGTTTTTGATACAATTTTTTTTAGAAATTCATAATGTGTTATAGAGAAATTTAATTGTCAAAACGTACCTTCAAAGACTTCTAAAATCAAAATAGACCTTATATTTCAAAGGCGCGGACTTGGGGACGGACGTCCGACGCGCACAGGCGCGTTGGACGCTGCCCCGGCCCAGCCCAACACATGAGCGGTCGCGAAAAAGGACAGAAAGCCACCCTGTTTTCATGCATGCGCTCGCGAAAAAGGAGAGAAAGCCACCCTGTTTGCATGCATGCGCATGTACGACAAAAAAATCAAAAATGCTTCCACGCACTCAACACCAGATTCGTGAGAAAGAGACAATATAGATCTTACAATGAACTCAGCATACTAAAACAATGAAAAAAATACCTATTGAAACAATGAACTGAGACTACTAAAAACATTACGAAACAACCAAAAATTAAATAAACGAAGGGGAGACAAAAGTAGAGAGGAAAACTGCATAAGTGAGAGAAAGAGGAAGAGAGAGACCATAAGGGAGAGGAACAATCACCCTTAACTAATGAAACAATGGAAAATGACTATCGAACCAACGAACTTGGCACACTGAAATAATGAACTCGATCTACCGAAACAATGAGAAATGTCTAATGAAACAATGGAAAATGACTATCGAAACAATGAATTTGCACACTGAAATAATAAACTCGACATACTGAAACAATGAGAAATGCCTACTGAAACAATGAAAAATGACTATCGAAACAATGGGAAAATGATTATCGAAACAATGAGAAAATAACTATCGAAACAATGTAAAATGACTATCGAAACAATGAACTTGGCATACTGAAACAATGAACTTGACCAATTGAAACAATGAAAAATGACTATCGAAACAATAAAAAATAACTATCGAAACAATGAACTTGGCACACTGAAACAATAAACTTGACCTATTGAAACAATGAGAAATGCCTACTGAAACAATGAAAAATGACTATTGAAACAATGGAAATGACTATCGAAACAATGGGAAAATAACTATCGAAACAATGTAAAATGACTATCGAAACAATGAACTTGGCACATTGAAACAATGAAATTTACCCTTTTGAAACAATGAGAAATGCCTACTGAAACAATGAAAAATGACTAACGAAACACTGAAAAATAACTATCGAAACAATGAACTTGGCACTGAACAATGAACTCGACCTAATGAAATAATGAAAATTGCCTACTGAAACAATGAGAAATATCTAATAAAACAAATGCCAACTAAAATAATGAGAAATGCCTAATGAAACAATCAGCCTTGCGTGATGAAACAATTCTTATAGCCTAGTGCAACAATGTCAAAATCTTACTAGAACAACACCGCAACAACTGTCCTTTCCTGTTAAAACAATTTCCAAACCTTACAAAAACACCGAACAAAAGGACGCTGCAACAACTACCCACGCCTATTGAAACAATTTCAAAAACAAACACCAACAAAATACAAAAAATTCTTACCAGAAACAAAAAAGGAACCACATCAATCCCCTTGCTACTGTACATCTTCCTTATGAGCCACCATTTGTACACTTTTCTCTATGAACCATCACTTTCATGATAGATCTGAGAGAGAGAAAAGGTATAGAGATTAGGGAGGGAGAGAGAGAGAGAGAGATATGAGGAGGCGGAGGCGGAGGAGGAGGAGGAGGAGCTCCATCATCAAATCCTCCACAGAGCTCCTCCATTTCAGCATAGAGAGAGAGTGAGAGAGATAGAGGGAAGGATAGAGAGAGAGGGAACATGAGGAAGAGGCGGCGACGGCGAGGGGCAGCCGGCGAGCTAGCTTCAGCGTGCAGAGAGAGAGAGAGAGTATAAGAAGTTGTATGTGTGGCTGGCGTTGGGCCGTCGAGCCGTACGTGCGGACGCACGTCGGACGTCCGCATAGAAGCATTTCCGTATTTCAAAACAGAGGGAGTACTTCTAAAATCAAAATTGACCTTATATTTCGAAATATCGAAATAGAGGGAGTATTCCCGTGTAGCCAATCAATATATTTTAAAAGATTAGGTTAAGTAAAAAATTTTTGAAAGACACAACTCAAATGTAAATATTTACTCTAAAAGTTTAGTTCAGGACTACTCTGCGAGCATTCATCCAAAGATCAACCGAGTACAATAAATACATATTCATCCTAAGAACAGCCGAGTACAATAAATACATATTCATCACTAATATACCATCCTTAAAACAATGAAGTAAGAAACCATGACACAACAAATAACATGCATGCGGGATTTCAAACAAATATTTTGCAAGTTAGCCTCTTCAGCCATCACGAGCTCTCTTGAATGCTGCACATAAGCAAGCAAGCACCTTGCCTATTTCCCGGACCAGCTTTCCGGGAGAAAGACGTCAACAATCCGTAATACAAATGGATGAATAGCACAAGCATCATTCAAATTGAGCAGTGAGCAATCCACTAGTGAGCAAGATAATAAAAAAATTCACTACATATCCATCATCAGAACTACTACAGATAGATAACTTTAGTATAGAGCATAGATGCGAATAATAAACCGAAGGAAAAAAAACAAGAGTTCAAACCATCACAAATACTAAAAATAAGCAGCCGCATGAAACCAGAAAATAATACAAACTTTTTAGAAGAAAGCAATCCAATAAATAAATGACTAGTCACTAATTAAGAAAAAGAAGAGTTGCAAGCAGGCACATTGAGCAAAGTAGGGTTCAAATGTCACTTATTCATATAGTTCAACGAAGCCACTTCATCTCAGGACAATTGTTTGCATAGTACCAACATAAACCATGGACTCGATGGCCCATCAAACAACGATCACATACGACCACGAACGACAATACTACATAGTTCATACGGACACCAGATGAAGCAGCGGTTCCAACACGCAACAACTGAAGATTTACTGGCCACCACGGAGGCGAAGCACCAGGTGGAGAGTGGACTCCTTCTGAATGTTGTAGTCGGCGAGGGTGCGGCCGTCCTCCAGCTGCTTACCTGCAAAGATGAGACGCTGCTGGTCCGGAGGGATACCCTCCTTGTCCTGGATCTTGGCCTTCACGTTGTCAATGGTGTCAGATGACTCCACCTCAAGAGTGATGGTCTTGCCAGTCAAGGTCTTAACAAAGATTTGCATGCCACCCCTGAGGCGAAGGACAAGATGAAGGGTGGACTCTTTCTGGATGTTATAGTCAGCAAGGGTGCGGCCATCCTCCAGCTGCTTGCCGGCGAAGATGAGACGCTGCTGGTCCGGAGGGATACCCTCCTTGTCCTGGATCTTGGACTTCACGTTGTCAATGGTATCAGATGACTCCACCTCAAGAGTGATGGTCTTGCCAGTCAAGGTCTTCACGAAGATCTGCATGCCACCCCTCAGACGGAGGACAAGGTGGAGGGTAGACTCCTTCTGGATGTTGTAGTCAGCAAGGGTGCGGCCATCCTCCAGTTGCTTGCCAGCGAAGATGAGACGCTGCTGGTCCGGAGGGATACCTTCCTTATCCTGGATCTTGGCCTTCACATTGTCTATGGTGTCTGAAGACTCCACCTCAAGGGTGATGGTCTTGCCAGTTAAGGTCTTGACAAAAATTTGCATGCCTCCCCTAAGGCGGAGGACAAGGTGGAGGGTGGACTCCTTCTGGATGTTGTAGTCGGCAAGGGTGCGGCCATCCTCCAGCTGTTTGCCAGCGAAGATAAGACGCTGCTGGTCCGGAGGGATGCCCTCCTTGTCCTGGATCTTGGTCTTGACGTTGTCGATAGTGTCTGAAGACTCCACCTCAAGGGTGATGGTCTTGCCGGTCAAGGTCTTGACAAAGATTTGCATACCTCCCCTCAGGCGGAGGACAAGGTGAAGGGTGGACTCCTTCTGGATGTTGTAGTCTGCGAGGGTGCGGCCATCCTCGAGCTGCTTGCCAGCAAAGATCAGACGCTGCTGGTCCGGGGGAATGCCCTCCTTGTCCTGGATCTTAGCTTTGACATTGTCGATGGTGTCGGAAGACTCCACCTCAAGGGTGATAGTCTTGCCTGTCAAGGTCTTCACAAAGATCTGCATCTGAACCACCAGACAGCCAATGTAAGCCCCATGGACGAAAACCAGGATATATACACCAAATCACAAAAATCAAGTAATCATCAGTTGTATATATATTCAGTCAGAACGTAACCATAAGAAAGAGCAAGCACAAACAACAGCAGCATATATACCTTCATCTACATATGAACAACAGATATGCTGAGGTACTCCCAAACTTGGCGAACAGCAGACATGGGAAGCTACAAATTTGGCTTTCAGGATTCAAGAATACATGTTCCAGATAACCGTCTCTATTTTCATCTACCTAGAGCCACTGATCAAATAAGACGCACCTGTAGAAATATATCATACACGCACAGATAACAAAGACGTACCTATAGTAGTGACTAAAATTACACCACACGGGGACAGATAATAAGACGCGCCTATAAAACGACATCACGCAGGAAAAGGCTAGTAGCTTAGCGCACACATGCCGCGTCAGGAATTGAATCAGAAACTGAAAGATCTAGCTAAAACCACACATCGAGCCACAGATATCACCACGAAGATTCCTCCCGCAAACCAAACCAGAAGCGCCTAATATTAAATTCGACTAGAGCAAATAGGACGAGCCTAAATACATATACATAGATCTAAAATTCCCTCGGGCACATAGAAACAGATGGATAAACGTAGAGTTAAGCACATCGAACGGGCATCATGAATCGAAGGCACGATAGATCTAACCCAAACCCACGCAACAAACCACAGATCACGAAACAGATTTCTCCCCCAAATCTCCAAACGATGAAGCCATCAGATCAAGCAGCTACAAATGAACAGATCGGATCTGAAGGGGGTCGGAGAAGGGAGGAGGCGAACCTTGAAGGGCGGCGGCGGATTTGTCGAACGCTGGATTCGTCGAGCGCTGCAACAAGGGGATTTGAGTTGGGTTCGGGGAATCGATGTGAGGAGGAGATGCAGGAGGGGGTGGGTATTTATAGTACCAGGAGGGGAAAGAGCCCCGTGCCGTGACGGCTCCGTTCGCTTGTGCACGAAACTTCCTCGAAGAAGCCGCCACGCGGCGTGCGCGGCGCGGATGTTTCGGCCGTTTGTCTCACGAATATTATCTATTTATTTACTTACTAAAATAGCTAGAAAAGGAGCACGGAGCACCGTATTCTCGACGGGATGGCTTCCATCGTGGTGTGTTTCTCTTACCTTTGCATCATCGTGACTAAGGATGGGAACGGAGAAAAAATGGATATCCGTGGATCTCTTCTAGTTCAACAAAATAAACTAGTTTTTCAATTTCTTTCTTTGCTTTTGTAAATATAGTTAATTAAGTTGATCCAGAAAGACCCACAGATTGATCCATTCCCACCTCTAATTGTGACAACGTGACATTCTTAACATTGCCATCTCTGGCATCAAGCTAGCGTTGAGGATGCAGCGGTTGTGCCAGTAAATTTAAAGAAAGTAGGAAGGAGAGACGATATTCTGATGGTGGAAAGGGATAACGGGGATGACGAGGCGGCAATGTCGTTGTCAGAGTCATAGGAACGATGAAAGACGGTGGATCAACGTCAATCTCCGTAGTTAGGGTGAATGAGATTAGTGTGGCGTCGAGAGGAGGGGATGGAGTGGTGGATCAAATTTCAATGTTGAAATTCCAAAATGATTTTTTAAAACTTTGTTTTTTCTTTTTTTTACATTCTAGAATTTGCGATATTAATTTTTTATTTTCTCATTTAAATTCTGAAATCAGCAACCCAAAATTCAAATAATTGTATTTTTAATATCTCAAATTTTTTTGAAAACCTAAAATCTATTTTTAAAAATTTAAATTGCACAAAACTCAAGTTAAAAAAAATTAAAGATAATGGCGGAGACAGGATGTAGTGGACGCTTATGTGAAGGGTCACGTAGACATTTAACACCTGCATGAGTTGTCATCTCAGTGCTAAAAGGTTGTCCTAACTATTTTCAACCTTCCGTGCAAACGATGATAAATTTAAAAAGGTTGCGTAAGTAAAATGTAAGTTTAGAGACATAAGAGCATGCGCAGCACTAGGGCCGGCCCAGGGCATGTGCGGGCTATGCGTTCGCACATGGCCCCCAAACTAGTAGGGCCTCCAAATTGAACTCATATCCTTCAAATAGCTTAATATAGTAAGTATATCTTTATAATTTTCTACCTTATATTTTAGAATGGAGGTAGTACTAGTTATGAATATTCTGTTTTTCTAAATTTTAATTAAAAAAATTATATATTAAAAAAGAAGTGCATAATTTTGAATTTTCTCTTTTATAATACTGTATTTTGAGGCCTACTTGCAACTTTGTTATATTTTCGCAATGGAGCCTCCAAATTGTAGGCCGTACCTCTGCATAACACGCCTGCATCACGCTACCGACATCACGCTACCGATGCAGTGCTTTATGTGCACAGTAAGAGTTTTAATCGCAGCAGAGAGCAGAGTGGACTGTTCATGGGCGTGCTGGCTGCCGGCGAGCCTGCCGAAAAAGCTCGGCCGCCCGCCCGACCGGCAGACGGCGTCGGTTGGTCTGGTCTGGCCCGCGGGTAGGCTCGGCCGAGCTCGGCCCGAGAAAATAGCATAACAAGCCATGGTCGAGCCGGGCTCCCGGGCTTTGGGCCGGGTTCAGGCTCGAAACCCAAGCCCGGAGCGTCGGGCGGCCGGGCTCGAGCAGTCCCATGGATCGGCTTTTCAAGCCTAGCCCGGCCCGGTGGATGATCAGGTCTAACCAGTAGTAGGTGGCCTAGGTGGAAGTTTTGAAATTACTGTGCTACAATAGGACGTGACGCCGAGGCTGCTGCTCATGTTGTAAATACGAAATGGTACAAGTTTAAAGGGTCACCGCGCAATTTTCTCTCCTTTAAATAACCGGTTTCTTCTAGAGCCATTGCTCGGTTTTCTTCTACAGCAAAGCATACACGGCATCACTTGATTGGAACAGGGAGCTGAAATGTGGTTGGTTTTTTTTGTTTTGTTTTGTTTTTTTTTTTGTACGAAGCAGATGCAGCTAAAATGCTGAACCATTAACTTGTTGGGGGACAGCTGAACTAACCATAAATCATTGCAGTCTATGCAGTGGTTCCAAACAGAAAGAGCAAGTGTGCGAAGGAGACATGCTGCCTTGCTATGATCTGGTCACACAAGTTAAAAAATGAACAAAAATGTTCCCCACCATCAAGTCTTCGTTCCTGTAATGACTGATAAAAAAATGCATGCACAAAAAGATTGTGCTTCGGTTCAACAACTTGTTCTTATTTTTAGAGGACGCCTTTCGGATAAGACCAATGGACAATGTTATCCACTTGGCAAGCTGGATTTATAAAATAGACATTTTTTCCGCTGGTATTTCCGCAGAATTGAGAATTCAACTATAGCGATTTGTCGGATATTGTGTGTATTCTATAGCATGCCATGTTTGAAGCTGACTGGGCCTACCTTCAACAATCGCAAAATATGTTCTTCCTTTTTGTATTTTTAATTTCCGGTTTGTGTTACACAATCACACCCAGCTGTCGTTAGTCTCATGTACGTGCTCATCAGTCAGCCGCAAAGAAAACCATCTACATCCACCCTGTTGCCAGTAATCTCATGATTCTTCTTTCTGCGGTATCAAGCTTCGAAAAAGGACATGGTATTTGCTTTTCTATATGCAACACAAATGCCTGGACGATCCAAAACCACCCAATATCATGACCCAAAAGAACCATCTACCTCCACAAGACCACGAGGAGATTAATCGAGAACTTGAGCAGGATTCGAAACATTGATCAGCCAAAACTTGCCAGTGCGTTTTGCATCATTCAGGGCTTCAGCCTGAAATGCGCATGAACAAGCCACAAGCCGCATACCAGTAAAACAAAATATAAAGGGCGTCTGATTATAGCACTGGTTGAAGAAACATAAAAACTATAATTAATGCAAGTAAGCAAAATGGAAAAAAAAGATGATATTCAAAAAAGCCTCATTGCCAATTCAGCATCAATTTGCTGAAATCAAATGTAACAGAAAAAGCTTTTTTAGCAATTGAGCAATAAAAAAATGGAAATGCTTCGAATGTATTCTTTTCCAGTGTTCTAATGGCTAGGGTGTCGAAGCCCTCTATGGTGCTTATGCGTGAGGCATCTAGTTTGGAAATGCATTCGGATGGTTATTTTTCAGTGTTCTAATGGTTATGGTGTTGGCCTGTCCAATCAGCTGGAAGCCCTATGTTGGTGCTTATGCGCGTAACTACGGGGTGGCTAGTGTGATCTGAACCACGGGCCATCTAGTGTAGCAGTTTTGGCACTGTCAGCCACAACATACATACAAAACTAGGCACATTAAGTAGCAAACTTTTAGCCAGTAAGCACCTTAATCGATTCAAACTAAATTCACTTTTTATGCAAAATTTGGCACATAACTGACATAAGTAGCATATTTCAGTAAGCAACTTAATCGATTTAAAATAAATTCATTTGTATCAACCTTAATCGATTCAAGCTAAATTCACTTCCATTAAAGCAGAGGTAACGGGTTACTTAATATTTCCAGATAGATTCCAGTAATACATACAAAATGCATGAATCAAATCAAGAGAATTCTACTGCAGAAAGCAGTTCACTACATAACAAACGTATTGACACAATGCATCAATCAAATAAAGAGAAACATAACAAATATTTAATTTCCCATCCACCACCAGACGAACGAGCAAGAACAAACTATCACGACAGAACATCTATACGATTCAATATTCCAACAAAACAAAAGATTTCAAACATAAACATGAAAGAATACAATTCCTGATACGCGTTAGAATTTATAAAGCAAGCAATAATCATATAAGGCGAAATATGGCTGAAATAACTAATCACAAAACCAGAAGGTATGGAAGAGCAATAAATGATTCAAATGTACTTATTCATATAGTTCAACCGAAGCGCTGCACCTCAGCAACTGTTTTAAGTAATACCAACATAAACCCTGGGGCTGGATGGTATATAGAACACCATCCACATACAACTTAGACACAAACGGAACATACACATTTTACTTCATACGGACACCAAACGACCAGGTGTGGCAGCAGCTCCAACATCTGAAGATTTACTGACCACCACGGAGGCGAAGCACCAGGTGGAGAGTGGACTCCTTCTGGATGTTATAATCAGCAAGGGTGCGGCCATCCTCCAGCTGCTTTCCTGCAAAGATCAGGCGCTGCTGATCGGGAGGGATACCCTCCTTGTCCTGGATCTTAGCCTTGACATTATCAATGGTGTCAGATGACTCCACCTCAAGGGTAATCGTCTTGCCTGTGAGTGTCTTAACAAAGATCTGCATCCCACCCCTCAGACGAAGGACAAGATGAAGGGTGGACTCCTTCTGGATGTTGTAGTCAGCAAGGGTGCGGCCATCCTCCAGCTGCTTGCCAGCAAAGATCAGACGCTGCTGGTTCGGCGGGATGCCCTCCTTATCCTGGATCTTGGCCTTCACATTGTCGATGGTGTCAGATGACTCCACCTCAAGGGTGATGGTCTTCCCTGTGAGAGTCTTGACAAATATCTGCATCCCACCCCTCAGGCGGAGAACAAGGTGGAGGGTGGACTCCTTCTGGATGTTGTAATCAGCAAGGGTGCGGCCATCCTCAAGTTGCTTCCCAGCAAAAATGAGACGCTGCTGATCCGGAGGAATGCCCTCCTTATCCTGGATCTTGGCCTTCACATTGTCAATTGTGTCCGAAGACTCCACCTCAAGGGTGATAGTCTTGCCCGTCAAGGTCTTGACGAAGATCTGCATGCCTCCCCTCAGGCGGAGGACAAGGTGGAGCGTCGACTCCTTCTGAATGTTGTAATCAGCAAGGGTGCGACCATCCTCCAGCTGCTTCCCAGCAAAAATGAGACGCTGCTGGTCCGGGGGGATGCCCTCCTTGTCCTGGATCTTGGCCTTGACATTGTCGATGGTGTCCGAAGACTCCACCTCAAGGGTGATGGTCTTGCCGGTCAAGGTCTTCACAAAAATTTGCATGCCTCCCCGCAGGCGGAGGACAAGATGAAGAGTGGACTCCTTCTGGATGTTGTAGTCTGCGAGGGTACGGCCATCCTCGAGCTGCTTGCCAGCGAAGATTAGACGCTGCTGATCCGGGGGAATGCCTTCCTTGTCCTGGATCTTAGCTTTAACGTTGTCGATGGTGTCGGAAGACTCCACCTCAAGGGTGATAGTCTTGCCAGTCAAGGTCTTCACAAAGATCTGCATCTGACCCACCAAACAGCCAGGGTAAGTCTTGAGGACAAAAAGATCAGGATCAAACAACAAATATTTATTAACCAAAAGATATAACTTTCATGCATCATACCACAAAAATTGGTAATGATTAGCAACATATATCTTCCATCAGATACTACCTAGTGAGAGGCTTCTGTAAAAGTACTATAATCGACAGATAAAAGCATCATATATATATATTTATCTAACACAGACTAATCACACAGGTGATGAACATGCAGATCCGGCGAGCTACATACCTATCTTATAATGGTTTCAACAAGCCATGTTTGAGATAATATTCGTGAATCTAAACTAGCGATATTTATCCAAAAAATTCATCTAGCAATTGATCAAGCATAAGAAAGTCCCAAGTCCTAAACCAAACCAAACGTGCATCATACAATATTTGATAACATCAGACACCTATGGAACAGTAGAACTAAATCGAAAACATACGTATTAACAAGATGAATAAACGTGTAACCCTATATCCAGGCAACTGGAATCGAATCTATGCAATCGCCAGGCAAGACTCAAGAGGAACTGAATCAACGACGCAATCACGACGAAAATTTCTCCCACGCATCAGGCATGCCCATAGATCCGGACCACGCGGGCACATGGATAAACCGAACGACGTAGGACTAAGCAGATCATAGGGGCTTTCACTCGAACCCACGCAACGAACAGCAGATCAGATCAAGCATCTAAGAACAAGCAGATACGGGAAGGGGAGCACCGTACCTTGAAGGAGGAGGCGGCGGCGGCGGATTCGACGAGCGTTGCAACGTGGGGATTTGGGGATTCGAGATTGGGGAACGAATCGATGTGAGGACGGGAGACGAGGAGGGGCAGTATTTATAGCCAGTGGGGAAGGAATCCCGTGCCGTGTTGAGCTTGCGCGGTTCCGGGTCTGGGCTGGGTTGGTGGCCGTTAAGCCCCGCTAACGCCGTTGGGCCGCTCCTCATCGTTGACTTGTGTGGCCCGCTGGGCCCGTCTCTTTAGACGGGCCCGCCTGTCTTGGCACAATAATAATTACTTAATTTATGTTTTGTTAGACCATCTCCAACCATTTTCTCTTCGTTTCATTCTCTTCCCCATTCTCTTCCCTATATTTTATCTCTTTATTTCTTATCATCTCCAACAGAATCCCTTCAAAAGGATTCACGTAGAGATTGAAGAGAGAATCTCCTTCTAAGGAGAATGAAGGGAGAAATCTCTTCACGAAGAGAATGGTGAAGAGAATCCATTGGAGCTTCAGAGAGAATCAAAATCTCTTCACGAAGAGAAAATAAGAGGTGAAGAGACACCATTGAAGATGGTCTTATCTATAGAATGTTAGTGATCAATTGTTGAACCAAAAAAAATTAATCACCTGCTAAACATTAGTAGTATTAGTTTGATTGCTTGACTAACGCTGCAAAAGCACATGATAATGTATCCAATCGTTTTCCAATTTGCAAAAACATTATCAGTGGATGATTAGGGTGAATGAAATTCCTCGAGGGTGCGCAAGATCAATTCTAAGCTAAGATGATTGCAATTTTGGGCTGTCTCGACTTGTTCTCATTCGATAATGGATTAGTTTACAGCCTTTAGCCATGGTGCTTGTCTCTTTTATTTCCTTTCCTAGATATCCACTGCTTTCCAAATTGCCCACTCTACGGACACAACTCATATAAATGTGGCTGCAGGTAAGTGAAACTCTAGATGGGTTTGTGTGGTGGCTTTTGAGCTCAACTGCCCAGATTTTGGTATCTCTCTCAAGATATGCTATAATTTTTAATCCATAGTGCCAATCAAGTCAGCTCCCACAAGATTGCCGCCCTTAATAAGCACATTACAGTTCACAAGATAGAGGGATGCTTTTCTTGATGTTCTCAAATTCTAAACTTGCAGTCTTGCAGTGGTTGATCCACACTCCAAAACATAAACTTGCCGTGCCGGTTTGCATAAAGTTCATTTCAGCTACTTGTTTACAGAACCAGTTTCTTGACCCAGGGCCATTAGACTTCGTCTTCTTCTAGAGCAAAGCATACACGGCATCACATGATTGGGACAGGGAGCTACAATGCCTTTAGTTAGGCAGCTAATGCTGAGCCATTATAAAACAAATATGCTACAAATTTAGTGGCTGCAGGTGACGATTAGTTGGCACTATAAAGCCACTGGATGGTTTAAAAGAAAGAGCAAGTTGAAGTGTAGAACCAGTGCAAAAGGAGACATGCTGCAGCTTTTAATGCTACAATTTGGTCACACCAGTTAAACAATGAAACCAGATGTATGGCACCATCAAGTCTTCGTTCCTGTGATGACTAAACAAGTGCACGCACAAGATGATTGTGTTTGGGGTCAAGAATTTATGTTTAAGATGATGGGATGCCTTTTGGATAAGACCAACAGACAATGTCAGCCACTTGGCAAGCTGGATTTATAAAATGGACATTTCTACTGCCATATCTTGATGAATTGAGAGAAAAACATATGGAGACTCATTGGACATTAAAGTATGTATCCTACAACATGGCATGTTTGAAGCTGACTTGCCCGACCCTTGAACTATAGTAAAACATACTATCCCTTTTCTGCATTTTAGCTTTCAACTTGTGATATAGCTGTAGGACCAAATCACTTGTGTTATAGCTGTAGAACGGAATCCCAGGATCCCCACGGTACTTAAAAAAAAGACTTGTGTTAACACAATTTCCCTTTTCTGCATTGGAACTTTCAATTTGTGTTACACAATTGCACTATGTTGTCATTCTCGTTCTACGGTACCCAACTCCAAAGAAAATCAAGTTTCTTGTGTCTGATGTAACAAATTTAAGAAAAGGGCATGGCAATTACTTTTTTTGTGTAACACAAATACCTGAAGGATCAGATACCACCCTATGTCTGAACCGTCTTCATGCACAAGACCACAAGAAAACTAAACAAAATTTGAGCAAGAATGGTCTGGATACCAACAACTACAGCCTTACTATCATATAAAAGTTGTAGTCTATGGTGTTACAGAACAAACTGACACATTGCTCTGCCAAGATTGGTCAGTATGTTTTGCGCCACTCAGGGCTTCAGCCTGTAAGGGCGCATGAACTGAATGCATATCAATCAACACAAAACATACCATATAAGCTGAAAGACGTGTATGAATACAGCACTGATGGAAACAAAACACAATTAATGCAATTAGGTAAATTGGCAGCGGTGCTGATGTTCAATAATTGTCTCTACCGATTTAGCATTAGTTTGCTGACAACAGAGTTTGCAAACACCAGCAAGAAGAACAATTGAATACATATTCAAAGTGTGTCATAGTATTATTTTTGCAAAAAAGAAAAAAAAGATGTCATAGGCAGCCTTAGAAGGATCACTCTGGAGCCCAAATACTGAGGATGAGATTAATATAATAGCAAAAGTCCACGCAAGTTCACTCCTTTTTCCCAATACCATGTGACATATTATATATGCCATGGCCCTGTTTGCAAAACAAGAAACACGTCACCGGCTGAACGGAAACAATAACAGAGAAAATGAGTAACACAGGTACACACAGGTAGCAGTGGCAAAGGTTCCAAACTTACAATCAGGAACAAGCTGGAGGCAGCAAGCGCAAGGGGGACGCCAACAGAGGTGATCACATCATAGCGCCCCTTCAGGTGAGTGTGCTTGGTCAAGTTCTGAAAATACTGCTGCTGCTTAAAAAGCCTCTCACGTGGTAAAAAGGGTGTTTCTGTCATTCTGCAATACAACAAAAAGAACTAAGGCAACCTATAACAAGATGGAAAAAGGCTCTATCTTGTGCAAATCTTTTTGAGAGAGCAACAGATTCCATATATGGTTTGGCACAGTCATTGTATTATTGTTTACAATGGCATTAAACTCCTATACTGATTTAAACTCTTACACAGCCTGTTATTGGTTGTCCAATTGCTCCAATAGCACCTACCAGAAGCAGAAAATCTTCTCTAATCTAGACTTCAACACACTAATTCATCTCCAAAACACTTTTTGAATTACTGTGGCCCATTTACCCCCTTAAAACATATGCATGCATTTAGTTTCCCTGATTTAAGAAAATCAATATGCATTTGGAACATAGCACAATATTTCAAGGGAAGCAAATTTTATAATTCAGGAGCATCAAGAGCTAACATGCAGAACATAGTCTGCTATCCCAAACAGATTTAAGAAAAGAATGGAGAATGGCCGTGTGAAGCAGGGAGATGGATGCAATGAATATTCAAGCTGCGTTGATTTATGCTTACGAAGCCAGATGCTTAATGGCAAATCTTCTAAAGGAGATTAGATTGTTAATCAAAATTCAATTTGTTGATGTTAAGGTGCTATACTGCACAAGAACTAACTATTTTTTTTCTCTTTATCCTGCGACAACAAATAAAAAACACTTGAACACAGTTACACAAATGCATGCTACAGAAATATATTTTGATCGTTTTCTGGAAACATGCGTTCTCATCAAGCGGATCAGAACCACAATCGGTGTGCAAGTTCGGGGTCCCACATATCACACGGGCACCAGGAACGAAACCAAAGGCGGCCAGATCTTAAACGCACACGTCGAGCTACAGTGCAACGCAGATCTCGCCCTTGCGCTACCTCAAAAACGACCCAGGATCGACGAGCGACGGCGCTACGGACCGCAGGACGCAGGAGCATCGCATACCACGCCACAATGAGGGGTTCCAAGAATGGAGCAACGCGGATAGATCTGCACCAACATCCCATCGATTCCTGCGCCCCCAATCCGCCGCGCCACGCGTGCAAGAACAGGTCCAGGGAGAAGGAAGCAGCGCACCTCGAAGGACGAGGGGCGAGCTCGACGATCCTTGCGACGGGACGGCGGTCGGGTTCGCTCGTCGGCGTGGAGCGAGAGGAGGAACAGGGAGAAGACGGCGGCCGATCCAGTGGAGAAGGGATCCCTAGTCTCCCAGGAACGGGCGAATAGTGGGCCGCGGTATGTGAGGCTTGGCCCATTCTTTGGACATGGGGCTCATCAACTTGTGGCCCAAAATGGAATGTACTTTGTGCTCCTCTTTTCCTTCGATCTGTCTATTTCTTAAGTATTTTTAAAAGAAATGACAAAATTGATTATATCATCGAAAGTCCTACCTTTTGGTTTATACTATTGAAATAACGGGGTGCACTTAAAATCATGTCTAGAGTGGTTGAGATGAATGAATAAGCTAGTTGAGCTGAAATGGGATGAATTTTAAGCTGGACATCAAGTCTAATTCGTTTATGTTATTTTTTTTTTAGAGATTTTCAAAGGTGGCATTAGGACCAAGATTCTAAATAGCTTGCCATAGCTTTTTCGTATGTAAAACGCTACGGTAAGTACTAAAATATCGCAAACAAAGCTATTCCAGTTATAGTCGCTAGATTGACCGCTATTTCTGCTTTTTTTAATCGCTATAGTACCGCTATGCTATTCTTTTATTTCATTTAAAAATCTAACCATCAACTATGTGTTTAGTTTTGTTCTACTTCCTTTTTAGTCCATCTAACATTACAAGGTGATAATATCAATATAGAACTAATAGATGATCACTTATAAAAGTTTCTCTATAATGAACTTGTAGAAAACAAATTAATTACGGTCATATGCACATATATTAGACTACAATTATTTCTACAGTAATGTGTATGCTTCTTATTTAGTTGGATGTGACTAATATTACACATATATTTTGTATTTTATATAATTTTTATATTAAAATTCTATATAAGATAGCTCCCACGATAGCGCGCGATAGAATTTTTAGCTTTTTCAGACCTCGCCGTGAAACCGTGAAAAATGCAATGCTTATAGGTTATAGCAAAAAAAATTGACCAAAAACATAAACTCGGTTTTTTTAGCAAACTAAGCTTAAGCCACCTACCATCCAAAGTTTCATCGTTATCATTTTATACCACTCCATGCCACTCCCCGTCTCCGACTCCACTGCGAGCTTCTCCCCTCCCCCCTCTCTCTACTGCATCTCTCCAGTCCCTCCATCCTTGTTGCCTTCGTCCTCCATATCCCCCTCGCCGTCTCCCTTGTTTCATCGGTGCGTCCCCTTCTCCTTCTTCAACACCAACACAACCCATTCTCCAGTGCATGCATCGCTCCTCCTCTAGCACCGGTGCCACACGACCCCTTCACTAACGACGTCGTTCCTCCTCCAATGCTAGATCCGTCATCCTCTACTAAGCTCTCTCTCCCCCCCCCACTACCGACGGCTACACCCCTTATCTCCCATTGGCTTTCTCCTCATTCACCGTCGGCGCCGCTCCTCTCTCTCTCCCCTCCCCCAACCCCAGTGGTGAGATCCTTCGCTGTTGCTGTCGCCGTCACCGCCCACTGGTTATTTGGGTCGTTCACCTCCACGTGGTCCATGAACAAAATACCGGCGTCATGCACGCACCTCGCGGCGTCGACAAGCGCGAGCTTGTCAAAGAAACCTGGGTGGTCATGGTGGCGTGCCGTGCCAAAGACCTAGACCCTGAGGGACTCCGTCTAGTCCATGCTTGCCTTGCTCTCCCATCCGCCCTCTCCCAACCTCTTCTTGTTTGGCGGTGCTAGAGGAGGAGGTTGGGTTTCGTGAGTGGGGAAAAATACGAGTGGGTTAGGATTTCCGTGAGGTGCACTTCCTGGGGATGGAAATGCTAGAAAATCTGGTTGTGGTATTTCTTTCCAAGGTTTAATTTCACTGCTAAGCCAACACAAGGCCCAGGTGTGTATAGGACGTGCAAAAATTTCATTCGCTTCTGTAGCTTGGTTTATGTTTACGGATTGTATTATAAAGCATAATTTATATCTAAATCCAGGGAAAAAACCACTTCTAAAAAGTGCACACAAATCGATAAATCATATATGGGGTGCAATATATTTTCATAGGAATTTTTGTATCATCTAGTAAAAGTAATTGTTTCTTTTAGTGTAAAAAACTTAGCACTATTCAAAGGTAATATTAATGTGGAGATGTCTGGATTTTAAAAAACATTTTTTCTAACCGTTGCGATTGAAATCTCTCCCGCCTACCATATATAAATCCTACCCCTCTCCTTCTAACCCTAATTCCCACCCACCTCTTTGTCATCGTCGTGCCGCCGCTCCTCTGCTGCCATCAAATTTGTACGGTACGGTTCTCTCCAACCCCTTCTTCGTCCTCTTCAACTTATTGCGGCGCCCACCCTCCTTTCTCATCTCTCGTGGTTTGGTGGCGACCAGCCTTCCACTGATATATTGCCCGCACCTTCGCCTCTTACTAATAATTTCCATATTTCGCCATTGATCCGCCGGGCTTCCTAGGGGTGAACACAAACCCTAATTTAGACCCATTCTGGTCACGAGCAAGGTCAGTAAATCGACTAAAAATGGAAAAAAAAATCATGTGTCACTGTGCATTAATAATTTCTTAATAACGTTACATGCTCGTAAAAAAGTTACAAGATCACTAACAGCTATTTTTTTCACTGAAAAAATCGAGTTAAATAAAGGAGTCTGCAAACAGCTCCTTGCAGATTACTGCACATCACATGATGATCATGTCACGTACGACTTGCAGCATTGATCGATGGGTAGGTGCGAGACATGACCAGACCCTGTCCGATCTGAGCCAACCAAGCCGATGATGCTTCTCCTCTCTTCCATTCGATCCGTGTCAGATGCGCAAGCACACATATACTCCTAGATGACCTGTAAACTGATCTCCCGATCCAACCGGCCATAGCTTAATCCTCCATGCTTGCAACACCCATGGAAAAAATATTTAAGGAAAGAAGGGCTTAGCTGTGCACATTTGGCCGCTAAAAAAACTTATGATTTATGTAGCTTGCATCGATGAGCTTATATTCATAGCATACATTACTTTGTATGCTTCATAATGGAGGTTTTCTATACTGTACAGCTCAGAAAATAGTGTTTTATTTGAGATTATCTAAGGGTGCACTGGAAGTAGTACATTTCTTGGCAAATCAGATAAGAAAGGTGACAGATGGTGGACACCTGTTATATCTGCGTGAATAAAAAGTTTTTTTCAGACAAAAAAAATTGCAGAGATGAGAGAGTTTAGCAGTTCAAAGGGGGGATTTAATAGTCTGTACAGAAAAGGTAAGACAAGCAACCTGTAGGGATTGGTTGCTAATGTTGCATCTGATGCTTGGTCGAAAATTTATTGTAGTGATAGAAGAGAAGGAAATAAGTAGAAGAGTTCCTAATATATAATTAAGTTATCAAGAACAAATAGAAATGAATTCTGAACACATATTCTGCATAGATGGAATGGGACAGATCACCACTCACCAGAAAGGATGTGTGCTTTTCAAGAAAAGATGACACCTTTTTTTTTTTGAGCGATAGAAAATAGGACACTTCATAGCTGAAGGTCTACTACGTATTCTTGGGGAAAAAAATTGAAGGTCCACTTTCATGCGCCATAAGTTGGGATTTGCATATTATGTTCATCATGTTGGCAAAATATGTGGTGCAAACCACTGTTTTCGTGCAAACCCGTGAAAACCATATATAAAAGTTTTGTAAATTCGTGAAAAAATTACTGGAGATAGGTATGTGCACGAGCTACATCACCACCAAATCTCAAGTCTAAACTCAACATCGTTTGGGAGAAACAAAATTTTTGTTTCTCCCAAACGTTTTGTTTCTCCCAAACGATGTTGAGTTTAGACTTGAGATTTGGTGGTGATGTAGCTCGTGCACATACCTATCTCCAGTAATTTTTTCACGAATTTACAAAACTTTTATGTCGACGGTTGAGATAATGATCTCAAGTCGCTAAGGTTCTTTAGAATTGAGATAGGAGATACGCCGAACAATCACGAACAGCAACGAACAGGAGACAGGGGTTTTTATCCTGGTTCAGCCTCTCGAGAGATAATGTTTCTACGCCCAAACCTTTCTTATATATCAAAGATGAATACAAGAGGTGGCTCGGCGAGACGAACAAGTCTCGGCGAGATTATGTGTGTACAGGAAGTAATATGCGATCTCCTAAAGTCTGATGGCTTCAAGTCGTCTTCGATCGGCCCCTCAACACGTCGTGGGGGTCCTGTTTATATAGTGTTGAACAACCGACCTACCAAGGGATAATCGGGCCGGGCTGACCACGAGTCCAGAATTAACTCAAGACATGCCAAATACATCCCGAGGTAGATAAGGTATACTCCAATTCTTGGGGATCACGACTCCTAATCCAATCCGGGAAACCACGTCCGGGTCTTCACGTAGCCGTGCAGAACTCTTATTCGAGATGGACTCAAACACGATTTCTTGGCCACTACGCACTACGCCAGCCAGGAAGCTGTTCGGCAGGGTGCATATGGGCTAGATAGAACCTTCCAGGGAGCTCGGCCCTGGTAGGCTGTTTGATTGGGCCATCAGGGAGTGGGCTATGGCAATGGGCCGTAATTTAATCCCCGACATTTTATATATAATTTTCACGGGTTTGCATGAAAACAGTGGTTTGCACCACATATTTCGCCCATCATGTTTACTTCAAACAATTTGTGGTGCTTGATATCTGTTGATTAAGCGCTATGGCCATCCAGTTTAACAAGAAAAAAGAATGAGGAAGTACATGATTAAAATTCCATTTTGGAAAAAGAATTCCTTAATTGACATTTCAATTGCTCCTTATTTCTTTATCGTGTCCCTTACTGTTCTAAGTTGTCACTCGATGCTAGAAGATACCGGCAACTCGGGAATGTTATTTGTAAGCAGAAAGAATATAACCACTAGCAGCTAGAGTTATAGTAATCAACCAGCTTTTGTCAGAAGATATCGTGCCAAACATCGCTTCATAACATAATCATGCAGCAAAATAAAATACTAACTTCTTTTTAAGAATATGATATCGTCAATGTGAGTTCTAATTGAAGTATAAACAAGTATTTAGCACACAAACAAAATCCAAATACAGCTAGAACAGCACTAGTTTTTTTTTTAACAAGGCTTGAGTTGCCCCAGAGAAGATTGAAGAAAAAAAAGAAGAGGAAGAAGTGCAGCCAACTAACTTGTCACCATATTTAAGCAGTTGATATGCTACCCTCTTAGAAGATTTCGCTCCCTCTTTGCTTCTCCCTTTAAACCAAAGTACCAAGCTACTTGTGCTCATCATCAGGCTCTAGCTTGCACTTTTTTCAGAGTGAACTAGGCCTTAAAGATTCTGAAAAAAAAAAGTTTGCTTTTCAGAGTTTTGCAACTGAAGCGCTAGCCCTGGAGGTAAGAACTTTTGTTTTGTTTTCTCTATGTGTTACCAAAATATATATACATGATTCTTTGGTATGAGAGCTGATTTTGCTTCGCATTCCGAATATGCTTGCATATGCTTGTCCTTATGCATTATGCACTCAACCTTATTGTTTTCCCATATTTGTAGGTGCTCTTGTTTGGGGAGAGCCTAATCAATGGCGATAAAGATGAAGGGAATCTTCAAAGGGCTGAAGATAATCTCTCAAATGTTTGGTAATAATCCCATCTTTCTTTGTTTATTTTTACATGTTTTCTTTGCTTGTCCTGAGTTTTGGTGGCATTATTTCCATAATTTCTTTGTTGTTTGTTTGTTTATTTTGCCATACTCATTTTATGGCATTTTCTTTTGAACGAAACTAGGCAGATGCAAGTAAATAAAGTTAAAATGTTTTTTTTAGGGATAAAATGAAGTTAAAGTACCACGTGTATAGCTGCAAGAAATCTCAAAAACTGATCGATGCAACATCTAATCACATATGATTTTTTTTATATATGCTTAATGAAAATGGACAACAGTTTTCCTGCATCTTTTTTTTAAAAAAAATGTTTTTTTTTCCTTTGCAGTTCATAAGGAGCCTGAGATGGAAATTGGGTACCCTACAGATGTAAAGCATGTGGCTCACATAGGCTTGGGAACCAGTGACACATCTCCAAGCTGGGTAAACATACCATAACCTGCCACCTATTTCAATAGATTTTCTTATCATCTTCGTCATGCTTTCTCACTATTTGTTTCTACTCTCCTAGTATTATCTATCACTTATCTGTGATGTACATTATTTATGACAGATGAACGAATTCAAGTCGGCAGAAGATTTATCAGCAGGCTGTCTGAGCACAGCTGGGCAATCAAGGCAGACTTCTTGGGCCTCTATAGGTAATTAGCTAGCATCCTCATTCCTCTCATCTCTCTCTTTTTACCCTTCAAATATTCAGCCAAAACTAGAGTTTCCTTGCTAGTTTTATGCATGCCACTTGAGCCATACATTGCATAAACAATAATGCCTCAATTGAAGATGCCCTCGTATCTTTATTCCATCCGGTGCAAAAATCTGACTAATTAATCATATCTATGTGCACAAACAAGGGAGTCTCCTCACCCAGTTTTCTAATGGCCAGTAGTGGTGGTGTGCCACTACCCCCATTTCCCCAATGGTTGCTTGCATGTTTGATGTTTCCCAGGAGCAATCGAAGCACGTCCACGGCATTGTTTCGCTGATCTCAACAGCATCATATTTCATTTTTTTTTCAGACTTTGAACAGCCAAGAGCCATGCTGCCCATCGAGGTCTTCCCTGACAAGCCTGGGCAAGAATCCTCTTCGTGCCCTGACGTCCCAAGAGGCCCGAGGAAGGCGAGGAGGAAGAAGGCCAAGGCGTCGTCACCTTCGTCGTCTGCAAGATCGTCGTCTTCGAGGTCAAGAGCCTCGTTTGCAACCGCATTCGACGCCTTCAGCGAGTCGCAGAGAGGGTTTCGGGTCGCATAATTAATTAGGGGTGGAATCATGCGCTGCGACCACCATGCCATGCATATACATGTTTCGGTTTTAGGGAGGAAGTGATCGTGGATTATATATTGCTTGGTTCTTTTTTTCTTTTGTTGCAGTGGAGACATAGTTGGAAATTGAGAAGAAAAAAATTGGAGTAAATTAAAGTTTGAGCAAGCACTAATATTTATGAGGAATGTTAGTTTTTCTATCCATACCAGCACTTCCGGCCTGCCACAACTATGATGCTTTGAGATCAGCGTGCCTAGATTTCTCCTCTCTCATCCTACACCGGAGAAAAAAGCTTCTCTATCCTATGAATTTTTTTGTTCAACGCAAACGACAAAAACTCTGTCATTCCATTCAAGTAAAAAAGAAATGCAATGTACGTGAGAGAAAGAAAAAGGACAAGAGAGAGAAGAAAAGAGGGAAAAGAAGATGACCCGGCCAAGCAAAAGCCCGCAGCAAGCACACCACCAAATAAAAACTACCACTACAACTACTTCGGCTAACCACACCGCTAGGTGGGCATGGAACGCCAACTGCCACCGTTACAAGAGATGCGTGACCAAAAAGGCAACCATATGTGACATCCTAATAAAATTATTAGGTGTCCCAATGTTTTCTCTAAATAAAATAAGGTAACACTTTATAGCTTTTCAGCATAATTCTCAATTAGTTACTAATGGGCTGGATTAGCATGTGATTAAGGGCCCATAGGAGAGAGATTGGCACTTTAAGCCTATGAGGAGAAGCCCAATTGACCCCAACCTGCGCCCAGCACCCTATAAGACCCTAACCTACTGTTCCTCGCCGACCACTCCACTCCCCACCCCCACACCTAAACCCTACGGCACAAGACACTCCCTCCCGAGGCGTTTTTCGAGGTAAATCCCCTTTTCCCGTAGGTAGATTGTCGTGTAGATGGTACCAGTAGATAGATCTCGTCGAGACGAGCAAAATGCATATGCGGATCGCCCATTTTGGTGCTGTTTTCTGCCCGGTAGAGCTCGCCGTAGTTCGCTGTCTCCACGGTCGCCGGCGATCCTCGGCGGTCGCACCACCGGCGGGAGATCCGGGGCCAATCCGCCGCCACGTTGCCCCTAGCGCCGCGCCGCTTCGCCGTGGCGCTGCGACACACGCGCGCCGCCCAACCACTCGCCGACGCGCGCCCACGCGGGTCCGCAAACCGCGTTCCGACGGGACGCGCCGCGGCGACGCCACTAATCACGCCGCGACGCGCGCCCCGGTGGAATCCCCGCCGCAGCCGTTTCGACAGCGCCGCCGCCGCCCACCACTCACGCCGCGACACCCGCCCCCGTGGGTCCCGCCACGGTCGGCGCGTCGGACCGTTCCGTCTCCGCCGCCCAATCTGTAACGCCACGTGTCCGTGGGACCCGCCGCCGATGCCGGCGCCGCCGCGCCTCACCCGCGCCAGATCCAGCCACCGCTGCCGACGCGTGCGGGTTCGGTCAAGCCGCGGACCCGCTGGTCGAGGCACCGATTCGCCGCCACCCCGCACACGACGCGTGGCACGTGACGCGAGATCCCGCCATGTCTCGACCAGGCCCGTCCGCGCTGCTGTCACCAGAGCCACGTGGTTCGACACGTGTCGAGCCACGTCATCCGCAGTCGCACCACACCGCCACGTGGCATGCCACGCCGCCGCCACGTGTTGCGCCACGCCGCGATCGCACCGCCGACCGCCACGTGGCGTGCCACCACCGCCACGCCACGCCACGTCACCGCCGCGTCGTTGCCACGCCGCCGCCGCCGCCGCCATCGCCCATCGATGGGTCCTCGCGTCGATCGCTGGGTGCCATCGACCACCGGTCCCGCTGTTGTCGACCGCATGGCACAAGGCCGGATCGGGCCGAAGCCGGATGATGCTGGCGGAATCGGGCGATTCGATCGGTTCGCCCGTTTAGGGTTTATTTGGGTTTTCTATTTTCCTAGATTTTCCTATTTAACCCGAAACTTCCCCAAATTGTTTAGGGAGCTCCGTAACTCCAAATTGGATGATTTTGGAGCCTAAAAATCACATTTAAATCCTAGAATTTTTCTATATATTTAAATAATTATTTTATCAGTATTGATGTTGCTGTTTGTATGTTTGTTGTTGTATGTTTAGACGGTGGTTGCGAGTGTTGTCCGGAGTGTTGCCCGGAACCGCAGTGGGACTTGCAAAGCTCGGAGTTTTTCGAAGGCAAGCTTAATTTCATATTCCATCCTAGTTTTGCAATATAATTATCTGTTGTTTATTTTTCCGAATTACTTGCATGCATGTAATTAGGCGTGAGTACCTATACATGTTAATCATCTATTAATATGCTTAGCCACCTTGTGAACCCGTTGAATATTTCCTAGCCTATCCTTGTCTAGTTGAGTAGGATTGCACTTGGGGATTCACTATAAAAATGAGGTTTGGTGAGGCGTATGCTTCACGTTGGCTTTTGGTGGTAAAAACATAAACAACTAAAAGTGTAGTTGATTTAGGGGAGACCCGGCAGTGATGTTTCCGGGATTGTGGTGGGGATGAGACGGTCTCCTCTAATAAGGACCCAAGCTTGTGTATTACTGGTCCAACCAATACCGTGCAGCCACTTGTGTCTTCGGCCCTGGCTTAGTACACTACGAAACCCACTAACCCCTGGCTCGAGGGTCGTCGGTTCACGTTTAAATCCTTTCTTTGCCCTAGGAGGAGGCTTGCAACCTCCTCTGAGGGGTAGGTGCGTTCCTGAGACCGAATGGCTTAAATGGGGAACGACCCACGGGTGGTGCCTAGACGTAGGGCGCCCTCATGTGGCATGGCACGGCGGGCCGGAAAACCTTAAGAGAGGGTCAAGTGGTGGGCGAGTAGGTCGAACAGTCTTGTACCGCTTCTCCTAGTGGATGAGACGGGGCTTGTGGGGAAAATTGTACACACTCTGCAGAGTTAAAACTATCATGATAGCCGTGTCCACGGTCATGGACGGGGCGAAAGGTTTGCGCTCGTAGATTCACCCCTTTTCAATAACTAAACCTGACTAGATTAGGCTGGGATTGGCCTGGTGTGAGATACACCTTTTGTTGAACTTGAGATTTGAGTTATTTGATCATGCATTCACAATAATAAAAATTGACTGGTCCAACTAAAAAATGACTAGAAATAGGTTTTGGGTAAAATAACCTTAATCCCCTCTTTGACCCTGCATTCATGTTTAAGGACTGCTTGCTGGGTAGCCGCGTACTCATTAGATTGCTCGCGGACATATTTGTACTCAGATTACGGCCAAGACCAGGAAGGCTCTGTCGAGGAAGCGCAAGGCTAGCTAAGGTGTTCGGGTCGACACCTTGGAATTATCATAGTTATTTAATTGGAATACTCTGATGTTATGTTTGATGTTAAATTCTCTATTGGACTATCGACTGGTATGCCAGTTCGCTTTTGTAATAAAATACTATGGTTTACTCTTATTTCACTTTAATTAAATATGTTGTGATGATTCCACCGTGTTGTCCATCACGAGATACTAACCTGGGATTAGTATCGGCTCGTGATGCTGGATTCCCATTACAAGTACTGGGGTCGCGACACCACACCATAGGTGATTGTATTGTAGGGCACACGAGCCATCGCCACATGGGATGCTCGGAAGAGACAACAAAAGAGAGAGGGACAGAGACCATCACCACCATGGAGGATGTTCAATCTTCAACGCCAGCAACCACCATCGTCAACTGCACCACAACGCACACATAGTGCTTGACAAAGAAAGCTTCCACCACTAGGTAGCTAGGATGCTCGGTCTGGGTGTTTGATCAGCAAGTCAGCCATCACCCATGCGTAGGACGCCCTGCCGTGGCGTAGGATGCTCAGTCAATTCATAAACCAACACCCTCCAAGGCCACCACACAAACGACAACAACATGACTTCACAACTAGGACACTCTAGCTATCAACAACGATACCTTCAACAAGGAAGCGATAACGTGTCATCGGACAACATCGCCGCCCACCTTGTAGTGGAGGAGGTCTACATCACCACCCCGCCGCCCCACCGTTGGATTTGGATGGTTCGACATGATCCTAACGGCAACCATGCGAATGAGAGAATGGGGAGGAGGAGAGGAAGAGGCAAGGAGGGAGAGGGGTCTGCTGTCGCCGCGCCGGTGACAGAGGCAGCAAGAGAGGGTAGCAACAATGAGTGAGGGCAGTGGTGTGATGAACCGTGGGCTACTGGCCTAAGCCGGCCCAGCCCATGTCGGTTATATAACCGATGGGGGGGTGAGGGCATTGGCCTCCAGGAAAAAAAAACCCAGCCGCCGCTCCATGCGATTGTCGCCCGAGGAGCAAGCGACGCCGCTGTCGTCGTCTTTGCTGTCGCCGCCCTTGTTGCTTTGCCGCCATTGCCGTTCCGTCGTCGCCAGATGCCGCTTATCTCGCCATTGTTGCTGCTTGCCTTCCCGTCGCCGAGTGCGCCGCCGTCTCGCCGCTGGGCCACCGCCGCCGTCCAGGCCGTCGCCGCCCGTGTCCGGCCGCCGTCGCCGGTGCCGTCCTTGGGTCCACCGACCAGTGGTCGCCGCCGCCTAGAAGGTACTGCTCGTAGTGATTTAGTAGATGAGAGGGTAGATGGGGAAGGAGGTAGGGGAACTAGGCTGGATAATTGATTCTATTGGTGCAATTAGACGAGTCCTTCTAGGTTTTCCTCGCTCTAGATGGTGGATTCCGTGGATTAGTGAAGATTAATGGATGGAATTAAAGCTTTAGAAAAGGAATCTAGTATGCAGCAGGTTCGGGCGAGGTTTTGATCTATTTAGGACCCGATTCAGGAATTGGTCCTATGAAAGAAATTGTGTGTCTATGTCTTAGCTTCGTTTCGAGTATAAGAACGCGGAAATAGGTTGAGGGATGTAAGAGTTATCCTTGTTTTAGTACTGCTGTCCGGATAGGTTCTGAGTTATGGCGGGATGTAGGTTTAGGAGGGGATTAATAAGTCTTTGATGATGGAAAGTCGTAGTTGTTCTTTAATAGATTCACTTATGTACGTGCTGAATGGATGGTGCTCATGTTTAGGTGGTATTTGCTTTTGATCAGTGAGTAATTAGTTGGTTGGATTGAATTTTAAGAGCTTGACGAGATAGCAGCAGCAGCTTGCGGCTTTAATTCGAGGTATTCTTGGGAGGAATTAGAGATCATTCATTTTGAATGAAAGTTAGGTTATGTTCTCAGCTTTCCAACGAGTCCAAGAACGCATGAGTTGGATTTACGGTTTAGGAGATGCGATTGTTTTCGTACCGCTGTCCGGTTTTGGACGCGATCGGAATTGATGGCAAATAATGGAGGAATGGAGGAATGTACCTTTATAATCAAGGGATATTAGGAGCGAGGGTTCTTGACCTTGATATATCTTTCGGATTACGAATATGATGCCAGTTCCTTCGTTATTCTTGTAGGGATGTTTTGGTTTGGTCGATTAGAGAGTGGATGCATTGGATGGGTTAGGCTATAGGGGTATAATCGATGCCGAAAATAGATGCTTAAGTAGTAGAGTTATGTATTGCTTAGCAACGTGGGTTGCATGATTTATTTATTGTGATACTCTCTGTAGATGGAGTGGCTTCGAGGTCGATGCTGAAGTTGCACTACTTCGCTTTGTTGGTAAAAGAGGCAAGTATATGTTAAACAAATAGTTGTTTGCATTGAGATTTGTTGAGATTGTGTTTTGTTCCTAAGCTTGATTTGTCGATGAGTAGTTTAGTGGCTAATTGTTGAATTAAATTGAGTGTTTTGATATTTATTATTATACGATGGAAGTATGTGTTGACTATATGAGAGAAGAGCATGTTGCCATCATGTGCATATGAGCCAGGTCGGTGAGAAAGTCACTTTTGACTAGTCCGGTGAGATCGGTGAGAAAGTCAAAAGTGACTAATCCGGAGTGCTCCGAAGTCCTACTTGGTAGGCATTCCACGGTAGTGGAGTAATTGGTCCCCGTCTGAAAAGGACGGGTGTAAGGATCCTAGGCCGAGAGGGGGGTGAATCGGCTCTTTTCAAATTTTACTTCTCTCAATTTGCTTGCTTAGTTAGTTAAATTATGAATACAAGCTATCGATGAATCTAGAGTCTAGTTGCGGAAGCGATCACAATGAGGCACAAACGACTACTAGGAGGCTCGATGGCACTCAGATGCAAACGATCAAGTTAATATGCGGAAGTAAATGAGTGAGACAAGAAGGCGCAAACCGAGTTGTTTCCCGAAGTTCGGTGCTCAACACATGAACACCTACGTCTCCATTGAGAAAACTTCTCACACAGAGAAGTCGGAACCCTTTCGTTCCTAACTCTCAATCCACTCGTGGTAGCTCTTCACCAACACATGGTAGGCGAGCTCCAAACCTTCACACGGAAGCGAGTTCTCTCACACGCGAGAGCCCTCACACCCCACCGGCACCGACACACGGCACCGACCACCGACACACAGTGGATTTCACCTCAACACATGAGGCACCCCAACACATGGAGGATTTGGCTCCGACACACGGACACATTGGCACCACCGACACACGGAGGTGGCCGCCGACACACGGCGGACTTGTGGCTCCAACGGATGGAGAGGATGCACCCCTACACAAGGCGGTGACCACCAACGGATGGTGGGTTTGCGGCACGGTTGATGTAGTCGTTCGGTTGATGAAGCTCGTGGTGTGACGATGATCTCTCCGACGGCGAAGTCCCAAGAGCACAAGATCGGAGACCGTCTCTCACCACTACCCCTTCTCTCCCACCATGGAAACTAGGACAAGAACACCATGGGAGAAGGGGCAAAACTTGAGGATGGATGAAAGGAGGTAGGGATCACCTTCTTCTTCCTTTTCTTCTCTTCTTCCCCCTCTCTCTTCCTTCAATCTCTCAAGTACATGGAACCCTAGGTGAAGATGGGAACCATGGGAGGAGCTCTCTTGGTGGCTAGGGCAAGGGGTGGCTGCTAGATTAGGCTCTCAAGTTTCTCCCGTGCTCCAAGCCCCTATTTATAGGCACAAGGCGAAACCCTAACAATGGACTGCTCAGATTTATTTTTCCGAGTTTCGAATCAATCCATCGGACGCCGTCCAGTGCTCATCGGACGCCGTCCGATGGTTTATCGGACCCGTCCGACCAGGTTTTAGGCCAAAATTTGTGCTCTGTCGGACGTCGTCCGATGGTTTATCGGACCCCGTCCGACCAGGTTTTAGCCAAATTTATACTTCATCGGACGCCGTCCTGTAAGTTATCGGACGCCGTCCTATGAGGTTCAAAATTTCAGAGTTTGCCAAAAAATTCATATCTTTTGCTCCCGAACTCCGTTTTTTATGATCTTGGGCATTCCGGAAAGCTAAGAGAAAGGGCTATCCAACTAACTAAGTTTCACCACCTATTTCTAAATGGATAGACCCTAAATTCTATAGAAACCACTCTCCGGCACCCTCGGACACCTCTCTCTCTCTCGACTCAGGCGTGGGCTCGACTTTTAGCATTCTTGATGACTTGCGGACTCGGCGGGAACTTAGAATGGCTTATGCGGGAACTCAGGTGACTTAGGCGCTAAGAAATCTTTGGACAGCTGGAAAGTGGCTTCCGGAGACTTCCTGGCACTTTCGAAGACTTAGGCGCTAAGAAACGCGAACCTTGGATAGCTATCCCACTCAGGAACTCTCTCGAACCCTGGACACCTGGCATCTCTAGAATCCGCTCGAACTCACTCAGATGAACTGGAACTTGTGCTCAGTAGGACCTACAACCAGAGAGATGAGCTTGCAGACATCAATGGGCCGGATGGGTCAGAAGCAGACACGCACACAAGGAAAATAGAAGAACTAGCAAATAACATCCTTAGCCTTGATGCGATCCGTCGAGGCCCAGTTGGCATCAATTACCAAAACATTAAGCCTATGGGAGGCTTGATCTTACAACGGGCAAGGTGTGGCATCGATGGGTGCGCACCTAGCTATACCGGTATGAGCTCACAGTACAGACGCATGTGCATTGCATTGCATCAATGGATGAAAAGTGTTTTACGTGGATATGTTGAAGCGATTGAGTTGTATGGAGCTTTTGAGATAATGGATGATTCATGAGTATGAATTTATTTTGAAATTGTGATATTCATATTGTTTATACATATACTTTGCTGAGTATTGTTGAATATTCACTCTTGCTTTTATTTGATTTTTAGGTAATGGATGGCAGCATCATGCATGGAACATGGGAGTAGTACAATTAACCCGAGCACCCACTACCTTTCACTTTGAGACTAGTGAATATAGTTTTCACTTGAGCTCTATGTTAATAGTTGAGCTTTGTTTAAGTGAGACTTGTAGTCCTTTAGTGTTTTCTTATGTGACTTTCAGTTAATAGAAATGTTTATTTTTTCTTTTGACATAAATTGCCTGTCGTGGATGTCCACTTAAATAGGGGAGGTGCTGCCAAAAATTGGAACAGTTGCCAGAGTTAGTAGCATCCTAGGCTCAAGAGGAGCTAGGGTGTTACAAGCAGTGTTAGTGTAAGATCAAGCCTCCCATGGGATAATTGATTTTGGTAATTGATAGCAAATAGGCCGTACAGCCGGAACGCTAAGGATAAGGACCTCTGTTTTTATAGTTCTTCTATTTTCCTTGTGTGCGTCTTTGGCTAGACTACATCTCTCTCGTTGCGAGGTCCCACCGAGCACAGTCCGTAAACATCACCGTGGGTCCCATGGGGTTCCGAGAGTGCAGTGTTAGTCCGAGCGAACCATCTAGAGCAATTACACTGTCCAGGGTCGCCTGTCCTCGCCGAGGGGTCGCCGGTGCTTGGGGTTAGGTCGCCGCTCGCCGAGGGGTCGCCCGTGCTTGGGGTGAGGTCGCCCAGCTCGCCGAGGGGTCGCCGGTGCTCGCTGAGTAATCGCCCGTGCTTGGGGTGAGGCCGCCCATGCTCGCCGAGAGGTCGCCCGTGCTCGCCGAGGGGTCGCCGTGACGGGGAGAGGTCGCCCGTGCACCACCACTGTCGGACGGCGTCCGACGCTCTTCGGACGGGGTCCGACAGCAGCAGTTCCAAACGAGCTAGCTCGAAAATGGCTAAGTCCCAGGTACATAACCTCTGTCGGACGGTCCGTCAGTCACCGGACGGCGTCCGACGACGTGTAAACCCGCGACCGAAAGCACTGGCGGGCGCCCTGTCAGACACGCCCGCCGCTTCGCCGGACGTGTCCGTAAGCCACCAGACGGCGTCCGACCAAGCACAAAAATAGCCCATACCTTCTGTCGGACGGCGCCCGACGGGAACCGGACGGCGTCCGATCGGGCAATGTGAATCTCGCGATTTAATCTGAGCCGTCCATTTCTAGGGTTTCGCTTTGGGCCTATAAATAGGGGCTAGGAGCACGGGAGAAACTTGAGAGAGCCATCATTAAGCAGCCGCCTCTTGTCCTAGCTACCAAGAGAGCTCCTCCCATGGTTCCCACATCCATCTAGGGTTCCATGTGCTTGTGAGATTGAGAGAAAAGGAGTGAGGAAGAAGAAGAGAGCATCCCCTAGCCTCCTCCTCGTCGTCTCCAAGGTTCGTCCCCTCTCCATGGTTGCCTTGCCATCCTCCATGGTGGGATGAGGGTTGAGTGACTGTCTCCGGTCTTGTGCTCTTTGGATTCTTGCCACCGGAGACATCGCTGCCGCCGAGCTTCATCAAGCGTCATGAGCAAACCCTTCTCCGTGAAGGTCACCGTGCTTCCCACGGTGCTTCCTCTCCGCTAAATCGGGTGTGCAAAGTCCGCCGTGTGTCGCGGCCATCTCCGTGTGTCGGAGGTGCCAAGGGTCCGTGTGTCGAGCCAAATCCTCCATGTGTTGGGGGTGCCTCATGTGTTGAGGTGAAATCCATCGTGTGTCGGTGGTCGGTGCCGTGTGTCGGTACTGGGTGGGGTGTGAGCTCTCGCCAGAGAGAACTCGCTTCCGTGTGAAGGTTTGGAGCTCGCCTACCATGTGTTGGTGAAGAGCTACCACGAGTGGATTCAGGGCTAGGGACGAAAGAGTCCCGACTTCTCTGTGTGAGAAGTTTCCTCAACGGAGACGTAGGTGCTCATGTGTTGAGCACCGAACTTCGGTAAACAACTCGGTTTGCGTCTTCCCGTCTCACCCATTTGCCTCCGCACTTTGAATTAATCGCTTGCGTGTGAGTGCCATCGAGCCTCCTAGTAGTCGTTTGTGCATTATTGTGATCACTTCCGCAACTAGACTCTAGGTCAATCGATTGCTTGAGTTATTAATTTGACTAAGTAAATCAAGCGAATCGAGAGAAGTAAAACTTGAAAAGAGCCGATTCACCCCCCCTCTCGGCCTAGGATCCTTACAAGTGGTATCAGAGCCAGGTTCTCTAGTTGCTTAACCGCATAGAGATGGCTGACGGGGGTAGTGTAGCTGCCAATAGGATTCCTCTGTTTAGTGGCACTAATTTTGGTTTTTGGAAGTTGCGAATGAAAGTATTTCTGCAGGCCATGGGAATGGATGTTTGGAGGGTTGTAGAGTCTCCTCATGGTGTCACACTCACCAACAATATACCTGCCACACCCGCTCAAAACAAACTCCTAGAAACCGATGCTAAGGCCATGAATGCTTTGTTTTGTGGTTTGAGCATGAAGGTTTTCGATAGGGTTAGCAATCTCACTAGTGCATACGACATATGGATCACACTCATTGAGATTCACGAGGGCACTTCTGCTGTTAAGGAGGGTAGACTAGTAGTTGTCAAGGAGCGTTATGATCAGTTCAGAATGCTTCCTAATGAGAATGTCAATGCTATGTTTACTCGGCTTAACCCCATTCTTAACGAGCTTAAGCGGCTCGGTCACATTGTTGCAAATGATGAAGTGTGCAGGAAGATGCTGCGGATCCTCCCCAAGAAGGATTACCGGGACATCATTACCTATCTCACCAACAGCGGTGATGTGGAGAAGCTGGCACCCACAGCTCTGCTCAGCAAGATCACCGCACATGAGATGATGCTCCTCAATGATCCCGAGGTTTCCCCTGCTCCAACGAAGAATCAAGTGATCGCGCTGAAGGCTAGTGGATCAAGGCAGAGTGCCCCCGAGTCGAGTCAAGCGGGGGATGGTTGTGAGATGTCATGGAGCGAGCTCGAGGAGGGCTTCCAACACTTCGGCCTGTTCATGAAGCAAGCTGGCCAGTTCATGAACAAGAATGGCTATGGAGGCAGGAAGAGGATGAGCAGAAACTCATATGCATCATACCGATGCTATGAGTGTCAGGAGAAGGGACATATTGCTTCGATGTGTCCCCAGAAGGGCAACACCAAGTACAAGGACAAAGGAAGGGAGAAGGGTGATGGCGAGAAGCCAAGATGAAGGACTACAAGAAGAATCCTCGAAGTCAGGGTTCAAGGGTCGCTCCTCACAAGGCAAGAGGCTAGCTTTTGTGGGGGAATGGGTGACTGATGACAGCTCCAGCGACACCTCAACTTCAAGTGATGACGAGGAGTCAAGTGGCCAAGGATTGGCCGGATGGCAATCACTCAGTCAGTGCCACCACCACCACCTTCCCTCCAAGATGTCTCACTACCGGATCGAACCTCAAGAGTGGTACTCAGATGATGACGAGTCTGCTTCCTCTACTTCCACTACACCAGAGGCGACATCGACTCCGATCGACATCGCTAAGTGCTTGATGGTCAAGCCATCTAGAAATGAGGTTTGTGACTCCGACTCCGAACCCGAAGATGAGGCGGAAGTTGCTAGAGGTTACCTTGCTCAAGCACTTGACTTTCTTGAAAAGGAAAGATCAAGAAACATGAGACTTCAGGAGCGTCTTAATGACTTAAATGCTAGGTTCAATGATCTTGTGTCTAAGCATGAATCACTAGAAACTGAACATGACTCCATGATGGGTTCTAGTAATGCTATGACTAAGAAAACAAGTGTGCTAGAAGAAGAGAATAGGGCTATGAATGAGTCGGTAGAACATCTCCTTGCTACTATTCATGAGCTTAGGGCTAGTAATGAGCGGCTTCTAGCCGATAATGCTTCCATGATTGCTTTGCCTGTTGCTCAATCTGTTGATGTCTCTGATTGTCATGCTTTGGTTGATGTTCTATCTGCTTCCTCGTCTGTTCCTATTGATGTTGTTGATGATGCTCCTGCTTGTGCCTTGATTGTTGCACCTCCTAGGATTGATTGCTCTACTTCATATGATGACTTGATTGATTTGACCCTGATTGCTTCTAGCTCTAGTGGTTCCTCTAGCTATGCTCATGATTGTACTTCTGATAATTGCAAATTTGCTTTAGCTGCTAGAGAACTAGCTATTGAGAACGGTGAACTTAGAGCCAAACTTGAAAAATTTGATAAAGGACTTGAGAAGTGCTATGAGGGTAGCTTAGCCTTGGATAAGATGCTCAAGGAACAAAGGAAACCTTCCCTAAAAGATGGTTTGGGTTTTACCCCTGAAAAGCCAAAGGGGAGGAAGAAATCCAATGTTCCTCGAGCATCTGCCGGTAGGCAAGGTTATCATCACGTTCATCCCAAGAAGAGAAGCAATTCTGGGCATAACAAATTGCACACTAGCAGCAATGCTCCTAGGATGCACACTGGACACCGCACATGGCAAGGGCCTCCTAGGCACTATAACTCCACATGGCAGCAAAGAAATCATAGTGCCTGGCAATATGGTTCTAAGTATAACACTTGGAATGGTCCTAAGTTTTACAACAACTGGCAAGGTCCTAGGTTCAACACTTGGCATTCACCTAGGCAAAACTTCTGGCATGGTCCTCCTAGGCACAACAATGGTAGACCAATCCCTCCTAGGAACCAAAATCGCAACACTCCCAACCACACACAACCAAGACTTCCTAGAGCACATTCTGAATTATACGGTCACTATCTGGCTCAAGAAAAATGTTCAAGGTAGGATGACTGCTAGATTTGTTGGGCTCAAGGTGAGAATGAGCACAAGGCACATGTTTGGGTGCCCAAGTCATTGATTGATCGCTTTGCTCCTGTTGCTTCTAGCTTGAAGGCTAACCCTCGGGGACCTCCTGTGTGGGTCCTCGAGTCACATAAGTGATCTTCACTCATGATGACAGTGAACTAGGAGTGGAGGTGCCATTGGATCATTGACAGTGGGTGCACCCAACACATGACCGGCAACCCCCGGTTGTTCACCTCAATAGGGGAGGAAGGCAAGATTCCCCCAAGGTCACTTTTGGAGATGGAAGTAAGAGCAAAGTACTTGGAGTTGGAAAGGTAGCAATCTCTTCAGAGCTCTCAATTGACAGGTGCTACTAGTGAAAACTTTGAGCTATAATCTTCTCTCTGTTGCCCAAATATGTGATTTGGGGTTCTATTGTAATTTCTCACCTGAGGGCTTGTTGGTTTTGGACAAAAATGAAAATCTTGTGTTTAAAGGCTTTCGTTTTGAAAACTTGTTTCTTGTGAACTTTAGTGAGCCTGCCGCATCCGTCTCGACTTGCCTTGTCGCCAAAGTCTCTCTTGGTTGGCTTTGGCATAGGCGTCTTGGGCATGTCGGCATGGCAAATTTGAAGAAACTTTTCAAAAACGAGTTGATTCTTGGGGTGCAAGATGTGGCATTCGAGAAAGACAAGCTTTGCAGTGCCTGTCAGGCCGACAAGCAAGTGGCAAGCTCACATCCTGCCAAGAATGTCATGTCTACATCTCGACCTCTCGAGCTTTTACACATGGATCTTTTTGGGCCAACAACATATGTGAGTATCGGGGAAAATCTCTATTGCTTGGTCATTGTTGATGACTTCTCCCGATACACTTGGGTTTTCTTTTTACCTGATAAAACTCTAACTGGAGATATTTTCAAAAAGTTTTAAAAGAAAGCCCAAAATGCTTTTGAGTGTACCTTCAAGAAGGTGAGAAGTGACAATGGAACGGAGTTCACTAACACGTCTGTTGAGCTGTTCTGTGATGAGTTAGGGATTGATCACCAGTTCTCAGCCACCTACACCCCTCAGCAAAATGGGGTGGTTGAGAGGAAGAACAGGACACTCATTGAAATGGCGAGGACAATGTTAGATGAATATAAGACTTCACATCTGTTTTGGGCTGAAGCAATCAACACAGCATGTCACTGCATCAACAGGCTGTACCTTCACAAGCTCCTGAAGAAGACGTCCTATGAGTTGCTAGTGGGAAGACGACCCAATGTCTCCTACTTCAGGGTTTTTGGCTGCAAGGTCTATATCAAGAAGAAGCGGGAGCACTTGGGCAAGTTCCAGAGCTGAGTGGACACGGGAGTCTTCTTAGGGTACTCAGCCAGAGGGTCTTCCTTCAGGGTGTACAATGAGAGCAGTGGTCAAATTGTGGAGACCTGTGATGTGAAGTTCGATGAATCAAATGGGAGTCACGGAGAGCATGAAAATCTGGATGATGTGGATGGTGAGCAGTTGGCAAGAGCAGTGGAGAATATGCCAGTTGGTGATGTCAGGCCAGTAGAGGTTTAGAGGGAGACCGAGACGGTTCCACCACCTCTCACACCGAACCAAAGCAGGACTCGGGGAGCATTGCCTCAAGATAGCTCAAGTGTGGAGCCAGTTCCAGAGGCAGAGACAGCTTATGAGCCAGATGCAGAGTCAGCCGAGCTACCACCTCAGTTGATCAAGACCCATCACACCATAGCCCGTGATCATCCAGCTGATCAAGTGATCGGGGACTTGACTCAAGGTGTGCAAATAAGGTCAAGGACAGCCAGCGTCGGTGAGGTCAGTGCTTTGGCAAGCTTCTGTGAGCACACGGCATTTGTATCTGAGCTTTAGCCAAAGAAAGTGGAGGAGGCACTGAATGACCCAGACTGGATCAATGCGATGCACGAGGAGCTGAACAACTTTGAGAGAAACAAAGTCTGGACTTTGGTAAAGAGGCCGAGCGACTGCAACGTGATTAGCACCAAGTGGGTATTTAAGAACAAGCAAGATAAGTTTGGCTTGGTGGTGCGCAACAAGGCTAGGTTGGTCGCTCAGGGCTTCACGCAGATCAAGGGTATAGATTGTGGAGATACCTATGCTCCAGTGGCACGTTTGGATGCCATCAGGCTGCTTGTGGCATTTGCAACATGCCACAACATTGTGCTTAGGCAGATGGACGTAAAGAATGCTTTTCTGAACGGATACATTGGAGAGCTAGTGTATGTGGAGCAGCCTCCAGGGTTTGAAGACCTGAAGCACCCTGATCATGTGTACAAATTGTCGAAGGCTTTGTATGGTCTCAAGCAAGCACCCAGGGCATGGTATGAAAGACTGAGGGACTTTCTCATTGGCAAGGGATTCACGGTTGGAAGGGTCGACTCGACACTATTCACCAAGGTGGTGGATGGAGACCTATTCCTGTGCCAGGTGTATGTGGATGACATCATCTTCGGCAGCACAAATGAGACCTTGATCAAAGAGTTCAGCGACATGATGAGCAAGGAGTTCGAGATGTCTATGATGGGCGAGTTGAACTTCTTCTTGGGATTTCAAATCAAGCAACTCAAGACCGGGACATTCATATGCCAAGAGAAGTACATCCACGACCTCCTCAAGCGCTTCGACATGGATGACTGCAAGCCAATCCGGATACCGATGGGAACGAACTGCCACCTCGACCTCGACAAAGAAGGTAAATATGTCGACCAAAAGCTTTACCGTTCCATGATTGGTGCTTTGCTCTACTTGACTGCATCTAGGCCGGATATCATGTTTAGTGTGTGAATGTGCGCTAGATTTCAAGCCTTCCCTAGAGAAATGCATATGACTGCGGTGAAACGAATACTTAGATACCTGAAACACACACCTAGCATAGGCCTTTGGTTCCCGAAGGGTGGGCGGTTTGAGCTCCTTGGCTATTCTGACTCAGATTATGCCGGGTGCAAGATCGATCGCAAAAACACTTCCGGGGCATGTCACTTCTTGGATAGGTGTCTTGTGTCATGGGCGTCAAAGAAATAGAACTCCGTGGCGCTATCAACCGCTGAGGCTGAGTATATAGCGGCGGGGAGTTGTTGTGCACAATTGCTTTACTTGACACAATCACTGTTTGACTTTGGGCTAAAACTTGACCATGTGCCTCTCCTATACGACAATGAGAGCGCGGTGAAGATAGCGTGCAACCCGGTCCAACACTCACGGACCAAGCACATTGATGTCCGTCACCATTTCCTTCGGGATCATGTGACAAAGGGCGACATTGTGCTTGAGCATGTGCGGACAGAGGACCAGCTTGCCGATATATTCACCAAGCCACTCGATGAGGCACGATTCTGCAAATTGAGAAATGTGCTAAATATCTTAGATAAGTCAAACATTGCCTGAGTTGGTCGCGTGGCTATGTCATTCATTGAAAATCTTTTGAAGCCAGTTTTAGCTTTTAGGTGCTCTGCCTGTTATACTGGATGCTATTCATTGCCTATATTTTCATCACATTAAATTGATAGCTATAGCATGTGTTTACCTTGTCACTAGCTCAACTGGTGCTTAACTCAACATATCATGTAATTGAAAGCCATGAGCTTATGTTAAGAGAGCTATAGCTTCTAGTCTTATTTGATTGCTCTGAACTCTTTGATTGATCATGTGCTTCTTAGTCTAGGGTGTGTCTCTCCATTTTGCACATGTCTTTACTTCGCTAAATTGAGCAATTTGTGAGAAAATGTTGAGCCAAATTTGCAAAATGTGCTAAAATAGGTCTTATATGTCTCACCAATGCCTCCTCGATGAGATAGCTTGTCATTGCACTAGGCATGAACTTAGGGGGAGTTTTGGATAACCGAGACGTTAATCTTCAGTGTCATGCTGGGTGGCGTCGCCTATGGTTAGAGACAAGAAAATTTGTGAAAATTTGTGAACTAACTCAAAATGTGCTCAACCAAAATGTGTAGTCTCAAATAGGCTTGGCGATCGCATGTGTAGCTTGGATTGCACCTTCTAGTGCTATGGAGTATCGTGTGTCCCCTTTGAGTTTTGGAGCAACTCTTGATACTTCTAGCTATAGTTCACCTTATACTTGCTCTAGGTCATAATAACTTGAAATTATACATCTATCAATTGTGCTCTAGTTGATCTTGTGACATTGTGACCTTGAGATGGCTAGATTTTGAGTGTGATGAACTTATGGGCATACGTGCACTAGTACAACTTTCAAAGCGCTTCACTTGCTAATCCCATACTTTCTGGTCATTGATGCCAAAGGGGGAGAAATTAGTGCAAATCCATGTTTTGGGCATTATCATGTTTTGGGGTGTTTACAAGTGGTAGACTTAGGAGATGCTTTGCTCATAGGATGAAAAATTAGGATGGAGATGCTTTGCTCCATGTGATGTGATGGTACTATCGTGTCTTACAAGTGGTATGCATTGATTTAGAGGGAGCTCATGTTTATGTGAAATACAAGTGGTATGCATTGATTTAGGGGGAGCTCATGTTTATGTGTACATTGCATTTTATTCGTTGGCCTAGTCTTTGGTATTGTGCTATGCTGTGATACAATGTTTCTGGACTAACCCATTGCACCAGAGATTGTATTTGTGCCTTGTCATGTTGGATTTGCAGATGTTGTCATCAATTACCAAAAAGGGGGAGATTGTAAGATCAAGCCTCCCATGGGCTAATTGATTTTGGTAATTGATGGCAAATAGGCCGTACAGCCGGAACGCTAAGGATAAGGACCTCTGTTTTTATAGTTCTTCTATTTTCCTTGTGTGCGTCTTTGGCTAGACTACATCTCTCTGGTTGCGAGGTCCCACCGAGCACGTGTCCGTAAACATCATTTGTGGGTCCCATGGGGTTCGAGAGTGCAGTGTTAGTACCGAGCGAACCATCTAGAGCAATTACACTGTCCGAGGGTCGCCTGCCTCGCCGAGGGGTCGGTGCTTGGGGTTAGGTCGCCGGCCGCCGAGGGTCGCCTGAATCTCGCCGAGGGGTCGCCTGCTTGGGGTGAGGTCGCCACCGCCGAGGGTCGCCAGTGCTTCGCCGAGTGATCGCCCGTGCTTGGGGTGAGGCCGCCCATGCTCGCCGAGGGGTCGCCCGTGTTCGCCGAGGGGTCGCCGTGACGGGGAGAGGTCGCCCGTGCACCGCCACTGTCGGACGGCGTCCGACGCTCTTCGGACGGGGTCCGACAGCAGCGGTTCCAAACGAGCTAGCTCGAAAATGGCTAAGTCCCAGGTACATAGCCTCTGTCGGACGGTCCGTCAGTCACCGGACGGCGTCCAACGACGTGTAAACCCGCGACCGAGCACCTGGCGGGCGTCCCGTTCGTACACGCCAGCGCCCTGTCGGACGTGTCCGGTAAGCCACCGGACGGCGTCCGACCAAGCACAAAAATAGCCCATACCTTCTGTCGGACGGCGCCCGACGGGAACCGGACGGCGTCCGATCGGGCAATGTGAATCTCGCGATTTAATCTGAGCCGTCCATTTCTAGGGTTTCGCTTTGGGCCTATAAATAGGGGCTAGGAGCACGGGAGAAACTTGAGAGAGCCATCATTAAGCAGCCGCCTCTTGTCCTAGCTACCAAGAGAGCTCCTCCCATGGTTCCCACCTTCATCTAGGGTTCCATGTGCTTGTGAGATTGAGGGAAAAGGAGTGAGGAAGAAGAAGAGAGCATCCCCTAGCCTCCTCCTCGTCGTCTCCAAGGTTCGTCCCCTCTCCATGGTTGCCTTGCCATCCTCCATGGTGGGATGAGGGTTGAGTGACTGTCTCCGGTCTTGTGCTCTTTGGATTCTTGCCACCGGGAGACATCGTCGTCGCCGAGCTTCATCAAGCGTACCGCGAGCAAACCCTTCTCCATGAAGGTCACCGTGCTTCCCACGGTGCTTCCTCTCCGTTCGTCGGGGTGTGCAAAGTCCGCCGTGTGTCGGCGGCCATCTCCGTGTGTCGGAGGTGCCAAGGGGTCCGTGTGTCAGAGCCAAATCCTCCATGTGTTGGGGGTGCCTCATGTGTTGAGGTGAAATCCACCGTGTGTCGGTGGTCGGTGCCGTGTGTCGGTGCCGGTGGGGTGTGAGAGCTCTCGCTTGTGAGAGAACTCGCTTCCGTGTGAAGGTTTGGAGCTCGCCTACCATGTGTTGGTGAAGAGCTACCACGAGTGGATTGAGGTCTAGGGACGAAAGAGTCCCGACTTCTCTGTGTGAGAAGTTTCCTCAACGGAGACGTAGGTGCTCATGTGTTGAGCACCGAACTTCGGTAAACAACTCGGTTTGCGTCTTCCCGTCTCACCCATTTGCTTCCGCACTTTGAATTAATCGCTTGCGTGTGAGTGCCATCGAGCCTCCTAGTAGTCGTTTGTGCATTATTGTGATCACTTCCGCAACTAGACTCTAGGTCAATCGATTGCTTGAGTTATTAATTTGACTAAGTAAATCAAGCGAATTGAGAGAAGTAAAACTTGAAAAGAGCCGATTCACCCCCCCTCTCGGCCTAGGATCCTTACAGTTAGCCTAAACGGTAAACGCTAAACAGTCGGCCACTCTTCGTTTAGCGAATAGTCAGACTACACGGCCGATTAAACGAGCCAAAAAACGGATTAAACGGGCACGGATTAAACGGCCTACACGGCCTACACAGTTGACTACTGAGTAGCGTTTAAACGGTGTGTAAACGGTCTAAACGGCCGTGTAGGCGAACAGTGGTTACAAGTGGGAGAGAACCTTCTGGTGGCAGGGTGGTCCCGGAGGTCACGGGGCTCCTTCTCACCAATACTCATCCTATCAAATTCTTGTGTAGGGTCCTTCACTCCTCTTTCCCTACCACCCGTTGAAGCCACACATCACGGTGCCCCGGGGCCGGCACACACCATGGCCTGGATGAGGGGGAGGTAGGGGCCGCTGGATAGTTGGGGGAAAAGGGATATCGTGTGAGAGTTGATGGAGTCATTTTTCTTTTTGCAAAATGAGATGACAGATAGGGATGGCAAAGATGCCCGTGGGTCTAGGAACCCGATCTAATGAGTCTGGAGTCTTGGTCCAATTTTGGACCAGGTATCCAATTTTGGGTTAGGTCTGGGTTTGGGTCCAAGTTCAGGTCTCATTTTTGTCCCGTGGGTATCAATAGGCACCTAAAATAATTAAGAGAAAACAATAAATGTTATTTATTATATCATAGCCAACCATTTCACCCCTTGGCCCATTTCTGGCCTAGCTAGCCACTTCACCCATTCAACCCGCCACCCGACCCCAAACCCTAAATCCTCTACCCCTCCCCTTCCTTCACAGTGCGTAGCCAATACAGTTGTTGCCGAGTAACCCTCTCCTTCCCACTCCCTCCCCTCAGCAGTCAGCACGGTAAAGCCTCCACTCCCTAGCATGGCATAGCTAGGCTCCACAGAGGCGAGGTCTCCTCCATTCAAGTGTGGCAATGGCTTCTCCTTCACTTGGGTGCGATAACGACATCTTCAACTCCCCACTCTAGCATAGCCTAACGAGACATTGTGATTACTTGGAGTGGCCTTCCTACACTCCTCTCCATGCGCCACCACAGCGATGAGACACAGTAGCACCCTCATATCCTCCAAAGGCCACATCGGCAGCAACTTTCCATAGCGGCAGGTCCCAACAAGGGCGATGTGATGTGGTAGATTTGAGGTTAGACTAGTCAACCCAATGGGTGCTTATCAGGTATCAGACACCTGTTGAGCCTGTGTCTAGATTTTGGTTTGGACTTGATAGGTTTCGGATTCGGGTTGAGGGCAATCAGATCCTAGACCAATTTTCATCCCTATTTAGGGATGGGAGAGTTGGGAACAAAGATGAGGAGGCACCATCCTGCAGTTTTAAATATGGTGGGAAATGCTTATACATGTTGTTATTTTGATATTACAAGGGTACAAATATATTAGGTGGTTGGATGGCAGATATGACCTGTGAGACTAGAAATATATAATGTCTCAACTTCATTTTTAACAAAAAAAAATTCGGTTATGACCCCAAAAAGCTAATTTCTTTATCACATAAATACCAAGTGCATACACAAGCTTTTTTCACATTATTTTTCAAGGCATACAACTGTAGCGACCTGTCGGCATGCCCAAGTCTGAAGTCTATAAGTCTGAAGTCTAACTGCCTAAAGTAATGCCATTGATCATGACATGTATGGGCTAGCTACGACCAATTCAAGTCCTATGAACTTTTTTTTCCACGCCAAGACAACTTGGAATTTGGAATTGACATGACCCAGTGGTTCATCTCATGCTGCCATTAGAACTTTGCTCAAGGGCTATACTACTACTAACTGCTCCTTTTACACCTGCAGAGAGCATTGATATGAAGAACATATAATTGTCAAAAAGCTGGGGAAAAATTCCTCTTGTGATCCTGCAGCTAGCTGCATGCAGCTTGTTATCCTTGCATTTGGGCAAAGAACATGAGTAGGCTCAGCATCTAGGACAAGAACCCTATGCCATGCCCCCAATCCAGCCTGCACTGAACTCTGAAGAGAACAGTACCCTAGCTAGCTTGCAAGGAGAAAAGAGCAGCTTTTACAGAGGAAATTCCTTTTGTAATCTTCAGTTTACTAATCAGGTCTTGGCGCTCATCGATCAATCTAACCGGGCCGTGGGTGCAAAGCTAGCCAATATGGAGCCTCCATCAAAGCAGTTGCTGTTTGAATGCAATGCCCTGACCAACGTGAGATGCGCCCCATGCCATGGCTAACGACATGTCAGGCCACAATGCCGCACCAATACACCATGCATCACTCTCATAGTTGGAAAATGACACTGGGTAATGGTCATTGACCATAGACCAAGTCACCCAGGGCACAAGCTATGCATATTCCAGTGTACACTTGGCAAGTCTTCAGATCAGCTCAGCTGTTGCCTGTTGATCATCGAGGAGAGGAGGCGACTGCAGAGAGAAAGAGACAAGCACAAGACCAATGGTGCCATATGCTTTGGAAGCATAGCTCAACGTGGCCATGGAAAGCAAGGTACCCCACAGCTTGTAAAGGCCCAGGTGCTGAGCCCTACAAATACACAGCAACCCCGGGTTCTTGATCTCATCGTCATCAAGTGGTAGAAGCAGAGCAGCTGTGAAATTAAGCTAGCTAGCTGGTAAGTGAGTGTGATCTGCAGGCATGGCGAAGGCGATCAGTCATGGCCATGGCCTTGGGCTCGGGCTTGGGCTTGGGCTTGCCTGCTTCGCCCTGGCGGTGGCCATGCCCATGGCCGGCGCGGCGCAGTTCAAGGTAGGAGGCGACAATGGCTGGAGCGTGCCCGGCGCCAACGCGGAGTCGTACAACACCTGGGCGGAGAGGACCAGGTTTCAGATCGGAGACTCACTAGGTAATTAACGCTCTTCATCATCTTCTTCAAGCTTTCTGTCATGGTCTTTATGGTGTCAGCGTAGCTGTGGTTACGGTATTAAATTATTTTTTTTCCGGATATTCCTTTGTATCCAAATCTTTCCTTCAACCTTTCAATAAAATTTTAGGCTGCTAGTTTATTCTCTTCGCTTTGCTAATCATCAGGCGTCTGATTCTAAAGAATTCTCGGTTGATTTTTTTACATGCCTAGATGCTATAGTCAAATCTTTTATGCGTCATGTGAAAGTGTCAATACTAAGAGTAACTCTTAGTATTCTGATGTCAAGCCGATTCTTTAGGCCTCTGCCATTAATTGTTGATCACTTGATCATGGCGTGCGTTCATGGTGGCTGATTCTGGATTCTGGTGGTTGCAGTGTTCGTGTACCCCAAGGAGAAGGACTCGGTGCTGCTGGTGGAGCCGGCCGACTACAACGCCTGCAACACGTCGTCGTACGTGAGGAAGTTCGACGACGGTAACACCGTCTTCACCTTCGACCGCGCCGGCGCCTTCTTCTTCATCAGCGGCGTCGACGCCAGCTGCCGCGCCAACGAGAAGCTCATCGTCATGGTCCTCGCGGGCCACAACGCCACCGCCGGCGCGCCGCCCCCGACGTCGGGCGCGCCTCCGCCGCCGCCGGCGCCCTCTCCTCCTCCTTCCTCCCCTTCCAGCCCGCCGCCTCCCGCTCCTGCTCCGACGACGCCAAGCACGCCGCCGCCAGCTTCGTCTCCGGCAGCTCCCGCCCCGTCGACGACGCCGAGCACGCCGCCGCCCGCCTCATCTCCGGTAGCTCCCGCCCCGTCGACGCCACCATCTGCTCCCGCTCCGGCGTCCCCGCCGTCGCCCGCGGAGTCCGCTCCGCCTTCCGGCTCCCCGCCGGCGCCACCCTCAACGAATGCTCCGAGCTCAGGAGCGGCGGCGGCGAACCCGAGCGCCACGCCGCCGCCTCCCGCCAGCCCCAGCAACGGCGCGGGCCTCGCGGCGGGTGCTGGCCTCGTCGGCTCGGCCGGGGCCTTCATCGTTGGCTACGCCATGCTCGCTCTCTGATCAAGCGCACTGACCGAGTGCCATACGTGGGATCGAACCGAAGCCTTTTCTCTTGCGCGATTGATTAACTACTGTAAAGACGCATGATTTGTTTAAAAACCTCTTTGTATTCGTTTTCCAGCGGGTTAATAAAAAGAGAAATACGCTATGCTTGGTCAAGCAATTCCCGCACTCAACCAAACCTTTAATCGTGCGTCAAGATTCGTGCACGGACAAACCTCCCCTTCATACGATTTTTTGCAAATAAGTCTACAATTTTCGAAACCAAGCAATTAGGTCGATCTTTTTCATCCTCTCTGCATCCCCGCCGAGCTGGCTACCCTAAGCGGCGCGGTCACCGGCGACCACCACGGCCTTGTTGCACAACCACGCCGACGTCTGGGTGAGGCAACCAAACATCATACCCTCCATACCATACTTTGGAAATGAGTACAAAACAACCAAACAGATGTTTTACATGGGCTCAACCTAACTCCCACTAGCTTGGTTGAGCTCTTATGAGCCAGCTCGGAAGGAACAACCACCACACAACCCTATATATGTGTTCGGCTGAAAGCGTTCCATGAGTATAGGCACATGTTTGTACCAACATATGACTTATAATTTAGGTTCAAATTATATATTGGATCTCGAACTCAAATCTAAGGCAGTTGTACCTAAAGGCATTCAACCTGATAGTCGTAAGTAGAAAACTTAAGCCTAGAGACGTAGAGAGTCAACCCTAGGATCAAGGAGATTTGTGCCTCCGCAAACACCTTTCTCCATCGTAGGCTCCTTGTTCTCATTGCCGCTATAGAATATTGCCATCAAATGCCTCCTCTTCCCCTTCTCTGCTTTTATGGAGGGCATTCCCTTCGACAATGAGCTCTTGATCATGAGGACTAACGCGTGCTTGGTGTGGTTCTGTTTCATTTGGGTCAATAGCAGCCTCAATGTGCTATTGGTGTCTAGCTCTTTCTTGTCCCTGCGCTTTCATGGCAAGATGAAGCCCTTGTGCTTAATCTTCTTGGAGGCCACAGCGGCAGGTAACAAATTCTGAGGTGGATCTTACGACTACTCCGTGGACGATGAAGCTAAGGCTGTCACGCTGCCGCTGACGTTTGCGCCAGGGCAATCGATCCCCAGTAGGTGGTGAGCAATCGATCTATTGTAGGTGGTGACCCACCACCTCGAGAGCTCAGAGACGACGACCCACTATGCCATGGTGATGGCGGCACGACGTTGGTGGTGGTCAAGGTGGCGTGAACCAACCCCGACATTGAGATCACCATTGATGGATGCACGACAGAGAGCATGATGATGATGACGAACACCGGCAAATTGAAGTTGAGCTCCATCTCCATGACTTAAGGGGAAAAAGGCAGCTCACTGGCGCAAGGTGAGGAGGAGGCCTGAGTGGCGCTAGGGAAGGAGACGACAGCTCGCCAACCAGGTAGTTGTGGAGGGATGAGAAGGAGGGGCGGTGAGAAGAAAGCGGTTATGTGAGAGAAGAGAGAGGACATGGCGGCCATGTGACTGACACATAAAAATAAATCATGCCACATCATTATAAAAATTTTCAAAGAAACTAGTCAAGTCTGGTATTTTGGTTTAGAAATCAATTTGATCCTGTAACTTTGATACCTTTCCCTTATCATCCAAGAAGAAGAAGGAAAAAAAAAAAAGGACTCGGGCTGCCCTCTTCGCATCCCTTCTCTTCTCCTGCTCACCAAAAGACCGTTATAAAACGGTTGCCGTTGTACGCGACACTCGCGAGAACTTCCAGGCGCAAATCGGCAAAGCATCGATTCGAAAGGCAGCGCCATGAAAAGGGGGAGCCGGCCAGGCACCGAGGCACGTGCATGCATGCGTGGACACTCGATCGAATGCCTTGAGGTGCCCGCCAAAAGCAAGGCACCCTGACCCTGACCCTGCCACAGCATCAGCATGGGTGTGCCTACAAATTGGATGCAGGCACAGAGCTAGCCACCAACGCGAGAAGCAGCAATCCACAGAGAGAAGCTTGGAGAGGTGGAGCTTGCTTGCATTGCAGGTTGCAGGTTGCAGCCAGCCATGGCGATGCCGGCGAGGAGCTCTTCTCGTGGCCTGGCGCTCGGCTGCCTCCTCGCTCTCCTCGCCGCGGCGGCCGGCGCGACGCAGTACAAGGTCGGCGGCGACAGCGGCTGGGCCGTGCCCGGCGCCGGCGCAGAGCCCTACAACACCTGGGCAGAGAAGACAAGCTTCCAGACAGGAGACCAGCTCTGTGAGTGTACCTTTGTATATATGAACACTTTAAAGTAACATTTTTTATAAGATTTAAAGAGTTTTTTGAAAAACTTTCAAGATCATTTTGAATATTTTTTTTTGCTTTATATGGTCTTATCGAGATAGTCCACAACTTTTTTAGCTTATAACCTGTCACTGATTATAGCTAAAAAGAAGAATGCCTAGCGCTCTGCTTCTGCTTGGAGCTTGGAGCTTGGTTTTGGTTTCGTCGTCAATGCCGGCGACATGGCGTCATCTGGTTCTTGCTGCTTGCGTGTGTGATGTGTGCAGTGTTCGTGTACCCCAAGGACAAGGACTCGGTGCTAGTGGTGGAGCCGGCCGACTACAACGCCTGCAACACGTCGTCCTACGACAAGCGCTTCGACGACGGCAGCACAGCCTTCGACCTCGACCGCGCCGGCGACTTTTTCTTCATCAGCGGCGTCGAGGCCAACTGCCGGGCCAACGAGAAGCTCATCGTCATGGTCGCCGCGCCCAACGCCACCGGGGGCGCTCCGGCGCCGAGCCAAGGCCGACCGCCGTCGCCACCGAATGGCGGAGCCGCCGCGCCGCCGACTTCCTCGCCCAACGCTCCGGCGGCCGGCGGGAAGAAGAACCCCCCGGCCAGGGGCATGCCTCCTGCCGCCGCCGGCGACAGCAAGAGCGGCGCTGGGCTCACGGTGGCGGGACTCACCGGCTGCTTTGCCGCCTGCATCGGATACGCCATGCTTGCTGTCTGACGATGATCTCTGATGCTTTGCAAAAGGATATGGCGAGATGTTCTTTCGTTGGCCTTTAAATGTTCACAAGTATTTGTTACTGCAAAGGCAGTGCATCTTTGTGCTGTGTTCTTTTATCTTCTTTTGCTTTGGATGAATAGCAATTGCACGGTTAAGCAGCTGTGCTCAATGGCCAACGTTGACATTTCCGACTCCGAGGTGTACAAATAAATGAGTAATTCTGAAAAAAAAAATGTTATGGTAAATCTTTGAATTGCTCACGGTGGAGGTGGACGCAGCACGACTCAGTGGGTGAGACGTCCAAAGTCCAATGCATCATCCTTGTCTAAGCATCAATCTACTATCTATATAAAACAGAGTTAAACGGAGCCACCACATTAATTCTAAAATCCTATATAAAACAGAGTTAAACGGAGCCACCACATTAATCCTAAAATCCTAGAAATTCCCACGTTAATCAAAAAATAGTAGAAATTCTCACGTTAATCATAGAAAAAAGAAAAATCTACATCGTCGAATATGGATATAATTATGTAAATCTAACGGTCAATATTAACCTCTATAACAAACCATCGTTCGATCATATATTGAGATAAACTCTAAATCTAATCTGATATATTATCTATATCTTAACACAAATCTAGCCGCGCAAACGGGCGGGTCACCTTGCTCGTTATCGTTAAGACAGTCTTCAACCATGTCCTCTGTATTTTCTCTCCTATGGTTCTATATACAGGGTTCTCCTGAAATATTCCTCTAAATAAAATTTGTTTTCAACCAAGTCTCCTAAATCATATCCCTATTTTTTTACTCATTTCTATCCAACTGCCAACGTGCTCCATCAAACGGAGTCCGATCCACACCGAACATAGTCCGGTCATGCTCAAAAGCTGAGCTAACACAGCCACTGGACTTCGTCCGATCACCCACCGGACTCCGTTCGCAAGAACCGTTTATACCATGACCAAACATAGTCTGACCATCGTCGGACTCAATCCGACCGAACTCAACACGAAGATCCTTGCTGTCGGACCTGACCGGATCCAGACCGGTCACTATCCGATTCGGTCCAATGAACACTTTTACACTCCTCCAAACTTGGTTCGATTCCTTTGGACTCGGTCCGATGGGAGGTCCCGAGAGACTCTGCCATGAACACGAGACTTGTCGCCGGCTCCGCCTCGTCGCTGCCTCACCTTGATCCGCTCACACATGGGATGGGCAGGCCATTGCTTCCCGAACGCTAGGAGAGAGGAAGCTCAAATCTAGGGTTTCTCTCACCGGCTCCACAAGTTAGAGGACAACATAAGGGTTTTGATTATGCGAGGTAGGGATCGGCTGGAAACTCTATTTTGCGGGTGGGGGTTTGTTTACGGGTTCCGGCTGGAGTTAGCCTAAGCAAAATGAATGGCTCGCTAGTACAGTTTGGATCGCATCTTTAGAAAATCCAATAAACAAGTGATTGCCTTGCCACTAGATGGCCCAACGACCACAGCCAAATCGAGTCATATATGCAGCAAGTGATGCCTTACTTTACTATATAATAGCAAAATTATACCACGATAAATATATTACGGGGCAGCACAAAACCTCATTAAACAATTAAATCATTCTAGGAGAAACGGTACAGAGGCTTACATAGAACACAGGTGGTTGTTTGCATTAATATGACTGGAAAATTGCTGAAACTGAAAATAGCACCAACTTAATAAAAAGTCAATAAGTCTCGTTTGGAGAAAATTCCTTAAACCCAAAGTAGTACCAACGTTGAAGGCTAATTTTGCATCTATCCTTGACAAACACAGAAGACAGACAAAAAGGCATCTACAGCCTCCTTCCTCTCCTACCACCCTTTCTGCGAGTGCTGTCTGTGGGAATAGGGGTCACATCCTCTGCAAAATAACCATACATGCAATTATTATATGCCAAAAAGGATTACAGAACTACTCTGTATGCAACAATGGGAATACTGTTAGCGAGAATATGCGAAATAAGCAACAGAAGGAGACAAAGTATCTAAATTCTTCAGTCTGTGGGATGTCTGAATGTACCAATGCGCCCGATTTTCATGCCAGATCGAGCAAGAGCCCTGAGAGCAGCTTGAGCGCCAGGTCCAGGTGTCTTGGTCTTGTTGCCTCCAGTAGCACGGAGCTTAATGTGCAAAGCAGTAATACCAAGTTCCTGTGAGTTTAAACTCGTCAGGATTCAGGGCCACACAAAGGGAATTCAATGGTTCAAGAAAAGCAGTATAACAAGTTGTTAACATACAAACCTTGCAGCGCTGTGAAACATCTTGAGAAGCAAGCATAGCTGCATATGGCGAGGATTCATCGCGGTCAGCTTTGACCTTCATGCCACCTGCATAGATTTATGAGAAAAAACAATATGTTCGTAATCTGTTCATGGCAAGCTGGCGGCTAAACAACTAAATTCAAAGAAGGTACAGCCATACCAGTAATGCGAACCAATGTCTCCCTTCCAGACAAGTCAGTGACATGCTGCATACATAAGCTAACACCGGTAAGAAACTAATAGCAAAAAGAAGTTCAGACGGCAGATTCATGGAGTATGTAATTGAGAAAAAAAAAACTTACGATGAATGTGTCATTAAAAGATGCAAAGATATGAGCAACTCCAAAGACATACTCCCCCTCACGGACAGTGGGTCCAAGGGTGACATTATCCTCCTTAGGCTCCCTGGTCTTTCTCTTCGACTGGCATGAAGAGGGCACAGTTAGCTGAGAACAAACTAGCTAAAATTGTATAGCAACACTCAATTACATCACAAAATCACAAGCACGGAGCACAGTTAGCTGAGAGCAAACTATCTAAAAATTGTATAGCAACACTTAATTACATCACTAAATCAGAAGCAAGGAGCACAGTTAGCCCAGAACAAACTAGCTAAAATTGCACAGAAACACTAAATTACATCACTAAATCACAAGCAAGGAGCACAGCTAGCTCACAACAAACTAGCTAAAGCTGAATACCATCTCTATTTGGTGATAAATAAAGCACCTGTCTCCCTTTTTTTTCTTTTGCTTTCTCAGATATTTCATAAAATGGACTCTCTATGGATCCCCACCAGTGATCAATTCTCGCATGAATAGCTAAGGATCCAAAGTTAATTACATCACTAGATCACAAGCTAGTTGTCCTAATTTCACACCCATATTCTGTCATGCAGACATGCAGTTGCATAGCCACAATTACGAGTTACAACCAAATCTTGGGTGCCGAACATGCACAAGCAGAATGTTCAACAGCAAAGCGTCATTAATCCACCCAGCAAACCTAAAAAAAATTATTTCTCTCTGCTCATAGAGAATCCAACTCAAGCAAACACTAAGAAGCACTCAGCTATTCTGCATCACCAAGGTGTTCATTGCAAACGGCAAATGCACATAAGCTGCCTCAAATTCCAACTACGCGTCATCACATAAAAAAAAAAGCAATTAACCAATAGTCCAATACAGCATTGCTAGTAATTACCTACCAGGCAAGATGTTCAAACCCTAAGCTACAGTGCCAAACAAGCAAATCGCAGATCCGCTCCCCACCGTTGGCCAACACCAGAACACAATAGAGCCGCACCCCATCACACAACAGCATGCCCAACATTACAAACCCTAGCTTCACATCACATGCTACCACTTGTAACACTACCGTAGCATCCAGACCACAAATTCGCGAAAGAACTGGAGACTGGAGAGAGAGGATGCTACAGAAGACGAGGCCTCACCATGGCGGGCGCGAAGAGATTGGGAGGTCGAGCCGAGAACAGGAGGTGGAATCGGAGTTCAGATCACGAGCTCGCCGCCGCGCCGCCGAAGCCTCGAGAGGGGAAGCGGAGGGAAATGCGTCGCGGGCGACCATTATATATGACTAGGGTTTGATGCAGAGGCGGAAGCAAGCAGTCAAGCACTCCCTGCAGGTGGGGCCCGAACGACCATGGGCCTAGTTGTGGAGGCTGCCTTCTCTTATGGGCCGTTATTCAAGTATTATTAGGCCGACACCACGAGAGTTAGTATGGCTTGAATGGGCTTCAGGAACCGAGCCTAGTCAAGGTTTTCGGTTCGGGTCCTGTTGGTTCGGTTCGATTACTGTACGAATCGGGCCAACCAGCTGTGGCTTCGGCTCAAGTTCAGTTCGCATACTGAACCGAATCAAACTAAGCCGGTCCGATTTTTTATTGGTCGGCTTATCTTATTTTAGAAAAATCATTATATTTCACACATATACATTATTAATTAATTAATTATATTATTTATCATAAGAAAATACATATAAATACATATATTGAATTAATAAATATACTACAGTAGCGAACCGACCGGCCGAACCAAACCGAACCGGGCCAGCCCGACGGGTTGAGGTGCCGGCCCAAATTCGGGTCGGTTTACCAAATCGAGCCGACTCGGTTTGTGAACAATATGGGCCGGCCCGGTTCAGTCCGGCTGGACCGGCCATTTGGCCAGCTCTAGAAATATGTGCCACACAGATTTTCTCTGTATACACATGTACGTAATAAAAGTCATGAAAAATTCTAAAAAAGTACAGATGTAAATATGAACTTACTCTACCAATTTGTCAAATTGTAAGTTCAAAATCATTATATATTTACAAGTTAAAAAAGATAGTGCTGTCAATTTTACACTATTCAAATTTATGAGAATTTCCTCCTTTTACCACCCTTAATATATTAAGAATTAATTTGATCTTAAAACTTTATGCATGATACAATAATGAATGACATCTATAAGTTCTTTTGAGAATTTTTCTTTTATTAGCAGGTGTATACGATATGTACACGGAAAATTTGTGTACACATGATATGTTGTCACAGTAATAGATCTTTGTTGTATTGACGATGAACACTTATTCCTGTCAACATGCAAGCCAATCACTTATTTTGTAGTCGAATTAAAAAAGTGTATGTAAATAAATATAAAGATTTCTAGAGCTCTCGATAACTCTCTTCCACGAAAAAATAGCTAAGATTTCGGTATTTATACTATTTTATTATTGTTACAATGGTAATGCTTTAGGTCGAACGTCCGAGATGCCTGGACGCTGCAAGGCCCAAGGCCTACTACGAGTATATCGGACGAAACATTGAAATGCAAGGTCACCATTGATTTAGCCCTTGTTTGTTTGAGCTTCTAGCCAGCTTTTAGCCTCAGAAACCAGAAGCTCAAACAAACAGTCAGCTTTTGAAACCCCCTTTAAAAAAGTCAAAAGCCACCAAAAGCCTAGCTCTAAAAGCTAGTTTTTTATGGTTTTTTCAAAAGCAGCTTTTAAAGAAGCAGCAGCTCAAACAAACAGGGCCTTAATCATACAGGTTAATTCTGTTTACTTAACTTACAACTCTTTGTCTGTCTCTTTGCTTCTTGCCATTTGCCAATGACGCATAATTGTTAGAATGCGGCAAGGACACCGGTGTTGCAGGCGGACTGGGATTCTCTGAGGTATTGTTCTCTACAGTTTTGTCACTGACATGTAGGCTTCACATGCATAGGGCTCCCATGTCAGTGATCCATTGCCCTCTACAGTAAGTCAGAGGATCAGGTTCCGTTGCAGGCGCGGTGGCTCAGCGGAGATGATCGACGGCACGACCTCTCCTACTCGTCCCTCATCCTTACTCTCCTATTTCCTCTCCCTCCCGCTTCTTCGTTGTCCACTTTCCTCCCCTCCATGAAAGCTCTTCACATCCCTCTCTGTTTCCATCTATACTTTTTCCAGCGAGATAGGTGGCTGGATCCGAGGAGCATGATAGAAGACTTGTTAAATTTGAGGAATAAAACGGTCAAGAGGTTCTCCATAATCATTTTTTGCCTTAAAACATCACACGTGTACGCATGAAACACTCGGGTTTGCTTGTTGAAGTATCGATTTTGCTATCGCTAAACATTTTGTTGTACGGGGCGAACGAATCATTGTGAAACATGATTTTTTTATCAGTTTTTTATATGTCCCATCAATTTTTTTTTACCATGTTTCCTATTCTTATTGACACGTCCAACACTTATTTTGGTATGTTCTAAAACATTGGTCAACCATGTTTCATTAGTATAACATTATGTTTTAATAGGCATTATCAAGTGGTCCAGCAATACATCATGTATATATTTCAGCAATACACATTGTCGACGAACTTTTGTATAACATTATGCCTGATCCGTTGGTTAACCACTAGGCATCCAGTCCGTAGTGACTCCCCCGTTGCAATGCAAGTTACGAAATATTGGAATTTTGGTTTATATATATGGTGTACACATGCAAGTTTATCTCGATGATTACCATCATGTCACTGTCTGCGTATAGGAAATGAGATTTTTTTTTTCCAGGTATGCAAATATGCACTTGTCGCGTTCGTGTGCCCTGCAGTGCACGGCGTTGCTGCCCATCAATCTCAGAAGCTTCCATAGGTATAGATAACGCCGGGCCGACTGGCAGATCATGGGCCAATGCGCGTTTGATGCATAACTTTGCGGTAACTAACCATAACCAAGTGTAGTTTATCTTATATTTCCCCCCGATAAAACTAGTCGAACGTCTGTAGCTTTTTTTTTTAAAAAAAAAAAACAGAAACACTTGACAGGAGAAATTGCAAAAATAGTCCAGGACTCCAGGTGCAAGAAATCAAGAAATCTAGGGGGGTACAAAACACTTAACAATGGAGTATTAGGCTATTGCGTAGGAAACAAGAGACTCTTAAGGATCAACATAAAATAAGATAGAGGAATTCTATAGGGCGGTATCCCGTCGAGGCCTCCGCCGACGGGATACGTCTCAGCCGTCCGATGCGAAGCGTAGCCTGTCCCTCGCGCGTGCAGTGGAGTCTAACACACGTTGCTTTCCTCCGCATATTCACGCAGCGACTCGGTGCCTTGTTACACGGTCTGCATATTCGACTTACACACGAAGTTCATTGTTTAACTCATGCATGCATACATCACGAATTTGGTTACTGCAGTCCATTTGCACCTTTTTGTACGTGCATGCGGTCATGTGTACTGCTAGTAGTGTACTTTTTCATGATTTTAATTATACTTTAAAATAACAATTATATTCCACAACAACTTTCAGATTGATGATGCGTACATATTTTTTTATTTAGACTTTTAATACTACATGGCACCGTACTTGATACTTGTTCGTGATACCATTAACCCGATACTGATATTTCTTTTTGTGTTATATGATATCTTACCAAAACTCAACGATACCAACAATCTGATACCACCGATACCGACACTTTGTGATATATGATACCTTTTTTCGATACTGAAACTCGACGATACCATCGATACCAATACTTTTTTGTTTGTGATACATGATACATTTTTCTGGTACCGAAACTCGACGATACCACCAACCTGATACCATCGATACCGATTCTTTTTGAGTCTGCGATATATCATACCCTTATGTTACCTTTTTTCGATACCGAAACTCGACAATACCAACAACCTGATACTACCGATACTGACACTTTGTGATATATGATACCTTTTTTCGTTACCGAAACTTGACGATACCACCAACCTGATACCATCAATCCTCAACACATAGACCCGATACCTCAATGATACCATAAAACTCGACGTTACCACCAACCTGATACCATCAATCTGATATTTTTTTGTTTGTGATATATGATATCATTATGATACTATTTTTTCGATACCAAAACTCGACGATACCGCCAACCCGATACCACCAACCTGATATCATGAAACTTGACGACACCACCAACCTGATACCACCAGTACTGATACTTTTTTTGTTCGTGATATATGATACCCTTATGATATCTTTTTTCCGATACCGAAACTAGACGATACCACCAACCCCGATACCACTCATGCTCGACACCCAAACCCGGTAGTTAATGATACTTCTGATCCGATACTTGATCTTTTGACCCGATACTTAATTTTTTGACCGATACTCGATGATACTTCTAATCGGATACTTGATTTTTTTGACCCGATACTTGATGATTTTTCTGATCCGATACTTGTTTTTTTGACCTGATACTCAATGATACTACAACTTTGATACTGCATACATGATACTCCAACTGTTTTGTTAGGAGAATAGGACATGTTTTGATACTACAACTTTGATACATGATACTACATATTTGATACTCCAATTTTGGTACTGCATATATGACACTCCAACTTTGATACATGATACTACATACCTGATACTACAACTTTGATACTGCACACATGACACTCCAACTTTTGATACTACAACTTTGATACATGATATTAAATACCTGATACGACAACTTTGATACTGCATACATGATACTCGATAATACCTTCAATACGATACTTGGTTTGTTTACCCAATAATCGACGATACCACCAACCTGATACCACCAATACTCAACACCCTCAGATTCGATACTTTTGTTCATATGATACTTCTGATCCGATACCTGATTTTTTGACCTGATAATCGATGATACTTCTGATCCGATATTTGATTTTTTATTTTGATACTTGATTATACTTCTGATCCGAGACCTAATTTTTGACCTGATAATCGATGATACTAATCATCTGATACTTGATTTTTTTGTCGACCGGATGTCCCGATACTTTATTTTTTGACCCGATACTCGATGATATTTTCCTAATCTGAAACTTGATTTTTTGGACCCGATACTCGATGATACTTCTGATTCGATACTCGTCTGTATGAGCAATTAGGAAGTTTGCATGATGTAACTATTAAAAAAATTAAAACTATTAAAAATGGGTTGGTTAAGATTTTAAATGAATTATAAAATTTATTTTATGCGGTTTAGACACCGAATAAAATAGATACGAAATTTTAAAGATGAAAATCAACTGAATAATAAAGAAATTCATGGAGAACTAGCTGGCTTTTTTCAACCTGCGCGATGCAAGCTTGGTCCCGTGCTGCGGGGTGCACGCGGCAAGGGATCGATAAGTGCAGGAGAGGGAACACGTGCAAAGGAAAGAGAAGGAGAAGCGCACTCGGAAGAAAACGACAAGTCTATAGCTGCACGAGGAGACGGACGTGGAGGCGCGCATACGAGAGACACGCGGCGTGCGGCTAGTGATCCCGTTGGGAAGTAGCACCCGATAAGATATGAACTCATCGCATGTCACCTTAAGAGACTTTTATTATAATAGAAATTCAATGCTATATGTGTGTGTCTGAAAACCTTTTTAAAAAGAGTCTATGTTGCGTGAGCCTAGCTAGGTGATGGCCTTCCGTTGGGTCTAGGCAATGACTAATTAGATGGTCATCAGGTGCTTTCTGATTGTAACTGATGACATGATTACATAGAAGATTTTATTTGAATATCATATACCATGATTTATCCTCTAACATCTCGAATTTTGAATAAGTATGTTAATAAATTACAAAATGTCATTATATATCTTCTAAATAGTCACTTTTTTATAATGAGAAAAAGTCAAATTATTTTTTGAATCACTATCCACATAAAAATCAATTTATTCACCTAGATGGTCTAGACGCTAAGCAACCTTTTTCAGTCTAGCGTCTCGGACCTTGCTTGACAGAGATTCATATCTCTTGTATTAACAAAGTAATGAAATGGCATGACATTAGACCATTAGAGACTATTGTGTTAAATCTATAGGAGGGAAAACATACTATAGCATGGTTTTTAATTTTGCTAACCGATCTGAATCATTTTTGTTCTTTTCTTGAACTTTGAACCGTTTATTCTTGATATTAGCATATGAGATTTTATTCTGCATCTCATGGACAGATCAGTAGCTAGGCTATGGTACGTGCTACGTGCGATATATTAAGATGCACATACATATTACAGTTTCTTTACACATGAAGCAACAAAATCCATGCGCCACGAGTGTCACTCCATTACGGCTTCTCTCTCTCTCTCTCTCTCTCTCTCTCTCTCTCTCTCTCTCTCTCTCTTTCTTTCGCCGTCGCCGTCGCCGTCGCACGCGCCCCCCTCATTAAACCTAAAAGGCGCCATTAGCCGGCAGCGACGCGGACCGCCGCGACGCGACACGCGCCGCATTTACTCCGCCGTTGAACGCTCGGTCGTCTCGACGGCGAGCCGCTGCCATCAGTCGGCGGCGCGCCGCCACGCGTCGCCTGCCAGTGCGGCCAGCCTCGCCCATGCGTGCATGCTTCGCCTGGGCTAGTACAGCTGTGTGATCGTCTTCGCGAGCACGACGGCGACGACGATGACGTCGGCGTCAGTATCTGCTTCTGCCGTATGGGCCATGGCATCTGCGAGCTCTTGCCGCTCCGGTATAAATACGCGCCTTTGCACCGGCGGCCACGCCGTGTAAGCTCAGCTCTCTAGTGTTGCTACTGCCTACTTGCTAGTTGCAAGCGTAGCATTAAGCTCAGCTAATTTTGTCAGGACTCAGGAGTACTATAGCTGCCATGGCGAAGGTGCAGGCTGCGGCGAGGTTCATGACGGAGGTGGCGCCGCCGCCGTTCGTGTCGATCATGCGGCGGCGGAAGGTGCCGAGGAGCCTCGACACGATCGCCGAGGACGACAGGGAGGTGCAGGCGCCGTACAGCGGGCACTACTACTACGGCAAGCATGCCTCCGGCAAGAGCTCGGCGTCGGTGTCGGGCGCCGCCGCCTTCACGCCGGCGAGCCCGCGCACGGGCGGGACGTTCATGCGGGAGCTCAGCAAGTGCTTCTCCAATAACGTCGTCCACGGCCAGGCGGCGGCTGGGAGAGCCGTCACAAGGGGCACCGGCGGGTCGTCGACGACGCGCCACGGCTGGAGAAGAACACGTCTACCTAGGGGTGCCATGTCAAAATAACTAAATAAGAGGCGACCTGAGATCGCATGCATGTGTGAGGTGTATATTTGATTGCCTCTTCCATGCATGCACGCTTAGCTATGTATGTCTGTTCCAAAACATTGTGTGCTTCGTCAGTTTTTGCTCAAATCCGCGATAATTAGGACAATATTTCCCCTTCGGGCTAGCATATATATTTGACCATGCATGGACGCATGTATATGTGAATGTGTATGTGTGCATATGCATGTCCATCTATGTCTCATCCAAATGCCAGATCTAAGTATACATATATGTGTTTGTTTTCGGCCCCAGCACGTGTCTCCTGTATACTGAACTTGTTTAGTTTACCAATAATTTCACAATCGTCTGTTTTTATTTAAATTACACCGTAATTACGTGAAGTTGCCTCGTGTTCTTGTTTAGGTCTAAAATCTTCAAAACCATAAAACCATATGAAGGTTGAATTTTTGTTTTGTAGTAGGTTAAAAGTGGTTTTGATGTGGCGGTTTGGTGCGCTACATGTGGCCACAAAAAAGATGTTTTATTGCCAGACAGATAGTCCGTAAAACATTTTTATTTTCTTTTATCAATTTTTTAAGATGGCCTGCATGTCATCTTCTCCCTCCATTCTTCCCCCTTCCTCATCTCTCTCTCTCGAAACCACTTTTACCACCACTACATGTTTCTACATATATCTTTTTTATTGTTAGATGTGCCTCAAGATGGTTGCCCAGTCACCCCAACTTTTTTACGAAAAAACCTAAATTTAAGAAGAAAAAAACAATCGGGTCATGCATCTTCATCTTCCTCCCTCCCACCTAGCTGAGCCGGCGACCACTCTGACCCTGACACTGACCATGACGACATCCAGGGAAGCCGGCTTGTCGGGAAAGTCACAATCGTTGTCGCACCGGCTCCTCTGCGAGCCAGCGACGTCGCCGGGGTGCGGTGGTCGCCAACATCAAAGCTGTCGTGCCCCACCACCATCGCCATGCACCGCGACACAGTTGAGCCGCGCCACGCTGTGTCGAACCATGCCGCGTCAACCATGGCTTAGTCGGCTCCTCAGTGCGCCGGGGAGGTCGCACGCCGGAGGAGGAGGTCACTAGCATTGGAGCTGCCGTTCCATTGCCGAGTCGCCGGAGTGGGCCGGGGTGGGAGTGAGGAAGAGAGAGGAGAAAGACGAAGACCCGATTGTTTTTTAAACGAAAGTTAAAGTTTTTTTTTCAAAACTATCTGTGAGGGGAACGGGGCAAGCTTGTTGTCCAAATTCTTCGTCACAATGGTCTCTTTATGGGGCAAGCTTGTTGTCCAAATTCTTCGTCACAATGGTCTCTTTATGGTTCTTCACTTAAGTTATGAGATGGACATGCTTGTCTTCTCTGGGTGCACACCTGGTTGCCGTGACAAAGAGACCCGAGGAGCTCACAAGAATGAGGTATTAAATCGCCCTTCAAAATTCTTTCAAGCAAACTTGTAACCTGTTCAAACAAATGAATTGTGTTTCACACTCGAAAGGTATGCTTATCTGTGGTGGAAAGAGAAAGTGCTTGACTCAACAAGAAGAGGAAAGATGGTATATTTGTCCATTAACACCGAAGGAGACTGCGACGTGGCCGGGCTTAACGACAGGGTCCCAAAGGACGCCGTCCTAGGTGCCACAGTGCGGCAGGTCAGAGTCGAAGTGGACGGCTTCGTGGGCGATGAGCGCGAGGCTGGCGTCCAGCATCTTGGCCTTTGGCAAGCCAACGAGGCAACGATAGCAGCAGAGAAGACAAGCAGCGGCAAGCGAGGAGAGAGAGGGGGAAGGGAGAGGGAGAAACGGGAACGGAGAGGAAAGTACAAGCATCAACAAATGTCCCCCCCTCTCCACTCTAAAACATTATTCATTCCTCTATCCATTCCTCTAAATTTTTTTTAGAGCTTACACCACGTTCTAAAAGATTCATTCATACTAACAGCGCCGCCAACGAGCAGGACGGTCTCGTGATCGTTGTCCACGCTTGCTCTCATTGGCTCATAAGCTCATTGCTGTCACATTAGTGAGTGATCATGGACGGTACATTTCAAGCGTGCCACGACCACGCAAAGAACAACGGAAATTCTTTAGGACGGTATCCCGTCGCCGACGGGATACCTCCTAGCCGTCGGATCGGGGGGGGCGTTGATCGGGACGAGGAAGAAGGGAGGAGGAGGAGGGAGGAGGAGGAAGGAGCTGACCTCGCCGTCGCCGTCGCCGCTGTAGGAAACCTAGGCCGAGAGGGGGGGTGAATCAGACTCCTAATCCAAATTTTAACTTTGTTTTCGTGATTAATTAGTTCAGTATTTACCCAAACTACCGATAAGACCCTAGTATCTAGATGCGGAAGTGATGGCACGATAAATCAACAGAAATAGTGGCTCGATGGCTCACACAAGCAATGCACAATTTAAAGTAATGCAAGAGACAAGGAAACACAAACCGAGTTGTTTACCGAAGTTCGGTGTTCAACACATGAACACCTACGTCTCCGTTGAGGAAACCTCTCACACAGAGAAGTCGGGACTCTCTCGTCCCTAGCCCTCAATCCACTCGTGGTAGCTCTTCACCAACACATGGTAGGTGAGCTCCAAACCTTCACATGGAAGCGAGTTCTCTCACACGTGAGAGCTCTCACACTCCACCGGCACCGACACACGGCACCGACCACCGACACACGGTGGATTTCACCTCAACACATGAGGTACCTTCAACTCAAGGAGGATTTGGTTCCGACACACGGACACCTTGGCACCCCCGACACACGGAGATGGCAGCCGACACACGGCGGACTTGTGGCTTCAACGGATGAAGAGGATGCACCCCTACACAAGGCGGTGACCACCAACGGATGGTGGGTTTGCGGTACGGTTGACGTAGTTGTTCGGTTGACGAAGCTCGTGGCGTGACGACGATCTCTCCGGCGGCGAAGTCCCAAGAGCACAAGATCGAGATCGTCTCTCACCACTACCCCTTCTCTCTCCCCATGAAAACTAGAATAAGAACACCATGGGAGATGGGGCAAACCTTGTGATGATGGGAGAAGGTAGGGATCACCTTCTTCTTCCCCTTCCTCTCTTCTTCTCCCTCTCAATCTCTCAAGCACATGAAACCCTAGGTGGAGGTGGGTGCCATGGGAGGAACTCTCTTGATAGGCAAGTGCAAGGGGTGGCTGCTAATGGTGGCTCTCTCAAATTTCTCCCGTACACCAAGCCCCTATTTATAGGCACTAAGCGAAACCCTAAAGATGGACGGCTCAGATTTAATCCCGAGTTTCAGATCGATCCATCGGACGCCGTCCGGTTCCTATCGGACGCCATCCGACAGAGGTTGAGGCCAAATTTTGTGCTTCGTCGGACGCAGTCCGGTAGGGTGCCAGCGCATGCGCACGAAGTGCCCGCCAGGTGTTCGGTCGCTTGCCCAGCCGTCGTTGGACGCTGTCCGGTCCCGGTCGGACGCCGTCCGACAGTGACCACTGTCGCGCCCCCCTTTGATCCGACGCCGTCCGAAGATCGTCGGACGTTGTCTGGTGGCCAATTTTGAACGTCATCGGACACCGTCCGATGGTATCCGGACGCCGTCCGACAGAGATGGTGTCGTTTGGGACTTAGTCGTTTTTAAGCTCACCTCCGGGAAATCGGCGCTGTCGGACACCGTCCGAAGACGATCGGACGCCGTCCGACAGGGACGTTATTTTAGGGACTTAGCCAAAATTTGGCTTGGGTTCACCAGACGCCGTCCGATGGTGATTGGACGTCGTCCGATGGGCTTTAATCTTCACGCCCTTCGGACTTAGCCCCTCTCGCCCCCTCTCGTCATCACGTCTCGGGTCTTGAGACACTTTTGTCGATTTGGACACTTAAGCGGGAATTTTCGCGCCCACAGAAAAATATCTGGCTTTGAGACTCGGCTGACACGAAAACCCTAGATATTTGGACTCGAACCTTCTCGACCCTGGGACAGGTGTACTCGCTCTAGATTATTCGCTCAAGACTAACACCTGGCACTCTCTCGAACTCACGGCTGATGTTTCTAAATCTGCGCTCAATGGGACCCTGCAACTAGAGAGATGTAATCGAGCCAAAGACGCACACAAGAAAATCAGAAGAACTATAAAGCAAAGGTCCTTATCCTTGGCGTTCCAGCTGTACGACCTAGTTGCCATCAATTACCAAAATCAATCAGCCCATGGGGAGGCTTGATCTTACAATCTCCCCCTTTTTGGTAATTGATGACAACACCTGTAAATCCAACATGACAAAGCACAAAGCACAAATACAATCTCTGGTGCAATGGGTTAGCTCAGAAACATTGCATGCCAATCAACACATACATGATACTAGGCCAATTAATAGATTGCAATGTATGTGAGACTAGAGCTCTCCCTAAATAAATGCATACCACCTAAAAATTCATCATATCTCATGGAGCAAAGCATCTCCATCCTAATCTCCAACATCAAATCAATTCTCCCCCTTTGCATCCAAAAATATGACAATGCCCAAAAACCATGGATTTGCTATTAATTCTCCCCCTTTGGCATCAATGACCATAAAGTAGCAAAGCATGAGATTAGGAGCTAATTAAGCGCTTTGGAAGTTGTACTAGTGCAAGCATGACCATAAGTTCACCACACTCATAATCTAGCCATCTCAAAGTCACAATGTCACTAGATCAACTAGAGCACAATTGGTAGATGTATAGTTCAGGTTATTTAGGACCTAGAGTAAATATAAGATGAACTATAGCTAGAAGTATCAAGAGTTGCTCTAAAACTCAAAGATGACTCATGATGCACCATAGCACTAGAAAATGCACTTCAAACAATGCTATCACCAAGCCTATTTGAGACTAGAAACCTTTTAGTTGAGCTCATTTTGAAACATTTCACATTTCGTACTTTCCATTTTATTAAATTTGCTATATCCCAAACCATAAGCGACGCCACCCAGCATGACACTGAAGATGAACGTCTTGGTCATCCAAAACTTCCCCTAAGTTCATGCCTAGTGCAATGGCAAGCTATCTTATTGAGGAGACGTTGGTGAGACATGTATGACCTATTTTGGCCTTATTCACAGTTTAGCACATTTTGCAAATTTTGACTCAATTTTTCTTAAAATTGCTAAATTAGCGAAGTAAAGGCATGTGCAAAATGGAAGAGCACAATCTAGACTTAGAAGCACATGATCAACCAAGAGTTTAGAGCAATCAATTGAGACTAGAAGCTATAGCCCTCCTAACACAAGCTCATGGCTTCCAATTGCATGATATATTGAGTTAAGCATAGGTTGAGCAAGTGACAAGGTAAACATATGCTATAGCTATCAATTTCATGTGATGAACATATAGGCAATGAATAGCATCCAGTATAACAAACAAAGCACCTAAATGTTCAAACTGGCTTCAAAAGATTTGCAATGAATAACATAACCATAGGACCGACTCAGGCAATGTTTGACTTGTCTAAAACGTTCAATTCATTTCGCAGTTTGCAGAATCGTGCCTCATCGAGTGGCTTGGTGAATATGCCGCAAAATTTGGTCCTCGTCTGCGACGTGCTCAAGCACAATGTCGCCCTTCGCCACATGATCCCGAAGGAAATGGTGACGGACATCAATGTGCTTGGTCCGTGAGTGTTGGACCGGGTTGCACGCTATCTTCACCGCGCTCTCATTATCGCATAGGAGAGGCACATGGTCAAGTTTAAGCCCAAAGTCAAACAATGATTGTGTCAAGTAAAGAAGTTGTGCACAGCAACTCCCTACCGCTATATACTCAGCCTCGGCAGTAGATAGCGCCACGGAGTTCTGTTTCTTTGACGCCCATGACACAAGACACCTACCCAAGAAATGACAAGCCCCGGAAGTGTTTTTGCGATCGATCTTGCACCCGGCATAATCTGAGTCAGAATAGCCTAGGAGCTCAAACCGCGCACCCTTCGGGAACCAAAGGCCTATGCTAGGTGTGTGTTTCAGGTATCGAAGAATTCGTTTCACAGCAGTCATATGCATTTCTCTAGGGGAGGCTTGAAATTTAGCGCACATGCACACACTAAACATGATGTCCGGCCTAAATGCAGTCAAATAGAACAAAGCACCAATCATGGAACGATAAAGCTGTTGGTCGACATTTTTACCTTCTTTGTTGAGGTCGAGGTGGCAGTTCGTCCCCATTGGTGTCCGGATTGGCTTGCGGTCACTCATGTTGAAGCACTTGAGCAGGTCGAGGATTTACTTCTCTTGACACATGAAGGTCCCGGTCTTTAGTTGCTTGATTTGAAATCCCAAGAAGAAGTTCAATTCTCCTATCATCGACATCTCGAACTCCTTACTCATCATGTCGCTGAACTCGTTGACCAAGAACTCATTTGAGCTACCGAAGATGATATCATCCACGTAGACCTGGCACAGGAACAGATCTCCATCCACCACCTTAGTGGATAGAGTCGTGTCGACCCTTCCAACCGTGAATCCCTTTCCAATCAGAAAGTTCCTTAGCCTCTCATACCATGCCCTGGGTGCTTGCTTGAGACCATACAAAGCCTTCGATAGTTTATACACATGATCAGGATGCTGTGGATCCTCGAAACCTGGAGGCTGCTCAACATACACCAATTCTCCAATGTAGCCGTTCAGGAATGCACTCTTCACGTCCATCTGTCTAAGCACAATGTTGTGACACGTTGCAAATGCCACAAGCAGTCTGATAGCCTCTAAACGCGCTACTGGAGCATAGGTATCTCCACAATCTACACCCTCGATCTGTGTGAAGCCTTGAGCCACAAGTCTCGCCTTGTTGCGCACCACCACTCCAAGCTCATCTTGCTTGTTCTTGAATACCCACTTGGTGCCAATCACATTGTGGTCCTTTGGCCTCTCAACCAGCGTCCAGACTTGGCTCCTCTCAAAATTATTCATCTCCTTATGCATCGCATTGATCCAGTCTGGGTCACTCAGAGCCTCTTCCACTTTCTTTGGCTCAAGCTCAGACACAAATGCCGTGTGCTCACAGAAGCTTGCCAAAGCACTGACCTTACTGACGCTGGCTGTCCTTAACCTTGTTTGCACACCTTGAGTCAAGTCTCCGATCACTTGATCAGCTGGATGATCACGAGCTATGGTGTGATGGGTCTTGATCAATTGAGGTGGTAGCTCGGCTGACTCTGCATCTGGCTCACAAGCTGTCTCTGCCTCTGAAATTGGCTCCACACTTGAGCTATCTTGAGGGAATACTCCCCCTGAGTCTGGCACTGGTTCAGGTGTGAGAGGTGGTGAAACCGTCTCGGTCTCCCTCTGAACCTCTACTGGCCTGACATCACCAGCTGGCATATCCTCCACTGCTCTTGCCAACTGCTCACCATCCACATCATTCAAATTCTCATGCTCTCCTTGACTTTCATTTGGCTCATCAAACTTCACATCGCAGGTCTCTTCAATCTGGCCACTGTTCTCATTGTAGACCCTGAAAGATGACCCTCTGGCTGAATACCCCAAGAAAACTCCCATGTCCACTGCCTGGAACTTGCCCAAGTGCTCCGCTTCTTCTTGATGTAGACCTTACACCAAAGACCACAAGTAGGAGACATTGGGTCGTCTTCCCACTAACAAACTCGTGGGGCGTCTTCTTCAAGAGCTTGTGAAGATCTGACTTGTTGATACAAAGGATGTGTCAGTGTTGATCGCTTCACCGAATGTATGTGATGTCTTGTACTCATCTAACATTGTCCTCGCCATCTCGATGAGCGTTCTGTTCTTCCTCTCAACCACCCCATTTTGCTGAGGAGTGTAGGTGGCTGAGAACTGGTGATCAATTCCTAGCTCATCACAGAACAGCTCAACAGAAGTGTTAGTGAACTCCGTTCCATTGTCACTTCTCACCTTTTTTAGGGTACAATTAAAAACATTTTGGGCTTTCTTTACAAACTTTTTGAAAACATCTCTAGTTGGAGTTTTGTCAGGTAGAAAGAAACCCAAGTGTATCGGGAGAAGTCATCAACAATGACCAGCAATAGAGATTTCCCCCGATACTCACATAGGTAGTTGGCCCAAAAAGATCCATGTGTAAAAGCTCGAGAGGTCGAGATGTAGACATGACATTCTTGGCAGGATGTGGGCTTGCCACTTGCTTGCCGGCCTGACAGGCACTGCATAGCTTGTCTTTCTCGAATGTCACATCTCGCACCCCAAGAATCAAATCGTTTTTGAAAAGTTTCTTTAAATTTGCCATGCCGACATGTCTGAGACGCCTATGCCAAAGCCAACCAAGCGAGACTTTGGCGACAAGACAAGTCGAGACAGATGCGGCAGGCTTATTAAAGTTCACAAGAAACAAGTTTTCAAACCGAAAGCCTTTGAACACAAGTTTTTCATTTTTGTCCAAAACCAACAAACCCTTAGGTGAGAAATTACAATGGAACCCCAAATCACATATTAGGGCAACAAAAAGCAGGTTATAGCTCAAAGTTTTTACTAGTAGCACATTATCAATTGAAAGGTCTGAAGAAATTGCTATCTTTCCAGCTCCCAGAACCTTGCTCTTGTTTCCATCTCCAAAAGTGACCTTGGGGGGAATCTTGCCTTCCTCCCCTATTGAGGTGAACAACCGGGGGTTGCCGGTCATGTGTTGAGTGCACCCACTGTGAATATCCAATGGCACCCTCCACTCCGGTAGTTCACCTGTCATGAGAGAAGATCACTTATGTGACTCAGGGACCCACACAGGAGGTCCCCGAGGGTTAGCCTTCAAACCGGAAGCACTAAGAGCAAAACGATCAATCAATGACTTGGGCACCCAAACATGTGCCTTGTGCTCATTCTCGGACTTGAGCCCAACAAATCTAGCCGTCACTCTACCTTGGGAATTTCTCTTTAGCATGTAGTGATCATACAGCTCAGTATGTGCTCTTGGGAATCTTGACTGTGTGTGATTGGGAGTGTTGCAGTTTTGGTTCCTAGGAGGATGTGTCCTACCAATGTTGTGCCTAGGAGGACCATTTCAGAAATTTTGCCTGGGTGATTGCCAAGTGTTGCGGTACCTAGGACCTTGCCAGTTATTGTAGAATCTAAGACCATTCCAAGTGTTGTATCTATAATCATGCCACATGTTGTGCCCATTGTGCATCCTAGAAACATTGTTGCTAGTGTGCAAGTTGTTACCGTGCCTCTTTTTGGGATAGACATGATAGTAACTTTGCCTCATGGTAGATACTCGAGGAACACTTGATTTCTTCCTCCCTTTTGGCTTCTCTGGGGTAAAACCCAAGCCACCTTTTTGGGAGGGTTTTCGTTGTTCCTTGAGCATCTTGTCCAGGGCCAAGCTACCCTCATAGCACTTCCCAAGCCCCTTATCAAATTTCTCAAGTTTTGACTTCAACTCAGCATTTTCAATAGCAAACTCCCTAACAGCTAGTGCAAATTTACAGTTATCAGGGGTACACACTAGTGTGTTGTTAGAGGAACCGCTAGAAGTGGAAGCCAACACAATGCAATCATGGACAACTTCAGGACAAGCAATAGTCAAGTCGACAACAGGTGCAATAGCAACAGAAGAAACAGGTATAGCACAAGCAACATCCACAGTATCAACAGGAGTAGTATCAACTAGTTGAGTAAGAGGCAAAGCAACCAACTCGTCATTCTTAGCAAGAAGTGTTTCATGGTTCTCCCTAAGAGCATGGTAAGTAATCATGAGATCATCTAGAGATTCATTCAAAGCATCGTGCTCTTATTCTAACACATTGCACTTAGACGACAGATTTTCGTTAGAACCTAGCAAAGTGTCATGCTCAGATTTTAAGCTATCACATCTAGTGGCAAGACTTTTGCACTTAGTTTGCAAAGCAATCAAAGTTTTACTAAGCTCTAGGTTCTTTAGTGTCTCATGCTTATAGCGCTCACAAGTTTCTCTAAGACAATCACGCATGCCTTCAACATCCACATCAGAGTCAGAACCAGAGTCGCTCACCTCGCCACTAGGTCGAGCCATCAGGCACTTGGAATTGCCAGCAGGAGTCGGTGAAGCCTTTGCCGATGTAGAGGAAGTAGTGGAAGAAGCCCCATCATCATCAGAGTACCACTCTCGAGACTCAGCAACCACCGTGAGACATCTTGGAGTGAAGACTGGATGAGGCGGCACGGACTCAGCTATTGCCATGATGGCCAGCTCCTGATCAGCTGATTCTTCATCTCCTGAAGCTGAAGTGTCGCTAGAGCTGTCATCGGTCACCCATTCTCCCACAAAGGCTAGCCTCTTGCCTTGTGAGGAGTGACCCTTGAACCCTGACTTCTGAGGATTCTTCTTCTTGTTGTCATTGTGCCTCGGCTTCTCGCCATCGCCCTTCTCCTTTCCTTTGTCCTTGTACTTGGTATTGCCCTTCTGGGGACACATTGAAGCGATGTGTCCCTTCTCCTGACACTCATAGCATCGGTATGATGCATGGGTGTTTCTACTCATCATCTTCTTACCTTCATAGCCATTTCTGCTCATGAACTGGCCAGCTTGCTTCATGAATAGGCCGAAGTGTTGGAAGCCCTCCTCGAGCTCATTCCATGTCATCTCACCACTGTCCTCAGCTTGACTTGATTTGAGACCACTCTGCTTGGATCCACTGGCCTTGAGGGGGAGCACTTGATTCTTTGCTGGAGCAGGGGAATCGTCATGATCGTTGAGGAGCATCATCTCGTGTGCGGTGATCTTGCTGAGCAAAGCTGTGTGTGCCAGCTTCTCCACATCACCACTGTTGGTGAGATAGGTGATGATGTCCCTGTAATCCTTCTTGGGGAGGATCCGCAGCATTTTTCTGCATACTTCATCATTTGCAACAGTGTGACCGAGCCCCTTAAGCTCGTTAAGGATGGGGTTAAGCCGAGTAAACATAGCATTAACATTTTTATTTGGAAGCATTCTGAACTGATCATAACGCTCCTTGACAACCACTAGTCTACCCTCCTTAACAGCTGAAGTGCCCTCGTGAATTTCAATGAGTGTGATCCATATCTCGTGTGCACTAGTGAGATTGCTAACTTTATCGAAGACCTCCATGCTCAAACCACAAAACAAAGCGTTCATGGTCTTAGCGTCGGTCTCTAAGAGTTTGGTTTGTCCGGGTGTGGGAGGTACATTGTTAGTGAGTATGACACCATGAGGAGACTCTACGACCTTCCAAACATCCATTCCCATGGCCTGGAGAAATACTTTCATGCGCAACTTCCAAAAGCCAAAATTAGTGCCACTAAACAGAGGAATCCTATTGGCGGCTACACTACCCCCGTCGGCCATCTCTAAGCGATTAAGCAATTAGAGAACCTGGCTCTGATACCACTTGTAGGAAACCTAGGCCGAGGAGGGTGAATCGGACTCCTAATCCAAATTTTAATTTTGTTTTCGTGATTAATTAGTTCAGTATTTACCCAAACTACCGATAAGACCCAGTATCTAGATGCGGAAGTGATGGCACGATAAATCAACAGAAATAGTGGCTCGATGGCTCACACAAGCAATGCACAATTTAAAGTAATGCAAGAGACAAGGAGACATAAACCGAAGTTGTTTATCAAGTTCGTGTTCAACACATGAACACCCACGTCTCCGCTGAGGAAACCTCTCACACAGAGAAGTCGGGACTCTCTCGCCCCTAGCCCTCAATCCACTCGTGGTAGCTCTTCACCAACACATGGTAGGTGAGCTCCAAACCTTCACACAGGCGAAGTTCTCTCACACGCGAGAGCTCACACTCCACCGGCACCGACACACGGCACCGACCACCGACACACGGTGGATTTCACCTCAACACATGAGGTACCTTCAACTCAAGGAGGATTTGGTTCCGACACACAGACACCTTGGCACCCCCGACACACGGAGATGGCAGCCGACACACGGCGGACTTGTGGCTTCAACGGATGAAGAGGATGCACCCCTACACAAGGCGGTGACCACCAACGGATGGTGGGTTTGCGGCACGGTTGATGTAGTTGTTCGGTTGACGAAGCTCGTGGCGTGACGACGATCTCTCCGGCGGCGAAGTCCCAAGAGCACAAGATCGAGATCGTCTCTCACCTTCTCTCTCCCCATGAAAACTAGGGTAAGAACACCATGGGAGATGGGGCAAACCTTGTGATGATGGGAGAAGGTAGGGATCACCTTCTTCTTCCTCTTCCTCTCTTCTTCTCCCTCTCAATCTCTCAAGCACATAAAACCCTAGGTGGAGGTGGGTACCATGGGAGGAGCTCTCTTGGTAGGCAAGTGCAAGGGGTGGCTGCTAATGGTGGCTCTCTCAAATTTCTCCCGTACACCAAGCCCCTATTTATAGGCACTAAGCGAAACCCTAAAGATGGACGGCTCAGATTTAATCCCGAGTTTCAGATCGATCCATCGGACGCCGTCAGTTCTGTCGGACGCCGTCCGAGCGAGGTTGAGCCAAATTTGTGCTTCGTCGGACTTGATCGCGGTGGGTGCCAGCGCATGCCCACGAAGTGCCCGCCAGGTGTTCGGTCGCTTGCCCAGCCGTCGTCGGACGCTGTCCGGTCCCGGTCGGACGCCGTCCGACAGTGACCACTGTCGCGCCCCCCTTTGATCCGACGCCGTCCGAAGATCATCGGACGCTGTCTAGTGGCCAATTTTGAACGTCATCGGACACCGTCCGATGGTATCCGGACGCCGTCCGACAGAGACGGTGTCGTTTGGGACCTAGTCGTTTTTAAGCCCACCTCCGGAAAATCGGCGCTGTCGGACACCGTCCGAAGACGATCGGACGCCGTCCGACAGGGACGTTATTTTAGGGACTTAGCCAAAATTTGGCTTGGGTTCACCAGACGTCGTCCGATGGTGATCGGACGTCGTCCGATGGGCTTTAATCTTCACGCCCTTCGGACTTAGCCCCTCTCGCCCCCTCTCGTCATCACGTCTCGGGTCTTGGGACACTTTTGTCGATTTGGACACTTAAGCGGGAATTTTCGCGCCCACAGAAAAATATCTGGCTTTGAGACTTGGCGGCTACGAAAACCCTAGACAGCTGGACTCCGAACCTTCTCGACACTGGGACAGGTGTACTCGCTCTAGATTATTCGCTCAAGACTAACACCTGGCACTTTCTCGAACTCACGGCTGATGTTTCTGAACCTGCACTCAATAGGACCCTGCAACCAGAGAGATGTAATCGAGCCAAAGACGCACACAAGAAAATCAGAAGAACTATAAAGCAAAGGTCCTTATCCTTGGCGTTCCAGCTGTACGGCCTAGTTGCCATCAATTACCAAAATCAATCAGCCCATGGGAAGGCTTGATCTTACAGCCGCCATTGAGCTCGCCATCGCCAGGTTAGGGTTCGGGTTAGGGAACATTTGGTTTCCTCCGGTTGTAGAGGGAGGTCGGGGAGGCGGCGGACCCATGCAAGGAGGAGCTCGTGGCGGCAAGTGGCGCCACCGAGCCGAGGAGGGCAAGGCTGGCGGGCCGGTGGTGGGGGACCGCCTCACCCCTCGGGTTAGGGTGGGCGGCGACAGAGGTGGGCGGAAGGAGCGCGGCATGGAAGGCGCCGCCGGTAAAGCGGAGGAAGGAGGCAGGGACAGGGGAGGCGAGGAAGGAGGAGGTGTGATGGCGGCGAGCGAGTGAGCGAGCGAGCGGGTTGAGGAGTGGACGAGGCGCGGGGAGGCCGATGCGGAGCGAGCGGGTTGGAGTCGCGGGGGACACGTGGCGGATGGGAGGCGATCCCGTCGGGACGGGGGCAGGACGGGATCCCGTCCCCTAGTCGCCCCCAAGAACAATCAATATTATGCAGTTGCTATATCTTTCAGTTCCTCATCACTAAGAACATGAGCGTCCATGTACAATGTGCCGCAGTTTTGTAATTACAGAGCACGGTCATGGCATCAAATAATACATACATACAAATAATATCAGAAAAGAATGTTGACCACCGCCTCACCTTAACTAGCAAGAAAAACGAGAGGATTATGTTACAGCCAAAATGCCCTCGGTAAGCACCTAGCACTAGGAAAAACTAAAGGCCATTCGATGCATCATTAATATGAAGATGATGCATTCAATCTTGTCTTGAAAATCATATGTAAATCTATTGTAGCATTAGTTTCAATCGTATCCGTCTCAGTTAGCAGAACCATCTGCTTGTGGGTTGTGATCATAACTTCTCATCTGATACTGTATGTACATGTGTACAAGACTAACAAAACTGTAATCGTTAAATTCTGATAAGCTGCAGAGTTCAAAATAGAATCATCAGTGTTCGAAGCAAATAATCATGGCCTAAGCACAGTAAACTTCAGGCAATGAATCGGATACGTACACCACCGGATTAGAGACAAATAAGTAAACATTGTCTAGCTACTGTACCTCTACCACCGTTGATGTTAAAAAGCAGTCAAAACAATTATCTCCTAAAAAGATCCTTAAAAGTTAATAATGCAGACTGATTATGCAGTTTGAGCATTCTGAAGTTTAAAGATGGAGTACGAAGTACAATCAGAATCTTGCATAAGACATCAGCAGTTCAGCACGAAGACATGAAGAAGCAAAAAAAAAAGTGTATACATCAAACAATGACTAGACAAGCAACATTAATTGAGGGCAATGACTCACCTTTTTTGTTTAAAACTTGCAGCAAGGAGCACCGGTTAATGTCTCTAGATACACCAGTACACTACTAACCACCAACAGAAGATTTTATCTTGTTCCGTTGCATGCCACCTTTTCTGAGTAAAGGATTTTCTATTGAAAATACAATCAAGCTACCATCTTTGGTTCCAGCCAGGAAGCACTCCTCAGGGGTCACAACTAAAGAAGTGATTGCCTTCCCAGCTCCCTCATACCTCCAAACAACATCAAGAGAATGCATAGAGCGCAAAACAATTTGCCCATGATCACCAGCACATACCATAAACTCTCCGCAACAACTTAGTTCCATGCAATTGAGACGTCCATTGGATTCTGAAGAAGCAATATGTTTTCCGTTTATCGAATACATATGCAAGGAGAGGTCACTCTCTGAATAAAATACCAGCCTACCATGCTGTGATGCCACCAGTTTTGACAGACCAGCACCTGAAGGATGTTGAATGGATCGAACATATGTCCCCTCACGCAATGTATGAAATATACAAGTTCCATCTTTCGATCCACTGATAACAACATCTAGTTCTGTACTAACAAATAAGCATGTTATAATATCATCATGACCACATAAGATATGAGAGGGGTTTTCAATGATGACATGATCCTTAGTTGATAAGTCATAACTTGTGTTCCTTGATCTTTTGTCATTTGATTTTCCTCGGAATGAATGCCAGATCATAACAGTTGTGTCATAACTTCCAGTTGCAATTACACTTCCATCTGATGAAACTGCAAAAAAAAAGGGCTTGTTATCATATGTTAAGGCAAAAGGGAAAGAAGATTTACATATATAATGATTCCTGAGAATGGAAACAATTCCAAAATGTTTTAAGGCTTATAGAGGGCAGGGGTGTCAAATTTTAAAGGGCATACAAACACCATAGCAATGTCTAATTAACAGAGGGACATCAGGCCATAGTCATAGTAACACATGCTGCTACCAGCTATTATCAAAGTATTATTAGCAAGCACATGAACAAGTGATGCTCAAGCTCGACATACCAGCTATTAAAGTGATAGAGAGAACCCAAACAAGACAAATCAACTGGCTGACTGAAGGTTATTTTTGGAATGTTTTGAACAACACTAGCTATTGAAGTGATAATGTTGCTAGCACTAACTGCTATGTTACTATATTGTAATTTCTTAAAGCCAGAGTCTATGGACAAAATTTCATACAATATACTTTTGAAACGTTTAGCTACCTGCCACACAGCTTACAACATCTTTATGTTGCCGGATACTCTGCACGATTTTTCCATCAATAGTGGAAATGATCTGGAAACTGTTCTCCCAATTACCACATAAAATTAAATAATTATCACCATGAATTTGAACAGCTGCCAGGCATTGTCTTCCAAACTCAACGTTTTCAGCCAAGGAAGTGCCAATTTTCCGGGGAGAAATAACATCAGAACCAATTCCAAAGAAAGGTTCCTACAAGAAAAGTATATAATAATAAATAAAAAGTACACATAATCATAAAATAGTCACCCTTAAGAGATAATTATAATTAGGAAGATACCAGTGATCCAGAAAATGTGAAGTTTCCACCAGACTGTAATTGTGTTGTTAGCCAAAGCTTTACTGAGAGCATGAGCCCCTCATTCATGAAGACAACGTTTGAGTCCAACAAACCAATGAACAATATAGATGATGAGGTGCTGATTGTACTAGGAATAACTGAAGTCACTGTTATCGATTGTGGAGCAAAATATAGTGGGTGTGCAATCGGTATAGGAGGTCCTCTCCTTGGGTGTTTCTTCCGAAAAATTTGAATTGGAGTCTGTCCAAAATTTGCAATCTGGTCCTCAATAGCAGACTTCTGCAACATATCATCCATGTTTTCCAAATCAACCGCACCCTCATATGTCAGATAGTAAAATATGTTTGCAGCCTGCTCCAAATAATCGTTACATGATTAGTAAGGTCAAATTGTGAGAATTGATAATTTAAGTATGCTGAAAAAAATGATATATTTTGTACCTCGACTGCAGGCTTGCCCCGCTGCTTATAACCAAATATAAGGTCAATCCAGTGATGGAGATTAGAGCTTACATACTCACTTTCAAGGGCTTCTCGATTAAAATGAATGAATTCTTCCGGTGAACCCTGCATGAAAATTTAATGCATACCTGATGAGACATACTTCCTTCAAAGTCTTGTGGCCACAGCACGAAGTCAAAGTTGTGTCTTTAACTTAATATTAGATTGCTTAGATGAGTAGATTCCCCATATAAAATATAAAACATCCATAATGTAGATTATTTTAAAATTTTAAAATGTACTGTCGAAAAAAATGCACAAAACTGCATTTCAGATACTGTGGAAAATAATAAAGAAACTTGAAGAAATTTTAACTATAGGGAGCAACATATTTGAGTCGAAGGTATCTGGTGCAACTTGGTGATATCACAATACAGTGTAATTATGAATGTGAATTTGTGATGGTTAAGTACAAAATCTACTATAAGAAATAGATGATATTTGATGCAGAATGGAATATTTTACATCCATATCCCAGCTTACTAAAAATAAATTCACTGTACACTCATAAAAAAGTTTATTTTTTGGTTGAAACGAACATCTTATAAAACACAGAAACACAACTATATGAAGACCACATCCAACCCAAGATGAATGCAAACCATTTTTATAACTGAATTGTGTCCTGGCAGAATATGAATAAAGTTATGCCCACGTTCAATACTGGATGGATTTATTCTTCAATAACTCACTCAAAAGAAAACCAACAAAAAATCATGAGTATTATTGAACATGGATGAATGATGCTATCATAGTCAGAATAGATACACTACCTTTGCCCAAGGAGGAAGACCAACATCACCTAAAGGTTCACCATCCTGCTTTATCCCAAGGTGATACAAATTTGAATTTTCAAAAAACTCAGGCATGTAAAAGAATTCTGGTATAAGCTCTTTGACGTCACTAGTATTCGATAGGCAATTCCTATATGTGCTTTCAATACTCTGAAAGAGACGATCCGCATGGTCAAATTTACCACCCTGTACAAGAATATGTGACACAATGTTAGATACACACGCACACACCCCTTTTGCATTGTGGTAAAAATATGCCGTAACAGAACATACAAATCATCTTCTTTTTAATAATAAGAAAACAATTTTAATCTACTAAAAATTAACTACAAAAATAAAAAGGAGAATGAATATATAGTGCTGGGGAAGGTAGAAACCAAGAATAAAGACAGAACCTGAAGATTGCGGTGCAGAGCAGTAAAAGGTTCAAGCCTTAGAAGGTAATAAAGAACAATCCCCATGCTAGAGTAATGAGATCCATAATAAAAACTGCAGAAGTGAATACATAAAAATTCACTGTAAACCATGTCTAGAGAAAACTCGGGAAAAGAAGTTTGAAAGAATACAGAGTATATTTGATCAAGATCAGACCTCGGTATGTCAGGATCACAGAAATTAAGATATCTATCTTCAAAAACCTGCACATTGCATATTTTTTTATCTTCAATATAATCTGAAAGGGTGATAACTAGAAGATTCATTACCGCATAGCTCCTGATCATACCTTAAAGCGCTTTGCATCCAAGGCACCAACTGGCTTTGACAGGTCCCTAAATGTAGATGACTTGTTGAAATCAAGTTTTTCTGAGGAATAGTCTGCCAATATCCAAGGAAATATAGGATATTGAGTTAAATCGTTGTAAGATCGTCCAGCAAGTGTGTTCAGGATCATTAGATACTCAAAATTGCTGATTTCTCTTCTTCTCCAACTTTCTCTGGCGCACTCGGCCATTTCAAGGGCAACTTTTCTGTCAACAAACGAAATCACATTGTTTTTGTCTTTGGTGCTTCCTTTGGGGAACAATGCATCATTCCTCAGAGAAACTAGGAGAGACCCAACATTTTTAGCATCATTTTGGGAGGAAAAATTAAGAAATATAGGTGCATTTGCATCATCAAAGAAAATCTCTGTTGCAGTATATTGTAGAAGGTAACGTGTCCAATGAACTGCTCTTATCTGTTAACAAAGAAAAATGGGAATCAAATTTGTGACTAATCTATAAGCACCACAAACACAACCACAGAGAGAGAGAGAGAGGACACACCCTGGTTATTTTCCACCTTCTATGGCGTTTAATTTTGTTAGACTGATTTTTCATCAGAGCATCACCAGATTCAGTTGAGTTGCTTCGTCCTCCGTCGCTGTTACCCTTAGGCTTTTCTATACTCCCCAGATCATTCTTGCAGTCTGACTCTTTATCTTGAAATCTGTTGAAAACAGATGATCCTCCTGTGCCCTCAACCAAAAATTCAAAAGAAAAACGCATGGTATTTCGTGTGATAGTCAATTGCCCAGCTAGTTTTCTTTTGGGAGTTACAAGAACACATCGAACTGATGATAGCACCTGGGAAATGAGAAGGAAGACAAGTGTCTGAGGGAGGAAGTGGTAATAAAAATCTCAGCGTCAGTTTTGCAAGCACACAATGAGACCTGTTTACCTCAGAATAATCATTATCTCCACCAGCAGATGATGGTTCTTTCCTATTTTGAACAATAGTCTCATAATCTGAGGAATCTGCAGAGTTTGTAGCATCACTTGCGATCTGGTTCTCTGATGAATTATTTTGGGAAGGCTCACTCATATCATTGTTATCCTCACATGATTCAGAACTAATATCCCCTGTAATTGCATGCACTCCTTTCAGAAGGAAGTGCTTCATTTTTTCTGGAATCTTGGCTCTGATAGAAGGGTCAATGGACACAGTAGTGTTTTCATTACTAGGTGATGCTTGACAAAGGCATTCATCAAACTTATAGTTACGCTTGAGCTTCAGTCGTCGCCTCCATTTATCCTCTGTCTTGTCAAGTTTCCAGTAAGTCAGAATATTGTTTGGGAAAGGACTAGAAGACCAAGGTCCCCTTTCGTCACTCAATGCACGAAAAATATGCATCCATTTGTCCTGATATTAAACATAAATCAGTTTTATATGCAATCTTCAACTAAATTGGCATGTTTGGTAAAAATTACTGTGGTCAGAACTTACTGCAATGATTTGCTGATCCTCATCGAATACAAACTGGAAAGCTGCTTTTCTACTATCATCTGCAGAAATAGCAGCAGTCTTGGCAAATTGTATATCATCCTCAAAGCTTTGGATTTGCTCTACTTCTTCAATCAAGCGCTCATCAAGTTTAGAATGAAGCTCCTGTAGCTGCCTCAGGCGATCAGCCTTTGCTTCGTTCATGTACTTTACCTCATCAGCGGCCTGGCAAACAGAAAACTGATTACTTCTCATCAATGGCTTTTCTTTTTTCTTTCCTGTCTTTTTTTTTAAAAAAATGACATTTCTTTTGGAATTCTTCACAAAGCTAATAATAACAATAACAAAGAAGCTTTCAGGGCTTCGATAACAAAAGTTTCTCCTGATAAATAAAGAGCAAAAAGATCATATGGAGCAAACTAGGGAAATTGTGCAATGCGACAATGTAACGTAACATATTTCTAAATGCTCGAGAAATTTCTGAAAAGCACAAAAATGTTTCTGCATAAAGCTAAACATGAAGGTAGAAACAAACCGCAGCAAGAACACGGTCCTTCTGTACAAGATTAAGAATGAACCCAGACTCCTTATTGCTATTTGCTTCAGCAGAATCATCTCTGCCCAACATACTAGTGGCAAGCATAGACTTCCCATATATGACAGTTTCAAGAATTAAGTGCGACATAACATGGAAACGTGCACCATCATCAAGTTCCCCATACTGGGATCTTACCCTTAGTAAAGACCTGCAGCAACAAGGAAATAACACTAAAACAGCCACAATCATTGAGGGAAAGTTTAAATACTCTTAAAGAGTGTTAGTCATACCAAATTAAAAAATGCAGCCTGTTTCTGCATTGGTCATCTTCTGAAATAAGATTAGGAAGCAATGATATAAATTGCTGAACACATTTGGATGCATTTTCTAGGCCAGCTTTGCAGAGATACAGAATTACAAGGTGGAAGATGATTCTTGGGAATCTCTCTCCTCTTAACATCATAGCTTTGTCTGCAATTTTGTTGGTCTTTCCACTTAAAGCAGTACCAATACCTCCAGTTACAACTACAGCAGCCATTTCAGCAGCTGGAATATTCAGTGATTCTACCAATCCACGTGCCCTTTGCCCAATAGATGGGACAGCAGCATTTGAACCCTTTGGCGTCAATCTATTTTGCCCTTTGCCATTCAAATTGCAAAGAAGAATCCATATCTTGTCATAAAAATTCCACCAATCATCACTCAGCTTATCTCCATCGTTACATGTGTTATTACTCCCAGGAAGACTGCAAAAGTGCAACTGACATATTTATGGATGATAAATACAACATGCTAAGTAAGTTCTTTTCTTGTTGCCACCGAAACCAAACGATAGTAAAAAAAATAATTTTTTAAAAAGGTTACAGGTCACCATGGAGTAAAAGCAAAGCTACTTAAACTAAAGACACATCCGACTTCAAGATACAAATAAATCAGGTAGATTTTAACTTCAGGGTGTGCAAGCAGTTTGGCGTTTGGTGTCAAATCATCCATTGTATTGTTTGACTACCAATCACCAATACCCTGTAACTTTTGTACTATTGCAGCAGTCATAGTCCTAAGTATGCCACTTGATATAGAGCACAGAAGGGGAAATTATAATGTGCGACTTTAGAAACAAAGGCATCAATTTTAATCTAGCATAGCATGCCCCCCATTGACAAAAATAGATATTCAAAGCACGAAGGTCCCATGTTCTTTCTGAACTTGACCTGTATGTTGAGCATGTGCTATGGTGGTTGCATGAAAATACAAATCAGAGCATCAGACCACTATTGTCATCATGACAAGGTGTCCAATGAACTCACAATACTCTGGTATTCCTTGTTAGCGTTGGTAGTAGGCATTTCAAGCAAATTGATCATTTAACAAGCAGAAATTACCAGTCAGAAATATTTTCGACAGGATAACAACTCATGTGTTTTATCTGTACCAGCAGAACTGATATATTACCTTGTAAGTTGGTCATTGCTCTCACCATTTATAATTTCTAAAACTGTGGAGCTAATGTCCTCTTTCAGTAATTCATCAGATGAAGATTGTGCAGACATGTCAGGTGATGGAAACTACAAGAGGAGAGGACAAAACAAATGAATAACATGCAGTACAAAACAAATAACATGTTTTTTCAGTTTGATATGAAGTGTTACTCATAACACACCAATAGTTTAATTCCAATTTGATCAACAAGCAATTCATGACTAAGCTTCAGAAGGTACAAGATATTATCACGGCATGGCTGCGAAACAAAAATGTTTTCTTCAGAAGGTGTCTCGAGCAAGCTTCCAATGATATCTTCAAAGATGTCTCGCAGCAGAAAGGAATTTGGTAGTTGTCCCTATAGATTAAGCAACATCTAAAGGGTTACTGGGATGGAAAAAAAGGCTACTAAATCACTATAACATGGACAAAGGAGTGAGCATTGCAACCTCCTCAATTTTCAAGAGAAGGAAATTTGTTGTATCTTCCAGCTGTTGCCAGCCACCCTTGACAGAGCACAGGCAATATGAGAGGACCAACGAATACATGTTCCTCACAAGAATTAGCTCATTGGTTTCCAAATTGTTATCCTTAGCTGTAGAAATTGATCTGTAGTCCCTAAATACATCAAGCTTCACCGTAGTCTCAAGCCAAGAGCTCCAACCAAACTCCTGAAGAAATTGCTTTATTATTAGCGCCAAAGTGTGCTACATGAGCGTACAAAAGCAGTATGTAGGATGTACCATAAGGGCTTCAACATTTGAAGGGTTTGAATCGAGCAAATCAAGAAGATCACTCAAGAGCTTTGTACGTGCTGAAGTGTCTTGACAGGATTGAATATATTTAAAAATGCAAATCAAAACCTGTGGAACAAAAAATGGAGCCAAGCTCACTGAAGTGCTGCCTCTATCTTTTAATGCATCAGAGCGTTTCTGTAAGACCTGAACAGAAAATATAATGCAATAATACAATTATTCGGAAGTCTTGACACGATGGGGGTAAACATCACTTTATTATATTAAAAATAAAGTTTGGCAAATTACCTGTTTAGGACTGGCTCCACCAAGAAGAATATCAAAAAGAGTAGCACATAAATGATCAGAAAGTGGGAACTTAAAAAGCCTTTCAGATATTGTATGGAAAAAGAGTTTGGGCGCTGCTGTAACTCCTTTCCTTAGATTTTCAGAAATGGCTTTAGGTTGCCCTACAGGAAGGCCAAACAGTTTTGGTCCTTTTTTCTCAGATGGAACTCCAACAAGAAGCTTTCCAAGAAATTGAAGCCCCAACAAGCGGACTGACTCAAATTCCCTGATGAACAAGAATACACATAATATAATAATATTAATTAAAAGGAGTTCTTAAAACATAGGGTTAATATATTTATTCAAAAGAATGATTTAGAAAGAGAACAAAAATGAATGATTTAGAAAGAGAACAACTCCACACTGAATTTTATGCCCTTGACTAAATCATATAAAGGAATGTTAGGAGATCAAAAGCAAATATTCTCCTTAGAAGAGTTATTCAGGAAAACTTAAAAGACAGGTCTCTGTTTAGAATAGCATAATTCAAATGCACAAAAAAATGTTATATCCTTGACCCCCTATTAAAAACCAAGCATATATCAGAAACAACAGATCCCTGGGAAAATAAATTTGATCTGAAGTGACTTTACACCGCAGAGACTACGACCGAGGAAAACACGGTAAATAAGAGAAAGTATTTTGTTACTTGTCTGACAGTCAGGATTGTAAACAGTAAATCAACTAGAAGTGCATTACCTCTTAAGAAGATCGATGAAAATATAACAACCACCAAGGAAATTTACTTGCTCCAGGAAAGATGATAAAAGAGAATTCTGTGAAAGAGCACGAATGATCATGTAAAGTACATCCTCCACACATGCAATATCTTGACTTCTCTCAAAAAAGGACACAAGGGCTCTAATATCATGTGAAGAAACCTTTAGCCTGCAACAGATGTTGTTACATTACAGATTAACCTCATGAGAAAAAAAAAATCTTATAATTGCTAACATGTAAATCCATGGAATATATTTTCATGCTAGTGCATATGGCAACATTTAAAATGAAAACAGAACAAAAAGAAAATACAAAAGCACCAATTGAGAGAAATTAGTAAAATACAAAACAGCACTTGTGAATGAAAATTTGCAAGTTAGAAGTACTTGTTAATTTTGTCTAAATATAGATGCTGATGTCTTGGCCCATATAGCTAGTCCATGAGGCTCATCAGGCTCAAGTGCATATATATCAAAATGTACAGTTCTGAATAGATCTAACAGTACTTACTCTAAGCTCATTTCAGCCAAACTCAAGAGGAGAAGCCGAATCTTGCGAATTTCTTCCATGTTTGGTCTCTCTCCAGTAACTTGCTTGGTAACCAGATGCCGCAAGGGCTTAGAAGGCCTAGAATCTACCTTTTCAGAATAAAATTGGCACACAATATCAATAATTCTTGGGAGTTCACACAATGTTGGTAGAAGTTTTCCATCAGTTTCAAAATACTGTATCAAAAACAAATACAGTTCTCTCTGTATTTCATAGTTTGCATATGCCCAGATATGTGGGTTCAAATAAATTTGTGAAAGAGCATCTTTCAATAGGATTTCTGATATACCTGAAGACACAGATAGGTGAGGTTAAAAAACATAGATAAGTCAGTGGTATGCACACTTCCAAACAAGAAGGAAAATGAGAGCTCACCACAATTCTTCAAAACGTTAAACATGTACTTCAATGCTAAGAGAGTCTTAGTATTTAGCAGTTGTGGTGTAACAGATTGAAGCAAGAAGCCTAAAATGGAGAATCCAGAAAGAAGATGCATATGTTGCTGATTTGCTACATTTCCATCCAGAACAGATGCAACAAGCTCAATAACTTGACCGGCCAATTCATCACCAGAGGTAGATGCAGAATCTCCGCTATGAATTATAGCATCATTAAAGTGGATCAAAAGAGGAAAAAATACAGAAACACCTCCAACACAGTAAATTATGTCCTGCAGCAAGCGCCGGGAGCATAACTTTGTCCCACCCATGATGGTTGCCTCAAACTTACTCTTGTCAAGACTATCAAGTGCAGATGACACATTGAACAAAGTCTTGTTATTACTAGCCTGAAGAGAGAATCATAAAACATTCAATTACCTGGTTTCAGCAATTGGCCAATTAAATAAAACATGATTTTATGCAAATTCAAACCTGTGCATTCAGGCCAAAAATTATCCTTGATGAGATTCCATCCCTTCCATCCAGAATTCCCTTGTAGAGTAAGTCGTTATTCATAAGCAAATTTTGATCACCAAGGAAAGTGTACATGTAACTTGGTCCTAGATTGTATATGCCTCTTATTTGTTCAGAAGAAAGAGCATCAGAAAATGCATAAACTGGGCCCATTTGACCAGTAAAAGCAAAAGTGCTCTCAAAACCTAGAGACTTAGGTTCTTCGCCGATGGGCATCAATTCTGTTGCAAGACTGCAGCGAGTCATTACTTCATTAACTTTTGCATACCTGGAAGGATAAAAGTGATAGAAAACAATTTAATTAATAGATTGGGAATTCAACCAGACTAAAGTTCTTAATTCCATATATGAGTTCACAAGGTACCCAACAGCTAATCGTTTTCTCTTCGAACATGAGCAAATTAGTACTCCCTTTACAATGGTACGACCATATAAGAACAGTGATTACAACCATGGAAACAATATTATTAGCAGAATTATATCAACAGGGAAATCTCAAATGATTGGACAAGAAAATACGGAAGACTACTGCAAATCCTTAATCCTTAAATATGATTATTGGAATAGAACAGATTAAAAAACAGCAAATGGTGTATGAAAGAAATGAAGAATCAACTCACCTGCACTTTTCAGTTTTTACTAGATCACCGTCTACATAGCATCTCAGCTGGCTTCCTCCAGAAAAAGCTCTCCCTATTGTATGAGTAACAGAAAGAAATTTCCATTGCTTTGTTGGGAGGCTTACAGGCAACAGAACACACTGATGCTTTTGACTGACAGACTGCGGAGGGTAGAAAGTTCAAATCAAACTATTGCTATATGATAATTCAAGTCAAGTAGCAAGCTCATGGCATGCAGACCGATGTATGATCTGACCAAAAAAAGGATATTATGGGGAAATGGCTGGAAATTTTAACCCATCTTTGTCATGTCTGCTACACATAATCAATTGAGAGCAAAGCACCTCATAGTGGGGACTAAGAGAACATTGGGTCATAATAATCATAGTTATGTTAGGTATGGATTGATCTCTGATAAAAAAGCATTACATGATCAAAGATAAGTCAAGTCAAAACACTCAAATGGTGGTGACCTTGTTGTAATATGGCTCTAGCAGTCTAGCTAAATTAATGAATCTACATCCCATTTAAAAAACACTCAAATGGGAGGCATTTCTTCAAATTGTTTGTAAAATATAACAAGGATTTTTACAAAAGTAGGATTTTCGTAAAAAAAAATGTAATTCATTCATTGTGTTGAATTTCACATAATTCTGGGGCCAGCTTGGCTAATGAATAACCATCTTCATAATTAGTCTTCTAGTAGCTTGCATTACTTAATTGATTCCAATTTTATTGGCCACAGAAAATATTTAATTAGGATATATTGGAGCAAATTAAAAAGAATACTAGCAGCATTTACTTTCCGAAAATACACAAAATGAAGGAAGCAACCAACGTTACCTCATAGACTAGAGTATTTTTCCCGAGCATAGCTAAACATCCTTTCCCACTTTCTGTGAAAAAGGAGAAAAGGCCCATCATACCATTCTCAGGGAAATTTTCGACTCTTAGCCAGCAACAGAAAGTTAAACCTTTATTATAAGGCCATTGTACGGGAGATCTTATTTCAATACCCTGTACAGGGAAAGAACGTAAGATTTCAGTTGGTTACAACATAAATATTCCATGAATTGAAAGAAAAAAGCGCAATCAGGTTTACTGTAATGAAAAAAACTTACAGAATCATGACTGCTAAATTCAAAGAAAGCTTCAGGTCCCTTTTCCTTGAGCATGTGACTAAGACTTGTCAAAAGCAACGAACTATGTTTCTTCTTCACATTAATCTTCTCACCACGAAGTAGAGCAAACATCTTTCGAATATCTTTTCCGCAAATACTGTGTCCACCAATAATCTGAATTAACTGGGCGATTTTGATAACTGTGTCATCCTTTTCCTCTACTGAAAACCAATCAAGAAGAAGACTAAGCATTCCTGCTTTAAAACATGAAGTTCTATTTATAATGGACCCCTTGAGCAATTGTTGCAAGACCACAAGCCCATAATGCTGAAGCGAAGTGCTGCTCTGCCAATAGGAAATCGCCAACATTAAATAGATATATAAAAAAGGAAAATATCAACAAAACACAGATATGTGTGAGAAAGAGAGACAGACCTTCTGTAGAACATTTAATAGCAGTATAATTACATCTTCATTCTGGAGAGAGAGCATCAGGTTACATAATCAAGTAACAACACAGGTACAATTGAGTATACGAGGGTGTCATGGCTTCAAAGATCATCAAAATTACTTACATTTATTGTTGTTTTTTCATTTATCTCAAATTTCCCATCAACAAGCATGCCAAGTAGGGCATCCAAGAGTTGCTGACTTGGTGGCCACTTACAGAAGTCCAATAGTAAGCTTTGCAGTGTTTGATAACCCGCACCAACCAGCTTTCTAAAAGCAGCCTGGATAAGACAACCCAGGATATTAAAAGCACATCAAACAAGTACGCTGCGTGAACAAGAGTAACTGTGATTGCCAGAAATACAGCTAACATGCAGGAGACTATACCAAGTTTCGTTCCAATTGATCCTTTAACTTTTTTCACATAAAGAGAGTTTTGCACGCAAATGATTGAAAAATAGGAGAAACTTTTAGCTTTCTGGACACCCTTGTTTCACCAGAAATCAGTTGTTTCAACAGCAAAGTGATCTTGGGGATTGAATCAAAAACCCTAATTGGGAAGGGATATCTAGGAAAAAACGAAAAAGTAGGAAGGTACATGTTCCATCCACAAATGACCCAAAACTGGTTCTGAAAGCCCTCTAAGTACTGGGTCACACACAGTTTATGAAAGGTAAGTGTGAACTATAGCCGAATATTTGATTACCTTGGATTCATCATTTTCAGCAAGTAAAACAGTCAGCGTTTGCAGGACATTAAGAACCAGTTGCTCTCCAATTGCTTCATCAAAGGTTCCATTCAACAAAGAGACTATATGCAGGAAGCACTCCCCATTGCGAAACAGATTTTGGTAATACTAGCAAAAGATGGTAGTGAAAAGATCTATTTGTCAGAATGATGGGGTAATGATGAGAAGAAACAAACTATGATAGTATGCAATTACTGGGTGCAAATATATCTATAAGAAACGTACCATACGATCTATCATGATGATCTCTCTCATGCTAGATAATAGATCAATTGACAATTCTGCAAAGTCCATTTCCTTTTCTTTTACACAAGTGAATGTCTCTAAATATTTGGAGCATAGTTGCAACTTTGCTGCATGATCTTGTGCTGACGATTGAGGCAACTGATTGTAAGAAAGGACAGGAGGAGAGTGTATTAGTTACGAAAGGTAATCTAAAGAGCAACAGGAGAGCATAAGAGTGAACTTGACTGTACCCTAAATAAAGCAAGAACTTGCTCCAGAACAAGCTTCCGGAGGTTTTCTTCTTGAAACAAGTCAAATAGGCACTCAATACAATTGTCATTATGTAAAATCTGAAGCCTTCCTAGGTCAGATAATGTGACATATTCCTTAAAAAGGTTGAAAGCCAATTCCACACATGTATGAGTATTCTTGATTCTCTCATCTGAAGAAGTCATCTGGAAATTTTCAGATTGAAAACCATTTCCACTCGAGTCCTCTTTGGGATGGGACAGCTTCCTCAATTCTTCTGTTTGGAGGCATGCAACCTTCAAGACTCTGGTAAGTACATCCAATGACTTAAACGATGCTAGAGTTTGTTCAGTGGCAAGTTGTAGGATAACATGGAAGCTCTTAAGAATAGCAACAATCAAGCCAGGACCATTAAAGCGACGTTCAAGTGCACCTAGCAATGCTGAGCATTCTGGCTACAAACAAAAGGGAATTTTTTAAAGAAATGGATGAAAAAATTAAAATGGAATAATTAAAATAATGTATAATCAGCATCATCTTATGTAAGGCAAAAGAGATGTTGGATACCTGGTTATTTGTGTTCTCATTAAGAGTTGCAGCAAACTCCAAGAAGGAAATAGCTTCTGCCTGGATAATGTTGATATCGGCTTGATTTAAGTTTTTGAAACCAGTTGATTCGGTAGCATCAATAAAATGGTCATTTTGTGTCTCACAAACAATCTGATTAATGTACTCCACAGATGACCCGAAGTAGAAAAATTTCTCCGAGAATATCAAATCCCACAAACCATCCACTCGAAAAGATTTGAGTAGATCAGGTGCTGAAATAAGAACCTTCCTAAACGTGAAGAGCATGTCATGTTGAAGGGTATTTGCTAAGATCCTGAAGTATTAGTCAACAAAAAATAAATCAGCAAAAGAATTATAAACAAAATAATGCCATAAATTACATAGATATCTAATTAAAAAAATAGCAAACATGACACTTCCATGAAGATAAAGCAGTTGACCACAGGGAAAAAATGATAGCCAGAACAATGGAAGATTTTAAAACGGGAAGGATTAGATAGTAGATAGTGATACTAGAAGATAAGCAAGTCTTTGTAACATTAATCATATATTGGAAATGTAATGGGTTCAATTTTGTAAGACAGGCTATGGATCAATTTTTAAATTAATTTGATGGATGTGCAATATATATTAGCTCAGAAAACATCTTATATGAAACCTAGTAGACCATATTGATAAGTTGATACAATGGAAAGATCAAAAGCAAAGTATCATGTATTAACTCGTATATTCAAAATTGCACGTCCAACCAAAGGAGAATAAGAACTTACCATATATGGTTAGGCAATTCAGTTTCACTTGCACAAGCTTTGATGCATGGGAAAACTGTCGAAAGAACCTTTATAATCCATCTCGCACATTGCTCCCAGTATGCCAATGAGATGGATAGAGACATTTGGCTAACGTCAGTTGCGCCAGGGCAGTACCTCATCTCCTTAGGAGGAAGAAGAAAAGAGCAAAGAGCTATGCTTAACTTTACAGAGTACGTATTCCATTCGGCTGTATCAAGAATATCCACAGGACTGGTGAAAGACTCTAATGCAGGTGATGCTCCGGTGTTTTCTTCATCAAGTTTCCAGTTAGGCACTTGGCGATCAAGAACCTTTTGCTGATGAGACTCCTGAAGCATAAATGCAGGCCAACAGATGCTGTTTGCAAATTTATGTACCCGTCCATTTTCACATAAGAATTGCAAATTATTGACATTGCCAAAACTGAATAAGCAGTCAAGGATTCAAGTGAAGTAAATCATGCAAACATTGTACGTCATCCAACTGTAAGCAAAAAACTAAATTTGGCAAAGTGGGCAGTGACGCCATAAGCAGGATTAAAACTAGCAGCCCATGCCCACAATCTAATTGAAGCCCTTTCGTTGAATAGGAAATCAGCATATGCAGTGTGTTCTATCATTGCTCCCAAAGTCATAAACTAGAAATAAAATTAACGAAGCATTATAATCGATGTGCTCATTTTCTACTTAAAAGATGCATCAGGATACACCGCCTCCCTCAGAATTTCCAAAGATAATATCTGGAGCTGGATAATGCCACTCCTGCAAAATCATGTTATGATAAAAATATAGCAGAAGAATGAAAATGACAAGCAAGCGCATAGACAACTAAGACAAGATAAATGTAGCTCTATGTCATGGGGACTAGTCCATGGGGTCCAATTGACATAAGAATAGTCCATGGGATTAGTAGTTACAAAGCAGCGAAATTACTATTCGCACACATGAACAGTAGCCTGTGCACTGTAGCAGCAATGCTCAGATTAATCTCTTTGTATTTCGGATCAGTTAGCAATTAAGTTGTTAGGATTTGGAGTCTTATCTAGTAGGTATCACACTTGCTATATAAGGAGGGTCATGGCAGAATGGCACCAAACAACGGAAACACTTACCTTTCATCACTGGGCACAAAAGAATGCCTTGAGACCGAAAATTTGCTTGATGGTAGTCCCAGCCCATCTAATAGAACCTCCAGTCCTCCGATACTTCTGAAATGATTCTGTGCACGAGTATTTTCAGATATTGTCGATCTCAGAGCATGCAAAGTTATAAAGTGAAGTGATAGGTCAGTCCACTGCTCTTTTAAATTCAGCCTTCGAATGACCCTTAAGAGTTCTGCAAGAACATTTTAGATCTGTTCTCTGTAAGATAATAACAATGCAAAAACATTGGCTAACGATTCATTTGATAAAAACTATCTCTGTTGAGTAAACTAGACTTATGGACCATGCTATAAGAGTCACTCAACAATCTAGTTTGCATTATAGACTCAGATTAACTGTCACAAGCAAGTATAGAAGCAAAATTCTGAAAATTATATAAAATGTATATACACATTGAAAAGAAAACTTTACCTACTAACCAATTGACGCCGCCAGCTTCCATAACCAAAACAATGGCCCTTTGCTGCCAATTTCTATCAGAAGCAATGTTTTTTGTAGTAGTTGCCATAACTGTTGCCAAATAATTGTTTGATAATGTACGCTCAGTGGTGTTGACAACCTCTGGAGTCCTAGTTGCAGTTGGCTCCAAATCCATGAAGTTTGAAATTATTGTAACAATGTATATAAGTATCTTTTGCATCATCCTCAAATTTTCTACAGTTTTATTTGACAGTTGTTCATCTGTGGCAAGCAAACTCGTCAAGGTCTTGAGCTTGACAACTGCAGCTGAACATACAAGAAAAAGATTTTCTCAGATAAGATTCATTAGAGAAGCACCACATAACACTATCTCAGCTATAAGCTACCATAATTTATGCTACAAAAATGAAATTTGTAAAAGGAATAAAAAGGAATCAAGATGAATATAGAATGATTAGTACCCAGCTAAATAAGAATGTACCTTTTAAAAGAGCAGTGATCTTCTGCACACCTCCATAATAACTAAATACCCTACAGTTATGTACTGAGCGAGTAACAATTGCCAAGCACTCAAAAACAGCCAATCCTTCAGTGCTTAATTCCAGGTCTGCTGATTGCTCTGAAACGTTAACAGACAATTCTGGACAGTTGGTGCCTACTGATGAAGGAAAACAAGGCCTCAATTATGACTGCAGTTGCCAAAACAAATATATCGCTAAAAGAATGAGCAATTGTAACGAATATGACTGTAGTTGCCTAAAAAGAATGAGCGATTGCCAGTCACAATTGCTCATAGTCAATCTGGTATGTAGAAGGTAATTATTTTTTGTGTAAAACACCATATCAGTAAAATGCACTTCCTTGGGACTCAGCAAAAGAAGCTGAATTCAAGACGTAGTTCAAAGTTCAAATAATTAGATAACTCAAACTGCCTAGCCCCACCTAAGATGTTAGTGTCCTTAGAACGAGTTTTGAAATTTCTACAAGATTGAAAACATGTACCAAACATTTTTAAAAATGCCATTATCTTGTTCCGAGCATCCAATTTTAATTGTACAGATTAAAAATTGTCTTTAGCACTCATTCAGTTAGTGGATATGACTATTACAAAAAAAAATAGTGCATTGTCTTACAAGAAAGGCGAAGTTAATGCGTAGGCAAGAAAGGCACTTACTCTCACTGATAAGTGAAATAGTTTGAGAAATCCCCTGGATGAAATTAAGTATGACCTCAGAAGGATGCCCATTAGAGCATCCTAAAATTGTATCATCTGATACAGAGTCTGGATTAACTGATTGCTCGATATGGTGTGGCTCCCAATCTTTAAATGTTTGTATGAAATGAAGTATAAATATATGCAGGGATTTCTTCTTTTCTGCCTATGAAATTGTTGACAAGAGATAGGACGAAATACAGAAACATGATCACAAATTAAGAATTGAAATCATAGTTCATACCACAAAAAAACTACAGAATTTAAAATACTGTCATAAGCAACTAAACAATATTATTATTGAAAGAAACAGACGTGTGCAACTCCTACATGGCGTAAGCAAACAAGTTTGTTGATTCATTCATGACTTTGGACATCTCCTTTCCAGATACAGGATTCTCGATCAAATTAGTTAAATTACAGATTAATAAAGTCATCTCATGGATAGGAGGAGCCAAGAGAAGACGAAGTTGAAAATATCTACGGGTCTATCATGTTGCACGAAAAACAGTAGATGCAAAAATAAGGCTAGAGTCTGCACCATGCAAGATGATGAGTTGTTATCCATAGGACTCTAGCACTATCTTCGTTATAGTCCAAGCAAAGAACTGTAAAGGCAAACTAGCATGCTCAGAGACTACCTTGTCGATGGCATTCTCATACTTCTGCCAAAGCATGTTTAAGACCCCTTCCTCACCATTGTCACTGGAACAACATAACACATGATTAGGACAAATAGCCCTATCAGATTATGACCTTGACATACTAATGCAACTACTCGTAGAGACGTAGACTTCACTGATATTTAAGCTAACCTTAGCGATAATATGAGTACATCAGAAGAGAATTTTCGTCAGCATTTTAAAACCTCATTACTGTACAAGCTCATAATTAGTGTGGATAGGCATCGACAAGATTAAGATTAGCGAACTAGCATGCAACGTCATGTAAACAGAAACCCGCACCACAGCTCGCACTAAATAGCATTTTCCACGGCGAACGAGCTGCTCGCAATTCGCGCGGGTTGGGTTTGCGTACCTGAAGCGGACCCTAGGGGGCGGCGTGGCGGCGAGCCTGTCGGCGGAGGAGGGGGAGCCGCCCCCGCCCCCGCCCCCGCCGTCCCCGCCGCCTCCCCCGCCCCCCGGCGAGGCGGGCGCCGACTTGCGGAGGAGATCGGCGACGCCCTTCACGATGTTCATGGCCCCCGATCCGAGGCAGCTAGCAGCAGCGCATCACCGGCGCGCGCGCGCGCGCCGGCGGAGGAGGCGGCGGCGCGGCGCGAGCCTGCGTGGGATTGGATTCGAACCGAATCCAAGGCGACGCGGCCAGGTGAGATGATCCCCGGGTAGTGACAGGATGGGAGCGCGTGCCCGAACGTGTGAGGGGATCGGAAAATGGGAGCTCGGGTTTGGTGCTTAGCGATTAGCGTGCGAGCTCGAGTCGAACCGAGGGGAGGGAGATCTGGATGACCGGATTAGTTTTTTTTTTTTTTTTGGAGACAAAGGCACACAGAGCATTTATTAATTTATAATAGAGGTTTCTTTACATTGGGAGCGAGCAATCACTTAGCTCATTCTTAATCAAACGTAACCATGGCCCATCAAAAAGCTCTATGCAATTCATCTTTCTCACACATCTCCATACTTTTAAAGGGAGAGCAGCCACTCTGTGACAATTCCACTCACCAACTTCCCCTCTCTTCTTCCCCATTGAGCTAGGTGGTGAGCAACAGCACTGAGTTCCCTTCTATTAAAGACAAAACTTGAGCTAGAAAACTCCTCTTCCCTTAGTCGCTTCAGATTTGCGACCTGCGTCGCCAAAGGGAACGATCCACATCCTTGGGGTTGAGCTTCTGAACCAGTGAGGAGCAATCTGAAAGAAAAAACTTCACTCGCTCTTTGTACTCCAAAGCCACGGTAAGACCAATTCCCATCGCAGCATCTTCAGCAGCTTCCGCACTTGAGTTTTTGCCACAATCACTGATCCGTATTGCTATTGCTTTCCCTTGTTCATCCAACACAACAGCTGCACCAATGGATTTACCCCCACTTGGATCGTAAGTCGCATCCACCATACAACATGCCCCTCTTCTCCTTGGTAATGCTTATATCTTCTCCTCCATCTGTTTTCTTTGTGGATTTTACTTTCTCCATCAACTCGGCTAGGCTATGCTTTAGTTTATAAGCCATAGACTGAATTGTATCTGGGTTACCCCTAAAGAGCAACGCATTACGCCGCTACCATAAGGTTGAGAAGCTCACCGTACTCGCTAGAATGTTTTCCATCAATTCAGAGCATAGCATGTTTTTGAACCAGTCTGTCAAAGTGATCCGGATTAGTTTTTTTTTGGTTAGGAACTTAGGATGGATGGGGTTTTTTCTGTTAATTATGTAAATGTCGCCGCAATAATTTTGTACTAGATCAGAGTAATTCGGGATGCCAAATAAAATAGTGATCAAGGAAATAAGAGGACTCTCCACCCTCTCCCTCCTATGACATCTTTGATGGATGCCAAATTATAATGTCCTCGTATTGTAGTGAAGTAAAATATAAGAGATAAAAAATATAGATAAATAATAATAATAATAAGGTGTGAATAGTGTCTGGAACGCCCTAACTTAGAACCCATAGGAGATGCTTTTAAAGACATATTTAATGGAATACTCATTTGTGTACTTTTTATTCCTATTCATCCACTTTTCAATTATTTTATTACTTCTTTATATGTTTCTCTCTCTTATATTTTAATCCCTCTATATTGATGTAGTGTTGAATATTACAAATGTACATTAAATAGGTACTACCATTAAACATGCTCCTAATCAACTTTTTCGTATGTTAGTTGAGTGCCATGCTTACAACAAAATGACAAAAAAAAACGTAGATTCAACGCTATGTCCATCCATACATCAAGCGGTCGATTATAGCTACAAACTTACAACCACCATGGCTCAGTGCCATGGGAGATTATGAACTTTTAAAACATGTTTCAATTTTGCAATACATGCAATGACAAGCGCAATGCCAACCGGCTAAGGGCAAACATGGCCTAAAAAATCTCATAAAGAAAGTGTTACTTGCATGCATGCCATTTCAAATCGAATTTTATTTCAAAATTGTCATTACGGAAAATTTCCGTCATATACAAGCCGAAAATATACTTTGACCAATCAGCCCCACATGTCATACTCACTTGTTTCCCTCCTTTTCCAACCTTCTATTCATTCTTCTCCAACTCTGGCTAGTCCACCGCACTGGTCTTTCTCTTTCTTCTCCGGCAATGGCGAGATCGTGTAAATCACGCCACAACATTGTTGTCACCATGTGCAACCCCCTTTTGGCCTACAACTCGGTGCCACTGGGCACAAGATGTTGTCGCTGTTGGGTAGCCAATCGACTCCCGCCGCTACTGACCACCATTGTTGCTAGTTGCTATCGATTGCTCTCATGGCTGACCTAGCCTCGAGCTGCCACTATCGTTGGGCTCCTCCTGTGTGTCCCCCCTCATCTCCAATGGATCGCTAGCAATGACATTATGAGCCACCGCCCGGCCTCTCCTTCCTCCTCTCTATCCCTTCTTACTCATGCTTGCGCTCTCCACCCCGAAGTTGGAGCTGGGGAAAATAGGGTGGTGCACGCGTGCGTTTAGGTTGTGTATTTTAGCTTATTTTGATTACATATATGCGGAAATGATTTGTGATCACGGTTTTGAAATCGAAGACGTTTATAGTGGTATCTAAATTAATCCACGTTTTATCATCTGTGTGAAATCGAGGTTCAATAACGACACTTACGCAATTAAAGGAAACTGATGGCTAAATAAATAAATTGTAAATTTTAAGATATTAAGAGATGACGGTTGTAGATTACAGTGGTATTGTACCAATGGAAATTAGAGTGAGCCACTTAACAATTTCAAAGTTTAAAAACGTTGCATTATTTGTTTTGGAAAACAAAAGTTATCTGCTAATAGTCCAGTAAGTTTTTATTTTCGATGTACAAAATTCCTAAAAGAATAATCTCAGTGTCCTTGTTTCTCAGGAGCTTGCAATCATGCCCCTCCCCATCTTCAATTGTTATTGCAGCTTGGAGAGAAAGCTTTGGCACGGTTTCGTAATCTGTTTTGGTTGAAATCATGTTTTTTTAGCTTATTTTTTAACTCCGCCCAATACATCTTAATCTATTAGCTAGTGTCGTGGTTATACTTCTGCATTAACCATCGTGTTTGGTCAATTTTTTGCACCCACGAACTATGCAAACCAAACAACTTGTAGTTTAAAAAATACCAATGCTAAAACGATGTTAGTTGAAACCATAGTTTTGTATACACGCAAACCCAAATCTTTAGTGCACAGAACCGAATGTTGTAACAAGCAAACTCAAAAACTTTAGTATGATAAAACTAAATGTTACACAAGAACAAACGAGATGTTTTAGTACTACATGTCAATGTTTTTCAGACCAAATTTGGGTAGAGGTTTATATACATCCTCAAATCCATCTCTAAATTTGTGGAGGGGAGCAGCACGCCAGCACCTAGGAGGCAAGGAGAACATCGACGATGAGACAGAACTTGTCGGTGTCAAGGAGGAGCGGGTCCGCGTCCATCGTGCACTCTGTGAACCACTTGTAGCCGATGAGGTCTCGCTTGGCGAGAAGTTCCCCACGATCTCCGCTAGCACTTCGCCTCCACCCTCCCACCGCTGACGCCATGTCCGCCGCTCCCACCGATGCAGACATCATCACCGGGCTAGTAAGGAAGCCATCTAGGAAGCCTACCTCTAAAACTCGTTTCTATGGGATGACTCACCGGAGATGATCCGCTCCTCGAAGATGGATTTGGGGAAGAATGGAGATGGATTTGGGGAGAAGTGGCATGCAATTTTGGGGGAGAAACCGAAGAAAGAAGATGCTGTCGAAGCAAGACAGAAGTGAGTTGTGAGCAGTTGCTACGGGCTGAGTGCGTAACGGGCTAGGCCAAAACTGACGCGTGCAAAGTCTGTCGGACGCCCACAAGAAAGCGTTATCGTTGTTTGTCACGGAACGAATGGGAGCAAGAGTTGTTAAGGTGATCGACAGGTCATCTCGATGTTTTGTCACAACTCGACCCATTTAGACCAGCTAAAAATAAACATAAACAAATATAATTCAAACGTGTTAAATATCTGATTTATTTTAAATCCCGTCTTTTGATATTATTTTCAAATGCTTTTAGGCAGATACAGGCTACAAGTAGAAAATGGCCCATTGAGCCGATATGGCACCTCCACATCTCATGCCTGAACCATGCCTCCTCCGGCCCGCAGGACAACTCAACATTGCACAAATAGTGATGGGGCCTTACGGCCACGCCAGAACAGGTTGGGCACGCGCGAGCTGATGCGACCAACTAATCACTTCTGTTTGGTTCGTACGCACTAGGACACGCGTACACGCTGGGCTAGGCCAAAGCACCGCACAGAGCCTCCGCTAATCCAAAATACAACTTTAATTAGAGTATAACAGGGTTCTAACAAAAAGTATAACAGGAATTTCATAGTATGGTGTAAAAAGAGAAGAAAATTTAGGTTCAGTTTTTTTCAGCTTAACGGCTTAACAGCTTAACGAATTATATACGTTTTAAAAAGACATATGATTTGAGTTTTTTTAGTCCGTTTTTTCGCTGTTTTGAAGTGAGTCATAACGCTTTAAAAAGCAAGTTAAATGAAATGGATCCAAATCCCAAGACTATCTCGAGAAACTCTCGAAGTTCAGTAATTTCAAATTGCTCAAATTGCTCAAATTGCTCAAATCAAATTTCAAAAAACGGTCTTAGAGAAAATGGTAGAGCGAATAGCTAACCGTGAAATTAAGGCCTAGTTTTTTTCAGCTTAACAGCTTAACGGCTTATCTATGTTTTGAAAACACATATGGTTTGAGTTTTTTGAGTTTGTTTTTTCGCTGTTTCGAAGGTGGGTTCTAATGCTTTAAAAAAGCAAGTCAAACGAAATGTATCCGAATCTCGAGACTACCTCGAGAAGGTCTCGAAGTTCAGTCATTCCAGCCGTTCAGATCAACTCAAAAGAACAGAGCCTAACTGTGGGGATGAAGGAGCAAATGTGGATGTGTACTGTTATTTGGACCCACAATAATCGATGGTGCAGTTTTTTCTCTTCAGTTAATTTGATGTTTTTTAGTATTTTAGCATTAACATTGTAACTCCGCTTTATTTTGTTTTTAGATAGATAGATGGATAATCCCACGAAGCTCCCGCTAAGACCATCTCCAAGGGCGTTTCGTCCCCGTCCTCGTTTTCGTCCCGATGGAAAAACGATCGGGAAGAGGCGGCACGCAGTGCTCCAACGGCGTTGCTTCCCGAAAGAAAATCGCTTGCCGGCGGAGAGAGAAACCCTTCGCGTCGGGATTCTCTCTCCTTTCCCTTCGTGCGATCGGCCGCAAATGACAAGCAACAACCTTCCCTTCGCGCGCGAGGACGGAAGGGGGAAGCGGCGACGCGGGCGACGGAGACGCGGACGATGGCGACGGAAGCAACGGCCGGCAGATCCGCGCTTCGGGCACCGTCGACGAGTTCGAATCAAGCACCTGCAGCGCAAGCGCAGCACCGAGGGCTGCTCAAAGACAAGTTCGTTCCTTCAAATCCTCTTTGCTTGAATCTTGTTGATTCCCTTCGTACTTCGTTCGATTCGTGTCGATCTAAGTTGTACATGGCTGGATGTAGCGGTTTCCTTCTCACTGCTATGTCTGATCCTGATGCACTGATTTTATCTCGTCGTTGTAAATTATGTGCATAACCTTGATATCATGCAGTTTAATGGGTATGATCAGTGATTGATAGAAAGAGCAGTGAGCACACTAAGTTGTGTTCATTTAACTTAATGATGGTGATCTTAATATACAAGAATCTATTGTATCCTACGTAAAATAGAAGTGAAATATATACCCGATTAATCTGGATGTGCAGAACAATTATCACTTTTTTATGTGAGATAAAGCAAACCAAATGTCCACTTGGCAATGTAGGATACACTCATAGCTTAAGCTTGCCATCACTCTAGGATGATGACCCAAGGTTGCAGTTAGGATTGGGCCTAGTCATGTGGAACTTGAGGTTTGAGCTGCAGTGTTCAGAGAAGTGGTACTCATCATTCTCATGGTTTATATTCGGTCTTATGTAGATGGACTCCGGAAGACTTGTCGCATCTCTGTGCTCGTTGCAAGAAGCCGTGAACCTGGAGGCTGTGGCTCTTAAGAAGGTTGTTGGCGACAACTTCGATCCTGGCACCTCACCTGCAGCCATTGAGATGAACCGGGCTCTCATTGAGCTCGAAGAGATCGCCAATCGTCTTGAGCAATTGTCCTTCCAGGCATTGGCATTCATCGATGAAGCCAACAAGGCGGCTGATGTCGTTGCTTCCTCGTCTGCAGCCCACGAGAATGCCATACCTGTACATGGATCTTCTCATGTCGAAATCGATGAGAATGTAACTATTGTCGTCCTGCCTCCAGAGGAAGGAACTTCGGAGGACTACTCATCGGATGGGATTAGTGGTTGGAAATCCGATCGATCGTGGCATCTTTCCTAGGATTTGGGTTTACTAGATGCATTTTGGGTACTACATATCGAATGACTATCTGCACTATCTGGTTTGCACTAGCTGCATTGCCAGTCCTAAGACTTATTATGTAATGTTCGGTTGTTCTGCAGCCCTAGTATTTGTGTTTCCATTTCTATTATCCCCATGTAATGTAATGTTGGGTGTAAACTGAATATGTACTACTTTGGACCAATTATGATATTATTTGTATTTGTATGCTAAATACCCGTGATGAGCATTTTTCAATAATGTTTGTATGCACACTTTGCATAATCCTTATGTGAATGTTCTAACTATGTAGGAATAGCATGGATCCCTTCTTATCAAGTCTGCTAGAGGAAGGAGTGCAACACATCTCCTATTATGGTTCGACAGATTATGGAGACTCTATTGATGTTAAAGTCACTGGATAGAGTAGCCCACAATCTGTGAACGAACATGTGCCCAACCCAGTGTTCGTTGAGCCCAACATTGGTGAGTTTAGCCCGGTCCAGTGAATCATTGAGGGATGAAGGCAGGTCAGGGAGTAGGGACATATTTTTAAAATATTTAATTGCATTTTTACTTTTCTTTATATTATCTATTTTACGTGATTATACTTTACAATTTTTTATATAATTTAATTCATGTCAATACATTTTTTTCAAATTTTAATAATAATTCAATGACCGGAATATATTATACGAATTTTTTATAATATTTAAATCCATCGTATCCAATATATCATAAGGTGGTGTATGCGAAAATAAATCCCGGTATAAATACGATATGTCATACGGCGATTATGAAAGAATGTTAAAATATGTATGTTGGGAATGGAAGGGAATGTGGGAAGAAATTCTGTTGGAGAACAGGACTGGGAAGAGACGGGAAGAGAATGAAGTATGGGAAAAAATCTCTTTAGAGGTGTGGAAAAGAACGGTGGGAAGAAAAACGGTTGAAGATGGTATAAGAATCCTAGTATAGAATTTCACCGACATCCCACGAGCCACCTACCAATACCACGACGTCTGCATCACACAGCTATTTCTCCATACCAACCTGATTCTAGCCACGTCATCGATGCAAAGCGCTACCTTCCTCTACTGTAGCATCAGGATGCTAAAATTCCAGCCTTGATTAATGATTATTAAACAAACAAGCAAAGCAACAGCGCAGCGTGCAAACACGCAAAGAAATACAAGATTTATTACTATTATTATCATCATTGCAAGATTAGACCAGGCGCGATTTGATTTGACGGTGCCATCGCTCTGTTCTGTCCTACAGTACCTGCCAGGGCCACGGCACCGCGCCACCACTGCCCCAGGAGGACCACGCCGAAAGCGACGGCACACCGGCACGGCGGTTGGGGCCTTCACGTCGGAAGCGGCAGCCTCACCGGCCACCCCACCACCCTCCCCTCCGCCGCGTGCGCGCAGCGCAGGCTCGCAGAGGCAGACACTAACAGCGCAGGCGGCAGCGCATGTGAGGCCGTCGTGGAGGAAGGAAAGGACGGAGCTTTGCAATTAAAAACGAGCTGCGAGCTTCTGGAACTCCGAGCCGTCTCTGGATCTTGTTGATCCGGCGAGCGAGAAGCAGGGGGCGACGCCGCCGATGCGTCTGTTCGTTCGCTTTTATTACCCGCCTGCATTTTCTCGCCGCGGGCGCGGTTGTTTGATTCCTTGATCCGTGAGGGTGCGGCTCTGTAGTCTGTACCCGCAGGCTGCCGACCATGGCTTCGCCGGTTGGGTTAGTTTAATCAATGCGGCAGGGGAGATGGCGTGTGCCAGCGCCAGCGCGTAGAGAGTGTGGCTGCTGCTGCTGCTGCCGCCTGCTGGTTGCATCCACCGACCGGCACCCACATGGGTCATGGTGGAGGTGAGGTGAGGTGGTAAAGCTCTTGCGGTCTTGCCTGCAGCTGCGGCAAGTGCAAGAAGCCAAGAACTCCTCCTTGCTGCTTGCTCCTCCGTCCATGGAGTCTGGGAGGCGGTAGGATAGCTCGCGCGGCAGCCATGAGCTGGAGGAGAGGAGTTGGAGGAGGAGGGGATGGAGGGATGTCCCGGAGGTGGGCCGTCCTGCTCTGCCTGGGGAGCTTCTGCCTCGGGCTGCTCTTCACCAACAGGTAATCCATCAACCAAGGATCAACCACCCAGATGCTGCCCCAATTCTTGGTCTCTCTGCCTTCTTGTTCTTCCGTTCGAGCTCTCAAGCTAGTGTGAGCTGGGCGAGTCAAGATCTGTGGCATCTGGCGAGCTCTGCGGCTTGGGGATGTGTCTTGTGGAGTCGTGGGGGATTGAATTGTTGTGTCTCCGTGAATTTGTGTTCGTGCTATGGGGATTTTTTTTTATTCGGATGTGCTTTGCTAATTTGGTCGTGTAATAATTTCATGCTATCGAATCTCGTGTGATAAGGCTACATGGATTGAGAATTTGGCGGATTGCCACACTGGGGCACCTTTTTCTTTACCATTTGGGGGGCATAGTACAGATTATCCTGCTCAGAATCTAGGTGAATTTGTCGAGAAAAGTTATTGCTAGGTGTCGGTGATGTATCCTCATCCAAAATTGAATATTTGTACTCCCTAGTGTCCTCTTACGGCAGCAGTATAATCACTGTATTTCAGAAATAGTCAGGTATTTTTTCACCTTGGGAGTGCTAGAAATTACATCATCTGATTTCCCTCGCGATTCATACTCCAGCCTCATCTCTGGCAACACCGGTGGCTCTCCGGTGACGGCAATGACTCTCTTGCAGCACTTCGACGAGTTAGTATTTGGGCCTCAGCAGATTTAGAGTACCATTTAGGAATAAAAATACTGAAATACTCCATAGACGCTACCAGCCATACCAAAGGAGTTCCATTCTCAGAAATTCTGCTACCCTTTTTTGTTGTATCGCAATCCAACTTGTACTATTACCGTATAATTCTTATAGTGTCCTGATTATTTGTTCCAGAATGTGGACACTTCCTGAGGCAAGTGAGGTTGCTCAACCAAATGGAAACAGAGAGGGTGGCAACACGCTAGTTGCTGGAGAGTGTGGTTCTAAAAAGGTAGTTTATTTCTCTCACATGGCTACTCTGAAATATTTCACAGTGGTAGAGCTGTAGCCTAATTCTCATACAGCTCCCCCACAAGAAGTTGGTGTTGTAAATTATAAAGGCCAATTCTCTCTTATCTATTATAATGGGGTATACAGATTCTCTTTTGATATCTAGAGTGGTTATCACATGTTACCAGGTTCAAGAACAACACGATTACAAAAATATATTACCAGTTCAAGATACTCATCATGATGTACAGTACGTACTGACCTTATCTTTCTTGAGCATTACATTTGTTCCATCATTTTAAGTACCATCTTTTGTAAACTTCTGATTGGCATTTTCAAATGTTTTTTGATGTAGAACTCTAGATAAAACAATAGCAAGCTTGGAAACAGAACTCTCAGCTGCAAGAGCCCTGCAAGAATCCTTGCTCAATGGTTCCCCAGTTGCAGAAGAGTTCAAAGTTTCTGAGTCGATTGGGAGGCGAAAGTACCTTATGGTGATAGGCGTCAATACCGCCTTTAGCAGCCGCAAGAGAAGAGATTCCATACGTTACACGTGGATGCCTCAAGGTTGTTGACATTAAACACGACTAATCTCACTTAGTTTAGAATATTCCTTATATTGGCTCTCTCAGAATAACTAATGACGAGTTAATGAAAAATAGGTGAAAAAAGGAAAAAGCTTGAAGAAGAGAAGGGGATCATAATTCGTTTTGTCATTGGACACAGGTATGCTGCGAATAGTCTATATGTGTACCTGGGTCCTGGGATATGATGTTTCAATATTAAGAACCTTTTCAAGATAAAACTGTAACAAAGACTTCGAAGAATGTAGCCTCACTTTTAACGTTTCTCACCATTGATTTATACAAGATATTTGTCAAACATAATATTAATAAAAACATATTTATTCTGAGATGGTTAGTTAATCATATGCTGAGTTGCTGACAATTAATGGTCAACTTGACAATTTCTTGTTGGAAACTTCTCCGGTGCTTGCGAATAATATGGACCGTCTATCCCTTCGGATCGGACGATGCACGGTAATAGGTACGAAGGCAAAGGTACAAAGGTACCGATGGAGGTACACATGTACGGAGGGTAACTAGGTCATTTCACATCAAATTAATTAGGGGCAAAGCCGCCTTCTCCCTGTTGCTCGGCGTGCCTTGCGGCGCCGTAGCGCCGGCGCCAGAGATAGACGGCGCAGCCTTTTGCTTGTCGACGTCGATCGCCAGCGTCAGCGAGCAGGGGTCGTCTTCGGTGTCCTCTCGGTGGGGCTGCCGGCGCCGCCACCGGCGCGCGATGGCGGGTCTTGGAACGGCTGCAGGTACGACATCGGTGAGCCGCGGGGGTCGGCAACGACGGGTAGTACCACGCGCAGGGTGGCACCGGCAGGCCGAGCGGCGCTGGGGCGCCCCCGTGCTCATACCCCGGCTGCCACGAGCCCTACACGTACGGCACTAGCACTGCCGGCGGCGCGCCGTACATGAAGCTCGCGTGCGCCGCCGCCGCCGTCACCGCGCACTGCAACCCTCCCCTTGCTGCTGCGCCGGCGGCGACGTGTCCATGGCCATGGCCGCCGGTGCCGACGGCGACGTTGTCAGATTGGATTACCCACTAATCCTCAACTAATTACCCAACTGCCACTTGTTACAAATTTTCCACTTCTCTAAATGCCCTTCTATGATCGACGGTCCACGTTGTGGTATCTCTAGGTACCTCGCAAACACCGTAGCAAACCTCTTTGTTGTTTAGTCATGTTTACTTGGTCTTTGTTTTTGTTATATTTTAATGGCAAGACAATAATAACCTCCTCCAACAAATGTTTTCAGTGCTATATCAGGCGGAATTGTTGATAGAGCAATTGAAGCAGAGGACAGAAAACATGAGGATTTCATGAGGATTGTAAGTGTTGATTAAATACCTATTAGTTCATATGGGTGTGACTATGTGATTGTTGTTCTCAATGAAGTCAGTGATGTTCTCAGTTTTACTGGTAGTGCTGTTTTGCCTCCCTATTTACTCTAATTGCAACTGTACGCAGGATCATGTTGAAGGATACCTTGCCCTATCTGGTAAAACCAAGACTTACTTTGCTACAGCTGTTTCGTTATGGGATGCGGACTTTTATGTGAAGGTTGATGATGACGTGCATGTAAACATAGGTAAATCTTCATGTTTCTTATGTCCTTTCTTGATCTTAAGCTAAGAGCAAAGCAATCATATGTGCTTACATCTGTTGAGTCAGTATTCAAAGCTCCACATTAATTCGTAGATGATCATCACCAGTGTACCTTTTGTATGGTTAGAAGTATTAGCCAAGGTGCCAAAATAATACACAAATACCTAGGATAACATGCAGAAATTTTTACAAAACATCATTGCACCGCTACATGTGAAAAGGGCTTGCTTTAAGCAACTGATTTTGTGTAAAAGTAAAAGCCAAGGCATCAAATAGTACATAAATATTTCATAGGATATCATGTGGCAAATTTTGCAAAACATATTTTCATCATTGCTTGTATAAAGGGCTTGCTTTAGGTAATTTATTCTTTTTATCATCAAATTTTTGTTTGCAGCAACGCTTGGACAAATTTTATCCAAACATGCATTGAGGCCCAGGGTATATATTGGATGCATGAAATCTGGACCTGTTCTATCTGAAAAGTAAGTTCATTATTTGATTTTTCTTTCTCTTACTTCTCAGAGTTGCTAATATCCGTTGTGCTTTTCTCCAGGGGTGTGAGATATTATGAACCTGAGCATTGGAAATTCGGGGAACCAGGAAACAAATATTTCCGACATGCTACTGGCCAATTATATGCTATTTCAAAAGACCTGGCAACCTACATATCTATAAACAAGTGAGATTGCGTCTATTTTTATGTTACCGCCAAATGTAATCGTGCACTTTGATCTTACATGATTCTTGTGAAAACTAACACTGCTAATCCAACTATGCTAGGCATGTACTGCACAAATTTATAAACGAGGATGTTTCATTAGGATCTTGGTTCATTGGATTAGATGTTGAGCATATTGATGACCGGAGGCTTTGTTGTGGTACTCCACCTGGTATGCTCTCCCTACCTCAGATCTTTGTAATTTTGGAATGATTGCGCATCATGATATGCTCGGTTGAATTGGTTCCTTTAAACATAGCACTTGGACCTAATACATTGACAAAAAGTGTGCGAAAAATTCCCATGGAGTCACATCTTTTATCTTTCTCTAATGACAGATTGCGAATGGAAAGCCCAGGCAGGTAATACCTGTGCCGCATCATTCGACTGGAGGTGCAGCGGGATTTGCAACTCTGAGGGGAGAATCTGGGAAGTGCACAATAAGTGCGCAGAGGGGGAGAAGGCGCTGTGGAATGCCACCTTCTAACGCAAACGGAACACCACCAGCTGCAGCAGGAGCTGAAGCAGAATTTCTCCTGCTGTTAGCTGTGTGCTAGATCATCCACTTTGTGTGCTGTAGATTGTGCAATTGTCTGTATGTAAAATTCATCTGTAGGGGGTAGTTGTGATTGATTTTTTTGTGACTGTCTAGGCTAAAACACCGACGAAGCGGACCACAATTTTACGTAGCGTCTGTCTGCCGGTGGCGGTGAAGGTGAAAGTGTATACGAGCTGTTGCATTCTTTGGAGCATAAATGTTCAAGGCGGCCATTCTGTACCCATCTCCTGTACTGCATGGCTGCCCAGATGTAAGACCAAAATAAAGTGTCCCTGATGTTTCAATTTTAGTGAATTCTGTGGAGAGCAACAATTTGAGTGAATTGTCCAGCTCAAATTTAGAGATGAGGGAGGGAGGAGCCTGATTTATTCAGATGTTGCCCGTGTTATGTGTATGCCCTGTTCTAAACTTCTTTATCAGCTCAACAGTCAACACTCTGGTGGTGGTGGGTCGTTTGAAAAAGGCAAACATTTGACTTCTCAATGCCGCCAAGCTCACCGCCGGCCGTTGCCCCACCAACCGACCCTACCCCTAGCTTCCCCGTGACCCTTTCTTCCTTTCCTCCTCATTCCTCGGTCGGAACCGCCACACGCCGCCGCCACCCCTGCTTTGTAACGCTGTCACGAGGGCCCCACCCCTCACCCTCCTCTTCTAACCAAGCCGCACGCCCCTTCTTCTCTTTTCTCCTAGGCTGCGTCCCGCTTGGGCCTCCAGTCTATTCCTCAAGACTGTACCATCCTTTTCATTTGGTAGGACCAAATTTGAACAGCCCACTACCTCCTTCCTCAAGCCAAGACACGCCTTTCTTTTGGTAGGTGCTAGCCCACCAAATTGCCTTTTGCGCATTTTTATTCCCCTAGTCTTCACAGGCCCTACACTGTGTAGCTAGCCCAACTTAGGACTTTTCTGTTAATTTAGCATAATAAATATTATTTATTTCATATATTTTAGTTTATATCTCTGATTTAAATGAAACAAATTTCTATAAACCCAAAAAAAAAATCAATTTGAAAATACTAGATGTTGTTGACTGTTGGAATGTATTTGGACCTTGTCGATGCTCCAAAGATATGAACCGAGGCACCGAACAGTGAGGAGTTTTACTCCGACTTCGCTACCAACGATCTGCAGTAACCAGACACTTATAATTCCCCCTCCTTTGAATCATGTTGATCCCATGCTTTTTCTAATGCATGAATTCAAATTATTTTTTATGAATGTTTGCATGCTAGTTTGTTAATTATGTTTAATGGTGGGTAGAAGGTAGTTAGTCCTACTTAGTGGTCAGTAATCAATAGATTGATATCCATACTTCTTGTCACCTAAGTAGGTATTCATATTTATATTTTGGGTTTGCGAATGCTTAGCAATCTTTAGAGTCAACGATGTGAGGCGATCAGTGGAAAGTCCATTGGTCATGCGTCTAGTTGTTCATATACTCAATTGTGATATTGGTCTGTTGATGGTATTTTGGATTGCGTTGTGAACTGAGTTGGGCCCAAACGAGTGATAGGACAATGATGGGACAAATGACCCCGGAGATGAAGCCCCGTTTGAGTAATTAAGGATTGAGTATCAATTACCTTCCTCTCAAGTCCTATACATACGACCACACGTGTTTTTGAAGACACTTAGCCATTTTTATGTTCATGCGAGGACCATTGGGAGGCAACGGGGCTATTGTTATTATTGCAGAAGCAATTGTTGATCTCGTTGTCTAACAGATCAGCACACATGTATGAAGCTACAGAGCTACTGGGAGCAGCAACAGCGCCCACGCTAGATAGGAAGGTGGTGCGGCATGAGGATGGCAGCACAACAAGAAATTGGACCGTCACTTTGTCACCACAGAGCCTCGCCATCGAGGCTTGCAATCCAGCGGGCATCACAACCAAGGTGGAGGCGCTCTCGGGTTGGGCGTCGACGGCGTGGCCTGGGAGGGAGGAGCCGTGGCCAGGAGAAGCGTGTATTTCCATTTCCATGTTCTATATAGCGCGTAGCGCTCCCAGCTTCCGCGCGAGGCCACTTCGTCGGAATTGTTTGGGCCGTCCGTTTCCGCGCGCGTGGCCGTCACCCCAACCGTGCGATTAACCCTGGTGGTTTCGCACAAAACACCCCGTAGTTATGCATTTTACGTTTACACCCTCACCGATTTGCGCCGTGGTCCTTCCGCAGTACTCCCTCGTGCCTGCAAATTCCCATCGCATCCCTCAATGTTTTCCGCCCATCGCAGCCCCGCCCTTTTGGCCTTCCTAGATACACCTGTGGTTGGTATGTAATTACCTGCGATGCCACCGCACGCCCCACCTGCTCCATCCCCAGACCCTAGCCTCTATTCCCCGATTCGCCCGTCTGCACCGTTCCCCCTCTCGGTCTCGGCCCCACGCCGCCGCCTCCTCCCATGGCCGCGCCTCCTCCTCCCCAGCCAGCCCCCGGCCGCGCTGGAGGGCCGCCACCCTTCTTCCGGAGACACTCCTCCCCTGTCTCCCGCCGCCGCCTAACAGCCTCCTTCCCCCCGACGCGCTGCCGTCGTGGCGCCGCCATGGAACCTAAACCCTCGATCCCCGCCGAACTCTTCCCGGCGCCCGATGCGGCCCCACTCCTCTTCCATGGCGCGCTGCCCGCATCCAGCTCGGGCCACGGCGCCCCGGCGTCGCCCGTGTTCGTCCTCAACGCCGGCGGCTTCGCCTGGCGTCGCGGCGCACCCGGCCTGCCCTCCCATGGCGGCACCACAACGGCATCTCCGGCGCGACACCAATGCTAAATGCCATCGGCGCCGCGCGGCGCATCCCAGCTGGCGCCCCTCTCTTCCAAGGCCACGGCGCGCCACCGCCCGGCTTCCTCCACGGCGCGAATCACCCCTATGGTGCCATATCCGCTGCCGGAGGTCCTCGGGATCGCCGGATTTGGCGTCGGCAGGCTACCTCTGCTGCCTCCTCTCGCTCCTTGTCGATGCCTCCTTTCTCCCTGGGATGGCCAGATCCGGGGACGTCGTCCTCTGGAATGGTCGCATCCATCGACGACGACCCCCGTGCTATAAAGCTGCAAATGCGGAATCTTTCCAGGTAACTTGCTTAAATTCTAAGAGCCTTGTCTTCATTTCCAGTTTCCTGCGTTTTGCTAATCTAAAGTGTTTTTTTTCAGAGCCTAGAGGAAGTACCCAGGAACTTGAGCCCCGAGGAACTTGAGCCTGAGTTAAAAATCCTGGGTAAGGCTCCCCTCAAGAAAGGCCGTGGTGGTACAAAACAGATCATAAAGAATCGAGTGACAAAGAATTCATCACAGGAATCTGTTAAAGGAGCTGCTTTTCTTGCAGTTTGTCGTGGGAAGGTGCTAATTATATAGGTTTTTTTAGAAGAGGGAGCATCCAGCGTCTGTTATAAGAAACTGTTTATAGCTCTAAATGAATTTGTGCACATGCTTAAACTCTTTCAAAATTCTTTGCACAACACTGCAGCATATGCTTATAATTGCAGTCATTGCCTTATGCTTTGTGACTGCTGTTTTTTTTTATTTTTCAGGTATACGAAGGGATTGGCTTCTCTGACGACAATGCTAGGATTGTGGTGTCCTTTGCTCCTTGATATTGTATTTTATTAGGTCCTAGAGACATTACTGCTTAGTGTCCTAATTTTTGTCCTGCTAAACCAGTAGAATGATTGGTAGTTGCGAGCATTTCAAAATTTCTTTTCACTGCATTTATTCTTTTAGAAAAATACAACTAATGTTTTCATATCGAGCAGTTTCCTTGACCAAGATATAAGGTTATTGTCAGCATTCCGTTTCCAAATATATAAGTTCTTTTTATCTTCTAGAGACTAGAGGTAATTCAATTTATAATTATGCGCTGATTTTGATGTTGATTAATATGGGTCACAAATGATGTTCAAGTAAAGCTGAAAAAGAGAAATAATGATTCATACAAAGCATCAAAGCATCTGTTAAGTGGGAACGAATGATACTGTCATCAAGCATTTCGTGCTCTGAATCAAGCTGCTGGTATAATAATACTCATTTTAGTTGATGAGATAGCATTGCATTTTCTGTCATCAACAGTTTTTTCAGAGTCTAAGGCATTTGTTTGTGAATGAATCAGCCGTAGTGATTAGTTGATGAGATAGCATAGCATTTTCTGTCATCAATAGTTGTTTTAGAGTGTAATGCATTTGCTTGTGAATGAATCAACCGTAGTGATGTAATCCTTTTTTTTTCTCATTCCACTAATTTATTTCTTTTTCCTATAACATGGGGATACCATTGGTCGAGAGTGTTAGACAAGACCTGCAGCTTACACTCTTCTACACCAAGAGCTTAGTGAAATGCATATTTGAGAGGCTTGGATGCTTTTGGGGAAACTAGCCAATTTGATCCGAGGATGAAGCATTTTATATGTAAGTGTGCATGGATCAATTATAACTAGGTTTAAATCTTATCATTTCTTCGTGGTGATGTATGCAATAATCAAATGATACTTGATAAAGAACTACGTAAGTGCATGTTCAGTGTTTTGTGCTTCTGATCCTGGATTCTGCAGGTGGCACTATCAATTAAATTTTTTGACTTCTATATTTATTGTGCTTACTTATGTAGGTTAAGTTTAATAAGCCTTAGGTCATACATTTCAGAATAGGGGCTGTATATGAAACAGACTATTCCAGTTATTCTGTTACTGCTTTTTTATTATCACATATTCTATTTTTATTTAATACTTCTTCTCTACCTTGGCCCCTATTTTTCATAACACCCTGCCATTGGTTAATCCTACAGGTAGAAAGGAACCGTGCACAAATGAAGTTGGTTTGCATATGCCTTCTACCTTTGAACAAATGAAGTTGGTTTGCATATTATAACAATTATAAAAGGTTTCATATACGATGGGAAATTGTCAACCTATAGTGTCATGTTTACATTCTTAGAGACACTAGAATTGTCCAGAGTATTCATGAGCTACAAAGTATTGTTCTTTTACTGTTAGGATATATGATTTTGTGTCCAACCTAAACTCTTTAAGTACTGGTCTATTCTGAATTCTCTTATATAGTTATTGATTGCTAATGTATAATATTCTGAAGATGATGTAGGAAACATGGCTTTATGTCATGGCTTTATGTGATAACCTCTTTTTAACAATTTAATATTTCTACTTTTTCAATACTGTTCTGTCCATTGCAGAGCCACACGGGGCTTCGCCCACGCGCCATAGGCGCGTTTGCTTGCTAGTAACTGTACAAGGCGCTCCCAGGTGGGCCGTCGAGGATGGAGGCACTCCACAGATGGGCCCCTGGGGACGGAGAAGATGCACGATCAGGAAACAGGTCGTCGAGGCCCTCGCCGCTACGTGGGACGAAGACGACAGACTAGACGCGTCTCCTAGGTTTAGGTGGAGGGGATTTGGGATACAAGCTGAGATTATCGAGGGTGCCGCGTGGGGGCAAGCCGAGCCGAGCTTAGCCAAGTCGAGCTGAAGCCGAGTGGGAGGGCGTGTCGGGCTGGCTAGATCGAACGATGAGTTTGGTACACGCGTACGACGCAGCGACGTTGGACGTTAGCTGGTTCAACGCTCGTTATTACAAATGACTACTATATTATAGATTTAATAATATAACAAAATATTTATAGATCTTTTGTATCTAGCCTACTCCTTTTCTCAAGCACACTGACCATATACTTAACCTATCTATACATGGTCATTCACTGATTTATAAAAGATACTCTAAAGCACATCAATTTATAAATGTGTTAACAATATTGGATTATTGCCACATTGTAAAATCTAGTTCATCTGTATACAAATATCTAATAAAATATCTATATTCTATGTAGTTCTTAAAATTGTTATAAAAGAATATATCTAATGGTTATTATTCATTGTGTGGATTACTAAAATATCTATGTCTAGACATACTTTTTATACAAATAACGCAACCGAATCATTGATGATCAGCTTGTGTCGGTGATAGGACAATCGAGGTATGAAGGGGCGAGACGTGGATGTGTTCTATCTTTGTCATGCTCCATCTAGATGTTGCTATGGCTAATAACTTGCACACGTACCACTTAGGTGACTCACCATGGCATCGAAAGCACATGGACCTAGGATCCTAGGAAATGAGAGAATTGTATCAAGATGAAACCTAATAATATTATACCTTGGTTGAAGCGCAACATTGTCCTGCCCTAATGTTGTAGTGACATCGTTACACAAATCAAACTACTCATTGCTCAACTGCTCACAATCGAAAACCACACCTCGATGGTCACTACAATTCAGAAGCCCTCGTCATATCAATTTATTGTTGATCCTATGAGCTAATAACACCTCGTATTCTTTGGCGAAGCCAAAGCCTTAGGTGGTTAGGCCGCTTTATACAACCATTATATCTATCTTCTTTCTGCTAAGTAATGCATGCCTTTATAGAAAATAAAATGGTAGTGGACTCACTAACTCACAACGACTAAGTAAATTGTTGTTATGACTAATTGGCTAGCGACTAGACCAATTTAACGGGCCATTTTTGGTTGATCTATGAGCTCCCTAGTACTCCCTCCTGTCATAAATATTTGACGTTGGAGGTGCATGGTGGTCAATGTTTAAACCTTGAGTTATGAATACCTTTTAAAATTTTAGATTAGCTACACACAAATAATATGTAGATTCATTTCGAAAAGTACTTCAACAATATTATAATTTTTATGGATTTCATAGATAAACTATAATGATAACGCTTTTGCTATTTGACAGGCGCCTGCATGAAACCAAATCGTGCAGGCGCTTGTTGTTCCAGTAAGTTTCAATTGATTTTCCGCTTTTTGGTTAACCGGAAAAAATGTATAGTAAAAATTCCACTAAATTTCTACTGTTTTTCCACATTTTTTTATTGGAAAAAATGTTTTGCAATAGTGAAATTTTTTGCGCGAGGTCTGATCTATTATAGATTTATTTTGTTTTCCGTTTATTATAGATTTATTTTGTTTTCTATTTATTATAAATTTTATTTTGTTTTCTATTTTTCACGTCGAGAGATTTTTTCCTCGTATAATTTGCGAAATCGTGCAGGCGCAAAAAATTTCACTAAATTTCTACTGTTTTTCCACATTCCATTTATTGGAAAAAATGTTTTGCGATAGTGGAATTTTTTTACCTGGCAGGCGCCTGCACAAATGCTGAAATTGCAGGCGCCTGCCAAATAGTGCATCCCTAATGATGACTAGTGACTTTGCTTTGTAATCTAAAAAGTTTAAACCATAAATATTTGTTACTAATAGGAGTACTTATTAATACCTACTAACTATATGTGTCGGGGTCTCTAAAATTAGGGGCCCTTGGCGGTCGCACCAAGTGGACCCCTATCTGGACCGGCCCTGGTTGCCAACTCACCTCCAATTCCCTAGAAGAAAATTCTATGGGGCCACCTGCACGCCCTCTCCCGTGCGGCCATACCTGATTCATGACATGTGTCCCCGCGAACCGGATCTCAAAGCAGACGCAGGATCGCTGAAAAACTCCCCACGCGCGATTCCTACTGCGGGCGGCGGGGCGCAGTCGTCTTCTGGCTGGCCGCCGCCGAACCGCCGACCGCCGCCGCCGCCGCTCGCCGTCGATCGTCATCGCCATGGAGAAGGTCGCCAACGCCTGCCCCCGCCATGAAGCTTACCGCCGACGGAGCGCACCCGCCATGGAGCTCTCCGCCCCCGACATGGAGCACACCGTCGATCCGCCATGGTGCTCTCCGCCGATTCCTGCCCCCACCATGGAGCTCACGGTTGCCTACCCGTGCGGCCATGTCCTCGCCGGGGCCGACGTCTCATCGTCGTCCTCCACCATCGACACTAGCCAAAGAGCTATGGCTTGGAAGCTTGATTCAGTGGTGGTGTTGGGGCAGCAGAGAGCTTGATTCATGATGTAATTTCTCTCTGCAGTGGTATATCAACAAATATGTTGTAAAAATTCAACATCTCTGTAGTGATCTTGTACTTATGTCAATGCCAAAATTATTGGCCCTTTCTCATGTTTGGAATGGTGATACAGAGGAGCAAGGATCTGAAATTACCCCTTTCTTTCTCAAACATTTGTGTAAAAACTTGATTGGTCTGGAGCCATCTATAGCGTTTTGAAATGTCTTGATACACTTTAGCTCCTAACTTGCATTCAAAGTGTGTCAGATGCACTTCCACCAGTTTTTATTTTCTAGTTTGGAATGCCACACTTGAATCAGAGAGATCTGAACTTGAGTGAATCTTGTATATCTATAGCACCTGGAGCATTTGAGCTAATGTCGCTGGATACATATTTTCAAATTCAGACAAGCAAACAGAAGTGCCAAAAGAACTAAACCTCCATACAGATGTTTTTTACACTCATGAATGACAGAACATATTTCTATTCAAAAGCATACAAGGGAAAAGAAGCATCTGTAGCATAGGCAAAGGCAAGACCGGTAGAACAACTTGTTCTTCTTGTTCTGCAGTGCCAGCACAGCTTGGTCTCCTACATTAGAAACTCTCAGTTTATCTGGTGCATGACCAAAGATTACTACCATCACCAAAGAAAGGAGCACTCTGGCCCAGCTTGAGAACTTCAGTTAAATGCTTCAGTTAAATGTATTTTTGAATAGTGGACTAATATGTGTTGCTTTACTTCATACTGGGTGATAAACCATGCTTACACTAAAAATATAAACTGAGGAATAGCCTGACTTGTACACTTCTCCAAAATCTGATCATATATAGAAATTAAAAATGAGCTACAATTTACTTGGTTCATACAAAACATACAGCAAACTGCATATCAAGCCATCAGGCCATAAACTTGATGTTGGTCTGTTTCAGGCCATACAAACTGAAAATGAGAACATCAAATAAACTTGATGTTTCAGTCAGTTTCAGGCCATACTTACAAAGTTTCAGGCCATATTTACAAACAAGACTGAAATCCATTAAATACAAATAAACAAGCCATAGAAGCATAGACAAAAATCCATTGCCATTTATACAAAGATACAAGCCTAACTAAGAGCACCATTTAGCGATTAGCATTCATGTACAAGACTGAAATCAATTCCAAATCAGCTCTGCATACACAATGTCCTCTTTATGAAATTGTCAATCCAGAAGTACATGTAGGAAGCTTTAGTTAAATGCTTCAGAAGTACACAATGCCTCAGCTTGGGAATTTCAGTTAAATGCTTCAGTTAACTACTCCGAAGCGGACTAAAAACGGAATAGCACGCTTCATGATGGAGGCCGCGAGGTCCGTGGGGGGTGGAGGCCGTCGGCGGCGAGGTCCTTGGCGGGGGAGGCCTTCGGCCGCGGGCAAGGTCCGTGGCAGGGGCGGACGTCGCTGGCGAGCTCCGTGGTAGGTGCGGGCGTCCCCGGCGAGCTCTGTGGCGGGGAAGGCCGTCGTCGGTGAGCTCCATGGCGGGGGAGACGTCGGCGATGAGCTCCGTGGCAGGGGAGTCCGTCACCGGGAGCTCCAAGGCGCGGGAGGCCGGGGGGCGGCGAGGCGCGATTTGGGGCAGGAGAGGAGAGGCAGGCGAGCTTGGGCTAGGGTTTACGATCGGTGGAATGGGGAAATTTTTTTGCGATCGAACGGGAAGATGCAGCGCTCCTGAGTTGCTTCGCGATTCGGACGGAGAGGACACTTGTCATCATCAGGCGTGGCCGCACTGGAGAGGGCGTGCCGCGTGCGGCCGGCCGCATAGAATTTTCTTCCAATCCTGACCCCTCAATTAATTAGACAAATCAATCTTACCATTCACTTACCATTCTCATCTCCTCCCTCTCCTTACCTTGCATGGATACTGTTTCTTTCTCATCTCCTCCCTCTCTGTAGACAGTAGGTTGAGTCATCGGCCATGGTGAAGACGGCGGAGAGGGTCGCCGGCGAGGGCAGCGGGAGCGGGAAGAGGAAGAGGAAGCAGACGCAGGGACGGAAGAAGATCCCCATAAGGCGCATCGAGAAGCTGGACGCGCGGCAGGTATGCTTCTCCAAGCGCCGCAATGGCCTCTTCAAGAAGGCGTGCGAGCTCTCCGTGCACTGCGGCGCGGAGCTCGCGCTCGTCGTCTTCTCCCCCGCCGGGAAGCCTTACGCCCTGGGCCACCCCTCCGTGAACGCCGTCGCCGATCGCTTCCTCGGCACGGGCGCCGACTCCTCCGCGGGGGCGGGGGAGGCGGCGGCGGCAGCGGCGGCGCTCCCGGCGATCGCGTCCGAGTTCAGCCGCCATGAAGAAGAACTGAGCAAGGCCATCAAGGCGGAGGACAGCAGGAGGAAGGAGCTCGCCGAGGCCCTCGCTGTCGCCGGCGACTGGACCGACGCCGACGTGCAGCGCTGGGGGCTCCAGGACCTCGGGCCCATGGCCGCCAAGCTGGAGAGGATCCAGGCCGAGGCCACCATGCATGCCCACGGGCGCCTCTTCGCCGAGACGGTGATGACGCAGTGCGCGGGCGGCGGCCACTTCCAGTACTACGACTACCACGGCTCCGGCGTGTTCGGGGCCGACGGCGCCCCCGCCGGCGGCATTTTCCGCTACAACGGTGGCTCCGACATGTTCGCTGGCGACGGGGTCGGCGGCATTTTCCACTACAACGGTGGCTCCGACATGTTCGCCGGCGACGGGGTCGGCGGCATTTTTCACTACAACGGCGGCTCAGGCATGTTAGCCGGCGACGGGATCGGCGGCAGCAGCCACCAGGAGACTTTCGTGGACACGAAGATGACGCTGATGGGCGGCAACGTCGGCCATGTGCTTCCGCCGGCGCCGCCCTTCTGTCCGACTCCGGCGATGCCGCCGATGCCTCTTCCTCCGTCTTCCAGCAATGGCCTTCCTTACAGCAACCACCACCTTGGAGATGGCCACGGCTACAGCTATGGCTATGAAATGGAGTTCGATGGGAGAACGTCATCATCGTACAACTTCTTCGGGATGCAGCAGTAAGGGGATTTGGCTTCAATTTTAGGTTTTCATCGAGTCTAATGTTTGATGTGTGGTTTAATTAAGCTACTAGATTTCATGATAGGTAATTACATATTGCATGGGTCATAAGTTAAGTACGTATTTATTTATGAATAAAGTAGGTGCAATGGATGCACATATATATAATAATGAATCCTATCGATATGCATGGCTACATTATAATGTTATGGACAGTTTGTAATTCTTATGGTCATTAAGTTTTTTATTTAAATATTTGAGTTTAATGAATAGTTTGTTTTATGAAATGCTGTATTGTTCTGTGATATGTATCATTAGCTGATCACTATTAGCTACATCCAATTAAGTTAGCATCTATCTAAAACCATGACTACCGTTTGGACGTACTCCAGGGTCATCAACGTACAAAGTTGGCTATTCACATATGATTTGTTGAGATCCAACAACTTACAGTACTCGTACTGAACGTTCGTGTTCCACAGAGCCTGCACCTGTACGTCTACCTTCGAAGGGACCCATCCAAAAAGATAGTGCATCCAACTGTGAAGCTCTTCCAAACTTAACTCTCAAGGTTGAAATGGCTAGGGCTAAACCGAACAAATCACTAAGATCCACCGCATTCGGACATTCTCTATTTACTCCAACACCGAAATAAAACCGTGAAAAACAATTCCTCCGTACCAGCATAAAACGTTCTAGGCAGAAGCAACACTTCCCATCTTGCTCCTAGGGAGGCGGTAACTGGGTGCCGCTCTAGCCTAGGGCAGCAATCGCCGTTATTGCTCCTTCTAGGGACGACTCAACCCCACTTTTGTAAATCCCCATTTATAACGGTATTCTTGTAATCGAAATTTTTAAATGGAAAAAAAAATTCACTCGTCATCTACAGGCCTACAATGGAAAAAATATATAAAAAAATTTAGTAGACCTTAAAAAGTGAAACAAATACTCCCTCGTTCTAAAATATAAGGCATAAAATTTTTTTACGCGGTCTTTAACGTGTAACTTTGACCATTATTTGTTCTAACAATATATTATCAATAACTTTAAAATTAACATCATCTGAAAGTTCTTTCAAATATGAATCCAACTAAATAATATGTATAACACTAAACATATATATTTTTAGCTTAATTATTAGTCAAAAGTTAGAAACGTTGACTGTTTTAAATACATGCACGCCTTATATTTTGAAACAGAGAGAGTACAAATTATAATTATTTCAATGAAAACAAATTTAAAATAATTATTTTGATGAAAACAATTAAAAAAATTATCTTAGCTAATAAATATACACTGACAATTCCCACAATAACAAAATTAGATTTTTGCAATTATACTAAGGCGAAACAACCAAAATACATGCGGCTAGATCCTAACAAAAACCAATATTTTATAAATTTTGATTTGGTTTGTATAAGACCCAGCCACCCAGGTGCCTTGATGTGAGACAATTACAAAGCCAAGTAAATTTGGTGATGCCATGTGCGTAATAAAAAAAAGCTTTTTACCGAGACGTTTCGATTGCTCAACAATGGCTATCTAGTGAAACTAAATAAGGAAAAAATTTGTATAGTCTACAAAAACCTAAAACCCAAACACAATTTTTTAAATTAAAAATACAACAATTCTTTCACAATAAGTACATAGGATTTTTTTTATCCATAATCGTGTGAACATGCGTGTGAACAAAACCATGAGATTGATATGCATAGATTCTAGCAAAAGCCGATCTGATTCCACTGCTGTATTGCTCCTATCTAACAATTTCTCCGTTTTTTTTGGGCAACCGATTTTGATTTTACTGCTGTATACTCCGTTTATCAATTTCTTTTTCCATATTTACGGAGCTCGGCTCAAATCCAGTCCACTGCCCTATTCTTTGCAATTTGCATGCCGCCGCCGCCGCCGCCTTCTTCCCTTCCGGCATGGGCGGCGTCCAACGCCGTCTTCCGCCGGAACCGCCGCCTCCGCCCCCTCCTCTTCCCCGCCGCCTCCCTCCGCGCCCTCCTCCCGGTCGTCTCCCACTGCCTCGTCTCCGGCCTCGTGCGCATCCGCTCCGTCGCATCCTACCTCCTCCTCGCTTTGTCCCGCCACTCCCTGCCCTTCTCCCTTGGCGTCCTCTTCCATCTCCCCGCCTCCTCCCTCTCGTCGTTCTCCTTCAACTCGCTCATCCACGTGTCACCTCCCCGCGTCGCCCTCAGCCTGTTCGACCAAATGCGCCATCGAGGCGTTCCCACGGACAACTACACCCTCCCCTTCTTGATCCGTGCATGCACCCGCCATGATCCTCCACTGAGCATGCCCCTGCACGGGCAAAGCATCCGTCTTGGTCACATTTCCAACCTATTTACGCAGACGGCGCTGATGAACATGTATTTTGCTTGCGGTTCTGCGCTCTACGCACGCAGGGTGTTTGATGAAATGCTGGTGAGGGATGTGGTTGCATGGACCGGCATGGTGTCGGGTTACGTTGGCTCTCGGATGCACCTGGAAGCTGTTGAGGTCTTTCAGGACATGAAAGGCGGTGAGGACGTTGCAAGGCCTAATGTGGCAACCTTGGTATCAGTTGCTTCTGCATGTGCCGGGCTGGGCTCCCTGGAGTATGCCAAGTGGCTTCATGGATATGTGGAGAAGGTGGGGTTGGAGGGGAAGTTGATTGTGTCGAATGCGCTGATCGATGCATATGGAAAGTGTGGTGGAATTGAGTCGGCCCGTGATTTGTTCAATTTGATGCAAATGAAGGACCTACATTCATGGACAACGATGATGTCAGTGTTGGCTTCTCATGGCCATGGCAAAGAAGCAGTTGTTCTGTTTTTTAGCATGCGGGAAGCAGGAGTGCTGCCAGATTCCACTACCTTCATTGTAGTTCTTTCTGCATGTAGCCATGCTGGATTGGTGGATGCCGGGGTATGTATCTTCAATTCTATGAATAGTGAGTACAAGGTCACCCCAGATATCAAGCACTATGGTTGTATGGTGGATCTTTTCAGCAGGGCTGGGCTTCTTTCACGTGCTTATCAGTTCATTGAAAGTATGCCTTTTGAGCCAAACCTGGCAATTCTAGGTGCATTGCTGAGCGCATGCAGTGTTAATAATGAATTGGAGATTGGGGAGCTAGTTCTCAGGAAGATCGAGTCCGTCTGTTCCTATAAGGGAGGTGCCAGTGTGCTGCTCTCCAACATTTATGCTAACCAGAACCTGTGGCATGAAGTTGATACCATTAGAAGGAAGATAAGAAATGGCCCCATTGCCAGAAAGCCACCTGGTCAGAGCTTGATCGCTGCAGAAGCAAATCCTTTCACGAGTTTGTGCTCAGGGATTGAGCACATCCCCTCTCAGTGCAGCTATTCTGGTTGTTTCACAGGTTAGGGGAGTAAAAGTATAGTTCTAGCTTAATTATTGCATAATATTTCATCTTCTGTCACTTGTTTCAATACGCCAAGATTTCTCTTGGTTTAGCTGTTAGAAAAATGACTATAAAATTTCTTTTAGGATCATTTTTTGTGAAGCTGTACAGTAGATGCCACAACTATTTTGTACAGACTAGATTTTGAGCACACTGGTTGCCCAACCAAGACCGTGATTCATATAAGGCTAGATGGGTTGATAAGAGAAGCAGCGTGACCTTTCGATACCTGCTGGTTCTGTAGAGGTGATAAGGCAACCATTCTTTATGCCGGACGAAGAATAGTCCTAGCCGGCACGGCTGAGTCTTGTGGTCGGCACAGTTGCAATTAGATTGTAAGTAGTTGAGTTAGCTAGAGCTTGTAATTATTAGAGTTAAAGATAGGATGGTCCTTAGCACTGTAAATCTTTTCGGTCGGGATCAGAGTTAACTTCGTATTCGGTCAGCTAGTTTAGTATTCGTTTGGTCACGGAGCCTGTTTGGATGGACGCCGCCGCTAGTCATGCCAACTGCGGGCTAGCGCCATTGCAAGGCACGCCCTCGCGCGATTTGGCAAGTGACGGCATCCGATTTCTCCGCCCTCGCCAAATTCTATGTCCTCGTTTACTGTTCACCGGCGCGCCTTCGGTTCCGCGTCCGCGCCTTCCGTCAGCCTCTAGCCAAAAGCTGAGGGCGCGCCGACCGGAGGCACGGCGCGTCACGCGTGGGGGTAACCATCCAAACGAGCCCATAGTCTTCTAATCCCTATTATGGCAGCTGTGGCCCTAAAATTAGTAAAGACCAAAGATCAATGGAGGGTTCTAGCTTCGATTCTTGGCTTCTTGACGAAAGCAAGCCAGCAAGAATCCATACTCCCGACAGACACTCAGGTATAGGGATGGCAACGGGGGCATCCCCGGCGGGGAGTGCTCCCCGTACCCGTCCCCGACACACGGTATTTTCCCCGCTCCCCGTCCTCGTCCCCGGTTTCGGGGGACAATTTCTTCCGTCCCGTCCCGTCGGGAACGAGATCAACGGGCCGTCGCCGTCGCCGCCTCGTTGCGAGCCTCGCGCCGTCGCCGTCGCCGGTTACTGCTCCCAGACGCCGCCAGCGCCGCCTCGCACCGTGCCGTCGTGGCACCTGCTCCCGATGTCGCCGCCCGCGTGCATGCCTAGCGCCACGCCGTCGCCGCGCCCACGCCTGGCTGTCTGCGGCCTACTCTCATGCCGCCGCCGCCGCCGTTGGTTGAGTGGAGTGGAGCAGGGGTGGGAATGAGGTGGGCTGGGCTGTGTGCCGGTGGAGATGAGGGATTAGGGGTGTAGTTGGGCTGGGCTGTGTGCTTGTGTTAAGTTGGGCTGTGTTAGGCCAGATAAATTGGATGGGCTAGGCTCACTAAATATTTTATTTTCGGGTTCGGACCGGGTCCCCGCGGGGAGGAATTTTTCCCGTCCCCGCGATATCCGACGGGGGATTAATTGTCCCCATTTTCATCCCCGCGGGGGATTAATTCTCCCCGTACCCGTCCCCTAATAGGGGAATTCCCCGTCGGGGATCGGGGATCGGGGCCCCATTGCCATCCCTACTCAGGTAGGATGAGGCCCAAAGCTTAGCCCCTCTTGGATTCATGGTATGGTTCGATTCGGTTGAATCAAAAGTTAAATTTATTTTAAAAATATGAAAAAAACTAAAAAGTTATTAATTTTTTGAATATTTTAAGAAAAACCCATGAAGTCTAAAAAATATTATTACAGAAAATCACGCTGAAAGGTATGTAAAAAAAATTCAGTTCAACCGAACAAAATTAATTCAAACACTGAATCAAAGAGTACATGCATAGTCCTTCCACCGTTGTCTTGGGTTTTTCTTCTTTTTTCCATTTGTTCGTCTGCTTGTCCAGTTTTTTTATTTACAATTCCTCTGAACCAATAAAAAAACCTTTTTCACGCGTCAAGTTTAGAGTTGCCAACTTGCCATCTACATATGAATGATCGGAGTGACTAAGCGGAATATTGATTTTGAGAGGTGCTTAATATATTTATCAAAGTTGATCCATTTTATTTATGCTATTTTAAGAATTCTCAGAGATGATTTTATGAAAAAAAATTACTAAACTAAAAAGGTCAGAGATCTGAGCTTACTAAATTTTTGCGAAGGGAGAATAGGTGCTGTAAAATGCTTTGTTTTGCTTCCGGCCGTGTGGGGATTTCAGCGCTGGCAAGGTGATCTTCGCACTGACATAGAGCTGGCTTTCGGCCTCTACATCTCGGAAAAATACCCGAAATAATCAACAGTTAAATAAAAATTAATAAAATAATCCACTGTAAAAGGAAATTACGAAAATATCCTTGGGTCCCGCCACCTCGGGTGGCGGCCGCCACGGCACGACATGGCTTCAGCCACCGCCACCCCGGTGGCATGCCCCATTGTCCCCCGGCTCCTAATTAACCGGACGTTGCATGCAATCGCGGGAAAAAATTATTAAAATAATACTGCCGACAATACAGTGCGTAAAAAAATATTAAAATAATGTTCCACCGACAAAATAGTGTCGAAAAAAATAATAAAAAAATCCTCACCGACAAATAGTGTCCAAAAATAATAAAATAATCCTCACCGATAAAATAGTGTTGAGTTTTAATTAATCAAATAGTAATTGCATGATGTACGCTAATTAATCCGATTAGAGGTCACAGTGATCGAAAATTGATTCTATATATATCGCGTCCCGCCGTTCGTCTTCACACACGCGGCACTCTCGCTTCGATTAATTTCACACACTTGAGCTTCACACGCAGAGCGGCCTTGACACACGCACTCTCTCGCTTTCGGTTCACACACACGCGCGAGCTCACGCAGAGCAGCCTTCACACACTCACTCTCGCTTTCAATTCTTTTGATTCGTTCGATTCGGTATATTATTCACGATACCTCGGTTGAGATTCATCGAGTGTGACTTCGCTAATATTTTATGCTTTCGGCGTGAGGAATATTTTGGAATTTAAATTTGATGTACTTGCTAAATTAGTGTTATTGCGATGCGTATCGCAAGAGTTAATTTTGGCATAATAATATTCTATGCTAATATTATTTGCAGTGTTGTATGCTAATCTTGCCATATTAGTACTTAATATTGTATGTATATATTGATATGTGAGGGCTATCTGACTATACTGATGTTGGCATAGTATGTTGTTAATGGTAATTAAACTAATCACCATCACATAATTAATTAATTAAACTAAGTACCAGCACTTAGGTCTTGCTTCTATTTTGTTATTAATTTTGCACATAAGCTTAGTATACGCCTTTTCAATCTTTGAGAAGCGAAATAAGATGCATCGATTCTGAAGGTAACAAGTACATACGGTGATAGTTTAATATGACCACTTAATTTCGTATATTACGTGTAATTTACGCTTGTTTTAATTTTTTGGGAACTTTGAACCGATCGATCTTATAACCGTCAGGTACGCATTTTATAGTTAACATAAACTTGTTGTGTTAGGTTAACTTAAAATATGATTAGTGATTAATTAGTTCTGTATCGAGAGAAAATGATGTACAAATATAATGGAAATTAGTGAATTTTTATACATGTAATATATGAATGTTTAAATTTTAATTGCACGTACCGCGTAAAATTATATATAATTAGCGACAAATTAACGCTAGTGTGCGTACTTAAAAAGAGTGACTATATTTTTTTATGTAGTAATTTTCTTGTTAGCTTAATTAAACATAATAGGAAAATGAATCTATATTTTGCATGCAAATAGTAATACAATTGTATGTATTTTAGTGACATTTTACTTAATAATTAGGGTCTTTGGAGTATTAGTGGAGTTGCTATATTGTATGTTCAGCCCTTATTTACACGTATTATGTATTAAACACGTAAGCTAACATTTTATGTAATGTTTGAAATAATAGTTAAATATAAAACAAACTTATATTTAATATTAATATGAATGAACACGTACATATTCTGAGGCGTAAATGGAGACAAACCTTGACTATTTTTACGGAGATGCACCGTGCCAATGCAAGGAAATTTTGTAAGCATGCACACATGCGACCATTTGCGAACCACAATAACATTGCCAATAGAGTCGCCAATCTTTGGCGAGGGTTATAGCTCGAAATCTCCGTATAAACCGTCATGAATACAAACTTGTTCTACGGTGTTAGGCCATGTCGGGTTCCAAATAGTTCAATGTACGTATACAACCTATGGTCAGCGAGAAATAAATCGCTTGGGCGTACTATGTTAATAAGGCGTTAGAAGAGGGTACCACTTAGGTGTGTACGTCTTTGCTGAGGCAAGACAATCGGGGCGGGGCCTAGCAACACCGTAGAAGAGAGTGCACATGAGGAAGTGCTTGGGAAGGGTATGCGGAGGACCCAATTGGTAGTATGGCATCGCCGGTGTCGAGGCATTCGGCATGGGCACGGATCGGATATCTCAATGGAGGAAGGAGATAGATGCACATCGTTAGGTGATGATTTCGATGAAGGGGTGAAGGCGATGTCGAAGAAGAGAACGACCCGATGCCCGCCATAGCGTATTATCGCGCTCTGGATGCTTCGAATTGGGTGATCGGGGATCACTCGAATATTTTCAGATAGGGGTATATGCATAATGACATAACAGTGGGTCAAGAGTTTAGCACGAAGGATGAGGTCATACACTTCATCAGCAACTTTGGTGTCACAACACGGCGCGAGCACTCCGTGGTACGGTCCGGGCGGCCGTGTCTGAGGTGAAGTGCGTGAAGAAGCGGAGTGCTCATTCCATGTTCGCCCCATCGCCCAAAACATGAGCACCACTTCATAATCAGTGGTACGAGCCGCACACTTGTACGGAGGAGTTGGTGCATAATATTAGCGATAATGTGGACTCGAAGTTCATAGCGCAGATGTTGCTAAGCGCTATTCAAGCCGATATCTCAATGAAACCACACTTCATAATGGCCGAGGTGCAGAACCGCACTGGCATGTCGATTACATATTGACGGCGTGTTCTCCGCTCAACCACTGCGGATCACACCTGGTCGATTTTTAGTACGCTAGCCAACTCGATCAAGCTCGATTCGATTTGGCGTCGGGCACAACAAGGGCGTGTCGGGATTAAATTACGGCTCATTGCCATGGCCCACTCGACGGCGGCCAAATTAACGACCTACTAGGGCCCGGCTCACTGGAAGGTTCTATCGAGCCCATGTGCATCCTGCCGAACAGCCCTTGGCTGGCACGATGCGTAATGGCCTAGGATTCATGTTTGAGTCCGACTCGAACAGAGTTCTGCATGACTACGTGAAGACCCGGACGTGGTTTCCGGATTGGGCGAGTAGTGATCCCCAAAATTGAGTTTACCTTATCTACCTCGGGATATATTTGGCATGTATCGAGTTAGACACGGATTAAGTGGTCGGCCCGACCCGATATTCCCTCGGAGGTCGGTTTGCTCGTGACTATATAAACAGGCCCTGAGGCGTTTAGAGGACCCCTGGCCAAGACTCTTAGCATTGTCGCATATTGCTTCCTGTACACCCATAATCTCGCCGAGACTTATTCGTCTCGTTGAGCCACCTCTTGTATTCATCTTTGATATATAAGAAAGGCTGGACGTAGGGCTATTATCTCTCCCGAGAGGCTGAACCAGGATAAAACCCATCTCTGTTCGTTCTTTGTTAAGTGGTTGTTGGCGTGTCTCCTATCTCCTCCTTAAAGAACCTTGGTTGACTTGGGTCAATATCCCAACCGTCGGCAATGGGCGCCGTCTGTGGGAACTCATGGATCGAACATGTCGAACTCTATCGTGACAGGAGATTCTCCACGAGGAATACGACTGGAAAGGCGGGATGTCTCTTCCCCGCCGGATCGGATCGATCCTTCGATCTTGATCGCCTTCGAGATCTGGTTCCCCACTCGTGCTCGGGCCTGGATCTCTTCAGGCCGGGCGGCTCTTCTCCCGGGCGTCTCGTCCCCCACAACGAGCTCATGCTCGGGGCTAGATCTCTTCTTGCCAGGCGGCTCTTCGCCCGGCGCGTCTGTCCCCACGACGAGCTCCGTGCTCGGGTGGTCTCTTCGGCAGGCGCTCTTCGCCGGGTCGCGATCTCGTCCCCCATAATGAGCTCCGTGCTCGGGTGGATCTCTTCGCCGGCGACTCTTCGCCGGGAAGCTGCGTCTGATCCCGCGACGAGCTCTTTGCTCGGGATGGATCTCTTCGCGACGGCGACTCTTCGCGGGCCAGCGTCTGTCCCGCGATGAGCTCCATGCTCGGGGACTGGATCAAAACTCCTTCCGGATCCCGGATCAAAACTCCTTCCGGATCCCGGGGCTGTTCGCCTAGCAGTGGATGATGGGAGAGAGCTGACCAGCACTTGGAACATCGACCAGCTTCGTAAGTTCCTCGTGTAGGTCTTTCGTTTTCTAGCTTCGCGCTTTTTCTCAAACTTCGCGCCTTAGTTCGTTTAAGTCTTTCGGGCTGCCATGTAAAGTTCAACCCATTGAACGGTGAATGTTTGCGGCCCCCTGCGGTCCTCCTCACCACTTGTCTTCTCAGACTACTCTTTCTCTTTGGTAACACTTGATGGTGTCGGTCTTGCGAACTCTTGGCTCCAATCTTAAGGGTTTTCCTGCCTGTATCTTGTTTCAACAAGTTCCTAAACTTCGAGTTGCGTAACACGGCATCCGACCTCGCGGCTAAGCCTGCTCTCGTAAGCCCTCCGCGGCAGAGGCACTTACCGCTCACGGCACGACCACTTGGTAAAGCCTTCTCTCGTAAGCCCTCCGCGGCAGAGGCACTTTCCTTGTTCGGTTACCTTGAATCGCCTAACTTACGTTAACGGCGCGCTTTAGAACGAGTCGATCGGGATACGGGTGTCGCTCTAACTCTCTACGCGACGTGCTTGAAGTCGCAAACTCAGGTCTTCATGCATCGTCCGCATCGGGCTAGGTGTCGCTCTTTCTCTTGTGCACTGTTCGAGTTCGCAAACTTCAGTCCTCGGAGTACTGGCACAACGGGGTGGGAGTTAGGCCAAGCGTTACCGGTTTTCTTAAAACTTTCTAGCGCTATTCGCCTTGCTCTTGGTGTCTGTTCGTCCTTATCTTTTGTCTGCTCTTTTTGCAGAAAAATTGCTCGATCGACTCTCGCTCGATTCAAGCGCGCTTTCGGCGGTCTTGAGTCGCTCGGCCGACTCCTCGAGGATCGCCTCTCCTCGATCGATTGGGACTTGAACTGAATTTGGCAACCCCGATGCGTTTTCGTTTTCAGTTCCTTTCCTTAGCGTTAGTTTTCCAAAACCTCGTTGGTCTTCGCTCCGTGGCGCTCAGCGTCTGAGCATGTCTTTTATCTGGCGACAACTGCATAGCAGTTCCGATTAACGGCGGTGCACCACCGATGGAGTTACGCCCCCGTAGGCGATTCTCGCCATAGCGGGCATGCCCACCGTAGGCGATTCTCATCATAGCGGGCACTCTGGCGCTAGTTCGCATCCGCCGAGGCGACACTAACGCCGCTCGGGTCCATACCGGATAAGATTTCGCCTCGACGCTTTTGCTGCGGCTAAGGTCGATCGCCTTCCTTGGTGGCGATCTTAGCCGGGAAGCTGCACTTGCCGCACACGCGTCTTCTTTATCCATGCTCGTCATTCCTTGCACGGTAATCGAGCAATGCACCACCCACGAGTCCCGCCCACCGTAGTCGATTCTCATCCATAGCGGGCACTCTAGCGTCGGTTCCGCATTCGCCGAGGTGACACTAAGCGCTATCGGGGGCGTGCGGAAAAAATTATGTCTTGTCTTTGGTAGGTGCGTCTTTTGCGTGTTTTTCAAAACTTCGCTTTGCTCTTTAGAGCTTGTTCTTGCTCTCTTTTTCCCTTGCTAGCTGGTTTCTTGTTTGTCTTATGCACGGAAATACAGAGCAGGGAACATCGACTCGGTGATGGTCGTGGCGAGGTTCGAGCTTCCCACCAAAGCCGATGTCGCATCCACTCTTTCTCGGGTTTGCTCGCGCATGCCCGGACCGATTCACTTCACCGCGTATGATTTCTTGCCTTTGCCCGTCTTGACCTTCACGGTTCGGCTAAGTCAAGGTAGTCGCCCTGTGAGTCCCGCCACCGTAAGCGATTCTCATCATAGCGGGCAAGCCCATCGTAAGTCGATTCTCATCGCGTGGGCACTCAAGCGTCGGTTCTACACTTGCCAAGACAACGCTAACACCGCCGCAAGGAATCGTCATGGGTAAAGCGTTGATTTCACACGTTCTCTTGTGGCTCTGTTGCGCATCGGGTTGTGATTCACCTCGACGGGCGGTTCTTCGCCGGAGCGCGATCTGGTCCCATGACGAGCTCCGTGCTCGGGCTGAATCACCTCGCGCAGGCGGCTCTTCGCCGGGAGCGCAGCTCCTACAGATGCGTCTTCGCTGGTCACACTTACGGTTCCTTTAACGAGCTCGTGCTCGGGACTAGATCTCCTTACAGTTCCTTTGGCGAGCTCTCGCTCGGGACTGGGTCACCTTCCCTCGTATGCATTATGCGCTCACGCACACGATCTACGTCCGGGGGCACATCACCTTCGCTCCTAAGCATCGTTTGCTCGAGGCGCAATCTCTATTTTCTCGGACAAGCTCTGGCCGAGAGGTGGTTCCTATTTTTTTCTAGGCATCTGAATGCACGGATGCGGAAGACGAGTCCGTCTCGCGACTTGCTATGTTCATTCTCCGGAAGATCGATCTTACGGATGCGGTGGTACGCTCTTCACTACTAAGAATCTAATCCTCCTTGATGACGTTGACCTCAAGGAGATGATTCACCTCACTTCTTCCGATTTACGTATCGAAATTTGGGTATTACGCTTTCGGACGGATGTCGTTCCTATTCGATGCTGTGAGTTGCTTTCGGCCGGCGGGGTTTGTTCGGTCCCGAACAAGTATTGTTAGGTTGAACCATAACTTTGTTGATCGCTTTGTTGCGTCTTTGTAGCGGGAAAAATACCCTCTTCAGTGACTTAGAGTCTCAAGAGGAAGACCCCACTCTAGTGAGTCCTTCCACTTGAGTCTCGGGGCTAGCTGTCGGGATTAAATTACGGCTCATTGCCATGGCCCACTCGGCGGCCCGGTAAAAACGACCTACTAGGGCCCAGCTCCCTGGAAGGTTCTATCAGGCCCATGTGCATCCTGCCGAACAGCCCTTGGCTGGCACGATGCGTAATGGCCTAGGATTCATGTTTGAGTCCGACTCGAACAGAGTTCTGCACGACTACGTGAAGACCCGGACGTGGTTTTCCGGATTGGAGCAGAAGTAGTGATCCCCAAGAATTGGAGTTTACCTTATCTACCTCGGGATATATTTGGCATGTATCGAGTTCGTTACGGATTCGTGGTCAGCCCGGCCCGATATTCCCTCGGTAGGTCGGTTTGCTCTGCACTATATAAACAGGGCCCCTGAGGCGTTTAGAGGGACCCCCTGGCCAAGACTCTTAGCATTGTCGCATATTGCTTCCTGTACACCCATAATCTCGCCGAGACTTATTCGTCTCGTTGAGCCACCTCTTGTATTCATCTTTGATATATAAGAAAGAAATTTGGGCGTAGGGCTATTATCTCTCCGAGAGGCTGAACGGGATAAAACCACATCTCTGCTCGTTGTTGTTCGTGGTTGTTCGGCGTGTCTCCTATCTCCTCCTTGAAGAATCTTGGTTGACTTGGGTCAATATCCCAACCGTCGACAGAGCGACTCGCAGATTTACCTAGGTTCGGACCCCCTCGCGGGTAATAGTCCTACTCCTGCTGAGCCTTAGCTCTTTTCTGATTGTGGTTGAATGGGAATGTGTTTACTGAGTGTTTGAATGCACGAATGCTCCTCTCCTTTTATACAAGCTTTGAAATTTGGCGGAGAGCCGAGGGGTAAGCGATCTGATGCTCTCGGTACAGCGACAAGACACTGAAGAGAAGAGGCGCGTCTGCCCGCGCCTTGCTGCGCCGCCCTCGCGTGCTTTGCAAGTGGCCTCACGATCCGCCTGATCCTGCCGGTGAGTCTGCGGGTGGGGCCCTGCTCCTCCTCGACACAGGCGGCCTCCTCAAGCAAACCTTCTCTCTGGGTCAATTCTTCTTGCGCCACGGTGGCGGATGCTCGGACACTGCAAGGGTCATCAGTGCGGTAATCATTTCTTCCATTGTCTATCCGCGTGATGTCTCATTAAATGCGCCGTCCTTCGCGATGGGGAGCCTTCGTCCAAAACTCATACGCAATGCTCCTCGCCGCTGGGCCCCCGGCCGTGGCAGGCCTCTTTGGTCTCGGAGGGGCCGCGCGCCCCGCTGGCGCGTGGGGCCCTCGCCTCACCGTCGGAGGGCTCGCCACGCACCCGCTGGCGCGTGGGGCCTCGCCTCGCCTTCGCCGGAGGGGCTCGCCCACGCACACTTTGGGCGTGGGGCCCTCTTGGCCTCTGAGGGGCTCGCCACGCCTTTGGGCCTTGCTCTCCCTTTGTGGCGTGGGGCCCTCACAGCCTTCCAGGGGCTCGCCAGCTGGCTGGCGCCTTGCTTTCGCCCCTTTGGCGTGGGGCCCTCCTGGCCTTCTGAGGGGCTCGCCCACGCGCTGGGGCCTTGCTCGCCCGCCTGACGCGTGGGGCCCTCTCGGCCTTCCTAGGGCTCTTTGTACCCCGGTATTTATTACACCGACAGTAGCCCCCGGGTCCACCATGATACGCGAACCGTCGCGCAGATACTTTTCCGTTTCTTGTGCGGCGGGAGACGAATCGTGGGGGGGCCCACCACCTGCGGCAGCCGTACGCCTGATTCTCCACCTGCACACGATCTTCCTTGGGGAACTACGCCGCTTTTCGCGGGAAACCAAAAACGCGCGGGGCAATGATGGCGCCAGCGCGCGGAAGCGGAATCAAACCGTCGCGCGCTTCGCACGCCTATAAATACTTCTCTCAGCGCCGCGGCCAATCCTTCCGCACGCTAAGTCTTCAAGCTGTCCACTGCCTTCTTCGCTGCTACCACAGCCTCCTCGCCAATTGCCACCAAGCCTTTCGCCAGCGCCACCGCCAAATTTTCCATGGCTCCCAAGCGCAAAGGCCGCCATGAGACGCCGCACCACCTTCGGGGCTGATCGCTGCTTCCACCGTTGATGAGGATCGGTGGCGCGGCTTCGAGTCTTCGTACCACCGGCCGCTCGTGCCGGTTCGCGGCACCATCATGCCGAGTCCTCGACGGGGAGATCGTGACCTTCTCTGGCGTCTTTGGCGGGCCTTGTCCCGCCGTACTCCGAATTCTTCTTGGGGGTGCTCGCCTTCTACGGGATCCAGGCGGTGCACCTTCCCCCCAACTCGATCATGGCCCTGGTCATCTTCGCCCACCTCTGCGAGATGTTCGTGGGGACGATGCCAAACCTCCCGCTCTGGCGTCGACTCTTCATCCTTCACACGGGCTCGCGCTCGGCGCGGTTGGGAGCTGCTACTTCGCGCTCCGCGACGCCGCCGCCTTTATCCCTGCCGCGGTCAAGTCCAACTGGAAGGACTGGCACCGGCAGTGGCTGTACGTGGAGGACTCCAGCGGCTGCGACGATCTTGTTCTTCCCGACGATCCGCTGGAGCCCATCGCTGACTGGGGCCCGGCCGAGCGATCTAGCGAGTACGGAGGCGATGGCGGCGCAGATTGCGAGCTCGCCGCCGAGGCTCACCGGAACCCGTGGTGGCGGACTTTTGCGGCGCCGTCTTTGCCCGCTGCTTGAGGGCGCGCCCGCTGGGCGTACTCTGGCGGCAGCAGCGGGACCCGCTTGCTCTTGGAGGTGAATACTCTCGCGTTCTTTTGGATTTCGTACCTTCTTTCTTTCCATTTTGGCTAATAGCCAACTCGCCGCTTCTTCTTTGGGTGTTCGGTGATGGGAAGCGTCTTGCCGGGCGGCGTGCTTCGGGGATGGTGGCCGGGCTTCGACCACGCCGACCGGCGACATCGCCTGCCGGCGGCATCCGCCCCCTCGCCGATTGGGATCAAGGAACGAACCCTTACTTGCGGCGCCGCCCCCATGGAGGTCTCTCGGTCCTGCGGTCCAAGTGGCCGGGGACCACTTTGTAGATCCATGAGCCGCCCTCGGCGACCGCCCAAGCTTCCACGGCGGCTGCTTTGCTCTGCCGTGGCGGCCGACTACCCGCGCTCTCGAAGCGCCGCCTCATCCTCGCCGTCGACGGCGGCGAGGAGGAGGCGAGCCGAAGAGAGCGCGCCCTTCAAGTCCCGAAGCCGCCGCCACCGCCGGCCCCATCCAATGGGGCCTGCGCTACCGCCGCCGCTCCGCCACCGCAAGAGCGGCGACTTTCAGAAGCGGCGTCGCTGCGCGATTTCTTCCGCTCCTCTCGCCCGGCGCTCCTTGCGCGGCGGCGCTCTTCTGTGTTGGCGCTTCTGCCGGCACCGCTTCGCGCCGACTCGGCGTCTGTTTGGACGGCGGTGACCGCGATCAGCGCCGCCACCGCCTGTCGGCACCGATTTTAAGATCGGATTCCATCTGCGTAAACCGTACTAGTCCCAAGGATCATGGCTAGTACCCACAGATATCTGAGCGGAATAGTGCCAGCGATATTATTATTACAACGGAACATCGTCCGGTACAAACAACATACAACGGCTCGCGGGCATAAGCGATACACAGCGATACAAGCCTAATACAACATCTAGGATTTTATTCATCCCACGAGCACGGAGGCAGAGGAGCAGCGTAACCCTATTCTTCATACTCTTCATCGGAGAACGCCTCCTCGGCGTAATCCGGGTCCTCCTCCTCGGACGGCGGGCCATACTCGGATGGACAATTGTTGAAATTTTGAAAAGAGGGAGAAAAGGATGGTGAGTACAAATTGTACTCGCAAGTGCAGAATTATGCAAATGCGGTTCCGTACAAAGGAAGGCTTAGGGTATTTTGCGAAATGCATTTATTAGCCTAGTTTTGACAAAGCAATTTATAAACGATAAATCTTAATCACTTTCTTTGGGCTCTTCTCAAACGGTTCTCGCCACTTGGCCTCGGTGCCATAGCGAGAACAAAATCCTTCTTCTTTTCTTTTCTCAAAGCGGCTAGGTCCATTCCGCGACACTTTCCCGGTAGGCCGTCACCCGATCGGAATATCGCACGGTGGCACCTAGCTCAAACGAAATCCTTCTCAAATCCTTACTCATCTCAAATCCTTTCTTTAAAATCCTTTTTCTAAATTTGTTTTAAAATGAAGCAACTACCATATAATCGGTCCCTTCAGCATGCTCATAAAGCGAAAGCACGGCTATCATGGCAGCTTTTAACTCTCGCAGAGGAGTACGCCTTACCCTCGAGAGGCTACGCACCCAGGACGGTGTTTCGCCACAAGACCGCTCAACCACGAGGCCAACGATCGGGCCCGTCCCATTCGAGGCTCGAGGTCGTACTCTTATGGCTCGATTCATAGGATCATAGGATGAGCAGTCCTTAGACTAGGGAGATTTGATATTTTAGCCGGTTTGAAACATGGTGCCCTCTGCACCAACCGACAAAACATCTCCCTAGTCGGAAAGATTTTGGGGTAAGAGGAAAATCATTTCCTACTTAGCATCACCCTTGATGCGCTATCTTTAAATCACCCTTTTTCAACCATTTCTCAAAACATTCATCTTTCACACAAATGATTGAATCATTCCGCATAAATGATTTTAAGCATTTATCCTACCACAATCAAAGCATATAAATAAGAGCAATTCATATTTTAGCCTTAGATTTAATCCTACCATATTTCTTACCTTTCTATTAGGTCATGATAACTAAGTCTAGGAAATCGGCATTTATCTTTTAAACTAGCATGCATATTTTCAAGTCTAATAACATTTTCTAAATAACGAAAATGGCTTCTCAATATGATCAAAGGAACTTGCCTTGATCGGTTCCGGGAAAGCGAAGAGGCGTCGTGCCGATCGGGTCTTCGAGAGCTTGACCTCCTAAACGCTGCGACACGCATGCAAAGCAATACAACACACATAAGTAAAACATTTTATGTCATCTTTGTTTTTAGAAAAATGCGAAACCCTATTTTCCATGCATTTTCATTTAAAGGAAACATGATGCTAAATGGTTAATGCATACATGGTATGATGCCATCCCAAAATTACTTGCATAACTAAAGCAGATCTTTGGATGGATGCCATGCATACAACTAATATTTTAGGGTCCAAAGAACCTCCAAAGTATTTTTTCCTGAATTTAAATAGAATAATTACAACACATGAAATTTAAAGATGCACCTAGAGTTTATCTATTTAACCAAAAATGGATTCCAAATGCATGACACGCAGATACATAATTTTCCCAGGTTCAGAAACTAATAAAGTAATTTTACTAATTTTTACAGAATTTTTAGCATGCACAAGCTATTTTAATAAATACTTTTAGGTACCAAATAAAATGATTTAACCAGAAATGTAAAACGAAAATAAAAGGGAAAGGCCCAACGGCAGTGGGCCGGCTCGGCAGACGGCTCAAGAATGACGGCACGCTTCGGCACCGCGAGAGCGAGGGCGAGGCGAGGGCGATCAAGCGGGTCCCACTCGCGGGCGGCACCGCAGAGGTAGAAGGGGAAGAAAAGAGGGAGGCGAACGGCGGCGACGCGTTAACGGCGGCGACGGCCCGCCACCGAGGGCGATTGGGAGCTGCTGGCGAGACGCGAGCGAGGCGAAGCAAATGAGGGTCTAACCATCCCGCGGGGAGGAGGGGTGAGCAACGCGACATTGTGTGGCGGCGTAACGGCGGTCATTACGGCGGCGATGAATCACACGGCGGGTCACAATTACTCCGGGATGACAATGAGGAGGAACAAGGGGCTACCTCTGAGCTCGCTGGTCGAGGGAGATGGCAAGGCGATGAGACCGCTTACGGCGACGACGGTGCGACTCCGGAACGCTGCTGATCACACGCGCCGGTTCGCTTGTCGAGAGCTTCATTGGGCGACTGCGAAGTCAATCCCGGGTGATGTTAAACCGAACGGACGAGAGCGAGGTAGGGAAGGAGAATAGAAGATGCGGCGGAGACGACGCACCGCTCGGAGTTCAACAGAGCTGTGGCGCGAAGGCAGAGAGCAAAGGGGAGCAGCTTCCCACTTATAGGCGTAGCTCCGCCGACACATTCAATGCCACGCGGGTTTGGCACTTTCGTCGGCTCCGATTCGGCGGTGCCGTGAAGTGAATGCTCGGACCACCAGCACCGAGGTGGTTGGCGGTGACAAGACAAGAAAGGGGTAGGGGCGGAGAGGGTCGGCGGAAGAAGTGTAGAAGGGCGATGCATGGGGAAAGGAGCCATGGCGAGGCCCCGGAGAGAGAAGAGAGGAATAGCAAGCGGCGATGGCGGCGAGAGAGGAAAAGCAGAGGAAAGAAACAGGAGGAAGAAGAGGAGGAGGGCCGACGCGGGGCTCCACTCACGGCGGCTCACACAAGACGGAGGCAAAAGGAAGGAGGTCAGCGGCGAGTCAATGATGAGGTGAAGAATGCCCAACAGAGGAGAAGAGGGCGCGGAGAAAGAGGGAAAGGGCGGCAACCGGGCCGAGCTTGGGCCGAGGAAGGAAATAGATGTTTTGAATTTCCTGATTTCCAAAGAACCTATTTTCTCCAAAACCTTTTTAGCAAATTAATACTTTTAGGAAATATTATTTTGTTTCCCCAAAATTTATAATTTATTTTCAAATAACTTCGCATGGGGTATTGGTTTATAGAAAATATTATTTAAAACCATTACCATATTTTTCCACCAAAGGCATAGACTTGGAAAGATTAAATTATTTTTCTAATTTAGATGCAATGCATGAAGTGATGATGTCATGATGCAATAATGGATGATTTAACATTTTAAATCATGCATTTAAGAAATTATTAACGTACAAATTGGGTTTAAAATTTTGGGATGTTACACCGCCCAAGAAACAAGCGACTTGGAGCTCCCCTTCAGCTTCGCCTCTGTATGCACCGCTTCAGTTGGCTTTCCTGCGCTTACGCGACACTTCGCATTAGGGTTAGCATGCTACACGGTTTTTGCATACCGAACCTGTTTGTCCCTCTTGGAACAGGCGGACGCTGGGCATCGAGCTCCGCCCACGCGACTCGCCACCTCACCGCCTGCGCGCTTCCTTCGACGGAGGTCGCCTGTGGCAGGCGGAGAGTTCACGGCCGGCGGCGGAGAACCCTTCGCCACCTCGTCGCTGGCGCCGCCGCCATCTCGGCCGTGATCGCCGACGAGGGCGTTCCTTTGTGGCGCCAGACCTCTCTCCGCACTGGGCGACGCGGAGGAAGCCCTTGCCTTGGCGGAGCGATCCGCCGGCGAAGCCGCGGCGGGCCTTGGCCATGAAACCGCTGCGAAGGAGGCGATGACCAGCGAGATCGCGGCGGCTTGCCGCCGCCGCCTCGGCCGCCAAGCAGATCAAGACCTCCGCCGAGCACTTCGAAGCCGCCCGACCCTCGCCGACATGTCGCGACCGCCATCATGGCTTCCGGACGCCTCTGCATCCACTGGTGTTTCTTGCATCCTCATTGGAGGAGACGGTGCCAAGAAGACGCCGGGCGCGTGGGACGAGCCGCCGGCCTCGCGCGTCCTTCCGGCGGATCGCGGACGCGGGCGATCAAGACGGTCGCCAAGGCGCTCGGCAGCATGTTCATCTTGGGTAATCGTTTTGCTCGAGACGCGCGCTTGATCTCGGCGCCGCCATCGGGAGCCTTCGCGCCACCTGGACGGTTTGAGCGGTAGCTGGTTGACACCGCCACGACCGCGTGTCCATGATGGGCGCGCCGCTCCAATGGAAGATTTAAGACCGGGAGGAGTAGCGAGACTCCCCGCTTTTTTGCCTTGTAAATGTTGCCTATCAATGCAAACAAACTTTTGCTCTTTTGTTGTGAGTCTCACTTGAACTTCGCACAACTTTAACTTTATGGAATTGAATTGGGGCACTGCCGCCAAAGGTTTTAGATCGAACGCTCGCCGCAAGTGAGCGCTGCTTCTTAGGCATCTGGTTACTTCAACCTTATGGCCTCTCGCAACCCGACTTAAACATTACGTGGCGAGCGCTTAGCTTCAGGAAGTGGTCTAGTCATTGGTGCCGCCATGCATTGCCTAGACCGAGCCGACACACCAAGCTAGAGCCCGCTTCCGTTCGCCGCCGCACCAACAGAAGTTATAAGCGTTGTTTTGCAACTAAGGGCCATCACCATAAGTATTTTCGCTACTAGCTTTCGCGAGAATGTTTTCTAACAGACCTTTCTAAGACTAAGCCACCGATCGCCAAAAAGCTTTAGACAGAGCTTCGCTGAAAGTGGCGCTTTTTCCTCGGACATCCGTTACTTCAACCCTTATGGCCTCTTTTGAACCGATTCTAGACATCGCGTGGCGAGAACTTAGCTTCCTAAGTGGTCTAGTCGCGGTCATTGTTGGCGATTGCCTAGACCGAGCCGACACACCAGCTAGAACCCGCTCATTCGCCGCCTCGCCCAATCATGAAGTCGAGGGCGTTCGTCCTTGCAACTAAGGGCCATCGCCTTTGAGTACTTTTTTCACGCCACTTTCAACTAATGCTTTCTAACAGACTTGAGGCAAAAAAAGAAACAGATGCCCACAAGAAGATGTAACTTATCTCTTATTGAAGATGGCTTTGTACAACGCACCCCGAGGCGAAGCGCGAAGGAAGAAGACCTCGCCGCTCGGCTCCAAGGGAAGGCCAAAAAAAGCTTTTGGATCGCTACCACGGTAGAACTTCCTCACCGCCGACGTTCCAAGTGTTCGCCAATTCGCGATCGCCCTCGAATGCGAGCTCGACCGAACTCAAGGGAGATCGAGACCACCTTGAAGGGGCCTCCCACGTGGGAGACAGTTTGTTGCGCCCCTTACCAAGGCTTGATTTTGCTGTAACGAGGTCGCCATCGCCAGTGTTCTCACACACACCCGTCTTTGCTTGATAACGGCGCAGTCTTTCGCCGACATTTCAGTGGCCCGGATCGCGCCCTGTCTCGGATCTCCTCCAGAGATTTACTTCATCCCGACGGCCGAGTCTTGGTCTTGGTTCATTGAACGCCGCCACTCTTGGGGAGCCGGCGAAGCTCGATGGGAGTACCGCCTCGAGCCGCACACCAGAAGAAGGGGTCTCGCCGGTGGCTCTGTTGGGAGTTGTCCGCAATACCATAATACGATGGGAACTTCTTCCGCCAGCGCTTGTCAAGGCTTCTCCAGCGGTCGAACGCCCTTGTCTTGAGCCCTTTGAGTACTTCCGTTCGCTTCGCTTCCACTTGCCCATTGCTCTTCGGATGCGAACGAGGCAAAGCACGCCTTGGTACCCAACTCTTCGCACCGCTTTTGGAAATCGCGCTTGGAACCGGCGCCGTTGTCGATGATGATTACATTGGCACATCGACCGGACGAAGATGCTCTTCATAAACTTGATAGCCGTCTGCGGATGTGATCGCCGGACCGGCGAGGCTTCAACCCACTTAGTGAACTTGTCGATGGCGCATTTAACAGATGAGTATATCTCCGGCCGCCCGCTGAACGGGCCTGTATCGTTCAAATTTCTGCATCGCGAACGGCCAGAGAGCGGAATGGTTTGCGGCGCTGGGCTTGCGGTGGATGCTTAGCATGAAATTGGCACGCCCGCATCTCCTCACCACCGAAGGCATCCTCGAGGCAAGAGGCCAATAGAAACCGTGGCGAAAGCTTTCCCAACCAACGCCTCGGCCTCAATGGCTCCGTGACATGCCTCCATGGATCTCGAGAGAATTTCACTCCCGCTTCCCGAGTGACGACTTCAAGAACTCCATTTGCGCTCGGGCGTCATGTGTCCCCACCTACTGTATGTAGCGCTTGGCTCGGCGCGCTATCTTCTTCACCGACGCGTCATCGCTTGGGATCACTCCATCCCGCAGTAGGCTAGGATCGATCCATCCACCGACCTTCCCGGACGAGTGTGACGACGTTTCAGACATTGTCGCCGACGACTACCGGCTTCGGCGCTTCCGCCTCAACCGCCTCGCCAGCTTCTTCCGCCTCCTCTAACAGGGAGCTGCGGCAGCAGATCGGTGACGTCTCCTCCAGAGGTGGAGCTGCGTGTGGAAAGCGTCGCCCCGCCAGAATTGGGGCTGCGACAGACGGCCGCAGAAGTCTTTCTTCAAAGACCCCAAACCAAACAGTGCCCTCGACGAGGCAATCTGGGACGATTCATCCGCCATGAAGTTGTCGCATGCGAGGATGTGCACGGCCCAAACCTCAAAGTGCCGCCTCAACGGCGCACCTCCGCCTGTAGGCCGCCATGATGGGATCCGAGCAGAGAAATCCTTCCTCGCTGGTTGATGACCAGAGAGAGTCGCTTTTACTTGTAGCCGCGGATGCCAAGGGTCGGCCACCCCGAGCCCGGCGAAAGCGATCCTTCATACTCATGACGTTGTTGGTGGCGCGGAAGTCCAAGACCACCAGTGCCGGATGACATCGCCGCTGGAGACACCAGACGACGCCACCAAATTTCTCCGGCCGGAATGAGCCGTCAAGAAGAGAGTCCACGGCGAGGAGGTGGGTATCTTCGGCCAGTGTCCGCCGAGTCCACTACGATGAACTCCGCTAGAGCTTGCCCTTTGATGGCCATCCGGGAGCGATTTGAGATCGAATTCCGCCACTCCATGGCCCATTTGGCGTCGACCCGTCGCCTCGCGGTTGAAGAGGATCTCCGCAGGGATACTTGGTCAACACTGTGACTTTCGCCCGAAGTAGTGGCGTAGCTTCGGGATGCTGCCAAGACGGCGTAGAGCATCTTCTGGTCGTTGTGAATATTTTGTTTCGCGGCGTGCAGACCTTGCCGACGTAGTAAATGGGCGCTGAACGCCTCTCTTTCCGCCACCAAAGACCTTGCTGACCGCTGGGGTTTGCCGCGACGAGGATCAACGGCTCGCCGGTCTGGGGCGACCAAAGACGGGCGGGAGGTAAGATACTTCTTCGACCGCCGAACGCCTCCTGCGCCTCCGCCGCCCACTCGAACTGATTGGTCTTCTTTAGGAGCTTGAGTGGGAGACTTTTATCCCCAGGCGAGCTATAAAGCGCCCGGGGAGGTCAAGCGACCCACCAAGCACCGTGATCTGCGAAGTCGCGTCGGGGCTTCATGTTCTCGATCGCTGCGATCTTGTCGGTTCGCCTCAATCTCCCTCCGGGAGACGAGGAATCCCAGCTAGCTTGTCTGACGGAACGGCGAACACGCATTTCTGGATTGCTTGATGCAAGATTTCCTCAAGTTGGTGAAGGTTTCTTCTAGGTCGCCGATCAACTCCTCCGCCTTCTTGGACTTCACCACCGATCATCGACATACACCTCCGTGTTCCGCCCTATTTGGGAGCGGTGAGCTTATATGCATGGCTCACCGATAGGTTGGGCCCGCATTCTTCAAATCCAACGCCATCCTTAGTATAGCGAGACGCCTATGGGCGAACGGCGGTCTTGTCTTCATCTTCTTCGCCATGCTAACTGGTGGTACCCAGAGTACGATCCGTAAAAGCACACCGCCGCACACCCGCAGCTTGAGTCGACGATGAGATCTATGCGGGCGCTGGTATGGATCCTTCGGCACGCCTTTGTTGAGGTCGGTGAAGTCCACGCACATCCTCCAACGCCTGCTGATTTCTTGACGAGGACGGGTTCGCGAGCCACCAGGACGGGCGACATCATGGACGCACTTCGCCTTAAGAGCTTGTCCACCTCTGCCGGATAACTTCGGCGCTTCCACCGATTGCTTCCCGACCTTCAGATGACCGGTCGCTACCGGGAACGCCGCCAATTTGTGCTCAATCACCTCGGGACCCCAGCCATGTTGACGGTTGCCACGCAAACACGCTCGTTAGATCGAGGAAGGAGACGAGCGCGCCTTCCTATTTGGCGCCGAAAGGCGCCCACCGAACGGTCTTCGCCGGGTCGACTTCGCTTTCGGGAGACCGCCTTAACCTCCGCGGACGAACCGGGAGGCACGGGTTCGCCAGAGCTCCTGCAGTCGGCTCGCCGCCTGGCACCGACGCTTCGCCAACGCGAGGGCGTCCTTGTCGCAGCGGAGCGCCCGGCGTCCACCTTCAAACGATGGGGCGGCTAGCCCGGATCTTCACCACCATGTCGCGATAGTGGCACACCGCCATGAACCTCGTCGGCGCCGACCTAGTATGGCGTTGTAGGAGGTCGAAGTCCGCCTCGAACTCGAGCATCTCGGTGCGGAAGTTGTTTGAGCTCCGAAGGTTACCGGAGATCGATCGCGCTTCAGGACGGACTCGGCCCGGCGCGATGTCAAGAATGGGAGCGTTAGGCTAAGCTCCCGCCGCTGGATCTGGGCGCCATGGCCCCGGCGACAGGAGGTTGAGGAACTCCTCCGTCTACCAAAGACCGCCCTAACTTTACATTCCGGACCGCGGTGCAACCACGATCGGGAGATGCCAGGGCGGGCAGATCTTGGTTGGGTGATCGGCCGATCAACGCGATCGGTCGCTCCGACCACGCCACCGCCTCATCGACCCAAAGTCGGCACGGCGGCGACACCTCCTCATCGCACGCTTAAAGCTAGCGTGGGACGGATAGGTGGTCGAACCGCCGTGGATGACGGCAACCTCGCGCTCGCCGCCGAAAACCAAGCGGCCGCCTCCTTGCCCTTGCCATCGCCGGACGCTTTCCGCCGCTGCTGCTCGTGGACTCGCTTGTCCACTATCTTCGACGACATGGCAATCCGCCAAGTCGTGGGAGTTGTTGCGTTGAATGGGACAAGAGGGCCTTCCGTCCCACTCACGGGCGACGATTCGCCCTTCGTCGTGGGCGCGGGGCCGTCGCGGCCACGGCGATCGCCGTAGACCGCCGCTTTCGGCCGCCTTTACGGGACCGTACCACCGGCGCGCGACCTCCTCCTTTTTTCGCCCGCGCGCCCATTGCTTGCTGTCATGTCGTCGTCGTCGTCGTCGCCGCTGGCCGGGCGGCCATGACCTGCCGGTCTCGGCCGCTTTGCGCTTCTTCTTGTCCTTGCCGCGGGGTTCCTCGAGGTTCGGGCTCGCCGCCCAATTGGCCCCGCCCCATGGCCGGCGGATGCGAGCTCGCTGAAGGGCGACTTAGCGCTAAGGTGAAGAGCTCCTCCGTCGCCTTGATCTTGCGGGTGGCCATCTTCTTTGACCTTGGGGTCTCGGCGCTTTCCCGAATGCCGTGACCACGGCATCGATGGAGATGTCGGGGATGGTGTTGCGGACCGACCGAAGCGCCGAATATAGTCGCAGCGGCGACTCTCCTTCTTCTGCTTCCACGCCAGGAGGTCGTCTTCACCCCGGCCGCTCGAAGGTGCCCCGAAGTTGGGACGAAGAGCTCCGAGAGCTCCATCCATGACCCCACCGGACCGGGGCGGGTTCATGAGCCACGAAGGGCTCACGGTGAGGACCGCGGGAAAGTAGTTCGCCAGAACCTTCCCCGACCCTCCGGTCGGTGCATCACCGTCAGATAGATCTGCAAAACTCATCGGGGTTGGTGGAGCTGCCACGAAACTGTTCCGCCCTTTGGACGCGGCGCACTCCTTAGAAAGGCGCGCACCGACGCCGGAGCCTCTCGCTCTCGAACGCGTCCTCGCCCCGCCGCCCCGTCGCTTAGGCGCGGCCAAGAAGCGCCACCTCTCGGCCGGGCAGCTCTGCTGGAACCTCTTGCTGGTCCCACAAGACGGCGGCGACAGGCTGATCGGCTTCGATCGCGCCCTGCGGAGCTTGTCACGTGAGTCTTCTCCATGCAAGCAAGTGGCGGTCCTCCGATGGGACCGAGATCGCGCCACTCAAGACGCTGCGCCGGGCGAGCCCCGTAGGGGTCGCGCTTTTGTCGTCTTAGCCCCGCCCTCCTCACCAGAGATCTCGCGAGAGAGGCGAGGGCAATAAAGAACGGAGGACGCGGAACGCCGGCCTTCCCGCCGAAACTTGCACCACCGCGCGGCGGCGCGACGAAGGGCTGTTGCCAACCACGGCGCCGCCGGAGTCCGGAGTCACCGGAACCGGTGGGTTTTCAGCAAGGCCTCGCCGTGGAGGTTCTGTGGCCGGAGTGCACTCTCTCAAGGCAGCGCCGCTTAGCTTGGCCGAGGCGGCCGCTTTCGCCAGGCTCCAACCTAGGCGGGCGGCCACCGCCGGGTGATTCATCGCCATCGCCGCGGCCGACTCGTGCCACGGCTCTAGCGGTCGCTTCTCGCTCCATCGCGATCGCCGCTCCGCCATCGCCTCAAGAAGGGTCAAGAGCTTGAACCGATGCTAGCGCTCCCCTACTCGGCGCGCCATCGACGGCGTGTTCTCCGCTCAACCATCTGCGGATCACACCTGGTCGATTTTTAGTCTGCTAGCCAACTCGATCAAGCTCGATTCGATTTGAGCTCGCCGGCACAACAAGGAGCGATCAGCAGATTTACCTGTGTTCGGACCCTCGTGGGTAATAGTCCTACTCCCGCCGAGTCTTAGCTCTTTTCTGATTGTGGTTGAATGGGAATGTGTTTACAGAGTGTTTTTTTGAATGCACGAATGCTCCTCTCCTTTTATACAAGCTTTGGGCTGGCGGAGAGAGCCGAGGGGTAGGCAAGACAAAGGTTTCAAGATAATCGACAAGACACGGCATGAAGAAACGAAACGCGTTGCCGCCCACGCCGCACAAGGCCGCTTCTCATGTGCTTCGCAGTGGCCTCGACCCGATGACACACCGGTGAGTCTGCGGGTGGGGCCCGTCTGCTCCTCCCGACACGGGCGGCCTCCTCAAGCAAACCTTCTCTCTGCCGGTCAATTCTTCTGCGCACTGATGGCGGATGTACCGCCAGACTGCAAGGGTCATCAGAAGCGTAATCATTTCTTCCATTGCCTATCCGCGTGATGTCTCATTAAATGTGCTTTGTCCTTCGCAGAGGGTGAGCCTTCGTCCCAAGACTCATTCGCAATGCTCCTCGCTGCCTGGCCCCTTGTGGCGCTGGGCCTCGCTCGTCTCGAGAGGGGCTCGCCCACGCCCCGCCTCGGGCGCGTGGGGCCTCGCCTCACCGTCGGAGGGGCTCGCCACGCACCCGCCTCGGCGCGTGGGGCCCTCGCCTCGCCAGAGGGGCTCGCCCACGCACCCGCCTGGGCGTGGGGCCCTCGCCTCACCGTCGGAGGGGCTCGCCACGCACGCACGGGCCTTCCTAGGGCTCTTTGTACCCGGTATTTATTACACCGACACATATCACCAAGCATGGCGAGTCAAGCAAAAGGCAATCAAATTGTTGTTCGGGATTATAAGGAGTCATACAACTGGCTCCCGCCTCCTCCGCAAGATATCAGGAGACCAATCTCAGGACATGCTATGTTTACGCCCATGAGGTCAGATATCTCCCGATGGAAGTGTCGCACCCAACCACTTCTACCGATGCTACTGCTTTTGGTCTTTTGGCCGCAGCATAGAGGCCTTCCGCATTGTCGCCTGTCATTTGTGTCGATGGGACATTCCTCACCAGTAGGTACTATGGTGCTCTACCGACGGCACTTGAGTTGACGGAACAACCAGATATTGCCTCTCGATTTGCTTTTGTGGAGAGCGAGAACAATGACGGTGGTTGTGGTTTCTAACTCTTCAAGATTCACGTTGTCATGGATCGCCCCGAGTGTGCGTCATTTCGACCGCCACCGTGGAATCCTATATGGTGTAACCGTATTGTCCACCGGTGATGCCCCAATGTGGCAGACGTTCGTTCTCGATGGTGCATGCGCCACCGGGGCGAACCTATATAATCGCATTTAAGAATAAGCCCTAGTGAAGAAGTTCAAGACAATGTGCATGCAAAACCAACAAGCGCAAATAAAATGCGCTTTTCAATGATATTAACGAACGTATTAGGAAAATGGTCGCGAAGAGCAAAGCACATCGGGTTCAAATACTAGGGGCGAGCAAGTCACTCGCCAGAAAATTACTTTTGCTCGATGGATAGCGCAAAACCGGCAGAGAAATGGGCTCTCGACATGACAATCGATGGCGCCTTAAGTCGGTAGATTTATTTACAATGTTAGTTTTCATTCCGCTCGATCGAATTTAAGAAGTATCAGATTGCAGATACACGGTGATGACGACGAACATAGCCGAAGTCAGATAATAATGCGCTACGAGGAGCGTGCTGCCCGCCAATATGCACTATCATTGAGATGATCTTTTAGGACAAGAGATTAATTCGCGACCGAGAAATGGCGGCCATGCAAATCACAAGCACTTTCTCCTCGTGTCGGGCCATCCTACAGAGGCGCCGATGAAATCTCAGCCCACCAAGACGTCAATATATGACCGTATGAATAACATATTCAATGTGGACCGTAAGAGAAAGTACATGACAGATTTAGCGCAGGAGATAATCAACAAAAGTGCCAACTTGGCCAAGATGAGGCTGTATGCACTTGCAATAAACCCCGCCGAACACATCCCATGCTCGCACGTCATGGCGGCATGTCGAGATCTTGCCGGCAACGATGGCACCCAATACGCTCTCCGCATTATTCGATGAATGCAATTAGGTAAACATGGGCACCCAAGATGCAGCCAATTAATCGGGGTGGGGGATATAAAACGCAGAAGGGTTTACCTTCCATCCATTCCCCACTCTGGCGTGTTGCACAAGGTAGACCAGCAGACGGCTGCTTCAAGGTGACATGGATGTCAGCCGATGGAGGAGATGGTTTGCGTCATTGTCGGCTATGTAAATGTACCAGACATGACCGTAGGCGCTGCCCAAATCAGGGATGAGTCCTACAATATCATTCTCGCAATTCTTGTATCACCGTCATATTTTAATAAAAGAGTTGTATTCGTTATATCCTCACTTCTTGTTTCACCGTCGTACAATATTATTACGCTATCGCCACTTGTAAGTTTTAATAAAAGACTTGTATTCGCCATCGTCACATGATGTTTTACTATTTGTCGATGTAATAACTATAATATTTTCTTGCAAGATAGACAATGGAGGTTCCACAGTTCTTCTCCGCGACGGATGACTCCGCCATAGGTCGCAGAAATGGGTGAGGGCAATGAACAGTTTGCATGTTTCATAAAAATTATCTCATATTAACATGGTTAGCTAACATTATGATATTGATATTTGTAGATGCAAACATTACGATTGAGGGCATCACGACAAATCAAACAATTGATGCCCGCTTTTGATGTTCCTTGCTCGTGTCGGACTATTGCCGTGGGCACTCACCGTTAATGGGGTCCCACAAGGAAATGACCGTCGACACCGCTACCAAGACTAGACCGGGCCTTATCACCAAGATCGTCGATCATGGCGCCCCGAGACGCACATCGCTCCACTTCACCGGTCGGTGAGATGACAATTACATTAAAGGATGTGGCCATACTCACGTGGTTGCCCATCTCGACGGGTCTTCGTTGTCAACAAACCAAGCAGACAAACATGGAAAAATTATGTCGAAGAAAGGTGAGTGTCTACTTTTTCACTTGCATAATTGTAATTAGTACATAAATTTACCCTATGAAATATTATTCTAAATCTGCAGGTTTGAAGTTGAATATAATGGAAGCGACGTGGTGTTTCGATCTCATGGCTCGAGCACCTTGACGAGGCCGATCCGTGTCCGAATAATGCTGAAGAGGCGATCGATGCGGCATTACGAGGTGTATCTCAGATTACCTCTCGGCGGCGCCATGTTCACAAATGGCAACGATGATCAGATACCCTCACCTAGTCTTCGTAGCTCGAGAGCTATGCAACGAAGCTTTATTTAATGAGGACTACGAGCCGATAGGTTGGGGGTCTGCCAGACACGATACATACCGGAGTTATGTGTCACATGCCATCGGTCACCCGAATGCAGTGTTTGGGGTTGTCCTCTCCTCATCCAATTATGGTCGTGGAGTTATTTGCCACTAAATCTTCCAAACACGCCAGTACGATACTATCCTGCTCATGTAGACGCCGATTTGACCCCCGGCATGTAGACCAACAATGGGATATAGATGGTTGCATGCGGTTGCGATGGTCGAGAGAATTAGTAGGCAGTATGCCTTACACGCCGCTTGTGTCGACCTAGACCTTCCGGTACATGACCAAGTTACGTGGGAACCATTCTCGCCATCGGCAACCTATGATATTGCCACGGGGCTTGCTGGCTATGCGTACCGAGAGTGTAGACTATTGGATGACGACACATTATCTAGTCCGCATGAATGCCGTCGAAGGATACCGCCGAACGCGCTCAACGGCAATTTGGCTACCGCAAACATTTCCACTTCCACCGCTTTCGGCATCCGGGCAACTCCCATGGGTATGCATCATAAGTTAAATATTTCAATATATTTGTACCACTCATAATGTAGCGTATAAGTGTTTTTTCAGCTTAGTTCAACCGGCGCAACCGTGATTGGGCCCACGCCCACAAACACCCACATCGAAGGTGTGGACCGAAAGTTAGCATCGACGAAGTGTGGTACCTGATGAAGCAGCCAAGACGAGATCGATATTTGGGGTACATGGAATGATACCGCCTAAGAACCAGATGTCGACTATGCGATACCACAGCAAAGAAGAAGACCGCCGACAACCGAGGGCTATGCCCAACGAGTCCATGTTCGCACGACGTGCGCTCTCCGATAGTTTCATCTATATTATGCACTTCATACCTCCTCCTTCAATACCATATGACATGGTTGATGCGCATACAGAGGTCGATTCGTTGCATGGCCATGCAACGGAGCTTGTATCACAAACACAATGGACCGCCAATCTTCTTCAAATTCATTGAGGGCCCTCATTAGAAGGGCGGATCTCGCCACGGGAGCGATTAGGGGGTCGGCGGGCATAGATCGCGCAGATCGCGAAAGGATAACCTCGATCCGAGAAGAATCATGCACCGCATAACCGAGTCACCAACTCCTCCAAGATATTGCGCCTCGCGAGATCACATCCATGGACAGCGACACCACCGGGTTCAGTTCCACGCCGACAATCTCAACCTCCCGAGCCTCTACATCGACACCCTTCCAACACAAATACCACCATTCTTCAACTCCGGTGGGCCAGTCACGAGGAGGATTGATATTAACGTAAGCGCCGTTTCGTAAACCTACGATGACTATCGAAGACACAAGATACCCAATTTGATGCAAATTGGGCAAACATGGAGGATCAATCTTTGGATAGTGCATTTGCATCCAATCTTAGCTTTCAAGATATCTTGGACGGATGCAACATTCCTATACCGGATCCGACACGTACCTGGGGTCTAACGGCAAACTCCCCATGGAGTCCCTTCAAATTTGCAACACGGGAGAAAACCCCTATGCGGTCCCTCCACAAGTTGTGCACGCTGCCAGCGACCCTTATGAACAAAGCATGATGGGGTTTTCCATATTTTGGTGGGTCACAGACGCCATAAGTTCACAAACTGGTATATCCCAACCGCGGACCAAACCGAGGATCAAATTCGGTTTGACCTTCTCAGTCTTTGGATGACGTCTGACGATCCACCGACTATTACACCCCAAGTGCATACACGACAAGGGTCGTCGGCGCTAAGTGTAATAATGTAATTGATGGACTTATGTTATTATGTGCATTCGGCGGTTTGGCCATGAAATTATTCTCCATACAATTATTGACATTGCATTGACCATTATGGCGATTAGTGACGTTGCATTTACTACTACTTCAAGACTTACCACTTGCCGTTAACAAGTCTATTCACGACACGCCTATTCACATGACAAGATTCACTTTACGTGTATTTAATGTTTTATTTATCTCATAGTTTCTAACTTTACAAAATTTAGTTTGCCGTACAAACGACTATTAACACTTGCTAAAATTTAAAATTTGCAATTTTGTAAAATTACATACAATTTTGAGTTTTAAAATGTATATTCACATGCTTATACATGTATCAAATTTTACTTTGCCCATATATTTATCATATATATTAAAATTATACGTGGCATGGGAGAAGCTATCCGTCACATGTGTATATAAATATATCTATATTATACATATATTATAATGTATATATGCCATATGCTATCCGGTCACATGTGTATATAAATATACTGCACGTACATGCAACGTGGCATGGGAGAAGGTCCAGTCATTTGTGGTCTTGGTCTCGGTCACCAACGGGAGCAAATTGAGCGGAAGGTGCAGCGAGAAGCGTGTGCGTGTGTGATCGTGGTTCATGTCATTGTCATCTTACGAGCTCATGCCTTTGGGAAAATTATGGAGGCTTTCTTGAACTAAACCTACCTCCCAACGTAAAATATTTTAGACATGCCATTTTACTAATCAATTATCAATAAAATTAGACGCCTTGACTACTATATATTTTTGGACAACTATAATAATTTAGTATATATTTATCATATATTTATATTAAAATATAATATTAGTAAAATGGGCAAGATACATATTATACATATATATAACACATGCACTATATATATAATACATATATTATATACATATACATACAATATACATATACATGCACTATACACATGCAATATATCGAAAAGGGTCATGACACTGGTGGCGGCGAATGAGTCTATGGCCGTCTTAGGGTGGCGGCAATGTGGCTGGCCACCTCGGTGGTCTTGACTCATTGCATGTCCGTCTCGAGTGGCGGCGACTTCAATTCATGGCCGTGTTCCGATGGCGGCCACACGAATGGCGGGACCCGAGGATATTTTCGTAATTTCCTTTTACAAAGGATTATTTTATTAATTTTCTATTTTACTGTTGATTATTTCGGGTATTTTTCCCTACATCTCAGCTTACCGTAGCGTAACATAGCGTTTCAGTAAAATTTGAGAATCTTTAAAGAGAAATTTAAATATTGTAAAAAAATAATAATAAAAGTTTTAGGATCTTTAAGAGGAATACTAAAAACGTGAGAAAAATCATTACAAATTATTACAAATTATTACACCAAATAGGATATATAAAAAAAGATAAATTTTGCTAAAACGCTACGCTACACTACACTAAGCTAAAATGTACAAGGCCGAATCTTTTCCCTCAGGCCTCAGCCTTATCCGAATATATGCATCAGCTTTTAAAAAAAGTTAATTAAAGAGTTAATTAAATATATACTATCGTTCAAAGACTTTTTTTTTAATATTTACCATTGCAAAATTTTATTTAGCATGAATGCTATTATAAAACCATTTTAATAATTAGATAAATATCAATGTGGAAATCTTTGCCCTTTTTCTCTCTTCAAATTTTCTTCTAACATGTTCTTCTCTCCATTTTCATGTCATATCGGTTAACAGTTTAGCAACTTATCTATATTTTGAGAAGACACATGATTTGGGGTTTTAAGTCTTTTTTTTGTTGTTTCGAAGATGGATCCAACGCTTTAAAAAGCAAGTCAAACGAAATTGATCAGAATCTCGAGACTAACTCGAAAAACTCTCAAAACTCAGTCATTTTACTGATTCTGGGTGACGTTGTGCTCTCCGCTCAACCACTGCGGATCACACCCCTAGTCAGATTTCTATCCTGCTAGCTTATCAGCCGAGCTCAGTTCGATTTGAGCGTGGGACGCAGCAAGGAGCAACGCACAGGGTTTACCTAGGTTCGGACCCCCTCGCGGATAACAGTCCTACTCCTGCCGAGCCTTAGCTCTTTTCCGTGTTGTGGTTGTATGAGATGTGGTTACAGAATGTTTCGGAACCTCCCCTCCCTCCTCTCTCTGCGCCTTTTATACAAGCCTTGAGCTGGCGGAGAGAGCCGTGGGGGTAGGCAATACAGTACTCCCGGTACAATACACTGATAAGACATGTGGGACACGACAGGAGAGACGAAAACGTCGTTGCTATTTGCTTGCGCACGCGGCTACCATCGCGTGCCTCGCAAGAGGCCTCTGACCCGCAGGAACGCTCTAGCGAGACTGCGGGTGGGGCCCAGCTTGCTCCTTCCGACGCGGGCGGCGAGCTTAATGATGGCAAACTCTCTCTGCCGGTCAATTCCGCTGCGCCACAATGACAGTTGGTCAGGCCCGCAGAGGTCACTGTGGCGGTAATCATCTCTTCATTTGTCTATCCGCGCGTAATATCGCATTGAATGCGCTCGTCCTTCGCAGCAGGGGAAGCCTTCGCCTGAAGACTCTTCCGAACGCCTCGCCACGCTGGCCCGCGCTGATGGGAGGCCTTACGCGCGCCGAGGGGCTCGCCACGCGCGCCGCTTTAGGCGTGGGGCCCTCGCCCGGCCTACTGGGCTCGCTCGCCACACGGGCACTGGTCGCTCACTGACGTGTGGGGTCCTCGCCTGGTCTTCTAAGGGCTAGGGCTCTTCGTACCCCGGTATTTATTACACCGACACTGGGTATACATAAAAAATACCTATGCAGATTTGTCTCAAAAAATCATTTAAACTAATAATCATAATTATTAAGATACATATAAATAAATTATAATACTAATTAGTGATTAAATTGTGCTTTTACTTTTGAGGTCACGTGAACGTTCCAAAAATCACAACTATCCATGACATCCTCAAATTCGGGCTTAGAGTTTAGGGTTCGAGATTTCCTTGTGCCCTTAGGGCTTAGAGGTAGGCCGGTGAGCCGACGACCCGACGGTGGGGATGGTTTGGTGGTAGGGACGGTGAGACTGCAGTGGTGGCGCTAGAACCATGGGGGTTTGGGTGAAAGTGGTCGAGCGGCAGCGGTTGGGGGATCAACGCCAGTGACGAAGATTAGGGTGGGCGGGGCAGTGTGGTGCCTGGAGGGGAGAGGGCTGAGCGGTGCGGCAGCAAGGGTTGAATGAGAAGTGCGGAACGACAGCGATAGGAGGTGCAATCGGGTTGGGCTAAATCGCGGCGGGTGACTGCCAACAAGTGCTCCCACGTATATTCATGGTAACACTGCGGTCTTACACGTGGAATTTTTGTCACCGGATTTAAAATACTGGATGCCTCTAAAAAAAAAAACCTAAAATACTGGTTTCGGGTCGGAATCGGATGCAAGGTAGGCCATCCATGGATGGCCTCCACAACTTGCCTTGAGATCCACCCGGTGGCCGGTGGTTCCTTGCCACCTCCATTGCTCTCCCGGCTCGCTGCTTCTGCACGTCTCCCCCCACCCAATTCAGAGCTCCGCTTCCGCCCGCTCGTCGTCTCGGCGCTGCTCTTCCGCTCTCCGCCTTCGGCGAATCCCGCGGCGGCTCAGGGCTTCTCGCTTCTCGGCCGGTGCGTACGCGCTCGCTGCTCGCCCTTCCCCGCTCGTGTTCCTGCCAGGACGCCAGGTTCTCTCCTGCTTGTCCTAGCCCGCGAGCGCCGGAATCCCTCCCGGCTTTTGCCGCCCCCATGGGATTCGTTGTTTGCTCGATTGGAAATGGGCCTGCTTTCTTCTCCTTTCGTCGGCAAAGCTGGCTCGCCATTGCTCGTTCGCTCTGGCCGTTCGGTTCCGCGGCCATTTTAGCTCAGCGTTTCACTAAGCTCGAATTAGCGGATGATGCAATTTTCTCGGTTATATATTTGTTTACCGTTGTTTGTCAATTTTCCCATTGAGACGTTTCATTCTGAGAATCTTCTTCCTAGCGAAATCGTCGGATCGGCCTAGCAGTGTGCGGTTGCCTTCCTGTTTGAACGCGATTCTGAATGTGCTCTACGTTCTCAGCAATCGCATCTAGTACCTCCCAATTGTACTTGCAATTTAATCCTCTTGTAAAATGACGCTCTTTTGGGTGGTTTTCTAGCTGAGGAAGAATGGAAGGTGTTGTTGTGAGGAGAGTGATCCCTTCAGACAACAGCTGCCTCTTCAATGCTGTCGGGTATGATCTCAGGCCTGCAAACTAGACTGATGATGATCGTGCAATTGATGCTGTTGCTGATTGTGCGTCTCAACAACCCTGTTTTGATGCAGGTATGTGATGGAGCACAACAGAAATAAAGCTTCTGAGCTTAGACAGGTAAAAGCAAACCGAACAATTATCTACCAATGTTATTTGGCTTTGAAAAGATGCAGGCTCTAGTCTTTGATATTGAGAAAAATGGCAACTCCTTGCGGTGTTTGCAAACTTGAAGTAACCAGAATAGGAAATTTGTTGTGGCAAAATCTATTTAAACTATTCTGATAAGCATGGCATTTACACCTGCTCTGATGTTGTTTTTCTACCAAAACCAGCTGTGCGATCACATACTGTTGCATTAATTGGAACGGCTTGTTGGATGGCAAGATCATGTTGAATACAAAGATCATTTATGTGGCCTGCTGGATATTAATTGCATTCATATATATAATGATTTTTCAGCCACTGTGTTCTTGACTTGTTAATCCTTGCTCCTTCCTCAATTTAGTGCCTATTGTTCTTTCTTCAGTACCATCTTTCACTAGAAAACAAGAATCAACACAGTAGATAACCTGAGCATGGCTATGATAAGTGTTGATTTTTAATACCATGGTGCTTTTTAGCTAAAAGTTGCTATATAAATAGGTGGGTCTGTACAGTGCCATTTTGCTTACCCTTTTAAAATGACATGCTTTTTTTGTCCTGCTTCTTGAAGGTTATAGCAGCAGCAGTTGCTGGCGACCCTGAAAAATATAATGAAGCATTTCTTGGAAAACCGAATGAAGCATATTGTGCTTGGATATTAGATCCTGAGAAATGGGGAGGTGATTCTTAGCGTTATTAGTGATATATAGCAACTGACTGAAAATAGTCAAATACTCAGTAGTATTAATGTGCTGTTTTTTGTTTGTGGGCTGGTCTTTGCCGTAAAATCATGCGCTGTGCTTGGTCATCGCAATATAATCACCCCCCAACCCAACCCAACCCAAGTTCACACCAACAGAACATAACATGGTATCTTGTTTTTCTACACTCATGCCTTACACCATGAAAATAGTTGAGGCTCAAGAGCCCAGCATTCCTCGTTAAGCATTAATACAATCATCATAAATGTATCAGCCTCCATTAGTTGTTTACTAGTAGCACATTAGTTGCAGAGGCTCTAGTTATGGATCCTATGGTGCAAAACAACCATTTCCAACATAATATTAGAACTGCAGGCTGCCAATAGAAGTATTTCTGTTCGACATCTGTTACAGTAACTAACACTACTTTTCATGATTTGTTTGTGTGGCTTCTTTTGCTAACTTCATTTTATTTGGGTGTAAAGGTGCCATAGAACTTTCAATTCTGTCGGAATATTATGGGCACGAAATTGCAGCGTATGACACCCAGACAACTCGCTGTGATCTGTATGGTCAGGTTGGTGATCTTGTTTTCTTTTTGTTTGTCCTAAATTGTTGTGCTAGTTCTTAGTTTTGCATCCCTTGATACAGGAGAAGAACTATAGAGAGAGGGTCATGCTCATTTATGATGGGTTGCATTATGATGCTTTAGCTGTAAGTTTTCATTATGACATTGTACTACAGCAAGATATCACGAAATATGAACTAACTCTACCTGCTTTTGATCAACAAAAAAACCAGATGTCTCCATCTGAAGGAGCACCGGAAGAATTTGATCAGACCATCTTCCGTGTTGACCATAACCGTTCCATTGGTCCGGTAGAAGGCCTTGCTCTTAACTTGGTGAAGGAGGCACATAGGTATTCATCAATTGTCTCTTAGTGCCTTTACTATTAAGTAACTAAATGGTTCACATAAATCAATAATGCCCAGAAATACTGTTTATTTTAGAATCTAACCTTATGTTTTGAATGCTTAAAACTTTTGGTTGTGGCTAATGGACAGTGTTTGTCTAATTGAATGTTCTGATAGCTAGCTTATTCAGAAGAAGTTTCAATGCCATTTACAATATGCATTTAGAAACAAAAGATATATGTAACACTTTCTGTGGTTCATTCCCTTAATTTAATGTTGCTGTGATTCCAAGCAAGCTTTGTCGTGCCATATGAGATAGATCATGGGTGGTCTTGTTATCTAATTCAGGGGCATGCAAAATAGTTCATTTGGTTTGCATTATTCTGACAGCTGATAAGAAACCAATGAAAGATCGAGTAGAGATGTTTCTGACTGTTAGTTGGACATGCAATATGTAGGAAGAGGAGCTACACAGATACTGCAAACTTCACACTGCGCTGCGGGGTGTGCCAAATTGGCGTCATTGGTCAAAAGGTGAGACACTTAAAAACACAATGGTTCGATGATCTGTGAAAAAGAACATTGTACTGAGAATCCCCGTATGTTGTGCACAATGCAGGAAGCTGTTGAACATGCACAGGCCACTGGCCATATCAATTTCCAAGAATACAAATGACTGTAGAACAACATACACTAGTTCTTTTGTAAACTATTCATCTGTTACAAATGATATCCTTCATCTGCTGGATATGGTATATTGTTGTATTGCGATATTTGTTACAGGCAAATTTAAATAATTGTTAGCCCCGGATTGGGAAATTCAGTGTGATTCTGATATTGACTGTTAATTACTTAATTAATAAGGCTTAGGGGATACATGCAGCGTCCTGCTCCTCAGCTTGTTATCGTATTTTCTTTTGCATAAAATGTTTCTGTAACGAATCATTTAATAATTTTCTTTTCGTGACCATGATCTGCTGTGCTTCTTTAGACGGGAAAAAAGAGAATCAAGGACAAGAAAAATTTGTTGTGTGAGATTAATAACTGCTCATGGGCCAAGCCCAGATTTGGCTGAAGGGTTTTTTTTTTTTAGTTCCTTCACTATCAACATATAACAAATAAATAAATTATAGTCATATGCCATGTCACTGTCAACATGTAAGAAATAAATAAATTATAGCCATATACAATGCATGGATGATTTTATGAGTACGTCGGTATGGTAGCCAGATAAACGTAAAGACACCCTGGCCTTTCCTTTTCAAAACAAACAAGACAAAGGTTGAATACCATAAACCCAAGGTGAAATACCATAAACCCAGGTGAACGATTATATATCAAATCCTAGAAACCCATCAGCAGTCAAAAAGGGATAATCTTAGAATTAATCCCAATTAACAGAGAGAGGAACTCGTACACAACAGTATCCTTCTAACAATCGCTTCCTGGACTATCAACTGTAAGGTGAAGTTTGCCCTTAAAACAATCGCTTCCTGGACTATCAACTGTATAAGGTGAAGTTTGTCTTTATATTGTCTAGTCCATCGATTGTTGAATCAATATGGTGCAAAGAGCGTGACTGATATATGTGGAAACTATGGGTACTTAGAACATGTATCATTGGTTAATAATGGATGGACGAAGTCAAAGACAAATTGTCTTAATTAGGGCATGTCTGGTTCATGATCTTCAATGACATTGTCAATGAATGGTCATGGTCAATCAAAGACACGACCATTCATTAGTAATCTTTATGTTGTTTGGATCAAAGCCAATTAAAGGGTGCCAAATGCTGGTAAGATAGATAGTGTGCTTGGTTTGTTGCCAATGAAATTTATCGATTGCTCCCTATTTTCAAATAAAAAATTATAAAAACATAAATAAATTTTAAAATATCAAAAAGTTTTGAATTAAAATTCTTAAAACATATTATAATAAAAACCATTAAAAATTTCAAAAATTATAAAGTGCAAAATAGATAAATTGTAAAAAATTAAAATTAAAAAAATAGGGTGGCCAAAATTTTACATTAATTATAAATTTTGTTTCATAAATTTAGACACGAAATAGATACAAAAATTGAAAAGAATAAAATAAACTAAAATAAACACTTAAATGCCTTGTTAAGCATCTATATATACCAGTCCCTCCAAAATAATGGAGATTTAGATAGAATAGCTGATGGAGGGAAAATATCTTTTAAAATATAGTACAAAGTGTGAAGAAAATTTAGAAAAAAGAATAGATAAAGTAGCTAACAGTGAAATGAAGCGAAAGGATAGAGTTCCGGAAGTGTGGATCGATGCTCTTATGGTTGCTTTGTACACTCGGTGTGTCGCTGAGTCTGCTAGTGGGTGGCAAGGGTCAGCATAAAGGCGCGAACGACCGATTTCCACGCCGTCACTCCACCCTTGTGCGCAACACAGGTTCAACGGCTCGTCAAACTTTTGTTTGGGCGCGCCTTAATTTCGTCGATTGCGAACCAAACAGCTGCTAATTTGCTAGAACATGTCAAAATTTGGCAAGACAAACGATGGCTACGAACCAAATACGCTATTAATTCACAAAGGCAGAAAACACGATGATCAATGCTTGGCCATGCTACGTACTGTAGCTGTCATTTGTAAACACGGGACCACGCGGCAGAGAGATCAAAGGTAGCCATAGGCAACTGCGAGTTACACATGCACTGGAACCCGCATACAGTGGCATGCATCATGTTAATTTCACCCGTATTGCTGTTGCTTGCACTGCACAAATGATGGACTCTTCTACTCAACCATCCATGGCCCCCAAGTGCATGCAGCTCAAATCAACACCTGTAGCTAGCTAGCCTCATTAGAGAGAGAGACAGAGAGAGAGAGAGATTAATCAAAGGTGGATGATCCAATACACATGCATGTATTGCCATTGGGAGTGGACTTCTTTTTCAACCCCTTTTTGACTGATGCATAGACATTGGTCATCCAATGCACACACGCACATGTATACACACGCATACATATACTTTAGTCGTTGTCACTTGCTCTCACCGATCTCCTCCTGCAGGCACATCAAGAATTCGATCGATCGGCCTCCCTTTCGATCGATCGCTAGCTTTTCCCCATGTTCAAATGCTAAATTATTACGCCCTTTGAACGGCGACGTATCGATCGATCGATCGATCATGTGATGATCGGTGAACAGTGTAGCCTACGGCCGGGCTCTCCATCGATGGGTCGCCACAGAATGAAGTGCCCATGACATCAGGGCGAAAGCAACCGATCGATTGATACATGCATTGCATGCACGATCGATAGTGCATCGATCGTGATACGCCCATGTGTATGACTCTGTGTGTGTGTGTGTGCTTGCTCAATATATAGCACTAAGGATAACTCCGAAACCTGGATCTGGATAAGAAGGCCTGTAGTATATATACGAGCTTATAAAGTCCGATGATGCATGTGCATCACCATTGCTAGCTAGCTAGCTGCATATGGGACAGATCACTGCACGGGCTAGGGCAAAATGCACTACTACTGCATATCCATCTGCAAATGCATGTGTGTGGTAGTGAGGGTAGCGATCGAGCTTAATTAGATTACTTTGAGCAAATTGCTTGTCACAAATCCAAGGGCTAACAACAGAAGTAGATAAGAATTAAAAAAACATGAGCCATCGATTCTACCTGAAAAACCTTGCGGAGTAAACCACAACGTTGGATTGATGAAAGCATACGCTGTTTTAAAAAATTAAGTTACAAAATATCAGTGTTCACCTAGTCGCTAGTCGCTAGTCAGTCGGTTACCTAGTGACTAGCGACTAGGCCGACTAGTCGGCGACTAGTCGAAGACTAGTCTGAGATCGACTCCAATATGGCTAGTAAGAAATATTAATACAAATAAGCATAACATAAATACAGAAAATAATAATACAAGTCACACACTGACACACATAAGACATCGCTGGAGGGTGGCGTTGTCGCTGGAGGGTGGAAGAGGGAGGCGGCGGCGCTTGAGGGAGACAGAGGGAGGCGTGGCGAGGGAGCACGGCCACCGGCTGCTGCCTAACCCTAGTTTGGTCTACAGTGTATAAGTGTATTAGACTATTAGTGTACTAGTAACTAGTGTGTGACTGTGTACCCACCTTTTCATTATCCTAGTCGGCCCGACTAAATGACTAGTCGCCGACTTGAACCGACCGACTAGCACCGACTAGTCTGATTTTGACCGACTTTGACCGACTAGGCGGTCTGACCGACTAATCCACCGACTAGGCCCTAATCAGTGCGGATTGCCACCGACTAGCGACTAGTCGCTGACTAGTCGTGCTAGTCGGCCGACTAGGCGAACACTGCAAAATATCGAGAGATTTACCATATGGTTTGTCTTCCCGCGCAGCTTACCAAATAAAAAAACTTTATATGGAGTGGATGAAACCAATACACAAACAAATTCATAGGTCACAGGCTCACGGTGATCCGTACCAGGATGGCCGCCATTTCCCACACCCACTTGGTGGCCTCTGCGAAGTTCGCCCGGTCTCTTGTTCTACACTGCAAGGTCCACGTTTGTGCCCCTTTGTTTCAACCCATCTGACCATATTCATAATTTTGTTATCAACATATCAAAAATGACATCAAGCATTTTCATCCATTCGTAGGAATTTCAAAGTTTTTTTTGTAGGATTGCAATCATTATTGTACGTAGATCATGTGCTGGTTCAAAACGGACATCATTGTTGGTTTTGAGCAACATAATACAATTCGAAACCTGCACAGATAATTAGTGCCCAATCATTTATGTCGGTTTGAAATGACATAAATGATCGATTAGCCGCGTCAATTTATGGCTAAAACTAGCACATGCACATTTTAAATATTTTTTATTTAGCTACATACAATAGCTACTAGCTACGCCGGCTTCTGTACACTACCCTAGCTATCTATATCCAGAAGTCATTGTCTTTATCGCCCACAACCATGAGGACGGAGGAGTCGCTACGATTGTTGTCGTCATTGGCAGACATGGGGTTGATCAAGGATGATGCCCTCGTCATCGGACCCTCGCATCCATCCTCTGTTTTTCTCCTTGTTGTCGTTGTCCTCCTCCTCCTTGCCAGTAGCGGGACCACACACCGAAACATCGATCCAAGGAGGGTCGCAATATAGTGTGGTTTGTTGGCACTGCCACTTGGGTGCTGGGCCGTCGGCTTCTCCTTGTCATCGGTTGGCTCCTCCTCGCCAGCCAGCTTTCTCATCATTAGGATCATTGTCGGCCAATTCCTTCCTACGAAGCTCTTTGGTGGTCGGCTCCTCGTGGGGCTCCTAAGTCCTAACCACAGGGCACCCAGGGTAATTAACGTCCATGTCGCCTCTATCAACAGCAAGGAAAATGGTGTGGGCAACAATGTCGGAGCAGTTGGATCATGGCGACGAAGATCAAGGAAGGAATATGAATGAGAGAGGCAAATAGAGACGATCGAAAGTTTACAAATGGGGGTTGGATCGTCTGTGGGAAAAGTTAAATTTGCTCGATGACATTTATAGAGACGAAATACTGTGTGTGCTAGTTGCAATTACTAGTCGATACTCGATACATATGGCTATGAAACTAAGTGACTTTTCGGTAGACACACGACAAAAGCCTACTTGTGCATGTGCTAATTTTTTCATAGGAAGAAGTTCAATTTACCTCCCTTAACTATTGCAGAAGTTCATTTTTCCTCCCTCAACTTATTTGTGGCCGTTCGATGCAAGATTGGACGGCCAGATCTCACCCATTTAACACAGAGGGAGAAAAAGTGAACTTTTTCAATAGTTGAGGGAGGCAATGTGGACTTCTTCCTTTTCCATAAGCACAAATATGCAAATTGTATGTACAAGTAGTTATACATGTTGTGATCTGTGTTGGTAGGTAATTAGCACCAACATATGTAAACTTTTGCCGCATGTCCACTAAAAAGCTGACAACAATAATTTTGATGGTTCTTTTTTTTGAAGCAAAGAGGCAGGAGAGCGGCCTTGCATTGAATCAAAAGTAGAAGGTTTACAGGGCGGGGGGAGACAACGGCCCCTCCCCCCAGGGGCCTTGAAACAAAAGGTTAATCTATTACAAAATCGGCGCCCGCAGCCTCCCAAAGGCGTAGGTCATCTAGAAGGTGGTCGAAGAAGAGAGCGCTAGGTCGATCGATCTGGCGAAAAATCCGGTTGTTTCGCTCAAGCCAGATGTGCCACACGGTTGCCAGGACGGCTGAAAGCATACCCCGGGAGGACCCAATCCGTAGAATGTCATTCGCCCATGTCGGCACCCGATTTAAAATATCGGATTCCACCTGCGTAAACACGTACTAGTCCCAAGGATCATGGCTAGTACACACAGATATACAGAAACGGAACAGTGCCAACGATATTATTACACAAACGGAAACATAGTCCGATACAAGCACATACAACGGCTCGCAGGCCGCACATCAGAGTACACGGAGATACAAGCTTAATACAACATCTAAAAACTTATCTATCCCACAGGCACAAGGGCTGTAGGAACGCGCAACCCTAGTCTTCAAACTCTTCATCGGAAAACGCCTCTTCGACGTAATCCGGGTCCTCCTCCTCGGAAGGCGGGCCATACTCAGATGGACCGGCTGCAGAAATTTTGAAAAGGGAGAGGAGAAAAGGAGAGTGAGTACAAATTGTACTCCGCAAGTCCGGAATTTATGCAAATGAGGTTTAGTACAAGGAAAACTTGGGATCTTTTGCGGAAATGCATTTATTAACCTAGTTTTGGCAAAGCAATTTCGAAACAATAATTCTCGATATTTTCTTTGGGCTCTTCTCAAATGGTTCTCGCCACTTGGCCTCAGTGCCATAGCGAGAACAAAATTCTTTCTTCTTTTCTTTTCTCAAACCGGCTAGGTCCATTCCGCACAACACTTTCCGATAGGCCGTCGCCCAATTCGGAATATCGCCGGTGGCCCCTAGCTCAAAATTCTTTCTTCTTTTCTTTTCTCTTCTCTTCTCAAATCTGCTGGTTCCGGTTTTCCGCATGACACTTTCCGATAGGCCGTCGCCTATTTCGGAATATCACCGGTGGCTGCCAGCTCACGTTAAATCCTTCTCAAAAACCTTTCTCAAATCCTTTACTCAACTCAAATCCTTTCTCAAAAACCCTTTTTCAAAAATGGTTTTTAAATGAAGAATCTACCATATAACCAGTCCCATCGCGCGCTCATAACGCGAGCACGGCTATCATGACAGCTTTTAACTCTGCGAGTGGGTACGCTTTACCCTCGAGAGGCTACGCACCCATTCGATGTTTCGCCACAAGACCATCAACCACGAGGGCCAACGATCGGGTGCATCCCATTCCGGCGCCGAGGTCGCATCAGTAATGGCTCCGTTCGTAGGGTTATAGGATGAGCAGTCCTTAGACTAGGGGAGAGTTTATATTTTAGCCCAGTAAAACCTGGTGCCATACTGCACCCTCTGATACAAAATCTCCCTAGTCGGAAAGATTTTGGGGTAAGAGGAAAATCTTTTCCTGACAAGCATCACCCTCGATGCGCTATCTTTAAATCATCCTTTCCCAAACATTTCTCAACAATATTCTCATTTCACACAAATGATTAAATCTTTCCGCATAAATGATTTTTAAGCAGTTATCCTACCTCAACAAGGAATTTAAATAGGAACAATTCATATTTTAACCTTAGGTTTCACCTACCATATTTCTTACCTTTCTAATTGGCATAATAACTAATTCTAGCAAATACGACATTTATCTTTTAAACTAGCATGCATATTTTCAAGTCTAATAAACATTTTCTAAATAACCGAAAATGGCTTCACAATATGATCAAAGGGGGACTTGCCTTGATCGGTTCCGGGGAAAGCGAAGGGGACGTCGACGATCGGGTCTTCGGGACCTTGACCTTCTAAACGCACACACGCACATGCAACAATACAACATACATCAATAAATTATTTTTCATGCAAATGCTTTTTAAGAAAATGCAAAAGAACAAGAATATGCTCACATGAAATGATGACACCCCTAGGTTAACTAATTAATCAAAAATGAATTCTATATGTATGACATGCATATATATAATTTTATTGGGTTCAGAAACACTTAGGATATTTATACAAATTTTTACAGAATTTTTACCAAGCATTAACTATTTTTAACAAATGATTTAGGGTACCAAAAAGGGTTTAAGCAGAAATTGAAAAATAAAAATGAGGGAGGAGGCCAAATGATGGGCCGTACTGAAACGGCCAGCCAAAGCGCTTCAAGACGCTGCTGGCGAGGACGACGACAACATGGCCGACCGGCCGGTCCCACTGTCGGCCACACAGAGCAGAGCCATGGCTTTCGGTGGTGGCGCGCAAGAAGACGCAGCTCTCCCGCGAGGCGAAGGGCTCGGGGAAACACGCGCAGAGGGTAATCTGGTTTATGGCGTCGGAGACGGGGATTACCAAATGGAGATCAGGCTTGCGGCGGAGGTGGCGGCTCGGCCGGAGACGGCAACGACGACCAGACGCTGCCGGCGGCGGATGGCGGAATTGCTTGAGGGGAAAAGAAGAGGAGAGGGTGTCGGTGCTACCGGTGGTGTCCTATGCCAAGGAGATCAATGGGACGAGCTCGGCAAGTTCGTCTCTAATGGCGCCGGCGGGGAAAGGAAGGCGGCGGCTCGACTTTTATAGGTGGCGCGGCAAGGCGGCGTTAAATAAGTGGTTGGTGGTTGGCACAGGCGAAGAGGAGCGGCGAAGGCTCGGGCGCAGAGCGGCGGCGAGTTGGCGTCTTGGCGAGGCCAAGGCCGGCGACGCGTGCCTCGGGATCGGCCGGAGACAAGACGGAAGAGGCAGAGAGAGTAAAGAGGGTCCGGGAAGGAAAGATCGAGACAAGATATCGCGTGGGGAGGCGAGCCATCGCGCTGGCGGAAGGAAGGGACAGCGGCGACGACCGCGATGAGCAAAGGCTGAGGGAAGAAAACAGGGGAGAAGAAGAGGAGGTGAGGCTGACATGGTGGGCCCCACCTGTCGGCGGCTCAGGCTTCATGGCGCAAGGGCGACGGGTCTGGCGAGAATGGGCAGCAAGTGTTGGTTCGCCCAATGGAGGAAGGAGGAGGGGAAAAAGGAAAGGGAAAGGAGAGGTGGGCCGAGATTCGGGCCGAAAGAAGAATAAAATCCTTTTGAATTTTCCTGGTTTCCATTTGAACTTTTATTTCCCAAAACCCTTTAAACATAATAATACTTGCAGGAAAATATTAATTTTGTTTTCCCAACATTTTATTAATACACTTCCAAATACCTTCCATTGAGATTGGCTTTGAAAATAAAATATACATATTAAAATTATTATTAGATTTTTCCACCATGGTGCATGCTTGAAAAGTTTAAATTAATTTTTCCAATTGAAATGCAATGCATGCAATGATAATGCCATGATGCAATATGACATGGTTATTTTGCGATTTTAAAATTATGCAATTTAGGAAATTATTAACGTGCCAAATTGGTTTTTAAAATTTGGGATGTTACAACCCACCACAGCTTGAAGTCATGGACGAAGTTCCAGCTCTCGGGGTTCAGTTGGGGTGTTTATAGCAGGGCAGATAGACGTCCCCAAATGTAGGAACTGAACGTGCATTGAAGAAGAAGATGTTTTGGGGTTTCGAGGCTGTGAATACAAAGGGGGCAAAAATAGTTATTTGGTAGTTGTCGCCGGAGTAAAGCGTCTGCTGTGAATACCCGTCTGTGAAGCAGCAACCAGAGGAAAAACTTGCATTTGGAAGGTGCCCAAAGCCCCCAGACCTTAAAGAGAGTTGGTGTGGCGACCCGGCCCACAAATTGAAGTAAATAAGCCGACTTGACTGAGAATTGCCCGTTTGTAGTGAAGTGCCAAAGCAGTTGATCGGGCTCATTTGGGGACAGGGTGGTTTGAGCAATCCGTCTGAGAAGATCGACCAGCTGCGGGATCATGACCGGGGAAAGGTTGCGCCTTAGGTCCGTTATCCAGTTGTTGTTTGTGACGGCATCAAGTACTGATCTGTTTTTTCTGGATGTTGCAATGAATAGTGTTGGGGCTATCTGATTTGGAGCGCAGCCGGAGAGCCATTTATCATCCCAGAAGGAGAGCGAGGCGCCATTGCGCAGGATCGCGGAGCATCCTGCCCACAACAGGGCTGCATCGATGTCAGAACGACGACCATCACAGAGTGGCGCTTGAGAGGACTTGTTGAGCCAGAGCCAGCGCAGCCTGAGAGCCCGGGCGAAGCGGGGAAGGTCTAGAACGCCGAGGCCCCCAAGCGAGGTCGGGGAGCAGACCGTGCTCCAGTTAACCCTGCCCCCACCGATGGTTGAATCTGTCCCTTTCCACAACCAAGATCGGCGGATGGAGTCGATTTTCTTCAGAACGGACGGAGGCGGTTGAACAGCCGACAGGACGTAAGTTGGCAGCGCAGAAAGGACTGCCTTGAGAAGGGTGAGGCGACCCCCTTTTGACATTAGCGGCCCACGCCAGCCAGCCAATCTGGAGGCTATCTTGTCTATGAGTGGCTGAAAGTGGACGTGGCGTAGTCTCCTGGTGGATAGCGGGATCCCTAGGTATTTGATAGGGAAGGTGGTTTTTTCGGCGGGGAAGTCGTGCAGGATGGTATCGAGGTCGAACTCGTGACATCTGATTGGCACGACCTGGCTTTTAGAGAAGTTTGTGCGGAGGCCTGTGATAGCTCCAAATTCCTGGAGGATGGCTACGAGGGTGGAGACATCTTCCTTGGAAGGGTGCAAGAAAATTGCCGCGTCGTCAGCAAAAAGCGAAATTCGTGTCTTTATTCGTTGTTGGATCCCCGGTTTGGGATAAGGCTCAGTTTGATGGCTCGACGGGCGAGGCGATTAGCGGTTCGATGGCAATATTGAAGAAGCGGGGAGAGAGTCTCCTGGCGCAGACTCCTGCCATGGTAGATTGTGTCAATGGTCCGACCATTTAGGAGCACCTTAGATGAAGCGGTGGAGAGGGATAGGGAGATCCAATCACGCCCGGTAGTTCAAAGCTTGGGCGCGGAGGTTGTCTAGGAGGTATGGCCAGAAAACTGAGTCGAAAGCCTTTTCGAGGTCAAGCTTGAAGAGGAGGGCGGGGGTCCGAGTTCTGTGTAGGGTTTTGGCCACGTTTTGGATAAGGAGGAAGTTATCTTGTATGTGTCTTTTCTTAATGAAAGCGCTTTGGCAGGGTGAGATGAGCTCGTTCATGAAAGGGGCCAAGCGGGAGGATAGAATTTTGGTGAACAGTTTACCCACGCTATGGATGAGACTGATGGGTCGGTAGTCGGATGCGGAGACTGGGCTTTCTTTTTTAGGGAGCAAGATGATGTGGGCATTGTTGATTGCCGTCAAGCCGGTCCCATCAAGATTAAAAATGCATTGGAGGGCTGCTAGGAGATCCCCACAAATGAAGTCCCAGCAGGATTTGAAGAAGTCCCAGGTGAATCCGTCCAGCCCTAGAGCTTTGTCGTTTGGGAGGGACATAACGACAAGTTTGAGCTCTTCCAAGGTCAACGGTTCTTCAAGGGAGGATAGATCAACGGTAGGGAGGCCCAGGAAGTCCCAGTTGAAACATCTATTGGCGGTAGGGTGATTGAGTACGGAATCTTGACCGAAAATAGAGTTGAAGTGGTGGTGCAGCCTATCCGCTATGTCTTGAAATTCCGTATGCAGGCCGGAGGGGGATTGGAGAGAGTGAATGAAGTTTTTCCGGCGCCGGCCGTTCGCCCTGAGGTGAAAATACTTGGTGTTGGCATCGCCGAGCCTTAACCAAGATAGACGAGATCGTTGTTTCTACTTGATTTTCTCAATGGCGCTTAACCCCAACACTCTGGTCTTAAGCTGGCGTCGTAGAATAATCTCCTCGGGTGAGAGTGGCCGCGATTCCATTGCCACATCCAATAAACGGATGATTTCCGAGGCCAAGGCGAGCTGGAGTTTGATGTCCCCGATCTGGGAGCTGCACCACGCACGAAGAGTTGAGGCGGTTCGCTTGAGTTTGGAGTTGAGACGGATCAGGGGGTGAAGGGATTCTTGGGAGGGATTAGTGCACCAGGCTTGCTGCGCGACCTCCAGGAAGCCAGGGATTTTGAGCCAGTAGTTCTCGAAACGGAAGCGCCTCGGTGGACGAGGGAGTTTTTCAGCGGTGAGCAGCAGGGGACAGTGGTCTGAGCTGGCCGAGGAGAGTGGCAAAAGGCAACATGATGGAAAAGGAGCTCCCAGGCTGTAATGGCAAATGCCCGGTCTAAGCGAACCAGAGTAGGGTTGGCCTGTTCATTGCTCCAGGTGAAGCGCCGTCCAGAGAGGTGTATTTCACGAAGGCAGCAGTCGTCAAGCGCTGCGCGGAAACGAGTCATGAGTCGGCGGTTAAGGTTGGAATTATTCTTGTCTGAGGCCTTATAGATTAAGTTGAAGTCGCCCACGATGAGCCAGGGGCTGTTGAAGTGGGAGGCAATGGTTCGCAACTCCTGAAGGAAGAGGTCCTTCTCATGCTCCATGGTTGGCCCGTAGACATTAGTAAGGATCCAACTGGATTGACCGGTTGTAGTGGAAAATCGAGCGGATATGGAATGTTGAAGGATGAGGGTGTCGGAAACTTGAAACGTGGAGTCGTCCCAAAAAAGGAGCAACCTCCTCGTGCCTAAAATTTGGGAGTTGCAAATGACCTCGGAGTCTATGGCCGCAAATCTCCATTAGGATTTGAGTGGAAGGATTTGCTAGCTTTGATTCTTGAATAGCTAGGATTGTGGGGTTGTGGGAGCGGACTAGGGAGGCGACGATGTCCCGTTTGGCAGCAGTGTTGAGGCCGCGCACATTCCAACTCGATGTCCCGTCAACCGCCTCATGGCCGAGCTCACTCAGGTCCACCGTGGGGCGCTGAAGGCCACAAAGGTCCGCCATCAAAGAAACGGTGGCACGATCGAGCGGCGCGGTGGAGAGAAGCGTCTGGAGCTCGTCTGCCAGGTTGTCGACGGCAACGGAGGAGTGGATCCCCAAGCGTCGTGCGAGAAGGCTCTGGGCCTTGCGAATCGCAGCCTGAGGAGGAGCCAACCGCGCCTGGCGAAGGAAGGCGGCGTGCGCAGGCGGGAACTGCGACGAATGGATGTGGGCTTCTTAGGCAACCTGAGAGGGGTGGAAGTCAAGAGTGGAGGGGGGGAGGCGGCTGTGGCCAAGGCAATTAGCCCAAGGGCCGAGGAAGGTGGTGCAGGGGTGGAGAGGGTGGCCTCGAGAACCATTGGGTCGAGGCCCGGAGGTGAAGGTGTGGGTGGTAAAAGCGGTCATGCCAGTTCTGAAAGGAACTCGCTCGGCAAGGTTGATGATGCCGAGGCGCCGCCGAGCCCGGCCCGGCGGAACCTCGCCGAGCCGCTGAGAGCGTCGCCGCCGACAAGCCGAAAGCACAGCGAGGCCGCAACAACAAGCTTCGTGAGTGTCGCGGCGGTGCTCTGGGCGCCGGAGAGAGTCGGAGTGGCGTCGCCTGGCGGCTCTCGGGCGCCGAGAGAGAGTCGGAGGGCGTCGCCGCATTGGAGCGCCGCACTAGAGCACCCGGCGAGGAGAGACGAAAGCACGAGGCGAAAGCAACCTGGCGCGGCGCCAGCGCGGCTGACAGGGAGCGCGAAGCGCGAACGGCGGCAGGTGGATAGCGTGAGCAGAGGGGAGCGTGGCGTCGCGATGGAGAGCGCCAGCGTGCTCGAAGGCCTTCGGAGGAGGAGCAGGCGGCGGCGGAGGTGGTGCGGACAGGCGATTTGCCATGGCGCCGGCGGAGTCTAGCGGCTGGGGTGCGCGCGCCGTCGCCCTCACCCTCGCTGTCACTGTCCGAGCCGCGGCGAGGCCTGAAGAGGGAGCGGCAGGAGGACGGCGGCGCCGGTAGATATACACAGTATATGATCCATTTTGGTGTAGAGAACCCATCGTGGATTAATTTTTCCTGTGTGTCCGGCTTCTTTGATTCGTGGTTAATTAGCAAGATTTCTACGGAACGTGCTCTCTCCTCGATTCATTTTCAGAGCAAATACCTCTCGGAAAAACTCCTATGGTTGGATTAAGCAACATACCATATCCAATCCTACGTTTTACCCTCGTGAGTATTCAAAATCCTACGTACGTACCAAATATCAAAGAGGCCCGTACAATACACAAACCTATCTTTAACACAGCATGCATGCATGCATATGATTAAAAGCTAGATAGCCCCGGGGGAGACATTGATTCCCTCCTAATCATCATCATTTCCCTCCTGGGCTCCAGACCTCTCCGGCCAGTCTCCAGCACAAAGAAAAGCAAAATATTCTTGCATATGGTGATGTTGTACCTGATATATTATATATTATGAACCTCTAGATATATGCCTTGGTGTTAATCTCTCATCAAGCATATCTGGACCCACATGGCATATCATATATTTGGGTGTTGTCCTCATCAGAAACGCACCTGCCAGCATGGCTAACCACTTGGTCCCTGTGATTATCCGCTAATTAATCAATTCCCTCTCAGATAGGGGGTACCTATATAGTCGACTGAGGTTCAGTCATCTAGGCTAGCTTTTCTTAGCAGCATTAGGATGTGCTGTCACTTTAGAATAAGCATAGACCATGATCAATTGGAGCTTGTCTTATGTATGATGCACAATTAAGGATGTGATAGTGACGAGGAACTAATTCCAAGAGTCCCATGCAATTAAGCATGAATAGAGTACTCCCTAAGCTAGCTTGTATCTGGTGAGTTGTACAACTGCTGCTACAGTATCTGACCATCGATCTCGGCCTGTTGCTTTCACTCACAGTACTAGCTAGGCCAAGGCGTCACTAACTAGGGTTAAGTGGCATTATGTGAAGTACTGGGTTGGTTAGGCCCAATGCAAAGGGGCCCGCCCGCCATTAATTCAATGAACCTAACCTCGTTCTGAACTGGCATTTCTGCTCGAGCAAATCGATCGATCGGTACGTAGGTATGTACGTAGTACATGTGTCATCCCAGAATGCTAATTGCTCAAATTAATTTGCAGTACACTAGAAATCAATGGGCCTGCTGCCTGCTGCCCCTGTGCATAATTTGCAATCATGAAGCCAGCAGAGAGAGACCCTAGCTATCTTCAGCTGACCAGATCTGAGTGATCTTCAGAAGTGAATCTCTTCACCGCCTGCATACCTGTATTTGCAGGTGATGGTCTCTCTCTGTGCATGGGCATATACTGAGTTGCTGCTTGTTTTTTTTTGAGGGAAAAGGGCGGGGAGTTCCGCCGATCCATTAATAGAAAGAGAAAAGACGGTCATAATTACAAGTGGGGGGCCTTCTGCCCTAATCCACGGCCCTCTGCCCTGGATCTACTAAAAGAAAGAGAAAAGGCGGTCAAAAAACAAGCGGGGGGCCTTCTGCCCAAATCCAAGACCCTCTGCCCTGGATCTACTGGCGAAGAACACCACAGCGAACACCACCACCGAGGCACACCACAGCACAGCCACCCGGAACGCCGATGCACCGCCACAGCGCGACGAGAGCCAGAGACGCCGCACCACTAGAGACCGCCAACATCCCCCAGCCGCCCGATGCACCAATCCTGCCAAACATCACCGGAAGCAGCAGAGACGACGAGTCCTGGACAGCCGGCCGGCCGAAAAGGCCACCAAGGCACCGCGCACACCGAGCGACGCAGCCCACCCAGCCGCCACCCACGCAGCGAGACAACAAAACGGATGCTCAACGGACTCTGGCAACACGGAGGACCGTCGTGGCGCCATTAGCAAGGGAACGACGAAGAGGACGCCGCCGCCACCGGGCCGCTCCAGGGTTTTCAACCCCAAGGACGAGGAAGGCCTTCGATAGTGTCGTCAAGACGAGAAGCGGCGCCAGAAGGCGCTGCCACCACCGGCCCAACAAGCTGGGCAAGGCTTTCGCTGTAACATCCCAAATTTTTAAAACCAATTTGGCACGTTATTAATTTCTTAAATGCATAATTTGAAAATGTTAAATCACTCATTATCGCATCATGACATCATCACTAGATGCATCATCCTGGAAATAACTTGTGCATTTAAAATCTCCATTGTAAAAATATTGTTGGGAAATGTATTAATATATTTTTGGAATTAAAGTATTATTTCTTAAGTATTTTTTTTTATATATAATTATCAAGGATGTTTGGAAGAGTAATGCTTTTGGGAAAATCAGAAAACATTTTAATTCTCCTCGGCCCGATTCGCCCACTCCTCCTTTCCTCTCTCTTCCCCGCTCCTCTCTTCCCTCGGTTCAAGCAACTGCAGCTGCCCCCCCCTCCTTCTCTCCTTTCCCTCTCCTCTCTTCCTCGGTTGGGCATGACCATGCGCGGCCCATCCGGCTCGCCGCTGCCCCTCCTTGCGCCATGATCGTTGCGCCTCTGCCAGCTGGCCCGCCTTGTCGACCTCGTCTCCTCCTCTTTCTTCTCCTCGCGTCGTGTCCCGTGTCCTGGCCGGTGCATTGCTCTTCTCTCTCTCTCTCCGGGGCCTCGCCGACCAGCATTCCCATGGAATCGCCGCCCTACACTCTTCCGCCGGACCCTCTCCGCCCCTACCCCTTTCCTTGTCTTATCGCCGCCGAACCACCCTCGCGTTCAATGCGTTCACCTACACGCACCGCCGGAATCGAGCCGACGAGTGCCAAACCATGCGGCATTGAATGTGTCGGCGGAGCTTCGCCTATAAGTGGGAAGCTGCTCCCCTTTGCTCTCGCCTTCGCGCCACAGCTCTGTTGAACTCCCGAGCGGTGCGTCGTCTCGCCGCGCCCTCTATCCTCCTTCCCTACCTCGCTCTCGTCCCGTTCGGTTTAACATCACCCTGGGAATTGACACGCAGGTCGCCCCAGCGAAGCTCTCGCCAAGTGGACCGACGCCGTGTGATCCGCGCGCGTGTCCCGGAGCTCGCACCGTCGTCGCCGCCGTGGTCTCACCGCCTTGCCGTTCCCCTCGACCCGGCGAGCTCAAAGGTAGCCCCTTGCTTCCCCCTCATTGTTATCCCCGGAGTATTTGTGACCCGGCCGTGTGTTTCATCGCCGCCGCAATGTTCGCCGTCGCCACCACCTTATACGAATCACGCCGCCCGCTCCATCCATCATTCGGGATGGTTAGCACTCCATCGCGTTCGCTTTGCTCGCATTACGCATCCCCGACGCCTAATCGCCCATGATGTGGTCGGAGTTACCGCCGCCGTGTGCGTTATTGCCACCGCCGAGCTCCTCTGCTTTTTCCCTCTTCACCGTTGCGAGCGCTGCCATATGGGACCCACCGGTCAGTCCAAGCGATCGCTCGGTCGCGGCTCCTCGCCTGCCATGAATCGTTGAGAGCGTCTCGCCTGGGCCGTAAGCCGAGCCGACCCAGGAGCCGGAAGGGGCCCATTCCTTTATTTTCTTTTTCAAATTTCTGTATAAATCATTTTGTGATGCCCTAAAAGTATTTATTAAAATAGCTTGTGCATGCTAAAAATTCTGTAAAAATTAGTAAAATTACTTTATTAGTTTCTGAACCTGGGAAAATTATGTATCTGCATGTCATGCATTTGGAATCCATTTTTGGTTAAATAGATAAGCTCTAGGTGCATCTTTAAATTTCATGTGCTGTAATTATTCTATTTAAATTTAGGAAAAATACTTTGGAGGTTGCTGGACCCTAAAAATATTAGCTGTATGCATGGCATCCATCCAGCATCTGTTTTAGTTATGCAAGTAATTTTGGGATGGCATCATACCATGTATGCATTAACCATTTAGCATCATGTTTCCTTTAAATGAAAATGCATGGAAAATAGGGTTTCTGCATTTTTCTAAAAATAGCATGGCATAAAATATTTTACTTATGTGTGTTGTATTGCTGTGCATGCGTGTGCACGTTTAGGAGGTCAAGCTCCCGAAGACCCGATCGACGACGTCCCCTTCGCTCTCCCCGGAACCGATCAAGGCAAGTCCCCCTTTGATCATATTGAGAAGCCATTTTCGGTTATTTAGAAAATGTTATTAGACTTGAAAATATGCATGCTAGTTTAAAAGATAAATGCCGTATTTCCTAGACTTAGTTATCATGACCGAATAGAAAGGTAAGAAATATGGTAGGATTAAATCTAAGGCTAAAATATGAATTGCTCTTATTTATATGCTTTGATTGTGGTAGGATAAATGCTTAAAATCATTTATGCGGAATGATTCAATCATTTGTGTGAAAGATGAATGTTTTGAGAAATGGTTGGAAAAGGGTGATTTAAAGATAGCGCATCAAGGGTGATGCTAAGTAGGAAATGATTTTCCTCTTACCCCAAAATCTTTCCGACTAGGGAGATGTTTTGTCGGTTGGTGCAGAGGGCACCATGTTTCGAAACTGGGCTAAAATATCAAATCTCCCCTAGTCTAAGGACCGCTCATCCTATGATCCTATGAATCGAGCCATATGATCGACCTCGAGTCCCGAATGGGACGGGCCCGATCGTTGGCCCTCGTGGTTGACGGTCTTGTGGTAAACACCGTCTGGGTGCGTAGCCTCTCGAGGGTAAGGCGTACCCACTCGCAGAGTTAAAACTATCATGATAGCCGTGCTCATGTTATGAGCGCTGTGAAGGACTGATTATATGGTAGTTTCTTCATTTTAAAATAAATTTAGAAAAGGGGTTTTGAAGAAAGGATTTGAGATGAGTAAGGATTTGAGAAGGATTTCGTTTGAGCTAGGTGCCACCGCGATATTCCGGATTGGTGACGGCCTACCGTAAAGTGTCGCGGAATGGACCTAGCCGCTTTGAGAAAAGAAAAGAAGAAAGGATTTTGTTCTCGCTATGGCACTGAGGCCAAGTGGCGAGAACCGTTTGAGAAGAGCCCAAAGAAAGTGATTAAGATTTAAAGTTTTGAAATTGCTTTGTCAAAACTAGGTTAAATAACCGCGATTTCGCAAATATCCTAAACCTTCCTTGTAATTGAACCGCATTTGCATAATTCGGACTTTGAGTACAAATTTGTACTCACCATCCTTTCTCCCTCTCTTTCAAAATTTCAACAACTGGTCCATCCGAGTATGGCCCGCCGTCCAAGAGGAGGACCGGATTACGTCGAGGAGGCGTTCTCCGACGAAGAGTATGAAGATTAGGGTTACGCGTTCCTACAGCCTCCGTGCCTGTGGGATGATAAAATTCTAGATGTTGTATTAGGCTTGTATCGTTGTGTACTCTGATTTGCGGCCTGCGAGCCGTTGTATGTTGTTTGTACTAGACTATGTTCCGTTTGTAATAATAATATCGTTGGCTTGCTTCGTTTCAGATATACGTGTGTACTAGCCATGATCCTTGGGACTAGTACGGGTTTACGCAGGTGGAATCCGATCTTGTAAATCGGGTGCCGACATTCGCCTAGCACTCCCTCGACCCAAAGACGAGCTGCCGAAGAACAAGAGCACATCCGAATACTAGCGACTAGCCTCAACCGCCGGATATCCGCCAAAGCCGCCGCTCACGAACAGCCCTGACGCGACGGGGCTCCCGCAAGAAGGGGGGAACCAAACACCGAAGGAGGGCCGCCCGGAGCAGAAACGGTGACGAGAACCAGGAGGACGGAGAGGCCGCCGGCGCCGCCAAGCCACACGAGCGAAGACTAGGAAGGTAGCGGATCCGCGCCGCCGCCGCCGGGGTCCCCACTGGAACCCCACTGCCGCCGAGATCCCCACCGGAACGCCCACAGCCGCGACGACCAGAGTAGCCGCGCCGCAGACCGCCGAGGCAGCGCGCGCGCGCGCGCTGCCCCGACGCCGCCGCTGCGCCGCGCCGCCGCCGCCGAGCCCCGACTGCGCCCGCCGCCACTGCCGCCCTGCGCATCGCCGCCGCCACCGCCAGAGTTCGCCGCCGATCAGCCGCGCCTACACCGAGCCGCCGCTGCCATGAGCTCCGGGCGGCCAGCCGGATCTAGCCGGCTCCTGGCGGATCCGGCGCCACAGGCCGCCTGAACTTCCAGACAGCCCTCGTCCGCGCCGAAACCCGCCACCGCCGGAGGAAGAAGGACGAGGGAGGAGGAGGGGAGGGGAGAGAGAGGGGAGGCCGCCGCCGCCGGTGGCCAGCAAGGCCTGGAGGGAGGGGGCGGTTTGGGGGCTAGGGTTTCGCCCCTCGAGTCGCCCCGAGAGGAGCGACGCGAGGGTCGTGGCTGAGAGTTGCTGCTTGTGAATAGCTACCTTAATTTCACTCTCTCAAGAAGCTACTCGCTTCGTCCTAAAACATTAGTCGTTTTAAACATTGACACGGCCTCTAAAATATAACTTTAACCACTAAAAACACTTACTATTTATTTATAAAATGAGATTCAACTATAATATTAAGAAAGATCTTTTCAAGATGAATCTATCTTATTATTATCATGTGCTCATTTTAAATAGTTTAAAAGATTTTTATGGATTAAGTTTCAAAAGTCTGAGTTAGGACAAGTTTAAAATAGTACTATTTTAGAATGGATGGAGTACAAGTTTAAAATAGTCCCATTCCACAAAAAAATGACGATTCCCACATATTTCTACCGATCATGAAGATTTTAGATCAAAATGCCCCTCTTTCCTTCTTCTATTCGCAGCTCTCCCATTCTCTCTCTTTTCATCTCTCTCCCCCCGTTGCTCTCCTCCGATGATGACTACCACCACATTGACCTTTGTTCATCCTACGGTACCCACGCGAGAAGCACATGGGGAATAAGAGGGGGGCATTCAACAAGGACAACGACCGAGACAACATGCTATAGGCCACACCACCGCTTCACATACACTTACAACTTATATGCCTGCCAATGCTAGGCCTAAACCATTTGATGGAGAAAAATAGATGCCCATCTATTGAGTTTAATGAACCATAGAACAGCTCAAAAATTACTTGTATGTGCTGCAATAAAGACATACACACACGTCAAGTGACATGTTTGCACAAGCATACGCCATAACAATGGATTAATGACAAGATGGAATCTCTCACTAGATTTGGTAATGCAATGCATAATAAGAGTTTATTAAGGTCATGACCCTGCCCGACATGAGCTATTCCTGGTCATTGCTTCATATTTTATAGCAGTGGCACCTAACCACACAATCTCCTTTTGGTGATTGGCAGTGGGATAGAAATTACCTGGGGCCTTTGCCCTAACTTGAGGAAGAACAAGGCCTACTTGGGAAGTATCATTGGATGCCTTTCTTGACTACTTTTGACACCATATGCTTCTCCTCTCAATGAAATTGTCCTGTCATGATTTGCCACCACATGCATGCATGCATTCCTCCTCCTGTTGCCCTCATCTCGTATGTCCAAGATTTCATTGCCCCAGGCACAGAACAGTGGGGGCCCCTAGGTCTTGCTTGATGACCCCACCAATTTATGAACTGTGTGGAGATAGTTGTATCATGTATATATGTATCTTTCGGTTGCTTATGGCTCTTGATAGGACACAAATGTATACCATTGATGAAATCACTTATGCACACTAAAACTGATTTGGGATTAGTGTTGCATGAGGCGCATCAAGTTGTATAATTTGGGATTTTGACGGTGGTCCAAACCTAAAAAAATAAATAAGAACCCATACCAAATTTTTTAAAAATAATTTCTATCGATTAATAAAATAATAACATAAATTTAGAATATAAATAATAGAATAACAAGTTCATATCTGCTATAATAAAAAGATTACATAAATTTAAAATAGAAAATAATAGAAATAAGAGTTCGTGTCAAACTAAAGGATAGACAAATCTAACCGCACAAATGTGTCGGGCACCATACCCATTATACATACTTTTTAAATTTGAGTTTGAAAAAAATTAAAAGACATCATTTGTATGGATGTTCTTTGTGTAGACACAGTTTCAATCCTGTGGACTTTCAATTTTTCGGATGTGTCGGCGGCGGCGGCGGAAATATAGGGGATGCGGGGATTCAAACACGGGACCTGTGGTGCATGTGAACATCTTTCCCTTCAAACTATGGCTAAAAAAACATGTTGAGAATATCTAATTATTTTCTGATTATTACGGACGAGAGCGCGCTGACGAGGAGCTAAAAACTGGCTGAAATTAACCTGTGCCCCTACGTTTGTGGACAGACAGGGCATGCAGCAACCTCGTCCGTCAGTCAGCGAGCGCACGCAAGGAAACAAGAGATCAGAGTCGACATGAAGCATGACTGACACACGCACAGTGGAAGCATCGATCGCCATGTTCACACAGTCCTCTCCTCTCGATCGATTGATGAGACGGCGAGACGTATCGATCAGAGACCCAGCCGACGTGGCATCGATCTCCGGCGCCTCTCCGCCGTCCGATGATCGATCGGCGAGGAGCGAGAGGAGATCGATCGATCGATCTCTGCAGCTTCTCCAGTAATCCGTGGCGCCTTTACGATCGATCGAGCTGCAGCCTGCAGGAATGTGTGTGTGCACTGCATGCATGCATGCATGCACTGTGTCTGATCGATCGACGACACAACGTCGTCGTCACTGCGACTGCGAGTGGCACAGTGCAAATTAAGATGAAAGGCTGCAGTGCCCGGATACCGGATGTATTTATATTTATATATATAGAAACACACACCCACTGCTGTAACATTGCGGTTGCGGCTAATCATCTCTGGAGTCTGGACTCCTGGGAGAATTGAGGAACTTAACAGACACGAGGTTATTTTGTACGTAGCGCGTATACTTGCTTCCTTAAAAAATAATAGTCATCTTTCGACGTTGATATGGTTTAAAAAATTTAACTTTAATCATTAGAAGCGCTTACAATTTATTAATAAAATACAATCTACCTGATATTCTAGTTCAGAGGGTTAAAATAGTACACGGACTATATTTGAAAAACCAATTAGATATTTTCATTTATTAAAATTGTGGCCTTGTTAGGTCGTTGATCCTATGTACAATTGATCAATCACTCAAACAGGTTGACGATGAGCAAGCACTCTTTATTTCGCTTTAGGGGGTTGGTTTACAGGAACAACTTTTGTAACTTCTTGGTATACCCATGGATTGGCTAGTTCCTATTTGGAAGGTTGTAATTTCTTAACCGCGGCAGTTTCCACCCATGCCAATAGTTTAGCACACTCTTTGTTGCTACTATGGGACCCGTCGAAGACGACCCTCGCCGGAGCCTTGCCGCCGCTGGATCCGTGGCGTCCTCCCTCTTCTTCTTCTCTGCGGCGCGCCGGTTGCTAGGATCCGGCGGCGGCGAGGCTCTGGCAAGAGGCGTCTGCGGCGGCGGAGGGTGCGGTGAGCGGCGGCGAAGGGGGCGGCCGGATCCATGGCCTCCTCCCTCTCCCTCTTCTCTTCGGCGCGGCCGGATCCATGGCTTCCTTCCTCTCCCTCTTCTCTTCGGCGTGGCGTCGGCTGGATTCGGCGGAAGCGAGGCTCGGTGGCGGCGCTCACGACGGCGAATGGCGGGGCGGAGGAGGAGGAGGCGGCGGCCGGATCCATGGCCTCCTCCCTCTTCCTCTTCTCTCCTCCAAATCTGGGCCCCTCGTCGACGCCGGACACCACCTCCTCGTCGAGGCCGTCGATTCTCCCTCTCTCTCCGCCGTCTCTCTTGTAGTGATTCGGCTCCTCTATTCAAATTTCTGTTGATTGGTGATGTATTAATCTCTATTGATTGATGATGAATGAATTAATCTCGAAATCGTGTTGTTCTCGTGACCGGAAGCGGTGAAAATCGTCTCTCTTGTGGTGATTCACTGTGCATGTGTATTAATCCGCCGGATCCTCTATCTAAAATTTCTATTGATTGGTGATGCATGTGTATTAATATCTATTGATTGGTGATGTTCTTGTGATCGGAAGCGGTGAAAATTGTGCTGTTCTTGTGACCGGTAATGGTGAATTAATCTTTTTGTGGCCGGCAGCGGTGGCTTCGTCAAAATTTTTTTTAAAAAAATATAACTCTCTCGAGGGCCAAGCCCCCGAGACAACTAATTCCAGCGCCGTTAACTCTTCTTTTCCGTCCCATGCCCAAGTTTCTCGAGGGCTCTTATCTAGCCCTTGAGATTATGCTTTCTCGAGGGCTAGGCACTCGAGTAGCTAGTCACAAGGGCTATTTCTCGAGGGCTGGCCCTCGAGAAAGCTTGGTCTCGAGGGTTTTCACCCCTTTCTCGAGGGCTTTTGGCCCTCGAGATTCATGCTGATTCTTGTAGTGATATAATTTATCCGATATTTTAGTACAGAAGGTTAAAATAGTATACGGACTATAGTTGAGAAACCAATTAGATATTTTTCATCTATCTATCTACTATCTATATAAAGCAGAGTTAAACGGAGCGACCACATTAATCCTTAAATTCTAGAAATTCCCACGTTAATTGAAAAATAGTAGAAATTCTCGCGTTAATCATATAAAAAAGAAAAATCTACATGTTTGAATATGGATATTATTATGTAAATCTATCGGTCAATATTAACATCTATAACAAAGTACTGAAGATGATCTATATATTAGAGATAAACTATAAATCTAATCTGATATATTATCTATATCTTGACATAAATCTATCCGTGTAAACGGGTCAACTCGCTCGTTTATTAAAAACTACGGCTTTACTACATGTCGTTGATCCTACGTTGATGGATCGGACAGGCGACGCAAAACGCTCAAACAGGTCGACGATGAGCAAGCACTCTGAAACAAATGGCCGTACGTGCAATGGACGTACGCACCTCGAGCAGCGCTGCTTTAATTCGCTATAACTCCTTAATCGCGAGATTAACCTACCAAAAAACCCAGCGAATTGCGCCTATAAATGCCGCGCTCGCTCCAGATCTCATCCTCCTAGCTCCCGATGAATGAATGCCCAACCCAAGCGCTGTGCAAGTGCCGAGGGGTTGCTTCCCGGTAGCTCCGCACAGTGCCCCTTCTGGGGCGATTAGCTGGTGCCGATGTCTCGTCCATGTAAGAGCATCTCAAATGACGCCATGTTAGCTAGATATAAGATTTCAACTCAACTTTTCGCTTATGTAGAGGAGAGAATAAGGGTGTGCTACTAACTTACGGCTAGTCTATACTTGATTTCGATGCGCTTACTATCTATTATATGTGGAGCCATATTCAATCTTTACGCAATGTTATAGCTAGTCCATTAGAGAAGCTGACTATATTTTATCTATGAATGAAATGACACTTATTTATAACTAGCAACTGTATATATATATATATAGGCACCATCAATATGCACTCGTCTCTCCCCCGGAATTCAATTCAATTCCATCGCCGGCGCTGACGCTAGCTAGCTTGTGCCGCCCCCCACTACGGCCAGCCAGTCACATCACGCCCAATCATACTGTTCATTGACGCAGCAAAGCGAGGGGTAGGGGAGACCACCCCCGGTACACGCGCAGTGATGGGAGTTAAGGCAGCCACTGGTACAACTGGGCGACCCTGATCCATCGATCTCTCTCTCTCTCTCCCTCCCTGTGGCCATTGGGCGATTTATTTGCTTGCTGAGGTTGCTGATTCGATGAAATGCGGAGGCCAGCTGCTTCAGCTCCAGCTTCTCAGTTCCACTGGAGCAGCCATCCTTGTGGTTGGTTGCTTGATTGCTTCCTTTTACTGCAATGTTGTGCGAGTGTGAGTGGAGCTGAATGAAGGGGGGGAAGAACCTAGTAAAAAAAATTTAGTTAGCTGCTGCCCTAGCTCTCTGGCTGTGGATATGAGCATGTACAAGGATCTGAAGTTATGGCTGTCTGCTCGGGGCGGTTAGAAAAATTTCACTAGTTGTGTACGTGCAAGGAGGCTGGATGCGAAGATTGAAAGCATGCATGCATGCATGCATCCAAGACAGTGCTGGTTAGGTAGTGCGTTATTGGCTAGCTAGGGTAAAAGTGTACTGTAGAGCATAAAGCATAAACAATGCACGTTTGGCAGGCTGTTTTACCAGGCACAAAGATATGCACAAGTAGATGCAAGATCAGCCATGGCACCTACCGTTTTTGAGGTGTGTTGCCCGTTCCTGCATGCCTAGCTAGGAGAAGAGTACTCTGCTATATAGTATCTCTCTAGCTCTAGAGTTAGCATGCATCCCCCACACTACACACTACTGCATCGATCAGCATCACCCTGCAAATGAACTGGCCCTGTCTCACTGTTGCCGATGCAAAGGAAACAAAAAGAAAAGATAATTACACATTTGACTCTTTGGACATTGTTTCCCACAAAGCACTTGGCCCTTTTGTCGAGAGTGGTCATAGAAAGAGGTAGAGAGGGGATGAGAGAGAGAGAGAGAGGACCATTTCTTTGTGTCCCAGCTATGAGAGCAACATGGTCCTAGCTCGCACCACACTGTACCCTGCATGATTGGCACATTTCATGGGGAAATTTTACTATGCAAGGACACAATTAAGCAATCCCTATATCTTCGATCTTCGGTTCCCCCTCCCTTCCCTAACCAGAATGTAGTAATGTTCCAATTCTTTTGCATCACTACCATTCACACACTCCAGTCCAGTAGCTGCCCAGATGCTTAGATTTTTCACTACCAGCTGGAACAACGACACAGGAAGATCTAGCAATGCTGACCATGTACACCATATCTACTGGCAATTGGCACTTGCTTGATCTATCCATGTTGACCTCACCATATCTACTAGCAGTTTGGCACCGCTCATAAATTCTTGCATAATGTAGTGCGATGATATTCGCTGCCTTCTTTTCTGTCCTCCCTTGTATAGGAAACCTTAGCCGCAAGATTTGTTTAGCAAATTCAGCCCAACTAGTGTTAAACAAACCGCCTATTCTGACAGTATTGGACAAGTAGATTCCCCCCACCCACCCCCCCCACACACACACACACGCACACAAAATACACATGAAAAAAGGGAGACTGCAGATGCAGTGACATATATATACTTGTCACAATCAACACATGCTTCTTTCTTCTTGAGCTTGGCCAAAGTTCAGTGGCTGGTCCTGGGCCTCCTGGCTCCATCATCCATGGCGCACAACTGTGCCTGCAGTAATGTTGTAGTACCGCGAAAGAAAAATGAAGAAGATCAGAATAGAAATGTGACCAAATTAAACTGCTTCAAGCATATACACATAGCCCTGTCAGACTTGTCACCATCACAGGATTAACTAATAAGATGCATGGCCATTACGGCATGATCAATCGATCACGAGGACCAGGGCATTAATTAATTAATCTCCTCCTTAACCCGCACACTAGCTAATCAATCTACGGAGGCTGCATTAAAACAGGGCAAATGATATGCATGCATCCATGGCCGTACGGAAGAACGCACGGACTAGTTAGCCATCTGAGCTCACTGTACACACTACTTTTCTTGTGCCGAATGCCTCCCATATCGCGACGCATAAAGCGACCCGCATGTGACCGTGTCCGCGCGATCGGCTAGTTAATCGTGCACTCAAAAGTTTCAAAACCCTCAAATTGATAATCGAAGAGATGTGATCGATCGATAATGTTCAGGACTTCAGGTCAAAACATTCTTGATAAAATGGCCAGATAATTTAAGCAAAAAACTTACGTACGAACCAACGTGATATATATAGCTGCCATTCTCATACTTTCTACCGAGGAATTCCATGTGCCCATGGCCTTGTTCTTTTCGGTGTTACACACCGTTGAGTATGACTATAGCAAATTTTATTATTTTTTATAAAGTCTATATGATGTGATAATTTATAATGATTTTTTGCCACTTTTAATAGCCCTTGGAAAGATCATAAAACTATTTTTATATTATTTTTTAATAATCTTTATAGCTCTTCCCTCAAATTTGCTACAGTAATACACCAACACAACAATACACTGGAAAGAACAAAGCCTATATCATATGTATATAGAGTATTTTCCGGAGCTATTTCTTGTAAATATCTTTGTGTGAGTTTTAATTACCGGTCCAGATATGTAGATTTGAATGAGGCCTTGTTGGCTCGGTTTAGGAAAGGGGCATTTGGATTTGTTGGAGATGTTTTATGTAAATTTTTTTATGCGAGAATTTTAAGGAGAATAGTTTTCCATCGCAACATGTTTCTACATGCATCTTTATTACCGTTGGATATATCTTGAGACGGTAGTCTAGTCAATTCAGTTTTTTTTCCCAAAAAAGCACCTAGAACTTTGGAAAAAAAAACGATTGAGTCCTTTTCTTTTGTCTCTCTCTTCCTCACCCCCATGCGGCCAAGCCAGCCATGACGCGGTGGCTCGGCACTGGTGACCAACCTGGCCTCGGCGTGCGACCACACGCGTCGACGATTGAGGGAACCGGGGCGCCGCGTGGCCACACCGAGGTAATTGTCGCTGTCGTGGCCGCCTCAGCTCCTTCGCACGCCGGCGAGGTAGCACCCTAGGGATGGTTATGGTCGCTAGCGTCAAAGCTGTCGCGCGCGCCACGCCGCCATCGCCACACACCATACCACCAAGGAGGTTGCACGCTGGAGGGAAAGAAGGTCGCTGCCTCGCTGGCACTAGAGCCACACTGTCGTGGAAACCGCTATCGGGTGAGAGTTGGGAAGAGAGAGGAGGAAGAAGACTAGATTGCTTTTGAAATTAAAGTCAAATGACCTTTTTGCAAAAGTACCTATGAGGGGGAAGGGATGGCCGTGCACGAATCTCAGAGCGGATTTCGACATACATGCAAAAACATGTAGTAGTTAGAATGCATAACCCAGTTTTAACTATTTGTGTGAATATATAGATGACACGATGCCTTGTTAGGTTGGTTGCTAGGGAATGGATGTATATATAGATTTAATTTGTTGGAGCTGCTTGTTGCAAAAGTTTTTTGTGAGGTTTTAAGACAAGAGATGCCTTGTTGCTTTTTTTTGGGGGGATAGAAATGTCTTGTTGGCTCTTGATCGTTAGGGAATGGACTTAAAGGGGCTTTTCATGTCTATGGGGGTTGTTTTGCTGCAAGGGTAGGGCACACAGTGGGTGGCATTGGTCAGGTCATTGTCCAAGTGGAATCCAATTATCCAAAGCTCATAGCATGGCGATTGGGCGTGTTGTGGATGCCAAGATGCATCTCGTCGACGTCGTTGTTTGCATCAATCGATCGCCATGTGGAGCTGGCTAAAATTGCGTCGAGATGGCAATCGTTTTTATCGGCTCTCTCTCAACGCTTGCATTGTTTGTGCCTAGCTTTGTTCTGTCCATGGGTTTTGTTCGTGCACCGGCCGGATAATTATAAAAGAAATAGTGTTAAAGGTATTTAATAATTACTATATCAGAAAAATATCTTTTCGTGTCTATATATGTAAGACATGCATCTGTGTGTGGTGACGCGAATTCACTGTAAACTATGTACGAAGAGTATGAAATCGATCTGTGAGACATTTTGTTTCCATAACCTGTGCAATGATCTGGACCTAAATCCATGTACTATACCAGTTGATCTTGACTTAAATATGTCGGCGAGAGAGAGAGGCTTATTCTATGGGCATGCTAGCTTTTTGTGTGAACGTGCATGTATAGTTGGAAACTTTCAGTCTTCGTGGTCCTGATCCCATTGTCGCTGATGATGAACAGTGCGGAGATTCGCATCGTTCACATGTACACGCCTAAATGCGCAGGTGATAATTAATTAATCTGCATGCATGGAAGATGCCTTTCGAATTTGCATAGGAATAGTAATTACTGTTTTAATTAATCCTGGACTACTTTTCTCTTGGATTTGAATTATCTATCTCTCACGCGGCTATTTAAATTTTTTTGAAGTTTCAATCAATTTTGACTTATCTATTTGTTGTCATCGCCTTTCTCCTTTCGGTTTATTTGGGTAAGCCGCCACTATGTTCCTCCTCTTCGCTCACCCATGTTAGGGCTTGGGGTTAGGTTCAATGTGTCCCTTCTCTCAGAGGGATGGCGCGTGGCGGCAAAGGCAAACGGTTGGTAGTGGTTGCGGGAGGAATTGTCAGGGATTGAGTCGGATGGTAGATTGACGATGAGGCCAATGATCATTAGAAGGTAGTAGGCGATGAAGGCAGATTTAACAACGTGGTAAGGAGAGAGCGCGGGGTGAAGACTCATCGGAGAGGAGGAAAAAGGCTGTGGGATAGAAGAGAAAGAGATGGAGGCAGATAAAGGAGTGTGTGAAGGTGTTGGGGCTATAGATGGCCAAAAGGGCCGGCACAAGGCACGACATTTTGGCTGGCCCAAACACAAGACGACGATTAACGCACCTCGGGCGTGCCGATACTGGGTCAAGGCCGAACCACAATGGGTGGCTCTCGCACGATTAACTTTTAAAAATTTTGTTTTTTAGAAATGTATATCAAGAAGTAATGGGATAGTTTTGTCACAAAGACTCCCATGCCCTGGTGGCTAGTAGGGTGGTGTTAAGGCTTTCAATTGAGGATGTGAGGTCCCTGGTTCGATTCCTAAGGATCTCTTTTTTGCCTTTTCTCCATACCACAACGATGCTGGCACCTGTCATTAGAGATTGCTGAGCTGATGGCGGCACCAACTAGTCGACCCCAAAGTCTAAACTGATAAGAAAAACTAGGCAATCACTTAAACTTTCTAACGCTCTCCCTCGTGTGAAGCCTCAAGCCTCAAACACGTGGAATAGGAGCGAGCGACAAATTGCGTCCATCAAGACTCGAACTTCAGACTTCAAACTTTTGTACCACATTAAGTTGAGTATAGTTCACCCAAAAGTCTAGGTTGGTAGGGGGAAAGGTGGGCAATCACACAAAAACTAGTTGGTACATAACTTAATATGGTATTAAAGTTAGAGGCCTCAAGTTTAAATCTTAGTAGATGCAATTAAGTGGTCAGCTCTTACTTATTCCACGTGTCAAGGGTGCCTCCATATAATTGGTCATCTTTCCCATTAGTGGTCCATGCAAATTATTACTTTGGATGCAAACCCTGTGACTTTAAGATCGACTAAAAATTCTTTTGTGTGAACTGGTTGATGTATGCAACTTAGGCCCTGTTCTTTTGATATGTTTTGAACGGCTGAACAGCTGGACGACCGAAATGATTGAATTTCGAGAGATTCTCGAGATATTCTCGAGATTTGGATCCATTTCGTTTAACTTGCTTTTTAAAGCGTCATGACCCACATTCAAAATAGCGAAAAACGGATCCAAAAAACTCAAATCATATGTATTTTAAAAACGTAGGTAGGTCATTAAGTTGTTAAGCCGTTAAGCTGAAAAGAACAGGGCGTTAATTTTTTGATGCAAAAGTTGTGATTTCGATCGAAATTTTATTCATGTTCAGTCAATCGAGATCAGTCCACAATTCCAAAAAATAAGCCAGTGAAAGAAACATGCAGACACGTACTTCTGTGTCTGTGTAGGCACGTACACCTGGCCATTGTACGGTGCTATCCATATCTATACGTACATATTGTACGTATATGCGATAGGGATGGGGATTCGAGACACAGTAGATACGACGGGTAGTTTCTGATAGCTACTGCTCCAAAAATCGAAGACCTGTTTGAATTCAAGAGGCTGGGTGTTTTCTTCATGCAAAATTCATGTGGTTTTAACGCTACGCCAATACGCATGGAAGGAGCACTGTTACTGTAGGCTGTCATGTTGCAAGGAGGTCAGATTAATCTAGCCAAGCTAGCTAGCCTCCAAGAGGTCTAATTTCACTTTGACTATTAATAGTAGCACATACAACCACATATGCCACATGTTGGTTTGACCGCACCGCACTATCAGTATCAGCCCGTGATAAACAGCCAGGAGATTGACAATAATTCCCCCCCTAATCACTTATTAATCAGGGCGCATGAACAGCGCGCAGGGGGTCAAAAAGGCAGGATCATGGGGGATCTGTGAAATGAAGGCGACCATGACCGAAATGGAAGTGTCACCTCTCTCCCTCTCTCTCTCTCTCTAACACGTTTCGATTCGACGCCGACGCCATTGGTTAATCGATGGGGCGATGTCAACCAGGGCCATGGAAAAGGCAGTGTATGTATACACAAATGCGAGCTGCCAATGGGACGCGGTAGAAGAAAGAGAGAAGCTTTTTTTCCCCTTCTCTCTCCTTCATTATTCTTGGGCTGTGATGATGACGATGATGAGCCGAATGTCAAGCGGCGGCGTGTGGCCATGGCGGCGTCCGTATACATGGATGCGTACGTGCGTAGAGTAGAGATACGTCGCCGCGGGCCGGGTGAAAAGAGGCCCGGAGACTTGCCAGAAGCATGCTGCGAATACAGAAAAGAAGGCAAGAAGACAGAGAGAGAGAGTAGAGAGAGAGGAGAGGAGGAGGAGCCGAGGAGGAGGAGCGCCACTCGTGGGGTTAAAACCCCAAGAACTGCATAGGAGCAGCAGCAGTGAGGAGAAGCAGCAAGGAGAGCAGAGCAGAGCAAGAAGCGAGGAGCTGAGCTGCACACTTCTCTTGTCTCTCCTGGCGTGCAGCTGCAAGCACGGGGAGCAGCTGCGGTGGCTGGCGGTGGCACGCTCGTGGCTGCCCTCGCCCCCTCCGGCGGCGGCGGTCGGATCTGCGGCGCCTCCGGGGTTGGGGGCTCTCGTCTCGGAGCCCGTGGCGGCGAGATCTGAGGCGGCCGCGCTCTTCAATCGCCGGAGGCGTCGCTGCTCCGGCGCGTCCCGTGTTCGAAAGGCGCCGCCTTTGCGCATTCCCCGCAAGCTGCGCGGTTCCCAGAGGTGGAGGAGCCGGGGGTTCTTGGATCGAGAGGCTCGCGCCGTGATGTGAAAATCTCGAGCTCTTGGATCGAAAAGATTGCGCCTTTGGGGGCGGGTGGCTTGGCCAGTTCAGGGAGGAGGAGAAAGTGATGGCGCCGGGCGGGTGCTTGCTTCAGGCTCGTGATTTGGTGTAGCAAGTGGGGGGCCTCTTCTTCCGTCTTCTCCTCCACCATCTGCACCACATCCATGCTTCGTTCGGGGCTGTGCAGCCTGTGCTGAGTGGTGCTCGGAAGAATGAAGCTCTCGCCGTCCGCCGTCGCCGGCGGCCTCCCCGACCAGCCGTCGTCGCCGGAAGGTATACCATCCCATCTCATTTTAGTATTTCAGTTGGCGGTTTGTACCGGATTTTTGCTCTAATACGCTCCGCTTCCATTGGTGGCTCAAGTTCGTGGGGTAACTTAGCTAGGTTGTTTGCTTCTCTTGCTTTAAATTTCTCTGTGGTTAAACGATCCAGACAGACTTATCTAATGCTGAAGCTATCAGTTTACTCTTGTTTGGGTGATTTATGCTTCCAAGTTCCAACAACAGAGCTGTTTCTGTTACTGCGGGTAGTCCACATGATGCAATCGTTTGATTCTTTACAATTTGCTCGTTTACATGTCTAAAAGCAAATTGGTGTGCTATTTATCAGTTGTCGTTTTTCTTGGGTAAAATCATCCCCTCCCTTGTCACCTCTGGAGATACAAATGATTTTTTTTTCCTTTTCACTTTTTAAGTAGCAGAAGAACAGAAGTGCCTAAATGATTTTTCCTTTTCACTTTTTCAGTACCAGAAGAGCAGAAGTGCCTGAATTCTGAATTGTGGCATGCTTGCGCCGGGCCTCTTGTTTCCTTGCCAGCAGTTGGTAGTAGGGTGGTGTATTTTCCTCAAGGTCACAGCGAACAGGTTATTCTTCTTCCTCTCGCAAGCGCAACATACTGCTACAGAGATTATGCACACTGAAATGTTGCAGAATTTCTCTAAGTATCTGTACTGTTCTTGTTGCGATTTTTCTTCTGTATTCCTTATCTTGCCGCATGACATCATCAGATCTTAAATGGTTCGGCAAGAACTACAAGTTTTTGAGCTGTTGACAAACTTGCATAAATTTGTATTGTAGGTATCTGCGTCAACAAACAAGGAAATTGAATCCCAGATCCCCAATTATCCTAATCTGCCTCCTCAGCTTATATGCCAACTACATAATGTGACCATGCATGTAAGTCTGGAGCTGTATAGCGCTTGTGTCTCAAAATAAAGTAGTATTATTATCTTTGTGGCTCACTATCTTTGCTGCAATTTCTTCCTTCAGGCTGATGCTGAGACAGATGAGGTTTATGCACAGATGACGCTACAGCCGCTCAGCCCCGTAATACAAAATTTCCTACCTACCGCTTTCTATTTATATACTCTCAGTTTGAACTTAAGAAGCTTATATTTTCTTTCGTGGTTATCTTTGCAGCAAGAGCTCAAGGATCCATTTTTACCAGTTGAATTAGGCACTGCCAGCAAACAACCGACAAATTATTTTTGCAAAACATTAACTGCAAGCGACACAAGTACACATGGAGGATTCTCCGTTCCTCGCCGAGCAGCAGAGAAAGTGTTTCCACCACTGGTATGGGTTTTAATCAGCAATTTCCTGCTGCACCTTTTGCAGACATATTCTATTCTACAGATAAAGTGAAGTAATCTATCATAGCTCAAAATGTTCTTTGATAATTCTGCAGGATTTCTCCCAGCAGCCTCCATGTCAGGAGTTGATTGCAAAAGATCTTCATGGTAATGAGTGGAAATTCCGTCATATCTTTCGAGGTGAGTTATTTTCCTGCTACTTTTGTTGATTTTTATTTTTGTAATTGTTTTGGTAGAAGCCATGTATGTGCTTCATGCCTCAGTGACCTCATTTCATACAATAAGTTTCACAAACAAGTATGATGAAAAAGAACTTGGAATATGAAATTTTTGGTGCAGGCCAACCAAAACGGCATCTTCTGACGACAGGTTGGAGTGTCTTTGTAAGTGCGAAGAGACTGGTTGCTGGAGACTCTGTCCTTTTTATCTGGTATATCTATTTTTCAACTTCTATAAAGAACAATTGCTCAATGGTCTCCTCTGCCTTATTGTTCCCAGCAGAGATATTTTCTGCTGATTGCATTGATCTATATTCATGTATTCCTTTGGTTGATCAGGAATGACAGCAATCAGCTGCTTCTGGGAATTCGCCGAGCAAATAGGCCACAAACGGTCATGCCATCTTCAGTATTGTCTAGTGATAGCATGCATATTGGTCTGCTCGCTGCAGCTGCTCATGCTGCATCAACAAATAGCCGATTTACTATTTTCTTTAATCCAAGGTAGAACAGTTTGGTATACATATCTGATCATTTTCCCTTTCAAATACTCAAAACTTTTTCCATGTGTTTTGCAGAGCAAGCCCTTCAGAGTTCGTCATACCACTGGCTAAGTATGTAAAAGCTGTGTACCATACTCGTATATCTGTTGGCATGCGTTTCCGGATGCTTTTCGAGACAGAGGAATCTAGTGTTAGACGGTATGTAAAACTTGTGTTAATTTCGTGAATTTTGTTGTGTAGGTGTACTCCTCTCTTTTCTTGATTTCACTTGCCCTCAGCATTGAATGTAGATAGGTCATTTGATGCCACCTTTCATACCTGGGTCCTTGCTTTGGTGCTTTGTATATAATCTATATCTATATATGTCTATCTGGTATTCTCATCAATCCTAACGATCTTCATGTTTTCGATCTGAGATGATATATAAGTGGTCCGAGTTGCTCAAGTGCTCATTCTTGCAGATACATGGGAACAATAACAGGAATAAGTGATCTTGATCCTGTTCGATGGCCAAACTCACACTGGCGTTCTGTGAAGGTAGATATTGAAACAAACAAAAAAAATATGTTTATTAATTTCTACATGTGATTTCACACGATATGAAGACCTCCATTCTATTCTTTTTTCTAGTTAGATGGTATGTTTCAGACATTTTATGCCTTGGCTGTGATGTGCTTGAAAATTAAGCATGTGATCATCTTTCTTGAACCATGTAGGTTGGATGGGATGAATCAACCGCTGGAGAGAGGCAACCAAGGGTGTCTCTTTGGGAGATTGAACCTCTGACAACTTTCCCGATGTATCCATCTCCTTTTCCTCTTAGACTAAAGCGTCCATGGCCAACAGGCTTGCCTTCCTTATATGGTACAAGTGATTGCATCTCTACTCAATCCTTTCAAGCCAAGGCAGTGAATAATGGCTGATCAATTCAGTTTTTAATGCATCGGTTTAATGTTTCCGATGACAATTTCTCTCATTTTTTGCAGGTGGGAAGGAGGATGACTTGACCTCTTCTCTTATGTGGCTTCAAAATGGTGCAAGCCCAGGTTTTCAGTCTTTGAATTTTGGTGGGCTTGGTATGAATCCTTGGATGCAACCAAAGCTAGATAATTCCCTACTCGGTCTGCAACCCGACATGTACCAGGCAATATTGCAGAACACAACGAAGCAAGTATCACCTGCAGTACTGCAGTTCCAGCAGCCCCAGAACATTGCTGGTAGATCCCCTCTTCTGTCAAGTCAGATTCTGATGCAAGTACAGCCTCAGTTTCAGCAGATGTACCACCAAAACATGAACGAAAACACAATCCAAGGCCATACTCAGCCTGAGTACCTCCAGCAACAGCTTCAACGCTGCCAGTCATTTGAGCAGAAGCCACAGCTCCAACCACAGCAGAAACAGCAAGAATCACACCAGCAGCAGCAGTCACAGTGTGTGCAAACACCACAGCATCAACAAATGCAACAACAGAAGCACTTGCCCAACTTTCAGTGTGTACCAAATACATTGCCGGTTTTTTCTCAGCTTTCATCCGCGACTGAGTCTCCACCTTCTGCATTGCAGACAGTTGCAGCATTCTCACAGCAACAGAACTTTCAAGACACAAATATCAGCTCCCTCTCTCCATCATCAAACGTCTCGTCCATGCATAACATGTTGCGACCGTTCCCCTCAGAAGCAGCTTCAAACCTCCCTGGTGTGCCAAGAACCACCCATGTGCCTGTCCCTGACCCATGGTCATCTAAGAGACTTGCCGTGGAGTGTGTGGTCCCTTCTAGACTTCATGTTACTTCGTCACAGATAGAACGGTTGGATTTGACGCATTCTAATCTCTCTCAACGCTCTGCATTAGCACCATTGCCTGGGAGAGAGTGCTTGGTGGATCAAGATGGTAGCTCTGATCCCCAAAATCACCTCTTGTTTGGTGTTAATATAGATTCTCAGTCACTTTTGATGCAAGGTGGCATTCCAAGCCTTCAGAATGACAATGTTTCAAGCACAATTCCATTTCCAACATCCAATTTCCTGAGCCCTTCTCAAAATGATTTCCCCTTGAATCAAGCCCTAACTGGCTCTGCCGACTTGGATGAATCAGGATATGTTCCATGTTCAGAGAATACTGATCAAGTCAATCAACCGCCTGCAGCCTTTGTGAAGGTGAGTGAATTGACTTGTCCGCCCTACACGCCATTAGTCAACAAAGTTGCTTCCTTTACATTTTTTTTTTCCCCGAAGCATTCAGAATTAACAGAAATGTATTCTATAGGTTTACAAATCTGGAACCTTTGGAAGGTTGCTTGACATTACTAGATTTAGCAGCTATCATGAACTTCGTAGTGAGGTAGGGCGCCTATTTGGCCTTGAGGGCCAGTTGGAAGACCCTTTGAGATCAGGCTGGCAGCTTGTATTTGTTGACCGAGAGGATGATGTCCTTCTAGTTGGTGATGATCCGTGGCAGTAAGTTTTAGCAATCCAAATAAGTTCCTGTATATCTGGTTTACTGTCTGTGTTCTTACATTTATTGTGCTGGTAATCTGCAGGGAGTTTGTGAACAGCGTATCCTGCATAAAGATACTATCGCCGCAGGAGGTGCAGCAGATGGGCAAGCAGGGCATTGAGCTCTTGAGCTCAGCTCCTGGAAGGAGGCTCGGCAACAGCTGTGACAACTATGTGAGCAGGCAGGAATCTAGAAGCCTAAGCACTGGAATCGCGTCAGTGGGCTCAGTCGAGTTCTGAAGGAGCTCATGGTCCTCAGCTTTAGGCTGGTCTGTTCTGTATGTTTCTGCAGCTCTTCCTAGTTTTGTGACCTGGAGCCAAAGCACATAGATCAAGTGTAGCTCTAAGTTATTCTCTTGCCTCGTAATTATGTCATATGATATCAAGTTTTAGTGGTAACAACTACATTTTGGTATACATGCCAACACTTTTGTTTCACGGAATACCAATGCCGTTAATTTAGGGCCTCTAATTATTAGACTTGCTGCGCAATGTCGCACATCCTTGATTTGGTCATATTCTGTATATTGACGATGTTTTGGTTCCATAATGTACTAATGCCAATAGAAATGCAATTTGGTATCCCTCCTTTACGCATTGGTAAAACTTTGTACATGTAAGGAGAGCATTGCATGCTTGAAATTCAGTTCAAAAGAGGCCAGTGACCAGAGAGCTAAGCCTACCATGCTCCAGCTGTAAACCTTGAGCAGTACTTCCAACGTTAAAAGGCGTGTCATCCTAGGAATGCTGTAATCTCTCTCTCCCCGGGTTTATATTACTGTTACTATCATGATGATTAGCAAGTGCTATTCTCAGTAAAAAGTATCTTGGTATGATCCTGGAAAGCTCATGGATAGATCCAAGAGGGGACTCACCTGAATCTTTGTGTACTTGTCTAATTTTTGGCACTACAGTGACTTGCAAGGGCATGGTCCAGCCCTCCCATGTGCCTTTTGGGTCCCAATCTGACTTGAGCCTTTGAGTGGCCACCCATTGAACTAATGGCTGGCAAAGATAAGATCACCACCCTTACTTGAGGCCTCTGGTGTCTGTGGATGCTAGTATGTGACTATGAATATGACCCTGACTCTGAATGTGAATGTGATGCCTCTCTCTCCATCACACATCCATTTCTTCATGTCCAAATGCCACTGTTGCTCCTTGCGCCGGCCCGTAGAGCCTTCTTGTCCTGCCGACGCGCTGCCGATCTGTGGTGGACTGTGACAAATTTAAAGTGGATGCATGTGGCGCGTACAGGACACCCACCCACTCCCATTTTTTTCTTCAGAGATATGGGCGTCTTCCTCAGCCCCCATATCAATCTGCTTTTGCGATTCCTCCCTATCTCTTTCAGATCTTCGCCTGGGGCCCGAATTTGGATACAGATCTCGTCATCTCCCAATCTTGACCGGCTTTTCGCGACGCCAAATCGGAAACCTGGAGACGGAATTAGGGGTGGAGCATTGCTTCGATTTTTTTCTTTGTGCATTTCTCTCGGATGTTTATCGACAATGGTAATGTGCCAAAACTGTCAGCTTCTCTGCTCTCTCCACTGCCACTAGGGTAGCAACACCATCCAATGCAAGAAAATCCTCCTGCTGTTGTATTGGTTTAAGGAAACAGAACCTCTGGCTTGCTTTCTATAGATGGATGAACAGTGCCATCTGCTTGAGATGCATATGGAGTTGTGGGAAGCATAGCCTTTGACTTTGATTTCATTATCGACATGTGCCACAAGATCTACACGTGGTACGCATGTCGGTGACTCAAAAGTCGAGAAAGCAGATTACGTCAGAGGATTCTTGTTGTGTGGTTGGAATGGCTTTGTCTGCTTCAGAAGCATGATTGGTCAGTGGTGGTACCACATTGCCTTCCTGTGCTACTCGAGATTTGGGACCCTGAAACCCAGAGATGAGAGAATGAACATACCCATTGCTGTTTTTTTTTCACCTGCTGTAAATTTTATGCTCCTATTTGCTGCCTCGCTCACACAAAAAGCGTGGAGCCCTGCATGTCTGTGTTGGTGAACAAGGACGATTTATTACACTGGTAACTAGTGTGGTCCAAATTATAACTGCGCGAAATTTGATGGCAATAATAAGGGATACGGCTAACCGCATTTGTCTAGGCTAATCTCCAACCACACTTCGTTAATCATTAGGCATCTCCTGCTGCAATAGTATGATCTCTCACGGCAATAGTATGTGGTATCAATTATAATCACGCATAGTCCTGAATCTACACGTTTTCCTTTTCAGAAGAGCATGGAATTGCCTATAAATCCCAGCGCCGGAGCTTCAATATAGCCCTAGTGTTAATTCGCCATTGACACATCTTGTACATTGTTTTAAAAATTGGTACAGAAGGTGTCAAAACAAAATTTCCTGACACCATCAAACATATATACCAGCTACCAGGCTACCATGTTAACCTCGTGGAACCATCAACTGCATTACCACCCATATGTATTTTCTTCAATGACAAGGACTGAAGTGGCAGAATTCAATAATGCAGATCCCAAGTAATCTGCCACTTGGTTCTAGTCTGAGCCTCTGAGGGGGTGAGATGAAAATGGTGTGTCCAAATGCAGCTCATTTTGATGTCAGGAGCATGTAGGTCACCCTTACGGCCCAGAATAAGAATCACCATTGGCCTTCCAACTATCTCAAACCCAAATCTACACCAGAACCTCTGTACTTCTTGCTATGCGTTGCCCACCTAGGTGTTGTATCCCTATCACTCTAACTTTCATCGTCTTGGGAAGCTGCTTCTACCATATCTGTCCTTAGACTGTGACTTAACAATCATGCTGATTCTCTAACTCTACTTCATCTTCTCCACTGGAATTCCCAGCTGTTTCTTTACCCCTGTTTCCTTGGTTCGATGATGTACCATATCGGTCACTCCTGTCACCACTTGGTTCCCTTTGATCCCGTCTCGTAGCTCGACTGTTTTTTTGGAGGCTGTGGGGTCATGAAGGGAGCCAGCTAATGGGACAATTTGTCACCCAAGCCCACCCATTGGCACGCCTCCCATGAAAGGACCATGATTTGGAGCCACCATCATCCCAAGGCCACTCATTGGAAAGAGATCACCAGGTTGGGGAGCCCCATTTGGCAAGGGCATGCCAGGTATAGGACCTCTAGGAAAGTCACCATTCACTAGGAAATCTGGGCCACCAAATGGTGGAAAACCATGATAAGCACCAAAAAGATATGGCATGCCAAAATGATCACCAAAGACAAACCCCCCACCCATTATGTTAGGAGGTAATCCTCGCATTCCAAGCATGGATCCAACAGCATGTAGCACCGGCATATTGCAGCCCTCCCCCTTCCCTTTCTTTGAGCAGTTGGGCCATTACTCTCGTCTTTGTCCTCGCTTTTATCTTCCTCTCCTACATTGTTACCAAATAGCACAGTGTTTTGGTTGTGAACTGCCTCATCAGCACCAATTCCCTTTGCCTTTTCTTCCTCCCTCTAGTGTCCACAGTGATCAGTACAGCCTGAAACAAAATTCAAAGTTTGAACTAATTGGAATGAACGATTGACAAATGAAAAAAAAGTAGAGTCCACATGGGATCAGTAAAAATGTTTTTTAAGTTTTAACCAAACAAAAAGTGTATCAGAAGAAAATAAATAGTCAAAATGCCATATAATGCAAAAAATTAGGAAAACCAAGATAAAATCCTCTAAACATGTGACACCCTTAATTCAAAATATATGCTTGCACAAGCTAAAAGGATTAATTTCAAGTTCCACAGCTCCAAATTTGGCATAAACAAAGTAGGATGACGAGATCTATCCATGAGAACATGAAAGAACAAGTGACCCAGATGGAGGGATCAACGTGTAATGTTGTTCAAGTCAAAGAGCGGTAACCAGCTACCAAAAAGCAATGGTACTTTTTACTTGTGTGAGTTTACAAGTTAGCTAGCCTGTATACTTAGTACCTTGATAAGTGACCACTCCAATTTAATCTTAACCCAAGTCAATATGAGCTGTTTTTTCAATTGTTCTTTGAAGTTTGAACCCTTTCCACAGTCATGTTCCATTGGAAAAGGGCTATGCATCGCAGTTTTGCATGTAGTGAACCGTTTTTAGTCCTGTTTCTTTGTGCACATTAATTCATTATGTACTACATTCTACAGAGCACTTCCTTCACCAGGATGTTTCAAGGACTATATCAATGGCATGTGGACTTGTTCCCCCTGTTAAGAAAATGTGATGCTATAAATGTATCGTGTCTTGTTCCATAAACACTAAATAGCTATTGTCCTGATAAGCAGGACTAAAAGCTAAAAGCAAATTGCTACATATCCATAGGGGGGCAGGGGTGTTGCTAAATCCTCATGGTTAAGATATCAACCCATTTGGTGGAGTTTGAACGGAGCCTTTGTTCCCAATCCAACACACAAGGGAGTATTAAAAGGGCTTCTGCATTAAATAAAAAACAAAATGGCAAAGTGACTCCAAGCATTAGATTTAGAATAAATGGTGGAGATCAGGTGAATACCATGAACAACACCAAGAATAAACCCTAGAGGATCCCAATCCATCTGTAAGGCTGCAAAGTGAAACTCGGACAACTGTCTGCAGGTTACATGTAACACGATAAATAAGAAATAAGCAGCATACCATAAGTTCACTGTCTGATTCCAGATAAAGCAGAGAAGCCAGTTGCTCACTGATGAATGGATCTAGTTCCTGGACGTATTGACATTTGACTGATCTGCAGAAGTTCAAGATTTTGTTTTTGCTCTGATGCAATCATCTAACCATGTCTCGTGAATTAGTGAGGCATGAGTTAGGCCTAACATAATTAAGCATTCTAGTCATGCCTTGTGAATTAGTAAGGCACAAGTTAGGCCTAACATAATTAAGCACTCGGTTCAACTGTTTTTAAAAAATATGACCAAAGAAACATTAAGAGTAACAAACTAAGTTAATCCATGGAGTTACAGTTCCTGCCACACTTTTTTAATGTACAGAAAACACAGGTGCTAAAACTTATAGTGGCAAATGCATCTGAAAAGATGAGAATAGGTGGTGCACAGCTCTTTCACAGGTAGATTGTCATTGTAGGGATTCCACGGATGATGTGGTTTCTGAAAGGACATTTCAACATAGGCAGTATTAGATGCTCTCTGTTTCCATGAGATGTTACAAAATCTTTTTCAAAAGATTTTTTTTTCATTACATGGTCATTTAGTCATGTAATCCAGAATATATAAAAATATATAATAGATCCGAGACATTGAGCATGTATTCAGAGTTAAGGCTACAAGTATTAAATTTCCTTAAATGGCTTTTGCTTACTAGCTTGCCCTATAAAAATAACCTTGTCTGGCTTACTCCAACAAAAATCCAACACTGGCTAGCTTATTTGAGTACAAGGCAAAGGAATAAATTATTGAATTTGTTTCTAGTATAAGGCATACAGAATTAACATTAAAAAGCATTAGCATGCATCATAAATTCATAATGTGTCGTGAATCTAAAAGCTTATGTTCAATACTTGTGACTGGGAAAGAACAGTAAAAAGGAATGATGATGAATGGGTATAAGTAGGGATAAGAAATCAAAAACTTAGCTGTGGAAGTTCCACTAAAGTGAAAAGTTCCAACCATAACGTGGAGTTCCATAAGCATATTTCCAATTCCCGCCACCGGTGTAACCACCAATTCTAGAAGTCATCTTCACACAGCCTTCAGAAAGAAAGAGACTTTAGCTGTAATTTGTAATACGAAACTGAATAGCATAATTTGAATTTTAAAATATTCCATTACAAAAAATGGCAAAGCAGTAGGATATTGCCTCCTGTCCGAAATTGAATTTCTTTTACCAAGTTTGTTTTAGTTTGCATATACTTGTTTTGATTTTTTTAAGGCAACATTTTCCATCAATTGCTCCTATTGATTACTTATTAGTGGAGATGTTAGAAATGGGCATGCAATAAATAGGGGCAGCCTGTGTTAAAAAATATGTCATTAACTCCTTCCTTGTAACATATGCATGGAGCTAAACGACATTTTCCATCAAATGCTCGTACTAATTACTTGTTAGTGTATGTTGGAAATAGGCATGCAATTAATAGGGGCAACCCTATGTTAAAAATTAATGTCATTAACTCCTTCCTTGTACCATATGCATGGAGCTAAACGACAAAAGGGCAAAAAAAGTCATTATATTAAGGAAGGATTCAGGGTTACCCGTCCATCTAAATATAATAATTAATTTAAGAGCATATCTACAAGAAACATTAATACTCATACCATGAAAAATTGAAAAGACAAGCAAAATCTATTTTTGTAACGGAGGGAGTATTGTGTTAACTATTTCCAGTTAAGACGGGCATATGCTCTACCTGGAAATGTCAAATTCTATTGATTGAGAATATTAAAAAAACATTCTGCATGGATTCAAAAGCTTCATTAAGTTTAGCCTCATTACTTCTTTGGGCAGCCCAGACGCCCTGCTGAACAGATATTTCCAGATTCTCTAGATTGCGACTTTTAACAATGAAATACCTAATTTTTACATAAAATCAACCGAAAAGTTTGTTAGAGCCATTATACATCGGAAATTTAATAAAAGGAAGATGATATAGACCAGCAAATATGGAAATTTTGAAATGCATGCTAGACATTCAACATTTTGTGGACAGAGATCAAAAAGGCATGAAACTTCCAAGTTCTACCGCTACATTACAAAAAACAAAGTGTGATAATACTTTTGAGCTTTGGATATTTCCATTGTTTGGAATCGGCCCTAGGTGCTAGGAACCAGGTGCCTGCCTTGGCTACCTAGGCACTTTTTTCCTGAGCGTTAGGCGCCAGTCAGCTGCCTTCAAAAACACTGGATATTTCACATAGCAGTGTGGAATCACTTTCTCATCATCCTTAGACAGTGAGACCATAAAATGTCACATGTGGCAGTTGAATTAGTTTGTCCACTAATGAGATCAAAGTATGTTACTCACATAATTACAGACCTAAAAATGCATTAATGTGTTCATAAGATGATAGAGCATCGTTCCAAACCACATAAAAAGGTAAGTGGTTAAGTGAAGAAAAAATCATGCACTACTTGCCAAATCAGTTGGACGGCTGAGTGGTGAAAAATACGAATTAAGGGCCCTAGGACGATTCAGTTCGGGGAAGGGGAAGAAAATTCTATGAACCTTTCTTTTTTTTTCATTAAGTTCAAAGTGCCTAATCCCGCCTGGGCAGCACCTAGGCGTGAAAAAAAAACATAGGCGGCCAAGGCAGGGAGAGCAGGGCGTAGTATCTAGGTGGCGCCTAGGCAGGCTAGTCGGCTATATAGAGCAACAGTCTGTTGGCTCAACATTGAAATCGATCCCCCAACAGGTACAACTAAGATGAGGCAGAAGACTCCTCTCCTATTAAGTAAATTAATCTTATAAACATAGCCTCGAATTGCCTAGTCATGATGTAATTTAGTTTCATAATCCAGAAAAGGTAGCTTTTGCTAGCATAATAGTATAATAACTTATTATGATATTTTGCTAAAGTCGGTTCAGAACACTGCAAAACAAGTCCAAATAAATAAGCCCATCGTTCTTAACAGGAAGACAAAGCATAAAGTATCAAAACATAGAGCATGATGTTCCAGATTTCTAAGACGCTAAGGTGAATACAGTTGTGCGAGTATGACTATGTTTATCATTTTCACCCAAAATGCTTGAAAGCTTCATAAACCTGGCCAGAAACTCCCCACACACCTAGATTGCCCTTGTGGAAGTGGGGTTGCAGTTCTAGTGCCTTGGTTAGATGAGCCATCAGAGCCACCTTGCACCTGGATATTCTGCTGCTGCTGTGGTGGTGGTGTTGGGGGTTCGTGATGTGGATTTGATGTTTGTACTTGTTGCGCTACAGGAGCAGCACTCATTGCTGAATTTTGATTGTGCAGTAACACAATTTGTTTGTCTTGAGGTTTCTCCCCTTGCTGATTATAGTTATTGTCTCTATGCTGATTATATCTGCTTGATGAGCCATAATTGAAAATATTCGCCTGTTGAAGCCTCAGGAAGACTTCCTCAACAGGAGGTGGGGGGCCAGGTTGCTTAACATGCCTGTATTGGCAATTAGGGCCATTAGGACAAAACCCCAGTCTGTACCTGCAGCTCATATTGAAATGATACACAGTTTAGGAGTTTAAGTAGTAGCACAGACAACATTTTACAATGGCTACTGGGAATATATTAAACTAGCACTCAAATGTCAAGGCACAAGGCACATTATAATCCTAGTAGAATAGTATAAGTGGACAAGCATTTCTGAGTCAATACATAATCGTCATACAAATTCAAGATTCCATAAATCATTGATTAAATAGTACAAAACTAGTTTCGTGAAAAGCATTAAAATTCAAAAAGTTGCATCAGATAAATTAAAATCTACCAATTAAGGTATGAAATAATATTATGCTTCATCCAAGTATCAATCCAAGCTAATCACTCGCTAAACCAATGTTACAAAAATTGGCCCTAGATTGTGCCAGGCGATGCTAGGTGCCGGCGCCCGCCTAGGCTTTTTCCCCACCTAGGCGGCGTCTACACGAGATTAGGCAATAGGTGTCGGTGAACCGTCCGACTAGCGCCTAGCGCCTTCCAAAAAAACTGCCCAAAACTCGCACAGCATATGCAATCATTTCAACCAAATTGCATTAGTTACTATGAATTATCACCGGAAGAGATTATGGTTCCATAACCCCTTGCAGACATCCCTAGTGCTACGTATTCCAATATAAGAATCCTAGTCAATCATTTTCCCAAAATATCAATTTTGAAAATCCCTAAAAACTACACATTATGTCACTACCTAGTAGCTACCATGAGAAAACACAACTCTTATACCCATCCAATGACACCAACACACTACACACACATGAACTAAGGATTTGAAACATAAACCTCTCAAGTAAGTACATTGCGTTAAAAGAATTCAAGTCTACAAATATTTCCACCTGGTAAGAGCCGTATTCCTGGTAAGAGTCGTATCCTAGAGAAGTAGAGAACTAGAACAACTATAAGCTCTTCGTGAAACCTATAAAATCCTAAACCCATCGATCAAGTCAACACCACTATTAAAGGGGGAAGTTGAATATTTGACCAATATACTTTCACCAAAACCATAATTGCAATCATATTTCTAGAAATAAAATTAATAATACTCCACCCACCCACAGAAAAAATGAATTTTGCGAAACTCTCATGCCGCAGGTCACACCATCACAATTCTAGAAATCATAAGAAAACAGGCACTACCAACCACGTAAAGTCTAAAAATCAGTAGGTAGCGCATGACCATATTGGAGAGCATCAATTACTATGCATCATCACCTGAAGATAACCTGGGTCTGCAATAAATTCCCTTTGATTAGAGTGGAATTACACAGAACCAGAACAGCTATAAGCTGCACATGAAACATATATAACCATAAACCCCATCAATTATGTCAACACTACTCTAAAAGGGATAATTGCAGATGCAACCACATTTCCAGAATTCAAATTAATAATCTACCGCTTGCCCACCCAAAAAAATATCTTTGAGAAACTCTTAACAATCGCATGGTGCACATCACATGATAAAAATTCTAGATTCGACCAATCGTAAAAAATAGGCACTACCAAGTACCAACCACGATAATGAGAGCCCTAAAGTCTAAACCCCTAGCTAAGAATCAGTAACTAGAGCATGACAAGATTGGAGAGCATCAATTATTATGCTTCATCACCTGAATAGATTATCATTCAATAACCACTTACAGCCAATCCTAACACCAAGCATTACACGGTCAAAATACAGAATTCAAATTAAAAATCCCCTGCTTGCCCACCAAAAAAAATGAATTTTGAGAAACCCTAACAATCGCATGCCACAGATCACATGATCAAAATTCTAGACCCTAACAAAATAGGCACTACCAACCACGATAACAAGAGCCCTAAAGTCTAAACCCCTAGCTAAGAATCAGTAAATAGAGCACGACAATATTGGAGAACATCAATTAATATGCATTATCACCTAAAATATCATACAAATAACCACTCGCAGGCACTCTTAACATTAACACAATGCATTCCATTACGAGAATCCTAGACAATCATTTCCCACGTAAAGTGTCAAATTTGGAAATCCCTAACAACTGCACATTATGTCACTAAATACCACTAGAACGCAACTCTAGACCCTACATTTTGACACTAGCGCACAAAATGCAAACATAACCTGATCAAGTTAGTACATCGCATGAAAGAACCTGAGTCTATAAATAAACTCCCCTTGGTAAGAGTTGGGGAACCAGAGCAACAATAAACTGCACATGAAACATATACAACCCTAAACCCCATTGATCATGTCAACACTACTCTAAAGGGATAATTGCAGATGCACTCACATTTCCAGAATTCAAATTAACAATCACCCACTCGTCCACCAGAAAAATGAATTTTGGGAAACCCTGAAAATTGCATGCAGCAGACCACATGATCAAAATTCTAGACCCTACCAATCATAAAAAATTGACACTACCGACCACGATGACAAAAGCCCTAAAGTTTAAACCCCTAGCTGAGAATCAGTAGGTAGCGCGTGACCAAATTGGAGGGCGTCAATTACTATGCATTATCATCTGAAGAGATTATGGTTCAATAACCACTTGCAGCCAATCCTAACACCACATATCACCTGAAGATATAATGATTCAATCATTCCCCACAGAAAGAGTAAAATTTGGAAAACCATAACAACTACACGTTATGGCACTATCAACCATAATCCATAAATAATAAAACAGTTCTTAAATGGTGTAGATGACATACACTAGCACACTACAAGCACATGAACAAATAATTTCCTCTTGATAACAGTCAAATTCCAGAGAGGCGGAACAACTATAAGCTGATTGTGAGACCTATTCAATCCTAAACCCAAAGATCATGTCAACACTACTCTAAAGGGAGAATTGTTTGTGCATTTGACCAATCTACCTTCACCAGCACCCCAAATGCGATCCCATTATTGGGATTCGAGCACCCACCCACAACCAAGAAATAATATTTTTTGAGAAACCCTGACAAACGCGTGCCACAGATCACACGATCGGAACTCTAGAGTCTAGACCTTACCTTACCCAACAAAATATGCATGGCAGACCATTATAACAAGAGCCGTAAAGCCTAAACCCCTGGCTAAGCAATCCGCAGGCAGCGCACGGCCAAATTGGAGGAATTTGGGGCGAGGGAGGGGAGAGGCAGCGGGGTTTCTCACATGTTGCACTCCCTTGTGTCCCCGCCGGAATGCTTGTAGATGCATTCCTGCTCGCGGCACTCGCCGAGGCGGAAGAAGCGGCACAACGGCATGCGCTCCTTGTCGTACTGGTGCAGGAAGCCGCACGAGTCGCCCTTCATGCACAGCCCCCGCAGCCAGTGCCGGCACACGGTCTGCCGGAAGCTCCCGCGCCCGCGGCCATGGCCATGGGGCGGTGCGGGGCTGCCGCCGTCCGCGGCGGTGTCGAGGCCGCCCTCGAAGTCGAAGCTGAACCCGCCGTCGACTTCGCCATCGTCCATTCCAGGGTGGGGTTAGGGTTCTAGCCTTCGAAGAATGGGGATCGGAGAATTCGATGAATGTCCAAAACTCATATTTATGTCATCAAGTTAGATATAATATTTTTTTATATCCAAAAATTGATAGGATGCTCTCATATATTATATGCCATTTTTGTTTTCTAAACTTTGATACGAAATTCCCCTTCTATCCTTGCTCCGTACTGCAACTTATTCCAACTCTCTAGGCGCCGCCTCAGGTGTCGAGACTCGAGAGATGTTAGTGGCAGGCAGTAGTGATTTGATCTATTTCGTGAGCTTCGACCGTTGAGAAGGGAGATTCACCTCGAATGACATTTATACCTCAATTGATGATCTAAACTTGTCGATATATAACATAGTTTTGTCACATCTTAAATTCTAAGAAAAAAAAAGAGGAAAAACTAGCTTCCGATCAAACGAGGTGTATATGAGCATCAATACATAACAATTAAAGAGATATATCATGTAAGGAGAGTGAAAACAGATTGATCAAACGATAGCAAAAGCTCAACCAACTAATATGGTACCCGTGGCTAATCCACGATTTGAAAACTGCAGGTGCACAACTATATAATTTTTTAATACACAATAAAAACATCGCATGACACATAATATTCCTAAAAAATGGCATATAAATATAAGGGTTATAATTTATAAAGTAGTAAAATTATAAAATAATTGGTTGAAATGAAGTCTCATGTGAAAACAACACAACATACAGTGCAATGAATATTTAAACAACACCTTATGATTTTTTATCTTTCGAAGACCCTCTATTATAGTGTCTTCTATGACCTTGCGAAAAATATCTTACCCAATAAAAATGACAAAAAAATGTTAAAGAATTGAGTGTTGTCCATGCTATTAAAATAAAGAAGTGTTTGGCCGTAAGTAAAACTAAATTAGAAATTATGAAGTAAAAGCATAACTAGATTGGACAAAAAAAAAAGCGGAAGAAAGTGAGAGAACATGGAGCTTTACAAAAAGTTTTTAAAAAAATGGAACAAAAAGAATCAGGACACCGCTGGAATCTGGATCTGCTCCAGGCCTTGTTTGTTTCAGATTAACGTAGCGTTGCGTTTCGCAGTAGCAAATTTGTGACCCCCTCAAAATACGTCTTAACGAGTTCAAAAAATTATGAAAAAAATATTTTACAAACTTTAAGAAGTACTATTTAAAACCTCACAAGAATGACTACAAAACATTACATCATTTGGCTTATACAAAAATAACAAAATTTTATTTAATTTAATTTAATTTAATTTAATCTGAAACAAACAAGGCCCCAGTTTGAAATGTAACGTGAAAACCGGGGCAAAAAAAGAAGAATGCATCGTCCGTTTGGAGCGAATCGCCGATTTGAATCACAAACGTGGAATTCAAACAGAGACCATTTGAACGCATCGGCAATTCGGCAGACTAAAAAAAAAAACGAATCAGCAATGATCTCCTCGACGTGCTACGCCGCGGCTAGCCTGCTGCCACGTACACACGCCTTATACGCCGCCACTCCCGATACGCTGACCTGGTCGGGTCGGAACGGTCAATTGACTCGATCGGCTCGCCTCACCCGGCCTAACCCAACCCGGCCCGGCCTCTCGCGCGCCCGGTTCGAACCGCATGCCTCGTGACCTGAACCTGAGTACCTGACCCGTCGGCTCGGCTCCCACGCTGCGCTAAGCCTAGCCGGACCGGACTCGCCACTCGGGCGAGGTGGGGCCCACACGGCTGCGCGGCGCCGGCCCGGTCCGGCTCCGGCCCACACGGCCGAGGAGTCAACGATTTGACCGGCCCGCTTTTTTTGCTCTCCTCCTCCTCCTCTTCGTCGTCGAGGCCTGGTCTCTTCTGCTCGTCCTGCGGAGAGGTCAAATACCGAGCCCAAGACCACCGCAGGCGAGCGTCCAGTCCAGGTCCCGGGTCCAGGCCAAAGCCGCCATTTTCTCGCCTACCTCGCCCGCCCCCTGCTCGCCGCCGCCGGAGCCGGGAGACTTCGTGGAGCCTCCGGTGGTGGGGTCGCCGGCCGGCGGCTGGTCGAGGAGTGGAGTCGGATTGGGGGTGTTTCCTCGGCTGGGCGTGTTCGGCTTCCTCGCGGGGCGGTGGTCCAGGTTCGGCTTCCTCGCAGGGCGGTGGTCCAGGTGAGCTTGCTTTGCTTGCTCGGCTTGCCTCTCCGGATTTTGCAGAGAGAGAGAGAGAGAGAGAGAGAGAGAGAGACTGGGTCTTGCTCTTTTGTTTTTCACTTCTGGGCTCTTGCTGCTGTTCTTGATGGCAGCAGTTTGCTGTCGACCAACAGACCCAGGGATTAGGATGTTCGAGCTACTTGGGTCATTGGGTGCTGCTTCTTTTATCGATCGATAAAAAAATTGTGAATAATTCGTGAGGTGGATTAAGGCTCCTAAGGAAGAATGGATTGAGTTTTGTTCTAGATTGTGCCCTGTGACCCGTGTGATAAGTATGGCAATAGTACTTTCTGTTTCTCTATAGCTGTGGGACCAAATCACCACATCCCCGCAGTACTACTCAAAACTTGTACTTTTGGGTTCTTGCTGTATAAGCGCGCTGAAGAAATGCAGGATAGCAGAAATGGGCAAATATGTGAACAGAAATGCTTAGACGAAATGTTGGACTTTTCTGAACATTAAGGTTGATCATTCATTAAATTATTGCTTGTGGGATATATTAGGTTTATCGCTAGCACGGTTAGTTAGATTACAACATCAGTTTTTCTTGAGATAAAGACATCAATTTTTTTTCTTGAAATTAATTGGATGTATTGTCTTCCAAAGTGCCAATCACTCATGTGGTGATGCCTGTCCAACAATGCCATCTCTCCAGATAGTAATTCTGAAAAATAGTGGACCTAGTCTAATTTGTATTTGCTTTTTTTAAAAAAGAGAGAAAATATGGTAGTTGCTTTCACCTGCCCACTTAATTATGTTTGCATGATTAAAACCCCATGCTTGTCTCGAGCCTCAACATATTTCTTTATGTTTGGATTACATCAGCAGTACTGCTCTTGGTTGAATTCTAGAGAAAAAAGATCTCCTCTACTATGTCCGCAAATTGTAAATGCACATGTAGGAACCCAAATAACTGCTCCATATTTTAAAAGACTAACTAAAACTAAAAGTAAGATTACCTTGACTTTTTGTTGTATAACTGTGCTGCTAAATGTTGTTTCTAAGCCTAGTCTAATTTGTACTTGTTGTTAAGCCTAAGTTGCTTTTTTTAAAACTAAAAGTAAGATTACCTAGTCTAATCTGTACTTCTTTCTAAGCCTTTTTTTAAAAAAAAATGAAATAAGGTAGTAGCTTTCACCTGCTCACTTAATTAAAATTAAAGTAAGATTACCTAGTCTAGTCTGTACTTGTTTCTAAGCCTAAGTTGCTTTTTTTTAAAAAAATGAAATAATAAGGTAGTTGCTTTCATCTGCTCACTTAATTGTGTTTCCAGATTAAAACCCCCTTCATTCCTGGCTCCTTGATGTAGTGGGGTATTAGGAGCTATGTCTTTGACCTTTGGGCATATTTGTATTGATTACTCTCTAGGTGTGTTAGTTGTAATCTCTCCTGTAATGAAATGGCAGAGCTATGAAATGGCAGAGCTCCTGCCCTTAGTGTCCAAAAATATTCAGCCACCAGGTCACACAATACTTACAAAATTCTTTTCGTTACTGTGCCACCACAAATGCCATAATGTGACCTGTTCCATTAATCCATTGCTTTCTTCCTTTCTACTCTTGAATTGCCAAGGTGGCAACCTCATTCTGTTCTTTTTACACAAACAGTACTGCAATAGCATGCACATGGCGCATGTTCTCAACAGGACATACGTAAGTTTTATGTACAAAAGAACTGTTCATCTAGCTCAACATGACCATCATTTTTCAGGCTGTTGCCACATGGCTGTTGATCACCTGATTATGAACCTAGTAAGATCACAGAATTTTCTTCTTGATACCATTAGTATCTCTAGCTAAAATCCTGGCTTCATAGAAACTCTGTAAGCATGTTGTGTATTTGTTTATCCATGCATGGAGTGTTTGAAATGACTATCCATTATAGCTTTCTTAGTAGAGAATAACGATTGACATATCTTTTCAGGTTATGACAGCGGATCTTGAAGATTGATGACATCAGAAATGTTTGCGTGGATATCATAAGCGCGAGCTGTATTCACTGAACTGGCAGCAGCAAGGCTGGTATAATATTTTGCAATTTTCAATAATGAGTTGTTTCTCGATCTTTTGTAAGAAAAGAAGGGCAACACGGCAAAAAAGTCCGCAGCATAACGAAGGTATAGATATCTTACACATGCGGCGTTCTACATTCTGTGGAATATTATGTTTCCACCCTTCTTCCCTGATATGTTTCTTATCGCAACATCTAACCTGATTTGTACAGACCTCCCTGGTGATACGAATACAATGAGATACACTTATAGGGAACTAGTAAGGGCAACACAGAATTTTAATCTGTCCAATAAGATTGGTGAGGGAGGTTTTGGATCTGTATATAAGGTAATATGCATACCCTGCAGCTAATTAGAGAAATCAAATTCCTATGGAAAAACTTATATGTGTTTAACGTTTGACAAGTTTCATGGCGCAGGGGCGGCTAAGGGATGGAAAGTTTGTTGCTGTCAAGGTGTTATCTTTAGAGTCAAGACAAGGAATAAAAGAGTTTTTGAATGAACTTGTAGCAATTTCCAACATATCTCATGATAATCTTGTCAGACTTTATGGCTATTGTGTGGAAGGGAACCAAAGGATCCTCGTCTACAACTATCTTGAAAATAATAGCCTTGCACAAACACTTCTAGGTAACTTTTTGGTTACTTGGATCCTTTTTTCCATTCCCTTCTTTGACATACATATTCCCCCCAAGAATATTCTGTTTTAATGTTTAGTTTTTCTCTTTTGTTAGGTTCTGGTAATAGCAACATCCAGTTCAATTGGACAACTCGAATAAATATTTGCGTTGGTATTGCCCGTGGATTAGCATACCTACATGACGGTGTCAATCCCCATATTGTTCACCGAGACATTAAAGCAAGCAATATACTTCTTGATAAGGATCTAACTCCAAAAATATCTGATTTTGGTTTAGCAAAGCTTCTACCTCCAAATGCATCACATGTTAGTACAAGGGTTGCAGGAACATTGTAAGTAAACTTTGTCATGTTGAACTCTATATGTATCGAGTTATTTTCTGTAGTTTATCACTTAGCTTGTTTATCCAAATTAAAGTATATCCAAGTTCTCCGGATGCATATTTTGAAATCATGTATTTCAGAGGAGAAGCTAAGGCAATTAAAATTACAAATATCAAACAAGTAAATAGTTATTCACAAATTATAGTAATAGCACTATCAAAACATCAATACACTTGAAGTTTTTACTTACTCAGTTTTACTTGACAGAGGTTACTTGGCTCCTGAGTATGCCATCCGAGGACAAGTGACACGGAAGTCAGATGTTTATAGTTTTGGTGTTCTTCTTCTAGAAATAGTTAGTGGGAGATCCAACACCGATACAAGGTTACCCTATGAAGATCAGATGCTTCTTGAAAAGGTTAGATAAAATGCAGAGCAACATCTGACTTCTTTTTGCCATTCTTTGATGGGTATTTGGCATCATTAATGAATTATTTTTTATGCTGAAGTTGTCTGTGATATGTTATACAAGTGCGATATTTGGTACATAATTTTGGAGTGCATAAGAGTGGTCTTAATTTCCTATAAGAGAACTAGTGTAGATATACGCAACTCTTGCTTTTCTGAATCTTAGCCGTGATATCAAATTTTCAGCTGTTAAATATTTGCCCCTGGCTGCTTCCAAACACACATCAGTTGCTACCTTTTCAAAATGAAAGCAGCAGCATCATCATGTAAAATGTCCTTGCTTGCATGACAGCCAGGGAGCAAATCTTCTAAATCTGGGTCTTTGTTCTTTACTGCTACAGTTCCCAGAGATCACCAATGGGGTTCTCCTCTTGCAGACATGGATGTATTATGAGCAGGGAGAGTTGGAAAGAATCATAGACGGTTCTTTGGGTGATGACTTGGATATTGCACAAGCCTGCAGGTTCCTGAAAGTTGGGCTTTTGTGTACACAGGATGTCACAAGACATCGGCCCAGTATGTCAGCAGTCCTCGGCATGCTAACAGGTCAATTGGATGTTGACTCAGAGAAGATCAGCAAGCCCGCTGTGATTAGCGATTTTATGGATCTTAAGGTCAGGAGCATGAGGAAAGAAAATAACATAGCTACATCCTCCACATTGCTATCCTCCATCATGGCACACTCTTCTCCTTTGTTGTCACAAGAGACGACACAAGCATCCATGACATTACAGTATTAGATCGCGAATGACCTCAAGTGGGTCACAAGTATGAAGTCCATGTAGAGATAAAGTAGCATAGGTGAACACCAGTTCCAGAAATTCTTCTTGCTAGTTTGATTTTTATGTATAGATTTATTTTATTTATAGTTTGACTTTGACAGCATGTTGGGTCAAAGAAGTGCGTACAATTGGCTCTTGTTCAGGAAACAATTTTTGTATGTACAATATTGTGGATCCGTGACATAGTTTCACTGTGAATGCACATTCTTTCTACTATTTGTATTTGGTGATAAGTTGCAAAATAAATGGTGAATTTGAGTATTGTGTGTATAATACACATTGGCAATCCAGGGTCGTTTGAACAGTGGGAAATGAGGGATGGCAATGGGGTTGGGATATGAGACGTGAATGTGATAAATTTATCTCACCTTATGTACTCAAATCATATTCCCAATCTTGCATGAGTTCAGTTTCTTGGCTTCTTGCCACTGCTTCCTGTACACTGTTACAGCTAATTCGAGCTTCAGTGAAATCAATTGTCAGACTCCCGAGCAGGCACTAATGCATTGCCTGGTAGGTCTCCAACATCGCCGCAGGTGTTCTCCCAAGCAGAGCTGCCATGCTATCTTCATCATCATCATGCAAGCTCTGTGTGCAATTGTAACAGGGGAGGGGACCCAGGTGCTCCTCCCAAACACTGAGGATTCTAACATGGCCACAGGAGGACATGGCAGTGTCCTCCTTCCCTCAGCACTCACCATCATCCACACTGTACCTACCCTTTTCCTCTCCCTTTGTGGTCACACACTCACACTGGCAGCTAGCTCCCTGCATCTGCATGCATGCATCCTAGTAAAAAAGGGCGTCTTCAGTAGCACTGCTGCTGCCGTTGCAGAGGTCCTTGCTAGCTTGCATCTGCATGCAACAATGGCTGCCTCACCAGGGAGGCAGAGACTAACGCATGAGTAAAGTGGGGCAGTGAGCCTGACAATTAATGGCATACTTAAAGTTCTGCTGGATTTTGATGGAACTGGTTAAGCAGCATGTTAGTATATAGGGTTTGGTGTACTGTATATCTCCCTTGCAGGTACGGGAAGGCAACTTGGATATTCAGCATCTGGCCATCTGATCATTTCAATGTACTGGCTGCTTAACTTTGTGATAGAAGACTGGTATTTAAGCGCTAATTAGCAAGTCTGACTGAGCTCACTACAGGAATCCGAACTGTTAATGTCGGTCAAAAGTATTTACGTCGGCCAGAAAGAAACCGACGTTAAAAAGATGGTTATTGACGTCGGCCCTGGCTAGCCGACATAGATAAACTTATATACGTCGGCCTAGCTGACGTAAAAACCGGTGCCAGGACTTAGCGCGCAACGGTGCGGGGGATACCGGCGTATTTACGTCGGTTTAAGCCGGCCGACGTAAATAGTCGTGGGTCCCACCGTCGCGATTTACCCTATCTGGTCCTCCGCGCGTCAGTCCATTCCACTGCACCGCCAGTCCTTATTTACGTCGGCTTACCTCGGTTTCCTGTAGTGGCTTCTGTAAAGGGTCATACATATATCTGGTGTAGAGACTAGAATCTTTTTTCAGCATTAAAAAAAGCTAAATTGACAGTCCTTCGCAGTGAAGCCACATTTTGAGTCAACAACGATCACCATCATCGATGACTCCTACGACCTTAATTATGGAACCATAACCTTGAGCTAGATCCAAACGCTCGATAAGAATTATATACTACCGATTCATGCATCTAACCGATAGTGGAAGCCCACTCTGACCTAATAACCGTTGATTATACGAATCAATAGTGATGCTATGGAATTACCACCGATTTGTGTATAGTGAAAGCCCACCTTGAACGTCTCCTAGCTGTTGAACCGATAGTGACGCATCCGATCGATATTGATGAACCGGTAGTGATGGACCGATAGAAAAGCTCGGTTTTCTAGCAGTGGCACTCACGGCAGTGCCGTCATTCTCACGTGCAGTCGCTGCCCTCGTCGGTGAGCGCCGCCGCCTCCCATCGGCCGGTATATATTCCGGCGTCCTCACACCCTGTCTATCGGCCGGTATTTAAGCGCTAATTAGCATCGGACGCATGGCTCCATGGACGACAGGACAAAGGCAAGTTAAGGTCTTCGAGCAATCGAGCCCAGCTTGTTTCGAGTCCTCCAGCTCAAAGGCGATCGATGTGCATGCGTGCATGCATGCATCTGCAGGCAGGCAGCTCAGATAGTGCCCTAGCTAGGGCATGCAATGCAAGAACAAAAGGCTTCTCACTCCGGTCCCGACTCCCAAAGGAATGAACGCATGGGGGCACTTCACGACTGAACCACAGCTATAAATATATACTAGCCGCCCGCGCGCCCCCTTGGCACGCCCAGCCCGGGAGGGAAAAAAGCGAACTAAAATGCCGCGGCGGGGAGGATCAAACCGCGGGCGGCTTGCTGAGAGTTGGCTCAGCTAGCCAGCCGGCCAAGCCGCCCGTGCCGTTGACTGTAGTGCGAAAAAAAATTATTTTATAGGTAAACAAATAGACGGTTCGATCTCCCTGGCGCACGTGATCGGACGGCTGCGCGTAACGAGGCGACATGGGCTGTGCGGGGTAGAGAAGCGCCACGTGGCCAGGCGGGGTGCCCTCAACCTGGCTATGTACTTTTTATAGATATGTACACTGGCCAGCCAGCTGCAAAAGATGCGCGACTTGTGAAATGAGCATGCACAGGTTCAGATTAGAAACCCAAGATTTATCTCATACTATCACCCGTGGTTGTTATCATCGACGCGTGGTTCTGTAAGCTGACATGCGGTGATAATATCATTAGTGGTATGTGTACGGAATCGTTAGTGATGTTAACCTATCACTAGTGGTTCCATATTCGAGCCGCTAGTGATAGTCATGCACCTCACAATAATTGGCTTGAGGTTGCATTAATATTGTTGGCTTGTTGCTCATCACTTCTACCTCAGCGGTGGAGCACATGGAAAAACAATAACAAACATCCAATTTATGTTCATTTCGAAAAAAAAATAAATACATGCTTAACATTCATAATCAACTTAATACAACATAAGAGAACCAACTTAACATTCATAATATTAACTCCATTTTTTAAGAAGCTAGAGTTTCAATCTTAGCTCTAATTAAATAATAGCATTTTTGTTCAAAGAGTTAACTAGCCAGAGGATTAATGGAACACATTCAAGTATTCTTTCAGCAAGATATATAATCAATTAAGCAACGTGCATTCATTCATCAGAGTTACCAACAAATATACACAACCATGCATAGCCAATTAACTATAGCCGACCCCAAAAATATTACAAAGATAGAATAAAATTATTGTATTTGAAATCTTCTAGCAAAAACACTTGATTACTGGGTTCTCTCCCTCTTCTAAAAAACACCTGATTACTCAACATTTTTTGCACCTTTGTACAAAGATGCTAATAGCACCGCGCTCTTGCAAGCAGTTGAGTAAGCATGAGCATACAATAAGCTCGTAATGGAGGAACATAATCCGGTCAGAAGTGAAAATTACTCCATGAAAATAATTAAAACAAATCAACAACCGAGGAAAAGAAAAAAAAATGCGCGAAAGAGCAAACAACCTTCACTTTCTTGGTCGAATAATTAATATATAACATCAAATGAATGCTACTATGGTTGCATCTTGATCAGCCATTTCTTGAACAAATCCTAAGTTAATGCATCCACTTTCATAAGAATAAATAAATGAAACGGTGGAAACTATGATATATTTTATTAGAGTCGTTGTCATCCGGCCCATGTAATGGCTCACAGCGATCCGGCTCCCCCTGAGACCAACACCTGGTCTCCGAGCCAGGTTCCCATATCTATTGGCCCAACTGAAAACACAATCTAGGTCCTGATCCAACTCAACCCAAAAGACTAGCCCTAGTGGAAGAGGGGTGGCTCCACCTTTTAAGTTGTGCTCTTCCACCACCAATATCCGATGTAAGACTAAAACCCAACAATCTTTCCCATCACACATCGGATCATCTGTCCTACACTGTGCGATCTCCTAGATCTCCTAGTGACGTTCCGGGTTACCGACCATGGCTTTGATACAACTTGTTGTGATTTGCACCAATGTAGACCACGAACGACACTAGAAGACACAATGTTTGTTAATGCAGTTCGGTTTTTGCCTACATCCGCGGAACTCTGATTATAGGCACTCCTCCCCAAACCATAATACCGTAGCATACCGATGGCACAGGTCACGACCACATGCCGGCCGCTTACCTAGCTCCTCAGGCCTATGTTAGTATTATGCAGTCGTTGTCATGGTTACACCAAGGCTGCCCCCTTTATATAGTGTAGGCCTGACTAGAGTCCGGCTCCAATTCTAAACCAACCTCGCCTATTACAACGCAAAGTCCATGTAACCTACTTGTACACATATTCGACACAAAACCTAACATATATATTTGTACCCTCAAACTCAAGAACTGAAGATCACAAAAAAAACTGTATGTCAATAGAACGAGCAAGGTGAGCCGCCCGTTTACGCGGCTAGATTTGTGTTAAGATATAGATAATATATCAGATTAGACTTAGAGTTTATCTCTAATATATAGATCAGCTTAGTTTGTTATATAGGTTAATATTGACCGCTAGATTTACATAATAATATACATATTTAACGATGTAGTTTTTTTCTTTTTTAATGATTAACGTGGGAATTTTTAGGATTTTAGGATTAATATGGTGGCTCCATTTAACTCTGTTTTATATAGATAGTAGATAGATAAATAGATAGATAGATGTGCATGTACATATAAAAAGAAAGAAACAAATAAGATGGAAACACATGCAGATTACTCTAGAGATTCGATTATATGAATGATTGAATGAATATTCATTTAGTCGATCAAAACGGGACAAAAAAAGCTATTGCTATCGGAAAACATGGTCGCAGCCAAGCATTTATTAAATAACAACTAGCTAGCCATTTCCATCAAATAAAGCAGAGGCCACGGCTTGCTAGCAATATTCTCAGTGAGCCAAAGTCGCAAACAAAAACCATAACCTTAAAGATTTCTTTTTTCTGCCCAAGCTAACTTGAGAGGAGATCGAGCATGAAACACGTGTGCGCCAATCCTTCACCTTTACCTGCAATTAAGAACTTGAGAAGAAAAGATCGAAAAGATTTGCGTACGTATGATACGAAATACATCAAATGACAGAATTTTAATTGAGAAAAATTAACAGCCATGCACATGCATGCTTGGCTCCTTGCACGCCACCCACAGCAGACAACCACAAGAAGGATTGGGCTACATGTGTGGCATACAGGGAGCCAGGCACGCACAATCTTTGATCAAACCTCTATTAATTTCACCGCTCTCATGCACCCAACAGTGCAAGAAGACCAAGAGATCGAACGAAGAACCGACGCACTTGTATCTCTCTATTCAGAGTAGTGCATGCATGGTGGTGGTGGTGCTAGAAACAAAACCAGATCTTCAGTTCATAGCATAGTCAAAACATGCACATGATACAAGACTGCCACTAGACAGAGAAAGCTAGGTTTAGGGAGTATAGAACAGTGTGCAAAGGTGTGAAGGGTTGTGGTAGAAGCAAGGAGGTGAAGCTGGACTATATAGAGGGGCAGGAATATGCTAGCTCTCTCTTACAACTCAAGGTACGTAGTACCACAACTCTATGGCTGCTCACTTGCTCTCCTGTTTGCCACAAAGGCATCACATAAAGTAAAGAAAGAGCAAAGGCCATGGAGCACAAGACAATAGAATACTTCCCAAGGGGAGCAAAGGATGAAGCTTTTGATGCTGCCATGCCACAGTCACACTGGCTTAATTATGTGACCAGGCTTAGCTACACATGCTGCAATTAGGGTCTTCCTAAGTTTCATATTATGGATCAGTAGCTACACGCTGCAAAAGTGTTGGCCCAATATACACTTGCCTTAAATTACCTTAACCGGCAGCAGCACGGCAGTACCACCACCATGGCACCATCTCTCTCTCTGTCTCTCTCTCTCTCTCTCTCTCTCTCTCTCTCTTTCTACTCTGCATGGCTTTGATGAGGAGAGTCCTGCTAGTATAGGGCACTGTGAGCTTCGGCCATGGAGATGGCGACTACATGGAGGAGAAACAGAAAGCAAATCACCATTTCCCCAATCTCTCTCGCAGTACATGCACAGCACATGCTACTCTTGCTCACTCAGAGACAAGATGAGAAAGGGAGGTGCATGGTGTAGACTGCAAAGTTGATGGCTCTGACCAGTGAAGTGGATTTTGTCCGGAGCACTTGGCCGAGCTCCAGATTCTCTCATTCCAAACCTCTCCATGCATGCATATATACCAGTCAGTCAAGTCAGGCATAAGAAAATGTCTCCAGGGTGCTGCTAGCTATACGCTCACCTCTGGCTTCTCCCATGGAGCGACTTACCGGCGGGTCCTGGCTACATGGGCCTCATTGTCAGTGTCTTATGCACTGTCGACTTTCATCCGTTAATGCATATGCATGTTTGCACCAAGGCTAGCTAGCTTAGCTAGAGCACCCAAAGCTATATGTCCCTGAACAAATTGGTAGGCACCATGTTCATATACATGTCACTGTTCACTGTCTACTCTACGAGTACCAGCTGGTAGCTGGCAATAGTAGCATGCTCGTACGTTTCACACAGGTGCCGTTAATTTCAGTACTCCCCTCCCCTCTCGAATGAACCTCTCGATGAATATGTGTGGCGTCAACAGATGAACTGTTACGTCGTACATACCTAGTATCTGTGTGGCACTGTCCATCTCCAGGCTCTGAATAATATTGGAGACATGCGGCCAAAGCTTTCGTTTTCATGCGTGGTAACTTTCGGATGGAAATATATACTATATAATTAAGAAATTCGGGTGGAAATTAAATAACCACCGCATTATATATGGTGATTGATTTTTGAGTTAGATACAGTGCTATACATTAATTGCTAATTAACTGCTCCATTACCAGACAGAAAGCAACTTAAATATTTTGTCACACAAAGCATCGTCGACATCTGCGACCTGCTACACCAGGCCTTGCCTGCTCCATTCCGCTAAGACGGCCATTGTTAATAGGGCCATGCTAACAGCTAACCACTGCTATATAAGCCATTGCATTTTGTTTCATTAATGGTCAATGGAGGTCTCCCTCCCATGCAACCATCTTTTGACTAGTAGAACGAAAGTCCCAGCTGGCGCGTGTCTCAAAGTTGGACGTCCGAAAAATCGAACGCGTGACGTCAGCGTGACGTTATTTCTAAAACTTAGAAAAACACTAGTTGAAAAAAAAATATGCTGGAACTCAAAAAAAGCTACAGTTGAAACTTGACAATACGAGAAGTAGTATAAAATCCACGTTTTAGCATGCAAAAATCTAAGTTTTAGTTTCAGCGGACAAAAATCTAAGTTTTAGTTTCAGCAGGCAAAAATCTAAGTTTCAAGCTTCAGCGAGCAAGAAGTCATCACACTCATCATATGAATTTGGAAAACACCTGTTGACTTAAAATAAGGAATAAGTCCATTTTACAGACCTGAACTGTCGACGAAATCAACTTTACTCTCTAACCATAAAATGGTCTATTTCACATACCTAAACTATGAAAACCGAAGCAAATATCAACATATGATGATTTTAAAGGCGGTTTTGCCATTTATAATCTGAATAACTCCATTGTACACTTCTGAATAGATTTTTTAAAGCAACGATAAAAGATACCACAATTCGATCCAATTCTGAATTAATTTTTAAAAATACGAATGAACCTTAAAATTGTAAAAGAATATTAAAAATTTTGATTAAAAAATATCCATTTGTTTATGATTTTGTTTGATGTTTAGGAGGTTTATTGGACTTATTTTAAATTTTATTAATATTTTGAGGTTGTAAAACGGTTTTATTCAAATTAGAAAATAGCAAAACCACCTTTAAAAATAGCCATATGTTGATGCTTGTTCTGTATTGATAGTTGAGGTATGTGAAATGGACCATTTTATAGTTTAAAGGGTTAAGTGTACTTTGTTGATAGTTTAAGCATGCAAAATGGACTTTTTTCCTTAAAAATTATACATGTTGAAACTTGCAAAAACATACTATAACATCGATTTGGTGTAGCAGTTGGTTGTTGCAACATATTTTTGTCAATTAGTGCAACCTTTTGCTTTTAAATATGCAAAGTTTTGGTTTAATATGTAGTACTTTGCAACATTTTTCTGTCCTACGATAACATTTGTTTTATCTAAGCGCGGCAGCGTCCGATTTTCATTATCATAGAAACAATATAAAAAAAAACCAAACTACCCGGCCCTGGCCCAAATCCCGGTGGCCCAGCCCAAGTCTATCCACACCCCCATACGGCCATACCCCCTCTCTCCTCTCTCCTCTGCTGAAGTGCTGATTCCTCCTTCCCTCCCCAGTCCGGCAGTCCGTACTCTGCTCCCTCTCCGCCGGCGACGAGCCCCGGCTGCTCGCGTCCCTCCATTACTCCGGCGCGCTGCCGGCCGCCAGCTTCCTGCTTCTCGCGCCGCCCCGCCTCGTTCTCCTCCCTGGCTCCCACCCCGTTCACCCCTCTCCTCCCTCCCTATGCCGTGCCCCCTCCCCTCCCTCCCTCTCAGAGGCGTCTGCTCCCCCGCCGTGCTGGTTCCTCTCAGCGTCGCCGGCATCTGCTCCCTCACAAGCGCCAGACGGACACGGCGAAAAAATTACGGGCACGCGTTGTGTCCCGACAGTGACAACACAGCTTGTAAGCTGAAAGAGTGGAGGCTTTCTATTATTCTACGCGCCTTTCTTGATTTTGAGAAGGCGTTATTGTACAATTTGAATTCGAATTGCATGGTTTTTTATTTCGACAGTACGATCATCATGGCTCAAACCGATAAGGCATAATGTTAGAGTGCGAGCATCCAATGTGAATCTTGGAGCTGGGAGCTACGGAGGAGATGGAGCTGGTAGCCATGGGGAGCATTTGGATGCTTCTGCTACCACCATAAATTCAAGCCAAGAACCGTGAGTGTTCATTACCCCTTTCCCTTCACTCTTGTTTGCCCCTCGACCTCTTATATACTGCTAGCATTGGCAATGTGTGCAGGGCAAAACCACTTTCAGGAAAACGCCACCTGAATTCTGTTGCTTCTGTGCTACTTCTATGCGCGCTGGCATCTGCTTTTATTGTTTTCTTCAAAGGGCAACCATCTGCACTTGTATCTATGCTAGCAAAGTCAGGTTTCACGGCAGCATTTACGCTGATTTTTGTATCAGAGATCGGAGATAAGGTATACACAATTCATTTCAGTTTACCTCTTTCTCTTCCTGTCCTTCTAGATACACTCTAAAGGTTTTTTTAAAACAAATTGTAATTTACACTAAAACGTGTTGTTCCGCAATGCTTTTAGGTTGACAACATCGTTCTGCAATGCTATATGTTTAGTACACACATTCATGTAATTCATGTAAATGAGTGAATCTGATGAGGCTGACCCTTTCTGTCATTGCAGACATTTTTCATTGCTGCGCTACTCGCCATGCAATATCAAAGAGCATTGGTACGTTGCTGACTTGGGCATTTTAGATTTGTCTCACTTTCATTTTGCAAGTTTCGGTATTTTCTCGTATCTAGCTTTTCCTCTTCTGTTGGTATCTTCTTGATCCAGACAATTGTATTTGTGCCCCTCCAAAGTACTTAAATAGATAAAGTTCGCTGCAAAACTAAAACATAAAAAACAATGGCTAGTTTATCCCAGTTTGTGTAGGTAAAAGACAGATATATCTTTTTATTGAATTCTATTTAACGGACTGATGTTTACTGCTCCTACAAGGTCAGCTGGGTAAATTGTGTGCTATTGTGATCAGTTGAGCAGAGAGCAACCCCTTTGAAAGCATAAAACACATGCATGGTCCATCTAAGAGCCAAAATACTGGTTTGTGGCTAGAATTCATGATATTTATCAACATATGCATACATACTTCATGTAAAAGGTTGGGGGACAGAGGGGAACATGTATCAAACCTGTCTAATTGATCGCAAAAGAAGGAAGAAGCACGAAGTGATCTTGACATACTGCCAATGTGCAGAAAGTCTCGCTGTCTTTTAGGAACTTCACTTACATGTACATAAGACTCCTAGCCACTGGCAATGTTACATGGCATGATGCATGGATTGTATGGTCCTGAATCCAAGGGGTGCCTAGTAGGATGGCAGCCACACCCCTACTAGGCAGAGAGAAGATAGGGAGGAGGTAGTATAATGACTTTTTATATATTTCCTGGAAAGCGAAATCTGCTCTGTTTTGTATGGCTACAGCTAAACAACTGAGCTAAAATGCTGGGCTTCAAGAGCTTTTAGAAGCATCTTTAAGATATTTGAAAAATGGCAATGAGAAACCGAAGCGTTTGGCTCATCTACGAAAAAAAAGCCATATGCAGCTGTGAGCCAAACCAAACAGGGTAATAATCAAGATCTAATCTTGGAAATAAGGAATTATCTAAAGTAAATGATTATTTGCGAAATAGTTATAAGTGGTAGGCTACTTTGCACCGTGCTCTCTATGTTGTGCCCTAGTGGGTCTTTGACCCACACTCATGACAAGCAACAAATCACAGCTCAGATACTAGTACCATCCTGAAGCATGGATTGTGCCTGAACCTAGCTGATGATGGCATCGTGGCAGCTGCCTGAAGTTAGGTGTTGGAGGCAGTGTGTTGGTAGGGAATGGCAATAGACACATCTAGGTGCCCTAACTGGCGGATGCATGCAATACAAAATTTGGGAAGACACGTTTGTGTTTAAGACTTTCAGTGGAGTCCACAATTGGCTATTGTAACGTGATATTCTTTTCATAGTGTCATACTACAAAATTGTCTACACTAGCAATTCTGTTTCTATGGAAATGATTGTTATACTTGCACTTTTATACTGTGATTTTGCAGTGGCATTTTGTTATGATGGTTCTTTGAAGTTGCATAGTAGAAAAATATGTAATTTCTTAGCTAACTGTTTTTAACAGTCATATTTTTTATGCATTTTTATGAGTAGGTTTTACTTGGGTCAATGGCTGCTCTTTCCCTAATGACCATTGTGAGTGTTATAATTGGACGGATCTTTCAGTCTGTACCAGCACAATTTCAAACAAGTTAGTATAACTACTGTCCTTAAGTAGATCAATTTATTGTGCTTTAAAATAAAAGTTCAATATTTTGTTGTAGTTTTTGTGATAAAAAAATGCAATATGCATATTTACCATCATTTACAATATAATTGGTTTTAGATTTGGGAAGTTCTGATAAATTTATTCATCTGTATTAATGGGAATACTTCTGGAAACATGGTGCTTTTGCAGCGTTGCCCATTGGAGAGTATGCAGCAGTTGCTCTCCTTGCATTTTTTGGTTTCAAGTCAATAAAAGATGCATGGGCACTTCCTCATAATGCAAGTGGAAACCATAAGGGGAACTCTGAATCTGGTGAACTGGCTGAAGCTGAGGAGCTTGTCAAGGAAAAGGTTTACTTTTCCGAACTTAGGATTCTCATCAAAGAATATATCTTGATTTACATCAAGTCTATTAAACGTCAGTGCAATTATCTAGTGTCTAGCCAAAGATTTATATCTTTAGCATGTGGCTCTTAAGTCTTGACAACTTATCGAATCGTGTTCTGGAGAAAACTGAATTCACCAAACAAGTTGCCTGCCTTGTCTGACATCTTTATGTACTGAAGATTGTTTTTCTTTGTTCCAGGTTTCTAAGAAACTCACCAGTCCTCTTGAGGTCCTCTGGAAATCCTTCAGTCTTGTTTTCTTCGCGGTAAGTTGCCTCTTATGCTCAGAGAAGTTATCTGTCTAGCATTATAGGAGCCTGGTCCGTTGATCTTGTCGATTCATGAACAACTGATTTATTGCCTGCCAAATTTCTGCATATATGTAGGAGTGGGGGGATCGCTCTATGCTGGCGACAATTGCTTTGGGTGCTGCGCAGGTCTATTCGAGACTTAGGAATAGTCCTTTCTATAGATGTTTCTTTTGATGATGCACTTGCTTGTAGATTTGCTTTAGCATGTCTCATAAACCAGACTCTTGTTTTTGTAGTCTCCTTTGGGTGTTGCTAGTGGGGCCATAGCTGGACACCTAATTGCAACTTCTCTTGCAATTATCGGGGGAGCATTCCTAGCAAACTACCTATCTGAGAAGCTGGTAAGACAACTAGAACACTTATGGTCAATCCTCTATCCCTCTATGCTTTGGTTGTTGTGGCTCTAGTCATTTCATAAGTATGAGCATGAGTTTTAATGCAGTCACATATAGCATGCCGCTTGTTTAAGGTGGCTACTGTTTTGATTTAAACTGAATGCTTTGGCATGTGACTGTTATCCTGCTGTGCATCATTTTGAGAGTTTGGCTAGAGTTCATATGGCTTACAGAAAGTGCCTTTCACCAGGTTGGCCTGCTAGGAGGAGTTCTATTTTTGCTCTTTGCTGCTGCCACACTTTTTGGGGTATTCTAATTTTTCTGAAGAATCTGCTGGTAGCAAACATTTTTGCCAGTGTGATATTCCATTATGAAGTTCTGAGGGGCAAGACAAAAACTCGGCCTAGCACTTCTTGTATGTAATTAGGAGTTGATTTATTTCGGAAGATTTTGAATGTGTATTCTTTCTATCAGACATGTTTTGAGTCTCGTGCCCTTCTTGGGGAGCCAATGTCATATTGGACCGCTAAGATGTTAGCTTTTATTTAGTAAGTTCGTGCCGATGGAGTTTCTTTTTTTAGAACGGACAATGGGTTATGTATGATCACATTGGTGATCTCCGAAGAGTTTAGTAAGGGCATTGTATTGAGCATGATGTATAATTCCAGGAACTTTTCTGTTTGTTCTGCGGTTTCCAGGATGCATCTGATCTTGGTGCAGGCATGACAAAGAGAAAAGAGTATGGATGTAGCGGTGGGCCTTTGGAAGCCCATCGCCAGCCGAACAGTTACTTCATTCCCACTGGGCCTTGCTTAAGACCAAAATATGAGTCTTTTCTTTCCCCAGTAGGCCAGAAGCAATTAAGCAAAGCATTAAGAGGAACTTCCGTCTTCTTCCCGTCTCATTCGAAGATCAGTAACTATTGTGCCATATATACACGAAAGGGTAAAAAATGGCTTCACTCCTGCCATACACAAAAGAGTAAAGGGCTGCAGGATCAAGCAAAATGAACAAAACTAAAACCGTTCGCACAAAGTAGAATACTATACACTGTCATCGCCGATCACTGCTGCCGTTTTACGCACAGGCTCATCACTGATCACATTCACTCCTGCAGTTTCACGCACAGACTTCAGCAAGGGGCGAGCTGGCAACGAACAAGCACAAGCATTGGATCTTTAGCGAGATGTTGGGGCGACAGGAGGCATACATCATCTTTAAGGAACGTGACATGACAAGACGTACGTGCAGGCCAGTATATATGCATATATAGCCACAGCATTCATGCTGGTACTGCTCGATCCATGTAGGTTACGACGAGGACGAGGACGACGTCCGAGGTTTTTCTGTCCCGACATGACGATGTACGTCCGTACATGCATGGACGCGTACCGTCCGTTGTCACACTCGCACCCTCTTGGTTAGCGGTTCGGTTGGGTTTAATTTGATTGAGACAAAAATTAAAGATTTCAAAATAAAACTATGAAAAGAGTAGAAAATATTACAAAATATATTTAAGATCTTTCAATAAAGATCTATAGAGTCCCAAAAAAATTATCACAAAATGTTACACCAAATAGTCTATTAAAAATAATAAATTTTGGTCCAATCGAATTAAACCGAACCGAACTGCGAATCAAAGAGGGTTTAGACATGCCACGATTTTATATGTGTGCGTGAGAGAGACGGTATGCTTATAGTCAACGGTGAACTGTTGGGCCATGTCACTGTGGTAAAGTTTCGCTCTGAAATGAGTGTTGAAAGGGTCTTGTTGCTAGAAAAATTATGGCACATCCAAATATTGGCATTGATACAAACATCGTGGTTACTACCGTAATTATGGCTTCGTTTAGCATCGAACAAGCTTTGAGATTTGAAAGAATGGAAAATTGCATCGTTCCATTCAAAGTTTGATATCTCTCTCGTATCATCGCAAAGTCAGAAATCCCAACCATGCCATTATAAGTTATATTCCTTGACAAAAAAAAAATGCTACTATAAACTTTTTCACCTTCCATCCTTTTCAGTTATATGGTCTAAATCTTTCCTTTTCGATCTCTTCCTCCTCTCCTCTAGATCCTAGAGCTCATGGAAAACGCTGGTACCACCTCCCTCGACCCGAGCACCAACTCCCAGAGCCAGTCTCTCATGTTGGTGCCTCCCTCGATTCGAGCTCCACTAACCTTTGTTCGCACCCCTGTTTCCCTAACTCAGCTCCTTCTCTCACGTATTTAGAATTTCTTTATATTTAGAATTCGTATTTGAATTGTGTTGTAATTTTAAATAGAGAGGCAAGTGCGAAAGAAGAGGTACAAATTTAGCAAGGGAAAAAAACATCAAGCCACGGCATCAAATTTTCATGTTTGTTTGCGAGTTTTTCATCGTAATCAACCAAGTCGACGTCTGAGTTTTTGCAGGATTCAGCGAAAAAGCAAAAGTTCACGTGAGTTTGTGTTGCATCATTTATGATCGTTGGTTCTTGTTGATTCGTTGGTGAAGGTGAATGGGTAGACTACGCTAGCACAATTCAAAAATTTTGTACCGCAGACACTCATGCAAGTAGGAGATCATAGATCGTTATCTTTGTCGTGCGATCGCAGCGGAAGTCGAGTCTCCATTGGTATAGCCAACGACTAATTATAAGAAATAGACATGTCATCTGTACATAACATATAAACAACATTTTCGATGGAATAGCTATAGCAAAGTTTGTAAAAATAATATAGTTTCGCATGCAAATACTCTGATGTGCGCACTCTCATTCTCCGTGGTCTCTAAAGCAGAGGCCACAGTGGCAGATACCAAGCGTCATGAAATCTTGTGCAAACCAAAACTATATTGGTATAATCTCGAAATTCTAGGTGGAATATTTTTTTAAAAAATAAAACAAAGAAACAAAATTTCTTGTCTTGGCTTTTGGAGCTTATCCAGAGGGCGGAGGGCATCATCTGTCACGGCCCCTGCGCCGGTAGGTTCCACACGCGACATGCCGCGCTTTGTTTAATCGCGACGCGAGCAAACAAAAGACTTGTAGAAAAAAAAAAGGAGGCTGTTTTTGGCTTTAACATTTTAGTAATGCCACAGCAAGATAGATGCCAATGGAGGGTGGCTCACATGCATGAGCATGACAATATGGGCAGAAATAGAATTCGTGGCCGGCCACCTAGACTCCTAGAGAGTAGAGAGAGAGAGAGAGAGAGTGCTTGCATGTATAGCTGCAAATTAAGCTGTGATTAACATGCATGCATGTATGGGCTTGATTAGCCATGCATCAAGGGAGATCGACCGGTAGATCGATATGCTTATAATAATACGAGAAGTTTACCAAGGAACTGGAGTTTAACTCTAACCGGTAGAACTCACATGCTAGACCGAAAGTACCCTAGGTGAGAGGACAGGGCACAGCCGAAAGAATCGCAAGGACTTAGCACAAAAATATTCCTGCCACTCGCTACCTGCTGCTACTGGTAGGGTGATGTAGGTAGCGAGATTCCTAGGGTGAGGGTGAGGGTAGCTAGCCCCGCGGAAAGGCTAGTCCAGTCGCAGCGATCGGAGGAGATCCGTGGCGTCGCGTCGTGTCGCCGCTGGCTCCGCCTGCACCCGCCGCGTTAACAACCGGTCGACTCTATCCCCACACCCACAGCAACTCCCTCTATCTTTTTCTTTAAATTTACTTCACATTTTACACTACACTGTAAAAAATTCCTTCTCTTCACCGGACACTCTATCCAAAGCTATAGTATTTTAGAGTGTCTGCTACGTATGCTTGAAGAAGATCCATCGTCGTGACAGGCAACGTACGTCTGTGATGTTATGTCTAGTGGTTGTGGCTGTGTCTTGGGTGCAGACGAAAACGTTAAGGATCTTCGAAAAGAGGGCTAGAAAGATTTTTAGAAATTATTTGCAGATATTTTTTAAAATTATTTACAAATATTTTTAGATTTTAAAAATATTTTAAAAATTATTACAAAATATTATAGCAAATGCTTTTATATGAAAATAACAAATTTTTTAAATCGAACCCGAATCGTACCAGAATCACAAACCAAAAGAGGCCTTCATCGGTAAGAGAAAGTGCAGAGTCTGGGAGGTGGGGTCTTGATAATTTTATAAATATTTTGTTATTTCATAGAGAAAAGAAGAAAAAATCACGACAGTCATAAGTTCACCTTCAACGTACTATTGAAAAATGCTCAGATACATTCACCGTTTCCACTAAAAAAAAACCCAGAAGGCCAGAACCTGATGGGAGCAATGCTGCTCGGGCTTGCATCCATTGCTCACTACCTCGTGAGGTGGGTGACATGTGGGGGCGGCATATGCCTTGTCTCATGCCGCCGCTGCACTGCACCTGCCGCGCGTGCACGGCAGGCAGGTGATGGGCGAAACCATCATGATGAATCTTTTGCTTGGGTTTGAGCGATTGACCAGGCGGGCCCCACCTTCCCGTTCGGTCTAGGCGCTCAAGGACTCGTGCCGTGCATCGGTCATCGGTGCATGGACGCATAAACACACGAGCACACACGCTTGTAGACGATCGAAACACTCCCCCATGCCATGAGCCCATGTGGTCACGAGGATTAGGCCGCGCATGCACACTCACTGCCATAGTGCCATGCCGAGCATACATGAACATGGGTCGGAGCAACTCCGCGCGCAGGGCGTGCATCTATCTATGCGCCTGCAATTAGCCATACTATCTTTGCTCGGAAAAAAAACAACAATTAGCCATTCTATGGGCGCCTACTATATAAATAGGATCAGCTAGCTAGCCAATGCACAATCGTACATATACAGGTCAAATAATATCGATCATTTTGAGATGCTGATATGGGGAATAACCAAAGTTACTGGAGAGTATACATAATAGTAAGGGCAACCATGCAACGGCTTTTCTATACGCTATTTTTTCCGTGTTTTCATATCATACTTCCCATACTTGTGTTACATGCTTCCTCTCTTCCACCGTATATCCTGCATAGTAGTACAAATATTATTTACTTCTAGCATCAAATCAACATGCAATTTTCTACCGCCAGGTAAATAAGCCCCGCTGCGCCTGCGCGTCTGACCCATCCACCGGTACAGCAAGTACAGCGTGCAGTACAGGGGAGCACGGCATATGGTGCCACACTGCCACTACCCTAGTAGCACGAGCAGGCAAGCAGCATGCGCTCGATCCACACGTTCGGAGACCACGGCGGTGGCGTTCGACATTCGTGCGTGCAACACGTGCGAGGACGGGGCGTACAGCGCACGCCGTTACGGTATCCGTCCCCCGCAAGGCGACAAGCGCCTCCCCGCGCCGTACGGCGCCGCGCGCGATCCGTTGGGCGGAGGAAATCACCGCGCTGCCCCCCCTCCGGTCCGATGGCTCCGGCTGCGGCGGCAAAGGCGCGCTGGGAAACGACAAGGGAGAGGGTAGTCTCGTATTTTCGCAGCAGCGTAAACGATTTGTGCTGTGCATGCCGCTCTTCCGTCGGCTGGACGGACGAACGCTTTGACCGTCCGAGCGTCGGGAGCCAGTTCGGTTTTGGCGGCAAATTCGTGCCCTTGGATTTCGGACTGTTTGCTCGTGCCGTGCGGCATCTGGTGCGGCCCGTGCGGGGACCTCACCCACGGTACACAATTTCCTTAAATATTTTGATAATCCTTAAGGGTCTTGAATTTCAAAATTTTATCAAATTACTATGCGTGATTGCATGATTAACGTTTATCATGCTTTGTAAATTGGTCTTGTATTTTTTAGCTTAACAGTTTAACGGCTTATCTACATTTAGAAAAAAAAAATGCTTCGAATTTTTTGAGCCCGTTTTTGTCACTGTTTTGAAGGCGTGTTCTGGCGCTTTAAAAAAATGTCAAACAAAATGGATCTGAATCTCGAAACTATTTCGATAAGCTCTCGAAATTCGATCATTTCAGCAGTTCAGATCAGTTCAAAAAAATTAAACCTAAAACAAAAGGCATTTCTGTTTTTCCGATCTACATCATTGTCATAAAAATATTTTTCAATACACGACACTTTAATTAGATCATCGACACATTAATGCACAATCAACAATTTGTTGCATGCATGAAATTCTTGGACTAGCAATTATTTTATGAACTTTACGAGAAGTGCGTCTGCAAAAGATCATAAAGTATGATCTTAATGATCTAGCCCAACCTCGTCACGTCCTAATATAATGCTTCAAAAATGGCTTCTAGAGTGTTGCTAGCATTCGTAGCAGTCACTGTAAAACACTGTAACTTTGGATGGAGTGTTTGATGGAGAGAAAAAAATCTTTTAGAGTGTAGTATGTGTGAAGGAAATTTAGAGTAAAGTGAAGAAAAAGTATCTAGTAGTGTTCAGATAGAATGACTGACGTGGATGCTTAACCAACACCGAACAAAACGAAACTTCCACCGTAGGAAGAGAAAAGTCCCACCAACCCACGTACATGTCAGAGACAAAGGTTATCAACCCTACCAAAACTATAATGAGGAGAATGCTAAGGTCAACAACCATATTGTTGGCATTGGTAAGAAGTATAGGGTTTGGTAAGTTGGTGGAGACTCCGTCGCTGTCGTCGAAGTTGAGGTTGTTGGTTATCATCGGCGTTGGTTTGTTCCTTGTGGAGTTGTGCTCTTTTGTTCAGGTTTTGGTGGATTTTGGTGCGAAGACGATGTTTGCTGCTAGGGGTTTTTCAATCCACTGCCTGGATGAGTCGCTCCGGAACTCGTCGTTGTTGGTCTTGACGTTTTTCTTCGATGCCGGCGTGGTGAGAAGGGGAAGTTTCTTTCTGTGTTGTTCGATCGGGTCCTTTAGTGAATTTGATGTAATTTCGAATTTGTTCTTGGACTTGGTTGTAAGTTCGTGGAAGCTTCAGGAATGAAAAAGTAGTATTGTTCTCAAAAAAAAAAAAACAACCATATTGTTGAATCTCACAAAAAAACTTATTATCATAACTCATAGAGCCACCATCAATACCACCATTGAGAACAAAAAGACCAGCAAAACCTAACCTTAAAATAGGATTTGACCGCAAAAACCAGAAGGAACTCCGGGGAACTCCAACGTCTCCAATGATCGTTGCCTCTGTATCCCAATACGGTGAGAGAGGAGATAATCATGCATGTGTTGCGTTCGGGTCCTCTACAATTTTCACTGTGTTTTTTTGTTTGTTAAAGATTCTGGCACCAGAGTAATTTTCAATTTGCCGGTGTAAGTTTCCATATGCTTGAGGAATGAATCAGCAGGCTCTTTCTAAAAAAAATTTAAAAGGCAAAACTTTAACGAAATACACCACACTAGATTAATCCCCTGCACGTGGCATGTGAAAGTGAGTCCATAGCCGTACAAACCTTTTGCGTTGCATGGGACAAAAGATTGCGGCAACTATTTCGTGCCGTCACCGGCAACCATGTTGTAGTACATAAATAAAATTTCGTCTCGTCGCAATTCCACGGAACATGGGGGGGCCGGATGCGAAAAGAACCCGCACGGTTTTCCACGAGGGGCGGCAGCGCCTCGCGGCCTGCGCCTGTCGGTGTTAACTCCGGCCGCCACGTGGCTCCCAGCGGGCGCGTGAGGACAGCTGGTCGTCACGTGCTATGCGGCCCGCGCCTGCCGTCGGATCCGACGGACGGTCCTGATGCCGTCCCGAGAAGATAAGGCCCGCAGCGCGTCACGTGCCCCTCCCGAGTCCTGCCCTCGAGTCTCGGCGCGGTCAACGTGGGGGATCCCACCAGGTAAATTATTTTTACGCCTGGATAAGATTGGGGAATGGGGAGGCGTTCTACCGCAGTAGAAAACTGAAAAACCACTGCCTCGAATTCGACCCAAATTTCAAAAGCAGAAGTGATATTCGGGAGTAGCAGTATGAAGTGAAGTATAGTGAACTGTTCTGCTCGAGTAAAGGAGAGCAAACTGGGTGCAGGGATTGCAGCCCTCTGTTCTGTTCACGTATCCTGGACCGTAAGAAATTTCGAAGCATCGAAGTTTTAAGAGAGGTTCTATTGAAAACGATATTGCGATCAATTTTACCATTACCCAAGCATAAATTTCCAAAAAAAGTATCAGCCCTTAAAAAATGTGTGGATTTATGTATGATTAAGGTTAGGTTAATTGGGTTAGCTAATTTTAACCCAACTGGATTAGTTTAAACAAACAAAATCTGGTGTTTCACAACTACTCCCTCCGTTATGAAATAGTTGTCGTTTTGGACATTGACACGGTCTCCAAAATGCAACTTTGACCACTGAAAACTATTGTAATTTAATTTTAACATGCATCAAAATTATATATTTGTGAAAGTTCTATTCGAAACGAAATCATCTATATGAATTTTATGCTTCAAATCTAAATGGTTTAGAAGTATTTTATAGATAAAATTTTAAAACATTGACTTAGGACATGTCTAAAACGACAATTATTTCAGGATGGAGGGAGTAATATGGTTGACATGTGTGGTTTAGTTGATTAGTTTAGTGCGGTAAGTCCGTAGAGAGGAATTAAGTAATCCCACGTCCTGTTTGGGTTAATTAAATTGCGTTGATCCAATAAGTTTATAGCATGTTCGAAATAACTAAGCTAAATAAATAATCCTGTTTGGGTTAAGTAAATTGCATTGATCGAATAAGTTTAGAGCATCTTCGAAATGACTAAACTGAATGAAAAGAATGACTGAGTTGAAAATGAATTGAATGTTAAACTAGGGTTCAAGGGTTTTTGAATTTTCTTCTTAAAACTAGTCCGATCGTCTGTGTTATCTTTAAAAGCTTTTAGAAGCGGCTTGATGATTGCTAGCTGAAAGCTGAAATAAATATCATTTTTTTCCCCTTTGCTTATGACCCTATTCTCCTTAGCTTGTTGTCTGCCTTATCTACTTATCCAGCTTAATTATAGAGCTTCATGAGATTGCTCTAAAGGCTGAATTAACTTCATCTGAATCATTTTATGGATCGTCTAGACGCACCTTCTAGTTAGAAAGAAAGAGCTCAAAAACAAAAATGGTTGTATTTTAAACGAGGTTAAACTAATAGAAAGATGAGTTAGATAGAGAACCACGTCTAAAGTCACACATACATGCTCGAAATAAAGTCCAACAAAGTTGTACGTTACATTAGGCCATCGCTAACGCCTCGTTTGTTTACGCGTTGTGTTGCGTTGCGTCCGCGTAGTTTGAATGCAACGGCTGGCGGGAAAATTCAACGCAACGCAACGCAATGGCTAAACAAACAACGCCTAAGAGCATGACAACACTTAACGTCAGCAGTTTTTAAGTCATATCTAAACAATGTCATGTTAGCTAATTGATGATAAGAAGAGAGAGAACGTACATAGATACTTGGGTCGTCTTTTAAGAAAGTGTCTGCTCTACACCAGAATTAAAAAACTTTGTGTGTGAGTAAATTTTCTATAAAAACATGCATCCATCTCTACGACAATTGTTGTATATGCTATCTATACTGTTGTTTCTGTGTAACATGGCAATAGCTAGAGACAAGTGTTGTCTCAATCATTATAATGCTCTAATAGTTCCTGACGGCGTGTTCTCCGCTCAACCACTGCGGATCACACCCCTGGTCAGATTTTTAGTCTGCTAGCCAACTCGATCAAGCTCGATCCGATTTGAGCGTCGGGCACAACAAGGAGCGACTCGCAGATTTACCCAGGTTCGGACCCCCTCGCGGGTAATAGTCCTACTCCTGCTGAGCCTTAGCTCTTTTCTGATTGTGGTTGAATGGGAATGTGTTTACAGAGTGTCTCGAATACACGAATGCTTCTCTCCTTCTCTCTTCTCCTCTCTCTCCTCCTTTTATACAAGCTTTGGGTTTGGCGAGAGAGCCGAGGGTAGGCAAGATCTGGTGCTCAAGATAATCGACAAGACACGACAGAAGAGATTAAAACGTCTGCCGCCCACGCACGCTGCGCAAGGCCGCTTCTCGCGTGCCGCAGTGGCCTCGACCAAGACAATCCACACGGTGAGTCTCGGGTGGGGCCTCGCCGCTCTCCTCCGACACGGGCGGCCTCCTCAAGCAAACCTTCTCTCACGGCCAATTCTTCGCGCCACAAAGGATACCGCCGGACTGCAAGGGTCATCAGAAGCGGTAATCATTTCTTCCATTGCCTATCCCGCGTGATGTCTCATTAAATGCGCGCCGTCCTTCACAGGGGGAGCCGTCTCAAGACTCATTCGCAATGCTCCTCGCTGGGCCCGTCTAGCGGGGCCCTCGCCTGGTCTCAGAGGGGTCTCACCACGCACCGCTTTGGCGCGTGGGGCCTCGCCTCATCGTCGGAGGGGCTCGCCCACGCACTCCGCTTTGGCGCGTGGGGCCCTCGCCGCTTTTCAGAGGGGCTCGCCCACGCACGAGTGGGGCCCTCTCGGCCTTCCTAGGGCTCTTTGTACCTCGGTATTTATTACACCGACAGAGCCCCCGGTCCACCATGATACGCGAACCGTCGCAGATATTTTTTCCGCTCTTGTGCGGCGGGAGACGAATCGTGGGGGCCCACCACCGCGGCACCAGACGCTGATTCTCCACCGCACACGATCTTCCTTGGGAACTACGCCTGCTGGAAACCAAAACGCAGGGGGCAATGATGGCGCCGCTGCATGCATGAATCCAAACCGTCGACTCGCGCTTCCACGCTTATAAATACTTCTCTCGGCGCTGTATAATCCTTCCGCGACGCTTAAGTCTTCGTTGCCCATCGCCTTCCTCGCCGCTATTACTGACCTTTCGCCACCGCCACCGCCAAATTTTCCATGGCTCCTAAGCGCAGCAGAAGGCCGCCATGGACGCCGCACCACCTTCGGAGCTGTTTCGCCGCTTCCACCGCCGATGAGGATCGTGGCGCGGCAGTCTTCGTGCCACCGACCGCCGCCGGTTCCGCGCCGGCACCATCATGCCGAGTCTCGCGCGGGAGATCGTGACCTTCTCTCTGGCGTCTTTGGCGGGCCTTGTCCCGCCAGACTCGAATTCTTCTTGGGGTGCTCGCTTTACGGATCCAGCGGCGACCTTCCTCCCAACTCGATCATGACCTCGGTCATCTTCACCCACCTCGCGAGATGTTCGTGGGGACGATGCTAAACCTCCCGCTCTGGCGCCGACTCTACATCCTCGACACAGCTCGCGCCGAGCGCGGTTGAGTCGCTGCATTGCGCGCTCGCGACGCCGCTTTTATCCTCGCTGCGGTCAAGTCCAACTGGAAGGATCGCACCGGCGAAGTGGTCAGACGCTGGAGGACTCCAGGCCGCGACGATCTTGTTCTTCCCGACGATCCCGCTGAGCCCATCGCCGACCGGGGGCCCGGCCAGACGATCTAGCGAGTACGGAGGCGATGGCGGCGCAGATTGCCGAGCTCGCCGCCGGGCTCACCGGACCCCGTGGTGGCGGACTTTTTGCGGCGCCGTTTTGCCCGCTGTTGAGGGCGCGCTCACTGGACGTATTTACGGCGACGACGACGGACCCAGATCGCTCTTGGAGGTGAATACTCTCGCATTCTTTTGGATTTCGTACCTTCTTTCTTTCCATTTTGGCTAATAGCCAACTCGCCGCTTCTTCTTTGGGTGTTCATTTGGGGAACGTGCGGGCGACGTGTTCGAGATCGGTGGCGGGGCTTCGACCACGCCGACCGGCGACATCGCTTCGCCGACGGGCATCCCCTCTGCGATTGGGATCCACGGAGCGCAACTCTTACTTGCAGCGCCGCTTCTACGGAGGTCTTCGTCTGCGGTCCAAGTGGCTCGGGACCACTGCAGATCCATGAGCCGCCTCGGCGACCGCTTAAGCTTCCGCGGCATTGCCGCTTGCTCGCGTGGCGGCCGACTCCGCCAGCGCTCTTGAAGCGCCGCCTATCTCGCCGTCGACGACGACGACGAGGAGGGAGGGCGAGTCAAGAGAGCGCGCCCTTCAAGTCTCGAAGCTTCGCCGCCACCGCCGGCCCCATCCGGCTGGAGTTCGCTGCTACCGCTTCCGCTTCCGCCACCGGGCGAGAACACGGCGATCTCAAGAACTGGCGCGCCGCGCCGGTTTCTTCGCTCCTCCTACGCTGACGCTCCCTGGCTGGCGCCATTGCCATTGGCGCTTCTGCCGGCACCGCTTCGTGCAGCGCAGCGTCTGTTTCGACGGCGGTGACGGCGACAGCGCCGCCACCACCGCCGCAGAACAAGCGATTTGAGCTCCCCTTCGCCAGCTTCGCCTTGGCGACCGCTTCAGTTGGTTTTCCTGCGCTTACGCCCACTTCGATTGGGGTTAGCATGCTACACGGTTTTGCATACCGAACCTGTTTGTCCTTCTGAACAGGCGGACGCTGGGCATCGAGCCCGCTTCACGCGACTCGCCAAATTTTCACCGCCTAACGCCTTCGACGGAGGTCGCCTGTGGCGGCGGAGAGTTCGCGGCGCGGCGGCCGGAGAACCCTCGCCACCTCGTCATTGGCGCCGCCATCTCGGCCGTGACCGCCGACGTGGGACGTTCCTTTGAAGCGCCGCACCTCTCCCGCACTGGCGACGCGGAGGAAGCCCTTGCCTTGGCGGAGCGATCTGCCGGCTGAAGCCGCGGCGGGCCTTGGCCAAGAAACCGCCAAGGAGGCGATGACCAGCGAGGCTGCGGCGTAAGCCGCCGCCGCCGCCGCCAAACAGATCAAGACCTCCGCCGAGCACTTCGAGCGCCCGACTCGCCGACATGCCGCGACCGCCATCGCGGCTTCCGGATGCCCTGCATCCACTGGTGTTTTTGCATCCTCTGGCTGGAGGAGACGGCCGCAGAAGACGCGGCACCGTGGGGACGAGCCGCCAAGCCTCGCGCGTCCTTCCGGTGGCGCTGCGGACGCGGGCGATCAAGACGGTCGCCAAGGCGCTCTCGGCAAATATGTTCATCTTGGGCAACTGTCTTGCTCGAGACGCCGATTTGATCTTGACGCCGCCACCGGGAGCCTTCGCGCCGCTTGGACCAGCTTTGAGCGGTAGCTGGTTGACACCGCCGCCGACCGCGTGTCCATGATGGGGGTGCCGCTCCAATGAAGATTTAAGACCGGGAGGAGTAGCGAGACTCCCCCGGCTTTTTGCCTTGTAAATGTTGCCTATCAACGCAAACAAACTTTTGCTCTTTTGTTGTGAGTCTCACTTGAACTTCGTACAACTTTAACTTGCGGAATTGAATTGGGGCACCTGGCCGCCAAAGGTTTTAGACTGAACGTTCTGCCGCAAGTGAGCGCTTATTTCCTTAGGCATCTGGTTACTTCAACCCTTATGGCCTCTCGCAACCCGACTTAAACATTACGTGGCGAAGCGCTTAGCTTCAGGAAGTGGTCTAGTCATTGGTGCCGCCGTTATGCATTGCCTAGACCGAGCCGACACACCGAGCTAGAGCCCGCCTTCCGTCGCCGCCCGCACCAACAGAAGTTATAAGCGCTTGCCTTTGCAACTAAGGGCCATCACCTTAAGTATTTTCGCTACCGATTTTCGTGAGAATGTTTTCTAACAGACCTTTCTAAGGCTAAGCCACCGATCGCCAAAAAGCTTTAGACAGAGCTTTCCGTTGAAAGTGAGCGCTTTTTCCTCAGGCATCTGGTTACTTCAACCCTTATGGCCTCTTTGCGAACCGACCCTAGACATCGCGTGGTGAGAACTTAGCTTCCGGAAGTGGTCTAGTCGCCGGTGTCATTGTTATGATTGCCTAGACCGAGCCGACGACCAGGGCTAGAACCCGCTTCGTCGCTTCGCCTCGCCCAATCATGAGTCGCAGTGTTAAATCCTTGCAACTAAGGGCCATCGCCTTGAGTACTTTTTTTCACGCCGACTTTCACCGGAATGCTTTCTAATGACTTGAGGCGAAAAAGAAACATATGCCCACAAGGAGATGAACTTATCTCTTATTGAAGATGGCTTTGTACAACGCACTTTCGAGGCGAAGCGGTGAAGGAAGAAGGCCTCGCCGCTCGGCTCAAGGAAGCCCCAAAAAGCTCTTGATCGCCACCCACGGTAGAACTTCTCACCGCCGACGTTCAAGTGTTCGCCAATTCGCGACCGTCCTCGAACGCGAGCTGACCGAGCTCGGCGGGAGATCGAGACCACCTTGAAGGGGCCTCCCATTGGGGAGATAGTTTGTTGCGCCCGTCTGCGCTTGATTTTGCGTGAACGAGGTCGCCAACGCGATGTTCTCACACACACCGCTTTGCTTGATAACGGCGCAGCTTTGCCGATACTTGGCGGCCCGGATCGCCGCCCTGTCTCGGATCTCCTCCAGGAGATTTACTTCATCCTGACGCCGGTCAGGGTCTTGGTCTTCGCTGAACGCCGCCACTCTTGGGGAGCCGAAGGCGAGCTCTGATGGGAGTACCGCCTCAGAGCCATACACCAGGAAGAAGGGGGTCTCGCCGGTGGCTCTGTTGGGAGTTGTCCGCAGCGCCCATAATACGGTGGGAACTTCTTCCGCCCAGCGCTTGTCAAGGCTTCTCCAGCGGTCGAACGCCTTGTCTTGAGCCCTTTGAGTACTTCCGTTCGCCGCTCCACTTGCCCATTGCTCTCTGGATGCGAAGCGGAGGCAAAGCACGCTTGGTACCCAACTCTTCGCACCGCTTTTGGAAATCGGCGCTTTCGAGCGGCGCCGTTGTCGATGATGACTCTGTTGGCGACACCGAACCGGACGAAGATGCTCTTCATAAACTTGATAGCCGCTGCATGATGTGATCGCCGGACCGGCGAGGCTTCAACCCACTTAGTGAATTTGTCGATGGCGGATTTAACAGATGAGTATATCTCCGCCGCTCATGAACGGGCCAGAATGTTCAAATTTCTGATCGCGAACGGCCAGAGAGCGGAATGGTTTGCGGCTACTGGGCGGTCGGTGGATCTCGCTTAGCATGAAATTGGCACGCCGCATCTCCTCACCACTCAAGGCATCCCGAGGCGGTGGGCCAATAGAAACCGTGGCGAAAAGCTTTCCCAACCAAGGCGGCGGCCTCAATGGCTCCGCGACATGCCTCCATGGATCTCGAGAGAATTTCATTCCCGCTCCGAGTGACGACTTCGGTAAAACTCCATTTGCGCTCGGGCGACATACAGTCCCCACCTACTGTATGAAGCGCTTGGCCTTGCGCGCTATCTTCTCTCGGCGACGCGTCATCGCTTGGGATCACTCCATCCCGCAGTAGGCTAGGATCGGATCCATCCATCGACCTTCCCGGACGAGTGTGACGACGTTTCAGACATTGTCGCCGACGATTCGCCCGGCCGGGCGTTTCGCCTCAACCGCCTCAACAGCTTCTTTCCTCCTCCTCTAACCGGAGCTGCAGCGAGATCGGTGGACGTCTCCTCCAGAGGCGGAGCTGCTGTGGAAAGCGTCGCCCCGCCAGGTGGGGGCTGCGGACGGACGGTCACAGAAGTCTTTCTTCAAAGACCCCAATGAACAGTGCCTCGACGAGGCAATCTGGGCGATTCATCCGCCATGTAGTTGTCGCGGCGAGGATGTGCACGGCCCAAACCTCAAAGTGCCGCTCAACCGGCGCGACCTCCGCCAAGTAGGCCGCCATGACGGGATTCGAGGTGAAATCCTTCCTCGCCTGGTTGATGACCGAGAGAGTCGCTTTTACTTGTAGCCACGGATGCCAAGGGTCGGCCACCCCGAGCCCCATGGCGATCCTTCATACTCGCGACGTTGTTGGTGGCGCGAAGTCCAAGACTACCAGTGCCGGATGACATCGCCGGTGGAGACACCAGACGACGCCTAACCCCAGCCCCTCCAACCGGAATGAGCCGTCAAGAAGAGAGTCCACGGCGAGGAGGTGGGTATCTTCGGCTTCGTGTCCGTCGAGTCCACTCACGATGAACTCCGCAGAGCTTGCCCTTTGATGGCCATTCGGGAGCGAATTTGAGATCGAATTCCGCCACCCATGGTCTATTTGGCGACGACCCGTCGCCTCGCGGTTGAAGAGGATCTCCGCAGGGATACTTGGTCAACAGTGATTTCTCGCCCGAAGTAGTGGCGTAGCTCGGGATGCCGCCAAGACGGCGTAGAGCATCTTCGGTCTTGTGAATACCTTGTTTCAAGGCGTCGTGGAGGACCTTGTCGACGAGTAAATGGGCGCTGAACGCCTCTCTTTCCGCCACCAAGATCGCACCGACCGTCTGGGGTTTGCCGCGACGAGGATCAATGGCTCGCCTGGTTCGGGGCAATCAAGACGGGCGGGAGGTAAGATACTTCTTCAGACCGTCGAACGCCTCCTGCGCCTCCGTCGCCCACTCGAATCGGTTGGTATTCTTTAGGAGCTTGAGCGTTGGGAGACTTTTATCCCCAAGCGAGCTATAAGCGGCCCAGGAGGTCAGCGACCCACCAAGCACCGTGATCCGCCAAGTCGCGTCGGGGCTTCATGTTCTCGATCACGCGATCTTGTCGGTTTGCCTCAATCCCCTCCGGGAGACGAGGAATCCCGGTTAGCTTGTCTGACGGAACGGCGAACACGATTTCTCCTGATTAAGCTTGATGCAAGACTTCCTCAGTTGGTGAAGGTTTCTTCCGTGTCGCCAATTAACTCCTCCGCCTTCTTGGACTTCACCACCAGATCATCGACATACACCTCCGTGTTCCGCCTATTTGGGAGCGGTGAAGCGATATGCATGGTCGGCTGATAGGTTGGGCCCGATTCTTCAAATCAACGCTATCCTTGTATAGCGAGAGACGCCCATGAGCGTAACGGCGGTCTTGTCTTCATCTTCTTCGCCATGCTAATTTGGTGGTACCAGAGTACGATCCGTAAAGCACAACCGCCGCACCCGCAGCTTGTGTCGACGATGAGATCGATCGCGGGCAGTGGTATGGATCCTTCGCACGCTTTGTTGAGGTCGGTGAAGTCCACGCACATCCTCCAATGCCCGTTGATTTCTTGACGAGGACGGGTTCGCGAGCCACCTAGGATGGGCGACATCTGCGGACGACCCCGCCTTAAGAGCTTGTCCACCTCCGCCGGATAACTTCACGGCGCTCCACCGATTGCTTCCGGACCTTCAGATGACCGGTCGCAGGCGGGAACGCCGCCAACTTGTGCTCAATCACCTCCTCGGGACCCCAACCATGTCGGACGGTTGCCACGCAAACACGCTCGTTAGGATCGGAGGAAGGAGACGCGCGCTTTCCTATTTGGCGCCGAGAGGCGCCCACCGAACGGTCTTCCGGTCCGACTTCGCCAGGAGACCGCTTAACCTCCGCGGACGAACCGGGAGGCACGGTTCACGGAGGAGCTCCTGAGTCGAAGCCTCGCCTTCGGCACCGACGCTTCGCCAACGCGAGGGCATCCTTGTCGCAGCGGAGCGCCCGGACGGTCCACTTTCAAACGATGGGGCCGGTGGCCCGGGATCTTCACCACCATGTACGCATAGTGGCACACCGCCATGAACTCGGTCGGCGCCGGCCGACCTAGTATGGCGCTGTAGGGAGGTCGAAGTCCGCCACTCGAACTCGAGCATCTCGGTGCGGAAGTTGTCGAGCCTCCGAAGGTTACCGGAGATCGATGCGCCCGTGGACGGACTCGGCCCGCGCGATGTCAAGAATGGGAGCGTTAGGCGAAGCTCCGCCGCCGATCTGGGCGCGCTTGGCGACCGGGCGACGGGGAGGTTGAGGAACTCCTCCGCCTACCAAAGACCCGCCCTAACTTTACATTCGGACCGTGGGTGCAACCACGATCGGGAGGTGCCAGGTCGGCGGATCTTGGTTGGGTGATCGGCTCGATCGAACGCGATCGGCCGCTCCGACCACGCCCACCGCCTCGGCGACCTAAAGCGGGCGCGGCGGCGACACCTCCTCATCGCACGCTTAAAGCTAGCGTGGGGCGGATAGGTGGTCAACCGCCGTGGATGACGGCAACCTCGCGCTCCCGCCGCCGAAAACCAAGCGTTGCCGTCTCCTTGCCCTTGCCATCGCCGGACGCTGCTGCTGCCGCCGCTCGTGGACTCGCTTGTCCACCATCTTGCCGACGACATCGCAATCCGCCAAGTCGTGGGAGTTGTTGCGGTGAATGGGACGATGAGGGCCTTCCGTCCCACTCACGGGCGATGATCTCGCCGCCTTCGTCGCGCGTTAGGGTTGCCGCGTCCCGGCGATCGCCGTAGCCGCTACCTCGGCCGCCTTTACGGGACCGTACCGCCGGCGCGCGACCTCCTCCTCTTTTCGCTTCGCCGCGTCCATTGCGCGCTGGTCATGTGTCGTCGTCGTCGCCGCGATCGGCGGCCATGACCTGCCGGTCTCGGCCGCCTTTGCGCTTCTTCTTATCCTTCTTGCCGGGGTTCCTCGAGGTTCGGCCTCGCCGCCCTTGGTGGCCCCGCCAGCGGCGGGCGGATGCGAGCTCGCTGAAGGGCGACTTAGGCGCTAAGGTGAAGAGCTCCTCCGTCGCCTTGATCTTGCGGGTGGCCATCTTCTCTTTGACCTTGGGGTCTCTTGACGCCCTCCGAATGCCGTGACTACGGATCGATGGAGATGTCGGGGATGGTGTTGCGGACTGACCGAAGCGCCGAATATAGTCGCCAAGCGACTCTCCCTTCTTCCGCTTCCACGTTGTGGATGTCGTCTTCACCCCGGCTGCTCAAGGTGCCCCGAAGTTGGTGACGAAGAGCTCCGAGAGCTCCTTCCATGACCCCACGGACCGGGCAGGTTCATGAGCCACTGGCGGGCTCACGGTGAGGACCGCGGGAAAGTAGTTCGCCAGAACCTTCCCGACCCTCCGGTCGGTGCATCACCGTCAGATAGATCTGCAAAAACTCATCGGGGTTGGTGGAGCCGTCGACTTTTCGATGGGGCCGGACGAAACTGCTCCGCCATCGGACTTGGCGCACCTCCTTAGAAAAGGCGCGGCACTGACGCCGGAGCCTCCTGCTCTGAACGCGGTCCTCGCCCGCCGCCCGTCGCTTAGGCGGCGCCAAGAAGCGCCACCTCATCGGCCGGGCAGCTGCATGGAACCCTCTTGTTGGTCCTCACAAGACGGCGGCGACAGCAGTGATCGCGGCTTCGGTCGCGGCCCTGCGGAGCTTGTCACGCAGTCTTCTCCATGCGACAAGTGGCGGTCCTCCAGATGGGACCGAGATCGCGCCACACTGACGCCGCCCGGCCGAGCCCGTAGGGTCGCGCGTTTGTCGTCTTGGCCCCGCCTCCTCACCAGAAATCTGCGAGAGGAGTGCGAGGGCAACAAAGAACGGAGGACGCGAAACGCCGGTTCCCCGCTTCAAACTTGCACCACCGCCGCGGCGGCGTCGACGAAGGGCCAAGTGCCAACCACGGCGCCGCCGGAGTCCGAGTCACCGGAACGGTGGGTTTTCAACAAGGCCCCGCCGCATGGAGGTTCTGTCTTTGGAGTGCACTCCTCCAAGGCCAGCGCCGCTTAGCTTGGCCGAGGCGGCTGCTTCCGCCGAGGCTCCAACCTAGGCGGGCGGCCACCGCCGGGTGATCCACCGCCATCGCCGCGGCCGACTCCGGGCCACGGCTCTAGCGGTCGCTTCTGCTCGCCCATCGCGGATCTTTGCTCCGCCATCGCCTCTCAAGAAGGGTCAAGAGCTTGAACCGATGCTAGCGCTCCCCACTGGCGCGCCATCGACGGCGTGTTCTCCGCTCAACCATCGCGGATCACACCCCGGTCGATTTTTAGTCGCTAGCCAACTCGATCAAGCTCGATCCGATTTGAGCGTCGGGCACAACAAGGAGCGACTCGCAGATTTACCCAGGTTCGGACCCCCTCGCGGGTAATAGTCCTACTCCTGCTGAGCCTTAGCTCTTTTCTGATTGTGGTTGAATGGGAATGTGTTTACAGAGTGTCTCGAATACACGAATGCTTCTCTCCTTCTCTCTTCTCCCTCTCTCTCCCCTCCTTTTATACAAGCTTTGGGCTGGCGGAGAGAGCCGAGGTAGGTAAGATCTGATGCTCTCAAGATAATCGACAAGACACGACAGAAGAGATTAAAACGTGTCAGCTTGCCACGCACGCCTGCACAAGGCCCTCGCGTGCTTCGCAGTGGCCTCGACCGCACAAATACACCGGTGAGTCTGCGGGTGGGGCCCGCCGCTTCCTCCCGACAGGCGGCCTCCTCAAGCAAACCTTCTCTCTCACGGTCAATTCTTCTGCGCCACGGTGGATAGCTGCCGGACACGCAAGGGTCATCAGAAGCGGTAATCATTTCTTCCGTTGTCATCCGCGCATGATGTCTCATTAAATGCGCTTCGTCCTTCAGCGAGAGGGGGAGCCTTCGTCTCAAGACTCTTCGCAATGCTCGCTGCCTTGAGCCCGTCTGGCTGCGCGGGGCCCTCGCCTGTCTCTAGAGGGGCTCGCCACGCACCCGCCTGGCGCGTGGGGCCCTCGCCTCGCCTTTCAGAGGGGCTCGCCCACGCCCGCCCCCTGGCGCGTGGGGCCTCACAGCCTCTGAGGGGCTCGCCACGCACTGGGCCTTGCTCGCCCACTCGCCCACTGGCGTGGGGCCCTCCAGCCTCCTCGAGGCTCGCCCACGCCACTGGGCCTTGCTCGCCCCGCTGACGCGTGGGGCCCTCCAGCCTCTGAGGGGCTCGCCCAGCATGTTGGGACCTTGCTTCGCCCACCGACGCGTGGGGCCCTCTCGGCCTTCCTAGGGCTCTTTGTACCCCGGTATTTATTACACCGACAGTTCCCGTATGTTATGAAGAGTATCCTATTAATTTTTTATTTACTATTCACACTCATTTTTCACTGCTCATTTTTATTTTTTTCTAGAGTAAATTACACTGTTGCCCCTTAAAGTTGGTAGCAAATCTCACTTAGCCCCTTAAACTTTATTTTGTCCGCTGCGGTCTCTGTAAGTTGTTTCCGGATCTTACACAGGCTAATTTTTTCGGCACCCAAAACCAACCTTCGGAGGTTGTGGTGCAACAAAATTCAACTTTCTGAGGCTTTATGGCACCCGGAAAACAACTTCCGGAGGCCGCAGAGGACAAAACAAAGTTTAGAAAGCAAGGAGATTTAAATCCAACTTCCTAAAGCAAAAGCAGTAATTTACTCTTTTTTCTATTATATCGTCATTGAAAATACTCTTAACCCGTCTCTCGTCCAACCAAGGATGACACCAATGGATCGTTTAGAAAGACCTACGCACTATTAATTACTCCATCCGTTCCAAATTATAGTTCATTGTTGACTTTTGGATATTTTATTTGACCATTCGTCTTATTCAAAAAATATTTGTAAATATTATTTATTTTGTTGTGATTTGTTTTATCATTAAACATACTTTAAGCATGACTTATCTTTTTGCATGTTTGTACTAATTTTTTGAATAAAACGAATGGTTAAAAGGCGTGTTCAAAAGTCAACAATGAACTATAATTTGGAACGGAGGGAGTACTATTTAACTTTCACTGCATACCTATATTTATCTATTTTATTTTATTTGATATAGCATTAAATTAGTGGCCATGACCGGTGTGCATGGCCTCTACGCGAATGAATGCAAAGATGCGTCGCGAAGCAGGAGTGGGGGCGTTACACGAGGAGGATCTAGCTTGCAGTCCACCATTGGCCTATAGGTACAAAGGTCCTTTCCTTCCAGGTTTCCACACGGCGGCGTACGTACGCGAGCGCATCAACGCACGATACGGTCCTGTCCTTGACGCCGCCCTCTCGCGCGGCCGTGCCATCGTTGCCGGCCGTCAGGCTCGCGGCGTACGTCGCCGGCGACGGCGACGGCGACGGCGACGGGACGCGGTCTCGTCGGCCATGTCGGCACAGTTTTGGATCGGCATAATACTCTATCCATGATGGCGCTGGGTGGGGCCATGCGTAGCCCCTCTGCTCTGCCCCTGCCTGGCCGATGGGACTTGAAGCAATTGGACGCCTGTCCCTCGGCTGCATGGCCGCAGTCAAACCCGGGATGAAATGCACCGGCCCATGGCAGGTACGTACCCACTGTACGTTAGGCCATTATATGCAACGTTTTTCTTTCATTCTATCCTTTGCTCTTTTTTTTAACAATTTTCTCTTCATTTTCTACTGTTTTTAACAACATCCTTATGAGTGAAATTTGTAAAGAAGCGGAGAGAGAATTTTTTCAGAAAAAAACGCAAAGAAAATATAATCTTGTCTAGCTTTATTTTTGAAGATAGAGCATATTTTCTAGTTGAGCTTCGCAGTGAGCATGTGCCCATGCATGCACAATATACTAGTGTGTGTAGCCGTGTAGGGAAGGAGGCTGCACTGCTGCAGTCGAAGTGGAGCCATGCACTACACACATATACAGTACAGTGCCTGGCTCTTTTTGTCGCCTAGCACGCGATCTGCTAGGCTCTTCAAAGCGGAGCGCATCTGCCTTGTCGCAGCGCGATCAAAGGGCAACGTCGCACTTGCTTCCTCCTCCGCCTCGCTCTACTGCGGCTCGCGGTAGAAATGTAGCACTTGCCCCGAGAAAAACGTTGAAAGGTACAAGAGACGCGCCAAATCCCTGAAACGCAGAGGGGAAGGCGTAACTACCGTACCAACGGTACGTACCCAGAAACTCCAAAGAATATATATATATATATATATATATATATATATACTGGGGCGGAGCTGGAACGAAAATTACCGTGCTTCACCAATACACTATTTTCTTCCATGTAATAATGTTTATATACATTCCATCGTGTACCAATAATAAAACGAAGGACTTGTTCTTCATAGTTTAAATTAAAATTTAAAGTTATAATTTAAAAATGTTGTTTTATATAGGAGAAACGATGTAGTACTTTGTATTCTAGATAGTTTTAAGTTTTTTTTGCAAAAGGGGAGCACCCCAATTTCCATTTCCTTAGAGAAAAAACGGAAACAATGTATTGCCAGCTACACATCCAACCACTGCCTGCCCCCACATGCACACAGGTAAGCAAAAGAAAAGCAGCAACGAACAGCGACCTCACCATTCATGCGCGCTCAACTACCTGCAGGCCACTCCTCAAGGTTAAAGTCTGACAAGCAAAAACCAGCTAATATAGTTTCAGCCACACCAACACCAGAATGGGCGCGCAAGCCACCAAAAAGCCAAAAGACTTGAAAATAGCTAACAACTAGGGGACACTTAGAAACACTTCCATCAACCATCATCCTCATTATGGGCTTTCTTCTTTTTGTTCGGATTGCCCTCAGCCTCCTGAAAATCTTTGACGGTCTGGATAATCTTGGCAATCCCCATCTCCACCACCTCCTTATCATCACCTTGAAGTCTGTCCAAATTTTCAAAAAGCCAAGATTTTGAAAATCACGAAGAATAGGGTCTTTTATCGATTTCTACCAAAATGACTCTCATTCCTAGACATCCATAAAGCCCAGAGGCATGCAGAAAGCCCAAAAACCCTTAGATTCTTGTTCCTTCCCATCCATCTATTAAACCAGTCCCAATACTGCTCAAAGCTCCCAGGGAAAGAGTTTGCCCCCAAAGACTTCGCTATCACCCCCATAAGGCCTTAGATAGCTTGCATTCAAAAAATAAGTGGTCACAAGTTTCCACTTCATTGCAAAACTCACATGACTGGTCTCCAGACCAACCTCTCCTATAAAGATTCTTTTTCGTAAGGATGGCATTGTTGAAACAGAGCCAAACAAACACCTTGATTTTGAGAGGAATTTTGGCTGACTAGATACTTCCGCAGTGCTCAGCATTTCACATGTGACAAAAGCTCAAATACATAGTTCTCACAGAGAACCTGCCATTTTTCTTATCTGGGATCCAAAAAACACTATCACACTTATTATTGGTATGAATAGAATTCATAGCACTTAACATTTCTCCCCAACGGTTACGATCATCTACCGCAATCTCTCTCCTGAGATTTAAAGAATTTTCTGTACCAGCCACATCAGCCACTGTGCATTTCGTGTTCTGACAGATATTAAAAACTCCTGTGAACAGATTTTTCAAAGTCTTATCTCCAAACCAATTATCCTCCCAAAAGCTAGTTTCACTTCCATCACCCACCATTTTCTTCCTGTTATTTATGTAATAAAATCTTATTTTCATCAGATCCTTCCAGACAGGAGAATCATCTTGTCTCACTCTTATGTGAGCTAAAGGAGTCCCCCTGCAATATTTGGCGTTCACCACATCCTGCCAAATTCCATCCCCTGATTCCAGCTTCCAGAGCCATTTACAGAGTAGACTAATATTAAGGTGATTAATATTTTGAATACCTAATCCACCTCTCAATCTGGGTTTAGTAACTTCACTCCATTTTATGAAATGATATCTCTTCTTATCCTCAGTGCCATTCCACAAGAATTTTCTTCTGATTCTATCAATTTTTTCACAGACTGTTTTAGGTAAAAGATTCATAGACATAACACAGATGGGGATACTGAAAAGGCAGGCATTGATTAAAGTAAGCCTACCACCAATGGAGAGAAATTTGCCTCTCCAAGAGTCCAATCTTTTCTGAATCTTACCCACTAGATAATCCCAATTCTTAACATTTATTCTTCTATAGCTCACCAAAGCTCCCAAATATTTGATGGGGAAACATCCCACCTCACAGGTAAAAAATTCAGCATAAGTATTATCTATGTCTAGACTACCATTTACTGAAATCACTTCACTTTTCACGAAATTAATTTCGAGACCAGACATTTTCTCAAAAATAGAGAGAATAAATTTGACATTAATAGCAGAATCAATGTCTTCCTGAATGCACATAATAGTATCATCAGCATATTGGAAAATAGGAGTTCCTCCTTCCAATATATCATCAGCTAAGCTTTTGATCATTCCTTTTTTTTAGCACACTTCAACATTCTACTAAGACAGTCAACAGCAATGTTGAACAGCAAAGGGGACAGAGGATCCTCTTGTCTAACCCCTTTTGTGCTTTTAAAATAAGGTCCAATAACACCATTTACATTCACTGCTAAAGTGCCATTTTTAACTACTTTTTCAATCCAGCTATACCATGTGTCACTAAAGCCCCTCCATCTGATGCATTTAAGTAAAAAATCCCAGTTAATTTTATCATAAGCTTTTTCGAAGTCTAATTTCAGAAAGATCCCACACTTGTTACTTTTTTTTACATGGTGGACTACCTCATTAAAAGCCATGATTCCATCCATAATAAATCTCCCTGGCAGAAAAGCATTTTGGGACTGACTAATGATCTTCTCCATAACTATCTTCAGTCTATTAGTAAGGACTTTAGTGATCCACTTGTAAATGACATTCAAAAGGCAAATGGGTCTATACTGCTTGACAGAATCAGTATCAGGGCTTTTTGGAATTAGAACAATTGTACCATAATTAATCCTCTCAATGTATTGTACCATAATTAATCCTCTCAATGTTTAGAGTTCCTTTATGAAAGCATTCAAACAAACTCATAATGTCAGTTTTGATAACATCCCAACATTTTTGATAAAACTCTACTGAGATGCAATCAGGGCCTGGATCTTTATTTTTTTCCATTTCATTAATGGCTTGTTTAACTTCACCCTCAGAGAAGGGATTTGATAAGAAGTCATTTTCTTCTTTAGTTATGTTACTCTCCTCATCCCAAACTTCACTTCTCATGTTAAAACAAGTATGATCACTTGAACCAAACAGATTTCTGTAAAATTCAGTAGCATGTTCTGCCAAATTAACATCCCCAGTGATCACCCTACTGTCATCCACAAATTGGGTAATCGATTTCTTTCTTTCTTTTTTCCCACTAGCCATCATATGAAAATATTTGGTATTATTATCCCCTTTTAAAATCCAATCTGACTGAGCTCAAAGAGACTCTTTCCCTTTCAAAAGGATCTGAATACCATTGAGAACCTCAAGTTTTTCCACCCTCTCCACATTGGTTAAAATGCCATTTTCTTCTTTATCTTCCAGCTCACTAAGCTTTCTTTGGAGGTTTTGTCTATGTTTTTTCCTATGACCATACAAATTAGCCCCCCAGCCTTTAAGGAACTTTTTCACTCTTTTCATTTTTATCAAAAAAAAACTAAGAGAGTCTGAGGACGACACCTCTTTATCCCAAATCATTCTGATGTTGTCAATAAAATCATCCTCTAGCAACCAGCTATTTTGAAACTTGAAACCTCTTTGCATTCTTTTTCTCTTTTCACCATTATCAAAAACCAAAGGGTTGTGATCAAACAAGATCCTAGGCAACTTAAAGATATTAGACATGGGGCACATCAAGCTCCAGTGAGAATTGATTAAAACTCTATCTAATTTTTCCAAAGTGGGGGAACTTGGTTATTAGACCAGGCATACCTGTTCCCAACCACATTCAATTCACATAAATCCAAGGAGTTCACTAACTGATTGAAAAAGTTGAACAACTCTACAACTTTTCCATCTTTTGTTTTTATCTCCAGGCTCCCTTAAAATATTAAAATCTCCTCCAATTAGGAGAGGATGGTCGACCACACTGCACACTCTCCAAATTTCTTTTAGGAAATCCTCCTTAAACTCAGAATGAGCTGGGCCATAAACCACAACCAGAGACACCTGCTTCTTAAGTATTTTATCCCATAAATTCAAATGAATTATATGCTCCCCAGTTTCACATGCCCCCATATCAAACCTATCATTTCTGATTCCAATCACCATCCCCCCAGATCTTCCTTTAGCCAAACTGAACTTCCAGAAAAAACTATTATCACCATCCAGTTTTCTGAAGAAGTTATCATTAAAGCTACTTTTCTGGGTCTCTACTAAACCAATGAAATCTAACTCAAAATCTCTAATTTTCTCCTTAATATTTAGGAGCATACCTTTCTTCCCCACACCCCTACAGTTCCAAAAGATACCTATCATTTTTTCCTACCATTATTAATTTTTTTCCCTCTGGACGACCAAACAGACCTCTGTCTAGTCTTCCTGGGACCCAATTCAGCTGGTCCTCCAAGCTGATTTTTATTTTCCATCTCCATACCCTCTAAGCATTCCTCTTCCATTTCACCTTCATAATCTCTCTCCCAGTCTAGAATCTGAACCCCCTCATTCTTTTCTTTAACCAAATTAGAGTCCTGTTTTAAGATTTTTTCATCATTTCTTTTAAAAAGAAGACACCTAGATTCTTCTAAAACTTTTAAATCATAAGGGTTTCTATCTCCTTTCCCACAATGTCTACCCCCATTCTTTTAGCATTTTCTACTAGAATATCATTATCAAGAGAAGGGAAAGAATTAAAAGAAGAAATGTTACCTTCTAGATTTTTCCTTTTTTGTAAGCATTTTGCCTTCTCCAGCACATTCTGTTCTGGTTGAATCAACCTATAACTCCTTCTCAGCCCTTTTATCAGACCTTTCTCTCCCACAGCCTCAACCTGGATCTTATCAACATTGACCACACAAGCTGACTTTAGACACATATCGTCTGAGGCCTCCATCTCACCACTATTCTACACCTTCCCCTCAAGAGTCTTTCCACTCACCAGAGGATTTAGATCCCCCTGCATTTCTTGGATAGTCACACTGGACATTCCTCCCCAGAATGTCCCAATTGAAGAACTTCACTCCCTTGTTTCATCAAGTGATGCATAGGAACTGAGTATTGACAAGATGTTAACCACAAATGTCTGATCTCTTTTCCCTTTAAACCAGACAAATGGCTATCCCCCTCATCTTGATGAGCTTTTTCAATCATTTCTTGTGTCAGCAAACCTTCTTCATCAAAATTTTCAGAGAGATAAGTATCACCGCTTAGCAGATTGTCATCAGGCACCTCCTCAACAATCTTTCTGCCCTTATCATCCACTATATCATCTTGGATAACCTTTTCTGAACCTCCTTTTTGTTTACCAACATAAGAGGACGATTTGCTCTCACAAATTCTAGCTTAGATAGACTGGTCTTATCCACTTCCACAGTCACCCCAATTAGGCCACCAACAGTGCACACCACCTCTTCAGATCTTTTGTTGAGAGGAATGTTTTTAATCTTCACCCAGGTCTCTTGCAGTTCTCCACAAGCCCCAATATCCTCTTTCCAGGCTGACACCTTCCAAGCTGCATCAACCATTCTCATGTTCATTTTTTTAAACTTAGTCATTTCTTCCACTTTTTGAGCATTAGGGAGCCTCATCAGAAACTGATTCTCTTTAACAGGACGAGCAACACATCTCCAAGTATTACCCAAGATGGTGCCAAAATCAACCTCAATCTCCTTTGCCGTGGCATTTCCCCTTACCACATTAATAACAGCAGTACAGGCAAGCTCTCGCGCATTCACTTTGGAAGGAACATCATCAATAAAGAAAAAACCCTGACCCTCCGAGGCAAAACCACAAAGCTTGGGCACATAATCAGATTCTTTCCTTTCAAGACATCGTCTAGAAACATGCCCCTCCAAACCACATCTAACACAGCGAGCACCCCCTCGGCATTCATGAGCAAGGTGACCCATCCTATTGCATCTATAGCAGGGGCCAACGATACGCTCACCTCTGGTTTATTGCCGATGACCACCGTCGAAACGCCCAGGGATAGTCTGTTCTTGCAACGATCTTTCTTCTTGATGAACCGTCTTGATCTCTTCTTCAGGAATCAAGCGCGCAGCACCCCACCCTTGATTTCTATCAGGGTCCATTTCAACCCTATGAGCCCATCGACCTTCTGATTCACCATTGTTGATTGCTTCTTCGATCCGGGCTTCTTTACCGATTTCCTCACCATTCCCCTGACCTGGACGATCTCGATCCAGATTTGGGAGAAGATTCTCACCAGACCCCTCGCGCAGATGAGAATCAAGAAGCTGTTGATGAGCTTGATGCTGACTACGAGCCCAGGAGAAGCGACCTCGCCCTCCTCCTCGACCAGCATCACCTCGAGGACACCATTTACCGCCACCAAATCACCCCCTCCATCCTCTTCCACGATCCGCCATAGGAGCTCTCGCAGGCGAGCGAACCACTTCCGCGTAGGATCTCTTTGCAGTAACCAAAGAAACCCTAGAAGGAGCAATGGGAAGGGGAAGGGGAAGCGAGATATGCTTACCCTCTCTCCAGATGTGTCCAGATAGATCTGCAATGGAATGCGCAATCTCGGATTTGCCCTCCCACACCCGGGGTAGATCTGTCAAAACGCCATTGGAGCCCCCCGAGCTCACACGACCGCCCCGCGTGAGAGGCACGTGAGACCACGCCATTATAGATAGTTTTAAGTGGTTGTTCTTAAGTTTTTAAAATATTTTTTTGTACTCTCCAAGACCTCATCGAGGACAATTGGTTTCAAAAAAATACACTATTGAAAGTTATAAAAAAATCTGAAAAAATAGATGTATTTCATTGTTTACTCTATCTATGTATGAAATTTGAAAGTAAAAATCATTTTATATTAAAAGTTATAAAAAAAAGAAAAAAACTGATCGTTTGAAGAATTCAAAATTTATAAAATTATATATTATTTAATTTCAGTATAGGATGTATTTAAACTTGAAATTTTATACAGAGTTAGCGTAAATTGAAGAGTACATACACAACTTTTTTTAAATATTTTTTTAATATTTCGATCGTTCGGTGGTACCGTGATTGCATCACATAAGCTTGATTTCGTAGATATGTCACGAAATTTTAAACCCAGCGTTTTCTCCTGCAGGGACACAACGGAGATGACCACGCGTCACGGTTCCTTTGGCTGGCATGACTATCTGGCCCCGGCCTGTCAGTAAATTTACCGTGCCCGCTTATATATACTGGCCTTTACCATCTTTACCCCTGTCCTTTGTGCCTCGCATTAACACTACTCAGCTCCTCTCCCACTAGCCAAGTGCAGTACCACTGTACCACCCTTGTCTTCTCCACCTTTGATGCGCCTCGCCGCCGGCCATGGCATCCGCCGTCGCCAGCAACATGCCCGCCGCGGTGCCGTACGGATGGCCCAGCCCGCGCTTGTCGTTCGGCCGCGACACAGTCCACGATCGCGAGCCGGCATTGTCGCCCGCGCCGGCGGAGCCGGCGATCTCGAAGGACTTCATCGACTTCGAGTTCAGTCTGGGGGGTTCGGCCACCATGCTTCCTGCCGACGAGCTGTTCGCCGATGGGAAGCTCCTCCCGCTCCGGCCGCACCCCAAGGCGGCGCCGGAGGCGGAACGCGAGTGGCAGGAGCCGCCGGCGGCGGCGGAGATCTTGCCGACGCCGGAGATGGTGAAGACCCTGCGGCCTGCTGCTATTGAGGCTCTGGACCCGTACGTGTTCTCCCCCAAGGCGCCGACGTGTTCCAGCCGGTGGAGGGAGCTGCTCCGACTCAGAAAGGCCCAGACCCCACAGAAGCCGTCCCCGTCCCCTTCTCCATCGTCTTCGCCATGGCCGGCGACAACGGCGGCCACCCCATCCCGGGCGTTCAACTCTTCGGCGGCGAGGTCGCTCAAGCTCATCCTCCTCCAAAGGAACGGAGGCCGCGCGTCCGGCGCCGCCGCTTCGGACCTTTCCGCGGCGCCGCTTCTCCGCGACAGCTCCGACTCGGAGGCGTCCATCTCCCTCGCCTCCTCCCGCTTCTCCCTCTCGTCGTCGTCCTCCTCCTCCGGCCACGAGCACGACGACGTCCCGCGGCACTCCCTCGACTCCACTCCAAGGCCACGCATCCGCCTCGTCCGCTCCCAACCGCAGCCCCACCTTCCCTCCGCTGCTCCGGCTCGCGCCGGCCCCAGCCCCGCGCGCCGCCGCCCCACGCCTCCGCCGCCGCCGCCGCCGGTGGCGTCGGTGGACTCCCCACGGATGAACGCCTCCGGCAAGATCGTGTTCCAGGGGCTGGAGCGCAGCTCCAGCTCGCCGGCCGGCAGCGGTCACTCCGGCCTCCGGTCGCGCTCCCGCGTCATGGACCGGTCCTACTCCGCCGGCGTCCGTACGACGCCGGTCGTGCTCAACGTGCCCGTGTGCTCGCGCCCGGTGTTCTGCTTCTTCAAGGACAAGAAGGACGCGCCGGCGAAGGACGCGTCTGCCCGGCCGCGGTCGGCGCTTGGCCGGAGGGCTCCCTCCGCCGGCGGCGGCGCAAGCAGTGTGAGTTGCAGAGATCTCGGCACTGGCAAGTAGCACCTGACCTTGTTTTGACTAGCCACTAGTAACATCCGTACTAGTAGTAGCCTAGTATGTAAGCCTAATTAGTCATCATTTTCTTTACAAAAAGAAAAGGGAAACAAAAAGATGAAAAAAAAAAGAAGTGGTCGAGTTGTAAACCTGTTCGGAGTGAGGTGTTGGAACAAATTGGAGGATAGTTTGGTGGGATGATTTTGGCGGTTGTTTTGAGGACTGGGAGGCTATGTAGAATCATCTTGCGATCAAAATCCATCAATTAACCCCTTCATTTTTGCTCCCCGTCATGTAAATTAATTTTGCCTCGTTTTTTTACCCTATCACTCTCGCCTTTCTGTCCAAGCTCACTGATAATCTCATGTTCTGATGTCCGATGACGAAGGTACAATAAAGGAGGCATTTTTATGAGTTTATCCACGGCATCATTATCTCTCGCAGTGATCACTCCTAGCTGTAATGCCGTGGTAAAAGTTTTTGTACTGACTACTGAGGCATTGCTGCTTGTGACTGTTGGTAATTGATGGAGATGCCGCCGGAGCTCCGGCGAGGTCGCCGCCATGCGTGCCGTTGATCGGGCGCCGTGCGGCATGTGCACGTATCTAAATTTCTGTGTCTGCAAAAGCGCAGAGAGAGAGAGGGGGAGAGGGGGTGCAGGCTACTGTTTTCTGAAACAGTGCAGCCTGAAAGGTGTAAAATGGGTTGGCAAAGCTGTGTGCCCATGTGGCTGGCCGCTGTTAAAAAATCAGGGGGCACCACTGCCTTTGCACGGAACTCTTTTTACACTTAACTGCATCCACCAATGACTGACTTCCCTCTCTCTTCTCCCCCTTTCTTCCCCTCTGTTCTGTTCTTTTTACCCTTTCTTGACTCGCCCACAGGCAGGCTTTCACCAAAGGCTCTTTTGCCATGTCTAAACGGAAATTTTCACCTCGTTTCCTTCTCGGTTCAGACGTGCATGAGTGATGATGCCGCACAGTAGGTTTCGCCGCACCAAGTGTGCTGCTTTTTTTACCGCGGCGCTTGAGGCAGTCTTTCACACGGATCCACCCGGCGCAGCACAGTACAGCACTGCGGTGCAGCGAGCGAGGTGGCCGTAGATTCCTGCACCCAAAGCCATGGTTTGACCGCAGTCGCAGAGGTAAAAAAGAAGAGGAGAAGAGAAGAGAGAGAGAGAGAGAGAGTAATGGCGATTCATGGAGGGGGAGGCGGAGTCGGAGGCGGGGAGAGAAGGAAACAAAAAGAAGAAGAGGCCGTAGCTTGCGATCAGAGTCCGTGCTGAATGAACTGCGCGGCGCAGGCACCTGCGGTACTACGCGGCCATGCTGCCCCTCTCTCTCTCTCTCTCTCTCTTCTCGTCGTCGGCGAATACGGCGATACGGGCGGCGGGCGGGTGGACAGGGAGGATCGATGCGCGCGCCGGAGCGGGGGCATGATGGGATGTGATCCTCGCGAGGATCTGACGGCTGGGATTCCGTCGCCGCCGCCGCGGCTGAATTCCTGCCCCACCGCCGGGAGGCAGGGCCCCTGCGCCGCCTGCCTCCCTGCGCGCTCGCAGTCATGGCGCCAAAAGCTGGGGGTTAATTTAGGTTCGTGATTATCGGCCGCTGATATCAACTTTGGCGCGCTTTTTACGGCTCACAAGTTGGGAGCTTGAGCCGATTAGCTTTTGGTTTGGATAAGTGGTCACGTTTTGCTGTTTGTTTTTCACGAGATTCTTTGGTTTGGTGTGGAAGATTTTTTTCTTCTTATGATTAACGGAACGAATAAGTTGGTTTAGTTTAACTTAGTTACGTGTGAGTTAAATGGATAAGTTGGCTCGATGAATAAGTTTAAACCACTTTAAACATGCTATCCCTTTTCGTGACAAAATGGTGGGTAATACCCTAATTTTGGGTGACTTAGCCTATTCAACATTCTTCATCAGTTTTTTTCTCTCTTCTATTTTATTGCTACGATGCTAAATTCATTCCAAATTAGGGGATCATTGAAATCGACCTTATATTCCACTAATAGTGCAAACATAAAAAAGATGTAAAACACAATAAAATTATTAGACGGTTGATCGACCCCTTTTATTTAGAGCTTTGTTACGGTCCATTAAAGACGCCTCGTTGGTGGCCTTCGTTGGCGTCTTGGTGGGCTCTTCTCCTAGCTGCTTGTCCTCTGGGACGGTGGTGCCCTGACTTGATTTGGTGGCGGCGAGGGGGCACAGGAGGGCTACTCGGTGGTGCTGGCAGCGGCTTGGTGGTTCTTGCAGCGGGGTGCCCGTTCGGCGACGCTCGATGGTGGCAGCGGATCCACCCTAGTTGGATTTGACAGTATGCATGGAGTCCTAGGCCTTTTCTCCCCCACCAGCACAATGATCTTCTTCAGCGTTCCCTCTTGGCCCTCTGTGCCTTGTTGGTGCTATCGTTTTCTAGGGTTACATCCTCGTGCTCGAATCCCCCACATCCTTTGCAGGAACCTTCAAGGCGTCGATTTAGCCCTGCGAGTGGCGGTTCGACGACCGCTTAATTGGAGGTTTCCGTGATGCGGGGCAGCCAACGCCGGTAGAAGGGTTTTGCCTTGACAATCAAGCTTACCCTCCTCGTTCGTCCCTTGGGCGGCTCGGCGATACCAACATCGTCTCCAATCCTTCAATTTTCTACTGCTCTTGCAACTTCTTGTCGCTCTCCTACTCGGCCCCCTTCTTCATGTGGGGCTGGTGGTGTTAGGGCGGTCTTGCGGGCAGCGGAGTATGCGGTTTTCTTGGAGGAGCCATGTGTTCCATCAGCAGCACAGTTTCAGGTTGAGCATGTGCCGGGTGAATGCTTTGCCTAGCTTGTGCTTGGGCTGGCGATGGCGACGCCTTTCAGCCCCATTCCCCACCATGATCGCATCATCGTAGGTGCTCCCTCGACCTCGAGTGAAAACCCGGTGGACGGTTGACAGTAGCGACCTCGTCGTCGCTCCTTTGTTGAAGGCATCTTGGTGGCTCTTTTGTGCTTTTGGTGTCTTCTCTTGAGCGTTTTTTTGTGACCCGAGTAGTTCGTTGCTGCTTGTGTGGTGGTCTTAGGTGGGTCGTGTTAGTAGCGTGGCACTACGGTCGTCGTTGTTCGTTGGTGGTGTATGTCTGTGTGCGGATGTTGATCCTTGTGTGGCAGCTTTGAGTCATGGTGAGGTCTGACCTTTGGATGGTCGTCAGTTTTTACTTAGCGTGGTTCATCGTTAATTTTACGCCGTGTTGCTTTTTTTTATTTGTCTTTAGTATTTTTTTTGTTTGAATAAATCGACCAATCTTTTACCCTTTGGTTCAATGAAATATATACCCTAAAAGGGTCCTTTATTTAAGCCAATGCAGAGAGGAGTACAACATATATCACTCACATATAACTTGCCCATGATCGGGATAAAGAGTACTTAAACCGAACAAGAACACGCTCGCACACGGAAATTTATAACCTGCGCTTGGTCGTCCAAGCAAGATCACAAAGAAACAGAACAGCACTGAGCTAGCATGACCATACACACATATATCGTCGCCCTCCAGTCGCTAGTAGCTAATGAAGGGAAAGCTCATGCTCGATTGTTTCAATTCATGGGTTCCCGGCGGACGGAGGGCTGGGCTGGAAGAGGGGCAGGGTCGGGAAGCTCAGATCCACCCTCGGCAATGGCAGCGTCGGGAGCTGCAGCCCCGGGATCCCCAACAGCGGCGCGGCCGGCGGCGACCTCGCGCCGGCGGAGGCCTCCTCCGTGAGCGCGCGGCGCGCGGCGTGGCTGCCGACGGCGGCGGACGAGAGAAGCAGAGCCGCCGCCAGCGCGAGAGCAAGAACGCATGCCGGCGCCGTAGCAGCCGGAGCGCAGCTGACCTTGGACGCCGCCATTGTCGACGACGAGTGTAGCTAGCTAGGGCCTAGGGATCGAGTAGGGGAACGTGAGAGGACGGCCGGTGATGCGTATTTATGGAGCATGCACGGCCGTGAGCCCGGGAGCTCGTCGGCGGTGGCCGGGCGAGCGACCTGTGAGTGATGCATGCTTTTGGCGGGTTAATGCATGCGTCGTGATGCATGCATATGGACGTTGGATGTTGGCGCGCCAAGCGCCGGTGGATGGTGGCGTGATGAGCCGCTATGTAGATGATGGTGATGATGTTGTTATTAACTTTGCAACGTGTTTTTTGTAGACATCTTAGATCAACCCTCTCTGCCCTTGGGGCCGCACCCTCGCATTTACTTGTATATTTGCCAGAAATGTCCATGTGTTGCCACGAAAGAATTAGTACCAGCTTGTCAGTTGCCATATGGAAAGCTTCAGACCCCTCCGATCCATTTATCCAATGCCCATCATCGAAAATTTGCGATTCGACCTCATTTCAATATTGTGCAAAGTTCAATAGCCTAAAAATTTAAAAAGTATACATTTTTAAAATCATTTTGTAATTTATATTTTTGGTAAATCTCATTTTGATATGATTTTTTTAGTAGCCTTTTATTTTGTAGATTATTTTAGCAAACTAAACTAATCAAAATATGTTACAAGTTGACAATGTTTAAAAAACAAACGGTCTAAAATCTAAATACAATTGGAATGATGAGTTTGCAATCCATTCTAATTTTAAGGCGGCATCAATTTCAAAGCAGATCAAAAGTGCGTCATTTCTGCGGCGCTTGTTGAATTTGGTGTTTTAGTGATGGAAAATTTATTGAAGTGGCCTTAATGGAAGCTTCAATTCTTGAATCGATCAACGATCTGCATTGGTAACAACGCATGCATGCAGCATGCATGGCCTGGCCCGGGCGTTAAAAATATATGTGTCTGATGACTTTTCACACCCACAATCCACACACATGACACACCTGGTTGCTTCGCTGCTTACAACTCCAATCCTGATGAACAATCTTCAACCTACGTACTATCCACCTGCCCTGGTCAAAGGAAAGGATTTGCGCGAGTTGATCGATAACGGTGAATTCAAGTCTACAGTGGCGCAAATGATCTTCCGATTGTGCAGATCTGACGGTACTGAAAATCAAGTTAGCTAGTATCATACAAGTCCAACCTCGTACAGAGAAGAACCAACATTTAAGAATTTTTCCTCCATATCATTATTACCAGATAGTACTCCCTCCAGCATCAAACATGATGGCCTGCAGTTGTGTCAGCAGACAACCATCCTCCCCAGGCCTGGTGTTAGACAACCATAGACCAAATTAAGACTGTTTAAGACACTGTCTTCAATTGATAATTGCAAATATGATGTAGTACTTACGTTGCAAAATTAAGTTATGATTCTTTGATTAAATTGAAACCATGTACAATGTTTTTTATTTCTTCCGATGCAACGCCGGACAAATTTGCTAAAAAACCTCAAGTTCCTAAGCTGTTTGAATTAGGTTGCAAGTTTACAATTAAATGAAAATACAATGTGCTCTAAAGTCTATGTCCACAAATTAACTCGTACTTCAATCATTTTTTTTTGAATAACCCTTTTTAGCGAACAATTTTTAAATGGCCTGGCACTTTTTTTGAATGACCCTTTTTAGCGAACAATTTTTAAATGACCTGGCACGCGTGCGAGGATTTGAATTAGCAGGTGTGGCATCGGCAGCGAGCCGCGTGGCGTGGTCTCCGGCGAACCGGCCCGTACGTCGCGGCGTGGGCTAGGCAAGGCTTAAGGCTGCTCGGTTTGTCATTGGATCAGGAGGACTAGCATACAAGAATTTGAATATACTTGTAGAGTTTTCTGCAATTGTTTTGCTGCGAGCAGTTCCCATATGGAAGAACTGCCCACTGCGAAAAATGCATGTTGATACAATATTGGGTATGGGTACTGTGAATCTATGAAATGATAGATATCCGTGAAAATAATACACGGTATGAATTAAGCTCCGCCATAATTCTAACCGTGGATTCAGATCCCGCCATATCATTTAGCCGAACTACTCGTGCAGATCGATGTTGAGCTGGCCGCTTGACCAAGTGGATCAAGATTAGCTATGTTATACATGTTGAAGGTTTCATGCGATATTAAGATCACAAGAAGACCGGTCCGAGTCCTCTCGAAAATAAATACCAAGAAATAACGCGTATGGAAGAAATCGAGAAGAGGTAGATTAGTCCAAGCCTGCTGCTGCTAGCGAACCTCAACAACATGGTCCACATATGACATTGTACTTGCCCTCTTCCTATTGGCAGCTCCAGATCACAGTATAACGTATGAATAGTAAGTTGATGTAACATATACGGAGTATAACGTACGTTAGTATCAATTTCTCAGCATAGTCTCATCTTCTTAACTGTTCCCATCGATCGATCAGTACATATTTATACGCTTCTGGCTTGCCTGCTCAGAACTGCTGATGAGGTCAACCCTTCAAGTCGTTCGAACACCGTTGAGCTTAGTTAGCATATAGCCTTGCTCCGGCGGCCGGCCGGCATGCCCACGATTTGCTTGCTCTATCAACTATCATCATCATCATCCACGCATCTCATAGCCATAGCTAGCATGAAGGTAATCTCTCCGATCGATCCGTTTCTACATATGCGAAGCTGGAGTAGTTGCAGCAGTAAGTGTACTTTCTTGGTGTGCCCTCGTGTCTCGTCCAAGCAAGGCAGTATTATCATCTCATATGTCATCAGCTGAGCTAGCTTGGTGCTTGGCTTACTAATTTCTTTTACCGTGTCATAACTTTTTGGCTCGGATACGTAGCTGCAGCAAGGAGGTAGAGCAAATGATTAGCTGGCTGTACGTTTCAGAACTGGTTTTGACTGCACCCAAGCTTGTTTCTTCAAGGGAAAGCCCAAAGGCCCAGCACTCACCACCCAAATAAATCTATTCAAAAAGAGAAGGCACGGAAGGATACGGCCCATATATCAGCCTGTGACCGCCAAATGCTACATCGATGGATGCATTCATGCACGTGATGACCTCACCGTTCCTCATTCCCCATTCCCTCGCGCTTTCTCTTCGCTAGCTCCACCTGCATTCCCCATTGCTAGCTCTAGTTCGATCAGATCAAAGCAAAGAAATCGAGGGGGGAAGAAGACCTAAACCCTAGCTAGGCCAAGCGATATGGACGCCATCGCCGCGATCCTCTCCTTCCTCACGGTCGGTGACGGCGGCGGCGCCGGGCGGGTCTTCTTCCGCAGCCGCACCCTCTCCGCGGGAGCCTTCCTCGTCCTCTGGGGAGCCTCCTCCATCATCCTCAGCGCCGTTCCCGACCTCTCCACCGACGCCGACCACCTACTGCTGAGCTTCTTCTTCCTCACGGTAGGTGTCGTGCTGCTCATCCTCGGCACGGCCGGCGAAGGTGCGCTGCCCGCCTACTACGGACGCCTGGCCCAAAAGATGCATGACGCCGCCCGTCAGATGGCGGCGGCGGCCCAAGAGCAGCACGACGGCGCCGGCGCCGGCGCCTGGTGGCCCCCCTTCCACCGCCGCACCTTCTCCGTGGCGGCCTGCTTCGTCCTCTGGGGAGCCTCCTCCATCATCCTCGGCGCCGTCCCCGACCTCTCCACCAACCGCGACCACCTTCTCCTGTGCTTCGCCTTCCTCACCGTCGGCATCGTGCTGCTCATCCTCACCGTCGTGGCGCCGGAGGCGGCGGATCGCCTCGAGGGCTGGCTCATTTTAGCCCTGCCCTAGCTAGAGGCCACCTGATCGAATCGCCGTGTATCTCATCCATCGTGCTTACCTTTGTCTTTGTGTTAGTTATACTTGTGTGATTATCTTTATATCTTATGTGATTATCACAGCCTTGTAAAATATTCGTGGTGAACCGGTGATTTCCTTGGAACCTTCCGGATTTCTATGTACTATATATTGATGATTTGATGTATATTTGTGTGATCTTCTAATGCTTCCGTACAATCATGCGTGCAGCTATATCGATCGATACATATAAGCATATGTCATATTACATGTACCATCCTGTGTAGTGTATCTTGATCAATTTGCTTGACCACAATAATATATGGGTGTAGGCATGCATGGTATCATTTATTGTTCCTCTTATTAAATCCTATTGTTCTTATTTGTTTGTTGATTTCTATATATGCAAACCTGACATAATTCCGTTTGGGCTTTATCAGAATTCAGATAAATGAAGTACCAAAGACCTTTCAAAAACGGGGATAAACTACCAATCTTATTTTTTAGACAATGGAAGTACAATCAGGAATGTGCACAGCCGTTACGTGATCGACGACAAGGAGACGAAGCTGCCAAGCAAACAAGAAGTAAGACCATCTTCAAGGTATCTCTTCGGAGGTCATTTTTTCTTTATGAAGAGATTCTGATCGTTTGAGATGCTTTAACGGATTTCTCTTCACAATTTTTTTAATAAGAAATTTCTTCATGCACTCCCTTTACAAGAAAATTATATCTTTGTTCTTTTCACGAAATAAATATATGGAAGAGAATGAAACGAAGAGAAAATGGTTGGAGATGGTAAATGTTGTAGTCTATTAGCACAGTGAGAGAGACAATAGAGAATTGGGAGGGAGTGATTCTTTATTGAATGATCAAGTTGTAATTACAATGGGCAAAGCCCCTTTATATAGAGAATGAATGGGTGCCTTGAAGAAACACCTCTCTAATATGTGGAGCCACCACTCTTTAGTTAATAACCACCATTAGCGACTAATTACAAATTTGCCCACAAATATGTCGTTTCACAACACTCCCCCTTGGGCAAATTCCTTGTATAGCTATGTCTTTTAAAAATCTCCTTCCGAAAACCCTGTGGGAAAAACAGATAAAGAAAACAAGATTGTCTAATATACATTTATACTTCCAATGTATATTTTTCGTTAGTATACCATCTTATTAAAAACTCATCCAAAAATGGAAAAAATGAATGAAGCAAACATTTCATTGTATAAAAACAATGTATTTATATTGTCTCATTAAAACCTTCATATAAGAAATTTCTCAAAAAAATTTATGAAGGAAAAGAGGGCAATATATATGATCCTCAAGATCATAAATAAGAGTTTAGAAACTTCCCCTTGAAGTCTAAACTTCGTAATGCACATGTCTCGTTAAAACTCCTTCCAAAAACCTCATGGAAAAATGGATGGAGAAAAAGAGTACATTGCATATACTCTCCTTTAGTAAATAACTTACATGCACGTGCCTCGTTAAAAACTCCTCCAAAAACCCATTAGGACAAAATGGATGGAGAAACGAATGCACCGCATATGAATACTTGTATTGCGATATTGCCTCATCAAAACCTTGTCATGAGAAAACCTTTAAAGGAAAAAGTCATTAAGGAAAAGAGTATAATATATGATCTCCAAGATCATCCAATGGGTTATAGTTCAGAAGTTTTCTCCCTCTGAACTCCTCAATATGAAGTCATCTTATTTCAAATAAGAACTAAATGAATAAATATTTCATAGATAATTCACATGACTTTATCACCCTCCCAGAGTGTGCGCGGAGCAATATATTGCCTTTGTATAACCCTTTTCATTTATACAATACAAGATATATTATCTTTGTAGATAATAACACAATACCAATTGCATTAAATTTTACATGACTCCACATATGGCAAACCATTTGTTCTAGCCATATTTACTCATGTGGTTTCTTATATAAGGCAATACCATTTGGTGGAAATGACCGTTAGGTCTATTTACATGACTTCATGTCATAGCACCATATATCCAATATGAGATTTGACATTATGCGGATTACACAGATTTCCAAAACCTATGCATCCTTTCCATAGTTATGTCTTGATTTTGCTAAAAACCTTTCAGTACTATGGAGATATATGAAGATTATTTTAATGGTAGTCCATTTTCTCAAAATGGAAATTGCAATAATTTACTTGATAATTTATATCGATTTAACGATCAGGCCCGATGCATTAATGCTCTTAACATTAATAGTAGGAACTTTATGTCCTAATAACATCTTCATATTTCACTCCAAAACAAATCTCATATAACTTGTAGATATAACATATCAATATTTCATAACTTTCTCTTAGTGATTGAATACCAATCAAAATAGCTTGATTTTCAGGACTTACAACACATGGTTGTATCATTCATATAGCAAAGTATAACCAGTTTTTTCAGGGGATTTCACTAATCACACCAATTCCACTACAAGAAATTTGGCCTTCTATGACAATCAGATTGTGCCGAAAAAATGGGTTTTCTTGTCACCGTACGCAATCTATGACGTTCTTGTGACGAAAACCCGTCTGTCACAGAAGGTGCATCTCTAAAGACCTTCTGTGACAAAACAAGAAAAAACGTCACAGAATTAGTGACGAACATTACATTGTCACAAATAATTATAACGGCATGAATCGTCATAGTTCAAAACGAAAAACGTCACAAATGGGTAACTGGGATGTAGCCATATGGCATATGACATGGCATGTGCGGTGACCCATGACATGGCATGTGACATGGCGAGATGTTGTGACGAATTTTATCGTCATAATTTTCCAGGACCAAATCCATTTAGTGAGCCCATTAATTTTAACTCAATAACATATTTAGACCTAATTATAGCTCACAATTTGTCAACACAAATAAATTCACAACTTTTGCACAAAAATAAATTCATTATAAATTCATAATTGATCCAATAATACAAATATTCATCAGTACATAACAACATAAACACGGTTGTATTTCTGTGTCACCAAAACATAGCAGTAAATATTCCCTAGTCATTGCTTCATCTACTCTTGTTTGTTTTACTTCTGATCACCAAATTCTTCATGTTGATACCAGTATGGATTTTTTGGGAGCAATTCTTTCAACCTGCTAGTAAAAAAGGGTAGTGAAAATCCCAGCTGAAATGAAATCAATGTATAATAAATTATCATGTGACTTCTAAGTGCAGTCACATATGATGACTTCTAAAAGTATCTGCAAGAGGATAATTAGACAACCAACAAAATTTTCTTGTAGATAAAATACAAGTGTGAACCAAAAGTAAAGTGCTGCGCAATAGTACTGTAACATAGCACGTTCCTGTCATTCACTTGACCAAAAGGAAAATTAACAGTAACTTCACTTGATGGGAAAACATTAGGCACACATTTGTAAGGATTAGAAACTGGCATAGAACCCCAAGATCACATATATGTTCAACCATAATTTTTTTTTGTCACTCCTAACATGAAACATAATTGAGTCGGCATTGTCCTGCAACGATCACATTGTTTACCAAGCATTCGTGCCCGTCATGCTACAACAATCTAACAGCTAGACATCATCATTATGAGCACCAAAAGAGAGCAGTAGCTAACCCAGTTCTACCTAAGAAAAGAATGAATCGAAACTTCATAGTATATTAAAGAAAAGGGAGAGGTGAGTATGCAATTACCCGGCGAGCTTTCTTGCAAGGTAGAGGAAAGGTTTCTCAAAGTTGTAATTGCTCTTGGCAGAAACTTCATAGTACTGCAAGTTCTTCTTCCTGTGGAAGGTGACTTGTTTAGCTTTCACTTGCCTGTTCTTGACATCAACTTTGTTACCACACAGGACAATAGGAATGTTCTCGCAAACCCTGCAACATTTCACAATATTTTATATCTGGTAAGCCTCAGAAATAATAATCATATTTAACATTATAACAAGACTATATCCGGGAAACATACCTGCATAAGTCCCTGTGCCATGTAGGAACATTCTTGTATGTCAACCTTGAAGTTACATCAAACATAATGATGGCACATTGACCATGAATATTGCAGAGCAGTTGAAATTTATTAGACATGTCCAAGGAAAGGCCAATAATCAAAGATGCCAGATATTGTAGCTAAATATAAGCAGAAAAGATATTAGGTGAGTGCATACAATCGTTTGTGGTCAAATATAAGCAGAGAAGATATAAGGTGATTGCATACATTCGTATGTGGCTAAATATAAGTAGAAAAAATAGCCTAATCAGCAACAAATACATATGCCTTAGCTAAATTGTAGGCAAATAGTCATATGACATAGATAATAAGAGAAATACGTCAACATTGCTTCTCAATCATATACTTGCTGTCAGATCGTATGCCATTTTAGTGAAAATATGTATTCCAGAGCAGTGCAGTGGACATTCATTAGATGCAAAAGTTCATGTCATCAAACATAGTTATATTGACCATCCAAGCGTATAGAAAACATGGAGAGAACAATGTAATCCATAATCACAGAGGTGAAAGCAAAAGCCTCTTTCCTGGCTGTTAACAAAGGGAGTACGTTTTTAGGGCAACAAAAAAATGTACAATGGCTGAAACTATACTAACATATTGATTTCAATATAGAACTAAAAAAGGAATTTATGTATTTTATTATTTACCTACTTTGGCCACGAAAATACTAAATGTAGCTTGATTTTTAATGGTATGAAAAGAATTTTCTCAACATATTAGAGCTTATTCATCTAGAAGTAGCCATCTAATATCAATGTAATATTTTGAATGAATTGGATAATGAAAGAGAGAACCAACAAGATAAAAAAGGGAAAAAATAGCAAATGAATTATGTATATACATATTCTACAGTGAGTAGTTGATTGCAAAATAGTCTTGTGGCCAATGTGTGTTGTCGTAAGAATTACAAAAAAAATGATAGGGTGTCTCAACATTCTTTGTTTGCTAGACTGATTCGAAACATACCACCAGATATATAGGCTAAATATGAACCGAACATATGACGTATTTCCACTAAGCAAACACAAGAAAACAAAAATTTGATTTACTTGTCAAACCCTATAAGATCTCACTATATTTCACAAACAAGTACATTTTGGAAGAATTTAATCATGTATTCACCTTAAGCATTCATCAACTGCACCGGATCGATGCAGCTTTGTCTTGACCATTGCTAGAAGCATATTGTTCTACCTGCAATGACTATTTCAAGTAAAGGGCATGATTTGAAATCCTCAAAAATCAAGGAATTCAAATCTTTAACTTTGGATCTATCACACTATAGCCACGGGCATAATCTGCACAAATAAAGAATTTGGTGCTTGAAGAAGGAAAAATAGAATTTCCAAACATGCCATATCAGTTAATCATTAAATTTTCATATTTAATGTTGCATGGGACTTGTATCAGGAAATGCACAATCAGATCAGATCTTTACTTAACCAAATTGAGGCTATTGAGCTTCTTGGTTTGATTAAAAAATCACTCAACATTTAGCTCAAAACTTATAACATATAAGATGCAGGAGTACTTGCAGATGTAGACGATCTTGCAGTCGGGATTCTCGGTGATGGACGCAGGCAGAACGGAGTGGTGCATGTGCGTGGCCATCAGCCTCGGCGACGGCAGCGCGTCCACCTTGCTCACCCACCCTTCCGCGAAGACCTCCTCCATGTAGAGGACGCAGTCGTGCGGGTTGAGGCGAATAGTCCTTCTTCCCCTTCCTGCGCCCACAACCAGAAACCAAAACAGAAATCACCAAAAAAATCCCACCCCAAATAACCAGATCGGAACTGAAACCCTAGCGGCCGAGGCCGAGGCCGCTAGATCGGATCGGGGCGGGGGCGGGGGCGGGATCTCATGAATTATGAGTTGCCTGGTTCGCCATGGCAACTCCCCGTCCTCGCGCGGCGGCGGTGGCGCAGTCGAGGAGGCGGTAGGCCTCGGGTGGTTGGTGGTGGCGATGGACGGGGACAGGGGAGAGGTAAGAGGCGAGGGGAGGAATTTGGAGGCGGCGGCGGCGCCTAGTCTGGGGCGGCACCGGAGGAGGGAAGCAGAGAGGGGAGGGGGCGGCGGCGGTGATGGGAAGAGGGAGGGGCGGCGGTGAGGGGAGGGAGAGGCGTGGAGAGAGAGAAGAGAGACGGATTGGGGGCGGGGGTGGGGGGACGACGGAAGAAGAAATACGGAAAAAAAGAGTGGACTCTATTCTCTTTATTACAAAAAAAAAGTGTGGAAACTCTATTCTCTTTATTATTAGGTAAAGATAAAGATATTCTCTTTATTATTAGGTAAAGACAAAGATTTAGAAAATAATATTTTCTTTAATAAAATTCATCGTTATTTAACTAAATGTTGATCACAATTTTAAATAATTGAGAAAATATAGTGATTTATCTATGTTTTCTATTCACATCCTAAAATTAAATATTTTAGGGTGTGACACATGAATGCATCAAACATGTTGGACAAGCTTTAGAAAAATGTGAAAAACATTTTATAACGTGACATTTATGATGATAGAAGATGCTATAATAATAAATATTATGTCACAACTCACAACAAATTGTTGGCGCTTAGTTTCAGATTGGATATGACAAGAACTATTTCGTCACAACACGTTGCTATATTGCTTTATGACAATTTTGGATTGGCCTTAGTGACGTCTCCGACACGTTCGTCACTAAAACGTAGAGCTACATCCCCTATGTTATTGCTTATGACAATTTTTTAGAAGAATCGTCATAAATCAATGACAGATTACTTTGTTGTCACAGAAAATACGTCACAGAAGGTCATTTTTCTTGTAGTGTCATTTAATACCTCCAAAGTATTAGAGGATATAGCCATTCTCTTATTCTTTATAAGAGATATATACTACATCACATGTGCTTATGTGGCTAAATTCAAAATCCTCATTTTATCCATTGGGTCATGATGGGTCATCATCCAACTTTTATGGATAGTTAGTGTATTTTGACCGGTAAGTATTTTCCTTTTTGGGAAAATCACTTTTCAAAACTATACTTTCCTTTTGAAAGTATCATTCTTCCATAAAACACTTTTTCTCCAAGAAAGATATTACCACATTATGGAAGATAGTATTGTATGATTCTCATGCACATATATATGTCGCATTTTTCTGTTTCTTTTTACAAGAAATTGTGAATCCATCATGGATATCACTAAGGATTTCCCAAATCCATTTACTGCATATTCTTTCATATCATGTGCGAAACTTAATTTATAATGAAACACTTTACCTATGAGAATAATAGTCTCTTAAAGAGACATTTGAACCATAGCTTTTATCACCACATTATTTTTGTAATGACCCATTAAGTCTTAATCAATTCTAAGACATATAGCTATAGTATAGTTTAACCTCAGTTGCTTTCTCAAGACTCAATATGCACACTTCACATGTCATATTCCATAGACTTTTAATTCCAGATATGTACTTTAGCAACTTTAGAGGAATTTGTCGACAATCTTTTCTCATATTTCTCAATATCCTAATTTATAAGGATATCTCAAAATTAACCATAATTTCGTCATTTCCCAAAACGAAGATTCATGATCGTTCCGTATTTCCAGCATTAAAATATGCGCGCATTACCAATCTGGAGTTATCATCCTCACGATGATTATCTATTAAGGAGTATCATATTGACGAAGTCATTAGATCTAAAATCGCAGGTGTCCCCTCATATTGAGATCATTGACAAAACAAGTCAAATTTCGCAAAGATGGAGATACTATTATCCCGGGGTATTCCACTCTTAGCGATCCATTTACACCATAGTAAATGGTGACTCCAAATTTCTGGCAAGTTCTCTGTTTACATCAAAACAAGAGAATAAACTAAACCTTTGTTTAGTCTTACTAGAGTGCGTAACTCTTGATTAATATAAAGATCATTTTTCTAATCCTTTTCTTTTAGAGAAATTATCAAGACATTTAAATCTTTGGGCATTTCTCCCCCTAATGCCGAGATACGATCTTTATTAACAACATACTTTTAGAATCCCCTTTAGCGGTCATAAGATTAATGGAACTTCATATCCAAAAATCCTCAAATAGTTCTAATTTTGTATGTTGTAGTGGTGATGTTACATGGGAAATGTATATCTCCACGCACTCATAATAAATCAGGGGGTCTGATTTATATGCAGTGAACTAGACTTTCATAATACAGTATAATCACATAAAAACTGCATTATCTCATGTTTAGTGAGTTATCCCATCAATCTTTTGGGATAATATACTCGACAAAATACCCACAAAAGAATATTTAGTTGAAAGAAAACTTCTAGTCTAGTTACTTACCATCTTTGCCTATTATTTAACCCAAGCACTCATACTATTTTACCAATTACTTTGGCTCACCAATTAATGCGACATGGTCATGACTTGTATTCTTACTAGTTATCAGCACAACTTTCAAATGCTTATTTTAAGCATAAATAATGCCGATACGTTGAACATGACCAAATTTAATCTGCATTGGAATATTGTTCCCAGAACAATTTGATAATTATTTATATGCCTCAAATGCACGGTGATTAATGAACCGTGCCATGATCACCCATGATCATATTAATTTGATATATATAGGTCATGTTTGATAATTTTGGGAATCATTTGTTCCAAACAAATGAATATGACGTACAAGTCATAATGCACATGTAACTATTTTCATGTAGTTAAACATTTATGTGTGCTTATGTCAACTAATATATTGTCAAAGATAACATCAATCATCCACTACGTGGTTATAGGCAATATACTAAACGACATTCATCTTATCAACTAGATACAAACAAAATCATTCAATTATTTTCCAAAATGACCTATTATTTTCTTAATATGCATTTTCAAAGGGAAATCTCCAAGATTTCTATTATCATAATCATATTTTACAATGCCTTTCAAATATGATATTATCGGTATAAACTTTTTTTTTTTGATAATATGTGTAATATCCTCCCCCTCTTCACGTCAATAATAAATTTTTTGAGTAATAGAATGAACGACAAGCATATGTTCAAGAATTAACTCGAAATTGTAGACATACTATGACATGAGTATGAATTTATGACGTGAAAATCTCATGAATATCAGAGGATAATAGGCTTTATGTTGTAAAACCTATTATACCCAATTTGATCTAACATGATCAATATATGATTTAGACTATATGTACTTGTGTCACCTTGGAAAATATATTCCTATTTGTCAACAAGGCATTAGTGCACACGAGTTTAACAAAAGTGTACTCGACACACTGATTCCTCTAAAGAAAAAGGCAAAGTAAATGATCCAAATTTTGGCATATAATTTACTTTATTCCATGCAAGATTAATTATCTCACTAATGTTCTATTCATCTTTTCAAAAACGACTCTTGTGCAAAAGAGAAATAATTGAATAGAACAATTTAGATCATCTCATGATCTAATAAGATATAGAAAAGTAAACATCCAATGTGTTATATTTCCATTTAAATCAAGATGATATTTGTTTAACATCATGGACATAATCAAAATCTCCGAGAGATTATTTATGCCAATAATGATGTCTTGAAATTATCCAATGAGAATTGGAGCATAATTCTTTATATACCATTTGATATTTATCATCTTCTAATGCACGCTTTGTCAATTAAGACGAATATCAGTAACGTCTAGTTACATAGTCTTTTAACCAAAAGACTATTGTGCATAGTGAATACGATCACATGGGATTTATCCTCTCTAAATATGAAATTTGGACATTGAGCTGTCGTTCATGACAACACAAGTGACTGTTATAGTCATTTTGCATAACCAGAAGGTATCTCTTTATCAAATATAGCCATACATAACAATTTTAAGAATTTTCCTTAGCCATGGAACAATTGCCAATTAAAATGACTTACAATGCCAAATAACCCTTTGCCAACCATGATATCCACCAATAAGTAGGAAAGTGACATCAATGTCAAAATCATGATAAAGGGTATCACAATGATGGGTGTAGACCTTAATATGGCTGCGAGTGATTTTCTATCACTACCATTATTAATGGTCTCCGCACCAAAAAGGTAGTCACCAATCAAAATCAAATAATTGGCAATCATATTATAAAAAGATAATCCCAATAAAATATTTAGAGCTATTTGCCAAATATTTCATCAAAGAGAGATGATATTTACATGTAACGTACTACAGGTATACTACCTGTCCGTACCTTCTAGTTACATGAAATGAGCGTAATATGGACACACTCCAAATTATCCCCTCTAAGGATAATATCAATTTGTCAGAATTTTCCCTTCAATTTTCGGGACATTTCCGATGTCATCAGTTTCGATGGAAATTAGAAAATCATCAATAATCCCAAAAATCCATAATACTAAAAACTAACCATAAATATATGGTTTCAATATTTTTCTAGCATTTTCCATAATCTTCTGCATTTTATTTAAGCCAAATAACTTAAAAACAATCAAATAATGCAGAAGAATAGAAAATTCGATAACATTGCGATTGGTTTATACACAATGAAGGTAGTCATTAGTTGCCTTGCAACGAGTGTAGACTTATCAGTAGTGCGCGAGCGAATCACTGCTATATACATGAACTTCATCCCCAAAGGAATGAGCAACACTACAGTCGCAGCCAATGCAATAGACTCCACTACCTTGTGCTTTCACCAACTCCTAGAAATTAATCATCGAATTGAATGTAAACCAATTACATAAACGCAATGCAAAATTAACGAATGGTGTAGACCTTTGATTATGGGCGAGCTACTCTCGCTATGGCCAGGCCATAGGACCCATACTAAGAAGGTAATCACCAAAACTATGCAAATGCAAAGTTAAATAATGGTATAGACCTTTAATAATGGGCGAGCTACTCTCACTATGGCCGAGCCATAGGACCCATACTAAAAAGGTAATCACCAACTTGCAATGCAAATATTCTGCAAATTTTAGTTAAATCAAAATAACTAAAATAATAATCAGTGCAGAATATAACAAACTGACGTAGAGCTTTTAGCAATGAGCGGGATACTCCCACCATGGACATAGATATGCCATAGGACTCATGCCTTGTGCTAATTTTAGCACTTAAGGTAATCGTCAATATAATTTTCTAGCAATAAATTCTGCAATTCAAGTTAAGTAAAGAACTTAGATCATAAACAATGCAGAATATAATAAAGTGATGTAGACCTTGTAGCAATGGGCGAGATATTCTCACTATGGGCATAGATATGCCATAGGACCCATGCCTTGTGCTAATCTTAGCACTTAAGGTAATCATCAACTACATCGTATGAAAGATAAATGCTAGAAAATTTTAATTAAAAAATGATAACCCCAAGATGTAAATAACTGCATTTAAAAACATAAACATTGCGATTATCAATATTTTTAGGGGTAAAATCGCAATATATGCAGTAAAACATCAATTCTCAGCATTGATATGCTGAATTTTAATATGTTTGCAATTTTCAGAAACCCCGAGGGCTTGTATGCAAATATTTTCATTGAAAATTAACCCCTTTTGTTTCATTCAATTGGACTTTCTTGCAATTTTCCTTTTCTGGAGTGCCATTTTGTAATTCTCGGTTTTTTATTTGTGACGGTCCAATTGGGCTAGGCCCATCTCCACCTGCAACCGCTGTTGGGGTAGGGGGGCGGCCATGGCCGCCGCCCCCACTTGGAGGCTGCTCCTCCGCCGGCCGTAGAAAACGCCCGCCGCCGGTCGGTCGCCGCCGTACGTCCTTCGAGCGTCAAGTCTAGCGCCGACGTTGGGCGGAGATGGGGGAGGCCGCCTCCCCTCCGATTCGTCCAGCGTCGCTGTTAGGGTCCGAGGTCGCCGCCTCGGCCCCGCCGAAGCCTGTGTTGGCCGCCGGCGCCGCCACCCCGTGACGGCTGGAGATAGGGGCAGCTGCCATCGCCGCCTCGGAGAGGACCATCGACGCCAACCCATGGCCAGCCTCGCCGTCCATAGTCAAGCCGAAGCCCGCGCCTTCGACTTCACCAAGCCAAATCCAAGGCAGACTGGTCCTCGCGCCGCCGTCCACTAGCCCGGGGCCGGAATCGTTGCTGACGACGGCCTTGCTTGTTTGGTTCAGATGGCACCACGGCCATCTCCTTGTTCCAAACAGGTATTGAGCTCCTCCCTCTTCTCCCTCTCCGTCTCTAATCACGAAGAGGATTGAGATGGAGTGATGGCAATTTGCATCAAGAGTTGGTGATCAATCTTGCACTAATTTTTTTGCCATGATGGACGGATAGTGAGGGGGAACCCTACTGGTTCCATTCATCGCTGTCCTAGGCGATGATGTACCCCTTCCTATTACACGGATACAGGCGATGAACGTACCCCCTCTTATTCCACGGATTTCAATAATTACTGATGTAATTAGGGTAGATTCTCACCGTAGAGAAGTTTCTTACCGTGTGAATTCACACTTCCTCACCGTAGAGGCAAAGTGCTGATAACGTGTTGTAGTCTATTAGCACACTGAGAGAGAGACAATAGAGAATTGGGAGGGAGTGATTATTTATTGAATGATCAAGTTGTAATTACAATGGGCAAAGCCCTTTATATAGAGAATGAATGGGTGCCTTGAAGAGACACCTCTCTAATACGTGGAGCCACCACTCTTTAGCTAATAACCACCATTAGCGACTAATTACGAATTTGCCCACAAATATGTCGTTTCACAACAGTAAATACTGCAAGACCAAGATGCACCACGTGTCATGCATATACGTATTTACTCCAGCTCAGCCAGCCGGTGTACTGCATGCATGGTCTGCAAGATCGAAGAAATGTATCGATCGTGCCTGTGCATGAACTGTACGTACCACTCCAACTCATGCACAGCACAATTGATCTTCCAAATTAATCTATCTATCTATTCTATTATTATATATATAAAGGCGAGGAAAAAGAAGCAAACACGTTAGTCCACATCATCCAGATTATTTCGGCCATTCGATCAATGGTGGGACCAGATTATAATGGTCTAGATTAAAAAGAAGGATTCGTATCCAATACGATAAATAATAGGAAAGAGCTCCTATCCAATATGACAGATGTTAGAAAAGAGTCTGTAAATATAAAAAATTAAGGATCCGTAGCCAATATGATAAATAATAGAAAAGAGTTCGTATCCAATATGACAGATAATAAAAAAGAGTTCATAAATATAAAAAATAAAAATTTGGAATATAAAATAATAGAAAAGTAGAGTTCCTACTCAATACAATAGGTAATAGGAAAGAGTTAATAAATCTAGCCAGGGAAAAAGAAGCCACCACGTGAGTTCACATCATCCAAATTATTTCGGCCATTCGATCAATGTTGGGACCAAATTATAGCGGTCTAGATTAAAAAGAAGGATTCGTATCCAATATGATAAAAATTTGGAATAAAAAATAATAGAAAAGTAGAGTTCATACTTAATACGATAGGTAATAGGAAAGAGTTAATAAATCTAGCCGCGCAATTGCGTGGGTCATCATGCTAGTTAAGAAGAATGCGGATACCTACGTACGTACGTAGTAGAATGCTGAACTAGTTCTCACTATGTATTTATGTTAAACGAGAATTATGCCGTCGGTAGGCTTCAAATTATAAATTTCTGTGGCGAGGTCTAGGGATTCATGCAGTTTCAATTTCTCATCCCAATGCATGAAGTACAAGTATGAATGCATATTTTGACTACACAATATTTATTAGTCAAACTCTACCTTTAAAAACTTTTGTGTAGTCAAAATGTTAGGATATGCGCCGATGCAAGATCACGAATGACACCAGGAGACACGATGTCTGGTAACGCAGTTCAGCTTTCGCCTACATCTGCGGGGCTCTGATTATGGGCGCTCCTCCCCAATCCATAATACCGCAGCACACCGGGCGCTGACTAGATCACGACCACATGACAGTCGCTGACCTCCTCTTACCTATGCTACAATTATGAAGTCGTTGTCTTGGTTACACCAGGGCTGCTTCGCTTTATATAGTGGAGACCTGAATAGAGTCCGACTCTAACATTAACCAATGCTGCTATTACAACACAGAGTCCATATAACCTACTTGTACACATATTCGACACAAAACCTAACACAAAATATGCCTTATATTTTGGAACGGAGGGTATCCACTGTTGGTTTTACGTCAAGCAATACGTAGAGTAACTCCTAATATAGGAGTAAAAACAAGACGTAATAACAAAGAGTATTATTTAGCTGCTCTGCTTTAGCATTCTTCTAGGGCTTGATTAATGGAGCCAAGCCTGAGTGATCTTAAGAAGCGTCTTTTAGGAATTAGGATGCATGTCAGCAATATTAGGACCTCTATTCTATCTGGGTGATGCCCACTACTGAAGATCTGGAAAGATTGTTAATGCGATCACCTCCACATTGTCACCATTTTGTGGTATCCTACCGCTCCTTTCTATGCCATCCTGCTGCTTGTGGTTGCTACAACACCATGTCTTTTTGCACACTTTTCATGGCGGACAGTAGACTACAATTAAGAAATTACCACTCCCAAGTGTTTGTGTTTGTGAGATGAGTTTAATGGACCCTCTTGTCTTTGGAGATCGTCCAACTCGCTTGTTTAATTTATTTTTCAGAGCATTTAAAAGAGATTTTTGAGATTTAAAAAATAGGCTTAAAACAATGTGATTGACTTCCTAATACAAAGATATAAATACGCAAGAAAAATAAGAATCCCTAGCGAACATGCATGTTTATCAGACTGGATTCTTTCTTTATTTTTCATAGTATATAAAAGGGTATGTTTACCACGGAAACCAGCCTTGCATATAGGATTTTACTACACAGATTTGCTAATTCTATAAGACGTCTGGAATTTTTTTAACTATCTGTCAATTTTAAATTACACTCTAGTAACACTGAAAAATTGCACTGCCTAGCAAGGTCCAATTTTAGTATGAAATTATCATTTATCGTTTATATATTTTATTTGTTGATTATCTATGCTTATGTGCTTACATACTTTTCTCTTTGTATTTATATTTGAAGTCATCATGTTTTGTTTCGGTCAATCACTAAAAACATCGTCTCCAATTACATCCATGGTGATAGATACTCCGTGTATGCATGCATGGCCACGTCAAATTGATGGGTGCGCGCGGCGTTGAGGTCGTACATGCAGGCTGCAGCGACGGCCGGCCGGCGGCTGCGCACCGACCATGAACAAGAAAGGGCAGGCAGCGACTAAGGGCGTGTCATGCAGCCACGGGCGGGACAAGCTTCAGCAGCTTGCATGCAGGCACGCATATCCATACACGTTTTCAATTCGTTTTTTTTTTCTATATCTTTTGATTAGTATCTCTAATTACTGAACCAATTTCAAAAATCGGGTTTGTCACATTTTTTCGAACAAAACTAGACCACACTTGTCATATAAATTTCAAAAAATCATATTTTTATTTTTGAATTTTTTATTATCTATTGTTTGTTTTAATTTTTTTATTTTTGTTTTAAATTTATAGATTTTCTAGAATTTATTCTTTAAATTTATTTGTCGCCCTCTTAAATTTATACTATCCAAGTCTAACGTGTGTGGTCAACCAAACAACATCTCCGTCTCATTTGGCTCAGCAAAAAAAGGGAAGCCAAACAACATCACTCAGATTCACTCAACAGGCTCATCTCATTGGGTGACTCATACGGGTCCGGCTCAAATCGTTCGTGCAACCAAACAGCTAGCCCCTAGTTTGCAAAGCAAAACCGTCTACCAAACAGTATCAAGCTAGCTAATATACGGAGCATGCGGTCATGACAAATTGGAGCAGCTCAGTACCGCAGGAATCGAATATGTAGCATTTACGTACGGGAATCAAATATTCGAGAAATTGACTGAAATTTGTTCTTCTTTTTTCGGCCGTTTGACCGTTAGCCGATTTTCATCTTGCCAGCCGTCGCCTGTCCCAATTCATGTGGCGCAGGTTTTGCCACGACCCCCTTTTCATCTGTGCTGCTGCTTCAAGTTTTCCGAAAATTTTTACTGTTTGCCCACAAAAAATCACGCAAACGAAAAAATACCCAAGGTTTACAGACAATTACAAAAATGCCCCTAGGCACTCTCGGCTAGAACGGCTTCAGAGGGCATGGCGCTCCGGCGGACAGCGCCAGGGGCTTGGCGCCCTGGACGGGGGTGCCAAGGTAGCCGCCGGGAGCGCCTAGGTACCGGCAGCCACGGCGAAGCTAGCTTCCGAGCGTGTATGCTAACTACGTACCATCCGTGCATGCTAGCTACGTACGTACCATGCCCTCGGCCAGTTAATTCATGTGTGCATGGATCAGTTCCCACTTAATTCGTAGTCATGTACAGTTACTTTCATTTAATGCGATTAAGAGACTTGAATTTATAATATATCCAATGTACAGTTAATTTGATTTGTACGCCCGTAGCAATCAGGCCAGCGCCTGTACTTACATAGCCAGCACTAGTATGTACGTAAGCCAGCAGTAGTACCTATAATTTTTATATCAATCTCATATAGCGTCCAAATTACATAAAACAAATTTTATAATTTATATAAAATCCTAACCAATCCATTTTTATAATCTATCTATATTCATTTGATATTTTTCTCACTAATTTTTATATCAATCTCACATAGCGTCTAAATTACATGAAACAAATTTTATAATTCATATAAAATCCTAACTAATCCATATATATATAGAGTTGGGCTACGGTCAGTTGGCGATCCGTCAGTTACGCCGTCAGTTGGGTATTTTCTATAAAATCTGTGTTGAAATTCTTCGATCCGAACCGTAAATTTTGTTCATCTCTATAAACTCTCCTAGTGTACCAAATTTTACAATTTTTTGATTTTGTTTGATATTTGTTTTGCATTTTTCAAATCAGCCTAAATGGACGGTCCAGAATACTTTAGAATGCTAGGCTGATTTTGAAAAATGCAAAACAAATAGCAAAAAAAATCAAACAATTGTAAAATTTGGTACACTAGGAGAGTTTATCGAGATGAACAAAATGTATGATTTGGATCGAAGAATTTCACCATGGATTTTGTAGAACACGTCCAACTGACCGCAGCCCAACTCTCTCTCTCTCTCTCTCTCTCTCTCTCTCTCTCTATATATATATATATATATATATATATATATATATATATATATATATATATATTATTTGCCATACAAAGGTGTGAATGCAATAATCTGCGTAATTAATTGTTTCCAAACAAGGTGCGAGCATGTGCTCCATGGAGTCCCAAATACTTTTATATATATATATATATATATATATATATATATATATATATATATATGAAAATGCTTACAATCAACGTCCAACGAGCGGACGCTCGGGTCAAAAACGCGCCCATCCGCACTTTGTAATGTTCGCGGGATTCTGGCCGGAACAATACGCTGGGCGCGGAACAACGAGGATGTTTTGTTCCGCGCCTTGGGCCGACGCTGGGCGGAACAATACGCGCGCCGGAACAACGCTGGATGTTTTTTTGTTCCGCGACTATTTGGGCCGCTTTCGCGTGGGGTTTCTTGGGCGGAACAATACGCGGGCGCGAACAAAGCGGATGTCTTTTGTTCCGCCATCGGGCCGGGCCGCTTGCTTTCGGGTTTTATTGGGCGAAACAATACGCTGGCGCCGGAACAACGCGTGATGTTTTTTGTTCCGCGCACTGACTGGGCTGCTCACGCGGGGATTTACTGGGCTGGAACAATACGCGGGGGGCGCCGGAACAACGCGGGTTTGTTTTTGTTCCGCGCACTGGCTAGGCTGCTTGCTCGGGTTTACTGGGCCGACAGCGTCCGATTTTGGTAGGACGTCCGATTTGTAATCTTTCCCATATATATATATTTGATTTTTTATATTTACCTGACCTTTTTTGTATTTTATAATCCAGATTTTTGTTCATTTAATGTTTTATTAATGTGAAAGAGATGGGCAGGGTGTGTTTGGTCGTGGCTAGGGTGCAAACGGATTGGATACAGCGGATAGTGCCCATCTCATATCCTAATAACACGTATTTTTCATAGATACGAATTCATATGTGAATATGCCCGATATGGATCTCGAATACAGATACAAGGCGAATACATATCGGTCATGGGTTGAGATCAGATAAACAATCGGATATGTTCTCTCTCTCTCCCTCTCACTGCCGTGGTTTGTGTGTTGTTTATGCTCTTCTTGCTTTGTTTATAGGCTTCATCAACCTTATACACTCCTCCCTTACTTATACAGCAACCGGGCTAAGCTAAAACCTAAAAGATGCCCGTTATTCCACGTCTCAGTGCTCACTGCTTGTCCCAGATCTGTAGGGAGCGTGAACAACGTGTGGCGCCGTATATGATGGATTGATGCATGGGATGGGCAGCCATGTGATCGATGTGAAAGGCCAATACAAGCGATTCCATCCAGTCATGTCACCAGCGACCGCCCGCAGTGGATGGCACTGTCCGAGGGCGAAAGTGGTTGGGCTGCTAGTACATGCGTAGACCCAATGGTCATCTTCAATCAATTAAAAAAAGTCTAACAGAGGGATACTCTTTTTCAAAAACTTGTGATGTTGCTTCGCAAAAACTTGTGATGTTGCTTCGCAAAAAGGGTCGAAAAGTGATGTTGCTGAAAGGTGATGTTATACGAATCGACAGTAACATGAACCGCGGATAGTGCCCATCTCGTATCCTAATAACACATATTTTTCCTAGATACGAATTCATATGTGAATATGCCGGATATGGATCCCGGATACAGATACAAGGCGAATACAGATCGGTCATGGGTTGAGATCAGATAAACAATCGGATATTTTACACGGTAGTAAATAATTATGTTCTATAGTAGCATTAAATGGACAAAAAATTGGATTATAAATTACAAAAAAATCAGGTGAATATAAAAATCAAATATATATGTAGATTATAAAAAATGGATTGGTTTGGATTTTACATGAATTGTAAAGTTTGTTTCATATAATTTGGACGCTATATGAGATTGATATAAAAATTAGTGAGAAAAAAAAACAAATGAACAAGTTGGCTACTACGGTGGGGGCGCCCTGCCCTTGGCGCTCTCGGTGGGGGCGCCCTGACCCTTGGCGCCCTAGGCGTGGGCGCCGTGCCCCTTGGCGCCCTGGGCAGGAGCGCCTACCCCTTGGCGCTGTCCGTCAGGGCGTCCAGACCTCTGAAGCCGCCCTGGCAGAGAGCGCCAGGGGCATTTTTGTAATTGCCCGTAAACCTTGGGCATTTTTTCGTTTGCGTGATTTTTTATGGGCAAACAGTAAAAATTTTCAAGTTTTCCGCCCACACTAGCTTATGTAAGCTCCCTGACCATGCGACTGTTAGCGACTGTTAGAAAGTAGCTTCCTAACTCCCGACTCCCGACTGCTAGCAGTCCAGCACCACACTATTTATTTAAGCTTCTTCCTCCTATCGGAAAGTATGTCGGCAGGAGGTATGTTGGCATCGCGGAATTGGGATCTCCATGACACCGTTGGCCTTCAGAATCTTGTTCGTCTTCGGGGTCGGGTTCATCAGGACGGAACGGTATTCCGTCACAGTCGATGTGATGATCGATCCCACCGATATTGGCAGGGTTGCTGGAGAAGGTCGTCGGACGGCTCCCTTATCGATAACGGAGTTATTGTCGAACGATTTTCGGGTTTCCTCCAGCGGAACGTGATTCCGCTAAGCAAAACTTGACAAACGGGGCTAAGAGACAATTCTCCCTCGCGGAACGGGTTTCCGTTAGGAAAAACTTGTCATTTTATGTGTCGTCGTTCTAGGCTTCTCCGTTTCCAGCCACGGACGACGAAGGATGATTCCCCTTAGCGGAATGCATTTCCGCTAAGGCCGACACATCGTTTAGGTGGTGTCGCTTGGGTTTCTTCGCTCGAAGATGATAACGGTGCACAGTGCCGCGTAGGGCACCGGCCGTCATATATTGCAGAGCGGATGTTCTGCGGGTGCGACCTTGCATGGTGGAGAAGCAAATTGGTCTCCACCACTTGGACTGAAATATGGTAGGAAGTAGATGGCCGCCGCGCGCTGGTGCTAAAGGCGCCCGCTCTTCGCTCGAAGATGATAACGGTGCACAGTGCCGCGTAGGGCACCAGCTGTCATATATTGCAGAGCGAATGTTCGGCGGGTGCGACCTTGCATGGTGGAGAAGCAAATTGGTCTCCACCACTTGGACTGAAATATGGTAGGAAGTAGATGGCCGCCACGAGCTGGTGCTGACGGCGCCCGGGGGAACCATGCCGTCGCATGGATCTGAAGGAGAGCGCCACGTCGATCCTCGAGATGCCGAAGTAGAGGCGGCCGAGCCGTTATTGACCGCGTGTTGGGAAGACGAGGAACATGTCTCTATCTTCATCGGGCCGGGGACGATGCTGTTGTTGCGCTGGCCGTGGGAAGAGTCTGGACGCCACGCCGAAGAGATGAATGCCGTCGCAGCACGCCGGGCCAAGGAAGATAGCCGCCGCCACCATACGCCGGGCATTGAATTAGAGGAAGGGGCGGAGCCGTGCGCCTTATTGTGGATCTAGGGTTCGGGGAAGAGATGGTGCCGCCGGGGTCACAGTGTGGGGAGAAGTCGATGCTGCTGCCGTATTGAGGCCGCATCGCCGCGCTGGGGTCATAGGACGGACGCGTCGTCAAGGTTCTACCACGTCGCGCCAGGCAAAGGATATGGCCGCCGTCTGTGTGGTTGGTGAGGGAGGAGGTCAAACGCTGCGGACCGTCCCATGCTATAGATGAGGCGTCGCATCGTCACTTGGCAGGGAGGTAGAGAACCTCGCCGCCGCCTCTTGATCCGAAGGGGAGAATCTCGCCGCCGTGTGAAGAAGAAGGTAGCGCCGCCATCGTGTTGACGCAGGGAAGAGCAGAGGGTGGCCCGCCAGCCGCCGCGGGTGCGTAGAGGAGAAAGGGGTGTCGCCGTCACCGTGGGCGCTTGGAGATGGAGGGGCGGCCAGGTGGGGCGCCGCTTGCCGTCGTGTGCCGAGGAGGAAGGGGCACCGCCGTGCTAGGCCTGGCCCGGCAACATGGCGAAGAGGCCGAGGCGGCGTGGAGGCGACGATCCGACGGCGCCGGGTCCAGATCTGGGGCTGTGACGACCCGAAGAAGCGCAGTGGAGAGCGTGGCACGCCAGCGGTGGCTCGGCCCGGCGGCACTGGATCAGGGCTGGGGTGGTGCTGGGCGCAGAGGTAGCCGGAGCGGCGGCGGGCGGTGAGAAGGCCTGGGCGGCGTTGACCTGGAGGCAGGACGGGGGAGGTGGTGTCGGGCGGCGTCTTGGAGGCCAAGTTGGCGTCACCGTTGAGATGCCGCCAGCGCGTGGAAGGTTGGGGCGGCACCACCGCCGCGGGGTGGTGAAGAGGAGGCTGGGCCGCCGCCGGGTGAGGAGAAGAGGGCGGTGACGCCGCCTGGCCGCCGCCGCGTGAGGAGAAGGGGGTGGGGACGCCGCCTGGCCGCCGCCGCGTGACGAGAAAGGGGCGGGGCTGCCAGCCGCGCCGCCGGGTCGTCGCCGGGAAGCCGCGCGAGGAGGAGAGGAGGGCCGGTCGCCGGGCGCCCTGGTTGGAAGGAGGAGACGGGGGCGGCGTCGCCGGCCGTCCCGGCGCGTGGAGAAGACGAGGGCGGTGGCGCCGGTCGCCCCGGCCACCCCTGCGGAAAGAGAGAGAGGGCTCTAGAGAGAGAGGTAGAGGGAGCCCGCAGGCTGAGAGATGGGGAGGGGCGGTGCCCCCTCCCTTTCCACCTTTTCCTTTTTTGTAGCCCAGCCGCCGCCTGATGCCTCTGCTTGATTCCCCTCTAGGGTTTGCCCCTTAACCAGTATTTATAGCCGGTAATTAGGGTTTTCCTGATTTTGGGCTAGATTCGGTCTAGGCCGGTTCAGGGCCAAATTATCCATGGGTCGCGGGCCGATTGACGCAAAAAAAAAATTTCCTCGTCAAAGATTTTTTAAAAAAAGAATTTTCATGGAGCCTTCAAGTTTTTTTTCATGCCGATGTCTTGCTAGCTAATAGCTAGATATGTTATCCGAGGTGCCAAATGTCGTTTTATGTAGTTTGAATAGTGCATCTTCCTACCATACTCTCGAGCTCGTCAAATTGCTCGTCAGTTTGCGATGCATGCCGTAATTTTTTTTTACACTTCGGCTACCTTGTATGCTTTTAAGGTGAAAATATAAAAGTATGCATATAGATTCATCTCAAAAGGTATTTCCGTAACGTTATAACTTTATTAGCTTTTACAAATAAACTATGATAGCATTTAGTGGTCGGAGCTAAGTTTGAGACTGTATCACATTCAAAATCGAAAATTATTTTGGCCTGCAGCTGAAAAGGAAGAAAATAGTTGGATGTTGTATTCGATACCATAAGGAAAAAAAATGGATGTAGGTGGCTAGGCACCCGTCTCATTTGATCTCTCTTCCTGTCAAGCCTCTTCCTGAGCAGGGATGGCAACGGGGCCCCGATCCCCGCTCCCCGACGGGGATTTCATCTATTAGGGGACGGGGATGAGATGAATTTGAGCCTCGCGGGGGAGTTCACGGTAAAATACCATGCCCCGTCGGGTGAAGCGGGGAAGGGAACGTTCCCTTGATCCCCGTCCTCGATCCCCATTGGGGCCCCGAGTTTCCAGGCTGCCCAGCATCCCAGGCTTTCCAGCTCAGCTCCTTGGCCCATCTAGCGTTCTTGGCCCAACTCCTAGCCATATATATACAAGTCACACAGCACAAATAACCCTAGCTCCCAGCCACCTCCTCCCTGGCTGTCGGCCGCCTGCCCGCCTCCCACCTCACAGCTGCCCGTCGCGGCGCCGCCACACGCACGAGTGCACGACGAGTCGACGACACACCAAGCGGCGGCGCCACACCCACAGCCACAGAGGTTGCGCCAGCTCCGCCCCCACTTCCGACAAGACCAGGCGAGAAGCGGCGGCCACTGACGACAACGCAGGCGCCACGGCCTCCCGATTCGAGCCGCCACACCCACAGAGGCCCGCCGAGCCCGACACACCCACAGGCCACAGTCCACAGAGGCCCGCCGCACCCAGTCCCAGTCCCAGGCCTAGCCAAGCCGCCACGCCCACAGAGGCTACTTACTTTAACATTTTTTAGCTGCTATTGATTTCTCTTAATTTGCATCTAAAAATGTGCAATTTATGCTGTTAGAAAGCTTATTTCTTTCGGGGATTATACGGGGACGGGGTCCCCGTCGGGTGTGATATCCCCGTTCGGGGACGGGGACGGGGATAATTGATCCCCGCGAGCGGGGACGGGGATTCGAATGGGAGGATTATTTTCAGCCGGGGGACAAAACGTTCCATTGGTCCCCGGCGGGGATAGCCCCGTTGCCATCCCTATTCCTGAGAGAGAGATGGTTTTGTCCTTGGTCTTCACGCTGCGGTTTTTGTTTAACTTTGACTTGCTTAGATGGACCCAGCACCCAAGCTTGTTTCTTCAAGAAAAAACCCAAAGAGTTTCAAAAAAAAAAAAACCCAAAGGCCCAGCACTCACCACCCAAATCTATTCAAAAAGAGGAGCCACGGATGGATACGGCCCATAACCAGCCTGTGGCCGCCATATCGCTAGAACTGTAGGAGCCGAAATATTCCTTTTGGAATGATGAAACGACTAACCCTACGTACGACAGACAGACTAATAAATGCATCCACCCCCCTCCACTCCTCCATTCCCCAATTCGATCAGATCAAAGCAAAGAAATTAAACCCTAGCGTAGCTGGCCCGATAGATGGACGCCAACGCCGCGATCGCCTCTGCCTTCGGCGGCGGCCAGGCCCAAGAGGTGCGCGACGCCGGCCGCGTGGCGGCGGTGGCCGGAGAGCCGTGCAGCTGGTGGACCTGGTGGTGGATCTCCTGGTGGTTCTTCTTCGTCGTCCGCGGCCGCCGTGGTGTCCTCTGCGCCGCGGTTCCCCCCGTCGTCTGCGGAATCTACTGTCTCGGCGCGGCCGTCCCCGAGCTCTCCGCTTGTGTCCCGCATGGCCACCTGCTCACGTGCCTCTCCTTCATCACGGTCGGTGCCGCGCTGCTCGATCTTACCGAGGACGGCGGCGGCGCCGGGCAGGTCTTCTTCCGCAGCCGCACCCTCTCCGCGGGAGCCTTCCTCCTCCTCTGGGGAGCCTCCTCCATCATCCTCAGCACCGTTCCCGACCTCTCCACCGACGCCGACCACCTACTGCTGAGCTTCTTCTTCCTCACGGTCGGTGTCGTGCTGCTCATCCTCGGCACGGCCGGCGACGGTGCGCTGCCCGCCTACTACGGCCGCCTGGCCCAAAAGATGCATGACGCCGCCCGTCAGATGGCGGCGGCGGCCCAAGAGCTGCACGACGGCGTCGGCGCAGGCGCCTGGTGGCTCCCCTTCCACCGCCGCACCTTCTCCGCGGCGGCCTGCTTCATCCTCTGGGGAGCCTCCTCCATCATCCTCGGCGCCGTCCCCGACCTCTCCACCAACCGCGACCACCTGCTCCTGTGCTTCGCCTTCCTCACCGTCGGCATCGTGCTGCTCATCCTCACCGTCGTGGCGCCGGAGGCGGCGGATCGCCTCGAGGGCTGGCTCATTTTAGCCATGCCCTAGCTAGAGGCCACCTGATCGAATCGCTGTGCATCGATCTCATCCATATTCCAATCACGTACGGTATCCTGCCATATCCTTCCTTACATCTCCTCCTCATATTCTAGTTGGCAATGGTGCTCACGTACCTGTTTCATACACTGGTTCTTCTTCTCTTCATACACCTACTCGCCCTCTCTTTCTTCACAATGTCCTGGTTGCTCCCACGCTTGTTCAAAACCTTCTCTATATGCGTGCACTAACTCGTGACAATTCTGTCTCTGTGGAGTTTGATCCTCGCGGTTTCTCCGTGAAGGATCTGCGCACCAGGACGGAGCTCCTCCGATGTAACGGTGCCGGGGATCTTTACCCCCTCACCACCTCGATCGGCTGCAACTGCTTTGGTGGCTCACTCCGCACACGGATGGCACCTGCGCCTAGGCCATCCAGGCAATAAACACTCGTATTCTCCTACAATATAATTATCACAGCCTTGTAAAATAATCGTGGTGAACTGGTGATTTCCTTGGAACCTTCCGGATTTCTATGTACTACCTCCGTCTTAGAAAGAGTGCTCTTCTGGCTATCTGTGTCCAGATTCATAGCCAGAAGAACACTCTTTTTGGGACGGAGTAGTACTATATAAGTATATATTGATGATTCGATGTAATTTGTGTGATCTTCTTTTGCTTCCGTACAATCATGCGTGCAGCTATATCGATCGATACATATAAGCATGTCATATTACATGTACCAGTACCATCCTGTGTAGTGTATCGATCTTGATCAATTTGCTTGACCACATGCAATAATATATGGGCGTAAACATGCATGGTATCATTATTGTTCCTCTTATTAAATTCTATTGTTCTTATTTGTTTGTTGATTTCTATGCAAACCAGACATAATTCCGCTTGGGCTTTATCAGAATTCAGATAAATGAAGCACCGACCATGAAGAAGAGAGGGAAGGCAGCGACTAACTAATTTGCAAAGCAAAATCGTCTACCAAACCGTATCATAGATCCTAAAATCAAAGTTAAACGGAGCCACCACATTAATCCTAAAATCATAGAAATTCTCACGTTAATCGAAAAATAGTAGAAATTATCACGTTAATCATAGAAAAAAGAAAAATCTACATCGTTGAATATGGATATTATTACATAAATCTAGCTATCAATATTAACCTCTATACAAACTACTGAAGCTGATATATATATTAGAGATAAAATCTAAATCTAATCTGATATATTATATATATCTTAACACAAATCTAACCGTGCAAACGCGCGGGTCACTTTGCTCGTTATATATAGAAAGGAGGGAAAAAGAAGCTACCACGTTCGTCCACATCATCCAAATTATTTTAGCCGTCTGATCAACGGTGGGACCAAATTATAACGGCCAAGATCAATCAAAGAAATTCTCACATAAATCAAGAAAAAAAAAGATCTATGTTGTTGATTTTATAGGGCCGGATTATAACGGCTTAGATTAAAAGAATAATATTAGAAATTTGGATTAAATACTAAAGATGATATAATATGGTTATTTTATCCGTTCAATCAACTGTGGGACCAAATTATAACGGGATAGATTAATTAAAGAAAAAAAAGATCTATGCGGCCTAGATTAAAACAAAATATTAGAAATTCATATTAAATACTAAAGTTGATATAATATATTAGAGATAAACTCTAAATCCAATCTGATATGTTAGAGATAGATTATGAGTTAGAGATAAACACTATATACCAAAACAAATCTAGCCGCAAAAACGTGCGGGCCATCTCGCTCTTTTGCTGGAAAAGGAAAACATTACTCAACACACCAAAGGATATTAAACAATTACAAAATAAATTTTTAGAAAACTTAAATTTTAATATCTCTCAGCTAGTTATGCGCGGGCCATCATGCTAGTTAATAGTAAATAACATTTCCAGCTTAAAGCTAGCATTGGAGATAGCCTATAAATTAAGGTTTTCATCAACAGCGCGGCAACCCTACATTGTATGTTTCAGTTTAAATTTGAGTTGAGTTTTACCGTAACAAATTTGTGACCTACTCGAAAGACGTTTTATAGAATTAAAAAATGATGAAAAAATTATTTTACTAGCTCTAAAAAAACTATTTAAAACCCCATAAAAATGAATACAAAAGATTACACCATTTGGATTATACAAAAATTAACAAATTTATATTTTTATTTAATTTAATTTAAGTCGGAACAAACAGGGCATAGTGCGCTGTCGTCGTAATCATGCAATCTTTGCTGAAAACGGGGCAACACATGGGTACGTGGCTTCTTCCGCTGACCTCTCATGTTGGGGTCAAGGTGAAAGGAGGCAGGCAACGACAAACAGTGACGCCGTTCGACAGCCACAGCCACGCACCATACATGCATGCGTACGTGAAGAAGAGAGAGAGCATACTGTATCATCTGTCTGGTGCTTTGACGCAGGAGGTCATGCATGCCAGGATTGACCAAAGGAGAGAAGCTAGAGAGATGTTTAATTCGTGATCCGAACAAAATTAGTTGGTGCTGCAGGACAAGCAGGTCCCAGTCCCCGGGAGAAGAAGGGCAGCTTTAAAACTCATAAGCAATAACACATAATCAAGCTCACATTTTTTAAAATTTTGCCCTGCATTTTTTATTTGCCAAGGACTCATCATGATCATCTGGCTTAACAAAAAAACTCAAAAACAGTACACAGACTCGCATTAGTAATTTGATGTTTTTTGAAAATTAACCTTCATGTCTAATTTATCAATCCACTTGATTATTATAAACTCATAAACAATTTACTCTCCGACAGTGAGAAATCAACTTAACTAAGTTGGCTTTATCAATAAAAATCGTCATGTGAAAATTCAATACCATACATAAGTATTCAACAAGTATAATAAGCAATTCTTGTACTATATGATATGCAACATGATATGTACAATGCAAAAACTAAAAAATCAAACTCTAAGGTGCAAGGAGATGTTTAGGGATCCAAATTTGAAAAGATTTTTTTATTGTTCTTTAAAGAATTTGTGGGAACCCAAGCATTGTTCAAAAAATTAGAACCTACCATTGGACTTACCTTTCCACCGTATTGTTGTAGCCTTCTATAGTCACAATCAAATTTTTGATTTGGAGAAACAAAACAATTTCGTGCATAATGACCAAACTTACCACAATTATAGCACCTCACATTGTGAAAAGTATCCTAATATTTTGGACCCAAATTAGCATAGCAATTTAATTTCATGTGTCCAATTTTTCATAGCTAAAACATCTCACATGTTTCTTTTAAGAAATACTTGCAGAACTCAAATCAAAAGTTTTCTTCACAATTGAGGTTGAGGGGGCATACTCATTATTAATAGGTGTTTGAGAACAATTATTCTTATTATATCCTACACCTTCTTTCATAAAAGAGCATTTAGATGTATCTAAAATCATGTTTAAATTTTTTTCACCATTTGTCATTTTTTCTATAATTGCTTTCAAGTAGCCATTTTGTAGAGCAAGATCAGGGCAACGATTACAAATAAGACCACAAGCATGTTTTTCAAGTTCAATTAATTTCTTTCTGATACCAACAAGATCCTCACATCCAAATTCTTTTGCCAAAACATTGACTTGTGTTTCCAAAGTTAAAGAATCATTTTCTCTAAAGACTTTTTCAAAGAAACCATTTTCTTTTCTAAAACAATGCACTTTTCACAAGAGGAATTACTAGATTTCAACAAAGCATATTCACTCTTACAAAATTCACAAGACTCACATGTAGCATTTTGAAGATCAAAAATTTTTATTTTTAATTTAACACATGAATCACAATTTTCAGTCCTTTTATTAGACAATAAACGAAGTTTTTCATTTTCTAGTTTCAACTCTTTGCACTTTTTCACCAATTTATTGCAAATTTTTCTTGTAATTCAAATGCTTCACGAGTTTCAGAATCGCTTACCTCATCTAAATCTTCATCTTCATTATCTTCATCATCAAATGATTCAAAGCACGTATCCCTTCCAACAAGACAAATGTTAGAGATATGTTAGAGATAGATGATGAGTTAGAGATAAACACTATATACCAAAACAAATTTAGCCGCAAAAATATGTGGGCCACCTCGCTCGTTTGCTGGAAAAGGAAAACATTACTCAACACACCAAAGGATATTAAACAATTACAAAATAAATTTTTAAAAACTTAAATTTTAATATCGCTCCGCGCAAATGTGCGTTCCATCATGCTAGTTAATATAGTAGTAAATAACATTTCCAGCTTATAGCTAGCATTGGAGATAGCCTATAAATTAAGGTACCCTACATTGTATGTTTCAGTTTAAATTTGAGTTGAGTTTTACCGTAACAAAGTTGTGACCTACTCGAAAGACGTTTTATAGAATTAAAAAAATCATGAAAAAAAAGATTACACCATTTGGCTTATACAAAAATTAACAAATTAATATTTTTATTTAATTTAATTTAAATCGGAACAAACAGGGCATAGTGCGGTGTCATCGTAATCATGCAATCTTTGCTGAAAACGGGGCAACACATGGGTGGCTTCTTCCCCTGACCTCTCGTGTTGGGGTCAAGGTGAAAGGAGGCAGGCTACAACCTAACAGTGACGCCGTGCGACAGCCACAGGTGCTTTGACGCAGGAGGTCAAGCATGCCAGATTTGACCAAAGGAGAGAAGCTAGAGAGATGTTTAATTCATAATCCGAACAAAATTTGGTAGTGCTGCAGGACAAGCAGGTCCCAGTCCCCGGGGGAAGAAGGGCAGCTTTAAAACTCGTGCTCTCTGGTTCGTAGTGGCTGCTCGGCTGCTGACGTGAGCAATCTATCTATCTATCTATCTATCTATCTACTATCTATATAAAGCGGAGTTAAACGGAGCCACTACATTAGTCCTAAAATCCTAGAAATTTCTACGTTAATCGAAAAATAGTAGAAATTGTCACGTTAATCATTTAAAAAGGAAAATCTACATCATTAAATATGCATATTATTATGTAATCTAGCGGTCAATATTAACCTCTATGATAAACTACTGAAGCTGATCTATATATTAGAGATAAACTCTAAATCTAATCTGATATATTATCTATATTCTTAACACAAATCTAACCGCGCAAACGCGCGAGTCACCTTGCTCGTTTTAGTAATGCCGACGTTAACGTACGGTATATATGAGAGGCTGTTTGGTTACCCACGCAAGTAGGTTGGCGATGGGCTCAAGAGGTGAGATCGATGGGATGGCGCGTGTGTTTTGGTTGTTTGTATTAATCTATATATGGATAAGTCTAACTTATAATAAAAGCTAACTTATAAACTTATAATCTAACTTATAAACTGCCCAAATCATTGTTCTTATCAGCAAATTATATATACGTATCCAGTTTTACCAACTAAAAGCTAACCAAAATCAGTTTTCAATGGCCAGAATAGGCAAAAGGACTTGAGATACAAAACCAATTCTATTTTTTTCTTAAAGAAGATGTAAACCTGGATAGTTACGTACACTGCTCGCTAGCGGCGGCAGTGTGTAGACTACTTAAGAGCTGGCAATGAGAATTAACATGAACCTACAATTGCAAAGGTAGTGGAAAGCATAGAGAAGTAGAGAGCCATGCATATATACGTACGTACGGCCGGTTGGGACCTGAAGTAGATAGAGGTTCTGCTTCTTGGAGCTGAAGTACGTGATCCATGAATCACCACGCCTTTAATTACTTACTTTACGTACAAATTAAGACTCTATCTGTTCTAGAATGTGTGCGGACTTTTGGAGATGGTATCGATGAAGCTCTTGCTCTTTTTATGTTAACTAGTGCTCTCTAGGTCATCCCAATATGTTAGTCTTCATAAGTGTTTACTTGGCGACACTTTGTTAGGTGTGTACATCCTTTGGGAATAGAGGGTGGATCCTATCCATTATATAAAAAAATCTATTGCCTTGGGTATACTGTGTAACTGTAATGGCCCTTGCTAGTTGTTACCACTGATGAGTCATGATAATTTATTTTTGAAAGACCAGCAAAGCTGGTTGTATATTAATAGCAGAAGAAAGAATTACAGGTGTGTGTGTGTGTGGGGGGGGGGGTGTCAAAGGCCCTAAAAGAAAAAAAAACAAAAAGAAAAAGTCTGACAAGAGCAGCTGCTAACTACTCAAATTTAAGCAATTGTAAATCATATTAATTCATACTTGTATTACTATTTACATCGGATTCACTTTCCTTCCAATCACACTTCATTAATTTGTCTGAAATGAGGAATGCCCCTGCTAAATTCAGCAAGCAACATCATGCCTGATTTCTTGTTAAAAAAACATCATGCCTGAACTTAAGCTCTTATTAAAACAACATCATGCCTGAACTTGAGCACACGTACGTATATTTTCAGTTCCAAACAACATCGTCCAGTGCTCCTATTCAGTACTGGCTGATGCATCTTTACGTACTGTAAAATTCAGTCAGTCTTTTTGCTCATCCTTATAAAACCAATGGTTAGCTAGCTTATTTAACTTACTTGTAGGGTGGTGACCCGTCCGAGTTAGAAGCATGCACAACGAATGCAACTATATTCCAAATTATCCATGCAAATTGGCCATGTCTTTTTTATTAACAAAAGCAAGGCACATGCCTAGCGTTGCTTGTAAGAACCAACAGATATGGTCGATTTGATTTGTAAATTACACAGGCCGGAAGGCCCAGGATGATGGGATTATTACTGACTAGCCGCGATGGGCCTCCGTGCAGTTGTACGGCTAGGCCCAACAGTTGGACGGCTAGGCCCACATGTCAAACCTATTGTTTAACCATTGGCAATAGGTCTTGTGGGCCCATACATGTCAAAGCTTTTGTCCAACCATTAAGCAATAGGTGCTAGCATGGATCCACGTGCCATATCTACCGTCCTAACGTAAGGCGATAGGTGTCAACGTGGCACCAAACACCATCGGCACCTTACGATTAGCCACCTATTAATCAAGGGTTAATTTCACTGGTGCCATTATGAAACACCTAGAAACCGCGCTTGCCATTTTTATTTCGCCTCAACCAGAGATGCCATTTCAACTGATTTCCTCTCCCAAATGTGCCATTACAGGGGTTTACAACACATTTCCCAAATGAATACAGAGAAAATACACAAATGCGGTGGGACCCACCCGTGGGTCCCACTTGTCATAGTCTTCTTTTCTTTCTTCTTCCTCCTGCTCCTCTTTCTTCTTCCTCTAGGGAGCTCCATCGGCAACCTCCTCCGGCAACCTCCGACGACGAGCTCAACCGGCAAGCTCCTCCAGCTAGCTCCTTGCACCGCTGCATGCGCCCGAGCTCCTCCAGCGAGCCCCCTGCACAATTGCACACGCGCGAGCTCCCCCTGCAGCTCGCCGCTGTTGTCCCTCTGCCATGGCCTGCGCCGCCACCCTTGCTCGGACAGCCGCCCTTGCTCACGCCGCCGCCCTTGCTCGCGTCGCTGCGGTGGTCCTCCTCCTCTGCCCGCGCCGCCGCAGAGGTCCTCGGCCCCACCACCGAGCTCCTCCTTCCCAACCTTCGACGCCCGACCTCCAGAGCCGCCTTCCCCGACCTCCAGCGCCGCGGATGTCCTCCTCCCCTGCCCGCGCCGCCGCCCTTGCTCACGCCGCCATGGAGTTCCTCCGCCCCACCACCGATTTCCTCCTCCCCAACCTCCGGCCCCCCAACCTCTAGCGCCGCCGTCCCCAACCTCCAGCGCCACCATCCCCGACCTCCAGCTCCGACGACGGCAGCGCCGCCATCCCCAACCTCCAGCTCCGGCAGCGGCGGGGTGCAGGGCGGCCGCCAACTCCGGCGGTGGTGAAGGAAGAGGGAGAGGGGGGAAGAGAGAGGATGAGGAGGATGGAGGAAGAATAAAGAGCTAGAGTATGACATGTGGGACCCATGCGTCAGACCGTATTTCTTGAGTGTTTCTTTGTATTCATTTGGAAAATGTGTTGTAAACCCCCGTAATGGCACGTTTGGGAGAGAAAATCAGTTGAAATGGCATCTCTGATTGAGGCGAAATAAAAATGGCAAGCACAGTTTTCGGGTGTTTCGTAATGGCAAGCACGGTTTAACTCGTGTCTCTCTCATCTGCATACGATCTGATCTGGTTCTGACCCGAGAACTGTTTTGGTTGCATAGCATAGTGCTGTCCTGTCTTCCCCTGAAACCTCTCGTATTTTAGCCTGATGGCGTCCATGCAGCGCATGGCCAGTGCCTGCCAAGGCTACCTTGCAGCGGCAGCTTGTGGTCTGACCACGCTCTCTCAAGTCTCATCTCATGCAGCCCTGAACGATGGATCATCCATCCATGCACGGCCACGGCCACGAGCGACGTCTGAGCGAGCGTACGTGCATGCTCTCGCTCATGCACGCACGCACGCACGTACGTACGTACGTGTCTGCCTCTGCTAATTAATATCTCCCACGTACACGCTGATCGCACGTACGGCCACACGTGTGCTGGGAAACGGATCAGCACAGGCGACTCACTTTTTTTTTTTTTTTTGAGAAGTAAGTCGCTTATATTAGTTCCCCGGTGCAGAAGTGTTTACAAGTGCAGACTCAAACACCAAAGGAAAATTACAAAGGCCCACTGGGACCGTCTCCAACCAGCATCCAGAGATTTCCTCCACCTTGCCCCATCGAGCAAGCCCATGGGCTGCCGTATTTAGGCCTCGCGGAATCCAGAGAATGCTCCACCTTGTCTTGCACTTGTCTTTCACCCACTCAATAATCTTTCCCCGTTTGCACTTGCTTTGCAATCTGAGGCAATCACCGCAGGGGTGATGGCTAGACAATCAGCGAGCTCGAGTCCCATCTTCACCGCTGCCGCCTCCGCCTCCCCAGCATCCACAAATCGTAGCTTGGACCGAACCTCAGCAGCTTGGATCCCCCCTCTGACCAATTTCATGACTGCCGCAATCGACGAAGAACACTCCACATCTGACCAGGCCGCATCGACCCAGATAGGTACACCTGCTCCCCTCATATCACAGTCTGAATCTTCGTTTGAGCTGGGGGTGTTTTGGTTTGATTTCTTCTGGCTGAGAAAACGAGGCTAGCTAAGTTTGAGCGTTACTGTTCGATGCTTCGATCGTACTGCTCTCTAAAGAGCAGAAGGTGTTATCTGGCTTATTGTAAATGTTTTAGTACTATTGTATGCACGGGGCTAATGGGATCGTGTAACAACACTACACGAATCGCGCGAAATCTCGACGGCCAAAATTATTCTCGACGGCCAAATCCAAGCCGTCGACACAGACAAGGTAATCTCGACGGCCAAACTTATGCCATCGACAAACCTAACTTAATCTCGACGGCCAAGAAAATGCCGTCGAGAATGAATCGTAGAGCCCCGCGCCCTCGGTTTTTTTGTTTTTCGCGAAGGCGGGAAGACTCTATCTCGACGGCTAGGTCTAAGCCGTCGTGAATAGTTTATGGGCCGGCCCATCAGAATGAATCAATCTAGACGGCTAGACTTCGGCCGTCGAGAATAGTTCATGCTGCACTAGTGGCGCGCTGGCCCATTGATTTTTTTATTTCGTAAATATTTTTCATAATTTGTAGAGTTGTTTATTTAGCAATTTAATTAAAAATAAAATATGATACAGTGGGAAATTTTGGGCAAAATATATAATGTTACAAGATGTTATTTTTTTGCATACTTATTTTTAAAATAATTTGTTTTTATAATTAATGTTAGGTTTAATATATGTATATATATTGAAAACTAAAAATTGTATTTAAATTTTTTAAAATTGGAATATTTTGTTACATTCCAATGCAATGATCTATGTACAATGGTTTTCTGACTGAATGGTGCATTATTTGAAAATTACGATATCCCTATGACCCGTATTTCATAAAACTATATAGAACGCTATCTAATACTCTGCCCGATATGACCCCTTACATGGGCAACTCCGTTTGCATACATAATTTGAGCATAAGAATTTTCTCGATGGTAAATCTTTATGTCGTATACAATATAAGCCATTACGAAGCACAAATGAATTTTTTAAAAATATTTTAAAAATTAAATAAGCTATGTTGACCACCGAAGGGGGGTGCTGCACTGGCCGTCGAGATAGAGCACATTCTCGACGGCCAGAGAATAAGCCGTCGAAAAAGACGTCATTTGACGACGGTAGTCAACGCAAACCGTCGAGATAGTTTTTTCGCGACGGTCGCGTATCACAAGCCGTCGAGATCGACATAGCCAGGATTCACCGGCTGGGGTCTTTATCTAGACGGCCGGAGGCCGTCGAGAATGACATTACGCTAGGCCACGTCACCGTGTAGCATCTTTCTCGACGGCCTCCAGCCGTCGATATATACGGAAACCAATTACTGTTTGACACGCGCCGCCATGTTGATTGGGAGCTGACCGGGAAGTATTATCTCGACGGCTTTTGGCCGTCGAGAAAGGTGGCAACCAACGGTCACGCAGGGAAGGCAAGCATTCTCGACGGCTGGGAGCCATCGAGACAGAGTGGGCGCGACACGTGGAGAGCTGTGATTGGGGCATTTATTAAGAATGCTCTATATCGACGGCTTCCGGCCATCGAGAACAGTCTTTATACTGCCGTCCGCTCTGGCACTTAAGCCATTTTTCACCTGTTGCCCACGACCCGCGCCCGCTTTGCCTCGGCCGCGCCATCGCCCAGCGCCGCGCCGCGCTACGCGGCAGCCACCGCTAAGCCTGCCGCCGCCGCCGCCGCCCCACAGCGCAGCGCCTTGCTGCGCCGCCGCGCACGCCGCATTCGCCCAAGCCCGCCCGCCGCCGCCGTCCATCATGTTGCCGCTCATGGTGCCCACGTCCCGTCTAGCCCTACTCGCCGTCCCGCCATCCCGTCATCGGAGGTATGTTGATTCTTCGCGCCTTTTTTTTAAATCACTGTTGTGTAGTCTCGACGGCTTTAAACCGTCGAAAATTTAGTTAGTGCTGTAATTAGTAATAATTTAAAAATTTAAATAAATTTGAAAAAATAGCAAAAATCTAGATAATGCAATTGTTATGTTTTATCATTTAATTTTAGGTGGAATTAATATATAAATTTTAATATAACATTGTAATTAGTTTTGGAAGTAGTGGTAATTAAAAAATTACTAAATTTAGAAAACAGTAAAAAAAAAGTTATGTAATTGTAATGCTTTGCTATTTAATTTTAGATATATTTTTAATTTGCCATGTGCTATGTCTAATTTATTGTATTTAATTTATATTACATCGAACCGATTAGTAACCTAGCCGTACGTCACCCGTTCGGGTAAAACACAACGCGTAAAGAAATTGGACGGTGATTCGTTCATTTCTATTACACTTTGTGTAAAATGACCTCGAATTGTCCAGTGGACAGCCAATGTGTGGCGTCCCAGTGGACAGCTCACGGATATCCGCTTAGGCGTGTCCCGCTGTGGCATCGATAGGGACGAGACAAAATTTCGGCAGCATAACCCTATAGTTCTCCTAGTGCATAACATAAGTGCTATTAAGCTGGATTTGAGCTTTTTAGCCATCGTTGCACTAAGAGAACTATAGGGCTATGCTGCCGAAATTTTGTCTCATCTCTATCGATGCCACAGCGGGACACGCCTAAGCGGATATTCGTGGGTGGGTTTAGAAGCCTTCCTAAGCCTATTCTGAAACCCTAACGTGTAGCTTCCCGTGTCAAGACCGATGGACGAAGAGAGGAGGTGGATGTACGATGGATGAAGATCGAACGGACAACATTCAGATGAATGGTATGAGAAGGCCAATGCATTTGTAGATAATGCTTTCAAGGCGACCCCAAACCCTGACACGGCGTATGTTCATTGCCCTTGTACGAAGTGTGGAAACTGTAGAAAGAGAACACGGTATGACATGGAAATGCATTTATGCAAAAATAGGTTTAAGACCGGTTATCATCGTTGGGTTTATCATGGTGAGAGTGGTTGTGCTCGTGCTGTCCTTACTCCTCCCGACGAAGGATTTGATGAAGTTGACAGAATGCAAGATATGATTGATGACTTTGGCTATGATTTTAATGATGAGCAGGCAACTACCACTATGACCGAATTCTTAACCCTGTTAGAGTCTTCCAAACAGCCTTTGCATGATAAACCACCGTGACCCTGCTCTCTATGGTAACACGGATGATGGCTCTGAAATGCAAGTATAACTTCTCTATCAATTGTTTTGATGAGTTGTTAGGAAGTTTAAGCGATGCTCTTCCAGAAGGACACAAGATGTCCCCAAGTTGGTACGAGTGTAGAAAATTACTTGCTGGTCTGGAAATGCCTTACGAGAAAATAGATTACTGTCTGAACCATTGCATGTTGTATTATAAAAATGAGGCTGCCAAAAATGTGTGTGATCATTGTGGAGAGTCCAGATATATTGAGATAATCAACAGTTCTGGAGAAAAGAAACAGACGAAGGTGACGAGAAAAGTATTGCGGTACTTTCCGTTAAAAAAACGACTCCAACGGTGTTTCATTACGGAAGAGACCGCGCAGCAAATGAGGTGGCATAAGGAGGGTAAACGTGCAAGACCCGGTATGATGGTTCATCCGGCTGATGAAGAAGCGTGGCAACATTTTGATTGGGTGTATCCGGAGTTTGCAGCGGATCCAAGAAACGTGCGGCCCGCACTTGCCATTGATGGCTTTACGCCTTTCAATATGATGGCTGCATCATACTCATGTTGGCCAGTTTTTAGCATCCCTATGAACCTCCCGCCTTCAATTATGATGAAAGAAGAGTTCATGTTTCTTTCTTTAATCGTGCCTGGGCCAAAGAATCCTGGAAAAAAATCTAGATTTGTTTATGAGTCCATTGAATGACGAGCTGAAGGAGTTATGGGAAGAGGGTGCCCCGACATACGATAGAAAAACAAACAGATCTTTTTGTATGAGGGCTGCCTACATGTACTCAATACATGATTTTCCCGCTTACGGTATGTTCTCCGGATGTTTGTGATCTATGTGATACGATGTATGTGATGCGATGTTTGTGATCTATGTGTGTGACATCCTAATAAAATTATTAGGTGTCCCAATATTTTTCCATAAGAAAAACCTAGGTAATTCTTTACATTTTGCAGCTAGCATCAATTTAATTCCTAGTTAGTTGCTTTGGGCTACATTAGCATGTGATTAAGGGCCCATAAGGGGTGAATTAGCACTTTGAGCACACCCTAGAAGCCCAACCGACCCCTACCTGCGCCCCACACCTGTATAAGACCCTAACCTACTGTTCCTCGCCGACCACTCCACTCCCCACCCCTACACCTGAACCCTACGGCTCAAGACACTCCCTCCAGAGGACGTTTTCGAGGTAAATCCCATTTTCCCGTACGTAATTTGTCCTGTAGATGGCACCAGTAGATAGATCTCGTCGAGACGAACAAAATGCATATGCGGATCGCCCATTTTGGTGCTGTTTTCCGCTCGGTAGAGCTCGCCGTAGTTTGCTGTCTCCACGGTCGCCAGCGATCCTCGCCGTTCGCGCCACCGGCGGGAGATCCGGAGCCAACCGGCTGCCGCCACGTCGGCCCGCGCCGTCGTCAGCGTCGTCGCCGTTCGCGCCAGACGCGCGCGCAAGACACGCGCTGCGTGCCACTCGCCGTCGGACGCGTCCGTGCGGGCCCTCATACTGCGGCTCGCGACAGACCAGCGCGCCGGCGACGCTGCGAATCACGCCCGACACGCGTCACCGTGGACTCCCACCCGCTGCAGCCGTTCCCGAGCGCGCCGCCGCCCGCTAATCGCAGCGTGACACGCGCCCCATGTGTCCCGCCATCGCCGGCGCCGGACGTTGCTTTGCCGCCGCCCAATTCCGTAGCGCCGCGTGTCCCCGTGGGACCCGTCGCTGATGCCGACGTCGCTTCGCCTCACCCGCGTCAGATCCAGCCACCACTGCTGACGCGCGGGCCCGGTCAAGCCGTGGACCCCTGTAACATCCCAAATTTTCAAATCAAAATTTGGCACGTTAATTATTTTGAAAATCATGTTTAGTATTTTCGCATCAAATAAAACTTTAGCCAATTTGTGCCAAAGCGAGCATGTGCATCTTGTTTTTACTTCCATGCGGAAGATTTATAAATCCAGTGATATGGGAAGGTATTTAAAATAAATATTGTCAAACTTTTGGGAAAGAAGAAAAGAGAAAAACAATATTTGGAAATAAAAATCTCTTTTCTCCCCTTAGGCCGAGCCTTTCCCCGGCCCAGCTCTCTCCCCGCCTCGGCCTTCCCTGCTGGCCCACCTCCCGGCCCGGCTCAAGGCCACCAGACCTCCTCTCGCTGACCGCGGGCCCGCGCCTGCCTCTCCTTACCTCACTGACCGGCGGGTCCCACCGCCAGCTCTTCTTCCGTCGTTTTCCCCGCTTCCTGCGCGCGCTGCTCTGCTCGCCGTCTCTCTCTCGCTCTCGCCCTCTCTGTTGCTCTCTCCCAGCGCCTTTCTCCCAGCGCGTCGCCGTCTCAAGGCTAAGCAAGACCGCCATTGCCGTCGCCTCCGCTGCGCCCGGACCCTTTGCCTCGCCGTCACTCCTGCCGCCATGATGATGCCGACCCATTTCGCGCATTAAATTGCTCCGTACCGGCGTCGCCGTGCTCTTCACTCCGTCGCCTACCCTCACCTGCGCCGCTGGCGAGCGCTCAGCGCCATCTATTCCCCCGGAGACCGCGCCCTTGACCGCTGCGGCTCAATTCCCTCGACCTCCGGTGTCTCTGCGGCGCCGTCGCCTCGCCGCCGCTATTGATCAATGGCGAAAGTCTTTCGGTGCCTCCCCGCTCGCTGTGCTCACCGGCGACATTAAAGGTCGAGCCGTCCCCGCCGAGCCATCCTCGCCTATAAGAATCCGCCCTGTGCCCCCGTTTCCCCTCGCCTAGCGCCGTGCCGTGCCTTGCCTTCTCATCGGTGAGCCCCTCTTGGCTATCCGGTGTAGTACCATCGTCTCTCCCTCACCATCTCTCTCTCTCTCTCTCTCTCTCTCTCTCTCTCTCAGGGGTTCCGGAGCGCCGCCGAGTCAGGGAGCGAGCCATCGCCGGGTCCCCTGTCCGCCGCCGCACCTCGCCGTTGCGCCGCCTCTGGGGTGAGTCTCAGTCGCCGCCGAGACCTCCTTTAGCATCGCCGTCGCTCCCTCCTCCCCTCCCCGCGCGGAATCGGTCGCCGGTGGCCGGCCTCGCCCTGCCCGTTGCTCGCCGCCCCCTCGGTTCGAGGTTGGGGACGATGGGGGGGAACGGGGAGGAGGTCCCGATTCGGCTTTGGGCCGTGGGCCTCGCCCCGTCTGGGCCGACCGGCTTAGCCGAAGCCATTTGTTTTAAATTTATTTTCGAAATCAAATTTAAGAGGTTCTAGCACAAAAGATTTTGCAAAGTATATCAAATGCCATCCCAAGATTCTGTAAAAACTCCCAAAAATACCTTGCAGCAAGATGGATTTCATAAAAAAAATGCTAAGTTGATTCTACACCCTTGTAACCATTGCATTCATAATAGCTCCATTACTTAGGTGCCATTATTTCATATGCATGTACAAAATAAAGTTAGCATCCTTCCCTTAAATAAAATACATAAAAACATTTTGTGCCTGATGTACTGTTATTTTTCGTCTGTATGTTTGGATCGTGCTCAAGTAGGAAGCCAAGGTGTTGTAGACCCGTCCGACGTCGCTGGTTGTTCCTATCCGTCGTCCGACCAAGGCAAGTCCCCTTGACCATACTGGGAGCCATTTTACTTTGTTTCAGAAACGATTTATTAGATATTGAAAACTTGCAAGCTAAATTAAAAAGTAAAAAGGTCGTATTTACTAGTTATTAGCTAAGCAACCAAGATGATCATGGTAAGACTAGGGATAGGCTTAAACCCTAAGGACTTACTATCTTAGGTATATAGTTACATTCTAATGATGTTAGGAAAAATGCCCGAAAATGATTTTACCGCGATGACGTTATAACTCTTGTGTGAAAATAAATGTTGTGATAAAGATTGGTTTAAGAAAGGTTTCGAGAAAAGGGTTTGAGAAAGTATATGCATTGAGGGCAATGCCGCGGGTGGAAAAATGATTTTACTCTCTCCCCTAAAATACCTCCGACTAGGGAGAGACTTTCGCCGGTTCGGTGCAAGAAGGCACCACTTTGAGAAATCGGGGCTAAAATATCGTCTCTCTTCTAGTTTAAGGACTGCTCGTCCTATGATCCTACGAACTGAGCCATACAGTACGACCTCGAGTCCTGTTATGGGACGGGCCTAGTTGTTAGCCGAAAAACCCTGACGGAGACTCCCGGTGGTCGCCGTTAGCGTTCGAGTCTAACGGCTTTGTGGCGAAACACTTCTGGGTGTGTAGCCTCTCGAGGGTAAAGCGTACCCACTCTGCAGAGTTAAAACTATCATGGTAGCCGTGCTCGCGATTACGAGCGTGCAAGGGGACTGTTCATATGGTAGCTCTTCTTTTCCAAAAACCGGAAGTTTTCAAAAAGGATTTGAGTTGAGTAAAAGTTGTTGAGAAGAAGTTTTAATCTTGAGATAGGTACTACCGGCTTGCCTCATGAATTGGGTTCGGCCTATCATGAGATGCTTGCACGGTTTCGACCTACCCTTTGTGCCGAGTTATTCCCCGTAACGGGAAGGGACTGAGGAAGAAAATTCGCTATGGCCGTGGCCAATTTGGCGAGAGAATTTTGAGAAATGATCCCCCAAAAGATAAAGGTTTGAGATTGCGAGCTTTCTGAGGATTGCTTTTACAAACTTAGGAAAAACGAAAAATGCATTTCTGCAAAACTACCAAAACCTTCCATTTGTACTAAACCCCCATCCGCATATATTCCCGACTTGCGGAGTACCTTTGTACTCACCCCTGTTTTTTTCCCTTCCCCTCTTTCCAAAATTTCAACAGCCGCGGAGCTCCCCTACGACTCTGTTTTCGAGGAGGGCTCGGACTACGAGGAGGAGGAGGACTACGAACACGAAGAGTAGGGTTGCGTGTTTCCTACCGCCGTTGCCTGTGGATTAGCCTACTAGCTAGAATAAAGTTGCGCTATGTTAGGTCCTGTGTAGGACTGTCGTGTAATCAGATTCTCGGCTGCGTGCGTGCTTGATGTATTAAATTGTGACTCCTTTTGGGACCCGTAGTCCCTATATTGTAATAATGTAATTCAAGGCAATGTATCGATTACATTTGTGTGTGTACTAGCCATGATCTTCTGGGACTAGTACTGTATAACACATTAGGATTCGGTCATTTAGACCGGGTCCGACAACCCCGCAGGTCAGAGGCAGCCGCTTCGCCGCCGCCCCGCACTTGACACGTGGCACCACGTGCCACGCGCACGCACGTGATTAACGCCTGAGCCACTGACCGATGGGCCCGCCAGGGCCGTGTCAGCCGAGAGCCACGTGGCATGACACGTGTCATGCCACGTCACCCATAACCACACCCCACTGCCACGTGGCATGACATGTCACCAGCCACGTGTCGCGCCACGTCAGCGCCACACCGGCCCTGAGATCCACGTGGCACGCCACGCCATCGCCACGCCACGCGCCACCGCGCCGCCATCGTCCACGCCGCATCATTGCCGCCTCATCAACGGGCCCCGCTCGTCAGCCGCAGGGAGTCGCTGTCCAGTGGGCCCCGCCTGTCATCCACACGCCGCCGTGCCGGACTGGGCCTTGCTGGGCCGAGCGCGCGTGGGAGAATCGGGCCGATTCCGTCGGTTCGGCCCGTTTAGGGTTTATTTGGGTTTTCTATTTTTCTAAATTTTCCTATTTAGCCCGAAATTTCCCCGAATTGTTTAGGGAGCTCCGTAACTCCAAATTGGACGATTTTGGAGCCTAAAAATCACATTTAAATCCTAGAATTTTTCTGTATATTTAATAATTATTTTTCTCTGTATTGATGCTGCTGTTTATTTGTTTGTTGTTATTCTGTTTAGATGGTGGTTGCGAGTGTTGTCCGGATTGTTGCCCGGAACCCCAGTGGGACTCGCAAAGCTCGGAGTTTTTCGAAGGCAAGCTTAATTACATATTCCCTCCTAGTTTTACAATATAAATTACTGTTGTCTATCTTTCTGAATTATTTGCATACATGTAATTAGGCGTGAGTACCTAGACATGTTAATCATCCATTAATATGCTTTAGCCACCTTTGTGAACCCGTTGTACTTTGCTAGCCTATCCTTCACTAGATGTGTAGGATTGCACTTGGGTTTCACTATAAAAATGAGTTTGGTGAGGCGTATGCTTCACGTTGGTTTATGTGGTAAAAATCTAAACAACTAAAAGTTGTAGTTGATTTAGGGGAGACCCGACAGTGTTGTTTCCGGGATTGTGGTGGGGATGAGATGGTCTCCTCTAATAAGGACTCAAGCTTGTGTATTGCTGGACCGAACCTTACCGTACAGCCACTTGTGCCTTCGGCCCTGACTTAGTACACTATGAAACCCACTAACCCCGCGGGTGGTACCTAGACGTAGGGCGCCCTATTGTGGCGGGCACCGGCGGGGCCTGGAAAACCTTAAGAGAGGGCTGGTGAAGTGGTGGGCGTAGTAGGCTGGAACAATCTTGTACCGTTTCTCCTAGTGGATGAGACGGGGCTTGTGGGGAAACTTGTACACACTTTACAGAGTTAAAACTATCATGATAGCCGTGTCGGCGGTTATGGACGTGTCTGGAAAGGTTTGCACTCTTAGATTCACCATTTTCAATAATTAAACTGACTAGTTTAGGCTGGGATTGGTCTGGTGTGAGATACACCTTTTGTTGAACTTGAGATTGAAGTTATATGATCATGCGTTCACATTAATAAAACTTGACTGGATCAACTAAAAGATGCCTAGAAATAGGATTTGGGTAGAATAACCTTAACCCCACCTTTGACCCTGCATTCATGTTTAAGGATTGCTTGCTGGGTAGCCGCGTACTCATTAGATTGCTCGCGGACATATTTTTTTATTCAGATTACGGCCAGGACCAGGAAGGCCCTGACGAGGGAGCGCAAGACTAGCTAAGGTGTTCGGGTCGACACCTTGAAATTTATCATAGTTATTTAATTGAATACTCTGATGTTTTCTGCTTTATGTTTAATCCTGTATGGGACTATCAACTGGTATGCCAGTTTGCTTTTGTAATAAAATACTATTGTTCTACTGTATTTCACTTTAATTAAATACACTGTAATGATTCCACCGCGTTGTCCATCACGAGATACTAAACTGGGATTAGTATCGACTCATGATGCTGGATTCCCAATACAAGTACTGGGGTCACGACAATGTGATGCGATGTTTGTGGTATATGTGTATTTGTGAAATTGTGGGAAATTTGAATGCGGAGACTATTTTGGGTTTAGTGTTGCGGCATTTATTGTCTTGGGTGCGATAATGCCATAAAATTATTGTGATTTTTACAAATTTTTTAAAAAAATTTTGCTGTTTTTTCACTAGTCTCGACGGCTACATCCTGGCCGTCGAGACAGATTTCATGGCCCACCTGCCAGGTCAAGCGCTACCGGACCGAGGAGAATCTATCTCGACGGCCTTCAGCCGTCGTGAATAATGTTCCTGGCCCCACCTGCCAGCACCGTCCTTTCCTGCGGAGAAGCTATCTCGACGGCATCTGGCCGTTGTGACTAACTAGTGGGCTGGGCCGGCCTACGGCCTGCTTATGAACAATCTCGACGGCTTTCAAGCTGTCGAGAAAGGCTCCACCATTACGTCGTGCCTGCCCAGTGCATGTATCTCGACGGCTTTCGTACTGCTATCAAGACAGACTAATCACGACGGCCGAGCCGTCGAGGAAGATTGTCTCTCTCGACCGTGCTTTCTCGACGGCTGGCCGTCGAGATGACTCTGTCTCGACGGTTTTGTTATCTTTCTCTTCAGCGATTCGCGTGGTGCAAGTACTTGAGCCCTAGGTACAACACAGTTTCCTACATGCTCGACCCCACCCGGTCACAAATATTTATTATTTTGCGCATTGATGCATGGTCTTTACAATACTGTTTCCACAACTAATTATCATTACTATTTATTTATGGCACCCAATAAAACTATAGTGCTATTAAAGATATTTCCATTTAAATGTAAGATTTTTATTTAGCCGATCTTTTTTTTAGAACCTTTTGTTCTTTTTTTTTTTGAGAACCTTATTTAGCCGATCTAAATAATTTAAAACACAGCAGCGCAATACATAATTCATAGGACCATTTACCTATGCGAAACACAATTTCCAAGGAGTCATAGCCACCATGCTCCATTCAACCCCCTCTATCTCCAGGTTCAGCAGGCCTCATCGGTGGTCCACCAGCTCCCCCTCTTCCTAAAATAACCCTAGCCCGAATCACCACTATTCGAAGTTGTATTTATTGGAGTTTGTTTTGTACAGACTTGGTAGACAAAATCGTGCTGAATTTGGTGGAAACCACTATTCACTTATGTGTTGCGTGCCGGAGCCACCACACACCGTTGTCAACATTGGGCGACACTTCACATTAGTCGTCATCTCATGGTTTCATTGGGTCAGGAAACAACCTCTTTGGGAGAGTATATGTGCTACCATTGATTGGGTCGTGATGCATGCATATGGACGTTGGATGTTGGCGCACCAAGTGACGGTGGATGGTGGCATGATGAACCGCTATGTACTGCTATATCTCTGCTATTAAAAAGCTCTTGTGATGATAATGATGATGTTATTAACTTTGCAACGAACTGTGATTTTTGTAGACATCTTAGATCAACCCCCTCTGTCCTTGGGGGCCGCACCCTCACATTCTGGTGCAATTGTAGAAATGCCCGTGCGTTGTCACGGAAGAATTAGTGCCCGCTTGTCAGTTGCCATATGGAAAGCTTAAGACCCCTCCGATCCATTTATCCAATGCGCCCCCAGCGAAAATTATTAATTCGACCTCATTTCAATATTGTGCAAAGTTCAATAGCCTAAAAATTAGAAAAGTATACATTTTTTAAATCATTTTGTAATTTTTATTTTGGTAAATCTCATTTTTATATGAATTTTTTAATAGCCTTTTATTTTGTAGATTATTTTAGCAAACTAAACTAATCAAAATATGTTACAAGTTGACAATGTTTAAAAAACAAACGGTCTAAAATCTAAATACATTTGGAATGATGAGTTTGCAATCCATTCTAATTTTAAGGCGGCATCAATTTCAAAGCAGATCAAAAGTGCGTCATTTCTATGGCTCTCGTTGAATTTGGTGTTTTAGTGATGGAAAATTTATCGAAGTGGCCTTAATGGAAGCTTCAATTCTTGAATCAACGATCTGCATTGTTAACAACGCAGCATGCATGGCCTGGTCCGGCGTTAAAAATATGGCGACGACTTGGGGACCGACGTGCGATGCTGCGCGTGGCCGTCGCACGCTCGCGCAGCCCGGTTAGCCCACTAACGACGTGTCCACCCGCTGAAACAACTCTGTGCCCCCACCGGAACAAACTTCTCCTGCCATTGTTTCGAATGTTGCCGCAGCGTGCTCAAGAATCTCTCCCTGTTTGCATGCAATGACATCAGCGATGACGTAAGCGAAAAGATTTCTTTCAATTTTCTCTTTCGACGGCCATAGATTTTGACTGGTTGCTCCAATGCTCGAACCGTTTGCACCGCTACGTTCCTCGCATTTTTACGAACAAGACAAGATCAATATTGCTATATAAAAATTTACTGAAACAATTTGTTATCCTAATGCAACAATTACTTTAGTCTGTTAAAATAAGATGGCTAGCCTACTGAAACAATTACTTTTGCCTAGTGAACGTATAACCAAGTGAAACAGTTCATTTAGCCTATTGGAACAATATATATAGCTTGCTAAAACAATTAGTTTAGCCTATTGCAACAATATATATAGTCTGCTGAAACAACTAGTTTAGTCTATTGAAACAATTTGTCTAGCATAATGAAATAACTTACACAACCTATTGGAATAATATGTTTGGCATGTTGAAACAATTAGTTTAACCTGTCGGAACAATCTATCTAGTCTGTTGAAACAATTGGTTTAGCCTATTGGAACAATATTTTTGGTCTGTTGGAACAATTAGTGTAGCCTACTAGAACGATATGTCTAGGCAAGTGCAACAATTAGTTTTTTCTATTGGAACAATATTTCTAGCCCGCTGAAATAGCTAGTTTAGTCTATTGGAAACAATTTGTATAGACTGCTGAAACAATTTGGCTAATGAAAAAAAAATTAAAATTTTTAAAAATAAAAAATTATTTAAAATGAGTTTATTAGGATTTTAGATGAATTACGAAATTTGTTCTATGCATTTTGAACTCCATATGAGATAGAGACAAAAAAATTAAATAAAAAAATGAAACGCTCATTTTTTTCTAGCAGCGAAGTGCATCGCCGTCTGTGTGTTGGTTGTTGGGCCGCGCTGCCTGGCCGCGCAGTGTCCAACGCATCGGACGTCCGCGCCGAAGCGTTTCCCTAAAAATATATGTGTCTGATCAGTTTTCACACCCACAATCCACACAGACCTGGTTGCTTCGCTGCTTACAACTCAAAATCCTGATGAACAATCTTCAACCTACGCACTATCCACCAGCCCTGATCAAAGGAAAGGATTTGCGCGAGTTGATCGATAACGATGAATTCAAGTCTATAGTGGCGCAAATGATCTTCCGATTGTGCAGATCTGACGGTACTGAAAATCAAGTTAGCCAGTATGGCAGTATCATATAAGGTTCAACCTCGTATAGAGAAGAACCAACATTTAAGAATTTTCCCTCCATGGCATTACCTGATAGTACTCCCTCCAGCATCAAACGGGATGGCCGACAGTTGTGTCAGCAGACAACCTAGCCTCCCCAGGCCTGGTGTTAGCCAACCATGCATGGACTAAATTAAAACTGTTTAAGACATTGTCTTTAATTGATAATTGCAAATATGTTGTAATACTTATGTTACAAAATTAAGTTGTGATTCTTTGATTAAATTGAAACCATGTACATGGATTTTTATTTCTCCAGTTGCATGCTAAAAATCCTCAAGTTCCTAAGTTGCTTGAATTAGATTGCAAGTTTACAATTAAATGAAAATACAATGTGCTCTAAAGTTTATGGCCACGAATTAACTCGTACTTCAATCAATTTTTTTAATGACTCTTTTTAGCGAACGATTTTTAAATGACCTAGCGTGCGAGGATTTGGATTAGGTGTTGGCATCGGCAGCGAACCGGCCCGTCGCGGCGTGGGCTAGGCAAGGCTTGAGGCTGCTCGGTTTGTCAATGGATCAGGAGGACTAGCATACGAGAATTTGAATATACTGAGTTTTCTGCAAATGTTTTGCTGCGAGCAGTTCCCATATGGAAGAACTGACCACTGCGAAAACTGCATCAATATCAATCAATGTTATACTACAAAGCGCGTACAGACCGCCTCCCGCTGCGTCTACGTCGCTCCCTTGCCCCCCCCGTTGCCACGTCGCCCGGCAATCTCAAGCTGACCGATTGATTCATCCAGCGAGATCCGGCCGTTCATGCGAAATCAATCTTTAAAGACAAAAAAACACTGCACCGCATGGCAGCGCGGGCCGCTTGGCGGGTTGGCTAGCTGGCGCGGCGTTCGCTCCGCAGGCCACGGTTCAACGCCTGCTCCAGCCATCGCCTCGCGATTTTTTCCCCCGAGCGTGCGCAGTGACGCCCGCTCCAGCCATAGCCTCGCCAAATTTTTTCCCACGCGTGCGCAGCTTGCCATGGCCGCGAATTTTTTTCCCGCCCCTGCGCACCACTGATGCGCTGCCTTCGCTAGTAGAAGTACAAAGCCGAAAACGCGCATCCTCCGCACGCCACGTGACCAGCCTCCCTGCCCGGCGCCGCCGCAGCTGTCCGATCGCGCGAGTGAGCTAGATCCAGCCGTCCGTTTTGGTCCAACGTATAAAAGGATGACCGTACATCAGGCATGCGGGTGATTTGGCTGGTTGGATTACTCCGTTGCCTGGGAGGCCCGGGTTCGAGTCCCATGCGCTGCGCGTTCTCTCCGCGGGCGCGCGCATGCGCGTTTATGCCAGGCGCGCTGCTGCTTTTGCCGCGCTCGCGCGCGCCATGGGCCGCACTGCCGTGTTTTTGCCGCTGCGCGCAGCCATGGGCGCGCGATGCAACTAGTGTTGATACAATATTGGGTATGGGTATTGTGAATCTATGAAATGATCGACATATATCCGTGAAAATAATACAAGGTATGAATTAAGCTCCGCCATAACTCTAACCGTGGATTCAGATCCCGCCATATTATTTAGCCGAACTACTCGTGCAGATCGATGTTGAGCTGGCCGCTTGACCAAGTGGATCAAGATTAGCTTTGTTATACATGTTGAAGGTTTCATGCGATATTAAGATCACACGAAGACCGGTCCGAGTCCTCTCGAAAATAAATGCTAAGAAATAACGTGTATGGAAGAAATTGAGAAGATGTAGATTAGTCCAAGAGCTGCGCGCAGCTAGCGAACCTGAACCACATATGACATTGTACTTGCCCTCTTCCTATTGGCAGCTCCAGATCACAGTATAACGTATGAATAGTAAGTTGATGTAACATATACGGAGTATAGCGTACGTTAGTCTCAATTTCTCAGCATAGTCTCATCTTCTTAACTGTTCCCATCGATCGATCAGTACATATTTATACGCTTCTGGCTTACCTGCTCAGCACTGCTGATGAGGTCAACCCTTCAAGTCGTTCGAACACCACATGAGCTTAGTTAGCATATAGCCTTGCTCCGGCGCGGCCGGCCGGCATGCCCACGATTTGCTTGCTCCATCATCATCATCCACGCATCTCATAGCCATATATAGCTAGCATGAAGGTGATCTCTCCGATCGATCCGTTTCTACATATGCGAAGCTGGAGTAGTTGCAGCAGCAAGTGTACTTTCTTGGCGTGCTCTCGTCCAAGCAAGGCAGTATTATCATCTCATATATCATCAGCTGAGCTAGCTTGGTACTTGACTTACTAATTTCTTTTACCGTGTCATAACTTTTTGGTTCGGATACGTAGCTGCAGCAAGGAGGTAGTGCAAATGATTAGCTGGCTGTACGTTTCAGAACTGGTTTTGACTGAATTGTTAGTTGCTCCTTTCATGTTTGGCTAGCTAGCTTGTTTAGATGATGATTATTTTTTTAAAAAAAAAAGAATTTACATGGAGCCTTCAAGTTTTTTCATCCGAGGTGCCATATGTCGTCTTATGTAGTTTGAATAGTGCACCTTCCTACCATATATACTCTCGAGCTCGTCAAATTGCTCGTCAGTTTGCGATGCATGCCGTCATTTTTTTTTACACTTCGGCTACCTTGTATGCTTTTAAGGTGAAAATATAAAAGTATGCATATAGATTCATCTCAAAAGGTATCTCTGTAACGTTATAATTTTATTTGCTTTTACAAATAAACTATGATAGAAATTAGTGGTCGGAGCTAAGTTTGAGACCGTATCACACTCAAAATCGAAAATTATTTTGGCCTGCAGCTGAAAAAGAAGAAAATAGTTGGATGTTGTATTCGATACCATAAGGAAAAAAATGGATGTAGGTAGCTAGGCACCCGTCTCACTTGATCTCTCTTAGGCCTCGTTCTTTTAACGTATCGTGCAAGTGCGTATTACTGTAGCAAATTTTGTTATTTTTATATAGCCTATATGTTGTGATAATTAGTAACTATTTTTTTGTGGCTTTTAGTAGTCCATCTAAAGATCTAAAACCATTTTTTAATAATTTTTAGATCTTTTTTAGAGCTTTCAAATTTGCTACAGTATTATATCAACGCAACAGTACGCTGAAAAGAACAAGAAGGAATTCCTTATTTACCACTGTCGAACTTCCTTATGCCTTATTTGCCACTAGAAAATTTTACCTTCCTTATTTACCATCCACTTAAAATTTTATGCCCTATTTGCCACTTCCATCACTTAGGAGGTGAAGTTCTGTTAATTTGGCAAGAAAAAGACAATTTTGTCCCTAGTTTGAATAATGTTTAATTTCAGCATAATTACCTTATAATAATTTTGATGGAAATTACATTTTCATCGCAAATTACATTTTCGTCGGAAACATTAAAACGAAATTAAGTCATGTCCAATCAAAATTTTCGATGAAAAATGTAATTTCCATCAAAATTATTATAAGATAATTATGCTGAAATTAAAAATTATTCAAACTAGGGACAAAATTATCTTTTTCTTGCCAAATTAACGGAACTTAACCTCCTATGTGACGGGAGTGGCAAATAGGGCATAAAATTTTAAGTGGATGGCAAATAAGGAAGGTAAAATTTTCTAGAGGCAAATAAGGCATAAGGAAGTTCGATAGTGGCAAATAAGGAATTCCCTCAGAGAACAAGGCATTACTCTTCATCTTCCTAACAGAGAGATGGTTTTGTCCTTCGTCTTCCTGCGGTTTTTGTTTAACTTTGAGTTGCTTAGATGGACCCAGAACCCAAGCTTGTTTCTTCAAGAAAAAGCCCAAAGGCCCAGCACTCACTACTCAAATAAATGTATTCAAAAAGAGAAGCCACGGATGGATATGGCCCATAATCAGCCTGTGACCGCCATATCGCTAGATAAATGCACTGACTCGTGCTTTGTCTTCGCTCCACCATTCCCCATCGTTCTAATTCGATCAGATCAAAGCAAAGAAATCGAGTGTAGAGGCCAAACCTAAACCCTAGCGTAGCTGGCCCGAGAGATGGACGCCAACGCCGCGATCGCCTCTGCCTACGGCGGCGGCCAGGCCCAAGAGGTGCGCGACGCCGGAGAGGTGCGCGACGGGGCAGGCGCTGCGTGGTGGTCCTTCCTCTTCCGCGGCCGCCGTGCCCTCCGCGCGGCGGTTCCCCCCGTCCTCTGGGGAATCTACTGTCTCGGCGCGGCCGTCCCCGAGCTCTCCGCCTGTGTCGCGCATGGCCACCTGCTCACGTGCCTCTCCTTCCTCACGGTCGGTGCCGCGCTGCTCAATCTCACCGTGGACGGCGGCGGCGCCGGGCAGGTCTTCTTCCGCAGCCGCACCCTCTCCGTTGGAGCCTTCCTCGTCCTCTGGGGAGCCTCCTCCATCATCCTCAGCGCCGTCGCCGACCTCTCCACCGACGCCGACCACCTACTGCTGAGCTTCTTCTTCTTCACGGTCGGCGTCGTGCTGCTCGTCCTCGGCACGGCCGGCGACGGTGCGCTGCCCGGCTACTACGGCCGCCTGGCCCAAAAGATGCATGACGCCGCCAGTCAGATGGCGGCGGCGGTCCAAGAGCAGCACGACGGCGCTGGCTCCGGCGCCTGGTGGCTCCCCTTCCACCGCCGCACCTTCTCCGTGGCGGCCTGCTTCATCCTCTGGGGAGCCTCCTCCATCATCCTCGGCGCCGTCCCCGACCTCTCCACCAACCCCGACCACCTGCTCCTGTGCTTCGCCTTCCTCACCGTCGGCATCGTGCTGCTCATCCTCACCGTCGTGGCGCCGGAGGCGGCGGATCGCCTCGAGGGCTGGCTCATTTTAGCCATGCCCTAGCTAGAGGCCACCTGATCGAATCGCCGTGTATCTCATCCATCGTGCTTACCTTTGTCTTTGTGTTAGTTAAACTAGTTTCTTTATGTCTTGTGTGATTATCACAGCCTTGTAAAATATTCGTGGTGAACTGGTGATTTCCTTGGAACCTTCCGGATTTCTTTGTACTATATATTGATGATTTGATGTAATTTGTGTGATCTTCTCTTGCTTCCGTACAATCATGCGTGCAGCTATATCGATCGATACACATAAGCATGTCATATTACATGTACCATCCTGTGTAGTGTATCTTGATCAATTTGCTTGACCACAATAATATATGGGCGTAGGCATGCGTGGTATCATTATTGTTCCTCTTATTAAATCCTATTGTTCTTATTTGTTTGTTGATTTCTATGCAAACCTGACATAATTCCGTTTGGGCTTTATCAGAATTCAGATAAATGAAGTACCAAAGACCTTTCAAAAATGGGGATAAACTACCAATCTTATTTTTTAGATAATGGAAGTACAATCAGGAATGTGCACGGCCATTACGTGATCGACGACGAAGCCATGCCAAGCAAACAAGAAGTAAGATTATCTTCAAGGTATCTATCTAGAGGTCATTTTTTTTTTCGTGAAGAGATTCTGATCGTTTGAGATGCTTTAACAAATTTCTCTTCACGGCCTTTTTAAAAGAAATTTTTTGGGCCGTGCATTCCCTTTATAAGAAAATTCTCCCTTCGTTCTTTTTACGAAATAAATATGAGGAGAATGAAATGAAGAGAAGATGATTGGAGATGGTAAATACTGGAAAACCAAGATGCACCATGTGTCATGCATATAAGTATTTACTATCGATCGTGCCTGTGCATGAACTGTACGTACCACTCCAACTCATGCACAGCACAATTGATCTTCCAAATTAATTAAGAAGAATGCGGATACGTAGTAGAATGCTGAACTAGTTCTCACTAAGTATTTATGTTAAACGAGAATTATGCCGTCGGTAGGCTTCAAATTATAAATTTCTGTGGCGAGGTCTAGGGAAGGGATTCATGCAGTTTCAGTTTCTCATCCCAATGCATGAAGGACAAGTATGAATGAATGCATGATTAATTAGTGAACCCCAATGCATGAAGTAGAAGAATGAATTAATTGCATGCTAAAATTCTTTGATCGCTGAAATACTTTGCCGTTGGTTATGTCCCTGCATGTGAGGAGCTTGCTTAGCTCATTAAGAGTAGTTACTCTTGCAAACAGGCGCATAAAGTAATTAATTTCTAGTTTCAGGCTTCATCGTTGCTTTGCCTTCGTGCTTGTTTCTATACTAGTACTACGTACTCCGCTTTAATTAGCTTGATTAATGAAGCCAAGCCTGAGTGATCTTAAGAAGCGTCTTTTAGGAATTAGGATGCATGTCAGCTATATTAGGTGCCCCAGTGCCCCACCTGGCCACCTCTGTTCTATCTGGGTGATGCCCACTACTGAAGATTTGGAAAGATTGCTAGTGCGATCACCTCCACATCCTCACCATTTTTGTGATTTCTAAGATTGAACAGAATCAATTAGATGAATTGTGTTAGGATTTGCGCCGAGATGCAAGATCACGAACGATACCAGGATACACGATGTTTGGTAACGCAGTTCAGCTTTCGCCCCCAACATTTCTGGGGCTCTGACTATGTGCGCTCCTCCCCAATCCATAATACTTGGTCACAGCCATATGCCGGCCACTGACCTCTTCAGGCCTATGCTACTATTATGAAGTTGTTCACCTGGTTACACTAGGGCTGGCTCCCTTTATATAGTGGTGGTTTGGTTAGAGTCCCACTCTAACTCTAAACTAACCCTACATATATATTACAACACAGAGTTTATGTAACCTATTTGTACACATATTAGACACAAAACCTAACAAATTGAATCCTACTGCTCCTTTCTATGCCATCCTGCTGCTTGTGGTTGCTACAACACCATGTCTGTTTGCACGCTTTTCATGGCGGACAGTAGACTACAATTAAGAAATTACCACTCCCAAGTGTGTTGTGCCGGTATAACAAATTATGACAGGCTTAATTAATTACATATCCTATAAGTTGTAACGAGTGAGGTGGCTCGCACGCTTGTGCGGCTAGATTTTTTTGGTATATAGTGTTTATCTCTAACTCATAATCTATCTCTAACATATTAGATCGGATTTAGAGTTTATCTCTAATATATTATATCAACTTTAGTATTTAATGTGATTTTCCAATATTTTCTTTTAATCTAAGCCGCATAGATCTTTTTTTTATTAGTCTATCCCGTTATAATTTGGTCCCACAGTTGATTGAACAGGTAAAATAACCATATATATCATCTTTAGTATTTTTAATCCGAATTTCTAATATTCTTCTTTTAATCTAAGCCGTTATAATCCGGCCCCACAAAATCAATGGCATAGACCTTTTATTTTTTTTTCTTGATTTATGTGAGAATTTCTTTGATTGATCTTGGCCGTTATAATTTGGTCCCACCGTTGACCGAACGGCTGAAATAATTTGGATGATGTGGACGAACGTGGTGGCTTCTTTTTCCCCTCCTTTATATAGATAGATAGATAGATAGATGAGATTTAGATTCAGATTCAGATCCATTAGTCTCCGAAGATGTTGACGTGGTTGATCGAGCCTTCCTCATTTTCAAGCGTCGTGGTCGTGCTGAATCGGAAATCGGTAGAGAAGGAATCAAGGAAGACAATGTGATTGACATGGACGCGAGCCCACTGCCGAAGCCACGGCGAGCTATGATCCTGTAGCTATGCAGTCGTGCTGAATCGGAAATCGGACAAACATTGTCTTCCTTGATTCCTTCTCTACCTCCATCCCTGTAGGACAGACTGTGATTGACATGGACGCGAGCCCACTGCCGAAGCCACGGCGAGCTAGTCTGCAAACTATGTATATAACAGTAACACCTCGATCCCAAGCCTCCCCCAAACTAGCTGAGTAGCTGGTGCCGAGGCCAAGATCGCCGGCCGGCCATTGATAGAGCTAGCTGAGCATGGGTGCTCCGCCGGGCCGGGACGCGCCCAGGGCAGTACCTCCCGGCTGCCATGGCTCCTGCTCCTCGTCTTCGCCGTTGGCGTGCTGTCGTCGGCGCCGGTGCGGCGGCGGCTTCATGGCGTTCGCGCTGTGGGCCGTGGCCAGCTTCATGGGCATCTTCCGTCCTAGCATTTCGATATCCTCTTATGGTATTTGAACTTCAAATGGTGTGATAGTAAAATAAAGTTTAAAACAGCGTGTAATTGGTACATCCAAACATAACAGTATGTATTTGTGGTGTAGAAGATGGGGGCAGAATATATATATATAATATGGGACTGATATAATATACTGTGTTTGTGAAATGGGTTTAATGGACCCTCCTGTCTATGGAGAGTCCAACTCGCTTGTTCAATTTATTTTTCAGAGCATTCAAAAGAGATTTTGAGATTAAAAAAATAGGCTTAAAACAATGTGATTGACTTCCTAATACAAAGATATAAATACGCAAGAAAAATAAGAATCCCTAGCGAACATGCATGTTTATCAGAGCGGATTCTTTCATTATTTTTCGTAGTATATAAAAGGGTATGTTTACCACGGAAACCAATCTTACATATAGGATTTTACTACACAGATTTGCTAATTCTATAAGACGCCTGAAATTTTTTAACTATCAGTCAATTTTAAATTACACTCTAATAACACTGAAACTGCACTGCTGGCCAAGGTCCAATTTTAGTATGAAATTGTCATTTATCAATTATATATTTTATTTGTTGATTATCTATGCTTATGTGCTTACATACTTTTCTCTTCGTATATTTGAAGTCGTCATGTTTGTTTCGGTCAATCTAAAATTAAACACTAGTAAGACTAAAACTGTATTTGGTAATAGTGTGTAGCTTTAGTATAGTTGTAGTGCAATTCTATAAAAGAAACAACCGACACTTATTTTATCTTTTTGACGATTGTGCGTTAGATGGTTCCTTTACTATATATTTTGCATTCTATCCTCGTGCTTACATTAGATTGATCAATCTCTATGCCCATTATATTAATTAATTGGTACCATATAAAGAGAACCATGAAGATGATATATCAATCTTGCCCTTTTGTTCTGGCCCTAGCATGCACCATGCATGATATGTGCAGTGCATCCGCGGCTAATTCAGTGTGCATGCATGCAGGCAGCTGGAGTGCTGTTTTGCTAGCTGCACTAGCTATATCGTGTACTGGATCCATGGCACCGTCGCTGTGTGGATCCACGGCATGCATACATATATAGCGACCGGGCGTGTGGCTTGTGGCGTGTGGCTCCAGCCTCCGGGTGCCGTACGTGCTTCATTTCTCATGGGTCATCGTGGATTCGTGGGTGATATGATGACTCAAGACGAGCGACCAGTATCGAAGTCAAGCTCAAGTGGAGGATGGACGGCTTGAAAAGCCAGCACAGCCAGCACAGCAGAGCACCATGAAAAGCCTGGGTTTGGTGTTAGAACGTACTAGTATATATATCTTGGCAGTGTAGATTAGGGTTTGCATTCTTAGCAGATCAGTGGATGCGTCAATTTTAGTAACGTCGACGTTGACGGTATATATGAGAGACGTTTTGGTTACCCATATATGAAGGTTGGTGATGGGTTCAAGGGATGAGATGGGATGGCGCGTGTGTTTGGTTGTTTGTATTAATCTATATATGGATAAGTCTAGCTTATAAGATGCAAATACATATGTATAGACTTACCATGCATCACGGTGGTAAGCTGAGTTGGATAGGTTCATGAGATGCAATAGCTAGGATATGTGCTTCGCTAATTATTTGTATGGATGGATAGACCTAACTCATGGGATGAAAATGCACATCCATTCATACTAACTCTGGAGAAAACGTATATTTAATGTGGTCGCATCTCGTACGTACATGGTCTGGCTGGCTGTCTCAGCTAGTTACATACACATGTGGGGTGTGCTTTATCACGTTAGTAAAAACTGCCCAAAATAATTGTTCTTATCAGCGAATTATACGTATATACGTATCCAGTTTTACCAACTAAAAGCTAACCAAAATCAGTTTTCAATGGCCAGAATAGGCAAAAGGACTTGAGATACAAAACCAATTCTATTCTTTTTTAAAAAAGAAGATGTAAACCTGGATAGTTACGTACACTGCTCGCTAGGCAGTGTGTAGACTACGTAATAGTTGGCAATGAGAATTAACATGAACCTACAATTGCAAAGGTAGTGGAAAGCATAGAGAGAAGTGGAGAGCCATGCATATATATATACGTACGTACGGCCGGTTGGGACCTGAAGTAGATAGAGGTTCTGCTTCTTGGAGCTGAATTACGTGATCCATGAATCACCACGCCTTTAATTACTTACTTTACGTACAAAGACTCTATCTGTTCAAGAATGTGTGCGGACTTTTGGAGATGGTATCGATGAAGCTCTTGCTCTTCTTATGTTCATCCCAATGTGTTAGTTTTCATAACTGTTTACTTTGGCGACACTTTGTTAGCCGTGTACATCCTTTGGGAATAGAGGGCGGATCCTATCCATTATCTAAAAAATCTATTGCCTTGGGTATGCTGTGTAACTGTAATGGCCCTTGCTAGTTGTTACTACTGATGAGTCATGATAATTTATTTTTGAAAGACCAGCAAAGCTGGTTGTATATTAATAGCAGAAGAAAGAATTACAGGTGTAGGGGCGGGGGGGGGGGGGGGTCAAAGACCCTAAAAGAAAAAAAGAAGAAAAGGAAAAAGCCTGACAAGAGCAGCTGCTAACTACTCAAATTTAAGCAATTGTAAATCATATTAATTCATAGAGTAAAATGCACTGGCGGCCCTCGAACTTGGCAGGGGGTGTCATCCCGGTCCCCGAACTTAGAAAACCATTGCTCGGGTCCTCGAACTTGGCACGGGTGTCATCCGGTCCCCGAACTCGAAATCAATTTATTCGTGTCCTCGAACTTGGCACGGGGTGTCATCCAGGTCCCCAAACTCAAAAAAATTTAGAAAAAATCATTAAAAATGTAAAAAAAGAAAAACATATAAATTTTAGAAAGTCATTAAAACATTCAAAAAAAGTATACAATATTTACAAATATCATAAAAACAGAAAAATCTTATAAAACTATGGGAAGATCATAAAAGCATAAAATCATAAAAAAATTGAATGAAAAATCTTTTATGATCTTTCAAGATTTTTCATTCAAAATCATAAAATCCTGCTACGATTTTCATAAAAATGTTATTAGTTCAAAAGATCATTTTCTTTAAAATGATCTTTTATGAAAGATCATTTTGCTTTTTACTCTTAAAACATTAGAAAATATACAAAAAATTTTAAAAATACAAAATATACTCTTAAAATATGTTTTTTGTTTTTTATATTTTTAATGATTTTTTTCTAAATTTTTTTGAGTTTGGGAACCTGGATGACACCCCATGCCAAGTTTAGGGACCTGGATGATACCCCGTGTCAAGTTCAGGGACCCGAATAGCTGGTTTCTAAGTTCGGGACCGGATGACACCCGTGCAAGTTCGGGACCGAACAATTTGGTTTTCTAAGTTCGGGGACCGGGATGACACCCCCTGCCAAGTTCGAGGGCCGCCGGTGCATTTTACTCTAATTCATACTTGTATTACTATTTACATCGGATTCACTTTCCTTCCAATCACAATTCATTTGTCTGAAATGAGGAATGCCCCTGCTAAATTCAGCAAGCAACATCATGCCTGATTTCTTGTTAAAAAAACATCATGCCTGAACTTAAACTCGTATTGAAACATCATCATGCCTGAACTTGAGCACATGTATATTTTCAGTTCCAAACAACATCGTCCAGTGCTCCTACTCAGTACTGACTGATGCATCTTTACTGTAAAATTCAGTCAGTCTTTTTGCTCATCCTTGTAAAACCCATGGTTAGCTAGCTTATTTAACTTACTTGTAGGGTGGTGACCCGACCGAGTCAGAAGCATGCACAACGAATGCAACTATATTCCAAATTATCCTTGCAAGTTGGCCATGTCTTTTTTATTAACAAAAGCAAGGCACATACCTAGCGTTGCTTGTAAGAACCAACAGGAATGGTCGATTTGATTTGTAAATTACACAAGCTAGAAGGCCCAGGATGATGGGATTATTACTGACTAGCTGCGATGGGCCTCAGGGCGGTTGTAGTTTATTTCTCTTTGCAGGTGACGTGGTTTTCGTCGGCCCAACGGTTTGAGGCTTATTCGTTATTGCAGTATGGATGTTGGCTCTCATTTAAGATGAAAATAGATGTTTGTTTTTTTGTCAAAAGGAAGATACTATCCCGACAATGTTTGCAAGAGGAGAAGTGACTGGACAGAGCTAGGTCCATGTATCAGACCCTATCGTTTAACTATCAGATGATAGGTCTCAACATGGGCACACACATGTCAAACCATTTGCTTAACCATGAAGACGATGAGTGCCAACATCGGTTGGTTGTCAAAAGGGCAATTGCCCAACATATTGATGATTTGATGTAATTTGTGTGATCTTCTCTTGCTTCCGTACAATCATGCGTGCAGCTATATCGATCGATACATATAAGCATATGTCATATTACATGTACCATCCTGTGTAGTGTATCTTGATCAATTTGCTTGACCACAATAATATATGGGCGTAGGCATGCATGGTATCATTATTGTTCCTCTTATTAAATCCTATTGTTCATGTTTGTTTGTTTATTTCTATGCAAACCTGACATAATTCCGTTTGGGCTTCATCAGAATTCAGATAAATGAAGTACCAAAGACCTTTCAAAAATGGGGATAAACTACCAATCTTATTTTTTAGACAATGGAAGTACAATCAGGAATGTGCACAGCCGTTACGTGATCGACGACAAGGAGACGAAGCTGCCAAGCAAACAAGAAGGAAGACCATCCTCAAGGTATCTCTTCGGAGATCATTTTTTCTTTATGAAGAGATTCTGATCGTTTGAGATGCTTTAACATATTTAATTTCTCTTCACGATTTTTTTAATAAGAAATTTCTTCATGCACTCCCTTTACAAGAAAATTCTCTCTTCGTTCTTTTTATGAAATAAATATATGGAAGATAATGAAATGAGGAGAAAATGGTTGGAGATGGTAAATACTGCATGACCAAGATGCACCACGTGTCATGCATATACGTATTTACTCCAGCTCAGACAGCCGGTGTATGCATGCATGGTCTGCAAGATCGAAGAAATGTATGGATCGTGCCTGTGCATGAACTGTACGTACCACTCCAACTCATGCACAGCACAATTGATCTTCCAAATTAATTAAGAAGAATGCGGATACGTAGTAGAATGTTGAACTAGTTCTCACTAAGTATTTATGTTAAACGAGAATTATGCCGTCCGTAGGCTTCAAATTATATATTTCTGTGGCGAGGTCTAGGGATTCATGCAGTTTCAGTTTCTCATCCCAATGCATGAAGTACAAGTATGAATGCATGCATGATTTTTTAGTGAACCCCAATGTATGACGTAGAAGTATGAATTGATTGGTTTGAGGAACGTCTTGAGATTCAGGCAATTGCAGATGATATAACTAGTACTAAATATGTTCCTCTTCATTTCAACATATTTAATTGCATGCTAATTAAAATCCTTTGATCGCTGAAATACTTTGCCGTTGGTTATGCCCCTGCATGTGACGAGCTTTTGCTTGGCTCATTAAGAGTAGTTACTCTTGCAAACAGGCGCATAAAGTAATTAATGGCTACTTTCAGCCTTTCAGGCTTCATCGTTGCTTTGCCTTCGTGCTTGTATCTACTATTATTTAGTAGCTGCTCTTTCTTTAGCATTCTTCTAGGGCTTGATTAATGGAGCCAAGCCTGAGTGATCTTAAGAAGCGTCTTTTAGGAATTAGGGTGCATGACAGCAATATTAGGTGACCCAGTGCCCCCCCGGCCACCTCTATTCTATCTGGGCCGGGTGATGCCCACTATTGAAGATTTGGAAAGATTGCTAGTGCGATCACCTCCACATCGTCACCATTTTGTGATTTCTAAGATTGAACATAATCAATTAGATGAATTGAATCCTACTGCTCTTTCTATGCCATCCTGCTGCTTGTGGTTGCTACACCACCATGTCTTTTTGCACGCTTTTTATGGCGGACAGTAGACTACAATTAAGGCCCTGTTTGAAAGTGAAGTACTCCCTCCGTCCACTTTTGATCAGCGTATTTGTTAGCAGTACCAATACCAAGAGATGGAAAACTGCCCCTAATCTATTTACTGCACGCATGCCTTTGGATGCCCCTAATTTATTTACTGCATGCATGTATACATATTTGTCAGCGTATTTGTCTCAATACGAAGCATCGCCCGCGGTGGAGAACGGCGAGTACGCAATAACTATCTGACTCAGATGTTGTTGCATGCTTGCATGCGATGCATCACCCGCATCCAAACCGAGAAAAAGTTGCACTCGCGTCCAAATACGCTGATCAATCCTGGAAACTTTTATTTTGCTTATACGAAGATCAAAATTGGACGGAGGGAGTATTTTCGTAGTTTCTATGCAAAACCATGATATTCTTAAATACCATGGTATTTTAGACCATAAGGTGTTTGGAAGCAACTCGAAAAACTCTGTTTTGAAAATCATGGTATTGGCAATACCATGAAATTTTTGGAGTATCGTAGACTCCACTCCAATCTAAAGTTTTCTCACTTGTGCTAGCAAACCATGGTATTGAAAAACCACAATATTTTATGGTCATAGCAAAACACAAACCATAGTATTACAAAACCATGGTTTTAAAAAACTTTGCTGCCAAACAGGTCCTAAGAACATTCCACTCCCAAGTGTGTTGTGCTGGTATAACAAATTATGACAGGCTTAATTAATTACATATCCTATAAGTTGTAATGAGATTTAGATTCAGATCCATTAGTATCCGAGGATGTTGAGGTGGTTGATCGAGCCTTCCTCATTTTCAAACGTTGTGGTCGTGCTGAATCGGAAATGAGTGGGAACATGTGTACTTGTACAGGGCCGCTATGATCTGCAGGGGGGAACCGGAGGGGATCCATGCACCGCCGTCGCCGTCTCCCTCTAATCTGTTGTAAAACAGTCGTCGCGCACACACAAACACAATCACAATAACAGGAGACACAGATCTAGAGAGAGAAAAGCCAGGCACAATAATCTTTATTGATTCCTCTCTCTTGTGTACAAGGGGTTTCATATATATAGCCTAGCTTACATTCAGTTTTGCCCATAATACCCCTAGGGTTTGGAATGGGCTTCCGGCCCATAAACCACCTAGGGTTATAACACTCCCTCTTGGGCTAAACCGCGATATACCAATGCCTCATCAAAAACTTCTTCCAAAAACCCAGTGGAAGAAAAGGATTGGAGAAAAGAGTACATTGCACACGCATGCTGTATTGCAATATTGCCTCGTTAAAAATCTTGATATGAGAAAACCCAATGGGAAAAACTCATATAAGGGAAAAAGAGTACAATATATAACCTTTAGGGTCTGATCTTCAGAATCAATACGGTCTATTGGACATCTGCGTTATAAATCTTCTGGATCTATTTGTAGTGTGGTAAAATATTTTAATTGATCGTCATGTCAACCTACTGGGTTAGACAAAGTGAAACCTTCAGGATTTCATATGAAACGAATCAATATTTAGCTCATGCTCCTCCTCAAGACGACATCCCAGATGCCTTCCGACGTTTGATGTCTTTTGAACATCCATCACACAATGCTTTTGGAAAGTGTGAACAAAATAATTTGAGAACAATATAGCTTAATCTTCAAGTACCACTATCCACTTCTGCAATACAAGCAACATTATCCTAATGGATAAACATGGGGTATGGATGGTACTCGTGCCACATAACTCCTGGATGTGGTCATCATCCTTTTCAGCCAAACACACACGTGAGGCTTCATATAAAGCATTAATCTCAAACACAATATGAGATTTAGCGATATGCGGATTACACATGAATCCCGCATATATATAACCCAACATAACCCTCGTTTAACGAACAACCCGAGGCCCTGCATATCCAGCAGGTCCCTAAAGACAATTTAGTGCTGATCCAAACTTTTGGTTGCTGCCGCACTAAGTGCTTACAGAGGCGAGGAACTTCTGGTCCTAAAATATCATATTGTCTCAGGTTTAAACAAGTATGTTCAACTTCAGGGGATCATGCTAACTTGTGGGTAAAGTTTATTGTAACATCATATATCTTCTGGATATAACCTATCAGACCTACTAGTTTCAATATTGCAATTATTTTCAAGTGATTCAACTACAACCAATTGGCCTATTCAGTAGGTCTTACACATATGGTTGTACTACTATAACCAGTCTTACCTTAGCATTTAGGAGATTAATCAATTTGACTTTATCACCAATTTACATCATACCTTCAGTGTACAAACATATACTTTCAGGGTAATAAAGAACACCACCACTCTCCCAACTACTGGCAGGGGATGCACATCACTAGTGCTCATGTGGCGAACTTACAGTATCGGGTATTAATGGGTCATCGTCCACTATGGGAGTCTATTGGTGTATATCAAATATCGACTGTTAATTAATCTTCCTTCAAGGAAGTACTTATGTTTCTGCAGGAAACTAATTTTTCTTTAGAAAAGAATCCTTACTTCTGAAAGAGATTATCAGGTATGAGATTTATTAATGTCGCAATTTTGCCATCTTGTATCATAAGGAATAATGAGTCCTACTGGGATCTCAATAAGGATTTTCATAATCTAACAACTGCATATTTATTTATATCATCTGCCAGAGTTACTATTTAGCGAAACACTTATTACACACGAGAGAGTACAGGTCACTTCAGAGACCTTTGAACCAGGGTTTTCACCACCTCATTCTTTGTAATGACCCAAAGTTAGAGCAACTGGCTCTCAAACTTTGATTAACCTCATGGTTCATCCTCAGTTGCTTGTCGTATAACCTGATACAGGAGCTACAAGCGCTATGCCATGGACTTAGTTCAGGATCCTTATCATAGCAACTTGAGATGAACAATATGTGTCGACAATTTTCTCTCCATGTCGCATAAATGAGCACTTTCCAATATTAACCAGAATTTCGTTTTTTCCCAAAACGATAATTCTTGGTTGTACCGCATTCCCAACACTATAACATGCACGCATTAACTTGCTGGGTATTCATCTTCAGGATGATTCTCTCCAAGAGGCTCATTACCTTCATGGTAATTTTTCTTTAGGAGAATTTTAGGAGTGATGAGTAATTGTTTGACAAGTGTCATTGAATCTAAGACCCGCAGACGTCCCCGTAGACTTTAGACCGAGATTCAACAAGTCAATTTTCGCAAAGATGGATATACTATTCAACCCTGGGGATTCCACTCTTAGCGACTCATTTTACTACGGGTAAATGATTTTTCAACTCCTTTAAATATCTGGCAGTCTCCTCGCTTCTAGCGTGCATGAGCACTCCTCGCTACTGGCGTACATGAATATTATTGCGTGAACCTTTACAATCAAGATCTCATAGGCATTTATACAAAACATGGGCAATTCTCAACCCTAATGCCGAGATCCAATTTTTATTACAGCATACTTTACACAATCCACTTTTATGAGCACAAGGCTAATGGAACTACAGGTACAAAGTCCCTAACTATAGGTGGGAGCTCAAAAGTGTATACTTGGTGATGATAATATTTGGGAAATATCTTGATTCCACGCGTTACTATGTGGGGCTAATACTATATGCAGTGAGCTTAGACTTATATTTTATTTGCCACGCGCTTGCTCTGGGCTATCATATGCCCGCGCTAGGTGGCATGCCCGTGCTACGTTGCCGCACGCCCTACTGGGGCGGTGCACCCGTGCGGGGCCACTGATCATCGAACAAATTGTGGGTTGCAAAGTCTAGCTTTGTTACTATTGACCAATTAATCATAGCATATATCTAATTAAACTTCAGGTTTAATATAAATACGACAATATCAATAATTTGCAAGGAAACTTTACTATTCTGCAGAAACACAATAAATACTATATGTATGCCAAATAACAGTCAACTCCATGTGACAATAACATTACGGAAGTGTGATTATATTCAAAAAACACATGGCTTCAGGCATGTTGAAGCAGCTTCAGGCGCAAGTGACGATATAGATGCAGTCTCACCGCAATCCCGAAAAATCACTTATTCAAATAGACCATTATCTCGTATTTGGGATTATTCTGCTTTAGACAAACCAATGGGACTTCTGGTCATAATGCAATTGCAAAACTAATATGACTACTGGTCATAATTTGCATATTACTTCAAATAATAATACAATTACCCGTCACATGGGTTTAAGCAATTGCTTCGGGCCCGTGCCTAGGCTACACATGTGTAGGACGTTCGCATGCTCACGTCGGATCGCTCACGTCCGTCAGAGCTAAATATGTCCCAAATTAACCATTTGGAAAGATTCACGATCTCTCCACGACAAGGACAAATTACTGTCCATTGGCCATTTAACACAATGTACAATCACCAATCGATCCGTTCGCACTTCTGGTGCATAATCTAATCTGCACTTCTGATGCACAAACTTGTCTTTACATACACAAACCCAATTCTCCCCCCTTTTCACATCAAACAAAAGCTTACGAGTGATAGCACGAGCAACAAGAGTATAGTTTTTGTTGTCGTGAAATCAATATATAGTTTGTAACATCAGGTTACACCTTAGACACCTGGAGCAACTGGTTGGTAACACCACACCGGAGGAGGAGTGTAGACTGCTGGTCTATACTAAGTTAACTCTTTGGGGATGGACATATGGGCAGAAAATTTTCTCTAGCGCAAAAAAAGGGAAAACATTTGTCTTCAGGACATATTCCAACTATTAAAGTCTGGAGTACATATTTTCACATTTCATGTCTTCAGGAACTCTATGCACTTGAGACGGTGTTGAGTAGAAACACTTTTCACCTAGGCAAGTATAACTATATTTTAAATTCTATCATACATTAATATGATTTTATTCCACGCATGGTTGTTTACGACAGGTAAGACATATGCTTCAGGCACCATGTTCTATTTAGCATTTACTCAGATAATTAACTCTACTATAGGAGAGAAGCTACAAATAGAACAACTCAGACCATTATTATAGCATAAGGAAAAGAAGCATCTAATGCGAGACAATCAAGCAAAAGATGTAAACTACCCAACATGAGCAAACCCAGACTCTACAGGAGTCATTAGACTTTCCAGATTTTCCTAGCAATCTCAGGAGTTTATAATAATTTAGGAACTGCAGATCAATAAACTATACTCCAAACATACAGTGCCAGAAAAAACAAGCCATAAAGAACATAATGGTGCCCACAAAATTTCTAGCATTTTTATGAATTTCTGCTAATTATTTCTAGTCTACTGGCCATATTATAATTATAACAAAGTAGAAAAACAATAACAACTCTTTGCTAGAAAATAAACCCTTTAATATGCAGCTTTCAATGGTGGGCTAGGTTTAAGATTTTGCATATTATGAAAACTCAAATATTATAATCCAAACCTGAAAGAGAGATGATTTCTGTGGTTACCTGGAATTGTAAGGACTATAAGGGGAATATGCTACGAGAACCACTCGTGCAAATATTGTGTCCTTCGGGGACTAAAACACAATTTTTGTACTCCTTGCTCTATGCCAAACTTGAGGGCACATGAAGCAGGCACGACGAGGCGCTGAGCACGGCCGGTGTGGCCAGCGGGCCTGGGCGGCTGACGCTGGAGGCGGCAACAAGGGCGCGGGCGCAGGCGGGACCGAGGCTCTGTGGCCGAGGGCGGTGCTTGCGCTGACGGCGAGGCGTGGTTGTCTTCGGGGCGGCGACGCGCGGTCATCGATCAAAATCAATCTATTAATGCCGGGAGACTAATAGATTGAAACATGCAATAACGATATACTAGATTGGAAGACGATAATAATAGATCGAAAATAATAGATCTGTTGCGGGTAGCAACATACCGTTGATCACAAACCTGAGAATGATTCGTGCTGATAACGTGTTGTAAAACAGTCGTCGCACACACGCAAATACAATCACAATAACAGGAGACACAGATCTAGAGAGAGAAAAACTAGGCACAATAATCTTTATTGATTCCTCTCTCTTGTGTACAAGGGATTTCATATATATATAGCCTAGGCTACATTCGGTTTTGCCCATAATTCCTCTAGAGTTTGGGATGGGCCTCTGGCCCATAAAACACCTAGAGTTATAACATAAACATTGTCTTCCTTTGATTCCTTCTCTACCTGCATCCCCGTAGGACAGACTGTGATTGACATGGACGCGAGCCCACTGCCGAAGCCACGGCGAGCTAGTCTGCAAGCTACATATATAACTCCTCGATCCCAAGCCTCCCCCAAACTAGCTGAGTAGCTGGTGCCGAGGCCAAGATCGCCGGCCGGCCATTGATAGAGCTAGCTGAGCATGGGTGCTCCGCCGGGGCCGGGACGCCCCCAGGGCAGTACCTTCCGGCAGCCATGGCTCCTGCTCCTCGTCTTCGCCGCCGGCGTGCTGTCGTCGGCGCCGGTGCGGCGGCCTTTCGTCTGCTTCATGGCGTTCGCGCTGTGGGTCGTGGCCAGCTTCATGGGCATCTTCCGTCCTAGCATTCTGAGATCCTCTTGTGGTATTTGAACTACAAATGGTGTGATAGTAAAATAAAGTTTAAAACAGCGAGTAATTTGTACATCCAAACATAACAGTATGTATTTGTGGTGTAGAAGATGGGGGCAGAATATATATATATAATATATTGTGTTTGTGAAATGAGTTTAATGGACCCTCTTGTCTATGGAGAGTCCAACTCGCTTGTTCAATTTATTTTTCAGAGCATTCAAAAGCGATTTTGAGATTAAAAAAATAGGCCTAAAACAATGTGATTGACTTCCTAATACAGAGATATAAATACGCAAGAAAAATAAGAATCCCTAGCGAACATGCATGTTTATGAGACTGGATTCTAAAACTGTATTTGGTAATAGTGTGTAACTTGAGTATAGTTGTAGTGCAATTCTATAAAAGAAACGACTGACACTTACGTCAAATTGATGGCTGCGGCGTTGAGGTCGTACAGCGACGGCCGGCCGGCTGCTGCGCGCGCACCGACCATGAAGAAGAAAGGGAAGGGCAGCGACTAATTTGCAAAGCAAAAACCGTCTACCAAACCGTATCAAGCTAGCTATATACGGATTATTGTATGCTCTAAATTTCTTTTCTGTGTCGTCTAAGTCTAATCCACGCGCGGCGAATCCTGCATGCGGTCATGACAAATTGGAGCAGCTAGCTCACCGCAGGAATCGAATGTGTAGCATTTACGTACGGAAATCAAATATTCGAGAAATTGACTGAAATTTGTTTTTCTTTTTCGGCCGTTTGATCGTTAGCCGATTTTCATCTTGCCAGTCGCTTGTCCCAATTCATGCGGCGCAGGCTTTGCCATGACTCTCTTTTCATCTGTGCTGCTGCTTCAAGTTTTCCGCCCACACCAGCTTAATTGTAAGCTCCCTGACCATGCGACTGTTAGTGAGAACTGTTGGACTTAGTGATCGTGGCTGTTGCGATCCTATTCTAAAGGGAGCAACGGCTCCACCTCCTCAGCCGCGCCCTGATCGGAGGCGCTCAACCAATCGATGGTTGCGGCCCCCCTACCCAGCGATATATTAAAGAGGAGGTGCCGGCGCCCACTGTAGCCAACGCTACGTGAGTCTCGCCCCTCCCGATATTCCCCTCTCCGATCCGAGTTTAGCGCTAAGGGTTTGGGAAGACCGTCACCCACTGGAGCTCGACGCCGGCAACTGCACGGCATCGATCTCTCTCCCTGCATCGCCTCACCACTGCATTGACTCTCTCTCTGCACCGACTCGCCGTCAAGCAGGCCTCTATGGCCTAATCTGCTATTCATTCACTAATGGCGTCATCAAGCAGCTGTAAGTACCCCTAATGCTTAGATTAAGTGGTTCGGTTCTAGGCTAATATTCGTTCCTCACGCTTCCGCATCACGTATTAGACCTAACAAGAACACGTCCAACCATTTCTATTTTAGAATAGATTTAGCACTATCCAGCTCTAATCATCCGCTCTATTTTATTACTGCAGTGTTGAATTAAGTTCATCCTAAATCAATACCGCTAAACTTGTTCGAAAAGTAACATGAGTAACGCGGCCAAGTAAATCCACGTATCTTACACTTAGCTCCCTGGCCAGCTGACGATCTATTGGCAGGGAGTCGTCGTTCCCTAAAGCGCATGTATGTCCAGCCATTTATATATAACTCAGAATACATTAATTCCGCACTATTCAATATCAATCATCGATCCGTCTTATTTTATTGCTACGGTGTTAAAGTTCTTGGTAATAAGTAAATCAATACCCATCGACCTTGTCCTAAGAATAACGCGGTTCACGCGGCCTATTCAATCCACGTACTGTACACAAAACCGACAAGGCTTCCACTATGTGACGGCGACATGCACTCTTATTCTAATTCTAAAACGCTCTATAGCGCGTATTCGGTTTACAGCCCGCGCCACTGTCCTGTCCACGTCGTTTTTTTTTGCCCTTGGTGTTTGCCTTGCCGTGCGTTTTAGCCCTTTTGGCCTGTGTAATTACACCCGGTTTTTGCACGAATTACTTGCACATGCATGCCATTGCTTGCTTCGGTTTGCCCGCAGGTTGGCATCTGCTGCTGCCGTCATCGATACACTGATTACTATTTCTTTAGCCATCCTCCTAACAACAGCGCATAAACTGCAAAATTTCCGTGCTAATGCAACGTAACAAAAAACACTACCAACGCAACGCAGCGAAGCGCGTATACCCACTAGTGCATACATATATAGCGACCGGCCGTGTGGCTTGTAGCGCGCGTCCACTGGCTAGCTAGCTCCAGCCTCCGGGTGACCGGGTGCCGCACGGGCTTCATTTCTCATGGGTCATCATGGAGGATGGACGGCTTGACGGACCAAGTCAAGCTCAAGTGGAGGATGGACGGCTTGGCGGCCAGTGTCCAAGTCAAGCTCAAGTGGTTGGACGGCTTGAAAAACCAGCGCAGCCAGCACAGCAGAGCACCTTGTCATCTGATCCACAGGGAATCCGGCACCATGATCTGATACTAGGTCCAGACTAGTACCTCATGATGGACAATTACACGGTTATCATCACGGCCATTCCATTATTAGTCAAAATAACAGAGTATTACAAGGTAGCATCATAATCTATTAAAATAAGACATGTATTAACAAATATTAAGAACGAATAACAAGAACATCAGAGAGAAACAGTCTTCAGCGATGATATCCAAGTAATTGACCCGGACACCCGCAACTAGTCCTGCACACCTGAGTTCGGACCAGGCCCTCCTGGTCCTGATCAGACTTGCAACCTGAGTAATAAAATTATCCGCGATAGATATAATGAGTAAGCGGCTACCCAGCAAGTGTTCCTTAACAAATGTATGCAATGACAAAGATCGGGGGGGAATTGGCTATTTTACACCAAGACCTATTTATTAATCATATTTTAGCAAAAATGATGTTTTGTTGAACGCATGAATCTATAGTATCATCACGAACATAAAAAAGGTGCATCATCACACCAGACCAATCCCAGCCTACTCTAGACAAGTTCAATTATTAAAATTAAAGGTGGTTCTACATGTGCAAACCTCTCGCCCCGTCCATGACTGTGGACACGACTATCATGATAGTTTTAACTCTGCAGAGTGTTTACAAATTTCCCCACAAGTCTCGTCTTATCCAGTAGCAGATACGGTACAAGACTTTTTCAGCCCACTACACCCACCACTTCACATGCCCTTTCTTTTGGTTTCTCCGGCCCCGCCGGTGCCCGCCGCGATAGGGTGCCTACTACTTCTGGACACCACCCGGAGGCGTTTCCCAATTAAGCCATTCGGTCTCAGGAACGCACCTACCCCTCAGGTAAGGTCGCGAGCCTCGCCCTAGGGCAATAGTGACGAACCGTAACCAGACAAGTCGCGAGCAAGTGGTTAGTGGGTTTTGTAGGGTACTAAGCTAGGGCCGAAGGCACAAGTGGCTGTACGGTAAGGTTTGGTCTAGCAATACACAAGCTTGAGTCCTTATTAGAGTAGACCCTCGAATCTCCAGCACAGTCCCAGAATCATCACTGCTGGGTCTCCCCTAAACAATCTACATTGGTATTAGTTGTTTAGAGTTTAATCAAAAACACCATCACGAAGCATATGCCTCGCAAAGGCACATTTTATAGTGAATCCCAATGCAGTCCTACACATCTAGTCAAGGATAGGCTAGGAAAAATAACAACAGTTTCACAAAAGAGGCCAAGACACATTAATAGAAGACTAATGCGTATAGGAACTCACATCCTGGTCTAAATGTATGCAACAGTTCATAAAGAATAAACAATGGTTTAGATTATAAAATTAGGGCGCAAGCATGTAACTATGCTTGCCTGATAGCGATCGGCATCGCAAAGAATCGCCGACATTCTCGGTTAACATTGTTTGCGGTGATGTCTCATTCCAAAGTCCACGTGCTTTTGGAAGTTGTCGGCATCCACGACTCCAGCATCACCAGAGCCATCTTTTCCAAAGTCTGAGCCTTGACGATCCTTCGCGATCCGTTAGGGTTCACAGCTCCGTTGCCACCGAGGCGACGTCCTGACCTGAGCCTTGGTCTTAATCATCTTTTGGGAATTTAACGCCATTGGTAAAAGTACCGGTTCGGTCTACATGTAAAACGAGATACAAACATAAAAAAATAGTAAATATATTTAATTGAAAATATTAAACAATTTACTAACAAAGCTGCCTCGGTCTTCAAAATATGCATTGGATTCGAGCGAACCTAGGCAGGAGTATTTTTCCCTTCGATGGCGTCGCTAAATGCCTGTTCGGTCAAGTCGGCGATGACTGCACGTGAAACGAGACGCGCGCGGGGAGGCTGCTGCAAGGGGAATTCTGAAAAATACGAGATTAATACAGTAGGTAGTGTGGTTCAACCGAAATTCAACAAAATTGGTTGGGAGGGAATCCGACTTACGGTCTAGGAGAAATAAATTGTTGAAGAGTTTGGCTCATGGAGGAATAGTGCTATTGGGAATTCTGCCTAAACCGTTGGATAAAATAGGGGAAATCCCCTTATTCTTCCCATGGCCACACACTGAGAAGACAGAGAGAGAGAAAAGAGGAGGAGGAGGCCACGGGTCACGGCTGGGGAAGGGGCAGCGCTCCGGCGAGGGCACCTCGGCGGCGTCAGGGGGGAGGGCGGCGACGGCGGCGTGCAGCCCGGCCAAGGGCGAGGCGGCGGCGCGGCTCGGCGCTCGAGGATGGGTCGGCGGCTCGGCTGGGCCGTCATGGGACAAACAGAGGGCAAGGCGGCAAGGCTCGCAGGCGCTGCCACGGCATGGCATGCAAAGGGCGCGGCTGGCTCGGCCTCCGCCGGCGCTGCATGCACCTCCGCAGGGCGCAACCAGCGGCGTGGGTGAGGTGAGGAAGCAGCAATGCTGTTAGGCGGGCACAACTTGGCGACGGCAAGGCGAGGCGTGGGCGTAGTGGCCCCCGGCGAAGTTGCTAGACAACGGCGACACGGCAAGGGCTGTGCAGCGCTAGTCGTGCGCAGTAGGCGGCACGGCGAGCTCCCACGGCGGCACGGCGGCGTTGCGATCTCATCTCCCCTTCCCTTTGCTCTGAGATGCTCGTCGCCTGCGGATCGATTGTCGGGGTTTGGGGTTGGAGAACTGATGACGGCGGCTGTGGATGGGTTTGGGGGAATTGGGAGCAATTGCTAGGGTTTGCAGGTACTTGTACGTGGAGGCCGGCATTGGAGGTGTTTGTGGGATTGGGCTTTGGGATAAATTTGGGCTTGGGTTTGTGATGGGTTTCTGCAGGTCAGAATTGGAATTGGGTTTGGAGAATTTGGGTTCGGGATCTCGGTGATTGCTGCAGGTACAACTGACGAGAGACTCCGAAGGATTTGGGTTTGGTTGAGAAGGTTTCAAAGTCGGAATTAGGGTTTTGGAGGACGTCAACCGATTAGGGTTTTGATCGAGAGACAGGTCAGGTCGACCATGATAGGGTTTCGGTCGAGAGAGTTACAAAGGGAATCGACTGGGTTAGGGTCTTGACCAAGGAAGGATTGAGAGGAAAACGATGAGAGGAAAGAGCTAAGGCTCCGGTCGAGGACAACTGAAAGAGTGAAGGATACGAAAGAGAGACAGAGAATGGAATCGGCTTTATAATTTATAAATCCCAATTGTAAAATAAATGTTAATAAAGTATATTTGTTTGAAATATTAGTGTTTTTCATATAAGAACTATAATAAATAATTTTTTAAATTTGTTTTTCTTTTTAAATAAGACTTGGGACATTCTAATATTTATTAGGATGTCACACACCTTAATTAACTTCCCCGGCCTGGGTTAGGTGTTAGAACGTGCTAATATATCTTGCCGGTGTAGATTAGGGTTTGCATTCTTAGCAGAGTCGATGCGTCAATTTTAGTAATGTCGACATTGACGGTATATATGAGAGGTTGTTTGGTTACCCTTATATGAAGGTTGGCGATGGGCTCAAGGGATGAGATGGGATGGCCCATGTGTTTGGTTGTTTGTATTAATCTATATATGGATAGGTCTAACTTATAAGATGAAAATACATATGTCTAGACTTACCATGCATCACGGTGGTAAGCTGGGTACGTTGGATAGGTTCATAGGAAGCAATAGCTAGGATATGTGCTTCGTTAATTATTTGTATGGATGGATAGACCTAACTACTCATGGGATGAAAATGCACATCCATAAACCTGGAATGGCAACGCGCTCCTCCTGCTCCCCGCGGTCCGCCGCTCCGGCCGCCGCCGCCACCTCCTCCCCACACCAGGCTACCCCGGCCAGCGCGGCCAGCTCCTTCTCTCGTTGGAACCCGGCGGTGAGCCCACGAGCCTTCGCCCCGTTCAACCACCAGCCTGCCGCAGGCCGCCATTACGACCCCCCAACTGCCGCATGCCGCCATTACTGCCCCCACCTCGAGCCACATTTCCTCCTCCCACTTTGCCTCACCACCCCATCTCCGCTTCGAACTCCACGCTTGCCGTCTCTGTCGCTTCGCTCATCGCATCGCCGACGGATGGCTCGCTGGCAAGTTGTTTCTTCCAGACTGGCGCGTCGGCGTCATTTCGCCCCCGTTTGGGACGGCGTCAGGGTGCATGCGCGGCCTCCCCGTCGCGCCTCTGCCAGCGCCGTACCGTGGGGCCGCTGCTACCGCTGTCTCGCGCGCGACCACGTGGTGGCGGCATGTCGAGACCCAGTTAAGTGCCTCCGCTTCTTCTGCTCCGGCCACCTCTCGTGCCATTGTCGCCTCGGTCGTCTCCAACCTTTGCTGCACTTAGCTCTGCCTCCGTCGGGCCAAGGCCCATCGCCACCGCACCCTGCCTAGCCTCCGCCAACCATGCCTTGTCCGCGCCCCATCCTCGCCCGCCATTTGCCCGCCATCCGTGCGCGCTTGCGTGGTGGTCTTGCTGGGCATCCGTTGCGCCGCGGCAGACCTCCACCACTACGCCCTCTCTGGCGAAATCATCGGTGGCCCGCTCCCTGATGCCGACGCCGTCGCCCGCGCCCTCGGGATCCACACCGATGTCCCGGTGAGCGACATGAGGGTCTCTTTCGTGGCGGGCCGCCATTTCATTGTGCACTTCACCTACCCGGAGCAGACCCGGCTCGTGGCCGCACGCCGCTCGATCCACCACATCGGCCGTGACTTCTGCTTCACCATCTTCCCCGAGCACATCCACCCCGCCCGCCACGCCGGCGCGCTTCTCTTTCGCGTCCGGCTGGCCCTGGAGGGGCTCCCCTTCCACTGCCGGGAGATGTCGGTGGTCGAGCAGTTCCTTGCCGGCAGTGCCCGCGTGGACGTCATCGAGGCTGCCTCGCGTTTTCGCACGGACACCTCGATGTTCCGCCTCTGGGCATGGAGCTCCGACCCGGCGTTCGTTCCTCTCACGGCGGAGCTCGCTCTTGTCGACCCTTCGCCTGGCCAAACCCGTGAGTGCGTCAACGGCTAGGCAGGGGTCAGCACCACCGCGGCTCCTAGGCCGCGCCCTCCCCGCTCCACCGAGTTTAGGGTTCTCGTTCATGTGACAATCATCGAAGACTACTCTGCAGTCTCCGCCCGCCTCGATGGCAGCCTGCCCGTTGTGACGTTGGTGGACTGGCAGCCGGGGCAGCTCGATTCCATGCTCGCTCCACCTACTACCGGTGCCCCTCGGCTGCTTGTCGCCCCCTGTTTCAAGCTCTTCCACGGTGTGGCGTTGACGATGACGCCAACAGCGACCCCGACGACGGCGCACGTCTCGCTTGGCGCCATGGCAAGGCGCCGGCAGACGGTGACAAGGGGCGTCGGAGCTGCTCGCGCTCCCCTCGCCGCCACGGGGAGTGCTCGCGCCGCAACGGCTCCCCGTTGCTACGCTGTTCCCCTTCCCGCTCGCCCTGCTCCTGCCCTCTCTCGTCGGCTGCGTGTCTCCCCTCCAGCCCCTTGCGCTCGCTGACCGCCGCTCTTTGGCTCGTGCCATCGTGTCGTCCGCACGCATCGCGCCGCCGCCTGCTTCTCCACTCTTTTCGCGCAGCTCGCCACAGCTAGCCTCGCCGCGCTCGGGCTCCTCGCTCTGGTCGCCGTGCTCATCCACCTCGCTTGGCTTCGCGCGCTCCACCTCGCCGCTCATCTCGGCCTCGCCGCGCCTTGCATCGCCGCCGCGCTGTTTGGTCGTGCCTCGTGCCAGCTTGGCCGGCCTCGCCACGCCCCGGGCTCGCCGCTCCCCACCTTGCTGTGGCTCGTCGTGACTCCACTCGCCGTCGCCGTGCTCGCCCTGTTACCACGCCGCGGAACTCGTCGCCGGGGTCACCGCGCCCTGGCGCCCGCCCGCTCGCGCCAGTGCTGCTCCCCGTTGACCAGTCTTGCCTCGCGACAGCGTGGCACCCTATGTGCCCGGTCAGCGCGGACCCTACTATCCTCCTGACACCGCGCAGGGCTTTCTCGGGTGCTAGGGATTTTTCAAATCCCCTCCCCGCCTCAGCTATCCAGCTCACAGGCGAGAGGCTCACTGCCTTCTCGGCTCTGGGTCGGCCCACTTCCTCGCTCGCGCTCGGCCCAGAGGAGCTGGATGCCTTTTCCAGGCCGGCCTCCCCGCTCGCTCTCAGCCCACAGCCGCTGGACCTTGTCCTCAGCTTAGCCTTTTCCAGGCCAGCCTGCTCCCCCGGCTGCTCTTCGCCTCCCTTCAGCCCATCGCTCTCCCTGTTGCTGCCATTGCCCCCTTTTGGTGATGGCTACCCCCACAGCACCAGCGCTGGGCCGGTCCACCCGGCCGATTTCGATCCTATGCTCCTTGAGGCAGTGATCCCTTCGCTGCTGCCTGCCTCCGCTGTGGATACCTTGCTGGGCTTCATTTCCTCCCCGGCTCTGGCATCACTGCTTCACTTCACCCCTTGCCCTCCTATGGTGAGTGGTTCGTGCTGCCATGCACCACCCGCTCAGGGTACTCGTCGGAGCTCGCGCCTCGCTGCCTCCCAGCACAACCCCTCCAGCTCCGGGCACCTCGACGGTCCCCTCCATCCGGAGGGCCTAGGCTATCCTAGCTCGTAAGCTAGGACACGTCTCCTCGCCTATCTCAGTGGACGACCTCACCACCGACCTCAGCACTCTCTTCTCCACCGCACTCGATGACGACTCCATCGCGGCGATCTCCGACCTTTGCGGCGTTCTCCAGCCACCGCTTGACCTGTCCACTGTGGGTTCTGACTCAGTGGAGGAGGTCACTGCAAGTGCTTCCTAGGTGGTCTCCCCCACCCCGCGTCGCCTTTTAGTTCTTCATGTTAGGTCCTTTTAGTGTCGAGTTGTTCAACCACCTGCGTGTGGTTTTCATCTGTTGTATCTTGTCCAACCACCTGCGCGTGGTCTACCTTTTTCACCCTGTCTGCCCCGGGTCCCCTGCGCGGCTCCCCCAGGGCATGCAAGGTGGGTCGCTCTCCGGGCTTCCCCGATGAAGATTATCTGTTGGAACGTCCGGGGGCTCAATTCCCCCGTTAAACGTCACGTCGTTGCTGATCTCGTCCGGACTCATCGGTCTTCCATCCTAGGACTGCAAGAAACCAAGCTCTCGGCTCTAGACCCTCATTCCCTCCTGGAGCTCGGGGCTTTCCGCCTAAAAGGCTCCCACTACCTCCCGTCTGACGGTACCCGTGGGGGCCTCCTACTGCTCTGGGATGATGAGGCTGTCTCCCTTTTCGACTTCCTCGTGTTGCCGAACTCTATCTCTACGAAGGTCACCTGCTCCCGCTCCATGCGCTGCTGGAGTATTTCCAATGTCTATGGTCCCTCGCAGGGCTAAGCCTCCAAAGAATCCTTCCTGTAGGAGCTGTAATCGATTTCCAACCATTTCTCCGACCCCCTGCTGCTCATGGGTGATTTCAATCTGATCTACAAAGCTTCCGACAAAAACAACCTCAACATCAATCGGCGACTGCTGAACCTTTTCCGTGCCACAATTGACGGCTGCCACTTGCGCGAAATCCACCTATCCTGCAAAAGGTTCACCTGGACGGCTAGACCAATGAGTAAGCCCTCCCTACCCTGGTCAAGCTAGATCATTTCTTCGGCACGACTTCCTGGGAGCTCGCCTTTCCAAACTGCTCGCTGTTGCCGCTTTCGTCTTCCGTCTCGGATCACTGTACCTTGCTTCTCACGGCAGAGTCCTTCGGACGCCCTCCAAGGCGTTTCCGCTTTGAGAATTTCTGGACCACCCTGCCGGGCTTCCTCGAGGTGATCCAACTGTCTTGGGCCCCTCCTAGCGAGTCCACGGACCACCTCAATCCCATCCGACGCTTTCAGCATAAGCTTCGCTCCACCGCCGCGGCTTTAAAGCACTGGAGCAGATCACCGCTGGGTAAACTCAAGCCGCAGCTCGCCGTTGCCACCGAGGTTATTTGCCTTTTTGACATGGCTATGGAGCTTTGCTCTTTAACACCGGCAGAAATATCCTTCGTCGCTCCATCAAGTGTCGAATCATGGGCTTGGCAGCCATAGACAAGATCAAGTGGAAGCAGCGTTCAAGGCTAACTTGGCTCAAACTTGGTGATACAAACACAAAGTACTTTCATCTTCATGCCAACTCGCGTAGACGAAGAAATTTTATTCACTCCCTTCACTCCGTCTCGGGCGTCATCACTGGCCATGATGATATAGCCTCAGCGTTTCACCAACACTTCACCAACATTTTCGGAAACAACTCAACTCCTGCTTCCACCCCCACAATTTCAATTGGGCCTCCATCGGTCTCCCATCCCTCGACCTCGCCTCGCTCGAGGAGCCGCTCTCTCTCGAGGAGCTCCGCGACGCCATAATGAGCACGACAAAGCCCCGGGCCCGGACGGCTTCACTTGGGCTTTTTACAAGCTAGGCTAGGATATAATTCATCCCAACCTCCTCGTGGCCTTGCAATGCCTGTTTTCCAACAGGCACCGCCTGCCGGCAGGCATGAATTCGGCCAACGTCGTCCTTCGAGCCAAAAACAAAAACCCCTCCGCCCCCTCCGACTATCGACCCATCAGTCTCATCCATAGCATTGGCAAGCTCTTCTCCAAGATCCTCGCAAACAGGCTGGCCGGGTTCATCAGCTACCTGGTCTCGCCTTGCCAAAGTGCCTTCATAAAAAAAGGCACATCCAGGATAACTTCCTTTTTGTTCAGGGCCGGGCTAAGCTTCTACACCGCTCCAGCACCCCGGCCCTCCTGTTCAAGCTAGATATTGAGAAGGCCTTCGACTCGGTCTCCTGGGCATATCTTCTGGACAACCTTTGTGCCCGCTGTTTTGGAAATCGTTGGAGGAGCTGGGTGGCCTTCGTTCTGGCCCCCTCATCCTCCCAAATAAACTCCTCAATGGCTTCCCTGGAAAACACCTCCACCGCCGAGGGCTTCGTCAGGGTGATTCCTTGTCCCCCTTCCTATTCAACCTCGCCATCGAACCTCTTCACAAAATTTTAGCTCTTGCTACCAGCCAGGGCGTCCTCTCCACTCTCAAAGGTGTGCCAACTAATCTTAGAGTTTCCCTCTATGCTGACGACGCTGCGATTTTCATCGCCCCGTCGCGGAGGAGGTTGCTGCTCTGGCTTCCATTCTCCAATGCTTCGGTGACATCACCGGCCTCCGCACCAATTTCACCAAGAGCCAGGTGGTGCCCATCTGCTGCGAGGGCATATATTTGGACGACGTGCTCGCCACTCTTCTGACCAGGCGGGTCGGTTTTCCCCGAATCTACCTGGGGCTACCCCTTGCCTTCAGGAAACTCAAGCAGGTCCACTTCCAACCGCTCATCGACAAGGTCGCCGGGAGGCTAAGTGGGTGGCGGGGACCCATGATGTCCAAGGGGGGAGGCTCACTCTCCTAGTATCGGTCCTCTTGGCCATGCCGTTTTACCTGCTGTCGGTGACCGTACCTCCTCGTTCGGTCATCACGAAGATTTACAAGATTTGACACGCTTGGCTTTGGCGGGGCTCAGACTCAGTTTGTGGGGGACACTGCCGAGTTAATTGGAAAATTGTGTGCTCTCCGAGGCCGTACGGTGGGCTGGGAGTCCTGGATCTCCACTCCTTTGCCCGGGCCCTTCGCCTCCGCTAGCTCTAGCTCTACAGGTCCAACTCTTCCCGCCACGCAAAGTGGGTCCTCGGACAACGAACTCTTTCGGGCGGCTACCACGTTGGTGCTTGGGAATGGCAAGCCCATTTCCTTCTGGAGTGATGCCTGGCTCGATGAGCAACAGCCACGGGATTTAGCCCTGCACCTCTTTGCTGCCTCTACCAGAAAAATCAGATATGTTGCTTAGGCTCTTCTCAATGGCAACTGGCTGTATGACCTGCGGCGGAATTTCCTACCATCCATGGCTGTGGAGCTGCTTGCCCTCCTCCAGCGTCTTCAGCAGATTGCGCCCCTACAGCACGAACAGGACCATGCCATTTGGCGTTTCTCCCCCTCGGGGGATTACTCCGTGGCCTCCGCTTACCACTTGCAGTTCCTTGGGCGAACTTCTTCGGACAATCATGATTTGTGGAAGCAGTGGGCTCCCTCCAAATGCAAATTCTTCAGGTGGCTGCTCCTACAGCGAAAAATCTTCACAGCTGACTCTCTTTTGAGGAAGGGGATCCTCAACAATTACTTCTGCCCGCTTTGTCTAAGAAACTTGGAGACCTCGGATCACCCCTTCCTCCCCTATAGTTTCTCCAGCCAGGTGTGGACTCACATTTCTGCCAAGCTGCATTCGCCAAGGCTTTGCCCCTCCACTTGGTCTCACTCGGATTGCCTCCCTACGTGGTGGAGGTTGGACATTTAAGGGCAAACTATCAGCGGGGCCGCCTCTACCGCTCCCGCAACGTTGTGGCACCTTTGGTTAGAACGGAACTGTCGGGGATAAAATCATGGCCCATTGCCATGGCCCACTCCCTGACGGCCCACTCGAACAAGCCTACCAGGGCCCAGCTCCCTGGAAGGTTCTATCTGGCCCGTATGCATCTGCGGACGGCTTCTGGCGGCATGGTGCGAACGCCAAGGAATCGTGTTTGAGTCCGTCTCGAACAGGAGTTCTGCACGGCTACGTGAAGACCCGGACAATGGTTTTCCGGATTGGAATAGGAGTCGTGATCCCCAAGAATTGGAGTATACCTTATCTACCTCGGGATGTATTTGGCACGTTGAGTTCGTTACGATCTCGCAGTTAGCCCGGCCCGATTATCCCTGGTAGGTCGGTTGCTTTACACTATATAAAGTATAAACAAGACTTCTACGGCGTGTAGAGGGCACTTGATCTGGCATCGAGTTTACGACCTGATCATCGCATTGAAGCTTAGATCGTTTATTGCTTCCTTGAACACCCATAATCTCGCCGAGATCTGTTCATCTCGTCGAGCCACCTCTTGTAATCCTCTTTGATATAAGAAAGGCTGGACGTAGGGTTATTATCTCCCCCGAGAGGCCTGAACTAGGATAAAAACCCTTGTCTTCCTATTCGTCGTTGATTGCTGTTTGTGTTGTTCAGCGTGTCTCCTATCTCCTCTTCTTAAGAACCTTAGTTGACTTGGGTCAATATCCCAACCGTCGACAGGAACAATCGTATCTTCTGCAGCAGGGAGCGGCTGATGTCGCTCTTTTAGAGCTCCCTTCTTGATGACCTGCGCCTCTAGGAGACGGTAGGGGCCAGTTTTGTAATTAGTTAATCCTCTAACGCCTGGGGTGGGCGTCTTTCTTTTTTTCACCCCCTTGTTGTTTCTTCTTTCTTCGGCTCTGTACTCTTGGCCTCTGCCCCCCCCCCCTATTTAAGTCCCTGAGCACTGTTCGGAGCATGTGCTCTCATGCACCACTCGTAATCAAGTTTTTTTTTTTATTTGGCCTCGATTTCCATGCGCAAGATAAAGAAAAGTGCATTTGCACTGTTCGTTGGGTTCCAGGAATTTTTACCCTATCATTGCTTGGTGCACACGAGGTTGAACCAGGAAGATCATCAACTCTTTTATCTGTGTGGATTAGATTTGTCATACTACACTGTGATATGCTATTTTTCAGGAATTTCTAATTTTCAGTTCCTATTTTTTGCTTGTCAATATGTCTGCCAAACTTGACATTCCGAAGTTCGATGGCAAGATCAGTTTTTCTATTTGGCAAGTACAGATGAAGGCTGTCCTCACACAGCTCAGTGTCCGGAAAGCTCTTTTAAAGAAACCGAAAAAACTTAATGAAAATGAATGGGAAGAACAAAATCAAAAGGCTTTGTCTGTCATACAACTCAGTTTGTCAACAGATGTTCTGCGCGAAGTCATTAAGGAGACGACTGTCGCCTCCCTATGGGCAAAGTTAGAGACTTTGTACATGACCAAAAGTGTTGCTAATAAATTGCACCAAAAAGAATGACTGTACACTATTCACATGGCAGAAGGTACTTCTATTCAATCTCATCTCAATGAATTTAATTACATCATTGTGGACTTAGAGAGTTTAGAAGTGAAAATTGACGATGAGGATAAGGCTATTTTGTTGGTTGTCTCATTGCCTGCTACCTTTAAACACTTTAAAGAAACTATGCTTTATGACAATCATTTATCCTCAGTTTTGAGAATGTTAAGTCAAATTTGTTGTCTAAGGAGAAGTTTGGTGTTGATTCTCATTCCGGTGGAAAGGGTGAGGATTTAATTGTTTGAGGTAGATCTCAGCAAACTGGTAGTTCTAATAGATCAAAGTCTCGGTCTAAATCAAGAAGTAGTAATTCCAACAACTTTTACCGTTATTATAAAGCCAATGATCATTTTAATTCTCAGTGTGTCAAACTGAAAAATAAAGAAAAGAGAAAGAAAAAGGAATTGGAAAATTTTGTTGAGGCTAGAATTGTTGAAAAGCCTGATAGTGAGGGTGAAGAAGCACTTTTGGTCACCACTGATTTAGAAAAACGTGTTTCTTGGGTTCTCGATTCAGCGTGTACTTTTCATATTTGCTCACATAGAAAGTGGTTTTCTGAGTATACTGCTGTTACAAATGATGATGTTACTATTGGTGATGAGTTTCTATTAGAAATTATCGGTATTGGTTCAATTCAAATTAAAACTTATGATGCCACTTTAGAGACTCTTACAAATGTTCGTCATGTTCCAAAAATGAGGAGGAATCTTATTTCTTTGAACACCTTAAAAGGTATGGGATACAAGTATACCGGTAACAATGGTGTTCTTAAGGTTTCTCTTGAAAACCGTGTTGTTTTAAAGGCTAATCGTATGAATAACCTTTATTACTTGCAAGGTTCTACAGTTACAGGCACTGCAGCTGTTGCTATTACATCCAACACTTCTAATACCAAGCTTTGGCATACGCACTTGGGTCATATGAGTGAAAAAGGTATGCATCTCTTGTAAAAAAAAGGTCGTCTAAAGATATTGATAATTTAAAATTCTATGAACATTGTGTTTTTGGCAAGTAGAAGAGGGTTAGCTTTGCTATTTCTACTCACCAGAGTGAAGGAATTCTTGATTATATTTGTTCTGATCTTTGAGGTCGTTCTCCTCACCCCTCCATTGGAGACTGTGAGTACTTTATTTCTTTTATTGATGACTTCTCTCGCAAGGTTTGGGTCTACTTTTAAAGCACAAGAGTGATGCTTTTTCTACTTTCTAGACTTGGAAAACTTTGGTAGAAAATCAAACTGGCAAGAAATTAAGAAATTAAGAACTAACAATGGATTGAAATTTTGCAGTGGTAAGTTTGATAAATATTGTGCTAATTATGGTATTGCTAGATATTTGACTGTCCCAGGTACACCTCAGCAGAATGGTCGTGCAGAACGTATGAATCGCACTCTTCTGAAGAGGGCCCGTTGCATGTTATTCAATGCTGGCTTATGGAAAAGCATGGTTTTTGGTCTGAGACTATTAATACAGCTGCATACTTGGTTAATCGCTCTCCCAATTCGGCGATTAATTTTCAAATTACAGAAAAGGTATGGTCAGGCAAACCAGTTGATTATTCTAATCTTAGAATTTTTGGGTGTCCTGCTTATACTCACAATAATGATGGAAAGCTAGTGTTTAGATCTAAAAAATACACTTTTCTTGGCTATGATTCCGGTGTCAAAGGGTATCGTTTATGGTGTGATGATTCTATGAAAGTGATCATTAATCGTGATGTTACTTTTGATGAAAGTTCATTATGTTCCTCCCGAGGTGTTTCTATTACTGGTACCTTATGCACTGATGAATCTAAAACTATTGTTCCTATAAGCAATCCAACTTAATTTTGAGGTAGATTTACCTGACACTGTCAGTTTCTCAGCCTCCTGTTTCTGATGATCATTGCATTGCACGTGATAGACCTAGACGTGATATTCAATTGACAACTAGATATCGTGAAACTGATAATTTTGCCAATTATGCTTTCATTACTACTAGTGATGAAATTTTTGAGCCATCTTCTTATTCTGAAGCTATCTCATGTGATAATTCTTCAAAATAGTTAACTACTATAAATGAAGAAATTGAGAACCTTCATAAAAATCATACATGGGATTTGATGGAGCTTCCAAAGGTACAAAACCTCTAAAGTGTAAACGGCTTTATAAGAAGAATGATGGACTTTTTGAAGTTGAACCTGCAAGGTAGAAAGCCTGTCTAGTGGTGAAAGGTTTTGAACAGAGGAAATGTATTGACTTTAACGAGGTGTTCCCTCCTGTTGTTCGTCATTCATCAATTCGGATTATGCTTACTATTGTTGCTTTATTTAATCTAGAATTAGAGCAACTTGATGTTAAAAATGTCTTTTTTCATGGAGGTTTGGATGAGGAGATTTTTATGACTCAACCTGAGAGTTTTGTTGCTTCTGAAAAAAGCATTTAGTTCGTCATTTGAATAAATCTCTTTATGGTTTGAAACAAACTTCAAAGCAGTGGTATAAAAGGTTTGATTCATTCATGATTTCTCATGGTTATTTTCGAAACAATTATGCTCATTGCATTTATTTCAAGCAGTTTTTCAATGAATCTTTTGTGTATCTATTGCTTTATGTTAATGATATGTTTATTACTTTTTATGACAAGTCTCTGATTGATCAGTTGAAGGCTCAACTTAGTCAGAAATTTGTGATGAAAGACCTTGGTATAGTTAAGAAAATTCTTGGTATGAAAATTCAGCGTGATTGTCAAGCTGATACTCTATATATCTCAGAAAAGTTATATTAAGAAAGTACTTGAAAGGTATAATCTCAGTAATTACAAGCATGTCTCAACACCGTTCGCTTTTTATTTTAAGTTATCTTCAAGTCAATGTCCTACCAATGAAGATGATAAAGACTATATGTCCCACCTTCCATATTTCAGTGCTGTTGATAATCTCATGTATGCTATGATCTGTACAAGGCCTGACTTATATCATGCAGTTAGCGTGGTTAGCAGATTTATGCATAATCCTGTTAAGAAACTTTGGAATGCTGTTAAGTGGATTCTTTGTTATCTTAAAGATATTTCTGACTATGTCTTGATGTTTGATAAAAGTTTGATGAAGTCGAACAATGTTATTGGGTTTGTTGATTCTGATTATGCTGGTGATCTCGATAAGAGAAGGTCTATTTCTGGCTATCTATTCTCTTTGTGTGGTTCTGCAGTGAGTTGGAAAGCTTCAATACAACCTATAGTTACTCTTTCTACTACTGAAGCAGAATACATTACAGCTACTGAAAGTGTTAAAGAAGCTATTTGATTGCAAGGTCAGGTTTCTGAGCTTGGTTTTCCACAGCTTGCCAACACTGTTTATTGTGATAGCCATAGTGCTATTTGTTTGACTAAGAATGATATGTATCATGCCAAGACTAAGCACATTGATATCAAGTACCACTTTATCCACGATGTTATTGCTGAAGGCAAGATTGTTTTGAAAAAATACATACTGATGAGAATCCTGCAGACATGCTTACAAAGTCATTATCTTATACCAAGTTTAAGCATTGTCTTGACTTGATTGGTATTCGCGGAGCTTAATGCCCTTTGAGAATTTTGGGAGAACATTTTCATGGATTTAGAGTCAAGGAAAGATTTGTTAGTGTATGTCTTCAAATATTAGTTTTTACTAATTTACCCTTGGACATGCCTATATAAAGACATTGGAGGGGTTTTTTCCACGTTAAATCCTATGTTTTGTGCCTTCTATTCCCAACACAATCCACACAGATGTTCCCTCAAACGGGTTGCACGTCCTCCTCTGTTGCTAGCAGGACAGTATCCACACTTCCAGCCATTACCTCATCGAGACCCATGACTCCATGTTTCTTCAATTGGCCCTTGCAGTTCTATTTGTCTCCCTGCAACAGAACACAACAAAAACAATTACAAATTACAAACTATGGGTAGTCATAAAAATTTAAGTAACAGGGTTTAAAAAATATTAAATGGACAACTAACCATCCGTAGTGACAACACTTGTCTTCCTAACCACACTAGATTTCTTTCCACTGGACGACCCACCACCATCAGTTGCAATGGCATCTACCTTTCCTTTGCCTTTACTTGCACTTTTTCACCTCTCCATTTACTGAGCAATCTACATGGCAATAGGTAAAGGTATGAATGATCTGGACATATTTTTTCCTCATATGTAAACAATAATTTTAGTAAAATGCAATAATGGAAGTATGGAACAAGCAGTACTCACTAAAAGTTATCACCGCTATTAGTGTTGATTGAAATACGCAATTCAAATACTCAACGCAATAAGCAATGCTCACTGGAATTATTATTCATTGGAATACTCACTAAAAATACTCAGTGCCAGTTGTTCAATGTATCTGTGTTAGTTCCTTAATTATGAAACCGATGCAAATAATGGATTATCAGTGCCTGCTGTTGCTTATATTAATTTATAGTTTTGTGGTGACACTGCGATAGTATATGATAGTTGCTTGAAGATTATAAATGCCAACCGACAATGAAAGATGATTTTCTCGTACTCTCGTGCAGATTGGATAATTAATGGATAAATATCTTTCTATCTGCACGTGCAGTACTTGATCAAGGGCAGAGGACATACGCACTAGTGAGTGGACGACCAAACTCCTGGAGGCAGCAGGTGGTGTCGAACGCCTTGACGGTGAGCAGGCCGCCGCCCTCGTGTCGGAGCACCAGCAACCACCCGACGCCGATGCAGTGTACGGCCGCGAACTCCGGCCACCCATGAGGCCGCGACCCAATAGGAAGTAGGAACTGGCGGCTGCGTCGTGAGAGAGAAAATTTTAAGGATCTTTTGATTTAGGGTTTTTTTTCTCATGTGCAGCATGGATATGGCCTACAGGAGGCAGCTGACATCTATTTGGGGCAAAGACATGCGCGGGATTTTCAAATTGGGTCGAAATTTTCAGTAGTATGGGTTTTTACCGGACCCCATTGGTAACAGCGATAAACCTGGTATACCGGTGCATACCGGCTGGTAAGGTAACCCCTTCCAGTTTTACCAACTAAAAGATAACCAAAATCAATTCTCAATGGCCAGAATAGGCAAAAGGACTTGAGATACAAAAAACAATTCTATTTTTTTAAAAAAAGAAGATGTAAACCTGGATTGTTACGTACACCACTCGCCAGCGGTAGTGCGTAGACTTTGTAAGAGTTGGCAATGAGAATTAACATGAACCTACAATTGCAAAGGTAGTGGAAAGCATAGAGAGAAGTAGAGAGCCATGCATACGTACGTACGGCCGGTTGGGACCGTGGATGAGATCTGGACCTGCGTCCTGCGTGTTCTCTTGACTCCGTCCTGGTAACAATAGATGCCCTATAAGTTGGCCACGTATTAGTTTCCAGAGACTTCAGCCTTCAGCCTCTCGGCCTCCAGCCTCTCGCGAGAGCAGGGCTCGGTCTGAGCTCGTCCCCGGCAGCCTCCTGGCCGGCGGCGAGGTAGGGGAGACCAGGATCTTGATCCGGGGGTTGTACAGCAGTAGATTTAGGTTTCATTTTAGCGGTAGCAATAAAGAGACGAGAAGGTTTCGGAGCTTTTTGGTGGCTGCTTGTTTCGGGTCAGGCGTTCTGACGGTGCTGGCAGGTTAGGCCTCTTGGGCTCTTGGCTCTTCTCGTAGTAGTTGTAATTTGTCTAAAACTTCGGTGTTATCGTCTTCTCCTTGGATTTTTTGGATCTGAAAAAAGGGATGAGGGCATTAGTAAGAGGTGTAGGGTTTGGTAAGTCGGTGGAGACTCTGTCGCTATCATCGAAATTGATGTTGTTGGTTATCATCGGCGTTGGTTTGTTCCTTGTGGAGTTGTGCTCTTTTATTCAGGTTTTGTTGGATTTTGGTGCGAAGACGATGTTTACTGCTAGGGGCTTTTCAATCCACTGTCTGGATGAGTCGCTCCGAAACTCGTCGATGTCCGCCATCACGTTTTTCTTCATTGCCGGCGTGGTGAGAAGGGGAAACTTCCTGCTGTGTTGTTCGATCAGGTCTTTTAGTGAATTTGATGTAATTTCGAATTTGTTCTTGGACTTGGTTGTAATATCGGGAAAGTTTCAGGAATGAAAAAAGTGGTCTTGTTCTCAAAAAAAAAAAACAATAGATGCCCTATGTCAGCTCGCAGAAGCATGCATGTCCTCTGTGTCAACGATCACCATGCGATAGAGGTTCTGCCTCTTGGAGCTGAAGTACGTACGTGATCCATGAATCACCACGCCTTTAATTACTTACTTTACGTACAAATTAAGACTATCTGTTCTAGAATGTGTGCGGAATTTTGGAGATGGTATCGATGAAGCTCTTGCTCTTCTTACTAGCAAAGTAAACGGGCCGGGGGCCCGTCGACACTCTGAAAAAAAAAATCGTCCGTGATGAGCAGCGCTGATAGCGGCGCTGCAAACTTTCTGCTGAGCGGCAGCGTCTGTGAAAAAAGGTGGAAGCTGCTGCATAGCGCGTACATGAATAATATGCGAGAAAAAGGGCGGAGCCTGGGATTCGAACGGCGATCGACGGAGTGAAAGGCAGCCCAGGTAGCCAACTAGCCAATGCGCCCGCCTCGTTATAAAACTAACGGACCTTTTTCTTTTAAAAGTTAAAGCAGTATGGACGGTTGGGTGTTCGCGGACGAGGCAATCGAACGGCCGACGATCGTTGGGCGACGTGGACGCGCGAGCATGCGGCCGGTTAGGCGCTTTGTAATATGGAATGATGTTAACTAGTGCTCTCTAGGTCATCCCAATGTGTTGGTCTTCATAACTATTTACTTGGCGACACTTTGTTAGCCGACCGTGTACATTCTTTGGGAATAGAGGGTGGGTCCTATCCAATGTTTTAAATAACCGGCTATAGCTGCCGCTATAGCCGGCTATAGCCGCTGGAGAGGTAACAACGCTAGGAATTGCCAGTTTTCACGCTATGAGAACCTAGGCGCTAATAGCGGTATTTATCCCGCTATAGCCGCTAAATGCTTGATTATTTAGCGCCGCTAAATGGAGTGGGCTGCCCAAAACTGCCCCCACAATTCCCTGGCCCAGCCCAAAACGAGCTCTATGGCGCAAAAGGCAAAACCCTAGCCATTCCCCACACCATTCCCGGTTCCCCTCGACATCTTCTCGCTGGCGGCGCTAGCGGCGACTGGAGGCGGCGCCGGCACTCGACTCTGACCGGCGGTGGCTGGGGCGGCGGCGCCTGGCGGCTTGGGCGGTGGCTGTGACCGGCTCACCGACAGCTTGGGCGACGGCTGCAACCGGCTTGGGCGGCGACGGCTGCGCCCGACAGCTTGGGCGGCGGCTGTGACCGGTTGCTAGAAGCTTTGATGCGTGATGTGCAACCTGCTTCTGCTTCATCTTCTGAATCAGATTCTTCTGATGGTGATAAGTCTCCTTGTGTGTCTGATGATTCCGGAGATGATTAGATGAGTAAAATGCAGTATTGTCTCCATGGTTCTAGTTCCTGTTTGAGTGTCTTTGATGCAATTCAGTCAGTTCACTATGGCTTCACTGCATATTTTAGACTTTAGTTCATGCTTCAGACTTTCAGTCTTGTTTCAGACTATTCAGTCCATGTTTCATGCATGTTTCAGAAATCATACTTTCAGTTGACTATGGTTTCAGTAATCAGTATGCTGGACTTGTACTGTCCAGATGACATGCTCTATCTGTATGACTGTATGGTATTATGGCTTAGATGAAAGCAGTGCGTGCTGCATGCTAATTGCTTAGTGATTAAAAGTTTTGCACTTTTGCTTGACATGTTTTATACTTTTATGTGTATGGTCCTGGACCAGTTGATATGCTTTGTTAATTGTTATGCACTTATGCAAAGTAATGGTCCTGGATGCTCTTGTTTTTTCGTGTATAACAGATTGTATATATATACTACATCACTGCTTTTTGCCATTTTTTTTCCAAAACCGCTAAAGGTCTTAGCGGGGGCTATAGCTGGCTATAGCCTTCCTTAGCTGCTGGATGGGGCAACCGCTAAATCCCATATCCGGTTATTTAAAACATTGGTCCTATCCATTATCTAAAAAATCTATTGCCTTGGGTATGCTGTGTAACTGTAATGGCCCTTGCTAGTTGTTACTACTGATGAGTCATGATAATTTATTTTTGAAAGACCAGCAAAGCTGGTTGTATATTAATAGCAGAAGAAAGAATTACAGGTGGGGCAGGGGGAGGGGGGGTCAAAGACCCTAAAAGAAAAAAAGAAGAAGAAAAGGAATTAAAAAGCCTGACAAGAGAAGCTGCTAACTACTCAAATTTAAGAAATTGTAAATCATATTAATTCATACTTGTATTACTATTTACATCGGATTCACTTTCCTTCCAAATTTCCAACCACACTTCATTTGTCTGAAATGAGGAATGCCCCTGCTAAATTCAGCAAGCAACATCATGCCTGATTTCTTGTTATTAAAAACATCATGCCTGAGCTTAAACTCGTATTAAAACAATATCATGACTGAACTTGAGCACATGTATATTTTTAGTTCCAAACAACATCGTCCAGTGCTCCTACTTACTGACTGATGCATCTTTACTGTAAAATTCAGTCAGTCTTTTTGCTCATCCTTGTAAAACCCATGGTTAGCTAGCTTATTTAACTTTTGTAGGGTGGTGACCCGACCGAGTCAGAAGCATGCACAACGAATGCAATTATATTCCAAATTATCCTTGCAAATTGGCCATCTCTTTTTTATTAACAAAAGCAAGGCACATCTACATGCCTAACGTTGCCTCCAAGAGAAGCCCTTTATGGGTTGCTATCTCTATATTTTGGGATCTTTAATAAAAAATCAACTCCAACAATAGATCCTATCTCAACAAAAAGCCCTAAAATAGTTTAGGACTCTAAGAGAAGTTGCTAAACATGGCAACTCAATTGTCAAGCCCTATATTTGATTTCACTATGTTTTTGGAGCAATAAATGGACATGTTGGTTAATTAAATGGATATATATATATATATATATATATATATATATATATATATATATATATATATATATATATATATATATGTTTTAGGGCTGATTGTTGGAGTTGATATATTTTTTGAGGCCCTAAAACATTTTACGGAGTACCTATAATGCAATATAGGGCTCCATTTTTACTATTACTCTTGGAGATGCTCTAAGAACCAACAGATATGATCGATTTGATTTGTAAATTACACAGGCCGGAAGGCCCAGGATGATGGGATTATTACTGACTAGCCGCGATGGGCCTCAGGGCGGTTGTAGTTTATTTCACTTGCAGGTGACGTGGTTTTCGTCGGCCCAACGGTTTGAGGCTTATTCGGCCGGCCAATGTCAAACTGGGAGATCGGATCGATAATTTTTGTTCTGTAATTTTTTTATTCGTTATTGCAATATAGATGTTGGCTCTCGTTTAGGATGAAAATAGATGTTTGTCTTTTTTGTCAAAAGGGCGATACTATCTCGACAATGTTTGCGAGAGAAGTGACTGGACAGCTAGACCCGTGTGTCAGGCCTATCGTCTAACTATGAGATGATAAGTCTCCACATGGACACACACATGTCAAACCTTTTACTTAACCATCCAGACGATGGGTGCCAACATCGGTTGGTTGTCAAAAGGGCAATTGCCTAACAGTTGGACAGCTCGGCCCACATGTCAAACCTATTGTTTAACCATTGGCAATAGGTCTTGTGGGCCCATACATGTCAAAGCTTTTGTCCAGCCATTAAGCAATAGGTGCTAGCATGCATGGATCCACGTGCCATATCTACCGTCCTAACGTTAGGCGATAGGTGTCAACGTGGCACCAGACACCATCTGCACCTTACGATTAGCCACCTATTAACCAACGATCGGACAATGCGTGTCACTTAAACTCATCCTAGATCTAGTGAACCCACCCATTGGCATTTTATTGGACCATAGATCGCCGCTAGGCGACAACATGGTACTTATTTGTACGGAGCATTTAGATGTAAATTAAAGGGCTGTTTGGTTGGCTGAATTTGCCCCAGCCGGGCTCACCCCATGCAAGAAATCGGTGTTTGGTTGCCTGTTTTACTATTCTAGCCAGGCTCATGTGGTGCAAAAATACTATTCCAGCCTGGCCTGAGAGGAACGTAGAAACTCCCCGTATCAGCTCGTGCAGGAATGCTCTGCCTTGTGTTCTCCCCAGGTGGCCCACTTGCAGCGGCTCATCTATGGCTGCCTCAAGCAGCGCTACGTGTAAGTAATTCGTCATATAAATTTTAAATTTTTAAAATTCAATTTTTTTTTGTCTACAATAGACTCAACCAAACACCATCCTGCATCTACTCATCCTATATCAAACCAGCCAGGTTGAGTAGAGACGAGCCAGGCTCACGAGAAAAGCCAACCAAACAGCCCCTAAGTTGTAGGATATCTTTACATATTTACTCGAATGTAAAGAGGTTTGAGACGCAGAGAATTTATCCCTAGAAAGCAGTTAGCCTACCTCTATTCTGTTAGAGTTTAATAGGCTGTTTGGTTGCCTGCATCCAAAGAGTTTTGCATCTAGAGATACAAAACTAGGGTGTTTGGTTGTCTTCTCACCCATCTGAACCTGGCTCTCCAGATGCAATTATCCCCTCCGGGCCAGGCTCTGGAGATACGACCAAATTGAGCGTTTCTCCAGAGCCAGGCTCCACGGATGCAGCAACAACCACGTGTGCGACACATTTGATTCATTTATTTGCTATATCTTTTGATTAGTATTTTCGATTACCGAACCGATTTCAAAAATGGGTTATTGATATTTTTTCGAACAAAACGAGACCACACTTGCCATATAAATTTTAAAAGCTTAAAATTTTCATTTTTGAATTTATTTATTTATGAGACTTTCTTTTGAATATTTTTTATTTTTGTAATAGATTTTTTGTTATTTTGATTTTCTAGAATTTATTTTTTAACACGTTTCATCGCTTTTTTGAATTTCTCCATGCCATTCTCTCCTTAGTGCAGTCAACCAAACAACATCTCTACGCAGCCTGTACAATCTCATATACCTAACCAAACAATAACCATTTGCATCATCTCAGCCTGGCTCCAACCAGTCTGGCTCGGCTCATACAACCTGGTTCCACTAAGAAGACAACCAAACAGCCTATAAATCGAACGGCATTGCTAGCAAAAACACCGGTCAGACGCCCGGCCAAAAGTAATAAAAAATAGAAAAAACGCCTGCTCGGTAGAAGCTGATCGGAAGCGACGACAAAACACCGGTCAGACGCAACGCATGCACAAACCCCAACTCGTGTCTCTCTCATCTGCATACGATCTGATCTGGTTCAGACCCGAGAACTGTTTTGGTTGCATAGCATAGTGCTGTCCTGTCTTCCCCTGAAACCTCTCGTATTTTAGCCTGATGGCGTCCATGCAGCGCATGGCCAGTGCCTGCCAAGGCTACCTTGCAGCGGCAGCTTGTGGTCTGATCACGCTCTCTCAAGTCTCATCTCATGCAGCCCAGGACGATGGATCATCCATCCATGCACGGCCACGGCCACGAGCGACGTCTGAGCGAGCGTACGTGCATGCTCTCGCTCATGCACGCACGCACGCACGCACGTACGTACGTGTCTGCCTCTGCTAATTAATATCTCCCACGTACACGCTGATCGCACGTACGGCCACACGTGTGCTGGGAAAGGGATCAGCACAGGCGACTCACTTTTCTTCTGGCCGTGAGAAAACGAGGCTAGCCAAGTTTGAGCGTTACTGTTCGATGCTTCGATCGTACTGCTCTCTAAAGAGCAGAAGGTGTTATCGGGCTATCGTAAATGTTTTTGTACTATTGTATTTGTATGCACGGGGCTAATGTGATCGTGCAGCAAAGTACTTGAGCCCCAGCCCCCAGGTACAACACAGTTTCCTACATGCTCGACCCCACCCCGTCACAAATATTTATTATTTTGCGCATTGATGCATGGTCTTTAGAATACTGTTTCGACAACTAATTATCATTACTATTTATTTATGGCACCCAATAAAACTACAGTGCTATTAAAGATATTTATATTTAAATATAAGATTTTAATTTAGCAAATCTAAATAATTTAAAACACAACGGCGCAATACATAATTAGTAGGACCATTTACCTACGAAACACAATTTCCAAGGAGTCACAGCCACCATGCTCCATTCAACCCCCTCTATCTCCAAGTTCAGCGGGCCTCATCGGTGGTCCACCAGCTCCCCCTCTTCCAAAAATAACCCTAGCATGAATCACCACGATTCAAAGTTGTAAATAGACATTATTTACGTCAGCCTCACGGCTGACATAAAAAATGGCCGTCGTCCCCTCTACTTTGTGCAGCCAAAAGGTCATGATTGCACAATGCTTCTCCCATCAACTTGATGGGTGACAGGGTCATCGTGGGCAAATGTCATGGGCACCGAGTAAAGACTATTGCTAATAATTTCATGATTCGGGCGGTAGCTATTTCAAGAGCTCTCACTACCGTAGCGTTGGATTCGAACCGATCATGAGCAAGCTTAGTCTACCTAAGCTTGAGCTCGAGATCATCTCAGGCATCGCTTTAATTAGTACCGATTAACAAGCTCGAGATCAGGCTAAGTAAGGCTCGAGATTGGATCGGTTGAACTCGAATGATGGGTAAATCCTGGTATAGCTAGCAAGGAAATAGAAGCTATATGGGCTTGGTTGGGCTTGATATCAAGCTCGAGCTCGGCTTGAATTGGTTAAGAGTAATTTGTTTTGAGAGAGGGATAGCTGGTCTATTAATTGATGATTGTCCGGGCTCTATTAGGTTCGACCAAGGCTCGAATCAAGCTCGAGCTTGGCTCAAATTAGACTTGAGCTCGAGGCTAGCCTCGAGATCAGCTCATTTGTCTTTCAAGCTCTAAGCGATCTCGAGTAGATCATCAATTCTGAGCTTTTGACCCAACCCTACGCTAACATTTCAAGAATGACGACAAGTCAATATTTTGTGGTTCTAATCAGATGAGAGCCTTGTCACAAATTGTTGACGACTATATATATCTTCAATGAAAAAGTTTTTCATATATTTTTATTTTTAGCTTTCTATTTGTAATAACTAATAAGCATTTAGCTTTATTATTGTACTTATTGGCTATAGGCAGGCATATCTGGTTGCATGGTGCATATATCGGCCTGGAATTATAAACAGACTGCCTTTTGAAGTTCTCACAATCTATCTTATCAGTTTTAGCATATAATTTTAGCTAACTAGCCAGGCGGTGTTCACGTATACATGTGGATAGTCATTGCACGCGCGAGAAGCACATCAAATTAATGAAATTGGATAGACGGGTCTTATATATGTATGATCGTTACCACGTGTAGTCGTGTATATAGCTGACCACTTTCATCCCTGATTCAGCTCCATGCTCTTAATTATTGGGATCTACTGTGCTGCGCTGCAGTTTACTGCGCGCAAATCTCTCGATCGTCAGAAAATTGTATTTTTATCATCTTATTGGAATGATCTTTTACCTTTTTGTCACTCTGTATCAATGGCATGTTAGTCCATCTGTGTCTATAACAACGGAATAGAGTGATAAAATGGTAAAAGTTAATGTTAAGAGTGATGAAAATGCAATGGGCCCATGGATTCGTCGTCTCGTCGTCTCTGCACGTACGTATTATTAGTACTGTAGCATGCCCCAGAGTGCAGCTTTTGGTACACGACGACGCGCATACAAAAGCAGCTGATGCCGCTCGACTTTTGGAGCCAGCTGGTACGTACGTACGCATGCAGGCGCCGGGCAGCAGCACATCAGCACATGCATGGGCCGACGCGACGCACTCGCACGTGTTCACCGTGCGACATCTACCTGGTACGTAGGGGCACGTATATATGCTGCTACGTACACTGCTCACAGCGCTCGGCCAAATATAATTATGCTGGGAAATTGATCAAATGCCCCTCCCAAAATATGATATGCTCCAAATGCCACGCCCTCAGCAATCTTTAAAATACCACTTTCTATCTTGACATCTTGCTACTAGGCCATTTTGACATTTTAATAAATGCTTTCAGCAAATTTTTCTTTCTTTTAGCGTGTGAAATGACCCTCTTGCCCCTATCTTCTTCCTTGCTTCCTTCCACTTGAACGACGGTGGGGACCACTCACCGGCGAACCAGACACCCCAGGGGAAGACGTGGCCAGAGTCCACTAGCCCGTGCACGAGCTCGTCGAGCTTCTTAGTGGCAATGTTTGTTGGAAATATTAGGAATTTTCTCAATATTTTAATCCACAAAATTATGTAAATCATAATTAAACAATTGCCAGTTTCCAGTTCAAGACCAAAGGTACTAGATAAAAAAATATCTATCTCATACGCAAGGGCTAATGAACAGGAAAACAAAAAGACAAAGGCATGGTATAAACAAATATACCCTTGAGCCGGTGCTACCACTGGCACAGGCGCAGGCGGAACAATGACTTGTTCATTGTTGTTCGCCATGACGGTCGGTGTAGACGATCACAAGTTATTGCAGTGAAGTGTTGATGCAGTGTAGAGATCGATGCGATCGAATGTCGGTGCGTGTAGATGTCTACAGCGCCTCGCAACGATCGAGGACGAAGAACTCGGCGATCGCGTGAGAACGCTCCCCAAAACCTTATTGGCCTTCTATCCCGAGCAGGATCTCGAGAAGGACGAGGTTCCGGAGGCCTGCTCCCTCCGCTCCTTGTGCGCGCAAGAAAACAGAGGCGGGAACGCAAAACGGCAGCGCTACAGATGGAAGAATGGAATGTGCGGGAGAGAGAGCTCTTGAGAGCGAGCGCTATTTTCATAGGGCGAGGAGCTCATGCTTTTATAGGCGCCAGGAAGAGAAGGTTCGTCGAACCTAGACGCCATCAAACACTAGTAACGGACGTCATTACATCTGGCCATTAAGTCGTCCGTTACGTAACGGACGTCATCAATCCAGCCATTAAGTCGTCGGTTACGGGGAGAGGTCGCCTGTGCTCAGGGAGAGATCGCCCGTGCTCGGGGAGAGCTCGCCCGGCTCGAGGAGAGCTCGCCCATGTCCGAGGAGAGGTCGCCCGGCTCGAGGAGAGCTCGCCCATGCCCGAGGAGAGGTCGCCCGGCTCGAGGAGAGCTCGCCCATGCCCGAGGAGAGGTCGCCCGGCTCGGGGAGAGCTCGCCCAGCCTTTCTCTTTTCTCTCTTTTCTAATTGGGAGAACCACAATCCAACTATTTAAGTTGAGATATTCTCCTCCCAATTTCCCGTACGGTACTAAACCGTTTTCATAACTCCTAGTATTAAATGGGCCTCTTGGAATTTCTATTAAAATAATTAAATGGGCCAACCCCATAATTATTCTAACAATCCCCTCCAAATTTCATAGGCACATTTGAAATACTCTCAGTTCCACTGTAGTTTGATATACCAGTGTTTCGATGGAGACTGTTAAGTTGAACTTCCACCTAGAACAAAGGTTACACTCATCCACAACTGAACAATGGACTAAGCCTTGAATTGACAGTTTTGTGCGAACGAGTTTCACCAAAGTCCTTTACTGATACTAGGCTGCTAAATGCATCCCCTCGATTTGGAGCGTATAAGTCATACTCCTTTGCCTTTCATGAGCCTCTAGAGATCACCCAATCTCATAGGCGTGACTCGCAATGAGCTCATATAGGTGTATTCCTCATAAGATGTTCTCAGAGGACAACATCTACGCTTTATTAAAACCACTCGGAACACATTAAGGTATAACCAACCCGCCATACTGAATAGGAGAGTAGTGCATCTCAAACGGAGTAGGTTAAGTACAAAAGTACTCTCCTCTCAGCCAGTCACTAGCTTGTCTCAACATCCTAATTCACGGGATCTCCGATCAAATAGGATGAGTTACCACTAAGACATGACTTTCATGTGGGTCTCAAGCCCATCTCCCTTGATGCTTCATCTAGCACATTCCGTGATAGTCCCTTTGTAAAGGGATCTGCCAGGTTTTTAGCCGTCTGGACATAGTCCAATGCTATAACTCCGGAGTTTCTCATCTTCCTGACAGACTTCAATCGCCTCTTAACGTGTCTTGATGACTTCATGTTATTCTTTGAACTGTTCACCTTGGCAATCACCGTCTGATTGTCACAGTTCAAAAGGATAGCAGGCACCGGTTTTTCAACCACCGGTAAGTCCATCACAAGCTCACGCAGACCAATCGGCTTCCACAATGGCGGTGTCTAATCTTTGTGAGTTACGCTTCCATTGTAGACCTCGTTAAGATGGTGCGCTTGCAAGACTTCAGAAACAGCTCCACCACCCAATGTGAATACAAATCCACTTGTGGCTTTTATCTCATCAAGATCGGATATCCGGTTTGAATCAATATAACCCTCTAGTACCCTTGGGTACCCGGTGTAGTGAATACCATAACTTGATGTCCCCTTTAGATAGCGCATCACTCTCTCAAGAGCATACCAATGATCATCTCCGGATTTGAAACAAACCGGCTAAGTTTGCTCACGATGGCGAGATATCGTGTCTTGTTGCACTAGCTAAATACATCGATGAACCAATGATTTGGGAATATCTTAATTGATCCTTTGCTATACGTTGGTTCTTTCGTAATAGCACACTTGGATCATATGGCGTTGGAGCAGGTTTACAGTTGCTAAAACCAAAGCGACTCAACACCTTTTTCACATAATGGGACTGCTCAAGAGTTATCCTACCATCATCTTCTCCTAGCAACTTAATGTTTAAGATGACATCCGCTACTCCCAAATCTTTCATTTCAAAATTCGCGGACAGAAAGTCCTTGACTTCCTTAATCACATTAAGGTTCGTCCCGAAGATCGAGATGTCATCGACATACGCATACGTAATCACTCCTTCACCCCCACCATAGCGGTAATACACACATTTGTCAGCTTCATTCACAACAAAGCCGGCAGATGTTAAAGTTCTGTCGAACTTCTCGTGCCACTGCTTAGGTGCTTGCTTAAGGCCATACAAAGACTTCAACAACCTACACACTTTTCCTTCATGACCCTTTACTACAAATCCATCTGGCTGATCCATATAGATTTCCTCTTCCAACTCTCCATTAAGGAAAGCCGTCTTTACGTCCATCTGATGAACGATCAGACCGTAGGAGGCAGCCATGGATAGTAGTACTCTAATAGTGATCAATCTGGCAACAGGTGAGTAAGTATCAAAGAAGTCCTCGCCTTCTTTCTGGGTATAACCCTTGGCCACAAGCCTTGCCTTGTACTTTTCAATTGTACCATCAGGCCTTAGCTTCTTCTTGAACACCCACTTACATCCTACAGGTTTACACCCATATGGACGATCAATAACTTCCCAAGTTCCATTACTCAGGATGGAATCCATCTCACTATGGACCGCTTCCTTCCAATAGTCAGCGTCCTGAGATGAATAAGCCTCTTTAATGGTTCTTGGAGTATCATCCACTAGATATACAATGAAGTCATCACCAAAAGACTTTGCGGTCTTTTGTCTCTTACTCTTTCGAGTTGCTTCATTGTCTTCATCTATTGGATTTTCCTCAAAAGTGGGTTCAATTTGCATAGGAGTGGAAGGTTTAGGAGAGAAGATAGATTCTTGGTCAGATGAGCTAAGTGTCTCTTTCATATGGAATATGTTCTCAAAGAATGTGGCATCATTGGACTCTAAGATTGTACCTTCATACATATCAGGTACTCCAGATTTCACTATTAAGAAGCTATATCCAACACTGTGAAAAGCATAACCAATGAAGACACAATCAACGGTTTTTGGTCTAAATTTACGCTTCTTTGGGACAGACACATTAACCTTAGCCAAACAGCCCCAAGTACGTAAATAAGTGAGATTTAATCTTTTTCTCTCCCATTCCTCGAATGGTGTGATTTCTTTATTCTTTGTAGGAACCCTGTTTAGGACATGACAAGCAGTCAATATAGCCTCACCCCACCATTCCTTGAAAAGTCCCGATGTTTCTAACATGGCGTTAACCATATCAGTTAGAGTACGGTTCTTTCTTTCGACAACCCCGTTTGACTCGGGAGAATAGGGAGGCGTCCTCTCATGGATTATTCCAAGTTCCTCGCAGAATTTATTAAAATCACTAGAAAAATATTCTCCACCACGATCTGACCTAACCCGTTTGATTTTCCTATCAAGTTGGTTCTCAGCTTCAGCTTTAAAGATCTTAAAATAGTGAAAAGCCTCATCTTTAGACTTTAATAAATACACGTAGCAAAATCTAGTAGAATCATCAATCAAAGTCATGAAATACCTCTTACCACCCTTCGTCAACTCCCCGTTCTTCGCACAAATCGGTATGAACTAGTTCTAATGGTGACAAGTTTCTCGCCTCTGCGGCCTTGTGAGGCTTGCGAGGTTGCTTAGATTGCACACACACTTGACACTTAGAACCTTTGACTTGGGTAAATTTTGGGATTAAATCCATACCGGCCATCCGCATCATACAACCAAGATTAACATGACAAAGTCGTGAATGCCAAACATTAGTCTCATGATCACAAACATGATTAATCTCATTATTCATGTCCATCAAAGATAAGCGGAACAAGCCTCCGCTCTCATAGCTTTTTCCAATAAAATTTCCAAACTTAGAAATAACACATTTATTGGATTCAAAAACTAGCTTAAAACCATCTCTACATAATAGAGATCCGACAAGGTTCTTATTTATCGCGGGCACATGTTGTACGTTCCTCGATCAGACGACCTTGCTCAAGTAAACTTCAAGTCAACAGTGCCGACTCCACGCATAACCCGCCTGCGACCCATTCCCCATCAACACGGAGGCGCCCTTGCGACCGGTAAGAAGAAAATAGGATCTATCGGCACAAACATGTATATTGGCCCTGTGTCAATCCACCAATCGGTGAGCGACATCTTGAAAGAAAAGAGGTCTTGTTACATACCAGATGTTCCGCCTCAAGATTGCCAATAACAACGTTGGCAGACTTTTTCTGCTTGTCTTTACGATCAAGGCAATCCTTAGCCCAGTGATCAGTACCATTACAGACAAATCAGTTTTCCTTCCCTTTATTCTTCTTCTTCTTGAAGCTAGTAGTTTGATTGACTTTGTTCTTGTTGTCAGGCTTTTCAGACTTGTTTTTATTCTTGTTGAATTGAAAGGTTTTCTTTTATATCACATTGGCACTAGAACTTTCTTTCCGACGTGTATCTTTTGCCCTCGCCTTCTCCTCAACATCTAGAGACCCAATGAGGCCAGCAACGCTGAACTCTTGTCTCTTGTGTTTTAGAGTAGTGGCAAAATCCCTCCAAGAAGGTGGCAGCTTTGCAATAATGCATCCCGCCACAAACTTGTCGGGCAATGCACATTTAAAATTCTCAAGTTCTTTTTGAGAGCTTGCACCTCATGAGCTTGTTCTACTACGAATGGTCATCGACCATCTTGTAGTCATGAAACCGCTCCATGACATAGAGCTCGCTACCCGCGTCAGAAACTCCAAATTTTGCCTCAAGTGCATCCCACATTTCTTTACCACTAGGCAAAATCATATACACATCAACAAGATTTTCTCCCAAAACGCTAATCACGGCGCCTCTAAACAAGTTATCCGCAGCCGCGAAGACACTCTCCTACTCAGGAGAGAGCCCTCCTTCCGGCTGTGGCTTGCCTTGCGCAACGTGATACACGTTCATGGCAGTCAACCATAAAATCATCTTGGCGCGCCAACGCTTGTAATTTGAACCGTCAAATACAGTTGGCTTAAGTGCGGCAGCGAAACCAGTAGTTGTGAAATTCCTAGGATAAGGTTTTTGGATTGTTGGAAATATTAGGAATTTTCTCAATATTTTAATCCACAAAATTATGTAAATCATAATTAAACAATTGCCAGTTTTCAGTTCAAGACCAAAGGTACTAGATATAAAAATATCTATCTCATACGCAAGGGCTAGAGATCGATGCAGTCGAATGTCGGTGCCGTGTAGATGTATAGGGCTCGGTGAGAGCTCGCCCAGCCTTTCTCTTTTCTCTCTTTTCTAATTGGGAGAACCACAATCCAACTATTTAAGTTGAGATATTCTCCTCCCAATTTTCCGTACGGTACTAAACCGTTTTCATAACTCCTAGTATTAAATGGGCCTCTTGAAATTTCTATTAAAATAATTAAATGGGCCAACCCCATAATTATTCTAACAATTATTCTAACAATGTTGACCTGCCTATCGAAGGAGACGTACACCACCGAAGGTACGTCATTTCTTGTTTTTTTGGTGACTTGCCAGTGGCGAGGAGGAAGAGCGGCCTAGCTCCCAGAAAGGTAGAAGGATTTGAGCATCTCGCTGTCTCCTCCCTCATGCTTCTCCTCCATGCCCCTGTCATCCGTCATGGCGTCGCCTCAAACCACCACGTGAGCGAAGGAGGACCGGCTATGGGAAGCAGGATGGTTATCTCATCGAAGGAAGGGTCGTGGCGGGTGAAGGAGGAGCGACAGCGGTGACAAGATGGAATCTCACCGAAGGAAGAAGCTCAAAGGAAGAAGATGAGAGAGGAAAGAAGAAAGTGGAGGATAGAAGAGTCTTTGCGTGTGTCAAATTTAATTAAAAGGGCTGAAATGTCGAAATAGCAGGGTGTCAAGATAGATAGTGATATTTTAAAGTTTGCCATGTTGAGATTGACAGTTAGACGAGCCCGCACGTTGGGAGTGATATTTCATCAATTTCCTTATGTAGCGGTGTATATCCGTTCATCCATGTTGTTTTTTAATTTTGTGTTATTTGGCTTGAGAACATGTTGTTTTTGACAAGTAATTGTTCATCCAGAAAACCTAGAGAATTTATTTCTAATATGTGTGCATGGACATCACATTTTATATTACATTGTAGAGCATCTTCAGTTGATGCCGGATTGGTTGTGCTCGTGAGTTTGGTTTATTTGTTGGATGATCCTGTTGCAGTGTCAATTAATTTAAGTTTTGAATAGAAATCCGTTCAACTCTTGATTGGGTTATATTCTAGACCTTTTTAGACCATGTTTAAACTTTATGCCAAGCCTACATCTAATCAAAAGTTATATCGATTTTAGCTCTTCTCCGAGCTGCATTCTAGAATTTATGATTTAGTAGTATAGTTCGGTAGAAATGTGACAATTCAAGCCATAGACTAGAACCATCAAATCCGGGTTTACAATACATTGACAATAATTCCTTTTAGGCTCTTTAATCCACCCCTCTTTGTCGGTTGCCTCTGGCTCTAGGCTCCACTCTTTTTAGGTTAAGAGTTTAACGACTTATTTATATTTTGAAAAAACATATGTTTTGGATTTTTTTAGAATGTTTTTTTTTGCTAGTTTGAAGGCTAACGCTTTTAAAAACAAGTCAAACGAAATGGATCTGAATCTCGAGAATACCCAGAAAAAAACTTAAAATATAATAATTTCAATTGTTCAGCCGTTCAACCATTCATAACGTCTAAAAAGAACATAACCTAATGTACACAGGAAACGGGCCGGGCCGTCCCAACATGGCACCGTACCGTTCCACGACCACAAACAGGCCGACGTACCGTCTTTCCAAATCCTGCCCGACTACACGTACACGAGCATATAGCACGGATACAAAGCATATACGTACATACACGCGTACACGCATGTGTCGACAACGACCTTTTCGGATTCAACACAGAGATGGGCCCAACCCTAGGCAGGGACATGAGGATACAGAGCAGCAGCAGCAGCCGTAGACTCCAGCTCCAGCTCGTAGCTGCAGTGCAGCCTCACTGGTTGCTGGCTGAGTTGAGGTAGTCGCCGCCCGGGATTGACAAATATGGCACATCCCTGATCCCTCCGGCTCCTTCCATCTGATCTCCTCCGTCGATCCACGTTGAGGTGACATCTCCATGCCCCTCTCTCTCCCTCTCTCTCTCTCTCTCTAGATCTCCTCGCATTCAATGCTCTCCTTTCTCTCTCCTCACCTAGGCATGGCGAAACCGGAGGAGGAGGAGGAGATGAGAGAGAGGATGAGGTGACTACTGAGGTGACCACTTTTTGTGCAATGTGGAAAGAATCGCCGTGCTCCTCTCTCTCTGATCCACGAGGTTGATATCGGCGCTCCTGGGTCCCGCCCCTGTCTCCTCTCTCTCCCCCTTTATACATGTCTTCCCTTCTCCTTCTTCCCCACACGCTCGCTCGCTCTCTCACTCACTCACTCCCCCTCTCTCTCTTCCCCTCCACTGTGCTCGAGCAGCCGGCCTCCTCGCTGTGGAGTGTGGACTGCACAAACCAGCCACCATTTTTTCACTGTCTTCTTGGTAAGTTCTTTTCCCAAACACACCTGATCACATGCTTAAGCTCTGCATGGTTCTTGTTGCTCGATCTTTCGATTTACTTCTGAAATTGATCATGGTTGGTACCTTCGCATCTTGGGCATGTGTGTTCGGTTCTTGGGGCATGGATATGGATGATTCGCCTGTATGTATGCAGCTACGTGCTGCTACGTATAGATAGAATAGAAGCACACCTACACATGCATCGAGCGCTGAATCTGCTGCTGCGCTGCACCTACCACGCCCTTAAATGAGCGCCTCTCATTGGGAGATCAATTCGCCTCTCTCGAGTAGGTGATGAACAGTTCTCACTTTGATTGATTGATTTGATTTTTTTTCCAGTGTGTTTATGTGCACCTATTTGACCTATGTACTGCATGATATCTGTTTGTCTGCCTTTCTTTGCAAACCGTCCTCTCTTGTATAAGCTGAGCTCTCACCAAACTGCCAAGAGCATCCAGTGAACCAACCAGTAGCAGCACTGCTTTGGTTGCTTTGTTCGTTGATCTCTAGTTCTCTGATGCTGCTGCAGCTGCTGCTTGTGGTGGTACCTCGGGTTCCATCGACCCATGCGTCCGCAGGTTGGCCATTGATCACCGGCCGGTTCTGTGCCTGTAGCATGCATGTTGCATATCACAGATTCAGAGTTCTTGCTGTGCTGCACCTGCAGCTTCTTGTTGTTCTGCTTTGTGGTGTCTTTCTGCGTTTCTGCACTGTCTCTCAGCTTGTTGTCAGATTTTGCATGGCTGCCAAAGTTCAGATATTAAATCATAGGATTTATGGTTCATTTTGCTCTGAAGGTGCATATGTCAGCTAACCTACAAGCTGAAGCCCTAACTTTTCCTTGTTCTGAATTCTGATCCGAATGCAAAAAGGCATTGCTGGGATTGGAGCTAGTAGGGAACTGACGAGCCCACAAACAAAGCTCTTCAGTTTAATAATCAATAGTTTTCGCCATCGGTGAATTAAGGCATTGTACTAATGGTGGCATGGCGCCGGTGCAGATCTGAGCTGACAAGAAGCGAGGCGGCCGATCGGCGACGATGGAGATGGCCGTGGTCGGCGCCGGCGCGGCGGCGCGGCCGAGCAGGTACGAGTCGCAGAAGCGGCGGGACTGGCAGACGTTCGGGCAGTACCTGCGGAACCACCGGCCGCCGCTGGAGCTGGGGCGGTGCAGCGGCGCGCACGTGCTGGAGTTCCTGCGCTACCTGGACCAGTTCGGGAAGACGAAGGTGCACGCCGCCGGGTGCCCCTTCTTCGGCCACCCCTCGCCGCCGGCGCCCTGCCCCTGCCCGCTCCGGCAGGCCTGGGGCAGCCTCGACGCGCTCGTCGGCCGCCTCCGCGCCGCCTTCGAGGAGCACGGCGGCCGCCCCGAGGCCAACCCCTTCGGCGCCCGCGCCGTCCGCCTCTACCTCCGCGATGTCCGCGACACCCAGGCCAAGGCGCGCGGCATCGCCTACGAGAAGAGGCGCCGCAAGCGCCACCCGCCGGCGCACAAGCAGAAGCAGAAGCAGAAGCAGCAGGCGGCGGCGGTGGCGCCGGCCGCCCCCGACAGCCCGGACGTCGACGTGCGGCACCAAGTGCCCCAGCCAGCGGCGCACTTTTTGTTACCCCACGCGCACTTCTACCACGGCCACTTCTTGGCGCCCGCCGGCGAGTGCGACCCCGCGGCAGCGGCCGGAGGCGCCGCCGGCTCCGGGGACGAAATAGTACTGGCGATGGCGGCGGCGGCGGCCGCCGCCGAGGCGCACGCGGCCGGGTGCATGATGCCGCTGTCCGTGTTCAACTAGCTAGTTTAATTAGCTCAATCCAATGCCCCGTACGTGTAGAAAATTAAGTAGCTCAATCCAACTAGCTAGTGTATGCAGGTTTTGCTAATGACGATTCATATCTCGCCCTTTGGTCGCCTCTGGGTTTTGGTTGTACGTGCACCGTGCTGCCTGCCGATGCTCGAACTGTTCATGTAATCTTTTCACAGCTGGTTTACTTGGAATCTGATGTTAATTCCTGTAGTGTGCATGGTTTTGTTTGTACGTACTCAAGTTAATGATAATGTCAGGGTTAAATCGCTGGCTTCATTGGTTGTCTATGTAATTACTGCTCGGCATCAGATCTTGAAAGTCCCATTGTCCCTCTAATGTAGAGCATAAATATCCATCTAATTTAATATAAAAAAAGAGTCCGTGTCAACTACAATAAAAAAACACAAACTCAACATAAAAAAACTCTATACTGTGTAAATACGATAAACATGATGTTCGTTATATAATTAAAAGAAAAAGACGTCGATTTGGTCCCATAGCTATGCCTGCTGGAGCACTTTGGTCCCTAAACCTCAATACCGGATTTGTAAAGTCTCTCATGTAGCAAAATCAGGCTTGACCGATCCTTTGATCAGTCAAAACAGCGGTATTATGGTTTTGACTTTTAACCGGTCAAAATAGCGGTATTAGACTTGAGACAGGAGAGGTTTGAGAGATAAAGTAAGAGATAAGACAATGAGATGAATGCCATATGTCCATCAAGTCAGCCAAAATTCTACATGTACGTCATATAAGCAAAGAAAAAACCCTAAAACCGCCAACTAACCTGGTCAAAGAACTAATTTGATCCGGTTTTACTACACGAGGGGCCTCACAAGTCCGGTATTGAGGTTTAGAGACCAGAGTGATACAACGGACATAATTGAGGCACCAAATCGGCACTTTTTCCTAAATAAAACAAGTTGCAACAAAGCCACTGTACTAATCTTGACACCCAACAAATCTCACACTGATAAAAAAAAATGTATACCGTCGACTATTGTGAATCTGAATTATAATAGGTTAGATTAAAGAAAAAATAGAAAAATAGAAATTTAGAACAAGAAGTAATAGAAACGAGCGAGGTCGCCCGCGTGTTTGCGCGACTAGATTTGTTTCGACATATACAGTTTATCACTAATATATTATATCAGACTTGTAGTTTATCTCCAATATATTGTACCAGATTTAGTATTTAAATATGAATTTCTAATATTTTCTTATAATCTAAGCCGCATAGATATTTTATTTTTCTTGATTTATGTGAGAATTTCTGAGATTAATCTACGCCATTATAATTTGGTCCCACAGTTGATCGAATAACTAAAATAATCATATTATATCATCTTTAGCATTTAAACTGAATTTCTAATATTTTTAATATAATTCGCTATAATTCGTACAAAAAAAAGAGCGACAAAGATCTTTTATTTTTTCTTGATTTACGTGAGAATTTCTTTGATTAATCTATGTCGTTATAATTTGGTCCCACGTTTGATTGAACAGTTAAAATAATCATATTATATAATCTTTAGTATTTAATCCAAATTTCTAATATTTATCTTTTATCTTTGCTATTATAATCCGGCCTCACAAAAAACAGCGGCATAGATCTTTTATTTTTTCTTGATTTATGTGAGAATTTTTTTGATTGATCTAGGCCGTTATAAATTGGTCCCACCGTTGATCGAACGACTGAAATAATCTAGGTGATGTGCCCTAACTTGGTGATTATGTTTTCCTCTGCTTTAATAATATAATAGATAGATAAGAGTCCATGCCATATTGGAAAAAAGTTTGTATTTGTTACAACAAAACAATATAAATATTTGGAATAAAAACTAGAAACAAGAGTGCATAGTAGATTAAAAGAAAGAATTTATATATGTTACAAAAACATAAATTTGAAATTTATAATAATAGGAATCTTACTAAAACAAGAGCCAACGGATTTATCATAATAATCTTAAAATACTAGAAATTCCAATATTAATCAAAATAAAAATAAATATCTACACCGTTAAGTGTTGTGGGTCCATATTATAACCGATTATATGTAAAAAAATAAAAAAGAAAATCGGGAATTAGAAATAAGAGTGTATGCTAGATTAAAGAAGTGTTTGTATCAGCTTCAACAATATAATATAGATATTTAGAATAAAAATAAGTGATCATGTTAGATCGGACGAAAGAGTTCATATCCGTTACAACAAAAAAACATAAATTTAGAATATAAAATAATATGAATAAGTGTTAATGTGAAATTGTAAATGATTGAGACAAATCTAGCTACGCAAATATCGTTCCTTTTTTATAATGCCTTTTGCCTCTACCCCGTCTGGAGATTGCATACAGTTAGAATTTCCATCTAAATAAGACTAGCAAAATATTTAAGGCAATTTTTTGGTGACAGGTTTAAGCACACAATGCACTATTGTTGAAATACTGTTTTACGGATTATATGGTGCTCTATGCTACTACCCCACTCCCCCTCCCCCCAAAAAATAAATAACAAAGAAAGCCTCATCAAGCCTTGTAAATTATACTACGTACTCCCTCCGTATCAAAATATTTGTCACTTTTGACTTTTAAACAAACGTTTGACCATTCGTCTTATTCAAAAAATTAGCACAAATATGTAAAAAAATAAGTCATTCTTAAAATATATTTAGTGATAAAACAAGTCACAAAAAAAAATGACATTTACATAATTTTTTTGAATAAGACGAATGGTCAAACATTTATTCAAAAGTCAAAAGTGACAAACATTTTGATACGGAGGGAGTAGTCGATTTGTAGGCAAACAAGCCTTTTTGTTTTCGATTTTGCATATTAAAAAAAAAAAAAGCAAACAAGCTCGTCTTTTTTGGATTACGCATGTTAAATTGCTGTTTCTACGGGCCTTGCAAAATCTTGAAGCTACCCCTGACAGTGGATTAAATTCTTTCCTCTAACGGGCGGCGTTGCGAGTGCAGAGAAGCTGCGAACGACTCGTAATGACAAACCGGGCGACACGTACTGCAGAGATTTTTAGGCATCCGGCAAGGACGTGGCATGGACGGGCACTGGATCATCGATCGATCTTTGCACGATGAACAACGGACGGTGCGTGCACGTCGTCGTTTACGTTCACGGCGGTCGCCGATCCGATCCGATCCGATTCGGCGTTGACCTGAACAGGAGATCCACCCATGGACACTCTCGCTTGTCAGTTCGTCGCACGTACCGGCGACGGATGAAAGTGATCCACCCATGAACTCATCGATGGATCGGTCGCTTCTGGTGGTAGTGGCGGTCACCTTAAAGGCGGTGAAAGGTGGAGACTGATGGACGTGCGGCTCAACCATTCTTGTCGCGGCGAAAGGAGAAAAGACGCGGAGTCAATGGAGGTGCGCTTGCCTCCTCCTCGCCTACTTTGGCACTTAATTCTTCTTCGTTTTTCGTTTTCGACCTATTTCATTGATAAGCATAAGAAAATAAAATAAAAACTCGTACAAGCACGGGATACAACCGCAGCGCTCCACTGCAACCCTGCTTAAAGCCAGACACAACTCCAGTCACCGCCGGAAACACCACCGAAGCCAACTAGACGAACGGTCAAACAGGGAGAGAAACAGGAGAGGGAGAAAGAAAAACACCACCAACACTCACGCAGCGACGAACGGCTCCTAAAACAACAGACCCAGCGGAAGCCCATAACGCGAGATGGCAACCACGACGCCTCCAACAAGGTAAATGACAGGGAGAACCCGCCGCCGTCGCAATGCCGAAAGAGTTTTCATTCAGAGCACAGAAAGGTCTGAAAGTGATGCCTCTAAGGAGGGAACGACACCAAAGGTGACGCCATCACCAGCCTAAAAGAGCAGGGCTTTCGCCCAAGACTAGCCGTACTAGCGCAAAAGGCAGAGGCCGCTGAAGGTTGAAAGCAACAGAAAAACCGAGTCGCTGGCCGAAGACGAAGAGTCGAAAAGCGCAAACGAACGCCGCTCCTCGACGCAGAAGAGGCCGCCCACACCACCCGACCCCTCGGAGAAAGGGAGGGTCAAGATGACGGGGACAGGACCAAATCAAGAGGCAGAGAACGGGGACGCCGTTAGGGAAAAGGTCGTCAGCCAACGCCGCTGGAGAGGGGCCACCACGCCGAGTGACCAGCGCACGGGAAGCGAAGGAGATCAGACGCCACGCCACTTAGACGATCTGAGACGAGCCCCGTCACCAACAGGGGTCGCCGTGTCGCCGAGGACTGGCAATGGTCCACCACGCCACCACGGGAGGAGCTGAGGGGCCGCCGAACACACGCCCCTGGAGCCACCTGCTCTGACCACTTCGGCCAGCCAACGAAGCGGACCCCCAAGCGGCCTCCACCGAGACGGGATGAGGGGAAGGGGAAGAAGCAGAAGAAGTCGGTGCCGAGCTACGCCGAGCTACGAGGCCACCGGACACACATCCTTGGAGCACACCCACTCCAGCCGCTCCGGCCAACACACCGCCCAAACCGAGCCTCTTACCCGTGGACTCGGCCACTCGCAGAGCGGTCCTCCCGGGCGGTCTCCGCCAAGACGGGCCTAGAAGGAGGGAAAGAAGAAGGAAGGAAGAGGAAAAGCCGGCACCGAGCTCCACCACTGTGCGTGAAGGTGGTGATGAAGAAGGAGGGAAGTGAACGGCGCCCCGACGGAGTACAACCAACCGAAGCGCCAACGGGCTCGGAAAAGGCCGGCAAAGCCATCGGGTCCCTTACAAGAGGGGAGGGACAAGGCAGCAAAGTCGGAACCAAGCACGAAGAAGGTGGATGGCGTGGGTTCCTCACCGTCTACCGCAAACCGTCGCCCCCACACCCCCGCACCGACAGCCGCCGCACCGCCGTCGAGGATGTGAGAGAACCCACCGCACGCGGTCAACCAGGAGGGACGACTCGCCTCCTCTGCCGCCTGCGCCAAGCCAGGGAGGAGGAGCAACGGCGCCCGCCGCCGAGGAGGAGGAGGAGGCGCCCGCCAGATCTAGCGGCGTCAACACCGTCGCGCATTGGATCTGGAATGGCGACGACCAGGAGGCCGAGGAGGAGCCGGATTCGCTTGGAGGAGAAGAGGAGCTTGGGAAAGGGGGCGGCGGCGCCGGGGACGGCCACCGCCGGTGATCTCGCGGTGGAAGACATGGCGGCGAAAGATGTAGGGGACGGCGCCGGGGGAAGGAGCGCCGCGTCGCCAGATCTGGCCGTGGAGAGGAAGAGGGTGGCGCGACGGCCGCCGCGCGTCGAGGAAGGAGGCGCGCGCCGCCAAAGCCGCAGCCTCGTCGCCGCGCCAGAGATGGAGGCGCGCCGCTAATCTTTGCCGCGTCGCTACCGAGCCACCGCGCCGGCCGCGCCGAGGAGAAGGAGGTGGCGCCACGGTCGCCGCTGGTCGTAGCCGCCTTCGGTCGGGAGAGGAGGCCAAGACGCGGCCGCCCGAGGAGATGGAGGGCGCCGGCCGTCGCTCCAGCCGAAGGTGGGGAGGACACCGCCGAGCCGTGGCTCCAAACGCCGCTTGGGAGGAATTGGAGGGAGGAGGATGAGGAGGAAGGGGAGCCGCCGCCTGCCGGCCGGCTGGCGGCAAGGGCGCTAGGGTTTGAGGTGGCTGGGAGGGGTGCTGCTGTGTCGCCCCCGAGCCGCCACGGGATGACGCGAGGGCCCAATTGTGATCTCAAATACATATATTACTCGTTTTTCGTTTTGGTCTCTTGGATTCTCTGTAAACTATGGAGTAAGGCCCTGATCACGCAAATCACCATTATAGCTCGGTTCAAAGGAAAAACGCAACCCTGGCGAAGGCTGACACCCTTTGAAATTTGTCCCGTAACTTTCAGATCACTTTCAGTAACTTAGATAATCCCATATGTCATATGCATATAAAAATTGGCATACAAATTAGGTGCCATGGGGCTAATTTTTCGGTGAGCTCGACAAAAGACTTAGGCATTGGATTTCGCAAAGTCGAGCTCGTTGGAGGCTAGATCTAGATTGAGGCGAGGATATGCCATGCCCGATCTGAGGAAAGTGAGGCTGGTGTGGCATCTGATATAGGAAGACGAGGTTTGATGGCGCCTGATTAGGGAGAAACTAGAATGGTTAGCGCGCCATTGGCGCGCCGTCCAAACACCCGTGTATCATGTACAGGAAGGCAGGGACAAAGCACAATAAAAAACACATTATTTGCAAGATTTGTGTAATGCACAGACCACGATCTGAACACATAACATATATCTCCTATAATACAGACCAATCACGCATACAGATCATTCAAGAACCGTATATATCCATATAAAAAATTGATTGGTTATTAAATTGTTGCACATGGCAAATCACTTTTATATGTCAGTGCCATAAGGGTGAAGTTTTCGCTTTCCAGCCATTTAGCGAAGCAGAGGGGATAATGTAAATTGGGTACATATTCTTCAAAAGTAAAGTTGCATTGATGACTGTTTTAAACCATATATCCTATAGATAGGCCATGAGTCAGTATATTGCAATAAGAAACATATTTAAACCTTGAAAATCAAGCATGCATTGCTACTATAAAAGCATAGAAACGTAAGAGATTTTTGTCACATACCATGTCAGTCCGAAATGGCCCAATTAGTCCAATACAGTTGGTAAGGATTGCATAGACATCAAATAGATGATCCCTGCCCCCAACAAAAGAAACCTACAATATCAAATGAAATTTCAGCTAGGTAAAATAAAAGGCGGCCCAATTAGTCCAATACAGTTGGTAAGGATTGCATAGGCATCAAATAGATGATCCCCGCCCCCAACAAAAGAAACCTACAATATGAAATGAAATTTCAGCTAGGTAAAATAAAAGGCAACAAAACGCTAAACCATAATACATGAAAACCACTATTGTTGGACTGTGGTGAACAATAAAAAGAAATATAGAAGTCAGAAAACAAAACGCCTGTCAGTGAATACTTTGCTAATTGCTTCAAATCCTTGTTGTTTTGCTAGCACGTATGCCCTAGGCTCACAACAAATTGAAATGTGCGAAACAATCTAAAAACCTACAAAGAAAAAATGACACTGGAATAGTAATTGTGGCCTGTTTATTTATAGAAGATACATTAGAATTTGTCCGTAATAAAGTTGAGCTGTAAAATTTAAAAATGATTTTCTCCACGTAACTAACTTTCCCTTCATTATTTTCCACTGGCAGCACCATAGTGTCAATGCAAACTGAAATTTAGAAGCGTGCATCATGCTAGTAAAATAATTAAGTTCTATTTTTCACTGTCAGCACCATAGTGTCAATGCAAATTGAAATTCAGAAGCGTGCATCATGCCAATAAAATAAGATCGGAGTTTTTTCATTCAACTCATGTGCATTTTGTAAGCGATATATAAGAAAAGGCAGAAACTCAAGTGAGCACAAACATATTTTTGTAAGCGAGGCTATGTTGATGAATATTTTCAGCTCCAAACCAGATAGGTTGTCCATGAACAGATACATTGTAAGAAGCATTGATAAGACCTGGAAATCAAGCATGCATATGACATTGTAAAAGAGCATTCATCATACTAAAAAAGAGTATAAATGCAATATTATTCTCTCATACCACTGCTGAATGAAAATGGTATAATCGGTCCAATATGCTTGGCCTGGATTAAATAATTGCCAATTTTTAATAAAATAGCTAGGCAAAGAATTCAGGATTTTTAGGTACCTTCAATTGCCTATGAAAGAATGGGCATAGATATAAGATATACTCATAACTAACACACAAAATTCTGGGTAAACCGTAATGTCATAGTTAACTTCATCAGGGAGCTGTATGTCGTTGTTGTCAAGGAGATATCCTGTCTGGGAACTAATGGGAGAGCGATCCCTGTCAAAATTAAAGGAACACCATTGGCTAGCTATGAAACGCAGCACTGTATTTTGTCAAAGCAAGCTGTAGGACACAGCAACAGAGAGACTAACCAAATAATCACTATTCACGGAATATTAGGAGGGGGATCACAAATAGTAGTAAAGTTAAGAATCTGGAAAAGGTAACATTAACATCATTACCATCATCAGTCACGATTGGAAATAATGTACGCACTTCAGCTCAAAGGTAACATTAACATTAACATGTATCATGCATTGTTTGACAAAGGCTGAGGAAGATCCTCACCTATATGGAGCAAACAGCGGCTGCCTGACGGCAGGGGGAGCTGAGGCGGCTTAGGGTTGTCCCAAGAATCGCGGTCGTCGTATCCGGGCTTGGTCAGGGCCGGCGTCATCGGATCTGTCCTCCGTGAAATCGCTGTCTTCATCAGCCATCGGGGCGCGGTTTGGATCGAAAGTAGGCCAGAGATGCGGTTGAGAGGGGGGGAGAGAGAGAGAGAGAGAGAGAGAGAGGGAGGAGCCTCAACCTGTGGATGCTGAGGATGAGGCGGCGGCGACATGGCCGGAAGGGGGCGGCGCTGGGATGGCTGGCGACCGGGATAGGCGGAGGGTTTTGAGCGACGGCGGGCAAGCAAGGACAGGAGGCGGTCCAAGGAGGAGGGCAGCAGCATTCTGGCGCGGCGGGGGGCTGGGACGGGAGGAGGAACAGGCGGCGAGCCAGCGTGAAGATCGGGAGGAGGAGGCGGCGGCACGGGGGCGAGAGCGTGGGAGGAAGAGGGAGACGGGAGATTTGGGGGAGGGTTTGGGGGTGGGCGGTCGGTGCCTCCAGTGGCATTGGCGGGTAATTACGCTCGAACTACAGGTGTATATAGAAAGACGAAAAGGGCTGCGCTGCACGTCACGGGAAAAATGAAGGGTGCGGACGAAATTTTGCACGGAGACAATACAACTGGGCGAGGACCTTAGTGGGAAATCCAGAATCTCGGGCGGTTCTTTCAAAAAAATTTCGATGCTCAGGGGCAGCGCGTGGCGTGCTCCACGGAGTGCCTCGCGGCCGGACAGGCGGGACCACGCTGCACGTGGCGAGCGCTGCGCCGTGGCGCGTGTGCAGGTGGCTGGAGGGGCATGACGTGGCCCGATTTGGACCGTCGTCCACTCCGATCGGACGGCTGAAAATAATCAAGCGACATGGATAGCGTGCATGTACAGCTATAGGAGCGGAAGTGGCTTATAATGTCTCGGGGAAATGCATCGAGAAGACCCATTTCAGACCCCGTCTCCTCCGCAGAAAGGGAACAAAAATGGCTGAGGCAACGAGAGCGCGCGATGCAGGATGGAGGCCGGAAGAGTAGAGAGATGATGGGTAGATGGCATTCCGAGAAACAAGTAGGAGAGCCTTGCATTGCATTGCATGTCTTGTCACTCAACGCAGTGCAGTGCAGGTCACCTGAAAGCAGGCTGCTGCTGCTGCCACACTGACCAAATTAACGTGTCGAACAAGCGAGGTGACATGAAGGCACGACGCAGGCTGGCCGAATCCGTATCGTCTGGCCGGCCGCGCATTCGCAGGCTTGAATATTGGGAGGCGTCAGCGTCGGTGTTGACGTGACCGCTCGCCCTGACACGTGTCAGCCACCCCGCGCCGTCTCACTTGGAAGGAAATTTGAAAGGACCCAGGTCCTTTTAAAACCAAAAAGATCTCGCTGGATCGATGACACGTGGCATGCACACATCTTAAAGCTGTAAATCCCCAAATCCCGTTTCCCCTAATCTATGTGTCCCGCCCTTCCGCCGCTGGGCACTCCGCCGCCGCCGCCGCCATTGGCACGCCATTGTCGCCACCCGCCGACGATCAAGCGCCATTGTCGTCAAGCAAGCGTGCCGCTAGGTTCCACCGCTAGCCGCGACGAGCCTCGGTGCCACCGCCACAACACTCGGCGCCCTCCTTCAACTCGCCGCCGACGTCCAGGCTGGCGGAGGGCACGGCACCGTCGTCCAGCCCGCCGGAGGGCACGCCACCGTCCTTCGAGCCGAGCCCATCGGATGGCACGCCACAGCCCGCCGTCTTCCTCGGCATGGATTGCTTGCTTCCCAGTTTCCCAACTATGTGACACAAGAGAGCAACTAGCTATCCATGCTGTGATTATCGTTCTGTTTGGAGAGAGTATGGAGATTCAGTAGATGCTACATTTTGGTCTCTTCAGTTTTGCAGCTTGCTAAATATGTGATAGAAATGCCTACAAATCTCAAAGTAACTGACTGTCATAATCATCCTGATAGAGATGAATGAAAATTAAGGTCTAAGTATGAAGTGAAGTGTTGTTCCCTGGTAAATCAACTGATAGTCAATTGCTTGAAAATGCCACTCTCAACTGGAACGTGGGAAAAAACCTTGCTGTACTCAATGGGATTTTCAGATTTATGCTACCCAAAAGATGGCACCTAGTAAAATGCCATTAGAGAGAGTTTGTGCGGTTTATTGCCACCATAAGGCCTTGTTCGGATGGATTGGGATTTGCAATTCCCTTTGAATATGGAGAATTTAAACTGAAATCCCTGTCAATCCAAGGGAATTGGATCTGATCCCTGCAATTTCTATAACTTCTGCATGTGCCATAAATCTAATGGAAAAAACTATTTGTTGACTTAAATGCTACACTAAGTAATCTTCGAGCTTAGTAAATTGGGGCATAAAATGCAATTTGGGCCAATGGGCTAATAAGCCTTGCATTTAGTAAACCTGCTGACAAAGTGACAAGGCTTGAAGAGTTGAAGTATTATGCCTGGTTAGTTGATCGCAAGTTTAGTCGGCCATAATTTGCTGTATTCAAAAGACAAGCTCTGAATATCTTGCCAAAATAGCTACCTATATTCCTATAATGCTACACTGTTGCATATACTATTTTTCTGTCTATTTCTTTGCTTTTTCATGTACTCTTGGCTTGTGTTGCTTCACTAAATTTTAGTTCTCAGTCATCCATTGGTGTATCATTTATGTAATTCATGAAATGTTGGTGTAATCATTATGCTTGTCAACCCTATGATAATGTAAGCATTTCACATGCTTTGTTTTCATGTATCATTTCCTTCTTCAGTACTTTGATGTTTTTTAATCTATGCTTCACATTTTGTTTTCATGTATCATTTCCTGCTTCAATACTTTGATGCCTGCGCCTCGTCGTCCAGGCACACCTTTGCATCTGTCTCCGGCCACCGCACCGATGAAGCCAAGCTCCCTTTCTCCATGGATGCTTCTCCAAGTGTGATTTTGAACTGGATTTAGTTAGTTTGTATGAATGTTTCAGCCATGTACCGGATTATGCTGTATTGTGAGTGCAAATTTGCAAATGTAATCAATGACTAATGCAAATGTTTCAGCCATGTATTGAATTAGCTTGAAACAATAGTGTTTCTTTTGAATTGTGAGTGCAAATGTGCAATGCCCAGATTCTTGTTTGAAATCTTTATGGGGCAATGACTAATGCAGCAGCAATACTTGTATTCAGATTATATAAATTCTGGGAAAATTCATGAACTAAACATGGTAGGACCCAATTTCAGAAATCTGAACTGAACAATGGATAATTCATTGAAATGGATAATTCTGGGCAACAATAATTCACTGAACAATGGATAATCTCAACAAATAAGGAGTTTCAGATTTGGGTATCCAGACTCTTATTGCTTTTGGGCAGCTGACAAAGCACACAGACAGTGATAACAAATAATATCAACTCCATACACAACTGCTCTGAATTGCAGTTACAATTAGCATAATTCATTTTGCAATCTGAAACACTTGCACAATCTAATTTATTTCTTCATGCAATCTGAAACTCCAGAACAAGGATATTGCTTCATAATCCATATTACACAATGAAACTCATAATTCAAAAGAATTTGCTTTATACAAGCTACTATTGCTTCATACAAGCTATTCCAGTACATGGCTGAAAACACTACTGTTTCAGTTAGTGCAGTCCATTTTATACAATCTGGAACTCACAAATCAGAAAAAAAAACTTGTTTCATACAAGTTCTGCTACATACAGACTATAGACTAAAACCCAGTTCAAAATCACACTTGGAGGAAGATCCATGGAGAAAGGGAGCTTGGCTTCGTCAGTGCAGTGGCCAGAGACTGATCCAGATCGAGAGGTGCTGGAGGCGCGGCACACGGGGAGGAGCATCGGTGGCAGAGGATGACGAAAGGCGCTGGCATCGGCTGAGAACGACGGCGAGGGACGACGGCGACGGTGGTGGCCTCCACGGCGACGTGGGGCAGCGGTGGCGGCGGCGGACTCCATGCCGATGATGGGCGCTGGCGGAGAACGACATAGCGGGGCGGCGGCGCCGCCTGAGAACGACGACTTTGGGGCACGCCGGTGGCCTGCTCGTCGGCGGCGGCGGCGGCGGATGGTAGGGTTAGGGCTGTCATGTGGGAATCGGGGGAATCGGGCTGAATCGGGGGAATCGGGCTGAATCGGGCTTTGTTTTTTCAGCAGCATACTTGACCCCTGCGTGCTTTGAGATTGGAGGTAGAGAGGACACTTGTCATTCATCAGGTAGGGTCTTTTTTATTTGTGAAGGACCTGAGTCCTTCCAAATTTCCTTCCGTCTCACTTGCACAAGTCGTGACTGTGTAAGTGTGTAACCACGTACCATTCACGTACCCTAACACGTGTAAGCCCTGACACGCACATGTTTTATTTGGTCGTGATCAAATTTGTTAATTTTGTACTATGTACCGTTCAATTTAATATTTTGTAATATTTTTATTTGATATTTATATGGGTTTTTCAAAGATATCAAAAGGTATTTTTTTTATTCTTTTCGTATATTTTTTAAAAGCTCTCAATTATTGGTTCAAGCAAAGCAAACCGAACCACAAATCGAAGAGAACTTTGGGTGCAAGAATTTTCTGATCAAAACAAAATTTGAAGCAAAAAATGGACATAAAAAGATAAGTATATTTGAGGGCCACTACCTGCTTGATTAGAAATAGATTGCGATATTGCAGGACACTGATCTCCTAGGGCTAACATCTATATGATCTAAGCAGGAGGATGTACATGCAGGGGCAGGCCCATGTTGGATCAAGATGCACAGATGTATTTTCATTAATACCCCCTCTAAGCACTACATGGGTCAATAATGGGCCTCATACGGCCTACTGGCCAACTCAAGTGAGCAGGCATCTAACCTAGAGGCAACTCACCTCTCCACCTGCCCACCGCCGCCATCTAGTCTCCTGGCCTCTCGGTTCCTGGCTCCCCCAGCTCCCCACTTCCACACCGTCAGACCGTCTCTGTCCTCCTCCCGCCCTCCTGGCTCCCCCACTCCCGCGTCGCCCGCCGCCGCATGTGTGCTGAAGCATGTGGAAGAGAAATGAGTTGGAGTCCTTGATTCAAACAAATTCCAAGAGCATCACTGATGGAGGTCCAAGTTAGGTCGTCCAAGAATTATAGTAAAATAATGGTTAAATAGTGTCGGATTGACCTAAATTAGGTCTTGATTAGTGATGCCTTTACCTCGAGTCCAGTTGTCTATGCTCGCAACAACCTCGAGCTTAGTCACGCCCACATACGATGTAGCTTTGAAATATTTGTGCTGGAAGGGCACATCACATTAGATACTCGAGCCAATATTTTTCGAATAAGATAAAAGGTAAATCATATTATATAAATCTAGTTTCACGTTTTTTCATTTTGTTCAATATAGCATAAGGTCCTTCTCTTCTGACATCGACATATAAAAGAGAGTTGGCCTCTACTTTAAAAGGGTGGCTCATGCCTTGCATGCAGGAGAGCTGATCTTAATGTATGCAAGTTTCTACATTGTTCAACATGACTTGTGTTCCCAAGTGCCATCATGGATTCATGAGCACCACTTTAGAATTGTTTGGCACCATAGTTATTTTATAGTTTCTAGACAAAGCCATGGTTTCTGAAAATACCATGATTTAGAAAACTTTATGGTGTTTGTTTACAAAGTTTAGGTACTGTTCCAAAACTCTGTTTTGGTGGAAACCATGATTTTTTGGGATTTTCTTTAACTCCGGTCTATACGAATTTTCCTCCTAACTTTGACCATTGGCTAGTGTTGCGATTGCACTTTCCATTGTATATGATCGAAGTGTTAAATACATGAACCATGCAAACAAAGTAAACATAGTTTTGCTTGCACACATTGTGAAACTCTATTTAGAAAACCATTGTCTTTTCTAAACCATGTTCCCAAAAGGAGTCTCATAGACTCATCAAAGTGACACAGTTCCGCTAGTCGGATCTCCGACCAACCGTCTCTATTCCCCTATGGACCATGGTTGGATGTTGCACGGAACGAGTACCTCACATTTTCCTAAGAGCATCCTGCCAAATTAGCTAGCTATAAGGACTCGAACTCTTTTTTTTTTTGTGCTTATGTGGAGGACTGGTAATAGAGATAAAAACTAGTTCTTAGTTAAGACTGAGTCTATAGCAGATTACGACGTGCATACATACTATTGCATAGGAATCTATGTGCCTATATTAATTTTAGAGGCAATATTATATCTGATGAGAGGTTATCTATTTACTACCAACATGTCTATTATTTATCACTGACGATGGACTCAACCTTCATGTTTTAATACATTTCCATTAGGTCATCTCCAATGCAGGTGCTTAGAGAAAAAGCCAGGGTTTTTTTGCCACATCAATAAATAAAGGTGCTTAAAGAAGAGAAAAGATGCCTAGGTTGGCATTGACTGCTACTCGGTGCTTACGACCTTTTTTTCTACAGTTGCTTGCCTCGATGATGCTTCCTTCCCATCCTATCGAGCAGCTCGAGCAGCTCCACCGATCATTGGAGATTAAAGCGCTTGGTCCAGGTGCTAACAAGGCGGTTATAGTTTACAAACACCTCTGGAAGCTCTAATGCCTTGGGAGAAAAAGTTTTTATACGGGTGCTTAGTGATGTGACACCTTAAGCGCCTAACTCTAGGCACCTCGCATTGAATGTAGGTATAATAAGATCCACGCACACAACCTGATTTTCGTTATTGGCCCAATGGCCTAGTCCTCGGAGGTTGTGCCATTCAACCGAGTTCTGTCCTCGGGCCTAGCTCGGCCTGGAGGCTAACGGGCTGAGAGTGAGATCGGCCCAAATTGAAAAGGCCGACCGTGCATGGGCCGCTCCCATTCAACCAATCAACCCAGCTCTCCACTACAGTAACCGAGTCAAGTGACGGAAAAAACAAGGAACGACGGGAGCACTCCATGCCGCCCCCCTTCCGCCTCCCGCCGCCGGCAGCCGCCGCCGCCGCCACGGCCGCGGCCGTGCTGGCCGCCGTTGCCCTCCGCCGCTACCTTTCCTCGCGCTCCCGCCCATCGGCCTCCATGGCCACATCCGCGCTTGGGAGCAGCGACGCCGCCACGCTCGTGCTCTCCGGCAAGTCCCCCTTGGACCAGCAGCTCCTTGCGTCCGCCGCCAGTTCGGTCGCTCTAGGGGATAGCGACGCCGGGGGAGGCGGGATCACCGTCTCCCTCGCCTCCGACGCGCCCACGGATGGTGCCTTTGACGCGGGCGCTTACATGGGCTCGCTCCGGGCGCGGCGCTTCGGGAGGTGGATGCTCTGGTCCCCGAGGCTGGCGTCCACGCACGACCTCGTGGCGCAGTGAGTGCGATATTCAGTTCAGCTCTTGAAGCGGTGGAAATGCGATTGCTTGCTCACGCTGCCTCCCCGCGCCTGTTCGCAGGAACTTCGCCAAGCTCCCGGTGGGCGTCGTGTGCGTCGCGGATGTGCAGTTCAAAGGGAGAGGTGCGTGAGACATGTATATTCTGATTGTTGCCTGATAGTTTCTGTTCTTATTGCAGCTGCAATAAATTTTCTACCTTGTGAAGCAACACGTTCGGTCAGATTAAAATTTGTGTGTGTGTGTGTGGGGGGGGCGGTGCTTTTCGTTTTACAAGGGTACACTGTCATGTACTCATGGTCCATCGATATAATGAGCATCCATGAAAAAAAATATAACCTTGGTGAACATATGTTGTTTCAGAAGCAAATTTATCATGTCATTTGTTGCTTTCTGATTATAACCTGATAACACGATTAAAGTTTGGTTTTAGTTGATTCATGTACTTGTATATGCTTGATTAGGAAGTGTTGTTGCCCTTTTAGTTGTTGCCAGCTTGCCGCAATGTGTGGCTACTTGTTGTCAAAATCTGATCCTTCCTAATGATTGTGCAGGGCGATCAAAGAATGTGTGGGAATCACCACCAGGCTGTCTCATGTTCTCTTTCACATCACAGATGGATGATGCACGGAAGCTTCCTCTTATGCAATATGTCGTTTGTCTTGCCATGACTGAAGCCATTAAAGAGCTGTGCTGTGCTAAGGTGAATTATTTTTTGTTAAATCATCATATTTTGTTTTTTTTGCAGCATCATTATGTTTTCCTTTTGTTATTTACTTATTTACTTGTGCTATCCATCAATTGTAGTACGATTATTTCCTTGGTCTAGTTACTTGGTTATGAGTTATGACATCATATACCATCTATGTGATGAACTGTAGGAACTGCCAGAACTTGATGTAAGGATAAAGTGGCCTAATGATCTCTATCTGAAAGGGATAAAAGTTGGCGGTATTCTTTGTACCTCATCGTATCATACAAAAATATTCAATATTTGTACTGGTAGGCATGCGCTTTGAATGTTGTTGGCGAGAATAAAATATAATATACAAGGAAATTTTCAAAACATTTGGTATGATAAACTTTAATTACGTCTATTATTTTCAGGTATTGGTTTGAATGTTGATAATGAGAAGCCGACAACATGTTTGAATGCTGCACTTCAAGAAGGAAAGCCTAATTCACCCAGACTAAAACGAGAAGACATATTGGCATTCTTCTTCAACAAATTTGAAGATCTTTTTGAGATTTTCTCAAATGAAGGTAACTTTGATATCATTGTTTCCCCTCCTTGACTATAATTTTCCCGTGTGATACATTTCCTTTGTGTTAGTTAGTGATGAATTATTATATCCTTATTTATTTCATCTACAATAAGTACGTTTGCAGTTAAGCTGAATTTTCAACTTTTGGTGGTAAATTAGATTTCATAATATTCTCAATTTTCTATTGCAGGATTTCAGGCTCTTAGGGAGCAATACTACAACTCATGGCTTCATAGGTACAGAGTATTATATCAGAGTATACATTAGCAAACTTTGACTATAGTTCGTAGCATGTACCACTTGATTTTAATTACTATCTTTGTAAACAATTTTATACTTCTGAGCTGGAATAGCCAAAACAATTGAGCAAAAGTAAATATGTTTTATCTTTTAAGAATCATCTTGCTTTTTCATATGTTCTGTTATTCATCATTTCATATAAAAGAGCTTTGCAATCTTCACTATAATGTAGTGGCCAAAGAGTCATCGTACAAGATGTGCATGAAGGCCAATCTGTAGAAAGTGTGGTGACTATTCAGGTTAGAACATAACCTAAGTTTGATAGTTTAGTAGATATTTCCAATTTTCTAAGTAGATTAAACCTTTTTAGGGACTGACACCAACTGGCTATTTATATGCTATTGGCGAGGATGGTAAAAGCTACGAGCTGCACCCCGATGGTAACAGGTGCTGCCCATCGCCATGATTTTTCACATATCACCCGGATGCTTCTCTCCTGTTGTGTGTTTATCAAGAATATAATAGTCTATCACATACCATTTTGGTCAAGAAATCTGACACAATTTCCTGCACTGCAGCTTTGATTTCTTCAAAGGATTGGTGAGGAGGAAGATGACAACATAGTATGTCAATACAGAGATAGGTAGTGAAACGGTAAAACACAATGTGCAAGGGGAATGACATGATAAAGATCCTTCAAGCGCCAGCATCATTACCTGCATTAGCAGCCTATGCTTAAAAACGAAAGGGATCTCCTTCAAAGGGATCGAAGTTATCTTCCCACGCCTGGTTTTAAATGACAGTTTTTTAGATTTTGTAGCAACTCATTGGACACCAACATTATTAGAAGGTAGTTCTGCCTCTGATTTGCAAATGATATTTGGATCACTCTGAAGATCAACCAAGAATCCAAGCCTGAACTGAAGGGGCAGAAGGCTGAAATACAGGGATGGGTTGAAATATATAGTATTCCCTGTCTAGAAATATAAGACGCACATATATAAGGCGTGCATGCATTTAAGATTCAAACTTGACCAATAATTTATTTAACAATATATAAATTTTGTGGTGCATAATTAACATCATTGCATTCGTATTTAAAAGAACTTTCTACTGATAATAATTTTATTATTAAAACAATATATGATAAGAGAAATTAAGTATCAAAGTATGGTTTTGAAGACTGTGTCAAGTTAAACCGCGTCTTATGTTTTTGAACGTTTTTGAATGGAGGGAGTAAAATCTCAATGGGCGACGATTCAACAGTACAAGGATACAGAATCATGACACCGTTCTGCTATATGCAATTCCATGAAAATGATTGGTTGATAGAAGTATTCTGAAATACTTGTATTGCAACAAGTAATGTAATATTTATGAACAGTTTCTAAACTAAATGTAACCCTAACCTTAAGTGTAATTTATGCGGAATTTGAAATAACAATAATGAATGTACTTTTCCATGGCCTTGTTTGTTTCAGATTAAATTAAATTAAATGAAAATTTGTTATTTTTGTATAAGCCAAATGGTGTAATGTTTTGTAATTCTTGTGGGGTTTTAAATAGTACTTCTTAAAGTTTGTAAAATATTTTTTCATAATTTTTTGAACTCGTTAAGATGTATTTTGACGGGGTCACAGATTTGCTACAGTAAAACACAACGCTACATTAATATGAAACAAACAAGGCCCATACCTCCAAGTCCAAACAGTAATGAACATAACGGTGATCTCTTTCTGGTTCTCTAGTCCGAACAAGATTCAGTATGTGTCAAGGTTTACGAAAGAGAGTGGTGCTAATCAAACTACATTCATCCTGATTAATAATAAAAAAATTGTAGAATACATCAGTCGCAATTGTTCAGTCGCAACATATCGGCACAAGTCGCTAGGGGTGAAAACGGGTAGGGTACGGGTCGGGTAGGGGTCATTCCGTACCCTACTGTATTAATTTTTCTCGGGTACCGATACGGGTACGGGTAGTTAAAAACCGGGTAGGGTACGGGTACGGGTAACAGGTATAAACAGACGGGTAGAAAACGGCTTTTGGGTATTATACGAACGGGTATGATACAAACAACGGGTACTTAGCGGATAATATATATGCGAATTTATTAGCAAGCACCCATCGATCCTCGAGACATACATGATACATCTTGCTCATACAGTGCGACGCTCCAGCAATTAATTATAGTAATACCTTTTTGGTAAAAAAATTAACTAGCTTGATTCAGGTGCAAATGCTACGGATCCAGACAGGGTTTCACGATTTTAAGGGCGAACTGGTCATTTGTCAGCGTGTGTAGCTACTGCTACTCTGCTAGGCATCCTAAACTTCTTCTTATTTTACCAAGGTCATTTCGTGTCCTGATATAGATGGCCAGATGGGCGGCACGGATAAGACAGGCACGGCACGGCACGATTACTTAATCGTGCCGTGCCGTGCCAGCCCATGGGCTCAGGTCCAGGCCCACGGCACGGCACGGTAGCCTTTTAATCGTGCCGTGCCGGCCCATTAGCCCATTGTGCCCAATGGGCCGTGCCAGCCCGACAGCCCGAAAAACAAATAACATCTCAAACAATTCACAATTCAGTGGCAAATACAATGAACTTATGAAACTTTGACAAAGCTGGAAGAATCTGATCAGATCTCATCTCAATTCAATATGTTCAATTCATGATTCATGCATGACAGATCCATAATTCACAAGACAAAGTGACAAACCCACAATTTGATCAGATCTCATCTCTCAAGAGTACAGAGTTAAGTACTCAAACAGTCAAACTCAACTCTGAAATGAGAAGTGACAAGTCTCAAGTTCTCAACTGAACTCAACACTTAACAGTTAACAGTCAACAATCAACAAAGAATAGGTGAACAACTGATGAGAATATGAGAGTATGAGACTATGAGTCTTATCATCTATGACAATATGAGATCATCACATCAGAGTATCAGACCAAAATTATGCAAAGCAGCAAAGGCAAATAAAAACAGAAAGACAAAAAACTAATGAGAACTAAGTAGTTTTATTTGAGCTATCTATATGTTTGGCTGCCTCATTAAAAACCTTTCTAGGTAAAACTCACACCTCGTGAGATAAAACCCTAGAAAGGAAAAGAGTACAGCCTCCCCAGCTCATACTCAAGTCCTCAGGTCTTAGTGCTTAAGTTTACAGAATGAGAGACTTAAGTTATTACAGAACCAGGTGACAGGTCCAGAATGCCAGATGCAACTGGATAAGATTCTAATTTCTAAGAAACTAAGCAAGTAATTGAAGTAAGGCAGTAAGCAGTAAGGCAGTAAGCACTAAGCACATGGACCAGATGGTGCAGATGGTGCAACTGGATCTGCCTCTCCATCAAGATATAAGTTCTGGAAAGATTCTTCAAGCTCTTGGTTCTCAACATTGTGTTGTGCACGGGCTTCGCCTTGCTCCCAATCTTTCAGGCAGGATAGCATCTCCACCATGTCAGTGGTCAAACGACGTCGCCGCTCCTCAATAACCCTGCCAGTAAGACTAAACGTAGACTCTGAAGATATTGTGAAAACAGGAACAGTCATAACATCTCTAGCTAAGATAGAAAGAATTGGATAAGAAAGCTTGTGTTCATGCCACCAATTCAATATGTTGAAATCATCATCATAGCGTGGCCGTGTCCTTTGTCCGATAGGATACCAACTCGAGCGAAGCGGCGGTGCAAACCCGGATGCACGGATGCGCAAGAGCGGATGCAGATGGAAGTAAATGTAACCAGATGCACCAGAAACAGTTCCAGATGCACCAGAGCCATCAGAACCAAGACTGTATATCTTACCCCAATTCATCTTTTTCTTACCAGTACCTGATGAAGAAGGATGTGATGGTCTCTGCAAACGAACTGAACCAAACTTGTTCTCATACTTACCAAAAGTGTTAGACAATTCAGCTCTCACCTCATTGAGGTAAGTAGAGTAATCAGTACCATTAAGCTGAGAGAGCAGCTGAAGAACATTGCTAAACCCTCTCATCTTAGCTCTGGGATCAAGAACAAATGCAAAAGCATAAAGCATAGGGATATTTCTCCAATACTTAAGACACTTTGACTTCATAGGACAAACAGAATTTCTCAACATAGCATCATTCTCATAAGCATTCAAATGACCAGCAATCTCAAGAATGTGATGCAATATAAGTGGTGAAGTCGGATAATAAACACCAGATAGAGCAACAGTGCAGTCATAGAACAGCTCCAAGAACTCTAAAATCTTTTCTCCAACATACCAATGATCCTCTGTGAGTAAAGAACGCCCATCAGTCTGGCGATAATGAGTGTGTATAAAGACAGAAAATGTCTCTTTATGTGGGATAACATGCTTAAGCATGAGGTATGTGGAATTCCAGCGCACATCCATATCCAAGCCAAACTTGCGAGGGCGTACCCCCAAAGCCACACAATAGCTCTTATATGCAGCTATGCATTGATTAGAAGAATTCAAGAAGGAAATAGCAGTTCGAAATGCTTCCAAATAAGGCTTGAGCCTTTTCAGACCAGATTTCACAATCAAATTAATGATATGGCAAGCACAACGCTGATGCATGAATGTACAACCAACATAACCATTAAAAACTGGAGTCAAAAGGGCCATTGCAGTGGAGTTAGATGATGCATTGTCTAGTGTAACAGAGAAAATCTTATCAGTTAACCCAAACTCTTCCACCACAGAGGCAACACGTTCAGAAATATTAGAACCAGAGTGGGAAACATCAATAAGCCGAAGCCCTATTACCCTTTTTTCCAATTCCTAGTCACCATTCACATAATGAACAACAACAGATAGGTAATCCTCCTTGGCATTACCAGACCAAATATCCAAAGTAAGAGCAACAGATGAAACAGATTTCAAGCAATCAAGAAGTTTTAAACGGCGTTCATTGAAATACTTAACCAAGTCTCTAGTTGTGGTTTGCCTAGAGACACTAGAAAAACGAGGATTGTGAGCACGCTTGATGTAATCCTCAAAAGCAGCAGATTCATCAAAACAAAGAGGCAGATCCTCTCTAGCTATCAACCGACACAACTCGATGCGAGCAAACTGAGCATTGTACTCCCATGGAGTGACAGAACCATCAGGGTTCATTTTAAGCAAAGACTGAGACAAAGCCGACTGGCCAAACTTCGCTTTGCAAGCATCACGATGCCGGAGCAAGTGTCCAGTACCACCAGTGGACAAGGCAGACAAGATTTTTTTGCAGTGATTGCACTTAGCAGCATACCTGACTTCCTTACCATTCTGCATTTTCGTCAACTTCTCAAAATCATCCCAGACATCAGAGGTGGTCTTCATCGTTCGACTCCTCTTCCCGCGGGCGCGGACGGAACTGGCAGTGCCCTGACTCGTGGAGTCCGTCGCCGCCGTCCCTGTCGGCGTCGCCGTGCCCTCGGCATCGGCAGCAGTAGCACCATCGCCAGCCAAGTCGATGGGAGCAGTACTGCTACCAAACAAGGCTTGCCGCTCCTCGTCTACCTCATTGTGCCCTTGCTGCTCGAGATCGTAGTCGATGGAGGTCGGATCTAGCGCCATTCGCGGCGCCTCCGGTTACTCAACGACGCTGCAAAAAAAAAGAGCAACAAGCAAGAAGCCAAGAACACAACAACGTCAGATCTGATCAAGAGCATGTCGGATCTGACCAAGAGCACGTCAGATCTGACCAAAGCCAAGAGCATGTCGAAAATAAAAAAGAAGCCTCACGGGTCACGGCTCACGCTCTCACCTTAGCAGTTAGCACCACGCCGGAGCCCAAAGACGTCAAGACGCGAGAGACCTAGTCTCACACCGACACGATCTTCAAGAGATGAGCACGAGCACACGAGAGGAGACGTCGAGAGGGCGGCGACGGTGCGACATCGGCGAGGCGAGGCAGCGGGAACGCGGAAGAGGAGATCGAGGAGAGCGAGTGAGGGACGGAGGAGTAGGGAGAGAGGGCTCTGGCGATCGCGGCGACGCTCGCCACCGTGGCTCGTGGTATGAGCGAGAGGGAGAGGAGAGGGACAATGGAGAGAAAGGGCTCTCGGTCGGCGGCGCTCCGCCACCGTGGCTCCACGGCGCGAGCGAAAATAAACAGCGTTGGCGTGGCGCGTGGGGCGATCGTGGCCTCGTGGGAGGATTTGGGTATTAGGGTTAGGGATTTGGGGGAAATAGGGCGGCGGCGTGGATCGGAGTCTGCGAGACTGCGAGTGACGACGCGGACGCGGCTACGGTGAGATGGGGTTTTATATCGCCCCTGTCTGCTGGCTGAGGCGAGCCAGGCGAAATGGGAGAGGCCTGAGCCCGAGTTAGAAGGCGAGGGGCTCGCGGTCGCGGACTCACGGTGATTGTCTTACGTGGGTGCGTCTGCGTGCCAAAACCACGGCCCCTTAGTGCCTCCTTAGTGCCGCCTTACACGGGCCGCGGCTGCGTCGCCCGGGCTCCAGCTTTGGCCTAGGCACGGCCCTACGCATCGTGCCGGGCCGGCATGGCCCATTTATTTTAGTGCCGTGCCGTGCCCGTGCCGTGCCAAAAAAGCGGGCTCTCGGGCCGGCCCATTAGGCCCGGCCCATCTGGCCATATATATGTCCTGAACACAGGAGGGGATTTCTTTCGGTTGTGCTTACGACAGCAAGCATGCATCAGAGGGAGAGAACTCACTGAAGGCCATGCCGGAGCCCTGGCCAGCGAAGGCGAAGATGAGGGTGGAGATGAACTCGGCGAAGGCCGCCTTGATCCTGGTGGCTCCCCACGGCGATCCTGCTGGCTGCTGATCGGCATCTTCACCAGCTGCCTCACCTCACGCTCGATCTCTTCTTCTCTACCTCCGGGATGAGACCAGCAACAGCATGATGCGGGAGGATATCCGGGTACCCGATATTACAAAATATTCGGGTATCCGTACCTGACCCGAAGTTCCGGGTAAATGTCCGGGTACCTCTCTTTCTATACCCAACCCGTACCTGCATGTATAATTTCTGGGTATTACCCGAACCCGTATCCGATAGTAAAATACCCGACCCGTACGCCTTTTTTCGGGTAAAAAATCTCCCCGAACGGGTACGGGTCGGGTATTACCCGACCAACTTAACCCCTAGAAGTCGCACGTTAATAAACAGTTTGGCTCTCACAAGTCATCCTCCTTAAACAAGACTTCTTTTTTCCCTGAAGAATACTTCTCCGGCTGCGCCTCCCTCACAAGTCCAAATCGATCCATCCACTCCGGTCATCCTTGCTCTCCCCTTGTTTGCTGGGCTGGCGTCTTCTTGAGCCCTCCACCCTTGTGGGAAGCACAACTTCCCAAAACCACCAAGGTGGGTTCCAGTCTTGACCTTCTGCTGCTTCCTTTGCTCTCTGACTGTTTCTTGGAGGCACCCTTCAGTTTGGGAATCCAGGCTCCAGCTCAGCCATCGCAGTATCTCATTCTCAGGGCCGATGGCGCTGGATGATCCGGTTGTTTCTGCTCGGTGGCTGCATCAGCACTTGGGACAGCCTGATATTAAGGTGAAGCATCTATCATCTTCGTGTTTTCCTTTTCCAATTTTGAAGTACTTCTTGCTTCCTTTTGCCATCGTTTGCTAGCAGAATCAACTGTGCTTACCAATTTTGGTTTTACTTCCTTGCACATTGAGCTGAAAAGAATAAGGGATTATAGAATGTTATATATATATTTTAAAAAAATCATCTACTCGGTTCAGGTGTTGGATGCTTCCTGGTACATGCCAGAAGAGAATAAGGATCCATGGCAAGAATATCAGGTTTCTGCATCAGCTATATAAATATTAGTGTTTGGTTTCCCTTTTTGTGGTAATATCCTATCAGCTGAATTACTCTGATATACTCAGGTGGCCCATATTCCTGGCGCACTGTTCTTCGACATAGATGGCATAATTGATAGGACGACTAATGTGAGAAACATTTCCAGCTATTAATTCCTTACTCAATTATATCATCGTTTTGAGTAAATAAGCAGCAAGCAACACGTTTCACATAATGATAACAAGCAGCGAGGACAACCTGATAATTTGGCAATTGACATAATCTTATATATCTACCTCAAGTATTTGAAGTTTGTGACCAGCTGACACCTTATTCTTTCAATTATTTCTTTAACAAGGTGTATGATAATACTCCCTCCATCCATAAATGATCTATATATAATCTTTTTTTGTTTGTCCAGAAAAGATCTACGTATTAGCCTGATTTTAATTGCATGAGGTTGTAGTTAATTGCATTTCGAGGTGTGAGTTATGGCTGTTGTGGGCCTGCTACAAGCATGCAATCTTTGGATTGGTGGGAGGACACAACTTTTGGGGTGAGAGGCTAGAAGGAGTAAATGATGGCACAACTTTCACAGCAATATTCCTAAGATTAAATGGGTAGTTGATCTGTTAATTGATTCTCTTGGTCTTTGTGATTTCTCTTAGACGTAGATCATTTGTGGACGGAGGGAGTAAAATAAGTTATTAGAAGTAATTTCCCGTCCTTTTTTAGGCATGTGTATGAATTTAGATATGTGATCTTTACTGAATGCAATGTTCCAGCTGCCACACATGCTGCCATCAGAAGGGGCTTTTGCAGCAGCAATTTCAGCACTTGATATTAAAAACCAAGATAAAGTTATTGTTTATGATGGAAAGGGGTTCTTCAGTGCACCACGTGTTTGGTGGTAAGCAGAACATTTAAATTCAGTTTAGGAAAATGATAAATTAGCTGAATATTGCTACTGCACTAGGAAAATGTATTTTTTGATATTAAAGATGTCCAAAAATCATATTGATACAACAAGTGTTTTCTCATTCTGTTAGTATATGTAAGGCACCTTTTGTTCTTTTATAGCATCTCCACACAAGTCGATAGAACTAATTAATTTCACAGTTATGAGAAAAGATGCCTTCATGGTTTATCTATTTTGCATGTGCTGCAGGAGCAAGCTGAACAAAACCAAGCCTTAAAGTATACCTGGCAGGCTGGTATGCATGCCAGAGTGGCCAATTTTCTGTTTTACTCCCTCCATATCATAAAATGTAGATGTTTTAGATATGTCCGAAGTCAAAGTTTCAGAACTTTATCTATACATATAACTTGAACTATTTTGAATTGGGTTATGGATACAAGAAAGTCGAACATATTTTTTATGGAAAGCAATTCCATAATATCATATTATATTATGTCTCGAAAAGCACTACCATAATATCATATTTTTTGTGTGGATTTTATAAATAAATTGCAATGGTAATTAATGGTCAAAGTTGCATTTTGAAGACCATGTCAATGTCCAAAACGTCAAGTTTTTGTGATATGGAAGGCGTACTTAAGTAGCTTGAATTACATCTGAGTTGTGAATATGCACAAGATGATGAAATTTAACCATACTTCATTGTTTAAGAGGATGTTCAGAGTTTTTATTGTTTAATAGGATGTTCAGAGTTTTCGGACACAATAAAGTTTGGGTTTTAGATGGAGGTTTACCTCAATGGCGAGCTTCTGGATTTGATCTCAGAAGCAACAGCCCTGATGATGCAGTTCTGAAATCCAAAGCTGCTAATAGTGCTGTTGAAACAGTTTATCATGGTGAATCAGTAAGATAGTTATAAATACAGTCCACCTTTACGTATTGCAAAATGCAAGCCTTTATTTTCTCTTTTAGTAATCATGGTTTTATTCTTTGCAGGGAAATGCTGTCACGTTTCAGACTAAATTTCAGCCTCAACTATTCTGGACACTAGAAAACGTTAGATCTTTTTTTACCTGAAAAATGAAGTCTTGCATATTTATATATTCAGATAAATTTGATCAAGATAAATCCTAACCTGATGCTGGTTGGAATTATTTATTACTCATGATACATGATCTTATTTTTAACCTCTTTGGAAAAGATATTAGCTTTAAATATAAAATGTACAAAGATGATTGGCAATTTGGCATAACTTAAATGAAACTGTAACACCTTGATTGTCCTCATTATGTTGAGCTGTTTGGTTTGTCTGACAGGTAAAACAAAATGTAGCTGCTCAGGCTTACCAACTAGTCGATGCCCGATCAAAGGGCAGGTATATCTCTTAACTTTTGCTCTTATATTACTCAAGTAGGCCAGTTGGCAGTTGTAATAGCTGCTTATAGAAGCTTTGATAATAATTAAATGTACCCTACAACACTCTTTCAACAGAGAAGTTGATGAAGGAAGTGTTTATATTTCAAGAAAATATAATGATTTATTCCACTGTTCAAATTCAGGGACTGCATTAAACAGGATTCCATCTCTTACTTTCGAAAAGTTAAATTTAAGCAATACATGCACTGTATGGCTACATGATGCCATTTGCTGTTGTTGATCTTCCCTAAGGCACATGCAACCTCTTATTTTTGTGAAGAAAACCTGTCTCTTCATTACTTCCACAGATATGATGGTGTAGCACCAGAACCACGGAAAGGAGTGAGAAGTGGGCACATACCAGGAGCCAAATGTGTTTCATTCCCTGAAGTGGGTATAATGCAAACATGCAATGTCACATGTACTTGGATAAGCACAAATTGCTAAGAACTGACATTGTTGGTCTTGTCCTAGATGTTTAATGATGCACCAGTGCTCCTTCCTGCAGACGAGCTATGTAAAAAGTTTGAGCAAGCAGGTCCAAATTCTGTTTCATCTGTTCTAATCTAAAACTTGTATAGTTTGGCCATGGCATTTGGCATGCAAGAAAAACAACTTTTCTATTGTGCACAAATGTGCCCAATTGTTAAAAACAAGTCAGAAATGGAAAACAGAACAACATTAATGGATAATTCAACCATGCATATCTTTTGACCTAAGAAAAAAAAATCCTTAGGGACATTAAGTATGAAACTATAATAGTTACATCAAGCAATAACAATAAGGGTATCCTAAAAATAATAGCGCCCTGTTTGATTTTTGCTCAGGGATTTCCCTTGATCACCCCATCGTTGTCAGCTGTGGGTCTGGTGTAACTGCCTGCATACTTGCTCTGGTCTGGAATCTTGTTTGCACTTCTTGGATCATGTCATTGACTCCTTAAAACAATCTCTTACGATATCTGTTTTATCTGTTTTCAGGGGCTCTATAGAATTGGGAAGCATGACATTCCAGTTTATGATGGATCTTGGACAGAATGGGAAGCGCTGCCAGATACTGATTATCCAAAAGTTACTTCCACTGTTTCTTAAACCAATAATTCTGGAATGATGAATGCAGTTGTTACATCCAGCAACATTGAGTTTGGATTGTCAGCAAGATTTATCTGCATGACAAGATTTGCACTTCAATAAAAGTGAATGTTATAGGGGAAAGAAGTGCCCTGATGGGATGGCTCTGTGGTGTTTCTGATGGATGGAGAGGTGGAGAAGGATGCAAGGAGAACATACGTATGTGTTGTGCTATGGCCAATGCCCATAATTAATTAATGACATCACAAATGGGGAACAGAGAGTACAATTTTTAACAATTATTTGAGACGCACTTGAAGACAACAATAAGCATTTCATTGATTTCATTTAATTGTTACATACATTATCATTCACTTCTCTCAACGCATGAGGAAGTCAAACATAAACAATGGTGCAAATGACTATAGCATACAAAACAGCAAGTGCATGAGTGCAATCAAATGCCATCTTCCTTGCTGTAACAAAGCTATTCAATTCGACATATCTCTGGGCTACTGAAACTCTCTCAATTATGAACCTGAAAATGTGTTCCGCTTTCAGATGGAACAGCTCATCATGGTACATTTTGTAAGAACTTGGCCCAATACAGCACATGACGAGATGAACCCAGAGTGCAATTTCCTTTGCACCTAATCCGCAATGCAGTCCATTCCTGTCGATCAGATTCTTTTCTGCCAAAACCGGAGGCTTCGAAGAAAACCGCAGAAAAGAGGCACTAATGGGTTCAGCTACCATTGGCCCAGATATATGAGTGAATTTGGTAGCAAAAGAAGTCCAGACTTTGAATCAACCAGCACAGGTTTCATCTTGGTATACTTCTGTAATCCCAGAAGCGTTCTCTTGATTGTCAAACATTGTGCATTCTCCACCATACGTTCCAAGATCATCAGCAACCATAAAGGCACGAACACCATCCTTTTGATCTATCCAGCTGTAGCCACGACCTTTCACAACTCCACGGCTACTCATCAATGCCCTAACAGCTAATGCATCGCCATGTCGGCCCAATGACGTATATATATTTGACAGAAGCACATAAGGAGACGGGTTCTTTGGATCAAGGCGGAACAGGTGCTTTGCAGCACATTCCCCCAATTCAGCAATGTGATGTATCACACAGGCAGCAAGTACAACCTCCCACACCATAGGATCGTCTTTGCAAGGCATTTTATCTATCAAAGCCTCCACTTCAGCAAGACGGCCAGCTCGCCCCAGTGCATCTATGAGACAAGTGTAGTGCTCAGCCAGTGGTATAATCCCATAACAGCCCTCCATGGAATTAAAGAATGCAATGGCTTTGTCTACGAGGCCAGAGTGACTACAACCTGTTAGGACGGCAATGAAAGTGACAATGTCTGGCTTCTGTTTTGTTTTTAACAAACACTCGAACAATTCCACAGATTGTTCTCCAAATCCATTCTGAGCGTACCCATGTATCATCTCATTCCATGCAACTATGTTCTTCACCATCATGCAGTCAAAGCAAAGGCGTGCATCATCCATGTTGCCACACTTTGAATACATATCAATCAGGGCACTACCCACATAGACATTCTGATCGTAACCATCTTTTACAACCTGGGCGTGTATCTGCCAACCTTGACGTACAGATGCCAATCTTGCACATGAATTGATCATACTAGCGTAGGAGGATGCTGTGGGCATCAACCCATTTTCTCGCATCTGCTTAAGAAAACCAAAAGCCTCTTTATTCAAAGAATGGATAGCCAAACCTGAGATCATGGAATTCCAGCACACCACGTCTCTCTCGGTCATCCGGTTGAAAATGCTCCTAGCAATACCAATCTGACCGCATTTTGAATACATATCCACAAGACCACTGGCAACAAACATGTCATTATTCAGAAATAGTCTTACTGAAGCAGAATGCACTTGCTTACCAAAACCCAAAGTTCCTATTGTAGAACATGAAGCAAGGATCACAGCCAGCGTTGTCCGGTCTGGCTGCACATTTTGGTGCTGCATCCTCCTAAATGACTCGATCGTGTCTCGATGCAATTCCTCCTGGCAGTAACCAGATAAAAGCGTGTTCCATGTAGTCACACTTGGCTTCGATATTTTGTCGAACATTGCACGAGCAGAAGGGATATCCCTCGCCTTGAAACAACTAGCAAGCATGTTACTGTAAGTGACATCATCAGGACCAACACCAGACTCTTCCATCATGCCCAGTAGCTCCATCGCCTTCTCAAAGCTGCCACCCTGACCATATCCAGTTATAAGGATGTTCCAAGAAACAATGCTGACACTGGGCATCCGCTCGAAGACCTTCACAGCTTCATCCATCTGCATGCGCTTTGCATACATGTTGATCAACGAGTTCCCCACATGTTGGTCTGATCCAAACCCTTTTCTGACAACCAAGGCGTGAATGGACTCTCCAAACCGGAATGCAGGAACAACGGTGCACTGACCGGCGCAAGCTTCCGCGCATGCACCAAGAACAATGGAGAGTGCCACCGGGTCAACACGAACCCCGCTCGTGCACATTCTCGCGAACAGCCTCAGGGCGTCGTCGACGGAGCCGGTCTGCGCCAGGCCTCCCATCATCGCCGTGAACGAGACCTCGTTCGGGCTAGGCATCCCGTCGAACAGCCGCACGGCGTCTCCGACGCTCCCGCACTTGGTGTACATGGCAAGCAGCGCGTTCTCCACGAACGGGTTCTCGTCGAGCCCAACCTTGGCGGCGCGCGCGTGGCAGCGCCTCCCGTCCTCGAGCGCCGCCACGGCGCCGCACGCGGTCAGCACGCTGGCGAGCGTGAAGTGCGTCGGCGCGTGGCCCTCCCGCAGCATCCCGCTGTACAGCGCCAGGGCCTCGCCGGCGCGGTCGGACCGCGAGAGCACGGCGATGACGGTGTTCCAGGACACGACGTTCCGGCTGGGCATTCCGCCGAGCAGCGCCAGGGCGGTGTCGAGGTCGCCGGCGCGGGAGGCCGCGGAGAGCGCGGCGTTGTAGGAGAAGACGTTGGGGCGGGGCAGGAAGCGGAAGGCGCGGAGGGCGTGGCATGGGAGGCCGGAGAGGGAGTAGAGCTCGACGAGGCGGTTGACGAGGAAGGTGTCCGCGGCGAGGCCGGCGGCGACGAGGCGCGCGTGGACTGCGTTGGCGCGCGCGCCGCTGGGCTTCGGGCTCCTCTTGATGCAGGCCTCCAGCACGCCCGCAAGCTGGGCCGCCAAGTTCGCCATCTCCCGGGAACGAGACTAGTAACCTAGTATGCTCGCCTTTTATACCGCCTTCCTAGTTGGGCCTGGGCCTCGAGGTGGAAGTTTGGTCTGGGCCCCGCATGTCGTTTGGGAAAAATTGAAAATGGCACCATGGTAACACCGGCGCCATGAGCATTGCTCGAGATCCGGCGAAGGATGAGTTTACCAAGCATATCGATGACGATGCATTCTACATATGTCTGATCCCAAGTACGGCAACATGTGGTTGCTCTCGTGCATGCTTTCAGAGCTATAAATTATAAACTTCTTCACGAAGGTACAAGCAAGAGCTCAACATGGTTTCCATATCTCCAAACTAAATATTGCAGATCCATCTTGAGTTTGAGGGGTGTCAATAGCTTCTTGTTTAGGATATTGCTCCCATATTCTCCCAAATTCTCAAATACTATGCACCAAGATAAGAAAAGTATAATAAATAGAAAACACCTTACAATGTATATACCATTGGACGAGATCATATATATGCAGAGTGAAGATATATGGATATGGGTAACTTTTTATAGCAGAGATATAACATATCCACCACTTCGACAATGGTTTACAAATAGTTTTTATTTTTTTATTTTCTGGTCTTTATTATTGGGATATATTTTATTAGTTAACTAATAATAAAGGAAATAAATAAATGAATGGTAGATAATCATTCTTAACTAGACAAAAAAAATAACCTTGTTGAACTCCATAAAATCTAGGTGCAAAAAGATAGTGATCTATATATAAGCCCTACAAATATAAAAAACTATCTGAACATAAACAACTACAAAATCTGAAACATATGAAGTTCTAACTTATGGGAAGTTGGGAACCATACAAATATAAAACCAAATGGATTATATAAGAAAATACAGTAGTTACGTTTGAGAGGAACCGATAGGGATGGGCATGCGTGCATGGACGGCCGGCGCCCACTAGCTAGCGCGCATGCATTTTAGTAATTAATCATTGTCGATTTGACGTACGCGTTTGATCAAATTAACGGCCGCATCGAACAAGATTGTGGCAATCATCAACTCAAATCAACCAGTGATTAATAATGGATTGCTTCAATCCAAGCTCGCGAATTGTTCAAACGTTTTTTCATCGATCGGTGTCCAGGGTTAATTAATTTGCACCCATGCTGTTGGAAAACATTAGCCATATATATCGTATGTTAATTAGGACCTGGTCATGGTGCAACTTTGGTCTCTCGCCCAATCACAATGAGCAGGCCAAGTTGGTAGCCAGCCACATGCATGGTCGGATCGGATCGAGTCAAATTAACGCGCCGTGCGAGCAGTGCCCAGTGGCTGGCTATATTATATATCTACACATACACGATATATATCGCTTCATAGCTCATTAATTGCTCACATCGTCTCTTCTCCCACAGCAGCAAAGGCCTCGAGCTTATTCGAAGCTAGCCAGCCATGGCGAGGTCTTGCGTGTTCCTACTCGCTCTTCTTCTTGCGGTGGCGATGACGTCTCCTCTGACCCTTGCTTACGACCCAAGCCCTCTCCAGGACTTCTGCGTCGCCGACAAAACATCCAATGGTACGTATTGGGTTTAGTCCTACATCGGATATTGGTGATAGGAGAGCATAATTTAAAAGGTGGAGGCACCCCCTCTCTCTTGAAGGTAGTCTTTTGGGTTGAGTTGGCCCTGAACCGTTGGGTTGTGCTTCCAGTTAGACCAATAGATGTTGGTCTTGGAGGGATCCCGCGGGCCTTGAGATGGCCAGATCGTAGAGGTGTTGGTCGCCGGATTGTAGAGGTGTTGGTCTTGGGGGAGCCAGATCACTGGCGGAATCGTAGAGGTGTTGGTTTTGGGGGGAGCCTGATCGCTAGCGGGCCATGAGATGGCCAGATCGCAGCGGGCTCAACAGTACGTGTATTTATGCATTTGGTTTTTTTTCCAAAAAACAGAAGAAAAAAAAAATAGTATCTGCACCAACTAGAAATATGTCGGTCGTTGTGAACGGCTTTATAATGCACCAACTAGAGATATATACGGCCATTACAAACAATTATTAAAAATTCAAAACCAAAACGAAATGACAAACAATTGTTCTCATAAAATGACGTTTGACATGCACTTGTGAAGCGGTTGTGCAGTGCGTGTGAGAGAGACAGCGCATATATAAGGACGTATGAACCTTGACGTGTGCTCGCGATCTCGTGTGCGTGCGTGCAGTGTTTGTGAACGGGGTGGTGTGCAAGGACCCGGCGGCGGCGGCGGCCGGCGACTTCGCGTTCGCGGGGCTGCACAGGGCCGGCGACACGGCCAACAAGCTGGGCTCCAAGGTGACCCTGGTGGACGCCGGCGCGGTCCCGGGGCTGAACACGCTGGGCGTGGCCATGGCGCGCCTCGACGTCGCCGCCGGCGGCCTCAACCCGCCGCACACGCACCCGCGCGCCACCGAGGTGCTCACCGTCGTCAAGGGCGAGCTCCACGTCGGCTTCATCGCCGCCGACAACCGCCTCTTCGCGCGCGTGCTCTCCCGGGGCGACGTCTTCGTCTTCCCCAAGGGCCTCGTGCACTTCGAGTTCAACCGCGGCGCCCGCCCGGCGGTGGCCATCGCCGGCCTCAGCAGCCAGAGCCCCGGCCTCATCCGCGTCGCCGACTCCCTCTTCGGCGCCAGCCCCGCCCTCTCCGACGACGTCCTCGCCAAGGCCTTCCAGCTCGACAAGCCCACCGTGGACAGGATCAAGGCCCAGCTCCAGGCAAAGAATTAATTAATGCTATAGTATTTGCCATGGTCGGTCGATCGTCTTGGCCTCGATCGAATATGGTCACATCCAATTACTTCGATTGCACTGCCGGTGTGCATGGTTAATTAATCCTATGTAATTTGATTACTTTTCTTATTAATGTTTGTTATTTGCATATCAAATTTGCATTGCTATCCATATATAACGTGTCCAATCAAACATTGTTTGCATTGTTTCCCTTTGCTTAACTGTTTATATACAGTTAAAATCAGGATTCTATAAAAAACTATGAAATACGTTTGTCAAACATTATCACAAAGTTCAACATAAAATTTACATTGACAATATTAAATTATGCATATATTCATTGAAATCGCACGTATATTACTGTAATATAGAGTTGGGCTATGGTCGGCTGCAACTTAATAACTAGCACCTCATTCTTCATGTCAATTAGTGACCGTTGGATTCGCCTCGAACATCACAACCAGGTCAGCGAGCAGCACAGACACGCTGGGGCGGCCACGAGCGAGAGAGAGAAGCGTAGAAGGGCAAGCAAAGCAAGGCATGTCTGAAGGATCGCGAGCAACAGGACGGAAGCATTAATTATTGACACAATGATACATGCTTAACTTGAAAATTTAAACCGACAGCATTAAAATCACATCTCGTACTTTTGTGTTTTCTAAGGAAAACAAAACTACTCGTGAAAAAAAGGTGATATAAAAAGCACATGGATACGAACTACTTGGCGTTCTGGAGTCGTATACGGAGTGGTAGCAATACGTGACCGACATGCATGCGAATATGTAATGTCGTGTCGATCGTGTCCGAATCTGGTCCTGCATGATGGCGGCGACTTCGATTCGAGCACTATGGGCCCTAGATGGGCCGTCGTCCCCACGGAATTTAGCAATTCAGTCCGAGCTAGGCTCCGACCGATTCAAAAGCTTACTATTTCACTAATCACATTTTATTGAAAATCTTGGCATAGAATCTTAAATATTTAAGGAAAAGTCTATTTCTTCGAGTTTAGCTTAGCTTTCCACGACCCAATAATCCACTCAGCCTTATAAACCATGTTCACACCATTTGTAGGCCAACATCAGCATTTGAAAGCATATACAATTAGGTCAATATTCACGGTTTTTAGACGTGTCACCGCCATTATATAAAAGAAGGCAAGAGGTGTGCGCCAGGTGTGTTGTAGCCGCCAACACGAGGTCCTTGCCGGAGCGCCACATATCCTGTATACCACCCCGGGCCACAACATCACGCGTGGTCTTCCCGAAACACTATGTGTCCCGTGCTACTCTAGGCTGAAACCTCGTGAGAAATCCTCCTGGATCGCCAGTCGTCCCAAGGACCACTCTAGGCCAAAACTTTGTGCAGGGTTCTTACTGGATCACCACATGTCTCGAGGACCACTCTAGGCCGAAGAGGACGCTACCGTACAATCCGTGTAGTCATGGCCCTTCATTCAATTTATTAATCCATTTAATCCCGTATAGAACTAACTTCATTTTGATAGCTCATTCATTTAGTTCATTTCAAATATGCTTCTAAATGGGAAGAATGGGATAGAACTTGAGAAAAAGAGTACGTGCACAATATGTCAGTGATGGGATCGCATCATCGCATGGTGGGAGCTATCCCGTTGAAACACAAAGAAAACGGTATCAGCGTTTTCTAGTGTTTCTCTTTGGGTGATAAGGCAACTTTTGATTCCATCCTGACGTCCTAGTAGCTAGCATAATTATGCAAGAATGCTTAATTGCTCTAGTATTACTATTGCCCACCTATCTTAACTACACCATAATGCGTAATTGCTCTGTACTACCGTTTCCATCTGTCATCCTAACTAGCTTAGTTATGTATGCATGCATGCATGCGTTGATGTAGGTACGTACAAACCCGCTGCTATGTAACAACGCAACCAGCAAATCCACGTGTAACTATTGCGCATGTCGTATAAGATCTATTGTATTAACGAACTTTTGCCGAGGCACAGGAGCACTGGCGAGGGATCTGTACGTGAATATATAGACGGTGATGGAAACACTAAATAGTAAACCACAGGGAGTTTTTTGCAAACCTGTCCTCCCGGGAAGGTCACGATCAAACAGGCTGGACGGAACGCACGCGGCGCTATCTGATGGCCGAGGATTTCCGGGCGACGTGGCCTCGCAGTAGAGCCAACAGTGCTACAGTAGCGCTACGCACTATATAGTAATGTAGCTAATCACCACATTGTCTCATGTATCTGCAAAAAGGTCCTATAGCAAGATTTTACTAAAACAGTTCTATTGAATCCTTCCTCTCATATGTCCCTTTCCCTTCAGCCCGACCTGCTAGATAGGCGCCTCCCTTCACATGCCACTGTCGATGACCACGTGCCACACGACTCCAAACGTTGTGGTCGGCTGCATTATCACCACTACAGGAATCGAACTCAGTGTCGGCGGCCAAAACCGACGTCATTGGTACCAAAAACCGACGTCACAAGTCTATGTCGGCGGCTGGCCGACGACAAAGGTCCGCCGACACTGTTTGGACGACACTGCTCACTTTTATCGGCGGCACAGCGAACTCCCGACGTCATTGCTCCTCTCCCCCCTCCCTGCCCCCTGCCCCCCAGCCCCTCCTTTTTGACGTCGGGCATCCATATGCCGCCGACACTACCTCCACCTCAGTGACGTCGGCAGACGACACGGCCGACGTCACTGCCCTCCCCTGACCTCCCTCGCCCGTCCCCCTGCCCCTGCTATTTGACGTCGGCCAGGTAGAGGCCGCCGGCACTGCCTCCCACTAAGTGTCGTCGGCCCGAGATGCGCCCACGCCATCGCCATCCTCCTTCCTCGCCAGGTGCCACCTTTGGCGTCGGCCACCGCCACCGACGACAATGCCCTCCCTCCCTCCTCGCCCGTGCCACCTTTGACGTCGGCCAGCCGCTACCGACGACAATGCCCTCCCTCCCATCCTCCCCGCCACCTTTGGCGCGGCCACCATCCTACCGACGACATCGCCCTCCCACATCCTCCCCGCCACTTTTGGCGTCGGCCGACCCTCTACCGGCGACAAAACCCCACCTCCGCCCTTGCTGGTCACCACTAATGACGTCGGCATTCTGAATGCCGACGTCACTACTATTACACCTGCAAAACAAATTTCAGAAAATCCATATGAAAACCCAGTTTCAACCTGCAAATATTCATATTTCACAACATAATTGCAATTCACAGAAATTCTCACAATATCCACACATAGTCAACTGCTCGACACCACAATTTCGAGCACATACACATTCACACCATTTATAAACAAACAATTCACCGATAAGACTTCAAATTGTCCAATTACATCACATTAGGTCCATTGAGTCCAAAATACATCACAAATAAGCAGAATCGCGACGATATGGCTCGAAGAGTCTAGAATAGTGCAAAGTACACGTAGGAGTGAGTTTTGATACATATAGGAGTGAAAACTGAAGCTAATGGTTATTCGAACCATCGTAGGTGGAAGGATTGAACGCGAAGAAACTTTCTGCCATTCTCTCAGCAACCTCATCACCGGTATTAACCGAAAAGTGCCCTTGGAATCGCCCCACAAGATGACATACATCGCCATGTGTGGCGGATCCGGAGACCTACAAGATTAGAGAACAACACAAATTTTCAATACATATGTGCAATTGAAGCGTAAATTGTGAAAGTTTGAAAAAGGAGTATTACCCCAGGAGAATGCGTGTGTGGAGTGGACAAGTGTATCCCAGGGATCTCTGCTGGTACACTGGGTGGGGTGCGTAAAAGTCGTGTTGTGGGGTCTGCGTGAAGTACGGGGTGGAGTTGGCAATTCTGATCGATCACGGAGGCCTCCATGCCCATGAGCTCTGTGGACACACGAAGTTAGCATGTGAAATAAAAGTGTAAATATACAACCTATCGGCCCCACCATCTTAATTACCTCTGCTGAAACATATTGCACCTCTGCATTTGCTGGTATATCCAGTTGTATTGGGCTTGAGTTGTGCGAACTTCTCCTCCTTGCTTTCTCCTTCGCTCCTCCTCCCGCCTCCATTGCTCACGCTCCTCTTACGCCTTCTTTTGCAGCTCGTTCATTGTGTCGACTACTCGATCAGCCATTCTTGAGCTTGTAGCTGTGTTTTGGTCAAGAGGAGCCCATCTTCGACGCCCCATGACCGCTCCTCGAAGGCGTCGCGAGGCAACCTGAGAGTCCAAAAGCCCGGCCGACCGTGAGCCATCCCACGAACCCGTCAGATGATGGCGGTGTCTCGCCCCATGGCCCTGGGGTCACACTGGTCACCGTGCTTCTCCCTCACGAGCGCATCATATGCATCCTGTGAAACAACCATGTTATAAAGCCGATTAGCTCGACAAAAGTCGTAGTGACTACGAACAAGTCAAAACCTAAACTTACCATTTTCGCCTGGGCAGCGGGATCCATCGGTCGCTGTGTGCCGTCGGGTAGAGGACGGGGCGTGTGCGCGCGCTGCCACAAGGTGAACGCATCGGGCGGCTCTCCCGTCTCCGCTTCCTGCAGTTTAATTCGAAGTCAATAATAAACATGTAGTAACTTGCTGCTAATAGAATATCTAACTAATGCTAGAAAATATACTTACTAGGTCACGCGCGAGGTGCCCCATACCGAGTCCCCCAAGGTGGGTCGTGCAGATCTCGGGGTTTTTATCCCTATTTTCCCTGTTCCTCATGGATTTGGCAATCCACGCCTCGGAGGCCCACATCCTGGACAGAGCCTTCCAGGCGGATGGACACTTGTCCATCCACTCAGGTCGTCCACGCACGTACTGCCCTGTCTTGAGATACACCGAACTTGCCTCATTCCTCTTGATTTTCTTGCCCTTCCTCTTCTTGTACTTCATTACCGCCTTGACTCGGGCCATCCGTATCATGTCTGTGATAATGTGGGTCGCCATTGCATCGATCGCAGGGCGATGAGCCTCGTAATCGTCCATTGTCGCCTCCGGCCAAAGCATATACCTCTCCTGATAAAAAAACAACACATGAAAGAACACATGAGCTAAATATAATTTAGAAATAAAAAACGACATGCAGCTAGTGTTATGAAGACAAACAATTAGAAATGAAAATAAGACATCTAACCCAGATGTCCTCGACCAGTCGATCGGCGAGAGTCTTTCCTTCATCGTCAACATCGTGGGAGTAGTCCAACCAACTCATCGCCGGCCGCCGCTTCTTGCCACGGCCCACCTTCCCAGGGTACAAATTCTTTAAGAGTGGGCCCAACACCTTACCCGGCTCCTGTGGACCCTTGAAGGTGCAAATCAAGCCCCTGCACGCATATTTGTCCAAAAGACAAGAACATCATAAGTGGTTAGCAAGTTTGTAGTTAGCAATAATAAAAACATTGTAAATGGTACCACACACCTCTTATTGGCGGTAAGTCTGCACCAACGACACGACTCGATCTCTGCAGGCTTGTTGCAATTTGGTTCTCCCCCGCCTGTTGAGGGTCGAGGAGGAATCAGAGGACTCCGGCACCTCCCACTGCGCATCCTCCTCATCATGGCTAGAAGACGCGGCGTGCTCTAGTGCCTGAAACCACCAAATACAAGCAAATAAAAGGAATTAATAGAAAGTAAATGACAGTCAATGTGAAAATTTTAATGGCTTAGATGACATTACCTCCTCCCACCAACCCGGTATGAAGTGCTCATCGTTGGCTTGCTCTACTCCAGCCTCAGAGCCGGACTCACTACCATCGTCAAATTTAGGCTCTTCCTCCTGCTCCCCTGGCCACTGAAAGTCCAACCTCCTGTGCACCATTTTGTAGATTCTCTCCACCGCCTCCGGATTCATCACACCCTCGATCTCTGGCTCCACCACCTCATCCTCCTCGAGATCGGAGTCGGGGGTGAAAGAGGATCCTAAGGCCTAGAGGGGGGGTGAATAGGCAATTTTAATTTTTCTTTGATTAATTGTTGATTAAGCATCAAATTAATAGTGACCCAATCCTAGTGTCAATTGATACGCAAGCGGAGGCGATAAACAAGTTAACAAGCAACTAAGACATGGCATCACAATCAACACATTCAATGCAACGGTAGTAAGTGCGGAAAGTAAATAAGAGGGCGACACGGTGTTTGTTTGACCGAAGTTAGGAGCCGCAACTCCTACTCTCCGTTGAGGCTACCCCTTGCGCACAAGGATCGGCTCGCTCTCGAGCCTCACGCCTCACTTACTCCCGGTAGTCGTTCCGCCACTCCGGTGAGGTGGACTCCGTCACCCGTACACCGACTCAAGAGTAGCCACACGCCGATGCCTACTCTCAAGCCCACGCCTCCACGAAGGATGTCTTCAAAAGTAACAAGCCCGAAACGCCCCGATCATGCCGGATTGAAGGACTTCCATGAAGCTCGGTATTGGGGTTTGATGGATTGTGGCTTTGGATGATCTTGTGGGTGGAGGAATGGCTCTAGAACACCTAATTGATGAGCTATGAATGTAGTAGGTGAAGTGGAGCAGCAAACCTCAAAATAGCCAGCCACTAGGTAGGTATTTATAGCCCCAAAAGCAAAACTAGCCGTTGCCCCTCGGAAGAGAACAAAAAGACTAGCCGTTACACTCTACCGGACGCCGTCCGACAGAGCGTACTGCTCACCAAAATAGGTTTATCGGACGCCGTCCGGTCCCCACCGGACGCCGTCCGACAGCAAGGATCGAGCACGCGCTGGAGCTACCGGACGCCCCCCAGACGCCGTCCGGCAGCGAGAAACAGCCAAAATTGAACTTGATCGGACGCCGTCCGGTTACTACCGGACGCCGTCCGACAGTGAGTATAAATTTGGATTTTTGGGCTGGTCGGACGCCGTCTGGCTTTACCAGACGCCGTCCGGCAGAATAGATTTTCGGGTGAAAAGCGAGGGGGAAATTTAGGTGGGTTTCTCTCTCTCTCTAGAAATCTCACATAGGGATATTTGGGTATTTTTAGAGATGGTGGACTGCGGAAACCGAGTTTTCAAGAATTCGCAAAGATCCGGCATAGTCCGAGATATTCAAACCCCTTTTGAAATCCGACGAAAAACAGGAAATAAACCTAACTACTCCTAATCTATACGTGACCTCTTCTCTCGCTTGGGTCACGCACTAGAAATCTTGGAGCATTCGAGAAAATTGTCGACACTTCAAATTAGGGTTTATAAAAATCGCCGAGTCTTCGCTAGGGTTCCGAGAAGTCCAAAAAACCCCTAGCCCTTTATATTAATTAATTTTGTCATCAATGCCACTAATAAAAATTAGGGCTCAACGATGCTCACAATCTCCCCCTTTGTGGCACTTGATGGCAATCGAAGAAAGAATAAAATTTTTGAGCTGCAAAAAGGGTTAGTGCAATACAAATATGCGAACAAATTGAATAAATAAGAAACCACAACTCGACCACAAGGATGTGCAAATAAAGGAAGCTCCCCCTAAATTCATGCATAAATTAAGTTCAGAAGCCAACAAGGTTCAAAAGACATAAACCAACCAAAGAAACAAACACAAATTTTTAACCGAGTATCGAGGCAACAAATAATATTACAGGTAAGCACAGGTAAACACAACCTCGATCTCACTACCCACTACTAACCCTCTACTACTCCCTAACTTCTCCCCCTTTGTCACCAAGTGACACAAACGGGAAAAGGTCCTATTCTTGCTGATCTTGATCCATGTCGTCGCCTCCGTCATCTCCCTGGCCGCCGGTAGAGGAGCCCTGACCTCTGGGACACTTGAACAGGGGCATATGAGCTGCAGAGGGGACCGACCGAGGTGAGGAAGGATCATCAAACATCTGGGTCGGTTGAGGATTTGACAAAGAAAAGTTGAGATGACGAGCGATCTCTCTACCAGTGAAATAAATCTTACCAGGAGGAGGGTATGACTGAGGTGGAGGCACAAAGGAAGGAGCAGGCCCAGAAGGAGGGTACACCCAAGGATGAACCGGTGGTGGGTAGGCAGGTGGACGAGGAAAACTCTGAGTCTGCTGGTAATCCTGATAACTGCCGTGGGCATGTGAATACCAACCATATGGATTTGCCCCTTCTGGCACTGGCATGAACATCGTTCCCATGTACTGCACAGCTGACTTAAACTCTGCGAACTCATCTGCCAAGTATGTCTGCTGCCCTGCCAAGTCTGTCATCTCTCTGCGGGTGGCTGCCAGCTCTTCTTTCACCTCAGTGTGAAAATTTCTCATATCTGTGCGTAGCCCCCTCATCTCACCTATCAAAGCATCATACCACGGAGGAGGGATCATTGAAGAGGAACTCGCACAGTCTTGGCACAAATGGTGCATTAGGCGGCGAGGAGCAAAAACAGAGTGGTGGAGGAGCATCATCATCGAGTCTACCCAACTTGGGCTTGCTCCCAAGTGAGTTTAAGTTCTTCATCGATGCTTTTTGATTCATTTGTCCAAACTTCTTACTTCATCTACAGAAACCCGCTGAGTCCTGGAAAGCAATAGGCCAATATAGGGCGCTAGAGGTAGTGCCCTATTGACTTCTCTGTATATAGTGTCATCCAACTCTCCCATGAGGGTGGCACCAATGTTTATAACTCTGCCTGTCAGAAGGTAAAGCATAAACCAGCTGCAGATCGGTAATATCCTGTCACGGTTCCCACCTCGAACAAATAAAGTGCTCCGAAGGATAAGATTTATCAGAGCTGGCTCCTGGCGCAATTGATTTGCCTTCTCTATGTTCAGTTCTTCTTCATCAACATCAATGTACATGAACCGTACCTCCTCAAGAGGAGGGTACTTGCCTCTCCAGAGGGCATCTTCATAGCACACCTCATTCAAATCAATGCCAGAGTCTGGAGTACCCAAGGCGTGATTCATCTCGGCCACTGTGATCCCTTTAATCTGTCCATCAACTGAGTGATAATAGTTCGATTCTGACTCGTCCTCGGCAACCAGTAGAGTAGCAAAGAACTCACAATTTCTTTCTACGCTCCAGATCAATTTCTTGTTGGAGATCAATTCTGCTAGACCTGAAGTGGAGCTGAAAATGGTATGCACCTCTGGCCCTGCTACTGCTGAGATCTCGCTCCAGTCAACACAGTGGGGATCCCTAGGACCAGTCGTGGGAGCAGAGAAGCACATGTACAATTGTTTCTGAAACTTGGTGTAGAACCTGAAGTCCCTGGTATCCTCTCGCCTCTGAGGGAACCACCTGGCATAAGAGACGGACCTCCTCTTCCTCAGAGTCTCCATAGATAGTTTCAGAACCTGATCATCCACAGGGTCGTCCTCAGTGACCACTGTCTCAGTGACATCCTCATCAATCGGGTCCTCAGCATATGTCTTGTCAGCATCCTCTGCGGTGGCAAAAGAAGAACCCGCCATCCGAGTCCAATGGAACCCTTGATCAGACTGCTGCTGCAAATCTGCTCTAGACACTCTGCTTGGCGAGGAGGGCGGCATCGCTAGCCGTCTCATCGATGTAATCCGGATCGCCCTTCATCGCATTGTCGCGCCGACCACCGAGGGTCCTGCCCGAGCCTTCCGAATTTCTTCAATGATTTCGACATTTGAAATAATTCTCTCGACAATGTAACCATCGACGAGAACACCTCACCGCTAACCGCCATCGACCAGCGATCCATCGACACGGTGCCAACCCACCACGGTCCAACCACGAACACGAGCGCGGAAAAACCTATTCAAAACCTAAAACTCGGTAACCAACGAAATTTGATGGGAAGAAAGGCGGAAGCCATCGAGTCCTAGAAGCGAAGGAGGAAGACGCCGGCGCGAGAGATCGCCCCAAGGCCCTTCGGTAGAGAAAGGAGGAACTCGGCGGAGACGAGGCGACGACGGGGCGTCCACTTCAATCCACGAGGAGGAATCAAGAGGACGACGAGGAGGCCCTTGATGGTGGTGGAGATCGCGGAGGTCGCCGGAGGGTCTTCCCGGTGAGGAGAAGCAGCAGGGGCGGCGCCGGTTTGGGAGGAGAGAGGAGATCAAATGGGGAAAGAGGGAGGCGGAGAGGTAAGTTATAAGCAGTTCCGCGCGATTAGGTCCTGTCGGACGGCGTCCGACGGTTACCGGACGGCGTCCGACAGCAAGGGTGCAGCGCACAGGGAACCTCGTCGGACGGGGTCGCGGAGAGGCCAGACGGCGTCCGACAGGTGAGTTGCAGCGCGGATAACGCTCTGTCGGACGGCGTCCGATGGCGACCGGACAGCGTCCGACAGGAGGTATGCGGTGCATGCAACACGCGATCGGACGGCGTCTGAGAGTGGCCGGACGGCGTCCGAAGAAGGCTGAAAACGCAGCTGCTGGCACTTCTGACCAGTGGGCCCCACCAATGCGAGAGATATTATATAAAAATAATATTTTGAAGTGATGATCTCCATTTTTGCTCAAAATTCATACGAAGATTCAAATGTGAGCAATTTGAAGTGATTTTCTAAGATTTAATTTTGAAGGGATAAGATTATAATATGACAAATGAAATCAAGTCAAATTCAAAAACCCAAATTTTGATCTTAGAGATCAACAAAATGTGCGAACCCAAATTTTGCCTTGATTTCTCATATAGGCATGAAAATCGAGCATAGCGGTTCACTTTAGAGTTTAAGCACATGTTTTTGAATTTTGGTTCCTTTTCAAATACTTTCAACAATTTTGATGCCATATGATTTTCAAGAGAACAAATATGCATATGGAGCAAATTTTTTAAAGGGGTAAGATTTTCAAAACTAGAAGTTTGAAATGGTATGAAGATAAGGATAGTCTATTAAGCTCAAATTTGTTTTGGCTTGAAATATAGGACAAGAATGTGCTAACCCAAAATCAAATTTATCTTTTCACCACTAGGGGAAGTTTTGAGATCATGAATTGAAACTAAACTCCCCCTAAATATGACAAGGGTCAAAAGCAAATGGAAATATTCAAATAAGACCCAAAAGTCATAAAACCAATCAACACGCATTTGATCTATCTAGTATGTTGAGTTCATTCCTTAATTTGCAAAACCGTGCCTCATCCAGGGTTTGGTGAAAATATCCGCCAATTGGTCTTCCGTTCGCACGTAGGCAAGCACAACGTCACCCTTTGCAACATGGTCACGAATAAAGTGATGTCGAATGTCGATGTGCTTTGTACGGGAATGTTGGACCAGATTGTTGGCTATTTTCACCGCACTTTCATTATCGCATAGAAGTGACACTTTTTTAAATTTTAACCCAAAGTCACTAAGCATCCGAGTCATGTACAAGAGTTGAGCACAACAACTCCCCGCCGCTACATATTCCGCTTCCGCGGTAGATAGCGCCACGGAGTTTTGCTTCCTCGAAGTCCATGACACGAGTGAGCGTCCTAACAAGTGACAACCCCCGAGGTGCTTTTGTGATCAATTTTGCAACCGGCGTAATCCGAGTCGGAATAGCCAAGAAGCTCAACACGCGCTCCCTTGGGGTACCAAAGACCTAGACTAGTAGTGATTTTTAGATATCTCAAAATGCGTTTTACGCCAACAAGATGCACTTCCTTAGGGGATGCTTGAAAACGAGCACACATGCACACACTAAACATAATATCGGGTCGAGAAGCGGTAAGATAGAGAAGCGAACCGATCATGGAGCGATAAAGCTTTTGATCCACGGGCTTTCCATCTTCATTCAAGTCAAGATGCCCATTAGTGGCCATTGGTGTTTTTATCGATTTGCAATCGTCCATTGAAAACCGCTTGAGAAGGTCCTTTGTGTATTTCTCTTGACAAATAAAAGTCCCTTCTCGAAGTTGCTTGATTTGAAATCCAAGGAAGAAGGTGAGCTCTCCAATCATAGACATTTCAAATTCCTTGGACATCATCTCGCCAAAGTCTTTGCATTTAGATTTGTTAGTGCATCCAAAAATAATATCATCCACATATATTTGACAAATAAATAAGTCATCTTCAATTGGCTTTAGAAACAATGTGGAATCAATCGCACCGGTTTTAAATCCCTTTTCTAAGAGAAAGTCCCTAAGACGCTCATACCATGCTCTAGGAGCTTGCTTGAGACCGTAGCGCCTTAGTGAGCTTATAGACATGGTTTGGGTGGTTGAGGTTTTCAAAACCGGGCGGTTGCTCGACATAGACAAGTTCATCAATAAAACCATTTAGAAAAGCACTCTTAACATCCATTTGAAAGAGAGTTATGTTATAGAGAAGCGAAAGCCAAGAGTAACCGAATAGCTTCAAGTCGAACAGCGAGGCGAGATTTCTCCATAGTCAAGTCCTTCAATTTGTGTGAAGCCTTGCGCCACCAATCTTGCTTTGTTTCGCACCACTTCACCGTTCTCATCTTGTTTGTTGCGGAAGACCCATTTGGTTCCAATGACATTGTGATCCTTCGGTCTTTCCACAAGCTCCCAAACTTTATTGCGGGTGAAGTTGTTCAATTCTTCATGCATGGCGTTCACCCAATCCGCATCCGCCAATGCCTCATCAATGGTCCTAGGCTCAACAATAGACACAAAGACGTGATGCTCACAATAATTAGCGGTATGAGAACGGGTTCTTACGTCTTGATTGAGATTGCCAATGACTTGATTTAGGGGATGATCCTTGGAGAGAGTGCGGTGTTGTTGGACGGGTACTTGTAGATCAACGTCTCCCCCTTGAGCTTGATCAACTTCAAAGTTCGCATCTCCGTCCACCGCTTGATCTTGAGTTGTTGGAGAGGTGTCTTGAACTTGATCATCGATGGAGGTGGTGGGGGTGATTACTTCATCTTTTGGTGCCTCCGGTGAGGGTCGAATTTCCCTCAACTCCATAGCATCATGCGGTGGCTCATCACCTACATTTCTTGTCAAATCTTGCTCATTTTGCGAGCCATTAGTTTCATCAAACTTGACATCATAGGCTTCCTCAACTAGCCCGGTAGAATTGTTAAATACTCGAAAAGCTTTTGAGCGAGAAGAGTAACCTAACATGATACCAATGTCGCACCTCTTTTGGAACTTACCCAAATGAGTTCTTTTCTTATAGATGTATACCTTGCAACCGAAGACTCGAAAATACGAGATGTTGGGCCTTCGTCCCACTAGTAATTCATATGATGTCTTGTGAAGGAGTCGGTGGAGGTAGAGGCGGTTGATGGCATGGCACGCCGTGTTGATGGCTTCCGCCCAAAAAGCATGCGGCGTGTTGTACTCGTCAAGCATTGATCGTGCCATCTCTATCAAAGTACGGTTCTTCCTCTCCACCACTCCATTTTGTTGGGGAGTGTATGCCGCCGAGAATTCGTGCTTTACACCTAACTCATCACAAAATTATTCAACATTTGTATTAGCAAACTCGGTGCCATTATCTCTCCTCACCTTTTTAATAAAAGTGTCAAATTCCTTTTGAGCTTTCAAAGCAAATCTTTTAAACACATCACCGGCAAGAGATTTATTTGCAAAAAAAAACACCCAAGTGAAGCGAGAGAAATCATCGACAATCACATGACAATAAGAATTACCGCCTATGCTCGCATAGGTGGTTGGGCCAAATAAATCCATATGCAAAAGTTCAAGTGGTGGGATGTAGAGATGAAAGTCTTAAATCGGATGAGAATTAGCCACTTGCTTGCCGGCTTGGCATGAGCTACATAAAGCGATTCTTTTGAATTTGACATCCTTCACTCCAACAACCAAGTTATCTTTAAAACCTTTTCAAAGTGCCCATTCCAACATGTCCAAGACGTCTATGCCACAACCAACCAAGAGTGGTTTGAGAGATAAGACAAGTCTTGATTTGAGAAGTTTCACGGTTTGAAAAATCAACCAAATATAAGTTTTGAAACCGGGTGCCTTCAAGGGTGGTTTGAGAGATAAGACAAGTCTTGATTTGAGAAGTTTCACGGTTTGAAAAATCAACCAAATATAAGTTTTGAAACCGGGTGCCTTCAAATGCAACACTTTGATCCTTACTGGAAACAACACGAACTCCGTTGATCGAAAAGAAGCAATCAAAACCCAAATCGCACACTTGAGCAACGGAGAGGAGA